>OY740720.1:119652838-122607777 GCA_963513945.1 Hydrotaea diabolus
TCTGTGTGGAAAGTTAAAGAAGGGGCGTGTCTAAGGCTTTAATTTATTGTCCGATAATGTAACCTATAATTAATCTTCTAATTATTATTTATTTTCAGCAGAATCACATGAAAAGTATTAAAATTATTATGCGAATGCCAAAAGTGGGCGGAACTAGAAAAAGGTGTGTCAACCACTCTTTTCGTACGCGCGTATAAAGTCATAATAAAAATATTATAGAGTTTACAGTTTAGGCAAATTTCATGCTCTAAGAGCAAAATTGCGTGGGTTCTAATCTGCACTGAAACAGTGTCATTTGTGTCGAAGGTACTAAAAGGGGCGTGACCAGGAAACCTATTATTGGTCACTTAATTAACGTTATAGCTATATTCTTTTAAACATTTTTGAGTTAGATTGCGCAAATAGTATTTAAGATAGTACAAGAACACCAAAAGTGGGCGGAATAGTGCATTTTCACTGGTCACGAAGTTAACTGTCTTAATATTTTTTTATCATACTGGAAGGATCTATAACAATTAAGTTTGAAACAAAATATCGGCCAAATGTTAGCCACGTCTTCGGTGGCATTCCTGTTTATGATGGTCCAACATTTTAATGACTCTGAGGCATCAATGTCGAAAATGTGCCGAATTAACTCATCATTTAGCTCTCGCATTATTCTTGGCCTATTGACGTACATTTTTCTTTAAAAAAACCTCAAAGAAGGAAGTCTAACTGGTGGCAAATCACATGATCGTGGCGGCCAATAACCATTAAATTTCTCGCACAAAAGAGCCATTATTTTATTGGCTGTGTGGAAAAGGCACACCACCCTGTTGGAACCCCATACCTTTCAGGTCCATATTCTCCATCACGAGAAGGAAGTCCGTCACCTTTTCGTGATTGCGATTGACATGCACGGTAACTACTTGGCCGCCCCATTTTTGAGGAAGTACGGCCGGGTAACATAACGAGGGCAGAACGAACTGGATGAGCATGCACAGCTGTTTTCACATTTCCTACAGCCCCGGTCTGCGGGAATTTTCTGACAAATCTCTTGATTGTGGACACATTTGCTCGATTATCCTGACCAAAAAATCACGAAGTGCACGAAATGTATTTTGATTTAAACGACCATTTTCATTAAAAACTTTAACAATCTTACGCGCCGCGCCGCTCAATTGTGTACCGCTCCATGGTTGAATTTGGCAAACACTGAAGCAATAAAATGTCAAATTAAGTTGGGCAAAAACTTGACGACTATGAGTGAATAGCAAGTAACATCATTGTGGTTGGTTAAAAGGGCGATCCATCTAGAGGTATTTTTTCAAAAAGAAATATTAAAATTCAAATCAAGTGTGAAATCTTTATTGGTAATTTAAAAGGACATTTTATGTCATTAATTTTTTGAAAATAATTCCCTTCAAATGTATTATGGAAATGAGCGTTCGGTGAGAAACGGGAAGCTTTGATTTCGATCAAAATTTTGTTCAGTTATGAGGCCCATTTCTGGCTCAACGGCAAAGTCAATAAACAAAATTGCCGCATTTGGGATGAAGAGCAACAAGAAGAGGCTCAAGAGGTGCCATTATACCCAGAGAAAACCATAAGCTGGTGGAATCATCGGTCCATATTTTTTCAAAAATTATGATGGCCGGAACGTAGCCGTGAATGGTGTATCGCGCCATGATATCGATCTTTATGCTACTTAAAATTGAAGCCCGTAATCTTGACGGTGCCAATTGCCAGCTACTCAAACAATGAATCTATTGAGAGGTCATTTCGAAAAGCAGCTAATTTCACGTTTTGGACAGGTGAGTTGTCCGCCTAGATCGAGTGATATCACACCTTAAAACATTTTTCTTTGGGGTTACGTAAACTCCAAAGTCTATGCTGACAAACCAGCCACGATTCAGGTTTTCGAAGCCAACATTACGCGTGTCATTAAAGCCATACCGGTTGAAATGCTTGAACGAAAACTCGACCCTCAGAATGGAAAATCTGAGGCGTAGATGCGGCAAACATTTAAAGGAAATTATATTCAAAAAATAAATGCCATAAAATGTCCTTTCAAATTACCAATAAAGATTCCACACTTGATATGAATTTTTATATTTTTTTTTCTGAAAAAATACCTCTAGATGGATCACCCTATGTACTAGGTGAAAAGTTATGTGGGTTGTAATCTGCACTGGAATAGGGTAATTTGTGCGTGAGATACTACAAGGGGAGTGGCTAGAAGTAACATTTGTTGCACCAAGTTTAGCTTATAACTCCATTCGTAAGTATAAGTATTGGTTTTTAGTAAGATCGAGCAAGTAGATACGTATACTCGTAAAGACATTACAAGGATACCATAAGTGTGCGAAAAAAAAACATTTGTGTGGAAGGTACAAAAAGGGGTGTGGCAATATATCTTATGCTCATTCATATAGGTCATCCTGAAAATTATTGCGTAATGCAAAGTTTTTAAAACGATTTTTAATGCCATTCGAAAGACTTCGTGCTATACCCGGCCAAGGGACAGAGCTGTCGAGTTTTACGTGATTATCGCCACTCTGGCTTAAACCACAGTCCGCCATCGCTCTGGGCCGTTACAATGCGATGGCCAGCGCCCCATTGGGTTGATCCCGCACAATGGTTCTCGCTGTGATAGCTTCAACCATGGTGCGCCATCGCATCTGGAGCCATTACCAGGCGACCGGCAAGGACAGTCGTAAAAATTATCAAACGGAATTGGTCAAACATATTTATTGTCTTTTGTTTTGATACGCTTCACTTTTTGCCCATTCCAAATGATATGTATCGTCTTATTCAGTAGGATGAGTGTATAAATCGAGACGGATAAGTGAGTATTTCATTTGGTACAGCGGATTAATTTCTTAATTTATGTCAGAAATACATTAGCAACCTATAAAAGTTCTTTGAGGAATCTTAGCAAAAGCTTGAGTTCTAAATATTATTCACAAATCCTTCCGATTATTCATATTTTTGAAAAAAAAACGTGTAATAAAGAATGAAGAAAAAAGAAGTAGTACCGATTGAAAAGAATTGATACATGCAAGTATCACTTTTTTATACCTTACTTTCATCTTGGTGAGGGGTGCAGGCTTATCGAGTACATCGGCTGATCTAAATAAGTTTGCAGTGCATAGACTATACTGTATCGGCGTTTTTTCTGTAAAGCATAGCTACCACATTACTTCCCGAAGGGCCTTTCCAGATAAACTTATCTGGGGCTCCTGACTTAAACTGGAACTATATTTTAGTCTCCGGTCTAACCTCGGTATGAAGGGCTAATCTCAGTTTATCTTTCATACAAGATGGCGTCGGCTAGTCATACTCCTCGGAGGTTGTAATAAAAATTTGTTGAATACTTTGACGTCATTTATTAGTGGTGGCTTTTTTTGATCATTATATCCGCTTTTGAGCCATTTGGTTGCATGACCCATTATTACATACTTATATAAGTACGACAAGATTCCATTAAGGGGGATAGGGTAAACATCTCTCAAATCAGTGAGCTCTGCACGATTCAATTCTTATACTCACTGACCGGAATCTACTGTTTAACGGCGGTTCCGAACGGCTAATGCATTTTATACAGAAGTGTAATACTTGGCTTAGAGATAAAACTCTTACTCGTAAAGACGCCGGCATTTATATGGTGGAAACCGCCGCTGATAATTCTTAGATGTTCATACCCGGTGTTGAACCTGGGTTTACCGGCATGATAGGCGACCTCTTATTAACAAAATCTTCAAAATAAATTCATATTCACATCCATAGTGATATTTGTTTAATACTCGTATTGAATACCAATATCTTCTTACTCGTATTAACTTTTGATAGCTCGTTTGACCACACGAGCCGCTCTTTGAGCTTCCACTAGCTCTTGTAAACATGACGTTGAAGAGCGTGCCAACAGTTGACATTTAAGGTAGGGTTTGTCAACAAAAAAGTAAACGAAGTTAAGCAAATAATTACATATTGGTATTTTTTTTTTGGAATTACCTTTAATCTTAAAGGGAACATTTGCCCCTCTTGCCCTATTTCGCCTAAGAGCCTATGACTTTTAGCCATAATTGTGCAAAATGTCAGGATCCTTGCTCAGTTCGTTTGGCCGCTATCATATAAGTAACAGGTGTAAAGCGTTCCCGGAAATTATTTCGAGGTGTTGCAAACAGAATGATAAATTTAGTATACACTCCATCCTACGGTACAGTGTTTTCAAATACACGGTAAACGGCAGAAGCAACAACAACAGCATGATGATACACAAACAACAAAAGTTATTACAATAGGAGGTACTAAGCAACAATGCCCGCACGTCACTGCTTGCCACTAGGCAGCAGCAGTGCCTACTCAGACAACAAATTCATCACACTACCGCCGAGGTCGAAACAGCGGTGGTGGCGGCCGCGGCGGCGATAGCAACCCCAGCACCCCAACAATATGTGCCGCACCAGTGCTACATACAGGCTTCGCTGTTTCGCTTTACATTAATTAAGCATAATTTGTGGCGCTTATGTGACGGGCAGCATCTAGAGGATACCTGACGATGAAAAAAAACGAAGCACAAAACAAAAATCAGTTTTAATGCGATTTTTATAAATCAAAAATGTTCGTAGAGACGACAAAAAACAACAGCAAAGTATCCAAAGGGACAACTGGTAAGCGGTAATTGCAAGAATGCATCAATTTCTCATAAACATTATGCACAACACGTTTCAATTTTTGCTTTCGGCCAACGAACATGCTGAAAGGCAAAAATATTGCATGGCATTTTTTACACCTTTTCGGCTGCAATGATGGTATGGCAAATAATTAATTAACAAGTTAATGATGGAAACCTTATTCGGAACGACTGGGCAACAATGTTTCCCAATGTCATGACATCTTATCAAGATCGACATCTTGAATATTAGCTGTACTGGCAGAGTCACGCATTAAAAGCTAGGGAAGTCGGGCAGTTAGACGATCTCACCAAACTATCATGGAAAACAATGGCGAGCTTCTGAGCTTTTGTAAAGATAAGCAATTTAAATGTGCAAATAAATAGTCTCTACAAATTGCTCTTCTTTAATTTCAGATCGACACGGCAGGCGAATGATTCACAACGAAGTTTAAAATATTTCAGTAATGGCTCCTGTAATTGCTTGCTACCCTTAAGATACAATTTAAAATGAAACACGGAACATTTCCCAAATCAGAGAATTCAACACGATACTACATGTTCTCATTGACTTAAACCAACTGCTCAAAGTCGAGATCCGTCTAATAGAATAGAGAATAGTTTCTAGCTTGCAGAGTCGAAGATGAGCAAAATCGCCGCTGCCTAAATGTAACATGATTGAAATTATAAGGATTCAGACTACTTTTGATAAACTTGGATAAACAAGTGAAAACGTCTTTAAGTTTGTCCAGACTTAATACTATAACTCTCCATCGTGGATTCGCTATTACAATGGCCGAAATGGGTTACTTGTATTAAAATGGTTATTAGTCACAATCTTCAAAATAAATCCATATTTTGATTCGGTTCGAAATAAGCTTTAAATTGAGTGTCCACGAGTGTATCCCCAATCCTAGCCAAAGCTTTAAAATAAATTCATGATATGAATCTAAATATTATTTAGACTCAAAATGAAATTTCTTTAAACTTGAGCATCCAAATGTCCATCGTGTTTGGGTCCATATATCCGACTCCAATTTCAGAGAATACTTCAAAATAAAGGGTGGTCCAACCATAACGCACAATGATAATTGTGAGTCACACCTTAACGTCAAGCTTTTTGTGCAACTTTATTTGACATTTCTTTGTTTCAGTGTGCCACAATGGAAAGGTTCAAAATTGAACAGCGCGCTAAGATTTGTATAGACTTTTCAAAAATGGGCCTTTGAATTAGAATGCATTTCATGCACCTCGTGATTTTTTTGGTCAGCATAATCGACCAAGAGTGTCCACAGTGGATTCGTTAACAAGCCGCATTTGGGTAAGAATGCTTAAGTGATTGTTGGAAAGCTGATGCATCCACAAAAAGTGACTGTTTGGTTCATTTTATGGGCTGGAGGCGTCATCGGGCCGTACTTTTTTGGAAATGAGGTCGGACAAGCAGTAACGGTGAATGATGTTCGCTACCGCGAGATAATAACGACCTTCTTGTGGCCACGAATTGAGGATATGGACCTGCACGATATGTTTTTCCAACAGGATGGTGCCACTTGCCAAACAGACAACGAAACAAGAAATTCAATGGCCGTGCTATCTCACGTCGTGGCGATGTTAATTGGCCGCCACGATCATGTGATTAGACACCGTTGAACTTGTACGTCAATAAACCAAGAATAATTCAAGAACTAAAGGATGAGTTTATTCGGTACAGTAACGACACTGAACCTCCATTATGTCTCAGAATCATAGAAAATATAGCCCATCGGATAGCGGTACGCCACCGAAGCCGTAGCAAGCATTTGTCCGATATTTTGTTCACTCATAATTGTCATAGATCCGCCTATTAAAATAAAAGATAATAAGATAGTGCTCGGTAAATGTTTTGTTTATAATGAAAAATGTGCGTTTTATTTGGACCACCCTTTAAATTTATATTTATATTCAAAGAAACAATTTGCTTTTATTTGTATCCATTTCTACTATTAATCGCTCGTTATGACCTACGGTTCACAAGTCCGTCCCAATATTTTAAGTAGATGCAAAAAATTCAATAGGGCGGGTCGATTTAAAAATTGCCCAAGTGACAAGGAAAATCGTATTCTTAAGATCAAAATAAGATACTTTGCCCGAGGAACCTCTAAAACCAATTCGGAAGTCCCGGCTTTTGACCAAATTGGGTCAAATTTTGAAAAATCCTCTTTGACCAGAATGTATGACCGACCCCCACTATCTTCGGAGGGTCGACCCACCCATGCCAGAGGCACACCCCCTTAAATCCCCCTGGGGGTTCCCCTTACGTAAAATTACCATTTTTGGTACTTTACATGAAAAAATCACGAAATGGCTATGTTTTTTTTTCTTTTTGGAGTTTATTTTTCTTCTTAGAAATTTTTTAGTCAGAACAAACATACTCGTATGTAAATGAAAAAATGAATTTTGATTAGTAATAAAAAGGAAAATCAAAAAAAAATATTGTTTGAAGTCTTTTTTACTTTCAAGTACGGGTCTAAAGTCGGGATATTAGAATTCGTTTTAGAGGTATGGTTTCTCGGGCAAATTTTCTTATTTTGATTCCTTGTCACTTGAGCGATTTTTTGCATCTCTATAAATCGAATTGTAATGCATTCTGATTTACGGTGGAATACTCCACAATCGGCAGCTTCTCATTGGGTCTGAGAATGGTGAAGTAGAGTTAAACTGCAGTCATTGCTGCTTGCAACTTAAAGTCTTTTCGACTGCATTTTACATAAGTTTTTGATTTCTCTTTGAACAGATGTTCAAAAGAAACATGGTCTTAAATCTAAAGCATATTAGAACAAATTTAGAAACGTTTGCGCCTATTTGAGCTATTACTAAATTGTCTCATATGAGTAAGAGTTCAATTTAAGAAACCGCAAAATGACCTTCAATCTATACTGCAATACGCCTTTCATGGAGCAGGAAATATTTAAATGATAAAATAAATCATTCGACCGATTTTTTCTCGCTCGTCGCAATCAACTATGGCAAATATACGTTCACGCGCCCAAAAGTGTCTTTGTTAAATGCCACAAAAAATAATTGACATAATCACCCGAAAACGATCTCACGCATTGAAAGGCGAAAAATTGTGTTAAACAAAAATAAGCAAAAGCCCAAAATATGAAATTATGACACAACTTAAATGATTTATAACATCCCGAAATGCAAGAGCCGAAGAGCCGGCACGAAAACAAATCATAACAATTTTGCAAAAAAAAACGAAAGAAAACAAGCGATAAAACGCTTTAAATCGTTAAACAGAAGAGCTTAAACACCATAGCCAACCAATAACCCCCGATGTCTGAACGACTGGACAGGACACAGCAGCTACAATGTTGGAGAGGTGTTAAGGGTCAAGACAGTGGTGAGAGAAGTTATCTTCGAATGACTATCGCCACGCAACGCGATATTTTACTGCAGTTTGTTAGTTTTAAATCAGTTTAACACTTTCTAACCAGTGTCTCCTACATGAAGGCCAATATCAGAAACCTGACAATATTTATCAAATATGAATAATACCGACTCACGACTTTAGCAGACAAGTAGTGCGAGTATATGTCGTGCTGAATACCATCACATATATTAAATTTCATTTTTTGAGTTTTCGTTTCCTTCCAAAAGGAAGCCATGATTTGTCGTTGCCGCTGTAAAGGGAGTTTAACCCAACAGACAGAGGAGAGCATTTTTAGGTTAACTGAAAATTAACTTTTTGCGGTTACACGAAAGTAAGCTTAACGCAAATTGAACATTTCTTAAATACTTTTCAAGCGAAACAAGGGATATTTTGCAAATACAATGTTTGGCGCATAAGAGATTTGCGGTTTTAGCATTTTGTGAATAAGTGGTAATTATGGTTAGGACAAGGGATTTCAATATAATCGTTGAATCATTAAAAGGCAGAATGACGTCAACGTTAGAAAGACTGACAAAAATATTTAGGTGGCAAATTATGAAAATATGTTAAGTGGATTAAATCGGGTATCAACTTTAAAAGCTTCTGCTTTAAATAAGCCTGCTAAATGCAGACTGTATTTGTCATTCCCTTTGCAACACCTTGAAATAACGGGTTATCAATCTAGAGGTATTTTTTCAATAGGGGGTTTTTAACAGATTACGCGTGAGTTATATTAAGATTTATTTTTGACATTTCAGTTTGGCATTTCATAATAGAAAAACCTAAGGAAGTTCCTTTGCGTCGCCGTTTCACTGTACGGGCTCTTCAAAAGCTCGAAAAAGATCCGCTGTTTCCGACCAAAATTTAGTTCAGTGATAAGGCCCATTTCTGTCTCAACGACAAAGCCAATAAACAAAATTGCCGCATATGGGCTGAAGAGCAACAAGAAGGGGCTCAAGAGATGCCATTATACCCAGAGAAAATCGTAGTTTGCTGCAGTTTATGGGTTGGTGGAATCATCGGTACATATTTTTTCATAAATGATCAAGGCCAGAACGTAACCTTTAATGGTGCTTGCTATTGCGTTATAATAGCGGACTTTTCGCTACCTGAAATTTAAGCCCGTAATCTTGACGACATTTGCTTTCACCAGGAGGCTGCCACTAGCCATACAGCTGCTCAAACAATGGATCTATTGAGTGGTAATTTCAAAGAGCAGCTAATTTCACGTTTTGAATCGACTTTTTTGACCTTTTGACTTTTTTCTGTGAAACTACGTAAAGTCCAAAGTCTAGGCTGACAAACCAGCTACGATTCAGGATTTGGAAGCCAACAATACGCGTGTCATTAACGCCATACCGGTCGAAATGCTCGAACGAGTCATATAAAATTGGACCCCCAGAATGGACACCCTGGGGCGTAGTTGCGTCCAACATTTGAGGGAATTTGTAGTTAAAAATAAATGGCCTAAAATGTATTTTCAAATGAGCAATAAACATTCCACACTTGATGTTATAAATTTTTGTATTTCTTCTAATTTTCAAAAAAAAAACACATGTAGATGGATCACCCTATATTAATCTAGGACCAAAAAAATACTAAACCGTTCTCAACATGCGTTGAAACCACGATAGCTGTCAAACGAATTAGGACCCAGAAGCTAAGTACGATGAAGTCACCTGCTTTTATAATTGAAAATGAGTAAAGTCGGCCCAGGAAGAAAACTATTTCCCTGTCTGTGCGGCAAAACCTCAAATCGGGAGAGATTTTTGATCGATCGATATAGTTATTCTTGGGCTGGTGCGGAAGAAACTTAAATTGAAAAGGACATTGTATGGGACTATAGTCAAACATGGACAGATAGGCTCCCTTTATTGCAGGATTGATTATAGATCTCCCGTAATTTACTATGGTCAATTTTAGCAAGATCAAAGGTAAATGAGGTTGCTCGTATCGGTCATCTATAAGAAAGAAATTTGTCGTATGAAAAAATAATAACAAAACAGGTTACAGTTAATACTTCGTCAAACAAGGGTCATAATTGCGACCTGTACTTAGATTACAACAATAGATGAACAGACAGGCGGACGAACAAATGGAATCTAATAGTGGTTCTGATGCGATATACTCGTATATGCTTGTGTTTAAGGTGTAATAATTATTAGTTCTTATTCATAATATCATGTACCACAGTGTCGGTGTCAGTGTATGGCATTTTACGGGCTTCAATTTCACATACAGGCTTTAAATTCTATGCGATAACAAGTGGACAAATTAAGTTTGGCCGGTCGAAGTAGACATATAAGGGTGCATTTCTTCCTTACCAACATCATATATGCCAATTACTATCGTCATTGCGGTATAATGACTGTTATATAATGCAGGTTGTATTTCAAAGTTTATGGCCACGCCCTTTGGTGCAATTTTAAACACTAGCCAATAATAATGTGCAAATCATTTTATTCATTCTGTAACATTTAATAACGATCAGCTTAAATTAGGTGAGGTATCGCCATCTTTCTCTTCAGAATGTTTTTCGATCAATGCCAACATCATATGTTTCAAATATCATCGCTTAATCTCGAACGGTGTGAGGTTTAGGGTTGTTGATTTTTTAAGAGGTTCACTCATTCTTATTGTGGGGAAAGTATTTACCTTTTGACCGATCTGAGCAATTTTCAGGACCAACAGTTTCAGTCTATTTTAGCCACCAAGCTTAAAAAATGAGACATGTAGGTTGCTTTACACAGACAGGGAGACAGGCATTGCATTTTCATCGTAGAATTTTACGACTACTATGGATATATAAGTATATATGTAGAGTCTTCGACCAGTATTTTGAGACAAAGTGTATGTACAAGTTACCCTATGATGGAGGTTAAAATGGTGAAGAAATTATCACCATTGACGGTTATGGTTGGTCCGGTCGCATTTTGATTGGTATTCAGACTATTAATGACTAGTCGCATATTAATGACTAGTCGCATATTAGTACATGTTCCGGTCGAGAGTCTTTTCTCGTTATCTGCAAAACTCGTCACTTAGCAAAATCATCGGATCTTTACTAAGCTGACTGAGCAGGATCCATGGACTGAAAATTAAACTTCTCACCGTAATACTTGTATTATTCCCGTATCATGATGTTCATTTTTCCAGCACACGCTACTATATTATAATTTCTACAACCACATCATGATATCCGTCTATCAAATTTCGAGTGCACCGTGCCAGACTCTATTAAAGGCCTTAGAGATATCTAGAGCCACAACCTTACTCTCACTAAACTGGTGGATAGACCGACTCCAAGGCTCCGACAAGAAAGCCATTAGGTGGGAAGACTCCAGCACGATAAGCAAGGTTAAAAAGGTTGCGTAATGGACGGGCTAGTGTCGAGGAGCACTTACATAGGATAAGTGCAGAAATAGCATCCGGGCCGGGGGACTTAATTACGTCGAGATTCGCAAGAACCCTTTTAACCCCTCGTGTTCGAAAAAATATCTAAGGCATGGAACTGGATACGTTTTCGATCACGGCTAGTGGTTTATTGCTTTCCGGCAAGGAAGAATTTCCTGCGAACATTTCAGCCAACAGGTTAGCTTTATCAACTGCGTCAGTGAATGCCTGATCGTCTTTATCAAGTGTTGGGATAGATGATGAACTATCCTTGACTCTTCTTACAAATGACCAAAAGCTCCTCTTCCCCTGGGGGGAAGCAAGAACCTTTGTACGTTAACGTTGTTCATGTAGAAATTGTTCTCGCCTTAGCACTCTGGCACACGATGTTCTTGCCTGTTTCTGCAGCAGTTCAGTATTGGTGTTTATGTTCAGGCGGCAATTTCTGAACGATTCCTCTGATCATTTCAGCAGCAACATTTACGTCGTTGTCAAGAAAGCACAGTTTCCAATTGCTGAAAAAAGTAGTTGAGCTCAGCTCAACTTTTTCGTAGATAAAAACTGTCCGCTTTGGGGCTGGTATCGAAGCGACACGAAGAGCGGAATACGAAAAGGATGCTGAAACAATGCAGTGATCAGAGCTACCAAGAGGTGCAAGGACATTAACTTCGTACTTTTCAGGGTGCGAAGTTAAGTAAAGGTCAAGAATATTGTGATGGTGCCCTTCGACACACGGAATATGTGTCGGTTCATTCATAAGTTGCGTCAAGTCATTTTGCGCGGCGAAGAGCTCGGCGCATTGGCCCTCCGGAGTTGTTTGACTCGAATGCGAAAGCATGGCGGAATTTTTGACATTGAAATCTCCAGCAACGACGATTTCACTGTCCGGATAACTCTCCAAAACTTTCGTTATATATTCGGAAAGGGCGTCGAAGCCGTTAAGGGAAGCCTCCCTTTCCGAGTATGGGCTTCTGTACTTATATATAAACCCAAAACGAAGTACGTGTGTTCCAATCCTGAACTTAACCTAAAGGGAGTGAAATTCTGGATCTTGTGAGCATAACTGTAGCTGGCTCTGAAACACTATATCGTTACGTAAACTACCAATCTTGCCCAAATGTAGAACATTATATTATGGTAAATCTAAAACTAAGACTGATTAAATTGGACTATGTCGGTCTATGTTATTATTTACCTCCATACGAAGGACCCTGCCGAGGTGAAACCCTCCCGCTCAAGAATTCACGTTTTTAATAAGATCTTACTCAAATTTGCTCAGACTATCTGTCACCTATAACGATACATAAAAAACCTTTAGGAAGGAGTTTCTAACAAGATAAAATTTGTCATCATCAGTTGTTTATCATTCGGAAAGCAATTTTCCTGGCATAGAGAAGGAGGACGTATTTTTCATAATGGGCTTAGGAGCAGTTAACGAGCCAAATACACACTCCGTTCGCCGAACTGGTAAATACAGTTAATGAAATGGCGATCATGGAAATAGTGTCACGGTTGATTTAAATGTCTAACTTTAGAATATTCCGATCTCGCTAGCCGATAATAGACAATAGAAGACAAATGAACTGATAACAATCGGAAGACGAATGATGACAACCATCAGAGAAGTCCTTACACATGAGTATTACGTGACGAGACTACTGTATGGAAGAAGCAAAGCCCGTTGAACATTATCTATACGCATGCTCGGGTCTTCCAGAAACGTGTTTGCCAGCCCAGGCCGGATGTAACCTTCAAATCCCTCTTATGCTTTGTTATAAAGTATCGTTCAGAGAAGTGACCCGTTTGTTTCTTTATGTGAGTTTGGAGTAAATGTGTACAATATTATAGTACGTCGAACAGATCCTACATCATTTGGTGAATGCAGCAGACCAACAACATTTCTGTAGATCAGACCGATTTCCAAACCAATTTTTTTCCGCTTGTGTTTTCCCTTCGTTAAATATGTTATGCTTAAGTTTGATTATTTCTTATTTACACATATTAGTTCTCAATTTACTAAAAAAAATATTTGCTTTTAAAAGCCTGAATTAATTTAGGCCGGTCCAAAGCAAATCATAGCAGATAATAAAAAGAAGTGGCCAAGATCCGAAAGTTGTAAGCCTAAAAATACATATTTCAGAATTGCATCGGATTCGATGATTTTTACACAAGCTTGACATAGGACGGATGATTATATTTTGACATCGCTTCTGAAGTGCTTTGGATACTATATTTTAATACGTTTTCCAAAATTTAAAAAAGAACACGGAGCCAGCAGTAGAAAAGACAAGAACTCTTGTTTCGTATGCTTATGCCTTTGTCATCTATGATACTCCCTTCGCCCTGCTGTGAATTATGATCAGCTGAATTCCATAACAATTTTAACGAAATCAAAAGTTTTGGTATTTTTTTAAGTTATTGGGATTTTTGAAAGGGGCGTGTTGCTATCCACTTTCCAACAAGATTTGTTTTGATTCATGTCCGGTGTCATATGTTACAAATATCATCGTCATATCACTAACAGCTCATGAGATACTGTCATTCTGAGTACAAAGTAGTTTTTCCAGTGGAACAGTTAGACCTAGTGTGGCAAAAACTTTTACCTCTTGACCGATCGGGCCATTTACAAAAACAACAGATTCAGTCCATCAGCAAATTTTCAAACACCTTCGAAATTTCAAACACCTAGGGAGCGTAGCACCGTCCACACAACTCCGAACTTAAAAAGTATCTATCTCATGAACTGTTAGAAATATGACGATGCTATTTAGAACATATGATGTATTGTTTTACAGACAGACATGACTTTATCATCTTAGAGCTTTAAGGCAATTCAGAATATATACACTTTATGGGGTCTACGTCCAGTATTTCGATGTGTTGGAATTGGAAAAACTATGACGGAGGTTAGTATAAAAATGTCACTTATTTCGGAAACAGTTTCTTATCAGGCAAATTACTATAAAACATAATAAACGAATTAATAAATGACTCATAATTTAAATCCTTATTCCAATATATTTAGTATTATTTATATTCGAATAATTCAAATAATAACATAAAATGGTAGAATATCTTCCTTTCTCTCTTTATCTTATTCTATACCCCCTGGTGATTCCCCGAGCATCGATTATCACCACGACTTCCCATAACTTTATCACCACTTAATTGAAAAACATTACGTCTTGAACAACACCAAATATTTTGGTATCATTTATTTAGATCCACTCTAGCCCGTATACACGTATGATTGCTGTAATCCTAGTCCTACAACAAGTGGTTTTCACATAAAACTGCAAAATTAATTAACAAGACTAACAACAACAATAAAAACCAAGAATACTTAACCAAAAACCAAACAAAAACGCATACAAACACAACAACTCAATAAAATTAATGAAAAGGACTAATGACTGCTTGAGTCCTCGCCCCTTTCGAGTTCCACCAACACCGACACCATTGCCTACACCGAGAACAAGACAATAAAAGTTCACAACACTTAATGTAAATGATGATGAGGAGGACAATGGCATCGTCTCCTACATCGCTTCGATATGAGGATGGCTCTGATGGCGATAATGATGGCACGAGTACTGTCTACCGTCTGCTGCTCTGTTCGCCGTTTCATTATTTGTGGAGGCATTGGCTCGGTTGGGGAGGACAAACGCTACATACTTACACCTTATTAAACAAAATGTGATGAGATGCGTTCATTAATTGTACCTATACTCCCCGTTTGGCTATGGAGGAATTTGCTGGCATCATGGCAAATGTTGTCGCCATTGCATGCGGCGACATCAGACAACATATCGTCGACAATGGACCTAGCCATTGCTGGTGATGATGACATTGTTAAATGGTCTCGGCATGGGAGCCTTTATGTGAATGTCGATTTTGCGTTGTTATTTGTAAATTTATATTGCCTAGCACTTTGAATTGTCCGTCCGTTCGTTCGTCCGCCCGTCTATCTGTCTCTCAGTTTTGTAAGTGTTTAAAGCAAACGAATGCTCTATGTTTTATATTTGCAGACAAACATATGTTTGTGACATTAAAAAACTGCTTAATTATTGAGCTTTTGACGCCTTGGCGTTATTGGTTTTGTCATTTAGTTGTGTCTTGTTTCAGTCATTGACATCTATGGTCATACGTAGGATGTCCGCTTGCATTGAAATTACACTACTCTAATGATGAACCTGTTTATACTAATGGTGTTGATACGAAATGTACCTCCAATATTCAAACAATGGCATACCTTAGCGTTAACGATACAAATAAGGTATCCCTCGCCAAATCGTGGATGTATTTTTTCAGACTGATATGCTAGTGGACAATACTCACCGTCGTCGTACCGTCCGCTCTGGCTATAATGTGGGTGCCATTGTTGGGATTGTGCGACTTAGTCCTGAAATATCGGCAATCGATCTTAACAAATAAGTAAGTAAGACATATCAATTTTTGCTTACAAGGTCAGGTGATTGAATACATGGACTCGAACGGTCCTTAGTACAGGGTGGCATACCAGTTGTGCTGCAATAAGAAATTTAAATAACTTTTTTTTTAATCAATGTATTTCATTAATTTTTTTGTAATTGCATAGAAAATTCAGTTTAGTTTTATATGAATTTTTTATTGTTTGAAGATGACTTCCACGCTCATCTTCGCTTATGCGATACCTGATCAGCAAATTATTCATTGCGGCCTGAAGGTTGAAGTTGGAATAGCTTCAATTATTGTTTTAATGGACTGTTTCTATTTAGTCAGATTCCTTGGTTTCGTTTTGTACACCTCTTGCTTGACTAACACCATGAAAGGAGTCTGTTGCAGTCAGGTCCGCTGTCCATGGGGGCCAGCGAAAAGTGAAATATATGGATATTAAATTGTTTTGAATTTTGGTTGGAGCTCTGCCATAACCGGTTGCTCCATCTTCCAAATGCTATTGAATCGGATACGTCTTTGGCGCATTTTTAAGTAGAAAGCTTCTTTTACGTCTTTACATAAAGATCCCTATTGACAATTACACCATTTTCTTTAATAAAGTATGACCCTAATAAGCAGCTTGATGAAACTGCGCTCAGTAACTCGTTTTGGGTGCAGTTTCATCTCATGAAGTAAAGTATATGTGACGCGCAAAATAGAAAGGGACCTAAGGGTAAAAACCAGTTTTACCTTAAGGTAAAAACTATTTTAAAGATTTAAATACGTGTATCTTTGGTGTACCATCACTTTCATAAAACGCGCATATCTCTGGGAGGGAACACTTTTGGGGCATGGGATCGGATCGGTCTCATTCGATGCTCAGATGTTGTCCACATCAAAGAGAAAAAACGTGAAATTTGATTTTTTACCCTTAGGTCCCTTTCTCTATGCGCTGTCACATATGCTGATTTGATTTATTCCATATATGTACTCCAATTTTGCTTGTTTACATAGCCGTTTAGATCAAAATGGGCCTCATTCGACACAATCAAGCAGTTTATCTAGCTGTTGTCTTCTTCGGCCATTTCTATAATTCTTTGGCAAAATTCCATTCAAATAGGAAAATCCAGAGGGTTCATAACGGGTTTTCCAATAGGCACATAATAATTTTGTATCTTCATGTGAACGCACCCTCAAACATTTTTAATGATCTTTTAGTGTCAAAACGTTAATCGAAGTCAACATTTCATCATGGTAAAGTTCCTTTACATGCAACGTTTGAAATCATTAAAAAGTACGGGTTGCCCATATTCGACGGACCCATGTTTTTTAAAAAAATCAAAGAAAAAAATAAAAATTTGGCGGTTGGCAATCTTAATCATTTAATTTGTTCCAAGTAGATTTGTTTACATCAATTTTTGAATATGATATCTCTCAAATGGCCGCCTCTGGCGTTGATGGCGTATTGTGCCCTTTTTGTTCCAAAATTGCTCGTCATCTTCGGCCATTTCGATGACTCTTTGGGCCCATTCCAATCGACGAGGCTTGTCCACAGGCAACAATCTTTGCGACAATTGAATTTTGTACGGGAACAAATGCAAATCAACGCGAATAATCCGTTGTAAAGTGGACCGAGCCATGCCCAACTGCTGAGAACGGCGTTTTTGGGATGTTCTTGGGGACCTCTCAACACTGGCTCGTACGGCAGCGATATTCTCGGCCGATCGCCTTGGTCGACTTTTATTTGGCCTCTTCGGATTAGAAAGAGCCTCACCAGTCGAAAATTTTTCATTAAGCGATCTGAAATCTCTGTCAAAAGTTATGGCGTTGCCAGATGGGTCCGTCGAATATGGGCAACCCGTTACTACCGAAATTCTGAGTCGGTACTCAGAACTTTAAGAGCGCTTACTCAATTTTCGCCTAGGAGACGCCGTACCGCTCGAGGCGATGAAAATATCGTATTCCATCAAATTGAGCCAAATCAGTCGATATAGGAACTGAACCTCTTTCAAACTACACTGTGGCGTATTTTGCAAAAATATCATGACCTTCAATCTTATAAGTGCAGACTAACTTAAGGACTAAAGCCACTTTATCGTTTGAAATGCCGAAACTTCTCCGATTGGGCTCACGAAAATCCAGAATTTCATCGAAAATCATCTTCAGCGATGAATTTCTGGCTGAGTGGTTTTGTCAATAAACAAAACACGTATGCGTTATTGGACAGCGACAAACCCACATGTACTTATTTACTTCAAGTGACATAATGCATCCGCAAAAAATTACTGTGTGGATATGAAAACAATCGTCATGTTACCGTTAATGGAGGGCGCTGTCGTGCCATGTTAGACAATTATTGTTGGTCAGAATTGTATAAGCTTGGAATTGCCGATATCTGGTTTCAACAAGATGGTGCCACTAGCCACACAGCACGCGTTACAATTGAATTAAAAATTCGGTTAACGTGTTTTCTCGAGAAATGGTACTCCAGAATGGCCACTACGTTCATGCGACTAAACGCCATTGGATTTGTTATATGGGGTCACATCAAGTCACTCGTCTATGCCAGCAAGCCAACAACTTAAGACGTGCTTAGAGACAACATCCAATGCGAAATTGCTGTCGAAATGTGTGCATGAGTGGTGAAAAGTTGGGTCCAAAGAATAGATCGCTGTACACGGGCTCGTGGTGGTCATATGGCCAAAATCGAACTTCATTCCTAAAACGTAATATTTGCACTACAACTGGAATACATTTGAACTCTACATCTTAAACATATTGTGTTTTATAATAAATAAAATTCGTATGTCCTTAATGGAAAACCCTGTACTTGGTGAGTTCCGCCAAACTTCCGCCTGAAGTCGCTTTGGACGGAATTGCAGGACTGCAAAGCAAGGAACCGCTGCAATACCCAGATCATCTTTTTCATTATCCTGAGCATAATTTTAGTAATGATTACTAACCTTCAACATAGAATAAACAATAATCCGATCCACAGAAAAAAAATTAATATTATTTTTTTTTGTTTTTGTAGCATGATTCATGCGCCTCCCCGAATTTGCAGTATGGGGCGCCAAGATACACAGCCCATGCCATAACTTAATATATGCCAGACAAGCGTGACAATAGTGCTATCGTCTTATTGATGACAATTGGCCACAATTGACGCCGTTAGACTTTTTATCGGCTAATGTGAATGGCTATAAGGCTAGTATCGAGCATGCAAATTGTGACAGCGGACCAAAAACCATCGGCAAGGTCTTGGATAATTAGGTTGATAGTGTGTACTTATATATAGGGTGGGCGATTTAAATTTTTAAATTTAAATCGGCTGTAAAAAAAAGTACTGCTAATTTTTTAAAATTTTTGAAGAAAAAGCTTGGATGGCTTAGAAACAGCTGTACAGTCTGCCTGGCAACCGTAGCCAATACATTTTACCAATTTTTTAGTTGACTCTGAAAAAGAAACAAGAAAAAGGTCTCGAACCAGAATACAAACTATTCGTCATAATGAAGAAAAAATACCGAATAAATGTAAACAAAACAAAAACATATTTAATAAGGATTGATACGCCCTAATGTGCAACGCACGTACATGTACAACACACACACTCTGTGCTTTTGCATCTGTGGTTTTCATATTCATTCAAAGGGTAATTCTCAGTTATTCAAATGAGACTCCCGTATAAGTCATTTGATTTGTTGCCGAAGTAAAGTCTGTCTGGCAACAACAAAAAGATCTGGAACTAGAATAAAAAACTGTTCAAGTCATAATTTCTGTTTTTATTGGAAAGGCTGAACTTTGTCACTTAAAAATTGGCACAATGGACCTATTTATACCCTAAACATTTTATTTTATCTGAGCTTGTTACTGATTAGTTTTGAACTGTGCAAATTTCATAAAGGTTGGATGCAATTAATGGCTTCTAAGCTAAAAAAAAACATAAAATCGATTAAACATGTGTGCGTGCTCCATTTAAATCTGAATTGCGTCAATCGTTTCCCAAAAATCTTGGTTTTGACAAATTCAATCAAGATTGGATGTATTATATGGATTCTAGAGCTGATAAATAAAATCTGTCGAATATATAAGTGAAAGCTATATCTAAATCTAAACCGATTACATTCAATTGTAATGGCGTCCGGCCCTGGTCTAAAAGACAAAGATCTGCCAAATCTCCTCAAGATCAGACTACATTTTGACCTGTAGTTTGTTTCGGAGCAGTTCGTGACTATCAATTGATAGGTATACTAGCTCAAACAACATTTTATGTAGGTACTGTTATTGTTTCACAGCGCGGTGGTATTCCGAATTTTGAATTTTCTTAGCTTTAACATAAAACTACAAAATAATCTGAAAAGTAAAAAAAAAACGGCAGCAAAAGACCAGGGAAACCAATATGTCGGGATTTAGCTATTTTGAAAAATCGACAGTCGGGTTTTGCTACAAAAGCCGGAAAGTGGGGTTTTTGGTTTCGCACACTTTAGTTTACTGGTCGTGCACACTACCGTCACACCACAGTGACCCACAACTTACGGCCCACAAATTAATCCTTGCCTTGTTACTTTGGACTCTCAAGGAGATGTCCAGAGTAACAACGACGGGAACAAGGGGGTATATGAGTTCTTCAGTCATGGAACAATTGAAACTTTTGCAGTCGATTCTCTCATTCCATGAAAGCACAATTTCCGATTAGCCACTCTAAAGCAAGTGAAGAAATGACTGATAATTATATCCAGGACGTAGAGTTTCTCAGCTGTACGGTATGGCTTAACAGGACCGACAAAAATCGAACTACATTTTGAGCGATCTCTACCCTATAAGTTCTGCATACGTTTTACAAGTGTCATGTACTATTGACAGCAAGTTTTACCTAACCTTGTGACACTGGCTGTTATAGTACGGCCGTATCAATAATTCCATGACTTTTGCAACTTCCCTCGTCGTTATATGAATTTCAACACTTCTAATCAAGTACTATCCGTTAATAGACTACTGTCAAGTTTTGAGAGAGTTCTGTCATTTAGTTTGTGTTTAGCAGCTGTTTAAAACATAAAGTACAACCTCGTGGATTTTGGTAAAAATGATAGAAATTGAATTTCGAGTGCTCATTAAACATTATTTTTTTGCGAAAAAAAACGTCTATCGATCCAAGGAAAAGCTTGATATATACTATGGGGACTTTGCACCATCTATTTCAATGGTAAAAACAGTGGTTTACTGACTTTCGTAGTGGTCGCACAAGTACAAATGACGCTGACCGCTTTGGACGGCCAATTGAGATTGATCTCACGAAAATGTCAAAAAACAATCCACGAAGATTGTTTGGAGTTGTATAACCACAAAAGTTTTTGGGGCGTTTTGTAACTGTGGATGAGACATGGATCCATTACAACACTCCGGAGACCAAGCAGCAGTCTAAGCAATGGATTTCTCCAGGTGAACCGGGACTGAAGATTCCCAAAGTGACTTTGTCGGCCAATAGGGTGATGACAACAGTTGTTTGGAATGCACGCGGGATAATCCGCATTAAACCCTTCTAAAGGGAAAAACAGTAAACGACGATTATTATGCCATCTTATTGGACCGATTTAACTAGGATTTAAAAAAAAGATCCATAAGGCCAAGAAATAAGTTCTTTTTCATCAAGATAAGGCCTATTTCCAAACCTTAAGAAATGGAAAGAGATTCAGATCCAAAGATGAAGTTATTGATCACACAAATTTCTATTTGATAGACCTCGAAAAATCTTATTTTTTGCAAGGGATACAAAAATTGGAGAAACGGTGGACTAAGTGTATTGAGCTAAAGGAGATTATGTTGAAAAAAAACTGTGTTTTATTTGATAAGTCACGGAATTATTGATATGCCCTCCTATGAAACTCAGGCTGTTGGTAAAATCTAAAGGTTCTGTCACATAAAGGGTGATCCTTTTTTCAATAATGTGTGATCCAAGTAGAGATACTTTTTTCAATAGCTTTTTTTAAACAGATCACGTGTGAGTCTTATCAAGCTCTCATGTTATTTTTGTTTAGTATTGCTTGGCAAATCCGCATGAAAAGACTTACGCCTGCACGTGAGGAATGTGTTTCGTGCACTTTGTTCAACTTATGGTCAACATAATCGGTCTACTGAGCGTACTATTCCCAACACCATTACCCATCTTCAGCCCCAGCATTCATTATTGGATAGTGAAGAAAATGTAGCGGCCGTAGCTTAGAGTGTACACCAAGACCGTGGAAAATCGATTCGGCGCCGTTCGCAGCAACTCTGACTGACGTCTGAACGACTTGGCGCATTTTACGTCGAGATCTTAAATTAAATGCGTACAAAATACAGATTGTGCAAGAACTGAAGCCGCCCGATGTTCCCTAGCGACATCGCTTCGCTTCTAAGGGCTCTTGAAAAGTTCCAAGAAGATCCGACGTTTTCCAGCCGAGTTTAGTTCAGCGATAAGGCCCATTTCTGGCTCAATGGGTATGTAAACTTGAAGCATTTGGAACGAAGACCTACCAGAAGATGTTCAAGGCAGCCACTACATCCAGAAAAACCAACGGTTTGATGTGGTTTGTAAGCCGTTGGAATCATCGGTCCATATTTCTTCAAAAATGGGCCGGTGAGAACGTAACCGTTAAAGGCGACCGTTATCGTGCCATGATAACCGACTATTTGATGCCTGAAATTGAAGCTTGTGATCTCGGCGACATTTGGTTTCAACAAGACGTTTTGGGCCGGTCGATCGGCCACCAAGATCGTGTGATATCACACCGTTAGACTTTTTCCTGTGAGGATATGTATAGTGTAAAGTTTATGCGGACAAACCCGCTTCGATTCAGACCTTGGAGCAAAACATCACGCGTGTCATTCGCCAGTTAACAGTCGAAATGCTCGAACGAGTCATCGAAAATTGGATTCAACGGATGGACCATCTGAGACGTAGTCGCGGCCAACATTTGATAGACTTAATTTTTAAAAAATAAATGCCACAGAATGTATTTTCAAATGATAATAAACATTTCCCATTCAATTTGAATATTCTGTGTTGTTTTCTTTAAAAAGTAGGGAACCTCGAAATGGATCACGAGTTACTTATAGGCATATGACAAATTTGCTAATTGAAAGAAATTTGATGATATAATATGTAGTAAACAATCTTCACCGTTTTGTTAGAAATCATTTCTGCTGACAAAGAAACATTGAAAAGCGCTTCAAAGAACCTATTCAAGTGTTTTCGAAAAAAAAAACACAAACACTACAGCATTTTTTTATACGCGATCGTTCCAACTTTTACAAATAATGAAACTCCATTAATGACAACGATATGTTATCTAAACATTCAACCAAATTTCTTTTTAATTCCATTTAAATAACCCATATCTCTCAAATCGGTCTAGGCCAACTACGCCGACCAAGCAAGCAATTCACCGTCAAACATCGCACTTTCAAACAATTTCACAATTTAAATAAAAAATTTCTCCAGCCGCTACGTGCCGAAGAAAAGAATTCCCTTTAATTTCGAAATTACCTCCATAACCCCCTATTAGTGGGAATTAATTTTTCTCAGAACTCCAGCGGCCGAGAGATACATTCTCGTATGTATGCATTTCAGGCTAAGACAAAAATTGTCCTCAATATATCACTTTACACTATCATTATCACGTAAAATGGGATAAGAAACCTGAACAGAAACGACGCAAAAGACAATAACCACACACAAAATGTAGATCTATTTCTTACGCGTAGTACTGTTGGCTCTGCACGCATGTCCGTCCACTGTATTTTCAGGCAACCAAAGTGACAAATATCTTGTCATATAAATCATCTAGTTAGGAAGAGCAAAACCGCTAGAATCATTAAATCACAAATCATGTAACGACCGCCACCATCACACTCCACATACTACACACACACACGCTCAGACGCTACAAACGGTTAGCGGCCAAAAACGAACAGAAGTAAAACAAAACCCAGCGTACCGCACTGGCCACATTCGACATCAGTGATGACCAGCCAAGTTAACGAATTTCGTTTCAAGCTGACGCTGATACGGAGATACTCGTGCGCTGCAGATTCAAAGTGGCGGAATGCATGTTCCTTCACTCGTACGCAAACGTTTTGAATTTCTGTGGAAATGAACGCAATTAGTCAAACATTTAAAACCTTTTTTGTGAAATGTGACTGACTGAGTGAGCGAACAAACGAACAAACGAAGCAAAGCCAGTGAGCATTACGCGTGTATTACAGATTTAAGAGGAACTATTACGCTTACCATAAAATATAAAATAATTTTTATTTCGTTTTTTACTTTATTTTTATCTAAACTTTTTTTTTTGCTGAGAACATAGGCTGATGGTTTAGTTAGTTGGGCATATCATTTGCAACAGCTTTAAACCAATGTTAACAAATATAAGGTGTTCATCAAGAGCTATTTTCATAATAAAAAAAAAAACAAAATCATATAAGGCCGGGAATCTTTATGGTTATTCAAAACGCACTTTATGTCATTTTTTTTTTTTTGAATATAATTTCCTTAAATGCTGGCCGCAACTACACCTCAGGGTGTCCATTCTGACGGCTTAACTTTGGATGACTCGTTCGATTTCGACCGGTGTGGCGTTAATGTCACGCGTAATGTTGGCTTTGAAAACCTGAACCGCAGCTGTTTTGTTGACATAGACTTTGGACTTTAGCCCCAAAGAAAAAAGTCTAAAGGTGTGATCTAGGAGACACGATCTATGCGGCCAACTCACCGGTGCAAAACAAGA
Source organism: Hydrotaea diabolus (assembly GCA_963513945.1). Lineage (NCBI taxonomy): Eukaryota > Metazoa > Arthropoda > Insecta > Diptera > Muscidae > Hydrotaea > Hydrotaea diabolus. Next base: position 119,677,482 of record OY740720.1, read on the forward strand.
AATTTGCTGCTCTTCGAAATGACCTCTCAATAGATCCATTGTTTGAGCAGCTGTAAGGCAAGTGGCGCCGTCCTGTTGAAAACAAATGTCGTAAAGATTGCGAGCTTCAATTTTAGGTGGCAAAAATTCCGGTATTATGAGGCGATAGCGAGCACAATTTACGGCCACGTTCCAGCCATTATCATTTCTGAAAAAATATTGACCGATATTTTAACCAGCCCATAAACCGCACCAAAACGTGGTTTTCTCCGGATATAATGGCACCTCATAAACCTCTTCTGGTTTCTCTTCAGCCCCAATGCGGTCATTTTTGGTTATTAACGTTGCCGTTTAGGCAGAAATGGGCCTCATCACAGAACAGCATTTTGGTCGAAAACTACGGATCTTCCCATTCTCATTTCCATAATACAGTTGCAAAACTTGGAGACGTTGTTGCGGTGTAAGTCTTTGCATGATGAAAGTGCGAACAATACTGAAAAGACAAAAATAAAGTTTAATGCAACTCACGCATAATCTGAAAAAAACCCTATTGAAGGAAATAACTGTAGATTGATCACCCTTTTTATTTAGTAAACAATTAATTAAAAAAAATAGAATTCGGATGGATTAATCGATGAATTTTCTAAAGAAAGGCAATAAAACCAAAAAGGGATCTTAACACCTAAAGCCGACACAAGCAAAAATGGTCCTGAAAGGTCATTTCAACTGTAAAAAAATCGAGGATAAAGTATTCGACGAACGGATTTTAGAGTGACTGAAAAATGTACAGCAGAATGTCAAAAGAAATTGAAGTAAATAATCATTTTCCAGCCACCGAAATAGAGAAGTAGCAAAAATAAAGAAGGGCGGAATATAATATATTAGTATCTCACGGGATAATGAAAGGATGTCAATGCATACACTCGGAGAACAAATTTGTTGTTTCAACCGAATGAAAATAATTGCACTTACAACGCATTTAATCAATTTTTACAACCGTATGTTAATTGGGTACTCGAAAATTTGCATTTGAGGACACTGAAAATAGCGGTTCAAGAGAAAATCAAACAATTAAGATGATTATTTAAACTGACTTTGTACTTGTATTGACTGGAGTTAAAGACTGTTGGTTAAAACAACATTAAGAATTCAGTTGTCACTGCCATGAACGTTTGTCAACTGAAATAACTAATCTTTAAAAATTAGCTTATGTATTTAATACGTAAAAAATATATAAGTTACAATACAATTTGTAATGGATTTCAGGCCAAAATTCAAAAAAATATTTCTTATTTTAGAGACTTTTAAAATTAATTGTGAAAAAAGTAATCCAAATTGTAAAATTTTACAATATTTTGCACTAACTAGAACCGATAGATTATTATAGGGATTGTACTTAGTAGGGACATAAATACTGTTACAACATTGACCACACCCATTTCAATAGTAGAACTGAACATACCCCGTTAATGTCATATGGGTTTTGAAAGATAACCTCCATAGCGTTAGTCTGTAATGGGATTTTAAAATTGTTTCAACTTTCATCATGGAGTGGTCTGATAATGAGAACCATATCGCTGTAATAGCGATTTTCAAGTGTAAAATGAAAAAATTGATATTTCCAAAACGGTCCGGCCACTAGGGATTAGGCGCATATTCGTCTACCGATGCATAAAACTGTTTGAGGAGACTGGAGATGTTATAAACCGGCCGGGCCGCACACGATCTGTCCGAACACCGCATGTCATCAAAGCCGTTAAATCAAGTATTCACAGAAATCCGCTCCGAAAACAGAAAATCGTTGCCCGTGAATTTGTAAAAAAATGAAAAAAAATTTTCCGTTCAGGAAAAATATAACAAGCAAAATGATAGATGTATGCGCGGTCATCTAAGGAGGCATCTGAACTGATCCCAAGGGTGGAAAAGGGTCATCACCCATCTTCAGTCATGGTTTGGTAGGGCGTCTCTTACGATGGGGTCACTGACCTGCATTTCTGCGAACAAGGCCTTTTAAGCAGGATTCTGCGCCGGCCCATAAGGCTAAAACGCCCCAGGCCTGTGTAGGCAGGTGATCGTTCTTTGGTGGTTCATTTCTAACGAGGATGGTAGTTTAAGAGAAAGACAGCGATTCTTAAGGAAATAATCGAACGGAAAATCGATCCAAATAAAAGCGGTCGATTTAAAGTAAGTCAGTTGATCCAAAGAAAGATGATCGTATAATACTTAATTAATGGAAAACGGACATAATCTTAAAGGCGCTACATTTTAAGGAAGGGCCAAGTATATCTTATTTGATTGGGGCAAATATAACTTATCAGTATTTCTGGGGAAAGCGTTCAATTACAGAACTGTCAATACGTAAAAGGATATTGCCACAATAAAAACGTTCATTCCTGCGGAACAGGTTATACCTATAAACGGAGAAAAACTCAATTGACAATAGGTACAAAAGAAAAAAAAAGAATTTCAGTTGCAAAAATGTTGATCGAAATCCCTTTCAACGTACCATAGCTCTAGACGATAGCTGTAATATTATTATTATGGTACAAATTACCTACTAGTCAGTTGTCAGAAAAACCTGTTGTAGAAACTTATAATTTAAAAAAATGTTGGTTCCAAAAATTGCTAATGCTAAGAAACAGTCTTAATAACCATTAAGTATTGCTGGCCCCAACATAAAAACCAGAAATATATAAAAAAAAACTGTTAAAAAACTAGTAAAACTGATAAAGTCTGTCGACTATAATATACCGTGCACTTAGGGATGTTCAGAAAAACGGAAAAAATCTAAATCGGAACCGTTTTTCTTCAAACTCAATAACGTTTGCTTCCTACCCACGGGACTTAATTGCGCAAAATTTCATCAAAATTGGAGGTAATATGTGGTTTTTAGGGCTAAAAATCAGCATAAAATCAGATGAACATATGGTTGGCAAATATGTCTAAATGTTAACCGATTTTCAATTTAAATGGCGTCCCTTCTTACGCCAAATATGCGGCCTGTAGACGAACAGACAGGCAGACATCGTTAAACGGAATCAGCAGGTGATTGTACGATAACATAGGTGAGTCCAGCTCAAGTATAATTGGTATTTGTAATTACTTAGTAGGGACATAAATACTGTTACACACGTTTAATGCTGTAAAATAAAAAGTACTGAATGTTTTTTTTTAATATATTTATTGATGTATATTGTATCCAAAAAGAATCTAATTATTCGAAAAGTCCGCCTTTTCCCCTATACACACGCCTTAAGTCGCACTGGGCAATCGTTAATAGCTGCACAAACCTCGTCCATTGGAAAATTGGCCACAGCTCGCACCAAAGCAGTCTTAAGAGATCCAATGTTAAGGTATCTTTTGTGACAAACATTGTCCTCTAAAACCGTCCACAATTTGTAATCCAATGGGTTCAAATCTGGACTACCTGAGGGCAATTCTTCAGAGGAAATGAACGCTGGCAAATTGTTTCGAAGCCAGGCCTGGGACGTTTTAGCCTTATGGGCCGGCGCAGAGTCCTGCTGGAAAGTTTATGGCTGGTTTTGGAACAGGGAATTGTTAAGAGGCTTCACAACAGCTTCCAAAACGGTTTCTTGGTTAACTCTGGCCGATGTTTTGACTCCTTGTTCGCAGAAATGCAGGTCAGTGACCCCATCGTAAGAGACACACCACCAAACTATAACTGAAGCTGGGTGATAACTCTTTTCCACCCTTGGGATCAGTTCATATGCTTCCTTAGATGACCGCGCATACACTCTATCATTTTGCTTCTTAATTTTTTCCTGAACGGTAAAAATTTTTTCATCGATGAACAGCGCGCTTCACAAAATATGTTTGCATTTTTAATCCTATTTTTTTTTTAAAGCTGCAGTCAATAAATGTCCGGTACGTCGTTTGAGAGTCCCAAGACTTTTTTAGTGATTCAACTCATGAACTTTTACGTGATATTCATCTCACGGGCCATGATTTTCTGTTTTTGGAGCGGATTTCTGCGAATTCTTGATTTAACGGCTTTGATGAAATGCGGTGTTCGAACAGAGCGTGGGTGGCCCGATCGGTTTTATGCATCGGTAGACGAACATGCGGCTAATCCCTAGTGGCCGGAGCGTATTGAAAATATCGCTTTTTTCATTTCACACTGGAAAAGCGCTATTACAGCGATACGGTTCTCATTATCTGACCACTCCATGATGAAAGTTAAACAATTTTAAAATCCCGTTACAGACTAACGCTATTGAGGTTAGCTTTCAAAACCCATATGACATTAACGGGGTATGTTCAGTTCTACTATTGAAATGGGCGTGTTCAATGTTGTATTTATGTCCCTACTAAGTACATACATATGCCATTATGCCAGAGTGGTTTCCAGTCCAGTATGTATAACATTTTTGTCAAAGGCTGCGGCGCTGCCACTGCCTGGCTGTGTTTAGTTCCAAGCCAACATTATATGTTTTAAATATTATCTTCAGTTCTAAAAATATGGTCTTTCTATGGTCAAGGTCGTATGGGCGGTGCCACCAGCAATCACAACGTATGCTGCCCTATAAATATAATCTGGCCGAACGTATAATAATGTTATAAGTTCGTCACGATTGGATTTGATAGTGGTGAAATATCCGCAAAACACTTTGAATACTATGATTTTCGCAGAGTTGGCTCAGTCTTAATGTAGGTAAAATGTTTACTTTATGGCCAATTTTCAATACCAACCGTTTCAGAGCATCAGCACATACTCGTACATATATTTCACTAAAATGTAAGCCCCCTAGTTGCCTTTATACAGTGAGACATGCATGGCTAGATCATCATAGATTGGTGTCTCCGACCGGTATTTTGAGGTGTTGTAGACGGAATCACTAAGTGAATATTCCCTCATCCCATAAAATCAAGAAATAACTGGTACTTAAATCAGTTTCAGCAGTCTGAATCTCCGAGCTGAATGTATAAGAGTTAATTCCACTTTTTGGAATTAAATTCTTTTAAAATTACGCGTTTTACTCCGAAGGTACGGTGCTGCTTAGTCGATGTTGTCGTTACATTTGATTATTGTTTTAATTCATTTATATTTCTATTCATCGTCACAAGGAAAGTATGCAGTGAAACATATACGTCCTAGCGTTTGAATCATCGAGTCATTGTACAAGACACGTTTCAGACTCAATTCGTAAGTACGTCGAGCAGGACAGAGAGAAGCGCGCGCACACATTAACATAAAACCCGCAGAACAGTTGAAAAGCAGCAACGTGTTCAAACAAAACGCAGTAAAAATGCCGCAAAAAAGAGGTACTACTCCTCCTCCTCCATAGCCCCATCTTTGTAGCTTCGACTTGGTAGGTATGACAGACCTAGCCGCCAAACAAGCACCGCCAACTCACTCATGGTTTTACTTCTACAGTTTAGTGCGCTTGACTGCCTAAGTGGATGGCCTTTTGTATATGGGACTGTAAGCGTTTTCGTGTGGCTCATAGTAAAATTAATCAGAAGTCACTATGAATTACAAATGCAAAATGCGTGCGATAAATTACTGCGAATTTGAACACACAAACGACGAAACATTTAGAGAATCGTACTCTGGCTGGCAACACTCGTAAAGCTCTTTTAGATCAAAAGCGATGAGCTAGCAGGTAAATATGTACAACCGCCGGACCACAAACAATACCCATTATACCAACAACAAGAAAGCGATTATAAAGTAATGATAGTAACAATAATGAAACGCTTTTTTCCAGCACACAAATAAAAGAGGCAACTTAAACTCAGGCACACACAATTTGTTTAAAGTAGAAAGAAACTCTAGAATGGTAATAAGTTACAAGAAGAAGAACAAGAATAACAAATATATTCGAAATAAAACGACTTTGGTGTATCCTACGGTGTAGATTTTGACAAACGTATTGGATTTAGTCGGTACCCGGTTTAAATAGCAAGATTTGAACCTGTCTTTAGTTGTATGATAGTCGCGCAACCCATCCGTCACACCACGGAGGCTTACACACAGAGAAAAACAAACAGTTGTAAATGGGTTTGAACTACAGAAGTTTGATTGCAAGAGAAGAATTTCCGTTACCATCACCGAATATTTTCAATAGTAATAAATATTCTGTTCGACATACCACATGATAATAAATATGATCTTAGTATTGTGTATAAAACCAAAAGATCGGTCATACTAATGAAATGTCGAAAAATATTTAAAGGGTGGACCATTAAAAAGTAAAATTTGAACTACCGATTACTTTGATGTTGAATGGTAGAGTACATTCATTTTTATTTTCCGGTTTATGTTTGGCATTTGCAAAACGGGAAGCTAACGCTCGAACAAAATTGGAAAATTGTAAAAACTTGATTCGAATGTAAAGAGTCTTACAGTTTGCGTTAATAACTGTAAGAAATTTACGAGGAAAATTTTTAAGAAAAGATCGATCTTCAGTTCAGTATTTGCGTTAGTTTGTGAAGCGAGTTTATGAAAACAGACTATGAAAACGTACTCGGGGTGTTTAGACAAAACAACCCGAGTACGTTCTCTTCCAGTGCGTCCAATCGAAAACATTGCTAATGTTCCTGAGCATGTCCAATAGCATCCATCAACATCAAGTCCTCATCGTTTTCAGGATGTGAATATATCTCGAACTTCTTTAAAAAAAATTTTGCATAAAGACCTTGGTATGAAGGTTAACAAACTTATATTGGTCCAAGAATTGAAAACTCATGACCATCCGATGCGTTTTCGATTCACCCAAAGGTCTGAAGATTGTTTAGCAGGTGATGAAAAATTTTACCGAAAAATTGTGTTTCCAGGTGAAGCTCATTTTCTTTATCGGTGGCTATGTCAATAAGCAAAATTGCCTCATATGGGTATCTGAGAACCTGAGAACACGTGACTATTGAGAAGCCAATGCATCTACAACGAGTCACTGTTTGGAGTGCATTTTGAGCTGGAGGCATTATTGGGTCATTTTTCTTCGAAAATTAGCAAGGAACCGCTGTAACCGTTAACGGTGAGCGTTGCTGCGCCAAGCTAAACGAATTTTTGTTTCCCAAAATGACATGGACGACATTTGGTTTTAACAAGATGGGGCCACAAGTCACATAGCCAACGCATCGATATTTTACCCACTGCTTTTAAAATCAAATAATTAGCCAAATATATGATGTCAATTGGCCACCTCGAAGCAGCGATTTGAGCCCTTTGGATTATTTTCTCTGGGGAGCCATTTACGATAAATGTTACGCAAATAATCCAGAGACTAGTGAAGCGTTGCAACATCGAAGTTGCCATAGAAGAGATTCGACACGAAAAAATCGAGAATTAGGTTCATCGGATGAGGTATTGTCGAGCCAGTTGTGGTAGTCAGATGATTGTGTTTCTTTATTAAATGCCTATGGGAAGTGAACGTAGTATGAAACGTATTATAACACCAATGTGAGCTAAATCTTGATAAAATCACGTTAACTGAGATTTTTTTTAAAAAAAATATTTTTATCAAACTAGGTATATGTTTATAAAAGATAAAACTAATAGCCTATTTCCTACCGTAATGATTAATAGGCAATTTGCACAATGAGTTAAAAATAATATGACGCACTTGTTTAACAAAGTGATATAAACTGAAAATCTTTAAAAGTATTTTTTGAAAAAACATATCCAATTTTCTCTGAGAACTCTTTTCTAATTTTTTCCTCACTTTCATCGAGAAAACGACATCATATTTTTTTTGTTCAAATCTATTTGGAGAATTTAAGTTAACAGTTATTTTGACCTCCGAATTACGATACACATACCCAGAAAAAAAATAGTGAAATTTTTGATTAGAGAATCCGAAATTACGGTTTTTATGGCAAAATCCGACTGTCGGTCGGTATCTCAAAAATAGCTTAAAAATGACATGTAATTTTACCTGGTTTTTTCTGTCGGGTTTTCCGGGTTATTAGTTGTTATATAAATGCCAAAAAAAAAATCATAGCACCAAAAAATGCTAGACCCACCTTTTAGTGTACCGATCGACTCAGAGTCACCAGCTGATTCGATACAAACTATAGGTTGCAATTGTTAACAGATAGTTGTGAAATTTTGCAAAAGTAAGTTTTTTGGACAACGATTGTTGACTTTTACGAAAATCAGTTAAAATTAAGATTTCTCTCTCATACATATGTTCATCCGATTTTATGTCTTTAGCTGTAGAAGCCACATCCAACATTTCTGAAATTTGGCATAGCTTATTATAATCAATTGGTAATCAGCTCAGGTTAAAATGGGTCATACTGGTTTACGGATTCATATGGCCACAGTGCAAAGATCTTTCCCGATATAACATACAACCATCTTAAACACACATACACATTCCGATTTTAATAAAATTTGGTATTGACTTAGTGTTACATAGTTCCCGTACAAATTGTCTGGGTGTCCAAAAAATGCCTTCCCATATACATAGGCATATGGCTTTAAAATATCTATAACATTTACCAATAAAGCTGAAAATAAATTTTGGTAACGGATCCTATGTCTAAAAATCTGACCCATTTCAACATGGACATATGCAATAACAATAAATAAACAAAAACAATGTAATTTTGACATAAACACCAATATGACCTTGTATTTAATATCTGGGTAAATTTAGGGCCTGTTAAAGGTTACTATTACTTCACTTCTGATTTGAAAAATACTCTTACCACAAGGCTAAAACCGTAATCTCGGACTATGCCGGTTTTTTAATTTAAAAAACCCGTCAGTAATTTTTTATTATTACTGCTTTGAAAAGAACCCGAAATGCGAGTTTTTCGGACACTCTAGTTAAGATTCTATGTATTTTTTTCAACCGATAATTCAGTTTATTTCCTGTACTGACATTATCAGTTCACCAACCAACATCCGGTTGTACTAACGGACACTTTATTGTTTGTGCAACCTCTATCTAAGTATATTAATTTAGCTGTCTGTACCCGGGCATATTTTTATAGATTATAAACATCTCAGTTTCAGTTGGAATACATTTTTATGTTTATGATAAATTATTTATAACGCCATATTAAACTAAGATAACTTCTCTTTATATTATGAATATTAGTTTTGTTTTTACATAAAATGTTCTTAAGTAAATATATTAGCTTGAGGATAGTTCTGTAAGCGATGTTGGCAGTCCAGCTATCTTCAATGTTTGACCTTGGGCTTTCTTTATGATAATAGCGAAGGCCAATTTGATTGATAATTGCAAATGTTTAAATTTATATCTGTCGATATAATGGAGATGTATTATCCAAAGCTTCGTTCCATTTATATCTGTCGATATAATGGATATATGCGGGATAAGAACATCTTCGCCCTTTGACACGCCTGTCAATATAGTCGCTCGAATAATATTGCAACTGAGATGTATTATCCAAAGCTTCGTTCCATTTCGAATTTTAGGGAAATTAAGGTCTCCCATGAGAACTATCGGAACACCTTTTTTGGGTTCCATTCAGTGCGGTGGAACTCCTCAATTGGGTATGTGGTACAGTGCTTCTCTCCGATTACATTACGAGGGCGGTTCGGAAAGTTCTTAGCCTATCAATGAAAGAGAATAGTTAGTTTTTCAAAAATATTTTTATTTTTCAATATAATCTCCTGAAGCTTTAATACACTTAGTACTTTCATTCGTTGATTTTAGCCATTGTTAAAACACTCTTGTCCGCTGGTGCGTTGTCTTGATGAAAAATTATATTTTTGTGTTGTAAGCCAGGACGTTTTTCTCAAATTTGTACATTTAATTAATCTAAAAGGTTGCAATAGTACTCTAAATTTATTGTTTTACCCTTTTGCAGATAGTCAATCAATAAAATACCTTTGAAGTCCCAAAAAAACCGTTGCCATAACCTTACCAGCCGATTGAATTGTTTTTGCCTTCTTTGGGGCACTTCCTACAGCTTTAGTCCATTGTTTGGATTGTTCTTTTGTCTCTGGAGTATAGTGGTGGATCCATGTCTCATCAACAGTTATGAAACGACGCTTAAAATCCATTTTATTTCGCTGAAAACGATCCAAACAAGCTTGAAAACGTTTTTGCAGAAAGCTTTTTCATCTGTAGTTCTTCATGCAAAATTAAATGGACTCGATCATTTGAGATGCCCATGATATTAGCTATTTCACGCACTTTTATTCGTCGATCATTTAATACCATATCATGCACTTTGGCTACAATTTCTGTTGTTGTTGCTGTTTTTGGACGTCCACTACGTGGTTCATCTTCAATGCTTGTACGACCACGTTTAAATTCAGCAACCCAATTTTTTACTGTTGCATATGAGGGAGCACTTTCACCTAACACATTCACCATATCATTATGAATTTCTTGTCCCGATAAACCTTTTTTATGTAAATATTTAATGACACCACGCATTTCTAATTTTTCCATTGTAAAAAAATCGCGGATGCGTCTTTTGTGAACACCTGTTTCTATATGAAGGAGTTACCAGATCGAAACAAAATATAACATGTGTTCATAGCAGAGATGGAAGTTTCCAAAACACTTAACTTTTTTCTGTTTATACCGCGCTTTTTGTGCTAGACTAAGAAGTTTTCGAACCGCCCTCATACTGAAGTATATTTGGTGCACTTAACATCAACTCACGATCAAAAATTTGATGGTTAATGTTGGCCACAATATTATTTGTTGGTTTCAGCAAAACTCTTTCACATAACCAGCTATCATCTGAAATGTTGCAGTTAATATCAGAATATACTTTGGATATTAGGTCTTCTTTGGATGACACTACAACATATTTGGTAAAGAATTCAATTCAACGGAAAGGTTGTAAAAATATATATGTAAATATAGTAAAGCATACTGATAAAATCCCATTTTTGCCACGCCCATAGACTAAAAATCGAATATGCAACATTTTCTACCTGGTCGTCGTCCATATACGTACCAAATTTCAGTAGAAACTGTTGTACCATTAAGTCGAGATGTAACTTCAAACAGACCAAAAATGAGTTTTTTAATATTAATATACTTTAGATAGTTCACAGAATATTCATTGCAGCGGGTCTCGATATACCATCTGCGAACATTATCATAATAGGGGTGACCAGATAGTTATGATAATTTTTCCGATTGTTACACAGAGAGAACATATTCGTTGCTACAACTAAAAAAAACAATTGTTAAATCCGAAATCATACATATCTAGTTTTGTAACTGACTTGTTGTCGTTATTACCTTAACATATCTCGTTATTATCATTACATATCTCGTTATTACCATTACATATCTAGTGTTGCAACTGACTTGTTGTCGTTATTACCTTAACAAGAAAATTGACTAAGTGTTATTTTAATTAAATTTTTGTTTTAATATTTCTGCTGAAATTTGGCAGATGATTCTCTAACACGGTTGACATTGAAAACAGGGCACACCGGTCGAGAGGTAAAGATAAATGAAAAGGGCCATATCTCATGGATGGATAGAAAAAATTGCAGTGCCACGCCCCTTTTCAAATTCGCATTAACGGCCAAAGTAATGGGCCGTTCATTATTAGGTGTTATTAGAATGAAATCAATGTTTAGTTTATTATTAAAGACGCTTGTGTTAAAATTGGATAAATGGGCGTGACACCGCCAATTTAACCCTGAATTTCAATAGGCCATATCTCGTGCTGTATGGAAAGAAACATAGCCTTATGTAAAAGTTGTATACTATTCCCTCCAGGACTTAGGTAAAATAAAAGTATTACCATCATCATTCAATATCCGCTACAGTCATACGATACCACTAAACCTATAATACCCACAATCATAAAAAACCGTAGGGGTACTTTAAACAAGGTTCTGGGTTTGTATAATTTTCTTGACATTTTTTTCTATTTACGGAGCCGCTATGGATTGTTTCCATTTCTCGTACGTACGGTCAATACATTAACAATTGAATACAGAGCAATGTCAGTCATTTAGGCTTAAAATCATGTACTCCGGTCCTAGCCAGATACACGATGTTTCCACTGAAGACTATGAGAGTGTGTCTTGTTGCTGTGTACGAGTATTGGCGAGATGCGATCCGGTGCGGTGCGGTGGGTCAGTATATTTGCTGTCTGTAGTCATTGAAGAGCCATTGTAGTTCAGCGTTTTGAATACTAATTTTGAAATTATTCTTTATGATTTCTGAGCCGTTTTAACCGCCACTACAGCAACAACAACATTAAAGTTTGTCGGCGGTCGCCGTAGCTTTTGTTACTTTTCATTTCTCAAGATGAGGCGGTAAAATTGTTTTTGATTTTTGCAAACAAAACAAACTAAAAAAAAAACTCGCCGACAGTTTGACATTTAAGAGCGTTTTTGTACCTTCGTGTTGTTATTAAGCCCAAATGAAATGACAATGTCAGTCAGTTTGGCATATTTTGAATAATTGCAGACCTACCCAAACTCTGAAAGGGACTGACTATACACACTCTTTACACGGCGTGTAAACAAGCCGGCAAACGACATAAACCGCAGAAGAAGGCAACAACGAAAAGAGTTTACAAATGAGTTTCCTTTCGAGGATAAGTCAAAAGCAAATGAAAGAACTCCCACGATTTGTGATAAAGGGAATCATTTGTTATGTGAAGGCAAAAATAGTTTTATAGTTCGTGTCTAAACGATTAGATGGTATGAATACAAATGTCTAGATATAGATAGTCAGAGAGTGGCACAAATAAATCGGGCGTCGCTAGAGCAAAAAAAAAATCAGAAAAGCAGTAGGGAATTCATTTTTTTAACATTTCCTACTGGATTTCACGTGGTGGAGATGATGTCCGAAGTCAAGATAAATCTGTTGATTAATGGGATAAAAATATATTCAATTATTGATGTCTCAGCTTTGACAATGTATGAGTCTCGACCTGCTCTGTCAGCGCAATTTAAAAAATGATATCGCGTTACGCCTTTCTAACATGCTGCGTTCTGATTCATTCGATAGCTTACGGGTAGCTTGTCGCATATGCTCTGTTTCTGGACCTTTCTGTCAAACCCACTCGTTAGCGACATGTCACAGTGAGATGGACAGATAAAATATAAGTGAGTTGAGTACACGTAGAAAAGGAGTATGGTTGGGGTAACAATATTCGAAGAAAATCATTCTACTGTTGGTTATATAGTTGTGGCTTAACAATATTATGATAGTCACAACAATAGTATGGTTCACACACAACCATACTACGATCCCCTCAACAATAATATGGTCCTCACAACAATAGAATAATTCACATACAACCATACTATGATCCCCACAACCATACAACCATATTATGATCCTCAGAAACATGGTGTGTATTATATACAATCATAGTGAGATTCTCACAACCAAAGTATGACTCACACAAAACCATACGAGTACTATGATCCCCGTTTTTGGTTGTTGATCCCATTTTTTGTAAGGATTGGGTTGAGTTTTTATTCAACAAATGAGGTTTTTATTAGGTAATTTATGTAATTGAAATATTTCAGTTATACGAGTACTAATCCAAAGTAGTAAAGTAATCCAAAGTAAAAAATTTAATTATAAAAGTACTATTATTGCGTAAGATTCGTAACAATGACATTGTCAAATTAAAAAAAAATACGGATTTGCCGGTATGATTACCGTAATCATATAATTGTAAACTTAAAACACAAAAAACTAAACAATAACGAAATATATATTGTTGCTACTACCATATTTTGATTTTTAAATTTGGCAATAATACTATTGTTACATTTCAACAATATTAATATTGCCGCAATCATACTGTTGTCAAAATGAAAAACTATAACCACATCTCTTCTCTGCATGTAGAGAGAGAGAGATAGAGAGAGAGGCCTCCACCTATTTGGTCAGAAAAAGGCATCCACTGAAAAACGTTTTCCTTCTTCCAATTATGGTATTGATGTTACATACTTCCCTCAACATTTTATTGGGAAAAAACGGAAATCAGTAAACTGTGTACAATATAATTCGGTCGATCGCCTGTCGTTCCACTTTTCAAGGACATCTTAGTACCACTGCTTCATCCCTAAGTCTTAAGGATTTCCACCTTACTTGATCGTCCGCATTTCGCAATGCCCTGGGTACCGATATTGTTCCAGTTCATTTAAGTAATATTAAGGAAACTCTACCATCTTGTGCCAGCCTTTGTGACTGCAATGCAGTAGGAGTGGACTGCCTTAGTGGGGTGGTAGTGTGTACGACAATCATGCCTGTAAACCCTGGTTCAACTCCCGGTGAGGACATGTAACAAATTTTCGACGGCGGGATTTCCACCTGCGACTTAACGAATAAGAGATTAATCTCTAAGCCATGTAAATTCTCAATAAAATGCATAAGCTGTTCACAGCTGGCGTTAAAAAGTAGGTCCCCGCCACTGAGAGTATAAATTATATATTATTCCTTAAAGGGGTGTAGTGGGAATTAAGTAAGAAGTTATCCTGTGGAAGAAAACACCTGTACACTTCCTTTTTGAGGTATGACTTTTGACATGAATCGAAAAGTCCCTAAAGCCTTGGATATCACATCTCTTTATCAGGATCTGTCGTCTGATAACCCTCACTCATCAAGAGTTAACACTTAAATGACATTACTAAATATTCAGTAAAATTTACAGACTCGTCCAAAAAAATCAGTTGGTAAGAATTAATACAGGGGATATGAACTATTGCAGTTAATACTACACACAGAGAAAAGATTTGTTGCCACAACCGAATTTTTTGCCAACCAAATGTTGATGGTAGCACATGTATTCCATCGCTACAACCGAATGTTGATCGGGAACACGGCAATTTTTAGTAGATGGAAGTGACACTATCGGTTAAAAGGACAAAGCATCGGTTACCCTAACAAAATGATGATTATTGCAACTAAATTTGTGGATTTTTTTGGTTGTTATAAATTGTTGGTTATAAATACTCTTTAAGTTCGGGCTTTCTTTATTATCTGACCATAATAAAAGCGTTTCATTTATTTATTATTTTGTTTATTGCTACTAAAGGAACATGTACTTCATATGGGTTGGTTGTCATAACTACCTGTTATGGCAACCAATAATTTTATTGAATTCGGTGGGTTTAACCGATTTATTGGTTGTGAGTACCGTAATATTTCCGTAGCAACCATTATGAACTGCCGAACCATGTAATCATCAGTACAACCGACTGTTGTGATTGTAACATAAAGTCTGAATTTCCAATCAAATTTCTGTAGGTCGGACCGAATCCCAAATGATTTTTTCTAAATATGAGGATATTATATTATAATAAATATATATAATATATATAATAAACTTATAAAAGACTTAACTATGAAATTAAATAAGTAAGTAAGGAAGATCAGTTCGGTTTTTAAAAATCGGCGTATCGGTTTCTTGAGACAGAAAATCCGTTTTTTTTTGTCGAATAGACTATTTTATTCTCCTTAAAAGCAACTTATAAGTATACATTGCAGTTCAAACCAGACACATAATCATATTTTTCAATGGTTTTTCTACTAGGAACCCCTGTTATAAGCTATGTACAGAAAAGTGGCTTGACTTGTGTGGATCCAAAATGTTATAAATTTACCCCTCCAAGAATTAAAATTGCTATGTTTTTTGGCCCAACTTTAAGACTTTTTTGTCCATATCAATCCAAGTATTCGTATAGCTCTCACAAAAAGTCCGAAAGGGCTCAAAAAACGTTCGAGTTTTAGAAGTGCAGTAACAATGGTGGGTATATATAGTTTGGCCTTACCGACGTTGAACTTGATTACTTGTAGCACGGCAAAAAGTGCTTTACAAATGCTCTTTTTTGAAACGACCGCAAATTTTTATGGATTGCTCTCTCTTTTTTAAGTAACACAATAATAATCACCCTATTAGAAAACACTATTACTTTTGCAAATGGTACCAAATGTCAATTCGATTTTGACATTTGTGAAGTAAACAAACAGAGAATACGAATCGATAAACTACTCGATGTATCGGTTTACTCCTTAAGTAAGCGGGTTTTTGCGTAAAAATTCGTCGAAACAGAATATCACTCTGATTCGTTTATGTTGTAGACTAATTCACTGTTAGTTTTTAATTTAGCGAGTTTCCTTTTTTAGTTGTATTTTTTTATTTATTTACAAACACTGTGGCGTTTCACCGCACACTTTGAAGCTGGCCGGCCCCCGAGCAGTCGTTTTAGTATAAATATTGCTGCTGTTGGCCAAGATGTCGAAGAGGATTCCTGAATATCGACCAAACTTCGAGGCACGCAAATGGGCATTAGCTGCCGTTCTCTACACAGAATTTTGGTGCAAGATTTGAAGATGTTCGCTCAGAGAGTGCAAACAGTTTATCAGCTATTATCCGTTGATAGCCAAACGAGTCTAACCTATGCTGAAGCCATCTTGAATCTCAACGAAGGCGTGGACGATGCTAATCGAAATTGTCATGAGCGATGAGGCCGATTTCCATCTTATCTTTTAGGTAAATAAACAAAATAAATAATTTTGTAGCACCGAAAATCCGTGTACCACGAAGAGCTATTACACTTGCTAAAATTTACTTTGAGATGTGCTGTTTGCGCTGGAGGAGTCATCAGCCCATTTTTTGAGAACTAAGTTTAACCGACTTTTTTCTTCCTCAATTAGATGAATTTTGACAGGAGAACTGTCCTTCTACCACACTGCTGCAGCCACAACTGATATTCACACTGCTGCAGCTGCAACCGATATTCACACTGCTGCAGCCACAACAGATATTCTGAAGAAATCATTTCCGAGTTTCATCTATTGCTTTGGTGATTAATACTGACCGCCCAGATCACCAGACTTATTTTTATGGGGCTCTTGAAAACGCGGGTTTATGCCAACAAGCCACAGAGTCTTGACTTGAAACTCTCAAGGTTAATGTTTGCCAGGAATGCCAGAGCCTGTAGCCCGAAGTTCTGGCAAGAGTAATGGAAAATGCCATAAAACAAGTTGGTATAGTTGTTGTTGTTTTTGTAACGGCAACGGTGAGCCGGGGTGACAGCCCTTGGCCGAAGAATTGCTCCATAGAACCGGCTGTTGTGGTATTGGGTGTATTCATCAACTCTGGCGGCAGCCACTTAGCCTATATCATTTGCTCAACTTGATGTAATAAATTCTAATATACGGAATAAAAAAAATTTCGCAGGCAGAAACAGTTTTTCATTTAAAAGCAAATACAGCAAATTTACATTGGGTGATTACTTTTGCCCCACCTGTTAGTGAGGCTTTTCCCTTATCAAAAGACTTTGACATATTCATCATTTAATTTTTACCTACCCTGATACTCTTTTTCTACATTTCCACCGCTTTACAGCGTATAAACACTTTATAATTAGTCCTGTATAAATAAAACGTTACTACATATTTATTTTGTTTTAATGCGCCTGCTTTTAACAATTCTACAAGGGTAAGCCACATTTACACAACTGTATGGTAAATTTACAGGTCACAAGATATAGCCTTTGATCTTTAGATGTCGTATGTTGATGCATATTTACAGAACATTTAACAAAAATCCAGCTGAACTATTTCCTTTCCTTTAAAGGAAAAGTTTACAATACAATATAAATACTTAAAAGGGTTTAGAGTTATGATTTTGTATACAAGTCAACAAGGTATTATATCTCTAATCATACAGTGAGCGCGCTCATATAAAATACATTTATTTACCACGCTTAAATAAATATTTCCTACTGAAATAATTGCTTAAAACTCACAAGCAATCTATGACTAACCCGAGCACTAAAAACATCAAGCTTTTTTAAGTTCCCAACATAAGAGCTCTGTTTAATAGAAAAGGTGATATTTAATTTTTCTTAGGAAATATAGGGTAATCCATCTAGATGTATTTTTCAGAACAAAAAAAAACACATAAAAATTCAAATCAAGTGTGGAATCTTTATTGGAAATCAAGTGTGGAATCTATATTGAAAGGACATTTTATGGCTTTAATTTTTTGAAAATAATTACCTTAAAATGTTGGCAACTGTATTATGGAAATGAACGTTCGGTGAGAAACGGGAAGATCCGCTGTTTTCGACCAAAATTTTGTTCAGTGATGAGGCCCATTTCTGGCTCAACAAACAAAATTGCCACATTTGGGCTGAAGAGCAACAAGAAGACGTTTAATAGGTGTCATTATACCCAGAGAAAACCACGGTTTGGTGCGGTTTATAAGCTGGTGGAATCATCGGTGCATATTTTTTCAAAAAGGATGATGGCCGGAACGTAACCGTGAATGGTGCTCGCTATCGCGCTATGATATCAATATTTATGCTACCTGAAATTAAAGCCCGTAATCTTGACGGCACTTAGTTTCAACAGGACGGTGCCACTTGCCATACAGCTGCTCAAACAATGGATTTATTGAGAGGTTATTTCGAAAAGCAGCTAATTTCACGTTTTGGTCAGGTAAGTTTGCCGCCTAGATCGAGTGATATTACAACTTTAAACATTTTTCTTTGGGGTTACGTAAAGTCCATGCTTACAAACCAGTTACAATTCAGGCTTTGGAAGCCAACATTACGGGAGTCATTAAAGCCATACCGGTTGAAATGCTCGAACGAATCATCCAAAGTTGGACCCTCAGAATGGAAACCCTAAGGCGTAGTTGCGGCCAACATTTGAAGGAAATCATATTCAAAAAATAAATGGCATAAAATGTCCTTTCAAATTACCAATAAAGATTCCACACTTGATTCGAATTTTTATATTTTATTTTATTCTGAAGAAATACCCCTAGATGGATCACCCTTTATTTACGCATTAATTTGTATTTTGTCCCCTTTAAAGTATTCCCCGTCAGATATAATACACGTTTGCCACATTTTTTTTCAATCCTCGAATCAGTCCCTATATGCGACGCGCAAAATTGAAAGGGACTTAAGGGTAAAAACCAGTTTTGTTCAGGAGAGCCATTTTAAAGATTTAAATACGTGTATCTTTGGTGTACCATTACTTTCATAAAACGGGCATATTTCTGGGAGGGAACACTTTTGGGGCATGGGATCGGTCTCATTCGATGCTCAAATGTTCATACAGATACATCAAAAAAAAGTGAAAATTGATTTTTTTTTACCCTTAGGTCCCTTTCTCTATGCGCTGTCACATATGCACTTTTTGGCGTGGCCTTGAGCTCTATCGGCGATTCGGTCTTTATCTCTTCAATCTTCGCAAAACGCCGTTTCAACACGCAGGGAAAAATATGGTAACGGCAATCATATTATTATTCTCCGCAATAAAGGTATGTTCATCGTAACTATAGTATTGTTTTTTGACTTAAATTTTAAAAATAAGATGATTGCCGCAATATCAATATTGTTGAAATGAAAAATATTATTATTGCCAAATTTAAAAATGAAAATATAGTTGCAGCAACCATATAAATATGGTTGGTGCGGCAATAGTATGGTTTTTTTGGTTTTATGCAAACAATAATGTGATTACGACAACCATAATGTATAAATGTTATTTTTCTTCATTTGAATATGCTTTTGTTACGGATCTAATGCAATAATAGTACTTTTATATTTAAATTAAAATTTTTCAGACAAACTGCATTGGCTTTGTTGAACTGAAATATTTTTAAAACGCTTATATTTTTGTTAACTTATTTTTTACTGTTACTTGTAAATATATCATTCCTGCTATTTTGAATATAATGTATAAGTTTTTTTAAATAAATTTCAAAATTCAAATCTATTGTTGACATTTTAACCCAATTCTAATTAATAACTTTGGGGATCATAGAATAATTGTGTGTTATCATACTATGGTTGTAGGAATTATAACATGGTTGTGTGTGAATCATACTATGGTTGTGAGGATAATACTAAGGTTGTATGTGAAACATTCTATTTGTGAGGATTATAATATATTTGTGAAGATCATAGTATGGTTGAGTTTGAATCATACTGTGGTTGTGGAAAACATAGTATGGTTATGTGTGAATCATTTTTTTGTAGTGAGGATGATAGTATGGTTGTGAGGATCATAGTATAATTGTGATTATTGTTGTGATGATCTAATATTGTTGTTCCTCAACGATATACCAAACAATATAAGTAGTATGATGCTCTTCGAATATTGTTATCCCAACCATACTTTTTTTCTACGTGAGGGTCTCAAATGTGGTAAATACGTTTCTGCTTAAAATTACGAAAAAGCAATGACTAATAAGCAGCAACTTTGAAACGAAAATTCGTTGCCACACGCATCATGTCCATACTTTCCGAAAAATTGTATGGTATAAGCCAACCGATAACATCCTCTTAAACTTCTCTTATAGTGATACGACGATTCTCTGTAAAAATTTTATTCACTTTCTCAACATTTTCATCAGGTTTTGATGTGATGAATCTATTAGGACGAGCGTCGTCATTTACATCTTCTCGACCTTCTTTAAAAAGCTTGTATAGCTTGAAAAAATTGTTCTGACTCAAAGTACAAACACCAAATGCCACTCTCAACATTTCAAGTGTTTCTGATCACTAAATTCCATTTTTAACTTGAAATGTGATGCAAATTCTTCGGCCCCTTTTTTTACAGCAGACAATTGCCAAACAAGCAAATTACGTCTAACGCAAACGAAAATCAAGTAAGATCATATTTTCGAGACAATTGTGTCAACACACAAAAAAATAAAAAACGCTAATCGAATGCACTTAGCTAAAGAAATTTCCAAATTTACCTTTTCTATTAAACAGACCTCGTATATTTCATGAGTTTTCAAACAACCGGAACTTCAGTACTCAATTCCCCAAAAATACTACACACAGAGAAAAAGTAGTTTAAAATTGGTTGAAATAATTCGGTTGCAAAAGAAGAATTTCGGTTACAATTGCCGAATGTTTATAATCGTAATGGACATACGGCTCAAAATGCCACAATAAGACAAATATGATCTCACTGTACTCACAACTTATTAAACGGTCATACTAATGAAACTCGATAATGGTATTTGGTTGCCATAACTGTTGGTTTTGGCAATCAATTGTTTTGCATATTTAATGGTATTTTTCTAAAAATAAAATAACTCGTATACGAGGGCTGCTATATGTATATCTGGCCTAAAAATTAAAATGAGAATATTTATCGCCAAAAATGGTTTTATTGTTTTTCAAAATATTTTCCAGCATGATTTATACACTTTTCCATGAGCGCAAACCAATTGTCGAAGCAATTTTTCCACTCCGATTGAGACACCTCCAAAACATGGTTTTTGAACGCTTCAGCAGCATCTTCTAGCGACGAAAATCGTTGACCACGCTTTTTTTTCTTGATGTGTGGGAATAAAAAGAAGTCATTGGCAAGTCAGGGCTGTACGGCGGATGACCCATCAATTCGACGTTTTAGCCGGTCAAAAAAGCCGTTTGAGCCGATGTGTGAGAGCTCGCATTGTCATGGTGCAGAATGATTCGTCTTCTCTTGTTCGTTTTTCGAATTTCTCCGAAGACTTCAGGCAAACAAATTATAGTGTACCACTCAGAATTGACCGTTCTACGTTGCTCAAGCGGAACAGTCGCCACATTACCAGTTTTGCCTAAGAAACAGGCGACCATTTGCTTCGAAGTACTTTTTCCACAAACAACTTTCGTTGGATTTGGCTCGTCTTCGAAAACCCACACATAGATTCATGATTCGTCACCTGTGACGATCATATAAACGTTTTTTGAAGCACCGCGATCGTATTTTTTCAAAATTTCTTTGTACCAATCGATATGAGACTTGTTTTAAGCGATTGCCAAATTGTGCAGGATCCAACGAGGACAAACCTTTTGCACGGCCAGGTTTTCATGCAATATCGAATATATGCTGGTGGAAGCAATGTCCAAGAATGCCTCTATCTCACGGTATGGCACGTGACGATCTTGAATTATCAGTTCACGCACGGCATCAATGTTCTCTGGCACAACGGCCGATTTTAGACGACTGCACTACCTTCGTCTTTGAGCGAGCGTAGGCCACGATTGAATTCTTTAAACAAGTTTTTAACAGTGCTATACGATGGTGCTTCATCGAAATACAAAGTTTTAAGTTCATCGATGCACTCTTGTCGAGACAATCCACGTCGACAATCCGTCGCACGAAAATGCCATTTTTTGCCAAATTGATTTTTTCAAGTCACTGTAAACAACGCAAATGATGGTCGTACGTCAATACGTTCTGAGTGCGATTATGCTAAAAAATGTCAAACTTTCAAATGGAAATGTCAGATGGCGCCAGGCAACACTTAGTGTTGCCTTGGCCAGAAATATATATAGCAACCCTCGTGTTACTGACTTTAAGCTAATCGATTAACCACTTTTGTGTCCAGTACAAGTCACATCACTTTATCCTCGTCATGACCCACCCTATAAGTACTTCAATTGTGTAAGAAAACAGTTATTTGCCTCTGACTAAAAACTAATTTTTTAGATGAACAAGTACGCTGATTTTTAGATCTGAAAATTCTTTTCTGAAGGTTCGGATACTTTGTATTTCGTACAGTTTCAATAACTGAAAATTACAAAGTACCAACTAAAAATCGGTTGCATTGATGAAATACTCGATGAGCATGTAACTTCAATCATTCAGTTGGCAAAAAATAGGTTGTGGCAACAAATCTTGTTTCTGTGTGTACTAGACTACATATTCATTCTACTTTAAGTTCTCCAACCCCCACTGTTCTTATTCAGCCCTACTCCCTATTTAAGTAGAACGTCCACATGCTTTTGCAAGACAAATTACCAAACTTTTATTCTATCCAGGAAATACCAGGAAACAACATTTAAATGCACTACAACTTTTACTAAAACAGTCTCCAAATCGAAACTTAGTTTTTATATAGAAATAGAAGCATAAAACAGAATAGCAGCACGAAAGACATTTTTTCATTTCCCTTAGCCACTTAGGGAACTACTGTCCAACAACGAATGCCATAACAAATCGAAAGTTTTCACCGAAAATTAAATTTAAAATTCCCCCACCCTCAAATAACTTTTCATTTACAAACACTTTTCTGTAAACAATTGAAAGTTTTAATGTGTCATGCCGCTGCATGCCAATACTGCTACCCCTTTCGTGTAGGAAAATATTCTAATTATAAAAATGTTGCTATCGCAGACACAAACCTTTCATAAAAGTTGTGAGTGAACATTTTAAAATTGTGCCGCTCTTCACCTCTTGCCAACCATAACTGTCATTCGGTCAATCTCAATGGCATAGGTGGTACGAACGAGTACTAGATGTTCCATAACACCACACATGTGACAGGTACAACTGAACTTTTCCCGTATGTGTGGACAGGAAACATCAGCGCAAAATTGCATTTGCACTTTTCTAGCTGAGTTTCCTATTTCCTGTTTCAGTGCTTATGTTATTACACATACATTTAACTTTACTCGCACACACACACCCACACTTACAGTTATTGTTTGTGTTTGTGGACACATACTTTTACAAAGAAAAATACGTGTAAATAAATAGAGAGCTTTAACGTGAGAAAGCTTTTGCTCTACCGTTATGGTTCTGTGGAAATTTTAAACCAAGAGAGAGAGTGGGAAGGAGCTTTATGTTGCCATTTAAATTTACAGTTATTTTAGGTGGAGTAGTTGTGAAAGCTTTCAATGTTAAAACTTAACGGAAATTTAAATTTAAATAAAGGAGGCATAGCTTTTTTTCGTTTATGGCGAAATTTCCTATCGTGCAATAGAAGTAATTTTTTAAAACAAACTGACCAGTTGAATTAGGAGTTTTATTTTGAACCCTACATTTGTTGTAAGGGTATTATGCCTTACTGATGATGTTAGCAACACCTAAAAGGAAAACACATGTTTCTAATTAACCGATGTTTCTAATTATTTTTAATTCGAATAAAAATCTGATTCAATTGGGCAAGGACCGACCGTCATTTCATCCGACAATCGAGGTACGAGTAAATATAAATGATTTTAACGAACCTTTTAATATGCTGAGGTTTTCCAAGGACAAATTCTTTTGCAAATGATCAATATCATTCCGTTTTTTGTTTTTAATACTTAAAAATTTTATACGTTTGTCAATTCGTAATCTGCAACATTCAAAGGTAATGGGTGATCCAAGTAGAGATACTTTTTTCGATAGACTTTTTTGACAGATCACGTGTAAGTCTTGTCATGCTGTCATGTAATTTTTGTTTAGTATTGTTTGACATTTCATTCTGGAAAGACTTACGCCTGAATAACGTTTACAAATCGTTCAACTTTAATACGAAAATTTACGTTCTGTGAGGAATGTGTTTCGAGCCAAATTTTGTTCAGCGATGAGGCTCATTTCTGGCTCAATGGGTTTGTAAACAAGCAAAATTGCCGCGTTTGGGACGAAAAGCAACCAAAAGAGGTTCAAGAGCTGCCACTTCACCCAGAAAAAACAACGTTTTGGTGTGGTTTGTGGGCCGGTGGAATTATCGATCCTTTTTTATTCAAAAATGATGCTGGTGTGAACGTAACCGTCAATGGCGACCGTTATCGTGTCATGATAACAGACTATTTGATGCCTGAAATTGAAGATCTCGGCGACATTTGGCGACGGCGCCACTTCCCACACATTGCATCAATCAATGGATTAATTGAGGGAACACTTCGGTAAGCAGATAATTTAACTTTTTGTGCCAGTCGATTGGCCACCAAGATCGTGTGATATCACACCGTTAGACTTTTTCCTGTGGAGATATGTGAAGTCGATTCAGGCCTTGGAGCAAAACATCACGTGTGTCATTCGCCAGTTACCAGTCGAAATGCTCGAACGAGTCATCGAAAATTTGACTTACTGGATAGACCATCTGAGGTGTAGCTGCAGCCAACATTTGATAGACATAATCTTCAAAAAATAAATGTCTAAGAATGTTCGTTAAAGTAATGATAATAAACATTCCCCATTCAATTTGATTTTTTCTTTCTGTCTTTAAAAAAGGAACCTCGAAATGGATAACGCGTTATATATAGGGTGGTTATGTTTTAAGGGCCGATGTTGAATGCGAACCATACCTAAATTCAAATTTTTTTCTGCATTTCATTTGATATTTCTCAATTTCCGAATAATTCAATTTGAACAATAGAAAGATGCACAAGCGAGCAACGCGTTAAAGTTATTCAGGCTTCGGGCAACAGTGGATGATGATCAATTTTTGAAGAAAATTATCTTCAGTTATGAAGCACATTTTCACCTCAGTGGATTCGTCAATAATTGTCGAAAAAACAATGCACCCAAAAAGAGTGACTGTTTGGTGCGGTTTATGGGCTGGCGGCATCATCGGCCCGTATTTTTTCCAAAATGAGGCCGGTTAGGCAGTTACTGTGAATGGGGTTCGCTATCGTGATATGATAACGAACTTTTTATGGCCCGAATTAGAAGATATTGATGTGGACGATATGTGGTTTCAACAGGACGGTGCCACTTGCCACACAGCTAACGAAACAACGGCTTTTTTGCGTGGCAAAAGAAATGACCGTGTTATCTCACGTCTTGGCGATGTTAATTGGCCGCCAAGATCATGTGATTTGACACAGTTTGACTTCTTTCTTTGTGGTTATTTGAAAGAAAAGGTGTACGTCGATATGCCAGCAACAATTCAAGAACTAAAGGATGAGATAATTCGGCGAATTAACGGAATAAAACCTCAATTATGCCTCAGCGTCATCAAAAATTAAAAAAAATATATGTTAACTATTCTGCGTTTTCTTAATAACGTGTAGCACTCTAAAAAACTGGTTTAATGAATTCAATCGTGGACGACGCTCGCTCAAAGACGAAGGTCGTCCAAAAACGGCCGTTGTGCCAGAGAACATTGCGTGAACTGATAATACAAGATCATCATGTGACATACCGTGAGAAAGAGGAATCCTTAGGCATTTCTTCCGCCAGCATACATTCAATATTACATGAACATCTGGCCGTAAAAATGGTTTGTTCTCGTTTGATCCCGCACAATTTGACAATCGCTCAAAAAAAGGCTCGTGTCGATTAGTGTCAATACATTTTGAAGAATATGATCGCTGTGCTTCAAGAGATGTTTATATGATCGTCACAGGTGACGAATCATGGCTCTATGCGTATGAGCTCAAAACAAAACAGCAATCGACCAAACAGAAGAAGAGCCAAATTCAACAAAAGTTGTTCGTGGAAGAAGCGCTTGAAAGCAAATGGTCGCCTGTTTCTTCTTCAAAACTTGAGCAACGTAGCAACGTAGGTCAATTCTGAGTGCCTGAAGTCTTCGAAGAAATTCGGAAAACGAACAAGTGAAGACGATTCATTGTACACCATGACAATGCGAGCTCTCACACGTCGGCTCAAAACAGCGCCTTTTTAACCGGCGAAAACGTCAAATTGATGGGTCATCCGCCGTACAGCCCTGACTTGGCACCCAATGACTTCTTTTTATTCCCGCACATTAAGAAAAAAATGCGTGGTCAACGATTTTCGTCGCCCGAAGCAGCTGTTTAAGCGTTCAAAAACCATGTTTTAGAGGTGTCTCAATCGGAGTGGAAAAAAAACTTCGACAATTGGTTTGAGCGCATGCAAAAGTGTATAAACCATGCTGGAGAATACTTTGAAAAACAATAAAACTATTTTTGATGATAAATGTTCGCATTTTCATTATTAGGCAGAAATATATAAGCAGCCCTCGTATAGATTTCATGACCCGAGAGCTTATGTTTTGTTCAGAGGCGAAGTGGTGCACATTTTGTTGATGCCTGCTACGACTTCGATCAAATTTCGGGAACTCTCACTCCAACTCTGTCATATCGACCTTCAAGCTCTTCCAAATTTTGGGCAAATATGATCGACCTGAAACCTTTTTGATTTACTCAATTCAGATACTATTGTGAACACAAAATATCATTAAAGTTATTAACACTTTTTGTATACTCGTAAAATTTCCATTGTCATCAAAAATTTAATACGAAAACATAATTCATATATTCCATTGATTATAAACTTTAATCCTCATTAAAATTCTGTCGCCTGTGTAGGTGTTAAAAACAATGGAGATTTATTGACTGTTGACTGATATTGTGTGATATTGTGATGGTGTTTTCGTTGCTTTGTTTAAACATTATTCAAAAAATATTGTTCATGTAAACTAATTTAATATTCCCATAATGATTTCCAATTTTATAAAGTGTTTATAAAGTTCACTTGAATTAAATAACCAAACACGGCCGAGCAGCCAACCAACCGGCAATCCAGCAGAGATCAGCCAGCCAAATTGGAAAATTGTTAAATTGTCAACATATTCATAACAGAATGCAACGCCAACGAAATGAAGGCATGGCAGACAGACGAGAGGACGGACAGACACACAGACAGACAGACAATAAACCATAACAAATGTGTCATGCATTAATGATTAAAATAATTAACATTAAAAATTATACACACACTGCACAGACCGAGACACATCCCAGCACTTGATGAATACAAAGGATGATTTTCAGAATTCGATTGTATTGAAAACTGTTGTTCAAACCATAATTATCTGTTAGCATATAAGGTAAACGTAAGTGTATGTACGTGTAAAGTAATACAAAATTTATGTGAATTATACGTGATGTTAATCGACAATTTAATGAATCACTTGAAATGAATGAATACATCACACGACTACGAGATACAATCATCATTTGTACAATTGTAGGCTTGAGATAAGTATTCTTTTACTTTACTTTCGGGTGGTAGGGGCTGGAATTGAAAGTCGTTTGCCTTAAATTGGGATTCGATTATAAATTAAAAGGATTATTTGTGGAGGTGGTCTGCCATGTTGCCAACTCTACAGTTAAAAAATGGCTAGATTTGTGGCAAAAAATGGCTAAATAATCTAAATGACATATAAATTAATAATACTGTGTTGAAAAGGACGAGTTCTATTAAAATTATAGTTTAAATGCGAGTGCTATATTTACACTGAAAATTTATCTTTTAAAGTTTTCTGTAAAATAATTAAGAAAATTTGTTTGAAGCTAAATTATTTGGCAAACTGTCAATTTCATGTGAAATCGATCAGTTCTTGAAAGTAGGTCCTCGATTTTGACGAAATTTTGTACATTGGTTCACTTTGGTGTTCTAAAAAAAATAGAGTTTGGGTTTTAAATACGTTTTTTTTTTAAAAAATTCATAACAATAATACTTTCATAATTTATTTTTTTTAACTATCAGGATATAATTGAACAGGGATTAACCGGCTCAAGACATCTCGCTTCTATATGTGACAGCGCATAGAGAAAGGGACCTAAGGGTAAAAAAAGTAAATTTTCACTTTTTTTTTTGATGTGGACAACATCTGAGCATCGAATGAGACCGATCCCATGCCCCAAAAGTGTTCCCTCCCAGAGATATTCGCGTTTTATGAAAGTGATGGTACACCAAAGATACACAAAACTGGTTTTTACCCTTAGGTCCATTTCTATTTTGCGCGTCACATATTTAAATAGAAGACAAGTTTTAAACAAAATGGCAAAGTGACATTGATTTTCGTGGCTACACATTGCTTTTATCATGATTTCGGGTCCGTGACAACCCACTTCAGAAAGCTTTGCTGCAATTGTTGAATGTAAAGCCGAACCCTATAAGGCCAGGCTCTCCCTAAACGAATAAGAACTACTGTTGTAAACCTTACTTTTCAAGTTTTCTTCACACAATTGCTCACGAAAATACAACTTACTCTAGAAGCAAGAAGTCTTGAGCCGGTTAATCCCTGTTCAATGTGTAAAAGCAACAGACCGAAATAAAACAAACGAGCTAAAAATATATTTTTATAAAAAAAATGATAATTTTTTTATATTTGGGAAAAAATCAGAAATTTTTTTTTCGATTTTGTAAACAGTTTACCCTTAATTTTTATTACAATTTTTTTGGCAAATTGTTATTATGTTGGCTAATGGCATAGAACAGTTTTAGGTGGCCACGCTTCTACTTTTCGAGTTAAAAATTAAAATGTATGTCGGTCTCCACATAGTTGTCCATTATTTTATATTTGTCATGTATGAGGATTTTCTTTATTTAGATTACAAAAAGCCATGAATTAGCATTAAAAGAAGGAAAAAGTTGTAGTAAGGTGAACCGACTTACCCTCACTCATAGAGGGATAAGTTGTAAAGTTAGCATTGTACCTAACGGCATGAACGGGATGGCTATTATTAAAAAAAAAATTCATTGAACATTTTTTTTTAAAAAAAATTTCCCGATGTTTTTTCTTAAATGGCTGTAGTTATAAACTAGAATGTGTAACGGTCTCCACAACATTTTTGAACACTTTAAAATTAGAAAACTCTAACTTTGTTTCCATTAGTGAATTATGCGATTTTTTTATTTTCTTTTCTTTAGAAATATCTACAAAGGATCATAAAAAACATTAAAAATGTTTATATCTAAAAAAAAAAATCAAAAATAGAAAAAAAAATTTCCAATATATAAAAAAAAAATCTAAACAACATTTTTTTAAAAAAAATCTATATTTTGTAAGCCTCCATTTAATCCTGATAGTTTAAAAAAGAAGTTTCCAAATATCGTAACTAGAACACAAATTATGAGCTTTAAAAAAATGTATTAAAAGTGTTGCCTTGCTGTAATTTTCAGAATTCTGAATTTTTAAAAACCCAAACTCTATTTTTTTTAAAACACCAAAGTGAACCAATGTACAAAATTTCGTCAAAATCGAGGATCTTTTTGGCTTCAATTTGTGTGGATATTGTTGAAAACACATAAAAATAACCTATTGATTAACGATCGAAGATAGGTAATTTTTTTATAATTATACCAATTGTAGCAGTATTGTTGTTTATATTCTAACTGTACATACTTCTATTTCACATACATTTTTATTCTCACTTATTAAAATAAATACTAAAATTCATTCAACAAAGATATTTAAACGAAATTGTATAATATATTTTAAATATATTATAAATAACGTTAGAGGAAACGAAAGTAGCTCTCTGTGTCATTTCCGATTTTCATTGAGAGTTCTCCTAATTATATTTCTCATTTTAAATTCTCCTATTTAAATTGATAATTTTCATTTTAACTTCTCCTATTTGAATTGAAAATTTTTATTTTAAGTTGAGAATTTCTATTTGCTATTGAGAAAATTCCAATTGAATTTAAAATTTTCATTTTCAGATAAGAAATTTTATTTGGTATTGTGGATATTTCAAACAAGCTCTAATGTTGCAAGTTATCTCTCCAATCAGATAACTTCGTGAGAAAATATTGTATATATATTAGTTTTGCAGCAAATGTACTTGTAATGTAAGTATACACAGAGAAAAAATTAGTTGGAAACCGGTCGGAAGTACTAAACTCCTTTGTAAAAGAAGAATTTTCGTTGCAAATGTGAAATGTTAAAAATCGTAATGGATATTCGGTATGTCATACCACAAGATGATATATATTTTATATATGAGCATCGTATTATACACGCAACTAATTGATAGGTTATATCAATGAAACGCGGAAAAGTCTTCTGTTAACTGGTGGATGTGGCAGCCACCAATTAAAGGTGATGATATTTAAAATTTCATAATATTACAAGTAAAAAAAAAGTTTGTCAAAGGGTATTTTTTCTGTTTTTTTTCTGCTGACTTTAAATTGATCGATTAATGTACTTTTTTCTCGACATAACAGTTCTAAGTTATAGAGTACCTCAAATGTATAAGCAAACAGATTTTTGCCTCTAATACAAAATTTCAATTTTTTCGTTGAACAAGTACACAGCTTTTTAGTACGGAAAATTCTTTTCAGGAGGTTTGGCTATTTCATATTTTCCATCGATACTGAAACTTACAGAGCTCTTACTAACATACGGTTGTAGTGATAGAATACTGGAGGTACCTGCAAGCTCATTCATTAGGTTGGCAAAAAATTCGGATGTGGCAACAAATCTGTGGTACATATGGGAAAAAGATACCATTGAAGACTCCAGCTCTTTTATGTTTAGACTGAATCGTGCTAGCAACGGAAAGACGAACATGACTAGATCGTCTTAGAGTTTTATGGCGATACAATAATATATTTACTCGTACTCTATAGCCATGCTCTTCGAAATACTTATATAGATTAGTATTTCGGAGAGTAACAAACAGAAAGACAAACTTATATACAGTTCCATCCTATGGTGGAGAATATACAAATTTCTGTACGTTTGGTTATTTTGCCGTCAAATGACGGAATGAGAAGTTTCGGCGTTTCAAATGTCAAGTGGCTATAGGTCTTGAGTCAGTTTGATCTTATAAGGGTGAAGGACAAGATCTGTTTCCAGTGTGGTTTGAGAGATGCCCAATTCCTGAGAACGACGTGGAATCCACTGATTTCACTCATTTTGAACGGATACACTACGGCTGCGATATTTTCGTAGCTTCGAGCGGTACAGCGTCTCTTTGGCGCCGGGACATCTAAAGTAAAAAATTTGAATCCAAATGTATCCACTATAGCACGCACGGCTGGAACGATTATTACGGCCGAAAATTGGAGTAAGCGCTCTTAAGTTGCGACCACCGACTCAAAATTTCGGTAGTAATTTTTAATGATTTAACGATTAACGTTGGGTAATCGTAAGTGAACTTTACCATGATGAAAATGTTGACTTCGGCTATCTTTTTGACACTAAAAGATCATTAAAAAAATGTTTGAGGCTGCGTTGAGATAAAGATGCGAAATTGTTTTGTCCCTATTGGAAACCCCGTTATGATCCTCACAACTATAGTACGTTTCACATACAACCATAATATAAAACTTACAATCATAGTATGTTTCATATACAACTATATTGTGATCCTCAACACCTAAAACCATAGTGTGATCCCACTTAACCATACTCTGATCCCCAAAATTATTAAGTATGATTGGGTTATGTTGTTATTCAAGAATAGAGGTTTTTATTAAGAAAATTCGTTAAAAATACATTAAATGCAAAATAAAAAGAGTGATTTATTTAACAATAGAAAAAATCCGTGTAAAAAACGTAACTGTTTCATTTATTAAAAATACAGGGTGTCCGTCGGGAAGGTATACTACTTTGTTTGTTTATAATTTTTGATCAAATGAAAGAGAAAAGATCTTATATTGGTAAATGTTTTATTTAATGTCGGCAATTACGTATGGAGCACAATATCAGCTAAATGTCCGTCTCTGTAAGCCTCACAAATGCGAGCCCTTTTGAGCACATTTTATATTACATTCTCAAACATTTCACGCGGTATTTTATTAATTTCATCACGAATATTTTGTTTGAGTTTCTCAAGCGTTTCTGGTTTGTTTCTATAAGCATTGCTTTTCAGATATACCCACAAAAAGAAGACCGGAGCAGTCAAATCAGACGACCGTGGAGGCTAATCAACATAAGCATTTCTTGAAATAACTTGTTGGGGAAACAGGTCTCGCAGTAATTCCATTGTAATTCTGGCTGTATGCGATGTGGCACCGTCTTGCTGATACCACATGTTAATCAAAGTGTGCAGTTCTAACGTTAAAAAGTTTTCAATCATATCACGATATCGCTCCCCATTGACAGTTACCGTTACGCCGTTTTCATTTTCATAAAAGTAATGTTCAATAATGCCTCCTGATCAAATTACAGATGGCTGATGAATAATTTGAGGGTTTTCCATTGCCCAGAAACGACTATTCTGTTTATCAACATATCCATTCAAATGAAAAATGCTCTCGTTTCTCATTATAATTTTTTCATGAAAATCGGGGTTGTCAAAGGCGAGCTCTTACATCATATTGGCTTATGTACGGCGGCGTAAATGGTCTTGTGAAAAAAGCTCTTTTGTCAGCTGAATCTTATATAGAAACAAATGTAAATCCTTGTGCAAAATTATGGCCAAAGTTGTTCTGTGAAGAACAAGCTCCTGAGCACGGCGTCGAATTGAGGTTGATGGATTGTTTTGAACACTTTCTTAATCATCTTGCAGTAAGTTGTGGTCCATGCTTGGGCCTATCAGCTACTGCCCCTTTTTCTTCGAAATCATTCACTACACGATAAATAGTGCGTTTTGTTGGCACGTTGTTTCTTTCAAAAATATCACGTAACTTTCTCATCGTCACAGTAATCGATGATTGATTTTGACAAAATGTTTTAACGATTAAAACACGTTGGTTTATCGAATATTTTTCCATAATAAATTTGACACGTCTCTACTTTCCAACATGCCCTCCACATTCATTTCTTCATTTCTATGCAAGAAAAAACTGGTTATCATTTCACGATACCAAACACCATTGACTGTTTGCGCTTGACCTGTCTCATTTTCATA
The DNA here is from genome assembly GCA_963513945.1 of Hydrotaea diabolus. NCBI lineage: Eukaryota > Metazoa > Arthropoda > Insecta > Diptera > Muscidae > Hydrotaea > Hydrotaea diabolus. The sequence continues at coordinate 119,710,717 of OY740720.1, forward strand.
AAAAAGGTCCAATGATTCCTCCAGCCCAAAAACCACACCACACAGTGACACGTTGAGGATGCATTTGCTTCTCGTGAATCACTCGAGGATTTTCCGCACCCCAAATGCGACAATTCTGCCTATTAATTAACGAAGCCATCAAGATAAAAATGGGCCTCGTCACTGAAGATGATTTTATCGGCAAAATCAGCATTTTCATTTCCCTTCGCTGTCCATGGTCAGCTGGCTTCAGTTCCTGAGTCAATTGAATTTTGTATGCATGAAGATGCAAATCTTTCGTCAAAATTCGCTGCAAAGTGGATTTGGAGACACCAATTTGCTGAGCTCGGTGTCGAATTGAGGTGGATGGAGTTTGAGCGACATCATCACGTACAGCTGCGACATTTTCGGTCGATCGACCTGGTCGATGGCGCGTTGTTGTCTTTACATCACTAACAGACCCAGTTTCGGCAAATTTATCCATTAATCTCTTTACAGTTGACTCTTTTGGAGCATTATTGTGACCCCAAATTGATCGCAATTTGCGAACTGTAGCCGCAAAACTTTCACCATTTTGGTAAAACAATTTCACAATGAGAATGCGTTGTTCATTCGTGTAGCGCTCCATTTTTACTAACCTAGTACCTTCTACTAACAAACAATAACAATTGTTCAAATGTCAAACAATGACACTTCGAATGTTGCCAGATTTAAAAATTGCGTTCTTCTTGGGACACCATTTATAAACTGTGAAGACTAATGTTTACCTAAATGGCGGCAAATCAAAGTAGTATGTATACCTTCACGGCTGACACCCCATATTTCAGTAAAACAAATCCAAAGTAGTTCGTTTTAAAAAAAATTGATAAACATAATAAAAGTGTTACTGCAAGCAGAAAAAAAGTATGGTTGGGGTAACAATATTCGAAGAGCATCATACTATTGTTGGTTATATGGTTGTGGCATAACAATATTATGATCATCACAACAATAGTATGGTTCACACACAACCATATTATGATCCCCATAACATTATTATGGTCCTTACAACAATAGAATTATTCACACACAACCATACTTTGGTCCCACAACCATATTATTATTCACATTCAACCATACTATGATCCCCACCACCGTAGTATGGTACTCATTACCATAGTATGTTTAACGTACAACCATAGTATGATCCTCTCAACCATAGTATGACTTACACACAATCATACTATTATCCCCAATATTTTTTGTAAAGATTGGGCAAAGTTGTTATTTAACAATAGAGAATTTTATTAAGTAAGTTATGTAGTAATAGGAGTGAATTATTAAACAGCAAAAAAATATTTTAAAGTTATACTAATTCGTAGTTTGTTTGGAAAAAATTTAATTATTTTTACATAATTGCGTAAGATTCGTTAAAATAACATTGTCAAATTAAAAAAAGTACAATTTTGCCGGTATGATTGCCGTAATCATGTTATTGTTAACATAAAAGCCATGAAAACAATACTTTTGTTCCACCAGCCATATTTATATTATTTCTACAACCATATTTTAATTTTTAAATTTGGCAACAATACTTTTGTTACATTTCAACAATATTAATATTGCCGCAATCATACTATTGTCAAATTGAAGTTCAAAAAACAATACTATGGTTACGACGAACATACTTTTATTGCAGAGAACACACTATTCTTGCCGTGACCATATAGGAACCATATCTTTTCTCTGCCTGTGCGCTAGATTCGTTACAATAACATTGTTCTAAAAAGTATGTTTTCAGTATGATTACTGTAATCATGTCATTGTTAACATAAAACACAAAAAAACAATAATTTTGTCGCACCAACCATATTAACTTGCTGCTACTAACATACATTCATTTTTAAATTTTCAAAAATATTGTTACATTTCAACCATATTAATATTTCTGCAATCATCTTATTGTCAAAATGATATTTAATGATCAATATTATGGTTAATTACTATTTACTTTATTGTTGCAGTGACCGTAGAAAACCCATAATAAATGATCTGTGCGAATGATCCACTGCAATAGATTTTACTGAATAGGCGCCTAAGTATGTCGAATAGATAGACGCGCAAACGATTGGACCAATTGCCATCTCAGTTGAAAAATGAAATACAGAGTACATAACCTATTTCCAAACTCAGTCATAGTTTAATATCATTTCAATGTCTGATCGCCTGTAATGTCATGTCATTTATAACATGAAATATAAGTAAGTACCCGCACTTGTCTAAGGCTCGGTGGCTTATTAAATCCCAATAACTACAACGTCAACGCATTTCTTCAGACTTCAGACTGGTACGCAAGCCTGTTGGTGTGTGAGCATTTTTATTTACTTGTCCTGTACTTAATAAAAATCCAAAATGAACATAGTTAATATTGCGTGTTTGTCACTTGTCAACGGGCAATGTCGTCAGTCAGTTTCTACCACAAGAGGGTAAGAGCATATTTCTTTTCTTTCGAAATACGAGTATCAACGTTGGACGGGAATGGCTTTTAGAGCAGAAGCGTCGCGCATATACGGGGGCAGGACAGTCATCCAGCACAGCAGCAGCGCAACATTAGTATAAATTGTGTCTTATTACGAGTACTACGGCAATGGCTTGGTCGGTAGGTTGCTTGGTCGACAAAAGAACGAACGAAAAAATGTGGAGACCAAAAAAAATCTTATGACAACTTTGTCCAATTTCAATTTGACAAAATACATAAATCAATGTTTTATGTTTTGTTATTGCTTTATTGTGTCTCCACGCGCGTCGTCGTCGTATATAAATTCCTTTTTGACGTTTTCTTTTCTTACTGTCGTGTCGTTGGTTATTCCGATCGCTTGCTCTTGGCCTGAAGTTCAATGAATGTTTATTCGGCTTGTGTACTTTTTCCCTCAGGTTTGAGCTACAGCAACCGAACTGACATCAACAGCATTGAAAACACAAAATGTCAACTTTACAAAAACAGTAAACCATAAATTATAATCTTAACATTAAAAGATTGGTAACAGCAACATCAGCAACGGCGACAACGACAACTACACGTATTGTTTATTGGGCCCGCACAATTGAAGCCCGACAGAATTGTAATGATAAGTATGGGAGTAGAAAATTTCGTTTAAGGGAACAAACAGGTCGCCAGTGCATACACATTGGACGTGATGAATTCAGGTGTCGACACATTAAGTTGTTGGCATTCTTATTTAAATTGAATTATTTTAAAACATTTTTGTATATAATACGGAGGGTGGTATGTGGAGGCAGGGGAAAGGCTATTTCATAATAGGCTTGGCTGACGATAGAAACGCTTCTATGGTGGCTGAATTAAAAGTTTATTTACTTTACTTACTTAGGCTTTCTCCACAACCTCTTGGTGGTTCGGCCCTGCTCAATAAATGCTTTATAAGCACTTTGTTGTTGGGCGTGCTTCCAGCAGTTTCTAATCCCAAATCTCTTCGCATGATCCTCTACTTGGTCTTTCCTCTAGAGTCTAGGTCTTCCCTGTCTGAATTTTCAAGTCGTTATTATGGACAAACTTTTTGGCTGGAGCATTTGTTTTATTCGACTAACACGTCCAGGCCAGAGGATCGTTGAATTTTAAAGCGTTTACTACATTTCAGTCGTCAGCAGTTGCCAGCTTTATTTTGGTCTTGCCCTCATTTTTCATCAGCCCCGACTTTAATTAAAACTTTGAAAAAGCTCCAGTTACATCTCGATCTGTTTCGCCAACAATGTCGTCTGCATACGCTAGAAAAACGTGACCCTATGTGTTAATTGAGCCTGTTAAATATCCTTTTGCGCTTTCTAGAACTTTGTCTATTAAGATCTTAAAAGAGTTATATGATAAGCTGTTACCCTGTCTGAGACCTCTTCCATGGTTTGAAATGGTCACTTCCAATTTTAACTGAGGATTTGGTATCGCTCAATGTCATTTTACAAAGTTGTACACGTTTTCTGGTATCCCAAACGCAGGCATATTTTCATATAATTAATCTCTTATCCGAGTGTCGAAAGCAGCTCTATGGTCGATGAAGAGGTGGTAAGTATATATCTGCTGCTCGTGGTTCTTTTTCAGGATTTGGCGCAGTGTAAAGATTTGGTCGATTGATGACTTATTTGGCCTGAAGACGCACTGATACGGTTTGATTAGGTCGCGTCTTTGGGCTGCAATATATCACACAGTATTTGATTGATAGTATTTTATACGCAATAGATAGGTGACTTACTTCGCGGTAGTTGACGCAAACAGTTTTTTCTCCCTTTTTGTGAATTGAACATATTACGCTAAGGTTCCAAAAATCAAGCATGCGTTTGGTCTTTTTACGAGTAGATAATGGAAACTAGCTTATGCATGCTCCTGATCAGCTCGTCTCCTCCGGACTTATACTATTTCGCCCGATTTCCGTCGGCTCTTGTAGCTTTGCTGTTCTTGAGCCGTGTTATTGCCGTTTAGACCATTTGTAACGCGTGATCCATTTCGAGGTTCCCTACTTTTTTAAAGAAAAAAACACGGAAAATTCAAATTGAATGGGGAATGTTTATTATCATTGGCAAGAATATCCTTTGGCATTTATTTTTTGAAGATTATGTCTATCAAATGTAGGCCGCGGCTACGTCTCAGATGGTCTATCCGTTGAGCCCAATTTTCGATGACTCGTTCAAGAATTTCGACCGGTAACTGGCGAATGACGCTCGTGATATTTTTTTCCAAGGCCTGAATCGAAGAGATATTTGATGAAATATGGACCGATGATTCTATCGGCCCACAAACCACACCAAACCTTTGTTTTTTCTGGATGAAGTGGCTTCTCTTGAACCTCTTCTGGTTGCTCTTCGTCCCAAATGCGACAATTTTGCTTGCTTACATACCCATTAAGCAAGAAATGTTGGCCGATTATGTTGACCATAAATTGAACGAAGTGCACGAAACACATTTCTCACAGAATGTGAATTTTCGTAATAAAGTTGAACAATTTGTAAACGTTGTTCAGGCGTAAGTCTTTCCATGATGAAATGCCCAACAATACTAAAAAAAATAACATGACAGCATGACACGACTCACACGTGATCTGTCAGAAAAAGCTATTGAAAAAAAGTATCTCTTATTGGAACACCCATTATTTGTATTTGTTTTTCAACGAAGTGGGCTTCACTCCCAACTTCAATCAATTTAACTTAAGGCCAGGTTGCCTTTCACACGTTGGCCGTTGCTTTGAAGGATGTCAAAACATCGTTGCCCTGGAGGTTCTAAGCAGAGATCTGTGAGACGACTTGTAGTATAGTCAACAAGAATGGCACTGGATACACCAAGTTGAACCGATCAGATACTTTACCTAAAGATATACAAAACAAACAAATCCCTGTTTTATCCTTTAAGTCCCACAATAACCCATTAAAGAACTAGGGGAAACTTCTCACGGCTAAAAATCTTAAAAGTTTTGAACCTGAATTTACATGTATAAGTATGATACTCACGGCTATATCATCCCACCACAGTAAATTTATTTACCTTATTTACCAACATTGTTAAAGAGTAGACTACCTTTTTAAGATGGTTGGTGTAAAAATCGGGATTAGAACATATACTTATATAAGTAAAAAATTTTAAGCATTGGGGTTTCCACCTATTAAGAGCTGCTGACTCGCCGATTAATCTTTAAGCTTTTTGAAAGCTTCTCTGAAAGTCACTATCCAGTCGTTCCCGGTATTAAACAGAAGATCCAGGTCAGTGAATATGAGAATAAAGATGTCCCTAATGGAATATTGAGTGAATTAAGTAAGCCAGTATGGTCTGAGTTCCTTCCTCCTTTAAAATTAACCCATACTTGTCACTTGTTTCAGCACTCGTTTCAGGCAGATCTTGGAAATGAATCCATACTTGGATTGGCAATGAAATTTTCTTTTAAGTGTAATTTTATTGGGTCAGTGGATCCGAGTGATAATCTCAGCTAGATTTTTTAAATATACCTGCGTTTGAATACGTACTAAAATTCGCTTTAAATTGCGAACCCCTATGTCCATATTTTCCATTTGTCATTTCTTTTGATGTGGCCAATATTCGGCCCGGAGTAAATGCATAGTTCGCAAATAAATTTATATTTTAATATAAGACAAGGATTTTAACAAAATGGCAAAGTAACTTTGATTTTTGTGGTTGCACACTGCTTTTTTCACGATTTCGGGTCCATGACGAACTTCACCAGAAAGCTTCGCCATTTTCTTTCAAATATCCCCAAAGAAAGATGTCCAACGATCAAATTAACCAATTTACATCGCCACGACGTAAGATAACACGGCCATTGAATTTCTAGCGCAAAACAGATATTTTGTTCGTTTGCTGTGTGGCAAGTAAAACCATCCTGTTGAAACACCTATTGTCCAAGGTTCATATTCCAAATTTGTGGCTACAAGAAATCATCCCGCGACAGCGAACACCATTTACGAGTCGTGGTTGACAGCTCTTCTGTCACACTATAGCGAACAACATCAATGTTTTCAGTAAAACGAACTGGGCGATATTCACAGGTGTTTTCGAATTTCCAACAGATCCTGTTTGCTGAAATTTGCGCACAATTCTCCCGATTGTGGACACATTTGGTCGATTATGCATACCAAAAAAAATTACGAAGTGCTCGAATAGCATTTTGATTTAAACGCCCACTTTCGTAAATGGCTTAAACAATCCTAGTACGCTGCTCATTTGTGAAATTCTCAATGGTTTAATTTAATTTACGTTAGGGTGGGACTCACAACTAAAATCGTGCGTTACGATGGACCATATTTATTAGTAAACCTTTGTTTAAACCATAGTAGCCATTATTTTCCACAGGGGTCCATAGGTTCAACAACTATGACGTTAATCCCTGGTTTTGCCACTAATGATGGAGATATGTTAAATTACAGATTAAGTATTCACTCCACCCTCTAGTGAATGTTATGCAAATGCATGGTTTTCCAATAAGGACATTACAATTTCATATATTAATAAAACACAGAATATTTAAGACATAGAGTTCAAATTTATTCCAGGTGTAGTGCAAATGTTACATTTTAAAAATGAAATTAGATTTCGGTCATGGGACCACCACTAGCTCGTGTACAGCGATCTATTCTTTGGACGCAATTTTCCGCCAATACGGCCCAAACACACCTCCGGCATGAAAACCACACCATACCTATACAGTATTTTTTTGCGAATGCAATTGTGTAACTTGAAGCACATATTGGTTTGTTGCTGTCTAATAACACCTATTTTGTTAATTGACAAAATTACTCAGCCAAAAATGGGCTTCGTCGCTGGAGATGATTTTCCGATGAAATTCTGGATTTTCGTGAAACTTTGTCGGAGCCACTGACTCAGAATTTCGCTAGTTAATTTAAATGATTTCAAATGATTTTACCATGATAAGAATGTTGACTTCGACTAACGTTTTGACATTCAAAGATCATTAAAAATGTTTAGAGCTGCGTTGACATAAAGATACGATATTTTTATATCCCCGTTAGTTTTATCAGTGCTATCGTCCGAATATTTCCAATATTTTGATATCTCAGGTTGGGACTTGCAAGGAAAAGTTTATAATTCTTTAAATTTCGACATAATTTGTTGAGGTATGATGAATTCAATACCTAATATTCACACAAGCAACACGAGTTTACAACCAACCGGTCGTCTTGAAGATATCTAAAGACATAACCTACATCTTTATTTAAAGTAATAAGGAACACTTGCTTAGCCCAAAAACGTCGAACTAAGTAAAATCACTACCATAATCAGGCACATAATATTGTGAAAAGACACTTAAACACTTTTCCTTCGACAGCCTAGCTGTTGCAAAAATGAGACTGCAAAAGCCCTGGTTTGAAATGTCCTCAAAATTTGAATTGAACACCTTCCTCAACAATTGACTAAGTGATCTGCTTTTAAACTTACTTAATGATGTGAGAATTTTATTTTATCGCCAATTATGACAAACTCCTTATGAAATTTCTCTATTAAAATGTAATTATTTTTTAATTAAATAAAAAACCGAAATTGCTTCGTCATGTTGACCAAAATGCAATATCCTGTTAGTTGTTGCTGGCAAGACCAAAGCCGAAAAAAATCACAAAAATTCTATCGCAAACAAAATCACTCGTTTTTTGTGCCGTTCCAGCAACAGCAACAGTCAACAACATATCACATCACATGCTGCATGACAAACAACCAAGCCAAAACAAACGAGGAAACAGCCAGCAACACTAGGGCGGTCAGTGCAACCCGGCACAATATCGTATGCATGTGGAAATGTTGCATGCATGTCTTTAAAATAAAAAGGACGTTTATCACTTTGTGATAATCTCTCATTCGCATAAACACACACACACACACTCACTACGGCCAATGAAGACGAAAAACAGCAACAAAACAAAAGCAAAGCATATTATGTCAAACAAGGCACAAGTTGGCGTGTGTATTAAATCGTTAAAATGGACAACAGCAACAGCAGCAAAACCAACAACATCAGTGCCAACAACATGACCAGGCAGCAGCAGCAACCAGTGACCAACACTCGAGAACATTACATGTGGGGCATTCCTCAACTCATTTCACCACCACCAACACTGCCACAGCCGCACCACTTCTGGTCAATATTAAAACGGAAGAATTGCACAAAATGAGCAGCAGAAAAAAGTAAAAAAAATAGCTCCGACTGCCTGCCTGCTAAACTGAAACGAAATCAAAAAAATTGCCTTAAAGATATTTTGCAATGATTGCTCTCATCCGTTGTTGTTGCTGCCTTTGAGGACGACGAAGAAATTTCTGAATAAAAGTGGGAACAAAAACATTTACGGGCTCGCGAAAATAAGACTCAAAATAAAAAGGAGCACCGAACGCAAACTCGCTGCCAAAGAGTTGGCCAATACCTACAACTAACTCATTTGGTGCTAGGTATTTAATGATGATAATGATGACGATCATCATCGTCATCTTAACGATGGCCAGTGTGATGGTAGCTCTGGTGATGGCAATGACGATGATGGTCAGAGACATTGAATAACTTAAAAGAATTGACGATCTTACGCATGCGTTTTATTGACAAATGAAGAAGAAATTAAACACACCATCGGCCTGGCGAGATCGTTTTGGCGATGGCACAGTGGTGCCTTATGAAATCCATAGTTACAGCATGCAGAACTAGAAATTGTCTAGTTCAAGATCAAAGTCTTATTAGACTTTGCCGGAATTTCTTTGCGTTTTGTTACAGCACTAGCGAAACACATTCTCTACGAGTTACATAAACTAAAGGTTAAGAACTAGCATTAGAGGATGACTTAAAACCACGGATACATCATGGAGAGAACTGTATGATCTAGTAATGCTACATTTGCTTCTGAAGAGTGATCGGCTAAGTTGGAATTGATGGTGAAAGAGGACATGACGAGCGATGTCGAGACAAGACTTTATAGGCAGAGGAAATGCCTTACGGGAAATTGGACCGGTATAGAACCATTCACGTGTTAGGTCCCTCATAGATAGGGACCGGTCCTAGTTCCGACCCAACTATATGAAAAGAACCGGTAACTTTTACACGGCGTAGTCATTGGAGAATTCCTCTCTGTTGTACCCATCACAGAACTCATCCCAACTGAACTAGTCACAGGCAACGTCCAAATTAAACCTTCACAGAACTAGTACCAATTGAACTAATGACATAGTACAAACTAAACCGGTCACACAACAGGTCCTAATCGTACAAACCATTAAAATACACAGTAAGAGGAAATATTTTAAATGTTAAATGTAGATATCAACATTTATTTATGTAAAAACTGAAAACTTAATCTGAAAAATTCGTTTTGATAATAATTTTAATTATAAAATAGCAATGAGATCAAATTACTCGTAAATTGAAAGTAAACAATTAAAATAAATCAAACGAAAATAGAAATAAAGTAAATTCACTTCAATCTAAATATTGCATTTTGAATCATACTCGTATATGTATGTGAGATGGCAATGATTTTATCATCATTTAGATCGCCGTTGTTGCTGCTGTCTTTGGGAGCAATATATCGTAAAGCTGTTAAATAATTGTTCTGATTGTTCTAATTTTTCTAAAACCGCGCACAGAATTTCACACAAAATCCGCTGATGTAATCTGCCAATTTCTATACAAATTGTTATAGATTTCTGAATAAACTCCACTTCTAAATTCCTCGGATTTTCTGTGCGTATCTGTATGCGGTTTTATGTGAGAAAATATATCGCGAATTTGACGACTTCAAATATATTAAGTAATTGACACGATGCTATCCATAGAAAACCAGTTCTGAGATAGATTCTGTTTTCACACGTACTTTATTTTCAGTAGGGTGCATTACCTAGCGAGAAATTGCCCGTTTAAAAAAATATAGTCTTGGCAAAGCACTTGGAGGTGGAGGTTCAAGAAAACAAATAAAAATCCCATTAAGATCGGCCACTCCAAATCAATATCTTAAATTTATTAGAGTGACCAGTTACTAGTTTTGCCTCCCGTGCATTATTTATAGCCTACACCAATCTGTAGAATAAGGTATTATACGATATGTTAGTTTCATGCCAAATATTTGTAACTACGAAAAATAGTTAGTCTGGTGAACCAAACTACTCAGAATTACGACCTGATTCGATTTATAGATGTCTGTCTGTTTGTCTGGTGAACTGCTGCCCTTTTAAAGTTTTTAATAATATTAGAGGTTATATTTGTTGTCTGATCTCGATAAAATTTGACAGTAGTAAGTTTTTGGGACCAAGGGTCGGCGCTATTGGAATTGAAGAAAATCTGTTCAGATTAAGCTCTCACACATGTTATGCCGATGTAATGACTTTAGCTTTAGAAGCCCCATATTACATCTAATCTTGATGTAATTTTAGGATCAAGGACGGAAGCTTTTGAATTGAACTCAATAAAGATTAAGATTTAGCTCCCAAACATAAAAAATATGCAATTAATTTTATTTCTTCGTATTTTGCATATAAATTTAAACAAATTTGTTTATTTCGTTAATTACAATAGATAAGTAACGAGCTCAGATGAATATGTTTTGATATAGCCTTCTTACTTTCCATTCCCGATTTTGGAAACGATGGACAAGTTGTTTGTCCTCCTGGATGAATTTAGACCATACTGGTATATATTTGGATATACGGGGTGGAACTAAAGTAACTATATGAATTAAAAAAATTGTAACTTCATTGCTAGCGTATATATTATCAAAATGTTTTATAAAAATTGTCCATTTGCAAGAAGTACTTAGTAGGGACATACTGTTACAACATTGAACACACCCATTTCAATAGTAGAACTGAACATACTCCGTTAATGTCATATGGGTTCTGAAAGCTAACCTCAATAGCGTTAGTCTGAAACGGGATTTTAAAATTGTTACAACTTTTATCATGGAGTGGTCAGATAATGGGAACCGTATCGCTGTAATAGCGTTTTTCAAGTGTGAAATGAAAAAGTGATATTTTCGAAACGCTACGGCCACTAGGGATTAGCCGCAAGTTTGTCTACCGATGCATAAAACTGTTTGAGGAGACTGGAGATGTAAAAGACCGCCACCGGTCGGGTCGCCCGCACTCTGTTCGAACACCGGATGTCATCAAAACCGCTTAATCAAGAATTCACAGAAATCCGCTCCGAAAACAAAAAATCATGGCCCGTGAGATGAGTATCACGGAAAAGTCCATGAGTCGAATCATTAAAAAAGACTTCGGACTTGGGGCTTTCGAATGACGTAACGGACATTTATTGACTGCAAACGTCTTTTGGTGAAGCACATAGAAAAATTTTGTTCACCGATGAAAAAATGTTTACCTTTCACGAAAAGTTTAACAAGCAAAATCTAAGGAAGCATCTGAAATGATCCCAAGGGTGGAAAAGGGTCATGACCCAGCTTCAGTCATGGTTTGGTGGGGTGTCTATTACGATGGGGTCACTGAACTGCATTTCTGCGAACAAGGAGTCAAAACATCGGCCAAAGTTTACCAAGAAACCGTTTTGAAAGCTGTTGTGAAGCCTCTTAACAATTCCCTGTGCCAAAACCAGCCATGGACTTTCCAGCATGATTCTGCGCCGGCCCATAAGGCTAAAAAGTCCCAGGCCTGGCTTCGAAACAATTTGCCAGCGTTCATTTTCTCTGAAGAATGGCCCTCAGGCAGTCCAGATTTGAACCCATTGGATTACAAATTGTGGACGGTTTTAGAGGACAAGGTTTGTCACAAAAGATACCCCAACATGGGGGTATCTTAAGACTGCTTTGGTTCGAGCTGTGGCTAATTTTCCAATGAACAAGGTTCGTGAAGCTATTGACGATTGGCCAGTGCGACTTAAGGCGTGTGTAAAGGCAAAAGACGGACATTTCGAATAAGTAGTTTTTTTTGGATACAATATATGTACATCAATAAATATGTTAAAAATATTTGGTCCAAAAACATTCAGTACTTTTTATTTTACAGCATAAAACGTGTGTAACAGTATTTATGTCCCTACTAAGTATATTTGCACATTCTTGTTGCATCACCCTATTGCTCTGGGGTACATAGAATGCGCGATTGGATAATAATACTTTGGCTTTAAAAATATTTCATGGCAAGGGACCGGCAGAAGGGACCGAAAGCAGCTTCAGTGGAATGACCAAGTTCATGAAGACCTGAAGAATCTTGGTTAAACTATTGGAGAACACACGCCTTACATTAAAAAGCTTGGAATTGCGGACCGCTTATTGGGCCTAATGAGCCAAAACGTTCAGAACAGTACCACCAGAAAAAAATTATGATTTGTAAAGAAAATACTCCAAACAAGTTAAAATGTCGTAAAGTTTGGCCAGGCCGAACCTTATTTACACTACACTACCTGCATAGTTGCTCTTTTGGAGGTTATTATTGCGTCACAACTAACAGTACCCATTTCAACTATAAGTATTGTCCGTTCATTAAACATTATGATTTGTCTATCAAATTCGCCAAAAAGAATTACTTTTTTCCAAGGTACCTTTAGTCCATTAAAAGCGTAACTTTTCCCCCTGATCCGATTTCGCTCGCAGACACGATCAAGCTGGCAATAATTAGGTAGACTGCTTGCAAAACTTTCAGCCAATCCTAGGCGGCCACATGAATACTGTTATATTCCGTATATAGCTACACACTTCAATCTGGAATATAATAAGATATTTCTTATATAGCTTTAAAATAAACCAGAATCGGTATAAATAAGAGATTTATAAAGCTAAAAAATAATATGGAAATAGCCAGTCTTCATTTCAATTCTCAACTATCTGATCTGTTTGCGTCCGAAATTATTCCAAAGTAGACATTTTTTACCATGTCAGAATTCTTCAAAAAAACACTTCTTTATTTATTGAATAAAATTTTATATATATTTTCGAAAGATTTTTAGCCCGAATTCCTATAGGTTTTAACAAATTTGTATAAACATACTTTTCCCTCGACCCACTGTGCATCTTTTATTCTAGTTTCATTCGGATGTTTATGTGTTCCGTTTTTGTTTTTTCGCCATGTGTGTGAGTGTGTTTAAATGTTCATTTGTTAAATATGTTTAAAGAAATCAGACAAAATGATCGATTGCGCGCAAACGCATTGACATATCAACATGAATCTTGCATTACATTTGTCCAAAGTTGCAACACGGACGGAGACGGAACAACATCAGCCTGCCAGCCAGCTAGCCAGCCAGCAACCAGCTTAGGCAGCTCAGACATTGAACGAAACCTTAAACGACCGGGCTATTGGAGGCAGCATCTAAGCGTTTCGAAAAAGTAAAAAGGAAATGTTGCGATTTTTATCATGTTCCATGTGATGTTTTTTTTATTTCAGCGTGGTGGACGTGGCGTGTGTTTTTGCGCGTGCGTGTGTGTGTGAGGATGTTAAGGTAGAAATGTAAAAGCTTCTGTTTTCAGTTAAAATACAGGGACAGTCTGTCGGCGGCTATTGTTGGGTCTGTTTATGACACTGTGCTACAAAGTGGAACTTATGATTATGTTATTGTAAAATATGTAATGTGATACAATATCAAATCAATAGAAGTGTAGGGCGAATCGAATTATCTATAAGAACACCCACCTAAACCGGGAATGGATATTTGTAAAGGCGATGATTGAAGGGTTGTGACAAAGTTAAGAAATAGATGTAAGCTCTGGAAGCCACAAATTTAATACACATAGTTCATTATTAAATGCCATATTTCCATACAGTCTCCATAGAAATGGCCTTTCAAATTTAAAGTCCTGTTCTTACATTTTATTTTCTAAATAGCAGAGTAATCAAGGTTTTTTCATGGTCAGCATCGTGCGAAAACTTATATAGCCAAGATAAGAGAGAACGTTTTTGGTTTGTATAGATTGCAAATCTGCATGGACTTCAAAAGGCGGAAAGTAGCAAACACGTATCTCTTTTCGTCGTCCCGCTTTTAACGTTAAGTATAGTTTTTTTATTGAACCCTTTGGGTAATAGCATGGGCAGCTTGTTCCCGCTAAAAGCATATTCCCACATCCTGCGCTGTTCGTTAGAGAACGACACGTAGAAAGAAGATGTTTTATAGTCTTTTCTTCATTCTAACAGTAGCCAAAGTTATAGTTTTATCGTTATAGCAGCGTTTTGACATGACGGACATAATCGAGGATGTATCGGTTCTTGAAAGTTTGACAGAAGTGTCTTCTGAACAAAAGTATATAAATCGGTTAAACATCTGTCATGTGGATGGATTCAAGATAATCTTTTAGGCCGCCTGGTCTACCGCTGTGACCCAACATCCAAAAGCTATGGATTTTTAACGGTCGAACGGTTGTGTTATGGTAATTTGAATGTCAGAGAACATAAATTAAGAATTATTTCTTAAGCTTATCCTTTAAAACTTGAGTATCAAAGTGTTTGTTACTGTAAATAAACTTTCGCGAAACAGTAATCAAGATTTTGCGATTTTTCAGATTGAAAAGTAAAATTTAACTTGCAGAATAAAATTCAACCTCAACTGAGACCCCTTATCGAAAATTGTTGAAGTTGTCATAATCGTACCGGTGAATTGCAATAGCTTGTTTCCATATAATGTTGGGAGCAGCTAATGTTGCTAACCAATATACAATTTTAGAACAAGTGGGCTTCTGCAGAAACTTCAACAAGATGATAACCTCATTTGACATAACAGTAGCTCGTTTCTGTAACTCGTACCGATCGCAGTTACCGACTGAAATTACCGATTTGACGTCACTCTTACGTAATTCTCACCTTCACTGTTTCTGTAAATACAGTGGCCGATTCTTATTCCATTCACTCGTTCCAAATCGGTAATATGACATTGATCCGATTTTACTTCAATAGGAATCGCTTAAAAACGTGTTTCTGTAAAAAATCGACTCAGCTTGAAATCGGTAACTTTCTCACTGACTTTAAGTCAAGTGGAAACTCTGCCGATTGATATAGTGTTGTTGCAATTATGAGAAAGCAAGTAACCAAATTTAAGTTTTTACACAAAATGCAATTTAATTGATGTTATTTTAGACAAATAAATATTTTATCAAAACAATATGATTAAATTGTGTTTGAAAATAGGCAGCAAAATATAAACATTTAAGATGGTTAAGCAAAATATAAACATTTAAAATTTGGGACAATTTATGAACCGGTTTCAACGAAATCGGTATGGTAATGCAAAATAACCGAGTGCAAATATTTGTTTACTTGCAATGTACATCACCAACTGCCAGCTTATTTATTTCCTCGTCATTTATTTGTTTGCATATTTTTAACAAAATGAGTGAGAAAGTCAGTAATGGTTATGTTGTTTAAATATATATGTTTTATTAAAATAGCAGTGTTTTAATACAAAATATTTGTACATGAAAACAAATGCAAATAAAAAACTGCTTGTTATCTGTTTCAATTCCTGCCGTTTCTTACCGATTTGTGTTTCTTCTCATCACAAATCAAATTTTTACCGATTTCAACGTACAGAAACAGGAGTTATGACGAAATCGGTAACTTTCAATCTAGACGGTGTGACGTCACATAAATCGGTAACTTACCGATATATTTACAGAAACGAGCTACAGGAGTCACAACTGCAGTCTGCAACCAGGCTAGAATGTGAGTATCCAGGATTCATAGAACACCATTGTCCTTAATATTGATCCTGTTAAGCATTCTTTGGTAAAAAGTGAAATTACACTGCAGAAATATGCTATTTCGTTTGGAAGTCGTAGTCTTTTTGAACGTTATGTGGAATTGTTTAAAGAGCCACAGTTGGAATGAAGTCAAGCGATTTTTTGAAAATTTCAACCATGGAGAGGTATACAATTGAGCATCGCATAGCACTTCTTAAATTTTTATGGTCAGCATAATCGACCAAATGTGTCCAGAGTTGATTCGTTAACAAGCAGAATTACGGCATTTAGGCAAATCCGCTAGTGATTGTTAAAAAGCTGCTGCATTCACAAATAGTGAATGTTTGATTCGGTGTTGGAATGTGTAATTTACTTACACCGTTGGTTTTCTTTCTTTGGGGATATTTAAAAGAAAAAGAGTACGTCGATAAGCTAAGAAAAATGTAGTAGCTAAAGTATGAGATAATTCGGCACATTAACGACATTGAACCTCTATTATATTTCATAGTCATTGAATCAATATGGACTAGTCATTGAATCAATATGGACTAAAGTCGCACTGTCCGATCGTCAATAGCTGCACGAACCTCGTCCATTGGAAAATTGCCCACAGCTCGAATCAAAGCAGGCTCAAGAGATCCAATGTTAGGGTATCTCTTGTGACAAACCTTGTCCTCTAAAACCGCCCACAATTTGTGGCTGGTTTTTTTTTTTTGTTTTAAGACCAAACCTCAGGGGGTGTCCCCTATACATGCAGTGCATTGCATCGGTCAAGGGAAGATAGGTTAGGGTATTGAAGGAAAGAGGGAGTAATGTTTATGGACATTTAATTTGAACCTGTTCATATCGTACGTGGCAGGAAACACCTCTGCGGGAAGTCTGTTCCACATACGGACAACGCGGCTGAAGAACGAATTCTCCCTGTAATGCGTCGTGCGATCAGTAGGCCAATCAATAACAAATGGATGCGAACTTCTAGTCTAGCGGGTGTTACGGGCGAAAACTTTGACCTCCGGGATGAGATCACCTATCTCAGAAGAGCACATCCCGTTAAGGTACCTATAGAAGAGTGATACGCAACCAACACTCCGCCGATGCTCGAGTGAAATAACAGAGTTGGCCACCCTGCTATCTCCAATAAGCCTCAGCGCCCTCCCTTGCACCCGGTCGAAAAACTCCAAAGAAGACCTTGAAGCACCCGCCCAGATGTGGGAGTTATACTCCATTTTTGGCCGAATGTATGTGATGTAGATGTTGAGGAGGTCGGAGGAAGTGAAGTATTTCTAGGACCGCTTTAAAAAACCCCGGACTTGAATGCTTCTTTGTTCTACCGAACATCACACTGAATTTTCATGCCCAGAACATTAAGAGCATCCGACTCCTTGACAACAGTCCATTCATCTGTATTGCCGATGATGTTAAGCCCGTCGATCGTTTATGGCTCAACAGGCAGCATTGGGTTTTGCTAGCATTGAACTCGACCCTATTTGCAAAACCCCACTCTGAGACACTGACAAGATCTTCGTTGAGTGTGTCAGTCATATTTTGCCTTATCGCCTCTGTATCTGTGAGGCCCGATCTACGGTCGAACGAATATGAGTGACAGATGCTGCTGTCGTCAGCAAACGAGTAAATAGGGTTTGTTGTCAGACTCAACTTTGGCCGATGTTTTGACTCCTTGTTCGCAGAAATGCAGGTCAGGGACCCCATCGTAAGAGACACCCCACCAAACCATAACTGAAGCTGGGTGGTGACCCTTTTCCACCCTTGGGATTAGTTCAGATGCTTTCTAAGATGACCGCGCATACACTCTATCATTTTGCTTGTTAAATTTTTCCTGAAAGGTAAACATTTTTTCATCGGTGAACAAAATTTTTCTGTGCAAGTTATCAGCGTGCATCACCAAAGACGTTTGCATTTTTGAATCCTATTTTTTTATAAAGCTCCGGTACGTCGTTTGAAAGCCCTAAGTCCCAAGTCTTTTTTAATGATTCGACTGATGGACTTATGCGTGATATTCATCTCACGACCATGATTGTCTGTTTTCGGAGCGGATTTCTGTGAATTCTTGTTTTAACGGCTTTGATGACATGCGGTGTTCGAACAGAGCGTGGGCGGCCCGACCGGTGGCGGCTTTTACATCTCCAGTCTCATCAAACAGTTTTATGCATCGGTAGACGAACATGAGGCTAATCCCTAGTGGCCGGAGCGTTTTGAAAATATCGCTTTTTTTCATTTCACGCTTGAAAAGCGCTATTACAGCGATACGGTTCTCATTATCTGACCACTCCATGATGAAAGTTGAAACAATTTTAAAATCCCGTTAAAGACTAACGCTATTGAGGTTAGCTTTCACTACCCATATGACATTAACGGGGTATGTTCAGTTCTACTATTGAAATAGGTGTGTTCAATGTTGTAACAGTATTAATGTCCCTACCTAGTATATTGTCATAGATCCTTTTATCATAACATAATGTATTAAGATAATTCTCTAATAGCTTTTTGTTTTATTTATAATTAAGATCGTGCATTTTAGTTGGGCAACCATTTATTTACTTTCTAAGGTTCCAGTCCAGTCCGCGGCAGTGAGACACCCGAGGGAACTTACCTGCAAGCTTCTAAAATGGGTCACAGGTTGACCGTTCGGCAGCGAGTTATGGATATGGACTTGTAATGTTATGTTATGAAGTAGGCTCTGTAGGAACTGGAAATAAAACCAATAGATCCGAAACACATCACCGTCGGGGCGAGTCGATACCGCCCCTTTCAACTAACCGTCTAGCCTACATTCATCTCATCTGTCACTAGGCCAACTCGATATATTAAAAGGTATAGGGTCAGTCAGGATTATGCAATAGGAATAGTAGCGGATGAACTATTAGAAACCAACGGTAGCGCGCATAAGCTTTCAAGAAGTCTACGCTAGTGCTTAGTCGAAGAAGAAGTGTTAGGCTCCACTTAGCTCCCCTTTGTCCTTACAAGCGTTGGAGAAAACCGGACAAACCGTCAAAATTTCCAAAAAAAAAAAACGCACCAACGAAATAAACATCTCCCAGTAGGTCACGGACATCCATCAAACCCATCCGTTTCGACGGCAAGCTCCACGTGTCTGGAAGTAATTCATGTTTAGACTGTATTTTAAAAGCCTTAGTGAAGATGCTCTATGCTCCGCAGGGAATTAAGCGGAAAAACAGGTAGATAGGATGCCAGATCACTATTTCATGGAATGAAAAATTTAATATAGCATCCACCCTTTGGTGGAAGGTATGAAAAATATTAAAACAAATAATTTTTTCCCAAAAAATAACACGTTTAGAAGTCAGACGATTGTGTTTGTTTGAAAAGAAAATTTCATTCGTCGTTCGCTATGCGACATGGTGGCGTTTTGGCTCTGTAGCCATAATCAAACCCCCTATAATTGTGAATCCGTTAAAATTGTGTCGAACAGTGTTATTAATTCTTTCAAAAATTACACGTGCACCTGCATGTGTTCCCTGGTCAATGATTGGGGTCGCCGTGTTGTTTTCTGTCAGACATTTGTAGGTTCCATCATTCAACATCAGCGCAATGGCAGCCAGACCAGGAGAGCAGCAGCCACCACCACAACAGACGATTGTCACAATCAACAGAGGAATTAAACGAAAAAAATGAAGCATTTACACACTTTGTTGTCATTTAATGCATTTTTATTGCAAATTTAGTTAAAATTAATAATTTTTTACAACCGATAATGTTTGTTGTTATGTTCTACTGCCCAAAGCCAGCCAGTGACAGTGTAGGGCCAGCCTGTTTGGCTGTCCTCCTGCCTGTCTATCCAGCCGTCTGTCGTCCTTAACTAATGACAATAAATTATTATTTTCAGTCGGTTTTCATGTTTCGATAAAAACAGATTTTCTTCGCCTTCTCTCTAAAGACATGTCGCAGACGAGTATAAAATGACAATTGTCTCACACTTTTTGTTGACGTTTTATGCTCATATTTAGTAGCATTTTGTTGTTGTTGTTGCCGCTGCTTTTGTGCTTCTTTCTGTCCAATTCCATTTTATTGTCAAAGCGTAAATGGCAACACTCGCTATATATTATTGTGAGCATGCCAGCCTCAGCCAGGCAGGACCGAGCCAGCTAGCTGCTCCATCATCATCGTCGCCATCACCATCGTCATCGTCGTTATCATGAGCGCTTGTGGTGGCATGGCAAAAAGAGTGTGAAACATGCCATGGCTTGAATTTTTATATTACAGATTATTAGACATTCTTTTTGCAAAAATATGTTTTTCTGCTCGGTTTACAATCAATGATTTATATCGCATTTATGATGAGCAGCAGCCGTGGCATCATCATCAGCAGCATAGCCAGCAACAAACAGCCAAACAGCTCGTCACATACCACAAAAGGGTTTGATAATGACTTTGGTGCTCGGGCGAACAAACGCTTCAAAAATGGATGAGGAAAAAAATCAAAGTGGCAAAGAATTCCAATGAAATGTAATGAATCAAGTTAAGAAATTAACGAAAAAGGAGTGAAATCTCTTTGGCAGAAAAAAAACATAACGAAAGAAACCAATACGGCCAGCAAAGTTTCACGCAAGTTTTATTTTAGGTTTTGGTGTCAATGACAATTATAGAGGTCCACAAAGTCTTAAGTAGGAATTTTATCGTACTAAACCTCATTTGAGTAAGGAAATGAGTGACATCCACGTCGACCTGCAGCGGTACTAAATCGGGTTATTCTGGACATTAATTATATAAATTAGAAGTCTTAAGGAGTAATCTCATCGTTCATAACCCCATTTGAGTAAGGAAATGAGTGGCATCCACGTCGACCTGCAGCATTACTAAATCTGGGCACTTATTATATAAATTTTATTCGTTTTGTGGCTTGCAGACAGTGTAACACACCAAAGATCATTGGTCATTGGTATGAATGATCCGGACCGTTTTCTGAATATATAAATAGCTTAAACACTAGCAATCTGCTTGTCCTTCAGAAGAGCTCCAACAATATTTGTCGAAAGATCTGAAAAACTAACTTTTCTGTCAGGCTTTATGAAAGGATCACTCGACGTCAAAGAGTACAGCTTGCCTTAAATAAAATCCAATTCCTTTGAAGGACGTTGGACTTTAAATTTTTGCCCAAGCTAATGACGTGGCAGTTTCAGTCAGAATCATCAGGAGTTCCCAAAGACACTTCGCGATAACCTACAAAGAACTCTTCTCAATTCAGCAAAGTGATCATCCGAAAACCCAAGTTGATCCAAACTTGGGTCATCCAACCTAGACAAGTTTGTTAATAGCGGAACGCCTTAAGTTGGTGTTCTATTTCCTATACTCTGGAGGCTCTATTTCCTATACTCTGGAGCGAAAACGGTCTTGGGATAAATCAAACCAAGACCGAACTACATAGTTATGTTTACCAGAAGAAAGTCTCTATTCACACTAGGCAATTTTACTTGCCGCAACTCTCAGACCTCTTGAACCTCTCCTTGTTGCACTTTAGCCCAAATGCGGAAATTTTGTTTATTGGCTTTGCCGTTGAGCCAGAAATGGGCCTCATCACTGAACAAAATGTTGGTCAAAAAATGATGATCTTCCCGTTTCTCACCGAACGCTCGTTTCCATAATACACTTGCCAACATTTGAAGGTAGTTATTTTCAAAAAATAAATGCCATAAAATGTCCTTTCAAATTACCAATAAAGATTCCACACTTGATTTGAATTTTTATATTTCTTTTTAATTCTGAAAAAATACCTCCAGATGGATCACCCTATATATTCATCGAAATTTTGTATAAATTTTTTTTATCTATTTTAAAAAAAAAAAGAAAGAAAAAGCAAATTTTTAATTCAGGACTAGTATTTAAGGAGACATAATTATTCACACAGTTGTAAGATTTTTAGTAAAATGAAGTTTTTTCGGAAAATTTAGTACTTTGTTGTGTAATCTTTCTTCTTAATGACTTCTTCCAATCTTCTTGGCATTGAATTTGCAGAATTTTTCGTGACATCGGACCCAATTCTTTTCTATTCTTGCAACAGGACCACTTTTAGTTGAGTCTTGTAAGTTATTTGGTGCTTTCCGACTCGTCTGCCCAATTCGTCCCATAGATGTTCTATGGGATTCATGTCAGGAGATTGTGGAGGGGTCGGAAGAATATGGGGAACATGATGGACTATCCACATGTGTACGTCGTGTTCATTGTGTTTGGGATCGTTGTACTGTTGAACGTAGGAACTTTCTCCAAGACCTAACTTCTCCGCGCTTAGTAACAGGTTTTCCTTCAAAATATTTAGGTGTACAGTTTTATTCATTTCACCCTCGATGAAAACCAAGTTTTCCACACCTGCTGAGGACATGCAGCCCCACACCATGACTCCTACTCTACCATGCTTGAACGTGCTGACCATATTGTTTTTTTCTAACTCCGTATTTGGCCGTCTCCGATTGAAAAAATAAAATTTACCCTCTTCTGAGAATATCACTCCACCCTAAATAAGTTCTCTGGTATTTGGCCGTCTCCGATTGAAAAAATAAAATTGACCCTCTTCTGAGAATATCACTCCGTCCTAAAATAGTTCTCTGACTTGTTCCTATACTCGTTTGCGAAGCTAAGGCATTTGGCTTTATTTATTTTGCTGATTAGTGGTTTTTCCTCACTATTCTTGAGCTGTTACCGGCATGATGGACGGTCCTAGGCACTGTTTTTGGATTGATTTCTTTATTTATCTCTTCTAAGCACTCCGCAGCCACTAGTGTAAAGTTATTTATGGGTCCTTTTTAATTTTTTCACAATCTGAGCTTTTCCTCTGGCAGTTAGGTTTCGTGGCCGCCCAGTATGTTCCATATTTGTGAAATCTGCAGAGTCTTTGAAAGGTGGTACAATGCTGCATATTGTAAAACGACTTCGATTTAATATTTTTCCGATCTCTGCATACGATTTATTGTGTTCATATAGGTAAAATACAATTTTTCTTTCAGCTTTTGTAGTTTCCTTTTGTTTTCGGCTCATTTTTTAACATTCGATATTTAATGCACTTCACTAACTCAGTACAAAACGTGATTTTCGGACTCAATTCTGATAATTGTTTGCGAAAGTAGCTCCAAAAAGAAGAACTTCTGCATCATTCGTTTGGTCAAGGTACATCTAATAATAATTTAATAATTAATTTGAAGTTAGTAAGTATAGTATAGGGGAATTTGTTACGTTTTAGGCTCTTTTGTCTGTCATAACGAACTACTAGTCTGAATAAGCTGAAACAAATTTAAAAAAATTAAAAATTTATGCTTAAAAATTTTTTTTTAATTCATAAAAAATACAAAACGGTAAAAAGTGTCAAGTCCTATTACTTCCACGTAAAGTCATTTAACCTATGAACAAAATGAGACTTAGGTCATGAAAATCGATTTACGCGTTTTGCTTTTATGCACAATTAAGTGAAGCTATGAATTTCAAAAATTTCACAAAATTCTTTGGAAAAAACATTGATGACTTTTTTATTGATTCTCTATTTTGCATGAAAATAAACATTCCGATTCATATTACAGCGATTCTTACACAGAAAATATGAGATTTTTATATGGTATCTATGCGTGGAAACAAAATTTAGAACATTTTCAATTATTGTCACTATCCATCCTCGTTGAAGTTGACGCTTGCGGTTCTGATGACCTCTTTTCTTTGAAGGTTGTTCATATTCATGAGTCTGCATCATCATCCGAAATAGACATAATATTCAAGGGCATGTTTTGTTCAGTGTGTCCACAAATTTCAGTGTCATTTTCATCTTCGGTGCTTTCATCTTCAAACTGCATAATTTTAGAACTCCACCAACAAACCTCCGCAAGCAATGCATCCAATTGTTTGCCTTTGAATCGCTTTTCCATTGGCATGGTCACCTAGTGGAACCTCTCTCCTTGTTCGTCCGATTCCTAAGGTAATTGAGGCAAAAAAGTATCAAGGTGGAAATGCATGAAATGTAATTTAAACGTCATGGATGTATTGATTTTTTTAAAATAATACAGCAAGTTGTCCACTCGTGTCATCTCGCTGTACACGGTTCTTTCCTAAAACGCCTTGGATGACTTGTTTCAATGCGTTCCATGCACATACGAGTAGGTGGTTATAATGGTTCTAAAGCATATTTGTAAAAGATTCGCTTTTCATTAACTTTCGTATATATGGTCCATTGAGAATACCTGCTTGAAAAATAAAAAAAACATTTACGAAAAAAGTATTGGTAATGCGAATAAATCGAAGTGAACAAATTTAGATATGACAATATTAAAATACTGACAACGATACGTACCTTTTCTAATTTAAGCTTCACTAAGGTTTGGAAAGATGGATTTCAAACAGTCATAGGTGTCATCAATATCTTTGACTACCACTGTGATGAATTTCCCAGCTATTCCTAATTTCATGTGGAGCGATGACAACAAAATACCATCTAGATCGTTTATCAAAGGTTTATTCCATAGTTTTAATTGTTTCTCGAGCTCGGGAGTTCTTGCTTTCCTATCTTTACATTTTTTCCAAAAAATTTTGTGCATATCTCGAGCAAATTTATGAAATTCCTCTTAAATTCCACTTAATTGTGCATAAAAGCGAAACGCGTAAATCGATTTTCATGATCTTATGTCTCATTTTGTTTATAGGTGACTTAACGTGAAAGTAATAGGACTTGACACTTTTTCCGTTTTGTATTTTTTAATAATTAAAAAAAACTAATTTTTTAGGCAAAAAATATTTTTTCCCTTCATACATTTATTTATAACTGCGAAATTGTTGCTTATGTAGCGAAAAGTTGTATGAAAAGATTAAAGGAATTGCAATTTTTAATTAATAATTAAATCAATTTGTTTCAGCTTATTCGGACTAGTTTTTCTCGAGTTATGACAAACAAAAGAGTCTAAAACGTGACAAATTTCCCTAACCGATACTCACTAACTTTAAATTAATTATTAAATTATTATTTTATGTAGCTTGACCAAACGATTGATGCAGAAGTTCTTCTTTTTGGAGCTACTTTCACAAACAATTATCAGAATTGAGTCCCAAATCAATCACCTGAAAAATGTTGTACTGTGTAATTGAAAACAAAGCAAATAGTGGTAGACGAGGGGTTTCCCTATTTTGTCTCACAAAAGGATTGCCATACTTAACGAATTACATTTACATAGATGCATTGTTGAAAACATAACTAAGCCTGTGTATGTGACTTCCTTTTTATTTCAATGAATTTATGAGTTTTTAAAAATCGTCATTTAGTTTAAAAATCGTCAAAATTGGCAGCCCTACTCTGTAGTATCTTGCGAGATCCTGGGGGGCATGGGATTGGTTACAGTCGATGCTTAGATGTTGTCCACATCAAAAATAAAACAATTAAAATTGATTTTTTTTACCCTTAGGTCCCTTTCTCTATGCGCTGTCACATATGTTTGATAGATTTTTCGGGCATCTTCAATACACCTGTTGGTCAATTATACAACAGTTAATTTGTATAATTGACCAAATCTGAGTCCTCAAAAAAATCTCTTCAAACTTCGTCGTACTTCATGTTACGAATTCCTTTCCATAAATTCAGGTTTATAACATAAAATGTCATACTGCTGTCTACAGTATAACCATCCCATCGTCAGCACCCCATATTTCATGCCGAGTCAAAGTAATTAATAATAAATACCAGGTGAGGTGCTCCCTAATGGGAGCACCTCGAAAACACCACTTCAGGTTACACTGCCATTTACATACTCATACACGTATAGCAATGATTTCATTCAGAAACTATTTTAATTATACTCGTACGTGTAAGTCCACATGGTAAAACTGAATGAGTGTCTTAAAGCCTTTCTAAAAAAACGTATTCAAATTAAATACTCATTACCGTATACAGTTGCCCAAACCACAAAAGCAAATCTTTTGAAATAGTTTTAATGGAAAAAAATCGAAAACAAAAAACTCCAAAAAATACCAAAATCAACCGTAACCAAAGAAAAGAATCATAACGATTTACAATCAATTTTAATTTCTGCCAATTCACTTTGTATTCAAATAAGCCAACAAAAAAAAAATACAGAAAAACTATTTTGACGTTTGTCTTAAACGAAAACTATTCTAATTCAATTGTCTACGGGACCACCGAAAAAAATCGTATATTTGAATACAATTTAAATAAAAAATCATTTGTTTATAAAGTAGTTATACAATTTGAGTCTAAGCTATTCATATTTGAAATTAGATTTTTTTCTCTTCTCAACATGTGGCTGTAGCAGAGGGACAGGCGGACAAAAGGAAGCAAAGGCCGCCAGACATATGGACTTTTGCCAGACAGACGACTACGACTGACTACAATGCCATGCCAAACATGACTATCGTTGAAATATCCGACAGTTTTATGAGTTCTATGAACATATGACCGACCATCTAAGGCCAGCCTTCTCAATGAACGCCCATTAAATCTGGTGGTGTAATGCATACGTGTATATGCATACCTTTAGTGTGGACCGACCACAAACGATCTCTATAATTGACCCAAATTTAACAATAATTTTTATTTTCATTCTTTTTATTTTATTTGTTAGCTTACTTTGAAAAATTGCAAATCAATCTGTAGCTAAGCAATTATCAATGCTGTTGTCTTATGCCAACCAACGGCTTGTCCGCTTCAATTGGAATTTTATTTATTTTGCATAGTTCTGTGATTGCTTGCAGTGAAATCAAAACCGAACAATTGCCGTTTGATAATCAGTTTATACAAGTGCTTTGCATGTATAGTTTACCAAGAGGAGATCAATTTAAGAAATATGTCTTACTTTTAGTTTCATTTGCAAACATGCCGTAAAATTATTGGCATTGTGTGCATATTTAATTTTTACCGAAATATTCGCATGATTTTGGCGTAGAAGAGTGAATGTACGAGGGTTCACAGAAATCCGCTCCGAAAACAGAAAATCATGGCCCGTGAGATGAATATCACGCAAAAGTCCATGAGTCCAATCATTACATAAGACTTGGGACTTGGGGCTTTCAAACGACGTATCGGACATTTATTGACTGCAGCATTAAACAAAAAATAGGATTGAAAAATGCAAACGTCTTTTGGTGAAGCACGCTGATAACTTGCACAAAAAAATTTTGCTCAGCGATGAAAAAATTTTTACCGTGCAGGAAAAATTTAACAAGCAAAATGATAGAGTGGTCATATAACGAAGAATCTGAACTGATCCCAAGGGTGGAAAAGGGTCATCACCCATCTTCAGTCATATTTTGGTAGGGTGTCTCTTACGATGGGGTCACTGACCTGCATTTCTGGGAACAAGGAGTCAAAACATAGGCCAAAGTTTACCAAGAAACCGTTTTGGAAGTTGTTGTGAAACCCCCTGTTCCAAAACCAGCCATGGACTTTCCAGCACCGGCCCATAAGGCTAAAACGTCCCAGGCCTGGCTTCGAAACAGTATGCCAGCGTTCATTTCCTCTGAAGAATGGCCCACATGCAGTCCAGATTTGAACCCATTGGATTACAAATTGTGGACGGTTTTAGAGGACAAGGTCTGTCACAAAAGATACGCCAAAATTGGATCTCTTAAGACTGCTTTGGTTCGAGCTGTGGCCAACTTTCCAATGGACGAGGTTGGTGGAGCTATTGACGATTTGCCAGTGCGACTTAAGGCGTATGTAAAGGCAAAAGGCGGACATTTCGAATAAATATATTCTTTTTGGATGCAATATACATCAATAAATATGCTAAAAAATATTTGGTCCAAAAACATTCAGTACTTTTTATTTTACAGCATAAAACGTGTGTAACAGTATTTATGTCCCTACTAAGTAGTTTCTCTTGAAAATATCGATAGTACGAGTATGAAAGAAGTAACTCCGTCATTTGAATTTGAATATCTTGAGCAACGTTGTGGCACATTGGCTTTCACATCGCAACTAACGAAAACGCCTCGTTTTTAAAAGCCCGTTATAACTCAACATTTCGTGCATCGCTGATGGCAAGAATCTAAAAATTAACTCAGGTACAAGCCGTTCACGATCCCATAAATATTTGTAAGTTTATACGACATAATAGATAATTTTGTGACAACAGACCTGCAAAATATATTTTCAATCGAAAAACATTTAGAGGTTGCTTCCAAAGATTTTTTATTAAATATCTTGCGTATATCCATTTGCGGTGTCCATTTGTGAATTATAAATAGAAGATAATGGTTTGTAATAGATATTCACTCGTAATAGATGTAATAGATATTTGCTGTGAGTACCTCTTACGAGGGTTGCTATTTATATTTAGGGTCCTGACAATACTAGTCTTCCCAGATGCAAACTTCCATTGGTGACTACGACTTTTTTAGCATAACTTCACTCAGAAGGTTTTGTCATTTGAGGGCGAATTGTTTTTGTTTATAGTGTGTTAAAAAATTCATCTCAGTCAAAAAAGGACTTATCCCTAGAACATTTTCGTGCGATGACTTTTTACGATTTTCGACGTGGGTTATCGAGACAGGAGTGTTTAAATCAACTTGATTAGACTTTTGGCGTTGAAGCACCATCAAAAACCGCTGTTAATCACTAAGAGTTTAGTCTCGGACGCCGTTCGCTCCAGGATGAATTTCGTGAAGGACGTCCAACTTCGGTCACTTCCAAAAACCGCTGTTAATCGCTGTACTCAAGAGTTTAGTCTCGGACGCCGTTCGCTCCAGGATGAATTTCGTGAAGAACGTCCAACTTCGGTCACTTTGCCAGAAACCATCGATGCTGTGCGTGAACTAACTAAACAAGACCGACATAAGACATACCATGAGATTGGGGCATCCTTCGTCATGACAAGCATCAATAAGATATTGCATGTTCATTTGGCCGTGAAAAAATGTGTTCTCTTTGGATCCCACATAATTTGACGCATGCTCAAAAAAAAGGCTCGTATGGCAGAGGAATGTTGAAAAAGTGTATAACTGCGTTAGCTCAAAGGCAGTGTATAACATTGTCACAGGTGACGAAACATGGATCTATGCATATGAACTTGAAACAAAATAGCAACCGACCGTATGGGTCTTTCAAGGCGAGCCAAAGAAGAACATCGAAGCAAATGATTGCGTTTTTGCGGTATGTTGTCACAGTGCCTTTAGTGAAACGTAGGACGGTCAATACTAAGTGGTTTACAACCATCTGTTTGCCAACTGTGTTCGAAGAAATGAGGAAAGATAATAAGAGAAGACGGATCATTTTGAATCACGACAATGCGAGCTCTCACACATCAGCTGAAACGATGAGCTATTTGAGCACTCAAGATGTCGAATTGATGGGCCATCTACCGTACAGCCCTGATTTGGCAACCAATTACTTCTTCTTATGCCCTAGCATCAAGAAAATTATGCTTGGTCAATGTTTTTCATCTCCAAAGCAGCTGTTGAAGCGTTCAAAAACTTTGTTTGGAGGTGTCTTAATCGGAGTGGAAAAAGTGCTTCAAAAATTGGTGTGTGCGCATGCAAAAATGTATTGATCTTAAAGGAGAATATTTTTAAAAACAGTAAAACCATTTTCAATGATCAATTATTGTGTTTTTATTGCCGGACCCGAAATATTAATAACAAACCTTGTACTCAGTTTCTTTCCTTTGCTGGAAAAATTGTAGCAAAGTA
This sequence comes from Hydrotaea diabolus, assembly GCA_963513945.1. NCBI lineage: Eukaryota > Metazoa > Arthropoda > Insecta > Diptera > Muscidae > Hydrotaea > Hydrotaea diabolus. The sequence goes on from OY740720.1 coordinate 119,740,498, forward strand.
TTTGAGGCAGAATTTAATTCAGCTAGAAGATCGTCACTGAAAAAGAGTTCCCGATACCTAAAAATTTACACTAAATGCGTATTAGGAGCGTGACAAAATTAAAATACATTGTAGAATATATATAAAGGTTTTTATGAAAGGAGGTCTTTTACATTCTGTTTACATATATGTCTTAAAACTAAGTAAAAAAAGTACTTTGAGCAACCCCTTAATATTTTTCGATTTAATTTTTGTTTAAGTTTTGTACATATCAGCAGTTATGAAAAGGGAACAAAAAAGCTGCTATGCACAGTCAGTTTCAAAATTTGTTTCTTCCAAACAGCCCTAGTTTTTTTGTTTGGCATTCCCAAATTTTATAAAAATTTACAGTATTATGATAGTCAATTTGCAATCAAACAAATAAACCCAGGTCCAAGTACGTTAGAGAACATGTACAAATTTGAATTATCCACGTCGAAATTTGCAGCAACATTACGAGTTAGAGAAGAATCTCTAAGTCAGTTTAAAGCTGCCCATAAAAATCCATAACTACAACAGTATCTGAGTCCTGGTCAGTGAGTATATAAAGTACAGGGTGGCGCAAAACTACAATTGTGGTTTGAATGATTAATACTTTTTTTAAATTTATTGATATTTTTTATTTTTATTTCAGAATTTTGTGAATTTGCAATGGAACACTGCACAATAGAACAACTATCAGCAATTGTTGAATTTTTTAAAAATCAAGGGTCAATTGTTTTTACGCAGCGTGCTTATCGTCGCTTTTTAATGTGCGTATTGGAACTTCGGAACCAACAATAAACCGGTTGGAAATTTTCGACAACATGGTATAGCAAGACATATTCCATTTACCAGAAGATGACGTACGGTCCACACGGACGGAAATATTCAACGTGTTGTGGATAGTGTACAGGGCAGTCCAGAAACATAAACAACAAGATGTTCGGCAGAACTGGGGCTATCGCGGAAACAGCATAAATGTGCGCAGCCGAAAATGGCCACCACTTGAGGGATATAATTTTTCATACTTAAGCCAAAAATATTCCCCATTAATATACTATACAACAAAAAATAATATTAATAGTTAACCAATAAATAAAAAAGTTATTAAACATTCAAACCACAATGGTAGTTTTGCGCCCCCTGTAGGTAGTGCATAGCTTACTGAATTTAGAGAAGTACCCCTTTGTTCAGTGTGGCCGAATATAAAAAAGAGCTAGTGAGTATAAATTCAAGTAAGACGTCTAAATTTTTTAAACGGCGAATTATCCACCTTGCGGTGACTTTATGTAAAGGAGATTATTCTCTATGCCATGCCAGATCTCTTACACTAGTCTTTTGGAGCACTCATCAGGGTCAATGAGTATAAGAACAGCTTACACTTCTCATTAGTTCGAGAGAAATTTTCTGATTGTTCCTTAATTGAGGATGTGATTGAAGTGTGCACGACTATCACGCCAGTAAATCCAGGTTCAACCCCTGTACAAACATCTAACAATTTTTCGGAGGCGGGTTTTCCACCTTGAAATGCCGGCGACATTACGAGTAAGAACTTTATCTCCATGTAAAAACTTCTTTATAAAAAGTATTAGCCGTCGGAGCCGGTACTCGTATTAAACAAAATGTCCCAGCCAGTGAGTAACAGAATTAAATCGTGCACAGCTTACTGATTTGAGAGAAGTTTTGCCTTGTTCCTCAATGTGATGTTGCTGGACTTAAGTAAGTTAGTATGGGTGATATAAACGTAATTTCATTAAAAACTTTTTGATTTAAATAAAATATTGGTTAATTCAATTCTATTGCAGGTTTTCTGTTTAAAGAATTACTTCTATTAAATTTGATCCATATCGGTTCGTGCTTGCATATAACACTAAGTTCTTTTCTGATTTCAAATATTGCAGCCTCTATTGAAACCCGATTCTGACTAAACTTTTCATAGAACGTTACGAGCGACCAATAGCCAAATCTGGTCAATAACCAAAATGGTATTTTTTGACCCATACTTAAGAATAGCCGCCACATAAAGTTTTCCCCGATTTGAGGCCATGAGCAAACTGGAATCGCTATTTATTTACTTATAAAAGACGCGATTGGATTTGTAGCTCCTAAAAGTCACATTAAACTTAAATAATCGATAAGAAGCTCTTTTTGCTGGTAGAGGTTTGATGTTAACGTCCGCGCTTTAATTTGGAAGGTTCGAGCATAAGTACAGGTAAATGTATATTTTTTTACAATTGTACTCGATTTTTTTTTAATAATTTGCTTAATTTTTTACTAAAACAAGTTCAAAGCTTCAGTCGGTTGATCTGAAATGCATATACTGTCACTTAGATTTGGATTTTATACTTTCCTTCGTTCCGTCCTCCATTGCAAGAAGCGTATCGATTTTATGGAAATCTTGTAAACGGTCGTTTGTGTAGGAGGTACTACAAAGGGGCATGTGAAGAGGCTCCCTAAATCCATTTTATAACTCCATCCATCTCCATCTAACTACTTTTTTCTAGCAGAATCATATAAATAGTACTAATATCAAAAGTGGGCGCAATTATCATTTGCACTGGAGGTATCAAAATGGGGCGTGTCATCCAATATTTTCGTACTTGAGTATAAAATCAACTACGTAATATAAGCGAATTTCAGACACTATATTAAAAGAATATCATAAGTGTCGTTTCGTTACATTTGTGTGGTAGGTGCCAAAAGTGGGTGTGTCGATATTACCCATTTTAAATGGCGTAGATAGTATTAGAAAAACATAATACGACATGTAAAGATCAAAAAATGGTTAGTCGGTTTTTTCGTGTGTTATCGATCGAACCAGCCGGACATACGGATATGGCAGAGCCGTTGACATTTGAAGCATGCGGTCGTGGTTCGTGTTCTGCTAGCGCCGATAGTTTTTTTCTTTTTTTTTGAGAAGCGATAACAAAGTTCTTAATAAAAGACCACCAGTCCTATGGTCAGCCAGTATGAACATCATCGAAGCCGATTAAATTTGCAAGTGCTCCCGATTCACAACTTTCGGATCTTTTTCACTACTTGGGGTGGTCTGATTTTGCTAGGATGTTCGAGAACTTTAGTAAGTATCTAAGTTTAATGGAAAATGTTTGTAACTTCCAAAAATGTTTGAGGTAAACACACCTTTAGGTGCATCAATTAACCGTCTCGGAGCGTTGATTTGAGCCCTTTGCATTATTTTCGGTGGGGGACCGTTAAGGATAAATGTTACGCAAAGCATCCAGACACAACTGAAGCGTTGAAATATGAAATCAAAGTTGCCAGTAAAGAGATTTGACCCGAAGAAACAGAAAATGTACTGAACAATTGGATTGATCGCATGAGGAACCATATGAATGATATTGTGTTCCATTAATCAATGACAAAGTTCAACTTTTCCAATAAAACCAGAAATATGAAGAAATTATCAGTAATTTTTATTTTTAAATGGCCAATCCGTTATTTTGACAGGTGCTAATAAAATTAAAGAAAATCGACTCGTCTTAAGATACTGGTTCCCGACATATATCTTACCACTCTAGAATATATATTTCATCATATCACAATACAATTTGATGGAGTTTATTAATTTATTTAAATTTATGTCTTAGACCAAAATGTTGCATATCGGCTCATGTTGAGTTATAGCCCCAGGACAAATATCCTATTAAAGAACAAATGGGAAAACTTCCCTCAAATAACTTAATGTTCACGATAGTGCCGCTTAAACAGGTTATGCATTTTTTAGAAAAACTTTTGCATAACTTAGAGATTTATCGCTTACGACCAACTAATTATGCAGTCGCTAACTTAATTTTGTCTGGTTTTTTTTTTTTTTTTTTTTTTTTTTTTAAAAAACCAACACTCAGGGGATGCCCCCTATACATGCGGTGCATTGCGTTGGCGAGTGGAAATTAATGGATCGGAGGGGGGAAAGAGGGAGTAATGTTTGTTGACGCTTGCCTTGAACTTCTGGATGTCGCAATTAGTGGGAAATACATTTGCCGGAAGTCGATTCCACATACGGACTGTACGAGCGAAAAACGAATTTGATCTGTAGTGTAAAGTGCGGTCAACTGGCCAATCGATAACAAACGGGTGTGAATTCCTAGAAAGTCGCGTATCCCTGCCGAACATCCTCACGTCAGGAATAAGGCGACGGATGTCTGATGAACACACACCATGAAAGTAACGATAGAACAGCGTCACGCAACCCACATTCCGACGATGCTCAAGGGAAACAATAGAGTTGGATACCCTACTGTCACCTATCAGCACCATCGCTCTCCTTTGAACACGGTCAAGTAGCTCCAAGGATGATTTTGGAGCACCTGCCCATATATGGGAGTTGTATTCCATCTTCGGCCTGATGAAAGATGTATAGATATTGAAAAGATCAGTAGGAGTGAAGTATTTCTTGCACCGCTTTAAAAAGCCTATGCACTTGAGTGCTTCTTTCGACACTTCGAATACATGTCTCGCCCAACGAGCGTCACATTGTATTTTCATGCCCAGAACATCGAGAGCTTCTGATTGTTCAATATCCGTACCATCGATAGAAATTGACGATATTGTTGGGTCAGCGAATCGCTTGTGAGACAACAAGCAGCACTGTGTCTTACGTGCATTAAAATCTACTCTATTCACTCGACCCCATTCGGAAATGGCCAGTAGATCCCGGCCAAGTGTCTCATCCATAATTCGCCTTTTGTCTGCAATATCTTGAAGGCTCGGCCTACGGTCGAATGAATACGAATGACAGAGGTTACTATCATCTGCGAAAGAGTAGATTGGATTCACGGTCTGACTCAATAGATCGTCAATGAAAATAAGAAATAAAGAGGGAGAAAGGACAGAGCCCTGTGGTACACCTGCGGTCAGCCTATGTGTGTTGGATGAGAACCCATCTACAACAACTCTAATAGTGGGATCTCTAAGAAAGCTCGATATAAACCGAGCAAATGTATTACCGACACCAAAAGCGATCAGCTTTGATATGAGTGCACCATGCCAGACTCTATCAAAGGCCTTGGAGATATCTAGAGATGGTGGGATTTTTGCCATCGACGGCGAGTTCTAATCAGCCCCCCATAATAATATGTGTCACACAGCAAATGATAAAATGAACATTCTCTATGCACGATTTAAGGGTTTGATTGGTTATCTCTTACAAAGGTGTTGTGAATTAATCACAAAAGTTGTTGAGTGGACGAGGTTTGACTGAATTCCTCGGGTTTTTTGATGTCCTACGTTTTTGGCTGTATATGCTTAAACTTATTACGATTCAAGCGCAGATTGACTTTTGGAACGACCGGATCACATGCAACGCGCCAGTTTCGTCTTAAACATTCTAAACAGCATGTGTGAGCTAAATTTCAGAGGGTGTAAAATATTTTCTATGAGAGTGTATAACAGTTACTTTGTTAACAGCCTACTGATTTAATTTCGTTTGTTCCTTATATGCTGTCAGATCAAAGGAGAAAGCGTTCAGAAATTGGCGTTTGAACAAAAACTCCATTACCGAACTGCTGCGAAAACAGGCAAGAGCTTCGTGTGCTAGAGTGCTTAGGCGTAAAAAATTTCTGCACGAACAACGTTTACTTACAAAGGTTCTTACATCTCCCAGGAGAAGTAAGAGCTTTTGGTCGTTTGTAAGAAGAGTAAAGGGTAGTTCTTCATCTATCCCAACTCTTGTTAAAGACGACCAGGCATTCACTGACCCGGATAAAGCTTACCTTTTGGCTGAAATATTTGCAGGAAATTCTTCCTTGCCGAAAAGCAATCAACCACTCCCCGCGATCAAAAACGTATCAAGTTCCATGCCTCAGATATTTTTTCGAATGCGTGGAGTTAAAAGGGTTCTTGCGAACCTCGATGTAAATAAATCCCCGGGCCCGGATGGTATTTCAGCACTTGTCCTATGTAAGTGCTCGTCGACGCTAGCCCGTCCATTACGCAACTTTTCAACCTTGCTTACCGTGCGAGAGTTTTCCCAGCGTGTTGAAAGATTGCGAGCGTACAGCCGATCCCTAAAAAGGGTGAAGCCAATAATCCTGCGAATTATCGGCCAATTGCGATTTGCTCTGCGCTCTCCAAGGTAATGGAGAGCATGGTAAACCACCATCTTGTGAGGTATTTAGAGACCAATGACCTGCTAAGTGATCGACAGTATGGCTTCCGAAGAAATTGCTCTACCGGAGACCTGTTGGCGTTCTTGTTGGAGCGTTGGAGTCGGTCTATCCACCAGTTTGGTGAGAGTAAGGTCGTGGCTCTAGATATCTCCAAGGCCTTTGATAGAGTCTGGCACGGTGCACTCATATCAAAGCTGATCGCTCTTTGTGTCGGTAATACGTTTGCTCGATTTATATCGAGCTTTTTAAGAGATCGCACTATTAGAGTTGTTGTAGATGGGTTCTCATCCAACACACTTAGGCTGACAGCAGGTGTGCCACAGGGCTCTGTCCTTTCTCCCTCTTTATTTCTTATTTTCATTGACGATCTTTTGGGTCAGACCGTAAATCCAATCTACTCTTTCGCAGATGATAGTAACCTCTGTCATTCATATTCATTCAACCGTAGACCGAGCCTTAAAGATATTGAAGACAAAAGGCGAATTATGGATGAGACACTTGGCCGAATGGGGTCGAGTGAATAGAGTAGATTTTAATGCACGTAAGACACATTGCTGCTTGTTGTCTCACAAACGATTCGCTGACCCAACAATATCGTCAATTTCTATCGATGGTACGGATATTGAACAATCACAAGCTCTTGATGTTCTGGGGCTGGAAAATACAATGTGACGCTCGTTGGGCGAGACATGTATTGGAAGTGTCGAAAGAAGCACTCAAGTGCATAGGCTTCTTAAAGCGGTGCAAGAAATATTTCACTCCTGACGCTGTTCTATTGTTACTTTCATGGTGTGTGTTCATTAGACATCCGTCGCCTTATTCCTGACGTGTGGATGTTCGGCAGGGATACGCGACTTTCAAGAAATTCACACCCGTTGTTATCGATTGGCCAGTTGACCGCACTATACACTACAGATCAAATTCGTTTTTCGCTCGTACAGTCCGTATGTGGAATCGACTTCCGGCATATATATTTCCCACTGATTGCGACATCCAGAAGTTCAAGGCAATCGTCAATAATCATTACTCCCTCTTTCCCCCTTCCGATCCTTTACTTTCCACTCGCCAACGCAATGCACCGCATGTATAAGGGGCATCCCCTGAGTGTTGGTTATTAAAAAAAAAATATGCATTGAGCGAAAGGCGACGAAAGCTGCTTAGAAAAATCCGTGGAAAATATTGGAACTCAATGTAGTTTAGATTAATCTTCTAGAACTATATGGCGATTCAACAATTGTTTAAAGTATGTAAAAAATTCCTTGCCCGTTCCGCTAACAATTTCGGTCATTCACATGACAACTAACAAAATGCTTAGCTCTAGCCCATAATCACACAATCTTTTTATAAGCATACGTATTATGCTTTAAACCGCTTAGACAATGTTTTAACTATTTTGTTTAAACGAAACAATTTACATCTGACATTTAACACCTCACCACAGTCAAGCGAAACAGCAAAACTTCCAAACCCCTAAAAGGCCATAGAAAAAAACCCAAACGAAAAAAGGTCAAAAGGCGAAACACACAGAACAATGCCTTGAACTTATCTGAGAGACCAAATGTACGAGAAGAAAAAAAAAACGATGTATTGTTCTGCTCTAAGCCCATACTAAGTATAAGTATAAGGAAAAAAAGAAAGAATTATAGCGGCAACAGCATCAACGAAACTAAAAGAGGAAAAATTCTGGTCAAAATCGCGATAAACTATTGTTTTTGCTCTTTCACAGCCATACGTATCGCAAGTCAAAAATTTCAAACAGCAGGAAAATATCGATAGTATGAAAAAAGCAATAACGTCATTAAGTTTGGTCAGAACGAATCATTAATACCCTCCGACATGGGTTCGCTATTAAAATGACCTGTTGTTTGATTCTTTTGGTCTATGAACTCGACCGCAATATTCAAAATAACTCGAAACTTGTTTGCAAGTCAAAAATTTCAAAGAGCAGAGAAACATTGATAGCATGAAAAAAGCAATAACGTCATTAAGTTTGGCCAGGACGAATCTTAAATACCCTCCGACATGGGTCCGCTATTAAAATGACCCGATGTTTGATTTTTTTGGTCCATGAACTCGACCGAAATATTCAAAATAACTCTAAACTTGTTTTCATATTGTTTAATTTGTTTTACTTTGAGTACCCATCAATAGTATTAAATACTCTTTCACCTGACCGGTCGTTTTTGGGACTCTAGGGTCCATAAGTCTTAGTCTCAACCTCAGCTTAATCTTCGAAATATATAGTTATTTGGTTCGAGATCTGTACAATTTGATTACCGATGTTCACCACAGGTCACTTCTTTTAGCTATAAAGGCCCATCTTTGGTATTCTTGAGTCAATGGGTCCCACCCTAATCTCAGCCAAATCTATAAAATAAAACCATGATTGTATTGGTAGTGCGGTTGTCTTCAGTTGGAGTACCCATAGTTAATATTGATAGCGCTTTTTGGTCAATTTTACCCACGTGCCCAAAATGAGCCATATGTGACAGCGCATAGAGAGGGAACTAAGGGTAAAAAAATCAATTCTCATTTTTTTTCTTTTTTTGATGTGGACAACATCTGAGCATCGAATGAGACCGATCCCGTGCCCCAAAAGTGTTCCCTCCCAGAGATATGCGCAAATAGAAAGGGACCTAATCTTTAAAATGGCTCTCCTGAACAAAACTGGTTTCTATTTTGCGCGTCACATATATAGACTATCATTAAAATTTACTTTAATTTACGTGCCAGATAAAGGGTGGTTAATTTTTAAGAGCCGATATTGATGTGAACCGCACCTAATCGTTTTTTCTGCATTTCTTTTGATATTTCTAATTTTAGACTAACTAAATTTTGAACCATGGAAAGATACACAAGCGAGCAATGGTCAGAATGGTGGCAAGAAATGGCAACAGTAGATGATCAGTGAAGAGTCACATTTCCACCTCAGTTTATTCGTCAATAAGCAGAATTGCCGAATTTGGACGAATGATAGATAATCCAATAGTGATTGTCGAAAAAAAACCGGAAACCCACAAAGAGTGACTGTTTGGTGCGATTTATGGGTTGGCGGCATCATCTGGCCGTATTTTTTCCAAAATGAGGCCGGTCAGGCAGTTACTGTGAATGGTGTTCGCTATCGTGAGATGATAACAAACTTTTTATGGCCCGAATTGGAAGATATGGATGTGGACGATATGTGGTTTCAACAGGACGGTGCCACTTGTCACACAACTAACGAAACAATGGCTCTTTTGCGCGACAAATTCAATGGCCGTGTTATCTCACGTCGCGGCGATGTTAATTGGCCTCCAATATCATGTGATTTGTTTCCGTTGGACTTCTTTCTTTGGGGTTATTTGAAAGAAAAGGTGTACGTCGATAAGCCAGCAACAATTCAAGAGCTAAAGGATGAGATAATACGTTAAATTAGCGGCATAGAATCTCAATTATGCCTCAGCGTCATCGAAAATTTGGACCATAGGACGGAGGTGGCCAATATTCTACTCTACACATAATTGAACTATACCAATATTATCGTAATAAGAAGAAATGACAATAAATTAATAAATAATTTGAGTTTTATTTAAAATCAATATCGGCCCTTAAAATTTAACCACCCTTTAATTTCATATTTACTACTGATTGTTCATGTTGACTATTTGAGTAGTTGTTTGGGCCCCTTCGTTTCCTGAATCTGCCCCGAATCATAGTTAATCGTTAAGATAAATCCATATTTACACTTGCAGTGATGTTTTCCTTAACTTAGGTACGCAAATTTCCATATTTACCAGGTGTCGCTTCATTTGACCGTAAGGAACGGTTTTTGGGCCCCTCGGTCCTCGTGCCTGATCTTAATCTCAGCCAAATCTTTCAAATAATTTAGATTTGGATATATAGTGATATTTTCTTTAATTTTCATGCACTTGTACTATATGAACGATATGTACTATTTATCGTTCGTTTTAACGATACAGTACGTTTTTTGGGCCCCAAAGGCCCACGCCCGATTCAAATTTTTAGCCAGATTTAGAAATTATACACATATACCAAATTTAATTAACATTAAGTGACTTCATGTTTATTAGTTCTTAGGAGTTCTTAAAACCACGCAGGACTTTTTTTGGGTCATTATAGTCTAGACGGCCAGCAACTAAGCCCTTTTTTGAGATATTACTCGTAACAGTCCCATTTACGCCATTAATCGTCACAAAAATTATGATATATTGAGCAAGTACTCAAATAAGTGAATTATTTCCAGTGCTAGCATAGGTTACAAAAGCAGATCTGCGGGTGAGTTCACATGGAGGTCTGATGGACCCATTTCAGATCGCTTCTAAAAAAGAGCCCAATGAGAGAGAGGGAGATTAAGGGGATGAGTGAAAAATTATAGAAAAGGAAAAAGGAAAATTTTTGTTACAAACCATGGCTTGCTTGTATAAGTATAAGTCTGTTAATATCTCAAAAAAGGGTTTAGTTAGTCCCTACAGGTAAATAAAGAAGACATATAGGCAGTTTGTCCGTTTTATTTGACGGTTTCACTTATGATTATCAGTAGGTTTGAGTCTCTCGAAACTAGTCTGACCTTTCTACAAAGCTTTAGAGGGATTTGAAAGGCACATTTGCTAGATCGGCCAGGTCTGCAAAAAAACTACTGCCAAGGCAGCCAAGGTTGTCTTCTGGAAGACGCGCATTGGAAATGCGTTATTGACAAATTTTCTTTTATTTATAACCTAACAACTTCTACAGTATTTTATACACGGGATACCCATGCACAACCGCTATTCTTTCTTTTTGGCAGTGCCCCGTGAGGAACTCTGTGAGGGTTGCCATCGATCGTCTTTTCAATCTTTAGTTCTTAAGCGTTCTCCTCGGTGACTGGTTATCTGACTCTAGCCGATTCGTTCAATAGGCAGATCTTAGTATCGTGTCCGCGTGTGCTGAGTTTCAACATATCAGTTTCCCTATAACGTAGGTGGACCCTGGCTTATGAAGATTATGAAGATTTCAATGGATTGTATATTTATTAAGGGTTGAAACTCAGATCTCAATGCCCCTGTAAAACCTACACTTGCCGGTCTCTTGTTCTTGGTGAGGCTAGTCTTGCTTTTAAGCGCAGTTTACCTTTACCAGTGCTCCGTATGTGAGAAAACATCTACTGATTGCACATTTTCTGCCAAGGTACCTTTAATTACCTTTTTACTCCGCCTTAGCCGATTTCGCCCATTTACAATCACAAACAGTTTATGACTATAAACCATCATCGTGCAAAGTATCATGGTCCTAGCTCAGTTCGTTTGACCGATGACAACTCACGAATGGACTGACATGGCTAGAACGTCTTAAAGGGTCCCCAATCAATATTTCAAGGTTATGCAAATGTATAGACAAATTTTGTATTTTTGATTCTTCCTGTGCAAGAATTTATTGCTGACTAGTAAAATTCTAAAACTTGTCAGGCTTTTCTCTGAGTGCAGCAACTCGTTATAAATGATGCTGATTATGACACATGACTGGTGTTGAGATTTTTCGGTCTCCCTCCGAAAAGCAACTGCTGGCTGCACCGCATGTGTGCAGCACCGACGAGCAGCAGATAAGGGGCAGCCATCCAGCCATTAGCCCCACCGATGAGAAGATGAAAAACTTTAAACAAAATTTACCGTCTGCCTGGCAAGCGTTCTTCTTCGTTTTTTCGTTACTCTACGGTGTGATGCAGCTTTTCTACATAAATACCATTTTGTTCAACAAGTAGAAGAAGATGCCGACTTATTTGCGGTGTTGCTGACTGACGACGGCGGTGGTGATGATGGTGGCGTTCTTGGAGATGATCGCCAGCGCGCTTCCTCAGTGAATGGTTGTTATGCCATGTTCTATATAAAATAACACGGGCAACAACCACTGCAACACCGGCTAAATGGCCCAAAACAACACCAGCACCATCAGCAACCAACGAACGCAGCAACAACAGCAACAAATTGTGTGAAAAATTCATACACATTCATTTATGTTTCGATGTTGTTGTCCTCTGCCGTCTTTTCTGTTTTTTCAGTGTGTTTTTTTCGGGTTTATATCCTCGAGTACCATTATCGCCGACTTGAACATTTTTGCCACTAATTCCTTGCAACAACTCATAACTCTGCTGTGCTGCAAAGCCGCAAAGCCTTTAACTTCAAGTCAAAACTACACAAATTCTTATTGTGCCCCCGAAGAGTAAATAAGGTCCGGCTCGATGGCTGGGCTGGCAGGACGGCTGCTCTGAGGCCCGCAGAGCAGATGGAGGCAAGTTGGAGCAGTGCTAGTAGTACATTAGTTTAGATGCGTGTTTCAATAGCAGTGGACATAATGAATGCTATTAAAGCATAGACATCATCACCCGCGGTACATGTGTAACATGTTAACATCAACTTCAACAGCCAGAGCAACATCAGCAGCAGAAGCAGCAGCAGGCAACGGGCAACAGACAACGGGTGACCAGAAACAACGACATCTTTTTAAATTGAGGACTAAATATTCATAGGAATGGAATGGATGGCTGGAAACTCTTGAGTAACCTTTGCAGGCAGCTACATTTTCCCCCTCTACGTATATATGAGTATGTAGCTATGAATATTTAAACGAAAAGCACTGTCTTCTTTATTATTAAATAAAACAGCATGGTAATGATAGAGCTCTGTTCGCCGTTGACCAGAGGCGTAAGCGACAAGGAAATGCTGGACCTAGTAAATGATATGACATTAGGCTGCCAAGTGCCTCATAATACGTAATTGAAATATTTCGCAATAAATTAATGTAGTAGTAATAGAATAATGAAATGGTATAATTAAACATTTGGAAATTTGAACAATCTAATAATTTTAATAATGAGTGAGGTTTTTTCCTGTAAATTTAAATTATGGGAAAAGCAGTTTTAATTTTTTTATGTAGGTGATTTCAAGAAATTTCTGATAAGTTTAATAAGCAACTGCTGTTCAGGAACAGAGTTGCCATTTCGGTTCTCTCCGTTGAAGGAGGTGTGTCGATTGAGACTTGTCCGCCTGTCCATCTAAGCTTGTAATTAAAGTGAAGGTCGATTTCGATAAAACTTTGCCCTTATACTATTTTCGGATTAGGAAAGTCGGTAAAAACTTGCGAGAAATCGATCTGAGTTCTTTTACGAGTAAAGTCCCCATACAAATATATCTTCTGATTTATGTTCCAATTTATCAAACGGCGAAATATTGCATAAGATTTCATTACGTCAATCCCACGACAGTCGGTTCTATGCACCGGAATGACCCGAAGCAGCAATTCTTCGGCCAAGGGCAGTCACCTCGGCACTGTGTATGCCGCTACAACAACAACAACATAAGATTTCAATGAAATTTGATTTGTGGTGATATTTTTCACAAACAATTAACCTTGATGAAAATATATCAGATCGGTTCAAGTCTTGATATAGCCCCCGTTTGTGGTGCAACTGACATAAAACCGGTTTTTTAAGAGATTCCAATAATATTGTGAAATTAGACCGCACGTATGACAAACAAAAAACGCTTAAATCTGACCAGATCGATGCTTGGCTCGCAATTTTGGATCTAACCACTCAAAGAGCGGAAAATTTCACTAGATTTAATGATATTTGGCTTCTGTTATTTGTGATTTGCGACAATCGGTAAGCGATATATATCTTTCACACATGGAGAAAACCAACAATTTGGAGGGTGGGTGTGACTTATAAATTTCCATAATCGTTTGGCAATTTGCTCAACACATTTAAATTTGGTGCAAATGTGAAGAGTGGACTTGTTTAACTCATTTGTGTTGCCCAAATTACATACGATCACCAGGATCAATCAATAGTCAAAATGGACATATAAGAACTCAAATTAATACGAATCCAATTATGGATTTATTTTTTAATTTAACTGCGATGAGGGTCGGCCGCATATACCAAAAAACGGCCCTTATCGTAAAAGGATTCACCGGTAAATACGACCTAATTAAAACCCGTTGCACTACGAATCGAAATGTCGTTATTTTTTTTGGAATGGGTTAAGTTTATGTTTGGACTCAATAAAGCAAAAACGGGTCAATTCAATAAACGGTTTAAGGCACAAAGTTTCAACAAATAGATTCAACTTTGTAAGTATTCCTATTGGCCCGTGTAACAACTAGAAAATTGGTTAAATGGATATATCGACGCCTGTTTCCTCCTCTAACATAAGTATATCCAGTCGATGTAGCTTATTTTTAATAAAGGATAAAATGTAATTGTGGCCTTGTTTCCCCAAAATGATAAAGGTTTTTTTTGGGGGCAAGAAAATAATAAATATAATATTGATTTTGGATCTAATAGACCAATCTCTCATCCTTTTATAACATTTACAGTGGCTTGAAATTAGTTTTTTAGGCCTTAATTTGAAGCAAAATTGAAAGGCACCTAAGGTTAAAAACCAGTTTTGTTCAGGAGAGCCATTTTAAAGCTTAGGTCCCTTTCTATTTGCGTTTAGATCGTCGCCTTCACTTTCATAGAACGCGCATATCTCTGGGAGGCGACACTTTTGGGGCATTTGATCGGTCTCATTCGACGCCCAGATGTTGTCCACATCAAAATAAAAAAGTGAAAAGTTGATGAAAAGTTTTGTTCAGGAGAGCCATTTTAAAGATTAGGTCCCTTTCTATTTGCGCTTAGAATCGTCGACTTCACTTTCATACAACGCGCATATCTCTGGGAGGCAACACTTTTGGGGAATGGGATCGGTCTTATTCGACGCTCAGATGTTGTCCACATCAAAAAAAAAAAAAAAAAAAAAATGAAAATTGATTTTTTTACCCTTAGATGCCTTTCTCTATGCGCTGTCACATATGTATTTTTGTTTCGAATTATAAAGGGTGTTTTTTTCATACGTCTGGTTCTCAAGAAGAAATAAAACGCATACAATTTAGCGTTATGGCCGAGAATTTAGCTTTATTATAATGATAAGGGTTTGTCATTATGTTTTTAAAATGATTTCGGGCAAGTGACCGCAGCGGCTGGCTGGAATAATCTCCAGGCGCAATTTTCGATCACATTTTGCGGCATTTGGGGTCGTATGTCAGCAATATCGCGCCGAATAGTCTCTTCCAAGGCGTCGGACTTATCTGCGTGACAAGCGACTACACAAAACCCCACAAAAAATAGTCCAGCGGTGTTTAATAGCACGATCTTGGAGACCACACCACAGGCCCACGACGGGACATGATGCGCTCACCAAAAGTTTCCTTCAATAAATTAATTGTTTAGTTGGCTGTATGGCATATAGCGCCGTCAACATCCTCCAATTCAGACACGAAAAAGTCATTAATCATGGCTTCATTGCGTTCTTCATTGACTGTAACATTATGGCTGGCTTTATTTTCGATGAAATATGGACCAATGATCTGACCATAGAGCACACCAAACAGTGACTTTTTGAGGATATAACTGCGTCTTAATAATTGCTTGTGGACAATTTTGGCTATTAACGACAATTTTGGCTATTAACTTACCAATTCAACCAAAGTTGAACTTCATCGCGGAACAAAATTTTCTTGTAAAAATCAAGATCGGTAGCCATCTCGGTTTGGGCCCATTAACAACGATTTGCAAACTTTGTTCCGGAGTAAGTTTATGCATTATGAAATGGCAAACCAAATTGAGCATAAATATAGTGACTGCTGTCAAAAACACCAACTCCGAAGAATTTGTGGCCAGATTGAAAACCACACTTCTAAAAAACCTTTATTACAAAAAGCTTAAAAATAAAATTTTTTCAAAAGCTCATCGATTTTGTTATTTTTGAAAACCGTTACTATCAGAGCTACATTTCTCGTCATGCATATCCAAGTATTATCTGTTACACAAATCGTCGGTGCTTCCAAAATATCTATAACCAATCAGGGGGCCTTTATAAAAAAGAAGACCGATACGGTACCATTTCATAGAGTTATAGGCCGCTTACCAGGCATTATGCTTAATTGTCGCAAAATTGAATTTACAATAGAGATTAAAGTCGTCCAGGCCTCAATTCCTTTGCGTGGGGGCAGTACAAAAACATGGACTGGTTATTTTTTCCAGGATTCATTTTAAATGTCTCAAATCTTACTTTACTAAATATGAGCAAAATCATCATCCCATTATGTACTGATATACGAGGGCGACCGCAAAAGTAACTGGCCTAACATAAAAAGAACCGTTTTTTTGGAATTATTATTATATATTTTTTAACATAATCGCCTTCCAACTCAATACACTTCATCAAACGTTTTTCAAGTTTTTTAATTCCATCCGAAAAATAAGATTTTTCAAGACCTTCAAAATATGCCTCAGTTTCAGCAATAAGCTCGCTATTGGACGAACATTTTTTGCCACCGAGAAATTTTTTTAAATTTGGAAACAAGAAATAATCAGAAGGAGCTAAATCTGGACTATATGGTGGATGCGGAGCAATTTCAAATCGTAATTCGGCCAGTTTTTGTTGAGTTAAAAATGCAGTGTGTGAAGGAGCACTATCTTGATGAAAAATAACTTTTTTTTCTAAATGCGGTCGTTTTATCTTGATTTATTCACTCAACCGATCCAATAATGCACAATAATATTCACTATTTATAGTTTTTCCTTTCTCAATATAATCAATAAATATTATACCCCTTGCATCTCAAAATACTGTGACCATTACTTTTCCTGCTGACTTAACAGTTTTCGCCTTCTTGGGACCACTTTTACCAGCTTCTATCCATTGTTTTGACTGTTCTTTGCATTCTGGGATGTAGTGATGGATCCATGATTCATCAACAGTTATGAATCGGCGCAAGAACTCTATTGGATTACGCTGATATTAGCGATTTATCAGCGTAATCCAGCTCCTCGGAATTGGTCCAACGGACCAATTTTGTGGGGCAAAGTCAACAAACGCGGCACATATCTTGCGGATACCTTTTTCATGTGGAGTTCATCATGTAAAATAGAGCAACACATATCTCTGCTTGACCATAATGGTCATTGTTTTTGAAAAAGCTCCCACACAAATGTCTCTTCCGATTTGAGGTCCTGCAATTCTGGATGCTACAAATTACACCCGATCACGCCTAAATTTTGCATTTTACGTTATGAGAGTAGATATATTCGTATAGCCACATTACAAGGTCATTTTCGATTTCAGAACCAAGAGCTCTTAAGCCGCATATTACACCTGATTCCAACCAAATTTCGCACAGTGCGTTACGAGTAATCAACACACATCTCTAGTATCGGTCCATATCGGTCGAAGTTTACTAAAAGACCTCACGCAAAGGTCGCTCTCGATTTAAGGCCATGCAGCTCTACAAGCCACAAATTACAACCCATCGCGCATTTTGTATGGTTCGTTATATGCGACATTAATTTTGTGTGGTTAAGCTGAACAACATAGGTCCTTTTTTTCGTATAGCCCCTATAAAAGGATCCTTCCTTTTTTCCTTCCTTCCTTCCGTTTTAGACTTTTTAGCTTTAGAAGTCACTATTTCATCTGATTATTACCAAATTTCGCACGGAGCGTAAGGAAACACAAACACCCATGTCCTGCAACATTGGACCTTATCGGTCCATGTTTTCGAACAAAAGAATTCAAAACCGCAGAGAGGCCACAAAGTGTACCACATCACGCTTGAATTTTGTACTACACGTTATGACCGACAAATAATTTACTGTGACATATTGAGTCCGACCTTGCTCAAGCTGTAGTCATATATGCTTAATCCTGTGAATAGCAGAGTAGTGTAGGGTACTTCATAGTCAGCCGAGCACGGCTTTAACTTTTTTATTTGAATTTATTTATTTTTTGCGGTTTTTAGTTAGGTTACTCAATTCTTTTAAACAATAGTTTAGTTTTCGGTTCGATTCAAAGACAAAACAAACCAGTTCGTGTTCGGTTCGGCTTACATCCCTAGTATCAGGATACTTCCCAGTAGGGAGCTTGGCCGCTTTTTCACACGAAGCGTTTACTATTTTGATCACGTTATTTATATCGGACATAGAAAGTGCAAATTTTGTCACAAATAGACAAAAGCGACCAAATTGGTCTAAAACACCTTCAATATCCTCTCCGCTAGAAACAGCATCCCCATCACCATACGCCACCTCTGCTACTCAACAACGCTGATGGTGTTGTTGCAGCCATGTTTAGGGCGAAATAGCAGGCACTGATCATCAGCTTACTGCACACGGTATGGTGTAAAGTGCAATGTTATTTTTCTCTCCTCTTCCGCCAAGCTCTTCTACAGACCGACCAAGGTTGCCTGCAAACCACTTCACTATTTTTTCTAGTGCAACACTGATGTTGTTGCTGCCATTATTATTATTGTTGCTGCGGCCCGTTGCTCTTGTTGTTGCTGATTCGCTGTTGCTGTGTTGCATGGTGTGGTATGGTGTGGTGTGCTGATGATGTTTTGGTTGAGATACCCCTAAAGGTTATTATTTTATATCGTTCTCGTACGTCCGTACGTATGGCATATCCTTTCGTTCGCTTTGCTTAATTTCAACTTCATCATACTTGAACGTATGACATGAGTTTCTATAGCCCGAACATATTTACATACCCCGGCCCGCGTTTATTAAATGTGTGCTCAAAAGAGATTTTCCATTTTGATGATGTTAACGTCGTTTTCGTCGTTTGTTGAAAGCCGCACTCGCTGCCGCTAAAAAGGGTATCAAAGTGCCGCTAAATGATGTGTCACTTTTAATATAAAATTATTTTTTTTCTCTCGTTCTTTTTTTGTTTTTGTTCGTTTGTTTCCTCTCTCATTTATATTTAACATGAGTTTGTTGTAATTCATAGTTAAAGTTGTTAAAATACTGAATGACGGGGGGTTGCTTTTGTAGATGAACGCCAAAGATGATACGGTGTTGTGATGAAGTGATACATGGTCACAGGCACAGCAAAAGAGAAAGGATTTTAAAGCTTTTGCCTCCTAGATGAGTTTTGAGAAGAAGTTGCTATATGTTGCTCTTCTGGGTGATGGTCTTTATAGGTCGGCAGGGTCTTTGTGATCGTTGAAAATGGTTTTAAACAAAATTTCAACTATTTTTTTTTATATAGAAACTTAAGTCAATTAAGAACTCGAACACTAAATATATTGATAACGAACACTTAATATATCGATAACAAAAGATCCGTAACCGATATAACGGGTTATCAATCAAGAGGTATTTTTTTAAAATAAAAAAATCCAAATAATAAATCAAGTGTGAAATCTTTATTGTTCACGCGATAGAACATTTAAGCCAATTTTTTTTTGAATATAATTGCCATCAATGTTGGACGCCACTACACCGTAGGGTGTCCATTCTTAGGATACAAATTTGGAATTAGACTCGCTCGAGCATTTCGACCGGTATGGCGTTACTGACACACACCTTGGTTTTGCCGGTGTAAGTCTTTCCATGATGAAATGGCAAACAATACTAAAAAGAAAAAAATAAAGTTTTACACAACTCACGCGTAATCTGCAAAAAAAACGAATTGAAAAAATACCTCTACGTATATGTGACAGCGCATAGAGAAATGGACCTAAGGTTAAAAAAAATCAATTTTCACTCTTTTTTTTTTTGATGTGGACAACATCTGAGCATCGAATGAGACCGATCCCGTGCCCCAAAAGTGTTCCCTCCCAGAGATATGCTCGTTTTATGAAAGTGAAGTCGACGATTCTAAGCGCAAATAGAAAGGGACCTAATCTTTAAAATGGCTCTCCTGAACAAAACTGGTTTTTGGCCTTAGGCCCCTTTCTATTTCGCGCTTCACATATATTGATCACCCATTTCAAATTTGAAAAACTATGGACAGATGGTTTTCGCGGTGTGAACCTTTTTATTATGAAATGGCAAACAATTCTGAAAAGAAAAAATAAAATTTAATACAACTCACGCGTAATCTGTGAAAAGCCCTATTGAAAAAATACCTCTTAATTGATCATCTGTTATTAGTGGAATGCACCTTCCCAATATTACTTCAAAACAATTGATCACAACCACCTGAAGCGGTGTTATTTAAAGTCGGGCATACGTAAATTCGTCATATTGCAATCCTGGCGAAGAAGAAGGGCTACAGGTCTCTACTATGACATGCGGCGACAATACAGCTACTGAACCGATGAGGTGCGTCAGTTATTTAACCGGCAGATCATTGAGCATCCTATAGTGACAAGGCGTAATGGACAGTAATACGTCGTTTTCGTGCTCTCCTAGCAAAGGATATATCTGCAAAATTTGTATCAGGCTCAAAGCGCATGGCCCTGGCGACATCACGACTTTATCTCTCTTTAAGTCCTTTATGCAAGTCACTGCTATCTGCTGCGAAGTAAGAACTACGTCCACAAGTCACTGGCCACTTTTTAGGGAACTAACAAAGAAACTTTTGGTCCTCATATAAAACATTAAGTCGCTCAATAGTGACGTATGCAGCGCCAGGGTGTAAACCAAATGTGAGCGAGACGCGGCGGGGAAACATCGTGACCTGCAAAAACCCCGTCCTAGGAACTACGAGAGGGTGTCTTCTTATGTCCTTGATGAACCACATATATGGGGGGATGATACGAGGTTGCTATATAAGTTTCTGGCCTAGGCAACACTAAATGTTGCCTGGCGTCATCTGACATTTCATTTGGAGAGATTAAAATTTTTTAGCATAAACGTAGTCAGAACGTTTTGACGTACGACCATCATTTGTATTCTTTACAGCGACTTGAAAAAATCAATTTGACAAAAAAATGGAATTAACTCGTGAACTTTTTCGTACAGTCATTTTTCACAACTTTCGACGTGGATTATTACGACAGGAGTGCATCGATGAACTTAAATCTTTTTATAGCGATGAAGCATTATCCTATAGCACTGTGATAAACTGGTTTTATGAATTAAATCGTGGCCGAAGCTCTCTCAAAGTCGAAGGTCGTTCAAAAACGGCCATTGTGCCAGAGAACGTTGATGCCGTGCGTGAACTGATAATGCAAGATCGTCATGTGACATACCGTGATTTTTGGGCATTTCTTCCACCAGCATACATTCCATATTGCATGAACACGTGGTCAAAAGGTTTGTTCTCGTTGGATCCCGCAATTTGACAATCGCTCAAAAACGGCTCGTGTCGATTGGTGCAAAGAAATTTTGAAAAAATAGGATTGCGGTGCTTCAAAATACGTTTATATGGTCACAGGTGACGAATCATGGATCAATGCGTATGAGACCGAAACAAAATAGCAATCGACCGCGTGGGTCTTTGAAGACGAGCCAAACCCAACGAAAGTTGTTCGTGGAAGAAGCACTTCGAAGCAAATGGTCGCCTGTATCTTCGGCAAAACTGGCCATGTGGCGACTGTTCCATTTGAGCAACGAAGGACGGTCAATTCTGAGTGGTACAACACAATTTGTTTGCCTGAAGTTTTTATTTAGGCCAGAAATATATATAGCAGCCCTCGTATTAAAATTATGTAAAAATAATAGGAGTGATTTAATTAACAATAGAAACAAATTTAAAAAAGTAGGAGTTTTTATTAAAATTTTTCAGTTAAAAAATCCAAAGCTGTTTGTTTTGAAAAGCATATTGGAATGAAGAAAAATTACAATCATACAGCATGATTGCCGTAATCATATTATTGTTAACATAAAACCAAAAAGACAATACCTTTGTCACACCAACTATATTTACTTAGTAGGGACATAAATACTGTTACACACGTTTTATGCTGTAAAATAAAAAGTACTGAATGTTTTTGGACCAAATATATTTTAATATATTTATTGATGTATATTGCATCCAAAAAGAATCTACTTATTCGAAATGTCCGCCTTTACACTCGCCCTAAGTCGCACTGGCCAATTGTCAATAACTGCACGAACCTCGTCCATTGGAAAATTGGCTACAGCTCGAACCAAAGCAGTCTTAAGAGATCCAATGTTGGGGTATCTTTTGTGACAAACCTTGTCCTCTAAAACAGTCCATAATTTGTAATCCAATGGGTTCAAATCTGAAATGCCTGAGGGTCATTCTTCAGAGGAAATTAACGCTGGCAAATTGTTTCGAAGCCAGGCCTGGGACGTTTTAGCCTTATGGGCCGGCGCAGAATCCTGCTGGAAAGTCGACGGCTGGTTTTGGAACAGGGATTTGTTAAGAGGCTTCATAACAGCTTCCAAAACGGTTTATTGGTAAACTTTGGCCGATGTTTTGACTCCTTCTTCGCAGAAATGCAGGTCAGTGACCCCATCGTAAGAGACACCCCACGAAACCATGACTGAAGCTGGGTGATGACCCTTTTCCACCCTTGGGATCAGTTCAGATGCTTCCTTAGATGATCGAGCAAACACTCTATCATTTTGCTTGTTAAATTTTTCCTGAACGGTAAAAATTTTTTCATCGGTGAATAAAATTTTTATGTGCAAGTTATCAGTGTGCTTCACCAAAAGACGTTTGCATTTTTCAATCCAATTTTTTTTAAGCTGCAGTCAATAAATGTCTGGTACGTCGTTTGAAAGCCCCAAGTCTTTTTCATGATACGACTCATGGACTTTTGCGTGATATTTATCTCACGGGCCATGATTTTTTGTTTTCGGAGCGGATTTCTGTGAATTCTTGATTTAACGGCTTTAATGACATGCGGTGTTCAAACAGAGCGTGGGCGTCCCGACCGGTGGCGGTCTTTTACATCTCCAGTCTCCTCAAACAGTTTTATGCATCGGTAGACGAACATGCGGCTAATCCCTAGTGGCCGGAGCGTTTTGAAAATATCGCTTTTTTCATTTCACACTTGATAAGCGCTTTACTGCGATACGGTTCTCATTATCAGAGCACTCCATGATGAAAGTTGAAACAATTTTAAAATAGCTTTACAGACTAACGCTACTGAGGTTAGCTTTCAAAACACATATGAAATGGGTGTGTTCAATGTTGTAACAGTATTTATGTCCCTACTAAGTATGTTTTTTCTACAACCATTTCAACAATATTAATATTGCGGCAATCAAACTATTGTCCAAATTAAATTCTGTAAACAATGCTATTGTTGCGTCAAACATACTTTTAGTGTGGAGAACATATTATTATTGCCACTAGCATACAGTAACCATGTTTGCATCATCTTAGATCATTTTAGAATTCTACAACGATTCAGAATATATATTCTTTATGGTTTCTCCGACCAGTATTATGAGATGTTGCAAGCGGAATGACACGTTGAATATACCCTCAATCCAATGATGGAGGGTTTAAAAAGTAAGATAGACCGTTTTTGTTGAAAAAAAAATTAAACCGAAAAGAAAATGGTAAAACAATACTTTATCAGAATACATTTGTTGTACATGACTAAATACTTAAATTACTTTATAATGTGTATGTTAGTTCCATGCACAAATTTTCCACAATATAAGTTAAGTTTTAATCAATACTGAAATTCTATCATCATCAGTGGACTTCATATACGAGTATTCAACTCTCTCATTCTGTAAATTGCTGTACTGTGCAGAATCCATTGCTTTGCTTTTATTTAAAAACTTTTTCAATGCGTCAAAGTAATTGATTCAAGAAACATTTTTAGAAAATTAAATAATCGTGTTTGTATTCACAGATTTTGTGTCAATTTTCGCAGCTGATTAAATCATAAATTTCCCAGACAACACCAATACTCGTACATATCCAAAACCACTTAATCTAGCAGCGCACCAATATTTTGAACTCCAAATTAATTTTTCGTGTAGTTTCACTATCTGCTACCATAAATTTCAACATTTAATTTAAAATAAAAGCAAAAATAAATATTAAAGCAAAAGTTATGAAAACTGATAACAACAAAGTAGAGCGACAAAATAAAATGACCACTTAAAATGTACCAAAAATCGGGGCATAATTAAAGCACACCTCCGTCCGCCACTTGCAGTTTTACTTCCAACTATTTTCAGAGAATGTGGAGAGACACAAATCCATTGGGCAATATCAGCAACGTAAAACGGGCGCTACATGCTGCTAAGGTAAAAAGCAAACAAAATAAAATCATATCATCGAAAACCTCAATGTTGACCCCTTTCCAGGCATGCCGCACGGGGCAGGCAGAGACATAAAATGACACACAGAGCCAAATGTTCAATTTATTTTGATCAACAACATTTTATCGAAGCGAAAACAAAGAATAATGTAACATTTTTGCGACAAAAATGTTTAAGGAGTCACAAGATATCGACAAAAGTTTAAAAACTTCAAGCTGCTGACTGAACATACGTAGTATGTCTCGTATCCGTACCCGAGCATAGTACGAAATTTGGTTGCAGCTTTTGAAGGAGTCTTAAGCAGCAAATGCCAAAAAAACGGGCGTCGTCATAAGGCGGCAGGCATGGCTGACTGGCTGGCCGGCAGTGGTGGTTGGCACGTTGAATTTTGCTGGAGATTTGAATGCAACGCTTGTTGGAACAATGTAAAAATGCAGTGCAACGCCTGGCGTATGCTCGTATTGGAGTGTTGTTCAAATGTCCATTTCGATTTTAATCTTTTGAGTTAAATGCGATCAACCAAACTTATAACATAGCGACAACAGCAACATCGACGACGGCAACAACAGCGACAGCGATGATGACGACGACATTTCAAGTATGCTTGAGTTTCTATGGAACAGCTGGCACAGCCTTTTTGAATGACTACCTCAAGTACTTTGGTGGCAGTTACTGTGGCGTTTTCTTTTTTTTGGCATGGGCCTTATTTACACATAAAAAAATTATGCTATGGATTCAAAAATGCTTACTGCAGGAAACCGACCTCTTAGTACCGTACACAAATATATATACCCTACACCAGCCTGTGGTAAAGGGTATTATAACTTTCTAGTGATGTTTGCAACAACTTACAGGAATGGAGATAGACCTATGTATAGCGATCGACTCCGAATCACTAGCCGATTCTTTCGAGCGCTGGGTATCTATCGGTTCATAATTGCGATTACAATGAAACTTGGTACATTCTTTAAGATGGGTCATGGTCGAACCCTATTGAAATTGGTCCACATCGGTCCCCATTTTTATATCATATGTAAGTTTTTCAGAGTTTCAGAACCGTCTTCGACCAAATTTCGCACAGAGCATTTCGGATAACCAACACCTCTAGTAAAATTTGTCCAAAGTGTTCCAAGTTTTCGCATATCATATACATAAAGGTCCCTCCTAATTTGAAGTTCTGCTGCTCTAGAAACCACAAATTACACTCGATCACGCCCAAATTTAGCATCTCTAGTAAAATTTGTCTAAAGCGGTCCACGTTTTTGAATACCTCTTACACAAGGGTCCCTTCCGATTTAAGGTTCTGCATCTCTATAAGCCACAAATGAGCGACGATTAATTAGCAGCAATGAAACAGGACCATATAAGTCCATATTTTTGTATAGCCCCTTACACTACTGAAAAATCAATTCGATGCACTTGTTTCTAAAATAGTGTAAGGGCATTTAGATTTTGATGATGCCATAGAACAGAAGATTTTATTGTTTTTCGCGGTCGTTCCACTCTCTATAGTTTATCTTTGCAACTAATATTTATAGTTCAGTCCGAAATTCGCCGCTCTGTGCAGGCAAATGCTTCTATATCGGCATATCGCCGCAGAAAGTCACCACTTAGGTGTCGTTTGTGCATTGGCCATGGAACAATATATGGGAGTCTACAACAATCTACACCTGAAACATGCTACGCTAAGTGAAAATTACTTCGCCACACATATCCCAGGTTGCGCAGGGGCGAATTCCTGGTAATAAACAGTGCATAGCCTTCTCCGAAGATGGGTCTGAAATTGACGATTGGGTGGGTGTAGGAACCACTCGCGAAAACAGGGTTAAATCTATTCACAAATCTATCAGACCATCGTAGCTTATGCATGCAAAGCCAAAGTTGATCGGTGGCCCTACGAAATATCATAACCGATATCGTTGCCAACGTATATTCTGATAGCCAGGCTACGATCAAATCTCTGCTCGTTACTGTAAAGCATCTCTTACCGAGATGGCCAAGCAGTTTGACATCCACTTAATTGGGGTGCCAGGGTTGTATGGGCTCCAGCTATGACACGTTCCATACAAGTTCAGTCTCACATTAGAATTTCTTAAACAAGCGAACAAAAGATTCCAACGGCCAGAACTGGCTGGTTCACTAGGCAAATCTGACATAGACACGATCTAAATCGCTCGAAATCCTTAAACTCACCATCTAGGATCGACATTTCCATTTTAGTAACCTGGATAATGGGGCATTGAAAGACAGTCATGCAATCAAACTGAGAGTGCCAGCGGATGGACACTGTCCGAGCTGTCAGGGCTTGTGGGAGGACTAAGGCATCCAACACCTTATGTGCTCGAAGCCGTCTCAGTGTCTGAGAATGTTTAGGTTTTTGGGCGCATACTCCTTCTGGGGCCTTTTTGATTTTGAGTACAAAACATGTAAACAATACGTACGTTCGGAAGGGTCGAATCCCCTATATTCCCCGCCAAGGAATGCGTTCACGTATGGCATTTGCAGTATTAAATAATTTGGTTTTTGGTGGTGTTTGTTCGGGGCCCACCAATGGACCATGGCCTCCAATTTAGCATAATCGTAAACTTAATCTCATATTCGGATTCGTGGACTATCCATTGTTAAGGGGCTGATTTTTGGCTCTCTGAATTAATTGTTGGCTCTCTAAGGGCTTTTTAGATAAGTTAAAACTCTCCTGTGCTTCTCAGTACCTATAGGGTGGGCCATTTAAAATTTGAATCGGCTGTTGAAAAAAGTACTGATAATATTTTTAAATTTCTGGTTTAACTGGCAAGGTTAAACTTTGTCATTTAATAATGGATCAGCAGCCGATGCATTTTTGCTTCACCCAATGGGCTTGAGAATTGTTTAGTATGAGATAAAGAATTTAACCGAAAAATCGTGTTTTGAGATGAAACTCAATAAGCAAAATTGCCGCATATGGGGTTTAGAGAACCCACTCGTGACTTTAGAGAAGCCAATGTATCCACAACGAGTCACCGTTTTGTGTGAATTTTAGGCTGGCGGTGTCATTGGGCCTTTTTTTATTTGAAAATGAGCAAGGAGTCGCTGTTTCCGTCAATGATGAGTGTTACTGCGCCGTGCTCAACGAATTTTTGTTTCCAAAAATTGAAGAGAATGGCATGGACAACATTTGGTTTTAACAATACGGGGCCACATTTTACACACAAACGCAACCATCGATATTTTACGAACTGTTTTCGAAAATCTAACAATCAGAGGAAATTGTGATGTCAAATGGCCACCATGAAGCTATGGTTTGAGCCCTTTGGATTATTTTCTGTGGGGAGTTATTAAAATTAAGTGTAACGGTTAGCATCCAGAGACAATTCAAGCATTAAACATGAAATCAAAGTTGCCATTGAAGAGATTCAAACAGAAAAAATCGAAAATGTACTGACAAATTGGGTGAGGTACTGCCGAGCCAGTTGTGGTAGTCACATGAATGATATTGTGTTCCATTATTAAATGACAAAGTTCAACCTTTCCAATAAAATCAGAAATTTTAAAAAAATTATCAATACTTTGTTTTACAGCCGATTCAAGTTTAAAATGTAAAATTGTGCAGCCCTTTATAATTATGTTCAGAAAACCCTATTTTCGATGCCCATGTGACACAGCCTTTAATATGTTAGAGTCAAAGAGGTAATGTTACATTCGGACCCGTGACGAAATTATTATGAATTTATGGCCCCATCTTCTAAAACTCTATTCGCGATTACTTAGACTGACCACATTCTAGTACGATCTTCTGTTCTAAACAGATAAAGACTCGGCGATGAATTGTTACCCTTTTTAGCAAACTGATCTGTATGACCTTATAACAATGAAAGTTAAGATGTGATATTGCGAGATTCTTGCGAACTAAGTCGCTATGAAACAGTTTGCGGTAATTTCACAACGAACATTTCACCATATCTCCTCAATAGGGTACCAGTTGGGGTACAGTAAAGCTAACAATCGATCACATGTACTATAGAACGGTATTCGATTCAATCGAATATGGACTAACAATACCTAATCTTAAATGACACATTATGATTTCTTTGTGTTACTTCGAGCTATTTAATGCGTAGTCTCCTTTGGGTGGCGACCAAGTAGGGTGTACTCTATACGTTTTTGATCCAGTTCTCTCTCCTTCACTCCATCATGCCTGAGTGTTAACTGCAAAATGCCATAAAACTTCTTGACACAATTTTTAACCATACACTTCGCATTTTTTGTTTCCAGCCATACTGGCTGTTGCAGTCAAGTCTATTACTTGACGTGGAGGTATATGTATGTACGAGTACATAAGTATGCAAATGTATGTGTTTTAGCACAAGTATGCATGTTGGCCACAATCAACATTCGGGCCCGTTCAGTCAACAAGGCAAAATTTTCATAGATTGAACGGAACATAACGAAAAAATGCATGCAAATTGCTGTATCTCCAACAAACAAGACAACAGAAAAATCCCACTAGAACCAAAAAAAACGAAACTAGAGTTTGAAACCACCGCCTGAATATGTGTCCAGGGGCACAGTGATTACACACAACAAAAGGTTTCAAAAACTTAAAAAGAAAACAAATAAATTTAAAACTACAACCAATTACAACTGCAATGCCGGTACAGTATGTAAGGATTAGTGATAGGTTCTCATGCAGAGTATGGAGCCGCAACGGTACCTTCGGAGGAAAAATCTGAAAAGTTCAATTGAAAAATATTTTATATTGGATTTTAGGGCTATATTTTTTATTTTAACGTTAACCATGGCTTTATACCCCAGTGCGTGTGGAGTACCAATGAAACATCTTACAGAATGTCCATAGATCTTGCTGAATACAACAAGAT
Source organism: Hydrotaea diabolus (assembly GCA_963513945.1). Taxonomy (NCBI): domain Eukaryota; kingdom Metazoa; phylum Arthropoda; class Insecta; order Diptera; family Muscidae; genus Hydrotaea; species Hydrotaea diabolus. The sequence goes on from OY740720.1 coordinate 119,769,471, forward strand.
ACCGGTTTTGAAATTTCCCAAACACCTCCAAAATCTGGAGTTACGGGTAAAAAACCGGGTTTTCGGATCTTACACACTTATATGCTTGGTTCAATATTAATTTTTTTTATTTTTTTTAGTTTAGTTTTTCGGTTGATTTGGAGTGAAGAAACTGCGGCCTTTCGAATGGTGTTTACACTTTTAAAATCACACAGAAAAAAATCTGTGTATTTTTCCTGTAAACTCATTTTTTTTAATTTTTTTGTAATTTTTTACCTTTGGATGCGTTTTTATACAGAATTTTTTAAAAGGAAACGATCAATTTTTGAGCTGAATAAAAAAAGAGAGTGTTCTTACGAATACAATTCGGTGTCGTTTTTAAAAATCCGTTAGAAGATGATAAGGTTATTCAACTTTTATTAAAACAAAATTTTTTGAAAAATACAATTTTAGGCCAAACTACTCAGAAATAGTTGTTTGACCGTTTTTTCATTGAATATCGAAGTATCCCGTTTGTCATGTAAACATATTGTTTAAGTTTTTGTTCATTTATTTTGTTTGATTTATCATTTCTTGTTCGCTTTGAAACTGTATTAATAAAAAAGTTAGCAATTTGATAATAATCGAGTGTAATTAACAAAAAAATGTTTGATAAACGGGATAACTTTTGTTACATTTGTGGCCTATTTACGGACATCCGTCATAAGCGTGATTTAAAAAAAGTATTGCTTAGTCGCTGGTATGAGCCAGAATTTGTTTGTGAAAATTGCTGTGCAACATTAAAAAAAAGCTCAACCTTCAATTTCGTTGCACTTTTGTACGGCTATGACTTGGCATCATCAGCTCTAGCATAAACCAGATGATTGCTACTTTTGTGAAACAAAGATTTCAGGGCACACTTTTAAAACCCGCAAAAATGTAAAGTACCCAAATGTTGTAACCGATATCTGGTAATGATAAAGTTCCAAAAACGAGCATATGTGGTTTTGAAGCTAAAAAATATTTGGTGGAAGAAGAGTACCTTCCATCCAAATCTACAACGGAGAGACATATTGTTTCAAATGCAGATTTCTGCGATCTCGTTCACGATTTAAGTTTGTCAAAACGACAGACTGAAATCCTTGGGACGCGATTAAGGCAGTGGAATTTGGGGAAGAAGATTTTCGTGTAACTTTCTGTAGTGACCGGACATTGTTAAAGTATTTTAAGAAAGTTTTAAGACTCGTGAAAATGACAGTAATCTCATATATTGCATTGATGTACCCAGACTTTTTTCGGCATTAAGTCACAATTATAAAGCAGACGAATTTCGACTTTTCATTGACGGTTAATTTTTTGAATAGATTTTAATTTTTTTATATAAAATTTGTAATGCTATTTCTAGGCTTAAAAGCTGTTTTACTGCATAACAAATATCTGTTACCATGTGTTCCAATCGCATATGTGACTAGTAAGAAACGTATGAAGTTATGAACCAAATACTGCGATTCGTCAACTATGACTTGCATAAATGGAAATTCGTCAACGCTTTAAATGTTTTGAAAATTTTAATTCATATGGAAGGTGGTTACACAAAAAATCCATGTTATCTTTGTGAATGGGATAGTCGTGCACCAAATCGCTACAATCGACATATATGACACATATCTACTCGTAATAGGCAGGAAAAACGATTTAAACGCTTCATTAGTTACAGCTGATAAAGTTGTTCTGCCACCACTGCATCTAAAGTTAGGATACATGAAACAATTTGTAAAAAAAACTTGATCTAAATGGTGAAGCTTTTTGCTATATTAGAGCGGTGTTCCCAAAATTAAGCAAAGCCAAAATAAAAGAAGGTATTAATTTCTTCACAGATCTAATGTTTGTTATCGCATTTATCAGTTCTGATGAATTTCAGTTATATTCATTGGACCTCAAATTCTTAAAGTTATGAGAGATGAGAATTTTATCAACAAGCTCAGTTCCGTTTAAAAGCGCGCATGGAAGAGTTTTGTTTCACTATTTGATAACTTTCTTGGTAATCACAAAAGCGACAACTATATCGCGATTGTTGATGCATTTTTGAGTGCGTATGGTGAATGGGCCGCAACATGTCAATTAAAATTCATTTCCTCCATTCATATCTAGACTTCTTCCCAGAAAACCTGGTCCAGTTCAGTGATGAACAAGGCGAACACTTTTATCAAGAAATAATTACAATGGAAAAACGTTTTGAAGGAACGTTTTGAATATTGCTGGTCACTTAAACGAGATATTGATGATGTTCAATTAAAAAGAAAACGGTCAAACAAACATTTCTATGTAGGATTTTTTCAAAAAATTTTGTTTTTATAAAAGTTGAATAACTCAATCAGTTTCGAACGGATTTTCAAAATGACACAGAATTGTATTCATAAGAACACTCTCTTTATTTTTTAGTTCAAAAATTTTTTTTAAAAAATTCTGTGTAACGCATCCAAAGTTAAAAAATTACACAAATTTTTTAAAAAAAATGACTTTACAGGAAAAATACACAGGTTATTTTCAGTGTGATTTTAAAAGTGTATACACCATTCGAAATGCCGCAGTTACTGGCATACAAGTGCGTAAGATCCGAAAAACCGGATTTTACCCGTAACTCTAGATTTTGAAGGTGTTTGGGAAATTTCAAAACCGGTTTCATGTTGTACTCAGCAAGATCTACAAGAAAAATAATATCATTTCCCATGTTTTTTTCTCTGTCACACTGTGTAATATGACAGTCATTGATTTTTCTGTTAAATTTTTAAAATTATCAATCCATTACTCTAGCTATAAATGCAATTTTTAAATGGGCGAGGCACTCTCCACGGTTGTCCGACATTAAATGCTCAAAATTTCATAGTAGTATCTCTATTAGTTTATGAGATATGGCTCTATTTAAGTTCTGAGTTGTCCAATTTAAACCAAACAGAGACAATATACATTTCCTAGCCAAATTTTAGAACGATCGTTTTATTACTTAGGCCGTAAGTGCGTTTTTAAAGGGTGCGTGGCACCGCACACACTTCTTTCAGGATGTATTCTGATAATGTCGAAATCATATGGTTTAAATGAAATAGTCATATCTCCAATAGCACATTATATATTGTCTTTTTAGGTTCAGGTTTAGCCCAACAAGATCAATAATAATTTCCTATTCATTGATTTCATTCCCTTGAAACCTTAAAAAGACCAGTTTAATATTTTAGCAGTAAATGCATTCTTAAATGGGGTGTGGCACCGCCCGCATTTGTTTCAGGATTTTTTTTGTTCCATGCCAAAATCATATGTTTCAAATATTATCGTCATCCAATAGCTCATACAAAATTGCCTTTTAAAGTTCAGGGTTGTGTGGGCGGTGCCATGCCCCCTTGTCAAGTTTTAGCCCAGCAAGACCAATTATTATTTGATTCCGTTATTGATTTCATTCCGTTAAAATTTAAGAACGATCAGTATTATAGTTTTGCCGTGATCGAGTCAACAATATATACCTTAAACTAACAGTTTATGCAATATTGTTGTTTTAGTTGTTGTCCTTTTTTTTTGATGTAGGCGGTGCCAAGCTTCGTATCCAATTTTACCTTAATGTAGTCTCTACTAATTTTCTAATCATTTTTATTCTGTTCAAATTTTATAACGATCTTCGATCTCCTTTATCCATAAATTGGATATTTTAAAGGAGCGTGGTACCATCCACTTGTGTTTCAATTCATTCATATGTAGTATGTTCTAAATTCATTATCAAGATAATGAGATATTGTCTTTTTAAGTTTAGGGTTGTTGATTGTTCCAGAGGTTGACTCAGTTTTTGTATGGGGACAAATTTTAACCTCTTGACTGATATGGCCCATAATCAATACCAATCGTTTAAGTGCATTGGCACATGTATCTGAGAAAATTTCAGCCACCTTGCTTCAACAGTGAGAACTGAAGTTTGCTTTTCAAAGACGCACATGTCTAGGTTATCTAAGAATGGCATGAACAGTTTTTATTCTGGTTCGAGACCATTGTAGTTTATTTTTCAGAATCAATGAGAAATTAGTGAAATGTATTGGCTTGGTTTCGAGGAAAACTTTTCTTGAGCAACGATTAAATCAAATGACGCATCAAAACAATGATAAATACCGAATAAATGTAAACAAAACGAAAAAAGTTATGTTGTAAGTGAATAGTTGACCTTTAGTGTTGTTATTTTATGAAATTATTTTTCGGTTTGAGGTCATTTTTTTAAACTCGTTGTTACGGTAACACAAAAATCAGTTGACAGCGATAATCAGACGGACGACATTGTTTTGTTAATTGACAACCCCTGAAGATGATTGACGAAGTCAATCGAAATATTGGGATAAATAAAAATTAAACAACACATAGAACAACGAGTTTAAATAAATGACCTCAAGCCGAAAAATAATTCCCTAAAATAGAAAAAAAGTTATCTAAGAATTTTACGACGATTCAGAAAACATATTCGAGGTGTAGCAAACTAAATGAGTATTCTTTGATGGAGGGTATAAAAAGAGGGTCTATATTATCTTAATTGTTGGCCCATCATTATATACTATACCAAATTTGATAGAAACAGCAATTAGTATGGGCGTTCGAAAGCGATTGTATCTAAGACGTAGAGCGCACTGGATGAGCTTGACTTCGCCGATATGTGGTTTCAACAAGACGGTGCCACTACCCACTCGGCATGCGTTACAATCGATTTACTTAAAGGCAAATTCGGTGAACGTGTTATCTCGAGAAAAGGTCTGCTCGAATGGCCATCGCGTTCATGAGATTTAACGCCATTGGATTTCTTTTTATGGGCCACATCAAGTCAATGGCCTATGCCAACAAGCCTACAACTTTAGACGAGCTCAGAGGCAACATCCAACGCGAAATTGCTAACGTTCCGGCCAAAATGTGTGCAAGAGTGTTAGAAAATAGGGTCCACAGAATAGATCGCTGTTCACGGGCTCGTGGTGGTTATATGACCGAAATCGAATTTCATCCTTAAAACGTAACATTTGCACTACACCTGGAATAAACATGAACAATATATACAATTGATATGTATGTATGATATATATGGAAAACCCTGTATAATTTACTATAGATAAAAAACAATTACAATGGACCCTATTAGAAAGTTAAATTTTAAGCTTGACTCCGGTAAAAGTCCATCAAAACTGATCATTTTCCAGGACCAACCGAGAGTCGTATTATGAATCAATCTAAGAAAACTGTGATAGCATCACCGTCTTTTTTTTAGCCATAATAAGCAATTTACCTCTTTTGCTGCAGCTCAGAGACGACTACGGCTAGGTGTGTCCACAGCGGCACGGGAATCACCTGCTGGCATGAGGGACATGTGTTTGATACACTGTCATCATTAAGCAACCAGTACTACCAGATCTTAACTAAGAGGATTTTGGGCTGGCGGCATCATTGGGCCATTTTTCATCGAGCAAAGAGCCGTCGTTACCGTCAATGGTGAGCGTTACCGCGCCATGTTCAATGAATTTTTGTTTCCACAACTCCAAGAGAATGACATGGAAGACATTTGGTTTCATCAAGACGGGGCCACATGTCACACAGCCAACGCAACCATCGATATTTAACGTACTGTTTTTGATAATCGAATAATCAGCCCTTTGGGTTATTTTCTCTGGGAGCCATTAAGGATAAATGTTAGGCAAAGCCTTCAAAGACAGTTAAAGCGTTGCAGCATGAAATCGAAGAGATGCCATTGAAGAGATCTAAAAATAGTTCCAGTACTTTTTTTTATTTAACAAATTAAAAATGTTAAATCACCCACTCTGTACGTTTTATAGCTTCATGTTGGCAGTCTTGGAAATGACTACTAGACCATGGAATGTATGTATGGGTAGAATCAGGCTAGAGAAAGAAAGCTCTGTACTAACCAGAATGGTGTACAAGAAAAGCAAGCACCTCTCCTCCATTTCTGGTGCGTCCTTGGGTAGCACAATATGCTCTGAGCAACTGTTTAAGCTACAGGAGGCATTAAGCTTTGTTTCCGACTCACAGCTACTGTGATTGCCTTTAAGTCAATTATGTTAACGATCGCGCTAATCTTTCCACGAAGACCTTAGCCGAAGAGTTTCTGCTTCGGGTCAATCCGGTGGACGATAAAGGCGACGCACTACGATTTCGGTGGGCACAGCATACAGCAACGTAGCCCGTCTTTCAGTATTGCCTGATGTGTTCTAGTTCAGGCAGCGCCTGAAATGCACCCAGTCATTTCGCCGAGATTGATCTGCGATGTGGTTCCGTCAAATAAAGTATGATTTTTGTCCATGGTTTTACTTTGCCTCATCACGCACCAATAGTATACGTGATGTGCCTTCCGCATGATGGAAAAACAGGCACATAGTGGCTGAGTGACAGCCCCTGGTCGAAGAGTTTCCGCCGTGGCGGACTTGAAGCGATTAGTAAACTTGTTTGCTATCTGTAGTCAACGATTTATCCTTGGACCCTCTAAACTTTTCTAATCATCTACCCGTTGTTACCACTGTGCACGTTGGCCGACAATGCCACGACTATGTGCACGGGGCGGTTACTCGAGTGGCTTGCAGCTCATACCGATAGTTAAGGCACACTTCAAGTGGCTGCTGATTGTGACTGACTTGTCTCACTTTATACGTACATACATCCATCTATAAGTCCATAGCAATTTGGGCTGTTCACTCGATAGAGCATATTCAAAGCCTAACCGTTTGTCTGCCAACGTAACCAAATGACCGAGTGACGGTTCCACGGACCTGCTGTCAGCCGGGCGAACTGAAAGTGTGTCGTTTGGTGCCCGCCAAAAAAAAAAATCTGCGAAATTGTTGCCATATTTTCAAGTTTCTTCGTGTGTTGTTTTTTTGTTTTGCTAAGGCCGCTTGTTGTTCGTTCACTCATGGCCTAAGACAACAGGCCAGACCAAGGCATTGCAATCCAATCCAGTCCAATTCATCTAACCACAGCAGCGCACAACAAACAGGCATTGCATCGTAGGCAATTCCATTTGCGAAATTATGCTGATATGTAGTATGGACTTGTGTCCGTCCGCCTGGACCGCCGCCCGTTGTACTCGTATCCACTCTCGTTTGTTATGATGTTGACGTTTTTCTACTTCAGTTAATTTCAACTCGATTGTATCGGAAAGCTACGCATAATTTTCATTGTTTTCACTTCTATAGCGGCCGGCGAGATGACGACGAGGACGGCAATGGCTTCGGGCCGCAATTTCATACTATCGCAACGCAGCAAACGCATGCGGGCGGTCCGGGGGGATGCTGGTGGAAAAGTCAGCAATGCAAAATGCTTGCAACGGCGACCATTGTCACTCTATCAACGCGACGCGCGGCACTCACATTGCACGTGAGTGTGTGGCAATATGGCTTTTGCAGGCAGCATTTGCCACATTTGCGTTTGCCAAGTGATATGAACATATCCTAGTGTTGATTGTCCTCAAGCATGAGTGACTGAATAGTGAGTGAGTGAGTGAGCGAGTCCATGGGTGCATGTGAACGTATCTGCTTAAACACACGGTTTTTCATTTTCCTCATTTTTTTCTTCTTTTTTGCCCGAAAACTGAAAACATTTTCTGTTTGACAAGAAGTTCGTTTTGGCAATGCAATGCAATGTTGTATGGCTCGTTCGGCTGTCTGCATATGTGTACTCATATTGGTTGCATACACAGTATGTGAACAATTTTTTAACAACTTTTATGAGACTCATAAAACTAAATGTTTCAAGTCAGGCGAGGCCCAAATTTATTGCATGTCGAGCAGGGCGAACACAAATCTGAAAATCTCAACTGAAAGTGAAAATATTTATTGGTGATTTTTCTCTTGCTATTTTGTGGCGGTGGGAAAACTGGCAATCGATACCCTGTTAACATGCTGACTTTCAAACATGCGTAAAGAATTTGTTCAAATATGTATGAGAGTACCATAAATTGTTTCGATGACATCTGAATAAATTTGCGCTTAACTTTGATCTGGACAATGTGGGATATGTTGAAAAAATTTCGTTTTCATTTTCAAATTGATAGCAAAAAAAAAACAAGCCCCAACCGGGTATCTTTTGCAATCCGAAAATTTTGCTTGCAGTCCAGTGAGTTTTTATGGCCAATAGTCATAACAGAAGGATACTTATTTGAGACAGATTGAGTCGCGAAATATAGTCCTTTGAGCGAGTAAAGTTTAGTCATATGGTATTCTAACACGACTACTTCGCATCATATGATGGAATGTATATTTACGAGGGTTGCTATTTATATTTCGTGTCCGGCAATAAAAACAATAATTTATCATTGGAAATGGTTTTGTTGTTTTTCAAGGTATTCTGTTTTAAGATCAATACACTTTTTTATGGGTAGAAACCAATTTTCGAAGCAATTTTCACTCCGATTGAGACAGCTTTCAACAGCTGCTTCGGGCGATGAAAAACGTTGACCACTCATTTTTTCTTGATGATAGGGAATAAGAAGAAGGCATTGGGTGATAAATCAGGGTTGTACGGCGGATGGCCCATCGATTCGACATTTTCAGTGGTCAAATAGCTCATCGTTTCAGCTGATGTGTGAGAGCTCGCATTGTCGTGATGCAAAATGATCCGTCTTCTGTTATTATCTTTCCTCATTTCTTCGAACACTGTTGGCAAACAGATGTTTGTATAGCACTCCTACGTTCCACTAACGGCACTGTGGCAACATGGCCGGTTATACCGAAAAACGCAATTATTTTCTTCGATGTACTTCTTCCAAGAACAACTTTTGTTGGATTTGGCTCGTCTTGAAAGACCCATAGGGTCGATTACTGTTTTGTTACAGGCTCATATGAATAGATGCATGATTCGTCACCTGTGACAATGTTGTCCACTGACTTTGAGCAACCGCAGTTTAACCTTTTCAACATCTCTTTGCAGCAATCCATACGAGTCTTTTTTTTTGAGCATTCGTCAAATTATGTGGGATCCAACGAGAACAAATTTTTTTCACGGCCAAATGAACATGCAATATTTTATTGGTGCTTGTCATATTAATGCCCAAGGATGCCTCAATCTCACGGTATGTCACATTTCGATCTTGCCTAATTAGCTCAAGCACAGCATCGATGGTTTCTGGCAAAGTGACCGAAGTTGGACGTCCTTCACGAAATTTATCCTGGAGTGAACGGCGTCCGAGACTAAACTCTTGGTACCAGCAATAAACAGTAGTTTTCGATGGTGCTTTATCGCCAAAAGTCGAAACAAGTTGATTTAAACACTCTTGTCTCAATAACCCACGCCAAAAATCGTAAAAAAATCAACGCACGAAAATGTTCATGTGATAATTCCATTTTTTGACCAAGATGAATTTTTCAACACACTGTAAGCAAAACAATTCGTCCTCAAACGACAAAACGTTATGAGTGAAGTTATGCTAAAAAATGTTAAAGTTTCATCTGGAACACTAGTATTGTCAGGACCCGAAATTTAAATAGCAACCCTCGTAATTTTGTCATTCAGTTTGTAACAAACAATTATATGAGACCCTATAAGGGTGACGAATATCCAAACGAAAAATATAAGAGTTGTCTTACCTACCAGATAAGTGTATTCGTTAGACCTTCAAAATGAACCACATCGGACAAAATCTAAATAAATAAGTTCCCCTGTGGGACTTAACAACTACGGTTTTTTGTTTTGAATATTCACTATATAACTTAAATAATTAACTTCAATTAGTTAACAAATAGCCTTTCTTTCAAGTCTTTGTCATATTCGCATTAAACATCCCATTGACTCAAGAGACCCATACATGGAATAAATGGGAGTCAAGTCAGGAACAGTGGAGATAGAGCTGTTGAACGTATACATGCCGTCGGTGACATTAGCAAACTGCCGCAAAGCAATTACCGCCTGGTCCTAGAAGACTTTAACGTCCACTACACAATTTGTGGGATTCTCTACTAGACAATGACCAGAGGGATAGAGCAAATTGCATTGGCAGAGCAAATTGTGAGCTCTAAGTTATATACTTATACAGTGAATAAAGATGTCCTACACGGATTATGGGTAATTGCAACAGTTCGCCAGACATATGGTATCGGTTGGCCTAATCATTGACATCATCTGGAAACCCGTCATCTCGTTAGGATCGGACCACCTTCCGATAATTCTCTCCATCAACAGACCAGCCGATTTATTAATCTCTGAACGCCGTACATATCTTAATCATAAAAAGGTTTATTGTATTGCCTTCAGAGAAACCACCAACCGCAGCTTTTGTGAACGACCCATATCACCGGATGTCCTAGTAGCTGAACATCTGGCACAGCAGCCGATCGCCATGTTATCCTGGTCGAATTTCCCAGATGACCGTGTTGATATTCGTCGCTCCAACCCTACTGACCCTGAAATTCAACTCTACGATCAGTAAGATGGTCAACGAATACATGCAGAACAAATGACTGAATTACTTAAAGCAGAGCATCTTATGTTCCGGAATCGGTAAATTGGGGACAAAGGTCAAGCCGTCACGATCAGTGACAGGATTGTGACAAATCCGATGCGGTGTGCGAGTTATTTCAACCGCCATTTTATTGAGCACCCAGAGAGCGATAACGCGAAAAGGATAGAATTGCGTCGAACCGGCGCTCTGCGAGTCAAAGAGGCACCACCACAATTCACCGTTGAAGAAGTTGCTGATGTCATCCAGAAAGAATAGTTATCGAAAGCGCTGGGTCCAGACTTAATCTACACAGAGATGCTGAAGAACTTGGATACCTCGGGACTAGAGTACATGTCCAGAGTGCTCAATCTGTCGTCAGCCACTCACTTAGTTCTTGATACGTTGAAAAAGGGCAGAGTGGTACCGCTACTGAAGCCCTCCCCAGCCTAATTGAGCACCTTCAATGTGTTGATCATCTGCATCGGTTCCACGAGCAACACAACAATTGCTGTAAACGCCTTTACCACACTTATCAGTCGCGGCCTTAACCAGAACAACACCACGACCGGACGGTCCTCGTGGCTCTTGACCTTAATCAGGCATTCGACACGTTCAACATGACAATTTCTTTGCGGACATCGTAGGAACGTCCCTTTCACCCTTCTGGGCGCCAGTCGTAGCATAGTTTAGAGGCAGGATGTCGAAGCACCATATATTTAAACAGGTTGCTCCTCTTATTATCTCAGGCACTGTACGAGTATAACCTCTACCTCTAAAATTACTGCTACGACAGAAGGCGTTGGTGTCGCTGATCAGTAATGGCGTCAGGACTTGATTGAGATGTGCGAAAAAATCAACTGTTACCTAGCTGTCTTAGCACGCTTTTCACTGAGAGGAATATGAAAATATCCCCCTCCAAATCATTTGCTACACCAAAGAGGTTCGGTTGTCACTAATTTTTTTACACCAATCTTTTACACCAAAGAGGTTCGGTTGTCACTAATGTGGAATTCGATGACGTCAACATCCTAACTACTTAAAAGTCCTTGGAGTCACATTGAACAACGGTTTTTGATCATATGTACATGGCACAGCTATCTGCGATAAGTTAAAAAGTAGGAACAAGGTCCATAAGTCACTCATGGGGAGCTGTTAAAGAAATCCTATTGACCTCTTACAATGCGAAATGTCGGTCTGTAGCAAACTACGCACTGCCGGTGTGGTCGGCGAATGTAAGTATTGCGAAGTTCAAGAAAAAACGGATCTGTCAGAATATCGCCCTGAGTCTCCTTTTGTCTTCAGAGGAACATCCACATGAGAAAACAAAGACACAATTTTTTTGTTGTGTAAGCGTGACTTCGAAGTAGTCATCCCAACGACCATCTTATGGACAGAATGGCTCCGTCAGGCGAATCAGGCATGACCTTCGTGGTGTAGAGAGAGAGAGAGAAGTAGAATGGTACAAGAGAGAACCTTTAGATAATCGAAACTATCAGGCGGGTCTGAACAACCTTATGGCTGAGCAGCAGTATCTTGCTACAAAGTGAGTCGCAGCAGCAGTATCTGGCTACAAAGTGAATGTAGTGCTTTGGAAACACTCCCCGGAGATTTGACATGAGGAGAAGGCACTTCCTCGGGAGACACGAGTTGTTCTACAGGTTGAAGCGCGGTAATTTGCTTTTTGGGAAAGAAGCAAAAAAATTATGAAACTTAGAAAAATGTATTTTACGAGGGCGACCGCAAAACTAACTGGCCTGGCACATTTTCTGTTTTACTAGCAACTTTTTTTTTGTTTTTTAAAAGCAATCTTTTATAAGCCATCTGTCAAATCAATTTCCGAAATATTTGATGATTATTTTCTTAACAGGTGATTGAAGTATACAAGTTTTATAATTTTTGAAAAATGGAAAATAAAGAGTTTCGTGCGGTAATTAAACACTTTTATATGAAAGGTTGTACGCCACAATTAATCAAAGATGAATTGCATTCTGTTTATGGTGATAATGCACCATCATACTCCACCGTGAAATCCTGGGTTCAACAATTTAAAATGGGTCGTTCAAGTACGGAAGATGAACAACGCTCTGGAAGACCGAAAACTGCTACTACTATTGAAAACATTAGAAAAATATTTAATGAAGTGACTAAAGATAGACGAATAAAGCTCAGAAAACTTGCTGATATTGTTAAAATACACGAAAAACAAATTTGGAGTATTTTACATCATGAACTCCACATGAAAAAGCTATCCGCAAGATATGTGCCACGTTTGTTGACTTTGCCCCAAAAAATCGTCCGTTGGACCAATTCCGAGGAGCTTTTAGCGATTTATCAGCGTAATCCAATAGAGTTCTTGCGCCGATTCATAACTGTTGATGAAACATGGATCCATCACTACATCCCAGAATGAAAAGAACAGTCAAAACAATGGATAGAAGCTGGTAAAAGTGGTCCCAAGAAGGCGAAACTGTTAAGTCAGCACTAAAAGTAATGACCACAGTATTTTGAGGTGCAAGGGGTATAATATTTATTGATTATCTTGAGAAAGGAAAAACTATAAATAGTGAATATTATTGTGCATTATTGGATCGGTTGAGTGAAGAAATCAAGATAAAACGACCGCTGCATACGTTTTCTGAAGTTTTCATGAACTCTAACAAGCTTGTCGACTTGTATTCGGCCAATTTCAGCCTCAATATTGTTAATTATTTCTTCCAACGTGTTGGGACGGTTGATATATACCTTCGACTTCAGGTAACCCTTAAGGAAAAATTGCATGGGGCTAAGTCTGTTGAGCGTGCTGGACAGTTCACATCGCCCCTCAAATAGTTAAGCCGTACAGGAAACATTTGCCTCAAACAATTAATGGTATCCCTCGCTGTGTGTGCAGTGGCACCATCCTGTTGGAACCATGTATCCTCTAACTGCATTGCCTCAAGAGCCGGCTAAAAAAATCCTGTATTATAGTCAAGTACCGTTCGGAGTTCTCAGTTACGGTTATGCAGCAAAAAAAAAGCCAATGATGCATACTCCTGATATGGCGCACCTCACAGTGACACGGTCCGAATGCAGAGGCCTCTGGTGAAGTTCTCAAGAGTTTGTTTCATGTGCCTCATCAGAGAAGAACACAATTGCGTCACGGGGTAAAGTTACAAGAATGTCTTTACAAGAGGTCCGCCGTGTCAAATAGTCCCGTGCTGACAATTGTTGGACCATGCACATTTTATACGGGTGAAAATTCAGTTAGTCATGAGAACGTCTGAAAATGCCAAAAGCAAGTTACGAGTATTGCTTCCGAGCAGAGCGATTCGGAGATTGCAGTACTGCTGCTCTAACTATCTCGATGTTTTGTGGTGTTGTTATCCTTCTTTCAGGTACCCTTCGCACACATGACACACCCTGCAGATCTTCTGAGATCTGTATAGTGCAGCCGCCACAATTTGTATTGGGCTCGAATTGATAGCAACGTTCGGACGTCTCTCCTGCTTGCCATCAGGTACCACATGACATGCTGTACTTCTTTAGTTCTCCGACTAAGCTCAGTCAGATGACTTCCATTTTTTATTGGAAACATCAAGTTAAAACTGCGGGTTTCCTTCATCTTGATGTCGAAGCAGATTTCCTATAAACGAACGAGCTTACAATACTTACTACAGGGTGGCCCAAATGAGACCTAGTGATGTAAAACACGTATTACTCTTGTAATAACGGGGTTTTTTAAATGATTTATTTTTATATGTTAAGTACATTTTATGGAAATTTAAGGTGACTATGTGTGAAATATGACATCAGACAATGGACCATCATTTTGCTCGATACAGACATGGGCTCTTTTGAGCGCATTTTGCATTACACGGCGTTATGTTTCTGGTTGCAGGCGCCGTATTTCGTCTCGAATATTCTGCTTGAGCTGTTCAAGTGTCTGTGGTTTGTTAACATACACTTTGTCTTTTAAATAAACCCATAAAAAAAATCGGCCGCAGTTAAATCTGGTGAACGAGGAGGCCAAGGGAAATCTGATTTTTTTGAAATTATGCGTTTACCAAAAATTTCACGCAGCATGTATGCGCAGTGGCTCCATCTTGGTGAAAACATAAATTAGGATGTTGCTCTACTATTGGCCGCAAAAAGTTGTCGATCATTGTTCTGTAAGAAGCCCCGGAGACCGTTTCTGGCATTTCATCCTCATTATCAAATAAATATGCAACACTCTGCTGCACAGCTTCCACATTGTCTTCAGTACGAATATTTCGATGAGCACCTCTTCCTAGACGGTCGGCAACTGAACCCAGTTCCTCAAAACTGTGAACTTAACTTGTAATCATGGAAGATGTGGGCGCTGATCTTACGTTAAAAAAAGGGGCGATAATTTCGCTGCGTCAGAACAATTGATCGTTGAGAAGAATAATAAAAATCAATAATTTTAATGCGTTGTTGTGGACTGTACGTATTCATTTTAAATTTCCAGGAGCTCAGTTATAATCTGCAAAAAGAAAAAATAAATTATGTTGAAAAATAAAAAAGATATTTGTGTTTCACATCAGCTGGTCTTATTTGGGCCACCCTGTATATGTGAAAGGAACCTAAGGGTAAAAAAATCAATTTTCATTTTTTTCTTTTTTTGATGTGGACAACATCTGAGTATCGAATGAGACCGATCCCATGCACCAAAAGTGTTCCCTCCCAGAGATATGCGCGTTTTATGAAAGTGAAGTCGACGATTCTAAGCGCAAATAGAAAGGGACCTAATCTTTAAAATGGCTGTTTTTTACCCTTAGATCCCTTTCTATTTTGCGCGTCACATATAATAATGTTACAACAACATACAAAACCAAAAGTAGTCGTCATACCAAAAGTATTAAATCCGACATTAAATTTGAAATCGGCGACCCAAAGATACGAGCCCAGTTCATTTCGATTTTGCTTTTGCTGGTTCTGGATTTCTGGCGCACTGTACGTTGGGACGATTTCAGAAACATATAACTTCCAATGCAGTTTAGCTAAAATCGTTGATCGGGCCATGTTTTTAACAGATGGCTTGATCATCCTAGAGGTCCGACACGTTATTTAAGTAATTGCACTCGGACAGCAATACTCGTAGTTTTCGCTATCTTTTGAAGTTCGAAATCATAAAAATGCTTTGATGCGAAATCATAAAAAATAAGAAGTATATATTTGCGAATTAAACAATATTTACCCGAGCATATAACGCGTGATCCATTTCGAAGTTCCCTACTTTTTTTAAGAAAAAAAAACACAGAAAATTCAAATTAAATGGGGAATGTTTATTATCATTTAAAAAAAAACATTTTTTGGCAAAAAAACATTCTGGCTAATTTTGAAGATTATGCCTATCAAATGTTGGCCGCGGCTACGTCTCAGATGGTCCATCCGTTTTAACTGGTAACTGGCTAATGACACTAGTGATGGTTTGCTCCAGGTTCTGAATCAAAGCGGATTTGTCCGCATAAACTTTAGACTTTACATATCTCCACAGAAAAAAGTCTAACGGTGTGATATCACACGATCTTGGTTGTCAATCGAACGGCCCAAACGTGAAATTATTTGCTCACCGAAGTGTTGTCTTAATAAATCCATTGATTGATGCGATGTGTGGAAAGTGGCGCCGTCTTTTTGAAACCAAATGTCGCCGAGATCACGAGCTTCAATTTCAGGCATCAAATAGTCGGTTTTCATGGCACGATAACGGTCGCCATTGACGTTACGTTCACACCGTCATCATTTTTAAAGAAATATGGACCGATGGTTCCACCGGCCCACAAACCACACCAAATCGTTGTTTTTTTCTTGATGAAGTGGCAGCTCTTGAACAATTTAGCTTGTTTAAATATCCATTGAGCTGTCCGAGTTGCTGCGAACGGCGCCGAATCGACTCTTCACAGATTTGGTGTACACTCTCAGCTACAGACGCTAAATTTTCTTCACTGCGCGCTAGATGTGGTCTATTCGGCCGAACATTGTCCAATAATGAATGCTAGGGTACGCTCAGTAGGCCGATTATGTTGACCGTAATTTGAACGAAGTGCACGAAACACATTCCTCATAGAACGTGAAATTTTATAATAAAGTTGAACGATTTGTAAACGTTGTTCACCAGGCGTAAGTCTTTCCACAATGAAATGCCAAACAATACTTGACAAAAATAACATGACAGCATGACACCAAACACACGTGATCTGCCAAAAAAGGCTATTGAAAAAACTATCTCTACTTGGATCACCCATTATATTACTACGAACAAATCTTTGTATAAGTATATCCTCAATATTTTTTAGAATAGAAAAAATTTATGATTTCTCGCAAACGAAAAATATGCTTATTGTTTTCCGTTTACTGAGTCATAAACTCTTTACATCGTATATATCCATAGCATTTATGAACCCAATAATTTGATCATAATCGCATTTATAAAACTCACACATTTAAACATGACTTTTTCAATTAATTGTTCTATTGCTACTTATCAATGCTTTTATTAATATCTCTAATGTCAATTTTCAACTGACTGGCTGCTGGCTCTGGTTGGCTTGGCCCAACCTGGCCTCACAGAGCTGGCAACTGACAGTAGTAGGTGTGTTACAACACAAATTTCTGTAAATGCAAATGTAAAACAAAGCGAGTACAACCCAGTAACAGCTACAAAGCATTTGTGACAAATTTTACCAAAGATAAGCCAACTGAATGTCATGTGCGACGATATGTAGTTTGAAAAAGTTTTAGGTTTTTTTTCATTTGTGGTGGTAAGGTTTTATGAATAATTGGAAAACGCTGGTGGAAAAATGTTAGATGGAAGAGGGGATGTTAGGATATTGTAGATCTGTATTAGAAATTGTTGTTAAAATCAACCACATAGACATGGAAAGTGGAAAGCAAAATTGTACACGGGTTAAGGACTGTAAAGAGATACATTTTACTGTTACGAATCCAAATGTGGATTACTTTAAAAGTTTTGGCGGGGATAAGGGTTGAACGCGTTTTCCAAAAGGGCTCAAAAACAGACCCTTTTTTTGGGTTGAGTAGGGAAGTGGAGGATATGTAAAATTTGGCCTGGTGTTTTTACTTTTTTTAATCTTATAATCGCAACTTCGAACCTTTGTACGAGGGCTATATCAAAAGACGTACTAATATGGTCAGTCTTCCTTAGAATTACTTATAATTCGCTCATAGCTCGCTTGCTTAATTTATGCAAGATCATATTAGATACATATATGTCTTCCAGAGTTGCAGGGACTCATATCGGGAGGCTACACGAGAACAAGGCACACTTTATATGATATATTTTTTAAGGCTTTACAATAGAACACTTACAAAGCATTATAAATTTGAACAAGATCTGATTAAAAAAATGGATTTCGGAGCGACAGGGCCTTAAATCACGAAATACTGAATTATAAAAACATTTATATAATTCACTTGTCGGAATAGTTATTTATATGATTTGAACATGACATGAACCGATGTGCACCAATTTCAACACGTATTTTTTAACAATATGAAAAGTTTCTTCAAAATTTTTTAATATTTACGACTTGTACTTTGTTTTCAAAACGTAGCGGACGGACAGACGTAGCTCAATGGAATCAATTAGTGAACCAATCTGCATAATAAACATGGGGTTTAATTTCCTTTTTGGGTGCTAAAAGCAACAGCATTAATTAGTTTCATCTATACCACAGAGTGGTGTGCGGTATAACAACATTATCTAATTGATATATTTCTGAACCATAGTAATGGTTAGCACATAAGGATTAAACGCTGTAAGAGCTAATGAAATTCACGAATCCTTACATCACAGATTTTTCTACAGACTTTCAGGCGAATTTCAGTCTTGCAGGCAGACATTTATGCCGTTCGCATTGTTGCAAGATAGATTTTGGAATACGGCTGCTAAATTCAAATTGTTTTTTAAAGTATTCTCCAGCATTATTTATACACTTTTGCATGCGCTCGAACCAATTGTCGAAGCACTTTCCCACTCCGATTAAGACACCTCTAAAACATAGTTTTTGAACGCTTCAGCATCTTCTGGCGACGAAAATCGTTGACCACGCATTTTTTATTGATATGCGGGAATAAAGATAAGATTGAGTGCCAAGTCAGGGCTCTGCGACGATGACCCATCAATTCGACGATTTGGCCGTTTAAAGAGGCCCTGGTTTGAGCCGACGTGAGAGAGCTCGCATTGTCATGGTGCACAATGATTTTTCTTCTCTTGTTCGTTTTCGAATTTCTCCGAAGTAAGTACGAAGTGATGAAATGCCCAAAATGTGGTTAAGGTCAGACCTTATAAGTAAATGTGGCCTTGTCCTTCCCCCGAATAAGCGGAATATGCTAAGTTTGGCCGAGTTTGGTTAATATTTGCAAACTTTGATTACAACTAAAGATGAACAAAGGACATATCTTTATCGACTCAGATGGTGATTCTGAACAGTTGGGGTCTACCTCGTCGTAGTTTACACTGGTGTTGCAAACATTAGCACTTTGCATGTGAACTTCATTAGAAAAATCAATGCCAAAATCGAAATACTTCCTTTTGCTAGGGTTTGACTGTGGATTGAATTTACGCAGTGGAAAATACTTCTAAGGACCAGTATGTATAAGACATTTTTACTTCGGGTGTAATCATTTACTATAGACGGTTGTAAACATTACGGAAAGGGATTTCTTTTCTTGGTTTTCATCAGATAAATTCAATACATTTGCAAAATTGCAGCAGCTACAGCAACATTTACTGCTTAAGCTGTCAATGGAACAGCATGCAGCAACACAAGATATCGGCAATGACAACAACGACAACACACCAGTCCCAAAGTAACAACAAAACAAAGTTAACAAACTTTAAGACAAAATATGATAAATCAATAAAGGCAACACTCACTCACTCAGTCGCTCACCCCAAGCGGCAGGCATATGGATAGACGGACGGACGCATTCAAAAAAAAAAAAACAAGAGCAAAGGTGCTGATTGTCACACTGGCATTTTTGTCTGCACTTTTGCGAAATAATAAAATAAAAACGGAACAACGGGCAACCAAACAGACAGACGGTGGACAATGGCAACCAAACTAATGTTACACCCACCAGGAGTCAAAATGTACTCGTACCTACTATTTGTGCTGTGTCTGGGCCTGGTGGATGGCTGTTGTTCCCTAAAAAGATCAGCACAGCAACCACAAAGTGTTCTCATGTTTTTAATGGTGCTAACACCACACATGGTTGGGGGTTCCATGCCCAAAAAAGCATTTTAACATTTAAGTTTGCAATTTATGGGGTTACTCTGGCAAAGATATTCACCTAGACATGCCACTACTGCTGCCTCTAAAGCTCCACTCCAACCATTCATTGTTCGCTGCAAACATTCTAAACACAATAATTTGTGATTGATTTTTATGACTTTTTTTTCTGCGCTGGCTGAGGGATTGTATGGGATTTGAGAAACAAAATAGGAATTTAAATGCTTTGTGAATTTTGAACAGTGCTACGAAACCGATATTTTTGGACTAAATATATTAACCAGCTAGGACTGGGTGGTAGCGTCAAAGACGTAATAACGTAATCGAATTAATAGGGGTTTCCCCCTAGAACATCCGCCTTTATGCAAAAAAATCAAACACAATTCTATTCTGACCTCGCATACCTGCTAATAACATTAATATGGTTCGATATGCTGATATAGGTCCAGTACGAAGTGCCTGCGTGCGAAATTTTTACCGAAATAAAGCACCTTCTACAAGTTCTACATGCACTTTTCTGGAAAACAGGGTATTATAACTTGGTTTCCTGGAGAATATTTGTAATTGCCATAATATTTTAGATAGACCCATCTTTAAGTATACCGATCGACGTATTCCATTTAAAGATGGCTATCTGCCCGTCCGTGCATCTTTCGGTCCGTCCGTCCATCTATAGCTTGTAATCAAACTACAAGTCGCTATTGTTGTCCGATTTTTATGAAATTTTGGCAGAAGTAAGGTTTTCGAAACAAGGCCAGACTCTACTGGCGCTACATAGATCCAACATAAATGTTCGTCCGATTTTTATGTTGTTAGCTCTAGAATCTAATCCTAATAAAAGCTTGAACGAAAATGTTTGATTGTCCATGGAAGGGTGCTACTGACATTAAAGAAAATCGATTCAGATTTAGATATAGCTCCCACAGCAACCGATTTTATGTCTTTAGCTTTAAAAACCACATATTACATCCAATATTATTGAAATTTGGCATTGAAATTTGGTTATTTGGTTATTGAAATTCAAGAAAATCGGTTAAGGAGGTTGATATACACCTTCGACTTCAGGTTACCCCAAAGGGCTCAGTCTGGTGGTGCCGGCCAGTTCACATCACCCCTCGAAGAGATAAGCCGACCAGGAAACATTTACCTCAAACAGTTCATGGTAACCCTCGCTGTGTGTGCCATCCTGTTGGAACCATGTATCCTCTAATTACAGTGCCTCAAAAGTCGGCTGAAAAGAAAACCTGTATCTTAGCCAAGTACCGCTCGAAGTTCACAGTTACGGCCGAGCAGAGCTTTTCGGAGATTGCAGTACTGCTGCTCTAAGTTGTGGTGTTGTAATCCTTCTCTCAGCTCTCCTTCGTACACATGTCACATTCCCTGCTGTTCTCAATGAAGTAATCCAATTTACAATTGATTGCCGTCCAGGAACACGTCCGCGTGGGGAAAACCGAATCGAAAATGAAAAGCACGCTGCACTGCAATGATCGAGTGCGCATTTGAAAAATAAGCTTCAACACAAAATGACCCCTCCTCATGTGTCCATGATGAAAATTGAAGGGCAGACGAGTACAAATCTCCCGTCAGCCACTGTAAGCCGCGCTTACTACTTAATATCTTTGGCAAACAGTGCAGCCACAGCCTGCACTGCAAAAAAAGCAAATTTTCGCGCTCCATACTATATATAGCTTTCTCACCTATACGATATATATGTTTTTAGCTCTAAAAGCCACATATTACATCCACTCTTTATGAAATTTGGCATAAGCAATTTCTTTGTGACAATGACGGATGCTTTTAAAATTATAGCTTTCATATATATGTTTGACCGATTCTACCAAAAACAATGGGTTCAAATTTTCCTTAGGTTTTCAACTGCGTAATTTTAGAGCCAGAATAAGGGGGTCTAAACCCATACTTTTAGTTTTGAAAATCCAGAAGTGCAGGGTATAATAAAGCTTTTTTCTAGTCTCGACAAGTAACAAGTAAAGTAACAAGTAAACGCCCAAAACCTATACGAACCTTTACTACCTCCATCGCTAGTAAAGAGCCAAAAATGGTGCGATTATTTTGGACCATACGTCCATCCCTTATCTGAGCCAAATCTTTATAATTGGTAGCAACATTTGCTTTAACTTGAGTGACCATGCGGGACGTCTTTTGGGCCACATGTGCTAAAAACTCTAGCATCTATGTTATTTTCTTCCCTTTAGTCCCTTAAATGAAAACATTTCCCCCCTTAGCTGACTTCGCCCATTTACAAGCCCACGTAACTCATGACTAAAATCTATTAAAGTGCAGAATTTCAGGATACTAGTTTTATTCGCCTGACCGTGCTTTCAACAGAAGCACGAATGGACAGACGACATACGGTCGGACGGACATGGCTAGATCGTCTTATGCCTTTAATAGTTAAATCAGAGTTAATTACTAGTAACGTACAATCGGATCGTAGCCGACATTACGCAGTAAGTCCTGGTAAATGAGTACAAGAAATATATCGTGCTCAGCTTATTGATCCGAGACATGTTTTTCGGATGGACAATATATTTTATCATCGGCCATATTTCACAACTTTCATCAGATATTCGTATCGTAATCATTTTAACACTGATCATACAAATATTTATGTGATTCAAATCGTAAGAGAAGTTACTTTTTCCGAGAATTAGATTTACTGCAGGTTCTGTTCAACTGAACCACATTTGGATATCGTCTCACTGTGCAGCAAATAACATTTAGCTCTAATATTTCACTACTATTTTGTGCGGATTTGATTTCTTTTTGTGTGCACCCTATTTTATTTTGAGATTTGCAAATTTTATTAATAGTGTGCTGCTATATTTTGATTTGTTTCTAGTGAAAAACAGTTGGAACAGAAAGCCGAAACCAACAAAAACGGCAGACAAAGATTAATGTTCGCTTTTCAGTTTTATTGACAATCTAAATGAGTTTGCAAATATGTGCATACATTTACATTTTGAACCCTTTTTTCCGTCGTCTCTGCGATATTCGATGATATTTGCATTGCATGAAAGTCGCTGAGGATTTTGTGAAACATTTCGAACAAACGGTTGGAATTTAGTCAAAGGTATTATGCCATTTAGACTTATGCAAATTATTGGGAGAAAAGCACAACCGAACAAAAACTAAAATAAATCCTTTTTGGATTTACTTGTTATTGATATGCAAACATATCGCTGCTGACTGGCTCTCGGTGAAATGTGCAACATTGGCTGTGATTGTAAAGGCAGCCACAGTATACTCGTATGTATGTATGAAATGGGTGAAAACCAGAATTAATTAGATGCACAGAAACCTTAAGGAGCGACAACAGAAAAATGTCAGCAAATCTTACATTGTTACTTGGATGGATGGAATTGGAACAATGCGATTGTGCTGAAAGGAAGGCTGCTTTATAA
Organism: Hydrotaea diabolus; assembly: GCA_963513945.1. Classification (NCBI taxonomy): domain Eukaryota; kingdom Metazoa; phylum Arthropoda; class Insecta; order Diptera; family Muscidae; genus Hydrotaea; species Hydrotaea diabolus. The sequence continues at coordinate 119,792,558 of OY740720.1, forward strand.
AAACATTGTAAGGAAAAATCAAAAGGTAGCGATGGAGACTTGCAATAAGTTTACCTGATATTCACGAATAAGATACTTGGTAACGAATAAAATACTTGGCAATATGTTGAGAAACCTCAAAAGGGAATCAGGGGCCTAATTCACCCTGACAATAAGGGACAAAGTACTATGGTAATTAGGTTTGTTTTTTATAAAAACTGTAAAAAACATGATCGAAATTAATTGATAACAACTTATGCCGCTTCCAATAGAGATCAAATTGAAAAACTATATTTTGACGGCACAACAAACATTGTTTGATAGCGGATGGGTGAAATAGGCTCCAGGTTTCTCAGATCATTAACAAAACTTAAGCAGTAAATAAAGAATGTAGCTATGTTTAGTAAGGTTGCTATTTATAGTCAAAAGTCGCTGGAGTTGTGGTACTTTTGAATTTGAAATATAATAATAAATAAAACTAAAGTCAAATGTCGCTAGAGTAAAAGTGATAGTACCTCTCCTTCTGAAAGGTACTGTACCCCCTTTATTAAAAACGGACTTATATAAAGTAGTGCTTTTAAGGGTGTTCTCCGGGGCGATTGGGTCAATTATCAGTAGTGGTATTTGGAACATAATACTGCGCAAGGTCGTCTGGGTAAATGTATGTGTTTAAATATCTCTATACAGTAGTGCCCTCCCTTTCACATGATAATGCTTAGGGTCGTCTGGGTCGTCTATCCTTCCACAGGATACAACATGGCATTTGTAGTAGCAGTAGCATTTGCTTCATGGTACTACTCTAGGACTTGAGGGCGCACTTCAGTATTTACTTACTTTTTGTCAATAGTTTACCCTTTTTCGTACAGGATACTATCATTTACAAAAATTTGCGCTCTCACGGAACAGATTCCATAAATGAAGATATGTTAAATAAAAACTAGTGAACAATTTGTAAGTTCGGCGGGGCCAAAGCGTGTAAGCATTCCGCTATGGATTGCGTTGTAGTAGACATTGACAATATTAGGGGATTGTTTTACAGTACAGCATTTTTGGACCCTATGAACCGTTCCCTAATTCACATAGGTGAATATCATTGTTTTGTAGATCCATGTGTCCGTTGTTGAACAAATCTTAAAAGTTAAAGCATATTGAAATAAATTAGACAAATCCACTGTATCGATGTTCGAGATGACCTCATTTTGGGAGCTCTAAGGGCCAAAGTCTCAAATAGAGACGAATCGTAGAATGAATGTTATTTTCGATTGGTTATCATATGTTTGAGATTAAATGTTTTTTTATAGATAGGTCTAGTGAAAAATTGCCTTAATCTTAATAATAGGTACAAGTTTGTATCGGATCAGACTAAAAATTAAACTGTTTATGGATACCCATATGTCCCAGAACGTTTCGAGAGGGTTTTACACCACGCATTTAGATCAAGGCCTTCCATTGTACAAAATGTCACATCCAGATTCTACAAAAATATTACTGGGAAAACAACGCCCACTTATGGACAGCTGTTTCAAAATCATCTTTGAGCTAGTTAGCCGTGTCGAAAGCAGAGATGGTTCTGAGAGGAGGCAGTATCCAACTTAATTGTCTTCCTTGAGCATTGTATGATTGTGGGTGGCATGTCGATGTTCTATCGTTCCTTCAATGGTGTGCGTTCATCAGAAATTCGGCGTCTTATTCCGTACGTAAGGACGTTCGACAGGATTGCGCGACTTTCCAATTATTCACACGTTTCAATTATCTTTTGGCCGGCCGACCGCAATATACTCTTCATATCGAGTTCTCTTCCTTCCCGTACAGTCTTTCTGTAAAATAAACGTCCGGCAAATGTATTTTCCACTAGTCACGTCATCCAGAAGTTCAAAAAAATATATTTGGAAAAAAATGATCACAATATTTATATGTATAAACATATTGTTTTTGTCCCATATTTTAAAACCATTTTCGGATAAAGTTAATAGGGGTTTTGTATTTATTAATACAGATGGATATTGGACGATAAAAGGATTTAGAACTGGTTTTCTTAAATGCATTTTATTGTAAACGAAAGTAAAACTTTTTTCTTACAAACATTTTTAACATGGAAACAATTTATTACATAGTACTAGTAATAACATAAAAATTTCAAATATATCTATGTACCACTCGAGCTTAAATTTAGTTTAGAAAATTTAGCTGAATGTATACACAAATTTACATTAATAAATCTTAAAAGAATCTCACATGATTTTCTGGAAGGAAAACATAAAGGCTTTCAATATCTTTCTTTTTGTGTGGATTTATGTTTATCTTTGTACATGTATTAAGTTCTTTTTCAAAAAAGTTTTCTAAAGTTGCAATGACTCCCTTTCTCGCTTGTTGCGTTCACTTGCAGACTTTTTATATTGTATTTATTACTTTTTAAATTGTATTTATTATATTTAATTGATTTGCTAAAGACGAATAAACTTTGAAATCGGTCGGAATCATTTCTATCACTTTTAGCGCAAAGTTTTTGGATGGATAGTTTTTTAATTTTGTTATTAAATCTAATGGACTGTTAATTTCTTTTAATTTTAGGAACCGGTCTATTGCACTATGGACTGCGTCAATCTCCTGAATTTGAGAATGACCTGGTTCTGAAAATTTTTGAACGATTGTTTTCACATTGTTTGTTCTATATAAAAAATGAAGGATAGCAGACGATAATATTTTATTTTTATTTTGCGGCACACAGGAGCCACTCCACAAAATGATGTGCTCAGTATTATTAAAATCCTGCAAAATTTGTTCCAAAATTTTAATGAAAGTACTAGCAATATAATTTCCAGAGCGACACCTATGTGCTTCATTCCAAATGGCACATTAAGTTGTATTCTTTGCATTTGCTTTCTGAGCACATACAGTCGCTGTCGTATTGAAAACGGAGAGTTTTCTTTTATAATAAAATGTGGAAGAAAATCCCTTTGGAAGATTAAAAGTGCTTTGCAAGTTGAAGCACACCACAATCGTGTTATTCGATACCAACTGTCTATCTTTATCGCGTTCCATTTTGCAACTGCGATTCTCTTCTATGTGCTTTTTGTACATGATTTTTTCATAATATAATAATGTTAAATAAGAGCTTATAAAAGATAATTATTTGACCTTCAACTAACGAAGTAGTGGTTAGTTTATCACAAAAAAATAGTATGGTTTTTACGGATTATTTTCACGTATGCGCCATAAAAAAAATATTTCGCAAAAGGTGGCGTATACAACAAAAAGTAAATTTTTTTATATGGGTAAAAATGGTTGTAACCTTAAAATTTTCTTCTACAACCTTGAATATTTTTCACATAATCGACGCAGAATTGCAAGCACTACGCCTAACAAAAATATTGGAAAACTTTTTTCGCGCCACTTTTTTTCTATAAGAGTTTGAAACTTAAAAGTCAATTTCCCCAAAAAAAATTTTTTGGAGATACGTGAAGATAACTTCGGAACGACGAAATATCAACCCTCTTACTGATCTGTCAAAATCTGCCAGGAACTGTATTTGTCAAAGTAACATTTAATTTAAAAACAAACCACTAAATGGACCACAATTTTGAAACACTCTTCGATTTATGCAATGCAGAATGTTATTGTGTTAATGTAAGATTTGATTTGTAGCCGAAGTAAGCGTTGCCAAAGACTGCTGAAGAAATCTTGGCGGGTTTAGAAACAGCTGTACAGTCTGCCTGGCAACCGTAACCAATACATTTTACCAATTTTTTAGTAGCTTTTGAAAAAGAAACTACAAATAGGTCTCGAACCAGAATAAAAACTGTTCAAGTCATAACATTGAATATTACAATACGAGTATTAGGAAGCTAGATCACTTTGATATTATTTACATTTCAAAAATAACACAAATCATTTGCACTCAGAAATAAATCAATTCTACTTACTTGTATGATAGAAAACATTCATTCACTGTTCATTTCCCAAAGAATTATTTTTGTTTGTTACTTTAAAAAGGCAGCATGAAATATGCCAAACATTTAATGGGGTTTGTAGCAAAACCGACACAATAACAATGGAAGCACATTTAGTCTGTTACCCTAGGAAATTCCATTGGAAATCTGTCTTTTAACGAAATTGCAGCAAACAAATTTTGTAGCCATACATTCGTGTCATTCATCTAGCCAATCGACTGCAGCACAGCAGCAATTCAACAAGGCTTGCAGTCTTTTTTGCTTCTCCCCCCCCCCCCCCTTTTAGCATTGGCAGCAAAATGACATACGAGCTTACAATGGCCAATTGCAGCAGAAAACGGAAAAAAGTGGTATAACCATATTACCAAATCATTAAATTACGGTGAGGAAAAAAGATCAGAAATGTTGTTGCTCATGGTTGAGTGGACGGCCAAAATAAACGAATATTCGAATGTACAGGCAACCAATGAACCTTAAACAGGAAAACTGTTGTGTTCAGTGCAGTTTTTGCTCATTGTTTGTGTAAATGCACTCGTATAATATTGTAAAAATTTATTAAAGAATTATTTTGCGCAAAAACACGACATCAATCACTTTTCATTTCAGTACACAATTGGCACAGAACACCATGACTCCGTCCGTCCTTGTGTCAGCTGGGCCGGCCTAGACTGTCTGTTCGTATTCGTGTTGATGCACTGACTATGCAGTCTGAATGTTAAGTTTGAGTACTTTCGATAGGCACCCACATCGATGATATTTAAATGTTGTTGGATAATTTTTAGATCGGTTAGAAGCTTTTTTCATGTTGCATCAGAATCCAATGTCAGTTAATCAAGCTTGAGCTCTATGGCTGCATGATGCTTGGAAAACAAAATATTTTTAAAATAAGTCTTTAGTCCATGAAGATAAAAGTAACATTTTCCGCGCAGCCTTACTCCGAAGTCAGCAACCTCAGTGTGAAGTAGTACTCGCAAAAGCCATAGTTTTATCCGTTTTTTTAAATTTGAATGCACCTTGCCTATATCTGTGTGAAATTTCATGTATCTACGACTAATTAGAGACTGATTTCAAAAATTTAATTTGTCCAACCACTGTGCAAATCTGTGAAATCTCCGGGGATGTTTCCCCGCACTACGTTCACGCCATGGCTGGATAATGCTGATGGGACTTCATCAACGTGAATGTCGTTCTGGCCTGCCTGATAGATTCAATGATCTCAAAGCTCTCTCTCTTACTGCTGGACCTCTCTCTTTCTAGATCGTACCTTTTTTGCCGGGGCAGAGGCATCCTTTCGGTAAGTAGGTGGTTGGGCTGACTACTGCGAAGACACTTGAGCAGATACTGCATGCTACAAGAAATTGTGTCTGCGCAAGGCAAGGACCTTCGTCTGCTCATGTAGATGCTTCTCACAAGCCACAAGGAGACACCCTGTTAATGTTCTCAGGGCGGCATTCTGACAATTCTGAAATTTCTTCCACTGCGTCGTACTCACGTCCGCCGACCACACCAGTTTTGCGTAGTTCACCTATTTATCGCTTTGCAAGAGGTCAACAAGGTTTTTTGTCGGCCCAAGTGCTGCCGGCTAGTAGATTGAGGTCCATGTTCCTTCTTTTAAGCTTATCGCAGATAGCTGTAGCATGTGTAAAGGATCGAAAAAGGCTGTTCAATGTAACCCCAAGGATTTTAGGATAGTTGCTTGCGATGTTGAATTTATCAACTTTCACATCAAGTGACAACCGCACCTCTGCGGTCCCTGCAGTCATCAGTGTGGTTAATGATTTGGATACTTTATACTCCTCGCTGTAAAGAAGCAAGCTAAATCAGTATGGTAACAGTTGATTTCCTCTCATATATTATCCACTTTAGGTCCTTACGCCAGAATTGTGCATTCATTACAGCAAGGTACATTCCAGCGCCGTCTGGTGGTGCAGAAATTTTAGAGAGGTAGGGGTTAGACAGTGCCGGAGATATCACCCCACCGCGGGGACCTCCCTGTTTAACTGTACGGGACTTCGACATCCTGTCTCTAAATTATACATATGACTGGCTCCCATACATGTAGTTTACGAACCAACGTTTCAAACTAGGTGGAAGGAACGTTTCTGCGATGTCCCCGAACAGAATGGCATAATTAACCGTGTCGAAAGCCTTGTATTATCCCACGATTGCCGGTTGTATGTCTTTCTTGCTGTCAAAGCCAGCGTAATTGTTGCATTTTAGTTCGCCTTTCTAAATTCATGTCAGGATACCGCCCAAGATTCCTTTGGCGCCAACCTATCTGGGATCGTTAGAATTTCCCTTTCAAAAATTCTCACTACAACTTAATCCACTTTTGAGCTTGCCGAGAACAAAATAGCCGCCATTTTCCAGCACGTCCCTCTTTTAATAAAAGTGCTGAAATCGGTCTTAGGTTACACAAATTCGAGTTACACAAGTTCCTTTAACACGATTACCTTGATGCTGCAACTACCGGCCGTAGCATACTCGCACTTCTATCATTGCTGCGCCACTCTAGCAGTTACCTGCATATCCAGTTTCATCTTGTTCTGTTCGGCTGACAATGTCTACGTCATCTTGCAGTTAATTACATTGGACAACAAAATTTAAAAAAAATCTGCGGCCAAAGGTTTTATTTAATCAACTTTTGTTAATTTAGGGCATGCTGATCACGAATCTAGCCTCCGATTTGCCAAATTAGCTCTATTTTAGGAGATATTCAAATAACCCATTATTTCCGTTTTTTTTTTTAATAAAATGACCCCTAACTGCTTTATTTGTGAACCGATTTTCAAAAACTTATGCGCGGTGTTTAGACGAGAAATTTCAATGATATGCAGCGCTTTTAATTTATTTCGGATAAGAATTGCTGAATATATAGTCATTTTTTCCATTAAGATATTGAAGTTACAGAGTGTCATTCAAAAAAGAATACCATACCTATAGGGACCTAAGGTTAAAAACAAGTTTTGTTCAGGAAAGCCATTTTAAAGACTAGGTCCCTTTCTATTTGCGCTTAGAATCGTCGACTTCACTTTCATAAAACGCGCATATCTCTGGCAGGGAACACTTTTGGGGCATGGGATCGGTCTCATTCGAAGCTCAGATGTTGTCCACATCAAAAACAGAAAATAAATTAAAATTGATTTGTTTTACCCTTAGGTCCCTTTCTCTATGTGCTGTCACATATGAAGACTTGGTGTCAAACATTTGATCTCCTATCGAAGTGTCAAATACAGTTTTAAAGTCGATGAAGGGGTAGTATGTATCGATTTGCAGCTCGCGGGTCTGAAATTAGCGCAGTGCGAAGATTTGACTAATCATTGATAAAGTCAGTCTGAAGTCCTCAATCGTTTACACAGTATAGAAGATAGTAAAGGGTTTTCCAATAGGGACATAACAATTTCGTGTCTTTATGTTAACGCACCCTCAAACATTTTTAACGACTTTTCAATGTCAAAACGTTAGTCGAAGTACACATTATCAGCAGTGCAAAAGTCACTTACGAGCAACGTTTGGAAAAAATTAAAAAATACTGCCAAAATTCTGAGTCGGTGGTCGCACTTACTACAATTTTCGGAGGTAATAATCGACCCACCCGAAAGGATAAGCTCATCTATGTGATTGGGCCGTATTTTTTCGTCGATGAAAACAATTGTCATGTTACCGTCAATGGCGAGTGCTATCGTGCCAAGCTAGAAAATTATTTTTCTAAGATTACCCGATAAATCGATTTATTGGAAGGCAAATTCGGTGAATGTGTTACCTAAAGAGATTGTCCAGTCTAATGGCCACCTCGTTAATGCAATTTAACGTCATTGCATTTTTTATTATGGGGCCAACAACTTAAGACGAGCTCAGAGACAACTTCCAAAGCGAAATTGCCAACATTCCGGTCCGGTGGTGGAAAATTGGGTCCAAAGAATTGATTGCTGTACACGGACTCGTGGTGCTCATATGACCGAAATCGAATTTCTTTCTTAGAATGCACTACACCTAGAATAAATTCGAACTCTAAATCTTAGATATTCTGTACTTTATTAATATATAAAATTGATATGTCCTTAATGAAAACCCCGTATAAGTTATACTGTAGCTTAATATTTTTTTTTCGAGCTCCACTTCTTTGAACCATATAAATATTTCACACTGCGTTTATACAATAAAAAACATGAGATTCAAAATTGATTTTTTTGCAAAAAAAAATCGAAATACATACTCGTATGTACCAAAAAATTAATTCCATTTCTGTATGTACGATTAAGTCACCATTCGGAATGTTTATTGGGCTTCTTGGATGAGTTAAGTGATTTTCCACAAATAATCTAGGAATGTTAAACAAATACTAAAAAAGTGTAAGTTTTCGTAGGTTCTTCGAGTTCCGTTTCCCTCCTAGGCCGATTTCGTCCGGCAGAGATGGACGAACGGACATAGCATGATGCTCTTAGATTTTTTAAACGATCAATAATACAATAGTAACTCAGATCAGTATTTTGTTGTGTTGCAAACAACAAGCGAAGAAGCCATAACACATTACATTTCCAAATCTTCTGCGCCGTAGCATAACGGCGCCATATGAGTTTTTTCGCTGCAAAAATCATATCTTTTAAACCGAATAAGATAATCGAATACTATCGGGTGATCAGTCTAAAGGTAATTTTTCCAAAAAAAAAATAATTCAAAAATCAAATACCCCTAGATGGATCATTCTATATATTCATTAAAAACTTTATGACATAATAATTTTTTTTCCTTTATGGAACATCTGATTTTTTCCATTTGAAATGTAATATTTATGCAATTTTTGAGTGTGAATTACTTTGGACAACCCTTCTTTTGCTTTTTAGAAGGTAATTCCCACCATTGATACTAAATATTTCCAATCAACGGCTCCATTTCGTCAAATTAAAAATTGATGAAGTCATTGTTTACAGTTTCCGGCCTCAAATGGTTTATCATTTCTGAGTAGCGCTGTCCCTTAACCGATATGACCTTTTCAACAGCATCATCGAGCTGATCTAAGGCCCTGACTGAAAAACATTAAGGAAGCGCATGATTCGACCTTGTGAACAAAGAGTATGCGGCCTTTGTTTAAAATTCTTCTACGGGAGACTCATTTTTGCATTTGTGGTTTTAACGAAGACCCATGCGAAACGGAATTGTTGGAAATGATATTGCTCGTTGAAAGTTGCTCTACGCACAGTTCGAAGAGTACTTATATACGCAAAGGGTAATTCTCGTTAATACAAATGAGTCTCCCGTTAAGTCATTTGATTAGTTGCCGAAGTAATCGTTGCCAAAGCCTGCTAAAGAAAACCTTGGCGGGTTTAGAAACAGCTGGACAGTCTGTCTGGCAACCGTAGCCCATACATTTCACCAAATTTTTACGTTGGTTCTCAACATAAACAACAAAAAGAACTCGAACCAGAATAAAAACTGTTCAAGTCATAAAAATCTGATATTATTAACGATATCAAATTTTAAATTATAGGAAAAATTTCCTTTAAAAAGGGGTTTATTCAAAATAAAGAACTCACACATGAAAATTTAAATTTTTGCAACCTCGTTTGCTCTGCGGGCACTACAAGAACTAGTCAATAGAGTTGGCATAGCTTTTTTTTATACAACCAGAATTTAGACAGGTAATACAAATTGACAATTGCGTCCAAAACTTCACCAAAATCAAATCGTAACAGACCATCCGAGCAAAATCTTAAAATTAAAAATCCTTCTGATTGAATTTGTCTGGAAAAGCCTTATCAGCAACACTTCTGAAATTAATGAATGCGGACCATGGATTTTTATACTCGTAAGTATCTCATGGGTGGCTTTTTCTGCACTAATGCAAATGTTTTCTTGATACATAGTGTCGATTCATAATTCTTGATAAACCCCAATTGCTTAACGAACGTATGTAGGGCAGAAATAAGTACCAAAATAACATGGACTAAAACAATAATAATAACTGCGGCATTATACTGAATGCATTTGTTTATTTTTATTAAAAATTACATAAATAAATCTCAGATTTTTTTTCAGTCTTGTTTGTTCAGCAACATTACGAAAGGCTAGCTGACTTCATATAAAAGCCGACAAAATAAAATCAAACGAAAGACTGAGGAAAACACCGGGAAAAAATCGCTAATTGACATGAATATGCAATATATATACGAGTACGAGTATAAATAGTACAAGTATACGATATAGTGTGTCTGTACGTTACTGATTTTAATTAAATTTATGCAGCACACAGACAACACCAGATTGCGAGTCGGAATAAATAATTCGTTATCAGTTGTTGTTAAATAAATTCTAATCAAGCATGTAAAAATCGTGAAATTTAGCAGTTAATTAATATGGTTGTTTGTTAACATCGATGTTCGCACAATTTGATGCCCGATGATTCGAATATGTATTGTACAACATATGTTCGTTTATTTGGCGAAATCATAAAATACTTTGTATGCCATCGATTTATGTTATCGCGAAATTATACGCGCACATATCCTTTATGTGTACTCAAATTCATCGCCATCAGACGATGATGAAGAAGCTGGAGCAGAATCAGAAGCCAGCCATCACAGCTTCGTAGTCAACTCAGCCATTTGGAGTATTTGATTGGAAAACATGGAAACGGATGCATGTTAGTTATTCTGGTTTCCATGGCAGTCGTAGTAGGTACTCCTCATCGCCGTCATCACCAACATTGGCTGGAATTGGTGGCATGACTTCGTTGCCGTTTCGTTGGTTCATCAAGAATATTATTCATATCTTGAACACGTGACTGAAATATTAAAAATCTTAATAGATTTCTATTACAAAAATATGATGGTACTCTTGCTGCATACTCTGATATATCACATATCCATCGTACAAAAGAGTAAAAGAACATTTTATAATTACGGACGTGTGTAGCTGTATACTCGTGCTCGTCGTACTCATTGTCATGAATCTGAAATTCTTTGTCTGAAATCAATAGAAGAGAAAGTGAGATGAGTGCGAACAAAAATATGAAAAAATTGATTTTAGTTAATACGTTTTTCTTAAAAAATTTAAAACAAGTTGCGAATTTAAATCCTGTCGGGCCGCAGCTCATAAACATCCTAACATAGATTCAGGTCCAATATGAATATTTTGTCAAGGTAGCGTGGCATCGTCATCTTTCAGGGTGTGTTTCGTTCCATACATCATAAACGAAGGAAAAATATGGTCACGGCAACAATAATATGTTCTCTGCAATAAAATCATATTCGTCGCAGCAATAGCATTGTTCTTGAATTTTATTTTGTCAATAAAATTATTGCGCCAATATTAATATTATTGATATGTAACAATAGTATTTTTGACATATTTAGAAAAATAAAAATGGCTATAGCAGCCGTATAAATATGGTTGGTACGACAAAAACATTGTTTTATGGATTTTATGTTAACAATAGTATAATTTCGGCAAACATATCGTATAATTATGACTATGTACTTAGCAAAACAGTTTTTATAAACCAACGAGGCATATACGTAAGTATAAAACAATGCACAGTGCATGGTACTTGTCCGACAACACCGCACACGGTTGGCGATGCAAACCAATGCGAATTCAGAAGACTGTGCGTGAAATTCTAATTGTTTTAGTTTATTCAGTAGAATACTTTAAAGCCGGCTAGTTCTAGTTTATTAAGATCAACCTGCACTTAAGTGTAAAGCCATTGGTGATGATTTAGTCGTATTCGTTGCTCGGGGCCTCAGAATGATGAAGTAGCATTCACCGAAACTGTATCATCCCTGCATTTAAAATGGGACTACCTCTTGAATAACCTTTTGGTTTTTCGAATGAAATGTTTAATAGAAACATGATCTGAAATCTAACTTTAAAATAATTGTAATGTTATGTCAAATGTAATGTCAAATAATTTTCATTAATAAAAATCTGTATTATTGAATAGCATTATAACCCAATTCTAATAAATAATTTTGGGAATCATAGTATGGTTCAGAGAGATCATACGTGGACAGTTGCGTGTGGATCATACTATGTTTGTGAGGTTCATACTATGGTTGCATGTGAAACATACTTTGGTTTTGAGGATCACAATATGATTGTGGGAATCAAATTATGGTTGTGTTTGAATCATACTATTGTTGTGGGATCATAGTATAGTTGTATGTGAATTATGATATTGTTATGAGGATCATAATATTGTTGTGCCACAACCATATACCCAAAAATAGTATGATGCCTAGCGCCATCTAACATTTCCATTGGAAAGTTTGACATTTTTTAGCATAAACGTACTCAGAACGTTTTGACGTACGACCATCATTTATTTGTGTTGCTTACAGTGACTTGAAAAAAATCAACTTGACAAAAAAATGGAATTAACTCGTGAACATTTTCGTGCGATATTTTTTCACAACTTTCGACGTGGATTATCACGACAAAAGTGCATTGATGAACTTAAATCTTTGTATGTCGATGAAGTACCATCCAATAGCACTGTGAAGAACTGGTTTAATGAATTCAATCGTGGCCGAAGCTCGCTCAAAGACGAAGGTCGTCCAAAAACGCCCGTTGTGCCAGAGAACATTGATGCCGTGCACCTAACTGAGCAATCATCAGTCTAACCAACATTCTCATTTGAAATAATCAATCGGTCATAAACACATAAAAAATTGTAATACTATTTTTAATTAGACAATTAAATATCTGTATCGAAAAATATTTTATGTATTTTTTCTAAAAATTTCGGCTTTCTTGCCACAACATCTAAACATTTATACCTTTTGAATACTGAGCGATAACATGCAAAAAGCAAAAGTAATGCGATACAATAACTACAATACAAGTATAATACACTTTGTATATGTATTACAATACACATACATATGTTAACAGTTATGTATACAGCATATACGAGTCAGTCACACTAATTTTTATGTTGCATGCAATAAATTCTCTTGGGCAAATGAAAAGTGAAAGGATTTTCATCTTAAACAAATTCGAGATGGTCGTAGGAAAAGAAGCAGTGCCAATTGGAAAATTTTACAAACAATAATGACATCTAATCAATGATTTTCAAAGTACGAAGGGTTATTAATAATTTCGTGACTTTTCGAATAAAACACAGAATTTTTTTGCCAATAAAATTATTTTTCAACATAATCTTCTTTAGATCAATACACTTACGAGTAGTCAAACGTTTTTCCAATTTTTGTATCAATTCCAAAAAATGTGAATAGGATGAAAGCAATTGCAAATTGGACCATCTTGCGTGAGTTTAAGGCAAAAATAAATATCCAGAATCTTGACCCCAAAACCAGTAAGATACCACAAATTTCCAGAATAATAAGAAAAAATAAGCATTATTTTTATCAAATTTTCAATGATCTTTTCTTGTAAGACAGCGTTCCGAAATCACCAACTTCAAATGAGTGTAAAAAAAATTCGCACTGAACTAAAGAAAACCCTTTGAAGGTTTTGTTAGGATAATTTCAACTTTGCAATTGGTTTCATCCCATTCGCATTCGGAAAGTTCGATTTTGTATCACTATGTTATTTCATTGGAGCTGAATCTCTTTCCACCGAGCCATTTCTTTTGGTTTGGAAACAAAAAATGGGCACTGGGGGCTAAATCGAGAGCATAATCTGCATACGTATGCACCCGTGCATCTTGATGAAAAAGAACTTTTTTCTTGGCCATATGGGATCGTTTATTTTTAAATCCTCCTTCAATCGGTCCAATAAATTGGCATAATATTCGCCGTTTATTGTTTTTGCCTTTGAAGGTAATCGATGTGGATTATCCCTCGTGCATCCCGAAAAATTGTTGCCGTCACCTTGGCCTTCTTTGAAGCCAGTTCACACGGAGAAACCCATTGCATAAACTGCTTCTTGGTCTCCGGAGTGTTGTAATTGATCCATGTTTCATTCACAGTTACAAAACGCCGCAAAAACTCATTTGATTTAACCACCTCAAAACAATCATTTGAAGTTGTCACACGATTACGTTTATGGTGAATTGAGAGCAAACGCGGCAACTAACTTGCAGAACGCTTTCTTAAACCCAACTGATCATGTAAAATCGAAACCACACTGCCATATGAAATGCGTATCAAGAGCCTTTATGGCTTTTAAAAAATAATGGTTAAAAGTTATAATAATTCTTTGGCGAAAAACCGAAGGTATTTTTGGTGTTATTAGTCCGCCTATACCCAGAAAAAAATCGATTATCCATTCTAGGAAATAATAATTTATAAATCGTTGTCAGTTTTGTTTCTGTCTTAAGGAAAACCCCATAAAATTGAGAAAAAAAATAGTTTTTCAAGTAGTAGCCTCTATCCAGGGTAAGTACTAAAACTGCTATAACAAATAATTTTCTTTTTTTTAAGGATCGTGTATAGCTGAATGCTTTCTACAGTCGTGGGCAGTAATGGGTCTTTTTGTTAACAAATGACGTAACTATCACGGTTTGTATATCCAGTAAATTATCCATGATTAATCTACAACAATACTAAACGGTGGTCCGACTAAAACGCATGATGTTAATTGTAAATAAAACAACAAAATATCTGCCAATTCTCATACTTCTGTCCGATGGTCCATATTTTCAATGACTCTGAATTATAATGGAGATTCAAAGTCGTAAATGTGCCGAATTATCTCATCCTTAAGCTCCTTGAGCTCTAAATTCGGGTACCACATGATGTTCTTCGCCTCATCTCTTGTCTGGTCAAGCCTACTTAGCAGACCCCCATGTCTCTATGGACGCATCCAGTTCAAATGGCGCGTTTCCTTCATCATGACAAACACGTATTACTATACGTAGTATATATATTATTGTTACAACTACAACAGTGCAGTATACAAAAATTAGCTTTTTATTTAAGGTTGCCGATAGTTAGTTACCTTTAACGATATTGATAGTTGCATTTATAGAAATTTGCAGTGCTTCTTTGAATATTTGGTTGTACTCAAGAAATCTTGGTAGTGAATGGAACATCCATCACACTTAACACTTAAGATCTGAGTACTTTATTCTAATATTACTCATGTGCCTTCTGAACTAGTAATACAAGTCTGACGTCTACTATTATAAACTTCCATTTGGGTCTTTTCAGCTTTGTTGCCCTCCCTATTACCAAAAAACTATTTTAATTTGTTTCCATCTCATGTCTTTGGAAATTTCGCAAAAACCCAAATGTTAAACTCACGTTTTCAGTTCAGTTCATTTTTTATTTTCATTGTTTGCGGCAAACGAGTAAAAAATTAATTGATTTTTGTAGATTCAATCAACGCCGCAAA
Organism: Hydrotaea diabolus; assembly: GCA_963513945.1. Lineage (NCBI taxonomy): Eukaryota > Metazoa > Arthropoda > Insecta > Diptera > Muscidae > Hydrotaea > Hydrotaea diabolus. Next base: position 119,807,782 of record OY740720.1, read on the forward strand.
AGTAACAACGGCCACTGTTAAAATTCAATGCAAAAAGTGTTAACATACAGATGTCGTTCGATCCATCGACAATCTGTAGCCATGCAGGTGGTTTCGCACAACACTTTGCAACAAATTAATAAAATGCAAAAGCATTCGTTGTCTCATTTTTGTATTGTTGAACTGAAATTCACTGAAATGTTAGTTATCACCTTTTTGAGGGCTACTAGAAGGAGGCGACAAACTAATGATTAAAAGATTATAAACGTGAGATAAATATTTATAATCACATTACCATTTTTGATAACTTTGGAAAACAACATTTTATGACACTTCAGCGTTGGCAGTGCAAATAATTATTTAGTGGGATTTTTATCTTGTAGCAGAATGTTTTTAAGGCAGTTACTAGAGGCGTCGATTTTTATTTGGTGGTAAACATCCTTATAGGAGTAGACCGAAGTGTAAGTGTTATAATGCATAACGCGAAGTAAATGTAATTTTTCCGACGACAAGGGCGTTATTTGCTTAAAGTACACTTTGGTCGGGTACACAGCGAGAAATTAATGTATCACCTACGGATGGAATTTGGTTAGCAGAATAAATCAGCTGTGTGAAATATACTGGTATCATTCTTAAAAATACTCTACCTACTCTGTGGAAAAGGGTATTTTTAGTTAGTTTTTGGTCAAATATTTGTAAGTATGAAAAATATTTGGAAATGTTCTGCCTTTCGTTACGCATTGACCCAAAATCATGATATAATTTGCTTTGACGAAGTTTTTTAACTTGTCCTTACATATAATATTGTTGAAACTTTACACAAGTAAGTTTGTTGGCCAACGGGAGGATGCTGTTAAAACTGAAGTAAATCGGTTTTTCGAATTTCATTTTGAAAAAAATGATTGCGGTTACTTTAATATTGTTGAAACGTTACAATAATATTTTTACCAATATTAGAAATGAAAAAATGGTTGTAGCAATCATATATATAGGGTTGGTGAGACAAAAGAAATGATTACGACAATCATACCGTATGGTTGTGACTATGAACTAAGCATTACAGATTTTATTGACCAACGTACACACATACCAAAAACAATACACACGATACAGTACATGGTAGTTGTCCATTATGAAGAACAAGCATACGGCTAGCGATAAATATTTTACTGTACATTACATTCGTTTACTTAGTTCTATAGAATACTCTACTGCCGGCTAGTTCTTGTTTTTTTTAAATCTGTTTGCAATTAAGAGTATAGCCATTGATCAATCACTTTCCAATCCAATCACTTTCATTGCTAGGGGTCTGAGGTTGTAAACTAGCGTTCACCGAAACTAAAGTCAACCCTGCTTGCAACCAAAAGGCTTTTCAACTGTCTTTTGAATATCTCTATGGCTTTTTCGAATAATATGTTGAATAGAAACATGGTCTCAAATCTAACTATGAAGTACTTGTAATGTTATTTAAAAAAAAAATACTTAATAAAAATCTTTTTTGTGGCGTAACAATATAGCCCAGTCCGAATGTACTATATAAATATAAATACTATGGTTGAAAGGATCATAACATAGTTGTTTGCACGAATCATATTATAATTTAGACCATCATAGATGGTTGAGTGTGAATCACAAAATGGTTGTTGGGATCATATTATGATTGTATGCGAATCATACTATTTTTGTGAGGATCATAATATTGTTGTGTCCGAACAATAGTATGATGCTTTTCGAATATTGTTACCCCAACCATACTTTTTTCTGCGTGCAGCTCCGATAAAAATCAGTGGTATCGGTCCACGTTTTTATGTAGTCCTGTCACAATGTTCCCTCCCCGATTTTACATTTAATTGATCTATAACAACCTTTTTATTAAAGATTTCGATTAAATTTTTTATAATATATGACGATAGTACAACAGCCAATTTGGGGCCGATTTGACCATAAAGACCCAATTTTTGACATAGCCACTTCCAAATGTGGCTTCCAGTATACACCCAGTAAACCATCTTTGACGACAATGTCTGATATTAGACAATTCTGAACTCTACCGCGAATTCTTATTTATTATGTTCCGAAATATCTAAACGAATTCGGTCCGAATTCTGTAAGACTTGTCTATGGGATTTTATTATTTTTTTGTTCAGACTTCTCTTAACGAACTCGCAACGAATTCTGAACAATTCGTATTTATTTGAGGTAGTCTATTTGTTTAAAAATTTTGTGATTTGCTTCATATTTTACAGTTATTGTGTACAGACATGTCGGAGCTAATTCTAAAAGAATTCTTAACTGTTTGGCTAAGCAATTTTTATATTTCAAATTCTTATTTTTGGATTGTTTACATTAAGAATTTACCAAGACATTAGCCCAGAATTCGTCCAGAATTCAGTTCGTAATGTCGGTAAAAACATCAGAATTTAATAAGACTTAATGCCATAATTCTGACCGAAGTCGTTCAGAATTAGGCCAGAATTCGATCCGAAAAATCGAAATTTCCTTTCGAATTTCCCAAGACTACAGTTCAGAAATCGGTTCGAAATGACGACAAAAACATCAGAATTCTCTCAGGGAAGTAGATCAGAATACGTGTCAACCCTCTCATATGTTTGTCATTACGAACTCGGTAAGAACTTAGATCCGGAATCGGAACATTTTGCCGATTGTCGTACAGACCGATTTTTGAACGTTTGGTTAGCTGGGCATAGACATATGGGAATCGAAGAAAAATGAAAATTTTTCACAAATTTAAAAATAAAATTATTGTTGCAGTTTATTGTAAAGTTGGCCACGACCGACTTAAGCTCATTCCATAAAAGTAATGACATTTATGAGCTGACTACTATGACATCGCGTGGTCTAACATTGTGTGATATATAATGGTCAGGACTATCTATCAAGTTCATATTCCTGGCTCAAATCTGGATAGAATTTTGTAGTACAATCTAATATGCCCTACTACTGAAGATTGTATCGATCGATTCCAAATCACAATCAGATTCTACTGTGTCTAGTATTAACCCTAGTAATATTAGCTCATATTGACCAAACGAAGAAAACTCTTTATTTGAGTTGCCTACGCAAGAAATAACAAATTAAATCCAAACATGATCAAATTTCGCACGGTGTGCTACGAGCGACTCTACCGAAGCTCGACCGAATCGATCCATGTTTTCATATTGCCCACAAATGAAAGTTCTGCCCGATTTGGGGCCGAGCCGATCTATAACTGAGAACATAAAACATAACATAAAATTAAAAAAAATTTCGCTAACAATGTACGATCTATAATTAACCTTAGGAAAATTTAACCATAGTGGTTCTTGTTTTCCTATACGCCATATATACGCTCCCTAGATCCCATTGTTCATGAATTTTGCACGGTTTGTTGTTACCAACCAAAAATTAACACTGGTTAACAAATAAAAAACTCTGGGTTTAATAGACATTTTCTAGCGGAACAAGATCTCAACTCGTGTGGGACTTTAGTTATAGGATATAGAGAAACATGGACCGATATGTTCTGTTCTTTGAATATTGTTCGCTCCGAAAGCATTATGTTAGTTTTGGTCGGAATCGAAAGTGATATGTGGATTCCACAAGTGTGCATGTGGATTCCACAAAAGATGAATCGAGTCAACAGCGACGACATAGGAGAAACCTGAACAATGTACCAAGTTTTGTCGAAATCGGTACATATTAAATATTTTATATTTAAAGATTCGTTGAGATCGTTTCATATATAAGACTCCGTTCTTAGATTACGGCCATAGAAGGACTGACGATCGGACGTCCATATACGCCCCAATACGGCATGTCAGAAGCGATGTTCATGATCTACAGAGGGTGTTGCAGCGTTACAATTTTTCGATTTATTCTGCTTACAATCACTTCAGAGCGATTGCTGTGATTGAAAATTATTATCCAGAGGTAGCCCAGGTGATGGATACGATACCCGACAAACCAAAGTGGTATTGGCTCCATTGAGTTCTGGCTGGTGTAGTCGCCTTTATTCGTTCTAGGGCCGAGGAGGCAGTATGACAAACACATGTCCAGCAGGAACCACACGTCAGATTACACCTGTCTAGTCGCTCAGCTTAGCCATATTATCTGATTCCCAGGTCCCTGTTGATACACCCGGTCCAAGTCTCCACAGTTCTCAGAGCAATACAGACAGACAAAACCGCGTATCAGGCCCTACAAAAATAACAAACAAATGTCTAGTGATCCAGGGTTGATTATAATCATGAAGTACGATCGTAAATCTTTATTCGTTATGGGAGTTACAAATATCTGCACTAAGTCAATCCTGAAATTCCTTTAACGACAACCCCTTGCGCTTATTTTGTCCCAGGAAGGGTGCCTGTCAATCGACACCAGTCTACGTTTCTACTTAATTGCCTTAAATTCCAAATATTCGCTTAGTGCCAACCTCCTCTGAATTGTGTTTTGACTTTAACGCCACCTTATTTTATCGTCGTTTATTAATTTATTATGTGTGTCCTCCTTTGCAGTTTCAATATCGTTATAGACACCATTATCGTTGTTTGTAGCTGTTGCCGTCGTCGTCATCGTCGATTCCCTAAGTTCTTATATAATTAATCATTTATTTTTGTCGAGTATTCTATTAATATTTATGTTAATGTCGGCAACATTGTATGAGTACATCCACTCTGTGGCGCTCTTTTTTGCTCGGTGGTGCCAGCAGCAGCTGCTGTACCCACCGCCGTGGCTGCACCTGAATTTATGAAGTGTCCGTCCCACCGTGCGTCCGCCCGTGCCTTTTGTTTTGCTTACGATAGACTATGGCATCGACTAAAGGCAAGACAGTCTGCAGACTATGGATCAAAGTGGGATTTCATTTTCAGTTGTTGCTGTTGTTAGGTTTTATTAGATTTTCATAATAGAGTTGTTCATAAGTGGCATAATTTGATATCCCACTAATGTAATAAAAATGTTAATTGTATCTCTATTAATTTGTAAGCAAGTGATAATATTTATAGAAAGGTAATACAGATGAAAGTGAGAGTTTCAAAAGTGAGATAGAAAAGTGGGAGAAGGTGCTTTAAATTTGTATTTTTATTAGGGTTGTAATGAATATTCATTTGCACATGCGAAATATTTGGATTTGAAGCATTCCCCAAACATTTATGTGTTTCCTGCATAATATGTTTTTTACATACGAGTATATTTTCCTCCGTGATGGTATTTTGACTTAGTGCTGATCATTGAACACCTTCAAATAATGAAGATTGACCCTATGGAAATATACCAATCGATTCAGAATCACTATCTAATTCTATTAAGCGATGTCCGTTGTTGGGGGTTGTTGGTGGTGTACGTCATAAGGTAAAGTATCTGACTAGTATCAATTTGGTTAGCCCAGTGCGATGCTTATTGACTATACTACTATATATACGACAGATCTCAGCGTGGTAATCCTAGGCAACGGTGTTTGGATATCCGCCAAATCAACGGCTTACGTGCAAGAGGACACCTGGCTGCAGGTTAAAGAGGTTGAACTTGGGTTTGTAGCCCATTTCGAAAAAAACAAACACAATGAATGCAAAAGTAAGTTATATAAAACGGCCCCCTCCTTCTGTTAACGACCGCCACAAACGAAAAAAGGACCACGATTTACAGAAATGCCTATGGAATGTACCAAATCTCCTGTGTTCACTTGTCTCTATCCAAATGGAGTAGTGCTGCGACATCGACCTTAAAACATCGATGTTGTAAAAATCAAAGGCATCGATGTCGATAAAACATCGGTAAAAAACATCGATGTTCGAAAACATCGATGTTTTTACTGAAATTTTGTTTTTGCTGACATTCTCTTTTAAATATGTGTTATCAACAAATAAATCACCCTATTTGATGATATTAAGGCCAAAAATACAAAAAATTATTAACACAGGAGCTATTTTAATTTACACTGTTAAAAAAAATAAATAAAATTTTGTGAAGATTTTTTTTCGAAAACATCGATGTGTTTACGGATGTTGGTTTTTGTTGATGTTATCAACAAATAAGTTACACTATTCGATAATATAAAGGCGAAAAAATATAAAACTTAATACTAGAGTTATTTTATTTATGTACTTATATTGCTAAAACAAAATTATATAAAAGATTATTGTTCAAGGTTCCAAAACTTTGAGTTGACAGTTTGTAAAAGTAGAATTTTTTGGAGCTTCTCTCCAGAGATATAGCTTCTTCTGCTTGAAGCAATATTTCCAGTAGCCGAGAACACTCTCTTAGAGGGGACAGAAGTGACCATAATTAATAAATATTTTATAGTCGTCTTCATCAACGCTGAGTTTTTAGACACATATCCCTGTTGACATGTTTTTTTTGAATGTTTATTTATTTCAAGTCAATATAAAAGTAACTACAAATAAACAAAGAGTATTCAAGTATTGTATCTATAGTTCACTTATACAACGACCCAAATTCGAGATAACCCCTGTTGAAATGCTTCCAGGGGATTTTCATGTAGTCTAGACACAGGACTTTTCAAATAAGCAGCCAATTCCGTCGGCATTTGAGCAGTATCCATTTGATCAATAACCCTGGATGTCTTTTTGGCCTTCCAATCTCTTGCATCAGTTTGTGATGCTTATCCCAAAAGTTAGAAACTGAATTAATGTACACATTCTTTATAATCTTTTGTCTCTTTTTTCCTAACTTAGGAGCAAACCAAAAGAGACAAAAATACAAGATAGTACAAATTTTACAGCACTGGTCGCAATCACAGTCAGACAGAAAAACATCGATACAATACATCAATGTCGGTAAAGCATCGATGTTAAAAGTAATCGATGTTTTTGGAAAACATCGATGTTTGTAAAACATCGATGTTTGTAAAACATCGATGTCGCCGTCCTAAACTGGAGGATGTCATAAAAGATGAAGAGGGCATAGATTCCATGCTTTAATGCTAACTAACTTTAATAATGCAAATGGTCAAGATAGCTAGAGGGTCATCATTCTAGAGGTACTTTTTACAATAGGGTTTTTTTCACAGTTTACTCGTGAGTTAAACTTTTTCCTTTTCAGTTTTGTTTGCCGCGAAAACCAAGGTTTAGTGCGGTTTATGGACTGGTGGAATCATCGGTCAATATTTGTTTTAATTTGTAACGGGTTAATAATCTAGAGGTATTGCTTCAGTAAGGTTTTTTTTGACAGATTACGCGTGAGTTAAACTTTTTTTTTCTTTTCAGTATTGTTTGCCATATTACATGGAAAGACTTACACCGCGAAAACCGCGAGTAATCCATCGTAGTTGCGGCCAACATTTGAAGGAATTATACTCAAAAAATAAATTGCGTAAATGTCCTTTCGAATGAACAATAAAGATTCCACACGTGATTTGAAATTTTGTATTTTTTATCTTGAAAAAAGTACTCTGGATTGATCACCTTATTAATCATCTTAGAATTTTACGACGATTTAGAATACCCGTAAATATAAAGAGTGGTCCAACTAAAACCCACGATACTAATTGTAAACAGAAAGTTTTCAGAGAATTGTCATAATATCTTTTACTAAAGGGTGGTTAAATTTAAAGGACCAATGTCAAATGAGAACCACACCTAAACGTCAAGATTTTTGCTGTATTTCATTTGATATTTCTCAATTTCAAACTAACCCAATTTGAACCATAGAAAGATAGACAAGCGAGCAACGCTTTAAAGTTATTCAGGCTTATTATAAAAATGACATATCGTGCACTTCGAGATTTTTTCGGTCAATTTAATAGTCCAAATGTGCGTACAATCGGAAAAATCGTGCAAAAATTCGCGATATTGTGGCTGAAGAGCCGTCCACCTCAACTTGTCGTTGTACCCAACAATTGCCCAACCTCTCACGCTCGTCGTTAATGAACATTATGCATAAAGACTTGCATTTATACGCTAACGAGGTGCAATTGACTCAAGAAGTAAAGCCTCTTGACCATTCCAAAAGTCATCAATGGTCAGAATGTTGGCAAGAAATAGCATCGGCTCTTAAAATTTAACTACCCTTTATAATAGAAAATAGAAGAAACTATGAAAATTATGTGTGAAACAAAATATCGGTCAAATGCTCTTTACGTCTTCTGTGGCATTCCTCTATCCCATGGTCCATATTTCCAATGACTCTGAAACATAATATAGGTTCAATGTTGCTAATGTGCCGAATTATCTCATACCGTAGCTCTGGAATAGTTCTTGACATCTTGACGTATACTTTCTATTTTAAATATCCCTAAAGATAAAATGCAACGGTGTCAAATCACTTGATCGTGGCGGCCAATTAGCAACGTCACGATGTGAGATAACACGATGACGCATCGTCTTTTTAATAATCACTCGTGGATTTTCATTGGCCCAAATGCGAAAACTTTGCTTGTTAACGAATCAACTGTGGACGATTTATCATGACCTAACAAAATAAGAAGTGCACAAAATGCAATTTAATTTGAACGTCCAATTTTGTTAAAGGCTGCAACAAACTTGACACATTCAATTGTATATCTCTAAACCAAAGAAATGTCAAATTAAAGTATGCAAAAAAATGGACATTAAGGTATAACCTGCAATTAACATCGTGCATTATGGCTGGACCACCCTTTACGTTGGAAAAATTTAAAATTTTAGTACCTCAAGAAAAGGATACCGTTGCTGATCGAACTGATCGGCCGATAATTTGTTATTATGAACATTTCAAATCAAAGAAAAAATTTTCTACGAATCCATATTATAGTTATATTGATAATTTTGGTATTTTGGCTTTAGAGGGTCGGATGCCTAGTCCGAAACGCTTAAAGAAAGACCTTTTTCACATCGCTCTTAACTGTTCATGTAGTACTTGTGTCCGAATCGCCTCTTTGACAGAATACGTATTTTAAAAAGTGCTAGTACAAGTATTTACAGTTTTATAACAACTCTATGAGCTAATTGTAAAGTATGTACCGCTCTCCCTTTTAGTCCGCAATACTGCCTTACTTACGTTAAATCACTCTGGCACCCACAATTTTATGCACTTTCCGACGTAGTGGCCAGCATTCTGGCAAAAACTCTATAAGTAAACATCACAACACAAACGCTCTTTATAAACTAATCCTGTGTTTTACAAAATATAAAAACAACTTTTATAGAGATTTCTCTTCTCCTTGCTTCAGTTATCCAAAGCCCAAGGATATATTACAAGTATATTTAAACTTAAAAGCCTAAGTCAAGTTATTTATGCTTTAGCGTCTGTCTGGTTTTCTAAAAACAAAAGTGATCCATAAAAACGAAAAAAAACTGATAATAATCTCAAACAAGTATCCTAGAGATACTCGACACAGACACCCAGATACTTATAGACTTCTGTTCGTCCGGGCGCTTTTCAGTTTGTCGATCATGGGGAAGGTAGGTAGGTAGGTAGGTTCACTATGTGCTTATGTTAAGATATGGCAAACTTTATGGTCCAGCCAGTCATACTCGTAGATACATAGTATGGACGTGTGGCAGGAAAACATCGCCAGCAACTCATGAAAATAATCAATCAAGTGTCAGCGTTTAAATGATTTTTATGGCTTCTGTAGACATTTATTAACCAAACATACATTTTAAAGTTTAACCTAACTCTTGATGTAGTAAAAACAAAAACTAAAACAAACAACAACAACTGATAATTAACTTTGCAGTAAAATTTATTTGTTCATATTTAACAATAATTTCAGCACAACATACCCACTCCTATAGAAGTTATTTCACTTACTTTTTTTGGTTTTTTTGTTCCGTTCAGCTCAAATGGAGATTTATATATTTTCATGCGATTTTAATGTTTAACTGTGCAACATAAATTCCATTATAATCAAAAAACAAACAACAGAAGTCAATTGTGTGTTTCTGTATGTACTAAACGTACTTATGCAATTTTTGTTTGTTTAGACCGACAGTGCTCCAGATTTGTAATTTCTGATAATGGTTTTTAATATGCAACCAAAAATCAGCCAATTACTACATAACTACGAGTAGTATTAGTGTTGGAAAATGGTTTAGGGGTAGGTTGACTTCAATTTATAGTATGTCTAACTAACCGGAAATGGAATTGCTTAAGCTCTATTTTACCAACCGATATTCATGCGAAAAATAATGTTTCTCTTTAATGATTCGGCTCATTATGTCTGAATAAAATAAAAGAAAACTCCGTTTAACGACTTTTAGAAAACCAATTAGACATCGTGAACTAGTATCAGTTTTCAGCTATAACAACAGTTTTCGCATTTTAAAGCTTACAGGGGTTTTCCGTTAAGCACATAACAATTTTATGTATTAATAAGATAAAAAGTTCGAAATTATTCCAGGTGTAGAGCAAATGTTACATTTTAAGAATGAAATTCCTTTTCGGTCATATGATCATTACTAGCCCGTGTACACTGTACAGCGGTCTATTCTCTGGACCCAATTTTCCACCACTCTTGCACACATTTTGACAGGCACGTTGGCATTTTAGCGTTGAATGTTTTCTCTGAGCTCGTCTAATGTTGTTGGCATATACCCCAATGACTTGATGTCGCCATATAAAAATAATTCCAATGGCGTTAAATCACATGAACGAGGTGGCCATTCGACCGCACCATTTCCCGATATAACAAGTTCGCCGAATTTGCCTTTCAGTAAATCAAATGTAACGCGTGTTGTGTGGCTAGTCTTGTTGAAACCACATATCGGCGATGTGAAGCTCATCCAATTTTGGCCAAAAAATAATTTTTAACACGGCACGATAGCGCTCTCCACTGACGGTAACATGACGTTGAACCAAACCCACACTGCTCCATCAAGACCTTGGCATAAGTAAATGGCTGGAAGCCATAATAACCTGTACAATAGTAATGGTCCCAACGATCTATTTTCAATGGAGGAAATTAAACCCTTACTTTTGAGTTTATCAATAACTTAAGAAGCTGCAAGAATAAAGCAGACCAATTTGCTGTCATTACTAACCTAGCCTGTAAGTTCTTATCATAATGTATAATTGTATCAAAATCATTTCATGGAACGCCAGAGGCATTAGGTCCAAAAGTTATGAATTATTTCAGTTTTTAATATCCAATGATGTTCACATATGCTTAGTTTCAGAAACTTGGCTCAAGTCAAATATATCTATAAGACATAAAGAGTTTCGAATTTATAGAAATGACAGGGAACATACTAGAGGAGGGGTGTGGTAAAAATAATTAAAAAAAAACATTCCTCACGACCTACTTCCAATTGCTGATACTAAAGTAATTAAAAACATTGGCATAAAACTATATACAAATGTCGGTTGCGCTAATATATTTTCTTGCTACCTTCCTGGTGGGCTAGTACGAACAAATGTTGATAGAAAACTACACTTTGCGGCAGACTTATACAGAATGACTAGAACCAGTAATTTTATTCTAGGCGGAGATTTTTATTGTAGACATCAGGAATGGGGTTGCATAAGAGAAAATTGCTGGGGTAACATACTTCACGAAAAACTAAGCTCCTATAATATAAATATCATTTATCCTAGCGAACATACTTACGTACCATACGACACAAACAGACAAGGGTATACTCTAGACTTTTATTTAACGAGTGTTTCTCAATATATTTCTCCTGCCACTACTATCAATGATTTGAGCTCGGATCATTTACCAGTTCAAATCACTTTAAACCACGTGATCAATAGAGTACAATTTCTAGGATATGATCTCAATAACGCTAATTGGACATTATTTTCAAGACACATTAAACGCAATATAGTATTACCAGATATTAATGAAATTAGAAGTAATGAGGACATAGACTACTTACTGCACGCAGAGAAAAGATATGGTTACACTATGGTCAACACTAATATGTTCTCTACAATAAAAGCATGTTCGTCGCAACCATAGTATTGTTTTTTTTTTGACAATAGTATGAATTTTATTTTGACAATAGTATGATTGCGACAATATTGTTATTGTTGAAATGTAACAATAGTATTATTGCCAAATTTAGAAATGAAAATATGGTTGTAGCAACCATATAAACATGGTTGGTGCAACAAAAGTATTGTTGTTTAAAATTTACGTTAACAATAATTTGATTACGGCAATCATACAGTTTGATTGCGACTATGAACATAACAAAACAGGTTTTATAGAGCATACATGGATGTGTGTGCGTATTTTTTATATTTTATTTTTTTGATATACAAAAAAACACATACACACGATACAGTGAATGGTTGCTGTCCATTAAAAAACAACAACAATCGGAATGTAGTTCAAGGGATTTTTATTGTGTTTTCTTTGTTCGGTGAAATACTCTAATACCGACTGGTTCTCGTTTATTTAAAATCTACCTGCACTTAAGTATATAGCCATTGATCATGGTAAAATCACATCTGTTACTTAGTGTCTACGGATGGTGAAGTAGCATTCACCCCTGCTGGCAACTAAAAGTATTTTTGACCGTTTGAATATATATTTTTGTTTCTTGAATGAAATGTTTAATAAAAACATGGCATCAAATCTGGCTATGAACTAATAGTAATGCAATTTAAAATAACATACGAGTACTTAATAAAAATCTCTATTTTTGAATAACAACAATAACCAATCCTAATAAATAATTTTGAGGATTATAGTATGGTTGAGTTTGAATCATACTATGGTTGTGGGGACCATAGTATGGTTGCGTGTGAATCATATTATGGTTGTGAGGATCATACTATGGTTGTATGAGAAACATACTATGGTTGTGAGGATCATAATATGGTTGTGGAGATAATAGTATGGTTGAGTGTGAATCATACTATGGTTGTGAGGATCATAGTATGGTTTTGGGGATGATAGTATGGTTGAGTGTGAATCATACTATGGTTGTGGGGATCATAGTATGGTTATGTGTGAATCGTACTATTGTTGTGAGGATCATAATATTGTTGTGTGACAACCATATACCCAACAATAGTATGATCCTCTTCGAATATTGTCACCCCAACCATCCTTTTTTCTGCGTGTGTCATCTTTGTGATATCTTTGCTAGCACATTTGTTTTGAACCATTCTATATCCTCTAACATCAGCGGTGATCTTACAATACGGGAAGTAAACAATAGACTAGAGCAGTTCCGCCATTCCAACATAAGTCCGTCCGATCGCTGTTTAGTGAATTCGTCTCTAATATTAAAAATAGTAAATAACTTGAAAGGCAAGAAGTCACCAGGATTTGATAACATCAACAATAAATGTCTAAAGGCACTGCCAAAAAAAGGAATTCAATATTTGACGATAATGATCAACAGTTGTCTTAAATAAGGTTATTTTCCAAACAAATTCAAAGTGGCGAAAGTCATACCAATTAAAAAGCCTAATAAACCACTTGACACTCCATCATCTTACCGAGCAATAAGCTTGCTGTCATCAATCGGCAAAGTTCTTGAAAAAGTACTTAAAGACAATCTGGTACATTTCATTGAGTTGAATAACCTTTTTCCGCCACAACTGTTCGGTTGCAGAAAAGAACATAGCACTACCCACCCTCTAGTAAGAATTGGAAGCATTGTTCGTTCCAACTTCCAACAGCAGAAATCCACTGGTATGATTCTATTAGATATCACAGCCGCTTTTGATTGCGTTTGGCACGATGGCATTATTTATAAAATGTTAAATTTCAACTCCCCGAGTGAACTTGTACGAATAATACAAAACTTTTTATCCTCGCGCACGTTCAAGGTCCACATAGGTTCTCACAGTTCTGCCTCCTATTCAATTACTGCTGGATGTCCGCAAGGTTCCTGTCTGTCACCAGTGCTATACAATTTATATACCTCCGATATTCCTCAATTAAGCTATAGTAAAATGTTTGTTTTCACAGACGATACCGCAATTTTGTGTTCAGATGTGTTGGCATCTGATATATCTTCTAAATTAGAGTCAGCAGTACGTGTTTTATTAGTCTTTTTCAGGAAATGGAAGATTATGATTAATTGTGAGAAAATAAGGCAATATATTTCTCTCGAAAGAGAAAAGCTTGCTATCTGCCACAGGACAGTATAACTATTGTGAACGTTCGGATCCACTGGGAACAGAAAGTTAAGTATTTAGATATTATATCCCAAACTAAGTTTTAAAGACCACATCCCTTATATTACCAATAAGGTAAACATATTGATACGCACACTGTATCCATTTTCAAATCAAAGATCTTGCTAATCTATTGCGAATAAAAAACTGATATTGAAATCAATATTTCATTCTGTTATATTTGACGCTGCGCCTGTATATGCCAACAGTGCCAGGTCCCACATAAAAAGACTGCAAGTCGCTCAGAACAAGTTTTTAAAACTAATTTATAATCTACCATAGTTCTCTTCAACCCACAGACTTCATACTCTCGCAAATGTAGAGTTAGTTCCGGACAGATTAAGTAGGCTAACACTAAAAATCAACACCAGATGTATAGACTCTGAGTACGTACATATCAATGAGCTGGTCTCATCCTAGTAGTCATCATTAGGGTTAATATAGGTTAAGAGTAAGCTAGTTTGAATTAAAAAAATTTCAAATAGGTTTTTTGAAAATTTTTACCTCCATATGTAAATATTTAAAACTTAAATTTTATATTCACATTATTATTAATAACTAAGAAGAAAAATGAATATTCTTAAACTCTTTTAATTGTATATTAGTATTAAGCACTTGTAATATTATATAAAATAAATTGAATTGATTGAATTTTGAAAAAATACCTTTTGATTGATCACCCATTACAATTCGAAAGGTTATCAGGCTGCCTGGACATGAGAAGGAAGTGAAAATAATAGACTTTTTGGCATAAAAAATAATTGCATTAAAGGCCTATTTAATTTTTGTATTTAAAATATGGATTTCAGTCACTTATGGGTACTTTTTTGTAATAACGATTTGATTCATGTTTGCGTTCCTATGTGTCCAAGTTTCCAGTTCTTTGACGAGAAAATTTAGCCATATCTTAAAAAGAAAACATTTTACAGTCAGATAAGGAAGAGAATAAATTGCCCGAAACTTCTCTGATATATAGTAGTCCTATTCACTCAGTTTTGGGTTCGGAAATGAGTATCCTAACCTCAAATCGGAATGCACAAATATTCCACATTTTATTTGATTTTTTGAATTTTTTATTTTGAAAAAATACACTTATATTGATCACCCGGTATTGTCTTATCAGTCTAGATCGTCTAAAAAAATCGGAATATCATCTAAAAAAAATATTTGTTGTTTTGTTAAGAATAAAAACCAAAATCGACACAGAGGCGCATTGAATTGTTTTCACCCATTTTTTAAAATAGCCTACAAAATATGACTGGACAGTATATATTTTTCCACATTTAGCCAAGACTTGAAGCAATCGCATGATGTTTTTTAGACTTAACTGGCCGGAAATATTGAGGATTAAAACTCCACTTGAATAATTTATCATAATCTGTCCGCTTCATCCTAAAATTGTTTAAATCTTTAAAATCAAAATTAAATTTTTTGACCCTTATTAATTTGATGCGCAATCAGGTTCCACTTGTACAAACTTGTATTAGTTTAGAAAGTAAAAACCAAGTTTTAACAAAAATGCGCTTAATTTAAATAACATCAAAAAAAAAATTTAAATCGTTAAATATAAAAATTAAATTATGACTTAAAAAGTTTTTTTTCTGGTTCGAGACCTTTTGTTGTTTCTTTACAATGTCAACGTAAAAATTGGTGAAATTTATTGTCTATGGTTGCCAGGTAGACTGTACAGCTGTTTCTAAACTCGACAAGGTTTTTCTTAAGCAGTCTTTGGCAACAATTACTTCGGCTACAAATCAAATGACTTTTAAGGCAGTCTCATTTGAATTACTGAGAATTACCCTTTTCGTATATACTCGTATGTGTTTTTCTTTCGTTTGACTTGAATAGTTTTTAATTTGGTTAGATACGTTTTGTTGTTCCTTTTCCAGAATCAAAGAAAAAATTGACTAGATTGCCAGGCAGACTATATCAGCTTTATATATACTATAAAGCTTATTCTAAACCCGTCATGTTTTTTCTTTAGTGGCCTTTGGCCACGATTACTTTGATACAACAAAGCAAAAAAACATATAAAAAATGTAGTAAAAAACTTTCCTATTTCGGTCTAATAATTTAGCCATCAGTTGTTGGTCCAGTTAACAAAAGCTTGTAGTAATGACAACCGAACTCAAAGAGCACTTTTAGCTAATAATCTATTACAAGAACCAATATGTGTACGAATTCAGTTCCAATATTCATTCTTACTAGTTATGCTTACCGATACTTTGTCTCTTCAATTAAAACTGTCATTCCCAGTACTAAATATTGTTATGTACCCAATCAACATGCGATTGTAGCGAATACATGGATTCTACGAACAGCTACTTATATTCGGGTGGCAAAAAATTCGGTTGTGACAACAAAAAGTTTCTGTGTGTAACTAAATCAAATAAGATATATAAAGGGATTATAGGGCGATTATAATTTTAGTTATATCATTCAGTGGAAAGATATAATTTTTTGAGATATAATTTTAGAGATTGACAAATGGATATCTTTAATTTTAGAGTATCCTCTTTTGTCCTTTTGTTTAAGCAATTGTATACATTTGGATAAAATGGTCGTTGTTTGATTGAGAATGTTCTACAAAGGTACTACTACAATTATTTTTGTATAGGTCGCCTATAAGAAAATTAAGAAATCTTCAAAATTAAAAGTTATGTTTGTCCTTTTTTTCTCGGCTGTGTTTTGCCTACTGCAATTCCAGTGTTTAATGTGGTTTCTCAGGTCCTTGTGAGACTATTAATAACAGTAATTTTTGTGATCGTTTCCTTCATATAACAAAAATTTGAGTTGATTAGATTTTTTCCGTCTAAATAGGCCGATAGGCTGCCTACCTATAAACGTCACTATTGATCTGGGATTTTTTGTATTTTACAATTGCTCTCATTAGTTTCTGATTTCGTCTTTCTGTTTGTACTCGTATTCTACCTAATACAAGGTTGTACAGTGTAAAGGCCTTACTTTACTCTTTCCAACTCGAACCATTTTCGACAGCTCTCGTTAGAATTTGTTGGCCCTCCCTTAAGTGCACCTACTGCAGGCAAACTTTCACACAAGTAATTTGGATTTTATTTTTTTGCAAATTACTTTAATTAAGTTGCTGGCTTTCTATGCTGCAAGTTTCAAAAACTTGACTTCATTACTTCAACTGTCTTCCATAGTTTTGCTTAACAAGCATAAACATCCTTAAGGGATTTTATTGCTTGTTGTTTCGTTTTTTTTACTTTGCGTACGGGGGGCCACATTAACTATATTTCTTTAGAAACTTTGCCCAAATCAGTCAGCGACCAAACCCAGCAATATGACTTCAAACAAATAAACTTTAAAATAATCGCACTGCCACGTTCAATACTCTCGTAACTCAACATCAACGAGACAACGTCATACTTCATTAAAATTTGCATACAACATTTTACTGCTCATTGACTTTGTGAATATGATTTTTCCCTACCCGCAGTATTGGGCATATACTCCGATACATATAGACAAGCGATGAAAAACTGCAGCAACATCAGCCGCAACAAGGAGGGCGCAAAAAAAATAATCAACTTAAATTGTAGGTATTCCGTATATGAAATGATAATAAACATAAGAAAATCCGAGGCTAACTTTAAAACTTAGAGCGAAAAGCAAGCCCAAAGTCGAAAATGCCCTTAAGATGCATCATTTACGGCTGCGACTTCGACATCTTACCAAGAAATATGAAATATGCGGCACATTCTGCTAGTGTTTTTTGTGCTGAATTTTATGGCTGCCTACATTTTTTTCCTTGCTGCAATTTTCCTTTCAAAGGCATTGTAGTTTCTTGTTGTGCTGTCGTTAGTTTGCACTGCATTTCTGTGCTGTATTAGGGAGCTAGTGTTGCTGCAGTGGTTTAAGCCTTCCTTTTGTACTAAACCCATTCATTAAAGTAACTTCAAGTTGGAAGTAAAGGCGAGAATTAAATCACGTACACAAACTACAAAATTGCGCATAAAATTATTAATTTTTCAATAGAGCGACAGTGGCCGAGACAGCAACATCATCAGAAAGGGAATCAGCTTTGGCGGCGGTATCAGTAAAAAGATACACTCGAAAAAAAAATGTTTGGAAGTAAAGAATTTGCACTGATTTGAATTACATTTAGATTAGTTCGAAAATGACAATAATGATTATGTCGCTTAGGACAATATTGATTATGTATATAAAAAATAACTGCTGTACTTGATTTAAAAAAAAATAAAAAATTTAAGTCATAATAATGATAAAAACCGCATAAATGTAAAAAAAAAACAAAAACATATATAATAAGGATTGGTACGCCCTAATGTGCAACGCATGTACTTATATGAATAAATGTACGCACAAAAACACGCACAATCTGTGCTTTTGCATCTGTGGTTTTCAACGAAAGCCCATGCGAAACGGAATTGATATAAAAGGGTAATTCTCAGTAATTCAAATGAGACTCCCGTATAAGTCATTTGATTTGAAGCCGAAGTATTCATTGTCAAAAACAGCTAAAGAAAAACATTGGCGGGTTTAGAAACAGCTGAACAGTCAAGTTCAATCAAGTCAATATATTTATTCAATTTTTAAGTTGTTTCTGAAAATACAAAAACAAGAAGGTCTCGAACCAGAATACAAACTGTTCAAAAATTAGAAACGTATTTTGTTGCAGCCGTTTCAGTAGTTAGCTTGCATAGAGTCTAACACTCGACAGTTTGTCAGGCTAAGGACTAAAATGGCTCCAAGAAAATTACGTTAGCTTTTATTGAATTTTTTGACAAGTCAAGTCGTTCTGGACTTTTTCCAATAAACTTAAAACATTGTCTCTTTTTGTTAGAAAATACCTCCAATATTGCGGTTTTCCTGTAAAGTCTAAGTTATTGCGGCTTTTTCGGAAACACCGCTATTATGATGTTATTATAAATTTGATCCCTGCATGCACAGCTGTCTATTCGGCCCCTGTATAAATTAAGGTGACTGCACCAGCAGGATTTTTATTGGGTTAGTTAGGGTAAAGGATGATCACTTAGCGTGACGCTAACTGAAAAAATACCCTTTTTGTTAATTTGGGTAAAGCATTGTCGCTTAGCGTGGCGCTAACCCTGAAGATGTTGATGGTGTCTGCGATTGTTTCAGTCTCAATGCCAGATCGATCCGCCAGATGGGCCGTTTATCTAGAGGGTCCTGCTTGCAACGCATATTTTTCTCTACATCATCCAATTAACTCCGAGCTTGTGAATGTCTGTCCATTAGGTGGTGATTTGTTTGTTACCTTCTGTAACATCCCAACACGTACTGCTTTGATGACATGTACTTATAGTTGTTTCAACGCATGGGTATGATCTTCGTACCCTCAAGTGAGTTTTCCTCCGGTTGCAGTTCTCCGGTCAAGTGTGAATTTTCCTCTAATGCATCTCACTCGCATTTGGTGTAATCACTGGCGCTGCCTATGACTTTATAAAACAGGGAAGCTGATGAATATTGCTACATTAAGAAACTTAAACATTTTTCTTTTATTCATTTTAAAACTCATTCAGTTTTATTAAATAGTAATTTTGAAAATAAAAGAGTTTAAATCCCCCCCCTGCTCGTTGATGCATGTGCGGCTTCTTACCAAAAAGTCGTTCATTACTGCTTAAAGAGTTAAGACAGGAATAGTCGAAATTGTTTCTCGAATGAATTGCTTTAGTCATTCAAATTTTTTGTTTTGTAGACTTCCTGTTTGCAAAAACCCCACAAGAAAAAGTCAGGTGCAGTAAGGTCATGCGACCTGGAGGGCCAACGGAATGTGGAGATTCTAAATAGCAGCTTATTGTGAAATTTTCGACGCAATGCTGTTATAACAGGCCGGAAAATGTGAGGAGTTGCACCATCTTGCTGAAACGACGCAGAGTTGAAAGAAATCTCATTCGGCGTAGTTCTGGATAGAAAAACTCTCCCAACATGCTCAAGTAACGGTCTCCAGTAACCGTAACGTTGTGACCGTTTTCTTCAACAAAGTAGGGCACGATGCAGCGTGATGGAACAGCACACCACACTATGGCCGAAGTGGATGCAATTCCGTCTCGTGGAGTATCTGTGGGTTAGAAGCACTCTATATATGACAATTTTGTTTGTTTATGTTGCCGTTAAAAACCAAATGGGCCTCGTCAGACATGAAAATACAGTTCAACATGTTTTCGTCCTCTTCCACCATTTGAAGCATGTTCTGGGGGAAATTCCAAGCCAATCGAGAAGTCTGCTACTTTCAGTTTGTTGGAAATTTCAATTTTATATGGGAACAAGTCCAAATCTTTATGCATAATTGACTGCAATGAGTCTCTGTGTATACCCAGTTAAGCAGATAAGCTTCTTGTCGAAACTCTTAGACTGTTTTGTTTGGCAGCAGCTACAGCAGCGATTGTTTTCTCCGTCCAAACTGAAGGGCCATAAGTTCGAAAACAGGAACTTCTTAAAACACGTCTGACCTATTTTTTTAGCCGTCTCCTTACAACTAGTTCATTTTATATAGAATTGATTAAATGACTTAAAGATATATAATAGCTTATTAAAAAAGTAACCGCAAAGTGGCCGGAAAGTATGTTTGTAATACCTTGTATTGCTTTACTGATGTCCTTTTTATTTCTTGGTGGGCAGTATCTGAAACGGCTTACTGTAGTCGTATTTCCTGTTTTCCCTTCTGCCTACCACATCTTGTCCTTACTATTAGCAGGTAATTCTTGCCTGTCTAATATTTTCATCGTGATTTCGGATCTTTGGCGACTTAATAAAAACTTGGCGATTGTTAAACTAAAACTGGATTGACCTGAAAAAAATTCTTCGGCCATAGGCTGTCTCCCCGGCGTAAAGTTGTCGCTACAACAGCACTATTCTTTCGACACTCTGTCTTGATTAAAGTAAATATCAAATAACGTTACATTAAGTTTAAATAAATTTATAAAAAAAAGTTGTACACTAGCCACAATCTGAAAGGTAAGAAATAATATAAAAACTATAAATGCAATATTAATTTTTTTACATATCAAATTTAAGCTTGAGATGTCAACTGCAACTTCAAATAAAAACCATTGCCATATTGTTTATGTTGTAAGAAAATAAACCAAAACCTAAAAAAGTGAATTTCACAAAGCAAAAAAAAAAACTTGTACACTTACGAAATCTTTAAGTTTTTCGAGTAAATCGATTTTTTTGACTCTTTAGTATTTCGTATTTTCACACTTGCTATTTTTTAATTTTATAATCTATTTGAAATCGAATGAACCCGATTTTTAATCTTTTTTTTATAGGTATTGTAATCCCAATTTGATATAACTTTTTTGAGTTTTTTTTAAATTGTAAATGTGTTAGTTTTTTTTTAAATTTTTTCGTCATTCAATTTTTACAAACCGAATGACAAACTTCATCATGTAATATTGATCAATTACCATTAACGAATATATATAATAGATCATATTATAAGACGATCTAGCCACGTCTATCGATATGTCAATATTGGTCTAACGATATGAAAACATGAACAAATGACCCTAAAATTCTGCGTACAGATGTCCTTTGGTCATAAGGCCCAAATGGAAAGACACTTAATGTTCCAAAGAAAAGTAAAATTTTTTGAGTTTTAGCTCAATAGTTTACTGTATTGTTAATAAGATTCGGCCTGACTAAAGCTAGCGACATTTTTACTAGTTTAGATTCGTTATACAAAGTCTACAATTTGAGGAAACTGTTGTTTGACATTTATATAATGTGGCGTATGATTGATATTAATATTCACATATCATAATATTAAAGCGAATGATTAATATTTATATAGTTATATCAATCATACGCTCCATTGGACACTTATGTTAATTTTGTCATGAGATTGACTGATAAAAAGCTAAATATATTTACTATTTATCATTATTATGACTTGAACAGTTTTTTTTCTGGTTCGAGCCCTTTTGTTGTTTACTTTTCAGAATCAACTAAATAATTGGAGAAATGTATTGGCTATGGTTGTCTGGCAGACCGTACCATAGCCAATTTTTGAGTTAATTCTGAAAAAGAAATAACAAAAGGTCTCGAACTAAAATAAAACT
This sequence comes from Hydrotaea diabolus, assembly GCA_963513945.1. Classification (NCBI taxonomy): domain Eukaryota; kingdom Metazoa; phylum Arthropoda; class Insecta; order Diptera; family Muscidae; genus Hydrotaea; species Hydrotaea diabolus. Next base: position 119,829,906 of record OY740720.1, read on the forward strand.
GTTCAAGTCATCATAATAATTTTTTAATGTTCTTAAATAATTATACCCTACACCCACTGTGGGTCAGATTTTATGACTAAGCGATGCTATTAATAACACCATTAAGGAATTGAGATAGAGCACATGTTAAGCATCAGAATTACTACCTTAATCCATTGAACTGACAACCCGTGCCTCCTTCCGTCTGGTTGGTTATTTAAAGTTGTAATCAAAGTACAGGCCGCAATTATCAATCGATTTCATCGAAACTTATAAAATTTTTCAACCTTGAACCAATGATGAATCCTTTTGATATTGGTCCACTCTGAACCATGTTTTGATATCTTACCTAAGCTTTTGCCGATTTTTGAACTCTTAGCTTTTGCGACAAAACGTGAGTCCTTCCGCCTGTTTGTTCATTTATCATTGTAATCAAAGTATAGGCTGCAATTATCGATCGAATTCATCGAAACTTGTAAAAAATTTCAAGTTTGGGCCAACGGCGAATCTTTTTGATATTGGTCCCTTCCGGACAATATTTTTTTATCTTACCTAGGCTTTTGCCGATTTAAGAACTCACAGCTTTAACAAATACTTAGGATACCAATACTGACAATTTTTCGCCGGGCACACTAAGGTCCCTTTCGTTTTTAAGGTTCTGCAGCCAAAAAGTAAACCCGACCACTGTCAAATTTTTCATGGCTAGTTTGGGGCAACCAATCATTAAATCTGGTAAAACTGGACCATATAAGTTCAAATTTTCAAATTTTAGGCAATCATACTAATTACTTTTGGATTTCTGAACCTACTGCTCTAAAAGCCACAGTCTACATTCAATCCCAACCAATTTTAGCAAAGAGCAAAATTCGTTCTTCATTTTATAAATCCAATCAAGATCAAATGAAGTATAGTACATGCGAGCATGAGTGACCTATAAATATCCTGGCGGAATTTTGGCGGTCTGTTCTATATGTTCTATATACAAAATATGTCCTTCCTGCTCTGGTAGTGAGAAATCTTTTGAATTACAAAGCGGTGTATGGTCACGTCCGACTTTATCATTTTTTATTTTATAGCTGTGCCGATTATAACTGAATACGTACAGTACTCATCAGCGCATTAAAACAATCGAATTTTTCCATTCTTCTCTAATATCAACTGTTATGACAAAATTAACGCCACTATTTAGCTCAAGATCAGTTGGCAGATCTTCGCTGATAATGTATTTAGTCCAACGTTTTAAGAAACTCTGTTTAGTTGCCAACAGTCCTAGAAATTGTGCTCATCTACTTGTTCTTCTGCAAATTATGAAACTGGCTCGACTCCATATCGTTCCGGCCAACTGGGTATACCGTGAACAACATTGAAGAGAATTTAAAAAATGGTTCTTAAAATAACCCAAACAAAACTGAAATTGTGAAACAATTGCTACCGCTAGCATCCCAATAAGGGTTCACTAGATATAATTTGGGAAACCCTGTAGAAAATTATACTATGAAATTAATTGTTGTTAAGTATACGAGTATCTTCTGTTATTATAGTAAACTAAAACAAAGAGTGTGTAAGTGAACTCAGAATAAAAAATGTTGCTTAAAGAAATCTTAAAAAAACTTTTAATTCATTCATGTTGATTTTTTTCTCCGAGTGTATTAAAATATTAGTTTGCCGTATGCCACTATAAAGTATATGCAACAACTTCAATCCCCTTTACATTCGCACAAAACAACAAATGCATCCAAGTTATTTATGCAAAAACACTAGCAACAACACAGCTAAGAAAATGGCAAGAAGGTGGGTAGGGATAGGATGGCAAGTAAACAAGTGTTTTACCCTTTTAGTGGAAGACAGTGAGACAACAACGAAGAAGACGCCGACGACTACGAAAAGTTTACAGTGAAAAAAGGTAGCAGTTGCAAGCAATAATCAAGTCTGGCCGTGTGCCTGTCTAGCACAAGTGTAGGTAGGCTTAAAAGTGGCAATGTGCACGCCGGAAAAGAGCCAAACACTAAAAAACGAAATGCAAGGAAAAAATTGTTTTTCACTAGAGAGAAGGAGAGAGTGCATTAAAAATTAAAAATTGCTTAAAATATGATTTTATGGAAATTTCTTAATAACTTGTAATGGTACTCACTCAGTGCATCGTACGTCCCTACCGCAAGATCAAATGCAAAATGTTTCGGATGCCAACGTAAATCTCAATAAATAAAGATGAGTTGCTGTTGCATTGCGCAGAATGTTAATCGAAAAACCTCTTAAGGAATGTGGCATATTCTAATGTAATAAATTATTGGCATGCCTTGAAAATAGGTAAAATATTAATTAACACAAACAAAAAAAAGTTGTTCATGCTGGCTGACTTAAGTGTCTTTGATGGTAAATGTAATGCCTGCGTGTTCAAAAGATTTAGCTTGCGTAAAACATAAACTAATTATGCAGTTTATAATTGCATACAGAAGTTGCCTATAATAGAGAATAATTTGGCTGGACACTTTAAATGAAAATTGAATTGTGGTGATAGTCTCTCCAAGTTAGAGACTCTATCCGTCCCTGAAATTAGAGCTTTTTATAAAAAAATGTTTGGCGTACCACTGACAATCGTGTACAACATCCCTATATCAATGGCCAAAATCAATTTAAATGCTTAAGGAAAGAGTTTACTTAGTGGAGTTAGCTGACCCTAAATACACTCAAATAATCTTAGTAAAGATATTTAAATGCAAAGTTCTTTTATGGAATTTTTGGTTTCTTCTTGTAAGGGAAACAAATCAAAGATTTTTCAATTACTTTGAAATAGTATGTCATTTTCTCAGGAAAATCCTTAATCGAAAAAATGGCTTGCTTAGCACAAGTTCTTTTAAATAGTAAGAAATTTTCCCAGAAAAATACTCAGTATAAAAAATAAACTCCTTTTTTATTGTATCTATCTATTGTACTATCGAATTCGAACCATGGACCGATATAATATAACCTATCAATAGATGGGTGATGCTTAGCCGATACGCTATATGCGAAATTTGGTCTAAAGTGTTATATGTGGCTATATATCTAAGGGTAGGACTTATGTATGCGGGTAATAAGAAAAAATGAACCTATATATTCTAGTTTACTATTAGTAGATAGGAACCTACCATAAACAATTTAAGCTTTATCGGATTAATGCGTGGCTTCTAGAGTTACTGGACCTCACATCGGGAGGGCCCTTTGTGTGGGAGTTATTAAAAAACATGGAACTATTAGTGTATGATCCAATTTTACTAGTGATCGGTGTTTTCACTTGTTACGCACTTTGAGAAATTTTATTAATCTCTTATGTAGTACGAGTATGTGACTATAAGTGGTAGGTGAGAAGGTTCTGAAATCGGAAGAAACTTAAGTACTAACGAAAGCCTCTACCAAAAAAAAATTTAATAACTTTTTTTCTATTTAATGAATCTGGTTATTTTTTTTTTAAATTACAGATTGATTTTTAGATGTAACAAAAATGGAAAACTGGGACGCTGAAACAAGAATTTGGATTGTCCGCCGCTATCATGTACGGGAGTCCGTAGTTTAAGTTCAAAGAGAGTATAGGCTTACTTTTGGCAGCAATCCTCCGAGCAGATGGATTATAATGAGACTTGTTAACAATTTTGCCGAACATGGGACAGTCAACAGGAGACCTTACCATTGAAACACTTCAGTTCGGACGGAAGAAACAATCGCTGCTGTAAAAGCAGACAGTCGTTGCAGTCAATTATGCACAACGATTTGGACTTATTCCCATATAAAATTAAAATGACCAATAAAAAGAACGCAGCAGACTTCCCGGTTTGCCAGAAGATGCTTTTTAAATGACCCGATAAACAAACGAAATGTCGAATATGGAGTGCTTCCAACCCACAGACACTCCATGACGGCAATCCTCCGAGCAGATTGACCACAATGGGACTTGCTTACAATTTTGCCGAGCATGGAACAGTCGAAATAAGGCCTTACCATCGACACCCTACAGTTTGGACGGAGAAAATAATCGCTGCTGTAGCTGCTGCCGTACAAAACTTTTACCCATCTGCCCAAATGGGTAAAAGCAGACAGTCGTTGCAGTCAATTATGCACAAAGATTTGGACTTATTCCCATATAATATTCAAAAGGTCAATAAAAAGAACGCAACAGACTTCCCGATATGCCAGAAGATGCAACAAATGGAGGAAGAGGACGGAAACATGTTAAACTGTCTTTTGATGTCTAACGAGGCTCATTTCGATTTAAATGGCCCGATGAACAAACGAAATTGTCGAAAATGGAGTGCTTTCAACCCACAGATACTCCATGAGACGGAAGTGCATCCACTTCGTGTCACAGTGTGGTGTGCAGTTTCATCACGCTGCATTGTCGGGCTCTACTTCTTCGAAGAAAACGGCCACATCGCTACGGTTACTAAAGACCCTTATTTGAGAATTTTGGGAGAGTTTTTCTATTCAAAATTACGCCGAATGAGAATTTCTGTTAACTCACATAGTCCGGCCTGTTATAACAGAATTACGATGAAAATTTCTCAATAATCTGATATCCCGAAACTTGACATTTCGTTGGCCCCCAGGTCACCTGACCTTACTGCATCTGACCTTTTCTTGTGGGGTTATTGCCAACAGGAAGTCTAAAAAGCAAAACCATCAAATTTGAATGAACTAAAGCAATCCATTCGAGATACAATTGCGGCTATCCCTGTCTCAACTATCCAAGCAGTAATGAACCACTTTTTAACAAGATGCTGCTGATACATCAAAGAGCAGGGGAGGCATTTACATTCCATTATTTTTAAAACTAATTAAACTATATTTAGTAGAATTAAAAATTAAAGTTATTTGGGTTTTTTAATGAAGCAATATTCATCAGTCACCCTGTATATGATAAGAAATTGACCAATGTAAATCATTATACGTCCACCGAAAATTAAATGGTAAATTAAATTTGTCATTACGTTTGCAACACCAAGAAATATTTAACGGATACTCTATGAAGTCAATATGCGAGTAGTATTGATCTCGTAAAATGCTATCCATGTCAGTCCGTGTGTCAACTAAAAGCACGATGGCGGTCAAAGAAATAAATAAGTATCCAAAAATTTTGGATGATGACGGCTTAAGGTCTTAAGCTATTTGTTCTGTAACTAAGCGAAATCGAACCAGACAGGAAAAGTTTTCCTTTAAGGTACAAAGGGCGCCTCAGAAAAATGTACACTTTTTTTAGGTTTTTGCTTAACAAATCATAATTTTATGTGAGATGATAATGGTTAAATAGGATACTTGAGTTGGGACAAACATATTACCGCAAAAAGGAGCATGGTAATTGGACTTTTTGTTTCATGTGACCCAAAAAACGTATCGCATTGACAAAACGGGCGCTTAATAGTCAATATGGAAACATGGATACTCAGATTGAAGCAAATTCGACACCAGTTCAAATATAGAGTATCCGACGCTTATCCGAAAGGGTAATTTTCCGCTTACGTAGTGTAGGAACGGTGGATGGTAAATCAGGGTCAGTCTGGCCGTACCAAAAAACTTTTATACTTGTTTAGTGTTAACCCTGCTCTCCAAAATACCCAGATAATATCGGATTTGCAGCTGGCAAATTCGAAAGCCATTGTGTAGGCGGAATGAAGTATGAAACTTGGCTTTTTATCCATTCATGGTTCACACGAGCTTAATGAGATGGTTCTGAGTCTTATTTTTTGAAAGAGTGTATATTAACTCACAAGCTAATAAGATCAGGTTTTTAATGTTGCTTGTCATAGAGGGAAGGTAAATTAAGTCATCTACTCATCATATATCGTATATGTGTACTGCCGACATGGTCTCTACTAGTTTAACGTTCTATAGGGTGATCCATCTAAGGGTATTTTTTCGGAACAAAAAAAAATATAAAAATTCAAATCAAGTGTGGAATCTTTATTAGAAATTTGAAAGGATATTTTATGGCATTTTTTTTTTGAAAATACTTACCTTCAAATGTTAGTAATTGTATTGTGGAAATGAGCGCTCGGTGAGATATGGGAAGATCCGCTGTTTTAGACCAAAATTTTGTTCAGACCTATTTCTGGCTCAATGGCAAAGTCAGTAAACAATATTGCCGCTTTGGGCTGAAGAGCAACAAGAAGAGTTTCAAGAGGTGCCATTACTTAGTAGGGACATAAATACTGTTACACACGTTTTATGCTGTAAAATAAAAAGTACTAAATGTTTTTAGACCAAATATTTTTAATATATTTATTGATGTATATTGTATCCAGAAAGAATTAACTTATTCGAAATGTCCGCCTTTTGCCTTTACACACGCCTTAAGTCGCACTGGCCAATGCGTCAATAGCTGCACGAACCTCGTCCATTGGAAAATTGGCCACAGCTCGAACCAAAGCAGTCTTAAGAGATCCAATGTTGGGGTATCTTTTGTGACAAACCATGTCCTCTAAAACCGTCCACAATTTGTAATCCAGTGGGTTCAAATCTGGACTGCCTGAGGGCCATTCTTCAGAGGAACTGAACGCAAATTGTTTCGAGGCCAGGCCTGGGATGTTTTGGCCTTATGGGCCGGCGCAGAGTCCTGCTGAAAAGTCCATGGCTGGTTTTGGAACAGGGAATTGTTAAGAGGCTTTACAACAGCTTCCAAAACGGTTTCTTGGAAAACTTTGGCCGATGTTTTGACTCCTTGATCGCAGAAATGCAGTTCAGTAAGCACATGGTAAGAGATACCCCACCAAACCATGACTGAAGCTGGATGATGACCCTTTTCCACCCTTGGGATCAGTTCAGATGCTTCCTAAGATGACGGCGCATAAACTCTACCCTTTTGCTTATTAAATTTTTTCTAAACGGTAAAAATTTTTTCATCGGTGTACAAAATTTTTCTGTGCAAGTTATCAGCGTGCTTCACCAAAAGACGTTTGCATTTTGCAATTCTTTTTTTTAAACTGCAGTCAATAAATGTCCGGTACGTCGTTTGAAAGCCCCAAGTTTCAAGTCTTTTTTAATGATTCGACTAATGGACTTTTGCATGTTATTCATCTCACTGGCCATGATTTTCTGTTTTCAGAGCGGATTTCTGTAAATTCTGATTTAACGGCTTTGATGACATGTGGTGTTCGAACAGAGCGTGGGCGGCCCGACCGGTGGCGGTCTTTTACATCTCCAGTCTCCTCAAACAGTTTTATGCATCGGTAGACGAACATGCGGTTAATCCCTAGTGGCCGGAGCGTTTTGAAAATAGCGCTTTTTTATTTCACACTTGAAAAGCGCTATTACAGCGATACAGTTCTCATTATCAGACCACTCCATGATGAAAGTTGGAACAATTTTAAAATAAGACTAACGCTATTGAGGTTAGCTTTCAAACCCCATATGACATTAACGGGGTAGGTTCAGTTCTACTATTGAAATGGGTGTGTTCAATGTTGTAATAGTATGTATGTCCCTACTAAGTATACCCAGGGAAAACCACGGTTTGGTGCGGTTTTTAAGCTGGTGGAATCATCGGTGCATATTTTTTAAAAAATGATGATGGCCCGAACGTAACCGTAAATGGTGCTAGCTCTCGTGCTATGATATCGGACTTATTGCAACCTAAAATTGAAGCCCGTAATCTTGACGACACTTGGTTTCAACAGGACGGTGCCACTTGCCATACAGCTGCTCAAATAGTGGATCTTTAAGAGGTCACTTCAAAAAGCAGCTTATTTCACGTTTTGGACAGGTGATTTGGCCGCCAAAGTCTATACTGACAAACCAGCTACGATTCAGATTTTGGAAGCCAACATTACGCGTGTCATTCATTAAAGCCATACCGGTCAATATGCTCGAACTAGTCATCCAAAATTGAACCCTCAGAATGAAAATCCTGAGGCGTAGTTGCAGCCAATATTCGAAGGAAATTTAATTCAAAAAGTAAAAAAATAAATTTAACACTTGATTAAATTTTTTATAATTTTTTTTTTGTTCTGAAAAAATACCTCTAGATGGATTACCCTATACAAAAAGTGGGCTGGACGAATAACTTAATAAAGGCACCTTCGGACTACATTTGCAAGCTAGTGATGCAATTGTGATTGTGCACTTTCTAAGGCTTTCTTTCTTTTTAGTGTAGTTTACATTTTACTACACTAAATTAGACTCAACATTAACACAATTTGCTAAATTATTATTTAAAGTTAATCAGTAGCAGCAGCATTAAAAGTTCGTAATACTTTTCCGTAACACTTTGCAGCAATTGAACCGCAATTTAAAACATAATGAACCACCTTCGTTCGTTATGACAGCCCGTAGTTGTTGGCTGGATGGCCAGTTCGTGGTTTATTTACCATCATTATCGGATAATGCGGATAATTGATTTTTTCCTTTCCACTTTTTGATATTATTTACAGAATTTGTTTCTTCTTTTTTCGGTTGGTTGTTTTCGGTTTATAGTCAATAGTTTTTCTATTGTTGTTAGTGTTGGTAGTGGGATAAGCAATAAATAATTAAACATACAATGTTAACAGGAAAAGGAAAATCAGGCTGTAGAAAAACACGTACTACCTTGTCCGCTAACCAACAATACTTTCTAGAGTGCCAGCAAAGAAATCTGGAAAAAGGCGAAAAACATAACACCAGCACCACCACCGAGCACCATCAACACTAAACAACGAAACATTTCAAATAACACTTTTAAATGTCTGGTAACTACAAATCAATTAAAATACCAGAGGAAAAGCAAAAGAAAAATCGGCCAGCGAGAGGATGAAGAAAGGCATCAGGTACCCAAAGAAAAGTAGGTTGTCAGGCTGACTTCGTTAGGCGATTGAGAAACAACCGCACCGCACCACAGTCGCAGCCACAGAAAAACAATAAAATTTTGTTGGTGTTGTTTGCTGTTTTTTTCTTTGTGTGGGGATTTTTTAGTGGTTGAAAAAGTGCCAAATAACGACATTCTTTGAAAGCCGCACCAAGCTTTTGCGCTTTGGTAACAAGTTAGTCAGTCAGTCAGATGAATGGTGTTTTATTTTTGTTCGGCTGGTGCACTTAAAGAAAAACTGTAAAACCTCCTCTATATTTTTAAATTGAAATACTCGTATGTCTTCTCTTTATGAACTGTCCACAATCGAACCTCGGTGTTTTCTGTAAGCACACTGCCTATCAAACAAAGACATGACAAATTTGCGTTTTCATATTTTATGGTCGTATTTGATGGTCGTGCTGGGCCCCAAGAGTCCTTTAGTCTGATCCCACTTCTAGACAAATCATACAATAGCACATATGTATGTTTGCATTTGTAACTATATTTGCTTTAATTTGAGTCATACCATCTTTCCGTTTCTACTAACACCAGCTTGTTCTGATCAATCTGTTGTTTAAAGCTATATTAATAGGATTTGAGGCATCGAAATGCAACAAATCGCTGACCACCTGCAATCGCGACCACTTATATTCACAGTGTAGTCCATATTACCTCTTAACTGCATTAACCACCCACCTTTAAATCCGATAAATTTCACACAACTTGTTGTGTTTTAGCACAATTTTTTCGTTTTTTTTCAGTCTGTACTCTCTCTTTCTCTGCCTTTAAAGAAATTAAAAAGAAAAAGAAATCATCAAGACAAACTCCGAAAAACACCAGCAACATTAAAGGCAAACAACAACAGCAAGTTCCATTAAAAAGTTAGAGGAGATTGAATGGAGGTAGACAACACCACCAGCAACAGCTAGCAACAACATCCAAAGAATATGTCGGTGTAACGCCTACTTGAGACATGTGATAAAACGTTTAAGCCATGTTTACAAGTGAAATTCTATTTTCAGCTAAAATGGATTGTTGTCGTCAGTCTCAACATTTTGGCACTGCCATGCCGTGCAGTGCCCAAACACCGGTCGCACAATCTTTGTGGCGGCTTGGCAGGAGGACACCGTCGGTGACACCACAACAACAACATTCGAGGAATGGAGACAACGACAAATCCGCAAAATGTGGGCTAAATGTGAAATGGAGTGACAATTAAAAGTTAATTATGGGAAATTTTTCGCTTTTAAGAGTTGGCTGACATTTCTACGAGATTCGGTGCATTAAAGGATATAAATTGTAAGGCATTTTTAGGCTCAGGTTCTCTGAAAAAATGTGACACGTTAACAAGTTTGTCCTAGAAATGCATAAATCGATACTAAAGTCAATTGCCTCTCTCCCAGAAAATAGTTTTGTAAGGTCACAAGGCCCATAAATAGGCATATAACCCAACATAGCTTTGGCGGACATATCTTAAAGGCCGAAACCCGACATTACAGACAGGGATTCCTTCGGGTAGAGGCTGTTAGTCATACACCAGTAAAGAAAAGGTTCAAAATGGAAATTTTTTGTTTGTTGAAGCAACAAATTCCTACACAGATAAATTTCTATATTTCACATCAAGAATGGTTAGAACGATTTTTAAGTATTAGGACATTTGATCATTAAAAAAAGTTAGTAGTCACTTAGAAGATAGAGTAGAATGCGCCCTTCTAGTAAACAAGGAGAAAAATATAACAAGGAGGAAAATGAAAATAATGAGAACGAGCAGTTTTTTTAGGAAGAAAAAAAAAATGAAAAAATAAATCGGCGTTAAAAAAGTACTGATACATTTGTTTTTTTTTTAATTTCTGGTTTTATTGGTAAGGTTGAACTTTGTCATTTAATAACTGAACCCAAAATCATTCCTACGACTGCCACAACTGGCTCGGCAGTACCTCATACGACCAACCCAATTTTTTAGTACATTTTCAATTGTTTCGGGTCGAATCTCTTAGATGGCAAGTTTGATGTCATGTTTCAACACTTCAATTATCTCTGGATGCTTTGCGTAACATTTATCCTTAATGGAAAATAATCCAAAGAACTCAAATCAAAACTACGAGGCGGCTAATTGACATCACAACTTCGGCTATTCGAATTTCAAAAACAGTGCGAAAAATATCGATAGTTGAGTTGGCTGTGTGACATGTGGATCCGTATTGTTGAAGCCAAATGTCGTCCATGTCATTCTCTTGAATTTTTGGAAACAAAAATTCGTTAAATAAAAGTAACGTTCACCGTTGACGGTAACAGCGGCTCCTTGCTCCTTTTCTAAGAAAAATGGACCAATATTACCGCCAGCCCAAAATCCACACAAAAATAATGCCGCTAGACCAAAATCCACAAAAACAGTGAATCGTTGGGATGCGTTCAATAGTCACTAGTAGGTTCTCTGAACCCCAATTTTGCTTATTCACATAATTATCAAAATGAAAATGAGCTTCATCCGAAAACAAGATTTTATTATAGTTAAATTCTTCATCTCCTGCCAAACAATCTTTATCCCTTTATGCGAAGTAAAAACGCATCGGAAGTTGTTGCATTACTGAATGACAAAATTCAACCTTTCCATTAAAGCCAAAAATTTGAAAAATATATCAGTACGTTTTATTTTCAACCGATTCAAATTAAAACTATTAAATCGCCCACCCTATACAACTCATTCCATGGCGAAGAGTATAGAAGCTTCGGCCCGGCGAGCTGAAAAATTATACATTTCTTTGATATACGAGTACAGTTAGAACCGCCTATTACGACATTCGAGGCACCGATTAAATTACGTCGATATAGCCTGCTGCCGTTGAAAGCAATATTGTTTAAGTTTAAATTCAAATTTTAAAAACATTAATAAGCCATTGTATTGTAATTTGGTGCTGCAATCAAAACCAAGATAAAAATTAATAAAGATAAAAGTCGCTCCGTCCGACATATATGATGCCATTTACCATTCTGTGTTTGAGCTAGGCCGATCTTATTATGTGACATCAAGAGACTGAGGAAAATATTTCGTGAGGACTACATATATGAAAACTTAGACCGATATGATCATCTTTCAACAGGGTTACTTTTAGGTCACACAAAAGGCACTCTGCTTTATTTGGGCTAGATCACAATAAGAATGTTGAATGTGTAGAGTTTAAGGATCTCAAAGCGAAAAGGACCTCAAAGCGAAAAGGACCTTTGTGAGGGGACTTTATCAACAGATGAACGAATATGAACAAGCTTTGGTAGAGTTAGATTTAGATAACATCGGAAAGGAATCTTCTCATGTGGCTATGTGAAACGATTGATTATAATTTCACCATGGTTGCTTATAAAAAAATATGTTATGCTTAACTTGAGGAAGATCGAAATGTCACTTGTTGAGTTGTTGTTTGCCATAGCTACGTATATTCAAAAACAGACATAATGTTATATTCACAATGTCGTTAATTGCGATGTCTTTGTAAGCAATTCTACTTATAATGCAATATAGAAGGTGTCATTTGTGTCTTTGAAATATGGTCGCTATAACCGGTATGACGTGTTAAGCGAAGTATTAATATAAGGACTGCTTTATATATCTCTTGCCTAATAATGAAAATCCAAATATTTATCATCAAAAATGGATTTATTGTTTTTCAAAGTATTTTTTTTTGCATGCGCTCAAACCAATTGTCGAAGCACGTCCACCAAAACATGCTTTGTGAACGCTTCAGCAGCATCTTCTGGCGACGAAAATCGTTTACCACGAATTTTTTTCTTGATGTGCGGGAATAACGAGAAGTCATTGGTTGCCAAGGCGCATGGCCCATCAATTCGACGTTTTGGTCGGTCAAAACGGCGCTGGTTTGAGCCGATGTGTGAGAGCTCTAATTGTCATGGTGCACAATGATTCGCTTTCTCTTGTTCGTTTTTCGAATTTCTCCGAAGACTTCAGGCAAACAAATTGTGGTGTACCACTCAGAATTGACCTCCTACGTTGCTCAAGCGGAACAGTCGCCACATGACCAGTTTTGCCGAAAAAACAGCGACCAACTGCTTCGAAGTGCTTCTTCCACGAACAACTTTCATTGGATTTGGCTCGTCCTTGAAGACTCACCCGGTCGATTGCTGTCTTGTTTCGGGCTCATATGCATAGATCCATGATTTGTCACCTGTGACGATCTTAAAAACGTCTTTTGAAGCACCGCGATCGTATTTTTTAACATTTCTTTGCACCAATCGACACGAGCCTTTTTTTGAGCTACTGTCAAATTGTGTGGGATCCAACAAGAACAAACCTTCTTACGGCCAGGTGTTCATGCAATATCGAATGGATTCTGGTTCAAGAAATACCCAAGGATGCCTCTATCTCACGGTATGTCACATGACGATCTTGCATTATGAGTTCACGCATGGCATCAATGTTGTCTGGCACAACGGGCTTTTTTGGACGACCTTCGTCTCTGAGCGAGCTTCGGCCACGATTGAATTCATTAAACCAGTTTTTCACAGTGCTATAGGATGGTACTTCATCGCCATACAAAGATTTAAGTTCATCGATGCACTCATGTCATGATAATCCACGTCCAAAGTTGTGAAAAATTATCGCACGAAAATGTTCACGAGGTAATTCCATTTTTTTGCCAAATTGATTTTTTCAAGTCACTGTAAACAACACAAATGATGGTCGTACGTCAAAACGTTCTGAGTACGTTTATGCTAAAAAATGTCAAACTTTCCAATGGAAATGTTAGATGGCGCCAGGCAACACTTAGTATTGCCTTTTCCAGATAAATATATAGCAATCCTCGTACGTGATTTCGACCGTAATTCCAAATGGTTTCAGGGTTACCAAATAACTATAAAAACTTCTCACGATGCCAAAAGTAAAATTATTTCTCAAATTTGGGTAAAGAAAGGGATATACAATTTTATCATAAATTTAAATATGACCTTAGTTTTAACCGCCAAAGGGTATTCGAAACCGATTTTCAGTTGCATTTTCTGAACATCTAAGAGGGCGACGCAAAACTAACTGGCCTGGCACATTTTCAGTTTTACTAGCACTTTTTTTTTAAAGCAATCTCTTATAAGCCATCTGTCAAAACTTCCGAAATATTTAATGATTATTTTCTTTGTTACAGGTGATTGAAGTAAACAAGTTTTATAATTTTTGAAAAATGGAAAATAAAGAGTTTCGTGCGTTAATTAAATACTTTTATATGAAAGGTTATACGCCACAATTAATTAAAGATGAATTGGATTCTGCTTATGGTGATAATGCACCATCATACTTCACCGTGAAATCCTGGGTTCAACAATTTAAAATGGGTCGTTGAAGTACGGAAGTTGAACAACGCTCTGGAAGACCGAAAACTGCTACTACTAATGAAAGCATTAGAAAAATATTTAATGAAGTGACTAAAGATAGACGAATAAAGCTCAGAGAAGTTGTTAAAATACACGAAAACAAGTTTGGAGTATTTTACATGATGAACTCCACATGAAAAAGCTATCCGCAAGATGGGTGCCATGTTGGACCAATTCCGAGGAGCTTTTAGCGATTTATCAGCGTAATCCAATAGAGTTCTTGCGCCGACTCATAACTGTTGATGAAACATGGATCCATCACTACATCCCGTAAGCAAAGAACAGTCAAAACAATGGATAGAAGCTGGTAAAAGTGGTCCCAAGAAAGCTAAAACTGTTAAGTCAGCAGGAAAGGTAATGGCCAGAGTATTTTGGGATGCAAGGGGTATAATATTTATTGATTATCTTGAGAAATTGAAAACTATAAATAGTGAATATTATTGTGCATTATTGGATCGGTTGAGTGAAGAAATCAAGATAAAACGACCGCATTTAGAAAAAAAAAGTTCTTTTTATCAAGATAATGCTCCTTCACACACTGAATTTTTAACTCAACAAAAACTGGCCGAATTACGATTTGAAATTGCTCCGCATCCACCATATAGTCCAGATTAAGCTCCTTCTGATTCTTGTATCCAAATTTTCTTGTTTCCAAATTTAAAAAAATTTCTCGGTGGCAAAAAATTTTCGTCCAAAAGCGAGGTTATTGCTGAAACTGAGGCATATTTTGAAGGTCTTGAAAAATCTTATTTTTCGGATGGAATTAAAAAACTTGAAAAACGTTTGATGAAGTGTATGGAAGATTATGTTGAAAAATAAATAATAATAATTCCAAAAAAACGGTTCTTTTTATGTTAGGCCAGTTACTTTTGCGGTCGCCCTCGTAGAAGTGAAATGGTTAAATATAGTTGGCTATGGTCAGTAAAGGTTATTTTGCTCGCTTTACAAATTTATTATTACAGTTCTCCAAATTATTTGTCACGTATCACTCGTAATGGAGGCAATATTCAAAAATTGATTAAAGAGTCAGAATGGGAACAAATGTCCTCTAAATTTAGAAATAGCGGTGACTCTGCTGAACGTTCGTTATTCCATGTTGAGGGAGGATTTACAATTTTATTTTATGATAAAAAGGTAAACGAGTTTTTAAAAAATGATTTTCTCAAAAGATTAAGTTTTACTTGTTGAGGAGTACTGGTGATAGCAGGTTTCTAATGTGTAAATGTGTCTTTCAAACTTTAATATCACAAATATCCCTATTTAAACACACTCTCCGCCATAAAAAGTATTCCCATCATTTTAAGCTTTCCATATCATCCATCCCATCACACACATGCATCCAGACGTTTTCCTTTAACCCGTCTCCAACATATCTAACCTTTAACCGATGAGCCGTTATTAGTTAATTTAGTTTTAGTACATTGAGAAATTAAATTTTAATTTACCATGTAGATGACAGCGCAGAGTCTAGGCTGCGGGCATGTTAAACGCTGTGAAAAGCCCACCAATCACACCGCCAAGAAAACGCACTTTTAACCCACCCATGCTCTGTCGCCTGCATGCTCCATACCAGAGACCAACGGCCAAATTGCATCATACTAAACATGTTTAGATTTTTCTAAATATTCTAGAACCAAAAAAAGAAATGAAAAA
Source organism: Hydrotaea diabolus (assembly GCA_963513945.1). Taxonomy (NCBI): domain Eukaryota; kingdom Metazoa; phylum Arthropoda; class Insecta; order Diptera; family Muscidae; genus Hydrotaea; species Hydrotaea diabolus. The sequence continues at coordinate 119,845,702 of OY740720.1, forward strand.
AACGTTACATGTGGCGAAACCGTTATGACAGCCCACCTTAACTTACCCAGCGCTGTGGATGTGGAGGATAAACGAAACTTTTATGAAATTAGCCAAAAAAAAGCACGGTCTTCTTTAGAAATTGTACCAGGCAAATATTGTGGCCGTAATAAAAAAAACGACTTTCTTTGTGTTGGCTGTCTTAATGGCCGCCCCCTGCGCCTGTCCACGAGTCGGTCGGTGTGCATGATGAGTTGATCTTTTCCTCGCCATTACATACATCACATCAAACCAATTTCGCGCTTTAAATTTCTTAAAAGGTTCAACTTTACAACACCGCCACCACCGTCATCATCATCATGATCACCATCGTTGTACGAGTACGTCGCCGTCTTGCATACAAACCTTCTTTATCTTTTGTCCCAGACAGACAGACAGACCGACGAAGAGATGGACGGACGGACAATGTGTATCGTCTGGTAAGGATGGATAAGAGAGTATTCATTGGTTGGTTCCGCATTGATGTGGTGACGCTGTTGGTGGATGCCTTGGAAGTCTGGTGGAACTCATATTGTCACATGCACGCGACAATGGCAATAATGTAAAAATTCTTGTTAATATTTGTTGTCGCAAATTAAGGAGTGTTGCCCTCGCCGTTCTTCATATCCATTGCAACCTATTAAGGAGTGATTGTTATAAAATGATAATCGCATTTCGTGTGAAATTATTTGAAGAGATGAACCTGAAGATGGTTTCAGATATAGGGGCACAAGTGCATATTATTATTAACTACTCTTGTTTGTAAGCAAATTCAGACTTTCTCTTTGGGTGAGGAGAAATATTGGACTCAGGTCATTAAAGGATTTGTCACATTTTAATGACGGGTAAAACCAAGTCTTTGAGTCATCAAAGATCCATACTTAACATCATTCAACTTTTTATGTCGTTTGTCCTATATACATCATCCTGTGAAGGACAATTTTTTGCAGGTTTAAAAATATACGTGACGCCCAAAATAGAAAGGGACCTAAGGCTAAAAACCAGTTTTGTTCAGGGGAGCCATTTTAAATATTAGGTCCCTTTCTATTTGCGCTTAAAATCGTCGACTTCACTTTCATAAAGCGCGCATATCTCTGGGAGGGCATGGGATTGGTCTCATTCGAAGCTCAGATGTTGTCCACATCAAAAAAAGAAAAAAAATGAAAATTGATTTTTTTACCCTTAGGTCCCTTTCAATTATAATAGATCGTTACGAGTATTAAACTAATTGGTTATCAATCTAGTGGTACTTTTTCATAGAGTTTTTTTTCGCAGATTAAGCGTGAGTTGTGTCAAATTTTATTTTTTTTTTTACAACGTCTCCAAATTTCAGTGTTTGCTCGAAGAAGATTCGCTGTTTTCGACCAAAATTTTGTTCAGTGATGAGGCCCATTTTGGCTGAACTACAACGTCAATAAACAAAATTGCCGAATTGGGCTGAAGGGCAACTAGAAGAACTTCAAGAGTTGTCATTATATCCACAGAAAACCACGGTTCATAGGCTGGTGGAATCATCAGTCCCTATTTTTTCAAAAATAATGATAACTTGAACGTAACTGTGAATCATGCTTGCAATAGCGATTTGATATCGGACTTTTTGCTTTTTGAAATTGAAGCCCTTAATTTTGACGACATTTGGTTTCACCAGGACGGTGCCACTTGCCATACAACTGGAGCTATTAAGAGTTTATTTCGAAGTGCAACTAATTTCACTTTTTGCACCGGTGAGTTGGCTGCCTAGATCGTGTGATATCACACCTTTAGAATTTTTATTGGGGCTACGTAAAGTCCAAAGTATACGCTGAAAAACCAGCTACGATTCAGGTTTTGGAAACCAACATTTCGCGTGTCATTAACGCCAGACCGACCGAAATGCTCGAATAGACATCCTAGCGCATCCTAGTTGCAGCCAACATTTGAAGGAAATTAAATACAAAAACTAAATGACATAAAATGTCCTTTCGAGTGAACAATAAGGATTCTCTTCTTGATTTGAATTTTTGTACTTTTTTATTTTGAAAAAAATACCTCTAGATTGATCTCCCGTTATTAGACCAAGTTCAAAGCTGTCACTCGTGCAGCCGATTCCGGGGAGGATATTTTTATTTGTTCTATGGAAATTGCAGACTTTGATTCCATTTACTATAGTTCTTAAGCTTACCAATCAGATTTTGAAAGCCAACATTATGCATGTCAAATGCTCAAACAAGTCATCCAAAATTGGATCCTCGGAATGGACACCCTGAGGCGTAGTTGCGGCCAATATTTTAAGCAAATTATATATAAAAAAATAAATGGCCTATAATGTCCTTTCGAATGAACAATAAAGATTCAACACTTGATTTAAACTTTTGTATTTTTTTATTTTGAAAAGAATACCTCAAGATTCTGACTTTTAGAGGGTGGTTCAATTTTAAGGGCCGATTTTGAATAAAACAAAAATTATTTAGACAATTTTTGTCATTTCTGATTATTATGATAATATTGGTATGGTACAAGTATGTATGCCCAAATGCCCGCCGCAACCTCGGCGGCACACCTCCATCCGATGGTCCAAATTTTGGATGACGCTGAGGCATAGTTGAGGTTTTATGCCGTTAAGGTGCCGAATTATCTCATTCTTTAGCTCTTGAATTGATGCTGGCTTATCGACGTACAATTTTTCTTTCAAATAACCCCAAAGAAAAAAGTCCAACGGTGTCAAATTACATGATCTTGGCGGCCAATTAATATCGCCACGCCGTAAGATAACATGGCCATCGAATTTGTAGCGCAAAAGAGCCATTGTTTCGTTAGCTGTGTGGCAACAAAATACGCCCTGATGATGCCGCCAGCCCATAAACCGCACCAAACAGTCACTATTTCTAGGTGCATTGTTTTTTCGACAATCACTCTTGGATTATCATTCGCCCAAAAGCTGCAATTCTGCTTATTGACGAATCCAATATTCATAATAAGCCTGAATAACTTTAACGCGCTGCTCGCTTGTGTATCTTTCCATTGTTCAAATTGAATTACAGTGCGCTCGGGATAACGTCAACTAATTAAAACCGCGGGTGTTGACATTTACCAGATTGTTGACGTTTATCAATATACAAATTTAAGACCAAAATAGTATTAATACTGTAGTTTAAAGCGTTTTTATTACTTATAAATTAAAATCAAACAAAAATCAAGTCCAATGAAAAACAAAAACAAGGTTTTCAACCTAAATACATAAAAAACAAAAAAAAACTGAACAGAAAAAGACAATTACTACCTATCTATACACATAAGGGAAACCCCCTAAATAGAAAATTACACACATTTGTATGGAAATATTTTAACCGTTACTATTTTTTGAATTATGTGAGTCGACGTTTTAGAGCTTTGAGGTTTGGTTGACGTTTCAGAGTAGAAAATACAAATAAAAAAGGGTTGACGGTTTGGGATGTTGACGAAAGGGGGATTGACGTTAGCCCGAGTTCACTGTAGTCTTAAATTGAGAAATGTGAAATGAAATGCAGAAAAAACTTGACGTTTAGGTGTGGTTTGCATTTAACATCGGCTCTTAAAATTTAACCACCCTTCATTACTTATCGAATATCGACATAATTGTATCCGGTTTGTTAAATTATATCAGGTGCCTGGTTTGATGTCTGGTTTTCGGATCGATTTTAAAGAAAAAAAACTACTAACGTTTGAACCAAGACATAGTTTGATTCAAAAAAGCTCACATATTTTTTTCATACATTGGGTGCAGTCTTCCACAATTCCTAAGCAACAAACACTAAATATATTTATTCGCCGAACGAGTAATAAAAGAAGTTCAAGATATTTATCCCTTGTGTATAACAGTGCGATTATTGATTTAGAAGATTATAAATCAAAATAAGATTTTGTTAATTACTTATGTTACATAATAATATTTAAAATGTTGCTAAAATATTTTTCAAAAACAAAGGTTATTGCAAACTTCCTAACTAACATTAACGCAATTTTTAATAAACTTGAAGATATTACAACTTATATCCAGAATTAACTATTACAACTTTATACCATCTATTTTGTTAATTTTAAAATACATTTATCCTGAAAGCCTTATATAGATTTCGGATAAAATTAAAAATTTGTGATCAGCGCACCAAAATCAATTCCAAAAACTTACTTCCTAGAGGATTTTCTGCAAAGTGTACTTTGATGCACATTTTCAAATCGCTGTTTCTTGAAAACTAAATAATATATCTCAGATCAAAATAGGGAGTGAAGCGCGGAATTTAGCTTATTTGGGAATGAAATAAAAAAAATATGGACCTTAAAAATTTTTTTTTGTACTTTAGTTATATTAAACAGTAAGGGAATTTTTAAGCTACGTGGTTTAAAATAGCATATCTGGCAAATGTCGACCTTCGCTATCCACACACTGCTGCATACGCTTTCCGATATTTTCATGAAATCTTCCAAGCATGTCGACTGGTATTCTGCCAATTTCAGCCTCAATATTGTTAATTAGGTCTTCCAAAGTGTTGGGACGGTTGATATACACCATCGACATCAAGTAACTACAAAGGCAAATATCGCATGGGGCTAAGTCTAGTGAGCATGAATTGTTTGCCGCAAACAATTCATGGTAACTCTCGCTGTGTTTGCAGTGGCACCATCCTGTTGGAACCATGTATCCTATATTGCATTGCCTCAAGAGCCGGCTGAAAAAAAGTCTGGAATTGCCAAGAGCAAGTGATTGCTTCCGAGCAGAGCGTTTCGGAGATTGCAGTACTGCTGCTCTTACTCTCTCGATGTTTTGTGGTGTTGTAATCCATCTCTCAGGTCCCCTTCGTACACATGACACATTTCCTGCTGTTCTCAATGAAGTTACCCAATTTACAATTGATTGCCGTCCAGGAACAATTCCGCGTAGGGAAACAGGGAATTGCAAACGAAAAGCACGCTGCACTGTAATGATCGAGTGCACATCTAAAAAAAAAAGCTTCAACACAAACTGACCTTTCCTCAAGTGGCTAGTGCCACCACAGTCTGCTTTGCAAAAAAGCAAATTTCCGCGTAGATACCTTTTTACAAAAGAAACAACAATTTCTTGCTTTTTTGTAAAACTTGATTGGTATCTATTTTTATCACGAAATAGATACTAAAATATATTCCATTAAAGTAATATTCATTCTCGAAGATGTAAGGCCCAACGATGTTTTCAGATGTGTTCCCACACCATACTGTACACCTAATGGGGTGTAATTGGCGTTGATGAAAGGCTCTTGGATTTTCAGAACCCTAGAACCTACAGTTCTGCTTATTAAAAAAGCCATTCAATTGCAAATGACCTTCATCACTCATGCGTTTGCGTTCAAATTATTGATCGCTAATTTAAATTATAAAATTCTTTTATTCTAGTTTTTTGTACAGTTGTGAATCTCTCCATTATATATTCTCCATGTGTTATATATATAATCTGAAAAAAAAATATATAAACGAAAAAGTTATTAATTTGTTAAACCCACCCTGTATTTACAATTATACACATTTCATGATTGCAACCGAAATTCTTCTTTTTCAACCGTCTTCAAACTAATTTATTTACTTTGTGTTTAGCACTATTTAATATATGTGACTAACATCAGCATAAACTCATAATTCCTTTCTTTTGCCAAAGGTCATTGACTTGTTCATGGCTCTTAATGTATGCCAGGCTTTGGGCGCCTTAACTGAATTCAGGGTGCATCTCAAAATGCTCTCTCCTTTTCGTATAACCCTTTGTCAATTTTAAATTTTGTATAAACCCCTAAATTAACTCTTTTTTCACTCCCGACACCTTGGCGATAAACTCATTTAAGCTCAAAATATATGTTGCAGCTTAAATTATAACACTTTAAGAGATAAATAAAGTTTATCTTTAATGTAATTATCCAATAAAATTTAAAGCTTAACATTGCATTTGCAGCAAACCTGCCCACGTTAAGCTACATGGGAGACCACGATGCAATAAAATAAAAGCGAGCTCAAATATTTAAAACCTTTAACAGAAATCCTTAACTTTATTTAAAGGTTCATGTATTTCGGCATTTACAAGCGAACACGGCCAGTTAGCTGCGCCGGGTGTCTCGGCCTTTCATTGGAGGTTAAATTGGTGGCCGCTCGACCGACCGACTGGCTGTCTGCCTGCCTGCATTGTAATTTTGCGATGGATGGTAAAAATACAATGTATGTCATTTGATTAATGAGGCCACGTTTAACCATCGATCTCCATTTAGCATTTACAAACTGACACGCGGTCTGCCAAAAAAAACAGAAACTCCGACTCACAGCATCAGAAAACCGAAAATTACAAACAAATTACGGGAGGGGGGGTTGAAGCGATACAAACCGTCCGACAGATCTGACTTTGGATGCTTAAAACAGACAACAACAAAGGCAAAAACAAAACACCAAATACAACAGAGATACACTCCGATTCGGAGATACACATAAATTGCAATCGCAAATAATAGCGGCAGCAGCAGCATTAAGCAGCTTTAAATGCATATAAACAACAACAATAATAATAGCAAGAGCTACAACAACAACAAATTGCCACAATAATGAATGGACAAAATATATATAAATAATTGTAATGGATTTGGTGGTTTTTTTGCGCTTTTCATGTCCGTCCGTCCGTCCCGATATTTGGGGTAAACAGTGGAAGCCGCATAACAAAAAAAATGTTAAGCATTACATCTGAAGCCAACCACAATCAGCGGCATTGTTTCACTGCGATTTTTGTGAGAAATGCTTATGATTTGGTTTTAAAACAAATTTTGATAAATCAGTTTTGTACCTGATGAAAATCCTTGGCTTTTGCTTAAGCTACACTTTTGAGTTTCCTTATCTCGTTGACCATTACGTTACGGCCGCCAACAGGCTACTTACAACAGCTTGTTTTTTGCAACTTGCTGCCTGCTGTGAGCTGATCCAATTATTTTTGATATTAACATAGATATTACAATGGCTTATTGTATTTAAAAACATTTGTTTTTTTCTAATAATCAGGAAATACAATTTGTCATAGCCGAGCAGTCAGCTAACGACATAAAGCTGAATGCCGACCACCAGGTGCGATGAGGTTAGAGTAACAATTGCCCAAATTATGAACGATAACGATGTAGTGATCGAAGGAATTCTAGCAGCATAATAGTAATAAGTAAATTCAACAATTTCTCAAAAATGTCCATTGTATTGGACCATCATGAAAACCTTGTAACGATCCGGTCTAATTTTACCAGGCTTCATTATAGATCTTCGTAATTCTGCTCCGTAACAGAAACCCAATCAAGCAATTACAGGGTGGGGCCGACCATGTACCCTACACCAAACTGTTCTCCATAAGACTTCAAGCGACTGTCCAGATTTTTAGCAAGATCCTACTTAATATGTTACTTGAATTGACTTCTATGTCGTCAGTCTATATTGAAATATATACCGATATCGTCCAAGTTTAAACGGATTGGTTAAATATTGCGCTCTGCCTTTATTTGCTCTGGATCACAGTATCTATTTGTCCTGTTAAGCTGACATTTAACGGGGATATATCTAAAGGTTTACCAGTATCATCGGACTCTGGTGGTAGTGGTTATATGTCGCTCATCATCATAAATATAAAAATCGCCCCGACCCCCATGCAGGGGGGGCTATATTTAGTTCTGTACAAAATTTAAGCAAAAACGAATTTAAAATGTGACTTGTAGGGCCGCACACCCTAAATCATCCTATGTATTAAGTCTAGACAAGAAATAACTCAATGTGATACAAATTATCCTTGGTCGCCCATAACGTACCGGATTTTCCAATAGGGACTTAACATTTTCGTATCGTTATTTGAGCACATGTCAAACATTTTTAATGATATTTCAGTGTCAGTCAAAGTCAACATTTTCCTCATGGTAAAGTTCACCTACGAGCAACGTGTGGAAATCATTAAAAATGACTTCCAAAATTCTGAGTCGGTGGCTCTGGCGAAAAATCATCTTCAGCGATGAAGCTCATTTCTGGCTGAGTATTTTTTGCCAATAAACAAAATATGCGGATGTGTCTCTTGAGGCACATGTAGGTTTGTTGCTGTCCAATATGGGGGCTATACGACCTTTTTGGTCCAGTATTACCAGTGCAGGTTAAAGATCCTTTCCAAAAATATCCTGCACAACGCGGCGCAAAATTAGTTTTAATACATGATTTCTGGAGTAGCGGGACATAAATTTAAAAAGGTCCTTTGTATTGGATCTTCATGAAAACCTCGTAACGATCCGGTCTAATTTTACCAGGCTTCATTATAGATCATTGTACTGCACTAAATTCAAACACTAGCCAGCAATCCAAACATTCAGAATTCGGTCCGAATTCTGTACGATAATCTGCAAAATGTTCCGATTTCGGATTAGAAATCCCTCCGAGTACGTTACGAAAAACATATGAGAGGGTTGCAGCGAATTCTGAACTACTTCTCTGAAAAAAATCCTCAGCTAAACCGAACAGAATTCGTTATGATTTCGGTAAGAATTCTCGATAGAGTTCAGATATTGTTCAGAATTGTCTGATATCAGACATTTTCGGCTAATTGGTTTGCTGGGTACCTACAAACATAATTAAACCTGTAATATTTTATATTGTTTAATTATTTATATTATTATTTAATTGTGTCGTGTTGTCCAGTTTTACAATACTCATAAGTAATTGAAACGAAATGTAAACTAATCGTATTAATCAAAAAATTAATTCTCCTGAGGATGTCGGAAAAAAGCCGACGAAACGTCGAGAAAAAAAATGTGAAAAAATAAATTAGTGTTATTTATAATATTGACGATTCTCAGCCCATTCATTAAAAACAAAAAAAAGGGTTTACATTTTTTTTATACCCTCCATTACAGGATAGAGTGTACAATCACTTTGTCATTCCGTTTGCAACACCTCGGACTACTGGTCGGAGACCCCAATAAAGAATATATATGTTCTGTATCGTCGTAAAATCTAAAATGAGATTGCCATGTTCATGTCCCACATTAAACTTGTGTTGACGAGCTTAAACGTTAGGTATTGGAAATGGGCCAGATCGATCAAAAAGTAAAAATGTTGCCCAGCACAAGGGCAGGACTACCTATGGAAAAATGGACAAACCTGAAATTAATACACAATATTTTATAAACTAATTGAGATATGACAATGATATTTGAAACATACGAGGGCGGTTCGGAAAGTTCTTAGCCTATCGATGAAAGAGAATAGTTAGTTTTTCAAAAATATTTTTATTTTTCAATATAATCTCCTGAAACTTCAATACACTTAGTCCAACGCTTATCTAGCAATTATATCCCTTGATTAAAATAGTTTTCCTCAAGGTCTTCAAAATAGTGGTTTACAACTATAATTGCATCTTCATTTGAGGTAAAATGCTTGCCAGCAAGGAATTTTTTTAGATTTGGGAACAGGTAAAAGTCACTGGGAGCTAAATCAGGAGAATATGGTGGGTGGTCAAGCAACTCGTACATTAATTCGTTGATTTTAGCCATTGTTAAAACACTCTTGTGCGCTGGTGCGTTGTCTTGACGAAAAATTATTTTTTTGTATTGTCAGCCAGGACGTTTTTCTCGAATTTGTACATTTAATTGATCTAAAAGGTTGCAATAGTACTCTGAATTTATTGTTTTACCCTTTTGCAGATAGTCAATCAATAAAATACCTTTGAAGTCCCAAAAAACCGTTGCCATAACCTTACCAGCCGATTGAATTGTTTTTGCCTTCTTTGGGGCACTTCCTCCAGCTTCAGTCCATTGTTTGGATTGTTCTTTTGTCTCTGGAGTATAGTGGTGGATCCATGTCTCATCAACAGTTATGAAACGACGCTTAAAATCCATTTTATTTCGCTGAAAACGATCCAAACAAGCTTAAGAAATGTTCATTCTTATGCGTTTTTGGTCGACTGTTAACAAGTCCGGCACCCATCTTGCAGAAAGCTTTTTCATCTGTAGTTCTTCATGCAAAATTAAATGGACTCGATCATTTAAGATGTCCATGATATTAGCTATTTCACGCACTTTTATTCGTCGATCATTTAATACCATATCATGCACTTTGGCTACAATTACTGTTGTTGTTGCTGTTTTTGGACGTCCACTACGTGGTTCATCTTCAATGCTTGTACGACCACGTTTAAATTCAGCAACCCAATTTTTTACTGTTGCATATGAAGGAGCACTTTCACCTAACACATTCACCATATCATTATGAATTTCTTGTCCCGATAAACCTTTTTTATGTAAATATTTAATGACACCACGCATTCCTAATTTTTCCATTGTAAAAAAATCGCGGATGCGTCTTTTGTGAACACCGGTTTCTATATGAAGGAGTTGCCAGATCGAAACAAAATTTAACATGTGTTCATAGCAGAGGTGGAAGTTTCCAAAACACTTAACTTTTTTCTGTTTATACCGCGCTTTTTGTGCTAGGCTAAGAAGTTTCCGAACCGCCTTCGTATGATGTTGGTATGAAACGAAACATATATATAATGGAGGATGAGTGGCAACACCCCCTTTAAGGAACTGCACGTATAGCCAAAGTAATGGACCGATTGTTATAAAATTGTATCAGAATGATATCAATGACAAGCATATCGTTATAGACTATAGTGTGTTTAAATTGGACAAAAAGGCTTGGTCCCGCCAATACAACCTAAACTTTGAAAGATTATATCTCGTGAACTAATACATATATCACGATAGAAATTGAGAACAGTTCCACGCCTCCTTGAAAAAAAATATATTGGACCGTAATCCAAATTTAATGTGTTCAGCTGATTCCATTATATGATGTCTGCCTTGCCGTTCCTCTGTCCGTCAGCCTGGCCATCTGCAGCTTGCAATCAAGCTGCAGGTCGCAATTGTTTTTCGATCATTATGAAATTTGAAGGAAGTACGTTTTTTGCGCTAAAATGAAGAAATCCGGTTCAATTTAAATAGCTTACACACATACTTATATATATGAACACATGAACGTATAAGAACACATGAACGAAATTTAAACTTTTTGAATAAGGGATTTTAGCGAAATGAATAAAATAGGAACATCGCTTATTTTACTGGAATAATTTGATCGCATAGAACATTATGTGGGCACTGTTAAAAAATTGTTTTCCACACCAAATGTTGCAACAATGAAGCCGTACACGACACCTATTTGTAGAGGTGCAAAAAAGTTTCTTTTCATGGATAATCGATAAAAACAATATAAATTAGAGACTTTTTTGCTAATTTATTTTTTGTCTAACCACTTTGCACTGAAGGATCATGAAATATCCAAGAAAATTGTTCTATCCTTCCAAAGGATCAAGTACATAAGGGCACCGTTAACATTTTATTGAACCATATTGTGGATTGAGGTTTGTCATTCGGCTCCTGTATACAGGTAATGTACAAACCCACATAACGCAGTTTTTCATTTCATTTAAATCGTGAAACTTTGTGTTTTAAAAACTCTGTACAACTAATTTTGTTTGTATCGTTCGTAGAAAGTGAGAGCCCCAGTTCAATGTTGGTGAGACATTTATATTTGTCACCAACTGCATCATAATAAACGACATGGAGTTGTCATTAATTTGTCGAAATGTTCGTTTTTTTTTGTGCCAACCCCCCGGAAAAAGGAACAATTTTCACACAATATTTTTTAAGAAAAAACAAACGGAAAAATTCCCCATAATTCTGGTAATACGATCTTCGAATGTCAGCGTGTCGAAGAAACCTCCTGTGAGTTAATAAAAATTAATTTCTATTTTCAATTCATTTGGGGTTAATAACTCTTTGCAATCCCCATGTTGCCAACGAAATCATAGAATCAATGGACGAACATTCGCTTCCTTTGTGGCGTTTCTTGAAAACCCCCAAAGTGAATGAATGACAACAATTAATTACATTTTGTAACTCCAACAAATTCCATATGCAAGTACACTCAGTGCAGCCTAAGAAATGAAATTTTGTTGTTTCCAATATAATTTTTTTTATCGACTCATGTGGCTGCCACCGCCACATCGGATCGAGTAGAACAACCAGCGGTAATAACAGCATGGAACATGCAACATGGATATGCTCCCTACAAACTGAATGCAGTGCTGCATGTACACTGCAACATTTTTAGTGTCATAAGTTTGACAGTCTAAATGAATGCGTTGATGGAAAAGGATACGGTTGCGGTGTGTATTGTAATCACTGTGTACGTACGTACATACGCGGACCTGGACACGGATAGGGAAAACCAGCGAATTGAACACACACAGCAGGCTTAATTTGGTTTCAGTTCTTTTCTTTTTTTTTGAGAAAAACTAAAAATGATGATGAATGGTGTGAAAATGAGTTTGGATCAAATTTCTCGTAGTTCTATTGTTGAACCACGTCGTCGTCGGCGGTGTTTTCGATATGAGAGGCAATCAAAATGTCTTGTTTTTGCTGGTTTGCTCTATGATGACGAACTATCTAGGGGAGTAAACAGAAAGATAAAGTGAATGACCCCCATTGTTTGGAGTACACAATAAAATAAAACATCCCCTCTATTTGGGTAGGCCTTGAAGAATGAGTTTGGAAAACGTTGCTCATTTTGTGCACTTTTGGATGCACATAAAGCCAAGATTAATTTATTTAGATCATAGAACCCATTAAAGATGGGGTAACAACAAATCCTTAAGTATGTCCAATGTGATATCAGTTTAAGAAAACAATGGGAGGGAAGAAAAGGACATTTGGTCGAAAGAGAGAAAATCTAGCAGAATGGCTGAGGATGTAAAAAGACTAAGAACTCTTTGAAATAGTAGATTTATTATTCTTAAGAATTCAGCAGTAAGCTAGCAGATTATTCGAAGTCTTTAAGAAACCGTTAATTTGTTGTTGCGGTAGACTTCATCTGTCTCACTGCAAAGTCTTCCCCTTAAATGTCTTTGCGGCTTTTACATTAGTAATTTCGCGATATACCTATACGATTACTCGTAATGCCACTCACACTGTGGCCTGAGCTGACTTCTGCCAAAGTACTTAATTTGAGATTTAGAATATTATGGATTTACCATTGACCGGTTCGTCCACCTATTCTGAGGCCTTCTTACACATTTAAGCACATTAGGAAACGGTATGGCATATCTCGTTTCCAAATGGGTCGTTGTGACCCTGGTTATTTTATTTTTGTTGCTACTTAGCATAAGAGATTCTATACATTCTAAAGTGCATCTGCATTTGATAGTGTCTGAGTGCAGGCTTTTGAAAACCTCAATACTACTCGTATCTAAGTAGAGAGAAGCTGTGTAATTTTGTTTGGAAATTTGCTTGGTAGTCATGTCTATTGCGAATAACTCTGCTTAAAGCCAACTCCAAGGCTAGCTAGTCTGCATGAGGTGTCTACTTTTTGATTGCAGAGCTATTTCTAGTCGATTTCCTATTCCTTTCATTATCTTGAAAAAAAGGCTGTGACCTAATATTATTAATTACTAATGAAATATCTTCATTAGTTTTCTCAATCATTCTATGTCATTCACGTAAAGAACAGATTTGTTGCCATAACCGAAAATTTTTTCAACCTAATGTTGGTGATTACACGTACAGCAAGTAACGGATATAAGAATATCTTTTATAAGAAAAAAGCTCCTACACACAGGGAACTGACCCGTAGCCACAACCGAATGATTGAGGTTACATGTACCTTGAGGTTACATGTGCCATCAGTACAACCGAATGTTAATTGGTGCTTCGTAATTTTAAGTTATTCGAATTGTAAAGGGTGGTTAAATTTTAAGGGCCGATGTTGATTGTGAATAAAACACAAATTGTTCAGAAATTATTGTCTTTTCTTTTTATTATGATAATATTAGTATAATTCAATTATGTATGGAGCAAAATACCGGCAAAATGACCACCACGACCTCGGCGGCACACCTCCATCCAATGGACAAAATTTTGGATGACGCTGGGGCATAATTGAGGTTCTATGTTGTTAATGTGCCGAATCGACGTACACCTTTTCTTACAAATAACCCCAAAGGAAGATGTTTAACGGTGTCAAATCACATGATCTTGGCGGCCAATTAACATCGTCACGATGTGAGATAACACGGCCATTGGATTTGTCGCACAAAATAGCCATTGTTTCGTTAGCTGTGTGGCAAGTGGCACCGTCCTGTTGAAACGACATATCGTCCACATCCATATCTTCCAATTCGGGCCATAAAAAGTTCGTTATCATCTCACGATAGTGAACACCATTCACAGTAATTGAAATACCGGCCTAATTTTGTAAAACCGCACCAAACAGTCACTCTTTAAGGGTACATTGTTTTTTCGACTATCACTCTTGGATTATCATTCGCCCAAATGCGGCAATTCTGGTTATTGACAAATCCACTCAGGTGAAAATTTGCCTCATCACTGAAGATGATTTTCTTCGAAAATTGATTTTTCATTTTCATTATAAGCCTAAATAACTTTAACGCGTTGCTCGCTTGTGTATCTTTCTATTGTTCAAATTGAATTAGTCTGAAATTGAGAAATATCAATTTTTTTTTTATATAAGCTTTATTTGAATTATTGAATCTGCTCCAAAGGAGCCTAACAATAAGTATACGAATCTTAAGTATAATTCAATAATGAATCCTAGTATGGATTTCTTGTAATGTGGGTCTCTGCTAATTGGCAGGAATTTTAATTAATTTGGTCAAAATAGTATATAACTGGTATGGATCACACGTGAGGATTTTAAACCTGGTTTGGCTTAAACCTCGTGATAAAGGTCCAGAGGACCCTTACAGTCATTTACAGAGTGTTCGCGATATTATGTAGAGTGAAGAACTCTAGTTATGTATGTATAACGGATAACTCTAGAATAGCAGAGTGGACGACGTAATTTGGGTTTTGTGGGTTTTTCGCGTTGACTGTTTTAAGGATCACGTATGAGAGCATTTAAGCCACGTGACGTAGAATGAAGGATTCTACACAGTCTTTTTTGAGTGTTCGTCCGCGATTGATATTGACTGTTTTAAAGATCACGTATAAGAGCGTTTAAGCCACGTGACGTAGAAAAGGATTCTACACAGTCTTTCGGGCGCGTGTGTTCGCGATTACTGTTACGGATGAAGATTAGAAAACACGGCGTTCGTTTCTCCGAAGTCTTAAAGATCTGGGACTGCACAATAATTGTCTAGCAAGTATGTTATCATGACGTTCGAGCTTCTCTTTGTGCTTTATATTGATTTTTTGAATTGCCTCTTTAACGAGAGGTATTTTCAAGTCTCGGTGGATATTTTCATTCCTCATATACCAAGGGGCACCGGTAATAAGCCGCAATGTCTTCGATTGGACTCTTTGGATTTTGTCGAGATTGCTCGAGCTTGCTTTGCCCCATAGCTGGGCACCGTATAACCAGATAGGTTTGATTGCACTGTTGTATAGCAGGACCTTATATTCAAGACTTAGTTTTGAGTTCGCGTTTAGGAGCCAGTGAAGTTGATGGACCTTGAGTTTCAGTTGAGTTTTCTTGGCTTCGATATGACTTCTCCAGGTGAGTCGGCGATCCAGGTGGATTCCAAGGTATGAAACATGATCAGATTGAGAAAAAGGGATATTGTTTAATTTCAATGTCGGACAAGTGCTAAAATTCAGTGTGAAAGTTACCTGTGTGCATTTAGCCTCATTGACTTTTATTCTCCAGTCAGAGAGCCAAGATTCTACTCGTCTGAGATGTACACCTAGATTCATAGATGCAATATCCTGCTTTTTATGTGTGGCCATTATATCAAATGAAATGCAGAAAAAAACTTGACGTTTAGGTGTGGTTCACATTCAACATCGGCCCTTAAACCACCCTTTAGTTGTGGTACCCAAACTCGATTTTTTGCGTGCAGGCATTATATTATTGCTAACAACAAATACTTATACAAAACTCACTACAAACTACTTATCACTTTCTTTTGATATTGACATTTCTACAATTATTTATTGGCTTTGAATAAAGCAGGCGATCTATCAATCAGCTATTGTAAATCAATTAAGAGCTTTATAAAAATCGAAAAATCAAGTATGCAACATTTTCTTGCTGGTCATCGTTCACATACTCGTACGTATCGTACAAAATTTTAGTAAAAACGATTGAACTAATAAGGGGTGATGTAGCTTATAATGATACGCCCACGCCCACAGCCTAAAAGTCATGTATAAAACATCTTCTTCCTGGTCGTCGTCCACATACATGCCAAATTTCAGTAAAAACTGTTGTAGCATAAGGGCGTGGTGTGATGTACAGACCAACAATACATTTTATAATATTAATATAGATTACAAAAATGACAACGTATAATCCGGAGATTAACATGAATTTTAAAACATAAAATGAAGATACGCTTATTTAGACATCTATTTGTTTAGTTTAAGTTCTATTCTCTCTATACGTTTTCTTCAGGCAATGGAACAGAAAAAGTGCAATTTCTTCAATTTGGTAAGATCATAGATAAATGCAATGAAAATGACCAATACCACGTAAGTTAACCATGAAATTTTACTTTACTGAAAATAAATGAAAGCAACACTTTTTAGTGCTACGCCAACATAATCAGGCTGCCCAGAAAAAATATGCCAAAGATTTTGCAACACTTATTGAATAAACTTTTCTGCCGTTTTGAACTATTTGGCATGTTTGAAATATTAATCGGTCTACAAGTATAAACCGATCTATGACTTTATTTGGTTAACTGATGGTCGCTATAGTGACTTCAACAGACAAATATCGCCCTCTGACATTTCCATTGAAAGTTTGACATTTTTTAGCATAAACGCACTCAGAACGTTTTGAGGTACAATTGTCATTTGTGTTGTTTAAAGAGACTTGGAAAAATCAATTTGGCAAAAAAATGGAATTAACTCGTGGAGATTTTCTTGCGATCATTTTTCACAACTTTCGACGTGGATTATCACGACAAGAGTGCATCGATGAACTTAAATCTTGAAACTGTGAGAAACTGGTTTAATAAATTCAATCGTGACCGACACTCGCTCAAAGACGAAGGTCGTCCAAAAACGGCTGTTGTGCCAGAGAACATTGATGCCATGCTTGAACTGATAATGCAAGATCGTCATGTGACATACCGTGAGATAGAGGCATCCTTGGGCATTTCTTTTACCAGCATACATTCGATATTGAAGGAACACCTGGCCGTAAAAAAGGTTTGTTCTCGTTAGATCACGAACAATTTGACAATCGCTCAAAAAATCGCTCGTGTCGATTGGTGCAAAGAAATTTTGTAAATATACAATCCCTGTGCTTCAAAAGGCGTTTAAAGGGTCGTCACAGGTGACAAATCATGGATCTATGCATATAAGCCCGAAACAAAACAGCAATCGACCATGTGGGTCTTCGAAGACGAGCCAAATCCAACGAAAGTTGTTCGTGAAAGAAGCACTTCGAAGCAAATGGTCGCCCGTTTCTTCGGCAAAACTGGTCTTGTGGCGACTGTTCCGCATGGGCAATGTAGGACGGTCAATTCTGAGTGGTACACTACAATTTGTTTGCCTGAATTCTTCGGAGAAATTCGAAAAACGAACAAGAGAAGAATCATTGTGCACCATGGCAATGCGAGCTCTCACACATCGGCTTAAACCAGCGCCTTTTTGACCCGGCAAAACGTCAAATAGATGGGTCATCCGCCATACAGCCCTGACTTGGCACCCAATGACTTCTTTTTATTCCCGCACATCAAGAAAAAATGCGTGGTCAACGATTTTCGTCGCCAGAAGATGCTGTTGAAGCGTTCAAAACCCATGTTTTGGAGGTGTCTCAATCAGAGTGGAAAAAGTACTTCGACAATTGGTTTGAGCGCATGCAAAAGTGTATAAATCATGCTGAAGAATACTTTGAAAAACAATAAAACCAGTATTAGGCCAGAATTATATATAGCAGCCCTCGTATAACTGTGCTCTCTAGCAAAAAATTGCAAGTTTTTCTTTAAAAAAATATGAAATCTTTACAAACCTGATGTGCTTAGAAAAAGTCTCTATAAGAAGGAAATGTGCCGCTGGATTATTATAAACTCGATCAATTGTGTATCAGGTCGTCTACGTTCTAGGAGCTATGGAGTCTTTATAGGCTTCTCGAGTAGGTAAAGAAAATATGCCGCATTCTACTACGTCTACCTGTTTAATAGCAATTAACCATATGGGGTCCACAAAAAAATGAAACAACACCACCACATCAATATCGAAACACATAAAAATTTTGCTGTCACTGGCTTTCGGTACATTTTGATACGTTACCCCAGAGTGATGGTAGCTTGACCTACAGCTCTGGCATTGTTTGTCATAGAGGCTTCCTCTGCATGAACGTCGTCTTCTTTTTGCACGGAAGACCATCATCAGTCACTGCATCAGCATGAGCATCATTTGACAGCAGCCCTTCTGTTAGAAACAACAGCAAGAAAGAGAAGCAACCGAAAAAAACCAACAAAAACATTGTTTGACATTTTTGACACAATATGTAATTGACACTCGCACTTGTTATATGAATCTTCACTACTTTGCTCCATACTCGCATCGACACATGTAGGAGGAGGAGAGGAGTTCAGTTTTAGTTCAGTGTTAGTGTATTACACTCCGACAGTGCGTTATGAATGTCATAACTTTCTCTCGCATCATGAGACGGTCGGTGGGGTTCAAACGTCCCCGTCCCGTTCTCCGGCTGTGGGGCAATGGTGGTGGAGCAGGGATATGTGGACGCTATGTATGATACGTACGAGTACTATGTGGTACCGGCTGATGGCAACAGCGATGATGATGACTATGACTATGACGCTGGTGATGTTGATGCTGTTGAAAATGATTTATTTCATCACTTGTTATAACTAATGATAACAACATACCAGAGAGTCATCATCATCTTTAGACGATTTTTAGTTATTGTTCAAGTGGTGTTGTTCATTTCCTGATGATGGAGCTGCCACTGCTCCTGCTGCTGTTGGTGAAACTGGATGTACGAGTATGTTACAAATTTGTATCTGCTGCTGTTCATGTTTTGCTGGTGGTGCTTGGTACTGGGTCTGTTTCTGGTGCCCGGTAATGGTTCGAGAATTGTCAAGTGTGGAGTAGAAGTGTGAAAGATAATCGATTTGTTGCTGATGACATGTTGTGCGCTTAGGAGGGTTGATTTGAATTTTAAATTGTCATCGAGGTCAGCAACAAATTTACACAGCAAACTTATGTTTGGCTGGTTTGCAGTCAATGGTCAGTGGAGTTGATGTCAAGTAAATGTGTTTCTGGCAGTTTGCCAGGGAATACAATTAAATTGATGATGTGTGGGCGTAATTGAAGAGCATGATTTTTTGGAGGGCTACCGATTTTAAATTATCCTACGGGTAAGTAATAATTGTGCCCTGCCTTCTAATGTGAGAAAAGGTCCCAGTTTGTTTCTCAAGCGATACTAAGGAAAATGCGTGGTCACTTTAAATAAGAAGTATTAAAGTTGTATACAGAGTGATTCATTCATTCATGACTGGACAAATTTCACCCGCGAATTTCTAGGTTCATTTCATGAAAATATGTCCATCTACGACCATGCCCGAAAATGCAAGGGGTCGTAATAGCAGCGGTTGAAAATTTTCGGTCGGAGGGTACAAGGTTAAATTGCAAAGTTCTGAACCAGTGGTTGGAAAATTACCTAAACGAAGCCCAGAAGTCCTACCGTTCCAAAGTTATGACTTTTCGACTGAAATGAAAATAGTGAAAATTGTCCAATCGTAAATGAATCGCCTTGTAAACAGAAAATATAAAAAGTCCTTTTCTGATTCGAGATACAGGGTGATACACCAATTGTGCTACAAAATGAAAATCAACTTACTTTATTGTCATTTAATGTATTTCATTATTTTTTTTTATAGGAAATTTATAATGGTGAGAAGATAATAGACTGTATATAACTTCCAAGCTCATTCACGCATATGGGAAAACAGATCAGAAAATTATTCATTGTGGCCCGAAGGGTTGAAGTTGGGATAGCTTCAATTATTATATTAATGGACTGCATCAATTTATTTCAAATTTAAACCTCTTGCTTGATAGAACCCCATAAAAAAATCTGGTGCAGTCAGGTCCGGTAATCTTGAAAGAAGAATTTCTGGATATTAATTTGTTTAGGAATTTTCCTTGGAGCTCTGCCATAACCGACCTGTGCAGTGGCTCCATCTTGCTGGAACCAAATGCAGTCGGAAAAGTTCTAGGTAAAAACTCCTTCAAAATCTTTATATAACGATTCCCATTGACAGTCACTCTTTCACCGTTTTCTGCAAAGAAGTATGGCCCTCCCAATGCAACTTGATGAAACTTCGCACTACACAGTAACTCCTCCTGGGTGCAGTACCGTCTCACGGAGTATTTGTGGATTAGAATCACTCCATATACGCCAATTTTGCTTGTTAACATTGCCGTTTTGATCAAAATGGGCGTCTTCAGCCATAAAGAAGCAACTTATCAAGCTGTTGTCTTCTTCGGCCATTTCAATAATTTTTTGGCAAAATTCTATTCGAATAGGCAAATCCAGAGGGTTAAACTTGCTTTGTACGGAAACAAGTTAAAGTCATCATGAATTATCCGTTGTAATGACCGTCTGCAACTTGCGCTGCTAAGTTTTGAGGCGAAATACTTGGATTTGCCTGAATTGACGATGCGCATGGTATCTTGAACCCGAACATAGGGATCTCATGCGATGCTTCCAGATTCGACAAACATGTTTACCAGCCTCATAATGGTCCATCTATTCGGGGGAGATCCGCCATACTCCTGCCTAAATTCCCTTTGGTCGGAAATGCAGGACTGCAAAGCATTGTACTAGTGCAGTATCCAAATCCTCTATTCGGTATCCCAAGCATTCATTTTAATAAATCTAAGTACAAATCTTTCAAATAAACCAAAGAATAAGCTGATTGCTCACAAACAAAAATGTTATTACGTTTTCTTTTTGTAGCACGATTCGTGTGCCACCCTGTATTAAAGAAATCCAAAGCAAATATCTAGCCATCGATTGGAAACCGAATTTATTCAAAAACCAACCAACAAAAACACGTGATCAGATTTCATAAAGAGCGTTTAATTCCAGAGGTGTAGCAACGAGAACTTAAGATAACAACAGGACAACGATGAACGTGAGTACGAATCGGTGGAAGAAAAGTCAGACTTTCCAGAATGTCGCTCAGGGTGTCTTCTGATGATCATCTATATGAGGAGACAAAGATCCGTACCATACGCAGACACCATGTCTTGTTGTCTAGGCAGTATCTGCTTAGGTGTCTTCGCAGTAGCCATCCCAACCACCAATGACAAGATGCCTCCGCCCAGGTACGATCTTCATGATCGAGAGAGAGAGAGAGAGAGGTTCAGCGGTACAGAGAGAGCCTTTAGATCATCGAAACTTTCAGGCAGGTCTAAACGACATTTACGCTGATGAAGTCGCAGCAGCAGTACCAGCTATTGCGTTAATGTATCGCTAGCTATTGCGTTAATGTATCGCTAGGGGATCATCCCGCAGTAAATTGACCAGAGGAGAATGCGCAACCTCAACAGAAGTGCCTTGGTCTGCTTCTGCCGAGATCTGAATGGCGCAGGCGCCTTAATTCGTATTTGGCGCATATTGGTGCCAACGTTCCGGACGTTTGTCCCGCCTACCACATGACATGCTGCACCTATTTAATTGTCCTGTCAAGCTGACGCCTAGGTCTCTTTGGACGCATCTAGTTAAAATAGCTATTGAAGCAGATCCTCTATACAGCGGATGTGGCTTTAAAATGCACGTAACGTTCTTTGATAAATGTGAACACAATCACATTACATTTGCGACTTTTAGAGCGAAGAAACACCAAATCCGGAGAGACGGTTGTGAGGGGGCTCTTTAAAACCACCATACTGTGGCCCCACATTGAGAATCTGCCGCACAGCAAACCTCATTTTGAATCCAACTTGCAGAAATTAAGCATAGTGCTTAGACAACTCAGGTCAAATTGAACCACATCGCTCCAAGTTTTTATATAGCACCCATTAATAAGGTCCCGCCAGTTGTACAGCTTTCGTGCTGCAGAAATGACGTTTTGTATCAGATCTGTCATAATGTCTTAAGCGGTGAGTTGTCTGTGTAATACATTGAAGTATGGTTTCCTATAACCTGTAGTCTATTACGTTTTTCTGGACCAATTTTTTTAAGATTTTTGATGAAAATGTACTCTTTGGAATAGCAATCATGGATGCCGCACCGAAGGAGTATAAAGTGAAATCAAACCGCTCGTATTGGACGAATCGTACATGCTATGGATTCAGCATTTCTTGTAGCAAGTTTAATCTATAACAATAATTAATTAACAAGTTGTAGTCTATTGTGTAATTTTATTCAGATTTAATTTATCCATCTTTTACCAGCGTTGGAGTCGGTCCATCCACCAGTTTGGTGAGAGTATGGTCGTGGCTCTGGATATCTCTGGATATAGAGTTTGGCTCGGTGTACTCACATCAAAGCTGATCGCATTATATCGAACTTTCTTACAGATCGCACTATCAGAGTTGTTGTAGATGGGTTCTCATTCAACAAATATAGGCTAACCGCAGGAAAACCACAGGGATATGTCCTTTCTCCCTCTTTATTTCTTATTTTCATTGACGATCTTTTGGGTCAGACGGTTAATCCAATCTACCCTTTCAATCTATTCATTCGACCGTAGGCCAAATTTTCAACATATTGAAGACAAAAGGCGAATTATGGATGAGACACTTGGCAGGTATTTACTAGCCATTTCTGAAAGGAGTCGAGTGAATAGAGTAGATTTTAATACGCGTAAGACTCAGTGCTGCTTGTTGTCTCACAAGCGATTCATTGACCCATCAGTACCGTCATTATCTATCGATGGTATGGATATCGAACAATCGGATGCTCTTGATGTTCTGGGCATGAAAATACAATGTGACGCTTGTTGGGCGAGACAAGTATTCGAAGTGTCAAAAGAAGCACTCAAGTGCATAGGCTTTTTAAAGCGGTGCAAGAAATATACAACTTACATCAGGCCGAAGATGGAATACAACTCTCATACATGGGCAGGTGCTCCAAAATCATCCTTGGAGCTACTTGGCCGTGTTCAAAGGAGAGCGATGGTGCTAATAGGTGACAGAAGGGTATCCAACTCTTTTGTCTCCCTGGCGCATCGTCGGAATGTTGGTTGTGTGTCGTTGTTCTATCGTTACTTTCATGGTGTGTGTTCTTCAGACATTCGTAGTCTTATTCCTGACGGCGTCTTATTCTATTTGTTATCGATTGGCCGGTTGACCGCACTATACGCTACTGATCAAATTTGTTTTTCGCCCATACTGTCCGTATGTGGAATCGACTTCAGGCGAATGTATTTCCCACCAATTACGACATTAAGAAACTTAAGTGAAATGTCAATACACATTATTCCCTTTTTCCCGCTGAACTCTCCTACTTTTCACTCACCAACGCAATGCATTGCATGTATAAAGTAAACATGGACCGATAAGGTCCAATTCAACCAGGGTATGTTTTGATGTTGTAGTAACGGTTGTGGGCCGCCGTCGTGTGATGAGTGCGCAGGGCTATCATGACAGTAAACAAACGTTACAAAACGGGAAAGAAAATTGAACAATTTTTCAAAAATAGTTAGGGCTGCTGTGATAATTTTTTTTTTATCACAGCACAATACGAGGGTTGCTACATATATTTCTGGCCTAGGCAACACTAAGTGTTGCCAAGTTCCATCTGATATTTCCATTGGAAAGTTTGACATTTTTTAGCCTAAACTTACTCAGAACGTTTTGATGTATGTACTTCCATCATTTGTGTTGTTTACAGTGACTTGAAAAAATCTTTTTGGTAAAAAATTGGAATTAACTCGTGAAAATTTCCGCGCGATCATTTTTCACAACTTTCGATGTGGACTATCATGACAAGAGTGCATCGATGAACTTAAAACTTTGTATGGCGATAAAGCACCATCCTATGGCACTGTGAAAAACTGGTTTAATGAATTCAATCGTGGCCGAAGCTCGCTCAAAGACAAAGGTCGTGAAGGTCGACAAAAACCGCCGTAGTGCCAGAGAACATTGATGCCGTGCTTGAACTGATAATGCAAGAGCGTCATGTGACATACCGTGAGATGGAGGCATCCAGCATACATTCGATATTGCATGAACACCTGGCTGCCAACAAGGTTTGTTCTCTTTGGATCTCACACAATTTTACACTCGCTCAAAAGGCTCATGTCGATTGGTGCAAAGAAATTTTGAAAAAATACGATCGCGGTGCTTTAAAAGGCGTTTATGAGACCGTCACAGGTGACGAGTCATGGATCTATGCGTATGAGCCCGAAACAAAACAGCAATCGACCGTGTTTGTTTTTGAAGGCGAGCCAAATCCAACGAAAGTTGTTCGCAGAAGCAGCACTTCGAAGCAATGGTCTCCTGTTTCTTCGGCAAAACTGGTCATGTGGCGACTATTCTGCTTGGACAACGTAGGACGGTCAATTTCGGAGAAATTCAAAAAACGAACAAGAGAAGACGACTCATTGTGCATCATGACAATGCGAGCTCTCACACATCGGCTCAAAGCGCCCTTTTGACAGACCAAAACGTCGAATTGATGGGTCATCCGCCTTACAGCCGTGGCTTGGCACCCAATGACTTCTTCTTATTCCCGCACACCGAGAAAAAAATGTGTGCTGAACGATTTACGTCTCCAGAAGATGCTGTTGAAGCGTTCAAAAACCATGTTTTGGTGGTGTCTCAATCGGAGTGGAAAAAGTGCTTGGACAATTGGGTTAAGCGCATGCAAAAGTGTATAAATCATGCTATAGAATACTTTGAAAAACAACAACAACTTTGTTGATGATAAATATTCGAATTTTCTTTATTAGGCTAAAAATATACATAGCAGCCCTCGTATGTTCGCAATATGTTAGTAAGGAGTCAATAAAAATATACAAAAAATAGTACATTTTTTTTACAAAAACAAACGGACATATTTTTATTAGGAAGCAGGAGAGACTGCTTTTTAGGTGACGGTCCCTTCCTTATCATAAGACCCCAAGCAATGAATGTGCTGTAACTATGTTTAACGGCTATACACTTAAGGGCAGGCAGTTTTGCAGTTAAAGATAACTGCTGCCTGTAGAGTTTTCCACCGAAGACAATTAAAATCCCTAGAACTAAAACACATTCAAACACAGGATACAGTTTATGAATTTTATATTTTTTTTGGTACTGTTTATATTCATTATATATAATTCCAATAACTGATAAATAGTTTAGCCTATTTACAAAATTTTTAATTGAGTGGCGTTAAACAAATTTTTTGTTTGAAATTTAATTCTTGTTTTTTTCTGTGTATGTACTTATATAAATTTCAACAGTATTTGTCATTGATCCGAACAATGGGCAAAAGTCAGCTCTAAGTCATATTGTCCTGACTCTCAGTACCTTAGCCTATATCAGGTAGGTTATAAAGCTTAACAATTTGGGGAAGCAGCACCAGACTGAGCCAAAAATATGCGTAACTGATAAATAGATTAGCTAATTTACGAAATTTTTAGTTGTGTAGCGTTAAACCAATTTTTTGTTTGAAATTTAATTGTTGTCTTTTTTTCTGTGTATGTATAAATTTCAACAGTATTTATCATTGATCCGAACAATGGGCAAACGTTTAGTGGAAATCGTTTTAAGAGTTACAAGCATCATCTCTAAGTCATAATGTCCTGTATCACAGTATCCTAACCTACATCATGTAGGGTGTAAAACTTTACAATTTGGGAAAGTAGCACCAAAGCGGGCAAGAAAGACTAGGCATTGCATTGGAAATAGAAAACAAGGTGTTAAAAAAAACATTTGTTACGTTTTTCTTCGCAAGTAAATCAGCAATTAAACTCATTTTCTTTTACAGCAGTGGAATAATAAATAATAGTGAAATGCGGACTTAAAGCCAAAATTATTCCAAACAACTTCGTCCATTCTATACAATAGTGCTCAGGTGCAGTGGCAACTTAAAAAAGTGGGCGTAGTTTTTAACCAACCAACACCACTTTGTGTTAATTACTTCCTTTCGCTTACAATTGTTTAAATATGCCTTAATCCCTACACGAACATCAAATCGACATTCGAACGTCGGCATGGAAAAGGTCAAAGTACCCAAATTTTCATAGACTGATTAAAATTGTATTCCAACGAATTAAATTGTGCTACTTTCGAAATCAACCAACGATGGTGGTGTTTTACACACTGCCTCCTGCCTCGCCATTGCCACACCGAAAATGGTGTTAGGGCGTTTAATTACCGGATAACAGAGATTATCAGTTTTCACAATGCTCCGCCGTCAATGTGGCCGTGCTTGTATTCGTTGATATTTGTTTAACATAATGTTGTGGCAGCTGTATATCAATGAAGTCAAAATAAAGACAAAATTTCAAAGCAGTCAAGTTTCCACTTGAATAATGCCGCTTTTCCGGATGCCAATTAACATTAATATTCGCACCCATTTATAGACTGACTACCCGTCGTCGTCGTCGTGGTCGTCTGTACTGTCTATCCACGGTGGCCGAGCCAAGCGGCCAAGCTTTAACGGTGAGAAATCTAACACCCCTTTTTACAGCTGATAGATTTATGAATGAAATATGAAAAACAATTTTCTGCACGCATTCAAGCCAAACAATGAAACATCGTAACAGCTCAAACTTCAAATTTTACGTTAATTACGTTAATTATAAACGACGTTTTAGTTACGCTAACACTCAGACAAGAAAAAACGACTACAACTTAAAGCGGGCCACAACTACACTACGTTCCGTGCTCTATGGATTCTTGTACCTACGACGTGTCGTAGATACCCCCCTTTAGCCCTCTGTCATTATTCTTCATATTGAAAGTTGGCGTTGTAAAGTTGTAGTGGTTTTTTGAAGTTATGCCGTCATTTGCCCAAGAAACCCCCTCCGGGTTTAAAAACAAAACAAAACACACTCGAGCAAATGTGTTTCCGAAAGAAATGAAAGACACACCTTTTGGCATTAGAGAGAAGGAAAAAAGCAAATAATTTTTAAATAAAGCACGTTACAATCAGTATAACTAACACACTCTGCATACGTTAGACTGCTCCTCGTAAGCCAACGTACGCCTGGCTAGTGTTTGCTTCGTGGAACAAAAGCAGCTCTTTGAATAGCTAAACTGAAGCTAAAGGTTACCAACAAAAATCTATCTATTAAGGTGTATTACCGTTGTGAAAGACAAAACAATTTTGCAGTAATTATAAACAGGAAATGAATGGTACCCAGATAGCCATTCGATAGACCGACTACCAGACAGACGGATATGCCATCAAGTGGCTGAATATTCTACAGTGGTGGCCAGGAGTGGTTGGTTGTACATACAAATGGAACAGCTCATTGCCAGTTCGAAATTAAAATCTCGATTTATTACACGTTTCACTACAAGTTGGAGTTTATACTGACATGGATCCTCTACTAGGAGTTTATATTATGAATGCATAAGTTTCCTTGCCGAAACTAGTGTCTTGAGAAAAATTCACAAAACAAAGTTTAAACGATAGCAATTCGATTAACAGCTGATTTGAACATAACCACACAGTACAAACATACCTACTCCACACTGAGGTATAGCTTATTGTGTCTTAGTACTGATCGTTGATTATCCCCATGTTAAGTATGTCGATCTAAGTCAGAATCACCATCTGAGTCTATTGATCCGATTTCGATAAAGTTTTGTACAGTGTTCAAATTTAAAATGACCCATCCTGTATATGATGGCTACATACGGGGGCATACTAATAATTCCGTGACTTTTCCAACTTCTCTCGTACTTATTCGAAGTGAAACACTGCTCCTATCAAGGCTCATCTGTTAATAGACAACTGTCAAGTTTTAAGAGAGTTCCGTCACTAAGTTTGTGTTTTACAGCTGTTCAAATCATACAACCTCGTGGATTGTGTTAAAAATGGAAAAAATTAAAATTTTGAGTGCTCATAAAACATTATTTTTTGCGGCAAACATCCGTCAATCAATCCAAGGAAAAGCTTAATAAATAATATGGGGACATCATCGATTTCGATTGGACTGGTTTACTGACTTTCGTTGTGGTCGCAGAAGCACAAATGAAGCTGAACGTTCTGGACGGCCAATGATGTCAATACACCCGCAAATATCGAAAAAGTCCTCGATATGGTGTTGGCCGATCGAAGAGTAAACGTGTGTGAGATTCTTGACGCCATACGCATTTCATATGGCAGTGTTGTTTCGATTTTACATGATCAATTGAGTTAAAGAAAGCTATTTGCCGCGTTCGGTCTAAATTGACCATAAACGTAATCGTGTGACAACTTCAAACGATTGTTTGGTGCTGTTTGACCGCAATTCGAATGAGATTTTGTGGCATTTTGTAACTGTGGATGGAACATGGATCCAATAGAACACATCGGAGACCAAGCAGCAGTCTAAACAATGGGTTTTTCCGGGTGAACCGGCTCCGAGAACGGCCACGGTGACATTGTCGACCAATAAGGTGATGGCAACAGTTTTTTGGGATACAAGCGATATAATCCAAATCAATTACCTTCAAAAGGGGAAAACAATCGGCGAATATTAGGCCTACTTATTGGACCGATTTAACGAGAATGTAAAAAAAACGACCCCATATGGCCAAGAAAAATTTATTTTTCATCAAGATAACGCACGGGTGCTTACGTTTGCAGTCTCAATGGCGAAATTGCTTGATTGTGTTACGTATTGGTACCTTATCGGCCATATTGTCAAGATTTAGCCTATTTCCAGACCTAAATAAATGGCTCAGTGGAAAGAGATTCAGCTCCAACGATAAAATTATTGATCAAACAAATACCTATTTTATGGACCACTTAAAATCCTATTTTTTGGAAGGGATCCAAATATTGGAGGAACGTTGGACTAAGTGTATTGACTACTATGTGTATCTTCTGGCAAGTCTATTAACTCAACTCATTGAAATTATAGTCGTTATTTTAATGTCAGAACAGCACCCAGAATCAACATGATTAGGAAGGAATCAGTGTCAGTATCCAAGGGTATCAGCTACAATTAGATCCCTCCAGAAGTAATCGGTCAATTTTTTTTGTAAATTGATGAGGGTCATCCGAAACCATTAATAACCATTAATATTGTATAATAATGATATTGGATAATTCAAGCATATGGTTCCTGCAATTGTTGTGCGATTTTCATGAAATTTGGCAGAAGAAAGAAAGGACGAAAGCTATTGAAATTAAAGAAATTCGGTTCATATATAGATCTAGCTCCCACATATATGTTCATCCATCCGATTTAGATACTGCTCCCACACCCGATTTTATGTCTTCAGCTGTAGAAGCCACATATTACACTTCATTGAAGAAAATCGGTTCAGATTTAGATATAGCTCCCTAACCGATTTCGTGTTTTTAACTCTAGAAGCCACTGATTACATCCTATCTTGATGAAAACTTGGCACTCGCGTTTTTTGAGGGCGTACAGTAAAATGGAAGAAAAACGGTTCAGATTAAGATATACTTTGTAGGGACATAAATACTGTTACACACGTTTTATGCTGTAAAATAAAAAGTACTGAATGTTTTTGGACCAAATATTTTTTAATATATTTATTGATGTATATTGTACCTAAAAATAATCTACTTATTCGAAATGTCCGCCTTTTGCCTTTACACACGCCTTAAGTCGCACTGGCCAATCGTCAACAGCTGCACGAACCGTGTCCATTGGAAAATTGGCCACAGCTCGAACCAAAGCAGTCTTAAGTGATCCAATGTTGGGATATCTTTTGTGACAAACCATGTCCTCTAAAACCGTCCACAATTTGTTATCCAGTGGGTTCAAATCTGGACTGCCTGAGGGACATTCTTCAGAGGTAACGAACGCTGGCAAATTGTTTCGAAGCCAGGCCTGGGACGTTTAGCCTTATGTGCCGGCGCAGAATCCTGCTGGAAAGTCTATGGCTGGTTTTGGAACAGGGAATTGTTAAGAGGCTTCACAACAGCTTCCAAAACGGTTTCTTGGTAAACTTTGGCCGATATTTTGACTCCTTGTTCGCAGAAATGCAGGTCAGTGACCCCATCGTAAGAGACATCCCACCAAACCATGACTGAAGCTGGGTGATGACCCTTTCCCACCCTAGGGATCAGTTCACATGCTTCTTAAATGGCCGCGCATACACTCTATCATTTTCTTTGATAAATTTTTCCTGAACGGTAAAATTTTTTTCATCGGTGAACAAAATTTTTCTATGCAAGTTATAAGCGTGCGTCACCAAAAGACGTTTGCATTTTTCAATCCTATTTTTTTTTAAAGCTGCAGTCAATAAATGTCCGGTACGTCGTTTGAAAGCCCCAAGTCCAAAGTCTTTTTTAATGATTCGACTCATGGAATTTTGCGTAATATCCATCTTACGGGCCATGATTTTCTGTTTTCGGAGCGGATTTCTGTGAATTCTTGATTTAACGGCCTGACCGGTGGCGGTCTTTTGCATCTCCAGTCTCCTCAAACAGTCTTATGCATCGGTAGACGAACATGCGGCTAATTCCTAGTGGCCGGAGCGTTTTGAAAATATCATTTTTTTTCATTTCACACTTGAAAAGCGCTATTACAGCGATACGGTTCTCATTATCTGACCACTCCATGATGAAAGTTGAAACAATTTCAAAATCTCGTTACAGACTAACGCTATTGAGGTTAGCCTTTAAAACCCATATGACATTAACGGGGTATGTTCAGTTCTACTGTTAAAATGGGTGTGTTCAATATTGTAACAGTATTTATGTCGCTACTAAGTAGCTTATACACATATATGTTCAACCGATTTTATGTTCTTAGTTCTAGGAGCCACATATGACATTCAATCTTGATAAAACTTGGATTGCGTCAGTTTTTTGGACCCAGCAATTATGAAATTATATATTGTTAGTAAGTCAGTTCAGTCTTTGGTACAGTTCATTACGATTAAACGGTTAGCAGCTCTTAAATATGGGTGATATCGGTTCACCATTCAATAAATTCCCGATTATACATAGATCCGCTCTAGAACACCCATTTGTATTTTAAACAAATTTGGTGTAGTATATGACGATGGACAAACAACTAATCTTGGATCAATTTAGACCATTTTTTGATATTGTCCCATGCAAATGGCATGGGGCCCCAAAAACGGCATCAAGTATACATTGACATATGTGGATGAAGGGATAGTTCCCTAAGTGAGCTAATTGAAAGACTTCGACGAAGAGGCCACAAAAAAATGGTAGCTACTAACTACCAAGCAACCTCCGCCAAGATCTCTTGATCGGAATATCGCAATAATGAACAGACTTTTTCTTCATCCTGAAACCTTTTACAAACGGTTGCAAGGTTCGTTAAAAACCACTGCACTGTGGGCCAAATGTTGAATCTGGTGCGCAATTGGTCCAAAAATGTAGTGTTAGCAACAAAGATTTAATATCGCAATTATGCTTGCCATATTCCTACCTTGCTTAACGCTAATAATTTTTTTTGTTTATTGCAAAAACAACATCGTAGTAGGCGTTTAAATATGAGTAATTAGTTTTTACAGAAAATTTCTTCAAATTCAGTATAGACGTGTTAATTGTTTGAAGTGTTTTCATTGCGATTGCAGAAAGTTTGTGATTAAAATTATTTATTGTATTTTAACTTCAAGGTATGTATTAATAACTATTTAAATTTCAAGCATATTTGTGCTGTTTTTCGCTAAAAAAAAACGTTCAGTGAATTAAGTGTCTATAGTGAAATTTTTTTTCAAGAAAACTTGAATTTTGATAAAGAATTTAGCTACTAATACCGCTGACTTCTATAGGTATTCCATATGCATTAGAAAGAATAGCTATTAGGCTTCAAAATAATAAAAAAAAGTGGCTGCCTGTTTTTGCCTTTTCTTTTATTTTCAGTCGAAATGTCAATTTTGAGACGAGAATTGTTTAATATTTGGATAAACGCCCAAGACATTAAAAATAAATCGGGTACCGTTATTGAAACTGTAGTGAGTAAAATTGGATCCACAGAAGAAGACAACAATGAAAAATACAAAAAAGCAAAGCAAAATGTACACAAATTTGTTTATGAACTTCGCAAGAAATGGAAAAATGCGAAAAGGACAAGAATACAATTTGAAGCTAAATATGAAAAGTGGCTAAACGGTGCCTTAGTTTTTGATATTGCTGAAACGGGTTCTGAAGTTGCAGGTCCCTCTGCCTCTGTTAATTATGGACCAACCAAAGATTTTGCTGAAAAAAGTAAGAGGACCCATTTTTTATATATTTCTTCGCTTGTAAAAGCTAAGTCGTGTGATGAATTGGTGTTAGCAACAAAAGTCAGTTCATATAAATCTGGAAAAAGAGATGCTGCGAAAATGTTAAAAGAATTAAATGCATCACCAACGAGAGCAACTAAAATTAAAAAAAAGCAATGTTCTGCCCACCCAATATGCCTATTCCGTATGCTCCTGAAGAGGCCTTGGCTCTATTTGTAGACGGAGACTATAGTAAACACTCATATCAGTTAATGCAAGCAGGTGCAAAGAACCGAAACGCAAACATTTATCCAACGTACCATGTTGTAAAATCTGCGAAAGAAAATGCTATCCCAGTAATATATATGACCTTTTCGGATGTTTCAGCACAGGTTTCTTTGCAATGTTTAGTCGATAAGACAGTTGAAAGGTTAGGAGAACTTCAAATTGACTTACTGGAACTAACTAAACCAAATGAAATGTATATGACATACAAATGGGGATGTGATGGAAGTAGTGGTCATTCAAACTATAAGCAAAACTTTACTGATACTAAGGCTGACAATTCCGACCAACATCTTTTTGCAGTATGTCTCGTGCCTTTACAACTTAAATCTAATAATGTTCTTTTATGGCAAAATTCAAGCCCTTCATCAACACGATTCTGCAGGCCTATTAAAATTAGTTTTGAAAAAGAAAGCAAAGCTTTAATAAAGCAAGAAATTTCAATTGTTGAAAACCAGATTGCTGAAATTCTGCCAACAAAAATTATAATTGGAAGTGAAGAAGTTATGGTGCATCATAATTTCCTGTTAACTATGATAGATGGAAAGGTTTTCAGCACTTTTTCAGACTCGTCATCCCAAACATGTGGAATATGTGGAGCGACACCGAGTATAATGAACGATTTAGGGGCTATTGCAAAACTCTCATTCAATCAAAATTTATATAAGTTCGGGATTTCTATTTTACATGCCTGGATACGTTGTTTTGAATGTGTTTTACATATTTCGTATAAGCTTGTTATTAAAAGATGGAAGCCACGTAATGCCGAGGAAAAAGCTAAAGTCGAAACTCAAAGAAAAACTATCAAAGAAAGTTTTAAATCCCAAATGCATTTACTGGTCGATGCCCCAAAACCTGGAATGGGTTCAACGAATGACGGAAATACGGCTAGACGTTTTTTTAGTCAAACATCCTTAGCGTCTAGTGTAACTGGAGTAAGTGAAGTCTTAATAAAAGACTACAAATTATTTTAAGAGTAATGTCATGCGGATACACCGTAAACGTTGCAGCTTTTCGCCGTTACTTATCAGAGACTGCGAAACTATATGTTAAACTCTATCCCTGGTACTATATGCCGTCCAGCCTCCATAAAATATTAATACATGGGGCGGATATAATTCAACAGTTTTCATTACCAATTGGCATGATATCAGAAGAGGCCTTAGAGTCCAGAAATAAAGATATGAGAAATGTACGGGAATTCCATACACGCAAGATATCGCGTGAAAAAACGATGCAAGATTTATTTCAATCATTAATAGTGTCATCGGATCCCGTCATATCATCTATCTCAAAAAAATCATTTAAACATCGAAATTCCGAACCTCTTTGTGCTGATGTAATTTCTTTGCTTTCCGAACCAATCTTGCAAGAAATGGAAAATATGGTTGTCGCGGATTATTTAAGTGATGGAAGCAGTGATTAAAATTGTATTGGAAATATATATACGCTAGATTTTAGTCATTAAAACCATGGATAATGTATTGTAAAGCGTTTTTTTTTAATAAAAAAAAAATAAAAAACAAATCGTTTACATATAATTTATTTTAACAAAGTTGCAATAAGTGCCACGCCCCCTAAAATTACCGCCCACATTTTCACGTTATGGTGGCTCATTACATTTTCCATTTGTATTTCAAATTTCACGTTTCTAGGTGCTCCCAGAGTCGAAATTTACTCTCTTGCACGCTAGATTAAACATTCATGGCTAAAGCCGAAGACTCGCTTCGAACGTGTATACTTACCAATAATACCAATATTTATACATAATTGTTGTGACAAAGATATCGGCTTATTTGGTACTGGTAAGTACTGCCAAATAAGAACAATCGAAAGATATAACGCCTGTCCCATAGAGTGGGTTACAACATTCGAAAGTACGATATTTCTAGTACCAGTTTCTTGAAGTGGCATACTAAAGCCAGTATCCTTTTTTAGGGATTAGACCCCATAAATTTCCTATGTCCTAACTATATCGTCGGAATCGTGATCATATCTATAATAGACAGTATAAAAATGTATTATCAGGAAAAAGAGCAAGTGGTTAAGTTTAGGGTGGTTAAATTTGAAAAGGTCCATGTTGATTTTGAATAAAACACAAATTATATAGGAAATTATTGTCATTTTGGTATGGTTTAATTCTGTATGGGATAAAATATCCAAATTTTCGATAACGCTGAGACATAATTGAGGTTCTATGCCGTTAATGTGCCGAATTATCTCATCCTTTTCCTTTTGAATTTTTGCTGGCTTTTCAACGAACACCTTTTCTTTCAAAAATTCACAAAGCTAGAAGTCCAACGGTGTCAAATCACATGATCTTGGCGGCCAATTAACATCGCCAAGGCGTGAGATAACACTGCCATTGACATTGTCGAGCAAAAGATTCGGGCCATAAAAAGTTCGTTATCATCTCACGATCCGGCAGTAACTGCCAGACCGGCCTCATTTTGGAAAAATACGGCCCGATGATACCGCCTGCCCATAAACCTCACCAAACAGTTACTCTTTGTGGGTGCATTGTTTTTTGGATAATCACTCTTGGATTATAGTTCGCCCAAACGCGGCAATTCTGCTTATTGACGAATCCACTGAGGTGAAAATGTGTCTCATCACTGATGATGATTTTCTGTTGCCATTTCATGTCACCATTCTGAACATTGATGACGTTTGTGATGCTTGTGTATCTTTCCTTGGTTCAAATTGAGTTGGTCTGAAATTGAAAAATATCGAATGAAATGCAGAAAAAACTTGACGTTTAGGTGCGGTTCACATTCAACATCGGCCCTTAAAATTTAACCACCCTTTATAATGCATGGGACAGAGTCAATGGTCAGTGGCTTTAATGGTCTCATGTGGAGAGTTGATGCTTTCATACCTCATGCTTATCAGATCTAGGATGCTTTTGTGAGATCTGTTTCTTTTGTGAAGAGCTTCTGGCTTGTGCTTTTGTAAGATCTAATTCTTTTGTGAAGAAACTCAACAGTACATTGCTGCAGTTCGATAAAGCCACAACTTTCGGGTGTCAGCATATGCTATCACTCCATTTACTACTTTTTTAAGTACTCGCCGAATGCATTTTGGTATAAGATTCAAAAAATAGTGATATAACATCATCCTTAAAGGTTATATCATTTATAGAGTATATTGAAGATAATGTAGAAGTTCATGGTATTCGTATGTCTGTCGTGGCAATGATGCGTCGTCCGCCTAGTCTATAGATTTTGCTATGATCCCCATATGTGACGCGAAAAATAGAAAGGGACCTAAGGGTGAAAACCAGTTTTGTTCAGGGGAGCCATTTTAAAGATTTAAATACGTGTATCTTTAGTGTAGAGTCGTCGACTTCACTTTCATAAAACGCGCATATCTCTGCGAGGGAACACTTTTGGGACATTGGATGCTCAGATGTTGTCCACATCAAAAAAAGAAAAAAATGAAAATTGATTTTTTTTTACCCTTAGGTCCCTTTCTCTATGCGCTGTCACATATACATAATTTCCAATATTTCAAGTATCAATATTTCAAAATATTGAAAACGGATCATCCTAAGCTAGCTGATTTAACTGGTTTTTATTTTACGAGTATTTGCATCCGTTGTGAATGCCCCTATTATATAGCATCGAAGTGCAAGCCAAATGATATATTGAAATATGATGTATGTATCTCACATTGTTTACAAATCTCGTAATCCCAACATACAGCAACATTTCCATTTGAATTTGTCGAGTTGTTGCCACAACCGACGAGCGTTCTCGCCTTCGCGCCACCATGTAACATGACATGTCTGCAAAGGATTGTGAACTATATCTTTTACAGCAAATCATTTGTAAGTTTTCGACTTGCAACTCGTAATATTTTTAGATTAATTAGTATTTGCAGCATATTTTCGTTGGTGTTGTCTTTACAACATGTTGTAAATTGTTTTTGCAATTGTTGCGGGTATTAATTAGTGCAACATCGTGCTGGCTGCATTTACACTTTGCGCTACAGACAGACGCAGACGTACTGACAGCAAGTCCCGTAGAAAAGAATTACAAAGCATCATTAGTTTTTGTCGTAAATCCCCCACCTAAACTCCAAAAAAAAACAAACATGCTGACAAATTAAGATCGGCCGTGGCGAAAATTATATACCCTCCATCACGGATTACGGTCCATTTTAAAAATGTTGTCAAGGGGGAGTGGCTTGGCTCACTTTTCCATCAGGGTGTGTTTATTTTCACTCCAACATCATGTGTAGATGAGATTAAGCTTTTCATAGTTAGGGCTTGTATGGGCGGGGCCACGTTCCTTTGTGCAATTTAAACTTAATACGAGTATAATCCAAATTTGGAAATAATTAATTTCATTCTTTTTATAACGATTAGCTTGGTCAACGATTTACAAAGATTAGCTTGACCAGAAATGCGATTTCGTAAAGAGGATTGAAACCTCCGCCATGTGTTTCGATCTATGCCATTATCATACATTCCAAATATCAGCCTTATATCACAAATACTTCCTGAGATATAAACGCAGAATAAAACAAATAACTGGGCAATTGTTCTTGACTATATTGTGATAAAGTTGGATAAGGCGGCGTAGCACCACAACGATTGAAGTCGGTACATATAAATTGTTGTAAAAAGAAACACATCCTGATAAAAAAAATACCGGTGCCAAGTCTCCTTTACAAAATTTTATATTGGACTGTAATCCATGATAGAGGTATTTATGCTACAGTCGAACTTACTTTGTCTACTTGTGAGGGGAACATTTTTACCTCTTGACCGATCTGACCAACCGCTTTAGTCTATCAACACATGTTTCTTCAAAATTGCAGACACCTAACAACAATATTATGACCTGTAGTTGGCTTTCTAAAGCAACAGACAGACGGGCATGGCTAGACCATTAGCTTAGACAGATATTTAATTTTCAAAATTGGCGTGTCACCGCCCGATTTTCATTCAGGATGTGTTTTAAACCATGCCATTATCATATATTCCAAATGTCAGCCTCATATATAAATTAGTTTATAAGATATTGCGTTTTAATACCCTACATTAAAGAAGACCTCGTAATCTATATATATTCTGTATCGTCGTAAAATTCTAAGATTATCTAGCCATGTCCGCCTGTCTGTGGAAATCAAATTTTAGGTGTCACGCCCACTTTAACAAATCGAAATAATGGCCAAGGAATCGATCGTTAAAATAATTTTTAATCTGAATGTCTCTTTTCTCATCCTAATAGAAAAGAGACAGGTGCCACGTCCCCTTGACAAAATGTATATATTGGACCACAATCCGTGATGGCGGGTATATAGGCATCTGCACGGCCTAACATAATTTGAACACTTGTTAAGTTTAGGATTGTTAATTTTTACAGAGTTTGTCCTAGTCCTTGCGAGGACAAAATTTTACTTTTGGACCAGGCCTATTTTAAATACTAACCGTTCAGTCTATCAACACATGTTTCTGCTAAATTTCATATTAATTAATATGACTACGATGTCTACTTTTCAGTTTTTATTTATTTAAATTGTTTGGCAACCATGGCCAGCTAAGGCGATGGCTTTTTTCTGGCAACTCCGAACTTACGTTCCACAAAATTGTTGGTACAGCTGAGTTAAGTGTGTTGTATTTAGTAAAAAGGGGATTCCCTGAAGTAAACATTACTAGTACGAATAAAGCGAGATAAGAAGGTGTCTTTTTGTTTAAAATTAGAGGTGGTTGCGTATTTTTAAGTCATCAAAACAACAAAAACTATGAGTCGAAAAGAGTTAACTACCAGGGAACGGGAGATTATCCTAGATTTGCATTCCAAGGGCAAATCTTACTCAGAAAAAGATCAGCTTTTATCGCGAAGTCGATCAACAGTTCAAAGGGTGGTTAACCGATACACCAAAGATATAGAAAGTAGAGTGGAAAATGCACCCGGAACAAGTCGCCCATTTAAACTTAACTAAGGTGACAAAAGAAAAAGTTTGCAAAAAGTTAAGCAAAATCCGTTTCTAAGATGTAGACAAATTTGCGATGACCTTGCTATATACGATAGGAAGGAGGTTAGTGCAGAAATTTTCCGAAGAACTTTGGTTGAAGATTGGTTCTCATCTCGAACACCAAGAAAAAACCGATTGTAAGTTCTATAAACAAACAAAAACGAATAACTTTCGCAAAATCATACTGTGACAAGCCTACAGAGTTTTGGGACAATATTTTATTTTCGGATGAGTCGAAATTTTGCATATTTGACGTAAATGGACGAAAACGAGTCTGGCGCTAGGCAAGAGAAGCACTAAATCCCAAAAACACGGTCAAAACTGTTGATCATGGTGGCGGTGGCGTAATGGTATGGGGCTGCATGGCGACTGCTGGAGCAGGAAACCTGGTATTCGTCGAAAATACTATGGACCAGAACGTTTCTTTAGATATTCTGCGAAATAATACGAAGCAAAGTGCAGCTCGTCTAGGCTTACCTGAAGATTTCCAGTTTCAGCAGGACAACGACCCTAAGCACACAGCATTTAAGGCTCGAATGTGGCTGCTGTACAATGCTCGTCCATTCGCTACCCCACCTCAAAGCGCAGATCTGAACCCTATAGAGCACCTCTGGCAGGAGCTTGTGACAAGAGTAAGAAAATGGATGATTTCCAGCAGAGCGCAGCTTAAGGGTGCTATGTAAGAGGACTGGAACAATATAAGCTTAGATATTACCAAAAAATTGGTACATTCGATGCCCAAAAGATTAAAATCAGTGCTTAAAATGAAAGGATTTCCAACAAAATATTGAGAAAAGTAAAGTTGAGTAGCTATAAAATACCTGAATATTTTTTTTTTATTTTTCTTTAGGTGTACCATGACTTTTGTGGAACCAATAAATGGACTTACTAACATTTGGTGTCATTTTTTTTCTAATTCGATTAAATTATTGATCCATTTTCACATGGATTAAAAGTGTAGTATTAACTGTTGAAATGACCTTCAAAGATTTTTGTTTATTTTAGTTAATAAAAAAATTGTCACATGATTCTTTTAAACTTGGTTGTTGTACCTTCACTTTTGTGGAAGACTGTATAAACTTTATGGGCTACGACCAGTATTTCGATGTGTTGTAAACTGAATGACAAACTGAATATACCCTCAACCCTATGATGGAGGGTATAAAAACGATTTTCACAGTTTCTTTCCCTGCAAGCGGCGTGCTGTTCTTGATTTGCGAAGTTGTTGAAAATGCAAAATGTATGTGCAAATTAAACGTCAAATTATATGGTCTGACTAAAGTGATAAAATGTTGTGCATCTAAGAAAACAGTCGTACTCGTACAATAATGCGCATATTGTGCCTGCTACGCGAATATGTTCAGCGAGAGTCATCCATTACACCCATCTACAAATCATTTTCGAAATTGAAACAAAATGGAACATTTTTAAGACGTGCTGTACTACAAGGACAAGGCTTAACACAACACTAATGGAATATCAATCAACTATGTGGCCTGGGGTTGGCGTTTTTCTTTTTCTTAACTTCATCCGTCTTAGGGTAACTGAATAGCTGGAATTCCTGGTAAATCTCGGACAAAAAAATATGAGCTAAAATTAATATGTTTTTGTTTTTTTTTTTAAAGTCGAATATGTAAAATTAGTAGAAAATTAACATACAAAAAACTAAAACAAAAAAAACTTAACATTAACTCAAAATGATTAAACAAAAATAAAAATAATTAAGCTTTAGCATAAAATAATACTAATAAAAACTAACAAAAATCACTAAATGTTCTCCCACAACGAATTTAATGAATTCTCCACCACGGATGCATTTTTAAAATGGAGAAATATAAACTAAAATTTATATTACCACTATAACTATGTTGACCATTTTTTGGTTCCCTCAGGTCCTGTAGAAGGCGTGTCAATTACAGCTTTATCCTAAAAAACTTATTTGGATAA
Source organism: Hydrotaea diabolus (assembly GCA_963513945.1). NCBI lineage: Eukaryota > Metazoa > Arthropoda > Insecta > Diptera > Muscidae > Hydrotaea > Hydrotaea diabolus. The sequence continues at coordinate 119,886,276 of OY740720.1, forward strand.
GTAGTGAAATTTTAGCATTCTTATGTTTACTTTTACAATTGTTTTTTTAGACTATAAAACCCTTATTTGGAGGAACCATATGGTCTATGAAACCAAACCTCAACCTAAAACCTCAACCAAAAAAGTACGAGTAAATACAAATTTGGGTTCTCATTAAAAAATGCTATAGTTTATATTATTACTCGTAGCTGTTTAACTATAACGGCTGGTTTTGTGCTAAAAAAAAAACACACGAGTTGGATCCCCAATCTCAGGCACATCTTAAAAATTAATCCATACTTAGGTTCTTAGTGAAGTTTGCTTTAATTTAAGTTTATATTTACCACTGATCGCTATCTTGACTACAACGGACGATTTTTGGGCCCGAGGGTGCGTGTAACCTGAAAATGCATGAATTTTTATGAATGTGTCCTTCGTGACCTAATGTAATTGTGACAAACGTCAAAAATTTTTCTCAATAGAAAATTGGACTGGCCTCAGGTCAATATATAATTTACACAAATGTGATCAATTCTAGATAAATACAATGTATGCTAGGAGTAAGTATTCACAAAGTGTCTTAAAAATAATTGTAATCAGTCTTTTATGGAAATAAATACATACCTATAAATGTGTCCATGTTAAGAAGAATATATAGGGTGATCAATAATTGTTTCAAAGAAAAAAATACAAAAATTCAAATAAACTGTGGAATCTTTATTGTTCATTCTAAAAAACATGTTATGCCAATTATTTTTTGAATATAATTCCCTTCAAATGTTGGCAACAGTATTATGGAAACGAGCGGTCGCTGTTTTAGACCAACAATTTTGTTCAGCGATGAGGCCCATTTTTAAGGAAACTTTTGGTAAGCACATTATCTCGCGTCGAGGGCCTGTGGCATAGCCCACCTCTTTAACACCGCTGGATTATTTTTTTGTGATGTTATGTAAAGTCGCTTGTCTACGAGGATAGGCCCGACACGATTGACGCCTGGAAGAGAATATTCGGCGCGTTATTGCTGACATACGGCCCCAAATGCTGCAAAAAATGGTCGGAAATTGGACCTAACGGCTGAAATTTATTTTTAAGAATAAATTCTTGGCCATAACATTAAATTATATGCGTTTTATTTCTACTTGAAAACCACACGTCTAAAAAAACACCCTTTATTAGATATGAGCCTGGGGACCGTTTTTATACCCTAAGCCACACTGCGGTACAGTTTATAATTACTTAGTGCTGATGTTTGTATCATAATAAATGAATAGAGATTGACCCTTCGTCTCGTATACCAATCGATTCGGTATCACTGTTGCATTAGGCGATGTCCGTCCGACCGCCCATCAATCTGTAGGTCCATCTATCTTAGTCATCAAAATACAGGTCGGAATTATGAATCTGTTTTCGCAATTATGAATCCGTGTTTTGATGCCATACAATGATTTTTTTTGGATTTCAGAGCCCGCAACGCCAGAAGTCACATACTGCATATATTTTTGATCATATTTGGTAATAGGCATCTGGAGAAATTGAACGACATTGTTCCATGTTTTCGAATTGCCCCAACTCAAAAGTCCTTCTCGATTCAAAATGCTGAAGCTATAGAAGCCACAACTTCTGGTGAACCTGGACCATATAGGTAATTATTTTAATATTCCCACATACAAAGGTCCTTTTCGGTTTCTCGAACCTGCACCTTTATATGGGGTGGTCCATTTAAAAACTTAATTTTGCGTTGGCAGTTGAAATTTGTCATTTTATTATGTGTTTTCGCCCAATGCGCTAAATATTGTTTATCAGGAAAGAATTTCACCGAAAAATCCGGTTTTCAGATGAAGCTCATTTTCATATCGGTGGCTATGTCAATGAGCAAAATGGTCGCATATGGGGTTTAGAGAACTCACACTTGACTATTGAGAAGCCAATGCATCCATTACGTGGAAGGAGCCGCACCTACCGTTAATGGTGGGCGTTACTGCGCTATTCTCAATCAATTTTTGTTTTCAAAAATTCAGGACAATGACATGGACGACATTTTGTTTCAACAAGACGGGGCCACATGTCACACATCTAACGCAATCATTGATATTTTAAGCTCTGTTTTTGGAAATCGAATAATCTGCCGAAATTGTTATGTCAATTCACCGTATCGGAGCAGTGATTTGAGCTCTTTGTACTATTTTATGTGGGGAGCCATTAAGGATAAATATAACGCAAAGCATTTAGAGACAATTGAAGCGTTGAAACATGAAACCGAAGTTGCAATTGAAGGGATTCGACGATAATGTGCTGAAAATTGGGTTGATCGGATGAGGTACTGCTGTGCCAGTTGTGGTAGTCGTATGAATGATATTGTGTTCCATTAATAAATGAGAAAGTTCAACCTTTCCAATAAAACCAGATATTTGCAAAAATTATCAAAACACTTTTACAGCCGATTCAAATTTAAAATGTTAAATCGCTCACCCTGTAATTTTAATTGCACCCGATTTCGACCAAAGCGAATATTTAATTGGGGCTTATAAATCCATGTTTTTGAACAATAGTCCAATAGTTCAAAAACAGACAGATTCCATTAAGGCTCGTTCTGCTCTAAAAACATATTTTCAAAATGGGTTTAATTTAATTTTAATATGTAACTTGAGTTATTATCATATACGAGTACTTGCCAAAGTACATATTTTTTTGTTTTAACTGCAGCTTGTACAGAGTGGAGCGTGACATAAGAGTCTGAGAAAAAAATATTTTATATTTAATTATATTGAACAGTAAGGGAATTTTTAAATTATTGGGTTTTAAATGTCGACCTTCGCTATCCACACACTGCTGCAGTTTTAATGAACTGAATGTCGATTGGTATTCTGACAATTTCATCCTCAATATTAGTAATAAGGTCTTCCAAGGTGTTGGGGCGGTTACACCTTCGACTTCAGATAACCCCAAAGGAAAAAGTCACATCGCTAGTTCACATCACCCATCAAAGAGATAAGATGTCTTGGAACATTTGCCTCAAATAATGCAAGGTAACCATCGCTGTGTATGCAGTAGCACCATACTGTTGCAACCATATATCCTCTAATTGCATTGCCACAAGAGCTGGCCAAGAGCAAATGATTGCTTCCGAGCAGAGCGTTTCAGAGATTGCAGTACTGCTGCTCTAACTCTCTCGATGTTTTGTGGTGTTGTCATCCTTTCCTCAGGCCCTCTTCGTACACATGACACATTCCCTGCTGTTCTCAATGAACTTACCCAATTTACAATTGATTGCAGTCCAGGAACACGTCCGTGTGGGGGAACAGAAAATCGTAAACGAAAAGCACACTGCACTGCAATGATCGAGTGCGCATTTTAAAAATACGCTTCAACACAAAATGACCTCTGCTTACGTGTCCAATGCATAATAGCAACTAAAAGGCAGACGAATACAAATCTCCCGTCAGCCACTATAAGCCACGCACACTCTTCACTCTCTTCGACCAACAGTGCCGCCACAGCCTGCAGTGCAAAAAAGCAAAGCTTCGCGCTCCACCTTGTACTATATTGTATAATAAATAGCACACGATTTAAATGTAAATAAAACAAATAGTTTTCAGAGAATTATCTTAATATTTTTTTTAATTTTAGTAGAAGGATCTATGACAGTTATGTTTAAAACAAAAAATCGGTCAAATGCTTCGGTGGCATAACTATATCCGATGGTCCATGTTTTCAATGACTCTTAGACCTAATGGAGGTTCAATGTCGTTACAGTGCCGAATTATATCATCCTTGAAGATCTTGAGTTGTTTTTAGATTATTTACGTATACTTTTTCATTTAAATATTCCCTAAGAATGAAGTCAAACGGTGTCAAATTACAATGATCGTGGTTAACGCTAATTAACGTCGGCACGACGTGAGATACCAGGGCCATTGAATTTTTCGCGCAAAATAGCCATTGATTCGCTGGCTGACAAAGTGGGAAATCTTGTTGGAGCCACATACCTTCCAGGTCGATAATATCAATTTCTGGCCACATATCGCGATGGCGGACGCCATTCACGGTAACTGCTTGGCCGACCTTAATTTCAAAGAAATAAGGCGCCACCAGCCCATAGACGCACCAAACAGCCACTCTTTGTGGATGCATCGGCTTTTCAACAATCACTCGTAGATTGCCAAAAGCGGCAATTCTGTTTGTTGACGAATCCACTGTGGATACATTTGGTCGACTTACATAGACCAAAAAAAATCTGGAAGTGCGCGAAAAGCATTTTGATTTGAACGCCCAATTTCGTAAAAGGCTTCAACAATCTGAAAGCGCTGCTCAATTGTCGTCTACCTCTCCATGGTTGAATTTGTTAAACTCTGAAACAAAGAACTGCCAAATTAAGTTAGTCAGAAAACTTGACGTTAAGGTGTGCCTTACAATTAACATCGTACATTATGGTTTGGACACCCTTTACAAACAGCAAGATTTCATGGTTTGGTTTGTTTTCATGTTATTTAGAAATTTCCGAAATCCCGGGATATGCAAAAAATTTTCACCGAATATAAAAAGTCTGGAAAAACAGAAACTCTAGTTGGGTATATTCAAGTTGGATCAACCGCAACTTTCTCAGTAGTACTCGTATTTATTTTACGTTCTTATGAAACAAATAGTCGATATCATAAAATGTGAGGTTGAAATAGTGGAGGGTACTGCATTCTTGCTACCGATCAACTTTAGACCTTTTGCTACTGCAGATTCTCTAATTTCTGACTCGTGTAATATCAAATTTCGTTTTCCTCCTTTTAAAGGTGACCATAACAAATACTGTCCACTTCCTTGTCAATCCCAACGAAATCCAATTAGATTAAATCCCATTTACATCACTTACACCACATAAATTCCAATATGATTTACGAACATTTATGAAATGTGTGCAATAAATTCTAATAAGACCAGCAACTCAACACCCAAAACAAACCATTAAAACGAGAATTACACAACACCAACACTAGAGGTCTCCCTTTCACTCTCGTTCCCTAACAGATATGGCAAGTGCAGCACATAACAAATGTGTAAATCATGTTAATAAAGAAGAAACTTCGTTGTCGTTTATCACACAAAAACATATGTTGTAACAAATTGAAATTAATTAAAAATTGTATTTTTTTTATCTAAAATAGAATATATGTTTGAACTATATACTTTACAAAAACAACAACGAAAATACCAAAAGTAACGGCAGTTCCATCGGGGATAGTGGCCATCCGAGTGGAAACAGACACGTATACATCATATCAAAATCAATTTGTGAACATATCACGAGATGACAGACGGGCGGACCGGACAGACAAACCATCATCCATGCTGCATAAACTCATCAACATGAGCTGATCGACCTCAACGACGATGCATGGCGATGATGACGACGCGACGATGATTATAATGAAAAAATATGATGTTTTGATGTATGTGCCCCGATGATGATGAAAGTTGTACATCATTAGAGTCTAGTTATGAAAAAAAACTTTTTTTTAGTTTTTCGGTTTTTATTTTAGCGTTAACAAGAAGTAACGGTAATTATAAAATTCGAAAACACGAACAGATGTCTGTCCAATTGTCCGTCCTGGGTTCTATCATATTTAACATTTATCGTTCAGCATTGCCAGCACCATCATATGATACATCATCAAATGAAATCGAAAAGGTAATTTGTATGGAAGCTATACCAAAAGACAGACGAAATTTGAGCACAATCTGATTTAGTTTGAGACTTCTTTTCCAACACATATATAAGAGGCTATTCGTTGAATTTAATTAGTGTTACTTACAGGCACATCGCACTATGCAAAATTTTAAAAATCGGATATAATAATCGTATTTTTTTAAAGTGGCAGGACCTCAAATTGGGATGTACCTTTTTATTGGGAATATATGAAAATATGAATCGGAATGGTCCAGGTTTACCAAAATGAATATGTAGTCGCTCAAAACATACCATAAATTTGTGCACGAGCGGATATATTTTGTTCGAGAGCGACAAGACCTCACTATTGTGTGCGGACAATTCAAAACCATGGCCCAATTTCACCAGAGATTGGTGTGGGTCACTTGTAACACTCTATCGGATCGAAATCTGATGCAATACGCCCTATGCAAAATTTAAAAAATCGGATATAATAATCGTATTTGTTTTAAAGTGGCAGGACCTCAAATTGGGATGTACCTTCGTATTGGGGATATATAAAAATATGAATCGGAATGGTCCAGGCTTACCAAACTTAGTATGTTGTCGCTCAAAACATACCAAGACAAGACCTCATACGACAAGACCTCAAATCGGGAGGGACTATTGTGTGCGGATCGAAATCTGATGCAATATATGTGGTTTCTTAAGTTGCAGGTTTGAAAATCGGGGAGACCTTTGTGAAGTATACGAAAATATGAACATAAGCAGTCCACTTTCTCCATAATTAGTTTTTGGAAACTTGATCTGCATCATAAATAATATGAACACGACTGTGTTTAATTCGTGGATTCTAGAGCAGCAGGACCTCAAGTCGGGTAGGATCTTTGTGTGAAAGTCTGGGTTGCCAAAAAAAAAAAATTCCATAACAAAAAAAACTAGAAGTTTAAGGAATTATTAATAGAAAACCCCTTATATTTATAAAAATATGTAATTGAACAGGGATTAAACCGGCTCAGGACCTCTTGCTTCTATATTTAAATAGAAGACAAGTTTTTAACAAAATGGCAAAGTGACATTGAGCCACCAATTGAGCCATCAATTGAGAGCCATATAATTTTTTATTATGTTTTACCATGAATTGTTCAATTCGACTTCTAAGCTACAATTTAACTTTAAAAACTACATAAAATGCCGCACAGACTAATACATCGGCTGTAAAAAAAAGTACTGATATTTTTTTCAAATTTCTGGTTTTATTGAAAAGGTTGAACTTTGTTAATTGATAATGGAACACAATATCATTTATATGATTACCACGACCGATCAACCCAATTTTTCAGCACATTTTCGATTGTTTCGGATCGAATCTCTTCAATAACAATTTCATTTTTAAATGTTTCAATTGTCTCTGAATGCTTTGCGGAGCAATTATTCTTAATGGCTCCCAGCAAAAAAATCACCCAAATTGCTTAAATCAAAGCTCCGAGGCGGCCAATTGACATCAAAATTTTGATTGATAATTAGATCTTCAAATAGGCTGCGTACAATTTCGATGGTTGCGTTGGACGTGTGAAATGTGGCCTTGTTATGTTGAAACCAATGTCGTACAGCATGGAGCGGTAAAGCTCACCGTTGTCGGTAATGGTCGCTCCTTGCACATTTTCAAAAAAAAACATTGGCCCAATGATGCCCCCAGCTCAAAATTCACTTATTGACATAGCCACCGAGATGAAAATTAGCTTCACCTGAAAACACGTCCTACCAAACAATCTTCAGCCCATTGGGCGAAGCAATAACGCATAGGATGGTGTTCTATTATTGAATGACAACGTTCAACCTTTCCAAAAAAAATTGAAAAAATTATCAGTACTTTTCTTACAGCCGATTCAAATTTACACTTTAAAATGGCCCACCCTATTCAACCAAAGATATTAACCAGATATTTTCAAAATTTTTGTTTTATGTAAGAAAACAACACTCAGAGGTCATCTCTACTCTCGTTAAATTTATATCATGTTTTGACCTCATGTTTAAATGAGAAGCCTTTTTGTTGAACAGTGTATGAAGCCTATGGCCCCACATCTAAAATACCGTTTTTGAATCCTCTTAACCCACATTGCAGAACACCTTAAAGCTTTTATACAATAAGAAGAAAAAATTGGACAGAAAATGCTTAGGTTCTATTGGGTGGGAATCCTTAATTTAATGTACAGCCCGTATGCCTACATACAAACCAATGCCCTAAGATGAGCAAAGGAAATATTTGCATAAATGTATGAAAATGGGTAAAAATTTGAACTAGATAGCGAGTTTAAAGCTACATAAGATTGTGGGTTTCTTTCATGACGGGAGAAAAAAAATGTTCACACCTTGTGTATCACTAAGTGACCATAATTTTCTGAACTTGATTTTTTACGGAACTTGATTCAAAATAAGGGACTATTACATATAATTTTAGGGGATAAACGCTAAATCTAGTCCTTAAATAAAGACCTTATATGTGTTGCTTTGTTTATTTGTTCATTTGGGTGAATTAAAAAATTTATTCATATTACTTTTACATAAAAAGCTACAAAAAGTAATAAAATTTCAAAAAGTGATAAATGTAAATTATTTTAAATTTAAGAATTCATAATTTTTGTTAAAAACTAGAAGTAAATAAAATTTGCTGTTTCCATAGTAGATTCAAATAATAATTAAAATAATAAATATTAAAATAAAACAAGTAATAAAAGTTAATAATAATGAAGTGTGAAAACATAGACCAATATGGCCCAACTTTACAGGACAAGGAAGTTTGTTACTAACGCTCCATGCGAAATTTGATAGGAATCGAATGTAAAATATAGCTTCTAAAGAGACATATTCTAAAATCGGAAAGGACCTTTACGTATCACCAATTCGAAAACATGGACCGATATTGTCCAATTTTTTCACAGACATTTGTTGGTTACAAGCGATTATATGTTTTAAAAAAAAAAAAAAAATTTTTTTGGCGAAATTTTCTTCATAAATTTATTTTTAATTGCAAAAATGTTGATTTGGTAGAGAAACAGTATATTAATGGATTAAAGAAAATGTAATTATTAATTTTTCTCAATTTATTTCAGCAAAATCGAACTAGTCGTTCTCGAGTTATGTCAAACTACGTTTTCGCCAACATTTTACAACTAAGCGAAAAAACATCAAGATAAGGAAAAAATGTAAAAGGTCATAAAAAAAACTGGCACATACGAACGCAAAACCCTTTGAGGGTTTTAATATACTGACCTAGTACCATCACCCTGACTTGGAATTTCTCACCCCCCAGATTGGCTGTTGTACTGTGTAATGAATGGTCGCTTATAACGTACCACGCAAAACTTGAGCGTGTTCGGGTGTAGTTTGTGGATTCTGGCGAGGGAGCTTAGTGTGCAAGCTATTAGAAAACTTGGGACAATGTAGACAAATCGTTTAATAAAGCTAAATTTCACCAGAGATAAGTGGTTACTCGCAATGCAATCGGAATCGGATGTAAACATGTGGCTTTTGGAGCTGTTGGTCCTGAAATCGGGAAGAACCTTTGTATGGAGGGCATATTAAAATATGATCCTATGTGGTCAAGTTTCTCCAGAGCGAAAAAGTTGCCGCTCATAACGTACAGGGTGGAGCACGATAATTTGCTTTTTTGCACTGCAGGCTGTGGCGGCACTGTTGGTCGAAGAGAGTAGAGAGTGTGCGACGGGAGATATGTATTTGTCTGCCTTTCAGTTGCCATCATGCATTGAACACGTGAGGAGAGGTCATTTTATGTTGAAGCGTATTATTCAAATGCGCACTCGATCATTGCAGTGCAGCGTGCTTTTCGTTTACGATTGGTGTTCCTGGAGGGCAATCAATTGTAAATTGGGTAACTTCATTGAGAACAGCAGGGAATGTGTCATGTGTACGAAGGGCAACTGAGAGAAGCATTACAACACCACAAAATATCAAGACAGTTAGAGCAGCAGTACTGCAATCTCCGAAACGCTCTTCTCGGAAGCAATCACTTGCTCTTGGCATTTCCAGATGTTCCCTCCACCGGATTCTTCTAAATGAGCTGAATTTTCAACCGTAGAGGATACATGGTTCCAAAATGATAGTGCTACTGCACACACAGGGATGGTTACCACGAATTGTTTGTGGCAAATGTATCCTGGACGGCTTATCTCTTTGAGGGGTGATGTGAACTGGCCGGCATGCTCACCAGACTTAGCCCAATGAGATTTGGGGTTACCTGAAGGCAAAGGTGTACGGAATATTAACCGTCCCAACACCTCGGAAGACCTAAGTAACAATATTGAGACTGAAATTGGAAGAATACCAGTCGACATAAAACATTCAGAAAACGTATGCAGCAGTGTGGAAATAGCGGTGGTCGACATTTGCCAATATATTATATATATCCATGTAAATTAAAAATACCCTTACTGTTCAAAATATGTAATTAAAATATAAAATAAATTTTTCTAAGGTTCATATTTTTTTTCATTCCCAAATAAGACAATTTCCGCACTCCACTATATACCATACGATATTTGGGCGGATCGAATCAGGAGTCAGCTTTGTGCGGTAGCTATTCGAAAAGTTGGACCAATATGGACAAATTTTACCTAAGATGGGTGTTGAAATGCTCTCTGCGAAACTTGGTCGAAATCGGATGATATATGTAGATTTTAGAGGTATATGTTCAGAAATCGGAAAAACCCTATATGGACCAATATGGACCAATTCAATAGGGGTTGTCCTTAGACCAAACTTGAATATTGCACCAAATTTCATCGAAATCTGTTCATAACAGCGATCTTTACTTAATACGATAGATGGACAGATGGATGGACGTTGAAATAAGCGGGCGGACGGACGTAGGAATGGACGGGCGTACGGACATAGTTTGAGTCGATCGGCTTCTTGACAGCTGTCTCTCTCCTGTCTACCTTTATTTCTTTAAGGTGTTGCAAACATAAGCACTAAGTTATAATACCCTGAACGAGGACTGCTATATATATATTTCTAACCTAATAATGAAAATACGAATATTTGTCATCAAAAATGATTTTATTGTTTTTCAAAGTATTCTCCAGCATGACTTATACACTTTTGCGTGCGCTCAAACCAATTGTCGAAGCACTTTTTCCACTCCGATTGAGGCCGAAGAAACCGGCGACCATTTGCTTCGCAGTGCTTCTTCCACGAAAAACTTTCGTTTGGTTTGGCTCGCCTTCAAACACCCACATGGTCGATTGCTATTTTGTTTCGGGCTCACACAGATAGATCCATGATTCGTCACCTGTGACGGTCTTATAAACGTATTTTGAAGCATCGCGATCGTATTTTTTTCAAATTTTCTTTGCACCCATCGACCCAAGGATGCCTCTATCTCACGGTATGTCACATGACGAGCTTGCATTATCAGTTCACGCACGGCATTAATGTTTTCTGGCACAACGGCCGTTTTTGGACAACCTTCGTCTTTGAGCGAGCGTCGGCCACGATTGAATTCATTAAACCAGTTTTTCACAATGCTATAGGATGGTTCTTCATCGCCATACAAAGATGTAAGTTCATTGATGCACTCTTGTCGTGATAATCCATGTCGAAAGTTGTGAAAAATGATCGCACGAAAATGTTCAAGAGTTAATTCCATTTTTTTTGCCAAAATGATTTTTTCAAGTCACTGTAAACAACACAACTGATGGTCGTACGTCAAAAAGTTCTGAGTACGATTATGCTAAAAAATGTCAAACTTTCCAATGGAAATGTTAGATGGCGCTATTGCCACCATTGTGAGCCACTACTAATATATGATAACTAGTATAGTCCAAAATTGGTCGGTATGAATATTTGTTTCCAAGCAAATAGCGGAACGTTTTTCCTATCTGACGACTAGATAGATCTTCCACATATGTAGCCAATGAATTATGAATTTTTACCTCAGTCAGAGCTGGCTTCCGACATTGTGCGATTTAATAATCTTATGTCAAAGATATATAAAGTTAATATCATCAATGCAATTGTTTTAATCTACCCTCTATAAAAGCGCCACCCAGTAAAGTCGTCATTTCAATGATATGCGCTGTCTTTAATTAAGCGAACTGAATTATTATGAAGTTAATTTTGGCCAAAAGGTACTACCTTTAAATCTTTATTTCTTCGTTTACGGTTTGGAATATGTAACACACTTCTACCATTTTTTTTTGTTCAAAACCATTGTCTGTAAATTGGATGGATTTCATGTGGATTTTTCTATACGAGTATTTTATTCAGCACATATTTCAACTTTATGCTGACTTTTTCTTTTATTTTAAATGTCATTTATGGAAGGAAAAATCAACTTCAAACTTTGTTTGCTCCTAAAACTAATGGAGATTTATGGTTTATTGTGATATATGATTTTTTTCGTTCCGTTCTGTAATGAAATCTCTTTAGCTTGTCAAAAGAAAAATTTATGCTAAACAATAAAAATTATATTTCATCAGCTCATTGCCTATTGTTGATGTCATAAACACCCACCCATTTGTTGCCACAAACAGTCATTCGATTCTCCGTTAACAACACAACTCCCTGTGTCAAAGTTTAATTCCATGGAATACTTTCACGCATGCCATACTTTACATTACATACGGCCTTTCATCCACTGCTTTACTGTATGTGTCATTTTCCATTCAACATTTATTGGCTGAAAAGTTTGCATTTGTTTCCCTCCCGGATTGTCTGTGAAAAAGGGTTAACTACAGTTGTTCAATGGGTGTTTTTGTTCGGTTGTTTGTCTGTTTCCGACACACTACAGCCAACTACCCAATAAACATTAATAGTCATTCATCATATTTTGATATGAATGTTTTATGGATTTTTAACATAATGTTGTATGTGGAGAGACAAATTAATGTCATCAATCACAATTAACTCGGTGAGTCGAACAAAAGCCACAACAGCAGAAAATTCTTACAGTTTTTGGAAAAAAAATGTAGAAAACCATTGAAAAATGTAAAATTAAAATGATTCAGATAAATAGTATATTGTAGAAATAGATTTAAACGTAGAGTGTCGACTTCTTACATTTAGCAGAAAAAATAGAGAACAGAATGAAAATGTGCATTGTGGAGTGGCAAAAACTAAAAGACCATAAATCGGGAGGTATATTTGCGTAAGGGCTAAAGGATAGCAGAAACGATATGCTGACAATTCAGCATGACCAGATTGAATTTGAGGCCTCTACAGTGATATGACCTCAAATCGGGAAAACAAATATGGACCCATATGCTCCAGGCTTACCAGTGATAAATATTCATCGATTATAAAGTACCATACAATATTTGGCGTGACTTTAAATCAGCAAGACCTTTGTGTGGGCCGATAGGAAAAAAAATCATTGAAGTGTGTTTATTGTACGGGATGTAAACAAAAGCCGCTCTCGATACAATGACGGATCTTATCGAAATTGATCCATACCACTCAATGTGTTGATACACACAATTCTTTGCAATTTCAGAAATTTAAGCTCTGGAGTCACATATTCTATTCTATTATAATGAAATTTCGCATACACATAGAGAAAAAAAATGTTGAAAGGCGGTTGGAACTGCTAAAATTCCGTTGTCAAAACAAAATTTCGGTTGCAATCACCAAATGTTTAAAATAGTAATAGATATAAAATAGTAATAGAAATATGATCATCGTATAGTAGTGGCAATTAGTTGATAGCAATACCAATGAAACGCATAAAATGTATTTTGTTGCCATAACTGGGGGTTGTCGCAACTAATAGTCTGGCCAACATTTTGTTGTTGTAACCGAATATTGATGATATTTAAATTTTCATTATAACTAAAAGCGAAAATAATCCAATTATTACTGCTTGAAGCAAATAGTTGAATCTATTTTATTTAGAAAAATCCTACAACGTCATACAAATATCAAATTAGGTATCGTTCATTAAATTAGATCTTTAAATAAGTCTAATGAAATTGGTCCATTTTTTTGAGGACTTACATACGTCTCCACAAGCCATTTACTAAATCCGATATTTCTTAATGTTAGCATACTAAATTATTGCAGATCTAAGCCTGCTGAAGCCTCCGATAAGATTAATTTTCAGCAGGCTTAGTTATAGATCTCCCATAATCTAGTATGCTAACATTCTCGTCTGATTTGAGGCTATGTTGCTGTAGCTCCAACAAAAATACCTCCCACATCGAAGTGGAAGTACAACAGTCCAAATTTCTAGAAGCCACAATATAAAGGACCTTTTCAATATTTAAGAAATTACGCTTACGGAATTTTGACTTATTGAGTTATTATTTCTGGTACCATTGTAGTTTTTTATCACAGCCCGCTTGACAGGCTTCTCCGAAGTGAGATTTTCACTTTATTTTTTGCTCGCATTGTTAACTCTCCACCTAAGGCAAAGGCTATATATACTTTTAATATATATTGATCGTCATAACATTCTTAGACTATCTAGCCCGTCTTCCTTTCTGTCGAAAGCACAATTCAGTTCAAACGAAATGGCTTTAAGCCGATTGTTTGGAATTGAAATCGGGCAAACGGGAAAAGTCCAGATCAATTTTCGAAATGGAAGTACAACAGTCCAAATTTCTGCAGCCACAATGAAAAGGACCTTTCCAATATTTAATAAATTACGATTACGGAATTTTGACTTATTGAGTTATTATTTCTGGTACCATTGTAGTTTTTTTTCACAGCCCGCTTGACAGGCTTCTCCGAAGTGAGATATTTCACTTTATTTATTGCTCGCATTGTTATACTCTCCGCCTAAGACAAAGGCTATATATACTTTTAATATTTATTGATCGTCATAACATTCTTAGACTATCTAGCCCGTCTTTCTTTCTGTCGAAAGCACAATTCAGTTCAAACGAAATGGCTTTAAGCCGATTGTTTTGAATTGAATTCGGGCAAACGGGAAAAGTCCAGATCAACTTTCGAAATAGAAGTACAACAGTCCGAATTTCTGCAGCCACAATGTAAAGGACCTTTCCAATATTTAAGAAATTACGCTTACGGAATTTTGACTTATTGACTTATAATTCTGGAACCAGTGTAGTTTTTTTTCACAGCCCGCTTGACAGGCTCCTCCGAAGTGAGATATTTCACTTTATTTTTTGCTCGCATTGTTATACTCTCCACCTTAGGCAAAGGCTATATACACTTTTAATATTTATTGATCGTCATAAAATTCTAAGAATATCTAGCCCGTCTTCCTTTCTGTCGAAAGCACAATTCAGTTCAAACGAAATGGCTTTAAGCCGATTGTTTGGAATTGAAATCGGGCAAACGGGAAAAGTCCAGATCAATTTTGGAAATGGAAGTACAACAGTCCAAATTTCTGCAGCCACAATGTAAAGGACCTTGCCAATACCTAATAAATTACGCTTATGGAATTTTGACTTATTGAGTTATTATTTCTGGTACCATTGTAGTTTTTTTTCACAGCCCGCTTGACAGGCTTCTCCGAAGTGAGATATTTCACTTTATTTTTTACTCGCATTGTTATACTCTCCACCTAAGGCAAAGGCTATATAAACTTTTAATATTTTTTGATCGTCATAAAATTCTAAGACTATCTAGCCCGTCTTCCTTTCTGTCAAAAGCACAATTCAGTTCAAACTAAATGGCTTTAAGCCGATTGTTTGGAATTGAAATCGGGCAAACGGGAAAAGTACAGATCATTTTTTTTCATTGTATGACATTTTTGCTATGTAATTGAGTTAATTAACATTGAACTTATTTTTTTTTGACTTTAAACTTCCCATAAATGGGTGTGGTGATTGGACCCGGGACCGGCGCAAAAGTCAGCCTTCTTGAACAATGGACTCATGGGTATTAAAAATAATTGATTTCGTCACAAATTAGAATATTTAGATAATTTTACGATTCGAAGAATGAAGAGGCCTTCACGCATTAGGTGGTAAGGTCCCTGGCGCACTGAAACATACATTTTTTGACGAATCTGTTTAGGTTTATTTTTTCAATAGGGTTTTTTTTCACTGATTACGCGTGAGTTGTGATAAAATTTATTTGGTTATTCTCTTCAGTATTGTTTGTCATTTTATCATGGAAAGACTTACACCGCGAAAACCACGGTTTGTTGCGGTTTATTGGCTGGTGGAATCATAGATCCATATTATTTCAAATTTGTTACGGGTAATCAATCTACAAGTATCGTTTTTAATATGGGTTTTTTCAAAGAGTATGCGTGAGTTTCGTTAAACTTTATTTGTTTTTTTTTTAACTTGTTTGCCATTTCATCATCAAGGAATGACTTACACCGCGAAAACCAAGGTTTTCGAGCATATCGCCATACCGGTCGAAATGCTCGAATGATCATCTAAAATTGGACCCTCAGAATTAACACTCTGAGACGTTGGAAATTATATTCAATATTAAAGGAAATTATATTCAAAAAATAATGGCATAAAGACATACAATTTCCTATCGAATGATACGATTTGCCTAAATTGGAAACCTTGGCATATGAGCGTCGTCTATGGGTACTGGAGATCGATCGATCGACCCCTATGTTCTTGGAGATTTGGGATTTGGGTATCCAGAAAGAGTATATTTGAGACTTATGCCAATTTGGACCTCAAACAGGCGAAGATGGGCCAAAAATTGGCCTCCTTGAACTATGGACATATAGGTATTAAAAAATATTAAAATTTCTTTGGTGATCCAAATATCATAGTATACTATATATATACTCTTATGTCTCGATGGTGCGAAAAGGTGTTCCCTTGAATCATTGACAAAAATTTACTCAGAAACTTCCTCACTAATCTCAATATGCTTGAACTTTTAAGATTTGTCTAAATTTAAAGCCGGAATCTACGGTCTCCCCAGGATCCCTTCGTACCTTTAAACAATGGACACATGGGATCTCCATAACAATGTAATTCACCTGATGGATTTGGTACATATCGTCCGACGTTTTTATGTAGCTGCCATAAAATGACACCGATATGAGGACGTACTGCAACCCTAATTTTAAACCCTATATTTGTCTTCAGGGTAAGCACAGATAGGACCATATTCCTTGTTGTACTCGTTAATAAGTGGGAGTATGAGTCCACAATCTATTTTCATGTCAAATTTCATAAAATACTGATTATGTTCGCATTTGAAGTACTCGTATCTACCACTTCGCAGCTTACATATATATCCCCTCAAAGAATATCGAAACGACAGCTGACAAAGCCTCATAGCATTACATCTCCTTAACAATCTACCCACATATTTCATACATTCCAATTTATTTCGTACGCTTTGCGTTCTTCAGCGATTTCTATCATTTCACCTGCCTTTGAGTCAAGTCGAAATACCCCATCTTTTCATGCTTAAATTGAAACTAATTAATTTTGCTTAGTCATCCTTAAATACCAAATATCAAATTGATTCCTCCTACGGGCAATCAAAGCAGAAAGAAGCCTCCGATACAAGCCTTTCATATCCGAAAGGCCACATTGTGGTATTTGAAGGTATGTAAATAAAAGTCGTAAATGAAATGAAATTATAAATGTCATGATATACTTAAGCCACCAAATACTCAATTATTGTGTGCTGTAATATTATCCTTTTGCGGAGAAGAGCAGGTATGAAACCTCAACCCACACTCATACACACTCAAGACTATTGTAGGAAATTCCTTGGAAAAAGCAAAGGACCAGCGACACAGTAAAGCGCACGTCATGTTTGCCCTTATAGAGCATCAGAATATTTGTGTGTTGTTCTGTGAATAAATATAGAAATAGTCTTTGTCGGGGTTTAATGTTAATAATAAGGACATCATTATGGCTTTGAAGAAGAAACGTAAGAAAGAGGACTCAAAGGTTTTGTAAGTATCTTATAAAAAGAAGAAAACCTGTATGCCATTGATGTTGGAGTAGATTTGTGATGCTTCAGCATATACGTATGATAGGATTTCTGAGAGTGCTGCTCGAGTACTAATGATGACACAATTTTTTGGAAGGAATCCCTTTTTATTTTGTGGGTATGGTCTGATAAGTTATCAAGATGTAACAAGGTTATAAAAAAGAATTTTATGAGTGGTTGATAAGGATAAGGCGTACGTACGTACATGTGTACCTATTAACTTGTACACGAGGACATTCACACAGATGCAATTTGTTAAAAAGGTAAACCTCTAAAAACCGTATACGCTCAATGATCCTTTAACTCTATACACTACACTTCAGGTCTTACTGTTGTAGGAGGCTCCCCTGTAGCCACTCCAGCAGGAGGGCTATCTTCTGCCGCTGTTGTCGTTGTTGTTATGCATTCTATTATCTGAACCACCTAACGGAGTTGTCAAAATAAACATGGTGTTGACCCGCTCGCTGTACCCGCTGTGGTGTGGAACATTTACGGTTATAACTATTCGCTCGTTTCGTCCTTAAGCACTCACCATGCTCTGACCTACCTTGTTATGTGTGCTTCTTCGCCTTCGTGCTAATACCAGGATATACCCATACATGGTGTTGTTTCAGTTTTCTGACACGCCAGTCCGGTTGAACGACAACGACGATGACCGTTATTTGTTTAAAAAAAAAAACCTTTATGTTATGAAGATATCATCTTCATCATAATCGTACATGGCCATCATCCTTATTCTCGGCTGCTCCCGATAGTGGTCATATTTTATTAAGGGTCACCCGCCTGTCGCACCATCAGCCAGCGAGAGAGCACAGAGGCGTCTGCCCGTTCGTCGTTTACGTCTTCGCATACGTTTAGTTTTCATATAAAGATTTATCTTTGGTTTTTTGAAAAAAAAAAGCCAACGTCCACAAAAAAAAATAACAAAAAATGTAAAATGGTAATTTAAACTTTTCTCTGGTTGTGTTTGCAATTTTATATCCTTCTACTGGCTTTGATTTCGTGTTGCATGCAAAACTCCAAGACTACGCCGGTGTGGTGTGGTATGTTTGGAAAACCGAAAACCCCCTAGTGTGGTCTGTTTTTTTTTTAGTTTTTGTTTTGTTTGGTGTTTGGGTTTCTTGAAAGAAATTAAAATATTTTGTGTTTTCGTTAAGAAACGATTATCTTTTTCTATAATATATTGCCAAGAAAAGGGTTGCCAAAGGGGTTTTCAAAATATACAACATTTTCACATATCGCAATTGTTCGACAAAAGGGTTATAACTCAAAATTTATAAGACTAAACAATTTGTAAGAAACCGACTCGCAGTGTTCAACACGAGCCACCGTTAACCTTTTTCATAGATATTTTCACCCTTTCATGAAAAAACTAATGAAAAACTTAAATCAGGCTGAGACCAACTATGAAATACCCTTCACATGCCTACTAGTAGATTCTGCTTCTTCTCTCTCTGAAATTTGAGCAAGGGAAGGTTTAATAACTCCTAGAGCGGGAAGGACATACTTGTGGGTCGATATACATTGTAGACCGGCCGAATTTCACCAGGCATATTCTTAGGTCGCATCTATAGAGGCTTATTAGACACATATTTTTGAAGTTCTTTATTTGTATCTTTAGGAATATAACGACATATTAAGTTATCATAATATAACAATTTATTTTCGTCCAAAGTTTTGTTTTGAGCCCCTTGATTGCCTGTACATCGACCTTAGGATTTCACTTAAGGGATTTCCTTGATCAGGGTAACCGTTGATAAGTTTCAAAAAGTCCCACAAAAAGCGGATAATTTTTAAAAAAAAGTGTCACTAAAGATTATTTTTAAAAAAAATCGCCAAAGTTTCGTAGGTTTATTTTATTTAAATTTAATAAGAAAAGTAAAAAACATCAAAGTAAAACTCAGTTCCATGAAATGAGATGTAAAATACACATTCAAACTAAAAAACAATTCAATTTCTGATCCTCATGACAATGCAGGCCACTTGAGCCTAACCTTTCTGCAGCTTAGCTCTTTTTTAATGCATTTTAAAAGGTAAAATCTTTTTCCCACTCGGCCGATTTCGCCTATTTACAATCCCAAACAGCTTGTGACTATAAGCCAGCATCAAGAAAAATTTCTGAATACTAGGTTGATCCGTTTAAACGATATCGTGCTTTCAACAAACACGCGGACGGACTAGATCCTCTCAGATCGTCTCAAAACATTACGGCAAGCAAGATTATATATAACGGGTGATCCACCTAGTCGCATTTTTTTCAGAACAAAAAAATATGAAAATTCAATTTAAGTGTGGTATCTTTATTGGTAAAGGACATTTAATGGCATTTATTTTTTGAATATAATTTCCTTCAAATGTAGGCCTCGAGGTTTCCATTCTGAGGGTACAATTTTGGATGACTCATTCGAGCATTTCGACCGGTATGGCTTTATGGCGCGTGTTGGCTTCCACAACTGGAATCGTAGCTGGTTTGTCAGCATAGACTTTGGACTTTACGTAACTCTTAAGAAACATGTCCAAAGGTGTGATATCACTCGATCTAGGCGGCCAACTCACCTGTCCAAAACGTGAAATTAGCTGCTTTTCTAAATGACCTCTCAATAGTGCCATTGTTTGAGCAAGCTGTATGGAAAGTGGCACCATCCTGTTGAAACCAAGTGTCGTCAAGATTACGGGCCTCAATTCCAGGTAGCATAAAGTTCGATATCATGGCGCAATGGCAAGCAAGATCATCAAGATTAAGTGCTTCAATTTCAGGTAGCATAAAGTTCGATATCATGGCGCGATAGCGAGCACCATTCACGGTTACGTTCCGGCCTTCATCATTTTTGAACAAATATGCACCGATGATTTCAACAGCTTATAAACCGCATCAAACCGTGGTTTTCTCTGGGTATAATGAAACCTCTTCAACCACTTCTTGTTGCTCTTCAGCCCAAATGCGTCAATTTTGTTTAGCGACTTTGCCGTTGAGCCAGAAATGGGCCTCATCACTGAACAAAATTTTGGTCAAAAACAGCGAATCTTCCCGTTTCTCACCGAACGCTCATTTCCATAATACAGTTGCCAACATTTAAAGGTTATTATTTTCAAAAAACAAATGCCATAAAATGTCCTTTCAAATTAACAATAAAGATTCCACACTTGATTTGCATTTTTTTATTTTTTTTTGTTCTGAAAAAATACCTTTAGATGGATCACCCTATACTTTAAAGGTTCTCCGATCAATATTTCGGTGAATGTGTCAAGCGGAATGTCGGAATTAAATATTCTCCTTCGTGAAGGGTATAAAAAATCCAATCATCAAAAGTCGGACTTGGCAGACTATATTATACCCAGCTCTACTGAATGTGCGGATGAGCTAACTGAAACTAGGCTTTTGGGCTGCTTGAAGTCATAAAGCGGACTCTAAATATATCCAGATTTTAAAAATAATTTTATATGAATTCGGGTTTGTGCTAAAATTTTAAACTTTGTTACGCATATGTCCTTGAATGAATGGGCCGGATTTTTGGCCACCTCAAATCAAGGTTGCAAAAGATGATACAATAGTACTTTTTTGATAAATTTTCGACATCGAAAGTACCGCGACAACCGCGGCTCATTTACGGCTAACTTGATACATTTTTCAAATGTTCCGACGTGCAGGCTATTCTACAAAGCATTTTCAGTTAATGGTCAATCCTAATGAAAAGTGCAAAATTTCCTCAAGATTGGATGTAATATGTGAGTTTCTGAGCTGAGCGGACTGTTTGGAGGTTGTCTTCGCAGCCTGTGTGCAATACACATATAGATGCTCTGACACATTGCTACGAGTACCCATAATGCCTAGCATAAGCGCCAGGTTATAACCAAATAAATTATAGTATTTTTTCCCCGGAGCAACCCTTAATCCCAGAAATAAGAATTATTTAATAATAATTTAAAAGCAATACACATATTTTGAGTTGTGGAAAGTAGCAAAAATTTAAAAAAGTATTAAAAAGGGGAATTTATGAAAAAGGGGCAGCAAAAGTCGCACAACGGTAACGCTGTTCTTGATATGCTGTCTCTAGGTTTAAGTAGTTTGTGTGCCCTATACAGGTCAGTTTTTCTTGTGATTCGTCATTTTATTGGTACTTCTTAGCGCTGACCGTCGCATGGCGCAATGCGCTATGGCGTTTCATGGTACAAGCTATAGAAATATAAAAACACAGAAAGAAAGGAGTTTTATTTTGAAGATGTCCTATGCTTTATAATACTATGCTTAAACGATAATAGTAGTACTTTATTAGAACATTTTTACCCAAAAAGACAACATCTGCCCACCTTTATACAAGTTTTTCAAAAAAGGACTAAAAGGACACGCCAAAATTAAAGATTTTCGATTTTTTGTCTTCGGCGACCCCTACTAAAATTATTGGATCAACTTTTTTGTAGAACATATAAATTTTCGACACTTGCGTTAAAGAATTTTTTTTGTTCTTTTCTCGACAAAAGACGACAAGCATACGTCAAACTTGATAAAGTTTGTTGAAATGTTGTACGAAAATAATCTTCATATTATTATTACTAAGAGCCTCTCTCATAACGAAAATTCTCTAAAAAGAAAGAATATTTTATGCTGATCCTATACCTAATATTGAGTGGTCCATGGATGATTCTATGCCTCCTGCAGTAATCCGTCTTTGATTGCTAATACTTAAGTGAGTGTGAACCATTTCGGAATTACACAAGTGATGGTAAAATATTATTGTGGGCCGCCGTGTTGTGATGGAAGTGTTCATGATATCATGCCAGCTAACTCAGGTTCAACCCCGGGTGGGAACATCTAACAATTTTTCAGCGGTGGGTTTCCACCAGCGACTTTACGAGTAAGAGATTTGTCTCTAAGCCATGTAAACCTTCTTCATAAAAAGCATTGACCTTCGGAGCCGGTTTTAACAGTAGGTCCCGGTCAGTGAATATAAGATTTGAATCGTGCACAGCTCACTGATTTAAGAAAATTCACCCTTGTTCCTTAATGGAATATTGTGGGACTTATTTATGTAAGTGTTAAAATATTTGTGTGTCACAATTGGCAACCCTGTCCATAGCATATTTTAGTTTGCAAAAACAATTCTTAATTGTATAGTTGTTATTGTTGGTGGTTTGGTACGAGATGTTGATACCAATATCTCGGCTCGGCTCCATACAGCGAGTTCAATTTACCCACAAAAGACGAAGAAAAAAAATTGAAAACTCTTTATTTTTTATCGCAATTCTACTGGTATTCACATCAATTGACAAGTTCGTTTCGGTTTACGGTTCAGTACCATATGAACAATTTTTTTTGTTGTTCTTGTTGCTGTGGTTGTTTTTCTTCTTGTTATGGAGAAGTTTAATAGTGGCACTCTATATTACAAACTGACAAAAATGTCGGTATGTATGGAAATATGTACGAATGTGCGGCACTTGAGGTGGTATTAAATTTCCTCCTGTTGTTGCCGTCGTCGTCTTGTAAAATTGCATCGAAATCGGACTTAAAAAAGGACAACAACAACAAAATGAAACGAACCTCCAACCAGCACCAACAATGTTTGTTGCATGCCTTATAGTTTATGGGTATTAAACCCAAAAACTTTTCTTCTCGTCCAGTTACGGGTTCTGTTCGGTGTGGCATGGATGTTGAGCTTTTTTTTGTTCTCTTTTAGCTGGTGAAACGAACGTTTACGTTGACTGACCAATTTCTATCAAATTTCATCACGAATGTTTTTATGGTAAATTAATTTATTCCTCTGACCAATTAAGAGTAAAGATTTTTGTCCAGTATCGAGTGCTCCTGTGGTCGTTGTCGGGTTTTTTATTGTTACTATTTTTTTTTGTTTTCTGCCAGGAAAAAAAGTGCAGTTTTCGGTGAAAGATTACGAAAATTGTATGGAAACGACTAAAAATTGTGAAACGGAATTGTAACATGAAAATATGCACGTGAGTCATAACCATATTTGGTGAGGAGACCACAGGTCGATATGGCACATTTGAGGTGGTGGCAGCAACAAAAGTTCGGCATATTGTCAGGACGATAAAAGTCCACAGGTTAAACTGTGCATGCAATGAAAAGCTCTTGTTACCATTTCATTGCGGTGGGTTATCATGCAACGAAAAATCAAAGTTTTCAGCCAATTATTCTTCGATTAATTAACGAATTGATTGAATATGTGCTGGTATTCGAAACATTTGGGCAAAAAAACAATATTCCTGCAACATTTTTTCAACTTACCATAGCGGCTAATAAAGTATTTTCATAGAAGAAGAATATAGGTTAACCAAGCATTACGAGGGCTAATAATGAAAATTCGAATATTTATCATCAAAAATGGTTTTATTGTTTTACAAAGTATTCTCCAGCATGATTTATACACATTTGCATGCGCTCAAACCAATTGTCGAAACACTTTTTCCACTCCGATTGAGACACCTCCAAAGCATGGTTTTTGAACGCTTCAACAGCATCTTCTGGCTATGAAAATCGTTGACCACGCATTTTTTTCTTAATGTGCGGCAATAAAAAGAAGCCAGGGCTGTACGGCGGATGAACCATCAATTCGACGTTTTGACCGGTCAAACAGGCGCTGGTTTGAGCCGATTTGTGAGAGCTCGCATTGACATGGTGCACAAAGATTCGTCTTCTCTTATTCGTTTTTCGAATTTCTCCGAAGACTTCAGGCAAAGAAATTGTGGTGTACCACTCAGAATTGACCGTTCAACGTTGCTCAAGCAGAACATGCGCCACATGACCAGTTTTGCCGAAAAAACAGGCGACCATTTGATTCGAAGCGCTTCTTCCACGAACAACTTTCGTTGTATTTGGCTCGGCTTCGAAGGCCCACACGGTCGATTGCTGTTTTCTTTCGGTCTCTTACGCATAGATCCATGATTAGTCACCTGTGATGATCTTATGACTGATTTAAAAGAACCGCGTTCGTATTTTTTTTTAAAATTTCTTTGCACCAATCGACACGAGCCTTTTTTTGAGCGATTGTCAAATTGTGCGTGATTCAACGAGATCAAACCTTTTGTACGGCCAGGAGTTCATGCAATATCGAATGTATGCTAGTGGAAGAAATACCCAAGGTATGTCACATGACGATCTTGCATTATCAGTTCTCGCACGGCATCAATGTTCTCTATCACAACGTCCGTTTTTGGATGACCTTCACGACCTTCGTCTATGAGCGAGCGTCGGCCACGATTGAATTCATTAAACCAGTTTTTCACAGTGTTGTCGCCAAACAAAGATTAAAGTTCATCGATGCACTCATGTCGTGATAATCCACTTCGAAAGTTGTGAAAAATGATGGTACGAAAAAGTTGTCGAGTATTAACTCCATTTTTTTGCTAAATTGATTTTTTCAAGTGATGGTCGTACGTCAAAACGTTCTGAGTACGTTCTGCACTCTTGTCGTGATAATACACGTCGAAAGTTGGGAAAAATGATCGCACGAATATGTTCACGAGTTAATTCCATTTTTTTTGCCAAATTGATTTTTTCAAGTGATGATCTTACGTCAAAACGTTCTAAGTATGGAAATGTCAGACGCGCCACGCAATACTTAGTGTTGCCTAGGCCAGAAATATATATAGCAACCCTCGTATGAATTAAAATTTCGCGTAATGCTGCATACACAATTTGAGACACTCATAGATCCCATTTTAATGTTACTTCAGCAGTCGATGGGCCTTAACTCGAGAAGGATATTTTTACGGACTTTAACGAAAACGTCTACCATGGCCCATTTTTACATGAGTGAAATAGTGGACGCTAATAATGTTCCATACTACACGCAGAAAAAAAGTATGGTTGGGGTGACAATATTCGAAGAGGATCATACTTTTGTTGGGTATATGGTTGAGGCACAACAATATTATGATCCTCACAACAATAGTATGATTCCCACATAGCCATATTATGATTCCCACACCCATAGTGTGATTCACACTCAACCATACTATGATCTCCACAACCATACTACGATCCCCACAACCACAGTATGATTCACACTCAACCATACTATTATCTCCACAACCATATTATGATCCTCACAACCATAGTATGTTTTACATACAACCATAGTATGATCCTCACAACCATAGTATGATTCAGACGCAACCCTACTATGATCCCCACAACCATAGTATGATTCACACTCAACCATACTATGATTCCCAAAATTATTTATTAGGATTGGGTAATGTTGTTATTCAAAAATAGAGATTTTTATCAAGTAGATTATTTTAAATTACATTACAATTAGTTTATAGCGAGATTTGACGCCATGTTTTTATTAAACATTTCATTCAAGAAACAAAAATATATATTCCAACGGTCAAAAATACTTTTAGTTGCCAGCAGTTGCCGTAGACCAAGTAACGAATGTGATTAAAACATGATCAGTGGCTATATACTTAAGTGAAGGCAGATTTTAAATAAACGAGAACCAGTCGGTATTAGAGTATTTCACCAAACAAAGTAAACACAATAAAAATCCCTCGAACTACCTTCCGATTGTTGTTGTTTTTTATAATAGAGAACAACCATGCCTGTATCGCGTGTATGTGTTTTTCTTAGGTATATCAAAAAAAAAACATACACACACACAAAAAAATTCGCAACCATACCGTATGATTGCCGCAATCATATTATTGTTAACGTAAATTTTAAACAACAATACTTTTGTTGCACCAACCATGTTTATATGGTTGCTACAACCATATTATCATTTCATAACTTGGCAATAATACTATTGTTACATTTCAACAATATTAATATTGCCGCAATCATAATGTTGTTAAAATGAAATTCAAAAAACAATACTATGGTTGCGACGAACATGCTTTTATTGTAGGGAATATATATTATTGTAGCGGTGACCATATAGTAACCATATCTTTTTTCTGCGTGTACATTTAGTGTAAATTATATCTAATCGGAATTCGTTATTTAAAAAAAAAATAATATGTAGAAAAAACAATTTTTTTAGTTGGTAAATGGCCTGTCCGCTGGTGGCCAAATGAAACTTAACATTTACTTACATAAATCATACAGCAAATATAGGGCCTTTTATCAAAACGCCTTTAGCATTTATTATAAAGTATTTTAGATGTTTTCTTTTTTGTGCACATTCGACGACTTTCAGTTTTGAAAATATTCTCAACATTTTGTCAGCCAACACAAATCAAATGTCAACACCCAAATGCATTTTAGGAAACAAAAGAAAAACAAAATTGTAAATGATTATGTTGCCACAATGCGAGGCATGTTAAACTACACAACAGGTGTCATTAAAATTTTGACTTGCACAGCGCTCAGTTGATGATAAACAGATTTCCTCAAAGGCACTGAATGTATGCAAGATACACAAAGATAATGGATTGGAATTTATGGAGAAAATAACATATTTGGAATATTTGAGAGAGACAATATGGAAAATGCTAAAAACTATGAATGTAAATTGAATTAGGAATGAAGTCTAAATCAAATACAAAGTATAGTTAAATATTCTATGTTTGATTTGTGTAAGGATTTTTCGGAGTTTTTAACTTTCAAGGTGGTAGTAGATAAAACTGAATATGATTTATAAGAAAATGCGACGAAATTTAACATAATTTACCTATAATTCATTAATGAACCATTGGGTATGTCCAGAGTGTTTGTATTTTTTGGGCTTTCCACACAATTTGTGGCTAGAATATGCCACCATCATTGCGGACAGACTAGGAGGTAAGCGCCACACACACTTCTTTTCGAATGCCAGCGAACAGACCAAATGTCATCTAAATCAAATATGTATGACCGAAAAAAAACTGAAAACCAACAAAAGAAAAACAAGCCAGTAATTAATAATGTCTTGATTGTCCTTAGCCTTAAACCACACTGGGCCTCGATGACATGTTTTCTTTAAAGAAAATCGAAAGAAAACCCCCATAAACACAACATGAATTTTAAATAGGAAAATTCAAGGAATTTTCTCTACAAATTATTTTATTTCAATGAAAACAGAATTGTGGGCTTCATCGTGAAGTGTGTGTTTGTGTTGGATAACGAATGGACAATATTTGTGTGTAGGACCTACCTCATCATCCAGGCAAGGAGATAGAAACCAAGCAACTTACATAATAATTAATGGTTACAACCAGCTACAAAAACAAACATACATATGTACCTATACACTTACGTACATACTCGTATGTATGTTTGGATATATTGTTAAGGGCATGAAAACAAAGAATATCTAATGATCGATATCTTTGATGAGAACAACAACAGCAACAAAAACCCCTAGAAACAATACCATATCGCTGAAACGAAATAAAAAAGAAAACAGAACTGAACGCCGTACCTAAAAAACATGACATTGTTGGTCGTTCCAGATGACAATAGATGAGGACATCGTCGACGACGCATGCTGATGAGAATTGAATTTTAACACACCACACTGGAGGGAGGACAAAAAATAAAGGTTTCAGGCACTTTTTCGTACAGCGACAGTCGAAGAATGATTTGTTGTTTTTGTCTGCTGTCTATGGTGGATTTTTGGAAAATCACAACCACAAAGGAGTGATCCTCCCTAAATGAAAACAATATGATTAAAATCATTTTTCAATATTCCCAAGTCATGAAATTTTTTATCAAAAAAACAAAACCACGAAAACTTAGAGAAGGGTGTTATGGTAGAGTGATTATTACTTTAAGCTAAATGACCGAAACAAAAATTAAATGATACACACAGAGAAAAAATCGGTTGGAAATCGGCACGAAGTACAAACATTCGGTTAAATAAAAATACTTTCTGTTGCAATCACCAACATTCCATGGTACGTATTTATGGTTACATAGTTCGACTAACCCTTAAATAGCAGCTATAGCAATATTACGATTTTTACAGCCAATAAGTCAGTTATACCAACCGATTTTACTTAGTAGGGACATAAATACTGTTACAACATTGAACACACCCATTTCAATAGTAGAACGGAACATACCCCCTTTATGTCGTATGGGTTTTTAAAAGCTTACCTCCATAGCATTAGCCTGTAACGGAATTTTAATATTGTTTCAACTTTCATCATGGAGTAGTCAGATAATGAGAACCGTATCGCTGTAATAGCGCTTTTCAAGTGTGAAATGAAAAAAGCGATATTTTCAAAACGCTCTGCCACTAGCGCTTAGCCGCATGTTCGTCTACCGTTGCATAAAACTGTTTGAGGAGACTGGAGATGTAAATGACCGCCACCGGTCTGGCCCACGCTCTGTTCGAACACCGCATGTCATCAAAGCCGTTAAATCAAGAATTCACAGAAATCCACTCCGAAAACAAAAAATCATGGCGCGTGTGATGAATATCACGCAAAAGTCCGTGAGTCGAATCATTAAATCATTTGGGACATGGGACATTTTACATCACGACAATGCGTGCTCTCACACAACAGCTAAAATGATGAGCTATTTGACCACTCAAGATGTCGAATTGATTGGCTATCAACCGTACAGCCCTGATTTGGCATCCAATGACTTCTTCTTATTCCCTAGCATCAAGAAAAAAGTGCGTGGTCAACGTTTTTCATCGCCCGAAGTAGCTGTTGAAGCGTTCAAAAATCATGTTTTGGAGGTGTCTCAATCGGAGTGGAAAAAGTGCTTCGTAAATTGGTTTGTGCGCATGCAAAAGTGAGTGATCTTAATGGAGAATATTTATAAAAACAATAAAACCTAATCGAATGATAAATTATTGTGTTTTAATTGCTGGACCAGAAATATAAATAGCAACCCTAGCAATGATGAGAATGGAAACTCTTACCCAGACGCATACTTCACTAAAGGTCACTAAAGGTTTTTGGTCTATGAAGTTCAGTTTTAGATCCCATTTGTATTACAAAGCTGATTCTACCTTAAGTACTAAATCCAAAATTTCCATCAGTCCAAATTCTGCCTCAACAATTATCCTCCCCTCCAACCATGACTGCGAAAAAAATCCGATGTATACAGACAGACAGACACTATACGAGTACGTCATTCAAGGCATTTGATTGTAACCAATAGTTTTTGGTGGGTTTGTCAACTGTTCCATGAGGATTTAATAACATGATGTTGGTCCTTTGCTCAACTTAAAACATCCGAAACCTATCATTAGCAAAAAACGCCAAACCGAAGTGCACAGAACAAAAAAATATCAATTTTCCTACAAAAATAAAACGAGAACTTTTCAAAAGATGCTAATACTTTGATCCTATATCTCAAACAAATGATCTATTTTCATTCCATACTCTTAAAGAGCTGGTTGCCTGGCTGTCTTTGTTATAGCGCCGGCAATGGCAGAAAAGTAGAGCCGATGATGACTGCTGACTCGTTGTTGTCGTTTGGTTTGCTTTTTTGTCTGAAAACATTTTGAAGGCGGTTTTAAGGAAAATCTTATCACATTATCTCAAAGGCTGGAAATCTAGAAGAGTTTTCTTTCTGGCTTTTTTGTGTTATTCAAAGAATAAGTGCGCCACGGTTACGTTTGCGAGTATTACGGTCTTAAAGCAAACGCCAGCCTGCCAGACGGGCAGCTCAGCTCGACTTGTCCTAAGACTGCGTCTCAATTCCTGCCTTTGTGTTTTACTTCGTTCATTGTCAACATCTGTTGACAATGCAAAAATCCATTGAACATTATTTTCTTTGCGGCTCTCTATTACAAAGGCAAAACCACTCTAAAAGGATGGATGCTGATTTTCAAAATATGATAATTTTTTGTAAATGATCTTAAGTTCTTTTCTGTTGTACTGGCAGTTTGCCGTTCAACTTTTGTTAGCCCGACTTTGAGAAAAGAGAGCGATGGTAAGCTGATCTTCAAAAAACGTTTAAACCGCTTTTTGCGACAAACCCAAAGGAAAATTGTCATCATAACTTTTGTTTTTGTTGTTGTCTCTTTAGAGAAAAGAAATTCTCATGATTTACGAAATTACCGGTATCGGGAGTTCGAGGACAGCTGTTGTGGGAATATTTTTATGTCCTAACAGGCGCATTGGTGCGGGAAGAAATCACAGCTGTTTCCATTGCCAAAATTAGGGTTAATAATTGCAGGTCGATTTATTTTTTTGTACTTAATTTGTGTGGCGATAAAGTGAAAATACCACTTCTTAAAAATCTCTCTCGGTACATACTCGGTTCGGTTTTCAGATTGGTGTTGCATACGCTTCATTGACATGAGTACATGAAGTTGTCACATCATTTTGGTCTTCGTTCGTCTCAGTTGTTCAGGAATGAAATTCTATACTTCCTTTAAGTTTCTTCTTTAATGCTTCAGTACATATCGTTGAAGTGGCCTATAGAGAGATTAATAATGAAAGTCTTAATTGAGTGGTAAAGTAGAAGGGGAAACTGTTGGGTAATTAAAGGATTGTATTTTTTACATAAAGTATGCAAGTGCAGGTAAGCCTCTTAGGAAACATATGCTTAATGGGTAAAGGTGATAAAATGCAAATGAATATGTTTGTCTACCTAAATCGACTTGAGTCTACATAGATTATTAATTGACATGTTTAGATTGGATATTCATACGAGTATAACGCAGAAGGCACTAAAACTATTCAGAAAAGATGCTGTTCCTCATAAAGGAGTATTTTATAAACCACAAAAAAATGTAAACTACAGGCTCCCAAGAGTGATAATATGTTTTTATTTCTATTCGCATATAGTGTGGTCCATACATTATGCACGATGTTTATTATGTGTCACACCTTAATGTCAAGTTTTTTGCCAATTTATTTTGACAGTTATTCGTTTCAGTGTTTGACAAATTAAACCATGGTGAGGTAAATATTTAAGCAGCGCATAAAGAGTGTTGAAACCTTTTACGAAAATGGGAGTGAAAATCAAAATGCATTTCGTGCCCTTCGAGATTTTTTGGTCTGCCTAAACGACTAAATCGACCAATCGGAAGAATTGTGAGGTAATTTCAGCAAACCAGATCTGTAGGAAATGTGAAAACTCCTTTGCATGCTTGCCCAGTTTGCTCTGCGGAAAACATTGATGTTGAAATTCGCGAACATCACTGATGCTAATTTTGAAAAAAGTTTTTAATATACACGTTTACAAGGGTCACTTGACTAAAGAGCTGAAGCCTACTGGTTTCAAACGTCGTCAATACGCTGAATAGTTGGTTGAAGAGACAAAAATGATTGGCGACTTTCCGAAAAAAATAATCTTTAGCGACGTGGCACACCTTTGCCTCAGTGAATTCGTTAACAAGCAGATTTGCCGCATTTGGGTACATGAAAATCTACGAGTGATCATTGAAAAGCCGATGAATCCACAAAGAGTGACTGTTTAGTGTAGTTTATGGGCTGGCGGCTTCTCGGATCGTACTTCTTTGAAATGAGGTCGGCCAGACAGTTACCGTGAATGGTGTTCGCTTTCGTAAGATGATAACAGACTTCTTGTGGCCAGATATTGAGGACGTGGACCTAGACTATATGTTTTACCCACAGGGTGGTGCTACTTTACACACAACCAACGGAACAATGCCCTTTGCGGAAGAAATTTAAAGGCTCGTTGTCTTGCGTCAAGGTGATGTTAATTGTCCGCCACGATTATGTGATTCTACACCGTTGGACTTCATTCATTGGGAATATTTAAAGAAGAAGTGTACGTTAATCAGCCAAGAGCAATTCAAGAGCTAAAAGGTAAGTTAGTTCGGCATATTAAGGACATTGAACCTCCGTTATGTCATTTTAAATATGGACTGTCGAATTGAGGTATGCCACCGCAGCCGAGGCGGGCATTTGCCCGATATTGTGTGTCACACATAATTATCAAAGACTCTTCTACTCGTATCAAAATAAAAACAATTAAGATAATTCTCTAAAAACTTTTTGTTTTATTTGCAATTGACTTCGTACGTTTTAGTTGAACCCCCTTTTGTCATGAGCTTTAAAAAATATCAATACTCATAATACCAAGTGTAAGAAAATCCATAAAGGTGATTGCAAAAGCCACAATTTAAAACTAAAAGTATGTTTTATTTTCTGCCAACCGTTGATTGTATGTACATAGTTCGGCATACTCCAAGTATAACTTCAGTATATCATTTTTAATTTAGTTATGCCAAGGGTGCGTCAAATAAATTTTGGGAAAATTGCTCAAAAATGTATACAACACACAACAAGCATAGACACTATGTTAAGACCCTATGTTAAGTTTCTGATTCGATTGAGCGACGACTCTCCTAATATCTATTGTTTTTATCAATGTAAAGGTCGTAGGTATGAAATAATTTCGATGAAACTTGGTATTCCAAGGACAAACCCTATTGAAATTGGTCCTGATCCGTCTGTATATTAATACCATAACTTGGAATTCACGATTTCGGAACTTACATCTACAAAAACCACATATAACACCCACGCAGAGCATTACGATTCTTAACTTCCAACACAAAGTTCTCGTCCGAATTGAGGTGAAACCGTTCTAGAAGCCACAAGTTAAACATAATCACGCTCACATTCAGCATGGTATGTTAGTTAGATAAACACTGGTGAAACTGAACCATTTTTCGTATATCCCCCTTTCAAATAACCTCTCCGATTTCAGAATCTGCAGCTTTTGAAGCCTCATTTTACATCTGCTTCTTACCTAATTTCGTATGACCGTCACGAGTGACCAACAACCATGTCTTTTTACATTGGACCACATCGGTCCATGTTTTCAAATAACCAGCAAAGGTCCCTCCTAATTTGAGATCCTGCAGCTTTTAAATCCACAAATTACAACCGATTACTCTCAAATTTTAATAAGTACGTTATGAAAGCCAAATTATTAACTCTAACATATTCAGTCCCATCTTCCTCAGGCTCGAACCTTGGTGTTAAACTAACTTATAATACCTTGTTCAATGTAGAGGTTCAGGGTAAAAATATGTATGTATATATGTCTGACTGACATAAACAGAAAACAGGTAAAAGTTGTGTTACTGTTGTGTTAGGTTACCGCTAATTTTTTCATTCAAGCATTTGATATCGGTTACAAAAAGAAGTATACGGTAATCCATCATGAGGTATTTTTTTCAAAATAAAAAAAATACTACAATTCAAATCAAGTGTGGAATCTTTTTTATTCATTTGAAGGAAATTTTATGCCATTTATTTTTTGCACCTTCCATTCTGAGGGTGCAATTTTGGATGACTTCATTCGCGTAATGTTGGCTTCCAAGACCTGAAACATAGCTGGTTTGTCAGCATAAACTTTGGACTTTCCAAAGTTCCAAAGAAAAATGCCTAAATGTGTGATATCACACGATCAAGGCGGTCAATTGACCGGTCCAAAATGTGAAATTAGCTGCTCTTCGTAATTACCTCTCACTAGATCCATTGTATGACCAGCTGCTTGGCAAGTGGCACCGTCCTGTTAAAACAAAATGTCGACAAGAATAGGGTCTTCAATTTCAGGTAGTAAACAGTCCGAAGTGATAGAGCAATAGCGATCAATATTGAAAGTTACGTTTCGACCATCATCATTATTAAAAAATATGGACCGCGCCATGCCGTGGTTTTCTCTGGATATAATGGCACCTCTTGAACCTCTTATGGCTCCTCTTCAGCCCAAATGCGGCGATTTTGTTTATTGACGTTGCCGTTGCGCCAGAAATGGGCATCATCTCTGAACACAATTGTAGTCGAAAACAGCGGATATTCTTGTTTTTCGCCGAACGCTTATTTCCATATTACAGTTGCCAACATTTGAAGAAAATTACATTCAAAAAATAAATGGCTTAAAATGTCTTTTCGTATGAACAATAAATTTAAATTCAATTTTAGTATTTTTTTATATTTTAAGAAAAATACCTCTTGATGGATCACCCTATATATCCTACAGTCTGATATTAGCAACCTCTCCAATTTCTTGTGGGATCTTTCCCCTAGCTATTTTTAAGCCGACGTGTCCAGGACAGTAACAACAAAACGTTCTCCCTTGTTTCTTGCTCACTGAAAATCTGTTTCCCCCATCTTGAGGTCCTCACCCTTATTGAACAATGTCCTGTTATGACTCTTATGTCAACCATAATGCTCCGCATTTTAAGTCTCATCTCAATCTCGTTCGTCAAAATGTCATGAACACAGTATACCCCGTTCATGATGCTTAGTTCTAGGATATTTGTTTTAAAATATTTTTTTCTGTGTCCTGAAAAAAACAGCTAATCGGCGGTTAAATTTACCTGTACGCTTTTTTTATTTTCATTACTGATACCGGAATGGCTAGTTTATCTGCTACCCTATTTCCTTTAACGTTGCAGTGTTCTGGCACCCAGTCTCTAGTAAGTAAGCTTAAGGCCAGCTTGCTCCTATATCCAAAGTTGTACACTACCTGCTGGATCGTTAAGGCCTTTAGGGCCGCCTG
This sequence comes from Hydrotaea diabolus, assembly GCA_963513945.1. Lineage (NCBI taxonomy): Eukaryota > Metazoa > Arthropoda > Insecta > Diptera > Muscidae > Hydrotaea > Hydrotaea diabolus. The sequence goes on from OY740720.1 coordinate 119,921,213, forward strand.
ATTAACGACATAAAATGTTATTTCCTGTTTCGTGTGAAAATTTATGATATTACCTCCACATCTCTTAAGATCGTTTCAAAGTCACTACACTCATCTGACAGTCTAAAAGATCTCTATCTATATCTTGCAGTTGCCATCCGAGAAAATTGCGCACCCTTGTTCAGGTTGTCCACAAGTACCTTAATTGTCCGACTGTCCTTGATATACTTCACACGGCCTCTGAAAACTTATTTTCAATTATGAACAGATCAAATCTATTTCTATTGAAATGTAATCAAACTGCCGCTCGCAGACCGGATAAACCCAAAAGCATATACCCTCGCAGTTTAGGGACATTTTCATAGGGGATATATAAAACCTTCGGTCATGCACAATAGACCTAGGCCGAAACTAGTATACTGTGCAAAGTTTCATTGAGTTTATATTTCTATAGCATATCCTGACAAAATGTACCTTATTTGTCTATGCAAAGTCTACACAAAGGTCCCTTTCGATTTTAAGTTCTGTCATTCTGGAAGCTACCAATTTATTTGGAATATGTCTATGAAATATTTGGGGCTACTTGTTACCAAACTAGATGAAATTGGACTGTATTGGTACCTCTTTTTCTATCGGCTTCCCCATGCCTCTTTTTAATTTAAAGTTCTAGAAGTTGCAGAAATTTGATGTAGTAATATACTAGTATCTATGAGATCTACACTGTCTATTCGTCCGTCATGTTGTAAATCGAACCCACGATTTTCAATATGATAGCTTACACTCCACAGACTCGCTAGCCGAGAAGGTTATTTAGATTGATCAGAGAGCATGAAATAAATTTTGTATTCAGATATGTCACACAAGTATTTAAAACTATTTTCACTATTTACATTCGGTAGCAAGATTTTAAAATATATTTCTCCTATGCTGTAAATGTAGTCCCTTCATTTTATAAACATGTATTTAATTCGAAACTATTTGTTTGTATTTAGAATATCTAGAGAAGTGCATAATATTGCGAAATGTTTTCTAAATCTCGTAGGCTGCTTTTTCCAAAATTGACGCAACATGACAAATATTCACAATTGTCAGTCTATTTTTTAATGTGGCGTTTCTTCTCTTGGGTTTTTGCGGTTATTGTGTGATAATTAATGTAACCACATGTCAGACCACTGGCATCACCCCAACCCACACCAAGTTTAGTCACACTCCATGCAGTTCATCAGCCGTTGGAATTGAATGGACGGGTGATGGTGTTTTTCATTATTACGAAAAAAATAAGCAAAGCAACCGACAACGGCGACTGTTTTTGACATTTATTTTGTTTTGTTTTGGGAAAAACTCTTAAAAGCTTTTGCTAGCTTGGCTGTCCAACCATAAGCAAATGTTAAATATTTCATTTTTCAACAAAACACTTAACATTTTTGACAACTTTCAAGAGGGCATTTTGTTGTGGTCTCGGAATCGATTCAGATTATAAGCGATAAACTCGAATACACAGAGGCATACATGCATGCTGACATCTCTCTGAGTGAAGAATTATTCAAGCTGCAAATACACACTTATATGTGTTTCGACATCCGATTAGCAATGCAGTGGCGGAAAGAGGGTTACGAAAGACTCGCAAGAAGGCCAAAAAGGAAAAGCCTAGGGAATGTTCAAATATTATTTTTGGATTCAGAGTTGATAAAAGCTACTATGGCCTGAATATTTTATAAAACTTATATAACCTTTTCGAGTTTTCAAAGGGCCCTTGCAGAAATCAAGAAGGCATTTGCGTGCAAATGATCTAATAGATTTTTTACAAACTTAGGCAATAAAGAGGTCTTACTCTAAACAGAAACCTAACTTTAATTACACTCAGAAAAAACGTAACCAAAAAACAAGTACAATTTAACTAATTTTAGGAATATTGAACATGTGTAGGGCATCAATGTTTTTTCTTCACATTCAGTATGCAATTTTACTTGAAAAAAGTATATGCTTTAAACTAAATTTTTGTTCAATGTGAATTAATTAAATTATATATTCTCAAATTTTCAGTATGTAATTTTCCTTTAATTAAGGATACGGTTTATATTAAATTGTAGTTCAATATCTCTCTACTTTTAGTTCAAGTTTTTCTCAGATGTGCCGTTTTTTACTCGTTTATGTCCTCAAAATTGGCATATTTTCCTCAAATCAACAACTATTTTAAAAAATATAACTAATTGACATAGTTCAATTAAACCAACCGCAAGGAAATTGTAACGATTCTCTCCCTTGAACTTAGTATATGTTTCCTTTAAATTAGGATATGACTTGTACTAGTATCTAGTTCAGCATAGTTTACTTGACATATCATATCTTCCTACTTTTTCACAAGTAGTACAATTTTTCACATTTTTACGTACAGTGTGGAGCTCGAATAGTTGCTTATTTGGGAATGAAATAAAAAAAACTAAGAACCTTAGAAAAATTTATTTTATATTTTAATAATATTAAACAGCAAGGGAATTTTTAACTTACATGGTTTTAACAAATGTGTCTGGCAAATGTTGACCTTCACTCTCCACACACTGCTGCATACGGTTTCTGTACTTTTCATGAACTCTAACAAGTCGACTGGTATTCTGCTAATTTCAGCCTTAATATTGCTAATTAGGTCTTCCAAGGAGTTGGGACGGTTGATATACACCTTCGACTTTGGGTAACCCCAAAGGAAAGAATCGCATGGGGCTAAGTAGGGTGAGCGTGCCGCGCCAGTTCACATCAACCCTCAAAGAGATAAGCCGGTCAGGAAACATTTGCCTCAAACAATTCATGGTCCGCCGTGTCAAATAGTCCCGTGCTGACAATTGTTGGACCGCGCACATTTTGTACGGCTGGAAATTCAGTTCATCTTGAAGAATCCGGTGGAGAGAACGTCTGGAAATGCCAAGAACAAGTGATTGCTTCCGAGCAGAGCGTTTCGGAGGACTGCAGTACTGCTGCAATCTCTCGATGGTTTGTGGTGTTGTAATCCTTCTTTTAGGTCCACTTCGTACACATGTCACATTCCCTGCTGTTCTCAGTGAAGTTATCCAATTTACAATTGATTGCCTTCTAGGAACACGTCCGCGTGAGGGAACAACGAATCGTAAATGAAAAGCACGCTGCACTGCAATTTTCGAGTGCGCATTTGAAAAAAAGCTTCACCACAAAATGACCTTTCCTCACCTGTCCAATGCATGGTGACATCCGAAAGGCGGACAACTACAAATCTCCCGTCAGCCAGTATAACAACAGTGCCGCCACAGCCTGCAGTGCAAAAAAGCAAATCACAGCGCTCCACGCTGTACAAAGGGCCCAGAACACGGACTACTTGAATGCATGATGAAGGGCATAGAAGGTTCGGCCTAGCCAACCTTAAAGGTCTTATATTTATGTTGATCTCTTTCATTTGTAATTTAAAATTGAGTTAATCGTATTCGCTGTTGGAGCTTTTTAATGAAACACAGTATGGGCCTTCTAACAGCCCACTTTATAGAAGGCCTCCAAAATTCCGTCGTTGACGGTTGGTTAAATGTTAGTGATGGTTTGTTCATTGGCCTCAACAAGGTGTGAATCGTCATGTTTCTGAAAAGTCAACAATTATAGAGAATTTTTGGCAGGTGTCAAAATAACAAGACAAGACATGAACCGGAGCACCGAAATGATGTTGCTGTGACGGCTGCTAAAGTGTTGGCAAAAATTGCATGTCATTTTCGTGAGATCATTAAACAGATGAAATAACAGCAATTTTATGTTGGCCTTTTTATGCCACACCAACCATCGCTTGTTATTAAAACAACATCAAAGCGGCCCAGACAGCCCACGGAAATCCTGATAAATGTATTTTAACCAGAGGATTTCAAGTGTCAAAACCGACACTTTAAAACCAACACCTTGTTTGGGTTGTTTCACTTGGTTTCTTTGGTTGCTTCGCTTTTATTGTGACTGTGTGGTAGTGGCTCTTGGATATCCCACAATCAAAATTCAGACAGACATCTGAAAATAATTAGGCTTTTCCATTTCATCGTCATCATCATCATTAAAGTATGAATGCTGTATAGTTGATTATGAAAGGAAACAAACGGCGCAAAAGTGGCTTAGACTTTGCCGTACGACGGATGATACTCGTATGTGACGCAGCAAGGCCGGCACATGGACGTGGACGAGAATGAGTAGGTAGTACTTTAGTAGGTATACATCAATGCTTCGATGAGAGTTAACAGGCGCCAATCATAATTATATGGTACCAATGACCAAACACAAAATACATAACCATTCCAAAAAAAAGACACAATAAAAACAAAAATTCAAGAACAGACAAAAGGTGTTAATGAAAAACTTCCAAAAACCCAAGCCGACTTTTCAAATTGCCCTTAAAAAACTAAAAATCACAATGGTTTACGACTACTCCTCTACCGGACCAATTTCACAGTTGCATATGCCAAGTCTTTACTACCCTTTAAAGTCTTGTGCTTCCTTAGGTTTTCTCGGCAGACATTGGCTTCAAGACAAGTGCAACATCCTGCTGTGTATTTGCACCTCCCTCGTTTCTAGCACTTTTTCTTCGACAGGCGCTCCCTCGCCTGCTCTTCGCGCCACAGGAAGCGAGAAAGTAACTAAGATTGTAATTTTGTAAGATCTCCGCCTTTCATAACACCTGAACCTGTTACAATATTTCGGCTTGTTGTTTTATTTGCTTTTCTTCTACAATTTTGTATTTTTTTTGGAAAATCATCGCGCCCGTACTTCAACTCATGCCGAGTTAAATGTTTCAATACCCTATTATTAGTGTGGCATGTAATAATTCATCTGTATCTGAAAAAAACAATAGCGGCTGGTTGGATATAAATTCTTCAGCACGATTTTTCTCTAAATAATTACTTCCCAAAAAAATCTAACTAATTTAAGAGAAGAAAAGGAACTATGGCTCAAACGAATCGTAATTGTTTAACATTTGCCACAGAACAGGTGAATTTTTTTTGCACCTAAAATAAGATACTCGTAGTACAAATAGATAATGGCGAACTCAAAAGTAATCTCTCGAGTCATTTTACTTCTTATTGTTATTTTCTGCCCTACAATGTATACTAAAGGAGTCACTCAAAATATTGTTTTTACAATTTGAAGATGCAAAAGTCATCTATTATTTTTTTTTATTAAAATTTGACTTGACATGAATCAAAAAGTTTTAAGTAATAACAACACTAAAAAAACAATTATCATTTCTTTGGCTAATATATAAGTATCTAAAGTGTACTTATATTTAATTTAAACGGCCCCACGAATTAATGAATCTGGCTATGGTCTCAGTTAAATATCAAAAACGAATCCATATTTAGATTCGTAAGTTATTGTAATTTAAGAACATTTATGCATATACAGGGTGGAGCGCCCAGACTATGGCGGCACTGTTGGTCGAAGAGAGTGGAGAGCGTGCGTGGCTTATAGTAGCTGACGGGAGATCTGCCTTTCAGTTGCCATCATGCATTGGACAAGTGAGGAAAGGTCATTTTGTGCTGAAGCGTATTTTTCAAATGCGCCCTCGATCATTGCAGTGCAGCGTGCTTTTCGTTTAGGAATCGGAGTTCCCCCACGCGGACGTGTTCCTGGACGGCAATCAATTGTAAATTAGGTAACTTCATGTGTACAAAGGGGACCGGAGAGAAGGATTACAACACCACAAAACATCGAGAGAGTTAGAGCAGCAGTAATCTCCGAAACACTCTGTTCGAAAGCAATCACTTGATCTTGGCATTTCCATTTCCTGTTTTTCAGCCGGCTCTTGAGGCAATGCATTTAGAGAATACATGGTTCCAGCAGGATGGTGTCACTGCGCACACAGCAAGGGTTACCATGAATTGTGTGAGGCAAATGCTTATATCTTTGAGTGGTGATGTGAACTGGTCGGCACGCACACCAGACTTAGCCCCATGCGATTTTTTCCTTTGGGGTAACCTGAAGTAGAATGTGTATATCAACCTTGTAAGACCTAATTAACAATATTGACGCTGAAATTGGCAGAATACCAGTCGACATACTCGTAAGAGTTAATGAAAATTTCAGAAAATGTATGCAGCACTGTGTGGATAGCAAAGATCAAAATTTGCCAAATACACTATTTAAAACCATGTAATTTATAAATTCGATTACTATTCAATATAATTAAAATATAAATTACATTTTTCTAAGGTTCAGAATTTTTCTATTTCATTCCTAAATATGCAAATTACCGCGTTCCACCCTGGACATATATGTATAAAATGAGTCGCTTGATTTTACTATATTACACCTTTTTGGGCACCAAAAGCCGCTAAGCCTGAATCCCAACACAGATGAGGTTACGTTTAAAATAATTCACGCCCTCTAAAGGGGGTGGGAACACACGGATGCCCGTTGACACATTTTGATAACATACGCCTAAGTTCAGTGAGATATAGGTTGAATATCTGGAAAAGGAAATATATATTAACGTGAGCCGCAATTTGTTTAAGTATTTGTGCGCTCTTTTCCCAACCAGCTAATCTTCTGGATGAATTAAGAGAGTTTTTTATGAGGTACTTTTATAATGTCAGAAAGTTCGTCAAAAAATCGTTTTCGTAGATGGTATAGTCTATTTTTTGAAACCTTGGGAAGACACATAGACAGAGCTCTTTTTATTACACTTAATCGACACTACTCCTGCAGTAGTCCCCTCTCAGGTACCGATCGATTATAATCAGGGCGCAGTGTTCCTGTAAAACTGCTCATAGACCTTTTGCCAAAAGGTTGGATTTCATGACCTCTTTCGGCTAATGCTTGGCCATAAGGTTCGTGCAATTTTACAAACGTGTATAAATTCTCATCTTGACCCTGCCTTCGTGTTTGTCATGTTGTCTATATATTTCTATAGCTTAACGTGTGACGTGATACGCTTGAAGCCTCGGCTGGTCCCACTGTGTCGGAACCAGTTCTAGTCCGCCAGCTCGTCGCGAGGAATGTTGTTGTGGCCCAGCACACACGTTAGCGAGTTATCGTGTGGTTAGGTTTGGGAGAATGAAATTAGGCATTTAGAGACACATCGTGGCTTGATTTCCTTAAATTTAACTCCTTTTAAGCTTCCATGTGTTTCAAATAGATCGGAGTTTAAAAGCTGATTGTTAACCAGAATCTGCCTACCGGCTAAGAAATTGGCGTAGAATTCTGACTGGACAACAGTGCAACTCGCCGCTATTCTCTAAAAATTTTTGGGGTTGGAGGCTTCCAAAAATACAACCGACGATGTTCCAAACTCCATTATGAAGCTGTCGGTGAAGATCAAGATTTCGTCGTCCATTACGATGGAGTATGGTGCCCATTTTTCTCTGCTGAGCATTGTTACTTTTAAAGTTTTTACTCGATTCAGGTGTGGCGTCATGTAGTCCGATACTTTTTAAAACATTATCTGTGTATATTTCTTTTAGAATTGAGGTATGTATGTGCGTTGTTCTTTTTGGTAGGACGGTTTCTTTTAACCTACGAGCAGCTTACGACCTCCGTCACCTGCGTGAGTTGTATAGGATGATCCATCTAGAGGTATTTTTTCAGAACAAAAAAAATATAAAAATTCAAATCATGTGTGCAATCTTTATTGGTAATGTGAAAGGACATTTTATGGCATTTATTTTTTGAATACATACATATTTTTAGTATACTTTTACATACAGCATTGCTGCCAGACCCGCTTGTGGTTTCGACCTTATCGCCTTTTTTATATATTTAGCTATCTTTTTTGATCTTTGAGCTATCGTTGAATATTTTTGCAAGACTGATAATGATAGGTCTTTTTTTTACCAAACCAAAAAGTCGTAAGTCAGTATAAGTCTAATAATGGTTGTACACATCCAGTAGATCATCGTTTGATTCCCCATATCTAACAAACGATATCTCCCAGCTTAAAATCAGTGTTTACAGCTCATGCCTTGACAATAAACTCCGTGCTTTAAATACCCAACATCGCTTCCACACCTTATTGCTCCTTGAAGCCTACACCGACCATTCTCCCCGTTTTATTTTTGCAAGACTGCAAATGTAGTTTTTCTTTTCACAAACGATCAACAAAAAAAGGATTCATCCATCAGAATCAGATCTAATGATGGTCTTGGCATGGATCCCCACTCTATTTGAATGAAACTTTCTGCAGGCGTTGTGGGCACAAAGTACCTTCCATCCACTTATCTTATTGTTTCAAGTCAACTTATTCTTGCTTGTTTTGACTACTCGTATAATGGCTCTTCTTTTTGACCTTAGGATTGTAGGTCTGAGCTCCCAATGACAATTAAATCTTGGCAAGTGAATGCACTTTTGGATTCTTAAAAAAAAATCGTTGTTTTCGAGTACCCATACGTCCATAGGTGAAGGGGACCATTTTTTACCCGATGAGAGATACGCGCAACGCTTCACTTAATGTCTCAATTGTTTTCAAATTGTCATAAATAAAACTAGAATATTGTAATGCACAACCATGCAACTAAATGTAATTTTCTTAGTGGTCATAAACAATGTTTTAAATTTATTTTTTGCAAAGAAATTTAAAACAAAATGTTTTTTTTTGAAATCTTGACACATTTGATTTTAATTTTTTCTAAAGAGTGGTTAAATTTTAAGGGCCGATGTTGAATGTGAACCACACCTTAACGTCAAGTTTCTTTCTGCATTTCATTCGACATTTCTTAATTTCAGACTCACTCAATTTAAACCGTTGTAAAATTTACAAGCAAATGTTATTCAGGCTTATTATGAAAATGATAATCAAATTTCGAAGAAAATCATCTTTTGCAGAATTGCCCATTTGGTCCAATAATAATCCAAGAGTGATTGTCGAAAAAACAAGACACCCACAAAGAGTGACTGTTTGATGGCGGCATCATCGGGCAGTATTTTTTCAAAAATGAGGCCGGTCAGGCAGTTACTGTGAATGGTGTTCGATATCGTGAGATGATAACGAACTTTTTATGACCCGAATTGGAAGATATTGATGTGGACGATATGTGGTTTCAACAGGACGGTGTCACTTGCCGCACAGCTAACGGCTCTTTTGCGCGACAAATTCAATGGCCGTGATATCTCACGTCGTGGCGATATTAATTGGCGGCCAAGATCAAGTGATTGGACACCGTTTGACTTCTTTCTTTGGGGTTATTTGAAAGAAAAGGTGTACGTTGATAAGTCAGCAATAATTCAAGAGCTAAAGGCTGAGATAATTCGGCACATTAGCGGCATAGAACCTCAATTATGCCTCAAGTTATTTTGAGAATTACTGTAATTTGCATATAATCTCACACAAATAAATAAAATAACAATATGTGGCGCGCAAAATAGAAATGGACCTAAGTTAAACACCAGTTTTGTTCAGGAGAGCTATTTTAAAGATTAGGTCCCTTTCTATTTGCGCTTTAATCGTCGACTTCACTTTCATAAAACGCGCATATCACTGGGAGGGAACACTTTTGGGGCATAGGGCCGCCTCATTCGGTGCTTAGATGTTGTCCACATCAAAAAAAGAAAAAAAATGAAAATTGATTTTTTTTTTACCCTTAGGTCCCTCTCTCTATGCGCTGTCACATATAGAATTATAGAAGATCCTGAACTTTTACATAGTATTATGTAATTTTATGGAAACAATTTGTTGCTTTCGGGCATATTCAATCTAGTTCAAATCACTCTAATTGAGTATGATTTTCTGCACCCAGTTTAAGTTTATGTTGGTATCAAATCTAGTATGAGCGTTTTAAGGCGTATTGACTGTTTTTGGACCCACTAGGAATTTAATAATTTTTTTGCTTTCCATACCGAACCTGTTGCACGCAGTTTTATTTGTTCCCTCCCGGTCATTTCTTTATGGTCCTTAACTTAATATATTTTCTCAATACGCTAAATTACAACGATACTTTATACAATTTATGTCCCGTTGATTACAGTTTACTTCCACATTTTACCGTTATTGAACACTTAAACAATTCATCGAAAACATTTCAATTGTTGCAATTGAAATTTATGCGTTTTAGATCAATTTAAGTTAAACAACAATGAGAGTGTCTCCAGCCAACAAACCAACCGACAAAACCCAGCCCAAGCCAACCACATGCGGCAAGCATACTCCACCCCGTCGTTTGGCAGAGTCAACAGACGAAGCCAAAAATCCACTGTAGTATGAATGCCTATGAACATTTGATATCTACACTATAATTTAACCGTTATAAATCATCATATTGTCTCCCGCGGTAAAACCACGCGCCCCAATAACAACAGCAACATGCGCAGCGGCAAATTAGTGATTGAGCCTTAAAAGAACTCACATTTGTAAGAGGCCATATTTATGGGATAATTGTTCTTCTTGCACCATAAGTTGCATGCCGCAACTGCGGCCGACCCAGGCGGGGCAGCACAACTTTTCGGTTGCAGTTTTTGAAGCGACAAATGCTTCAAAATGTAAAATGCGTAACAATTGAAGAATACACTCGTTTCGCAATGCGCGAGGACACACATGCTTACACATGAATGCAGTACAGATGGAAGCGTCCAGTGAAAGCTTTCAAGCGAAACGTGCAAAATACTTGCAAAATGTTGCTGGGAGGAAAGATGGCGATGGCGTAAACTCACCAAATTGTTCGCCTGCCACAATGATTGGCTGTTTTGGAATGTTGGTGACGACGTCGTCGCTGTCGCCACGGCCATCGGTGTTGCTTGCCTCGCCGCCCTGCTGCAGTGGTGGTGTTGTTTGTTGCTGCTGTCGATTTAAATTAAGCAGTTGCAATTGCTTTTGAAATTTTGTAAAATGCAATTTGTAATTGTTTCCTGACTTGTTAGGCGATAACGATAGACGGGAATAATGATGATGGTCCTGTAAAGATGTCGGCAATATGTTTGAATCATAGAGCTTTGGCTGTGAACGGAGACAATTGAAGTTATTGAGTTGAAAATCACTGGGTCTGAGACAATGGTTGGTTAACCAGTAAACATTTTGACAAACAATTATCAGTAAATACTTACAATATAACGTCGATAAGTTGTCATACTTAAAATGATAATGTCATGAGTAGTACTGATAGCGTCATAAGAATATCTGATCGGCAGTGCCGAAGCATTTCTACCATGGTTTGCGTTCCACTATGGCGTTGGCAGTATTGGGGGACATGGTTATTGGTGGTAGATCCACGTTTTATAGGACCATTTGTCAATGGTTAAGTTCCTTTAAAGTGTAGAAATGTCATGAATAAAATTCATGAGGAAAATACACTGTTCTTGAGAACTCATAGGTTTATTGTTAAAGAGAGCTAGGGTCTCTTGACCCGGATCATAAATTAAGGCAAATTGTAGTAGATTTTGCACATTTAGATTGGTGAGAAAATGCAACTGTTTTTGAATAACCACCTGCCCATGTTGGAGTTAACTAATTTTTCGGCGCCCTAGGGACCTTAGACCTAAAGGCAAGTACTCAAATCGTGAAATCAATGTTTTATTCAGATTCGTGAAGAAGTTTCATTTGTTTTTAATGCCTTTATGCCGACAGTTAAAGTGGATCGATTTTTGACCCATATGGGTCGGTTCGAGTCCAACATTGACCCAGATATTTAATGATGGTACATATTTCGATTCATAACCAGTGATAAAATCGCAAATAATATCCTTCGCCAACGCCTGATCCCTTACCAGTTCAGTCATAAAAAAAGGTAAGTGGGGTGAATCACAAATACAAATTTGAGGGTGTTTCAAATCCTGCGGAAATCTTTGATTTGCCATTTTTAGCTCTCAAAACTTAAGATTTATGTTACCTGATACGGACATAAGCTCTAAGACCCTTAAGCTAGAGTTCTAAGAAGTATAACTTTAATCCGACGTATCTAAATTATATTTTTCAATATGTTTAAGGCGATTTTCTATTGATTAAAAAATTGTTCAGGTATTATTAAAGGCTCCTGACCTCTTGCATCTACAATTTAATACAATACAATTTAATTATAAAATGGCAAAGTGACATGTAAAGGGTGCTTTAATTTTAAGGACCGATGTTGATTTATCGCGCAAACGAGCCATTTTTTCGTTAGCTGTGTGGCAAGTGGCACCGTCCTGTTAAAACCACATATGGTCCACATCCATATCTTTCAACTCGGGTCATTAAAAGTTACGATAGCGAACACCATTCACAGTAACTGGCTGACCGACCTCATTTTGGAAAAAATACGGCCTGATGCCGCCATCCCATAAACAGCACCAAACAGTCACTCTCTGTGGATGCATTGTTTTTTCGACAATCACTCTTGGAGTACCATTCGCCCAAATGCGGCAATTCTGCTTATTGACGAATCCACTGAGGTGAAAATGTGCATCATCACTGAAGAACATTTTCTTCGAAAATTAATTTTCATTTTCATAATAAGCCTGAATAACTTTAACGCGTTGCTCGCTTGTGTATCTTTGCCTGGTTCAAATAGATTTAGCCTGAAATTGAGAGATATCAAATGAAATGCAGAAAAAAAGATTTACGTTTAGGTGTGGTTCACATTCAACATCGGCCCTTCAACTTTAACCACCCTTTATTATCCTGGCAGACAGAGCTTTCGTCACGAATCGGGCAAGTGACGGCCATAATCAAAAATCAACTTGGCTGCAATTGTTGAAAGGAAATCTGAACTCTTTAAAACCAGGATATCACGAAACAAATGAGAACTACCGCTGTTAACCTTTATTCTTTAAACAATTACCACCGAAAACACGACATGCCTTTACCACCTTTACAGGAACTCCATATTGGTAGCCATCTATAGTTATTCTTTTTAACAGAAACAAGTAAAAAAGTCGTTAAGTTCAGCCAGGCCAAACCACATGTACCCTTCACCGTTCATAAGACTAAGCTAATGAACAAAAATATAAGACGTAAAAGGAAAGTATAGGGTGATGCATCTAGAGGTATTTTTTCAAAACAAAAGAAAATATAAAAATTCAAATCAAGCGTGGGATCTTTATTGGTAATTTGAAAAGACATTATATGGCATTTATTTTTTAAATATAATTTCCTTCAAACGCACCAAACCGTGGTTTTCTCTGGGTATAATGGCAACTCTTGAACCTCATCTTGTTGCTCTTCAGCCCAAATGCTGAACTTTTGTTTATTGACTTTGCCGTAGAGCCAGAAATGGGCCTCATCACAGAACAAAATTTTGATCGAAAACAGTGGATCTTCCCGTTTTTTCGCCGAACGCTCATTTTCATAATACAGTTGCCAACATTTGAAGGTAATTATTTTCAAAAAATAAATTTCATAAAATGTCTTTTTAAATTACCAATAAAGATTCCACACTTGATTTGAATTTTCATATTTTTTTGTTCTGAAAAAATACCTCTAGATGGATCACCCTTTATAATGATTTTCATATGCATTTATTTGTGTTGCAGAATAAACACGATTTACAGTGGTACAAAATCGGGTAACTAAAGTCGGTAGTAAAAATTTAGATCGAATTCCTTGTTAAATAATGTTCAACGACAAATCATATGGTAATGGATAATTAATAAATGAATAATAAATAAATTAGTAGTGGGCGAAACACTATTACGGTCAAATGTAGGGTGCATGGAAAAACAATGTGATTTTATTCTGAAACTCTACCTTAGAAAGCTACAGAATTAGGTGGTGAATGCCCCACATTCGATTTCCTCATACTATGCCGAACCCCAGTAGTGGTTTTTTTTTTTTAAATAACCAACAATCAAGGGATGCCCCCTATACATGCGGTGCATTGCGTTGGCCAGTGGAAAGTAACGGATCGTACGGGTGTATGCATGTGAGGTTGAGACAGTAAACGGCGTTTAAAGAAACGAGTCGAATTTGACCTTAGTGTAAATTTTAAAATGTTGAACTCTATGTTACTTTTTGCATATGAATAAAAATGAGTACTTCCAAGGCAAAAGTTTTATCGTTTTTAAAGCTCTTTACAAACGTTTAAAAAAAAAGATCCAATCAGGGAGATATAAAATGAGATAAAAGAGGTCACTAACCGAATTTGACCTCGCATACAAAAATGACCTATGGACGACCTATAGCTCTTGCCAAAACTTAAACAAGGGCGTGCATCTCGTTACTATCGGACTTGAAATGACAACGCAGGATAAAAAACTTAAAGGGCGGTATGTAGGTGCACAGAAAAAACAGTTTTTTGCTTGTAGATAATTTTTAAATCAAGGGGCTGGCCGGTGCAACTCTTTTTTGTATGAGGACCGACCCTTACTACTGTACACGAATATCATATCAGTAAACCTGGGTTCAAATCCAAGTTAGAACATCTAACAATTTTCATCGGCGGTTGCCACCCTGTAAATGCCTGCAAATTCACAAGGAAGAGATTTATCTCCAAGTCATGTTGAGACTGCTCCACGAAATTCATTATCCGCTCGGAGCCGGCGTTAAACAGTAGATCCCGGTCGGTGAGTACAAGGATTGAACCGTGCACTTCTCACTGATTTCAGAGAAGTTTCCCCATTCTCCTAAGAGCGATGTTGTGGCAATTAAGTAAGTATAGGTTAGCGCAGGGTGGAGCGCGATTTTGCTTTTTTGCCCTACTGGCTGTGGCGGCACTGTTGGTCGAAGAGAGTAGAGAGTGTGCGTGGCTTATAGTGGCTGACAGGAGATTTGTACTCGCCATAATGGATTGGACACGTGTGGAGAGATCATTTTGTGTTGAAGCGTATTTTTCAACTGCGCGCTCAATCATTGCAGTGCAGCGTGCTATTCGCTTACGATGCGCTGTTTCCCCAAATATGCGATACTGGAGTGAAACAAACCCCAGAGAACTTCACCAGAGACTTCTCCATGCGGACCGCGTTAATGTGTGGTGCGCCATGTCACGAGTAGGCGTCATTGGCCCTTACCTTTTCCAGGATAACTGTCTTACCGAACTGTGACCTCTGAACGGTACTTGACTATGTTACAGGATTTTTTCAGCTCTTGAGGCAATGCAACTAGCTGATACATGGTTCCAACAGGATGGTACCACTGCACACTCAGCGAGGATAACCATGAATTGTTTGAGGCAAATGTTTCCTGGAAGGCTTATCTCTTTGAGGGGTAATGTGAACCTGCCGCAACGCTTACCAGACTTAGCCCTATGCGATTTTTCCCTTTGGGGTTACCTGAAGTCGAAGGTGTATATCGACCGTCCCAACACCTTGGAAGACTTAATTAACAATATTGAGACTGAAATTGGCAGAATACCAGTCGACATGCTTGTCAGAGTTCATGAAAACTTCGGAAAACGTATGCAGCATTGTGCGGATAGCAAAAGTCGACACCTGCCAAATACACTATTGTAAACCATGTAATTTAAAAATGTCCTTACTGTTCAATACAATCAAAATATAAAATTTTTTTTTCTAAGTTTCATAGTTTTTTTATATCATTCCCAAATTAACAAATTCTGCGCTCCACCCTGTATATGATCATTAATTCATGGTGTTGCATACGGAATGCAAATTGAGTATTCCATTTACTACTCTTCCGTGGATGGTATAAAACTTTATATGGGGCCAGTCATATAAGGAGGAAGACAGTCGAACCACATATAATAATTTAAGGGACTCTCAAATTCTACTGAAATATTTTGATCAAAACTTTTATCTGGGATCATCAGTTGTGAAAATATCTTTTAGTTTATTCGAATATTGCAACTCTAGAACAGTATCATTGCTCTTCTTCTTCCATCACCATTCCGGGTCTAAAAAGCATAATACAAAATAATTGATTAAGTTATTAAATTTGCCAGTACTGCCGCCAATCACATTTTATGCTGGGATAATTTGTCTAAGCCATAATTTAGCAAATAAATTAAATGGCCAAATATATATGACAGTATTTGGAGTCTAACCCAACCTCTTCCCTACCCCCTACCCTTACCTACGACACAAATTTAATTAACCCCCACTGCAAGTGTAATGAATTGTTGGCAAGGAACGATAACTAAATGAATAAATTTATGAATATTTCCATCATAACTTATGTCAACAGCAGCTGCTGTTATTGTCATTCAATGCAATGCGTACACAATGACATCCTGCCCAAACTCCAACTGCAAATGCCAGCAAGAGGATCATAATGAAGTTGCTCCTTCTTAAGGAATGTGTATGAAAAACAGAATACCTAATGAAGTTTTCCTTATCAACGCATTCCATTCAGTTACGATCGGGATTCCTGAAATACACGTAGACGTTTGTACATATTTGCGATGGTTGGGGAAAAATATCCTTGTGCACAAGGATATATTCATATTATTTTTTCCAATTTAAATCAAGATAACGTAAGAGGAAAACACACATATTTTTGTATGTCTTAAACAATAGCAACATGTGGTTATACGCATCTTCACGCTTTTTTGTTTGGAACAACCGCATATTAGGGTATCTCATACTGCACACATAAATAGGGCTCAAAGGCTGAGCCAAACCTTCGATTAAACTCTCGAAGCCACAGAGACAAAACCTATCTATTCCCCTTGTTACACTTGATCTTTGATAGTTTTTCGTGATAGCATTTATAGGTTTATGTTCCTCAACTCTGCTTCTCTTTCACCAGAACGTTCTTGGGAGTGAGAGCATCTTTGTTTTCATCTAATACCTTTGAGATATCCTTTCGGTGTGTTGCACCGCCTGCTCTTCCGAGGACTGACAAAGGAATCTTGTGGTAAAGTGGAAGTAAATACAGCAACACCACTAAGACAACCAACAACAAGAGAAACATTGACAATAGAAAGAGCTCATTGTGCTCATGTGTGTAAATCTACTTGAGAACTCGTATCTTGTAGATACAACATGTGCAACATACGTATGTACGTGGATGCAATGGATGCCATTCTGCCAGAATGTCTCATATCAGAGAAGGTGTCACCTACATCCACCACCGAGAAAAGGCGATGTTCTCGTTGCTGCTGCTGAAGCCGTTGATGATGTTTATCTGATGCATAATTCTCCAGAAAATACCTGATAAGGTGTGCGTATTAGCATTTATATCTGCAAATCGACACTGGCACACACATGAGTGTGTTTTTAGAAACTAGAGAGTATTACTAAGGATAGAACCGTAGGTGTTGGCTGTGGAAAGAACACTAGTGTGCGATATTGTCTGCGATAAAGGTATTACTTTCGTTTGCAGCGAACTGCTCAATGCAAGAGATTCGACTTAAAGAGATAATTGTGGCACATGTGATCCATGTAGGGTGTATCTGATGCAAGATATGTGGTACCTAATTTTACAATAATACACACGGTATATCTGGAAATTTAGGGGATTATTTCATCGATGCTATCGATATGTTTATAGTACTTGCTAAGCTGTTAGGGTTCTTAATAGATTGTCCAAAAACCCGGATAATAAAGAATGTGGGTTTTCGGTTTAACCATAACCAGTGACCCCATTTAACCGGTTATTATAAACAAGGACATATATAAGTAGAATGAATTGTTTCAATGTTTCGAATATATCGGTTTTCCAATATGGAGTGGGTGGTCGCAACTTTAAGAGCACATGTGCTTCAAGAGACACAATTGCATCTGCAAAAAATTAAAGCGTGTTGTGGTTTTCCAGCCGGAGGTGTGATTGGGCTATATTTTTTCGTCCATGAAAACAATCGCCATGTTACCTTAAATGGAGAGCGCTATCGTGCCATGTTTGAAAATTATTTTTGGCCAGAATTGGATGAGCTTGACAACGCCGACATGTGGTTTCAACAAGACTGTGCCACTAGCCTCACAGCACGCTTTACCAGCGATTTATGACTGGCAAATTCGGTGAACGTGTTATCTCGAGAAATGTTCCGGTCAAGTCATTGGTCTATGTCAACAAGACGAGCACAGAGACAACATCCAACCCGAAATGGCCAACGTCCGGTCGAAATATGTGCAAGAGTGGTGGAAAATTGGGTTTAAAGAATAGATTGCTGTACAGGAGCTCGTGGTAGTCCTGTGACCAAAATCGAATTTCATTCTTAAATTGTAACACTTGTATTAATCCTAAAATAAATTTAAACTCTATATCCTAAATATTTTTATTATATATTTATATTTATTTTATTAATATAAAATTGTTATGTCCTTAATGAAAAATCCGTTATATAGGGTGGGCCATTAAAAATTTTTGAATTTAAATCGGCTGTAGATAAAAGCGCTGATAATATTTTCAAATTTCTGGTTTTATTGAAAAGGTTGAACTTGTCAATTAATACTCGAATATCATCCGATGCCTTTTTGCTTCGCCGGGCTGAATATTGTTTAGCAGGAGTTGAACAATTTTAGCGATAAAACTTGTTTTCAAATGAAGCTCATTTCCATCTTGGTGGATATTTTAAAATGCCTCGAAATTCTAAAAGGAAATCCTATAATGTAGTTATTTATGTACGAGTATATTCTAAATCGTCCTGACATTCTATCATGATCTATCCATGTCCATCAGTGTGTCTGTAAAAAGCAAACCACTAACTGGTCACACCATTGATGCTAGGTGCTGAAATTTCGCACCCACTTGCTTTATAATGAGTGGGTCTGTATAAATGCATAAGCCGATAAAGTCCAAATTTACCAAAATTATAGGCTTCTAACAATGCACTGTCTAAATTTGAGAAAGATCACTTGTATTATCTTCTTTCTACCGAAGCAGGGCCTCAAACCGGGAGGGACTTTTTAATAAAGGTAGATGAAAATATGGCCCGAAATACGTTCCAGTTTCATCATTGTTATTAGATCACAGGTTATCATTTGAAATTAATGCACGATCTCATATAAACGTCTAATCATGGGAGCTTTTCACAAACAAATCTGATTTAATGAGCGAAATTTCACCAGAGGTGCTGATGTCTCTAAAACATCAAAGGAGTAGAGATAGACTCCAAGTAAAGTATACCGATTAATTAAGAGTCATCGATCACTATCCATCTTATTCTAATAAGCAATGTCCGCCCGTCTCTTTGTGTGTCCATCCATCGATGTAATAAACTCTCACATTTATGAACTGATATGGATGAAACATGGTACATTCTTCAAGTTTTAAGCAAGAAATCTAATGAAATTGGTCGTCAGCAGACCATGTTTAGATGCATACAAAAGCTTCTTCCGACTTCAAAACCTTTAGCTCTATAAGCCGATTTTTTTATAGGATTCTGCCCAAATTTCGCATGTAGCATTACGATATTCGACCATACGCTGCATGTTTTAGAATTGCTTTTATTTAAAGGTCCCTCGTGATTGATACCCTGCAGCTCTATAAGCCACAAAATTACAACCTATCACGCTCAAATTTAGCTAGCTTAGCGAGAAAAAAAGTTGGTGAATTGAAAATCTAGTGAAACTGTATAGGACATTATTTTTGACGTATAGGAACATCCGTAGGAACCTACTTCAGTACCTGCAGCTTTAAAATCCACAATTCCGACTAATATCCGCATGAAACCTAACGAACGGCCAACACCCATCTTTAGTAAAATTGACCTATATCGCTCCATTCTTTTAAAAAGCCTTCTACACAAAGCCCGATTTGAGGTTCTGCAGTTCTAAAGGACATACTAATATTCCAATCTACTTATAGCTCAAATGCAGTGCGTTATGTGCCACCTACAATTATCCCTGTTAACGTTAGCCCTACAAAATATGTTTTTCGTGCTTAAAAAGTAACATGTGAAGCCAGACTTTGCTCAAGCTCCTAACTGAAGCGTACATCATGGTCGGTCCCACATAATTTGTATACCCACACTACAGAGTGGTACAGGGGTATTATGAAATTGGGCTCGCAAAATCCGGATTGCTTTTGAAATATGTACCTTCAAGTTGCATGTACCTTAAGAATTCCATCAGTACAACCGAATGTTTGTTCGTGCACTGTGTTTTTCAATAAGTGGGACTAAAGTATTGGTAAAATTGACAAAATATACGAACCTCTAAAAGAACAAAAATTCAAATATCACTTGTTCAGCAGAAAAATTACAACGACAGAAATTCGTTTATTACAATCGAATTTTTATATATCCAATCAATTTCCAACAAATTAATTCTCTATGTGCAAAAAAGTGAGATGGACTCCATTAACATTATACCGATCGACTAAGAATTGTTGTTGTGTGTATTTGTTTTTAGCTAATGAAGGTCGCTATTGAAATTGGAAGAATTCGGCCCATATTCTGATTTGGGGTCTAACCGACCAATAATTTAGTGGCGTTAATTTATACACAGGATAAATATTGCTGAAATTGATTAGATCGGTTTAAATCTTGATATAGCCGCCCCATTTAAATGTTCCTCCCGCTTTGGGTTCTTACATAACTGCAAAAAATTTCATCAGACTTTAGCCAAATTTGGTTTGTGCCGTTGATTTGCACACAGCAAACACATTATTCAAAATTGACCAGATTGGTCTATGCTTCCACAAAGCCTCATTACAAATTGACCTCCGTTTTGCCTTACAGACCTAAGACGGAAACATTTTTATTTAATTACAAAAATATTTGATGTGTTGCATTCGATCGCACATAAAGCAAACAGCGCCGAATTTTGCCAAATTCATCTATGGCCTGATATAGCCATAATTTGGATCGATCAAAGAGGAAAAAATATCACTAGATTTTAATGACATTTGTTTTGTGTCATTTGCGACAGTATTGTATTTAGCTCTTAAATAGGGTGACCTATCTAGAGGCATGTTTTAAGTACAAAACAAAAATATACAAATTTAAATCAAGTGTGAAATCTGTATTGGTAATTTGAAAGGACATTTTATGACATTAATTTTTTGAAAATAATTACTTTAAATGTTGGCAACTGTAGCATGGAAATGAGCGTTCGGTGAGAACGGGAAGATGCGCTGTTTTCGACCAAAATTGTGCTTAGTGATAAGGCCCATTTTTGGCTCAACGTCAAAGTCAATATACTAAATTACCGCATTAGGTCTGAAAAGCAACAAGAAGAGGTTCAAGAGGTGCCATTATATCCAAACCACGGTTTGGTGCGGTTTATGGGCAGGTGGAATCACCGGTCCATATTTTTTCAAAAATGATGATGGTCGAAACGTATCTGTCAATGGTGCTCGCTATCGCTCCATGATATAGATCGTTATGCTACCTGAAATTGAAGCCTGAATCTTGACGACACTTGGTGTCAACAGAACGGTGCCACTTGCCATACAGCTGCTCAAATAATGAATCTATTGAGAGGTCATTTCGAAAAACAGCTTATTTCACGTTTTGGACAGGTGAGTTGACCGCCTAGATCGAGTTATATCACACCTTTAGACATTTTTCTTTGGGATTACGTAAAGTCCAAAGTCTATGCTGACAACCAGCTACGATTCAGATTTTGGAAGCCAGCATTACGCGTGTCATTAAAGCCATACCGGTCGAAATGCTCTAACGAGTCATCCAAAATCGGACCCTTAGAATGGAAACCCTGAGGGGTAGTTGCGGCCCATATTTGAAGGAAATTGTATTCAAAAAATATATGCCATAAAATGTCCTTTCAAATTACCAATAAAGATTTCACACTTGATTTGAATTTTTATATTTTTTTGTTCTGAAAAAAATACCTCTAGATGGATCACTCTATACGTAGGGGAAAACAACAAATCGGAGATATTGCTTTGGAATTATAGGTCACATAGTGGTATGATGGAAGTATGCACGACTATCATGCCAGTAAACCGGGTTCAACCCCGGGTTAGAACATTAAACAATTTTAAGCAGGTGGTTTCCACCTCGTTAATGCCGGCGACGTTAAGAATTTTTTTAATAAGCCTTTGGGAGCCGCCGTTAAACAGTAGGTGTAAAAATTGAATCGTGCACAGCTCACTGATTTAAGAGAATTTGCCCCTTGTTCTTTAATGGGATGTTGTGGGACTTAAGTAAGTAAGTATAAGTATATAAGTATTAAGACTTTGGAGTCGAAAGCGTGTTTTAAGGTTATCATGTTGTCGTTATCGCCAGTCAAGCAGAGCTCATGGCATTGTCCTTAACGACAGTCCATTCACGAATGCTACTGAAGCGCTAAGAACAGGAGCGCGTACTAGCTTAGGTTTATTCCCTTGAGATACGGGTCCTTTCTGGTGGACCCCTCTTTTTCAAACCATTTAACCAAGTAATTTTGCTATGTTCTGGGGCATGTCGTTTAAAAGCTTCAGAAAGGTAGTCAGTTCGGTTTACCCCACGGATATTCCTCACTTTTTCTATGCAAATAACAAGCTGATAATTCTGGCTACCTCTGTACGTGGGGAGCAACTGAGTTTTCCAAGAGTTGATTATTAGAATATTTAATTGTATACGGTTTTGGAAATAAAGTAATTACTGAACACTGTGCGGTAGAAGGATATGGAAATGTTTGTACAATTTTCGTGACTAACAAAAATCGAAGGGTTTAGGGTTTGTAGCCTGAAAACTATATAACATGCAGACATGATGTACAATGCCAACATGTATGTTTTTAGAAATATTCAAATATTGAAAAACTTCACTCAATCATTTTTTTCATTGATGTTTATTTATGTTACTGCCAGTGCAGAGACGGTCGTGCTGTTGTAACACGTATCGTAAAAAAGAACAACAATTTACTTGTAATTAGCACCAATTTGCTAATTACTTGGGTCGGACTGTTCGAATGCCAACAGAAACACGATTGTCTGGCCATTGAATGTTGCCGCTAAACATACACAAATAACAAAACGAAATTTAGACGGGTTTCAAAAGAAAAGTGTTATTTTGTGTTCTAAATACAGACATTAAAAACCGAAAGCCGCTAAATGTGAAACACTTTTTTCCCCTCAGTGATTTTCGTTTCCTCTGCCGCCGCCGGCCACAACAAATCTGCCCGGTTGGGTTTTGTAAGAAAATTGTGGGCACACGTTAATGAGTCGGCGTTTTGTTTACCTTGAACGTCTGTCTGCATGAGATGTTTGGTGGTCTTGTGTAAATCTTCATTTTGTTATTCTTTTCAGACCTTAATACGTATAGTTTGTTGCACTGAAAGAAATATTGAAAGTAATGTGTTAGAATTAATATAAGCATAGCTATAGTATATTTAAAGGAAAAGAAATGTAAAGGGTTTTAGGCATCGTCATAACAGTAAATAGGTTGCACTAGGACGAGGTGTCTATGGTGAAATGGATAAGTGCATGGCCTGTAATAGAATCGAAGTGAATCGGTTTTACTTTCTGTTCGCAAACATTACATTTAGCCTGCAATGCTTTTAAAATCGTATCAATTAATTACAAACATCCGCTATTTGACAACGGTTGTAGGGTCAATGCAACATGAAGTTGCCAGAGTCAATAACTGCCATTAACATTTGCTCGGTTTTTAGGCAATTCAATACGAAACCCAGCGAACGATTTCAAACGAAACGCCTAATTTTTGTTTATATAATACCCAAACCACAAAAAGTTCATAATTAATTTTAGTGTTTTTTTTAAAACCCTATCCCCATCGGGTAGGCGAGTATACATATATCACTAAGCTTGGTTAAACCCGGCAATGGATGGGAATACCAACCTCAAAATGTATCGATATTATGGTCCAAGTCTCTTTATGACTTTTTTTTAGCATGGATAACATTTTCGTCAAAAAGTATTGAAATGGCCGTTTGTGAGCTCAAATGCCAGTCTGAACTGCTTTTTTCAACATTATGTCCAAATAAGCTACCAAACGCTTTATACCAACACCTACTGAATTTTTAAGAAAACCCTATTCAGAAAATATATTTTTTACTTTCGTAAAAGCTATGCTATTCCAGCTATTTTCGTCAGTGGAATCAGGCTACTTGCCGCAAAATTGAAGCTAGGCAGTATAATCCGATGGGCAAGGGGTCAAAATATTCCCAACAATTGGCCAAATCGATTTAAAGGTAAAAATTAACAGTGTTCACTGTGTCATATTAAGATAAGGGACATGGCACCAGCTACACAACTCTGATCAAGAAAGATCTTACACCGTGAACTATTAGTGATATGACGATGACATTTCCATACATTCAACGTGCGTTCGACATGAAACACATCCTGGTAGAAAAATTTGGGGGTTGGACGCCCCTTGAATAAATTGTCTACTCAGCCGGGCCTAAAAATGGATTTCCTTTTAATATAAAAAATTGTCAAGTGGACCTTCCGCCGACCTATTTTCCATCAGGGTCCGTGTATATATCTTCCTTCCATATCCACATTAGAAGACTTTGAAAGTCTGCCTACCTAGGCTGATGGAAATGTTCACTGCAAGCCTTAGATAGACATATATATCGAAATCATTGAACCATAGAAAGGCGAAGGATTACAGATTCTCATCGTTTCTTCTGAAAACCTTGAAAGGACTCTTGGGTCTTTCTGTTAGAGAAATTCAAACACTCAACAACTTTAGTGGGACACAACGTCGAGCGCGCCTTCTACAATATGGAAACAAACTTGATACTTGAATTTTTAAATCGCATTCGGGTACAACCAGGTAAAATTCTCTGGACAAACTTGCTAGGAGAAAAAACTCGTTCCTAGAAGAAGGAGTAGTAAGAAAACGAGTCATGAGGTGAAGGCCGCAAGGTGGGGTCATAGCACCATAACTGTGGTAATAATAAAATAAATTCAGCAGGATCTCAACATAGAAGGCACCAAAGTGACGATATATGCGGACGATGTTGTGCCTCTGATCCATGGCAAATTTCTGTAGAAAAGTCTGACATTGTATCAGGCGTCAATCCAAGCAAAACAGAGCTAGTTCTCAAAGTTTGAAATCTGAACACTAATCGGGAAATTGCTGCAACTATCGAAAGAAGAAAAACACCTTATTGCGATCCTCGACTCCAAACGTTCCTGGAAGTGAAGTGTTGTTGTTGCTGTAGTTGAGGCTTTGACGAATAGGCCCTACTGTCAGATGAACCTCTTAAATCACTCTTTAAATTTGTTGATAGGTCGGGCTAGTTCCTCAAACCATCTGATAAACCATAACGAATAATAAATATAATAAATCCTGAGGCTGCCTACTCATATGCTGTAAATATATATGAGACGCGCAAAATAGAAAGGGACCTAAGGTTAAAAACCAGTTTTGTTCAGAAGAGCCTTTTTAAAGATTAGGTCCCTTTCTATTTGCGCTTAGAATCGTCGACTTCACTTTCATAAAACGCGCATATCTCTGGGTGGGAACACTTTTGGGGCATGGGATCGGTCTCATTCGATGCTCAGATGTTGTCCACATCAAAAAAAGAAAAAAAATGAAAATTGACTTTTTTACCCTTAGGTCCCTTTCTCTGTGGGCTGTCACATACAGTATTTCGAGCTCTTGCAAATGGAATGACAAAGTGGATATACCCTCACGCAGAAAAAAGTATGGTTGGGGTGACAATATTCGAAGAGGATCATACTATTGTTGGGTATATGGTTGTGGCACAACAATATTATGATCCTCACAACAATAGTATGATTCAAACATAACCATACTATAATCCCCACAACTATAGTATGATTCACACTCAAACATACTATGATCTCCACAACCATACTATGATCCTTACAACAATATTAAGTTACTCACTCAACCATACTATTATCTCCACAACCATATTATGATCCTCACAACCATAGTATGTTTCTCATTCAACAATAGTATGATCCTCACAACCATAGTATGATTAACACGCAACCATACTATGATTCCCACAACCATAGTATGATTCACACTCAACCATACTTTGATCTCCACAACAATAGTATGATTCACACTTAACCATACTATGATCCCCAAAACCATATTATGATCCTCACAACCATAGTATTTTTCTCATACAAACATAGTATGATTCACATGCAACCATGCTATTATCCCTACAACCATAGTATGAATCACTCAACCATACTATGATCCCCAAAATTATTTATTAGGATTGGGTAATGTTGTTAATCAAAAATAGAGATTTTTATCAAGCAAGTTATATTAAATTGCATTACAATTAGTTCATATCCAGATTTAAGGCCATGTTTTTTTGAACATCTCATTTAAGAAAGAAAAATATATATTCCAACGGTAGTCGAAAATACTTTTAGTTGCCAGCAGGCGATGATTGCTTCTTTACCATCCGTAGACTCCAAGTGATGAACGTGAATTATCCGTGATCAATGGCTATATACTTAAGTGCAGCAGATATTATATAAACGAGAACCAGTCGGTAGTCGAGTATTTCACCGAACAAAGTTAACACAATAAAAATCCCTCGAACTACCTTCCAATTGTTGTTGTTTTTTATAATGGACAACAACCAAGCACTATATGGTGTGTATGTCTTTATATTGGTATATCAAAATAAACATTCGCACACACGTACATGAATGCTCTATAAAACCTGTTTTGTTACGTTCATAGTCGCAACCATACTGTATGATTGCTGTTATCATGTTATTGTTAACGTAAATTTTAAACAACAATACTTTTGTTGCACCAACCATGTTTATATGGTTGCTACAACCAAATTTTCATTTATAAATTTGGCAATAATACAATTGTTACATTTCAACAATATTAATATTGCCACAATCATACTGTTGTCAAAATGAAATTCAAAATACAATACTATGGTTGCAACGAACATGCTTTTATTGTAGAGAACATATTATTGTTGCGGTAACGAAATAGTAACCATATCTTTTCTCTGCGTGCTCTAACCTATAATAGAGGCTATAAAGATTTGTTTGCGATTTTCCTTCTGACCAAAAGAGCCATAATAGTTTTTCTTCCATTTGAATGGCAAATTTAAGTTGGAGGATTTATGAAATTTGGCTCGGACAAACTTAACACCAGTAATACTTGATATTAAGTCGTGCCAGAGATAGTGAGATTGCATGCCTATTTACCAAACTTTTGTAGTGCGATGTATCCAGCTTGAATCACCTTGACAATGAATTCGAATACATTTAAATACAAAATTTTTGAATATTTTTAATTCTTGTTACACGAATTTCTAATGTCATTGCCGTTGTCGCTATTTTCACTTTACCCTAAAAGTTCCACTGGGCATCATTGCCTTATATCCGCAAATCCTTGCCATGGTGCTTGGGCATTATAAATGCCACATTTTCAGAGGTTTTTGCAAACTCCTGCCATCGACCAATGCTGCAGACCATAGCAAAGGCAAACATAGAGACAAACTCAAAGTGGGTTACGAATGTCGCTTTTTTCAATTCCACCATAAACCGCCAATTTAATAATGACTGCTACCGTATGTATGGCTTTACTGGGCGCAGTAAGGATACGGCGAAGCTGTACAACAACTGCATCATCAGCAAATACTGTGCAAGCCAACAAAATGCGGAGTGAACACTTGTTTGCGCAACGAACATACACGTACATGATTGGCCTATAATCAAATCTCTTTTAGCAAATCATAAACATGGCTACAATAGGCAAAACTAGCAATAGCTGGCTAAAGGATTTAAGGGCCGGGCCGGCCATTGTTATAAAATGTTAAACGAGTTGACCCAATTGCGATTACTTTATAAATACACTGGCATTTATTATTACGAACGACTGAGTATGTGTTACTGATGACAATGAACAACAATTATGCTTTTAAGACTAGCCTACACATTAGGGAAATGTATATTAAATTATGCCTTCCGTTGGTCGTAGGATGCCGCACATCCAAACCACTTACAACATGACAGACTTGAGGGATTTGTAAATGGCCAACAATAAGACAAGGCAAGGACAACTGCTCCTAAATTTTCGCAATAGTTTCAGTTATTCATTAAAAGACCTCCCCCGTAGGGTGTTAATCTTTCGTTGTAGAGCCAGCAACTTCTATATCCTCTTCCTGGCTCTATGGTTTGAGTATAAGCCATTATGCCAATTCCTTGCATAACCAAAGCTTTTAATAACGTTTCATTACGAGAATTTTACAATGTTTGCATTACTTAGAGTAAAAGTGCATTTTATGCAATCCAAGTGAGGATGTGTGTACGTATGTATGTATGTATGTATATATATATATATATATACGCCTTCATCCATGTATACATGGATTTTATACATATTTGCTTGAGTACATATTTACTAACGCATGTTTGCGTGTACATACATTTGTAGGCACAATTGTTTATTATTTGTATAGTCTTAATAGTAGATTCTAGTACGTGGATGGAAGACTGAGCCTGATATTGGTGTTGTAGCTGTTGATGGTCTTGAACACCAGTTATTCATATTATCGCCTTGTGTAGCTTCCCACCCAATCTGCATGCCACATTGGTGGAACTATTACTAAGCCAACGCTTCTACCCGACTTCGCCACACAACAAAAACATTTTCTATTTCAATATGCATTCGCATGTTGCACAATTCTAAAAGCGAAAGCTTTATTATATGTTGTATTTAAGTTTGCTTCATACGTATTTAAGTAAGATATACGAGGGTGGTTCCAGACGTATGGACCAAGAAGAAGTAACATTAAAATTTTTGGTACGAAATTTCTAATTTCTAGCATTGTCGTCTTTGATACAAAATACCCAATGGTATTTACCAGCATTATATAGGGTGATTTATTCACAACTGGCTTATTTCATGGAAATGTGTCCATCAACGACTATGCCCGAAAATGCAAGAGGGCAAAATGGCAGCTGTTGGGCAATTTTCTGATTGGTGGTCGGAGGGTACTAGGGTAAAATTTCTAAGTTCTGAACCAGTGGTGAATGGGCCCAATACGAGCTGTCCACCGAAACTGATTTTAAAGAAAATCTTGTTCAGGGTCTAAGCTCACTTTTGGTTGAATGGCTACTTAATAACCAAAGTTTTCGCATTTGGAGAAATAAACATCCACAAGCTATTGTTGAGACGTCTTTACATCCTCAAAAAGTCACAGCTTGGTGTGCTATACGAGTAAGAGCAGAGACAATCATTGGTCCATATTTCTTCAAAAGTGAAGCCAACCATTTTGTCACACTCAAGTGAGAATTATATAGACCCATGATTAATGATTTGTACGTGTCAGAATTGTAGGATGTTGTTACAGACTACTTTTGGTTTCAAAAAGACGGTGTGACATGGCATACAGCCAATGAAACAATCAATTTTTCGAAGGATACTATTAGTGAGCGCATTATCTCACGCCGTAGGACTGTGGCGTGGCCTCCAAGATTGGCGATTACACCGCTGGACAATTTTTTGTGGGGTTATGAGAAGTCACCTGACTACTTAAATAAGCCTGACACGATTGATGGCTTGAAAGAGAATATTCGGCGCGTTCTTACTGACATACGGCCCAAAATAAAGCAAAAAGTAGTAGAAAATTGGGCCTCTCGGCTGGAATTTATTCAAGACAGCCGCGGCGGCCACTTGCCCGAAATCATTCTTAAAACATAATAGCAAACCCTTGTCTTTATAATAAAACTATATTCTTGGCCAATACATTAATATGTATGCGTTTTATATAATCAGATAATCATAGCTGGTAATTCTTTTCCACCGATCCACCCATGTTTCGAAAGAGAAAATAATTCGAGGATGCGTGGAAAGCACTTTCAGTGTACTTAATTCCTTTAATATTCCGATAAGAATCAACCGGGGAAGTGTAAGCTATTTACGCAATTTTTAATTCGTATAGTCACAGACAGCATTTTATAGAGAAGCTTCTTACGTGGTTTGAATAAAAATATCTTACTTAGTAGGGTCATAAATACTGTTACAACATGGAACACACCCATTTCAATAGTAGAACTGAACATATCCCGTTAATGTCATATGGGTTTTGAAAGCTAACTTAAATAGCGTTAGTCTGTAACGGGATTTTAAAATTGTTTCAATTTTCATCATGGAGTGGTCAGATTATGAGAACAAGAATTGCCTGCAGCTTTACAAAAATAAGATTGAAAAATGCAAACGTCTTTTGGTGAAGCACGCTGATAACATGCACAGAAAAATTTGGTTCACCGATGAAAAATTTTACCGTTCAGGAAAAAATTAACAAGCAAAATGATAGAGTGTAAGCGCGGTCATCTAAGGAAGCATCTGAACTGATCCCAAGGGTGGAAAAGCGTCATCACCCAGCTTCAGTCATGGTTTGGTGGGGTGTCTCTTACGAAGGGGTCACAGACCTGCATTTCTGCGAACAAGGAGTCAAAACATCGGCCAAAGTTTACCAAGAAACCGTTTTCGAAGCTGTTGTGAAGCCTCTTAACAATTCCCTGTTCCAAAACCAGCCATGGACTTTCCAGCAGGATTCTGCGCCGGACCATAAGGCTAAAATGTCCCAGGCCTGGCTTCGGAACAATTTGCCAGCGTTCATTTCCTCTGAAGAATGGCCCCCAGGCAGTCCATATTTGAACCCATTGGATAACAAATTGTGGAAGGTTTTAGAGGACAAGGTTTGTCACAAAAGATACCCCAACATTCTATCTCTTAAGACTGCTTTGGTTCGAGCTGTGGCCAATTTTCCAATGGACGAGGTTCGTGCAGCTTTTGACGATTGACCAGTGCGACTTAAGGCGTGTGTGTGTAAAGGCATAAGGCGGAAATTTTGAATAAGTAGATTCTTTTTGGATACAACATACATCAATAAATATATTAAAAAATATGTGGTCCAAAAACATTCAGTAATTTTCAAAACAATTGTTGAAACATTTGTCTCAAACAATTTATGGTAACCCTCGCAGTTTGTGCAGTGGCACCATCCTGTTGGAACCATGTATCCTCAAATTGAATTGCCTCACGAGTCGGCTGAAAAAAATCCTGTATCATAGTCAAGTACCGTTCGGAGTTCACAGTTACGGCAAGACGGTTATGCTGGAAAAAGTAAGGGCCAATGAGCCTACTCGTGATATGGCGCACCACACAGTGATGCGGTCCAAATGCAGAGGTCTCTGGTGAAGTTCTCTCTGGTTTGTTTCACTCCAGTGCCGCATAATTTGTTTGTTTATACACCCACTGAGGTGAAAAGGTGCTACCGCGTAAGGAGAACAGCGAATCGTAAACTAAAAGCACGCTGCATTGTAATGATCGAGGGCGCATTTGAAAAATACGCTTCAAATATCCTAAATCTCGCGCCAGCCTCTATAAGCCGCGCCACTCTCCACTCTCTCTGACCAACAGTGCCGCCACAGCCTGCAGTGCAAAAAAGAACATTTTCGCGCTACATACTCCTTAATATAAGACAATTTTCGTGATGACATGTCTTAAGTGAAATCGAACGGAGATTATTTTTGCAGAACACTTTAGCATCCTATCTTTTTCCTTTTCGACCCCTTTCCCGAGAAAATTCAAAAAGGTCTCTTTAAGGAATTTTAAGAATTTTGTATGTTCTGAAAAATTGTTGCCCACCAAATTTCAGTCATTGAAGACGAATTGATACCTCTTATCTTATGGTGGCTTCTTGGCTCTTCTTTTAAAGAAATTAAGGCTTTTTTCCACCTCGTAAATGCCTTAAATGACTTTACTGGTAAGAGATGTATCACTTAGACATTTAAAAATAACTTTTCACCAAAATGCATAAGGCGTTCGGAGCCGATGTTGCACAGAAGGTCGCGGTCAGTGACATTTTAGCGCCGTTAATATGCTCTGGTGCTGCAAAAAGTAGCTATTTGTTGACTTTAAGCAATGACTGTAATTTCGACATCGATAGGTATTAGGCTCTTTAAAAATCATTAGTTGCTTATTTTCTGTCCAGATTTGGTTACCTTGATGTGGGAAGCTTGATGTGACCCAACCCTAGTATTTCGAAGAAAGGGGCCTAAAAATATTGATACCAGGCTAAAAAATACACCCTTTAGAAAGAAAATCAATGATTTCAAGAAAAGTTAGATACTCAGTTACAGCAAAACTCCAGCACGGTTATTAGTCGCCGCTCTGCAGTTCCCGACCTTATCAATTTCCCCTAAAGAATACTTTTAACCGAAAAACACTCGCTCATCTGTGTAAGTGTTTCTGCGAAAGCATTTATGCATACCCTCTCTGTAAATGCGGCTTTATCGGTTTATGTGGTCGGCGAAAAAAAATAAACTGCCAGCTTAGAAAGAGCAAAAATCTAAAAGTCAAAATAACGAACGAATGTATGATATCATAGAAATAAAACGAAAGGATTATAGTGCATGTAGACGCAGTTTGTTGGTTGTTGCAGCGTTCTTTGTGTAGACAGCAAAATGGGTGGCGGTCTGTGAGCAACAAACAATGAGGCCTGTGTTATCCTTTTGTGCCGGTCGTTTGACGGTGTCGGTTGGGTTTCTGTACACCACATAAAATTCTGTTTCATTTAAGTCAGAAAATTAAAAAAAAAGAATGAAACCGCCACTGACATTAACATTAGATATGAGAACATATGTATAGAGTAGGTTTTCATTAAATAATGGATTCGAGAAGTTTGTTCCGGGAAATCTAAATGTTGGGTGGTGATTGAAAGGGTAATTATTTCAGGTGCATTTCTCTTGTATTTCAAAGCAAAAATTATAAAAATGGGAGAAATTCGTACATATGTACTTTAAATAAAAATAAATATAAATATAGGAAGGGCCATTCAAAATTTTAAATTTGAATCGGCTGTAAAAAAAAATTCTGATAATTTTTTCAAATTTCTGGTTTTATTTGAAAGATTGAACTTTGTCATTTTATAATAAAATCCCATCTGACGCGCTTTCGCTTCGCCCAATGGGCTGACGATTGTTTAGCAAAGAATTTACAATTTTACTGATTCATGTTTTAACATGAAGCTCATTTTCATCTCTGTGGATTTTGAAAAAACTATCAGTACTTTGTTTTTACAGAAAATGTAAGTTAAAAATTTTAAATGGCCCACCCTGTACTATAAAGTTCTCAGACTAGCACCGCTCAGCTGGGAAAGTACAGGGTGCGGCAAAAGTCACGAAGGGGTTTAAAACAATCATAACTTATTTAATTTTTAATTTAAATTTATTTTTCTTACATAATAATAAAATATAATATCTGTAGATTTTTTAAATTTATGTGTGAAAGATTACGTCACGTAAGTGACCACCATTTTCAGACGCGCAAAGTTGAGCTCTTTCAAAAGCATTTTCCATGACACGAATCAGAGTATCTGTCTGCAACGCTCTTATTACGGACCGAATATTTGAATGGCCCAATAATTCTTTGGGACGTAATTGCACTCCATACTGTGCATTTAATTGGATGTAATTGTCGCTGATGAAGCACCCTTGGGTTCTCAGTACCCCATATTCTGCAGTTCTGTTTATTTACAAAACCATTTAAGTGGAAATGGGCTTCATCGCTCATTATCAGATAATGAATGAATTCATTATGTTGTCTGGCCAAATCTTGGAAGCGAAGTGCAAAAACTATCCGTTCTTGGGGATCTCCTGGCTTTAAGTGTAGCACTAACTGCATCTTGTATGGAAAAAGATGTAAATTTCTCCTTAAAATTCTGCGTAAAGACCTGTCAGACATTTCCAGCTCAGCAGAGCGACTTCGAGTTGATGTTTCAGGATTCTCTCAATACTCTCCTGGACGCGTTGAATATTTCCTACATTAATTACAGAATGTTGCCTTCTGCTTCGTGGAAGATCCCTCACTGAGTATTTTTCCCGAAATCGCGTCACTAAGCGTCGAATCATTGATTCGGAGGGTGAATTCCGCACATTAAAATAACGACGATAGGCTCGAAGAGTTTGAATTATTGATCGATGATGTTCAAAATAAAATTCTATGATTTTGGCTCGTTGGATAACGTTGTAACTTTCCATGATTAATCTCTCAAATTTATTTTACAAGTCCTAAAAAGAAAAAGGGGAAGCAAATTACATTTGCAAAGTTTTTCATTTTTCAAATCCCTTCGCGATTTTTGCCACACCCTGTATAACAGGATTTGTGGACCATATTGCCATATTCACGGTTATAAAACATATTCCCCTGATCAAGAAGATCAGGCTCTACTCTATCGCCCAGGCTAGCTCTTGTTTGGTTTAGTAGGCTTACATATAGAGAAACAAACATCGAATTAGTACCAATAAGTAGAAACAACGTTTTGGAAACTATGAAATGAAGTCTAAACGGGCCATAAAATATCTTGGATGTCCGATTATATAATCGGTTTAATTAAAGGGAGCACGGATAGGATTCTTACTGAAGGCGCATTTTTATATTTAAGGTCCATCTCCGGCAGGTTCATCATCGGCATGGCGAGCTTGGTAATAATATACTCAACCTTAGTGTGGATTAAATGTTTTACCAGGAAAAGTAACCAGAAAAAGTTAAATTTACTTCATTTATGTTTAATTTACTTCATTATGGAGATTGGTAGAAGGAGACTATTATCGAACGTGGCGAGATTGGTAATAATATCCTCAACCCTAGTGTGGATTAAATGTTCTAGCAGGAAAAGTAACCAGAAATTTAAAAATTTAGCTAAATTTATTTAATTTATGGTGAAAAAGTTTTCAATAAATTTTGCCCCATATCAGATAAAACTGCATTCATAGTGTCTTTAATTGTTCTTATTGACACATTCGTAGATAAAATAAGTAGAATTCAAGACTGATGAAATGACATAGGAAAGCCTAATAGGAAGCAAAGCATTGCAAAGGAAATATGTAAAACCGTTTTATGTTTAACGAGGCCGAACCTTAAATTAATGTGCTCAATATTATGGTCCCCTTGGGTCCATGAGTCCGAATCCACATACAAACATATTTTAATTCCTAGTAAAGACGGCTATAATTTTAGTACTCATATGTCCATATTTACCCATGATCCCTTCTTTAGAACGGACTTTGAATTCGACACAATTTTTAGAATAATTTACAACATAAATCCACATTTGGAGTCTTAGCAAAAGTGCGTTCCAACTAAAATTCTATAATTTATTCATTCAAAGTTATAATTATTTATTCGTATACAAAAAAAATATGATAAGCTATGCAAACACTAAAAAAGTGTTTCTGATTCTAAGTTTCTCTTATTGCAAAGCCTTTTTTGCTGGACAGACATTACTTATATATGTTTGAAATTCCAAACAGCTTGTGGCAGCAAGCCATCATCGTGCACAAATTCAGGATCCTAGGTTAACCTTTTTAACCACTGTCGTGCTTTCAACAGATACAAGGTCGGACGGACATGGTGAGAACCCCTTAAACTTTTACGACGATTAGGTCAATGTCCTGTTATACGTGTTATCTTCATTATGCCCTGCACCACGGTGGTCTGTAGTTAAGGGTAAGCTACAATGCTACTACCAATTCTCTTCTGGATATACGGAAGGAAGGCAATTTAGAGATCTGATGTGCGGGCACCATCTACCTCTTAGTGAGGTGTATGGAGCTCTATCTTACTTCTCTTTTGCTCTATGGGTTAAAGCACGCGATTGATAAGAAAATCAACGCCAATCATGTCCTTATATGCGAAAACGCCGTCCCCAACAGGCCGGAATAGAATAACCATTCTAGGCGCTCCTGACCATCCGCGGCACCAGGCTTGAGTTTCTGGCCCGACCTCGTAGCACATGACTACTTCCAGTTCGAGTTTCGCACACTCTGACTGCTGGCATAAATGTCTACACTCAGACTTTGCTCCATGTTACCCAAAAACATAGACAATTATTTAAGATGTATTTTAATCTTACAGGGAAACTCTTGGAATTACCTAAGGGTAATCAGGAAGTAAGGTTTTCGATCAATATTTGGAGGCGTTGCAAATAGAATGATATTTAAAATATACACTTCCTCCTTCGCTGGAGAGTATAAAAGGAAAATAGCAATTGCACTGCTATTTAGCATCAAAGACCTACCAACTGATTCCAAGTGTTGCGTGCTAATTCAAATTTTATAGAGATAAAGTAATTATCTTTCGTTGCAGGATACGAATACTTCAGTAAATAAGTGAACAGATATTGACGCTATGTGTCCAAACTGTGTAGACCAGCCGAAAGTCGTTTATAAGGTTATGTTATACTTTCCGAGGTTCTGAGCTGCTGTTATCGAAATACTACTGCCCCAGCAAATGGTCAACGTTTTGGTTCATAACGAATAAATCTGGAATCAGACCTACATGCCAAAAAAACTTTCTCCCGATTAAATTATAGCATCGGGTAAACGTATAACTCATTCAATGTTGGCCACAGCCGATATGTAGTGGGCAGCACAATAAAGCTAGTTGACCGAACACCATTATTACGGAGTTGAAAATATGACGAGGGCTACAATGCTACTGAAACAAAAAATGTTGCCCATACTCCAGCGCTGCATAGTGTAGCTATAAGAGCTGAAACGAAGATGGGCCAAATTAATTCCACAAAAGAGAAAAAGCAAATTTCGAGTGAGTGTCTATATTAACAAATGCGGGAGTAGGAAAAGTCTTTTAAAAAGTGAAATATCAGAAAGTTTAAGTAGTGTAAACTAGCACTGCACAACTGGGCCTTAAGGGCCAAAATGTGGTTGAGAGGTTTAAACTCTAGTACGTTCGTACATGATGAACAAGCGGGGAATTCTTACAAATCTTGAAACCCCGCAGAAATAGAAATGAGGGTCTAGTGCTGTCGAATGATTCGGTTATAGAGGTGGGCGATATCAGGGCAACATCAACAAGATCTAGAGATCAAAATAAAAAAATACAAAAATTCAAATCAAGTGTGGAATCGTTTTTATTTATTCGAAGGAAATTTTATGCCATTCATTTGTTAAATATAATTTCATTCAAATGCTGGCAACTGTAATATGGAAATAAGCGAAGTGTTCAAGAAGAAGTGTTCTAGAGACACGCAGAAAAAAAGTATGGTTGGGGTGACAATATTCGAAGAGCATCATACTATTGATGGTTATATGGTTGTGGCATAACAATATTATGATCATCACAACAATAGTATGGTTCACACACAACCATACTATGATCCCCATAACAATATCATGGTCCTCACAACAATATAATTATTCCCACACAACCATACTATGATTCCTACAACCATATTATTATTCACATTCAACCATACTTTGATCCCCACAACCATATTATGGCCCTCATTACCATAGTATGTTTAACGTACAACCATAGTATGATCCTCACAACCATAGTATGACTTACATATAATCATACTATGATCCCGAACATTTTTTGTAAAGATTGGATAAAGTTGTAATTTAACAATAAAGAATTTTATTAAGTAAGTTATGTAGTAATAGAAGTGATTTATTGAACAGTAAAAAAATTATTTATTAAAAATATTTCAGTTATACTAATTCGTAGTTAGTTATTATTGCGTAAGATTCGTAAAAATAACATAGTCAAACTAAAAAAAAGTACAATTTTGCCAGTATGAATGCCGTAATTATGATATTGTTAACATAAAAGCCATGAAAACAATACTTTTGTTCCACCAACCATATTTATATTGTTGCTACAACCATATTTTAATTTTTAAATTTGGCAACAATACTATTGTTACATTTCAACAATATTATTATTGCCGCAATCATACTATTGTCAAACTGAAATTCAAAAAACAATACTATGGTTGCGACGACCATACTTTTATTGCAGAGAACATACTATCTATTGTTGCCGTGACCATATAGGAACCATATCTTTTCTCTGCGTGCAATATCCACAAGTTGTACTAACCAATTCAAACACGCTAGCGCTTAAGATCGAAACAAGAGTGTTTCCGCTTGAGCGCTTCTTAAGACATAGTTAGGTTGTGAATTGCACTACAAGCACCTAACTTTTTTCAACCCTTTGTCTGTGCCAGAACTGCCTCATTTGTTATACATTTTCAATATTGGTAGAACCTGTCCATCATCAGGGGGGAAAAATACCTTCGTTAAAGTAAGGATCATCGAGCGGCTTCAAAAAAGCGAATGAAAGAAAGACAGAAGGTGACCGCAGAATATTAGGGAAATCATAGTGGGTGTGTTCTTTGGTATCTTAAGAACCTGAGTAGTGTTCTGATATGGAATAATACATTTAAAATATATTCATTACGCCATGACTCCATATTGTGCACTACAAACGTCAAAATAATCACACATATGAACGGCCTAATTCCAACTAATTACCTCTGCACCCGTCCAAGATCTTCAGAGTACAAAACTAAATTTAATTTTAAATAAACTAAAGAAAGCGTAACAAAAACCACAAGATTTTCAAACAATTTCTAGTAATTTGTAGCAAGATTTCATTGGACATGTGAAGAGAAACAATAACACATTGTCGTCGTCGCCCCGCTGCATGAAAGGGGCATATGTGAAGATCGTATAGGTGCTACGGTTTTTTGTTTCTATGAACTTTTTTGAAAGGCAAACCGTAAGCATTATTTCAACTGAAATTGTTGTAAATTGTTTAAATAAACCACAAAATTGTTATAAATATTGGTACCACAACTGAAGAATTGAAAACAATACAATGCCGCCGCCGCCGACACTGCCGCGCTAATTAAGGTCTCGAGCAGCAACACGTTAAACCAATGAGTTTATTATGCTTAACCCCGAGACGAAACAAAAGCGAGTTAAGAATCTCAAAATATATGAACTCTATGCGAACCTCTGCACAGTGGTTGGAAAAAAATATTTTGAAAACAAGTATCTTATTTATTTTAAGTTTGTAGTAGATTCATGTATATCTCTGAAAAGTCCTCTTTCTGAAACGTATTTGTACATGTGGATTTACATTTAAAATTTTTGATAAGCAAAATATTACAACTACAACTTTCTGCACCCTACACCAAATAGTGGATGGTGTACTAAATTTATCATTCTGTATGCAACACCACGAAATATTGATGGGAATTTCTATAAAGTATGGATATTAATGGTCGTCGTATAATTCGAAGTCGATCTAGCCAGAGCCGTCCGAATAAAATTAATAGGAGAACTATTGAAGGCACTACCCAAACGAAACATAAGAAATACCTCATGGGGGGAAATTGTAAAAAAAGGTAATTGATTGTGCATAACATAAGGAGGTAAATATATAGTTACGTGGTACTATAGACATATAGACTCTTTAACTGTAGGAGGTACTAAGAAATATGTGGTTACGTGCTACTAACTAGGACTTTCCAAAAAGTCAAAAACCATACACAGAAAAATAATCAGTTAGAATTCGTAAATTTAGTAGACTTAAATTAGATACTTAAATCCAAAATATTTTTTTCCAAACCACTGTGCTCTGCAGGTATGAATGTCCATTTTTTGGTTTGGTGGTTTTCGAGTGCGGCAAAGTAACGAAGGAACGACCCGAAATAAGAATTAACAAGAAGATAGACATGTGAAATCTTAATTTTCAAATAACAATTTAAAGCGGTTAAAATTACATTTATAGCGTGTAAAATGCTACAGACAAATAATAATTGTACAGCCATCAGACGGACGGACGGACAGACACTGAGTCTGACACACAAAAGTGCTGCGAAGTTCTACGCTAGTTTGTCTGTTACTGTTGTTGTCGACGCTAATTATCATTAGAGGTGGAAAACGCCAGACATTTCGAACCATTCACATTTGCTGGCCATCATTACCATTCATAGACAAATCAAGTGAAACCCCGGCAATCCTCAACAGCATCTTTTCACCTTCCACAACAGACACAAATTGAACGATGCGATCCGTCTGTCCGTCCGCGTCGGGTGGTAAATGTTGTACAGCAAAAGCCGCCGCCGAAGGTACGGATGCTGGTGTTAGTTAGTCTTGTTGTTGCCCTGTCATAAAACATCAGGTGAATTGAAGTCGACACTTGTCAAAATATGCTGCTCTACGCGCTTAAGAAGAGGGCCCAAAAATTCCTAGAAAACATATTAAAATTGAATTTCTTAGTCCCACCGACAGACTTCATCATAAAACGCACAGCTTAACTTTGCCGTGTGTCTTAATAAAAATAACACACAGAAGATTTCATTAGACCCGCGCCAAAGGGCAGGCAACAATGCGAGGCAACGTCGCTACCAAAACGCAAAATATTAAAAATATATTTTCATAACAGGTACCTAGATTTATAATCTGTGAAATCCTTCAGTGTTAAACCTGCCATCCCGTAGCCCAAAACCCTCTTCGCCTTTAATCCCATTTGCGGCTTTGATCGATAATCATCAGCCATTGTTTTCTAGAAAACGAAACACTGAACCTTTTGCTCAATCCTTGCGCGACGTTCTTGAAATAATAACATTAAAAGGATTTGTGTTGTGAAAAGTTTTCAACTGCGTTCCTTATTTGATATAAGACTAAGAAAATCTTGTTAGTTTTCCTCTAAACACTAACACAAACACTGTTCTTTTTGTTGAATGACTTTGCTCTCCTATACTTCTCACATAATCCTTTCAAGTGTTAAATCCCAAAGTGTTTTAAGTGTGAAGATTTTGAAATACAGATTTTGTCTTTTTTTGCCAGTACTACGTCTACGACTATGTGGGATTTCAAAGTGCATGGTTTTTAAGCTTAAAAAATAATAAACCTGTTATACGGTGGAAATTTTAAGCTGTCAAGTGAAATTGATAAACCTTTTAACGGATGACTAGTTCGAATAGCAGGAATTTTCCGAAATTTCCAAGAAAATTAGCCGTTGCAAAAATATATTAGAAACGTTATGTTAGTTTGCTTGGATTTAAGGATGCATTCTATTGAAATCATAATTTTTACGTTCATGAATGTATTCTTTTTGAAAAATAAACTAATGTTTTCCTTTAGTTATTATCCATAAAAGACATTCTCTTAAATCAAGGACATTTCATTATACTTATGACTTTTAGTTTATAAAGTCGTCATGTTCCAACCGGGCTTGGGTAGAGGATGCAGAGGATGCGCTCATTGCCTAGCATTACCATTTCTAAATTCGGCTCCTCAATACTATTTATAGCCTTCAACGAAGAATGGAGTGTATATTAATCATAAAATCATCATAAAATTCTAAAACGAACTAGCCATATGGTCATAAACTGTTTAGAATTGTACGTGGACGAAATCGGCCCCTATAAGGATCGGTTACCCTATAAGGGCCTAAAAGTACTTCAAAAAAATACACTTGAAAATCACATTGAAGAGATATGAGGTTCGACCTGCCCGATGTTTTGACTTAATAGATTCTAATATTGCATTGTGTTTGGATTCTCTGTATTAATATGGTCACTTGTCATTTTTGGCTTTGTGACAAACTTAATTAATTTTTCTCCGCGTTCAGGCAGGGCTACA
This sequence comes from Hydrotaea diabolus, assembly GCA_963513945.1. Lineage (NCBI taxonomy): Eukaryota > Metazoa > Arthropoda > Insecta > Diptera > Muscidae > Hydrotaea > Hydrotaea diabolus. The sequence continues at coordinate 119,962,329 of OY740720.1, forward strand.
TTTCTGCGTTCTGGGGAAAATCGATCCATGGGAAAATTCTTTAATTTAGTCAAATCATAAAATTAATGTCCCATTTGTATTCTTGACGTAATTTTTGAGTACCGATTTCCCTAAAGTTGAAGGTGACTGATGTTTGGTAGCTTAGGTCCCGGTGAGAAACTGTGGGTGTGGGCGCCACATTAATAGGCGTGTTCTTTTGTTGCTCGGTTATTAAACGAGTAAGAAGTTTCTAATGTGCTAACTGAACATCAGTGTGCAAAAATATTTCTACTTTTTTGTTTACAGAAAATAATTTACATTTTGCGTTTTAAGTATCGGGTGATCAATCTACAAGTAAATGTATTTTTTCAAAATAAAAAAAATTCAAAACATCAAATAAAGTGTGGAATATGTGTAGTTCTTTCGAAAGGACATTTTATGTCATTTATTTTTTGAATATAATTTCCTTTAAATATGGGCCGCAACTACCCTTCAGGGTTTCCATTCTGGGGGTCCAATTTTGGAAGACTTGTTCAAGCAATTCGACCGGTATGGCTTTAATGACACGCGTAATATTGGCTATCAAAACCTGAATCGTAACTGGTTTGTCAGCATAGAATTTTGATTTGCGTAGCACCAAAGAAAAAAAGTCTATAGCTGTGCTATTACACGATCTAGGCAGCAAACTCACCGGTCCAAAACGTGAAATTGGCTGCTCTTCGTAATGACCTCTTAATAGATCCATTGCTTGAGCAGCTGTATGGCAAGTGGAGCCGTCCTGTTAAATCCAAATGTCTTCAAGATTACTGGATTCAATTTCAGAAAAAAAAACTCCGATATCAAGGCGCCACAGCGAGCTCAATTCACGGTTACGTTCCGACCATCATAATTTTTGAAAAAATAGGGAGCGATTATTCCACCAGCCAATAAACCGTACCAGACCATGGCTTTCTCTGGGTATAATGGCACCTCTAGAACCTCTTATGGTTGCTCTTCAGCCAAATTGCGACAATTTTGTTTATTGACGCTGTCGTTGAACCAGAAATGTGCCTCATCACTGAACAAAATTGTGGTCGAAAACAGTTTCTCACCGAACGCTCATTTTCATTATAAAGTACAGTTGCACAATTTTGAGACGTTGTTTGGGTGTAAGTCTTTCCATGATGAAATGGGAAACAATACTGAAAAGAAAAAAAAAAGAAAAATGAACACAACTAACGCGAAATCTGTGAAAAAAGGCTATTAAAAAAAATACCTCAAGATGGATCACAGTATATTTAGGAAAATAGTTATTCAAGAAACCCCTTTAGCTGGCTCGTTAATAGTATTTCCTGAATAAGCTTTTTCTATAAATTCAAAAATTTCCCGACGCATAGAACTGTTCAGTTATTGTATATAGAGGAATTTCTACAGTTATTTTCAAAGTTTTAAAGTTACAGCCATAACGACCACATAATGGTTTTATTGTTTTTCAAAGTATTCGCCAGCATGATTTATACACTTTTGCATGCCCTCAAACCAATTGTCAAAGCACTTTTTCCACTCCGATTGAGAAACCTCAAAAACATGGTTTTTGAACGCTTCAACAGCATCTTATGGCGACGAAAATCGTTGACCACGCATTTTTTTCTTGATGTGCGGGAATAAAAAGAAGTCATTGGGTGCCAAATCAGGGCTATATGGCGGATGACACATTAATTCGACGTTTTGGCTATTCAAAAATGCGCTGGTTTGAGCCCATGTGTAATATCTCGCACTGTCATGGTCTTTTCTTGTTCGTTTTTCGAATTTCTCCGAAGACTTCAGGTAAACAAATTGTGGTGTACCACTCAGAATTGACCGTCCTATGTTGTTCAAGCGGAGCAGTCGCCACATGACCAGTTTTGCCGAAGAAACAGGCGACCATTTGCTTCAAAGTGCTTTTACCACGAACAACTTACGTTGGATTTGGGTCGACTTCGAAGACCCACACTGTCGATTGCTGCTTTGTTTCGGGCTCATACGCAGTGATCCATGATTCGTCACCTGTGACGATCTTATAAACGTCGTTTGAATCACCGCTATCGTATTTTTTCAAAATATCTTTGCACCAATCGATATGAGCCTTCTCTTGAGCGATTGTCAAATTGTGCGGGATCCAACGGGAACAAACCTTGTTTACGGCCAGGTTTTCATGCAATATCGAATGTTTGCCGGTGGAAGAAATGCCCAAGGATGTCTCTATCTCACGGTATGTCACATGGCGATCTTGCATTATCAGTTCACGCACGGCATCAATGTTCCCTGGCACAACGGTATGCCACATGGCGATCTTGCATTATCAGTTCACGCACGACATCAATGTTCCTTGGCACAACGGCCGTTTTTGGACGACCTTCGTCTTTAAGCGAGCATCGGCCACGATTGAATTCATTAGACCAAATTTTCACAGTGCTATAGGATGGTGCTTCATCGCCATATAAAAATTTAAGTTCATCGATACACTCTTGTCGTGATAATCCACGTCGAAAGTTGAGAAAAATGATCGCAAGAAAATGTTCTCGAGTTAATTCCATTTTTTTGCCAAATTGATTTTTTCAAGTTACTGTAAACAACACAAATGATGGTCGTACGTCAAAACGTTCTGAGTATGTTTATGCTAAAAAAAAGTCAAACTTTCCAATGGAAATCTCAGCAACACTGAGTGTTTTTTCATCCAAGAGATAACAATGCGGCAGATAGCACCTCATTGGAATTGCGATTCTGTACAGGCTTCCATACAACTTATAATCAGGCGGTGTAAATTCCCAACATGGCAAGTGGTCTGTACTCGTACAGAGAACCAAGTTGCGGCCCTGTTCCGCCGTCGACATTTATTTCTAGTTCGAGACGCTAGATAATAGCAGGTTATATTATCGACTGTTGTAAATGTTTTATGATAAGTTAAAGTTTCCTCTTGTTCCTTAAAGGGATGATGCCCGAATTAAGAAGTAGGATTGATAGTTTTTTGGACTTGTGTAAATTTGGGACTAGTCTATAGGGGACAAAACTCGGTCCCCTTCTACTATGGGTACTGGGAAATAATTAAGTTTCCTTACGTATCAAAATACGCACATAGTTTCAAAAATTTAAGATTTTGGGCCTGATCCACGTGCCCAACTGTTCCAGAAAGTGGCCCTTCCACATATGAGAACTACAAAGCAATGATATTACTCCACAAATACAAATATGATATTAACTGTATAATTTAGCCAAATTGGAGGCCAAATAAGATAAAATGTAGGAACCAAAAATATAAGTCTTTGAGCTATCCAGATACAATCCAAATTTCAGACGAATCCAATTATACTTATAGACACATTTTTTGAAATTCGTATTATTTAGCACAAATACCAGCCCAATCATAATTAAAGTATGCGTATTATAATTGAACGAATTAGGTTCTGCAATATTGTACTTATCAGGTAATCATAAAATGTCTTTATAAAGCAATTTGTTATCAAGTTTATGTCTTCTCTTAATTTTAGGCCTTCAACCATGGACTACTATGGCTAAAGGACATGACTTTTCAAACATGGAAAAAGCACCCGAAAATAGGACCAATGGTTTCTTTTTGACTAAATAAAGGTTAGCTTCTACCCCACAAACAACCCAATATTTTCAATGCCTTATTAACGATGCCGAAGCTAATGTCAAACTTGACAAATTGTCCCCTTGTTTTTGTTAACTCCTTCTCTAATTAATTGTTTTAATTCATTAAAATTTTGTCCAGTCCACACATGAATTGTGCAATTTTTTTTGTAAAAACTACACTATCAAACGCAAGACCATTTAAATGGAACGTCGGCTTCAACCAGCCTCTAGCCGTCACCTATCTTTTTTTCTTCTGCCGTCCCCGCCGATAATTTTAAGACGACTTGGTCTTGGTCTGGATCTATATATAACTTTGCTCTTGGTAAAGGGTTAATGTGTGTCTACGACCTCTGCAGATCTAAGGGTCACAAATCCTTAACGAGCCAAGGCTCAAGGCAATTTGGCTTTCAACGGCATTCACTAGTCTGTGAGAAACAGAAAGAATTCTTCGCAGTATTTTCTCGAATAAGACTTCTTGGTGTAAAGCATAGGGTGATCACTCTAGAGGTATTTTTTCAAAAGGGTTTTCACAGATTAAGCGTGAGTTGCGTTAAACTTATTTTTTTCAGTATTGTTTGCCATTTCATCATGAAAAGACTTACATCGCGAAAACAACGGTATGGTGCTGTTTATATGCTGGTGTATTTTTTTTTTCAAACTTTGTAACGGGTGATCAATCTAGAGGTATTGTTTTCAAAAGGGTTTTTTCACTAATTACGTGTGAGTTGTTTTTATTTTGAAAAAAATACCTCTAGATTAATTACCCTGTATGTACATATTCTGTGCATTCTTCCGTGTATTGTTGGTGCGTTTTAGCAAGGGAAGCATACAAAAACCAAGAATTTTGTCACTGGGGCTGTTGTAGCTGTTGTCGCCGCCGGCTCATATAAAAACTACATGTACTTCGGTCCTTCCTCGGAAGGCGGCTTCGAATTATCGAGTTGGCCAGACTAAAATCTCTAGCAAGACTTCCTACAGAACTGCTACCACTACGTTTACTGCTCATCTTTTTTCTGCAACACTAATGTCCAGTATATCTTAAATATTTGTTTTCAATTATTTATTGTACAACTACTGGTTAATTATAAGTATAATCCAAATGCAAATTATTTGGCTTGTTATTTCTATACACAGTAAGGTGTGGTGAGAAAAGTTATCATGTAAATAATAATATTGTTCTGTTTTATGATATCTTCAACAAAACTCCGCTGTTCGTGTTACCAACTGATCTATAGTGATTCTATAGTACTTTTTACCCAACCCCATCTTAATACGGACATGATTCTACCGAGCTTTTTATTCATACTTCCCACTGACCCATCTTAATACACATAACATTTTTCTTTATGAGCTAGTGTGATTCTACAACGATTTTGTATTTATCCCTACAATCGGCCCATCTTAATACACACCGACATAAAATTGTTCCTTAGACTACCAATTTTGAGCTAGTGTGATTCGACAGAGCATTTTATTCCCACTTTCAATCGACACAGCTTAATACACACACACATAACATTTTTCTTTACGATGCTATAACAACTTCATATTAAGTCGAACCAGCTCATGTAAACATTTTTATGACTGAGCCGAAGGAAAAAATTTTTCCACTTTATGACAAACTGAGAAAAATCTTCAATAAATTTATCTCACCTTAATCTTTTCCTCGCACGAGGACGAGGGCAACCAAAAAACAAAAAGAAGGTCATAAATTTTTAAAAAGAAAAAATTACCACTTGATGGCTTTGCTTAGGACTACAGCATACCTTCCACAAAATAACGATGAGAAAATCTAAAATAAAATAATACAACTTGATTAATTTATTACATTATAATGAGGCAACTATAACATGTATTTTGTTTTAACCAATTGTGGAGCTTCTTTCGAGCCATAAATTAGCCATTACCCGTAAAAGAATAACAACCCGTTCAAAAGATCCATTGAACGTGAAAAAAAGTGCAGCATCGTAACTGCCACCAATTTTCTGTGCAACGAAGAAAAGGTCACAAGTGCGAGTATTAAATTCCTCATCTTTCAAAATAACGAAAGAACAAAGTGTGAAGTGTTCCTTTGGTTAATTTTTATATTAGTCTTCGGCATAAAATAGTTTAATATTAACATTAAGTAGAGACCTATAAAATAAGCAAAATGCTAAGACTCAAAAAAATAGAAAAAAAACGTGCCACAGACAGTTAGATGAAAGCTATGGAAAGAGATGAAGCATCTAAGCAAAATAGAATTGCAGCTATTTCTTTCAACTCATTACGAGTTGGTAAGAAAAGTTTTGTATTCGAAATTTAATAGCACACCGCATTATAACCAGGCAGAAGGGCATGAACTAATGTGGGTCTCAACGATTGTTTTTCGAGCTACAAGAATGTAAAACTTGTACGTTGGGCTACCATGGTGTGAAGATTAGTGTGTAAGACAATCACACAGTGAACCAAACAGGGCATCTTAACTTGTTAAGCGGCAGTTTTTTCATTTTGTAAATGCCGGCGACTTCACGGGTAAGAGATGTATCTTTAAGTCGTGAAAAAATATTCTATATGCACACTTTGGATTCTACTTGGATCGGCCACGGGCGTCTTTCGGTAAAGTTAACCTGGCTGTAGTGGAATAAATTGTGACTGCAAAATACCATCTATTCAGAGAGAGAGAGAGAGAGAGAGAGAGAGACATATCTGCTACGCTGTAGATTTCCCAAAATCAGTTCATGCTACTCGAAAATCAACAACACCAGGACAAACACGGCGAATTCTTGTCAAATTCGACGAATCCGATCCAAATTATGTGGATCGTTTTTCTGAGCATTATGAGGCTTTTAAGAGCGAATTTATCAAAAATGCCACTATGGTTATTCAACCATAGTGCACGATGTTACGAGGGTGGATATTTATGTTTCAGGTCCTGACAATACTAGTGTTCCCAGAAGAAAACTGGAACTTCCATTGACATTTTTTAGCATAACTTCATTCAGAACTTTTTGTCATTTGAGGGCGAATTGTTTTGATTACAGTGTGTTGAAAAATTTATCTCAGCCAAAAAATGGAATTATTCGGTGAACATTTTCGTGCGATAATTTTTTACGATTTTTGGCGTGGGTTTTCGAGGCAAGAGTGTTTAAACCAACTTGTTTCGACTTTTGGCGATGAAGCACCATCAAAAACCACTGTTAATCGCTGGTACCAAGAGTTCAGTCTCGGGCGGCGTTAGCTCCAGGACGAATTTCGTGAAGGGCATCCAACTTCGGCCACTTTGGCAGAAACCAACGATGCTGTGCGTGAACTGTTAATAGCTGGTACCAATAGTTCAATCTCGGCCACCGTTCGCTCCAGGATGAATTTCGTGAAGGGCGTCAAACTTCGGTCACTTTGGCAGAAATCATCGATGCTGTGCATGAACTGATTAAGCAAGAACGACATGTGACACACCGTACGATTCAGAGTCCTTGGACATTAGTATGATAAGCATCAATAAGAGCATGTTCATTGGAGCGTGAAAAAAATTGGCTCCATGGAACCCACATTATTTAACGAATGCTCAAAAAAAGGCTCGTATAGACAACATCTCGCAAAGAGATGTTGAAAAAGTATAACTCCGGTAGCTGAAAGGCAGTGTATATCATTGCCATAGGTGGCGAATCATGGACCTATGCATATGAACCGGAAACAAAACAGCAATCGACCTTATGGGTCTTTCAAGACGAGCCAAATCCAACAAAAGTTGTTCGTGCAAACGATTGCGTTTTTTTTTCGGTATAACCGGCCATGTTGCCACAACGCCTTCAGTGGAACATAGGACTGTAAATTCTGAGTGGTACTCGTATAAAATCATCTGTTTGCCAACAGTGTTCGAAGAAATGAGAAAAGATAATAATCAGCTAAAACGACCAATCAAGAGGTTGAAGACATTCACCGTACAGCCCTAATTTGGCACCCAATGACCTCTTCTTATTCACTAGCATTAAGAAAAAAATGCGTGGTCAACGTGGTTCATCGCCCGAAGGATCTGTTGAAGCGTTAAAAAATCATGTTTTGGAGGTGTCTCAATCGTAGTGGAAAAAGTGGTTCGAAAATTGGTTTGTGCGCATGCAAAAGTGTATTGAACTTAAAAGAGAATATTTTGAAAAACAGTAAAATCATTTCTAATGACAAATTATTGTGTTTTTATTGCCGTTTTTACAGCCATGCACCCACTAGTCAGTCCAGAACAATAGTTTTGGTTAATCCAGACTACTTCTACCACACTGAACCAGTATTTGTTTAATACAATATCGGACTTACTCTTACGGAAAGATCGCTTCCGACTAAGGTCTTGGTATTTTTAAAATCTTTAACAAATCTTGCCTACATTTCGTATGGTACGCAATGTGCCGCCATTTTTATAAATTTTGATAAAATTGGACCATTTCGTTTATTTTTTGCTCGACGAAGTACAGGGTGGAACCGCAGGCTGTGGCGGCACTGTTGTTCGAAGAGGGTGGAGAGTGTGCGTGGCTTATAGCGGCTGACGGGATATTTGTATTCGTCTGACTTTCCGTTGCCATCATGCATTGGACACGTAAGCAGAGGTCAATTTGCGTATGCGCACTCGATCATTGCAGTGCAAAATGCTTTTCGTTACGATTCGCTGTTCCCCAAATATGTGGTACTGGAGAGAAATAAACCCGAGATAACTTCACCAGAGACCTCTGGATTCGGACCACGTCACTGCGTGGTGCGTCATATAACGAGTAGACATTGCCGTAACTGTGAACTCCGAACGTTACTTGAGTATGATACAGGATTTTTTTCAGCTGGCTCTTGAGGCAATGCAACTAGAGGATACATGGTTCCAACAGGGAGGTGCCACTGCACACACAGCGAGGGTTACCATCAATTGTTTGAGGCAAATGTTTCCTGGACGGCTTATCTCATTGAGGGGTGATATGAACTGGCCGGCAGGTGTTTGAAGGTATATATCAACAGTCCCAACACCTGGGAAGACCTAATTAAGAATATTGGGGCAAAAATTAGCAAAATATCAGTCGATATGCTGGTTAGAGTTCATGAAAACTGCAAAAAAAGGTATGCAGCAGTGTGTGGATAGCGAAGGTCGTCATTTACAGGTACAATATTTAAAACCATGTTATTTAAAAACTCCCTTGCCGTTTAATATAACTAAAATATAAAATGAATTTTTCTAAGCTTCAAAAGCCTTTAATTGCATTCCCAAATAAGCAAAATATCGCGCTCCTCCCTGCGTAATTGCTCCATATTGGCCAATATATAGCCATATCGGCCCTATAGTACAATCCGATTTGAGACTCTACAGTGGACGCTCTAATTTTAGTCTAGCGCTTGTTGTACAACCGTTAAACAACTCGAGAGACTATATCGATGGATGTTATTATGCATTCCCCATTACTGATGTGAATTCCGATTTGAGGTTAGGATACTCATTTCCAAATCCGAAACTGAGAAAGAGACCATAGGTTTACTACATAGCAGAAAAGTTTCGGGCTTTATATTCTCTGGCTTTTCTGACTGTCAATTTTTTTCTTATATGTTAATATTTGCTCGTCAAGAACTGGAAACGACACATGGGAACCCAAACATGGATTAAATCGTTATTAAAAAAAGTACCCGTAAGTGACTGAAATCCGTATTTTAAATACATTAATTAAATCGGCCTTAAAAACAATTATTTTTTATGACAAAAAGTCTATTATTTTCAGTTCCTTCTCATGTCCAGGCAGCCTGATAACCATTTGAATTGTAATGGGTGATTATCTAAATGTATTTTTTCAAAATAAAAAAATTCAAAAAATCAAATAAAATGTGGAATATTTTATGTCATTTATTTTTGAATATAATTTCCTTCAAATGTTGGCCGCATTCGAGCATTTCGACCGGTATGGCTTTAATGACACTCGTAATCTTGGCTTCTAAAACCTGAACCGTAGCTGGTTTGTCAGCATAGAATTTGCGTAGCCCCAAAGTAAAAAGTCTATAGCTGTAATATTACACGATATAGTCGGCCAACTCACCGGTCCACAACAGGAAATTGGCTTCTCTTCGTAATGATCTCTTAATAGATCCATTGCTTGAGCAGCTGTATGGCAAGTGAAGCCATCCTGTTAAATCCAAATGTCGTCAAGATTACGGGCTTCTATTTCAGGAAGCAAAAATCCGATATCACGGCACGACAGCGAGCTCCATTCACTGCTACGTTCCAACCATCATCATTTTTGAAAAAATATGGACCGATTATTCCACCAGCCGCACCACACCGTGTTTTTTTCTGGGTATAATGGCACCTCTTGAACCTCTTATGGTTGTTCTTCAGCCAAAATACGGCAATTGTGTTTATTGACGTTGTCGTTGAGCCAGAAATGGGTCTCATCACTGAACAAAATTTTGGTCGAAAACAGTTTCTCACCGAACGCTCATTTCCATTATAAAGTACAGTTGCACAATTTTGAGACGTTGTTTCGGTGTAAGTCTTTCCATGATAAAATGGCAAACCATACTGAAAAGAAAAAACATAAAGTTGAACACAACTCATGCGACATCTGTGAGAAAATGCTTTTGAAGAAATACCTCAAGATGGATCACCCTATACAAGAACCAACGTTTGCCAAACCAACAAACGAAACATATTATGTCACCATTCGAGGTAGGGTAACAACCAATAACCAAAACAAGGAAGTTTTCAAAATTGTATCTAAACTACATAATCGGTGGGTGTAAACCCCCTTAACAACAGCATTAATATTGCCACCTTCCATTTTCATAGCAGAAAGCTAGAAATGCATTTTAGTAACTTCTCTATAACTCTTGCCACCTTTCCCGGCACTCAGTCTCTGGAAGAAAACAAGCCATTTCGTACTGGGTGCTGGGTACGTACTCTGGTGATGATGACGATCGTGTCTAACTGTCTAACCTTTTATTTCTTAACTTTGGATGTTCATAAGAAAATTAGGTTCGCTGTACACGTTCCGCTCAATGCAGTAATACTGTGCTTCGAGAAAAAAAAACGAACAGAACCCATTAATTCTTTATTGCCACGAATTTTACGTTTTTTTCTGTTGTTTTACAGTTGCCACAGCAAAAAAAAAGAAAAATGCTGTATCGAAAAACGGATACAAATTGTAATTCTATGAGCTAATGTTGCATAACATCTCAGATCTGTTTTGGTATTTTGTTATTTTCTGGTTTACATTTATTGTTAATTCGGCCTCCAATTCACAAAAAAGCACAGATGAGAAAAGCAACCGTACAACAAATTGGAATTCTTCGATACGGCTTGGCAAAGTGAAGTGAGAAAAATCGTTTAATGGCTGCGATGTTCTAGTAACAGGAATATAAAATGTAGGTCTTTACGATATGCTTGTATGGCAAGAAAATTTGGCCTAATCTGCATCAGGCGCATAATGTAAACACCATAAGAAGCACTAAAGAATTTGCGAATTGTGAATATTTATCGAAGATGGACAACATCTAAGCACCTAAGGATATAATTTGTTTGAAACATATTTCGTATGTTTTATAATAAGTCCCTGCAAATATTTTTTTAATATTTTAAATTTAGCATTTGAAAAACTTAGAAATTCTGTTGCTAGCTGTTTATTGGCAAATTTTGAAAGTTTTTTTTATCAGAGATGACCCAATTGAATTCCCCTGAGTTTTTAATGTGGACTGCAATCAAAGGTCAACATAAAAATAAAGAATAAAATAAGAAGGATTTAAAAAAGGCAAAGTGTGTAATCAGTTCAACTTGATGAACCCAGTGCGATCCTTTCCGGCGGCATATCAAATCGTCTAAGAGACCAATGTGTTGTAACTCAATGGCTTAAGTGTCTTAGACATTCGTCAAATCAGCGTCTGTGGTGCCAATGGCGTATTTAAGGTCGAAGTTGTAGTTGTTGCTGAAAAGAACTAGGACTGACAATAAACTGACTTTTTCTAAAGTTGGCGACGAGCACTCCATGAAAAGGACTATGATGAAAATGTTATGATGTTAATAGAATTAAAAACACTGATCTATACCTCAGCTAATGCATAAATTCCGATGTTGATTTTGTCCTGTTTAAGGATTCGACCCTATTAGAGTGGGGAATATATTAACTATTGACCAAATCTTCATTCTACACTAAATCCTAGAAAGTACCCTCGAGATGCGAAATGGCATCTATTAAACAATTATAAAACCTCTTTTGGAAAAAAACTATTTTGAGTAATTTCTATAATGGGATCTATAGAGTGGGCGATTTAACATTTAAAATTTGAATCGGCTGTAAAAAATAGAAGTGATAATTTTTTAAAAATATCTGTTTTATTGAAGGGTTGAACTTTGTATGTAAAACGTATCTGAGCGTTATGCTCTCAGCATTCAAATCGGAAACAGGGGAAAGCAGGAACTTTAACTCCGGCTCGTAAAATGTGTGACAATGAATCATCAGTACATTTGGCAATGACCACTTTAAAACAAATACTTGTAATTCTTAGATTTTGTTGTCTGGTGAACGAGAACAAAACATTTAAAAAAGACTTAAGAGAGGCTTACTTCGGCGAGTCGGATTATGAGATATCATACACCACTCTGCTATTTTACGGAATCCAAGCAAGGTCGGAATTATTATGTGTCTTCTAGAGCGGCAGCGCTATATTTTATATTTATTATCGTAAATTTCGTTGAACTCAAAATGTGGCCTGCAGAGCGGTTTGATCTTAAATCGAATGGGACCTATGTACGGCAGCTACATCAGAAGATAAACCAATATGGACGCGCTTCTGTAGGTTCGGATGAGATCTGATAAGAAATTCGACAGGGCCTCAAATCGGCAGTGACCTTTGTATCGGGTCTAGATAAAAGTGCTGATCGGTCTAATTTTAATAGGGTTTGCCATAGATCAGTATGCAAATTTAAGCAAGATCGGGATAAAAATGTGGGTTTATAGTGGCAGGATCTAAGATAGGGAGAGACCTTTATATGGGCGCTAAATGAAAACGTTAACTGATTAAGGCCAAGTTAGGCATCACTGCTTAAAGGCCTATTGTTAGCAGCTATACTAAATAAAATGTAGCTTGGAGATTTGCAGGACCTAAATGATTGACTTCCCTATGCTTGTAGGCAAAAAGAAACCATGAGTAGGTTAAATTTCAACGTGGTGTGCTACTAGTCCCACTTAACATACACGCAGAGAAAAGATATGGTTACTATATGATCACCGCAACAATAATATGTTCTCTACAATAAATGCATGTCCGTCGTAATGTTTTTTGAATTTCATTTTGACAACAGTATAATTGCGGCAATTATAAAATAGTTGAAATATAACAATAGTATTATTGCCAAATTTTGAAATGAAAATATGGTTGTAGCAAACATATAAACATGGTTGGTGCAACGAAAGTATTCTTGTTTAAAATTTACGTTAACAATAATATGATTACGGCAATCATACAGTATGGTTGCGACTATGAACATAACAAAACAGGTTTTATAGAGCATACATGTATGTGTGTGTATATGTTTTTTTTGATATACAAAAAAAAAACTCATACACACGATATAGTGAATTATTGTTGTCCATTAAAAAAAACAACAATCGAAAGATAGTTCGAGGGATTTTTATTGTGTTTACTTGAAATACTCTATACCAACTGGTTCTCGTTTATTTCAAATCTGCCTGCACTTAAGTATATAGCCATTGATCATGGTTTAATCACAATTGTTACTTGCGGTCTACGGATGGTGAAGTAGCATTCACCCCAGCTGGCAACTGAAAGTATATCGACTGCCGTTGGAATATATATTTTTGTTTCTTGAATGAAATGTTTAATACGTATGTTCAATACGCTCGTAAAAGTATGGCATCAAATCTGGCTTTGAAGTAAGTGTAATGAGATTCAAAATAACTTTTCTTGATAAAAATTTTTCTTGATAAAAATTTTTCTTGATAAAAATTTCTATTCTTGAATAACAACATTACCTATCCTTATACATAATTTTGGGGATCATAATATGGTTGCGTGTGAATCATAATATGGTCGTGAGGATTATACTATGGTTTTATGAGAATATACTATGGTTGTAAGGATTATAATATAGTTGTGGAGATAATAGTATGGTTGAGTGTGAATCATACTATTGTTGTGAGGATCATAGTATGGTTGTGTAGATTACAGTATGGTTAAGTTTGAATCATATTATAGTTGTGGGGATCATAGTATTGTTATGTGTGAACTATACTATTGTTGTGAGGATCATAATATTGTTGTGCCACAACCATATACCCAACAATAGTATGGTCCTCTTCGAATATTATCACCCCAAGCATAGTTTTTCTGCGTGTACCCCGCGAGTTTTGGCAAAATCGTATTATATATGTGACATCTAGCGCGACATGACCTTAAATCGGTAGGCACTCTTTTATAGGAGCTGCATAAAATGCAGTGTTCATCCCAAGGCCCCAATTCAACTTCCAAAACATTTTCTTCATAGTATCGTAAGTAGCTTTGACTTTGACACCAGGTTAGATGAAAACAATTAGGCAGCATCCATCGGCGGTCACAGCTACTCATACCATTACTTGAGGTGGAATATTAATTTGAATGGCCGTTTTACACTCAAAATTGCTTTAGAAAAAACGATTTTAAGAGCTTAAAAGACAATTTTTTCATTGCCATATTCATAGCAACTCTATTGCTATTTCGATTCCTACTTTTTTTTGCTTTGGTTTAAGATCGTATACATTTTCCACCTTGTAAGGTTTAACCTTGAGCTTATTGTTGAATTAGCGTCGGATGCTTCGCTGGGATATTTTAAGTTCTTCGGCCATTTGTTTACTACTACGTTGAAGTCGAAGCCTGACTTTTCGAAGCATTTCGTGTGTTGTTGCGTTTTTTTTTTCGTCCACCAAAGCGTTTGGCAGTGCCCAGTAAATAAGGCAAAATTAGGGTGAACTTTATAAAGGGTGGTAACATTTTAAGGGCCGATGCTGAATGTGAATTACACCTAAACGTTAAGTTTTTCTCTGCATTTCATTTGATATATCTCAATCTCAGACTAATTCAAACTGAACCAAGAAAAGATACATAAGCGAGAAATGCATTAAAGTTAGGCAACAATGGATGATAAATTTTCGAAGAAAGTCTTCTTCAGTGATGAGGCACATTTTCACCTCACTGGATTCGTTAATATGCAGAATTTGAGCGAATGATAATCCAAAAGTGATTGTCGAAAAAACAATGCACCCAAAAAAAAGAGTGACTGTTTGGTGCGGTTTCTGGGCTGGCGGCATCACCGGGCCATATTTTTTGCAAAATGAGGCCGGTCAGGCAGTAACTGTGAATGGTGTTCGCTATCGTGAGATGTTAACGAACTTTTTATGGAACGAATTGGAAGATATGGATGTGGACGATATGTGGTTTCAACAGGAAACCCAACTAACGATTTGACACCGTTGGACTTCTTTCTTTGGGGTTATTTGAAAGAAAAGGTGTACATCGATAAGCCAGCAACATCTCAAGAGCTAAATAATGATTTAATTCGGCACATTAACGGCGTAGAACCTCAATTATGCCTCAGCGTCATCGAAAATTTGGACCATCGGATGGAGGTGTGCCGCCGAGGTCGTGGTGGCTATTTGAACGATATTTTATTCCATACATATAAGTAATTGAACCATACCAATCATATGGTTATCATAATACAGAGAAATGACAATAGTTTCCTAAATAATTTGTGTTTTATTCAAAATCAACATTGGCCCTTTAAATTTAACCACCCTTTATATCAATCAATAGAAACGAAAAAAAGATGATTCGTGATATTGCACCTGAAATGTGACCAAATTCCTTAAAAATAGTACTTTTTTTGACAACCAAAAATCGGTCAAATTTCAGCGGTTATATCTTCTGAACTAATAATCTGATCTGATTGTCTACGGGCGCCAATGTGCATCGTTAAACTTATTGTGGGGCACAAACAATCTTTTAACAATTAAAGCCTTTATGGCGAATATCTAGCAAGCCCATAAAGCTAGAAACCATCACTATGGTCTGGCAAAATTTGGTTGACAAAATGCGCTACTGCGAAACAGGGTTACCGTTAAAAATTTTCAAAAAGTCGCACTTAAAGATGATTGTTTGTCAAAAAGTGACACAAAAAGGGTATTTTAAAAAAAGTCGCAAACTTTTCGTAACTTAATTTTTTTGTAAAAACAATACATTTAAATTTAATAAGAAAAGTAACAAACAACACATTAAAAACTCAGTTCCATAAAATGAAAGGTAAAATACACATTCAAACTAAAAAACAATTTATTTTCGATCCACCTGTACCCTCCACTGTACGATAATAAAGAGCAAACATGTAACAAAATTTGCTTCAATTGTAGTACTCATATGTCCATATTGACTAATAATCGCCCGCTTTTGACCATGCGGGATGTTTTTTGGGCCTCATGTGCCTAACCTTTCAGCAGCTTTGCTCTTTTTTTTGAGGTATTTAGTGCGTCCCAACTAACAGTACACATTCTGATTTGATAAGCAAAAATGAGTTTTTTTATCGAGGTAAAAACTTTTTCCCCCTGGGCCGATTTCGCCCATTTACAATCCTAAACAACTTGTGACCATATGCCTGCATCATGCAACATTTCTGAATATTAGGTTGATCCGTTTGAACGATATAGTTCTTTCAACAGACACGCGGACATGGCTAGAACGTGTTAGAATTTTACAAAAATCAAGATTATATATACTTTATAGGGTCTCCGATCAATATTTCGTAGAGCTGCAAACGGAATGACAAATTTAATATTATCTTTCGTGAAGGGTATAAGAAATCCAAACATCAAAAGTCGGTCATAGCAGACTATTTTATACCCTGCTCTACTTGATGTGCAGATGAGCCAACTTAAACTAGTCTTTCAGGCTCCTTGAAGTTATGAAACGGGTTCTTAATACATTCAGATTTTAAAAATAATTTCATAGGATTCGTTGAGGTTGTGTTAAAATTTTTTATTTTTTATGTCCCTGCTTGATTGGGCCGGGGTTGCTTACTTGATACATTTTACAAATGTTCCGATTTGTTGGTATTTTTACCCTAAAGCACACTGTTGTGCAGGCAATTCTGTGCCAATTTTCCTCAAGATTGGACGTAATATGTGCGTTTCAGAGCTGTGCGGCGGGACTGTTTGGAGGCTATCTTCACTGTATGTCTGCAATACACGTATATATGCTCTGACTCACTACTACGAGTACCCATAATGCCTAGTGTAAGCGCCAGGTTATAACCAAATAAATTAAAATAGTTTTTTCCCCGAAGCAACCATTAACATACGCGTATCTTTTAAAAGGAATACACATATTTCGAGTTGTGGATGGTAGCACAAATTTCAAAAAGTGGCAAAAAAAGGGGATTTATGAAAAAGGGGCAGTAAAAGTCGCATAGCTTCCAAAAAGGGCCAAATTGCCACTTTAGTCGCACAACGGTAGCGCTGCTGCGAAGCAAGTGCAGAAAGTGTTAGTTTTTTTCGAGTTAATTTTGAAAGAAATTTTATAAGTACCATCTAGTAAAACGAATTAAGCAGAAAGTCAATTGTGTTTAAGTTAGGAATCCATGGTATTTCTAACATTAAACATACCGGAGATATATGAACATTCCTGAAAGTTTTGAAAAACCAACCGAGCCGGTGGTCATTTAAATTTAATTTCAGTGACAATTACGTTTTGATTGACTTCCCGGAATTTCATATGGTTTTAATCATCGACATGAGGGTTGATGGATAAAGCGCCAGTATGAATATGAGCTCCACGATTCTAGGAATTCTAGGAAACTTTGACAGTGTTCCAATGGCACCAACGTAGGTACGTATGTAAGTATGTTTTTGTTTGTCAATGAATGAAGGCGGGCGAGTTTGGAATATTGATAAGTTTTGCTTTGTGTATACCGGCCCGGCCACGGGTGAGTGAATATGTGTGAAAATAATCAACCATTAGCTAAAGGCTGTTGGTTCGTTTTTCCCTCTTCTTCCTTCAACATGTGACTGTCATTTGTTGTTAACATTAGCATTAACCTTAATAAATATTTAATGTATTTGCTCAAAGGATAAAGAAATAGCAGCACGTACGCGTAACATACACACTTGCATGTTGTACTCGTATATTTACGGACAGACGACAAGAATTCCACATGAATGCCCCCATGGAATGGTTCGGAAGAAAATAGAAGATAAATTCTTTTGAATTTGGTTCGGAAATCTTAGAAAAGTTGACACTATTACAACGATAATTACAACAATGCGTGTGTTATCGGGCAGGGGGGAATACAAACTGGAAATTTCCCTGAACTACCAGCAAGTGCATGTGTGTTATTTTTTCAAATGCGTGAATGAGGGTAGAGAACGTGTGAAAGTCTAAATCACCTGCTTGAAATTGTGACATAACATAAGCCATGCAATGATATATCATTTTGCCCTTTATAAAATTACAATATAAATTACTTAACTTTCTTTCAGAGGTGTTATCATAATTAATATCCTTTTTTGGCCACAACACACCATCTCTTATGAGTAATTATCGCTCCGCTTCATTCACCTGTCTCCGCAAAAGGAAGGAAAAAAATTTCGAACGTTTCTTTTGACAGACAAGTGACAAATCCTTTTCAAAATTCTCAACACAACCTGTCACATTTATTATGAGAAATTAGATCTTTCATTTGAACGTTCTACATGTGTGTGCCTTTAAAACGTTCCCTTTGAGTTATGCTCTCGTGATCCTTTCGACAGTTGAGGCTAGAATCGAAAGACCACGTTCTTTTTTCTAACCCCGTTTTTCAGCCCTAGATTATAATCTTTTTTCTGGTCTAAATTCTGAAACAACAATTACTTAATTTTTCCGTTCTTTTCTGCTTTAACACAAAACATCACATTTAATAATTATTTTCCTGGAATTTTGAAATGAATTCATATTTCCATTTTCTCTCTCTTTTTTGACTTATCATCGTCTGTGCGTCCGTCTGTCCTTTTCCACTCAGAGGTCTTTTAAACGTTTCTGAATGGTGGTGTGCCACAGTTTCGATGTTATTCATCAAAAGTGCGTTTACGACACTTGTCAAAATTTGTGACAAGTTGTTATCGCTTTAATTTGATCAGTCCGTATTCGTTTTCATAAAACAAAACAAAAAACGAGAACCAAACGTACGACAATTCAATGACTAGAATGACGAAGCCTTAAGCCTTTCCTTGTCTAGGGAAAGACCATAAAGAAGGAGAGGTTTTTATCGTTAATTAGTGGGAAAACAATATGGAAAAACCATGTCGTCTTTTTGTGTGGAAAGAAATCTAATGAAAGATAATTTGTGCTGGATTTCCAGATATGGGGCTTTGTTTCAAGTGATAAGAATCCGCATCCAGAAAGGGTGGAGTTGAAAAATTTAATATTTCACATAATATTGAAATTTCTATGAAATTTTTAAATAATTCAGTTCTGTGAAATAATTGCTTTTATCACTAGGGTCTGTACACAAACACCGCCTTAATAAGCATCTGCTTCAAGGTGACTTTTTCTGAGATACTCGTACTATTAACCAAATCTCTGGCAATGCAATCTGAATTTGTATGTGAACATGGGTATTGATTTAAGGGTTTTACTACTTGCTTAAATGGTCTATATCATTTAGTACAATCATTTTGTTTTATGCATTTCTATGTCATTTTAGGTCCGTCTGTGCATCTATGCGGCTGGCTTACTGGATATCTCTCGACAAAAGTTCCCAAGCTTCCTTAGATAACTTAGTAGGGACATAAATACTGTTAAACACATTATATGCTGTAAAATAAAAAGTACTGAATGTTTTTGGACCAAATATTTTTTAATATGTTTATTGATGTATATTGTATCCAAAAAGAATCAATTTATACGAAATATCCGCCTTTTGCCTTTACACGCGCCTTAAGTCGCACTGGCCAATCGTCAATGGGTGCACAAACCTCGTCCATTGGACGATTCGCCACAGCTAGATCCATAGCAGTCTTAAAAGATCCAATGTTGGGGTATCTTTTGTGACAAACTTTGTCCTCTAAAACCGTCCACAATTTGTAATCCAATGGGTTCAAATCTGGACTGCCTGAGGGCCATTCTTCAGAGGAAATGAACGCTGGCAAATTATTTCGAAGGCCTGGGACGTTTTAGTCTTATGGGCCAACGAAGAATCCTGCTGGAAAGTCCATGGCTAGTTTTGGAACAGGGGATTGTTAAGAGGCTTCACAACAGCTTCCAAAACGGTTTTTGGTAAACTTTGGCCGATGTTTTGACTCCTTGTTCGCTGAAATGCAGGTCAGTGACCCCATCGTAAGAGACACCCTACCAAACCATGACTAAAGCTGGGTGATGACCCTTTTCCACCCTTGGGATCAGTTCAGATGCTGCCTTAGATGACCGCGCATACACTCTATCATTTGGTTTGTTTAGTTTTTCCTGAACGGTAACAATTTTTTCATCGATGAACAACATATTTCTGTGCAAGTTATCAGCGCGCTTCACCAAAAGACGTTTGCATTTTTCAATCCAAATTTTGTTTAAGCTGCAGTCAATAAATGTCCGGTTCGTCGTTTGAAAGCCCCAAGTCCCAAGTCTTTTTAAAGATTCGACTCATGGACTTTTGCGTGATATTCATCTCATGGGCCATGATTTTCTGTTTTCGAAGCGGATTTCTGTGAACTCTTATTTAACGGCCCGTGGCGGTCTTTTACATCTCCAGTCTCCTCAAACAGTTTTATGCATCGGTAGACGAACATGCGGCTCATCCCTAGTGGCCGGAGCGTTTTGACACTTGAAAAGCGCTATTACAGGCATACGGTTCTCATTATCTGACCACTCCATGATGCAAGTTAAAACAATTTTAAAATCCTGTAACAGACTAACGCTATTGAGGTTAGCTTTCGAATTATATGATATTAACGGGTATGTTCAGTTCTACTATTGAAATGGGTGTGTTCAATGTTGTAACAGTATTTATGTCCTAACTAAGTATAACAAGTAAACGAAGTCCTTAAGTTTGGCCAGGCCGAACCTTATATACATGCAGAGAAAGACGTGTGTAAAGGCAAAAGGCGGACATTTCAAATAAGTAGATTCTTTTTGGATACAATATACATTTATAATTATATTTAAACATATTTTGTCCAAAAACATTCAGTACTTTTTATTTTACAGCACAAAATGTGTGTAACAGTGTTTATGTCCCTACTAAGTATTTGTTTACAGTTTAACGTACAAGAAATAGAGATTGTATTTTAGTACGTGTCTTAGCTGTATAAGAGGCCAAATTAGTAGCTTAAGCGGTGAGGTGTATGTATTAACTCATCATCATGAAATACTATTATTTGTTCCTTGACAATCTCAGCCGTATTAGTACGATGGCTTTTGTGTGAGCGTTTTTAATCTTTAGATTATATTCGTCATATTGTAAAGATTAGCAGATCATCTTTGAATTTAGTACAAAGAAAATGGCATAACTTTTCGCCTCATGTCCCGTCGAGAAATTGTGCCATTGACTGCGTTTCACAATGTCTTTAGGAAAACAAGAAACAATGTAGTCCAATCTCACCATGGTAAAATATTTGTCACTAGTAAGGAACTTTTCGATTGGAATTAATATATGTGACGTGCAAAATAGAAAGGGACCTAAGGTTAAATTCCAGTTTTGTTCAGGAGAGCCATTTTAAAGATTAGGTGCCTTTCAATTTCCGCTTAGAATCGTATACTTCACTTTCATAAAACGTGCATATCTCTGGGAGGGAACACTTTTGGGGCATGGGATCATTCGATGCTCAGATGTTGTCCACATCAAAAGAAGAAAAAAAAATTGATTTTTTACCCTTAGGTCCCTTTCTCGCTGTCACATATGGCTTTTGAAAGTCATGTTACTCAAATAAGAAAGGTTAATTGTGTGGGGTTATATGAAAATACTTTATAAACTGATGTGGTCCAGTTTTACAAGGCTTTTTTATAACGCACTATTTAGAGCCTCAATATCGTCAATCGAGAAAGTCTTTTTCACAAAGACCGTTATCAGAAGGTTATGTAAATAGTTTACGCAGTTTAAGATAGGAAAATCTTGAAAGGAAATTCTTAAGGGCAAATAAAATTACGGAGAACTTCCTTCTTAAAATTTACACTGTTTCAAACAGGAAAAGCACCGAAATGTTGCTTCAATGACTTCAGTGGCAACATTGGTCAACCTATTAAGAACATACCAACATATTTTCTTTCAACATGGCCAGGTGAACTTGAAGTGAGTATTTTTCGAGCAATATATTTCCTTTATCTGTGTGTAAAACGTGTAGCTTGAATCAACACCAATTAATTTCTCCCACACGAATTCCCTAGAAACCAGAAAAACACAGAATATTTGAACATTCTCTTTGTGCCCAAGAAAGAAGAAAAATAAAACAACAAGTGAAACCCTATTACCAAAATCAAGTCACATATTTGCTCAGAAAACCTAATTTCAAATAAAATAATTACCACGAATTGCACGTGATTTCAGGAAAGAAAAAAGAAAATCTGAAGAGGCAATAAAAAATATTGTGCTACAAAAACCAAATCAGATCGACACTATCAGGCCACGGCACAAACATGGAACGCACGCACCAGAATCACATACGAACACTCAAACACACACTTTCAATTCCCAGGAAATTCAAATTGAATAAAAGCCCTGAACGGAAAAAAAAAACAAAAAAATATGTACAACACAAAACCACATCCCGAAAAGACACGACCGACAGACGGAGATAAAGTCATAAATAAAAAGTCAAGCCAACAGGAACCAGACAAAACTCGAATGTGATATAAAGATTATGGCTTGGTTAGAGCTCCACAAGAAGCACATCCTCGTATCAATGAATGCATGAATGGAGCCAAGTCAAAACCGGAGACACAGCAGAAGCCCAAAAGATGAAGATGACACTGATGCAAGAGATTCGACATTCAGAATTGATAGCATCTTTAGAACAAGGCCAACAACAACATATGTTTTTTCTTAAACCCAAAACAGAAGTGGTAGTAAATGCAACCGACGTCATAATAATGGCTTAAAAGAATTCCAGTGATATCTGATGTATCACAACAACTACTGCAGTTGGTAAGAACGCCCGCCCTCAATAACAGGAAACAATGCCAACCCAAGCCATGGCCTTTAGATTGAG
The DNA here is from genome assembly GCA_963513945.1 of Hydrotaea diabolus. NCBI lineage: Eukaryota > Metazoa > Arthropoda > Insecta > Diptera > Muscidae > Hydrotaea > Hydrotaea diabolus. Next base: position 119,985,125 of record OY740720.1, read on the forward strand.
CAATAAATAAAAGCATCCCAGGCGTACCTTACGACTGATGCTTGTGATATTTTTCTGGGTTTATCAAATCAAACTAAAGCCTGCTTTTTCTCCTCGCCATAGGTAGTTAAATGGATTTCGGACCAAGGCTCTGCACTTTCTTTCTTCTCGTATATGTCTTCTCCTATCTATGCCCTATGAATGGCCAATTTGAATGATTTTTTTGTTTGTTTTGTGCTACGGTCACGTACGCTGCGTCTCCTCCTGACTTTTTCTCAAGAATGTTTCCTAAGTGTTGTCGTTGTTGTTATCATTTACAAGACATCCCAAAAATCCACAAACCCTGAAAGAAAATGCGAGAAGAAAAGGTGGCAAACAAATGTTAATAAAATATCGTCACACCAACATACGTACATGCCTGAAATTATTACTTGCTCCTATAACAGGCTAACACGCATTTGTTCCAAGTGTGTCCGTCCATCCGTCCGTCCATTCGTACTCCATACAATGCTCTTCATTTGATTGTACGTTTTTGATTTGGCTTTGTTTTGTGTTCTTTTGTTTTCAAAACAATATCAAAACATTGAATTTATGACCTGATCTTACAAAGATGTTAAGACATGTCTTTAGTCATTGCAACTAAACAGGTATGACACGTGAAATACGAAAACGTTGGAAATTACTGGACAAAGTTTCATTGGCATAACGATGTTAAAATGTTCGTTTCATGGCCTATACGAAACTTTGTCATGGAGCAAACTTCTATTAGCACAGGTTGATTTTGAATATGGGAGATACGAGGACTTTTGTTCAATTTTAACACAATATATTCTAAAATAATATGATAAACGTTGATTTAATTCTGATAAAAGTTCATAAAGATCAATCCATTACTTCGGCCAAAAATGCGATTTTTAAAGCGTCATGGTACCGCCCATATTTTCTTCAGGCTGCGTTTTAAAACTTTCCAACATCATATGTTCCAACTATCATCTACGAGGTTTGCTATTAATATTTCGGGTCCGGAAAAAAACACAATTATTATCATTGGAAATGGTTTTATTGTTTTTCAAAATATTCTCCTTTAAGATCAATACACTTTTGTATGCGCACAAACCAATTTTCGAAGTACTTTTTTCACTCCGTTTGAGACACCTCCAAAACAAAGGCTTCAACAGCTGCTTCGGGTGATGAAACTCGTTGACCACGCATTTTTTTTTCTTGGTGCTAGGGAATAAGAAGAAGTCATTGGATTCCAAATCAGGGCTGTACGGCGGATGGCTCATCAATTTGACATCTTGAGTAGTCAAATAGCTCATCATATCAGCTGATGAGTGGCAGCTCACATTGTCATGGTGTAAAATGATCCGTCTTCTCTAATTTGTTTTTCTCATTTCTTCGAACACTGTTGGCAAACAGATGGTTATATACGACTCAGAATTGACCTCCTACGTCCTACTAAAGGTACTGTGGCAACAAGCTTCGATGTACTTCTTCCACGAACAACTTTTGTTGGATTTGGCTCGTCTTGAAAGACCCATAGGGTCGATTGCTGTTTTCTTTCGAGTTCATATGCATAGATCCATGATTTGTCACCTGTGACAATGTTATGCACTGCCTTTGAGCTACCGCAGTTATACGTTTTCAACATATTTTTGCACCAATCCAAACGAGCCTTTTTTTGAGCATTCGCCAAATTACTCGTATGTGGGATCCAACGAGAACAAATTTTTTTTCGCGGCCAAATGAACATGCAATATCTTATTGATGCTTGTCATACTAATGACCAAGGCTGCCTCAATCTCACGGTATGTCACATGTCGGTCTTGCTTAATCAGTTACGCACAGCACCTATGGTTTCTGGCAAAGTGTCCGAAGTTGGACGTCCTTCACGAAATTGATCCTGGAACGAACGGCGTCCGAGACTAAACTCTAGGTACAAGCGATTAACAGTGGTTTTTGATGTTGCTTCTTCGCCAAAAGTCGAAACAAGTTGATTTAAAAACTCTTGTCTTGATAACCCACGCCGAAAATCGTAAAAACTCATCGCATGAAAATGTTGACGGGATAATTTAATTTTTTGACTCTAAACAAAACAGTTCGCCCTCAACTGACAAAACGTTCTGTGTGAAGTTATGCTAAAAAATGTCAAAGTTTCCAATGGAAGTTGCAGTTTGCATCTGGGAACACTAGTATTGCAGGACCCTTAATATAAATAGCAACCCGCATAATTAGTATGCTAGATATTGCTTTTTAAAACATTCAGGGTTGTGAGGGCGGTGCCACTCCCATTGAATAATTTTACCATTATGTAGTCTAGAATAATTTACTAGTCAATGTTTCCTTTCGGTTAGAGTTTTATAACGATCGGTTCATTACTTTGGCCATAAATCCGAGTTAAGTTGGGTATTGTTTATTTTTCAAAGGTTGACTTAGTTCCTGTGAGAGGATAATTTTACCTCTTGAAAACTTTGGAATTACGTCGACGAAGCCAAAATAATACCAGATGAGGAATTTGGTTTTAGGTCTTCTCCAAGCAGAACCCAACTGATTGAACGAATTACAAATTACATAAATCATCAATTTCATTAGAGGCAATCAACTTTCTTGGTATTACTGGACGTAGAAATGGCATTTGATACCGAGTGGCACGATGGATTAATTTTAAAACTAATTCGGTTGAATTTTTCTAAGTATTAGGTTAATCTTATTAGGTCCCTTTTAAGTGATCGGTCTTTCTGTGTTCAACTTGATCACGATGTTTCTGATCATCTATATGTACCTTTTGGTGATCCCCAAGGACCTGTTTTGGACCGCTGTTTTACATTATTTCCACCGCTGATTTTCCACAGCTTGAGAACATCGAGTATGCATTTTTCGCAGATAATTCTGCCATTTTCTGCTCAGGCCAGCTTTCGCAGGATATTCCATAATTCCATTCAGGCGGAGCTGGATAAAACAGTTGAATATTCTTAAAATGGAAAATAAAAATTAACGCTGCGATGTCTCAAGCTATCTTTTTTACAAACAAAAAGAAAGCATTGTTATACTCCACAGGCGAATTTAGTTACGCTGCAAAATGAAATACAGCGGTCTTACACATTAAGGTATTTTGGGGTAATTTTAAACAAACAATTAACTTTCAACGACCTTGTCTCGCATGTAATCAATAAAATGAACTTAGCTATTAAACTGCTGTATCCGCCTATTAACTGAAAATCAGGGCTAATCTTTAATAACAAAATCAGATTCCATAAATCAATTTTTAAATCAATAGCATTATGTGCTTGTCCAACTTTGGGAATAAGTGCCAAAACACATATTGGAAAAATTCAGACATGTCAAAACAAAATACATAGTGTCCGCCGGGAAGGTATCCTACTTTGTTTTGCCGCCGTTTTGATAACATTGGTCTTCACTGTTCAGTCGTGAAGAACGATTAAAAAACGATTAATATACGTTGGTTTATCGAATGTTTTTCCATAATAAACTTGCCACGTATTTATTATGGAAAAGCATTCGATAAACCAACGTATTTTAATCGTTAAAACATTTTATCAAAATCAATCATCGATTACTTGGACGATAAGAAAGTTACTTGAAATTTTTGGGAGAAACACTGGGCCAACAAAACGCACTATTAATCGAGTAGTGAATGATTTCGAAGAATGAGGGTCTGTAGCTGATAGGACCAAGCATGGGCAACATATTGACAACATATTGCAAGATCAGCTGAACGCTGCAGCCACAAATCTTTCAAAATTTGTGGCTGTATCGTTCGAATTTCTGCAACAATGTTGTACTTGAGTTGAAGAATTGTCTCGGGCTTGTTCACATATACTCGCTCCCTCAAATAACCCTAAAGAAAAAAGTCGGGTGCTGACAAATCTGGCGACAGCGCTGGCCAAATAGTTTATTCTCCAAGTATTATTAATATAATCTGACAAAAAAATTAAAAAAAAAATATAAGCGAAAAAATTATTAAATTTTCTAAACGCATGGTAACTTTTGGCCCACCCTATATCTCCATAAAAAAGTAAAAAAAACTGAAAAAAATAAAAATTATAAACAAAAACGATATGAATGTTTTTAATTCTTCAGTCTTAATTGGGCCACCCTGTATGTATATACACTTTGTTATATTTCAAAGTATTTCTATCTCTTAATGGAATGTATAATAAGCTAATTATTGTCAGAGTGTATGCACAGCTAGTATCGTATCTACATTTGCTTCATTTCTGCATCTGCGGAGGATTATCTGTTCACATACACATCACGCACAGCGAAACAAGTTCAATTGACCTGTCGCCTACTCTGAGAACGCACCGAGCGACAGACGTTTCTACACACTTCATGGTCCAAAAAAATCCACAATGTCTCCACACGTTTTTCACTTACTATCAATTCAATTTTCCTAGTAACTTAATGCTCATCATCATCATCAGCGTCCTCATTCTAGGCTCATCTTCATCGTTGTCCTAGTGGTGCCATCACCAGATCTTACAGACATTTCACGTGTATTTTTGGTTGTTTGTTCATTCGTGTGCTGCCAAAGAAAAGAACCAACGAAGAAAGACAACAAGAGGAGATAAGAACGTGTAAAAGATGTCCTATAATAATTTGTTCACTTTAGTTTTTGGGGTAGAGATTGATGCTGGAGTTGTGTTGTTTGGCTAAGACGAATACGTCTTCCGATATTGACTGTCTGGGCGATGTTGCCATTGTTACATGTCCTTACAACGGTTGTGATACGGTTTACGCTTTAGCAATTACTATGCGTAACACGTTAAACCCACCGTACATTCTGTTATTCCTACTTCTCCTTGCTCTTTGACCTTTTTCAGTTAATAAGCATATGTTTGGTGTTTTACCCACTACTCAGTACTTCCTTGAGTGTCGTATGGCTTTGTGTGATTTAATGGATCTTTCTATATACGTTTGTATGAACTCGTCTAGGATAGTTCTACTCGATGGGTGGTAAATCATGTTGCTACAAAGTAGACATTGTTTGGGTAATAGTCCAAAACTGATTGCAGTGATTACGCACAAAGAGAACGAACATACGTGGAATTCATTAAGAATATTGAGTAGTTGCAGCTCCTTTTGTTTTCCTTTCCGTTTCAATCGTCTTGAATTTTGGACGTTAGGCAATGGATATTAATTGGAAAAACGGAACCTACCACAATTTGTTGGGAGGGAAGAAATATGTTAATGGTGCCATAATATTTCATGGAAGTTATTGCGGTTGAGGTCAGTTCTCTGAGGTGGTCTTTAATGAAAAGGAATTTCCATAAATTTCCGTGTGTGCTACAAATGTTGAAAACACTAAAGCAGACATTGAGTCATTTAGGAGAAGAGTAGCCTAATACATATTTGAAAAGTTTTGTTTTAATTCAGTTTTTCAGGATTTGATATTGGGTTGTGTGAGTAATTAATTTAGTAGAAGACCGTCCTAAGGTTAGTTCTATAAGTCGATTTTCACCTAATTGAATAATCGAATATTTGGTATAAAAAAGTCAAAGTCGGTAACTCTACTTTTTGTTTTTGAAAAAGTCTAAAAATCGTCTTTTCCATGCCGACTTTTAAGTTTAATTTTAAATATAGCCATATTTTTATTTTCATCTAACCAACGCGTATTGCGTAATTCTATGATGCGCTTTCATTTAGTTTCGTCAATTGAGAAAAACATATGTGACGCGAAAAATAGAAAGGGACCTAAGGGTAAAAACCAGTTTGTTCAGGAGAGCCATTTTAAAGATTTAAATACGTGTATCTTTGGTGTACCAGCACTTTCATAAAACGCGCATATCTCTGGGAGGGAACACTTTTGGGGCATGGGATCGGTCTCATTCGATGCTCAGATGTTGTCCACATCAAAAGAAAAAAAAATGAAATTTGATTTTTTTTTAACCTTAGGTCCCTTTCTCTATGCTCTGTCACATATACGCATGAGCTTTATTTTATTGTAGTGGCATCGGCTGCCAAGGTTTAAAACATATCCCAAAAATTCTGGAATAACTATTGATACCCATTTACTCGATGTTGAAGTAACCGAACCATGTGGGTTTCAAAGGCAATGTAGAGGAATTCCTATGGGGGATTCTCGACAAGCACTAGGAGTGAAAAATGCCATAATGAGGGCAATGGTATTCCAACACAATTGAAGCACTATCTAAAGACACCACCTTTTTATCGTAAGACAATCCCTAATCCAGTATTTACTTATATATGAAGAACAATGAAAAGCGAGTACCCATTTATTGCAAAGTTGCGACAAAATCTTTGTTAATCGTTGCCACTTCAGCCACGTATGTGAGATTAATTTCGCATGCAGGACTTACGAGGGCGGTTCGGAAACTTCTTAGCCTAGCACAAAAAGCGCGGTATAAACAGAAAAAAGTTAAGTGTTTTAGAAACTTCCATCTTTGCTAAATTTTGTTTCGATCTGGCAACTCCTTCATATAGAAACAGGTGTTCACAAAAGACGCATCCGCGATTTTTTTACAATGGAAAAATTATAAATACGTGGTGTCATTAAATATTTACATAAAAAAGGTTTATCGGGAAAAGAAATTCATAATAATATGGTGAATGTGTTAGGTAAAGGTGCTCCTTCATATGCAACAGTAAAAAATTGGGTTGCTGAGTTTAAACGTGGTCGTACAAGCATTGAAGATGAACCACGTAGTGGACGTCCAAAAACAGCAACAACAACAGAAATTGTAGCCAAAGTGCATGATATGGTATTAAATGATCGACGAATAAAAGTGCGTGAAATAGCTAATATCATGGGCATCTCAAATGATCGAGTCCATTTAATTTTGCATGAAGAACTACAGATGAAAAAGCTTTCTGCAAGATGGGTGCCGCACTTGTTAACTGTCGACCAAAAACGCATAAGAATGAACATTTCTCAAGCTTGTTTGGATCGTTTTCAGCGAAATAAAATGGATTTTAAGCGTCGTTTCATAACTGTTGATGAGACATGGATCCACCACTATACTCCAGAGACAAAAGAACAATCCAAACAATGGACTGAAGCTGGAGGAAGTGCCCCAAAGAAGTCAAAAATAATTCAATCGGCTGGTAAGGTTATGGCAACGGTTTTTTGGGACTTCAAAGGTATTTTATTGATTGACTATCTGCAAAAGGGTAAAACAATAAATTCAGAGTACTATTGCAACCTTTTAGATCAATTAAATGTACAAATTCGAGAAAAACGTCCTGGCTTACAACACAAAAAAATAATTTTTCATTAAGACAACGCACCAGCTCACAAGAGTGAGCTGGTTAAAATCAACGAATTAAAGTACGAGTTGCTTGACCACTCACCTTATTCTCCTGATTTAGCTCCCAGTGACTTTTACCTGTTCCTAAATCTAAAAAAATTCCTTGCTGGCAAGCGTTTTACCTCAAATGAAGATGCAATTACAGTTGTAAACCACTATTTTGAAGACCTTGAGGAAAACTATTTTAATCAAGGGATAGAATTGCTAGATAAGCGTTGGACTAAGTGTATTGAAGTTTCAAGAGATTTTATTGAAAAATAAAAATATTTTTGAAAAACCTATTTTGAAAAACCTCGTATAGGCTTAAATATGGTGCAAAATTTCTCCAAAAACTTAATATGTGATTATCATTTTAAGATCAATTGATGCAAACATGTGGTTTCATACGCATTAACCGGCTGCTTTAAAAAATTAACTTTCTTTTAAAGGTTTTTAAAAACTTGAATGTAATTAATTTACAAACTAATTGATTTAAAAGTTGTTTATTAGTTTTTTAATACACTTATTTTTTTAAATTTAAGTTTTGATACAAAGAGAAGTTGTTTCCCTAAAAAAAAACCAAAAAGTCGACCTAAATCGGCTATTTTATGATAACAAGTCTTAGGGTCTAAAAGTCGACTTTCGATTTTATTGTTATAGTTAAAAATTCGAAAAGGCGAGTTTTAGTCTTTAGTGTATAATTCTAGTACTACGTTAGTTATCCCAGAAAGAGATTCTTGGATAGTGGGATTGCTAAAGCTTGGATAGTGGAATTGCAAAGCTTTGTGGGAGGATCTTAAGTAAATATGAAAACGGACGTAGGCTAAGATGAGAATATAAATGCAGGAAAATTCCTGATACTATCTGACAACAACACAGTTTTTCAGCCGGATAAGTGTATGTCCTATTTACAGACCTGAATTTGTCACAATATTCACCGAGAGCCATGTTATAATTAGGAACCTGCCATCTACTGTGGGTAAGATAAAAACAATGCTTGAATCCCAAAAGGCGATACATAATCAGTCTGACATATGCTGACCTAGGATTATTTTAGACCTGGGACACATTAACATACAAGGCAAGATAAAAGCAGACAAAATTAGGAGATTATTGAGCTTGACAACGCAGCGCCATAACGGGCTATCAAATCGAGTTGGCACTAATAGCTAAATATGATGCTCAACCACGGTAGTAGACCAAAACTTAAATTTAATGGGAGGATCCCAACGATGGAAAGGCAAGAAAGGTCATTGAGCTGAAACTTGCAACTGACAAGTCGAATGGGCATACTTACTCCGCACTCCCATCGCAGGGATCACCTTTTCCGCAACAGCAGAGGCTTCCTTAAACCGGTGAAGAGCAATCGAAGACACTGAAGCACTACTTATGACACTGTTACACGTTTTCATGAGAAAGAATGTTTACCATCATTGGGAAATTTTCGCGGGCCTAGGTCATTTGACTGATACTTGTACTTGAAGGGAGGACCTCAGGACCTACGGAGTTTCGTAAATTGAAATCATCTATTACCACTTCCAGACAGACCCTTATTTGGAGCACTCAACAGGCTAAGATATTATCAGAGATGTATGGCTTCTTGGCATGGAGCGGTTTACCGCTCAATCTTCTTCAAACCAATTATTTTACCAACTAATTCGGTTCTCTATTTAACCCCTAACAAGTAAGAGATTAATCTCTAAGTCATGTACAAACTTCTGTATAAAAATGCATAAGCGGGTTTGAGCCGGCGTTAAAAGTAGGTCCCGGTCAGTAAGTATAGGAGTTGAATCGTGTACTGCTCACAGATTTGAAAGAAGCTCTTCCTGGTTCTTATTCCTGTTCACACTGAAGTACAAGAAAACATTTTTTATTGGAAAATTTTGAAAGTACTCGTAGTAACTATACACACAAATGACATATTCTTTCTTATAACCAAATGATTTTGGTTGCGGGTATTCCAAATATTTATTAAGTACAGTCCAATTTCACCTAGTGCACTAGATAGCGTTTAGTTAAATGCTCGCCACAGATTCGGTGGCATTTGTCTATACGATGGTCCATATTTTCAATGAATCTTAAATATAATGGTGATTCAATGTCGTTGCTCTGCCTCATTATTCAGCTTTTGAATTGTTTTGGGCTTATTGACGTACACTTTTTCTTTTAAATATCTCCAAAGAAAGGAGTCCAATGGCGTCACATGATCGGGGCGGCAAATTAACATCGCCACGACGTGAGATAACACGGCCATTGCAATGAGCAATTGTTTCGTTAGGTGTGTAGCTAGTTGCACCATCCTAATTAAACCATTTATCGTCCAGGTCCATATCCTCAATTTCTGGTCTCAAGAAGTCCATTATCATCTTGCAATAACGAACACCATTGACGGTAAATGCTTATTTTTGAAGAAGTATGGCCCGTTGTTTTCATATTTCCTTGTGACCCGGTTTGCTGAAATTTGCGCACAATTCTCCCGATTGTAGATATAGTTGGTTGATTAAGCTGACCAATAAAAATCACGAAGTCAATGAAATGCATTTTGATTTGAACGCCCATTTTTGTAAAAGGCTTTAACATTTTTAAAGCGCTGCTCACTGAAACAAAGAAATCTCAAATTAAATTGGACAAAACACTTGACATCGTTCATTGTGGTTGGACCACCCTTTAGTTACCCCAGATCTACATTGTTTGTGAACTTTTTTTAAATGATGTTTGTTTTATCTTAAATCTTGTCTCACCTTTTTATATGAAAAAGCGTCTTACTAAGGCTCTTAACTGAAGATGAATTACATGGTGCTTAGAAAACCTAAAACTATTAAGTATTAGTTTAGTTGTAAATAATATTGAATATTGTGACTTACAGAAAAATATAATTTGTGTAGTTTTGCTAAAAAGAAAAATATCATAATAAGTATGCAACAGTGCTTGTTCCCGGCACCTACAGGATCCTAGTAGAGTTATATCGCTTTCGTTAATCAAAATTTGTTACACCCCTTGTTGTAGACTTCATTTTCACGTTCGTGTTCTAAGTCTTTTGTTTCAAAATCGAACAACTTTGCCAGGTTAATTGTTTTTTTTTATCTCAAACAACACTATGTTTCAGAAATTTATTAATTATCATAAGTCTTTATGATAATTTATATTAATAATTTTGGGACACCCAAAAATATTCGAAGAAACCCAGAAATGTTTTAGATCAATCGACTCAGAATGATGAGTTGGTTCGTTGTGAATTTTCCGTCCATTTATTTTATGTGCATTGAAAGCGCGTGATCAAGGTACAGATAGAAATTTTTACCATATTTAAATTAAATATTCCACACAAGTAACTTTGAATGATAAGCAGATTAAGGAAAGGGTGAGTGAATTAAATAACTTTCATCCAAATTTACCCACAAACAATAATCTTACACATCTCAAAGCAGTATTGGGTCGTTTAATACCTTTACCCAACTGGGTAATAGGTATATTTTCTATGGTACATACAAAAAAAGTAACGCATCGACAAAAAAATCCATTTTAGACCCTACATATGTTTTGCTAAAGCCTTTTGATGACTTTTTCAGTCGTTTGAACCATTATGATCCTATATCTGCCGGCTGGTTCGCATGATAACTTTTACAAAAGCACCAATCGATTTTAAATTGCTAGACCTATTTGGAAAGGAAAGATCCATGATTCGTCACCTGTGACGATCTTATAAACGTCATTTAAAGCACCGAGATCGTATTTTTCAAAATTTCTTTGCACCAATCGACACGATCCTTTTTTGAGAGATTGTCAAATTGTACGGGATCCAACGAGAACAATCCTTTTTTACGTCCAGGTGTTCATGCAATATGGAATGTATGCTGGCGGAAGAAATTTCCAAGGATGCCTCTATCTCACGGTATGTCACCTGACGATCTTGCATTATCAGTTCACGCACGGCATCAATGTTCTCTGGCACAACGGCCGTTTTTGAACGACCTTCACGACCTTCGTCTTTGAGCAAGCTTCGGCCACGGTTAAATTCATTTAACAGTTTTTCACATTGATGTAGAATGGTGCTTCATCGCCATACAAAGATTTAAGCTCATCGATGCACTCTTGTCGTGATAATCCACGTCGAAAGTTGTGACAAATGATCGCAAGAAAATGTTCACGAGTTAATTCCATTTTTTTGTCAAATTAATTTTTTCAAGTCAATACAAATGATGGTCGTACATCAAAACGTTCTGAGCACGTTCATGCTAAAAAATGTCAAACTTTCCGTTGCCTAGGCCAGAAATATATATAGCAAAATTCGTACAACCAACACAATTTACCTTGCTCAATGCAGATTATAACCCATATAACTTGTCACCGAGTGCACGCAATTCGCTTAAATTAGCGCACCGAAATATTTTTAAGACGTCCTTTTAATTGAATATGAAAAACGTAATAGGCCACATTCTAGTTTTTCCCACATATTTCACCATGTTTCAGGGCAGATAAGAAACTATATAACTTGCCTCCTGGTACATGAAATTCGCTTACATTTTAAGCTCTATGATACTTTATACCGTCCCGTTTTGGTACCTCCCATACAAATGCACCATTCTACCCATTAATGGTATTCGCAATTTAATTCTAATTCTATACTTGATAATTCTATTCTGCTAAAAATAAATAATTACAAACTCGATTATAAATTCCTACAGTTGACAACAATTTTAAGCCTTGTGCATGCCCCTTCTACAAAAGTGGCAATATCCATCTTAAAGGGAGGTTAAATTTTAAGTCCCGATATTGATATTAAGTAAAACACAAATTATTTAGGAAATTATTGTCATTTATTTTTACTATGATAATATTGGTATGGTTCAATTATGTATGGAACAAAATATAGGCCAAATGGCCGCCGCAACCTTGGCGGGCATAATTGAGGTTCTATGCCGTTAATGTGCCGAATTATTTCATCCTTTATCTCATCTGGCTTATCGACGTACACCAAGGTATACTCATGAGCTAAAGGATGAGATAATTCGGCACATTAACGGCATAGAACCTCAATTATGCCCGCCAAGGTCGCGGCAATTCTTGCAAATAACCCCAAAGAAAGAAATCCAACGGTGTCAAATCACATCATCTTGACGGCCAATTAATATGGCCACGACGTCGCTCCATAGAGCCATTGTTTCGGTAGCTGTGTTGCAAGTGGCACCTTCCCGTTGAAACCACATATCGTCCACATCCATATCTTACAATTCGGGCCAGTAAAAGTTAGTTATCATCTCACGATAGCGAACACCATTCACAGTAACTGCCTGGTCGGCCTAATTTTGGGGAAAAAAATACGGCCCGATGATGCCGCCAACTTATAAACCGCACCAAACAGTCACTCTTTGTGGGTGCATTGTTTTTTCGACAATCACTCTTGGAGTATCATTGCGGCAATTCTGCTTATTGATAAATCCACTAAGGTCAAAATGTGCCTCATCACTGAAGATGATATTCTTCTAAAATTTTTATAATAAGCCTGAATAACTTTAACCCGTTGCTCGCTTCCATTGTTCAAATTGAGTTAGTCTGAAATTGAAATCAAATGAAATGCAAGAAAAAACTTGACGTTTAGGTGTGGTTCACATACAACTTCGGCCCTTCAAATTTAATCACCCTTTACATACGAAACCATGAATTTATTGAAGGAAGCTTTTGGTGAGCGCATTAGCTCGTCGTGGGCCTGTGGCGTGGCCTCCAAGATCGTGCGATTTAACACCAATGGAATATTGTGGGGTATGTGAAGTCTGTTGTCTACACAGATAAGCCCGACTTTATTGATGACATATGACCCCAAATGCTGCAAAAAATGTTCGAAAAGTGGGCCTCTCGGCTGGAATTTAGTACCTCACGATTTACGCGATTTTATTTAAGCTGGTACTTTTCAAAAAATAATAAAAAAAAAGGTACGGCAATGAAGCCAGTAATGAAAGCTTACCCAACCAGTCCAGCTTTTATTTCTTGAAACTTTTATATTCATCAAGGTGTGACTAATAAAATTATGTTGAATGAATTTAAAGGCTCGTTTTTATTTATTTGGGGTTTCAGTTTATCTTGGTGTCTTATCTCACCCTGTTCAAATTATATGGGTACAATTAAGGGAAAATCTCTCGACTGGAATTCAGTGCTTTTGAAAAAATAATATTAAAGGGTATGACAATGAAGCCAGCAATGAGATCTTATTCAACCAGCCCAGTTTTTATTTGTTGAAACTTTTATATTCCTCAAGTTGCGACTAATAAAATTATGATGGATGAATTATAAGGATCGTATTTATTTATTCGGGGTTTCAATAAATCTTGGCTTCTTATCTCACCCTGTTCAAATTATATGGGTACAATTAAGGGAAAATCTCTCCGCTGGAATTTCGTAACTCACGATATACTCTATTTTATTTAAGCTGGTACTTTTCAAAAAATAATAAAGGCAATGAAGCCAGTAATGAGAGCTTAACCAACCAGCCCAGCTTTTATTTCTTGATACTTTTATATTCATCAAGGTGTGACTGATAAAATTGTGTTGGATGAAGTGTAAGGCTCGGATTTATTTATACGGGGTTTCAACTAATCTTGGCTTCTTATCTCACCCTGTTGAAATTATATGGGTACAATTAAGGGAAGACCTTACTATGGAGGTTTAAATAATATATGAAGCACCGTGATGGTCCCTTTTAATAAAAAGCGTTGAATTTGGTAAGATTTTGGGTTCGTGGTATAGCTATCGCCTTTAAGGTCTTTTTTCTCTTAAACATAATTAAAATCTTTGTGTTAACAGTGAATACTGTTAGATTAAAAATATACTGCCGCTTTAAGTGCAGTTGAAATAAAGAAATAAGCATTTCCTTAACTTTATTAATATGTATGAAATGTTAAGAATCATTATAATTTTTATTATTCTTAAAAACCGCTCATGATCGTAAAGCAATAATTATTTTATTGTATCCCGTATTAGAAGAATTGACTAAAACCTCATGATCATTCATTGATTCATAAAACTTTTGATTTGTTTCCAAATAATATTGAGCATTTTTTACAGTTTGCCTACTTTAGGAGGAGTGTCGCCCTCTAACAGGAACCAATTTTATTGTTTTCTTTTCGTCTAAAACGGTTTGATAATAAAACAATTTCCTCAATTTTCAAACGTAGCACTTTAATCTACTTGTATATTTTCAATAAAGATGCATGCAGAATATTAATTTTTCGTTTAAAATTATAAACTCATTCTTTTCACAGAGTCTACGTGTGGTTTGGTTAACGTTTACGTGGAATTCAGGTGTACCAAGCAATGGTTTGCCTTCTTGGAGTTTGTTACAATTGTAGCCCTCAGCGGTGTTACAATTTGTTATCTGCGTTCTGAGATCTTTATCTTTTGATGTCTTACACTAGTGTACGTGAGGGATCGTAGACATTGTATCAGTGATTCAGAAAAATTAGTTCATAAAATTGTTTGTACTAAGGATGCACGAAAAGGATGCTTCTGATAAAGAAGTTAATAAAAAATTAACAAAGGGACATTTCGAAATAAAAAAACCTCAAGCTGAGAAAGATTTATGGCTTTTTTTTTTGAATAGACAGGAAGTGGTCAAAACCACTGGTTTACTTTGAAAATCGATAAGATAACGAACCTATATGTCTCTATTGATATGTCCTGTTTTATTAATCTGAACTCTGTGTTATTTTTGGTTTTTCTTGCACTAGTTTATGGCATTAAGGCTTTCTACCTTGTGGTCTTTTCAGGGAAGTTCCGGCGTTTTGATTGAGCTGTGCACCAGGAGAAATACTATTTTAGTATTTTCATCGGGGAGTATTTGA
This sequence comes from Hydrotaea diabolus, assembly GCA_963513945.1. Lineage (NCBI taxonomy): Eukaryota > Metazoa > Arthropoda > Insecta > Diptera > Muscidae > Hydrotaea > Hydrotaea diabolus. Next base: position 120,000,207 of record OY740720.1, read on the forward strand.
AATTTCTTTCCTGACTGAAAATATGGACAAAAACAGAATTTTACACTCAAAATTAAGATTATCGCTATTGTTTAACAAAAGGATGTTAGCTCAAAAATTTAAATTTTCGTTAGAAGCATAAAACCCGTTTACAGACGTCTGTAAATACCTCTAGTGATATCAATAGAAGAGTTTTATAGTGGGTAAGCTGACCACTGTATGCTGACCATTAATTGACATTTTAAAAGTTTTGATTACGAGTATCCTCTTGTTTTTTGAACTATTCTTTTATTAAACTATGCTATATGTCTGCTGGGGGTTAACTGAATAGCAGTGGGTTACATCAAAGTTTAAATCCAAGCAATTCACTTGTTGCTTAGAACATTAATAGGGCCAATAATGTTGCAAAGGGTGATTGCCTGATAGTTAGGCCAGAAAATCGGCCTGTTGTTCGCTCCCCTTTGTTGATGAAAAAATATGTTCCATGGTTTAATTATTTACCCTAACCATTCTCTTAATTTTTTACCCAAATCAATCACCCTAAGGTATTTAAAATGGCGGTTAAATTAAAAGGGCCGATGTTGATTTGTCGCGCAAAAGAGCCATTGTTTTGTTAGCTGTGTGGCAAGTGGCACCGTCCCGTTGAAACCACATATCGTCCACATCCATATCTTCCAATTCTGGCCATAAATAGTTCGTTATCATCTCACGATAGCGAACACCATTTACAGTAACTGCCTGACCGACCTCATTTTAGAAAAAAATACGGCCCGATGATGTTTCCAGCCCATAAACCGCACCAAACAGTCACTCTTTGTGGGCGCTTTGTTTTTTCGACAATCACTCTTGGATTATCATTTTCCCTAATGCGGCAAAATGTATCTCATCACTGAAGATGATTTTCTTTGAAAATTGTTTTTAATTTTCATAATAAGCCTGAATAACTTAAACACGCTGCTATATATCTTTCCATGGTTCAAATTGAGTTAGTCTGAAATGAAAAATATCAAATTATATGCAAAAAAAAACTTGACGTATATGTGTGGTTCACATTCTACAGCAGCTATTAAAATTTAACCCCCCCCCTTTATGTACGAATTTGCAATGAGTAACAGAAATTGACGGAGTTTACGGATCTGGTACTTACACTTCAACCTAGAAGGGTAACTGCAGTTAAGACATTAATTCGGCCAGGGAGTAGCCGGGTAAGTCGTACCCTATATCGCTCTGCTATTAAGAAGATTTCACGCCTTTGACGGGTGCTTTACATTTATTGGATTGGATTTCCTATATAACCTTTAGAGCGAAGCTCATAGACCGATATGATACACTTTCACCAGAGGTTGTTGTTGGTCGCTTGCAATGCTTGGTCAGAATCGGTTATAATGTGTGGCTTTTAAAAAGACAGGTTGTGAAATCGGCATGGATATATGAATTGGAGTTATACTAGATTTAATAATTGGTCGTTCATAATGTATCATGTAAAATTTAATTTGTGGTTTCTAGAGCTGCTGGACGTCAAATAGAAAGTGGCCTTTTTGTGGAAGCTTTTCGAAAGCATTAACCGATGTGGAAGTTGTTGTAATATGTGTAGTTTAGAGCCGTAGTTTCTTAAAACAGGAAAACCGAATGTACGATAACAAATTGTTGTAAGTTCTGAATTCAGGAAAAACCAATGTAGTGTTTTATAACAGGGACCGATGTTGTGCAATTTCAATAGGATTCAGCATAGGCGTAAACCTGAATAATGCGCCAAGTTTCATCGAAATCAGTTATGATTGAATTGCCACCTGTACTTTAACCACAACGATAAATGGACGGACAAACGGACGAGCATCGTTCAATGGAATCAGATAGTGATTTTTTATCGATCGGTAATTTTACAAATTAAAGGCTGGTCCAACCATAATGCACGATGTTAATTGTGAGTCACACTTTAACGTCAAGTTGTTTGTCCAATTTAATTTGGCGTTTCTTTGATTCAGTATTTGCAGATTCAACCATCGAGAAGTATAAAATTGAACAGCGTCTTAAGATTTTTTAAGCCTTTTACAAAAATGGGAGTTCAAATCAAAATTAATTTCGTGCTCTTCATGTTTTTGTTTTGGTCAGCATAATCGATCAAATGTGCCCACAATCGGTAGAATAATGCTTAAATTTCACCAAACCAGGTCTGTAGGAAATGCGAAAACTACTGCGCATGCTCGCCGAGTTCGTGCATGCTGGCGATGACGTTGGGTCGTACTTCTTTAAAAATGAGGTCGGCCAAGCCGATCTCTATTGCGATCTGATGACAGACTTTTTGTGGTCAGAAATTGAGGATATGTTGTTCCAAAAAGAATTATTGTTTTTTTTATTGCCGAACCTGAACACGAATACTGTGTTCTAAGGCCCAAAATTTAGTTAGGATGCCTCGGTGCTCTAAGGCCCAAAATTAAGTTGGGATGTCTCGATGATTTTATCTGTTATTTTGACGTATATACAGTGTTTCTTCAAGAGACTTCGCTGATTTCCTTATGTATATCAACAACTTTTCTTTGTATTTAAAGAGATCATGATTTTCTGGTCACTTTATCTACAAAATTGAAACGAAGTTGTTAAATAGCTTGGCTCCCCTTTGAGATCAAATCATTCTTTGTAAAATGATTTTTTTAACAAATAATAGGGTCGATAAGGTCAGCTATATCCTTAGTGGTTGTCAAATTAGCTGATTTCCACACATATTTTTTTACTTTCGTTAACAAAACCATCCAATTAAAGAGGACGTAAAACCCACAATAATCCCTCTAAAATACTACAAGTTTTAAGACCTTTCATCCATTTGTAGAAAACTCTTTTTGATCAGAAAAGAACTCTCCAAACAAGTGGCATGGTATAAGCACCCGCCCTCTTCTCGTTCACATGCAATGTCCGATTGTTTTCACTTTTCTTCTGACAAGTATACAATTTGGGTTATTTTCATAAATCTGTCAAATTTCCCATTGTGTCTGGAAGATTTTCGAAATAAAACGACAGCAAACCCGGGAGAAAACTATAAAACAAACACAGTCAGCTGAGAACAATTAATGAAATGCCTTTAAATTTTCATAAATTTCAAGCTTAGCCTAATAACAATCAAAATTTATTCCCTACTCCAAGACTCACACACACCCATACACGCGCTATAACTGCAGCAAATGATTCATAAATTTCTTTTCAATTTCGTATTGAAAATGAAATCATTTGTATGCGTCTTCGCTCGTTTGTATGATGGCGATGCTGATGAGCAACAAAAAGCGCTTCAAATGCTTCTTTAAACACAACTAATCCTTATTGTGTAGTTGTCAAATCACACCCGTCCAGCGAAGAAGCTGAAACTGAGAAAAAAAACTATCAACCAGAAGATGAGATTCTGAACTAAATTCCGTAATGAACAATGCACTTTTTGTTTTCGAAAGGGGAAATGAGAGAAAAAAGAAGAGAATACAAATATCAATTGTTGGAATGTGTTTCTTTTTCGAAATTTCATTCTTAGCTTTGGAAATTGTTGGTCGTCTTTTTTATTTTATTTTTGCTCTGTCTTTTGGTAATTCTCTAAAGGGTTTTTGTTTTTTTTTTGTGGAGCATTGGGAAGAAGAAAATGTCTTATAATGTTAATAGGTTTTCGTTTGAGAGGGCAACGATGTGGTCTTTAGTGGAGATGAAAAGGAGAATTGTCGTTGTTTGGAGTGACGGTATGTTAAGATTTCTACGAAACATTTATTCTGTCCTATTTTGTATGAAAGACAGGGAAGCAAAAATTTAATTGTATTGGTTTCTTGCCATTAACTGCAGGAAGAAACGGACAACAGTCTGGACCTTAGAAGAAGAAAGGATTTTTTTATATCGACAGTGCGGCAGCTTTGACAGCTCTCCTTTTGCCGTTTTGTTAAAAACTTGTCTTCTACAGGGTTTTCCATTCCAAGGACATAACAATTTTATATATTGAAAAAAAAAAGACAGAATATTTAAGATATAGAGTTCAAATTTATTCCAGGTTTAGTGCAAATGTTACATTTGAAAACGAAATTTGATTTCGGTCATATGACCAACACGAGCTCGTGTACAGCGATCTATTCATTGGACCCCCAACTTTACACCACTCTTGCACACAATTCGACCGAAACATTGGCAATTTCGCGTTGGATGTTGTCTCTAAACTTGTCTAAAGTTGTTGGCATAGACCAATGACTTGATGTGGCCCTATAAAAAAAATCCAATGGCGTTAAATCGCATGAACGAGGTGGCCATTCTACCGGACCATTTCTCGAGATCCATGACATTTGCTTTCATCCTAATCACACCTCCGGCACGAAATCCACACAACACATTCATTTTTTGCGGATGTAACATAGGGGTTTGTTGCTGTCCAATAAAGCATATTTTGTTTATTGACGTATTAAATGATCAAGTAGCTTTAGTTCTGGACTGGAGTCAGTTTGATCTTACAGGAATGAAGGTCAATTTCTTTTCGCAGAATACGCCACGGTGTGGTTTGAGAGATGTCCAATTCCTGAGAACGATGTGGAATCGACTGGTTTGGCTCATTTTGAACGGATACACTTACGGCTGCGATATGGATCTAAATTTATCCACTACAGCACTCACAGTCGAGCCACCATAAAACAAAAAGTTTTATTATTCCGCTCCACGCTCATTTTCTAGTATATTGGGCATCAAAAATAATGCAAAAGAGTTTTCAATCAGATGGAAACCGGTCAGTCCGTCACGACTTTTAGCCTTAAAAATGGAGTAAAACTACTGACAAGCTTTGATAAGCTATAACTCGTAAGCCAGACGACTTTCGGAAAATACAACTTAAGCGTTTGTGTTGCAAATATACAGGCAAACATTTTTCTCTTACACAATTTTTTACCTAGCTATGACTCTTCATGGTGTTTTCTCAGGTCAAACTTCAAATTTGATTCATTTTTTTTCAAACGTTTATAAATAAAAATACTAATTTACGTTTGAAAGAAGTTTTGACTTAAATTTGAAGTTTGACCTCTGAATACACAATGATCAAGTCTGAGTAATGTCGCTAAATTACAATTAAGCCTGTTTCTATATTCTGGAAATTACTTTAATTTTTAGTTCGTTTATTTTAATGGCAGTATCGTTTAGAAGCATTCACCATCTTACCAAAGAAACTTAAATAGTCTGACCATATATTTTGGATTTTATGCATTTTTGGGGGATTTCAAAATATGTTTTCGTTAAGAACAAAGGTTTTGTTGTAACTAGAACTAAACAGGGTATAGTCACCGCAAAGATCTAATCTATTGTCACCACCAATTGTTGGTACCAAAGTAACATATACATCACAATTGGTTGGTTGCCATAACTGACAGTTTTCGCAACCAATAGTTAAACTGAATTCAGATTGCATAACTATGTTATTGGCTGTGAATGACGTTATATGGTTGTAGGAACCATCATATAATATCTCGAACCATGTAACCATCAATACTATGGAATGTTGGTTATTGCAACAGAAATTCGATTTATCCAGCCGAGTTTTTGTATTGAGCGTCATTCGGCTCAGAATTGATATCGCAGGAATGTGTGTTCTAATGGGGCTGTAGAGGATTATTTTCAGACATGTAACATATGTTATAATGGGTCACTGTTGAACTAGAGCCTGGACTTCAATATTGGAATGATATGACTCCAAATATCTACACACAGAGAAAAAAATATTTGAAAATCGGTTGGGTCTAATTAAAAACCGCTGGAAAATAAAAATGTTGGTTTCAATTACCAAATGTTTATAATCGCAGTTGATATTCGGTTCGATATACCACAAGATGATAAATATGATCGTCGTCTTGTAGACGCAACTAATTGATCGGTCCTACCTAATGAAACGCAAAAATGTACTTAGTTGCTATAACTGGCAGTTTTCGCAACCGATAGTTTAGCCAACACTTTGTTGTTGTTACGGTATATTAATACTGATAGCTAAACTTTCATCATTACCAAAAGCGAAAATAATCCTATTATTACTGCTTTAAGTAAATCGTTTATTAAATTTTATTTCATAAAAATCGTCCAGAAACTTTTCTTCGTTTTCCTCGTTTGCGATTACATCAAGTATAAGTATATAAGGGAACAGTTTTTTGCTTCTTTTTAAAAATATTAAACTTTTTAGTTAAACAAGTACGACATGATTACTTTTAGAGCCAAAAATTATTTTCTGGTTACAATTACTGCTACAGAGCATCAACTGTTACAGAGCACCAACTAACATTCGGTTGCACTGATGGCATACTCGATCAATCATTCGGCTGGCAAAAAAATTCGGTTGTGGCAACGAAACTGTTCTGTGTGGGTAACGGAATTAGAAGGACCGCAATAGTCTAAAGATAATGCAGCACACTCTTTGTTACATCGAAATCAACAATGCCGCAGACAAATGTGACTAAGTGAAAGATGCCGCGGACGATATCCCGCATATATTAGTGGCAAAAGATATATGAACCCGTGGAGGTCAAGGTAGGTGCACTCTTGTTCCACCATTTCAACCCTTATCTGTGATGGTGAAGAAAATTTAAAAATTGCTTGAATTAGAAATTTACATAAAAGTAAAAAAAAAACTAAAGTTGGGACACCCTACACCATTTTTCTACTCAGAAGATTTTGCGCCTCTGCCTGGAGCTTCAAAAGGTTAGGCTTAATAATTTACTTCCTGAGCTGCAGGGACATATCAATATTTCAATATGAAAGGAAGTCGACCCAATTTCACCAATGTTAATAATAATTAATCATCTGAGCAAGATTGGACTTACATTGTGGTCTTTATAGCAACAGGATCTTCAGTGTGTATGCTATTGAAAACCAGGGACCGATTTTACCATAGTACAATTTTACTGGAGATTCCATGAAAAATGAAGTCGGAATCGGATGCAGGTTATAAAATTGGGATTTACATTTGTAGGGGGGCTAAAGAAAACTCTCAACCTATAAGTGCCAGTTAATTAAATTAAAAAATTTAAGAGTTAATTATTGGTAGTTTATAATGTTCCGGGCAAAATTTGAGCGTGATTGTGGTGTCTAGAGCTGCATTTTCAGGCTTATCGAGATATCCGAAACCATGGCCCGCTATAGTCCAGTTGCATAAGAGATTATTATTATGCAAAGTACTATGCAAAGTTTGAGCTGCCTCGTGTTTAATTAATGTCCGCTAGAGCAGCAGAACCCAAATCAGAAAAGATCTTGGCGTGGGTGTTATTGGAAAAGTTAAAAGATATGTTGGGCGCTCGCAAAGTTCTTTGGATAATTTCGTCGGAACCAGATAAAATATGTGTCTTTTACAGCTGCAGGTTCAGAAATCGAAATAAAGTTTTGTGCAACACCGTAATGGACCAATTTTTATATCATTCGTAATTGACCAAAATCTTAAAACTTTTCAAAGTTTCAACGATTTGTTTGTTTTGGTTTATAATTGCTACCTTTTCAACAAACAATACTTTTAGAAAGACGGAAAGGGCGGATAACGTTCAATAAAATCATATAGTGATTTTAAATCGATCCGTTTACTAAACATAGGGTCTATATAAATTTTTGTAAGGTGTTACATGTATCAGCACTAAGTCATAATACCGTACACCACAGTCGAATTGGGGACTTTATGCCGCTCATTTACGGTGGCCCACAGAGTTAAACAAATTGTAAGATCTATCATCCAAAAACCTAACCCTTTAACTCAAATATTTCCAATTCACTAAAGTGCATTATGCTCACATCAGCAACTGACTGCTGCTGGCTGCATGGGTGTAACATCTCATCTCCAACGTTAACGACAAACAAACGCGCTTCCTAGCCTTGCCATAGTCAAGGCAACGGCGATAATAACACTTGGTTACTCGATTCTTTGGTGGATAATATTGATTTTAATGCCTTTTTACTGATGTTACAGCAGCCACACTCTTTTGGGGGCGATACAAACATTCAGACACAGAGTGAAGCGCGTACACGATTGAAATCGAAACAAAATTGTCATTCCAGCTCTCACATGTACATGTTTTATTATTTATTAGCTTAGGGATTTCAAAAGCAAACTATCGGCACGCTCAGTGCTCACAAACGCAGCGCAACGGACATTGTATGCAAGCAACATCAGCTACTTGCCACTTGCAACGTCGTCGTCGCATAGTTTGCTGTACCAGTAACGCCTTGAAGCAAAGGTCCGCCTGAAAGTGTGTATGTGAAAAAAGACATTATTGCCGAACATTAAAATCTCATGAGATGTTCATTTGGGTTTCGAATAAATATGCCCCAACCGAAAACTGATTACTTTGCCCAGATCCAGAGAGATTACAGAAGAAAATACTTATGCAGACAGGATCATTAAAAAGTATGCAATCAATTGTAATGAGAGTATTCAATGTTCTATACTTGTTGCTATTTCTTTCTTTTCGTTTCTTTCAATTTTAATGGCTTTAAAGAATCTTTGACATTTTTATTACAATCCCAGTCGTATATTCAGCACTAAGCCGCCGTTTGGAATAGACTAATAAATGTCAGAAAGGATTTAAGATATTGAAAAAGAGATAAAATATTGAGAGAAATTACATAAATATCCTGAGAAACTTAAAAGTGTCGATTTCAATGTGTGGGGATTTTTAAGATTTGATTTTTAAATGCGATTCATTGACTTATTTGAATGTTAGGAAACGAGTTTTGGTGGTAGCCATGGTCCACTTGTTCTACATCTCTGTAGAAGATTTATAAGCCCTTATTCTAAGAAAGTGTGTATTCGTACGTTATGTTTTCAATAGCAACTCCAAATTAAGGTTTCAGCAGATCCGGGTTTTAAAAACCCATAGGGATGCAGATCGGTACCGACTTTTAGAAAATCCGGCAGAGATCCTGGATTTCCGGGAGTCCGGAATATTTTGGGATACCGGGATTTTTTTTTACAGAAGGATTTTCTTAATTTTGTTTTTTTTGCTCTTGATTCACTTATACTCGTAAATAAAAATACATAAATTGACTCATTTCTCTTCCCATATTGGATTTTAAATAAACTGCGGTGTCAAGTGACTTCTTTTTCTATATTTCTGTAGTTACATTTTCGATACTTAATCGAAGAAGATTGAATTAAGTTTAATGGTGGTTTATTGTTGAATTAAATGTAAGAAAGTTGTTGTATTTGGTACCATTGTTTGTTTAAACCATTATTGCCTTTCCCGGTTTTTATTTGAAATAATACAGTGATTCGAGATTTTCCTTTCCTGAAATATCCTGCAAATTCGTGAATCGGTATTTCCCTATCGACATCTCTAGTGGATACTCTATGTGAAACTAGCATAGGCTCTACCTCACCGACTCTGACTCCACCTCCATAAATCCGGACCCACACTTCGAAAGTCCGTAAAAAACTAAATTATTTCGTTTTTTACACTCTACAACACACGTCCGTCCACCTGCCCCAATATAGAAATGATTACAGTACAGGTCGCAAATGTGAGCTGATTTCGATGAAACTTGGTATATTTTTCAATTTAAGCCCAAGGGTTGACCTAATTAAATTGGTTCACATAAGACCATATTTTGATTCCATACATAGGTTTTTCCCTAGTTTCCTGGCGCATAGTACGTTTTAGGAAAACCGTACTACAAATAGCTACTATAAAAAGGTCCATCGCGATTTCCGAGCCTGCAAATTCTAACATATACCATTAGAAGCGGCCAACACTGTTTTCTGTTACAATTGGACCCTATTTTCCAATAGCACCGACACAGTTTGACTCACTATTTAAGGTCCCGATCGAGATAAAATTGTACATGGTACGTTGAGGTCGACGAATAAAAAAGTCTGGTGAAATTGGCCAATATTTTTGTTTAACCCAAAGGTCCTTCCCGATTTTAAAACCTCCATCTTTAGAAGTCATATATTGCATCCAATTCCGACCGATTTCCACTTAGAGCGTTAAACGCAATCAATACCGGTCATTGGTTTTCGGATCACCGATTTTTCGGATCACCGTTTTTTGGATCACTGGTTTTCGGATAGCTCCCACAAAAAGGTCACTACTGATTGTAGGTTTTGAAGCTCTAGAAATTACAAATGAAACATCACTAAGCTTAAATTTAGCATGGTACATTATGAGCGACCTATTTTTATCGCTTGTGTGGGCCGCCTTTGTATGATTGTTAGAGTGCAAGTATGTCATGCCAGTTATTCCAGGTTTAACTTCAGATAATTACATCAGCGGCGCGTATCCATCTCGTTAATTCGGGCGACTACATCCCAGTATCAGGAATATTGAGGTGGTAAAGTAAGTATCTGGACCATATCCGTCTATGATTGCATATAGCCCTAACGGAATGTAAACCGTCAATTTAAAAGGATGGTCCAACTAAAATGCACGATGTTAACTGTAAATAAAACAAAAACTTTTATTGTGATAGAAAGATCTATGACAATTAGACAAAATTGAGTCTTATTTGTCTCATAATCGTGGCGGCCATATAACATCGCCACGACGTCAGATAACACGACCGTTTATTTTTTTACGCAAAATAACCATTTTTCATTGTTTGTGTAGCAAGCGGTACTATCCTGTTAGAACCACATATCGTCCAAGTCCAAATCCTTAATTTCTGTCCATAAGAAGTTCATTATCATATCATAGCGCACTCCATTCGTGGTAACTGCTTGGCCGATCACATTTTCGAAGAAGTACGGCGCGATGACAAAACAATTGCAGAACAAAATGGCTGATCACGCACAGCTGTTTTTACATTTCCTACAGACCAGGTTTGCTGAAATTTGCGAAGAATACTCCCGATTGTGGACTCATTTGGTCGCTGACCAAAAAATCACGATCTGCTTGACATGAATTTTGATTTGAACGCCCATTTTCGTAAAAGCTTTAACAATCTTAGCGCGCTGCTCAATTGTGTACCTTTTTATGTTTGAATATGTAAAATACTGAAACAAAGAAATGTCAAATTAAGTTGGGCTAAAAACTTGACTTAAGTTGTGACTCACAATTAACATCGTGCACTATGGTTGGACAACTCTTTAGAAGTCACACATAGGATCCGACCTTACTGAAGTTTCAGGCAGTAGCGCAGAATCTTCTTAATGAATAGTAGTATGCCTGAGTCTAATAATTAAAATAGTGTACTCGTACCTGAAGTCTATTAGTCTTAAGATCTTTAAGTCTTAAAAAAGTTATATGTCTTACAGTCAAAAACAGACTTTGCATTCTGAAAGAATGGAGAAGATGCCTGATCGGCCAAGTACGTCTTGATCATTGCATAGAAACTCTAACTATGGTAAAAAGAAAGAGTCTGTACAGCATCTGGTTCCCGACTTTCTAAGTCTACAGAAACGATAACTCACCTATCTTAGGAGCAGGTTTCTTGATAACCTCGAACTGGTCGTGCTGCACGTTTTTTTAAACAAAATTAATCTGCAGTGGTAAATCATAATGAATGTCAATTACACTTCTCTTTTCATTCTCTATAAAAATGTGGGGGTTTTCTCTATGTTTTTCATTCTTAAAGCCTCATACTAATACCACCTTTTCATTACAAAATAAAAAAATTTATTAATCGCAGTGAAAATTGTTTCGGCTTTGATAATTGTAGAATTTTTCTTAATTTTCCTGGAAAATAATGAAAATGTCTATTTCTTCACATAAAAAACTTTTCAAATCCGCTTCATCAGTCACTTTAAGGGCGACAAATATTTTTTTGTATATGAACGAACTTAGTACCAGTTTTAAATGGTATAACAATGGGTACAGTTATGGGCCACGATTGAAAACATTCGCCAAGAGCTGGCAACCGTTTCGGCATAATCAAATATGAATTATATCTAGTAAAGCTCACGAATTTGAAAGATTCTTCCCGTTTGTTTCTCAAGGGCATGTGGAGGGAAATACGTAAGTAAATACTTACGCTAATGTTACGATACGTTTTTATCATCAAGTGAACATATCGAGCCATAAGCGCTAACCTATCGTAAGTCAAATTTTTGGAAAAAAAATTTTATTGCTGAAAAATAATCGTTAGGACAAGCCTCATCGTTTTGTATTTTTAAAATGACAAAATTGTTAGTAAAACATCAAAAAAAAAGCTTTTGCATTTTATCGTAAATGATTGTTTAAATTTTATTGTGTAGCAATTTTATCGTAAGTCACACATCAAATTGCTGCAGCAATCGCAAATGTGTTCAGATTTTTTTTTTTGTTTTTTGATACAGTTATATGAGTAGGTAGAAATCTTAAATTTTTGCATTAAAACATTTGCATTTTTAATAAAGTTGTTTGAAATAAATAATAAAAACCGTCTCCTGTAAAATTTGCATTTTTCACTTACGATAGGTTAGCGCTTATGGCTCGATATTTAAAAAAATTCGATTAGACTCGATTACATGGTTTTTGTCAACCCATGAAAAATCGTTTTCCACTAACGCTTTTAAGAATAATTTATTACATATTATGGTCATGTCCTCGAATAATTTAGCACACTAATCTCTTGATGAGCCACCAATACCATGTACACCTTTTTCAAAGCCATACTTAGTAACGTGTGCAATAATTACGCTCTACTTATGAAAATGCCATAAATTTGCATTAATTACAAAACAATCCCACCCAATCAGCTCCACGCTAGCCACACACACAAACCGACAACATAAAATCTGCACTCAATCACGGTTTCTTAATCAAACACGAATAATTATAATAAATGACCATACAAATTAAATTAATCATTATTTGTTAGAGTGCACGAGACCAATGCGTCAGTGCAGAAGAAATGCAACGAATTGAATTGGTACGAGTTGAGCAGAATTAAAATGAAAAACAGTTTTAAGCCTTTGAGACGATTATAAAAAACTAAGTTGGGCCGTGCCATTGTCTGCTTCGTCCCCTCATACTGCACGACAAAATCAGTATTTCCTCCACTACCTTTTGTCTCGAGCTTCATTACGTCTTTGTTTGGCTTGTTTTGTTTTACATTAAAAACTAATAAAACAAAACGGAGCTGTCAAACGCGGTGTTTGCTTAGCATACTCTTATTAACTGCAAAAATGTTAAAATTCGACAAGTCACTATGGGCCAGAGTATACCAAGTATTGGTTATATTTATTTTTTCTTAGCACGTACAGAAGAGCGTATACTAAACAGCTTTTAAAACACAAGTAATTAAAAGTTTCTAATCTTCTAAACAGCAAATTAAACGGTCCGCTTTTTGGGCCCTTTCGGCATATGCTGTCATCCCTATTCTCAGCCTCAACTCTATTACAAGGGCTGCTATATATATTTCTGGCCTAATATTGAAAATGCGAACATTGATCATCAAAATGTATTCTCCAGCACAACTTATACACTTTTGCATGCGCTCAAACCAATTGTCGAAGCACTTTTTTCACTGGTTTGAGCCTATGTTTGAGCTGGTTTGAGCCGATGCACAGTGGGAAAATTACGAAAAAAAATTGGAAATAATTCGGCCATTTCGTTTGTAATGGTCCGATTTAAATGAAAATTTACATTGACCTTCTTGAAGTGTTACTGAGCTTAAGTTTTGAATTTCATGCATCTGTGTTTAACAGGTGCTGCACAGTGGGCCCTCAAAGTTGGTCACCTCGAGTTAAAATTTTCTTTTTCAAGCCGCCAAAAGCGTATTTGTGGTCCGATCGTAATAATTTTTTCTTTAGTGAAATCTGCTGGACAAACCCAACCAAAAATGTTATTACAAATTTTTTCATATCTCGTACAATAAAAAAGATATCGGGACTTAAAGTTTTTTTTTCGAAAAATTTGCTTTGGATTTTCTGGGATTATTTTATTTTTGGGAATCAGTTTTAGGTGAATCGGGGAAAATTTAATCCTGGTTTAAAGAAAACACTTTGGTTAATGTTTTAAAAAAAGAATTGTAGCAAAATCACCAATAATATGAAAATGCCAGCTGTTCAAAGTCAACTATTGCGAAAATAGTGGGATTTTGAGTGTTTTACGGCGAAAAGGTACCTTTACTCTTATGTCAATAACTTTAATGTTTCTTAAGTAACATACAAAAAATTTGCATTTATTTCAAAGAAAACTTTATGCTTAATACAAATAATAAGCAATTGTGACCCTAGTCGGTACTTTTCTTGCTCCAGGCGTCTCCAAATATGGGCATTTTTTTCAAAAAAAATTGAGTTTGAGCTCAAATAAAAAAAATCGCCACACTGCTGGCCCAATTTGGTGCTATAAGTCAGTTAACTACATATGTTTTCTAAAATCACAAGCAAAGAAATTTTGCGGGAGGCCATTTCTAGGACAAAAAAAATGAGTTTTTGTTAAAAAATCCCATTTCTGGGATTTTGTTTTCCCCTGTGTCAAATTTTAGAAAAGTGGCAACTCCAATTTTTTTTTTGAATAAGTTTTTCATTTTGTCACAAAAATATTGATACTACGTAAAAAAATCAGGTTTATATCTCCAACCAGCAAAATTTTACAGTGGTCTGAAATATTGACTTTTTTTGCTACCTTCACAAAAAAAATTTTTTTCTCGTTTTTATCAATTATTATTCAACATATTGAGTTAATTGCATTCTTTTTTATAATCTGTTAAAACTAGAGGTAATTACCTTTCCATTGGTATATAAAAAGTATATCCTTTTACCTACACTTATAACAGCACGTGCGCTGGAATAAGACCCCTTTGAGTAAAATATTAATTTTTTTGGTAAATAGCAATTTCATTTTGTGAGAGATCAATGTTGTTGCATTTAAAAAAATCAAATTTACACATTTCCAATCGCAAAAAAGTAATTTAATTGTTGCAGATAGAAAATTTGAATAAAAAGATGCTATTGACTTCATTTTTTGTGAAAAACTTTTTTTTAAATAAATTAACATTTAAATAAATCTTATAATTAAAAAACATTAAACTTAAATGATTTTATTCCACGTCCAGCATATCTAATAAATCAGAAAATTCTTCTTCGTCTCCATGCGTCATTTCGTGGTACGAAGTCAACTTACTTCTCATGGAGGATAAAAAAGGATCTGAAGATAATAATAAACTATTAAGTAAGTCTTCGTTTTGTGCTATTCTTGAGCATTTTCTTGTGGAAAATTGTTGAACATATCTGAAGTCTCGATTTCTAGCTTCTTGTGGTTCTTCAGTTAACTCGCCTATAGGGAGAAGGTGAGACTCGATTATTTGTTTCCCATGGAACAGGACTCTGTGTATAGTTGGCGTTAGATCTTTCCAGGGATAGAGATCAGCAAGCATTTTTAAAATTCGTTCGGCGTAAACTCCAAATTTATCGGAATTAATCTTTTGTTTGGAATTCAGAGTCAACTCCTTATTGATTCCAGTTATTTCTGCAGCTGTATTATAGTCTGCGAAGAATCTTCTGGCAGTGTTTCCATCATTTGTATTCCCAAAGTTCGAGCGTGGTTTAGAAATATTTAGGCCAGTTTGTTGTTTAAATGCATCTTGAATTCTTTTTTTTCACTTGCTCTCATTTCATGCATTTCTTTGTTAGCTCGAATGTTTTTCCTTTCATTTCCTGGTATAGATTTATACTTAATGTCATAAGCAAGGTTTAGAAAGTGTTCTAGAAACCTGATTCGAGCATGTAACGGTGCTATTCCAAACTCAAGGGTATCTTCATTGACTACTGAATTATTCGAAGCGTTTGAAAAATTAACTTTGCTTTTATTGCAAATGAAACACTTCCAGCTAGATTTGTTTCCTGTAATATCGTTTGCGGCTTTTCCATCTACCATTGTCAGGAACATTTTAAAAGATATTGTAATAGAATACCTGTCGAATTTAAATGCAAAATCTTCTAATCTCGAAATATCATCTTTTATCTTGTCTGTGATGGCTTTAGTTAAATCACTCGTTTCTTTATGATATACGAAGGAGATTGGTCTGCAATAAATTTTGAGCCAGGTGTTGGATTACGCCATATTGCTTCAGTAGGGTTTGATTTTCTGCGCGAAGTTGAAGGTAAGGTAGAGTCTAAATTTAACCTCAGAGGAACCAAAGATGCCATGAATACGCTCTTGAATTCGATCTGGGTAGATTGGCTATCAGAGCATTGTTTGTATTCCGAAAGTGCTGACAAACCATCACATCCCCACTTGCATATTAATTGAAGATGGCTGTTGTTGATTTTTTTTAGTTGTTCCTCATTCAATGTTGTTATTATCCTACTGGCAGTATTTTGGAGAAGTAGTTCCAAACTAACGCTGCCGGCCTTTTCTGTAATTATCACTGGGTTTGGCAAAATTTCCATTTTTCGTTCCTTTATTCGGTTGTATGCGGGAAACATGTCACATCCTTTATCAAGCAGCATTCTTCTTAAATGAGTGTACTTGTTCTTACTCAATCCCAATTCGATGATTAAAGCTAATGCTTCTTCCTCGCTAAAACCAGGACATGGTGTTGCAATACTTCTTTCAATGCGTTGGAGCCGCCTTGGTGATGCTTCCGTTAACACGTCTGCAATTCTTTTTGCGCTAGATGGCCGATTTTCCACCGTCAGTAATTCCTTGAATGTATCACAAATCTTTGAAGGTGAATGATTTGCCATCCCAGCCGACAACCGTTGTTTCTTTGCCTTTGGACATAGATCGTCGTATTCCTTAGTAGGAGCACCCACTAAAGCAGGGACAGTTTTAAATTCAATTATACTGTCGAGCCACTCAGTTGGTAATCTTGAATAATTCCTGTGATACTTCTCCATGAGCCGGTCAAATTTTTTCAAAAAATTTAATACTTTGCTGCTTTCGTTAGATTGTGTTATCTCGCTATATGTTGACTCTATGCACTCTATTAAATATGCTACTCTGTTCTCCATTTTCCGAAGTTTGGTGTTTTTTAAAAATTCAACAAGTTCTTGAACAAGGAGTGTTATCGTCATGGCGGATTAATTTGTTATGATAAACCCATACAAAATCGGCGGTTCTTATATCAATGAGTAATACTTACAGGTAATCACAATAATATCCGCAATTAATACTTGACTAAAATACCAGGTATTCCCCAAAAATACATTTATAACAATGAATTTTTATGTACCCAGGTACATTCGCCTAAAATGTTGCACAATATTCCGGACATAGGGGACAGGTATTCCCCCAAAACATATAAGAATGAATGTTTAGGTACCTAGATCCATACTATACAATACTACCCATTTTCCGTTTTTACACAATAGGTAAACAATAATGGTAAAAATATATATTTTTGCTATTTATGGATAGGTACGAGAATTTTTAAAATTGGTATTCTTACCTATAAAATTCATACTTTACTCAAAGGGGTCTTATTCCAGCGCACGTGCTGTTATAAGTGTAGGTAAAAGGATATACTTTTTATATACCAATGGAAAGGTAATTACCTCTAGTTTTAACAGATTATAAAAAAGAATGCAATTAACTCAATATGTTGAATAATAATTGATAAAAACGAGAAAAATTTTTTTTTTTGTGAAGGTAGCAAAAAAAGTCAATATTTCAGACCACTGTAAAATTTTGCTGGTTGGAGATATAAACCTGATTTTTTTACGTAGTATCAATATTTTTGTGACAAAATGAAAAACTTATTCAAAAAAAAAATTGGAGTTGCCACTTTTCTAAAATTTGACACAGGGGAAAACAAAATCCCAGAAATGGGATTTTTTAACAAAAACTCATTTTTTTTGTCCTAGAAATGGCCTCCCGCAAAATTTCTTTGCTTGTGATTTTAGAAAACATATGTAGTTAACTGACTTATAGCACCAAATTGGGCCAGCAGTGTGGCGATTTTTTTTATTTGAGCTCAAACTCAATTTTTTTTGAAAAAAATGCCCATATTTGGAGACGCCTGGAGCAAGAAAAGTACCGACTAGGGTCACAATTGCTTATTATTTGTATTAAGCATAAAGTTTTCTTTGAAATAAATGCAAATTTTTTGTATGTTACTTAAGAAACATAAAAGTTATTGACATAAGAGTAAAGGTACCTTTTCGCCGTAAAACACTCAAAATCCCACTTTTTTCGCAATAGTTGACTTTGAACAGCTGGCATTTTCATATTATTGGTGATTTTGCTACAATTCTTTTTTTAAAACATTAACCAAAGTGTTTTCTTTAAACCAGGATTAAATTTTCCCCGATTCACCTAAAACTGATTCCCAAAAATAAAATAATCCCAGAAAATCCAAAGCAAATTTTTCGAAAAAAAAACTTTAAGTCCCGATATCTTTTTTATTGTACGAGATATGAAAAAATTTGTAATAACATTTTTGGTTGGGTTTGTCCAGCAGATTTCACTAAAGAAAAAATTATTACGATCGGACCACAAATACGCTTTTGGCGGCTTGAAAAAGAAAATTTTAACTCGAGGTGACCAACTTTGAGGGCTCACTGTGCAGCACCTGTTAAACACAGATGCATGAAATTCAAAACTTAAGCTCAGTAACACTTCAAGAAGGTCAATGTAAATTTTCATTTAAATCGGACCATTACAAACGAAATGGCCGAATTATTTCCAATTTTTTTCGTAATTTTCCCACTGTGCGATGTGTGAGAGCTCGCATTGCCATGGTGCACAATGATTCGTTTTCTCTTGTTCGTTTTTCGAATTCCTCCGAAGACTTCAGGCAAACAAATTGCGGTGTACCACTCAGAATTGACCGTCCTACGTTTCTCAATCGGAGCAGTCGCCACATGACCCGTTTTGCCGAAGAAACAGGCGACAATTTGCTTCGTTCGTAGAAGAAACACTTCTTCCAACTTTCGTTGGATTTGGCTCGTCTTCGAAGACCCGCACGGTCTATTGGTGTTTTGTTTCGGGCTCATACGCATAGATCCATGATTAGTCACCTATGACGATCTTATAAACGTTCAAGCACCACGATCGTAGTATTTTCAAAATTTCTTTGCACCAATCGACACATGCCATTTTATGAGCGATTGTCAAATTGTGCGGGATCTAACGAGAACAAACCTTTTTACGGCCAGGTGTTCATGCAATATCGAATGTATGCTGGTGGAAGAAATGCTCACGGTATGTCACACGACGATTTTGCATTATCAGTTCACGCACAGCATCAATGTTCTCGGCACAACGGGCGTTTTTGGATGACCTTCGTCTTTGAGCGAGCGTCAACCACGATTGAATTCATTAAACCACTTTTTCACAGTGCTATAGGATGGTGCTTCATCGCCATACAAAGATTTAAGTTCATCGATGCACTCTTGTTCTGATAATCCACGTCGAATGCTGTGAAAAATGATCGCACGAAAATGTTTATGAGTTAGTTCCATTTTTTTGCTTAACTGATTTTTTCAAGTCACTGTAAACAACTCAAATGATGGTCGTGCGTCAAAACGTTCTGAGTACGTTTATGCTAAAAAATGTCGAACTTTCCAAAGCAAATGTCAGATGGCGCCAGGTAGTACTTCGTGTTACCTAGGCCAGAAATATATACTCTATATTTGAATTTTTATTATTAAATGTTTATTGTGAATAGTTGTGATTCGTGGCAAGATTTTTTTAATTTGAGCACCCAAATATATATATTGACTATTGGAAGCCCAATTTGACCATAACTGGCGTTTTTTAGGCCACGTGAGCCAATACGTTCAACAACTGTGCTTTTTTTTCGGTACTAGTTGCAATTTTAGCCATTATCCGCCCACAAAACATTATGATTTCTTAAGTAAATACTCAAAAAAGTTTACTTCTTTAAGAGTTACCTTTAGTTCTTAAAAGGGAAACTTCCCCCCCTTGGCTGATTTTTTCATATACAATCCCACACAGCTTATAACCATAAACCATGATTATGCAAAACTTCAGGATCCTAGGTTTATTCGTTTAAACCCTACCATGGTTTTATGTAGCAGATATAGGATTCTTCATCGTGTGTGATATCACACAATGTAAGGGGCCAGTTAAGAAGTACTAAGAGAGTGTGTGAAGAACAGTGTTGCCAATTTAGCCATATTCCGATAAATCCAGCAATTTTTTGTCGCCATCAGCCGAAAACAATTAATTCTTCTCCTTAATATATATAAATAGTTACACTTAAAATAAGGTCTAATATAGGGTGATCAATCTAGAGGTATTTTTTCCAATAGGTTTTTCTCACAGATTACTCGTGAGTTGTGTTAATTTTTTTTTTGTTTTTTTGTTTTTCAGTATTGTTTGCCATTTCATCATGGAAAGACTTACACCGCGAAAACCACGTTTTGGTGCAGTTTATGGGCTGGTGGAATCATCCGTCGATATTTTTTCAAATTTGTAAGGGGTGATCAAGCTAGAGGTATTTTTCTTAATATGTTTTTTTTACAGATTACGCGTGAGTTGTGTTAAACTTTATATTTTTCATTTTAGTATTGTTTGCCATTTCATCATGGAAAGACTTTAATCGCATAAACCCCGGTTTTCAAGCATTTCGCCATAACGAAAAGCGAAATGCTCTACCGACACATCAAAAATTGGACCCTCGGAACGGGCCATGAGGCGTAGTCGCGGCCAACATTTAAGGAAAATTATATTCAAAAAATAAATGACATAAAACAATAAAGGTTCCAAACTCGATTTAAATTTTTGTATTTTTTTATTTTGAAAAATACTTCTATCACCCTATAGCTAGTTGAGAAGTACAAAATGCAAAATTAGGCTGTGTATGAAGAAAAGTGTTGCCAATTTAGCCGTTTTCCGGTAGATCTAGCCTTATTTATCGCCATCAGCTAGAAAATTTTATAAATTTCTTTTAGCCGGAGATCTAGCCAATTTAATATGTACACTTAATGCTAGATCTTATAAGTATAAGTATATCATATGCACTCTTCACTACACTGTTTTGCAGGCTATTGTCACTTAGTGAGGATGTTTTAAAGGAATTCCATGTTGAGTATACCGATTGACTCTGAATCACTATCTGATTCCATTAAGCGGTGTCCCTCTATCAGCCCGTCTGTTCATCTATAGTTGTAATTGAAGTAAAGGTCTCATTATATAAGTATATTAATAATTTCAGTGAAACTTGGTACATTATTTCTGTTTGGGCTAAAGATGAACCCTATAGAATGCTGGTCCATGTTTTGATATCATTGCTAGGGTTTTCCTGATATCAGCACCTACAGCTTCAAAATCACATATTAAATCCAACACTAACCATAATTTACAAAACACTTTGGGAGCAATCAACATGTATCTCTCAATCCCTCGGCAACCGTTTATGTGGCACCGATTAACCTGAAGAGAAATTCTTCGGCCAAGATCTGTCAGCCCAGCACACAGCTGCCGCTACAACAACGACAACATACATCTCTATTAAATCAACCCATATCGCCCCATGTTATCGAGTTGTTCTTTTTCACAAAGGCCCTCCCGATTTAAAACCCTTCAGCTCCGAAAGCTTCAAACTAAATCCGAAAATCTAGTAAATCTGGACTATATAGGTTTATATTTTCGTATAGCTCTTCATACAAACATCTTTTCTGATTTCGGAACCTAAACTTTTGAAGCCATATATAACAACTTCTTCTTTCCCAAACCGCATGGAGCGTAACGAGCAGCCAACACCCATCTCTAGTGAAATTTGACTAAATCCATCTGTGATTTAAAATCTCTCCCACACCATGGTCCCTCTTGTGGCCCTGCCGCTCTTAAATCAACGTTGTAAATTCAATATAATCATACTAAAGCTCCTGACAGAGAAACTGAATCTTTTTAATAGTAGAGTGGTGTAGAATAAATAATAGTCCGTCACACCCGACTTTTTATACCCTACTTCAAAGGTGGTTGGTATATTAAATGTTTTGTTATTCTGTTTGTAACGCCACGATATACTGATCGGAGACCCTTTAATGTATATAAATTTTTGATCGTCGTAAAATTCTAAGGCGATCAAGCGTTGTCCGTCCGTCCGTTTAGCTGTTAAAAGAACCATAGCGGTCAATTGAATCAAACTTGGATCTTGAAATTTTGAATAATGATGCCTTATGGTCTAATTTTTTTATTGTAAATGAGCGTAAGCGGTCTAGGGAGAAAAGAGTTTTCTTTTAAGGGACAAAAGTATCTTAGTTAAAAGTGCACTTGTTGGAGTATTCGCCTAGCAAATAGTATTTTTTCTGGACGGACAATGGATAAAAAGGTTACTGTTAGTTTAGACGCAGTAAATACCTCAAAAAGGGCATAATTGTAGTACGTTTTGGCTCATGTGGCCCAGAAAACGTTCATGTGTCACAAAAAACGCTCATGTGGTCAAGACGGGTGATTAATGGTCAGCTAAGACATATTGATTCTCAAATTAAAGTTAATTTTGGGTTGAAGCCTAATATGAAGTTTAGTCTGAGATTAGGGACGACGCATGGACCAAAAAGGCACAAAAACGGATTTTATATTTCGCTTAAGTAGAGTAGGGACGGTGGAGGTAAATAATGTTCGGCCTGGCCGAACTCAACGCCGAACTTAAATATTTTTGATATTCACACACATTTGGCATTACGCAAGCACCTCATAAATTAGCACTTTTGGACCATTGTGCAATGTACCAAAACCCCAAGAACCGACAGCACAAAAATACATCATTATTTTATGGGGGATTTTATTTCGACAAGATGACGAAAAAAGCGCAGACCGACATACGAACGGACGGACAGACGGAAATTTTTGCATAATGTTTTGTACCACCCAAAAAGAGCAGCAATAAAAGCAAAGACCCCACCAAATAAACCATGAAGGCATCCATCCGCACCACTTCATACTCCGTGCCAGCTAAGGATTGAGGTTGGCGAATGAAGTATACTCAGTATATGTAGTAATAAGTAAGTTTGTCGTTTGGAGGCAACAAATTTGCTGAAAACACAGCTTCCGTAAGTGAAACAAATCTGTGACATGTGTTTCTTTTTTATAGCCACTCTGCCCGTTCCTTCTGGGGATCCCCTGGTAAGAGCTTCGGCACTTTTGCCTCTTTATCCAAATAAAGAGTGATGGTTTTTATGGGCGTATGGGGGCTCTGTCGCTACGTCCCCGAGTCTCTGTGTGTGTGTGTGTTGGTGTGGTTTAAGTTTTAAAAGTGGCATTATGCACTTCATTAATTTCGTTTTTAACGCTGAAACACACAGCAAGAAAGAAAGAAAGATATAAAGACGAAAATACAAATATCCTCATACACCCCAAGAATGTGTCGGAATATGTTGTGAATTTAACGCTTTTTGTTGTCTCGTTGATATTTTTTTTTGTTTTAAGCGGATTTTCAGGGAAATAAACAAAAGAAAAACGCGAAGTAAAGTATGCTAAGAAAGTGGGGCTGTTGTTTATGTGATCAGCTTAAACGGAGGATTTAATAATAACAATTTAAATTTAGTTGATAAAATTAGCCTGACAGTGGGAAATACTCGAAAATGTATGAACACGCCTCACAAGAATGGAAGCTTACCACTTGCCAAAATTATCTGGAGACTAAAAATGTATATCTCTCTATTTATCAGTGATTAATTGTAAAAGGAAGACAACTTCCGCAAAATGGAGTTGCATTTAGTCGGCATCATATGAGAGTATGACAGAAAGCCGGTATACTCGTATGTTATACAGGGTGGAGCGCGGTAATTTGCTTATTTGGGAATGCTGTCCTCAATGAAGTTACCGAATTTACAATTGTTTGCCGTCCAGGAATACGTCCGCGTTAGGGCACAGCGAATCGTATACGAAAAGCACGCTGCACTGCAATGATCGAGTGCGCATTTGAAAAATACGCTTCAACACAAAATGACCTCTTCTCATGTGCCCAATGCTTGATGGCAACTGAAAGCCAGACGAGTATAAATCTCCCGTCAGCCACTGTAAGCCACGCTCACTCTCCACTCTCTTCGGCCAACAGATCTACCACAGCCTACAGTGCAAAAAAGCGAAATACCGCGTTCCACCATGTATATCTCATTATTATGAGCAAACAGTGTCTCTACCTACATAAAGTAAAACAAATAACTTGAAGGAATGAAGAGGATACAGCTAAATAATATTATCGGTATCCTAGTTTGGCTCCATAAAATGAACACACAGAGAAAAAGTCGGTTGTGAAGCGGTTCAACTTACAAACAAACATTTCGGGGGACGCGAAAACTTTCAGTTCAGTTCAGAATTTTGGGTCGATATACGAAAAGTTGATATCGGTTGTGCTAAAGAAACGACGTCCAACTTATTGATTGGCAAAACCGCATCTTGTGGCAACTAATAATTTCGTTGGCAATTGGTAATGACAACAAATAATTCCGTTCTTACAAAAATCGGGTAATACCAAGGGAGAACCCAAAAATATAAAAAAACAAGTAAAAAGGGGAAAATCCTCTGTTATTCAGAGAATATCGCTCCTCTGTTTGGAGCTGGAGCATGGTCAGACCTAATATATTACTACTGCAGCGGAGAGGACTTATTTTGTGGATCTGTTTAAAACACATAGCGGCCAAATTTAGCTTTAATTTTTAGTGGTCGAATTTAACGTATTGTTCTTGACTTCATTTGAGCTTAATTGAATTTACAATGTTCACCTAAAAGCGCCGGAACCTCAAATCTGGTGATATCTTTGTCTAGGGTCTATTTAAAATCATGGTATGTTAGAATTTTCTCAGAAAATGTTCCGGTCTTACAATCAAAAATCGGGAAATGACAAGAAAAAACCCTAAAATATAATAAACATGTAGATATTGGTAAATCCATTTCTATTTAGAGAATTTCACTCCTCCGTATGGAGCTTGAGCAAAATCGGGTTTAACATTTTACCTCTAGAGCGAAAGGGACATATTTTGTGAGGCTATTAAAACACAGACCGGCATTATTGGTCGAACGTAACGCACTGTGCTTCGTTTGAGCTAGATTGAATTTACAATGTTGCCCTTAAAGCGTTAAGACTTGAAATCGGGCGATTCCTTTGTTTGGGGGCTATTCAAAAATATGGTATGGTACAAGTTTAACCATAGATTGTTGCTCATAACGCTTCATGCGAAGTTAGTTCGGAGTCGGATGTACTATATGGCTTCTAAGGTTGTCGGTTTTGAAATCGGAGAGGACCATCTTATGGAGCCTATACGAAAATATAGACCTTTATGGCATTGTTTCACCAGAGTTAATTACAGGTCGTTTATAATGTACCATGAAAAAATCACGCTGCAGGCCCTGATATCAGTGAGTACCTCGTTATGGAGCCTACATGTTAATATATACCTTTATGGAGTTGCTTCACCTGAGTTGATTACAAGTTGTGCATAACGTACCATGCAAAGTTTGTGCTTGATGGAGTTCAATTTGTGGCTTCTAGAGTAACAAGCTTTCGAAAAGGGAAGGACCTTTGTCTGAAAGTTATTTGAAAGCATGAAATAATAGGGTATAATTTAACCAGAGAATGTTGTTGGTCACTGATAGCGATCCATGCGAAATATGGTCGGATTTGGAAGTAATATGCAGTATCTAATGCTTAATGGTCTGAACTCGGGAAGGACCTTTGTATGGGAACTTTGTGAAAATATATATCTTTTTAGTCCGGTTTCATCATTTTTAATTTTAGGTCACTCATAACGTACTCACAACATACGATGCAATATTATAGCTAGGTGGGTTTTAATTTATGGCTTCTAGAGTAGTTTCCAAAACCGAAAACGACATTCCGGTTTTTATGTCTGAACCCGACAGTCAGTCTCTTCAAAATAGCTTAAACCCGACATGTCGGTTTACCCTTTTTTGCTGTCGGTTTTTTGGCTGATTTATGTTAAACAGACAACATTTAATATTAGCAAGTACGAAATACGTTACTACCAAAAATATTTTAGAAAATCCAACCTTTAAGTGTACCTACCTATAGACTCAACAGTTGGTTCAATTCAAAGATATATCTTTGTTCGTCCGTCTGCTGCCTATCTAAAGATGGTTTTTTAACTGCAGGTGGCAATTGCTGTCAGATCTTAATAAAATTTGGCAGAAGTAAGCTTCTTGCACGAAGTACGGAGGCCGTTGACTTTAAGAAAATAGGTAACAATTTACATGTAGCTCCACACATAAATCTAGATGTGTCTTTAGCTTTTAAAGCAAAATATCACATGCAATCTAGATAAAATTTGGCACAGTTCATTAGCGATCCACGTTTTCATATATACCCCGGTTCATAGATCTCTCCCGAATTCATTAGCGATCCACGTTTTGATATATACCCCGCTTCATAGATCTGTCCGGAATTCCTGATCAAATTTAGTATTACGGATCATCAATGGAGAGGCATTTTTTCAATAATGTTTTTTTTTCACAGATTACGCGTGACTTGGTTAAAATATTTTTTATTTCATTATTGTTTGCCATTTCATCATGAACAAACTTACTCCGCAATAAATTGTCCGTTGTTGTCAACCAAATGTTGTTCATTGATGAGGCCCATTTCTGGCTCAACGTCAACTTCAATAAACAAAATTTCCGCATCTGAACTGAAGAGCAACCAGAAGAGGTTCAAGAGGTGCCAGAGAAAACCACGGTTTAATGTGGGTTATGGACTGGTAGAATCATCGGTCCATATTTTTGCAAAAAATTATGATGGCCGGAACGTAACTGTGAACGGTGCTCGCTATCGCGCCATGGTATCGGACTTTTTGCTTTCTGAAATTGAAGCCCGTAATCTGATCTTCCAAAGAAAGTACCCGATAACCATGCTCGTTGTCATTTTTTTCTATTCAAACATACGAGGGCATATCAATAGTTCCGTGACTTTTCCAAATTCCCTCGTAGTTATATGAATGCAACCCTGTTCCTGTCAACTGCTCCATCTCTTAATAGAACTGTCAAATTTTGCGAGAGTTCTGTCATTAAGTTTGTGTTTAACAGCTGTTCAGAACATACAACCTCGTGGATTTTGTTAAAATTGGAAAAAGGGAATTCCGAGTGCTCATTAAAAATTATTTTTTGCGGAAAAAACCCGACAGTCAAACCAAGGAAAAGCTTGATAAATACTATGGGGACTCTGCACGATCGATTTCAATGGTGAAAAAGAGGTTTACTGACTTTCATTGTGGTCGCACAAGTACAAATGACGCTGAACGTTCTGGACGGCCAATTGAGGTCAATACACCCGAAAATGTCGACAAAATCCACGACTTGGTGTTGGCCGATTGCAGAGTAAAAGTGCGTGAGATTGTTAATGCTATACGCATTTCATATGGCAGTGCGGTTTCGATTTTACATGATCAGTTGGGTTAAAGAAAGCTGTCGTATTACAACTTCAAAAGATTGTTTGGAGTTGTTTAACCGCAATTCTAAGCTTTTGCGGCGTTTTGTAACAGTGGATGAAACATGAATCCATTACAACGCTCCGGAGACCAAGCAGCAGTCTAAACAATGGGTTTCTCCGGGTAAACCAATGCCAAAGGCCAAGGTGACTTTGTCGGCCGATAAGATGAGGCAACAGTTTTTTGGGATGCACGTGGGATAATCCACATCGATTACCTTCAAAAGGGAAAACAATTAACGGCGAATATTATGCCAACTTATTGTACCCATACGAGTATAACGAGGATTTAAAAAAAAAAACGACCCCATATGGCCAAGAAAAAAGTTATTTTTTATCAAGATACTGCGCGGTTGCACACGTGTGCAGTCTAATTGTCAAAATTGCATAAATTAGGTTACAAACTGATACCTTACCCCCCATATTCTCCGGATTTAGCCCCCAGTATCTATTTCATATATCCAAACCTAAAGAAATGGCTCTGTGGAAAGAGATTCAGCTCCAACGATGAAATTATTAATCAAACAAATGCCTATTTTATGGACTTCAAAAATCCTATTCTATGGAAGGGATGCAAAAATTGGAGAAACGTTGGACTATTGAGCTAAAAGGAGATTATGTTAAAAAATATTTTTTTTTTGCAAAAACAAAAGTTTATTGGAATAGTCACAGAATTATTGATATGCCCTCATAGCTACGAGGGTGATAACTTGGAATCTTATGTTTTCATATACCCAGAAATTTTATTTAATTTATTGATATGTCCTCATAGCTACGAGGGTGATTACTTGGAATCTTATGTTTTCATATACTCAGAAATTATACTATGTAATACATTACAGTTTACTCGTAGCTATGCCAGAAAATAGAGCAGATAGAATTTTTGTATTATTGTCAGATTTTATAACTTCCATAGATAAGGACAAACGTGGGCATTAAAATTTTATCGCAAAGCTGTTACAATAATGTTAATTTTTTTATTCGTCCGTTTATTAAGGACAAGATGGTTCTACAGAATAAACCAAAACTGTCACTAGCTCAATGACTTTCCTATGACGGATATGTAGTGGTAGCAGTTGTAAATTTACTTAAGTTTTCTGCAGATCAAAGCGTTTTAAATTCAGTGTAGGCATACGGCCGCCAACATCTTCATTATGCTATTGTCTGGAGAGCAACATTCAGTTCAATTTAATTTAGAACAAATTTTAATTCTGATAAAACCCTTGATGTCTTTGCCACAAAACCCTACCACTGTGTATCTTTTTAATAAATATCCCTACTGCAGCAAACACATCCAGGGCATTTAATTCTTAAGTGTGAAATTAACAATTAATTTCAAGCATTATGAATTAAACCGTAACTAAAATCGACATAAGAGGAAAAACATGAAACGGTTCAACGACTCCCATGAGTTTACATGACATCTTTTTATAACACAACAAACAACCGACAACAAAAAGCGCTGCCCGATGGACCGACCGACAACCAGTCTCGCAGTTGGGCATTAGTGGACGCTGCCACATGAATGCGGCATCGCGAACCTAACCACAGATGGAGCATAGCGAACAGCAGCAGCCGCAGCATCATCGCCACCAGGAGGAGCTGCATGTGTGTGTAAGAGGAGACCTTTTTGAAAGACTAGAACGAAACGCAATTTTCGCACCACGGTTTTGGGTGTAACATTAATTAGCCACCACTCAGCCAGCGAGAAAGCCAGCTAGCCGGCAAGAAGATGCAGCCGAAACAAACCGACATATTACGTACATATTATACTCGTATGTAGGTACATATTATATGGATGCAATATCAAACCAGCACCAACCATACTGGCAGGTATTAAATAAACTAGAAGACACTGGACTAGTTTAGTGGTCACAACACACTGGGGGAAAAGACACATATCCCACAGTATGAATGAAAGGAGGAGATTTTAACAGTAGAGGTATTCAGTAAGGACTGAGATTTTCATGCCATGATAAGTGTTAGCAACTTGGGGACTCATAAAGAGTTTTACATATCGCCTGAATATCCTCTTTATGGATAATGGCTATTGCAAGGAGCTGGGTAGGAGCCGGTGTACTATTTTCATATGCTTAATGCGTATTCATAGAATTATTTATGTTTATTTACGCGTACTATGACTCTGGAATGAAGGTAATGACTACCTGTGGTTCAGTTCGGCTTGCAAATTCTCTACGCCTCTATTTATTTGCGGTGCACAGTGGTTTGAAAACATAAAGTGGTGGTTTGAAACATAAAATATACGTAGCAACTTAACCGGTGTTGTATATGTTTGGGCCAAGGACGAATCTGTGGAATAAAATACAAACGTGCTTCCTGATTTTAGGCTTTACAGCTCTAGAGGATACATACTTCCATTGACCTCGAAGTTACAGTTTAAATCCTGTGTTGCAATTGCACCATATTGGAACATATTTTTATATAGAACCCATAGAATAGACCTAAATCTAAGGCCCGCAGCTGTTTAAGCACACAATAAACCCAAAGTTGAATAAATGACTAATGGTGCGTGATGTGTCATCAGGCATTAACTGGAGCACTGTTTGCACCTTGCACGGAGGCATGCAAATTTTTTTTTACTAAAATTCGCTGTAGGGTCACTCTGATTAAGCCCAATTGCATGGTCCACCGACTGGTTGATGTTTCATCGTTTTCTGCCACATTGGCAACCACAGACGAGATATTCTCGCCCGAACGAATAGTCTGGTGGCCACGCCTTGTAAGTTATCGTACGGTTTCAGTCTTATCGAGTCAAGCCTCTAAGCCGGAAGAGCGTTTATTTACGTAACTGCTTAAGTGGAAATGAGCCTCGTCGCTTTTGATGACTTTCGACACAAAATCGTTCTCTTCGTTGTTGAGATTGGGGGAGGCTTGTCAGCTATTCACAAGCGACTGACGGTCATCAGGCATTAACTGATGCACTCTTTGCACATTGCACGGGTACCTACATGTGAAAGTCTTTTATTAAGTGCGTCTGGTGGCGCCCAAATGCATGGGACGTAAACTGGTTGATGTTTCATCGTTCTCATCGACATCGGCAGCCACAGATAGCCAAGCCTTGTAAGGTATCGTGTGGTTCCATCCGATTTGGAAATTTACGTCGAAACTTACGCTGCGTGAACACCACCGACCAAATATTGCTTAAAAAATCGATTTTATTATTCCACGATTTTGAAAAATATTGCGCTACATTGCTTGTCCGTTTGTAAAGGGTGGTCCAACTAAAACGCACTATGTTAATTGTTAATAAAACAACAAGTTTATAGAGAATTGTATTATGATAGAAGGATCTATGACAATTATGTGTAAAACAAAATATCGGAAAAGAGAGCTAGCCAAGGCTTCGGTAGAATACCTCTATCCGACAATCCATATTTTCAATGAATCTGAGACATAACGGAGGTTAAATGTCGTTAATATACCGAATTATCTTATCCTTTCGCTCTTGGACGGAGGTTAAATGTCGTTAATATACCGAATTATCTTATCCTTTCGCTCTTGAATTGTTCTTGGCTCATTGGCGTATACTTTTCTGTTAAATATCCCAAAGAAAGAAGTCCAAAGGTGTCAAATCATATGATCGTGCGGTATTATGTAAGACCTTATGGCCCACGAATGGATTAACCATATTGATCTTGTAAAGGCAGCGGATTTTGCGAAAATTTTTATGAAATCTGATGTACAGGGTGTCTGCCGGGAAAAAATACTAATTTGTGTTAACGCAATTTTGGTAAACATTACTCTTGACAGATCGTATTTAGCAGACGTGAAGTAGAGACATGGCAAATTTATTATGGAAAAATAATCGATAAACCAAATCATCGATTACTGTGGCGATGAGAAAGTTACGTAAAACTTTTTGGAGAAACAACGTGCCAGCAAAACGCACTATTTATTGTGTAGTGAATGAATTCGATGGAAGAGGGTCTGTAGCTAATAGGCCCAAGCATGGATCACAACGTACTGCACGATCGGCTGAAAACATTACTGATGCTCAAAAAAGTGTTCAAAACAATCCATCAACCTCACTTCGAACCCGTGCTCAGAAGCGTGGTCTAACAAAGAACAACTTTGGCCACAATTTTGCACAAGGATTTGCATTTGTTTCCGCTTCTTCCACAAGACCATTTACGCCACCGTACATATGCCAATAGAATGTTACAGCTCAATGGATATGTGAATAAACTGAATAGTTGGTTCTGGGCAATGGGAAACGCTCAAATTATTCATCAGTCACCTTTGCATCCATTAAAAGTGACAGTGCAATTTGGTCAGGAGGAATCATTGGACCTCATTTCTATGGAAATTAAAACGGCGTAACGGTACCCGTCAATGGGGAGCGATATCATGCTTTAGATAACATGTGGTATCAACAGGATGGTGCCACATCGCATACAGCCAGGATTACAATGAAATAACTGCCAGACCTCTTTCCACAACAAGTTATTTCAAGAAATGGTGAAGTTCATTGGCCCCTATGGTCGCCAAATAAGACTGCTCCGGACCTCTTTTTGTATAGATATCCGAAAGGCAAGGTTTATGCAAACAAACCAGAAACGCTTGAGCATCTCAAACAAAATATTCGTGATGAAATTATAAAATATCGTGTGAAATATGTGAGAATGTACTCGTAATGAAAAATGTGTTCAACTGGCTCGCATTGGTGAGGCTAACAGAGGCGGACATTTAGTTGATATTGTTGTTTAGCTGATATTGTACGAGTATATTGTACACCTTCCCGACGGAAACACAAAGCCATTAGCAAATAAATAACAACGTCCGATAGGGTGATTAATTATGCGCCACCTTGTAGTATTGAACTTGCTCCTTTAAAGGATATTAACTTAAATTACTATAAAATAGAGATCATCTTCCTTTGAAATTTATCATAGATTTAATATTCTAAGGCGTCCGCCCTTCTACGTGTCCAAATGTCCATCAAAAGCATGTTAGCGGTTTATTGAACTAAACGATCATTAAATTTGCTGGTTGATGACTATTAAGGATTGTACATGGGCGTAATCGGATTAAAGGAAACAAGCCACTAAAGGTACCTCTGTAAAAGTACACAGAAAAATGTTATTTAATTTGATAAGTTCGTGCATCTATTTGATATACTTGGACCTCATTTTGCAAATAACAATAGTTTCTCTGATTTTATATACGTAGAAACTTTCATTAATTCATAATGTACAGCACTGGATGAACATTTTGAATAATTGTGTAGAAAACTGTACATCTGCTTAAATTGTACTCGTACAATTGCATGAAGAACACTGTACATCAATTTAAGAAAAAAGTAGTTTCTTGCTTCAGCCTAAGTCAGAATTGAGACCATATTCCTATTGAACATTTATTTTGATAGAAACCTTAATTTGTTCCAAAAGCAGTTGTATAGACTAATAGTTGGAAGCAGGGATGACTGCAGTTTTGGTTAACGCTCCTTAACCATCATTCGAACCCAAGCTATGAATGTGATTCAACCATGATCAGCGGCTATACACTTAAGAGCAGACAGATTCACATTAAACGAGAACTGCTGTCAGTTAAGTTTACCAGCCAACAAAGGTAACACAATAAAAATCCCTCGAGTGTGTACATGTGTGTGCATATGTTTTGTTATGTTGTGGATAAGGCAGTGTGGTTTAAATGTTTAATAACTTTTTTAAATTTATTTATATATATATTATTTTTAATTTAGAATTTTGTGAAGCAAACTTGGGAATTTGAAATGGAACACTACACAACAGAACAATCTAGTAAATTGTTTTGACGCTGTGTGCTTATCGTAGCTTTTTTAATGTGCGTACTGGTCCTTCGGAACACCCGCAGGGGATGAGTGGGGTCGCCTT
Source organism: Hydrotaea diabolus (assembly GCA_963513945.1). Lineage (NCBI taxonomy): Eukaryota > Metazoa > Arthropoda > Insecta > Diptera > Muscidae > Hydrotaea > Hydrotaea diabolus. Next base: position 120,033,299 of record OY740720.1, read on the forward strand.
AATTTTCTTAGGTGAACCCAAGAGCCCCCCTGCTAGATTAAAATACTTCTCGATTTAATCTTATTTATCCTCTATGTTTGATGGTGGCATAGAGCGTGTAGACATTGCTACCAGTCAGAGTGTGCGGAGCTCAAACTCGAAGTAGACGTGTACTACGAGGCCAGAGACTCAAGTCTGGTGCCGCGGGTGATCTGGAGCCCCTTGAACTTTTGTTCTATCCAGATCTGCTGGGAACGGACCTTCGGGAAGTTTCGCGGTGGCTGTGGTTTATACATAAATCGCAGGTAAAGTGTATGCTTGGCGTGGAGTTGCGTAACAACCGGGTGCTACGACCCACATAGTATCAGAGGTGTTAAATAGACCTCAGCCCCTCACCAAGAGGAAGGTGAAGCCCGCTCAGTTGATCCTTAAATTGGTCGAAACGAGTGGTCGTTAGTAAATATAATCATATGTTTACCAATTACTCCAACTCAGCACTCAAGTGGGCAGAATGTTGCATTTTTCATGGACGATACCAACAAGGGGCATGTCGATTAAGTTTATGGGACGTTTAATTGATTTTTTGGTGCTTGTGAATTAAATTGTTGATTCCTAATGGGATGTTAAGAATTATAAGTATGTAAAAGTATGTACTCAATTAACTAGTTTCAGACCAATATTTTTACTACCACCTTTTGTGTGCGTTCGAACCACTGTGTGTGTGGCAAGTGTGCGTATTTCTCCATCTCCCCATACAATGAATTTCTTTGGGTGAAAATTGATGGTTGGATTCTGATCGTGTTAAGATTGTTATACAGAGTATGCATGGTCATACATATTTATACATTCTTACCATAAAGTTAAGCCCATGCGTTGTTTCTATTGTGCTCCTCTCCAGGCTGTTTTTCATACTTCTGCGGAAATTTGTTGCCCGAACATCTTGGCGGCAGGAAAATATTAAAAAAAAACAAGAACAGTTGTTATGGCGACAGTTAATAAATCATAATTTTCGACCTGGTTTGATTACTTTGGTATCGGTTTTGTGGTATAAATTGAATTGAAAGCAGCTCATCATCAATTAGTATGCAGGTGGTGCATATATATTTTGCGGATAAGACCAGGAAGATATTGTGAATAGTTTACATGTACAGTTTGGAAGCCAGAAATTTAAATCCTTACTTTAAAATTATAAGTGCAATGTAGGTTTGGTTGAATAACCGCTGTTGAGAGCGGGACTTACTACGAGTCCATAAGTAAACCCCATGGGATACTTTTTAAAGAGGAAAATAGGAGAAAAGAGATATAGAGTTTCCGAGAAGGAAGAGGAGCGAATACTTAGGGAGCTTTAAAACCACTTGAAACTGTGGAAAAAATATGCTAAATAAGTAAGCTGCTCACTAGCAACCGAGATAGTCGAATAACCTAATACCTTGGTAAGTAAGTGGTAAATTAGTTAGCCTGGGACATTGGTATATCATATGTTTTACAGTATATTCGTATGGTGAAGATTTTCAGTTTAGTGACCGAATCGCTGCCCTTCCTGCCACATAGGTTCCTCATGTTGATTTCCGATACGTTGCTGAGACCAGTGACTCGGGTAAGCGTGCTATTGCTTCGTTGGATTTGTTAGACCAATCTAATAAATTCTAAATTACATGCGGTGTTATATACTCAAAAAAAATGCTAAATTCAGGTAAAAGTACACTAAAATTCAGCTCATATGGCTCCCAATATCTCTATACTCAATTAAAGATTTCAGTTTAATATTTGGTTTTAACATACCTAAAATTTAACTATTTCGCAGAATTGAGATCAGTCCAGATAAACTTACAAATTCCTTGTTCTTAGTAAAATATTATTTGATCATACTTAAAATGGGTAAGATTTTTATCAAATGTTTTTTAATTTGGTAGTAAAATAAGTAGAAATGGTATTGTTTTTAGTACAATATTATAGAACAGCATATTCAAATTCGGTAAACTTTCTATAATTGTAATAATTTTTTTTTAATTATTGCATTTATGTTTAAAAATAACTAACTTAAGTGTACAAAATTCTACTTGACAGCATTATATAATTTTTCACGTGAACTACATATAAAGGGTTTTCCGATAGGGTGATAACAATTTCGAATCTTTAATTCGACGCACCCTCAAACATTTTTAATGATCTTTCAGTGTCAAAACCTTAGTCGAATTCAACATTTTCATCATGGTAAAGTTCACTTAAGAGCAACGTTTAGAAATCATTAAAAATTACTAACCAAATTCTGGGTCGGTGGTCGCAAAATAAAGAGCTCTTATTCCAATTTTCAGCCGTAATACGAGTAATCGTCCCACCCGACAGGATGAGCTAAGTAGCTCACTGTCGGCTAAGTGGTTCAAAGGTAGTCAGATCCTGACCACGCTTCTACAGGGTGGAGCGCATTAATTTGCTTATTTGGGAATGAAATAAAAAAAATTATGAAGATAAAAAAAATATTTTATATTTTAATTATATTGAACAGGAAGGGAATTTTTAAATTGTATGGTTTTAAATAGTGTGTCGACCTTCGCTATCCACACTGCTGGATACGTTTTCTGAAGTGTTGATGAACTCAAACAAGCATGTCCAATGGTATTCTGCCAATTTTAGCCTCAATATTGTTAATTAAGTACTCCAAGGTGTTAGGACGGTTGATATACAACTTCGTCTGCAGGTACACCAAAGGAAAAATCGCATGAGACTAAGTCTTGTGAGCGTGCTGGGTTACATCACCCCTCAAAGATATAGTCCGTGCAGAAAACTTTGCCTCAAACGTTTTTTGGTAACCCTAGCTGTATGTGCAGTGGTTCCTGTTGGAACCATGTATCCTCTAATTGCATTGCCTCAGAAGCCGGCTGAAAAAAGTCTGGAAATACCAAGAGCAAGTGATTGTTTATTACCAAAGCGTTTCGGAGATTACAGTACTGCTGCTCTAACTCCTCGATGTTTTGTGGTGTTGTAATCCTTCTCTCAGTTCCCCTTCTTATACATAATACATTCCCTGCTATTCTCAATGAAGTTACCCAATTTACAATAGATTTTCGTCCAGGAACACGTCCGCGTGGGGGAACAGCGAATCGTAAACGAAAAGCACGCTGCACTGCAATTATCGAGTGCGCATTTGAAAAATATGCTTCAATACAAAATGGCCTCTCCTCACGTGTCCAATGCATGATAGCAACTGAAAGCAGCCACTCTTTACTTTCTGCGACCTACAGTGCCACGACAACCTGCAGTGCAAAAAAGCAAATGCCGCGCTCAACCCTGCATTTGCCAAATTTCTGCAAATATTGCAATAATAAACATTGACAGTGTGCGCTATTTAAAATTTTAAATTTGAATCGGCTTTAAAAATAAAAAGTACTGATGATTTTTTCAAATTTCTGGTTTTATTGGAAAGATCGAACTTTGTCATTTAATAATGGAACACAATATCATGCATTTTCCATTGTTTCGGGTAGAATTTCCTCAAGGGACCTTTGATTTCCTGTTTTGAGGCTTCAATTGTTTTTAGATGCTATTCGTACCATTTATCCTTAATGGCTCCCCACAGAAAATAATCCAATGGGCTTAAATCACAGTCCCGAGGCAGCCAATTGACATCACAATTTCGTCGGATTATTCAATTTGCAAAAATAGTGCTTAAACTATCAATGGTTGCGTTGACTGTGTGACATGTGGCCTCGTCTTGTTAAAACAAATGTCGTCTAGAGCATTCTCTTGAATATTTCGAAACCAAAATTCGCTAAGAATGGCGCGGTAATGCTCACCGTTGACAATAACCGCGACACCTTTGCTAATTTGCGAAGAAATATGACCCAATGACGCAGCCAGCCGAAAACAGTTACTCGTTGTAGATGCATGCTTCTCAATAGTCACGTGTTGGTTCTCTGAACCCCATATGCGCCAAATGTACTTATTGAAATAACCACCGAGATGAAAATAAGCAAGATATTGCTATACAATAGTGTAATCAGAAGATAGAAGAGATAATAGAATCCTCATTTCTACTTCACAAGGTTTAAACCAAACGAGGTTTAAATGCTCTGTAGTCAAAACACAAAATGGAAATGTCTGGATTTATTGGACTCAACCTCTATTTCACAAGGTTAAACCTAATCTGTTTTCAAATTCTAATTTATGGGAACGCTCTAATGACGCTCAAAGGCCTACAGTAGTACGTACAATACCGCGCATAAGAATCACTCCGACTCTTCAAATCAAGAGTTTTATAAAACTAGAGTTCTCCACTCTACAACTAATACAGTTGATATACCACTTTGAACAAAGAAGAGTCGCATAACACTGAAATCCATGTCAGGATTCGCTATTGAATTTTACTTTAATGCGTATACCTATTTTTAGGCTCTTCTAGAGCAGATCCAATAATACAAAATAAAGCAATCATAAAAAAAATATTTTTTTAATATATCGTCAATTTTTTTAAACTTTAAGTTAACTTGAGCATAACTCTAACAAATCCAAATAGTAGTTGATATATTTGAGACCGCCATAACGGTCGAAGTTATGGGCAAAACACAGACGTAGATCGGTACCCGGTACACATTTTTACGAATGTGGCACATTTGAACGCCCGTAAAAATCTTTTAATGACGCTTAAGCTGTTTTGTAAATCCTTTGTTAAATGTTAACAAATACGCCCCCCCCGCACACTGTTTATCTTTTAAAAAAGTAAAGTTTAAAAATCACTAATCTGTCACACAAAAAGCCGTCAAAACTGCCCGCGCACACGCAGCAGCCTGCAATTACGCATGCTCACACCCTATTAAAGTGAAAATTTTCAATAAGAAAAAAGTATGTGTACATATGTATTTTGGAACTTACAGACAGACAACGTCGCGTCGAAACCACCCAATAAAGATTTGAGACACACTTTCGATCTTATTTTTCGTGATTGGGGTACAATTGTAGCAGTCAGTCAGCCGTGGTGGTGGTGCTGGCACTGCTGATGGCGGTATGGCGTTCCAAAAGGCAACAGCAAATGCATTAACGCCTCATCAAATGTGGCAATGCAGACAGACGGACCGAGTCAGTGATTGTCAACCAGCCGTCCGTCTGTCCGGGGTGTGTGATTTGGGGGCTTAAGTCCAATGCCTGACTGTGACACTTTTATGATCGTAAAACTGTCAAACAAATTGACAAACGCAATGCATGAAATATGTTTGTATGTAATCGTTGGCCTTAGATAAATTCCTATAAGCTGGGACCACCTACTTGTAGGCTACGCTTGTTTGGCTGCTGCTGCTGGTGGTCGGCCTGTAATCAGTGACCACCTAAAATTGTGATTGGAATTGAGTGAAACGCCCAGTTTTTGCGCTCACAAGCGGACAATTTTTGTTATAGCAGCAGCAGAGGCTCGTGTAACAAAAGTTTTATTTTTTTAAAAAGTCCACGAAAAAAATCCAAAAAAAAAATTAACATAGAGAAATGTAAAGTTAGGGACCAAGTCAACCAAAAAATCCATTTATTTTATTCGGCGATGATAAAATTTGTTATAGTAATCAATTAGTGAGCGTTTTTTATAGTTTTTTATATATATACACTATATATTGAAAACGAATCATGATTGATCACATAAAAATGTTTATAGCATGCAAAGTGTTGCTTTCGTTCGCATTTGTAGTGGCTGGCCTTCGATTGGGATTTTATGTGTCGTTACTTTAGGTTTATGGCCAACTCTTTACGGCTTAGGTTATTTTATATTCTTGGGCATAGTTTACACATTCTTTTATGTTGATTTGCTGTAATTAAATGTTATTCTTTTTTTCTTTCCTTTGAGAGGAAATTTATATCATTTCTAATGGATTTAGAAGTGTTTAGCTGAGAATGAAGAGCTACGATTAGAATGTCGGCATATTAAGAAACGAAAGTGAAAAGCTTTCATGGATAAAAATTAGAAAATAAAGAAACTCATCCCGTATCAAATGAACGTTTCTTTTCAATAACCTACAAAACACTCGTAATGCAAAATATTTGTGTTGTTTAAGTTTAAAAGAATGTCGTCATTCAAATGTTATTGAAATCTGTTTGTATGTATCAGTCATAGATTAGTTACATCTGAAATTGGGATATACATTTGAATGGGATATGCGCAAACATGAACCAGTTAAATCCATTTTTTACAGGGTTTGTACTTTATACAATCATTATATGCATACTGCTGGCAATTAAAAAAATGCTCACCAAATTTACATACTTTCCGAAGGGTTCGTTTTTAACAGGAAGCTGCAAAAGGCAATGAATCCTTAAAATACCTGATGTGCCTCAGTCCAAGCTGTTAGTGTTCCGCTGTCTTCATTAGTAAAATTTATAAACTTTTAACAATGATTGTTGTAAATGATTGATAGAAATTACCTAGATTTCAATCGAAGTAGCAAAATTTAACATTATCATCGGTGTAGGCAGCATTGGTTTCGTTGGCGCGTATATATAAAGTGGTTCAACCATAATGCACGATGTTTCGCCTAATTTTCAGCAAACCGGGTCAGCAGGAAATGTGAAAACACCTTTGCTTGCTCGCCCAGTTCGTTCTGCTGAAAACATTGATGTTGTCCGCGATGAGTGGCAAAAAAGACGTCAACCTCGATTCTTTAATGGTTTGATAACGGATATTTAACGGCCGTGTTATCTCAAATCGTGGCGATGTTAACTGGCCGTACAGATCATGTGTTTTGACACCGACAGACTTTTTCCTTTAGGGATATTTAAAGGAAAAAATGTACGTCCATAAGCCAAGAACAAGTCTTCAAGAGCTAAAGGATGAGATAATTCGGCGCATTAACGACATTTAACCTCCATCACAAAAATTATGGACAATCGGATAGAGGTATGCCACCAAAGCCGTGAAAATTATATTGCCGCTATTTTATTACATCCATAATTGCCATAGATCTTTCTATAGGGTGATCCATCTAGAGGTATTTTTTCATAACAAAAAAAATATAAAAATTCAAATCAAGTGTGAAATCTTTATTGGTAATTTGAAAGGACATTTTATGGCATTTATTTTTTGAATATAATTTCCTTTAAATCAACCTCAGGGTTTCCATTCTGAGGCTCCAATTTTGGATGACTCGTTCGAGCATTTCGTCCGGTATGGCATTGATGGCACGCGTAATGTTACCTTCCAAAACCTGAATCGTAGCTGGTTTGTCAGCACAGACTTTGGACTTTACGTAACCCTAAAGAAAAATGTTTAAAGGTGTGATATCACTCGATCTAGGCGGCCAACTCACCTGTCAAAAACGTGAAATTAGATGCTTTTCGAAATGAAACCAAGTTGTCGTCATGATTACTGGCTTCAATTACAGGTAGCATAAAGATCGATATCATGGCGCGATAGCGAGAACCATTCATGGTTACCTTCCGGCCATCATCATTTTTGCCAGCTTATAATCCGCACCAAACCGTGGTTTTCTCTGGGTATAATGGCACCTCTTGAACCTCTTCTTGTTGTTCTTATTTATTGACTTTGCCGTTGAGCCTGAAATGGGCCTCATCAATGAACAACATTTTTGTCCAAAAACGTTGCTTATTAAATGTTCATTTCCATAATACGGATGCACAAATTGGAGGCGTTTTTGCGGTGTTAGTCTTTCCATGATGAAATGGCAAACAATACTGAAAAGAAACAAAAATGAAGTTTAACACAACTCATGCGTAATCGGTAAAAGAACCCTATTGAAAAAATAACTCTAGATTGGTCACCCGTTATAATATTAAAAAATATTAAGATAAATCTCCGCAAACTTTTTGTTTTATTTACAATAAACGTAGTGCGTTAAAGTTGGACCACCCTTTGCAATGATTAGGGTTTTTAATTTCCCCTAATTTACATACGCGACATATTTTATGAAGTCCCGGATTCCTTGACGGACGAACAATTTTTGAAATGTAATTTACGACCCATATATATTGACTTTGTAAATAAAAACAAACTTAAAAATAAATTAAAGGAAGTCAATTTATCGAATTATTGCAAAGCAATTGTTTAAAAGATATAATATTTTTATATCATTATAAAAATATATCTGAATGGCTGGGTGTCATTTCAATACCAAATCCATTGTTGCTACTATCGCCCACGGTCTTACCTAGAGATGGGATTTTACCCGGTATTTACCCGATATATGAGTAAATACCTGTAAAATTTCTTTAGTAATTTATTTGGGTATTTACGGAAGCTTTTACATTGAAATTATCTGATATGACCTTATTGAAAAATCCAAAAAACATGTGTTGGTGTAATCTTTTAATTTGTGTTATATTTTTTATTTGCAGAATTTTGATCGTCTTCGACGATCATCCTCGAGGAATTCTAATTTTTAAACAAAAAGTTGTAAATACTTCTTTAAATGTTTTGTTAGTTTTTAAGAATATGAGGGTATGACTTCACACAGTTCCTAAAATCTTAGAAGCAAAAAAGTTTAAGCAAATCCATTGAAATGAAAACAAATAAAAGTGATACTTTCAAGACGACGTTTTCAACAAAGATCTCTAATTTCATGCGAACGGAACAAGGGCAGCTATGGTAGTGAAAAAATGGTAAAATCGAATATTTCAATGTTGGGAACTAAAATTTTTTTAAAAAACATGGCTAAATATTAGGAAAAAATTGTTAAAAGCGTTGCGAGTAGCGTTAACCTGAAAATTGGAAGTCATATTCGCAGAAATATTCAGCGTTTTTTGTATTAAAATTGGATTACAAATATTTGTCGCAAAAAAATATGCGCAAAGTTAATTATTCAATACTCGTATAATAAAAATTGCTAAATTTCTGAATAATTATTCAACAAATAGCAAAACTTGTAACATTTTAAAAGCAGTATCTACGAATCATGGCACTTATAAACTTTTAGGTAATTTTTTTTCAATTTACCCATTCATAGGGTATAACCCATTTTTCCATCTCTTGTCTTACCTCATCTTTAAAGAATTTAATAATTTCTTATGGGAAAAGACTCAATTTATGACATTCTTGGTACATTCAGGGCAGCTTCCAAAGTTATTAGAGTTATGACTGCGTCCCATGCTTCGGCAGTTTATGAAGCTTTTATATTTATGATTCACTGACTTATATACTTAGTAGGGACATAAATACTGTTACACACGTTTTATGCTGTAAAATAAAAAGTACTGAATGGTTTTGGACCAAATATTTTTTAATATATTTATTGATGTATATTGTATCCAAAATGAATCTTCTTAGTCGAAATGTCCTCCTTTTGCCTTTACACACGCCTTAAGTCGCACTGGCCAATCGTCAATAGCTGCACGAACCTCGTCCATTGGAAAATTGGCCACAGCTCGAACCAAAGCAATCTTAAGAGATCCAATGTTGGGGTATTTTTTGTGACAAACCTTGTCCTCTATAACCGTCCACAATTTGTAATCCAATGGGTTCAAAACTGGACTGCCTGAGGGCCATTCTTTAGAGGAAATAAACGCTGGCAAATTGTTTTGAAGCCCGGCCTGGGACGTTTTAGCCTTATGGGCCGGCGCAGAATCCTGCTGGAAAATCCATGGCTGGTTTTGGAACAGGGAATTGTTAGGAGGCTTCACATCAGCTTCCAAAATGGTTTCTTGGTAAACTTTGGCCGATGTTTTGACTTCTTGTTCGCAGAAATGAAGGCCAGTGACCCTATCGTAAGAGACACCCCACCAAACCATGACTGAAGCTGGGTGATGACCCTTTTCCACCCTTGGGATCAGTTCAGATTCTTCCTTAGATGACTGCGCATACACTCTATTATTTTGCTTGTTAAATTTTTCCTGAACGGTAAAAATTTTTTCATCGGTGAACAAAATTTGTCTGTGCAAATTATCAGCGTGCTTCACCAAAAGACGTTTGCATTTTTCAATCCTATTTTTTTAAAGCTGCAGTCAATAAATGTCCGGTACGTCTTTTGAAAGCCACAAGTCCCAAGTCTTTTTTAATGAGTTGACTCATGGACTTTTGCGTGATATTTATCTCACGGGCCATGATTTTCTGTTTTCGGAGCGGATTTCTGTGAATTCTTGATTTAACGGCTTTGATGACATGCGGTGTTCGAACACAGCGTGGGCGGCCCCACCGGTGGCGGTCTTTTACATCTCCAGTCTCCTTAAACAGTTTTTTGCATCGGTAGACGAACATGCGGCTAATCCCTAGCGGCCGGAGTGTTTTTTGAAAATATCGTTTTTTTTCATTTCACACTTGAAAAGCGGTATACATTATCTGACCACTCCATGATGAAAGTTAAAACAACTTTAAAATCCCGTACAGACTGACGCTATTGAGGTTAGCTTTCAAAATCCATATGACATTAACGGGGTGTGTTTAGTTCTACTATTGAAATGGGTGTTTTCAATGTTGTAACAGTATTTATGTCCATACTAAGTGTATTGGTGCATTTTATAGAAGATCAAACTTTTAAATCGCCTAATTTTCAGACATCCGCCGCGTTGTGATGTAAAACTCAAGCGACATATCTTTGTTGAAATCTTTTATTACACATTGATATAATACGAGTATACTTATACTATGTTTTTAAATTATTTGTTATAAAGTTACGATTACTGATATGAGGAGTTACTATATAAATTTTTGTCATTAAACAAAAAATAAATGCTGTATATTTTATTACTATAGGGTGATCAATAATTTTTCGTTTTTTCGTTCGTTTCGTGTTAAACTTTTTTTCTTTTCAATATTGTTTGCCATATCATCATGGAAAGACTTACACCGCAAAACCCAAGGTGTGTAACATTAACGCCTTACCGGTCGAAATGCTCGAACGACTCATCCAAAATTGGACCCTCAGAATGCACACTCTGAGGCGTAGTTGCGGAGAACATTTAAATGAACTTATATTCAAAAATTATAATGGCATAAATAGCCTTTTGAATGAACAATTAAGATTCCACACTTGATTTGAATTTTTGTATTTTGAAAAAAATACCTCTAGTTTTTCCTTTTTCAGCCTGAGGGCGAAACATACGAGTAATATAAATGAATGTCAAAAAATTGTCAAAGCACTTTGAAAAATACAATCACACCTACAGGGCGTTGTGCTGTGATCTTGAATCTTGACTTAGTCTTTTGCGTTAACAAAATTTAAAACGAAATTCACGGGATCCCTTGGCAAATTTTTGGGACACGGGAAATGAAATTGTAAACATTTTCCCAGTTTTGCCGCTGGAAAATCCCGGGATATAAACCCGAACCATGATCAATGACAGGTATAAACCAATTTTTCTGCGGCGGGTTCCTTCACGGAATTGCCGACGACTTTAAAGGTTGGGAAATCACGATTGATATTGGCTTTAAATAACAGGTTCCGGCCTATATTTTTTTCGGTACAACATTTATAATGTGCAGAGCTAAAAGACTTGAGAGAAGGTCCTCAGAAATTTAAAATAAAGGTTAATAAGCAGCAACTATTCGATTTTATAAACTCTTAGTAGGAATTCAGACACACTAGACTCCGTTACAACGTTTGACTTCTCAGGCAAAGTCTAAAGTGTGGAGTCCTTTAAAGTACTGAAGTCGGAGCGAAGTCGCCCAAATATTGCCAAACTTTGCAACCCTGGTGGCTACTTAATTCACCCCTCATGAACTCCACAAACTCCCGGACAGAATACATGACGACAGACAATTGTATATTCGTTACACTCTTTCTTTATTGTGGTGCTATTCCCTCCCAATCCCCCCATCAATATTGATTATTGTTTACGAAAACCCATTGCAACATGTGGCATGAATGGCTTTTTAAATGAAAACCCATCAATAACAATCCCTTTAAAAAAAGGCACCCAGCAACAACATATGTTTGTGAAAAGCAACAATTTGAATTACGGCCAGCCATTGCTTCCTTCGATATTATTACCAAAGTATAGACATGGGCTGCCAACCACCCACTGAACCAACAACCAGATTAATTAATACGTAATGGACAACAGCATCACCCAAACAACCCACCCGCCCCCACAAAATGCGCTTAATACGAGACACCTTTTAGCGACAATAATGTCGGCCGGCCTGGTTGGAATGCGAAATACGAGTACCAACCAACGGGTTGAACTTTTCATAATTATCGCGATTCTTTAACGATAGCATGTTTAACGGCAACATAAACGTCGACAATGCATGGCGATGTTGCAAAAGCTGTTGTTGCCGTTACAGGATGATGTTGCTGGGGCGGCTCAGCCGTAGATGTTGTTGTTGTTCATTACCAACGTATTGTGATTTAAGGAGTTTAGGCCATCACACTGCTTCCGTTGCACCATTTCTACGCAATAGGAGATACAGACGTTTGCTCAAGGTTTACTGGCCGTTGTTGTTGCTGCTGTTGCTATTACTTCAGCTGCGGCTGGCTGGATCATGTGAATGGCTTAGCATGTATGCAACAACACCACCATAAGCCATATTGCTACAAACAAGTAGCAACTGTAACTACTTGCCGGCTTTAAATTAAAAATGAGTAGACTCTTTGGGTAAGCTTGCAGCTAAAATCAGTTTAATAAATAGGGGGAAGGTAACCAATCTAGTGATTGTGGATATCATCTCACATAGCCGAAAGATTTGGTACAGCAACGTTCAGGCTAAGCTAATTTTTTGAACATAAAAGAGTTTTTCTAATGACAAAAATTTGAGGAACCTTATTTCGCCAATGAAAAGTTTTACAGTCGAACCTGGATATTTCGCCAATGAAATGTTTTCCAATTGAATCTGGATAAGTGGAAATCCTCAATAAGTGAAACATTGTGGTCAGTTTTTGCTTGATGTAAATAAAACTAATCTTTTTCATCTTTGTTTCTCGACGTTTCGCTGGCTTTTTTCCAGCATCTTCAGGAGAAAATAATTTATTGAAAATCCTATTGACACAAATTGAAAAATTTGTTCACAATAGTTCTATGTTCTAATATTGCATTTCAACTTACGATTAATTTAACATCTTATAATTATTTAAACTATTTAAAAAAAAACTGGACTTCACAACACAATTTATTAATAATACAAATAATCACAGAGTATAATATAAGTATAATATTTGGAACTTAATACTAGTATTAGAAATAACTTTTCTCGTCAAAGTATTGCATATTAATTTTGTTTTTTTATGTTTTCTCTCTTTGCCCTTTACTAAGAGAGTTTTTGCGGAGTGCGACGCAGGGTTGTCAGGTTTTTCGATTTCTCGCCAGAAAGTTCACTTAAATTATATTAATTCTATTACTTTTGATGTTTATAAAAAAATACTCCTCTGTTTGTTATCTTTTTAATTGAAGAGTCTAAGAATTGTTCTCATACAAACTGACATAAAAAAAAACAAAAATAATAACCATGCTTTACCCATTAAGTGGGATGAAAATCAAATTACCTCGGTAAGTGGGAAACTGTATTAGTGCGAAACTGTATTAGTGGGATATCTCTTTCAGGTTCGACTGTAGAATAATATTTGCGAAACCCTATTATAGGGTGTACTCTAAAAGAGAAATAAGTTGAACAAAGAATTTTAGGTTTCGCTTTATTTCGTGTATTCGACTCTAGCCGTAGGACTCCCTCTAAAAGAATATTCTTTAACCCGACCAAAACCATCCTACATAGGAGTCGTTCCATGTCAAACCGGACAAAAAATATGCACATGACTCTTTCTTCTCTTCCTTCTATTAAATATATTTTATACTAGTATTTGCAAAAAAAAATAAAAAACTGATCTTTGGTGAAATTTTGATAATGTTGCTGACTTGTGTCTAAAAACAATTTTGTAGATCGGCATTAGTTTAGCAGATTGTAAAGATTGATATCTTCTTGAAAGGTCTTTCGTAGTATCTTGGCACAAGTTTATATTACTCGTACAACATAGTTTCTATTATTTCTTATAAAAATTTTATGATTTTTAATATTAGTTTAAATACAGGGTGGCTAATGAATATTTTTGCTACATTGAGAAACTCAAATAATTTTTTTTTCAGTGTATGAAATTCATTTTTCTTTTATTCATGTTTAAGCTCTTTCAGTTTTATTAAATACGATATAGCTAAATTAGTTCTAAAAAAAATGGAATTCAAATTCCCCCCTGCTCGTTGATGCGTGTGCGGCATCTTACCAAAAAGTTGTTCATTACTGCCTGGAGAGTAAATTGTTTCTCGAATAGATTGCTTTAGTTCATTTAAATTTGTTGGTTTTGCTTTCTGTTTGCCATAACCCCACAAGAAAAAGTCAGGTGCAGTAACGTCAGGCGACCTGGGAGGCCAACAGAATGTGCAGTTTCTGAATATCAGCTTAAAGCGAAATTTTCATAGCAATTTTGTCATAACAGGCCGGACTATGTGAGGAGTTGCAACATCTTGCAACTCCTTACATAGCATCGTAATTCTGGATTGAAAAACTCTCTCAAAATGCTCAAGTAACGGTCTCTAGTAACCGTAACGGTGTGGCCGTTTTTTTTGGAAAAAGTAAGGCCCGTGATGAAATTGCACACTACACTGTGACACGATGTGGATGCAATTCCGTCTCATGGAGTATCTGTAAGCTGAATGCACTCCATTTTCGACAATTTCGTTTGTTTATGTTGCCGTTATAATCGAAATGGGCCTCGACAGACATGAACAGACAGTTCGACATGTTTTCATCCTCCTCCAACATTTGAAGCACATCTAGCAAAATTTTAAGCAAATCGGAAAATCTGCTGCGTTCAGTTTCGTGGCCATTTGAATATTAAATAGAAATAAGTACAAATCTTTGTGCATAATTGACTGCAATGACTGTCTGATTATACCCATTTTAACAGATAAGCTTCATGTCGAATCTCTTGGATTGTTTTGAATGACAGTAGCTACAGCAGCGATTGTCTCCTGCGTCCTAACTGAAGGGTTTCGATGGTAAGGTCTTTTGTTGACTGTCCCATGATCGGCAAAATTGTTAAAAAGTCTCATTGTGATCCATCTGCTCGTTGGATTGCCGCCAAACGTGCGCCTATACTCTCTTTGAACCGTAACTGCGGACTCCCGTGCGTGATAGCGGCGGACAATCCAAATTCTTGTTTCAGTGTCCCAGTTATCCATTTTTGTTAAATCTAAAAATGAGTCTGCAAAATAAAAAAAAATAACTAGTTTCATTAAATAGAAAAAAAGTGCGGATTTCAACAGCCATCCCTTATGTCGCAAGGCTTGCTTAAATTGTTTTTTTTTTTCTAAATTACATTTTACATCATTTAAGATAAGTTTTATACATACGTTTCTTTCAAGACGATCTGCCCCAGAGTTTATTTCTGTAAACACTTATATGATATATTGCAAATCTTTTTTTATATATGCATTATTTGAATTATTGAATCTGCTCCTAACAATAAGTATACGAATCTTAAGTATATTTCAATAATGAATCCTTTGTGGGTCTCTGCTCATTGGCAGGAATTTGCATTAATTTTGTCAAAATAGTATATAACTGGTATGGATCACATATTGCAAATCTCATGTTCCAAACTTTAAACTTTGTGTTTTCTGGTTGCATAAAGTTTTCAAACGGCCTTTTTTAAATAGAAATGTCCTGGGTCGCATTCAGTTAAAAATTTAAAAAGGCGATCTGCATATAATTAAATCCATAATATTGCTTTTAAAAATCGGACCGCCAATTTTTCCCCCGAATTTATTTGGTAGTATATATTCCAAATCCAAATATATACTACGTTTTAAATTTGAGAATGTAGGCGGTGCCACTCCCCTTTTTAAAAATACATCCTTGTATACTCTATGACAAATTACTCGCACACAATGGCATATATTTTATAGATAATCTGCCTAAAGTTATCCCTTTTAAAAAAGGGGCGTGGTACCACCCACTTCGCTTTCAACTCAGAAGGTCTTTGGTTTGAGAAGTTTCTTATTATTTTTAGAAGAAAAAAAGTGTCATTAAATTGCCTTCAAGTTGTTTGTAGCGTGTTATTGCCCTATCGACATTCTTTGTGCGATTAAGCAGGCAATCATTCATAGAAGGCAATCGATAGCAAATTTTGCTTACGAAACTAGTGGTCGTGGTTCCACCCACACAACCCTGCACGTAAAAAGAAAATATCTCATAAACTATCCGAGGTATGAAGACGGGCGGTGCCACTTGCCGTTCAAAAAATTGCATTTATGGCCAAGGGGACCGATAGTAATAAAATTTGAACAGACGGAAGTTATTGAATAGAAAGTTATTATAGACTTTGTTATGGTAATATTGAACAAAGGAGCGTGACACCGCCCAAACAACCCTGAACTAGAAAAGATAATATATCATGAATATTTCGAGATATGACGATGATATTTGAAACATATGGTGATGGCTTGGACTATCCATCCTATGACAAGCCTTAGTAAAATAATTAATTCAGATCCAATTTAGAAGTACTTCCGGATCACAACTTTCCGATCATTTCTACTTTTTTGAATGGTCGTTTATTTTATGGGTTAAATATCCTTTTGAAGTTGCTTTTACCAGAAACATATTAAAAAAATTCCTTACTAGTTCAAATTTGGATTTCATTGTTAGTTTTGCTGTGATTGCGGTCAAAATTATGGACCCATCGGGCCCACAGACCTTATGGTCAAAACAAGCGACCGCTGGTATATGTGCATATATAAGTATGGGTACTCAAATTGAAGGAAATTTTAATACGCATTCGAATATGGATTTATATTACAGATTTAGTCAAGGATAGGCTCTGATGGTTCTTATGGTCAAAACTATCGACCAGTAGCTAATATGGGCTAAAATATAAGTAATTTTTAAATCGAAACGGTTTTGTTTTTATATTTTTGCTAAGCTTGGGTTTGGTAGGTTAAGGGGCCCAAAACAGTAATCAAACTTAAGGACATTTTGTTATAAATTCAAATATGAAATAATTCTTAAGTTTGGTCAGAAGGTGAGTACTCTACCCAAGGACCCTAATGCAGTCCTTTTGGTCAAAACAAGCAACAACAACTAAATATGGACCTTCATATTATAATTCAAGCAATTTTCGCCAAGAATCCAAATGTGACAGCATTTTTATGATATAGTTGAGAGTGGAACTAGGGCACATGGGAGCACTAAAGTTAACGCAAATGTGCTTACTAATACATGTATGCATTTATTTGAAAGATTTGACAAAGGATGAGCCTCAGGCCACAAGCGCAGTATATGTGACAGCGCATAGAGAAAGGAAACTAAGGGTTAAAAAAATCCCATGCCCGATCCCATGCCCAAAAGTGTTCCCTCCCAGAGATACGCGCTTCATGAAAGTGGAGTCGACGATTCTAAGCGCAAATAGAAAGGGACCTAATCTTTAAAATGGCTCTCCTGAACAAAACTATTCATCAACTTTTCACTTTTTTTTTGATGTGGACAACATCTCAGCATCGAATGAGACCGATCCCATGCCCCAAAAGTGTTCCCTCCCAGAGATATGCGCGTTTTATGAAAGTGAAGTCGACGATTCTAAGCGCAAATAGAAAGGGACCTAATCTTTAAAATAGCTCTCCTAAACAAAACTGGGTTTTAACCTTAGGTCCCTTTCTATTTTGCGCGTCACATATGCATATGATAATTGTAAACTCTCTTATCTCAAGAGTACCTCCATGGTGTAGGGAATATTAGTTTTGGGTTGATTTAGATTTACTTTTCATTGCTGTATTGTAAAAGGCACCTGCAATGTCCTGAAAGTGAAGCCGAGAAGTTCGAGCTTCTTAAATTCGCGTGATTGTGATACATGTTTATTGTATGTGTTAAAGGATTTCGATATTAACCTTTCCCTTGAATTATCCAGGTCGTATTACTGATCCAGGCTGAGGATGAATACGTGTATCTACATGTAGAACATACTGCAGTTGCTAAACACATCATTGAAAGCTGTGGTGTTTTCGAAGTCTTACTAAAGGCTAGTCCAACTAAACCGCCCGATGTTAATTGTAAACAAAAGAAACAGTTTTCGGAGAATTATCTTAATATGTTTTTTTTATGAAAGAAAGATATAAAACAATTATGTGTTAAATAAGTACATGCTCTCCATGGCATATACTAAGTCTATCTGATGGTCTGTATTTTCAAATACTCTGATAACAATTACTCTCGCACATAAGAGTCATTGTTTCGTTGGCTGTGTGGCAAGTGGCACCATCCTGTTGAAATCAAATAACGTCCAGATCCTCAATTTCTGGCTACAAGAAGTCCGAATTATTCAGAGTCTCGAAAAGTATAAGTATATGTATAAGTACCTACTTAAGCCGCTTGACTGAATTTTGACTACACTTACATTGTTAGTAAGCTTAAGCTTTAACCACTCATCGTTTCCTCTTGGCTCACCTTCCCCTCATTTTGCTCATTTTTTTCAACGAACATTAATTCTCTGCAGGAAGTGAAGGCGTCAGTTAATACATAAATACACCGAACACATATCTACAAACATACACATCGGTGGATCGCTATGTTTACACCTAGATTTACATAACTACCGGCCACTTCTGCTGTACGGCAAATACGGCACGCTCTTCGTCGTACTCGTATGCCTCCTTATGAAGTGTAGTCAAGACTCCAAACAAAAATCCAATCAGTGCAAAGAAAACAGAGCGGAGCAGCAACAGACAGTGGCAACCCCAAACGTAGAACGGAGGCAGGACTTCTAATATAAATTATAATACCCACAGACTGGCAGCAGGTGTACTTGATAACTGATTGAAAATAATTTGCATAGAATGAAAATAAAGAAGGAAAAAAATGGAATCACCAGAAGTATGGATAATTTAATCAAACCAAAAGAAAAGAAAAATGCATATAACAGAAAAGTAAAGAAAGGGAAAATGTAATGAAAATTTAAAACTTGCAGGCAAACAAATTTAAGGATTTTTCTCAGTTCGTTAAGGTGAAGCAACTGCAAAGGAAAAAAAATCGTGGCTTAAAAAATCTGTGGCAATCAACAGAGTCTCTCGTTTGTGCAACACTTAATTGTTGGCATGACAAATGATTCGAAATCGTTAACAACTGAAAACTGAACAAATTTTTCATATGCTAACACCATTAAATGTGTAACAACTCCACCCAGTTTTCGAGAAATAGCGATTTTTCTCCAATACTTGTTTGCGTTTATTTTACTTTTTTTCTATTTGTTTGTTCAAGCAATGCAGTAAAACATTTATAATAAATTTCAATTTATTTCAATACGAATACCCTACGTTGCTATGCGGTAAGCTTTGAGATATGTTGGGATTATTTTTATTGTGACAATGATTTTAATCCATTTGAAGCGTGCACTCACCAAGGGGATCTCAGGAAAAAGCACGATTTTTTTTGCGGATTTAAAGTATTTGAGAACTAAGGTTTTTAAAATATAAACTCGTATATTGAAAATATATAAAAAAGATATATTTTACTTTAATATTTTTTGTTTGATTTTTCAAGTCACTGTAAACAGTGACGTGTCAAAATGTTCTGAGTTCTTTTATGCTAAAAAATGTCAAACTTTTCAACGGAAATGTCAGATGGCCAGAAATATATATAGCAACCCTCGTAGTTTCACCGAAAGTCGAAAGATTTGTCAAGCCAAGTGAAATGCCAGGGTTTTGCAATGGATGTTCCGATTACACTGGACTCTAAATTAAGAATAATATTCTTGCTCTGGTTTCGGGAACTAAAAGAACTTGGTAGAGTTCTAACTTCTGAGCTAAATTGTGTGCATTCGAGACCTTTAACTGATGGAATTTCGAGAATTTTGTTTTTAAAAAGGAGTAAATTTGTTTCACTTTATCATAATTTGGTTAACTATAGGCTGATCAATTTTTCGAAAGTGCTTTTCTTCATAGATTACGCGTGAGCTGTGTTAAACTTTATTTTTTTCTTTTCTGTATTATTTGCCTTTTCATCATGGAAGGGCTCACACCGCGAAAAGCACGATTTTCAAGCATTTAGATCGGTATGGCGAACGAGTCATACGAAATTGGACCCTCAGGATGAACACACTGAGGCGTAGTTGCGCCCAACATTTGAAGGAAATTATATCCACAAAATAAATGGCATAAATGTCCTATCGAATGGAAAATAAAGATTACACACATGATTTGAATTTACGTATTTTTTTATTACGAAAAAAAACCTCTGATCACCCTATATGTTATGGACACAAAATTGAGTTCGATTCTAAACAACTCTGACCTGCTGATTAAAAAAATAAGTGGACAATTTGTAAGTCTGACTGAAGCTTTGATACTCTCCACCATTGGTTGCGTTGTAGAATTCATTGGCAGTAAATGGGAATATGTCTGTTGGTGGTGGGTGGGTCCATGTTTGACAGAAGCATATATTTTGGGCTCTTGAACCGTTCATTAATTCAGATATGTAAGTTTTATTGTTTTAGATTACCCATGTGTCCATTGTTGAGGGACCCTAGGAAACACGTATATTCGGGCCTTAAATTTAGATAAATCTAAAAAATTAAAGCTTATTGAAATTGGTGAGAAAATTCAACTGTTTCTGAGTAATCATATAGATGTTCGAAGGGACCTAATTTTCGGGACTCTAGGGATCTTTGACCTATGGGCCTAATCGTAGAATTAATGCTATTTGTTTCTCTTTGTCATAATTTGGTTTACTATGTTATGGATACACAACTGAGTTTGATTCTAAACAATGCGGAACTGCTGATTATAACAAGTGGATAATTTGTAAGTTCTGCCTGGCCGAAGCTTTTATACTCTCCACCATTGGTTGCGTTGTAGAATGGGACTGACAGTAATAGGGAATATGACTGTTAGTGATGGGTCCATGTTTGACAGAACCATGTTTTTGGGGTCCTTTGAGCCGTTTATCAGTTCAGATACGTGAAATATATTGTTTTGAAGAACCCATGTGTCTATTGTTGAGGGAGCACGTACAGTCGGGCCTTAAATTTAAATAAATCTTAAATATTAAAGCTTATTAAAATTGGTGAGCAAATTCCAAGGTTTCTAAGTAACCATATGTGACAGCGCATAGAGAAAGGGTACTAAGGTTGAAAAAATCAATTTACATTTTTTTTCTTTTTTTGATGTGGACAACATCTGAGCCTCGAATGAGACCGATCCCATGCCCCCAAAGTGTTCCCTCCCAGAGATATGCGCGTTTTATGAATGTGAAGTCGACGATTCTAAGCGCAAATAGAAAGGGACCTAATCTTTAAAATGGCTCTGCTGAAAAAAACTGGTTTTTAACCTTAGCTCCCTTTCTATTTTGCGCGTCACATATGTCGATGTTCGAAATACTAATTTTTGGTACAATAGCGACCTTTGACCTATGGGTCTAATCGTAGAATAAATGTTATTTTCGGGTTCGTGCTGAACATTATTGTTGCTTTTTAAAATCCATATTTCCAAAGTTAAAGGCCCTTTATGTAAAAGTCTGAGTAAAATATAGGCCTTAATCCTTTATCTAGGTACGAGTACATATTTTTATTTCTGAGAACTTTTCACTGTTTCTATATGTCTCCAATCATTTCGGGACGGTTTAAGGGCCCTAGAGCACATAGGCCTCGCCCATAGGTCAAGGCCTCCAACTAAGCCAAATCGAGAAATGAATGTTACGTATATTCAAATTCTTCATAAAATTTTACTGTTTTTTAATTACCTATTTGTCCATGTTCGGATGGACATGTGTACCCCCATGGGTCAAGGGCTTACAATTGATCGAGTGTTTTATTAATATAATATTTGGATCCGTTGCAAAATGTTAATGTTTTTTATACCCATATGCCTACAGTTCAAAGATTTCGATTTTTGATCCCCTAGGGCCCTTATGGTCAGGGCCGAGTTTCATATTGGCAGAAATCTTAAATATAGGTACATGACACGACTCACACGTGATCCGTCAAAAAAGGCTAATTGAAAAAAGTATCTCTACTTGGATCGCCCATTATTACTACCCATTTTGTTACAAATATCAGACAGTCTGTATTAGAAAGTCAGTGAGACTATTTAGTTAGCATACGAAAAATATCCTTTGTGTAGGGTATTATTCAGCAATTTTTAACACTTTTGTTCATAGTTTTTCTCTGGTCCATTACAATTAGTTTTAACTCTCAATCATTTGAAAAAAAATATATTTCTGTTTCTTCTAAAGAATGGCACACTATTTCGGGCACATATGTTCGTTCATATGATTGTCTTAAAAGTCGTTTTCTTTCTGAACTAAACAAAAACTCAAAAAGCATTTAATGCAAATTCATGCATTTCTAAACTTGTGTGTGATTTGCACTGACTTTAATGTTCACTTTTAGTTGTTGTCTAGTCTAGCTGGACACAGTGGCCGGTTTGAACGGTGGGACGACAACGACGACTAGTACCCTGGTGTTTGGTGGAGAGTACGTCTGTACGTTCGTACGTATAATAAATATGTTACATGCCCACCTTATATGCATGACGAATATTTTCAATTACTGGCCATGAAGTTTTAATTTGTCCAAACTAGTTTAGCTTACTTTTCTGTATCTTTTCCAGCAAAGTTCTGTGTTGGTTTTTGGTCTCGAAGACAAAAAGTATTCCACATATGTATGCATAGACTCGGACCTATGCATATGAGTAACCGGCTATGTGCATAAAGTTAATGTTTGTTTCTTCTATTAAAATGCTTATTGGTAAGAGGGTAATGTAATAATGATCGAAAATAGTTTAATGGACAGATATCGTTGAGAGAAATAACAGCATTCTATGAAGTTTAATCGAAGGAACCCTAATTATGAATGAATAAATCATTGTTTATTTTTTGACCTGGAAGGCGATTCTTAAAATGTAACGAACTATAAATCCTAAGAACAGCGAATCATACAGTAACAGATACAATGTCACATTTCGAAGGGCAGAGTATTCAAATCAACCTAGCGCAATGCCGCTGTAAAGAATGTATTAACATTAGTGTCCAAAAAACGGGGGTTTCAAAAAACCGGTTTTTTTTCAAACATCGAGTGTCGGTTTTTTATAATTTTAAAAAACCGGCATTCGGGATTTAGCCTTTTGACTTAATATTTAAAATATTGTTAGAATCAAAAGTAAAGAAATAGTGCTTTTAAAATAAGATCATATTTTAATTTGTGTGAAATTTTCAATGTTTTGGTGCCCATATAACACTGTTTAAATGGGTCAGAGTTTCCTTTACCAAATTTAGGCAAACTCAAAAATAAATTTATATTGCATGAACAAATTAAACAGTTATTTTAAGGCCATAAGATGGCCCTGTCCATGTATCTGGGAAGCTATTTTTGAGCTCCCAGGCAACTTGTTCGGGGACTATATCTAAAATAATCCTAAATGACTTAAATCGGTTCAAGTTTTGTTGTTTGTCAATTCTAATATAATCAAACCATACCAAACTTGATTGAAATCGAAATTAATATGGATGTTCTACATCGGTTGTTTATTATATCGGAAGAGATCTTTACAGTGGGGCTGTACCAAAACGTGTAACCATTTGACCCATGACCCATTTTTATCTAAACTGATGACTGAATTTGAGCTGTGCCAAATTTCATCAATATTCGATTATTTTGTTGCTCCAACGGCTTTTGGTTGCATAAATACGTTGATAACCAAAACTGTCGCATTTGCAGCAATGAAAATCCACAAGTCATTGCTGAGACGCGGTTACATCCTCAAAAAGTCACTGCTAGTTGGGCTCTATGGGCAGAGGGAATCATTGGTCCATATTTCTTCAAAAATTAGGCCGGCCATAATGTTACAGTCAATGGGGAACTCTATAGAGCCATGGTTAATGACTTTTTCGAGTTTGAATTGGAAGATGTTGATGTGGACGAACTTTGGTTCCAACAAGACGGCGCTACATGCCATACAGCCACCGAAACAGTCAATTTATTGAAGGAAACTTTTGGTGAGCGCATCATCTCGCGTTGTGGGCCTGTTGCATGGCAAGATCATTTATCATCGCTGGACTATTTTTTGCGGTGTTATGTGAAGTCGCTTGTCTACGCAGATAAGCACGACACGATTGACGCCTTGGAAGAGAATATTGTGAGCGTTATTGCTGTCAACGGCCCCAAATGCTGCAACAAGTTGTTAAAAATTGGGCCTCTCGGCTGGAATTGATTTGAGACAGCTTGCTCGAAATCTATTTTTAAAACATTATGGCAAATCCTTATCTTTAGAAGAAAGCTAAAATTATATGCGTTTTATTCTCCTTGAAAACCACGTCTGAAAAAAACACCTTTAATACAATATACTTATAACAGTATAATTTTAGGTTACGATTTCGGTCCGGTCCATAGACACCTCAGAGCCGTGTCTCGGCTCCATCATGTATTTACATATTTTTCTAAATCTTATATTGATGATTTTGGCCATAGACACTGAGTTGTTTGGGCACCACCTTTACTATGGGTGTACAGGTGTTGAAAAACAAATTTGGTTACGAATTCATAAATAATATTAACTTTACGATTTTTCTTAAGGTCGAATACCAAGGCGCCGAAAAATATGAATACATGGACCTATTTATATAAATACATGGACCTATTTAAGTAACTAAAATTTAGTTAAGTTTGTCTAAATTTCAGCTCCTGACAATGGGCCCTAGGGACTCGGAAATCGGCACCCTTTACCTGTTGACATATGGGTACTCAAGAACAATAAAATTTCACGATTGTGATTATGCCACTAATTTTACGATTTGGCTTATTTGTAGGCCTTAACACACGGGCCAATAGTTCATAGGGCCCCAAAAACTAGGTGCTGCCAAACAAGGTTAAGATTAGATAAATTGAGACGGGCTCACGGACGACCTAATGGGTTTAGGGGTCCGTATTGAGGCATCAGTTAATATAGACATATCGGAATTCAGAAACAATGATTTTTTTCTAAAAAAAAGAAACAAAAAACGTACTTGTATTGTGGATTTCGCTCAATTTGTAACCAGCTCCAGTCCCAAAAACCAGACGGCCCATAAAGTAGTCCAACTAAACAAACAAAACCAACCAAAATTTTTTAACGAATCCAATTATAATTTTATTTGAATCTGGGTTTGACTATATTTAAAGCCCAGTTCCAAAGTACAGACAATTTTTAATGGGTACAGACAATTTTTAATGGGCGAAATCGCCTTAGGCGAATAAAAAACTTTTCTTTGGAACCATGGCCTAAACGGAGCCTGTAAGGTAAACGCAGCTAGTACCTCAACGTCCCGCATCGTTTCGGCTTTTGTGGCCATAAAAACGGCATCTACGAACCTGATAACAGTTTGCTAAAAACATGGACATATTGTCGTTTAAAGTTAGTTAAGTTTTATTGCAATTCGATGTATGCAAATATTTTAAAAATCTTCTTAAATTTCCCAAATAAAATGGTCTAGCCCATGTATTCAAAACGACTGAAGGTAAAACAAATTTCACTACGAATCCAAGTTTGAATTTATTTTGAAGACTTGCTTGAGACCGAAGAGTCCCAAAAACCGGCCCTTATGGACATAAAAAGCGACAACCGGAATATATGGGTATGTCGCTATTCAAATAAAAGTTAATTTTACTACGAATATGTTTTTTAAAGCTCTCTCGCTCTGGAAGTCAAATATTTGCCTAAACTGATTGTAAATACAGTGTAATTGATTGGGTGTTGAAATCTAAAATTAGTTCGAACCAACCTTACTACACTAGTCCCCCCCGATTCGTAACACTTCTGTCTAGGTACATAAAACTATCCATGCATGTGTGTGTGTGATTTTCAAACTCACACAAAATTAAAAGCTTAAACATAAAACTTTTTGCGTCGATTCTTTTTTTAGATTTCTCTCTGTATTTCTATCGTCCACTTAAACTAGATCGTCGCCTCATGTATGAATGTATCTATAAAATGCTTTAACTATTTTCTGAAGTAATCCACACCTTAAATCCACTTTTTTCGATTGCATACAAGCCATTGTAGTGGTTGTTGCCTATAAAAAATTGTTGTTGTCTTGTTATTAATTTATTGCTCATTTATTATAAGTAGTTACGAGCGGTAGTAGTAGGTTTTACGGCCATTACTACTGCTTTGAAAAACGTATTATCAGCGAGCAAATTTTTATATAATTTTTTTTGTGGCTAATCATTTTTTTCAATACGTGTGTGTTTGGCAACGAATCGCATGGAAATATGAGACACTTACTATCGGTGCCAATATGTTGAGATATGTTTTTTTATGATTGCCTTGCATAAAAAAGTGTTAATTGAAATTTGTTTATAGGACACATAAAAACAATCAGCAATCAGTACCGCTAAGAGTTGGAATTTTTGGGGCGATAACATGAAAATTATGAGCTTTTTTGGGTTGGAGTTGGAGAATGGATTGATATTAACGCCTCGCCTTGGCTCGATCTTAATTTGTCAAAGCTATTTCAACTCTTGTATAACCATTTCAACTCATTGTAAGATAATATAGCGGCTGGTGCAATAAGTGGTTTCTGTTTGAAAAGAAATGCGGTATTAGTTTCCAGTGAAATGAAATAAATCGCAAAACGATTGAGCAAAGTTAGGAAAAATGCAATCTCATTTCCGTAGTCTTTCCAAAAAGCGCGCTAAATGGAATTTATTTTCCCTAATTTAATAATGCTGTACGCAAGTTTGCGCAAAGTGTTCGAGACACTGGTACTCGTATGCTAGAGAAAAAAAACTCAGCTTAAAAAAAATACTTCCCAGGCGTCTTACTGCGGGGGCGTATTCGAGAGTGTCAGTCATTCCTGGCACATCGACTGGTCATGCACCAACCTAATGTACAATGACTTGAAGGCTCACTACAATGCGGTTCGTAATTCCATCTAGGCTTAGCTCGAACAATCATCTTTTCTGACGTAGTAGATCTGATGCTTGCTGCAACCAATTATATTATTAAATATTGCCATTATTGTATAAATATCTGAGATCGAAGAGTCATATTTGCCATTTAGTGTCATAAAATATGAGAGCTTAACAGTTTTTTGTAAAGGGTGTTTCAACCTTAATGCACGATGTTATGTGCATTATTGTTCCGCATATATGTTCTGGATGTCAAAATTGGTTGAAAATACATTTGCCGGAAGTTACATACGAACAGTACGGGCAAAAAACGAATTCGATCTATGGTGTATAGTGCGGTCGACTGGCCAATCGATAACCAACGGGTGTCAATTCCTGAAAATTCAGGTATACCTGCCCAACAACGCCAACGGAATATGTCGACAGATGTCAGCGGAGCACACACCATGAAAGTAACGATAGAACTGCGACACTCATCCGACATTCCGACGATGATCGAGGGTGACAAATGAGTTGGATACCCCACTGTCACATATCTGCACCATCGCTCTCCTTTGAACACGGCCAAGTAGCTCCAAGAATGATTTTGAAGCACTTGCCTATATATGGGAGTTGTATTCCATCTAAGGCCTGATATAAGTCGTATACGTAGATGTTGAAAAGATCACAAGGAGTGAAATATTTTTTACACCTCTTAAGAAAGCCTATACTCGTGCACGTGAGTGCTTATTTTGACACTTCGAATACATGTCTCGCCCAACGAGTGTCACATTGTATCTTCATTTATAAAGCATCAAGAGCATCTGATTGTTCAACATCCATACAATTGATAATGACGACCCTCATAGGTCAGTGAATCGCTTGTGAGACAACACGCAGCTCTGCGCCTTGCTCGCATTCAAATCCACTCAATTCATTCGACCCCAGTCGGAAATGGCTTGTAAATTCCGACCTAGTGTCTCATCCATAAAATGACTTCTGTCTTCAATATCTTGAAGACTTGGCCTACGTGTATAGTTGAATAAATAAGACAGACGTTGCTGTCATCCGCAATGGAGTAGATTGGATTCACGGTCTAACCCAACAGATCATCAGTGAAAATAAGAAATAAAGAGGTAGAAAGGACAGAGCCTTGTGGTACACTTGCGGTTAGCCTATGTTGGTTTGATGAGAACCCATCTGCAACAACTCTTATAGTGCGATCTCTACGAAAGCTCGATATAAAAGGAGCGAAAGTATTACCGACACCAAATGCGATCAGCTTTGGTAAGAGTGCATCGTGACAGACTCTATCAAAGGGCTTAGAGATGTCCAGAGCCACAACCTTACTCTCACCAAACTGGTAGACAGATCGACTCCAGCTTTCCGACAGGAAAGCCACCAGGCCTCCCGTAGAGCGATGTCGATCACTAAGCAAGTCGTTGGACTCTAGATACCTTACAAGATGGTGGTTAACCATGCTCTCCATTACCTTGAAGAGCACAGAGCAAATCGCGATTGGCCGATAATTCGCAGGATTATTTGCTTCGCCCGTTTTTGGGTTTGGCTGGAAGTTTGCAACCTTCCAACACGCTGGGAAGACTCCCGCACGATAAGCAAGGATGCGTAATAGACGGGCTAACGTCAAAGAGCATAGGACAAGACCGAAATACCATCCGGGCCCGGGCACTTATTTACGTCGAGATTCGCACGAACCCTTGACCATGTTTTTTTACGTCGTGGCGATGTTTAGGCCGCCACAATAGTGTGATTTGACCCTTGTCGACTTCTTTCTTTAGAAGTATTTAAATGAAAAGTGTACGTCAATAAGCCAAGCACAATTCTAGAGCTAATGGATGAGATAATTCGGTACATTAACGTCATTAAACCTAAAATATTTGTTAGCGTGATTGAATATATGGACCATAAGATAGAGGGATGTTACCGAAGTCGTGGAGAGCATTTGGCCAATATTATAATGTACACATAATTGTCATGTCCTTCTATCATACTAAAATCAATCAATATAATTCTGTGAAAACTCTTTATTTTATATACATTTAACATCGTGCGTTTCAGTTGGACCATCCTTTACTAACGGTTACAGTGCACCAACTTATATTCCGTTGTAGTAGCGGAAATTGCATCTGCCGTAATTCGGTGTGCGGGGATCGGAAAAAATCAACGTGATCGTGAAAAAAACAATGTATTCTCAGAGAATCGCAGATTGGTGCGTTTTTTCTAGAGATGGAATTATTGTCCCCTCATTTTTTGAAAAATGCTGTTGGATGGAATGATGTTGATGGAAATTCGGTTAGATGTACCATAATATTATAGCAATATTAATACTAAGTCACACATTAGTGACTATTCAATTGTAAAAATTGGTTGTCAGAACTGTCTGTTGTGACAACTACTATTTTTTTTTTGGAATTTTTCGTTTTTAACGACTTTAACTACCATCTTTGTATTACTTACCCTACATGAACCAAAAACATAACAAGTGGACAATTTAAGTTCGGCAGTGCCGTATCTTATATACCCGTCATCATTGATATCGGTCAAATATGCAAATTTTGTCAAGAATTTTGTCATACCGACTACTATAGTCATAGCGGTATTAGTTCACAAGATATAGACTTCTAAAGTTCAGTGTTGTATGGGCGGGGAAACGCCCTTTTGTCATATTTTAACACAATGTAGTCTTTATGCGAAATCAGTAATTCTAGTAAAATTTTATAATGTTTGGACCATTACTTTGGGCATAAATGCGATTTTTTTAAAGTAGGCGTGGCACCGCCCAATTATATTTCACGGTGTGATCCGCTCCTCTAAACAATGCACTCAAGATTTAGAATATCGGTTCATAAATAAAGCAGTTAGGGATTCTTTAATTTAAAAAAACCCGAAAATTACGGTTTATCTAAATATCTCCTAAACTTGAGCAAATCGGAGGCCAGATTCGAGATCTGCAGCACCACACCAACTATATTTGACTATCGAACATTCTGCCGCAGATTTGTATTTCAAATTTTGTTGCTCAGCGTTATTTTTACAAGGACATTAAATTTCATCTTTATTTATTTTACAATTTTGCTCGGCTAAAAGGTTTTGGTCAGTTTTTTTTGGAAATTTTTGGTCGGAAAAATACTTTCCAAGTGGCAACACTGTCCGACATCAATATCTCAGCAAAAAATTCGCAATGAATTCATACCCTAGGTAAATTCGTTCGACCGCTTTAGTGCTTTCAAGAGACACAAGAACGGACAAGGCTACACTTTTTTAAAGAAAAAACCCAGAAAATTCAAATTGAATGGGGAATGTTTATTATCAAGAACATTATTTGGCATTTATTTTTTGAAGATTATGTCTATCAAATGTTTTATATCCCCACAGGAAAAAGTCTAACAGTGAGATATCACACGATCTTGGTGGTCAATCGAACGGCCCAAAACTTTAAATTATCTACTCACCGAAGTGTTCTTTCAATAAATCCATTGATTGATGCGATGTGTGGGAAGTGGCGCTGTCTTGTGGAAACCAAATGTCGCCGAGATTAAAAGCTTCAATTTCAGGCATCAAATAGTCGATGACGGTCGCCCTTGACGGTTACGATCTCACCAGCAGAAATATGGACCGATGATTCCGGCCTACAAACCACACCAAACCGTTGTTTTTTCTGGATGAAATGGCAGCTCTTGAACCTCTTCTGGTTGCTCTACGTTCCAAATACGGCAATATTGCTTGTTTACATACCCATTGAGCCAGAAATGGGCCTCATCGCTGAACAAAATTTGGCTCGAAAACGTCGGATCTTCTTGGAACTTTTCAAGATCCCATAGAGCGATGTCGCTTGGGAACATTGTTCGGCTTCAGTTCTTGCAGAAGCTGTATTTTGTACGCTTTCAATTTATGATCTCGACGTAAAATGCGCCAAGTCGTTCCATACGTCAGTCCGAGTTGCTGCGAACGGCGCCGAATCGACTCTCCACGGTCTTGGTGTACACTCTAAGCTACGGCCGCTACATTTTCTTCACTGCGTGCTGGACGTGGTATATTCGGTCGAATATTATCCAAGAATGAATGCTGGGTCTCAAGATGGGTGTTGGTGTTGCGAATAGTACGCTCAGTAGGCCGATTATGTTGACATAAGTTAAACAAAGTGCACGAAACACATTCCTCACAGAACGTGAATTTTCGTAATAAAGTTGAACGATTTGTAAACGTTGTTCAGGGGTAAGTCTTTTCGTGATGAAATGCCTAACAATACTAACCAAAAATAACATGACACGACTTACACGTGATCTGTCAAAAAAGGCTATTGAAAATAGTATCTTCACTTGGATCACCCATTATATACCTTAATCGGTTTGATTAAGTTTGTATACACTTCAGCCTACGGTAGTGGTTATACAAAATCATATGTGGATTTATTTTAAAGATTTTACTGAGACCCTGCCAGCCCAACTTAACTCCGCGATAAAATCCTCTTTATGCTCTCGGAAATACTACTTTGCCTGGACTTTTATCTCGATTCAAAACGTACCTAGGTTTAACTAACGAAAAGAACGAAATAATCCATCAATTCCCTAAACAGATAATCAAAGTCAAAGAATTAAAGTGATGAATATAAACGTTCAACTTAAACTCAGCAATTGCCATGCGTTACAAATCGATAATGCACACTCAGCAACACGGCAAACGAATCTGAGTTTTCCCTTACTGGTGTGAATGCAACACTGATGCAGCTGTAGTTTATGCTGCCGTTCCGTTTGGTGTGCAGCAATTGCTCATTCGTTCGAGTGCATTCATACGTTCGTCAGTCTGTCTGTCTCTCCATACATCAGATTGCAAACTTGCGACAAGGCACAAAAATTCAAACATATGTACCACTGATACGAAACACTGTGAATCATTCATTTCTTTGTCGAAAAATCCATAACACAAAGAAAGACGGAGGGACGGAGGAGAAAAAAACACATCAAACATCGTACAAATTGAAACCTATTCATTCCAATTCGAAATGCGACTAGCGTAACGAATATTAGCTCAACAAGCTGCATGCGGCAGCAGCCAGCACCAGACAAAGAGACGTCGTCGCACGATAGGAGTTCGGAAAGCAGAGCTGGCTGACAAGGCAAGCAAAGACAGCTACAACGAAGGCAACAACAGGAATGAAATGAAAATCAGCAAGCGACTCGAAATAAATCCTTTTTGCGAAAATGCTTGAAAATCAAGCAAGAAACTGCATTGAACAATAAACATTTGGGAAAACAGGAGGAAAGAAGAACCGATACAAAGTGAGTGCTTGTGGAAAAAGTGTGAAAAATGTTCACAGCACAATCAGCCACACACCAGCATTGGTAAATTTTGGTATTTTCCCAACTGCTGTTTTCCTTTTTCATTTCACTTTCTAGTCAAGCATAACGAAAGATCCAACCAAGCACGTTGTAAACAATTGTTTTGCTAATTCTTTTTGTCTTTATTGGCACTTTTAATCTAAAAGCGATAAAGTGTAAATGTAAATGTTACAGTCTTTCCGGGGATGCTACAAGTGACAGCAACGACAATGGTGTGAAAACTTCCAAGCCACCAGGAGCGTTCGATAAGGACTAAGATAAATTAATATCTGTTAGGTGGAAATGGCAGTGGAACATAAAGCCATTTGGGAGGCAATTCAAGATATCGCAGTGTACGTTGCTCGGGTAGATGACCTTGTTACAGTTCAGCTACACGTAGAAAAAAGTATGGTTGGGGTGACAATATTCAAAGAGATAATACTGTTGTTGGGTATATGGTTGTGGTACAACAATGTTATGGTTGTGGGGAACATGGTTTGGTTATGAGGATCATAATATTGTTGTGCCACAATGACGTCACTTGATAACCCATCATCTTCTGAGAATCGGACCATCTTCCTATAAGAATAATCCTCTCCCTCAACAGACCATCCGACTTCATAATCTCTAAATGTCGTACGTATCTTAATCCAAAGAAGTCTGATTGGGCTGCCTTAAGACAAGCCACCAAACGCACCTTTAATAACCTTTTTATTCCCTCGAATCTCCGGGTAGCCGAAAAGAAGTTCCAGCCCATCACCAACGCAGCAGCCGCTCGTTGAATACCCAAGATACGATAAAATTTCCCAGCAGACGCACTTACCCTGCAGACCCTAGAATTAGGGATCTAAAATCTAAGATCAGTTGGTTGGTCAACGAATATAAGCGGAACATATGGCTAGATCCGTTAAAGCAGTGCAGTTTAAGTTCCTGAATTGTTAATTGTGGACAACGGTCAAATCGCTCTCTCAAATGGCGCGTGTCAATCTCTTTATCATATGCAAGTACAAAGCCCCTATTAAAATATTAATGAAAAGTTATGTGGATCCGAATCTGCACTAAAACATTGTTATTTCTGTGGGAGGTACCAGAAACGTTGTGGCAAAATGGCCCTTTTTCAATCCCGTTGGCAGTTTTAGAAAAAATATTACCAAATGCTAAATTTAAAAACAAGTCAAAAAAGTTTAACTCGGTAGTGTGTGTCCATTCTGCTATTCGGAGGATTAACGATTAACCACTTCGCTCATAACATACTCGTACCATACCAAATTTGAGCGTTATATTCTGCGGCTTCTAGAGCTGTTGGACCTTAAATTGGAAGAGCTGTTGCACCTTAAATTGTGTTGGGGGCTATCCAAAAAGAAGGACCTACATAGTCCAACGTAACAAGTTATGAGCGTTGGTTATGAGTATCACTCAATGCAAAATGTGGTAGAAATCAGATGGAAAATGTGGCGGCAGATTCCGAAATAGAGAAGGACCTTTGCGTGAGGGCTATAAGCCAATATTAAACTATATGGTCAGTTTCACAACAGTTAATTAATGGTCGCTCAAACGGTAAAATACAAGCTTTGGGCGTGATCGTCTGTAATTTGGTCTTTTAGAAGGGGAGCGAACTTTGGCTGGTAGCCTAATCGTTGGTCACTGGTAACGCTTAATCTAAAAATTTGGTTACAATAGGATTCGTCCTTGGCCGAAACTTGAAGAATGTACCAAGTTTCATAGAAAACAGTTCATAAGTGCGACCTGAACTTAAATTACAACGATAGATGGATAGACGGACCGACTTCGATCAATGGAATCAGATAGTTATACTAAGTCGATCGGTATACCTAATAAAGGGTATATCTCCATTCAGCTTAAGGTGTTACAAACAATAGCTCTAATTCATAACATAAGCTCTATAATTATAACCTGAGCCGATCGTACTAGCCGATCGTAATAAGCAGTACCCAATTTCATCTAAATTGAATGCAGTACGTGGTTCTTAGATCCAAAAAATTAAATGGGAGATATATCTCTATTTACGCTACCTTATACCTTAGCCGTGACATTACCTATTCAACTCTGAAATGGGAGATATGTAAAATTAACGCTGCATTGTACCTTAGCCGTGACACGACCTATTTATCTCTAAATTTTAAAAGGTGCTCTCACTTCAACTATTGTCGGTGAAATGATGATAGTTAGTGCAATGATGTGGACTTGAAAAGAGAATTAAATGATAATTTTTCAATTTTTTATTAATGGATAAAGCACTGCAGACGATTTTTGCTTCCAAAAATTGTAAAAGCTTTCACCCAGCACGTCTTGTGGTCACGTTGGCATCAATTCATGCCAAATACGGATTGGGGCAGCTTCACCATCCAGATCTAAGATGATCCAGAATCACGCGCAACTGCCGAGGTAGGGGCTCCTCCTCTGGTGAAATCTCCATTGGATGTTCCCCAAGCACTACCACTGCGCCTTTATCGGTTTGAATGTCTTTCTGACTTACCTTTGATACAATGATCTAGAGGCTCTCCCTTGTACTCGTAGCGCTGTACCTCTCTCTGTAGATCATTATCAGACTGGTAGGAGGCATCTCGTTCGTAGTTGGGATGACTATTGCAAAGACACCCAAGCACAAACTACTTAGACAACAATAAATTGTATCTGCGCACGGTAACGACCCTAGTCTTCTCATGTAGATGATCCTCAGAAGACTTTCTGGCAGGTCTGAAGTTCGTTTTGCTGAGTAGTTTATTTCAGACCGACCTATCGCTTTGTAAGAGCTTTACAAGGTTTCTTTGTCGGTCCAAGTACTGCCGGCTAGTAACTTGAGGTTCTTGTTTTTTACTTTTAAGCTTACCGAAGATAGCTGTAGCATGTGCGAGGATCGATAAACCCTGTCCATTGTGACCACAAGAATTTTAGGGTAGTTGGTAGTCGGGAAGTTGACGTTATCGACTTTCACATTAAGAGACAATCGCAACTCTGCGGTCTATGTAGTGGATAGATCGGCTGATGATTTGGAGGCGGATATTTGTTTATAATCCTCGCAGTGAAGAAACGTGCTATATAAGTGATGTTATCGCACTTATTTAGCACGTATTTTACATAAACGCTTCTTATTAAAAACCCTGAATAAAATCAGTAGTTTAAAAAATATAACCGTTCAAATTAGACCGATTTACTTTATTTATATTCTTCTTATTTCTATTGATTGATGTTCTTGTGATTTATCTGGCTGTATGCGCGACTTTAACTTCTAGTGGTAAAGAAGGTAAAAAAGACATGGTTCCAGAAATTGTATGGCATTTCTTGAATACTCTACACGTATGTCCGTGGAAACCCATTACTAAGTTTTTGTTTTTTAAGTTACGTATACGATTTATATTTTTCATTCTGTAATATTTTGACTAACAATTAGTTTAATCTTAAAGTTTGAAAATGACATTTTAGTCGGTTGCCTTTGCCAAAGTCTGCTGCCAATATTCTGTTACAGACAAAAGCTTTCCAAAAAACTACTCATTAAAATTATTAGGTACACAATACACTTAAAAATTACTTTGGCGTACAAATAGTCAAGCATCAATTCACAGAACAATATTGGGAACGATCTTGATTGATTTAAACTGCAACGAAAACGTCAATTCTACAAAATATGTAGAATTTGCAACGAAAACTGCATAACTTTTTGCGGAAATGTATCGACAGCAGAAGTTGACCCTGACGGTCCATAACATATTGGCGCATGGCCAATATTGAGAACTAGTCTTTGGAGAGATTTCTGAAGAAGCACAAATTGTATAACAAATTGTATAAAAAAATGCAGATTGCAGAACGCGTTCAAAGCATAAAGGGTGAGGCCCATATCCACTTATTCATTCCCTGCGACATGTGAACTCACGAATAGAGCTAGGAAATAAAAACAGTTAAAAAAATTAGTTTTTTAAATCTCTTATGAATACTTTACAGAATATAAGTTATAAAAAACGAGTTTGTTAAGAACATGTCGAATAAACTGACACGAAATTAAATATATTTTATTTTAATTTGAACTAAAAAAATGTTAAATTTGGAAAAATATTTTTTTTAGTTATCATAAAATTTGAATTTTTATTAAGTTTTAGCTTTGATAACCTATAAGCAAGCAATTAGCGTGAGCTATTTAACATTCAAAGTTTAAATCGGCTGTAATAAAAATTACTGGAGATTGTGTTTCATTATTAAATAACAAACCAGAAATTTTAAAAAATTATCGGAACTATTTTGTTAGAGCCTACTCTAATTTAAAATTTTAAATGGCCCACCCTATCCAAGGCTAAGTAGCCTTTCTAAATACTTATTTCATAGGCTGAATAACTACCTATTATATGCCATATAAATTATTCGATTTTCTTCGGTTCAAAAGATATGATTTTTGCAAGGAAAAACCTCATATTGATTAACTATGCGCCTTCAGCGTACGAGGGTTGCTATATATTTCTGGCCAAGGCAACACTAAGTGTTGCCTTACGCCATCTGACATTTCCATTGGAAAGTTTGATATTTTTTAGCATAAACGCGCTGAGAACGTTTTGACGTATGACCATCATCTGTGTTGTTTACAGTATCTTGAAAAAATCAATTTGGCAAAAAAAAATTGAATTAGCTCGTGAACATTTTCGTGCGATAATTTTTCACATTTTTCGACGTGGATTATCACGACAAGAGTGCATCGATAAACTTAAATCTTTGTATGGCGATGAAGCACCATCCTATAGAACTGTGAAAAAACTGGTTTAATGAATTCAATCGTGGCCGACGCTCGCTCAAAGACGAAGGTCGTGAAGATCGTCCAAAAAAGGCCGTTGTGCCAGCGAACATTGATGCCGTGCGTGAACTGATAATGCAAGATCTTCATGTGACATACCATGATATAGAGTCATCCTTGAGAATTTCTTCCACCAGAATACATTCGATATTGCATGAACACCTGGCCGTAAAAAAGGTTTGTTCTCGTTGAATCCCGCACAATTTGACAATCGCTCAAAAAAAGGCTCGTGCAAAGGCTAGTGCAAAAAAAATTTTGAAAAAATACGATCGCGGTGCTTCAAAAGACGTTTATAAGATCGGTACAGGTGATGAATCATGCATCTATGCGTATAAGCCAAAAACAAAACAGCAATCGAACGTGTGGGTCTTCGAAGACGAGCCAAATCCAACGAAAGTTGTTCGTGGAAGAAGCACTTCGAAGCAAATGGTCGCCTGTTTCTTCGCCAAAACTGGTCATGTGGCGACTGCTCCGCTTGGGCAACGTAGGACGGTTAATTCTGAGTGGTACACCACAATTTCTTTGCCTGAAGTCTTCGGAGAAATTTGAAAAACGAGCAAGAGAAGACGAACCATTGTGCACCATGACAATTCGAGCACTCACACATCGGCTCAAACCTGTGCCTTTTTGACCGGCCAAAACGTCGAATTGATGGGTCATCCGCCGTACAGCCCTGACTTAGAACCCAACGACTTATTTTTATACCCGCACATCAAGAAAAAAATACTTGGTCAACGATTGTCGTCGCCAGAAGATGCTGTCGAAGCATTCAATTGGTTTGAGCGCTTGCAAAAGTGTATAAATCCTGCTGAAGAATTCTTTGAAAAACTATAAAACCATTTTTGATGATAAATATTCGCATCTTCATTATTAGGCAGAAATATATATAGCAGCCCTCGTAACTTAAGGTGCTTGTTTCTACTTTTAAGCTCACCGCAGATAGCTGTAGCATTTGCGAGCTATGTTTATACTTTGGAAGCCTTTGCGAAAAAGGCATCCAATGTGACACAAAGAATTTTGAGGTAGTTGGTAGTCAGTTTTCACTCTGTGGCCCATACATCTGATGATTTGAAGGCGTATAGTTTCGTTTTGCAAGCGTGTTGAGTCAGTGAGGTAACAGTGGATTTTCAGTCAGCCTCTTGAGGTCCTGCTGTTGTGCAGTTAACAGCGTACGACACAATTTCAACACCGTCTGCTGATGCAGGAATTTTAGAGGGGTAGAGGTTAAACAGTGCAGAGATATTACCCGCACTGGGGAACTCCATGTTTAACTGTAAGGTGTATCTAAATTCTACATACAACTGGTGCCCACTCATACAATTTACGAGACAACGTTTCAAATTAGGCGAAAGGGACGTAGATGCGTTGTCCTTAAAAAATCCAATCAATTAATCAATATTATTACTTTTGTTGGAAACATCATAATGCATCCTCGCCCAAACGATCCAGTTGCTAAGCGACTTTGTCTCTATATGTGGGACAAGGATAGAAATTGATTAATCATACTTGGGCTCTTTACCAATGTTTTCTCTTGAAATATAAGGAGTCATCATAATGCATCCTCGTCCAAACGATCCAATTGCTACGCGACTTTCTCTCTTCATGTAGACTAGGATAGCAATGAATTAATCATACTTGGGCTCTGTACCACAATTTTCTCCTAAAATATTAGGAATGCATTTGAAACGAATAACTAAATTCGTATCTCCAAAATGCCAACATCGATTCTAATCGCAGAAAAAACATCATTAACCCAATTATTCCATTTGAAAAAACTTAAGTGAATAGAACCAGCACTGCTTATGACTTACTGAGTCCCATGAATGCCAGTATGTAAATGAATACGATTTGGAAAATAAAAAGAAATCATCCTTACCAGGAAGCTCAAGTATAACGACCAGGAAGGACAGAAGAAACTACTAGTCGACATAACAAACATCATACATGAATGGCTAAACAAAAGCAACTACTAACTGACTGGCTGACTGTAACAACATATTGAAGATGTAAATGCAGTGACATAGATTTTATGCAACATCAAAATCTTTCGAAATTGTATGTGCCAAAACGGGAAAGTACCAAGAAAAAATTCAAACTGATTAAATGCCAAAAATAACAGTCTAAGCAATGGCAGCAGCAGCGCTGGCAACATTGTATGGAAGAACATACGAATACAGCACAGCCAACGAGAAAAAATGGCAAAACTTTATTCCCCGGAGACGGAACTGTATGGAAAAAATAGAAAGTACACAACAACGGCAGAGACAGAGATAACGACAACGCATCTTCTGCTTGATATCGAAGGACTTTTTTGTAAAGAAGCCAGAGACAAATAAAACAACAACGACAACTACAACAACTGGGTACAACTGTTTAGAAAATCGATATACATTTTCAAACTATTGTCGAGTTTATCATCATTATGTTGCTTAATGTAGATGGGCTGAATGGATGGATGGATGCTCGATTGGATCGATGATGTAAGTATGTAAATAGGCCACAGTCATATACTTACGACGACGGATATGCTTGGCAAACCCAATTGTCGAGTAATATGCACTTGTGGTGCTCGTCGATGTGAATGTTTGATTGAACGTAACTCTACATGGGGAATTTATCGAGTGTATGAAGTGAAATGCACTTTTCCGGTAGCCATTGGCAAATGTTGCTTAGCACACATGGAATTTAACAATGCTTTAAAGTATTGAAGTGATGACCTAATTTTGAGAGTGAATAAAGTAGTTACATTGGGTATCTACCCGGCTGATACTTTTAACAAGGTAGTGTTGCAATAATGAGGCCAAATTGACATTTAAGGCCGTATTACGATGGTGCTTCCTTAAAAGACACATAATCGCTGAAGATGCAAATTTGTAAGCATCGTAGCATGCATGATCTGTAGATCTCCTAGAGGGGAAGGAGACTTATGTTCACATAGCTCACTTGGGTCCATGAGTAGTTCCCGTTATGACACCGTATACTCGTCGCGAATAATTCATCCCATGCTCCTGGCCACAGCCTCTTTTATGCTTCACCCAGCCTGTTGCTATACTTATGGTAACATAGCTCACTTCGATCTATAAGTAGTGCCCGTTGTGACATCGCATACTCGTCACAAATATTTCGTCCTTTTTTCACGGCCGCATCCGCTTTTATCCTTTATCCAACTTGTTGCCATACTAAAGATGTGATGACCATGGGAGATACAGTTGTTATCTGTAGACATAACAGTTTCGTCCTAAGTCTACAGAAGCCAGACAGTGGTAGAGATTATGTTTAGTTGTCCATTTCTCCTCTTCATTGTTGCAGCTCCTACAGAAGTCGATGTATGCCAGACTCTTTCTCCTAGCGAGTAATCCCAAAGGCCAGTGTCCAGTTGCGATGTTGGGTCCTTGGCAGATTTATTCCCGTCCGCAAGTTGAGAATAATCCTAACATATGGTTCCAGCTAGATGGAGCCACTGTGCATACACCAATGGAACTTCGTCGTAACCTTTTTGATGAACCCTTGAGTCTTATTTGGGCCACCCAGTAATTAACTGAGGAGAGCGGGTAAAGAAAAATTAACTACAACTTTTTTCGACAGTATTTCTATCTTGTCTTATCATAAGCCGTGTTCTTTTGAGGTCACTAGCTTAGTTACCTAGTTAGTTTTCAATGAAGCAATCTGGCAACATTGAACCAAATTGAGGGTACCATGGCAACATTGTTTCTTTTTGTATAACCAAAAAAAAATTGAACATCTGCGAATTCATCAAAAACAGACATTAAAAAACTATAACTTGTAATAAAATAATCATTGAAATATAATTAATCAAGTAATTGCTATACATTTGCTTTATAAAAACCTGTAATTTTTTCGAATTTATAGTTTTAGCTGTTTAAAAGTTTCACCCATCTCGTATTGGGCGGTAAATCTAGTATTTCTTCAACAGATGCGCGTGAGTTATGTTAAACTTATTGTTTTTCCTTTAGTACTGTTTGCCATTTCATCATGAAAAAAATTACATCGCAACAAAATTTCCAAATTTCAGGGTTTGGCCTCTTTAAAAGCCTGAAGAAGATCCGCAGTTTTCGACCGAAATTTTGATGAGGCCCATGTCAGGCTCAACGCCAATAAACAATATTGCCGCTGGCTGAAAAGCAACCAGAAGAGGTTCAAGAGGTGCCATTTTACCCTAATAAAACCACGGTATGGTGCGGTTTATGGGCTGGTGGAATCATCCGTCCATTATTTTTCAAAAATGATGGTGGTCGAAACGTAACCGTGAGTGGTGCTTACTATCGCGTCATGATATCGGACTTTGTGCTACCTAAAATCGAAGCCTGTAATATTGACGACATGTGGTTTCAACAGGATAGTGTCACTTGACATACAGCTGCTCAAACAATGAGCAATGAGGTTTTGGACCGGTGAGTTGGCCGCCTAGATCGTGTCTTATCACACCTTTAGACATTTTCTTTTTTGGGCTACGTAAAGTCCAAAGTCTATGCTGATAAACCATCTACGATTCAGGCTTTTGAAAGCGTAGTTGCTGTAATACGTCGGTAATACGTTTGCTCGATTTATATCGAGCTTTCTTAGAGATCGCATTATTAGAGTTGTTGTAGATGGGTTCTCATCCAACACACATAGGCTGACCGCAGGTGTACCATAAGGCTCTGTCCTTTCTCCCTCTTTATTTCTTATTTTCATTCATGATCTATTGGGTCAGACCGTGAATCCAATCTTCTTTTTCGCAGATGATAGTAACCTCTGTCATTCATATTCATTCGACAGTAGGCCGAGTCTTCAACATATTGAAGACAAAAGGCGAATTATGGATAAGACACTTAGCAGGGATCTACTGGCCATTTCCGAATGGGGTCGAGTGAATAGAGTAGATTTTAATGCACGTAAGACACAGTGCTGCTTGTTGTCTCACAATCGATTGGCTGACCCAACAATATCGTCAATTTCTATCGATGGTACGGATATTGAACAATCAGAAGCTCTCGATGTTCTGGGCATGAAAATACAATGTGACGCTCGTTGGGCGAGACATGTATTCGAAGTGTCGAAAGAAGCACTCAAGTGCATAGGCTTTGCAAAGCGGTGCAAGAAATATTTCACTCCTTCTGATCTTTTCAATATCTATACAACTTACATCAGGGCAAAGATGGAATACAACTCCCATTTATGGGCAGGTGCTCCAAAATCATCCTTGGATCTACTTGACCGTGTTCATAGGAGAGCGATGGTGCTGATAGGTGACAGTAGGGTATCCAACTCTATTGTTTCCCTTGAGCATCGTCGGAGTGTGGGTTGCGTGACGCTGTTCTATCGTTACTTTCATGGTGTGTGTTCATCAGACATCCGTCGCCTTATTCCTGATGTGAGGATGTTCGGCAGGGATACGCGACTTTCTAGGAATTCACACCCGTTTGTTATCGATTGGCCAGTTGACCGCACTATACACTACAGATCAAATTCGTTTTTCGCTCGTACAGTCCGTATGTGGAATCGACTTCCGGCAAATGTATTTCCCACTAATTGCGACATCCAGAAGTTCAAGACAAGCGTCAATAATCATTACTCCCTCTTTCCCCCCTCCGATACTTTACTTTCCACTCGCCAACGCAATGCACCGCATGTATAGGGGGCATCCCCTGAGTGTTGGAAATTAAAAAAAAAAACCTTCTAGATTGAATAGCCGAATCATCTGTACCCAATACGAATTTGTTTCTTTTTCTCTTTTTTAATACATAAAAAAAAAATATTATTATAAAGCAAAGTTCGATTTTTTATGGAAAAAATAAGTATGGTAACTCGTACTCGTTTGTTTAGTGTTTTGAGCCCATCTCGCTTGATGGCCGAGTTAGTTTCATACAAATGCCAATTGCGTAACCTAAAGAACACAGTTATTATAAGTTGTCGAGCTTTAAAAACCGACAACATCGCAGCTTTAGATGTATGGCGGAAGCCAGGTAAGGATAGTGAACATTGTTATCGCTATAGCTACCGTTCTCGCAATGCGTTCGAACCAGCTCTTGTGATTTTTTTCTCCCCACCGCTACCAACCAGGCAGCAGTCTCGTAAAACAGTATCGCCGTTTTGACAGCAAAATTATATATCCGATATACATACGTGTTTGGGGCTTGTTTTCCAGTTGAGGACAATGGAATTTCTACAGTAATTATATGTTAACTCCTTCGTGATCCTGGTCTGTGTTTTGGTTGAGGTTCCAGTTTAGTCCAAAATATTTGACACTATTAGATAATGAAAATGTTACCCTATCAATCGTGGGATTAGAAAATTTAGGCGTCGTTAATCCCCTAGTAAAGAGAACTAGAGTTAGTTCTTACCGCATATCGATTGCGATGCCGCGTTATCAGGATATTGGAGATATCATGTGTACCGTCGTCATATTGCACTACAGACTGAGAGTGAGATACTCGACAACTAGGGAAATGTGTTTCCTTTAGAACTTCTAGGGTAT
This sequence comes from Hydrotaea diabolus, assembly GCA_963513945.1. Taxonomy (NCBI): domain Eukaryota; kingdom Metazoa; phylum Arthropoda; class Insecta; order Diptera; family Muscidae; genus Hydrotaea; species Hydrotaea diabolus. The sequence goes on from OY740720.1 coordinate 120,076,652, forward strand.
GCTTACTATTCCCATCTACGCATGGAATATGGGTTGGTATTGCGGCACTTAAAGATAAACCTGGACGTAAAGTTCTAGTCTCTAAAGAGCTTTCAACACCACTGCTGCATTTCTGCCAGGATTGTCTTTTAGCATTCCTATTTAGGTTTTTAAAACATTAAATTATGATTTATAGGCGGCCCAGTTGCCCGCCTGCTTAGCCTGATTAGCTGCCTGTATTCTTTACGCTTTAAGGCAATTACTGCATACCACCATATGGGCTTAAAATTGCGGATCCGTTCGGATTTTTGACAGAATTGTTTTTATTGAATTGGCGAAGGTGTATCACTTTTAGTGCTCGGGCACTTGGGTAATATGTTACCCAGTTTATACTTATAGATCAGTTGCGATTTCATCTGTGTAGAAATTGGTGTACAGAATCCCCTTCAAAATCCCCTACATATTCTTCCGATATTTTCCACATTGATAGTTACTAGCAACTCGATACATTAAATTTGAAATGTAATACTTCTAGAACAATTCGGTGGGAAGTGAATTTAGCATGGGGCTATAAAAAAAACATGTGGATATATGTCCCACATTCACCATTAGATTTGTTGCACGTCACGGGCCCTACGAAATTTTATTGAATCCATTAACAAATATGCTCATATATGACAAAATTTCACAGTTCACTAGCTTACTTTAAGCAAGATTGAAAGTAAAATGTGGCTTTTGAAGCGGCTGGATGTCAGATCAAGCGGAGTGTAAGTCTGTGGCTTTAGAAAGACAACAAATTAAGCATCAAATCAAACCACAGACAATTTTTGGGCACTCAAAAAATACATTGCAAAATTTGAGTCACAGCGGACATAATTTGTGATTAAGAGATCCCTAATTATGACGTGATGGTCATCCGTATTGTTCACCGGCATTATCTGCATATCTTAGAACCCATACTGTTTAGCCATTATTGAACGGCCTTTGTATCCGCTTGACTGTCCAATATTAACAAATGAAAGGAAGTTGATAACTTCAGTCGAGGTCGGAAATTCCTTCGCTGCTAAGGTAAGCTCTCGATTAAAAATATCTGATGCATTAGAATTATTCGTAATGGAAGTCTTGAGAAATTCTGAGTAAGACTTCAAAATAGCTGACTGTTTTTTCACTTTATTACAATTTAGTTCTGTCTTGTCGGTATTGCCTGCTTTACAGATTCATTCACGAAATTATTGAACAACATGCCTGTTGGGCAAAAATCCTCTACATTCGCCGAATTTCATTCAGATCGTACATAAATTGGGACCCATACTTTAATAAGTAAACGAAAAATTAAGGTTAGCTTTAATTATTTTGGGGAATTGTAATCTGAGCGACGAAACTTTGTCAATGTTCGCTGTTCCCCAAAATTGTGTAGCTTATGAAAAACGTGCCCTATGCAAATCTTATTTTTTGTCCATTTACCTTTAAAAATTATGACTCATTGTAGCTGCAAGCTTTTTAGACCAAATAATAATCACCACCCATTTTCATTGTAAACGAAAGTCATTTCAATTACACTGTGCAACACATATTTCAAGAGTTAATAACTGATTTTGCAAATAAAGTCAGTAGAAGTAAAGTGTAGTGTAAAGTGTACTTCTTCTGTTCTGGCAAATTTCCTGCTGTTTAAAAGCAAATGAACGATGCAGAAATTGAAGATAGTCGTGTTTGCATTCTATATATTGTATTGATCGAATATCAATTTATTTAATGGATTGACTATTGAATTACGGACTACAAAGTTTTTGGAATCGGTTCTGATGCCTTTAGGAAAACAATCGCTCCACCAAAGATTGAAGTGCGTACTAAATTTCTTATTTCGTTTCAATATAAATAATGATCAGAGACCCTATAAATTATATTTCAATACAATCTAGCCATATAAGGACATCCATATGAGGATGTCCTGTTAAAAGGTCTCACAAAATAAGCTAGGACCCTTATGATGGCTCTTAATTGTAGGATTCAACATGGGCAAAATCGTCGTATCGTCTCAAAATAGATCCATTATTTCTGTTTTTTTTTGGGATCGAACACATGCAACAAAGTGGCCTAAATAATGGCAAAAATCGTTTATTAATAAAAATTAATATATGGTGATTGAAAGATATAATAAGAATAAAATTTTGTTATTACACGAAATATAAATATATTTTCAAGATGTGCTACAATTCGTACTTTAACTCTGGGACCCTGGGGGCCAAAAAAGATGTAGTAATAGTAAAAACTACCGAACAATTGTAAATATAGACACTTCAATTAATTACATTTTTATAAAAATCTGTATAATTTAATTGAGATTAGAGAAATTGGAGCTCAGTGCCTTTTGGGCCTAAAAAATGTACGCCCAATTTTAACAGTGAACATATGTGTACAAAGTTGAATTAAATTCCATTAAAAATGCTGTTTTTAATTAAGGGTTTCACCGAAATCGGGTCTCGGACTTGTGGGCTCTTGGACACTAAAAACTGTCATTATAGAGAAAACAAGCATCAATTGTCAATATTAACATTTAGCTACTCAAATTAAAGCAACTTTCACTACCATTCATATAAGGATTGATTTTTGGGATTTAACTGAAATCCGGGCCCGGCCTTATGTAAAAGACCCCACAAACATACGTTCCGATTAAAGGTGCACAAAATCTAGAAGCCACATGGTATACCCGATAACGCTCGAATTTTGTAAGGATTTAGTTGGACCACCCTTTAGAAACGTGATAAAGTAGATTATTTTGTGCTTAGGCTGATGTTACTTAAACATTTCGCAGCACTAACGCATATAAAAAATGCATTAAATTTTTGTTGTCTAGTGTAACAATGACATTAATCGGCCATAAATCCCACCCTCAAGCACTCTGTGATGAAGTATACGTTGGGCCACACACCCGACAAAGAATTGCGACTACATTTTGCCAAAATTTCCTCTTTCTAACAAGACAAATCTTTTGCCAAATCCCTGGGGGAAATTTTATTAAAATTTTTCCATTTTTATTTGTTGCTGCTGCTGGTAGAGGGGGAAGGAAATGTAGACAAATGAGGTTAATCAAGCATAACATTTTGTCGATATACCCCAAAGGTAAAGAAATCAAGACAAAGAGGAAGTCATTATTTAGGTTATTGGTACGAAAAATCAAGCACAGGCAACGAAACGGATACTACATTCAACAACCACGACGACGACCAAGACTCGACGAGCATGATAATGACGATGATGACAATGACATCGACGACAATGAATAAAAGAGGATGCGATAAAGCAAATCAATTATTTAAGCATATTTTAGCACAAACGAACGATGTCCAAAATCAAAAAAAAACATGCTGGAAGACCTAAGCGTACTGAAGGCAGAGTCCCAGCTAGAGCCGAAGCGTATCACAGAAGATAAACATAATAAAACAATTGATTAAACTTAACGATTATCAGTGAAGCATAAAAGATGAATGGTACAGTGACCGGCACCGCTGAGAGAGGGACACCAAAGTGCGACACGCCGACACACAGAAGGTGACAATTTTATGAGACAAAAGAGAAAAATGCATTTTCGACCTACCGCAATTCCAAAGAGTGGACTGCCCTTAGCCCAAAAAGAAATGATGGAGTGCCCTGCTAGCTGAAAGCCGGAAGAAAACATTTTACGATTAGGCCACCACCGCAGCAGATCAAACACATTATGAGCCGAACAAGTGACACTCTAAAGAATATGAGAGTCGTTTTGGTCTTAACAAACCGCCTTTGATTTTCTCACATACTCGTACAATGGCCAACAGGGCGACGAGCAAAGAACAAAATATCGTGCTGTTCCTCTAGCGGCAGGATATGAATGCGTTCCAATGTATGGTGCACTTTTCAAAACAAGTGTAACAAATTCGAAATATTTTCAAAGAGACTGTGTGTGTGTGAGCTCAAAGTGTGAATACTCGCCATTGCATCTATGGGATGCTCACGCTAGCTCCCAGTTCGGATGAGTTCGTATGGTGTCAGCAAGAAGTGTCAAAAATATGTAATTCGAATTTGTTACGCCTTTCGCTTAAAAATGATCTCAAAGATCAAGGGTAAGTCACATGCACACACGCTATACACTGCCAACATCGTGTGTGGTTTTGTGGGACTCCCAGGCAATTTGCTCTTGGGCATCCATGTGTTTGGTCGTTCATCCTCTATACGAGTATGTTGCCGACAAAGATGATCAGAACAATAAAACGAGAAAAAACAACTAAAACACTTTCGTCACTTAAGTGTCAAAATTGAAAGAAGAGAAATAAAAAAAAACAAAACTACAATTGCCATTTTTTGTTTTGTTTTAAGAGTTTCCAGTTTCCTCTGCCAACTCGAAACTTCTCTCAATGTTCTCCGCTTGTACTCGTATCTACCCCGGGGAGTGGGCGTTTTGTGTTGCTCTACTAAAAAGTCACTGGCGGCATTTTCGTCTTTCTCTTTTTTTGCCAAGTGTCACTTAACAGTGCTTTAAAAACCATTTGTAAGCCTAAAAATTGCCCACACACATCGTTCCCATAGAGAACGGGAAAAAGTCAGCTATAGTCGGCATAAGCAGAGACCACACCTTGATTAAATTCTATCTGGCTTCGAGGCCAATTTCAAAGGCTCTTTCGACTACACAGTGGATTCCAAAGAATTTGAATGCTAATTGCAAGTCATAGTTAAATTTTTACTAGATTATATCGCCATTATAATTGAAAACTATAGGGTGAGTAATCTAGAGGTCTTTTTTCAATAGGGTTTTACACAGATTTTGCGTGTGTTGTGTTAAACTTTATATTTTTTTCCTTTTCAGTATTATTTGCCAATTTACAGTGGAAAGACTTATACCGCGAAAACCGCGGTTTGGTGCGGTTTATGGGATAGTGGAATTATCGGTCCATATTTTTTTAAATTTGTAACGGGTGATCAAACTAGAGGTATTTTTTACAGATTACGAGTGAGTTGTGTGAAACTTTATTTTATTTATTTATTTATTACAGTTAAAATTATAATAAATTAAGTTATAGGGCACTAGCATCGAGGGCTATCGGATGATTTTTTTTCTTTTCAGTATTGTTTGCCATTTCATCATGAAAAGATTTACACCGCGAACACCACGGTTTTCGAGCATTTCGCCATACCGGTCGTAAAGCTCGAACGAGCCGAAGTTGCGGACAACAATTTTTTTATTTGGTATTATTGGATCTGCTCCAGAGGAGCAATCAATAATAATACGAATCTTAAAGTAAAATTCAATCGAGAATCCTGACATGGATTTCTGTGTTATGCGGTTCTCTGCGCCGCATAACTGAGAATTTACAACCAGATTTGGTGAAATAAGGGTTGAGGCCTCTATTGCCAGATATTTCCGATTTTTTGTTTTAACTGCAATAAGGATCACTTGTCAGAGCATTTAAACATCGTTTGGTTTAAACCTTGTAAAGTAGATGTGGAATTCTACATAGTCTTTTGCGCGCATGTGTTCACGATATGCTGTGACAAGAGACTCGCAAAGTCTTGGATTCTTCAAAGTCTTGGATTACATAGTTAGTGTCTAGCTAATATGTTGCCATGTCGTTCCAGCTTCTGTTTGTGCATCATCTTTATATATTCAATTGCATCTTTGACAAGGGGTATTTTCAGATCTCGGTGGATGTTTTCATTCCTCATGTACCAAGGAGCGCCGGTGATCAACCGCAATGTTTTCGATAGGACTCTCTGAATCTTTTCAAGGTTCCTTGAACTTTCTTTTCCCTATAGCTGGGCACCGTATAGCCAGATAGTTTTGGTTACACTATTATATAGCAAAACCTTGTATTGTATAAGACTCAGTTTTGAGTTTGCGTTGACGAGCAAGTGTAGTTCACCTTTTAGGCTTCAGCTGAGTCTGCTTGGCTTCTACTATATATGTCTTTTTCATGTTAGTCGTCGATCCAGGTGGATCTCCAGGTATGTAACGCTATCGGATAGAGAAAAATGGATATTGTTTAACATTTAAAGGTTATTATAGTGAAAAAATAAATGACATAAAATATCCTTTCGAATGAATAATAAAGATTCCACACTTAATTTTAATTTTTGTATTTTTGATTGAAAATGTGTGCAAAAAAAAGTAATAACCGTCTTCGCTCAGGGTATTTCTTATTTTACTTTCTTCCAAAAAATTTTAATTATTTAAAATAAACGGGTTTTAACGCAAACTGTCTATAGTTTACTTTTGTCCTTAGGGACAAAAGAAACAACCATCCTCTTGAGTCCGACTCCAATCTCAGCTAAATCTTCACAATAAATACATACAGGGCGGATGAACTACAAGTTTCTTCTTAAACGTGCATGAACAAAATTAGTTCTTTTTCAATTTTATGGCTTTGTTTATTATGGAATAGAACTTAGTTCAAGTGACTGCATCGGCTGGCTTCGCAGTAGCGCATTATGTTACTCCAAGAAGGCTGATGACACAATTTGGGACATGGCGCGCCATCCTGTATGAACCAGATGTCGTCCAAATCTATGTCTTGAATTTCAGTAAAAAAAAAGTCAGAAACTTTGGCTCCGTACACACCCAAGGTGACCAAATCGTTGTTACCAGCCACATTTGTGAATAAAAATGGTTCAATTATACCACCACTATACAAGCCACAAACTGTCTCTTTCTATGCATGCATTGAATGCATTGGCTTCACGACAATAACTTGACTTGGCCTACGGTCGAGTAAATTTAACAACAGAAGTTGCTTTAATTGTGTTAACGGTCTTATCGAAAATATCGTCAATGTCAATATGGAAAAGAAAGGGAAAAATGACCAAGGGATGCAAACCATTTCAGAATTCAAGTTGGTTTACGAGTAGATCAGGAACAGGGACACGTTCAATTCAATGGTTTAAAATTGGTTCATAAATAATAGGACCAAAAATATTTGTTCATGTATACTTATATTATTTTTTTTAACATAAAAAAGTAAATATGTTTCGAAAAAATAAAAAAGAAGGTACATTTATTTAATATTTATTCCTGTAACTAAACAGCTTTCGATGTCTCGATGTTTTTGTAAATCGAAAAAAGTTTTTTTTTTTTTTAATTAGTTGCTGTTTTTGGTTTTTTTCGAAATTTTGCATACCATTTCAAAATTCAAGTTGTTTCTTTTTAGTGGTCAGAGCAGAATCAGGTACTGGTTCGTTTCAAAATTGGTTCATAAATAATAGGACCAAAAATATTTGTTCATCTATTTACATTTTTTAAACAAAAAAGTCATTCGAATTTATATATATTTAGTAAATAAAAAAAAATTAGGTACATTTATTCCTTTAAATAAATAGCTATCGATGTCTTGATTTTTGCGTTAACCGAACTACGTTTCTTTAATTTATTGCGGTTTTTGGTTGGTTCGACATTTTCCCCAACAATTGTATTTTTTTCGGCACGGTTCACAGACAAAAAACAGTAATTTGGTTAAATTTAAAATGAGTTCGGGTTCGGGTGCATCCCTGGAAAGGGATGAAAAACGATCTGCAACAACTCGTATAGTGTGACTTCTAAAACAGCTCCATAGAAATCAAAGTTAAAAAGGATGGGCTAGCATCGAAGATCGTTTACGATGAAGAAGTGTTAAAATACCATCCTGTCCGGAGACCTACTTTCCTGGAGATTCGCAAATAATAAAACAATATTAAAGAATTTCAAAATTGTGCAAATACGTACATACATTTAGTATCTAAAGTTTAAAAACCCAATCAGCTTATTTACCATCCAGAACTAATTTGTGCCTGTGTGTCCAGGAGTCCAGGCTTAAAGGATCATATAATACAAACCATTGGAATTTTTAATATCTTTGTCTGCAGAGCATAGTACACCTTAATTGTATGTCCTAGAACCAGGGCTGTGGAGTTTTGCACAAATCAGACCGCTCCGACTCCGACTTAGAACGACTCCGCACTCCGGGTCTTATAGCGACTCAGACTAAATATATTTATTTGTTTAAAATGAAATTATAGAATGGGAACCTATTGTATTGCCTTTCTACCGGAGAAGATTGAATAATAATTTTCATTTTAAAATAAAAATTTAAGCCAGTATCAGAAAAAATCTTCAGTGTGCCCGGGCCTTAAAATGGGTCAAAGGAACAATGTTCACAGGTTGTATACTGTTAAAGTCAGGCCGATACCGCCACTTTGGGTTATTATTTTGCCTAAGGTTTTCTTAAGTACACATAATAAAAGATTCTAGATATGTTACAAAGTATGTTACAAAGTCTAGACCGCGCAGTAAAATTGATGTAAGATGTGCTGTCCCTGAACATCATAAGGCGGGCTGCTGCAGCATCTCAATAGGATTTAGAAAGCTTCGGTCATAAAGCGATGACCGATATTTCTGGTAATGCTGACTATTCACTACAGGCAGTAACGCATGGTGCTTCAGTCACAAGGATGTATGTCGACTTAAAACTGATGGTTCAGCAGCTAAAGCTGCTATACATACAAGTATATGTTCATCCGATTTTTCTGTTTTATGCTATAGAATCCACATATTATATTCAAACTTAATTAAATTTGGCACAAGTACGTTCCTTGTGCCAAGGAAGGACGCTATATAAATTGGAGAAAATCGGTTCAGATTAAGATATAGCTCCTTCAAATATGTTAAACAAAAATTTATTTTCAGATGGCTTTTCGAAACATCCATAAGTACTAAGTATAATATAGTCGGACACGCCCGACTTTAGTTTGTTTTAAATTTATGTAAAAAGAAAATACTTTAAACCGAGCTTATTTTAAAGTTTTGTTAGTTTTCTTGGTATCAGTCCATTCTGTTAAGATTTAATTAGAATGCTCACTCAGATTTTTAATTTAACATCACTTACGATAAAAAAAAATGTACCTTACTATTGTCAAAAAAAATCTGCAAAACTATTTTTTTTTGTTTTTATACAATTTTTATTTTTATCTGGAGTCGAGCACATTTTGTTGACTCCTGCTCCGACTTCGGGTAAATTCTATAAACTCTGACTTCACAGCCCTGCCTAGGACATGTGGCGAAACAAATCTGCATTATTCATTACAAACTAAGTGCGCGGTAGGTGCCTTAAGAGTAGGTAAGCGATTTATTCGCATCATATAAAACATTTTCATTTGGATGTACCAAGTTTGGAATGTTCACTTTCGCGTGAGCAAAAACAATTTTAGCTTTCGTTTCCTCATTTTAAAAAAAAGTACTACGTACGTAACTTTGATGAGTAGTCAAACAGTCGCGAACCTTTTTTTTGAATAATTAATATTTTAAATGTTATGAAATGATAACCTTAGAACTAAATTTCTGTCAGTTATATTCAAATATGTTTGTTTAAGAAAATTCTTAACTTATATTCTTTAAAAATGACAATTTGTTCAAATAACGTTTAAAAAACAAATATAAATTTTAAACCTTCCGTAGGTTTTAGTAAATATAGCCGGAACGTCATCACATGTTTTAAATAAAATGTTGACATGTTGACAAGCAACTTTTGATGATTAGGTTCGTATTTGCAAATCGTTACCTTAATATAAAAAGGACCCAACTCATATTTTTTTGCCATGAAATGCCTTTTTCTATTAAGGTAGCGAAATGCAAAACAGAAATCATCGCTTTCCAATTTACAAAAAGGGGTATATTTCAGTATTTTTTAAAATCACATTCGTTACATCTAAACTTTACGGTACCTTTAGTCTAACAAATAATTCATATTGGTTAAACCTAAAACTAAGCTGTGTTACAAATGCCATGATAAAATTAACAGCCGTCATTATTTTTCTTACTGAAACAAAAGTTCCCGAAAAAAATGCAACACTAGACTTATTCTTATTTCGGCATGACAAGGGAGGTATCCCCTTTTGTTTCAACGAAATCAAAGGAAGTTCTGTCTGAGAACATACGCGTATGTACAGACAAATCAGTCTGCCTGCCTGTCCATCTGTCTACTTCAGTTTAATGCATTGCTGAAAATCATAGACATAAAGTCACCAGATTCCCGAGTTTTATGTGTCAACTGTCGTTGGGTCCGCTCCATGTGACTCTTATGTCATTTGTCTGTAGTTTAAATTATCCTTTCATTCGTACAGCCTGTACGATTGCATACATGTGAAGGGGACAATTGTAAGTGGTTTAAAAGCGTTTGATTAACTTGGCTTTTTTTGGTTGTGAGTATGTGTCACTTCCGCACCTGCTTCCCTTCCGTTGAAAAGTGCAGTACGCACGCTTTCAAAGAACATTCACGGTACTTACACGCATTATCAGTTGCAGGCTTGCGACTACGTCTCTGTTATTTTCCTCATCTTTGGTGGCAATTTTTGTCATTCTCGTATTTTTAACTGTCCATAAAATTTTTAATTTCATGCCTTTTCCTGGAGCATTTTGTGTGACCCTCTTTTTCTCGTTTCCCCTGCCCGTTACGGTTCGGGTGGGTTGTTTTCTGTTTAAAAAGCATTAAATTTATTTCATCATTTTCATTTTGTTAAGGATATTTAAGTGTTGATATATGCATATGTGTGTGTGTGAAGTTGTTTAATGCATTTTATTAATGTTCTTTAAGTGTTCCATGGCATGGAGTTAGTTTTTTTTTTAATTTAATTTTCCCAAAAGGAAGCATGAAATTTAAATGTCTAAGCCCTTCCTTAGAAATGTGAAGGTTGAGATTGTTTCACGCGGTCGTCGCTTTGTCTGCTAGATTTTGAAGTCATGTCGGTATGGATGAAAAGTTGTTTTTGAAGAGTTTAAAGACCTTTGCAGGTTTTGTGCGTTAATTGCATTAAGAACTGACTGTGCTTCAGATTTGATATGGTCAAGTGTATTTTGGATATATGCTACTGCATCCTAAACAGAAATCAAGTCACACAGTTCAATTAAAAAAGGCGGTTCATCAGTTGGTTTAGAATTTTCATGAAGAATTTTAAAGAAGAGAGTATAAAGTGGAAACGTACATTTTAAAATAAAATGCGGCAGTTGGACGGCACTTGTATTATAGAAAGTGTGAGCAACTACTAAGACGAAAGGTAAGTGTAAATCCGGCTGTGGTCATCTGATATATTTCTAAGTCAATTTTACAAGCTTCAAAAAGTTTCAAAACGTTAGGGTACGGTCAGAGAATAAACAATGAAAATTCTCGTTATGATCGGCCAGACCGAACCATATATAACCGCTACCACCCCTACGCTAATAAAAGGCTCCCAGTGACTATTTCCTATTTCTAAACCTAAATAAATGGCTCGGTGGAAACAGATTCAGCTCCAACGATAAAATTGTTGATCAAACAAATGCCTATATTATGATTTGGATAGGATACAAAAATTGGAGAAACGTTGGACTAAATGTATTGTACTAAAGGAGATTATGATGAAAAATATTTTTTGTTGACAAAAAAAACGTGTTTTGTTCGAAAAGTCACGGAATTAGTAATCTGCCTGCAACACAAAAAATGAAAGTTTGTATCGGAACTAACGTATCCCCATTTGGGTTTAGCTAATGTTTGGATATTATGATTTTTTAGTTTTCCTAAGAAAAATTCTGTCGCAATATCGCTTGAAGTTCTTAGAATTTTGGTTTTCTGTCTTGGGCCCAATTGAAGCTATAGACGAGGAAAATCTGCTGTAAAATAAACAGACCCAGAACATTTTAGAACATTTTAATACCGGGAAATGTTTTTGAACATATTCCATTTCTATTAGTTTCTGGGGCTTTCATGAACTTGCAACAATAACATTTATGGGAAAACATTGAACATTGTTCAAAACTTAAATATCGAACTTTCGATGTAAAATTCAGCTATAAAATGCAAAAAACGCATTTTCTAGTTTCCAATACCACCGTCAACGCATCCTCAAATACTTTTAATGATCTTTCAATGTCAAAACGTTAGTCGAAGACAACATTTTTATCGTGGTAAAGATCACTTACGAGCAACATTTGGAAATCAGTAAAAATTATACCCGAATTTCTGAGTCGTTGGCGCAACTATAAGAGCGCTTATCGTACTCCAATCATCTTCAGCGATGAAGCTTATTTCTGACTGAGGGGTTTTGTCAAGAAACAACAAAATGCTTTGTTGGACAGCAACAAACCCACATGTGCTTCAAGAGACAGAACTGCTTCCGCCAAAAAATACTGCGTGGTGTTTTTTCCATGCCGGAGGTGTGATTGGGCCGTATTTTTTCGTTGCTGAAAACAATTGTTATGATACCGTCAACGGAGAGCGCTATTCTGCCATGTTAGAAACTTATTTTTGGCCAGGATTGGATTAAATTGACATGGCTGATATGTGGTTTCAACAAGACGGTGCCACTAGCTACACAGCACGTGTTATAATCGATTTACTGAAAGGCAAATTCTGTAAATGTGTTATCTCTTGAACTGGTTCGGTCGAATGGCAACCTCGTTCATGCGATTTAACGCCATTGGATTTATTTTTTTGGGGCCATCTCAATTCATTGATCTATGCCAACAAGTCAACAACTTTAGACGAGCTGAGAGACAACATCCAACGTGAAAATGCCAACGTTCCGGCCGAAATGTGCGCAAGAGTGGTGAAAAATTGGGTCCAAAGAATAGATCGCTGTACACGGGCTCGTGGTGGTCATAAGGTCGAAATCGAATTTCTTCTTAAAAAGTAACATTTGCACTACACCTGAAATAAATTTGAGCTCTATATCTTAAATATTCCGTGCTTATTAATATTTATAATTGTTAGGACCTTAAAGGGAAAACCCGTTATTATAGTTCTATAAATAGTTACACACAGAAAAAAAACTGTTAACAATCGGTCCGAACTACAAACATTCGGTTGGATTAACCGACTTTCTGTTGCAATAACAAACATTTCATAGTATTAATGGTAACATAGTTCGATATATAAAATGATGGTTGCTACAACCATATAACGGAATTCACAGACAATTGCACAGTTATACCAACCGATTTCAGTTTAACTTTTGGTTGGGTGAACTGGCGGTTATAGCAACCAACCAATTGTGATGTACATGTTACGTTGGTGGCAATTATTGGTGGTGAACACAGGTACGTTCTTTGGGGTGACCAAACCCTGTTTGCCCTGTTCTCTGTTGTTACATTACTCAAACTTGGTAAGAATTTTCGTTATACTCGTAGATACCCCTTATTATTCAAAACAACAACCAATTTTTTTTGAGGCTACACATTTTTTCCGCCTCCTTAATCAATTATTATTAGATTGGGACATCATTGCAATGCCTTTTGAAACATTTATTTAAAGAGGTATTTATTTTACTGATCAGTTGACCCGTTGAAGGTGATAAAATATTAATATTTTTTCAAAAAGTACTTATCACCAACAATCTATAACCACTACCAATAAATGCACAAATTCAGTTCCAATATTCATCTTAATTTGTTATGATTACAAATACTTGTTTCCTTTACCAAATGCTTTAGTTCCCTCTACTGAAATGGTTGTGTACCTAATAAAAATTTGTTGTAACGATGGAATACACGGATAGTACGTGCATCTATCTGTTCTCTGGGTATATGAAACGGAGAAGACATTCTACTCTTTTGAAAAAGAAGGGAGGACGGGAGGCCAGTGGTAAAAAAGGAGGACATGTCCTCCAAAAGGAGGACATGTCATGGTAACCCTGATTTTAGGAAGGCGTTCTAGATGTGTTGATTTCGCCAGAAGGTGGGTAAAAATTCTTAATGCAACTTTATTGCTGAAGATATTCTTGTCTTTTTGGCCGGTTTTGTACATTTTCCTAGATGTTGAGCCCATCGCCTTCTTACAAAAACTGGTTGTTTTAGTTGAATATACTGGTATAATGCTTGAGTTAGAAGTATACCGTAGCGAATTTAACTTTTGGTTTAATGTAGAATAGCAGTTACCTTGCACTATTTTAAATCATTCCAAAGCATATTATTCTCTTTTATACATTAAAGAGCTTAGCCGCTTGAGCAACAGGACTGTTTGCAAAACATTTCCCTTCATGGAGGTCTCCTCATAAAATGCATGTCCTCAAAGAGTTCCGCCACAATGCCCGTCAATTTTTCCAAAACCTAAACGCCGTTTAGCTAAATTTAGTACGGCTACGTAGCAAGTGATCTTAGACCACACACACCCAGAACCCATCATTGTTTGCCATTTACCGGGATTATTGTTACTTAAGCCATTCATATTGAACAATTAGAAATTGCTAAATGCTCCATGCAAAAAAAACAACAAACCTAAAAAAAGAGAACAATCTAGGCGGCAAAACACTTAAGAAGTACATTGTTAAAACAATCAAAACAATAACACCAAACAGGTCGAACATGAAAACGAAGAACTCTGCACACATGAGTTAAATGATTTTCAAATTAAAAGCAAACCGACCATCCCCGTTCATCGTACGTCCGTCCATCCATCCAAACGCCCCGGCGTCCCTGAAAACCCAACCAGCCAACCCATCGACCGACAAATAAGCATTTAAATGATGGGACTAAACGGCCAGACAACACAACAAATTGTAACCTGTGGCCCACAGCCAAGTGAAAGGTGAGGTAACTGCATAAAGTAGCAAAGCAAAAAACGAAACAAACACCCAAGGCGGCAAACATTAAAGACGCTCATTTGCTTGCTTGGCTCAAACGAAGAAGTGGCGGTAAGCAGTGAGTGATGCAACCGGCAACAATAAGATCAGAACAGCACCGAATGAACCATTAGGAAGGAGCTTCACAAAAGGCCAGCCCAGCCTCTGCCTGGGATGCGGCCACTCTGCTACTTTGTATTCACAAAGAAAGTATTTAAAATCAATAGAATGAGCACAAGGTTGTTTGTTTGCTCCTTTGTGCTCTGTCTTTTTTTTTTGGCAAACAGTAGTTTAGTGATTGATTTTGAATGTGTGTGGCTTTGGAAGAGAGCGAGAGAGGGAGAAAGCGTGTGAGAGTTTAAAAGAGCTAACTGCTTCGTCTTTGATGTGTGCATCCATGGTGGTAAAAGGAGTGGTAGCTGAGAGCTCATGTAACAGTGATTGTTGTGATGTTGTCAAACTCCTCTCCCAAGGAACGAAAGGCTTTGGGACCATGAGAAAAAATTGTGACACAGTGTTTTGAAATTAACTGGCGAATCAGAACGATTCCTATTGAATGAAATTCAAGTAGTCTTAAAGACCTTTTCTTGTACAGAGGTTAAAGTAGTTTGCTTATTAGCGTTGACTAAGGATTTAAAATAGCCTCGAAGAAATCATTCAGGGCTGTCATAGAAACCATGTCGGTTTTGCTAATAAATAGTGTCATGAAACCAAGTTGGTTTACTTCCTTTCGAATGTACTTATAAATAAAACCAATGTTCGAATCAGCTGTTGCTGATAAAACTAATAACATTGGTTTTCATGACACCAAAGCATTTTTTCTAATCGTTTTCAAAACCAATAGTGACAACTTTGGTTTCTATGACAGTCCTGGTTAAAAAACAATTAAGTACTCTGTTACTCAGAAAATTTCGCCCATCTGTCTGGAGTTTGAGCAAGGATAGGACTTAAAATCAGAAAACATCCATCATATAGGGGCTATATCTAATGATGGGTCAAATTTGGAATAAAGAAGCTTCGGTTTAAACGGTTATAAGTTGCCCATAACGCACTAATATTAATTTAATCACAATTGGATGTAATTTGTGACTTTTAGAGCGACAGAACCACAACCTATGAGGGAACTATATGTGGGACTATACACATAAATAGACTTGGGGGGGTGTCTATTCAAGAACATGGATTTGTTTCAATTTTAACAGAGTTACTGGCAGGTCTCTTACAACGCACTACGCCTAATTTGAGTAATGAGAATATACAGTATATTTAAGATGTAAAGTTCAAATTTATTCCAGTTGTAGTGCAAAAGTTATATTTTAAGAATGAAATTCGTTTTCGATCATAATACCACCACGAGACCGTGTACAGCCATCTATTTTTTGGACCCAATTTCGTGTTGGACGTTGTGTCTGAGATGTGGATATTAACACCGTCTTGTTGATATACATATCGGCGCTGTCAAGCTTATCCAAGTCTGGCAAAAAATAATTTCCACACACCACACAGTAATTGTTTGCGGATGCAATTGTGTCCAATAACGCATCTTTTGTTTATTGACAAAACCACTCAGCCAAAAATAAGCTTCATCGCTGAAGATGACTTTTCGATGAAATTCTAAAATTTCTTGAAATTTTGCCGGAGCTAAATCGGAGAGGTTTCGGCGTTTCAAAATATCAAGTGTTTTTAGTTCTTGAGTCAAATTGATCTTATAAGGGTGAAGGCCATGATCTTTGAGAAATTCCCAATTCTTGAGAACGACGTGCAATCGACTGATTTGGCTCATTTTGAACGGATACACTTACGGCTGCGATATTTTTGTCGCTTCGAGAGGTACGGCATCTCTTTGGCGCCGGAACATCCAAAAGTGAAAATTTGATTCCACATTCATTCACCATAGCACGCCAGTCTATCGGGTGGGGCGATTTTAACACCGACTCAGAATTTCGGTAGTAATTTTCAATGATTTCCAAACGTTGCTCGTAAGTGAACTTTACCATGATGACAATGACTAACGTTTTGACACTAAAAGATCATTAAAACTGTTTGATGGTTAGTTGTCATAAAGATACGAAATTGTTTTGTCCCTATTGGAAAACCCGTTACTGTGATACTACCTCAAGAGCATAAGAACCAGGTAAATACTTCTGTAGACGGGCTTAATTTCAAGTGGAATCGAACATCACTAAAGTAACCCAGCGTGCTAGGTTTAAAGGAACATCTGAATTCTCCTGGTTTTCAAAAAACCTGCGACTTCAATAAAAAGCATTAACCAATCGGTAAAGCCATATCTTTAAACAGTAGGTCCCGGTTTGTGCATAGCTCACTTCTGGAAAAAAGGGACCCCTCTATATCTGTTCTTAAGATACCAAAAAAGACATGTTTCATTTATTTCAGCCAAAAGTTTTTTAGCTAGACTTTTTTTGATACCCTTACCACAATGGGATATTATAAGGTTGTGCCTAAGTGTGTAACACTAGAAAAGCGTGCTATACCCCCATTACAAATTATACCGGTTGATTCAAAACCACTTTTTTAGATTTAGAAATGTCTGTCTGCCTATATATTCTTTTACTGAAAATGTAGTTCGAAAAATAAAATCAACCTTGATGAAAGTTTGCACATTATTTTGTTTTTTTGCTAATGATCCTCACTTTTTAAGAGAGAACCCAGTTCTGATAAAGCCCCTAAAGAAATGTTCCTCCCGATTTCGGGTCTTACCGACCTAACAGCGGCAAATTTTTATCAGATTTCATTTTCCTTGCTAAAACTAGCCTAGGTCGGTCCAAAACTTCATATAGGCCCCTTTCAAATATTTCAGGTCTAAGCAACCTTACAGTGGGAAATTTCATCAGTTTTCAACGAAATTATAAGAAATTGTTTATGATTTTGATATAACTTATATACAAGTGTACCTCCGAATATCAAATAAACATTGCTGAAAATAGACTAGGTCAGTTAAAATCTAATATAGCCCTCATATTAGATTTACAACTATCAACTTACATCGGCAACTTGCAGGAGGTTTCAACAAAAACTCGTTTGTGGCGGTATTTTGCTCATAAGATAAACATTGCTGAAAAAAGACCATAGCAGTCAAAATCATAAGATATCCTATCACAGATGCACCAACCTTACAGTGTCTTATTTCATCAAATTTCGACGACATTTTGTTTGAAGAGCTATTTTGTATACCGAATAAATATTGCTGCAAATAGACCAGATCGCAGTGAACCATTATATAGCACCCATACAAAATATTTCAACAAAAATTCGTTTGCGGCATTATTCTGATCCGGAATTAACATTGCTGAAAATATTGCAGTTCGATCCAAAACTTCATATAGTCTCTATACAAATATACGAGGGTTGCTATATATATATATCTGGCTTAGTGTTGTCTAAAATCTTCGTATGGCGATGAAGCACCATCCAAAAACGGCCGTTGTGCCAGAGAACATTGATGCCGTGCGTGAACTGATAATGCAAGATCGTCATGTAATATACCGTAAGATAGAGGCATCCTTAGGCATTTATTCAACTAGCATACATTCGATATTGCTTAAACTCCAGGCCGTAAAAAAGGTTTTTTCTCGTTGGATAGCGCACAATTTGACAATCGCTCAAAAAAGACTCGTTTCGATTGGTGCAAAGAAGTTTTGAAATCGTGGTGCTTCAAAAGACGTTTATAAGATCATCACAGGTAACGAATCATGGATCTATGCTTATGAGCCTGAAACAAAACAGCAATCAACCGTGTGGGTCTTCGAAGACGAGCCAAATCCAACGAAAGTTGTTCGTGGAAGAAGCACTTCGAAGTAAATGGTCGCCTGTTTCTTCGGCAAAACTAGTCATGTGACGACTGTTCCGCCTGAGCAACGTAAGAGGTCAAATCTGAGTGGCACACCACAATTAGATTGCCTGATGTCATCGGAGAAATTCGAAAAACGAACAAGAGAAGACAAATCATTGTGCACCATGACAACGCGAGCTCTCACACATCGGCTGAAACCAGCGCCTTTTTGACCGGCCAAAATGTCGAATTGATATGTCATCCGTCGTACAGCTCTGACATGGCACCCAATGACTTCTTTTTATTCCCGCACATAGAAAAATGAGTGGTGAACGATTTTCGTCGCCAGAAGATGCTGTTGAAGCGTTCAAAAACCATGTTTTGGAGGTGTTTCAACCGAAGTGGCAAAAGTGTTTCGACAATTGGTTTGAGTGCATGCAAAGTTGTATAAATCATGCTGGAGAATACTTTGAAATAAAATAAAAACTTTTTTGATGAAAAATAATCGGATTTTTATTATTAGGCCAGAAATATATAGCAGCCCTCATACCTCCCGATTTTGGGTCTAACCAACGGTTGCTAAATTCATCAGATTTTAACGAAATGTTTAAAAATTGTTCCAGGTTTTAATGTAACCTCCATACAAATGCACCTCCGCTCTGTGGTCTAACCGGCATAAAACCGGAAAATTTTTATCAGATTACAATTATGTTTGTCATTGGGCTCTGGAAAAAAGCTGTGAATGTTTACCAGATCTGTCCATGCTTTCATGGTATTTGATTTTCGGCAGTATTCTACTAATTTAGCGATATAGGGGATCAAACAATTCGATGGTATTACTTTGGAACTATGGGTCATATACACAGTCTTTGGAGTATTAAGCGTGCTGTTAAGGTAGTCTATCTTGCCCGACTTAAGACATTCCTTACTCGCTATAATATATATATATATATATATATATATATATATATATATATATATATATATATATATATATATATATATATATATATATATATATATATATATATATATATATATATATATATATATCAGATTATATATATATATATATATATATATATATATATATATATATATATATATATATATATATATATATATATATATATATATATATATATATATATATATATCAGATTATATATATATATATATATATATATATATATATATATATATATATATATATATATATATATATATATATATATATATATATATATATATATATATATATATATATATATAATATATATCAGATTATATATATATATATATATATATATATATATATATATATATATATATATATATATATATATATATATATATATATATATATATATATATATATATATATATATATATATATATATATATATATATATATATATATATATAATATATATATATATATAATATATATATATATATAATATATATATTTATAAGACTTTTGTCTGAAAATATTATATTAACAAAGGTTCATCGTAATCACCGCGCTCGAAGAGAACGGACGTTAAAAGAACTCCTCTCGGAAATTAATTCTAATAAAATAAAATAAGCAGGGAAAGTGCAAAAAATAAACTCAATTGTCGGGAAAATAATTATCTAAAATTGTTTGAATTCATTATAAGTATTAACTTGTAAGGAATTCAAACAGTTTTTTGACAAAATAAAAATTTTAAGTTGAACAACAAACCCAGTTGTGTAAGAATCAGTGTAACAAAACAACCAAAATTAAAAAAGGCACACACACAGCTAAACAAACCCACAGCTTGATGAGCCATCGTCTCACTCAAGAGTTGGAACAACGCAGACACTCTTTCTGCAGTGTAAGTTCGCGGAATGCATACTTCGCGATAAATGCAGATGTAAACAATGGAATGAGAGAGGTAGCGCCACTAAGACAAACTCTCTCACCAGGCAGTGCTAGCAACAACAGTAATAACAAAGAAGGTGGAAACACAGCGAACACAGAAATAACACACGAAAACAACGACAAACCATTAAAGGCGGTACAGACAGGCATGGATCGCTACATTACTATAAAGCGTAAATACAGCCCAGCCAAAGGCAACTCTAACAAAAAAAGTTGCAAAACTGTGAACGGTGAAGAACCAACAACGTCCGTCACGGGTAAGAACCGGTTTGCATTGCTGAGCGAAGAAGAACCTCAATCTTCTACCTCGGCAAATGCCGCAACTCCAAGGCCGCCCCCAATATACCTACGTGAGAGTAGCTCAAATGAGCTAGTAAATATTATTGCCCAAGTTGTTGGTAGTGGTGGCTTTCACATAGTGCCAATAAAGAAAGGGAACATTAACGAGACTAAAATTCAGGCATACACCGAAAACGGCTTTCGCGCTATTTCTAGTTATTTTAACGATAGAAATAAAAATTTTTACACGTATCGTCTTAAGAGTAGTAAGGGTATCGCGGTAATCTTAAAAGGCATTGAATCATTTGTAGGACCAGATGAAGTAAAACGAGCACTGGAAAAAGAGAATTTTAACGTTCACTCCGTGGTGAACGTTCTTAACAATAAAAAGGTTCCCCAACCAATGTTCAAGGTCGAACTTCAACCTGACTCGCGGAAACTAAAGAAAAATGAAGTTCATCCTATATACAAACTTCAATATTTGTTATATAGAAGAATCACGGTCGAAGAACCCCACAAAAGAAATGGTCCCGTTCAATGCCAAAATTGTCAAGAGTATGGACACACAAAATCATACTGCACTTTGCCAACCGTTTGTGTTGTATGTGGTGATCTACACCAATCGTCCGCCTGCAAAGTTAAATCGCAGGAACAGAAAAAGTGCAGTAATTGCGGGGAACAACATACCGCAAATTACAGAGGTTGTAGGGTTTACAAAGAACTTAAGCGTAAACTAGAAGAGAAGCGTAAACTCATTTCTAACCGAAACGCGCCGAATCCTATAATCGACATCCAACAGACTCCAGTTTACTCTAGCAACGGAAACGGCATTACAAACGGTATAACATACGCGAATGTTCTAAGGGCGCATACACCTAATGCCCCAGTGCAACAACATGGTAACTCTGAATCAATGATTCAACAACTGGTACAGAGTATAAACATGTTCATGTCAACTATGCAATCAATGATGCAAGAATTCATGCGAAACCAGAATCAGTTAATTCAAACTCTACTTACCAAAAAATAGGCCCTCTTAAGATATGTACATGGAACGCAAACGGTGTGAACCAACATAGACACGAACTGACCGAGTACCTAGATCGGCAGAATATTGATATAATGCTACTATCAGAAACTCATCTCACAGACAAATACAATTTTCAGATACCTAATTTTAGATTTTATGGTACTCATCACCCCGACGGTAAGGCTCATGGGGGCACTGGTATCCTAATACGTAAACGAATGAAACATGAAGTCGCTGAAGGAGTCTCACAAAACTACCTCCAAGCGACAACAATTCGTATCCAGATTCAAGGTAGTTTTCTTACCATTTCAGCAATATATTTCCCCCCGCGGTTCGCGATATCAGAAGATATATTTCTGAACTTCTTCAATGGTCTCGGACACAACTTTATTGCTGCTGGTGACTACAATGCCAAACATACGCACTGGGGATCCCGTTTAGCAAACCCTAGGGGAAACCAGCTGTATAAATGTCTAATGCGACGTCAAAATAAATTGGACTTTATATCTCCCAGTCAACCTACATATTGGCCTTCTGATATTAACAAAAAGCCTGACTTGATAGACTTCGGTATAATAAGAGGAGTTAGTAAATCTAACTTATCTGCTAGTACCTGTACTGACTTATCGTCAGACCACTCGCCAGTTATATTTCTTCTTCACGGGAAGACAGTACTTGTAGATGACCCACTAAGGCTTACTTCATACAAAACTAACTGGTTAAAATACAGGAAGTACATTAGTAGTCATTTAGATTCGAATCATCTAATTTCTAACGCGGATGAGATCGATAACAACGTATCCAACTTGAACGTAATCCTGGAACAGGCGGCCATTCACGCTACACACAGACAAATAAAAGTGACAAATAGTTTGAATACTTACACTAACCGGGAAATAGAGCACCTTGTAAGTGAAAAAAGGAGGTTCCGTCGCGAATGGCAGCGAAATAGGTCACCAGCGGCACGACTAAGACTGACTGAAGCTACTAAAAGGTTGCAAAGCGCACTTAGAAAAGAAGACAGTAGACAGCAGGCTAGTTTCATTGCAAGTTTAACTCCGACTGCTTCAACCAAATTCTCATTATGGAAAACATTAAGAAATACTAGTATGCCCACCGAAACGCAATTTCCAATACGCGACGCAAATGGCAAGTGGGCAATATCAAAAGAGGAAAAGGCCAATGTTTTTGCAAACCATCTATCACAGGTATTTCGCCCAAATCCTGCAAGTAGCGACATCCTTCCACCTGTTGATAAAATGTCTGCCGTAATTCCATTGTTTACTAACGCAAATGAAGTTCTGAATGTCATTAAAGAAACCGTGAATCCAGGTAAAGCACCTGGATATGATCTTATCACGCCTAAAATGATCTTGGAACTTCCCTATATTGCTGTGAAGTTCCTGACAAAATTATTTAACTCTATTTTGAGACATGGGTACTTTCCTAAAGTGTGGAAAATTTCTCTGATTCAAATGATTTTAAAGCCAGGAAAGGACAAATCAATACCTTCCTCGTACAGGCCGATCAGTTTGCTTCCCTGCTTATCCAAACTATTTAAAAAAGTTCTTTTATCAAAAATAAAACCGTTTCTCGTGTCAAATAATATAATACCAGACCATCAGTTTGGTTTTCGCGAAGGTCACAGCACTATCGAACAAGTAAACCGTCTGACCCAAGCAATTGAAAAATCATTTGAACGGCGAGAATATTGCTGCGCAGTATTCCTGGATGTTGCTCAAGCATTTGACAAAGTCTGGCACTTTGGCTTGACCTACAAAATTTGCAAATACTTACCGGCAAATACGCATCGAATTCTTGAGTCTTACTTAGAAAACCGCAGATTCAGAGTCAAATGTGGACAACACGTCACCGATGACCGCGAAATACTAGCAGGTGTTCCCCAGGGAAGCGTCATGGGGCCTATCCTTTACATTCTGTTTACCGCAGATATTCCTACCAGCCCAAACGTGCTAACATCCACTTTTGCCGATGATACCGCTATAATGGCCACACATAAAAAGCAGGATATTGCATCTATGAATCTAGGTGTACATCTCAGACGAGTAGAATCTTGGCTCTCTGACTGGAGAATAAAAGTCAATGAGGCTAAATGCACACAGGTAACTTTCACACTGAATTTTAGCACTTGTCCGACATTGAAATTAAACAATATCCCTTTTTCTCAATCTGATCATGTTTCATACCTTGGAATCCACCTGGATCGCCGACTCACCTGGAGAAGTCATATCGAAGCCAAGAAAACTCAACTGAAACTTAAGGTCCATCAACTTCACTGGCTCCTAAACGCGAACTCAAAACTAAGCCTTGAATATAAGGTCCTGCTATACAACAGTGCAATCAAACCTATCTGGTTATACGGTGCCCAGCTATGGGGCAAAGCAAGCTCGAGCAATCTCGACAAAATCCAAAGAGTCCAATCGAAGACATTGCGGCTTATTACCGGTGCCCCTTGGTATATGAGGAATGAAAATATCCACCGAGACTTGAAAATACCTCTCGTTAAAGAGGCAATTCAAAAAATCAATATAAAGCACAAAGAGAAGCTCGAACGTCATGATAACATACTTGCTAGACAATTATTGTGCAGTCCCAGATCTTTAAGACTTCGGAGAAACGAACGCCGTGTTTTCTAATCTTCATCCGTAACAGTAATCGCGAACACACGCGCCCGAAAGACTGTGTAGAATCCTTTTCTACGTCACGTGGCTTAAACGCTCTTATACGTGATCTTTAAAACAGTCAATATCAATCGCGGACGAACACTCAAAAAAGACTGTGTAGAATCCTTTATTCTACGTCACGTGGCTTAAATGCTCTCATACGTGATCCTTAAAACAGTCAACGCGAAAAACCTACAAAACCCAAATTACGTCGTCCACTCTGCTATTCTAGAGTTATCCGTTATACATACATAACTAGAGTTCTTCACTCTACATAATATCGCGAACACTCTGTAAATGACTGCAAGGGTCCTCTGGACCTTTATCACGAGGTTTAAGCCAAACCAGGTTTAAAATCCTCACGTGTGATCCATACCAGTTATATACTATTTTGACCAAATTAATTAAAATTCCTGCCAATTAGCAGAGACCCACATTACAAGAAATCCATACTAGGATTTATTATTGAATTATACTTAAGATTCGTATACTTATTGTTAGGCTCCTTTGGAGCAGATTCAATAATTCAAATAAAGCTTATAAAAACAAAAAAAAAAAAAAAAATCTAAGCCCCATGGTAAATACTCTCCCTGAGTACATTGTTTAAAAGTTAAGATGTTGTTAGAAACCATTTGTCTTAGACTAGACCGCTAGACCAAAACTGCTAAAAGTATACACAAATTTTCCCTCCACATCTTTAAAGTCCTCCTCCGAACACTGTGCAACGTGTGTGACATTTCAACTTGCGTCTTATGCACTTAAGAGCTATTACTTCAGGGAGTGTCGCTCACTCTTCTCTTGCCAACCGTGTTGTTCATTTGCTCCCGCCACAACAATGGCTTACAATTGTACGGGCATGTTCCATTGTTTGGCGGCTTTAGGGCAAATAACTGTCAAATTAATGAAGAACAGCAACTACAAGATCAAACCCAAATAAAATCTTCCCATATCGAGGTGCACAATACATACGTAGTACTAACAAATGATTTGGAAGGTATTAGCAAAACGGCCCTACGGCCACACACATTCAGGAACATTTGACACTATCCATTTATAATAAAACAGATAATCACAACGAATGATGTGAGCAATTGATGACGATGGGCCGTTGTAGATGTTGCTGCTGCTCCGGATGATCGTGATGACGATGACGGTGACCATGATGAGGCTAAATGACATGTAAGAATTTCATTGTCTCTGCCAATTGTTGGTTGAAACATAAACATTGTTTAATTATGTTTGTCATACAATGACGGCAGTGGTGGCGGCGGCGGTATGTTCTATAAACTGAAAACGACAAAGTACTAGCTCGTACATATTTGAGGCGAACCAAAAAAGGCGGTGTTTTTGTCAACCCGTGTTCCGACCATGTCTGTCCCCGTCGGTTTCTTGTGCCGTTTGTTGTCATTTCAAAAAGAAACTGTCAAGACAAGAAAAACAAAGCCGCGCACCCAACAACAGAGAAAAAAAAACTTTAAAGTACTTCAAGAGTACTTGGACCGTTTTCATTAACTCCACTCGTTTGGGCCGATGTTAATAATAACAGCCACCAACAGCAACAATAATGACAAAAAAAAGCAATTAGCTCTTGTTTTTCGTAGCGTTTTTTGTTTTGTTTTGTTGTTTACTTTTGGCCACACATATGGATGGTCGGTTGGCTGACTCTACATTGGCTCTATCTGGTCTTTTGGCAAAGCAAACCTTAGCAAATTAGTGAATAATGTGGGAATGTTTTTTGGTCTTCCACCACTTATAGCCAACGCGCAATAATTCCGTTTGGCGGCAAATCAAAATTAGTGAATTGCAAGAACAATGTTCTTTATACCCTACGCGACTCAGGGTACTATGACTTATGGTTGATGGTTGTAACATCCACAAGGAAGTGATATTGATCAAAGATCTGTTGTACAGTTTAAGTTTATTACACACGCTGCATCGATAAAGCTTGGTAAAGCCCTTCGTTAGTTCACCTTTTTGTCCGTTCCCCCATCTGTCCGCCCGATCATTAATTTGTTTATCCATGTCAAGCTGACCTAGATTCTACGGTTTGAGTTCTTTCTAAAGTTTGACTTCTATTATCAGTTCATGTGATTGTATATACAAACTAACACAGTTTTAACTAGTATAAGAGTAAAAGTCGGGCGTGGGCTGCTATATTATAAATATAACCTGCAATTCTGGATGTGATGCAAAACCAACAGAAAGTGATTTTTTTTGACCCATGGGCCAGACTCTAAATGTATATCTGATTAAAAATTAAAGCTTTACTTGAATTTTGAGAAAATGGATAGTTTTTTGGTGACAATTAATCCATGGGCCAGATTTTTGGTCCAGGGCCCAATCTAGAGCTCATGTTGCAAATATAATTATTGTTTTGGCATCGTAATAATATTTTACTATTATTTGATAATCATATCTCCATGTAAAGTGGATGTCGCTTTTTGGCCTCCCCACACAATTTACATAGGAACTATGTCCACAACAATACCAATGTGGTCCCAGTTCATTCAGAATTGGTTGTTTAGTTATCAAGTTTTATTGTTAGTTACTATTTGATAATAATTTATTTTGGACCCTCACACCATGTACATAGGAACTACGAGTACTTATATATCCAAAAACAACTAATGTGGTCCAAGTAAATTCAGGATTGGTTGTTTGTTTATAAAGACCATATGAAGTCTAATCGAAATCAGAATTCATATGAGGGTTGCTATATATTTTACTGGCCTAGGCAACACTAAGTGTTGCTCAAAGACGAAAGTCGTGAAGGTCGTACAGAAACGGCAGTTGTTCCAGAGAACATTGATTCCGCGCTTGAACTGATAATGCAAGATCGTCTTGCGACTTACCGTAAGATTGAGGCATCCATGGGCATTTCTTCTACCAGCATACTTTCGATATTGCATGCCTTGAAAAAGGTTTGTTCTCGTTAGATCCCTTATAATTTGATAATCGCTCAAAAAATCGCTCGTGTCGATTGGTCAAAATAATATAATTTTAATATAATTCCCTTCAAATGTTGGACACAAGTACGCCTCAGGGTATTCATTTTGTGTGTCCAATTTTGGATGACTCGTTCGAGCATTTCGACCGCTATGGCGTTAATGACACACACTGTAGTTTTCACGGTGTAAGTCTTTCCATAATGAAACGGCAAAGAATACTGTAAAGAAAAAAAGTTAACAGAACTCAAGCGTAATCTGTGATAAAATATCTCTAGATAGATCACTCGTTACAAATTTCAAAAAAATAGACTGATGATTCCAGCAGCCCATATACCGCACCAAACCACGGTTTTTGCGGTGTAGGTGTTTCCATGATGAAATGTCAAACAATACTGAAAGAAAAAAAAAATAAAGTTAAACACCACTCAAGCGTAATTAGTGAAGAAACACTCTATTGAAAAAACACTTCTATATTAATAACCCGTTAATTTTTGGAGATCGTTTCTGACAGTCCCTCCACCCATTCATCTGTTAGCCTGTCCGCCGATTTCTCTGTAGCAACTGTGCTAGTCTTCAGTTCGTCGACCTATTTATGCCTGCCTCTGATTGATAATTAATTAAACGATCCATCCGCAGTTCATTTTGTTTATCCATTCTTCTGTCCACCTAAATTTCTGTCCATCTTTTGACCTATTTATCTGTCAGGACACCAGCCCTCTGATTGATAATCAATTAAACGATCCATCCGCCAGTTCATTTTGTTTATCTATTCTTGTGTCCACCTAAATTTCTGTCCATCTTTTGACCTATTTATCTGTCGGGACACAGCCCAATTGTTCGGCAGTCATTTGATAATCTATCCATACCTTCATATGATCATCTGAGCATATTTCTGTACTTTTCTTAAATAGAAAGTGGGCGAGATAATCATTGCGACTCAGATAATTACTCGTATCATCAGCAGATAAGTTTATAGGGATATACTAATAACACAATAGATAATTAAGGACGATATGTAAGAGGAAGGGGGACAGGAGTAGTGAAATACACTGTTCGGTGTAATCTATGAGCAGAGGGAATCATTGGTCTCTATTTCTTCAAAAATAAAGCCGGCCATAATTTTACAGTCAATGGGGAACTCTATAGAGCCATGATTTTGGGGAGCGCATTACCTCGAGTCGTGGGCCTGTGGCGTGAGCTAAAAGATCGTGCGATTTAACACCGCTGGACTTTTTTTAATTGACACCTTGGAAAAGAATATTCGACTTGTTATTGCTGACATACAGCCCCAAATGCTGCCAATATGGTCAATATGGACCTCTCAGCTGGAATTTATTCGAGCAAGCCGCGGCGGCCACTTGCCGAAATGATTTTTAAAACATAATGGCATACCCTTATCTTTATAATAAGCTAAATTCTGAGCCATAACTTTAAATTATATGCGTTATAGTTTTTCTTGAAAACCACATGTCAGAAAAGAACACCCATTATTTGTTGGCAATTCCAAAGCATGTTCCCTTTTTAGCGTGGTGTAGAGCAAAATAAAGTTGTTGCTACCAACCCTAACATTTTTTTTCGTTACTAATTTTTT
Source organism: Hydrotaea diabolus (assembly GCA_963513945.1). Taxonomy (NCBI): domain Eukaryota; kingdom Metazoa; phylum Arthropoda; class Insecta; order Diptera; family Muscidae; genus Hydrotaea; species Hydrotaea diabolus. The sequence continues at coordinate 120,105,442 of OY740720.1, forward strand.
TTTTGATTTGGTGGAGGAAAAAAGGGCGTTTTACTTCAGTTATGTACTGTCTGTTGAAGTTAGGTGACATCACACATACGATTATATGTACGTATGTGCATCACTTCCATCAACAATGATAATGCAGATTTTGTCTTCTTTTTGCTAGACTTCTTCCATGGGGTTAAAGATTCTTAAAGAATTCCCTGCCTTCTCACGTTTATTAAATGGTCACACTCTATTAAAGCGTTACCAATTTAGAATTATTTTCTTTATTTCGTTTTGTTAAATATATAGATATGTAGTCTTATTCGTACGTATGTCTGTATGAATTCTTGTGCTTACCTCTGTGTGATTCTTGGGAAAAAGTAGGAAAAATTAAAAATTTCACAGGGTTATTTAACCCAGCATTGTCTGAGGGGAAAATTGCTAATCGATTTAGTTGCAGAGATGTGCAGACAAGTTTGCAGAATAAAATAAAACGAAGTATGAAAGCATGAAATTGGCATTAGAAGAATAAATTAGAGATATTGCCGATTATGGCGACGGTATCAAGGGTTCAATAGTTTATTTTTGTTGTTCGAGAATATTGTCGACCTCTTTTATTTACTCACCTTCATCCTGCAGTCACTAGGAGATACAATCACCTAGTTATGGTTATGCGAAAAAAGGGCGCGATACAAAACTAATGAAGAAGTTTGAGATATAACCTTTAGCTCTGGGCGGGAACTAAACGTAAACCTCGTTCAGGACTTGAAATATTTATCAACAAAAATACATTAAAGACGAAATTACTTCTCTATATGTGACAAAAGGGACCTAAGGGTAAAAAACAGTTTTGTTCAGGAGATCCATTTTAAAGATTTAAATACGCGTATCTTTAGTGTACTTCACTTTCATAAAACGCACATATCTCTGGGATGGAACACTTTTGGGTCATAGGATCGGTCTCATCGATGCTCAGATGTTGTCCACATCAAAAAAAAGTGAAAATGGAATTTTTTTACCCTTAAGTCCCTTTCTCTATGCGCTGTTACATATGGTATAAAGGACATTCATACTGTAAGTAGGTCCCAGGTAAATAAGCGGCTTAATAAAACTCTTGTTAATAAAGAGTGGGCCAAAAGTTAACATGGGCTTAAAAACTTTAATAACTTTTTCGTTTATTAATTTTTTTTATTTATTTCTGAGTATGAAAAATAATGTCACTTAAATGACCCCTGTTTTCAGCTTCGCAATGATGGGCTCTTTACAGGGGATTTTCCATTACATCTTTTAGTTTGAGTTGAAGGATTGTCTCGATCTTGCCGTTCAAATGAAAATGAGCTTCATCACCCATTTGAATAATAAAATTCTATTATTATGGTATTTTTTAGTTGTGAATCTCTCCATTATTTATTCTCCAAGTACTGTTTATATAAACTAAAAAAAAATTATAAACAAAAAAGTTATTTAATTTTGAAACCCCATGATAACTTTTGGCCCACCCTGTACGAGTATGATATTAGTTATCCATTAAGTTATCACACAATTTACAGAGTTTAAGTTCTATCGACTTTTCATTTAGAATATAATAATTTTTAACATTAAAGTATGATTGTAGGAATATTGGTTGTTAATATAGCTAAGCAGATTATACTTATCAATTACAAGAAAAACAGAATGATGAAACGTTTATCATTTTTGTTTTTCATGTTTAGGTAACAATACTAAGGTGCACAAATAAACAAGCCATGTTTGGGTTATTGGTATGTAAGTTTTTGTTACCATTATTAATTACACAGTGTAACAAAAAAGAATGAAGTCAAAATACCTGGGAAGTGATATTATTTTTCTTGTAGTTTTTGCTGAGTACAACAAGAAAACGGGTTTGAAATTTCCCACACACCTCCAAAATCTGAAGTTACGGGTAACAAAACTGGTTTTTTGAATATCAGCCGATTTTAAGTTATTCTGCCGATTTGAAACTACGGTCTTTCGAATGATGTATAAACTTTTAAAATCACACTGAAAAAAATCTGTGTATTTTTCCTGTAAACTATTTTTTTTTTTAATTTTTAACCTTGGATGCATTTTTACATTTCAGGTGTCATTTTTAAAAAATCCGTTAGAAACTGATTGAGTTATTCAACTTTTATTAAAACAACATTTTTTGAAAAATACAACTATTGGCAATACTACTTAGAAATGTTTGTTTGACCGTTTTCTTTTTAATTGAACATCATCAGTATCCCGTTTAAGTGACTAGAAATATTCGGAAATCATTTTTTTTTATCTTTTCCTTCAAAATGTTTTTCCATTGTACTTATAATTATTTCTTGATGAAAGTGTTCGCCTTGTTCATCACTGAACTGGCCCAGGTTTTCTGGGAAGAAGTCTGGAGGCAATGGAATTTAATTGACATGTTGCAGCGCATTTCACCATACGCTCTCGAAAATTCATCAACAATCGCGACATAGTTGACGCTTCTGTGATTACCAAGAATGTTTCACATAGTGCAAGAAAACTCATCCATGCACGTTTTTCAACGGAACTGTGCTTGTTGATAAAATTCTCATCTCTTATAATTTTACGAATTTGAGGTCCAATGAATATACCTGAAATTCATTAGAACTGATAAATGCGATAGCAAATATTAGATCTGAGAAAAATTAATACCTTCTTTAATTTTGGCATCGCTTAATTTTGGGAAAACCGCTCTAAGATAGCAAAAAGCTTCACCGCTTACATCAATTTTTTTTTACAAATTGTTTCATGTATCCTAACTTTAGATGCAGTGGTGGCAGAACAACGTTATCAGCTGTAACTAATGAGGCGATTAAAACGGTTTTCCAGCCTATTAGATATGTGTCACGAGATGGCCATACCTTGCGATCGTAGCGATTTGGTGCACGACTATCCCTTTCACAAAGATAACATGGATGTTTTGTGTAACCACCTTGCATACCAAATAAAATTGTCAAAACCTTAAAATCAGCGACGAATTTCCATTTATGCAAGTCATAGTTGACGAATCGCAGTATTTGGTTCATAACTTCATACATTTCTTACTAGTCGCATATGCGATTGGAACAGATGGCAAAATATTTTTGTTATGCAGTAAAACAGCTTTCAAGCCTAGAAATAGCATTACAAATTTTAAATAAAAAAATTAAAATCTATTAAAAATCAATATGTTTGTTGAATACGTACTTTTTCATGAACCGTCAATTAAAAGGCGCCATTCGTCTGCCTTATAATTGTGACTTAATGCCGAAAAAAGTGGGGGTACATCAGCGCAATATATGAGATTACTGTCATTTTCACCAGTCTTAAAACTTTTTTCAAACAACAATGTCCGGTCACTTCTTCTACAGAAAGTTACACGAAAATCTTCTTCCGACAAATTCCACTGCCTTAACCGCGACCCAAGAATTTCAGCCGGTCGTTTTGACAATTTAAATCTCGAGCGAGATCGCAGAAATCTGCATTTGAAACAAAATGTCGCTGCGTTGTAGATTTGGATGGAAGGTACTCTTCTTCCACCCATATTTTTCAGCTTCAAAACCAGATACCAGGTTTTGTAACACTAACAACATTTGCGTACTTTACATTTTTGCGGGTTTTAAAAGTGTGCTCTGAAATATTTGTTTCACAAAAGTAGCAATCATCTGGCTTATGCCAGAGCTGATGATGCCAAGTCATAGGCATACAAAAGGGCAAAGAAATTGATGGTTGAGCTTTGTATTTTTTTAATGTTGCACAGCAATTTCCACAAACAAATTCTGGTTCATACCAGCGACTGAATTTGTAAGAACGATTGAAGTCTTTGTTGTATACTTCCACCACAGCAATATTTTTTTAAAATCACGCCTACACGCAGAAAAAAAGTATGGTTGTGGTGACAATATTCGAAGAGGATAATTCTATTGTTGGTTATATGGTTGTGGTACAACAATATTATGATCCTCACAACAATAGTATGATTCAAATATACTATGATCTCTACAACCATAGTATGATCCTCACAACCATAGTATGTTTCATATACAACCATAGTATGATCCTCATAACCGTACTATGATTCACACGCAAATGTTGTGATCCCTACAACCATAGTATAATCACACACAATTATACTATGATCCACAATATAATTTAATAGAATTGGTTTAAGTTGTCAACAATAGATTTGAAATATGAAAATTATTCAAAAATATATTTAATTCAAAATAATAGGGAGTGATTTATTTCACAGTAGAAAAAATAAGTTTAAAAAAACGTAAGCGTTTTTATTAAAAATATTTCAGTTAAACAAAGCCAAAGCAGCTTGTTTAAAAAATTTTAATTTCTATAAAAAAAAGTACTATTATTGCTTTAGATCCGTACCAATAACATTTGTTCTTAAAAGAATATTTAAACGAAGAAAAATTACAATCATACAGTATGATTGCCGTTATCATATTATTGTTAACATAAAACGTAAAACGTAAAACACAATACTTTTGTCGCACCAACCATATTTATATTGTTGCCATAACCATATTTTCATTATTAAATTTGGCAATAATACTATTGTTACATTTCAACAATATTAACATTGCAGCAATTATACTATTGTCAAAAATAAATTCAGTTAACAATGTTTTGGTTGCGACGAACATTCTATTATTGCGGAGAATATATTATTATCGCCGTGACCATGTAGTAACCATGTTTTTTCTCTGCGTGTGACAGAAATAGGCCACAAATGTAACAAAATTATTCCGTTTATCACATTATCGATTATTATCAAATTGCTAACTTTTTTATTAATACAGTTTCAAAGCGAACAAGAGGTGATAAAACAAACAAAAAAATGAACAAAAACTAAAACAATAAGTTTACATTACAAACAGGATACTGAGATATTCAAACAAAAACGGTCAAATAAATATTTCTGCATAGTTTGGCCAAAAATTGTACTTTTTCAAAAAAATTTTGTTTTAATAAAAGTTGAATAACTCTATCAGTTTTTAACGGATTTTTAAAAATGACACAATTGTATTCTTAAGAACACTATATTTACTGTTCAGAGAGTGTTCTTAGTTCCTTTTAAAAAAATCTGTGTAAAAACGCATCCAAAGTTAAAAAATTACAAAAAATTTTAAAAAAAAATGAGTTTACAGCAAAAAAAAGTGTTAAAAGTGTATACACCACTCGAAAAGCCGCAGTTTCTTCCTTTCAAATCAGCTGAAAAACTTAAAATCGGTTGATATTTAACCAAGTTACTGGCATATAAGTGCGTAAAATATTATCATTTCACAGGTATTTTTTTCTCTGTCACACTGTGTTATTTGTCCTAACGAACGAAGACGTGTGGTTTCAAGAAGAAATAACCCAACAAACCAAAACCATTTAGAAATAACTTGTAACAAACTTACTATCATAAGCCTTAAGCTTAGAAAACGTTAGTGAAAACTATAGTAATACGCTTGGTAACAATTATATAATAAACAAAATTGAACCCTGATATAAGCTTGCTAGTCTATAATATACAATAAGCTTAGAAATGTAAGCTTTGAACAAGCTTACAAATGTAAGCTTTGAACAAGCTTAGAAATATAAGCTTTAAACAGGCTTGGAAATGTCAGCTTTGTAAGACATTTTTTTATAGTTCTATATATTTTATTTTACATTTACAAACTTTATTTCTTCACTTTTTTACTTCTCTTTAATTTATTCACTTTTTCACTTTTTTACTTCTCTTTAATTTTCACTTTTTTGTTACTCCAACTTTACAATTCAACATAAACAAAACAACTGAGAACTTTAACAAAGAAAACAAAATGCACGTGTACAAATAACGGCACATCATATACGTCGCAGCGACTTTGGGTTTTTTTGTTTCTTGTGTGAAGCAAGCAGCGTATAGTTGACGACTTTGTGTTTATTTTTCTTTGTTACGAAATCTATGGGTTCAAATGATGTATGTTTAAGAAAAGTTGTAGAAATTTGTTAGTAGTAAGTGTATTCTCCAATTTAGTTATATTACGCTTAGGGACTGGTTTGTTGGGAAAACGCACATAATTTAATGTTATGACCAAGAGTATAGCTTTATTATAACGATACGTAAGGGTTAACATTATGTTCTAAAAATGATTTCGGGCAAGTAGCCCCGGCGGCTGGCTCGAATCAATTCCAGTCGAAAGTCCCAATTAACCCAATTTTCCACTTTCTGCAGCATTTTGGGCCGTATGTCAGCAATAACGCGCTGAATATTCTCTTCCAAGTCGTCAACAGTGTCGGGCTTATCATCTTGGAGGCCATGCCACAGGCCCACGACGCGAGATAATGCGCCACTTAAAGTTTCCTTAAATAAATTGATTGTTTCGTTGACTGTATGGCACGTAGCGCCGTCTTCATCAACATCCTCCAATTCAGGCACGAAAAAATCATTAATCATGGCTGCACAGCATTCCCCATTGATTGAAACATTATGGCCGGCTTTATTTTTGAAGAAATATGGACCAATGATTCCCTCTGCCCATAGAGCACACCAAACAGCGACTTTTTAAGGATGTAACAGAGTCTCGACAATGGTTTTGTGGATTTTCATTACTCCAAATGCGACATTTCAACCAAAGGGGAGCTTCATCGCTGAACAACATTTTCTTGAAAAAATCAGGATCGGTGGCCATCTCGTTTTGGGCCAATTCATCACGATTTGCAAACGTTGTTCCTGAGTCTATTCATTGAGAAATGGCAAACTAAACTGAGCAAAAATCAAGTAACAACTGTCAAAGAGACTAACTGCAAACAAAGTTAGCCAGATTGAAAACCACATGTCTAAAAAAACTTCCTTTATAAACTAACTAGTATACTTAAGATAATAAAAATATACTGGTTGCAACAAAAAGTGTTCTCGTCCAACAAAATATTTGAAGTTTGGAATAATTTCCAACCAAATTATTGTGTGTGAGTTATTTTAAATCTCTTGTAAAGGCTATTCCGCCACTGTATGTCCGTCTGAGTAGATATTTTTGTATGACTTATCTTGAATGTTAAGAAATTTACTAACCCCAACATCTTGCATTTCGGGGCAAGACATGTTTTTTATTTCGAACATAATAGAAAACCTTTGCATTATTGCTACTTACAGCCACTTCTTTACGAGTATTATATAATCCCGCCCTAATCTTAAGCCTCAGGTCTTAGAAGTTAATGGCTGTCATAAATTATTGTAATATTAAAACTCTCTTTTTTTCTCCTTTAAATGAAAATTTGTTTGAAATTCAATCGAGCATGCAATTTTTTTCCACACAACTTTTCCTTATAAGTAGCACCCTACAACCAAGTGTACGCAAGTAAGTCCACACTTTCATATGTATTTAGGTCATAATGATCTAATTGTTTTGGGAATCACCCTCTCTCGCTGCGGCTCTTTTTGTAATATGGGTCATATGCAGTAGAACCTCTAAGCCCACCAAAAAGGATCACGCATGTACGTATTATGAGTGAGGAGTGTGTGTTTTCATAATTGTACTGAGCCGCGCTTAGCTGGGCAGCTGTACAGCTCATATGAGCAGACTCAAGCATTTGCGCATGCCCAATTTAAATTTAACACGCTTAAATGAATCTTCACAAATTTGTGCGATTTTGCTGTTGCTCCTTTGGCTGGCTGCTTTGGGCCGAGGATTTTAAGAGTGATCGATTGTGTGTCTGTGTGTTTTTTCTTCTTGTTTGTATGTTTTCAAAGGACATTTCATTAGCACTCTTAAATTTTCTACGCATTTCAAAGTAGATCCTTGCTCAATTTGTGTGTTTTCTTCTTCTAGTTTACTCCGCCTGCCTTTCGTTAGCAACGCTTAAATGATATTCTTTACCCAAGATCCTAGCTCAGGCTCTTGGTGGGTCCTACATATTTGTGTGTTTTTTCTTGTTCTTTGTTTCACTTAGTTTTAGTAGTCCCGACCTGTATGTTTGCTGCTTGTCCTGTTGAACACCAGTCCGTTGAAAATTTTGTTCGTCACATTTGATTTGCTAAATTTTTTCCGCTTTTTGTGTGTGAGCTCGTCACCGTTGCCGTTCGTCCTCGCCTTGTGGCTCAGCATTTCTCAGCGTATCGGAATTGTTAATTGTTTGTAAAATATGGTACAAGTTAGGAATATGTCACCATCCGGTGAAAATCCTGCCCAGCTTGTTCGGTGTGTAGCCAATTGCGTATTATAATTTTCGACGTCTTTAATTGTTGTATGATTTGTGCCACAAAGGTAGTTGATTTGTAACCAAATTATTTAAGGTCTCCAGGTGGATTGCCAAGGATTTTGTGTGCTCAGTTCGGCTCGACTCGATGTGGCAGCATGTGTCATGTGGGCTGCTCGTTGTGGTTTTATAGCTTTAATTGTTTTTGACCACCAAAAAGAGTAGGCGAAGCGAAGAAAATGTAGGCGACAGATGTTCTTCAGTTGAAAGAGATGATTTGGAACGAATCAATCGGTAATAGGGGAGTCCTTTCAGGGCAGATAATGGATATGAGATGAATTAACAGATTATTGTCAGCGATTCCGGGAAACCGCTAGTGCAATTTTTAAAAAATATCTCCGAATACTATTTATGCTTTATTTAAATTAAGAACTAGCTGTATCCTATTTCGATTCTTTTTGGAAATTATTGAAAAAATTCCCTTCATTTGAAAATTATATTTTAAATGTGGAGTAAAGGATGCCTGCAGGTGTGAGCTACGGAAGGACAGATTTTATAAAGGCCCAAGGGCTCCAGGGCTTGATGCGCCCCTGGATATATAGATTAATCGATTTTTTATACCATTCCTGATGGTGCAGTATTTTACAATTTTTTGGGACCCCGACCTGGCCCTTTAATGGGACTTTTCTTCTAGTTTAATGTAAAAACGTCTGCCTTTTTAATATACAGGCCTACGTCCCGCAGACCTCCCGGGATCAGTAGGGTATCATACTCTAATGCCTCCCTTATGCGTCATCGGAATGTGGGTTGCGTGACGCTGTTCTGTCGTTGCTGACATAGTATGAGGATGTTCGGCAGAAATACGCGACATGCTATTTATTCACACCCGATTGTTATCGGTTTTCGTTCGTACTGTCCATATGTGGAGTGGACTTCCAGCAAATGTATTACCCAATAATTACGACATTCTGAAGTTAAATAAAAAATCGTTTAAAAAACTTATTGAATGTCAATATACGATAGTCTTGCGACTAAGGTGCGATTGACTATTTACCAGACCTTCATAAATATATTTTGAGTAGTAATTGTTTTCCAAGGTGTCCATACTTCCGTTCCCACCAAAAAATAACTCCGTTTTGTAAAAATCATACCATATATTGCTGTTTTTTTCGTACAATTTTCTTACTTATCAATTAGGGTCCATTAACAAAAATAATTGGCCTACTAAAATGCAACGAAAATTGATTAAAATACTGATATCAAATTTTCACAACAGCGTAGTAAGCAACGATACATTATTTAAAATAGGTCTTTTGTACATGTAATTGATCTAAAACGAGAGCATTAAACACCATAAAAAAATCTGGTAAAAACATAACTTATTTAAAAAAAAAGATTGAAATTTTGTGATAGGAATTCCTTTTTAGTGTCGAACAAAAAAACTCTTAAGATGCTGATTATTCTTTATGAACTCATATAAAGGTATAATGGCTTTTATTTTCCGTATTTTAACTGAATGATACCTATGAAAACTGCTTCGCTTTTTTCAGCGGTTTTTGCTGTAATCATTGATAATTTCACGCCAATAAAATAATGAAGCATATAAAATTACAAATTTGTTCGCGTACTTGCTCGAGTATGTGAAGACGACCAAAAATTATAAAAAGGAGACGCTTCACTCGCCACTATCTACCGATAAGATTATGAGCAAAGCCACAATTGCAGGTGCTTTTGGCGATGCGTTTGCAGCAAAACGAATTCGAATTCATTGTAGATGGAGCTGATGAGGGCAACACAGTCAGTCAGTCAGCCATCCGGCCGGCCGGCCATGATAGCCATTCCAAGCAGCCGGTTTAATCGTCCACTTGTAAGGGAAGCCCATCATCATTCATGTTGGGTACACTTTCGTGTAATAAGTTGAACTTTGTTGTACGCTCTTGTCCGGGCGCAAATAACGGGCGTTTTACTACATTTAACACGCTTAATTTATTTATAATTACATTGCTATTTAAAGACTTATTTCGTGTGAGTCTGTGCCAGAATGCCGCTCCAGTGTGTGAAAAAGGTTTTGGGTTTTTCGGGTTTCCATCCTTGCCCCAGAGTGGCGGACGAACGGACGTAGATTTACGAACGAGGCTCAAGGTGTTTAAAGGCTGAAACTGTGAAAGTGTTAAATTTTGCCATGGATATTATATGAGCAACAGGATTAATAACCACAGAAAAGAAGACCAAAAAAATATAATAACGACCGCCAAGAATAAGAGAGAACCCGAGCAGATGAGCTTGAGGCTACAAATGTATGCCGCTTTATTAATTGTAATGAGCACAATTTATAATAAGAAAAAAGTCCCTTACATGTTTCTGGTTGTTTTGGTACGAACGTTTGGCCAAAAGTTGATTACCAGTAAGCCTGGTGCAAAAATTGATAATGATTTTTTCGGGAATCTCAGCAAATTTAGAAAAAATCGCTTTTGGCGACCGCATGCCCATGTGATGCCAAATGGCCAGGAATGATGATGAATTATATAACAAGCACGAAAGAATCCTGCTGGAAATTCTGATTTTCGTAGGGTCAGAAATTAATAATGAAATTATACAGAGGCACTACTGAAGAGTAATGCGCCTCCCTGTTACACTCTGCGACAAATGGTAAGGGTCAGTGATCGGTTTGGAATGAAACCACCGGGGAAAGTTATATTGGTAAAAAAAAAGTCATACGTGTTCCAGCGTTTCGCTGGGTCTCATCTAGGAATCGAGATATATCGATTTGAAGTTAGTAAGTATCGTATAGGGGAATTTGTCACGTTTTGTTTGACATAACTCGAGAACCACTCGTCCGATTTAGCTGAAACAAATTTAGAAAAATTAAGAATTACAATTCCTCTAATCTGTTCTTAAACCGTTTTCCTACTTAAGCAACAGTTTCGCAATTATAAATAAATGTATGAAAAAAAAAATTATTTTTGTCTAAAAATTAAAATTTTTTTTTTTTAATTCATAAAAAATCCAAAACGGTAAAAAGTGTCAAGTCCTATTACTTTATTACTATAAATTTATTTCAGCTAAATCGGACGAGTGGTTCTCAAGTTATGTCAAACAAAAGAGCCAAAAACGTGACAAATTCCCCTATACGATACTTACTAACTTCAAATCGATATATCTCGATTCCTAGATGAGACCCAACGAAACGCTGGGACACGTATGACCTTTTTTTGACCGATATAACTTTCCCCGGTGGTTTCATCCCAAACCGATTGGGCTGTCGCACAGTGTTATTAATCAAAGTCTGACTGCTATGCTCGAAATTTACCATACCAAATTTTAATTGAACCCGTAATAAAAATGGATATTCCAAAGCGGTTGTATATTATATCGGGAGAGATTTTTGCACTGGGGCTATATCAAAACGTAGACCGGTATGACCTATTTCAATCTGAGCTGATTACTGATCGATCGTTATGAATAACACTCAATTTCATCAATATTGGCTGTACTATGTAGCTTCTTAAGCTAAAGATAAAAAATCGGTTGAACATATGTCGAAATTTTAACCGATTTTTATAAAAGTCAACAGCCTTATCAAAAAAAAACTTGCTTTTGCAAATTTCATGAAGATTTGTGTTTGGACACTCTACTCTACTCAAAGCTTAAACGAATGGTATTGGATGATAAATCTACAAAATATGCGCAAATAAGCGCATCTATAGGGTGGGCGATTTAACATTTTAAATGTGAATTGGCTGGAAAAAACAGTACTCATAATTTTTTCAAAATTATTGGAAAGTTTGATTTTTGTAGTTTAATAATAAAACACCATCCGATGCGTTTTCGACTTGCCCAATGCGTTTTCGACTTGCCCAATGGGCTGAAGATTGTTTGGCAGGTAATGAAGAATTTAGCTGAAAAATCCGAGGTTCCGAGGACTCACATATGACTATTAAGAAGCCAATTTATCCACAACGAGTCACTGTTTGGTGTGGATTTCAGTCTGACGGCAGGAAGGAGCCGCCGTTACGGCGATCGTTACCGAGCCATGACCAACGAGTTTTTTGTTTTAAAATTGCAAGAGAATGCCATGTACGACATTTGGTTTCAACAAGACGGGGCCACATGTCACACAAACAACGCCAACATAGATATTTTAAGCACTGTTTTTGAAAATCGAATAATCAGCCGAAGATGTGATGTCAATTGACCGCCTCGGAGTTGTGTTTTGAGTCCTTTGGATTATTTTCTGTGGGGAGCCATTAAGGATAAATGTCTCGCAAAGCATCCAGAGGCAATTGCAGCTATGGAACATGAAATCGAAGTTGCCATTGAAGAGATTCGAACCGAAACAATCGAAAATGTACCAAAAAATTGGGTTGATCGGATAAGGTACTGCCGCACCAGTTGTGGTAGTCGTATGAATGATATTGTGTTCCATAATTAAGACAAAGTTCAACCTTTCCAATAAAACCAGAAATTTGTAAAAATACCAGTACCTTTACAGCCGACTTAAATTTAAAATGTTTTATCATAAGCTTATTGCACTTGCTCAACAAAAGGTTGTTAACGCAATATTTTTCAAATTTCAGATTTTGAAAAAAAGACACACAGAGGTCACAGATCAACCCACTGTTAAAAATCTTACAGCGATATCTCCACTCGTTTAGCAAAAAAAAAACAGGTAAAAAGGTTAAAGTCGGACGGGACCTACTACGAGTATGTGATACCCTTAAAAAAACTCTGTTATTCGGAAGATTTCGCATGGAATTTGATCAAGGTTTGACTTAATATGTGACTTCTCAACCGAGAGGACATATTTTGCTAGGGCTTTATGAAAATACACATACCAGTATGGTCTAATTTTACCAGCCTTAGTTATACGCGTATGTCGAACCTTACACTCTATGCTTTATTAGAACTAGACCGGGAATTAAAATGTATCCTGCATACAATGAATCCGGCATTACTTCATATCGGGACAGCATTACTTTAAATGGGAAAGACAACTTGCTAAAGCAAATAACGGACCAATATAGTCGAGTTATGTTTTAATATTTTACAAAATGCTCATAACTACCTATAAGTATGGTTAATTTGATTTATGCTGAGTGAAAATTGTGTAAGGCTATGCGAAAACTTGGATTTAGGGGGCTTTTAAAAAAATAAGACCGATATGGTCCAATTTCAAGAGGATTTCTTTAAGGAAACGTAGAACGCACTATGCTAAATTTGAGCAAGATCGGAATTCATTTCTTACCTGTAGCTGAAGGAAGCTACATCGGAAACTACTTTAAGTAACAATGGATCACTGGAATAAACGGTACTATGCGACGTTTGAAAACAATCGGATGTAAAATGTGGCTTTTAGATTGGCTTCATCTTAAAAATGGAAGGACAAAAAGTTGTATAGAGAGATTAAATATATAACAACAGTTAATATTAAAAAGTTATAACGACGGAATTTAAAGGTTTCTTTGAAAATCATACCGTCGGAAAACAATTTTAAACATAAACCCCTTTGACGACCAAGCGGATCCGATTTGTTTAAATTGGACTTTAAATGCTTTATTTAAAGCTTGAAATATTATAACAACATTTATTTTTTAAATATATTATTTAGAGGTTTATACTTTGTCACTTCCGCCGGTATTTACGAGGGCGACCGCAAAACAAATTGGCCTGGCACATTTTCTGCTTTACTAGCAACTTTTCTTTTTTTGTTTTTTAAAAGCAATCTTTTGCCATCTGTCAAAATTTCCGAAATATTTAATGATTATTTTCTTTGTTACAGGTGATTGAAGTAAACAAGTTTTATAATTTTTGAAAAATGGAAAATAAAGAGTTTCGTGCGGTAATTAAACACTTTTATATGAAAGGTTATACGCCACAATTAATCAAAGATGAATTGGATTCTGTTCATGGTGATAATGCACCATCATACTCCACCGTGAAATCCTGGGCTCAACAATTTAAAATGGGTCGTTCAAGTACGGAAGATGAACAACGCTCTGGAAGACCGAAAACTGCTACTACTATTGAAAACATTAGAAAACTATTTAATGAAGTGACTAAAGATAGACGAATAAAGCTCAGAGAACTTGCTGATATTGTTAAAATACACGAAAAACAAGTTTGGAGTATTTTACATGATGAACTCCAGATGAAAAAGCTATCCGCGAAAAAGGTGCCGCGTTTGTTGACTTTGCCCCAAAAAATCGTCCGTAGATTTATCAGCGTAATCCGATAGAGTTCTTGCGCCGATTCATAACTGTTGGTGAAACATGGATCCATCACTACATCCCAGAATGCAAAGAACAGTCAAAACAATGGATAGAAGTTGGTCAAAGTGGTCCCAAGAAGGCGAAAACTGTAAATTCAGCACGAAAAGTAATGGACAAAGTATTTTGGGATGCAAGGGGTATAATATTTATTGATTATCTTAAGAAAGGAAAAATTATAAATAGTGAATATTATTGTGCATTATTGGATCGGTTGAGTGAAGAAATCAAGATAAAACGACCGCATTTAGAAAAAAAAGTTCTTTTCATCAAGATAATGCTCCTTCACACACTGCATTTTTAACTCAACAAAAACTGGGCGAATTACGATTTGAAATTGCTCCGCATCCACCATATGGTCCAGATTTAGCTCCTTCTGATTATTTCTTGTTTCCAGATTTTAAAAAAAATCTCGGTGGAAAATATTTTCGTCCAATAGCGAGGTTATTGCTGAAACGAACGCATATTTTGAAGGTCTTAAAAAATCTTATTTTTCGGATGGAATTAAAAAACTTGAAAAACGTTTGATGAAGTGTATTGAGTTGGAAGGAGATTATGTTGAAAAATAAATAATAATAATTCCAAAAAAAAAACGGTTCTTTTTATGTTAGGCCAGTTACTTTTGCGGTCGCCCTCGTAGTTCCATTTCCTGACATTCGGTTGCACTAATAAAAAATTGTGGTACAGTTTAGAACACGGTGATTTGCTTATTTAGGAATGAAATAAAAAATTATAAACCTTAGGAAAATGTATTTTATATTTTAATTATACTGAACAGTAAGGAAATTTTTAAACTACATGGTTTTAATTAGTGTATTTGGCAAATGTCGACCTTCGCTATCCACACACTGCTGCATGCGTTTTCTGAAGTTTTCTTGAACTCTAACAAGCATGTCGACTGGTATTCTGATAATTTCAGCCTGAATATTGTTAATTAGGTCTTCAAAGGTTGATATATACCGTCAACTTCAGGTAACCCCAAAGGAAAAAATCGCATGGGACTATGTCTGGTGAGCGTGCCGGCCAGTTCACATCACCCCTCAAAGAGAAAAGCCGTCTAGGAAACATTTGCCTCACACAATCTATGGTATCCCTCGCTGTGTGTGCGGTGGCACCATCCTGTTGGAACCATGTATCCTCTAATTGCATTGCCTTAAGAGTTGACTAAAATAGTCTGGAAATGCCAAAAGTAAGTGATTGCTTCCGAGCAAAACGTTTCGAAGATTGCAGTAGTGCTGCTATAACTCTAACGAGGTTAAGTGGTGTTTTAATATTTCTCTTAGTTCGCCTACGTACGAGTACACATGACTCATCCCCTGCTGTTCTTAGTGAAGTTACCCAATTTACAATTGATTGGCGTCCGGGAACGCGTCCGAGTGGGGGAACAGCAAATCGTAAACGAAAAGCACGCTGCACTGCAATGATCGAGTGCGCATTTGAGAAATGCGCTTCAACTAAAATAAATGTAGACGAAAATAAATCTCCCATCATCCACTATAAGCCACGCATGGTCTCTACTCTCTTTGACCAACAGTACCCCCACAGTCTACAGTTCAAAAAAGCAAAATCACGCGCTCCACCCTGTACAAGTAACCTCATTCATTTGGTTGGCAAAAAATTCGGTTGTGACAACGAATCTGTTCTTTGTGTGTGGATCGTCTGTTTATAGAAGGAGCAGTGCCCGTTTTTAAAAAAGGAATCATATTTTAGGGACTACTCGGGGTTTGAAATTCGTAATTGACTCAATTTAAAATTACGATCTAGCGAAAAGAGCTTAGAATCATGTTGCTCTACACAGTCGTAGACAAATCAAATATTTGATTTTAACAGAACAGAAAAAAACAATAACCCGACGTTTTACTTTATATTTTCAAATTCTTGGAGACACAGTGTGGCCTGAAGTATATGAACAAATACTTAAATACTCTTATAAACACTTGGTCAGCCACAACAGCTGCTTTCGTAAAAACTGCAAAACAAACGGTGGCCAACTCATTTGCTATTGCATTGAAATTTCCATTTAAAACAGAAAACCACAAGAGATTCAAAATATTGTTTAATAAACAGTAAACAAGGACATCAGAGATGCCCTAAGCAAAACCTAAACATTTTCTAATTGTTCGGCCAGCAAGCAAAAGAGAGAGAAAAAAACACCGTTTTGCAAGGACATCATTGTTTTGCAAATATTCAGTACCGAGCCAAGTCAGTACATCGCACGAACAGAAGGCCAAAAACACTCTCCAGAGATTTGATTAGTCGCATAAAACAAACAACCTTCCAATGAATGCAGCCAACAAACAGTAGTCATTGTACTCGACCTTCTTGTTGCAACTTGCACTGCAGCAGCAACATCGAATGACATTCAAATAGCCCATCGCTGGGTGCCTACGAATGCCCGCCTATGCGGTGCACTAAATGAGGAGGCTCTCCGAAAACCGCATGAAGTCCAAATACGGACTTTTTGTTTTGTGCGCAAGGTGATCGATAAGGGATTCGATTCTTAGAATCTGCATACAACGCACCAGTAGTGCTGCTGCTGGTCATTGGGATTGTTAATAAACAGTAGTTGGTGCTGTTGCTGCAACTGAAAAGCTAATAAAATGACTACCGAAATGTGCGAAAGAAGAATAAAAGCAAATTAACCTTGAATTGCTAAAAATGTTTATAGCCTTAACGAAAATGTAGGAAAAGCCAGAACTGGCTGCTGAGGATGATATATACATTCGACTATAAAGGAGTCGTACCTAGTACATCATAAATACAAATTATTTGGAGTTCTTGCCATTTTATGGCCATGACTTCACACATACCTACCGCCTTTCACGTAGTTAAATTTGATTAAGTACGAGGTAAGTGTGGGAGTTTTAGAACGTATTGCCTAGGCTTGGTGACTGAAAATGTATACCATCATTTGTACATCTCTTCATAAAACTAGCCGCAGTTTATTTCGATCAGTAACAAAAAGCAAATTGGCCGTATCGGGTCATAATTTGTACAGCTCAAGTAAAATGTCCAACCTGCTTTTTGGAACTACCACTCTGGAAGACCCTGATTTTTTTTAATCTCGGTCAACTGTGATACAGTATATATATTATGAAGAAATAATTTGGAGTTCTTACCATTTTATGGCCATGACCACTGTTGCAATAAGCCTACAAAAAAGTGCCAAATAGTCAAAAAAATACGCAAAATGAAAAAAAGAACTATTAAATTTGTAATTTTTATGATTTTTTTGAAATTTTTTTAAAAACTGGACAAATATTCTAAAAGGGCTTCTTTTCAGATCTAATGCCCATTCGTTAATGACCTCCAAAATTAGGCAATTCAGAAGGCCTTCAAGTAACTCCTTGGCTTCTTATAATAAATTCTATACACATTTGTTTGTAGATTCTTTGAGAAGACCTACAATAAGCCCTTCATGTTTTCAATAAGAAAAACAATTATAAGCTAGTGTCCAAAACCCGACAAGTCGGTTTACCCGGTTTTATGCTGTCGGGTTTTATGCTGTTCCGGTTTTCGGCTCTTTGGTTGTCGCATGTTAAAGCAAAGAAAATCTATAATATTTAAGTACGTAATACGTAAATATCAAAAATATTAAAGCTAGACCCACCTTTAAGTGTACCGCTCGACACAGAATCACCAGTTTATATTACGATATCGGCCGTCTGCTGTCCTTCTAAAGCTTGTTTTCAAACTATAAGTACAGGTCGCAATGGTTGTCCGATCTTCATAAAATTTGCAAGAGTAAGTTTTTCGGACAAATTCTTTTGACTTTGTTTGAAAATCGGTTGAATTTAAGATACAGCTTCCTCACATATATTCAACTGATTTTATGTCTTTAACTCTAGAAGCCACAAAGTAATCCAATATTGATGTTTTTGGTTTACCTTTGTCAAATCTATAAACAGAAATAGTTAAACATTGTATTAACACATTTTAAAACTAGTTACTTAAGTTATTTTTAAAGTATTAGTTTTTTTTTGCAAAACTAAAATTTGCAGGCATACGATGTAAAAAAAGTGCTCCAAAGTGCCGTTCTGGCAACACTGGCCATGATTTGGTTCACACTTACCTACTGCATTTCGCATCTAATCACGACGTTGGTGTAAGTATTTTGGAACATATTTTTTAGAGCTTGGTGACTACGAAACAGGTCTGCACAATACAATTTTTAATTTTGTACTTTTTGATTCTGTAAAATGTCCTTTTCCAACTTCTACAGTACTAACGCTTGATCCATTTCGAAGTTCCCTACTTTTGTAAAGAAAAAAACATAGCAAATTCAAATTGAATGGGGCAAACATATGTCTATCCAATGTTGGCCGCGGCTACGTCTCAGATGGTCCATCCGTTGAGTCCAATTTTCGATGACTCGTGCGAGCATTTCGACTGGTAACTGGCCAATGGCACGCGTGATGTTTTGCTGTAAGGCCTGAATCGAAGCTGGTTTGTCCGCATAAACTTTAGACTTAACATATCCGCACAGGAAAAAGTCTAACGGTGTGATATCACACGACCTCGGTGGCCAATCGATCGGCCCAAAACGTGAAATTATCTGTTCATCGAAGTGTTCTCTCAATAAATCCATTGACTGATGCGATGTGTGGGAAGTGTCGCCGTCTTGTTGAAACCAAATATCGCCGAGATCACGAGCTTTAATTTCAGGTACCAAATAGTCTTTTATCATGGCACGATTAAGGTCGCTATTGACGGTTACGTTCTCACCGGCATCATTTTTGAAGAAATATGTACCGATGATTCCACCGGCCCACAAACCACACCAAACCGTTGATTTTTCTGGATGAAGTGGCGAACCTCCTTTGGTTGCTCTCCGTCCCAAATGTGGCAATTTTGCCTGTTTACATACCCATTGAGCCAGGAATGGGCCTCATCGCTGAATAAAATTTAGCTCGAAAACGTCGGATCTTCTTGGAACTTTTCAAGTGCCCATAGAGAGAAGCGATGTCGCTTTGAAACGTCGGACGGCTTCAGTTCTTGCACAAACTGTATTTTGTACGCTTTCAATTTAAGATCTTGGCGTAAAATGCGCCAAGTCGTTCCATACGTCAGTCCGAGTCGCTGCGAACGCTGGACGTGGTCTATTCGGTCAAATATTATCCAATAATGAATGGGTCCCAGGATGGGTGATGGTGTAGCGAATAGTACGCTCAGTGGGCCGATTATGTTGACCATAATTTGAACGAAGTGCACGAAACACATTCCTCACAGAACGTGAATTTTTGTAATAAAGTTGAACGATTTGAAAACGTTGTTTCCATGATGATAAAATGCCAAACAACAATAAACAAAAATAACATGACAGCATGACATGACTCGCAACTGTTCTGTCAAAAAAAAGGCTATTGAAAAAAGTATCTCTACTTGGAGCACCCATTATAAACACAATTATTATGAAAATGCATTTTGTTGGAACGTAACGAAAAACAAGTGAATGATGATTGTTTAAAGTGTTGTTTTTCGCAGGTAAATAAAGAGTGGTTACATTTTAAGGGCCGATGTTGACTGCGAACCACACCTAAACGTCAAGTTTTTTCTGCATTTCATTTGATATTTCCCAATTTAAGACTATCTTAATTCGAACCATGGAAAGATACACACGCGAGCAACGCGTTAGAGTTATTCAGGCTTATTATGATCAATTTAAGAAGAAACCCATCATCAGTGATGAGGCACATTGTCATCTCAGTGGATTCGTCAATAAGCAAAATTGACGCATTTGGTCGAAGATAATCCAAGAGTGATTGCCGAAAAACCATGCACCCTCAAAGAGTTACTGTTTTTTGCGATTTATGGGCTGCCGGCATGACCGGGCCGTATTTTTTTCTCCAAAATGAGGCCGGTCAGGCAGGTACTGCGAGATGATAGCGTACTTTTTATGGCCCGAATTGGAAGATATGGATGTGGACGATATGTGGTTTCAACAGGACGGTACCACTTGCCACGCAGCAAACGCAACAATGGCTTTTTGTCGCGACAAATTCTTCGGCCGTGTTATCTCACGTCGTGGCGATGTTAATTGGCCGCCAAGATCATGTGATTTGACACCGTTGGACTTCTTTCTTTGGGGTTATTGAAAGAAAAGGTGTACGTTGATAAGCCAGCAACAATTCAAGAGCTAAAGGATGAGTTAACGGCATAGAACCTTAATTATGCATCAGCGCCATCGGAAATTTGGACCAAGAATGGAGGTGTGCCGCCGAGGTCGCGGAGGCCATTTGCCCGATATTTTGTTCCATACATAATTGAACCATACCAATATTATCATAAAAAAAGAAATGACAATAATTATCTAAATAATTTGAGTTTTATTCAAAATCAACATCGGCTCTTAAAATTTAACCACCCTTTATATTTGTATAGCCACCTATAAAGGCTTTTCCCGATTTCAGAACCTAAAGCTCTTAAAGTTTATTTTCGAATGGCCTCCAAACAATGGTCCTTTCCGATTTTAGAACCTACAGCTCTAAAAACCACATATTGCACCTGTATGCAGTAGATTTCTCAAGTGAAATAGGACCATATCCGTCCACGTTTTCAAATTGTTGAAACAAAAATTTTCCTTCCGATTTGAGGTTCTGCAGAGCTAGAAGCCAAAAATTATATCCGAGTACGCAAAAATTGTGTATTGTGCGACAAAAAAAACCTCTTACATATTAAGTTCTACTTGCAAGACTGTGGTAGGGCAAGGTAGGATATCTCATAGCCGGCCACGCACTACTTAAGACTTTCCTAAATGGTTTTAAGTAATAATTGATAGATCATAATAAACTGTTCCCAATTTTTATCAATATTGTAAGTGTTTTGAGGCTCCCCGTGTTAAATACATAAAATCGTTGAAGATATAAGTATATAAGTAAGTATGTATGGCAGCAGTACCTAAATTTAATCCGAGTTTCATAAAAGTCAACAGCCTTTATCCAAAAAACTCACTTTTGCAACATTCATGAAGATCGGAAAACAATTGAGGCCCGTAGTTTGAAAAGAAGCCTTAAAAATTCACCTGATGGACGGACAGACAGATTTTGTAATTCGAATCAACTGATGATTCTGAGTCTAGGGGTGCACTTAAAGGCCGGTCAAGCTTAAATTCGAGTATGTTTTATGTTTAAGTATTTCGTACTTGAATATTATTCACTTTTTTGCTTTTACTGACAATCATCAAAAAAAAGAAAAACTGAAAACCTAACAGCAAAAATCCGGGTAAACCGACATGTCGGGTTTTAGCTTTTTTTGAGAAACCGACATAAAAACCGAAACGTTCGGTTTCGGTTTTGGACCTCAAGATTGAATAATATGCAAAAAAATGAATTTGCATTCATGTCCTTTTAAATTTTAAATATTTGGTCAAAAAATGTTAACAATTTTGGATATGTTTATACCGTATTTTTGACAATACCTCTTACACCACCCTCCTTCTTGTAGATCATACCCTAGTCCAACTTAATTGCATATAATGCGTAGTTACGTCTGAAAAGTGTGCCATAAAACAGTAGTTTGTTGGTGGCTGCTGCAATCACGGACTTCATGCACTAAAAACTCGTGCTACTTGCAAGACTGCTGTGATTTGTACATAAACAAAGCAAAACTATAAATGAGTTAGTTACGCATGCGCACAGAGGGCCATAACTAAAGTACTACAACGATGACGGCGAGTGCAACATTGTATAAAGGCGATAACGCACAAAGCGTAAGGAAGACCTGGCAGCAATTGTTGCAAGCGTAACTAACGCTAAACGTGTGTCCGGCTCACAGACATCCTACAGTCTGCACCATTGGCCAGTATCCTTACATTTCGTCACACTTCGTACACGAATATGCAATTGCCTCAAAAATACTGGCTCATTCGAGTAGGGAAACCCCCACACTAGGCTGCGATATTTGTAACGCCGAGCAGGAGGGTTGATCTTTACACATGCATAGAATATGTTTGATTGTCATGTAACGAATGTCCAGTGCCATGCGGATGCTGGCCATTTAGTACACCCACCTGGTTGGTAGCAGGCGACAGCAAATTACTATGCCGGAGTCCTGTTTGCACATTTCATCTTTCATTGTTGACTCGACTTCTGTTACACTCATCAGGCGACCGGTTGTTGTCATCCCCCTTGCATTGGCCTTTTAAGCTTAACGAAATGATCATTTTTTGGCTTGATGTTACAATAAGCGTTACAAATGCGCCACTGGACAAATGTCATGTTCACAAATTGTGTTAACGCTTGATAGCCATATGAAAATTGAAATAAATTGAGTGGAAATTGCCTGGCCTTGTGTTAAATGTCATCGCCGTGAGGAAGAGCCGGCATAGCGAGCGTAAGAGGGAGAGAGAGAGAGTGACAAACGAAAGGTGTTCAATTAAGGTTACATTCCATTGGGGTGATGACATAAAAGTTGTAGCTGTTTAATATTAAATAGAACCACTTTTAATGATTATTTCGGAGAAATTATGGGGCGAACAATATGCATACAGATGCTGAGGATGAGGCATCCATTTATTTGCGCTGTATTGGCGAAGGCAGAACAAAATGTGGGTTTTTGAGTTTTTCTTGTAATGTTACAGGACTTGTTTCTAATGGTATTGAAAATTGATTTGTCAAGCTGATGCATTTTAATTAAGCGAACGACAATTACTATAACTGCTCGCACCAAATCACATTCGCTAAAATAACAATCATTTAAAGAGAAAAGCCTAAACTCACACAATGACACAGTTTTTTCAAATTGGTCCATGAAAATGTATTTCAACATTTATATGGACCAATTAACATCAAGTAAAAAGACTATCGTCAAGTATGGTAGACATTTTGATACCACTGAATTTGATCAGATTTGAAATGATCAAGATATTTGGAGTAAGATAAGACTTATGTACTTATGTATAGTGGCTTCTGGTGTTGCAGGTTCCACCACGAATGGAAGTTTTCAATGCGGCTATTCTAAAACATGGACCCATATATTTAAATTTGCAGTTATCTATCTCACTAAATGTAAAGAAGAAAGTGTGCTAGACCAAAAAATAATATTGATCGAAAAAGAATAATGTTAGACTCGTTTTAGGTATGTCCACTAGAGCCTACCACCTTACTGGTAAAAAAAAAGTTTGCGGTACACCTTAGATTATGAAGCATTATTGCAAGGTAATTTCGAAAAAAAAATTTGCCGAACGTAGGGGTCAGTCACTCTTTTACATTTTGCTGTATATATTCTGCATTTAAAGTACAGTGTGATACATCGATGTTTTTGTCTCAAAGAGACCAATTTTTGTTTTTTAAATCATTGACCTCGAGGGCTGCTATATATATTTCTGGCCTAATAATAAAAATGGAAATATTTATCATCAAAAATGGTTTTAATCTCTTTCAAAGTATTCTCCAGCATGATTTATACACTTTTGCATGCGCTCAACCTATTTCTCGAAGCACTTATTCCACTCCGATTGAGACACCTCCAAAACATGGTTTTTGAACGCTTCAACAGCATCTTCTGGCGACGAAAATCGTTGACCACGCATTTTTTTCTTAACGTGTGGAAATAAAAAGAAGTCATTGGGTGCCAAGTCAGGGCTGTACGGCGGATGACCCATCAATTCGACGTTTTGGCCGGTCAAAAAGGCGCTGGTTTGAGCCGATGTGTAAGAGCTCGCATTGTCATAACGCACAATGATTCGTCTTCTCTTGTTGGTTTTGCGAATTTCTCCGAAGACTTCAGGCACAATAATAATAGTTGCTACGTTGCTCCAGAGGAACAGTCGCCAAATCTGATCTTGCTTAAATTGGACTAGATCAACACAATCCTACTGAATCCGACTGGAAACACAATCCTACCGAAGCGTAACTTTAGGCCATTCTTTGAAATGACCCCCGTTCAATGTTTCTTCGGATTTGAAACCTATTCTTTTTACACTCTTTATTTTAAAGTCAATCAATCTTAAATAAAGCATAGTGCGTACAGTGTAACCTACAGTTAGTGCTGGTGAATAAGATTATATCGGTCTATCAATTCGTTCGTCCCGCTTTACTGCGGCCAGAGACTAGGAGTCTTGTGAACGACTGAATGATGTAGGGTTCACACAGTCCTGCCCGACTTTTCCTTTACCCTGTACCACTCTGTGTAACAGGGTATTAGAAGTTAGTTTCTTAGCAAATCTTTGTAACTACCAGAAATATATGAGCCAGACCCACCTTTAAATATACCGATCGACGTATAATCACCTGTTGGTTATTTCATTTAACGGTGTCAGTCTCTCCTCTCGTTCGTCCGCCCGTTCGTCTGTCCGCCCATTCGTATGTCCGTCCATCTGCAGCTTGTAATCAAACTGCCGGTCGCAATTGTTGTCCGATGAAATTGAAATTCAAAAAAATCGGTTCAGCTTCAGATAAAGCACCCACCTATATGATAATCCGATTTTTTATTTTGTTTTTAGCTCTAGCAGCTCATTCTTACCTCCAATCTTGGTGAAACTTAGCACGAGTACGTTTTTGAAATTACGGAAAATCTGTTCAGATTAAGGTATAGCTCACATATAGATATGTGTTCGTCCGATTTTATTTCTTTAGCTCTGGAAGCCACATACTTATATTGCATCCGATCTCTATGAAATATAGCACACGTACGTTTTTCGCATCAGAACGTTATTAAAATTGAAAAAAGCGGTTCAGATTTAGATTTAGCTCCCATAAATATATGTGACAGCGCATAAAGAAAGGGACCTAAGGGTAAAAAAATCAATTTTCATTTTTTTCTTTTTTTGATGTGGACAACATCTGAGCATCGAATGAGACCGATCCCATGCCCCAAAAGTGTTCCCTCCCAGAGATATGCGCGTTTTATTAAAGTGAAGTCGACGATTCTAAGCGCAAATAGAAAGGGACGTAATCTTTAAAATGGCTCTCCTGAACAAAACTTTTCATCAACTTTTCACTTTTTTTTATTTTTGATGTGGACAACATCTGAGCATCGAATGAGACCGATCCCATGCCCCAAAAGTGTTCCCTCCCAGAGATATGCGCGTTTTATGAAAGTGAAGTCGACGATTCTAAGCGCAAATAGAAAGGGACGTAATCTTTAAAATGGCTCTCCTGAACAAAACTGGTTTTTAACCTTAGGTCCCTTTCTATTTTGCGCGTCACATATGTTCATTCGACTTTTTTGTTTTTAGCCCAGAAGCCACATCATACATGTCAAATTTGGTATACGTTAGTTGTTCGGACCATTTGACACACATTTGTTTTTTCGACCAAGAAAGGCCGCTATTAAAATTAACGAAAATCTGTTCAGATATTTTTAGTTTTTTTGGAGCAAGATAGGACGTTATAAAAATTAAAGAAACTCGGTTCTGATTTAGATATAACTCTCACAAATATGTGCATCTGATTTTTAGGGTTTTCGTTCTGGAAGCCACATCTGACATAAACCCTTGATCTTGAACGAAGGGCGTTATTTCAATTAAAGAAAATCGCTTTAGATTTAGAAAAAGCACATAGAATTATGTTCGTCCGTTTTATGTCTTTAGCTCTTGACCAAAATATTACAATCTTTTTGGCATAACGTTAGTTTTTCGGACCAAGAAAGAACGTTACTAAAGCTTAAGTAATCAGATTTAGATGTAGCTCCTAAATATATGTTTTTCCGATTTTTTTGTTTTTAGCTCTCGAATCTTAATGAAATTTAGCACATGTTAGTGTTTCCGACCAAGAAAGTGTATTTCTTAAATTAAAAATCGGTTTAGATTGAGATATAAGTTCAACCAATCTTACCAAAACCAATAAAATTTTCACACAAATTCTCTGAATGTCCAGCATTGCAGGGTATAATATAGTCGGCTACGCTTGACTTAAGCATTCCTTCCATGTTTAAATCTGATTTATCTCAAATTCCGAACAGAAGCGACGAATTTTCTATAAACCATAGTTATGGAGGGTATTAAAAAGTCTGCTCTCTCCGGCCGTAGACTTTTTAAATCATCATTTTAGACATTTCTAATGGAAACAGGTTTCCGTCACATTTCTTTTAAAGTGATGTCCCAATAATCGTGACCCATCCGTATATCGCCCATTATTCCGCCAGCCAAACAAATACTTGTTCCTCGCCAGCTCACAAACCCTTTTACTCACTTAATTATTGATACAGCCAACATATTTGAATGGTAAAGAAACAACAGCCGACAGCATCAGCAGCTAATTCAAAAACAGCTCTAACCGAACATAACACACATCCTTAAAAATCAGTTTATTTCTGCTTATTGCAAACGTCAAGTGTAATCGGCTTATAAAAGACGATTTTAAAATCCTCTTAAATGTTTAAAGCTTACGTATTAAATTATTATGTCGACACACGGCACAGGCATCGGCACCGGCACCAGCATCGACACCGCCACAGCACAGCGACTTATGAAAATAAAATCCCTACCAAAAAACGAAAAACCCACTCATTCTAGTCACTCACTCTAGAGAATGAAGAACCTCACCGCACCGCCAGCAAACCAAATATATGACGACAACTGAAACTGAATGGAACAGAATTAAACGTCAAACGAACTACAAAAAAAAAAACACATCCGAGAGGCAAACTAAACCAAACCCAATCGAAAGCAAAAAAAAAACCAATTGACATACGCAAAGTAAATATAAAGAGAGGCTGGAGGAAAATGCTAATAAACTTTAGTTTTAGCCGCGAAAAAAGTACACATTAAATTATAATAAATATTGTTGCTTTTTTAGTTTTGCAAATAATCGAAAGGAAACATACACAAAGAGCATCATTGGCGGCATCTAGAATTGGTAGGAAGACTAAGTCGTCCATTGTCAGAAGTTGTGTTATTTTCATACAAGTCTGTACTGGACGCAGACCAGTTCAGCTAAAGATTCATAATGATGCTAAGAGAAATAAAAAGTAAAAGGGTGTGGCTTTTTGGAGGAATACAAAACGAAGGAAAATAACAATAACAGTTATTTTTCGGGTCCTGACAATACTAGTGTTCGTAGATGAAACTGGAACTTCCATAGGAAGCTTTGACATTTTTTAGCATAACTTCACTCAGAACGTTTTGTCATTTGAGGCCGAATTGTTTCGTTTATAGTGTGTTGATATCTTCATCTGTCAAAAAATCAAAAACCAAATATTTATTAATATATTTATTGATGTATGTATATTGCATCCAAAAAGAACTTACTTATTCGAAATGTCCGCCTTTTGTCCTTACACACGCCTTAAGTCGCACTGGCCAATCGTCAATAGCTGCACGAACCTCGTCCATTGGAAAATTGGCCACAGCTCGAACCAAAGCAGTCTTAAGAGATAGAATGTTGGCGTATCTTTTGTGACAAACCTTGTCCTCTAAAACCGTCCACAATGGGTTCAAATCTGGACTACCTGAGGGTCATTCTTCAGAGGAAATGAACGATGGCAAATTGTTTCGAAGTCAGGTCTGGGACGTTTTAGCCTTATGGGCCGGCGTAGAATCCTGCTGGAAAGTCCATGGCTGGTGGTGGAACAGGGAATTGTTAAGAGGCTTTACAACAGCTTCCAAAACGGTTTCTTGGTAAACTTTGGCCGATGTTTTGACTCCTTGTTCGCAGAAATGCAGGTCAGTGACCCCATCGTTAGAGACACCCCACCAAACCATGACTGAAGCTGGGTGATGACGCTTTTCCACCCTTGGGATCAGTTCAGATGCTTCCTTAGATGACCGCGCTTACACTCTATCATTTTGCTTGTTAAATTTTTTCATCGGCGAACAAAATTTTTCTG
This sequence comes from Hydrotaea diabolus, assembly GCA_963513945.1. Classification (NCBI taxonomy): domain Eukaryota; kingdom Metazoa; phylum Arthropoda; class Insecta; order Diptera; family Muscidae; genus Hydrotaea; species Hydrotaea diabolus. The sequence continues at coordinate 120,133,617 of OY740720.1, forward strand.
TGCAAGTTATCAGCGTGCTTCACCAAAAGACGTTTGCATTTTTCAATCCTATTTCGTTTAAAGCTGCAGTCAATAAATGACCGGTACGTTGTTTGAAAGCTCCAAAGCCCCAAGTCTTTTTTAATGATTCGACTCATGGACTTTTGCGTGATATTCATCTCACGGGCCATGATTTTCTGTTTTCGGAGCGGATTTCTGTGAATTCTTGATTTAACGGCTTTGATGACATGCGGTGTTTGAACAGAGCGTGGGAGACCCGACCGGTGGCGGTCTTTTACATCTCCAGTCTCCTTAAACAGTTTGATGCATCGGTAGACAAACATGCGGCAAATCCCTAGTGGCCAGAGAGTTTTGAAAATATCGTTTTTTTTTTATTTTACACTTGAAAAGCGCTATTACAGCGCAACGGTTCTCATTATCTGACCACTCCATGAAGAAAGGTAAAACAATTTTAAAATCCCATTACAGACTAGCGCTATTGAGGTTAGCTTTCAAAACCCATGTGACATTAACGGGGTATGTTCAGTTCTACTATTGAAATGGGTGTGTTCAACGTAAAAGAGTTGTTTTCGTTGGATCCCGCATAATTTGGCGAATGCTCAAAAAAGGCTCGTGTGGATTGGTGCAAAGAGATGTTGAAAACGTATAACTGCGATAGCTCAAAGTCAGTGTATAACATTGTCACAGGTGACGATTCATGGATCTATGCATATGAACCCGAAACAAAACAGCAATCGACCTATGGGTCTTCCAAGACGAGCCAAATCCAACAAAAGTTGTTCGTAGAAGAAGTACATCGAAGCAAATGATTGCGTTTTTTCGGTATAACCGGCCATGTTGGCAAACTGCCTTTAGTGGAACATAGGACGGTCAATTCTGAGTGGTATACAATCATCTGTTTGCCAACAGTGTTCGAGGAGATGAGGAAAGATAATAAAAGAAGGCGGATCATTTTGCATGACGACAATGCGAGCTCTCACACATCAGCTGAAACGATGAGCTTTGTGGGGTTCTGTACAGTGCTCTACATGCTCTAAGACACTTTTTTTCCTTAAAAAATACGCAACTTTTCCATGCCGGAAGGGGAATTGTTAAGCGTGCGTCATAATTGGAAGTATTAAACATTGATATATAACTATCTTGACTCTTTTTGTAATATATTTGGAGTGGAATAGTTGTTTGTATAAAAACTATGCTTTTTTAATGAATTCGAATTTATAAAAATTGTAATATAAAAAATTGTTCAAGTGGACAATTTTTGAATATTATTTCCTTCAAATGCTGACCGCAACAACGTCTCAGGGTGCACATTTCCAAGGTCCAATTTTGTATAACTTGTTCGAGCACCGGTATGTCTTTAATGACACGCGTGATTTTGGCTTCCAAAATCAGAATCGTACCTGGTGTGTAATCATAGACTTTAGGCTTTTCGTAGCCCAACAAAAAGTCTAAAGGTGTGAAATCACATGATCTAGTCGGCAACCTCGCCGGTCCAAAACCTGAAATTAGCTTCTCTTCGATATGGCCTTTCTATATTTTCATTGTTTGAGCAGCTCTATGGCAAGTGGCACTGTCCTGTTGCAACCAAATGTCGTCAAGATTACGGGCTTCAATTTTAGCAAGCAACAAGTCCGTTATCGAAGGACAATAGCGCGCACCATTCACATTTAAGTTCCAGCCATAATCATTTTTGAAAAAATATGGAGCGACGATTTCACCAGCCCATAAACTGCACCAAACCGAGGGTTTCTCTGGGTATAATGGCACCTCTTGAACCCCTTCTGGTTGCTCATCAGCCCAAATTTGTCGTAGAGCCTGAAATGGGCCTTATCAAATTGGTCGAAAAAGCGGATTTTCATCGAGCTTTTCGACCAAAGACCATTTGAAGAGCCCAAACACTGAAATATGGAGACGTTGTTGCGATGTAAGTCCTTCCATGATGAAATGGCAAACAATACTGAAAAGGAACAAAATAATGAAATGTAAACTGTGAAAACCTTTATTGAAAAAAATACCTCTAAATAAATCACCCGTCATAATGATAGCATGGATCGAAACACATCCTAAAGAAAAAGAGGGCGGTGCTACGCCACCTTTTTAAAAATCTCATTTAGAGCCAAACTAATAAACCGATCGTTCTAAAATTGTAACAGAATAAAATCAATGACTAGGCAATTATTATAGACTATGTCATGGACAAATTTGCAAGGGGCGTGTCACATATCTCTTGAACTAATAGAAAAATGACGATAATATTTGGAGCATATGATGTTGACATGAATCGAAACACCTTCCCTTTAAAAAAAAAAACGCGTATACGGCCAAACTAAATCACCGATCGTTCTTTAATTTTTGACAGCCACAGTTCGGGCATTGACATCTCTGGAGATTCCAGTCTCTGATACCGTTCTCAATTGACCGTAACCGTTGGGCCATTCTCTTGTCGGAAACGTTGGACAAGACATTTCCTCAATATCTATCATTCAACACTCCAATCGCCATAACCCTATCCATATAATTTAGAATTTATCAAAGACACTAAGTAAACATAAAAATTCAAAATAAAAAAAAAATCAAAGTGCTCATAATAGAAAACTTCGTGACATAAGGAAACTTTGGTTAGTTCTACATAAGAGGGAGCCTAAGAAAAAAACCTAAAACTAGTTCTCTGAATAAGAAGCCAAACAGAGAAATATAGAAGCACTCACGATAGTTATACACAATATTAAACAAAGAAAGTCTTATTTATGATCATGTCCTGCTTTTTGGTCCAGCATCTAGCTCGAAAAGAATATCAACGGTAGCTGGCTGCACTTTGGCGGCCTGGAACTCTTTCTTGTTTCATTTTGTTCTTAAGAAGGAAGTACAATATTTTATTGAAGGAATTTCCAAAACGAGCAAAAAAGGATTAGTTACTATGTAAGAAAATGATAAGCCTTAGAAATGCTCTCTCTCTTTCTTTCTCTAAACATATTTATTGCTCTTTCTCTTTTTCCCCTATACGAGTTCTTCTTTCCTTTTTATGTTTACTAAACATCCCTGCAGGCTATCGCTGAAAATATCGTTGTTCGCCTGAAGCACGTCGCTCCTGCCATGAGCTACTAAGTAAATCCTTGAGCCTTGTCTACCCTCCCTACACGTTTTAACTACTGTGCTGTCATAATGTTTATGATCTCTCTCGCTGTTTGAGATGCTCGTGCCTCTCCTTCACATGAGCCCTGGCATAATTCTAAGACTCTGTCAAGGTTGTTATAGGTAGCGATCATTTCGCTCTAGGTAACCTTTGACAAGCACGCGTTTTATTAATCCTCTGCCTGTGTGCTCTACCTAGGCTGATGTCATTTTGTCGTCGCGACATTCACACCTCGGGGGAGCAAATCATAAAGTTGACAAGAACGGCCAAATATTCCGTTTAGTTTCCAGGGAAAAATTGCAATTTTCACGCTAAACTCATTTACATCCTGTTGTTATTTCCGATTTTTTTTTATAGATTTTTCCGTTTAATGTGTTGTTGTTCCTTTTTGTTTGTGCCGAAATGACCTCGAATTTTATTGGTTGTCCTTTGTAGGTGTGAGAGTTTATAACTTTTTGACCGTGTGTCGTTTCTTAGCACCCGCGTTATGGTGAACGAATTTATCAGGAAGCGTGAAAAATCTATGACTTGTGCCGTGACACAGTGTGACTGCGAGTGGAAAAAAGTGCAATTTATTTCAAGGCTATGCCATGAATGCTATTAAAATCAAGGTCGGCAAAGAGATTTGGTTGGGAAACTAAATTTGTCTAACTAATGTCGAAACACGAATTTTCTTAAATTACCTTTAAAAAACTCTCAAATTTGCTATTGAAACTATAAGAGGTGGAAGGATTTTGCAGGACAGAAGGAGTTGCATTCAAATCGTGATGGATTTTTTCATATTTTTCGTTCAATGTAACTTGAGGATTTTTTAATTTATTTAAAAATTTTGACATGTATTGAAATTTTCTTTTTCTCAAAGCTTGACCGGTCATTGAAATTATTTATTCTTAAAATTCAATAGGAAATATGAAATCCGTTGGCAAGCACTATATTATGAAACCAAAAACTTTATTTAATTTTAAAACTTTATTTAAGTTGTGGTTGACACAACTGGTTGTTGTTGCAACCAATAGTATTGCAAACATTTTTTTTTTTTTTTTTTTTATATAAGCTTTATTTGAATTATTGAATCTGCTCCAAAGGAGCCTAACAATAAGTATACGAATCTTAAGTATAATTCAATAATGAATCCTAGTATGGATTTCTTGTAATGTGGGTCTCTGCTAATTGGCAGGAATTTTAATTAATTTGGTCAAAATAGTATATAACTGGTATGGATCACACGTGAGGATTTTAAACCTGGTTTGACTTAAACCTCGTGATAAAGATCCAGAGGACCCTTACAGTCATTTACTGAGTGTTCGCGATATTATGTAGAGTGAAGAACTCTAGTTATGTATGTATAACGGATAACTCTAGAATAGCAGAGTGGACGACGTAATTTGGGTTTTGTAGGTTTTTCGCGTTGACTGTTTTAAGGATCGCGTATGAGAGCATTTAAGCCACGTGACGTAGAATGAAGGATTCTACACAGTCTTTTTTGATTGTTCGTCCGCGATTGATATTGACTGTTGTAAAGATCACGTATAAGAGCGTTTAAGCCACGTGACGTAGAAAAGGATTCTACACAGTCTTTCGGGCGCGTGTGTTCGCGATTACTGTTACGGATGAAGATTAGAAAACACGGCGTTCGTTTCTCCGAAGTCTTAAAGATCTGGGACTGCACAATAATTGTCTAGCAAGTATGTTATCATGACGTTCGAGCTTCTCTTTGTGCTTTATATTGATTTTTTGAATTGCCTCTTTAACGAGAGGTATTTTCAAGTCTCGGTGGATATTTTCATTCCTCATATACCAAGGGGCACCGGTAATAAGCCGCAATGTCTTCGATTGGACTCTTTGGATTTTGTCGAGATTGCTCGAGCTTGCTTTGCCCCATAGCTGGGCACCGTATAACCAGATAGGTTTGATTGCACTGTTGTATAGCAGGACCTTATATTCAAGACTTAGTTTTGAGTTCGCGTTTAGGAGCCAGTGAAGTTGATGGACCTTAAGTTTCAGTTGAGTTTTCTTGGCTTCGATATGACTTCTCCAGGTGAGTCGGCGATCCAGGTGGATTCCAAGGTATGAAACATGATCAGATTGAGAAAAAGGGATATTGTTTAATTTCAATGTCGGACAAGTGCTAAAATTCAGTGTGAAAGTTACCTGTGTGCATTTAGCCTCATTGACTTTTATTCTCCAGTCAGAGAGCCAAGATATTGTTGCAAACATGTTGTTGCAGTAACCAATTATAGGTGATAATAACTAAAAATTTCATCATATTGAAAAAATGGTTGTTTCATGGTAATGTTTTTGGTTTGTATAATTGTATTTATATAAAATAATTAGATTAGTACTTTTAACCTTTAGCTCTGTATTAGGTAAAATCTTCCTTCTCTCTTCCGTTTTTTCCTCGACATGACCCTGCCTATGTTGTAGAGTTCTTCAGGTTTGTAAGCAAATAGTTTTTTTTCTGATAAAAATATTAAATTTTGTCGTTAAACAAGTTTGACATGAACGCAACTATCATTCGGTTGTACTGACAAAACACTCGAGTTAAGTGCAACCTTAATCATTCAGTTGGCAAAATTTAGATAAACGTTGCCTTGCTTGCAAACCTTCATTAATTTTTTACTTATACAAATTTACTCGGCAATTTCTAAGCACCTTTTACAAGTTTCCAACCAAAACCATAACAATTTATTTCCAATAAAAAAAAATCTCAATTATTTCAGTGTTGTTCTTCCCACCCATTCCTAAAATCCCTTTTTCTTGCACAACCCGTAAAACACTTTCCCCGCAAGTTTTGTTTGTCCCATTTAATCTCTTCAAATCATCAACCTACTTTCTATTCACAGCAAATATAGGTCTGACTTATTTTATCGAAAGAAATCATCTTAAAATCACAGCACTTCGTCCATTCTTAAGTATGTCAATCACTTAACAAGCTGTATTGTTCCAAAACAATAATTCTCAAAATAAGACACCCAGAAATCCCCTTCTTCCTGGCCACCTCTGCCATAGCCAGGCCGCCATCACCAACACGACCACCCCCTAACGATTCTCTTTAGCGAAACTGAAAGCCCGAAAGTACAACATTTCGAACAAAACAGATTTGTTTTGAAAATTTATGACAATTTCAACACCACGAAAATGTGCTGACAACTTCCAACATTTTCGAGCACATATGAAGCATAGATAAAGAAGTACGTGCATCCCAAGATCGATAGACATCCAGCGATTCGTTGTCAGGGGGAAGAAACTATTTTAGGAATGACCATAAAAAAACAGAACTTGCTACAAATCTTAATTTACAGAGACAGCAGACATTATTAACTTAATGCGTTTCGAATGTCTGGGCATAAAACTCTGCAAGTTGTCTGGTTTGCAATGCTGTAAAATGTCTGTTCTATAACGAGGGGGAAAAATAGATCGGGATATAAAGACACACGTCATGCACTTGCTAGACCAATCGCATGATCTATCGTTTCACTTATGTCGCCGAGCATATGCATCACCATCAGCATTATTATGATGGGGGCATGTAGGGGTGTTCGCTGTGAGTGTATATTTGGCTGTATTGTAGGGGAGTTTTTTGTGGTGGCGTATTTAGGTAATGGCAAAGACACATGTGGTCGACTTTACCTATAGCAAAGAGAGCATGTTTTAACCCGTGTTTCAAGCTTTCTGTTCTTTCTCTACCCTCCGCGCAAGGGTGGATGGTATACTAATTTTTTCATTCCTTTTGCAACTCTACGAAATTTTGAAATAAAATGTTTTATGTGCCCCAAAAAAGTACCTCGAAGTCAAATCGGGCGATCAATAATCAATATGGACATATGGGTACTCAAATGAAAGCAGGTTTGGCAACGAATGCAAATATAAAATAAATTTGAAGTTTGGGCTGCAATTAGGGAGAAAGGCTGAAATGTCCCAAGGACTGAAAGGTCCCAAGCTTTAGTAGCTTAGGGGCGGTCTAGGATATATGGAGTGATTAACTTAAGGTTCCCCACTTTTTTTAAAGAATAAAACACAGAGAATTCAAATTGAATGGGGAATGTTTATTATCATTTAAAAGAACATTCTTTGGCATTTAGTTTTTGAAGAGTATGTCTATCAAATGTTGGCCGCGGCTACGTCTCAGATGGTTCATCCGTTAAGTCCAATTTTCGATGACTCATTCGAGCATTTCGACTGGTAACTGGCGAATGACACGCGTGATGTTTTGCTCCAAGGCCTGAGTCGAAGCGGGTTTGTCCGCATAATCTTTAGACTTTACATATCCCATAACACACGATCCTTGTGGCCAATCGACCGGCCCAAAACGTGAAATTATCTGCTCACCGAAGTGTTCTCTCAATAAATCCATTTAATGATGCGATGTGTGGAAAGTGTCGCCGCCTTGTTGAAACCAAATGCCGAGATCACGAGCTTCAATTTCAGGCATCAAATAGTCGGTTATCATGGCACGATAAAGGTCGCCATTGACGGTTTCCTTCTCACCGGGCTCATTTTTGAAGAAATATGGACCGATGATTCCACCGGCCTGCAAATCACACCAAACAGTTGTTTTTTCTGGATGATGCGGCAGCTCTTGAACCTCATCTGGTTGCTCTTCGTCCCAAATGTGGCAATTTTGCTTGCTTACATACCCATTGAGCCAGAAATGTTGGCCGAATATGTTGACCATAAGTTGAACGAAGTGCACGAAACACATTCGTCACAGAACGTTAATTTTCGTAGTAAAGTTGAACGATTTCAGGCGTAAGTCTTTCCATGATGAAATGCCAAACAATACTAAACAAAAATAGCATGACAGCATGACACGACTCACACGTGATCTGTCAAAAAGAGGCTATTAAAAAAAGTATCTCTACTTGGATCTTCCTATATAAGGCCTGACCGAACTTAATGACATTTTTCCTTATTTACTTAAGAAAATGGAGCTGTGTTCCAATTTTTCTCAGGCAAGGGATCCGTGATACACTTTCCTTTTGGGAAAGGAAGCTGAGTCAACCTCTGAAAACATAATTATTCGTATATCTGTCGTGCCATTCTTTTAGCCGCTCGATAGATTCTGGAATGAAACCCATTACGTTCTAAAATCCGTTTATATGTGGACGGTATGGCAGCTTCCAAGGCCAGAAATGCATTAAACATATAGTGACGTGTTTTTGATTGCATAATTTCCATCTCGAAAATCCAAGTATAAAATTTCATCTCGAAGATCACACTAAACTAAGTGCTGGAGCACAAACGATAGTTCCGATACAGCGAAAGCGACCTTGTTCCACACTTCTTTATTTCCATATAATGGAAATCCGACGGACTATTCCATATAAGTCATTTAGAAGTGCAAGGTGAGAACTTAAACACATGCCAGCATGAACGCTCTGAAGAATGGACCGCAGGATGATATTCGCGTAGAAATTAAATTATTTTTAACCGTGTGAAGTCTTAATTTATTCAAGGGGCTCTGAAATTTTGATCGTTCAACACAACTTTTTTATTTGAATCAACAAAAAATTTTACGCATAAAAATATGGTCGTTTAAATGGTTTAAACTTCAAGCCAGTAGGCTATCGCATTGAGAAAGCGACTTTTCGACGATCTTGAAGTTTTAAATTTTTCTGGCTACGTGCATTCGATTAGCATTTTTTTTATTTTGTTTTTTTATTTTATCTCGACCAAAAATGTTACAAGTGGAACAAGCTTTTCAAATAAGTCGAGAAAATGTGAATGACGACGCTTGTTTTGGAAGTTCAGTGAATAGACGAATCACTATAAGAGAAATTGCTTCTAACGGCGTCCTATCTGTTGGCTCATAGCACTATTCGGAAATTTTGGGCATGACGTGTTTGGCTGCGTAATTCGTTCTAAGGTTGCTGCTCACTCGCCATTGCACGTTCGTAATTTTTTGGCCGAAAGGGATACCGCAATCATGCCTCTGCCGCCTTATTCACCAAGTTTGGCCCCCAGCGACTTTTTCCTGTTCCCAAAATTGAATAAACCCATGAAAAGGAGGCGTTTTGAGACGATTGAAGTGATATAAACCAAATTACATAGATAGCTCAAGGCCATACACAAAACTGCATACTAGGACTGCTTCGTTGATTAGAAAATACGCTGGCACAAATGTATTATATCTAATGTGAAATACTTTGCAGGGGACAAAACAGAAATTAATGAATAAATAAATATTTTTTGTGATAAATTAAATTTCACCTTTTCTATAGAAGAGACCTCGTATAAAGCCGCCGATCATGGTTAGATCATATTCACTCCTGTGGGTCAGATGATGGTTACGTAGCGATGCAGCAGTATTGCCCGCTTGCAACTAATATTTTTTTATTTTTTTTTAATAATTTAGTTTTTTATTGTATGAAATGTTCAATAGAAACATGGACTTCAATTTAAAACTTAATTTTTTTACATTAATGTAGAGTGTTTTTAAATTTATGCACATTGTTCTTCTGATTGATGTACATAGTTCATTAAATTGTTCTACAGTGTTCTTCAGATTAATACAGGGTGGTGCAAAACTACCGTTGTGGTTTGAATATTTAATAACTTTTTTATTTATTGGTTAATTATTATTATTATTATTATTTGTTATATAGTATAATAATGGGGAATATTTTTGGCTTAATTATTAAAAAGTTATATCTCACAAGTGGGGGCCATTTTTGGCTTCGCACATTTATGCTCTTTCCGTGATAGCCTCAGTTGTGCCGAACGTCATCTTGTTAACGTTTCTGGGCTGTCCTGCACACTATCCACAGCACGTAATATATAAGTATTTATTTGGGATATTCTGGTCCGTGTGGACCTAACGTGGTATTCCGGACACATGGAAGGTGTCTTACTGTAACATGTTGTCGAAAATTTCCAACCAAGCGGTTTATTGTTGGTTCTAAAAGTCCAGCGTCCGAGTGTTTTATATGATTCTCGCTGTGATAGCTTCAACCATGGTGCGCCATGGCAACTGGAGCCATTACCAAGCGACGGCCAGCGCCCCTTAAGCAAATCTCGTCGGTACCAATTCGAAGCGTGCTATATGGACATAACTTCCCCCTTGATCAGGTGCCGAGGCCTAACACGTCTGCTGTTCCATGGGTCACAGCACCCGGTTGCAATGCAACTCCACACCGAGCCGAGGCTCTCCCCGCGATTTGTGTTTAAGTTCTGAAGGTCCAATACGCACATTAAAAAAACAACGAGAAGCACGGTGCGTCAAACAATTGACTTGATTTTTTAAATAAAATTCAACAATTGCTGATCGCTGTTCTGTTGTGTAGTGTTTCATTATAAATTCCACAAGTTTGCTTCACAAAATTCTGAAAAATTTAAAAAGTTATTAAAAATTCAAACAACAATGCTAGTTTTGCTCCACCCTGTATAATCGTGCATGTAGGAAATTGAAGAATTATTAACGAAAAGCTCTATATTAAATTATAGAAAAGTGTTGTAGGTTGTGAAAATTATGTCTAAATGCATAAAATTAATGCACTATTACATCAAATTGAAGAACAGTTTCATTCATCTTCATTATATACGGTGATCAATCTAGAGGTTAATTTTTTCATAATAAAAAAAATACAAAAATTCAAACCAAGTGTGGAATCTTTATTGTTCATTCGAAGGGACAGTTTATGCCATTTATTTTTTCAATATAATTTCCTTCAAATGTTGACAGCAACTACGCCTCAGGTTGTCCATTCTGAGGGTCTAATTTTGGACGACTCGTTTGGCGATTTGCTTGAAAACCGTAATCTTGGCAGTGTAAGTCTTTTCATGATGAAATGGCAAACAGTACTTAAACGGAGAAAAATATGAAGTCTAAAAAAACTCACGTGTAATCTGCGAAAAAAACCCTATTGAAAAAATACCACAAGATTGATTACCCGTTACAAATTTGAAAACATATTGACCAGCCCATAGACCGCACTAAACCATAGTTTTCGCGGTGTAAATCTTTTCATGGTGAAATATCAAACAATGCTAAGAAGAAAAAAATAAAGTTTAACACAACTCACACGTTATCTACGGAAAAACCCTATCGAAATAAATACCTCTAGATTGATGACCCTTTACGCATAGTTTAAGTGAAAACAGGATCTTTTTTCAATTTTCGAACGTTCTAACTGGGAAGTCATATTATTTTCTGTACACCCGCAGAATCAAAGGTTCCCAAACTTTATATTACGGTCTTACCCCTAATCATTTTGGAAAGCGGTAAATAAAAGTATCCCATTAAAACTTTTTACAGATTTATTTCCTACGTGTTTCAAAAGAAGTTTTTTATTCAATCACCAAAATTAAAACCTTTCCAACTGTTTTGAGACTTCTGTTTTTGTAGAAAGCCTACTTACTCCAAACGAAAGCCCTCACATCTCTTCTTCACAAAGTGAAAAATATGCGTACTCCAATGTTGTTTATGAGTTCATTTTGGGTGGGGAGCGAGCTGCTCCAAAGGGACTGCATGCTGGGCTTACTCCAGCTTCCATTGACTACTGCCGCCGACTAAGTTTTTGTTTTAACCGAAAATATCCTCAAAATTTGTTTTTGAGTTTTTCTTTGAGTCGCACGCATTTGTTAACAAAAAAAAACAAAAACTGATGCAACAAATGCGTTTTCATCCATATTTACGGCTGCCACCATCTAGGGAACAAAAGCTCAGTTGGTGGTGGCGGTGGTGGTGCTGGTGATGGAGTACTGGTGCTTCTACTCGAGTGACTTCCAACAGCAGAAGACTTATTCCGATGTTTGGCTTTCTTCATCGGTGTGGTAGATCTTTCGGTTGTTTTTGTGTAAAATTTATGGCATTTTTAAAGAAAATTAACAAAACCATCAGAGAGGGGAAGAAACCCCCCAAATAAAAAAAATTGTTCCGCTTTTGCTGTTCCTCAACCAAGTCGAGTGGTGGTTGGAGTATCTTTTTATAAGATTTCATTGTAATTGTATTTTATATGAAGGGAACACACAAACACGTAAAATTTATAGGAAATCTTATTTCACTTTTCTTGTGCGAGTCTGAGTTTTTGATTCGATTTCAAAATTTTGTGTAGGGCCTTTCATGGAGTTCCATCGGCTTTGTTTGATTTCCTGAGGTTGCTGTTGTTTTATTTCTTTCTTGCTTTTGATGGCCTTGTTTGCTTTGAAAGAAATTTGTTTTCTAATGATCTTTAATGGATTTTATATACTCTAAATGTTACAGATTTTTGTTTTTTTTTCTGAAGATTTTGCTTTTATTTTTCTTGTGTGAGTTGCGGCGGCTTTATATCCCCACCTTGTCCTCATTTATTTTAAAGGTTGCATTATTTCCGGTGTTTTTCTTTGGATTTTTTTCGTTCTTTCATATGAATACGAGTATCATATCGAAATTTATGTGGTCGATTTTATATACAATTTGCTAAGAGTAAAAAATTATTTTATAGCTCAATAAATATTTTTTTTATTATACAAACAAATAATAGTTCAAGAGTAAGATAAGAAAAAGCTAAAACAAAAGTATTTTCAAACTCGTAGGGGAATTTTAACGTTGGGGAATATAAAAGGCTTAAAGAGTTTACCGCTAGTTTATGCAATAAAGACACTTTTCAGTGCACTTTTTTGGCGACATAGCTAAAACCATTTTAAACTAATGGTACAGTAAAGTACACCTTATTCACGGTACAACCGTTCCAGTAAATATCGTGTAAAAAGAACTCATCGTAATAGAAACTAAGATTAGTTCAACAGCCGCAAAAACCCTACCCTACGAAAATTAATGCATAACTCGGTAAAATAAACACAATTTTTTTGCGCTTCATTATACCACGGAAATTTTATTTTACACATTATAATAGTTTCCAAGTTTTAAAAAACTTAAACCGAAACTTAAAAAAAGTAAATTACAAAAGTATTTAAAATAAATCAAACAAAAAAGCTAAAGTCGGTTGTTGCTGATTATATTTACCCCGCTTAGTTCTAAGTGTGCAGAAAAAACAATACAAAACAGTTTTTGGACCCCTAGGCCGAGATTTTACGCAGGTATTTTTAATTATTTAAACGATTAAAATTATATTAAAAAAGCACTAGCAACTATGGCTATCGGTCTATTTATGATCTACTTATACATAAGGGTTTAGTTTATGCAGACTCTTAAAATAGTGCCTTATTTGAATTTGTAAGAAAATGTTTTTATTTTTTAGTACCCATATGTCCATTAATTGGGCCGAATTTTCGGCCTTAGGAGTTGACGCCGAAGTTTTGGACAAATTGAATGCATAATTTTATTTGTGATTTATTTGTGGTTGTGGAAGCCACGGGTGGACATGGGTAGATCGGCTTAAAACTTCACGATAATCCATAACACTGCGCGTCATCAGGTTAGCACATACTCTCGTGTAAATGGTTTAGGATCTAAACTTAAAACACTAACGGTTTTAAAATTAATTTAAATTATTTTCGTTTATGGCCGATTCAATTCTGAGTTAAATAAAACAAAAAATACTGTTTTTTTTTATTTTTAAAATATTTTTTTTGGATTTTTTTCGAAAAATAACACAAAAAATAACAATTCAAATTTGGTCATCAGGTTAGCGCAGATCACTTTTTCATTGTTGATAAGGTTTTTAGCCATGAAATTATGTATGAACTTTTATATATAGTAATTTAAACATTTTTAAACAAAATTTAATAATGTATCGATCCTCCTTTGTTGAGAATGACCTCATAGATTCGATTGGGAAGCGACTCATACAATTTTCTAATATAATTTAGAGAAATACTGGACCAAGCCTCCTTGATGCCTTCAATTAGCTCCTCTTTGTTGGAATATTGTTTCCCAGACTCGTAAACTTTACGAGACAGCCACCCCCATACGTTTTCTATTATATTAATAACGGGTGAATAAGGTGGCCACTGCATTAAACGGACGTTTTGGTCCTCAATCCATGACTTAACCACCCGGGCAGTGTGGATCGGGGCATTATCATGTTGGAAAGTCCATGGCAGATTTCCGAACAAGTTTTGAAAATGGGGAAAAGCTATTTCAAGTACTTTTTTGTAGGTGTTTGCATTCATATTTGTAGTCAAAAACTGTAACTCGCACGTACCATAATAGGAGATGGCTCCCCACACCATCACACACCCAACCCTACTATGAAGGAGATCCAACTGGTGTTCCTCTTTGCGAAGATCATGGAAGTAGTAGTTGTATCCATCTGGACCTTCCAAATTAAATTTTTTTCATCCGAGAAGACAACGTATCGCCAATCAGAATTCCATGTCATGTGCTCCCGCGCAAAATCCAAGCGCACTTCCTTTCGAGCAACGTTCAGTGGGGGTTTTTTCTTCAATTTGAGTCTTTTTAAATGGGGTGCACTACGTATCACTCTCTGAATTGTAGATAAGCTCGCTTTAACATTAACATTTGCCCTGATCTTTGCGGTCGAGGCGTGGGAGTTCGAGGCTTCTCTCAAAATTGCTCTCGTATCAGCAGTGGAAATCACTCTATTATTCCCTCCTTTATTATTTTTGCCATATTTCAACTTATTGCTCAGGAATGATGATATAACTTTACGACTTCTGCCTATTTTTTGCTTCCTTGTAAGCTTCAATTTTGGATTTCTCCTCTACGGATAGCGATTTTCCTTCACTCATATTAAAGCTAATAGGCTACTTGAGCAGTACAGACAATTTGGATGCAATCGCCTTCAACTGTTAAAGATAAATAAAAAAAGAATTTACATGTGCTAACCTGATGACGCAAAAATAAAGCACACTTTTCCATCAAAAATAATAGAAAGTAGCAAAAACCAGATATCGGGATCTTTCCATCGCATGTTCACTTTGCCAATGATGGAGTATACGAAGATTAGAAATATAGAGTAAACAAATTTTGCTGCATCTTAACAACAACAACTACAAGAGCAATTTTATTAAACTTATGAGGGTGTGCTAACCTGATGACGCGCAGGTATATCTATGTCTACTTTATTGGGTCTCAGATCAATATTTTGTGGTTTGATAAACTGAATAACAAATTTAGTATACCATCCACTCTTCGGTAGAGAGTGCAAAAAATCTTTTATAAAAGGATAAGTTCTTTTTGCTGGAAGAGGTTTATTGCATGCGAAGATTGCTGTGTAAGATTCACGAAGAATTTTTTTAAAAGATGGCAATAGCAGCAATAATTTTATTAGATAATCATTTTATTCAGGTAATGCATAAATGGTTTTTCGAGATTTGTCTTTTTAACTTTTTGTCTTTTTAACACTTTGAGGTGACAAAACATATTTTTTACGAAAATATAATCGGCTTTATTTTAATTTTAAAATAAACAATTAAAAACCCTGTTTAGAAAGTTCAGGCCGAACCAAATATAACCACCACCGTCCCAACGCTAATAAAGCGCACAAAAAAGGTCCGTTTTTTTTGGGTACTATATATTTGGTAGCAAGATTCAACAATTGCTGCGCAGCTTTCTGATAATGGAAGTCACGGTCCTGAAATCGGGTTAAAAAAACACGAAAATAAATGTCACTTTGCCATTTTGTTAAATCTTGTCTCCAATTTATGTGTAGATGCAGAAGGTCATGAGCCGGGTAATCTCGTGTCAAAATTTGCTTAAACTTAAGTATCTTTCTGTGCATACGGATTATTTATAGCCCGTTTTGACCACAAGGGACGTTTTTTTGGGCAACATGGGGCAAAAAATCCAACAAATATGCCGTTTATTGAGGTATACTAAATACCTCATTTTAAACACTGTCTGTACACAACAAATTATGTTTTTTAGCAAATACTCAAAAAAATCATTTTGCTGAGGTACCTATAGTCTCTCTTAGGAAAATTGTTTTTTTTCCTTTGCCGATTTCGCTCATCTACATTCCCAAATTATTTCTTACCTGAATTTAATTTCGTGATATACGTGCAAACAAACTCTAGCACCACGGCGGTCCAACTTCGCTGCGTGTCCGCTCCATATTAGTAGCAAAAGTACATGGCATTTTTTTCGGAAATAATATTCGCTATCAAAAACAGAAAAATGCCGTTTTTGGGAACCATTGGTCTACGAGACCACCCAGTCTTAGATAAATATTTAAAAAAAAAATCCATATGTGACTGCGCATAGAGAAAGGGACCTAAGGGAAAAAAAATCAATTTTCATTTTTTTTTCTTTTTTTGATGTGGACAACATCTGAGCATCGAATGAGACCGATCCCATGCCCCAAAAGTGTTCCCTCCCAGAGATATGCGCTTTTTATGAAAGTGAACTCGACGATTCTTAGCGCAAATAGAAAGGGACCTTATCTTTAAAATGGCTCTCCTGAACAAAACTTTTCATCAACTTTTCACTTTTTTTTGATGTGGACAACATCTGAGCATCGAATGAGACCGATCCCATGCCCCAAAAGTGTTCCCTCCCAGAGATATGCGCTTTTTATAAAAGTAAAGTCGACGATTCTAAGCGCAAATAGAAAGGGACCTAATCTTTAAAATGGCTCTCCTGAACAAAACTTGTTTTTAACCCTAGGCCCCTTTCTATTTTGCGCTTCACATATATGTGACAGCGTATAGAGAAAGGCACCTTAGGGTAGAAACATCAATTTTCACTTTTTTTGATGTGGACAACATCTGAGCATCGACTGAGACCAATCCCATGCCCCCAAAATGTGTTCCCTCCCAAAGATATGCGCGTTTTATGAAAGTGATGGTACACCAAAAATCACGTATTTAAATCTTTAAAATGACTCTCCTGAACAAAACTGGTTTTTAACCTTAGGTCCCTTTCTATTTTGCGCGTCACATATATGGGTTCGCGGTGAAATTTGCTTTAATTTAAGAATCTATTAAACTAAATGTAACTGTTTAGTTTGTAGTGACCTATTTCGAGCCATACGTGTCCTTGATATAGTCCGTAAGTCTTAGAAAAAATAAATGCATTTTTGAATTCATAGAGAAGTTTGCTTTAATTTAAAATTATTTTTTTTTATTTATTTGTTTGAAACCTTAGTTGATGTACTTCTGAATGAACATGTACTAAGGGTTGGTAGTTGTTGGTTTGTTTGTAACTGTCCTTTGCTATCAAATTATTACTCTTTTGTTTTATTATTTGATTTGTTTCCGTTGAATTTTCTTTCGATAGACATTTCTGTTCATAACAATACAATTCGATCGATAGATAACTCGAAATTAGAACAATATTTAACAGGTTTTTAGTCTGTTTTAACTTTAGCACTTTTATATCATATTTCAAAAAAAAATACAAAAATTCAAATCAAGTGTGGAATCTTTATTCTTTACTCGAAAGGAAACTTTATGCTATTTATTTTTTGAATATAATTTCCTTCTTTGTGCGAAGATTTTATGTAAAATTCGCCGATCCTATTTTGATCACTTTAACGGTTTAACTGACAAAGTGTTCAAATCCCCAATTTTGTCGATTCCCCTAAAACACCGACCCAAATACCGATGTTTCCCAGTGGTTAATTTAGGTCTAAGTTCATATAATAAAACAGATAGCATAGAGGTGAACGTTATTACACCTCCTAGAGATATCTCCAATTTTAAGGAGAAAATCTTAAAATTTGTATTTCTAGCCAACGAACTGAAATTCAAGTGAAGTGTGTTGATCTTCGCGGCTTCTTTCTCTTCGCCTTCAAAACACCCACTGCGAAAATATCGCTACCTACAGGCATCTTTTCAGGGCTTAAGGATATGACCTCATATCACATGAAGTACACGAGCACGACAAGACCAACAGTGAAAGATCATAAACATTATTACGATAGTGCACAGTAGTCATAACTCAAGGAGAGGATTTCAAGGATTTTCTATACAACGACTCCGCAGGAGTTATACAGCGAAGTCCTTTGAAATCTTTATGATAGAAGACAGAGCAGGTACGCCAAGCCATCCATCTCTCGATTACGAAAATACGAAAATTCCGCTTTTAAATAATGAATCACAAGAGCGAGTTGAAGATGACAGCATCACAAGAACGAGTTGAAGATGACAGCAAAAGCAGCTACTGTCGACTTTCGAAATTCGCAGAAAAAAGGCTAAAAAGCACATAATTTTGACATGTTTTAAATCATGGCCAGCACAATGAAATGCTACTCCCACAAATTCGGTGGACTACTTTAAATTTCTCTTGAATTTAAACATTTATCATTATGATCTCTTGCCATACAGATACAAAAACCATTTCACATTCTCCAAAAGTTCAGCCTCGTTGTAACCAAATCAATTATTTTTCATTCGAAATACCAAAAGACAGCAAAATCTGATTATTAATCGATGTTTAGTTTTTTCTTCTTTTTTTGTGTTATTTTTTGTGGTTTTTGGTAACGTTAAGGTGTTAACATTTTTATCCAACACGTAACACACATTCTTCACACTTTTTTAAAGCCAGAAACCCTCCCCCCACCCAAAAAAATGCGTGCTGCATGGATTGCACTTGGAGCCTTTGATTTCTGGGGGATTTTGATAAGAGCGAAACATAACTGGAAAGCGATTTTGAAAACAACTGCACTGTTGAATACCCCTAGTGTACTAGGTTCGTGCTCGTACACTTGGACGAATGTTAAAGCGTAAAAACACTTGATGATGGGGCTGACGCAAAAGATACTGATGTTGCCGGTGATGATCATGACGATGATGATGTTGATGAGCATCATCGTCATCATGTAGAGACATTGAACCACACACACCTCTTTCAATTCACCGACAGCGCGACCTCAAACAGTGATAAATTGCAACGATAGCAAAAGTAAGCAGACAGACAGTCTGACTAACAGCAAATGTACGACAGGAATTGGTGGAACAAAACAACTCCAGAAAAAACGACTGTGACCAATATTATAAAAAAGGTGTATACGAATTTTTGTCTTCGTAAGAAGAGACAAACAAAATAACTGTTAAAACATTAAGAAATAAATATTAACCCCTTGTGGGGTAAGCGAATTCACTGAACGGAAAATAAAATGTTAAGTTTAAAACTTTTTTCGAAACATTAAGTTTGTTCTTTGGTGAAAGAAAGTGGTCTGAAGTTTTTTATAAACTGCATTACATTAGTCCGTATGTAGGCACTTTTCTGTTCCAGAAAATGTCTTCTGTATAAACTAAAAATTAGTATATGAGATTTGGAGTCTAGATTTCAAGAAGTGATGTCAACGTTGCATTGCTAACCCTCTAATGCCCATGCCCGCCTTTTGACGAAATACACTAAAAGTGCTCTCACAACAACAAAAACTATTATACGAGGGCTGTTATATATATTTCTGGCCTAATAATAAAAACCAGAATAATTATTATCAAAAATGGTTTTATTCTATTTCAAAGTATTCTCTAGCATAATTTATACACTATTGCATGCGCTCAAACCAACTGTCGAAGCTCTTTTTCCACTCCGATTGAGACACCAGCAAAATATGATTTTTGAACGCTGCAACAGCATCTTCTGGCGACGAAAATCGTTGACCACACATTTTTTTCTAGATGTGCGGGAATAAAAAGATGTCATTGGGGGCCAAGTCAGGGCTGTACGGCGGATGACCCATCAATTCGACGTTTTGGCCGGTCAAAAAGGCGCTAGTTTGAGCCGATGTGTGAGAGCTTGCATTGTCATGGTACACAATGATTCGACTTTTCTTGTTCGTTTTACGAATTTCTCCGAAGACTTCAGGCAGACAAATTGTGGGGTACCACTCAAAATCGACCTCCTACGCCACATGATCAGTTTTGCCGAAGAAACAGGCAGCCATTTGCTTCGAAGTGCTTCTTCCACGAACAACTTTCGTTGGACTTGGCTCGTCTTCGAAGACCCACACGGTCGATTGCTGTTTTGTTTCGGGCTCATAAGTAAGGATCCATGATTCGTCACCTGTGACGATCTTATCAACGTCTTTAGAAGCACTGCGATCGTATTTTTTAAAATTTCTTTGTACCAATCGACAAGAGCCTTTTTTGAGCGATTGTCAAATTATCAGTTCTCTACAAAAAGTTTATCGTAGCTATTCTGAGGAGTTCGTTGGTTCAGCTTTTGGTGTTGATGTATCAAACTTTTTATGGCGCGATACGAAAACTGTTCGTCTAATTTCTCAGTACTTTGAAACGAAACAGTTTATATCTAATCGTTCCTATTACCAGCCGCAGAAAGCAACTCGATGTGATCGGAATAAAAAAGAAAGCATTAAGTTTAAATGCCCAATGATTATAAAAAAAAATGTAATCGACATATGGGCTGTGTAGACTTGATAAATGGCCTTTTTGGTCGCTATCATATTCGAATGAAGACAAGAACGTGAACAAATAGAAATTTTTTTCATATTTGGATATGGCAATGGTAGACGACTATGTCTTTTACTATCGAATAAACAAAAGTACAGCAAGTTGCGAACTTCCATGCGTTTGGTCTGAAGTCGCGGAGTCACTTTGTTCAGTGGGAACTGCACAGTCTCGTGGTCGCGGTCGACCATCTAATCATTCTGCATCTCCATCTACCACTCCATCAATGCCTCTTTAGAGAACTAACTTTTCAGGGTATGTGGTACATACAATTTTAGCCTTTGCTAAAAATGTTTCTTGATTTTAATAAAAAATAATGCTGTATAATTAATTCTTAAAAATCTTTAATTTTAGCTATAGAATATGATTTTGGTTACATTTATACTAATAATAAAGTCTTTTGAAATAATTTCAGACGAAAAACGAATCTTCTATTTAAAAAATATATGTCCACATTGTATGTTTTATTTTAAACGCAATGCCCGACCACGCCTTTTGGCTGAGGGTGGTTTTCCCCTCTTACGGAAAGGTCAAAATAAAAAATGGGCTCGTTCGACGTATATTCCTGTCTGATTTTATCACCTAAAAAATGGGCATTAGAGGGTTAAACTATAAAAAAGATCTAACAAATCAACTCAGCAGTACATAGATTACACAAAGAACATTTGTCACATTTTGAAATATTCGAAGACGATTTTATACCCAACGCCAGACTATGGTATTATAACTGATGATTGTAACAATTTAAATGAAAGGACTTAGCGAAAGGACTGAGCGATGCACGTCTGTCTATATGCAAAAAAATTATCAAAGTCGGTCCGCCCTGCTGTAGCCTTTTTATACCCTGCAGCACTCTGTAGAACAGGGAATTATAAGTTAGTTTCACAGCAAATGTTTTAAACTACAAAAAATGTTTGAGATAGGCCCACATTTAAGTATACCCATCAACGTATAATCTCCAATTGATTCAATATAACATTGTCTTTCTATCGATCCATCCAAGGATTGTAATCAAACTGTAAGGTTGAACTTTGTCATTTGAAAGTGGAACATAATATCATTTATATGACTACCACAAATGACTCGGCAGTACCTCATCCGATCAATTAAGTTTTTTAGTACATTTTCTATTGTTTAGGATCGAATCTCTTCAATGGATACTTTGATTTTATGTTTCTTCGCTTCAATTGTCTCTGTATGCTTTGTGTAACATGCATCCTTAGTTAATCCCCTCAGAATCCAAAGTGCCTATTGACATCACAATTTCGGCTGATTATTCGATTTTCAAACCGGGCGTAATACATCAATGGATGGCCTCGTCTAGTTGAAACCATATGTCGCCCATGTCACTTACTTGAAGTTTTGGATACAAAAATTCTTTGAGCATGGCGCGGTAATGCTCACCATTGACAGTAACGGCGGCTCCTTACTCATTTTGAGGAAAAATTGCCCAATTATGCCGACAGCCCATAATACATACCAAAATGTGAGTCGTTGTGGATGCATTTGCTTTTCAATAGTCACGTGTGGGTTCTCTAGACCCGAACGAGATGAAAATTAGCTTCATCTGAAAACACGATTTTTTGCCAAAATTCTTTGGAAGTAAGTTTTTGATATTTCCCAATTTTGTTCGAGTGTATAGCGTCCTATTTGGAAAATTTCGAACATAAACCTGTAGATACAAATTAAAATGAATGTTATTCTTTCTGTCTTTCAAAGCCGAAGTAATAGGTAGTTCAAATTTAAAATTTTAAATGGCCAGCCCATGTCGCACTTGTTTTTCGATCTTAAAAAATTGCGCAGAAGTAATTTTTTTTAAATAAGGACGGGCGCTGTTGTCATTAAAGAAAATCGGTTGAGATTTCGATATAGCTACCACACATATGCTCATACGAAATTTATGGTTTTAGCTCTAGAAGCCCATCTAACACCCAATCTTGATAAAATTTCGCACAAGTCTGTTTTTTGGACCAGGAAAATTATAAATATTAAAGGAAATCGTGTAAGATTAACATTTAGCTCCCAAAAAGATGCTCATCTGATTTTATTTATTAATCTCAATGCCACATTTTACATCCAATCTTGTTGAAATTTGTCATAATTAAGTTTGAAGTTGATGAAATCCGCGGATTTAGCCCCCAGTGACTATTTCCAAACCTAAAGATAAGGCTCGGTGGAAAAAGATTCAGCATAGGCCGAAGAAGCCTAAAAACGGCCCTTACCACCGCTGCATAATGGCATATAGGTACACAAGTTTAGAAACTGGTACATTTATAGAACTATGGGGTTTAAAAAAGGACACACTTTTTAGTAAAACTTCGAAAGCGAAGTCACGGTGGAGGGTAAGTAAGGTTCGGCCTGGCGCAATATAACGAAATTTGTACTTCTTACAGTTTGTATAGGATAAACGTCATTTTCTTTACAAAAATTCAATAGCTTAATATAATTAGAAATCTTCTGATCTTCAAAAAAATCCTTCCCGATACAAATACGCCGCGTTTTCTGAAGGAACGAGCAGTGCTTTACAGTCTCAATTTCCTCCTCATCCTCCCACAGACTGCAGTAATCAACCACTCCAACCAGGCATTTTCCAGTCATCCATTTTTTTGCCAACGTTGGAGGTATAGAATACTGAAGCCATGCACTAAACTGTCAGCACTCATTGCTGTTTTCGTTACCGGTACCTTCTTTAGTACCTCCCAGGCAGTACTTTTAGGCAGAGCCAGCTTCACATAAGGGTTAAAACTATAATCATCACATATATAATAATATTTTCCAACATATCAATACAATCTTGGGAATTTTTCATAGTCTTAGCTAAAGTCCATGGCGAAATGGATGACGGAGACGAAGAAATGCTTTCTCCATATGCACTCGTATATCTCGTATGGCCTACGAACAATACCCCGCTAACAAAGCTGGCTTTTCTTCATGCTGATTTTCCACTACTGATATATCATAATAAGCGAATGAAAAACGAGAAATAGAGAAAATGCACAAAAAAAAACACTCGGCAAAATACCACCAGCTAATAACCAAAAGGAAACCATCATCGCTAACATCATATCAATGAAATTATCAATAACATATAGAGTCCCAGCAACGCTAGAGAAGATGTTGATGGTGGCTTTTTAACAGCATTAACCAGTCAACAGCTCCACAGCGGAGCCGGGCAACAACATAACGTCAACAACGTCGTCGTCATCTTATTAAAGAGTGCCAACTTAATTTGCTAAGGCATTTTTACAACAAGTTACATGCTTTTTACCCCGTTCGCTGCTGGCTGCAACACCTCGTCCACCACATCCGCGGCTGCCACTTAATGTTGCACTACAACATTATTAGCTGTGGCCAAGCATAACAACCAACAACCAGACAAGGAGCAGGAGTTACTGACATTTCGGGTTCTGTTGTTGATGATCTCCTCTATTCGTTCGGTTGTTGTTGGCTTTATATTTTTTGTCTTGAGTTTTCTGTTTTCGGGTTGCCAGTGTAACCCTGACCGTGCTTAAGTTTTCCGGTGGATATTAATGTGGCCCGGCCGCTGGTCGTGGATGCTTGATGCCGCAACTAGGTGTTGAAGCATTCGGCGTTTAGCATTGTCAGGGAACTTATGCAATAATGGGCTCTGACGAAAATTACAGTTAGAAATGAAGAAGACGAAAATGAGCTGAGTTAAGTGTACAATCCTTTTTACTCTTTGCTTGCCAGCCACCGACTCCATTGCGTGTCTAAATCGTATAGGAATTCTTATCGAAAGAAATAACTAATACCAAAGAAAAAATAAACACTTTGCTTTAGTGAGGTAAGGTAAAGGCGAAAAACGGGGTAGCCTCTAATAATGCAATGTTTGGTCTTACTACAACTTTCAGCATTTTTTCTATGGGGTAATTTTTGGTCTTCATTTTCTTGATATAAGTCAGGCGGCAAGCAGGGCCCTGTAATCATAGGCCATCAGATTGGTCCCAGAACACTCAAACTTTAAGGCGAATGAGAAAAGCTTGAACTCTACGAGGGCGGTTCGGAAACTTCTTAGTCTAACACAAAAAGCGCGGTATAAACAAAAAAAGTTAAATGTTTTTGAAACTTCCATCTCTGCTATGAACACATGTTAAATTTTGTTTCGATCTGGCAACTCCTTCATATAGAAACAGGTGTTCACAAAAGACGCATCCGCGATTTTTTTACAATGGAAAAATTAGAAATGCGTGGTGTCATTAAATATTTACATAAAAAAGGTTTATCGGGACAAGACATTCATAATGATATGGTGAATGTGTTAGGTGAAAGTGCTCCTTCATATGCAACAGTAAAAAATTGGGTTGCTGAATTTAAACGTGGACGTCCAAAATCAGCAACAGAAATTGTAGCCAAAGTGCATGATATGGTATTAAATGATCGACGAATAAAAGTGCGTGAAATAGCTAATATCATGGGCATCTCAAATGGTCGAGTCCATTTAATTGTGCATGAAGAACTACAGATGAAAAAGCTTTCTGCAAGATGGGTGCCGCACTTGTTAACAGTCGACCAAAAACGCATAAGAATGAACATTTCTCAAGCTTGTTTGGATCGTTTTCAGCGAAATAAAATGGATTTTAAGCGTCGTTTCATAAATGTTGATGAGACATGGATCCACCACTATACTCCAGCCAAAAGAACAATCCAAACAATGGACTGAAGCTGGAGGAAGTGCCCCAAAGAAGGCAAAAACAATTCAATCGGCTGGTAAGGTTATGTCAACGGTTTTTTGGGACTTCAAAGGTATTTTATTGATTGACTATCTGCAAAAGGGTAAAACAATAAATTCAAAGTACTATTGCAACCTTTTAGATCAATTAAATGTACAAATTCGAGAAAAACGTCCTGGCTTACAACACAAAAAAATAATTTTTCATCAAGACAACGCACCAGCGCACAAGAGTGTTTTAACAATGGCTAAAATCAACGAATTAATGTACGAGTTGCTTGACCACCCACCATATTCTCCTGATTTAGCTCCCAGTAACTTTTACCTGTTCCCAAACCTAAAAAAAAACCTTGCTGGCAATATTTTTGAAAAACTAACTATTCTCTTTCATTGATAGGCTAAGAACTTTCCGAACCGCCCTCGTACGACAAAAGATCTGGATTTCAAAATGAATTTTCAAACTATTAAACCTGAAATTTAACAAT
Source organism: Hydrotaea diabolus (assembly GCA_963513945.1). Taxonomy (NCBI): domain Eukaryota; kingdom Metazoa; phylum Arthropoda; class Insecta; order Diptera; family Muscidae; genus Hydrotaea; species Hydrotaea diabolus. Next base: position 120,159,187 of record OY740720.1, read on the forward strand.
AAGATAATCTCTAGTATGACAGGATCGACAATGTTATACCCTACACCTCTGCCGTGTCATATTTTGACTGCCTTTTTAATGCAAGTGCTATGAAAACATGGACCAATATTGTAAAGCGTTCTTAAGCTTTTACACCTAATGTTAAATAATTTAATAAGTCTGAAGATTAATAATGCGCTACCCTACACAATTGTTGTCTCAAATTCAAAAGTGGCTCATTAATGCGGGCTCTATGAAAACATGGACTTATATGTTTGCATTGCAAGAGTTAGTTATATAGGGTGGGCCATCTTAAATTTTAAATTTGAATCGGCTTTAAAAAAAGTACTGACATTTTTTTTTTAAATTTCTGGTTTTATTGGAAGGGTTGAACCTTTTCATTTAATAATGGAAGACCATCCGATCCGTTTTCGCTTCGCCCAATGGACAGAAGATTGTTTGGCAGCAGATGAAGAATTTAACAAAAAAAAACGTGTATTCATCTCGGTGGTCATTTCATTAAACAATTGCCACATATGGCGTTCAGAGAACCAACACGTGACTTCGGAGAAGCCAATGCAACGAGCCACAACGAGTCACTGTTTGGTGTGGATTTTGGGCTGGCGGCATCATTGGGCCATTTTGCTTCGAAAATGAACAAGGAGCCGCCGTTACCGTCAAAGGTGAGCGTTGCTGCGCCATCCTCAACGAATTTTTGTTTTCAAAAATTCAAGAGAATGACATGGACGACATAAGGTTTTAACAAAACGGGGCTGCAAGTCGTACAGCCTACGAAACCTTCTATATTTTACATAGTGTTTTTGAAAATCGAATAATCAGCCGAAATTGTGATGCCAGTTGGCCATCTGGGAGCTGTGATTTAATCCGTTTGGACTCTTTTCTGTGGCAATCCATTGACGATAAATGTTACGCAAATCTTCCAGAGGCAATTAAAGCAATGAAACATGAAATCGAAGTTTTCATTGAAAATATTCGGCCGGAAACAATAGAAAATTTAGTGAAAAATTGGGTTGATAGTACATCATGCGAGTATACATTTGCTTAATTTAGGAAAATCGAATTGAAAAAGTGGCTTCTAAAGAAATTTATTTCAGAAGGAACCTTCATGGGTAGGCTTTATAAAACCATAGACCGCTATGGTCCCAATTTACCAGAGATGGTTACAGGTCTCAACGCATTATGCTACAATTGTGCAAGATCGGATTTTATATGTGGATTTTAGAGCCACAGAACCTTAAATCGGGAAAGACTTTTCGAACGGGGAATATGAAAAATCAGACCCCACTTTAAGCAGCATAAATTATTTGTTGCTGGAACGTGATGTTCCTTATCTGTGGACCAATAAGATCAAGGGCCACAAGGATTGTGTATTCGTCTTTATGATTCCATAAGAAATTTTATGGCTTCTTGACCTCAAATAAGGAGGGGACCTTTGTGTGGTGGCTTTTCGAAGGCATCAGACGATTAGGTCCACTTTTAGCAAAGTTTATTTTTTGACCTCTGCGAAATTTGGTCTGATTTCAAGAAGCAGTGGTCTAAGTAGTCAGCAACAATTTGTAAATTGTATCAAACTACGAACCCTTATCGTTCCATAAATTGGCTGAAACCTGAACTATGTTCCAACTTTTCTAGAAATCGGATCATGTTTGCGGCCTGTACTATGATTATACCGATAGATGGACGGACAGACGAACGTTCTCCTCCGTTCCTACACAACAAAAGCAATAAAAAGGCCGCCCTTTCGGCCCATGCGTCCGTAGTATTAGTCACAACAAAAAATTACTCGTTATATGGTTTCGTAGCAAAATTTGCTTTAATTTGTGTATCCATATATCCGTATGTGACGCGCAAAATAGAAAGGACCTAAGGGTAAAAACCAGTTTTGTTCAGGACAGTCATTTTATAGATTTAAATACGTGTATCTTTGGTGTACCATCCCTTTCATAAAACGCGCATATCTCTGGGAGGGAACACTTTTGGGGCATGGGATCGGTCTCATTCGATGCTCAGATGTTGTCCACATCAAAAAAAAGGAATATTGATTTTTTTACCCTTAGGTCCCTCTCTATGCGCTGTCACATATGCATTATTGATCGCCCCATTTTACCATGCGGAACTTTCTTTGGGCCACTTTGTTACTTGTTACAGAGTTACTTCAGTCCTTTTAAGAAAACTCATAGAAGACCAAGTTATTGTTAACACAACAATCATTTTTTGGACGCGATCAATCAATTAATTCTTATCAGTTTGGGATAATATAGGAATCATTAGAAACTTAACTAAAGTATACATAAAACATCTTTCCAAAGACATATTTTTATTGTTATTATTATTAAGAATATCCTAAGAATATCGATAGCACTAGTCAACAGTCAAAATGTACTCGGGATGCGATAATTTTTTCTGTGTAGATAACCTTGACATGAGCTCGAAAAACGCAATAAAAAAATTTTTTTTCGTTTGGTTTTTGTTTTATTTTTTTTTTTTAAATTTTAAAAATTTTTTTTTGGTTAATTTGTTTCGTCCGGCATAACTCGGGAACCACTAGCCCGATTTAATTGAATTAAATTTTAAAAAATTTAAAATTACAATTCCCTTAATCATGAAAATCGATGCACGCGTTTCGCTTTTATTCGCAATTGAGTAAAGGTTTAAAGGTTTAAAGTCATATATTTTTGTCACCCAACAAATTTTAATTTTTTTTGTAATAAAAAAGAAAAAACCTCACCATAGACAAAGTTGTGCATATGTCGAGCAAATTTTTGAAATTCATACCTTTACTCAATTGCGAATAAAAGCGAAACGCGTGCATCGATTTTCATGATCTTTGTCTCATTTTGCTCATAGGTAATGTGACTTTACGTAAAAGTAATAAGATTTGACATTTTTTTCATTTTGGATTTTTTATGGATTTTTTAAAAAAAAAAAATTTAAATCTTTAGGCAAAAAATAAGTTTTTTCCTTTATATATTCATTTTTAACTTGGAAACTGTTGCTTGTATAGGAAAACAATATATGAACAGATTAAGGGAATTGTAATTTTAAATTTTTTATAATTTAATTCAATTAAATCGGGCTAGTGGTTCCCGAGTTATGCCGGACGAAACAAATTAACCAAAAAAAAATTTTTAAAATTTAAAAAAAAAAATAAAACAAAAACCAAACGAAAAAAAAAAATTTTATTGCGTTTTTCGAGCTCATGTCAAGGTTATCTACACAGAAAAATTATCGCATCCGGAGTACATGAAATTTTTTTCATTTTGTTGAGTAGTGTAGTATAAGAATATCGAACAATTTTGCAGTTGCGGGTTTCCCCTCAAAAATAAAGGGACTTATCTCAAAGCCATTAAATAACTATTGAATATATAATAATAAATAGAAAATGGTGGTTAGTGAAGAAAAAAACTGTATCGTGCACAGTCCACTGGTTCGCGTGTTGTACGCATAAAGTTTAGTAAATTTGGTTACTTAAAGGAATTTTTTTTCTACTAGGGCAATGTCGCTCAAGACTTGCATTTAGAGCTTATTTCATTTGACACACAAACTTATAATTTATAGTGTTTCCGAATAATATTTCGAGGCGTTGCTACGGAAACACTTTATTCTATGGGAATAAGTATAAAAAGTTCCCCAAAAAGACTATTTTCAGAAGTGCATGCTGCATTTAAATCTCATTTTAAATGAGATGGTCTAAAGGCCATTAATAAGCAAATTCTAAATGAACCCGCCAAAAAGACTGAGTAGTTATTATTAACAATCCAACGTGATCCTTAAAACAGTCAACACCAAAAGCATACAATACCTAAGCTAAGAAAATGTCTGGCTTTTGAGACCATCACCTACGTTTCACGAGGTTTATCCCACACTTGGCTACAATTCGCAATTATGTGAATACCTTGAGGCCTACAACAGAACGTACAATACCGCACTTACAAACAAAGTCGAGTCAACCATTTTAAAGTCTTCCACTCTACTAATCTAGAGTTATCCATTATATGTGACAGCGCATAGAGAAAGGGACCTAAGGGCAAAAAATTCAATTTTCATTTTTTTTTCTTTTTTTTGATGTGGACAACATCTGAGCATCGAATGAGACCGATCCCATGTCCAAAAAGTGTTCCCTCCCAGAGATATGCGCGTTGTATGAAAGTGAAGTCGACGATTCTAAGCGCGTCACATCTATTTTCTTTTTTGCGCATCACATATATGTTTTTTTTTGTTTACATTTATTCGGTCTTATATCATTATTATGACTTAAAAATTTTTAATTCTAGTTCGTGAACTTTGTTGTGTCTTTTTTAGAATTAACGTAAAAATTGGTAAACCGTATTGACTAGGTTGCCAGGCAGACAGTACAACTGTTTTTAAACCCGATAAGACTTTATCCATTATAGAGGGTATTTTTTTAGACCTGTGGTTTTCAATCTGGCCACACTTTTTTCAAAGTTGGTCTTTCTGACAGCTGTCACTTGAGTTATGCTCAGTTTGGTTTGCCATTTCATAATGAATAGGCTTACTCCGGAAAAACGTTTGCAAATCGTGGTTTGTGGGCCCAAATGGAGATGGCCACCGATCCTGATTTTTTTTACGAACATTTTGTTCGGCGATAAAGCTCAGTGTTGGTTGAATGGGTACGTTAATATCCCAGATTGTCGCATTTGGAGTAATGGAAATCCCCAATCCATTGTTGAAACTTCTCAAAAAGTCACTTTTTGATGTGCTTTATGGGCAGATGGAATTTTTGGTCCATATTTCTTCAAAAATGAAACCGGCCATAATGTTACAGTCAATGGGGAACGCTATACGTAGAGCCATGATTAATGACTTTTTCGTGCCTGAAATGGAGGATGTTGATGTGGACGAACTTCTGTTCCAACAGGAAGGCGCTACATGCCATACAGCCAGCGAAACAATAAACTTATTGAAGGAAACTTTTGGTAAGCGTATTATCTCGCGTCGTGGGCCTGTGCCGTGGACTCCAAGATCGTGCTATGTACCACAGCTGGACTATTTTTGTGGGGTTGTGTGAAGTCGCTTGTCCAATAAGCCTGACACGATTGATGCCTTGTGAGAATATTCGGCGCGTTATTATTGACATTCGGCCCCAAATCTGCTAAAAGTGGCCAATATTAGACCTCGCATCTAGAATTTATTAGAGCCAGGCGCGGTAATCCCGCAATCATTTTTAAAACATAATGGCAAACCCATATCTTTATTATAAAGCTAAATTCTTGGCCATATCATTAAATTATATGCGTTTTATTTCTTCTTAAAAACCACACGTCTGAAAATAACACCCTTACATACACAACTATATTCCTTCACTCTACAAACAAAATATCGCAAACACTCTGCAAATGACTGTGAATGTCCTCTTACCCTTCAGCACGAGGAAAAAAAACCCGACCAAGACTACAAATTCTCAGACAAGTGATGCACAGTATCGTAGTTATAGACAATTTTGAAAAATGTAATTCAAATCCAAACACACCACCAAATTGTCCCAAAATCCATACTAGGATTACTTAAGATTCGTATACTTGTTGATAGACTCCTAATTAGCAGATTCAAACAAAGGATAAACAATTCAAAAAATTCAAACAAAGGATAAACAAAATTTACTCTATTTGACGATTCTGTCGATTTTGTCCTTCACTATGAGGTTTTTACAAATCATTTCATTTACGGTGCCCTAGCATTTGTTAGTAAAATCACAATTCCAAGTCCTGAGACACCTGCCCGTTACTGCGTCCATCACTTTTTGAAGCACTAAATACGTTTTTCTTCTGCTAGCTGCTGTTACTACCACTTGATATCTATGCTGGCTGGCCGAATGGCTGGATTTTGTTTTCCTTCATGCCATTTCTCCCAAGAAATGCCTTAAAGGCTGCTGGTCCCGTCCATCAATTTATTGGTCTTCTGGTTGACGCTCGTTTATACGACTCTCGACCGCCTGCCTCTTCTACGTTTTCTCTTTTACCACTTTCAACATTAGCTTATTTTGAAACGTTAAGCAACCGGTTAACGGCTTTAGCTAATTTTTTCTTCTTCTAATGTCTAACATTAGTTCTACACCTTGTTTTTTTCGTGTCGTTTTTCTTCATGGCCTTCTTGGTGTTGCCAGTTAAGTTGTGGGTTCATTTTTTTCCCTCAGCATTTCCTTCTATTTTACATTTTCTGCTGGTCGAGACTTTGATAGAGGAGAAAATGTGTTTTTGTTTTTTTTTTTCTTCTAGCGTTCCTTTATTCGTTTGATCATCTTGTCGAAGCAATAAAAAACGTGGTAACAACAAACTATTGGCACGTTCTAGTTTATGGTTAACAACGGAACAACCGAACAACACCAACGACGAAGACGACGACAACAACACGGTGTTCTACATTTAATTGTCAGACCATCATTTACGGCAAGTTGTATATTTTAAAGTGGGAAAAATTTAATTGGAAATGTTTCGGCTCTTAATCTTTATAATAAATTCGAAAGAAAAAGTGGGGGCCTTTGAAAAATGGCTTGAGGTATGCAGTTGAAAATGAACACAACATTTGTAGGAAAAACTATGGCGTTGTTGAGGTCTCTAAATCGTGATGTGCATGGGTAATAACCACCAGGTGATACTAATGTAGTTAAAGTCCTTTTGATATAAGCTATTTGAATGCTAGAAACTCATAAAGCATAGATTTACAATAACTTGGAAATAATACAATACGTTCGCTACTGAAAATATAAGTATAGAATTCAATGGCAATTAATAACCGCACAGGTCTCAGTTTTGACACTATCTAGCATTCTTGACAGAATTACGACACAAGGTTGTCGCACACTTATTGCCTTAGAAGGCTTCAAGAAAAAGAGACTATTTTATAATAATTTTATACACACAGAAAACAGTTTTGTTGCCACAACCGAAGTTTTTCATCACTACAACCGCATGTTAGTTACTGCTCTGCAATTTTCAGTTGTTGGAACTGTAGTATCGGTGCAACATACAAAATATCAGAACCTTCAGAAGTAAATTTTTCGTTTCATTCAGCCAAAGGCCTTAGCCTCAAGATGGAGGCAGAAGGCGATTTATGGATGAAACACTTGGTGGGGAATTACAGGCCATTTTCGACTGGTGTCCAATGAATCGAGTGGATTTTAATGCGCGCAAGTCGCAGTGCTGCTTGTTGTCTTACAAGCTATTCACTGACCCATCAGGGTCGTCATTATCTATTGATGGTATGGTTGTGGAACAACCAGATGCTCTTGATGTTCTGGGCATGAAGATACAGTGTGAAGCTCGTTTGGCCAGACATGTGTTCAAAGCGTCGAAAAAAGCACTCAAGTGCATAGGCTTTTTAAAGCGGTGCAAGAAATATTTCAATTCTTCTGATCTTTTCAACTTATATACGACCTATATCAAGCCAAAGGTGGAATACAACTCCCATATATGGGTAGGTGCTCCAAAAACATCCTTGGAGCAAATTGACCGTGTTCAAAGAAGAACGATGGTGCTGATCGGTGACAATGGAGTATCCCTCGAGCGTCTGTGTGGAATGTGTGTCGCTTTTCTATCGTTACTTCCATGGTGTGTACTCCGCGGACATCCGTCAACTTTTTCCTGGCCTTAGGATGTTCGCAGGAATACGCGACTTTCTAGGAACTCACACCCGTTTGTTATTGATAGGACAGTTGACCGCACTATACACTACAGATCGAATTCGTTTTTGTCCGTATGTGGAATCGACTTCAGCAAATGTATTTCCCAACAATTACGACATCCAGAAATTCAAGACAAATGTCAATAAACATTACTCCCTCTTTCCCGCTTTGATCCCTTACTTTCCACTCACTAAAGCAATGCAATGCATAATAGGGAAAATACCCTGAGTGTTGGTCAACATGTTGGTTTACATGTTACACAGCAAACGCAAGCATCGATATTCTAAGCCCTGTTTTTGGAGCTATGTTTTAAGCCCTTTGGATTATTTGTGTAGAGAACCATTAAGGATACTGTTACGCAAAGCAAAACATGAAATCGAAACTGCCGTTTAAAAGATTCGACCCGAAACAATAGAAAATGTTCTCAAAAATTTAGTTGATTGGATCACAGCCGCTGAGCTGGTTGTGTTAGTCATATAAATGATATTGTATTCTATTATTAAATAACAAATTTCAACCTTTGATAGCTTGGTGCAGATTTTGGAGCAGTAGCACCATTGGCCCTTTTGTATACCCTTCACCGAAGTTGCTTGAAACATCTTGCAATATTGATTGGAAACCCTATATATGCATAAAGATGGCTAGCTGTTTAAAATTGTAAATAGGTGAAACCGGCCTAGGATGAAAACAGTTTTCCTTAATGGGACTAAAAGTACTTCGAAAAAAGGTTAGTTGAGAATTTGTATAAATTGGGGACAGTTGGTTAAGACTAACTGGCTCAAAAAAGGCCTGTATGATGTAAATATAGTACTTATATATTTATTATGAAGGCCCAAAAAACGTCACTTCTGTTTAAAAGAAGGGTCCGTTGGTAAATACAGGCAAAGGTATAGTCAAAGTAAACCTGGTTTTACTAAGAATATAATATGCATTTTTCTATAGATTTGGATCTTTGGCCCAAGTGGTCCACTTTAATTCATGTAATGTTTGGTCTTCATTTGTTTTCAGATTTGTGTATGTAGATGCGCATTAACATTGTAAAGTCTTGGAGCATTACTCTGTTCCTTTTGATTTGAGAGTTATTTTGAAATGATTTTTGAAAATAATGTACCTTATTTAAAGTTAAAGCATCTTTTCTAACATATTATATTCGAAAAGTCTAAAGTTAAAATTATTTCTTAAGAGAAACAAACCGTTCTTCATAATGTTTTTAAAATAATTTACAATCCAATTGAAACAAACATACCGCCTGTTTTTTTTTAAGTTTTTACAAAAGCAAAGAAACAAATGACTGGATGAGCATGAAAACAAAAGTGACATTTTATGGCTGATCATAAATTCATCACATTTTTTCTGCTGCACAATGTTTGGTCCAGTTTCCTTGAAGTATCACTCCTTGTGATATGTTCCGCCAGACGGACGAGCGGATAGAAACACACAGACAGCTAAAGACAGTGACTGAAGGTATGCTAATATAAACATGACGTATGAACCCTGCAAACATTGTGACGATTGTTGGATGATGGTTCGTCCGTGCGGAGTTTTCGCGTATCGTATTGACGAACTTTGGAGTATGAGTATCTTAAGTATTACCTAATCGTCAAGCACTGTAGCCGAAAGTGATGAAGTATGACATCCAATATTCCACATTAAATTCAGCGTTGATGGAATTTGATCTCCAAATTTTTAAATTCAAGCACTGCTATTTTCCCCGACTATAATTTACCGATACATCGCATATTCAATGTTAATGCAATGCTTTCGCCATTCTTGCTGACGTTCATTTTAGGATGAATCGCGCTACCATTACCAAAGCGAGCATTTCGCAATTTGAGAGAAGAACTCACGATCGCTTATCCATTACCTATGCGATGCATTGTCGATGTTACGCTCTACCATTGCCTAAGCGTTGCTTTCGCAATCGCTTATACATTGTCACTGCGATCCAGTCGCAATTGAGAGAATCTTACGGTTAACCAATAAGTATGAAATGCCAGTTGTCAAAAATGGCATTTTAAATGTGAATGTTAAGCGTGTGTTTTTTATTAACGGTTTTCTTGCCACAGGGTCCATAGAAAATGTCCATAGATTGAGGCATCTTATTCAGCCAAATCGTAAAATTCAGAAAGTTTCACTGTTTCTGAGTACCCATGTGTCAATGTTTGAGAGGACCTTTATTTCGGCGCCCTAGGGATCTTAGAATAATAGCTAAGGACCTAAAATTTATTTGAACTGGAGAATTAAGATGATTCTTTGATTTGAGGCGAAATTGTATTCTTTTTTTAATATCCGTATGTACATAGTTCAATGAGGCCGATTTTTGGTCCTATATGGTCCGAATTCTTAATTGGTTAATATCTTAAATATAGGTGAATATTTGGATTTGATAGTAGAATTCATCGTTTCTGTAAACCCACACGCAGAAAAAAAGTATGGTTGTGATGACAATATTCGAAGAGGATAATACTATTGTTGGGTATATGGTTGTGCTACAACAATATATGGTTGTGCTACAACAATATTATGGTCCTCACAACAATAGTATGATTTAAATACATCCATACTATGATCCTCACAACAATAGTATGACTCACACATAACCATACTTTGATACAACCATAGTATGATTCACACTCAACCATACTATAATCTCCGCAACCATAGTATGATCCTCACAACCATAGCATGTTTCATATAAAACCATAGTATGGTCCTCACAACCATAGTATGATTCATACGCAACCATGTTATGATCCCAACAACCATAGTATGATCACACACAATTAAACTATGATCCCAAATATTATTTAATAGAATTTTTAAATTTTTAAGTTTAAATAAACGTAAGCGTTTTTATTAAAAATATTTCGGATAAAAAAAAGCCAAACCGCTTGTTTAAAAATTTTAATTTCGATAAAAATAGTACTATTATTGCATTAGATCCGTACCAATGACATTTGTTCTAAAAAGCATATTTAAATGAAGAAAAATTACAATCATACAGTATGATTATTGTTAACATAAAACAAAACACAATACTTTTGTCGCACTAACCATATTTATATTGTTGCTATAACCATATTTTCATTTTTAAATTTGGCAATAATACTACTGATACATTTCAACAATATTAATATTGCAGCAATTATACTATTGTCAAAAATAAATTCAGTTAACAATGCAATGGTTGCGACGAACATACTTTTGTTGTGGAGAACATATTATTATTGCCGTGACCATGTACGAGTAGTAACCATGTTTTTTCTCTGCGTGCATATGTTCCCGAACAAACAGAGACGGTTTTTGGGCCTCAGGTCTTAAACACCACGTCCGTTTATGGGAAGGTTAAGAAATCCTTGCCTACCACTTCAAAAAAATACTGATTTTAAAGACGTTTAATCAAGTTTTATTGGAAAAATTTAAAACTGAATCGGTTTTTTTTTTGTATGCCCTTTCAAGGGGACCTTTTTTCACGTTTGCCCGATTTGGTGCATTTTCAATACCAACCCAACACAGTTTAAAGACTCTAGCTCTTTTCGCTTGGACTGGTTCGTGCTTTTTACAGATAAACATGGCGAGATCAGTATTAAGACGTGTTCCAATCAGAATGTCAAACTTATATACGAGTGTACTCCCTTCCTATGGTGGTAAGTACAAAATAAAATAGAAAAGGGAACAAAAATAAAGATAAGAGAATAAAAACAATTATGCCTTAGATTAAAGAAATAGCGCAATCCTATACTTTGTTGTATGTACTTTGATATTCGTTCGAGTGAATAAATTCTATGCAATTCCCCTTGTTTTATCGCTATTTATTATTTCTGGCGAATCGCCTCCGATTCACCACAGAAATTAGTTTACGAATCTCGTAAAAAAGTATCGCAATCGATTATGAATCGTTTTAAAGAATCTTTTTCACCATTCACTTTGGATTCAGAGCCGTGCAACTCACACGATTCTATCTCGAACAACTACTTTCACCAGGGTACAACTACCTTCACCAGGGGATAATCAGGCGACAACCGCTGCGATTATCCAGGCGAATCGCCTGAGATTCTTCCACATTCAAAAATGTTTGCAGGGAAGCCATAATAAAACTGCATGTGAGTGTTACACACATTCATAAAAAATCACCATAAATGTCCTTCAACTTACTGGCGCGAATCAGTTCTGAGTAGATGTTATGATTTCCACACTTAGATTAGCCGACAAAACAAGAACAGCTATAAAACTTAAAACATCAAGCGGCGAACAACATCAGCCACTGCTACAACAACAGGTAGTTCCAGGTTTGGTGGTACGGTCGCTCGGTTGGTGTGTCGGTAGTTAAGGGATACAGAACAAAAAACACAGCAAAAGGATTTCTTTTGCATTTCAATTTCAGCGCCATAAAAAAAAAATGTTGTCAAAGATTTATGAGCTCTGCATTACACAAATCTTAGATGGTCGTTCTAGTAGGCCGGAGCCGGGGAAATCAAATTCATTTCAATTTTACCTAGTTTAACCTACAATTTCGCGTCACTTTGTCTAAGTGAACGCCCTCAATTCCAGCCAGAAGGCAGCGCGACCGGCATATGTCAACCGAAAAATCCTCGAAGTGACGATGGCGACAACCTCATGTTTACCTTTATTGGTGCTGATGGTGTTGTTGTTGTCGTCGTCGTCGTCGTAGCACCGGTAGTTTTATTTCAATCAATAAACGCCCTCGAAACTCGAAATAAAAGCGAATCAAAAGAAATTCCCTACAACGAATTTTATGCATTTTTCTCTTTGTGCTACGGCGGCGGCGACAGCGTTTAATTTCGTTACCTTTATTGGGAATTAGGGCGTGTTTACATATGTTTGGCTACATTTAAACGCCTTTACGGTTTTTGTTTGGACGTTATGGCTCGGCGCAGCTTGGCTCGTTGCTTGGATGGATGGTTGGATGGATTGCTCGAGGTTGGTGTGGTATGCTGATGCTGCATATGGTCATAATAAAAGACTGTTTTGCTTATGTGATGCTATAAAAATGCCAGCTTTATTATATCAGAGTCAATCATTCTTTGGTGGTTTTTTCGGTTCTTCTTCCGACAACAGGAATGAAGGCGTTATTGTGTGCATTTTGTTGTTGCGTGGCCAAAGGTTGGTTTCAGTCCCTTGTGTGGCGGGCGGTATACGCGCGGAACCTATTTCGGCTGAACGTAAATTTTCTTAAATAGGCCAGTAAGGGTGGTAGTAGCTACTGTAGCTCTGTTGTTTTTTCTTTTTTTGTTTATAAAAATCCCTTTAAAGACCATATGTTGATGGCATGACAAACTGGGTCAATACTATAGATTGATGCGCTATCGGCACAATATGTAAATTTTGTGGCTTTGGGAGATCACAGAAAAGCCAGTGATTTCGGTAGTTTGGTATCCAGATGTATGCAATTAGGGTCTGCAAAAGTGGAAGTATAAATTCAGTGCGAAATTAAAATATATTTGGCACACAAAAAGAATGCTTTTTGGAATATAACGGGGTTTCCAATAGGGACATAACCATTTCGTATCTTTATGCCACTCTTAAATATTTTAATGATCTTTCAGTGTCAAAGCGTTAGCCAAACATTTTTATCATCGTAAAGTTCACTTAAGAGCAATGTTTGGAAATCATTAAAAATTTTCACCAAAATTCTGAGTCGGTGGTCGCAACTTTAAGAGAGCTTACTCCAACTTTCGGCTGTAAAAATCGAACCATCCGACAGGATGTGCGTGCTATAGTTGATAAATTTAGATCCCACTTTTCACTTTTGGATGTTCTGGCACCAAAGAGACGAAAATGTCGCAGCCGTAAGTGTATCTGCCAAAATGAGCCAAATCTGTCGATTTAACGTCGTTCTCCGGAATTGGACATCGCTCAAACCACACTGTGGCGTATTTGCGAAAATATTTTGGGCTTCATTATAAGATCAATCTGACTCAAAAGCTAAAGCCACGTGATCATTTAAGACGCCAAAACTTGTCCGATTGGGCTCAGAAAAAGTTTCACTAAAATCCAGAATTTTATCGAAAAATCATCTTCAGCGATGAAGCTCATTTCATAAGCGTTAGTGGACAGCAACAAACCCACATGTGCTTCAAGAGACACAATTGCATCCGCAAAAATGACTATATGGTGTGAAAGGCAAATTCGATAAACGTGTTATCTCGAGAAATGGTCCGGTCGAATGGCCACCTAGTTCATGTGATTTCGCGCCATTGGATTTCTCTTTCTGGGGCCACATCAAGTCATTGGTCTATGCCAACAAGCCGGCAACTTTAGACGAGCTCAGAGACAACATCCAACGCGAAATTGCCAACGTTTCGGTGAATATGTGCGCAAGAGTGGTGAAAAGTTGGAATATATCGCTGTGCACGGGCTTGTGGTGGTTATATGGCCGAAATCGAATTTCATTCTTAAAATGTAACATTTGCACTACACCTGGAATAAATTTGAAATCTACGTATATCTTAAATATTCCTTCTTTTATTTATATATAAAATTGTTATGTCCTTAATGGAAAACCCTGTATTTCCAATAAACAAAGGATCATTTTTTGCAATTGCTCGATCACATTCAGATACCATACGTATAAAAAAGGTTACGCAGGAACGACAATTCCAAAAACTCTACCACATTGTCGTTAATTGAAATTGCTTTTCTCGAGTTAATTGATGGTCGACGTACTCTCAGCCATGTTCAGCTATTATTCAGTGATAACTTTGAGATTTTAGAGGTGTCATATTTTTAGTAAAGGTTTTTATATAAAATCCAACAGTCAAAATAAAAAAAACCGATGTACGTGATTCGCTATCAACAATCACATCGGGTATCTTTGCGTAATTTTGGCTGTATTTCGGTGTATTACTATTGTTGAGTTATCGGGACCAATAACTCTTCAGTAGAGCTTTGCAGCGTTCACTATAAATGAGCACAGTTATGTGCAGCTAGGTATATTTGGCAGCACAGTGACTAATAAAAATATTTGAAAATACGTCTATGATTTCTGCTGTGTTTAAGGTACATCTATAAAGCAAGTTATCTGTAGTTTGTGTCTTACGCTTTCAATAAAATCAAATAATATTCCAAACTGGAAAAAAACTGTGCAGATAATTTTTTTTCTTCACAGTCGAAGTTGCCAACTTCAGAGATGTGGTACACATCACCAATTCTGGCTAGAGGTTTAACATGTTCCAGTAAGGTCTAATGTATCTTACATAGGGCAACGTAAATTTTCATTGATCTACATATTTCTAAAATATTTTGTTTCCCAACTACTGTGCGCTGTAACAAGATTTGAAAGCTTGCGTCTCAACTATTATTCTACTAAACCATGATACTTTTTCAGGACATTTATTTTCTTAAGAAATTTCTTTACTGGTCCTTCTCTATATTATTGTTTATACAGGGTGTTCACCTACTTTGTTTTGCCGCCATTGTGGTCAACATTAGCCTTGACAGTTCATATTTGGCAGTCGTAAAGTAGAGACGTGGCAAATTTATTATGGAAAAATATTCGATAAACCAACGTGTTTTAATCGTTAAAACATTTTATCAAAATCAATCATCGATTACTGTGACGATGAGAAAGTTGTGTGAAATTTTTGGGAGAAACAACGTGCCAACAAAATGCGCTATTTATCGTGTAGTGAATAATTTCGAAGAAAGAGGTTCTGCAGCTGATAGGTCCAAGTATGGACCACAACGTACTGCAAGATCGGCTTAAAACATTACTGCTGCTCAAGATAGTGTTCAAAACATTCCATCAACCTCAATTCGACGCCGTGATCAGGAGCTTGGTCTTCAATGAACAACTTTGGCCACAATTTTGCACAAGTTATTGACTTTGTATCCACTTAGGTTCAATTGACACAAGAGCTTCTTCCACAAAACCATTTACGCCGCCGTACATATGCCAATAGGATGTTACAGCTCGCCCATGACAACCCCGATTTTCATGAAAAAATCATAATGAGTGACGAGGCACATTTTCATTTGAATGGATATGTGAATAAACAATGGAAAACCCTCAAATTATTCATCAGTCACCTTTGCATCCATTAAAAGTGACAGCCTGGTGTGCAATTTGATCAGAAGGAATCATTGGACCTTACTTCTATGAAAATTAAAACGGGGTAACGGTAACAGTAAATGGGGAGCAATATCGTGATATGATTGAAAACTTTTTAACGCCAGAACTGCATGCTATGGGTTTGATCAACATGTGGTATCAACAAGACAGTGTCACATCGCATACAGCCAGGATTACAATGGAATTACTGCGAGACCTCTTTCCACAACAAGTTATTTCAAGAAATGGTGATGTTGAAATCCGGAGCAGTCAAATAAGGCGACCGTGGCCTTATTTGACTGCTCCGGATTTCTTTTTGTGGGGAGATCTGAAAAGCAAGGTTTATACAAACAAACCAGACACGCTTGAGCAACTCAAACAAAATATTTCTCTGCGACCATATATATTTTATAAGTACTTATAAGTATATAACTGATAGTCGCAAACTGCGATAAACGAATGACGATAAAGCCTTGTCCGTCTTACCGCCTGTTTCTTGAAAGGAAATTTCAGTCCGTACGAAAGGGCCTAAAGGCTAATAAATTACCAGATTTACGACGTATAGTTGCAGAGCGGTTGGCATTGCAAATTGACGTAATGGGGTCGATTATGCTTACCAAAAAAACACATGACTGCTCATTGTTTCTAAAGTTTTCTGTTTTTAAATCCCCGCAGAAGTTTGAAATGAAAGCCCCTTAAAAATATATATATATACTGTCATTTTAATACGTATCGGTTTTTTGAGGTTAAAAAAGTACGTATATAAGTACATTACATACAAATAAACATTGCCACATACAATACTAGATTGAATATTAGCTCGTGAGAAAAGATATACGACAGAGAGAATAGTAGAGAATCGAGTCAGTGGAAATTTTTTTCCTCATGCCAAAAGCTATCGAAAAATCGATGGCAAAATATGGACACATTATTGTCCTTACAAATCGGTCCACCCCGTATACGTCAATAAGCCAAGAATAATTTAAGTGCTAAAGGATGAGATAATTCGCACATTAACGACATGGATCATCCATTGTCAAATATGGACCTATGGTTAGAGGTTTTCACAGAAGCCATGGCAAGCATTTCGCCGATATTTGGTTTCACGCAAAATTGTTATAGATCCTTCTCGTGCGTTTTAGTTGGATAACCCTTTAGTATGAGAAGCCCTCTTAAAAAATATATGTGACAGCGTATAGAGAAAAGGACCTAAGGGTAAAAAAATCAATTTTTTTTTTCTTTTTTTGATGTGGGCAACATCTGAGCATCGAATGAGACCGATCCCATGCCCCAAAAGTGTTCCCTCCCAGAGATATGCGCGTTTTATGAAAGTGAAGTCGACGATTCTAAGCGCAAATAGAAAGGGACCTAATCTTTAAAATGGCTCTCCTGGACAAACTGGTTTTTAACCTTAGGTCCCTTTCTATTTTGCGCGTCACATGTATTGTATCATTTTAATACTCTCAAATACGGCGAATTAATTTTTGAATCCTCCTTGAACTTTGAAGATTGAATTCAGCGTTTCACTACCCACTGCAAGTATCAAATGAGATTATGTAGGCGATTTTCCAAATTGGGAAATTTAATTTTTACCCGTTTCTAAATAAACAATACATACAAATCAGTCATATTCATATTCATTGCATCGTTTTTCCAACACGCAATTTGTGCAACGTTCGACAAAACCATAAAAAAAATCTGCTGATATTGCAAAACAAAGAAATGATGTACCCTTTTTGTTTCATCATAAACCAACCACACTAAACAGCTGCACATTTTCATCGGACTAAAAACAAAGGCTCAGCCATGTGTGGTTGGTAATGCCACAACAATGTTGAGGTTTCCTAATAAATCCCTTCGAAAATAAACATATAAAGACGATCTGATTGTACGAGTAAGGTACATGAATGAGTTCCTCAAAAAAGAGCACGTACTTAAGCTGACAATATTGTGCAATGATCACGTATAATTCCCGAAAAAGAGCATACCGAGTGAGAACCAAAGCTGAGCCAAAATGTGAATCTAAACCCACAAACCAACTGTGTGGTCAAATTTCTAATGAATCATTAA
Organism: Hydrotaea diabolus; assembly: GCA_963513945.1. Classification (NCBI taxonomy): domain Eukaryota; kingdom Metazoa; phylum Arthropoda; class Insecta; order Diptera; family Muscidae; genus Hydrotaea; species Hydrotaea diabolus. Next base: position 120,176,970 of record OY740720.1, read on the forward strand.
AATTCTAATGAATGAAATGAGTGAATCGGAGAAAATGCGGAATGAATTTAAAAAATAAGACCAAAGTGTGCCAAAACATATGAGCTGTCGCTTTGATATGCCTGCCGACTTAAAGCAAACACGAGAGATTTATTTAATATCCCAATGTGGAGGTGGCGACGACTTTGTTGATGATTATTTTCAAATAAAATACAACAGATGGTTTTTCTTGTGGATCAAATTATTTTTTTCCTGTAGGATCAACGATTTTATTTTTATTGTATAAGTATTGTAAAAAGTTTTGAATCACTAGCAAACTGGGGAAAAGGATTTGAAGGCTTTTATTATCACTTTATCACATAATTAAGTAATAAGTTATGAAAAGGAGAATCTTTTAATTTTGTAATATCTTTTGGTATTCTTGGCTTGGAGTCATTCCGTAATGCGAAGCAAATTTTTGACAGTTGTGTGAAAAATAATATAGACACCTGCTGTTCTATATATTTAATGTTTTTTTAACCTTGTACAAAATATTTTTAGACTAAGTTTTTTTATGTAATAGTCTTCTTTTTAGTAAATTCTCGTAGTTTGGTTTGTAATTAAAGCAACGAGAGTTGCTATTTTTATTTCGGGTCCGGCAATAAAAACACAATAATTTATCATTGGAAATGGTTTTACTGTTTTTCAAAATATTCTCCATTAAGATCAATACACTGCATGCGCACACCAATTTTCGAAGCACCTTTTTCAACCCGATTGAGACACCTCTGGTGACGAAAATCGTTGACCACGAATTTTTTTCTTGATGTGCGGGAATAAAAAGAAGTCATTGAGTGCGAAGTTAGGGCTGTACGGCGGGTGACCCATCAATACGACGTTTTGGCCGGTCAAAAGACGCTGATTTAAGCCGATGGATGAGAGCTCGCATTGTCATAATGCACAATGATTCGTCTCCTCCTGTTTGTTTTTCGAATTGCTCCGAAGACTTCAGCCAAACAAATTGTGGTGTACCACTCAGAATATACCTCCTAGGTTGCACAAGCGGAACAGTAGTCACATGACCAGTTTTGACGAAGAAACAGGCGACCATTTGCTTCGAAGTGCTTCTTCCACGAACAACATTCGTTGGATTTGGCTCGTCTGTGGGCAGAGGAAATCATTGGTCCACATTTCTTCAAAAATAGAGCCGGCCATGATTAATGACTTTCTTGTGCCTGAATTGGGGGAGGTTTATGTAGACGACCTTTGGTTCCAGAAAGGCGCTACATGCCATACAACCAACGAAACAATCAATTTATTGTAGGAAACTTTTGGTGAGCGCATTACCTTGCGTCATGGGCCTGTGGCGTGGCCTCCAATATCGTAAGATTTAACACCAGTGTACTATTTTTTGTGGGATTAGGTGTATTCGCTTGTCTGCGCAGATAAGCCTGGCACGATTAACGCCTTGGATAAGGATATTCAGCGAATTATTGGTGACTTACTGCCCCAAATGCTGCAAAAAGTGGTTTAAAAGTGGGCCTTTTGGCTGGAATTTATTCAAGCCAGCTGCGGCTGCCACTTGCCCGAAAGTATTTTTCAAACATAATGGCAAACCCTTATCTTTCCAATAAAGCTAAATTTTTGGCCATAATATTAAACTTAATTTCGTGTTGGTTTATTCGACCTGTTTTTAACAAAATCTTTATTTTTATTGAAGCTTAAGGTCAGTTTCTTTTAAATTTGTTTATTTGTTTCGATATTTCGGTATCCTTCGGATAGCATCTTCGGGAAAAAGGAGTAACAATAACCAAACGTCACATTAAATCAACATCTAATATTGCACTTTATGTGACAGCGCATAGAGAAAGGGACCTAAGGGTAAAAAAGTCAGTTTTCACTTTTTTTTATGTGGACAACATCTGAGCATCGAATGAGACCGATCCCATGCCCCAAAAGTGTTCCCTCCCAGATATATGCGCGTTTTATGAAAGTGATGGTACACCAAAGATACACGTATTTAAATCTTTAAAATGGTTCTCCTGAACAAAACTTGTTTTTACCCTTAGGCCCCATTCTATTTTGCGAGTCACATATGCGTTTAATGTCTTCTTAAACACACAGATATAAGATCCCTTAGATACTCGTAATTTTCGCGTCGTACGATAAATAGGTTTGGTGTACATAAAGTCCCCGATAAAGAACTATTTTAAGAGAATGTTACGACTATAACGGATTATGTGTTACGGTTTTAGTAATTTAAAGAAAATTCAGCTTTAGGTAAAGTGTCGAATACAAGTTGCCCTTTTGTCAGAAACGAACACTCTTTACTTAATTATAAAAAATACATACTCAATATTGCTAGTTACATATTTTGTCGACCATGGAGTCATTTTTTTCTGAAGCACACAACAAAATTCCTTCATGATACTGACCTTTCTCAACAGCTTTATTATTGCCTTCAAGTCAACCATTAAATTCGATCCTATTCCTCCGTCGCATGTTGCTTGTCTACCAAAATCCATTAAAATTTTGCTGATTTGGCAAATATTTAAATGGCCATGGACCGTTGACTGTTGAAATGTTTAAATAATTTTTCAAGATCATTTGGCATTATTTGCACAAGTGCAAGAAAACCAAACATACTTGAAATTTATGCCCAATTCAAATCAAGGATGCAGAAAAATTCAGGAAAAAAGGCCACCACACAACAGCAACCACAAGAGCAAAAATATCGAAATAAGGCAAAACGAACCACAAGACATCGTCAAAACCGTTTGTCGAGGGTAAAACTGCTTAAGAAAGAGGACGAAGACGAAGAAAAAATAATAATAACAAACAAAACCAATAACTGACGACACGCAATTGCAATTAATGAAGCCTAAAACTAAATAAACATAGACATTCGAATGGGGATTGGAAGTGAAATTGGGATGTCATGCCATCATGGTATGGCATGAGATCTGGTGCTGCCGCTGTGGTGTGGAATGGGCAGACGGATTGTTGGGCAGGTCTGTCGACCGATCTTAGTTTGGGATGGTCGTGCCGTACCCATGTGTACACTTGACACACTCAGACGCACACATTTCTCAAGAATTTCAAGTTGAAAAAAATAAAGAAAAACAAAAATTAAGACGTCAACATCAATTGGTCATTTTTGAGCTGCACAAAAAAACTGAAATCTCGAAGTAAAAAAACTCTATATAGAAATCTTTAGTTTGGATCATGCATGCATACGTATTAAGACATTTTGTTCTGAGTAGTTTTGCCCATACAAAGTATTGTAACGAAAAAGGGTGTACGATTTGGGAATGATTCAAATGAGGGACATTTTAAAATTAAAAATTTTAAGATCGATAGTTTTTACTAATTTATGAGATGCCACTAATAAACTAGTAGGAACTCGACGCCGGGTTTGTTATATACCAATTTCGATTAAACTATGTTTCCGAGGACGAACCCCATTAAAATTGGTCCATGTTTTAATATCATACGAGTACATAGATTTTAATCAATTTCAGAACCTACATCTCAAAAATTAATGAATTAAGTTCGATAACAAAATTGGCACAGAGCGTTACGAATGAACAACAATATTCGCTGGAGAAATTGGATCACATAGGTCCATGCTTTCGAATAGTCATTCTTGATTTAAGAACCTCTAGCTCTTAAAGTCACTTATTATATCTGCTTATGACCAAATTTCGAATAGAGCGGCCTTCCCGATTTCAAAACCTTAAGCGCTTAAAGTCATTTATAACATCCGATTTCGATCAAATTTCCATGGACTAAAATTTACTTTTGGTGAAATTTGACCATATACTTATACATATGTACATTTTTTGAGTAGCGCCACACAAAGGCTCCTCCCGCTTTGAGGTCTTGCCGCTCTAAAGGCCACATATCAGTCCGATCTTGGAGTAGCATTTTAAGTTCGTCCTATCTTAAGGTCCAGACAGAGATGAGGAATCAACTGAATAGCAGGGTGGTATTGAGTATCTAATAGAAAATCAAGAACATACGTCGACTAGTTCAGCCAGATCGAACCTTTCAAAATAAATCGTTATATGCATTTGTAACAAAATATTCCGACATATGTCGCATTGAGAAATGGTCACCCATTTGTACCTGCGGGACGTTTCTTTAAACCAAAACATCCAACAAAAAAGCCCAAAAGATTTGCTCTTTATTGTTTTTTTTAGTAAGACCCAACAGCACAACTTTTAGCCCTTGTCCGTCCATAAAGAATTATGGTATGTTAGGCAAATGCTCAAAAAAACTGTACTTTTTACTGAGGTACCATTAGTCCCCTAAAGGGAAAATATATTTCGCCTGAGCCGCTTTAGCTCATTTACAATCCCAAATAGCTTATAACCATAAGTCATCTTCATTTGAACACTTTCAATAGACACATGACAAATTAAGTAAAGATTTCTTTTTTCGGTTAAGGGCATAAGGGCACATACACCGAGGTTCAAATCCGGGTGAGAACATCAAAAATTTGTTCAGCTGTGTGTCCAACTTTAGATCATGCAGTATACAAAGAATGCAGGGCACGGGGACTGGCGGCTCCTTAGTACAGCTAGTAGACAATCACATGTAGGACATTGTGCAACACTAAGTGTTGCCTGGCGCCATCTAAAATTTCCATTAAAAAGTTTAAAATTTTCTAGCTTAAACGTACTCAGAACGTTTTGACGTGCGTCCATCATTTGTGTTATTTACAGTGCCTTGAAAAAATCAATTTGGCAAAAAGTTAAATTAACTTGTGAAAATTTTCGTGCCACCATTTTTCACAACTTTCGACGTGGATTATCACGACAAGAGTGCATCGATGAACTTAAATAATTGTATGTCGATGAAGCACCATCCTATAGCACTGTGAAAAACTGGCTTTATGAATTCAATCGTGACCGACGCTGGCTCAAATTCGAAGGTCGTCCAAAAACGGCCGTAGTGCCAGAGAACATTGATACCGTGCGTGAACTGATAATACAATATCGTCAGCCGACATACCGTGAGATAGAGGCATCCTTGGACATTTCTTCCACCAGCATACATTCTATATTGCATGAACACCTGGCCGCAAAAAAGGTTTGTTCTCGTTGGATCCCGCACAATTTGACAATCGCTCAAAAATAGGCTCGTGTCGAAATTTGGAAAAAAAAATACGATCGCGGTGCTTCAAAAGACGTCTATAAGATCGTCACAGGTGACGAATTATGGATCTATGCGTATGAGCTCGAAACAAAACAGTAATCGACCGTGTGTCTCTTCGAAGACGAGCCAAATCCAACGAAAGTTGTTCGTGGAAGAAGCACTTCGAAGCAAATGGTCGCTTGTTTCTTTGGCAAAACTGGTCAAGTGGCGACTATTCCGCTTAAGCAACGTAGGACGTTCAATTCTGAGTGGTACACCACAGTTTGTTTGCCTGAAGTCTTCGGATAAATTCGAAAAACGAACCAGAGAAGAATAATCAATGTGCACCATGACAATGCGAGCTCTCATATATCAACTCAAACCAGTGCCGTTTTGACCGGCCAAAATGTCGAATTGATGGGTCATCCGTCGTACAGCCCTGACTTGGCACCCAATGACTTCAATTTTTTCCCGCACATCAAGAAAAAAATGCGTGATCAACGATTTTCTTCGCCAGAAGAAGCTGTTGAAGCGTTCAAAACCCATGTTTTGGAGGTGTCTCAATCGGAATGGAAAAAGTGCTTCGAGAATTGGTTTGAGCGCATGCAAAAGTGTATCAATCATGCTGGAGAATACTTTGAAAAACAATAAAACCATTTTTGATGATAAATATTCGCGTTTTCATTAGTAGGCCAGAAATATAAATAAGTAGCGCTCGTACAGCATCTAGCCTACATTCGTCTCTTCTGTTACAGGCCCAACTAGACATATTTGAGGTATTTCTCCTGACATATTTAACATGATGGTACTTAGTTGAAAAAGGAGTGTCAGTCTTCTCAGCTCACTTTTGCCTTTACAGGCATTTGGGGAAGTTCTGAAAAAACCCTTCAGAAATAACTAAAATACAATACAATGGCAAACAATATATTGCCAGAAGGGTCACAGACAAGTTTGGGAAGTAATTCCAGTAATCTCTTAAGGCTTTATTCTAGATAAAAAGTTTAGAGGAAACTAAGAAGACAAAGAGTCTGTCATAATTCAGTTACAGCTTCATACGTGTGTGTATCAAAAACAGGCTTGCTTTTGTAGCATTTGAATGGCAGTTATAATTTCAATTCTCCTGGATTGGTTAGTCCTTAATTTGCATATGTAAATTTTGTTAAAAATTATGTAGGTCTACAGTTCTAGAGTAAATGCCCACAAAATATCTGTCACAGTTTCGAAAGGCTACAATAGTGTTAGAATACTAAAATATTTAAATAAATTTCCACTAAGATGGCTATAACAAATCTAGAAGATGAAACAACCCAGTCTCATTCTAGTTTCCTGCGTAACCGCCCTTAGCTCAAATATTCGTTTCTTTCTACACTGAAAAAATTATATTGGTACTATTTTTGAAACATTCTTATTATTATGTTTTACGTACATTCTTCATACTCGTTCTATTGACGATGTTTTTCGTACATTTCGTGTATTTTGTAAATACGTTTTTACGAATTTGCGAACCGGCCTTTTGAAAAGCTTCTTAAAAGTTCATTCTTTTTCCTTTATATATTTTATATATTGTATGAAAAGTCATCGTAAATATTGTATTCATAATTTTTTGAAAGATTTTCAAATTTTGTAATTACGACAATGTTCTTATTATGTATGAATATGATTTCCCATTTTCCCATTTTTTTGTGTTTGGACCTACGTAAATGTGTAATTCTCAGTCATTTAAATGAGATATTTGACTTGTAGCCGAGACTGCTTAAGAAAAACCGTAGCCAATACGTACAGTCCACAACAACGCATTAAAATTATCGATTTTTTTATTCTTCTCAACGATCAATTGTTCTGACGCAGCGAAATTATCGCCGATTTTTTAACGTAAGATCAGCGCCCACATCTTCCATGATTACTAGTTTAGTTCGCCGTTTTAAGGAACTGGGTTCAGTTGCCGACCGTCCAGGAAGAGGTGCTCATCGAAATATTCGTACTGAAGAGAACGTGGAAGCTATGCAGCAGCTTGGCGCTAAAAAGAGCCAATGCCTGTATCGAGCAAAATGGTGGTCATTTGTCTGATGTAATTTTTCACACATAGTCACGTTAAATTTCCATAAAATGTATTTAACATATAAAAATAAATCATTTAAAAAAAAACCGTTATTAAAAGAGTTATACGTGTTTAACATCACTAGGTCTCATTTGGGCCACCCTGTATAAGTATTGCCTAGAATATTTTCTTGGGCAATACGTTTCATCACATCCCACCGTAAACACCCTTTGTAACATCATGTAACATCTTTTAACCACAGTTGCGTGCATAATTTTTTACTTCGTTTATTCTTGAACTTAACTTTTTCTCCTATACAATTTAGCTTAAGTGTTTATTTTGTTTATGTCTCAAATTTTCAATTTTAATATTTGCTTAAACAGCAACAACATCAACGAGCAACCAACAACATCGAGGGAAGCAACGAGACGCAATGGAAGAACTCTCAAAAGGTAAACAATGCATAATAAGAAGGAACATGAATACCAACCACCCGATCGACAGACCGACCAACGTATTTTATGCCACATCCATTCATGCAGCCAGCCCAACAATGATGCATGCATCCATCCATGTGCCATTGAAGTTTTTCATTTCGTTCGGGGTATTTTTTTTACTTTTTTTTGAGGAGTAGCTGACGTACACCACAGTTGTGGCTGTGGCCGGACGACGGACACCACTACTGCTGGTATGCCATGGTCTGGCATGATGATGATGAACATACCTCATCACTTCTGTTGGCTGGCCATTAGTGGAATGTGCTGCTGTGTTGTGCCCGCTACCACGGACGACGACGATTGATGTAGCAACTGCTGTTCACTCAGCAACAATAATCATTGATTAAGGCTTGATCATCATCGTCATTGCCAGCGTCATTTAGTCTTGAGTGTTCCTTTATTTTATTTTAAGTAGATCACTTTGTAACAGGAACTGTTCAGCCGTTTTAGCCTTACTGCTGGGGTTAGCTTAACGAATTGTTAGTAACTAACTAAACATGTAATTTGCGTTTTAAGGGTCTGTTTTTGTTTTTCTGTTTGTGCAGTTCAGTAGTTATTGCATGAGTTCTCACATAATTAATATGATGACAAGTCAAATGGATATTTTAGACTTGAGGGGGCTATTGAACGAGTCATTGTTAAGTCATTGATAAGCAGCATATACTGCCGACAACAGCTGGTGGTTTTTGGATAGTGCAAAATTTTGACATATGCTACTTAGGAATGCTCGAAACTGAGAATAAAATGAACACACAGGGAAATGGTTAGTTGGACATCGGTCCGAACTACAAAAGTTCTGTTAGACGAGATAACCACAACCATCACCACAAACAATACTTTTGACGCACCAACCGTATTTATATTGTTGCTAAAACCATATTTTCATTTTTAAAAGATAACACGCATTAATGTCCTACAGTCTTAGAATCCACAAAATATCCCCGAACGTTACGTTGTGAAAGAGCAAATATAGGCTCTTCTGTAAATGGCATATATAACATAAGTTAATGATTTTGTAAAGATTCCCCCCGATTTAAGGTCATGCCGCTCTAGAAGCCACAAGTTTACCCCGATCACATGATAGGTTACAAGCTACCTTATATAATCTCTGATGAAACAGACAGCACACATATATGGTACCGATGAGCCGTCCCACACCAAACGGCGAAACCTGTGTATACCTACTACCGAAAAGTAGGTGCCTTCAAGCTTTGATATTATCTTACCCAAAGAGAATAAAACTTCTTGAAGAATCCAGTTAATTTGGGTCCTGTATATACAGGTTCTATTAACCCTAGTTAACCAAATATCGGCTCGTTTTACAGGGACAACTGTATAAAATGACACAGATACTCAAAAACAGCAAATACACAAACATTTTATGCAATCATGGACTCAAAGGTCTGAAAGGCCAGCCTCTTCTATCTTATAGTAAGAGCTTCTCGAAATTAAAATTTGTCTAAAAAATAGGCTACAATATTGCTCATATTTTTGAGATTTGGTAAAATTAAAAACCCAGAGTCAAGGTTTTTAGAAACACGATTTAAAATATGCATTTTTTAAAAATTACACTGCAAAGCGGGTTTCCCCATTTCTAATGCCATACATGAATGAAAAAGCTTTTGGATACTGTTGTTATACCCCTAAATTTGTCATTCCGTTTGCAACACGACGAAATATTGATCGAAAACGCTAAAAAAATATAAAGGGCAGTCGAACTAAAACGCATGTAAATAAAATAAAAAGTTTTTAGAGAATTGTCTTAATAGTTTTTATTAAGATAAAATGATATATGCCAATTATGTGCGAATCAAAGTATTGGCCAAATGCTCGTCGCGGCTTAGGTGCATACCTCTATCCGATGGTCAATATTTTCAATGGCTCTATGGCATAATGAAGATCCAATGTCGTTAATGTGCCGAATTAGCTCTTAAACTGTTTTTAGCGTATTAACGTACACTTTTTTTTAAATATAGGTATCCCCAAAGAAAGAAAAAGAAGTTCAACGGTGTCAAATCATATGGTCGTGGTGGCCAATAAACATCTCCTCGACGTGAGATAACACGGCCATCGAATTGCTCACGCCAAAGAGACTTTGTTTCGTTGAATGTGTGGCAAGTGGAACCATACTATTAGAACCACGTATCGTTCATGTCCATATACTTACTGGTGAACGCAATTCACGTAAACTACTTGGCCGACCTCATTTTCGAAGAAAAGCGGCCCGATAACAGAACGATCTGGGCAAGTATACACAGGTGCTTTCACATTTCCCACAGACCCGGTTTGCAGAAATTGGCGCACAATTTCCGGCCACAAGAAGTCCGTTATCGCGATAACGAACACCATGTTCACGAAATGCATTTTGATTTGAACGCCAATTTTTTAAAAGACTTCAACAATCTTAACGCGCTGCTCAATTGTTTCTAACACTGAAACAAAGAAATGTCTAATTAGGTTGTGCAAAAAACTTAACGTTCTGGTGTGACTTACAGTAAACATCGTGCATTATGGTTGGACCGTCCTTTATATTATTTAACGTTAGAATATATATAAGTAATTTCCAACAGTACAAAACAATCTGGCGCTATGCTGCTCCACTCGAATAGACTGGAAACACTCCATACTCTGTGCGCGGTCCGGTCGTTTGGGCAAAAATATATCGCGGCTGTGCTGTCGATGTCGCTGAGAACAATGAAACATCAACCAGACGCGGGCCACGCATTTGGAAACGTGCCCTATTCAGTGCATCACTAAACGTCTGCTAACCGTCAGTGGCGATTCACAATTGACATTGTAAAGGACGCGTTTTCTGACCGCGTTTCCCGTTTTGGCCAGCAAGATCGCCCGATTAAACCTTCACTCTATTTTTGTGGCTATTTAAAGTCACTGTTTTTCCCAACAAGCCTTAGACAATCGCAAACCTTAAGGATAATATTCGACATGAATGCGAACAGTCATAATTGGAAATCTTGCAGAAGTAATAGAAAATGTGATTAAATGGTCACAAATGTGTATCAAAACCGGTGGTGAAAAATTGTAAAGATTTCCATCACTTAAAATCATTTTTATTTTGTAAAAAGTTATTCAAAAACGATGTTGGATGATTCATTTTGCGCCATTAAAGACATAACAATTGTATATATAAATAAAGCACAGAATATTTAAGATATAGAGCTCAAATTAATTCCAAGTGTAGTGCAGATGTTACATTTTAAAAATGGAATTCGATTTCGCTCATATGACTACCACGAACCGTGTACAGCGATATACGAGTATTCTTTGGACCCAATTTTTCACCACTCCTTGCACACATCTCACCAGGAACGTTGGCAATTTTGCGTTGGATGTTGTCTCTGAGATCGTCTAAAGTTGTTGTCTTGTTGGCATAGACCAATGACTTGATGTTAAATCGGGTGGAACGAGGTGGCTATTCGACCGGACTATTTCCCAAGATAAAACGTTCGCCAAATTCGCCCTTCATTAAATCGATTGTCACGCATGCTGTGACCTCGGGCGCAGAATTTCGGTGGTAATTTTTAAAGGTTTCCAAATGTTGTTCATACTTTACCATAATGCGAATGTTGACTTCGACTAACGTTTTGGCACAGAAAGATCAGGTACAATGTTTGAGAGTGCGTTGGCATAAAAATAAATTGGAAACTCTGTTATAAGTTACCCTACGTGAAGTCTAAAAATATAACAAGTGAATAAATTAAGTTCCGCAGTATAAAATCTTGTACACCCTTCATCATGGATTTCGGTCTAATATGATCATTTTGTCAAGAGGGCGTGATACCTGCCTCTTATCCATCAGATTATGATTCGTTGCATACCAACTACTATCGTTACGGCGGTACCACAAGTACATAATGGTTTTTCTTTGTTTTTGCAAAGAAGCCGAAGGTCGGAGCCGAAATCAGGTCCGAGGTCTTTTAAGCCCTTTATAGCCCTGTTTATTTGGTGATTAAAAACATTAGAGACTGGAAAGAGTTTTTGACAAATGAGAACAGATAAGAAGAACAGTAAGTTGCAAGGGGTTACAATTTGCCTTTGCATTACTTTAAGTTTAAACTATTTGAGGCTGGGAACAGTTTCCTGAAAAGTGAAAACAATTTTTAAAACTTCAATAAGGCAAAACTTTTGATTAATTTCGCATTTCTAAGGCTTAGGATTATCTCATTTTCATGTTTTCAACACATTTTCACTTGTGTCCATATTTAATGTAAACAGATTTTCACCTTTTGTGTGAGCTGTGTGATACGTGCTTACCTCAACTGAGTTAATTATGATAATTTCTTAATTATGATCGTCTTTGTACCTTAAATATGCACAACCATACTTCAATGTACAGCCATATGTACAGCCTATGCTGGAATATGGTATGGTACTTTGAGGTTTATCATTGTTATCATTATAATAAATGCAATTATAATTAACATGTAATTATGTTAAATAAATGTTAATTGCATTTCAAAACAATGACAATAATTTTCTCACACATTCTTCCATGAAATCTTAGAAAAACAGCCAACTATAAACAGACAAACAAACGAAGACACGGAAAATGGGAAAACATATCAAAAGAGAAACACACAAACAATGACGTGAATCTGTGGAGTGAAGTGCCGTGGGGTAGTGGGGGCTGACTGAAGGACGGAGCGTCTGAGTGTGTTTTCTTGTGTACGGAATTTGCATTTGTTGAATTTGCAACATATTTCCCAACGTGGGAGTTTTGCTCCTCACACACAATTGTTGCAACATCCAGCCATCCACAAGTACTACGTACATACTTATGCATGCATATATGATGATGTGTGGCATATACAGCATATACTACGTACATATTTATGCATTTGTCACACACTATCGTATCTACATCCACTCACACTCACGGCTGAATGCATTTTTCTTATTATAACTAATGGGGGATATGATCATACCGTAAACATTCATATGTACCAACAACACTTGCAACATTTTCCGTTTCATTTTTTGCTGCTGCCGCTGCTGCAACAAAAACCCATTGAAGCTTAAGAAGTTCAGGCAATTGGAAAAAAACTTTCTTTGAAAGATTTTTTCACACATTTGTTGTTGATTTTCGCTTAACTCTGCTGCCGCCTGCAACGCGCAGCAACACATCGTCGTGCAACAGCAACCGAACACTAGTGGGCAATTGTGTGTGCCGCATCGCATTGCCTGAATGTTGCTAATATGAATGGTAAGCATTAGCTGCAACATGTAGTACGTATGCATACATAACACCGCACAAACAATAAAGCAATTGTAAAATGGTTGAAATGACAAAGACTAATACGGTTGCTCCGGTGCTGTTGTCGATGTTGCTCATGCTGCCTCCAATGATGTTGCTGCCATGCCGCCTGCCTGCCTCCTCGTTGAGTTGCTGTATAGTTGTTGCTGCTGCTGATTGTTGGCTGTTTAAGTTGGCTGGCTTAGAAACTATTTTTTCACATTGCAAAATTTCCAAGTCTTTGACACTTTTCCAACTATCGCAGAGTGTGTTAAGTCAGTATGCGAAATATGGAGGTGGTATGACTAAGGTGGCGTATTGTGGGTGGAGCATTTTTTTAGTAAAACCATATTAGATCTCGATCTTATAGTTTTTTACCACCAAATGGTGGCAATAGGAGAATTTTTGAAAATTTTTGGGAAACTTCCATGATTATCTACTCGTTCGGGCTGTCGCTAATTCAGTTTGTAGAAACCTAAGGTCCCATAGGTCTTATTCCAACTTAGTTTAACAAATGGTGCTTATTCTGTGTGGACTTTTTATTCAATTTTATGATACAATTTTAAACAATGCTTCACATATACCCTTTTTCTGTAGTAAATAAGTATAAAAGTCTATACTAGTAGAGCACGGCTTACTATTGGGCGAGTCATTTAAAATTTTAAATATGAATCGGCTGTAACAAAAAACTACGATATTTTACGCACTTTTTTTGAAACTCCAATAATCAGCTAATCAATTGTGATGTCAATTGACCGCCTTGGAGCTGTGATTTGGTCCCTTTGGATTATTTTCAGTAGGGACCCATTGAGGATGATGATCTGTACAAATGATCCCATACAAATAATCTATATGATTCGTACCACTTAGGAATATCGCGTTAAGTACGACCTTTAAACACCGCTGCACTGAGCCGAAAATACAATGATTTTTTTAACCATGTGTCTGGTTTAATTTTTCATGGTAAATGTTTGATAACGAAGACAAAATAACGTTATATAAGGTCAAATATACATAAAAAAATAGTTGAATTAACATTATTAAAGGTTGGTTTTTTCAAGAGAGAGAGGCAGAAAATTGTGCGACATAAACAAAAATTAAAAGATCATTCGAATCTGTTGTATCGAATTTTTTGATCTGCTTTGTGTTACACGAAGTTCAGAATTAAGTTACACGAAGTTGCAACGATTGCGACTGTCTTACCCCCCACTCTTTTTCTTTCTTCCTCTGCTCTGATCGTTTGTAATTATGTAAAAGTTCATAAGACAATTTATCTCGCTCTTTTAAAAAACCACCAACAAATTGAAATGCTAGCTGTACAAGATTGCTTTTAGCACCGTTCGAAGACTATACGCAAAGGGTAATTCTCATTAATCATAATGGGACTCCCATATAAGTCATTTGATTTGTAGCCGCAGTAATCGTAGCCAAAGACTGCTGAAGAAGAACATTGGCGAGTACAGAAACAGCTGTACGGTCTGGCTGGCAACCGTAGCCAATACATTTCACCAATTTTTTAGCTGATTCTGAAAAAGAAAAAAGAAAAAGGTCTCGAACCAGAATAAAAACTGTTCAAGTCATAATAATAAAAAAGACCGAATAAATGTTAACAAAACAAAAAGTAGGTTAATTTAATATTAAAAATTGTAACAGTAACTATATTTCTGGTTAAAGGAGGTAATCAATAATTAGTTAACTTAACAATTAAAATCATTTCTTTAGCAATCTTTATAGTTAACAATTTCATTGTAAAATTGAACAAGTATTGTTTAAATAAATTAACTGTGAATATCAACAATATGCATTGTTAAAAACAATGCATTGTTAAAAGAGCAATAATAATAATAATTTTAATGGATAAAAAACTCAACAATGCATTGTTTAAACAATAATTATTATTTTAAATTTAACAATTTTCATGGTTAAAAAATTCAGCTATTGAATAGTTAAATTAACTATTATTATTGCTAAATAAGAGTCAACAACAAAATGTTCAAATTAACCTTATATAACGAAATCTCCAAATCATGTTTATTTATGGTTAAGTTAACCTTATAAAAGGTTATTTTTCTTCTCCATGTGTTGAAATCGGTCTATGTTTTCATATAACCCCTACGAAATAAATGTCTGCCGACATTTATTAATCGTCAGAAAAAAGACCTTAGTCTTCGAGCAACAGAGTGGTTTTACAATTTTTAACTTGTTTTGTACCTTTCAACACTCTGTGGAACAGGGTATGATAAGTTAGATTCATGGCAAATGTTTGTAGCTGCCAAAAATATTTGAGCCTTTTGACTTTTAACGATCGAAGAAAAATCCTGCTGATTTCACTTAACGATGTCAATTTTTGTCCGATTTTCATTTAATTTAGCAGAAGCAAGGACAGAAGCTATTAAAAGAGAAGACAATCAGTTCAGATTTAGATATAGCTCCCACCTATACATGTTCATCTACTTTTTATGTTTTTACCTCTGGCAGGTATAATTAAAAACGATACACATCTTACATCCAATCTTGATGAAACATAGCACGAGTACATTTTTTTGACCAATGGAGGACGTTATTAAAAGTGAAGGAAATCGGTTTTTACATCCGATCTTGAGGAAATTTAGCACAAATAAGTTTTTGGGCCAAGGAACAACGTTATAAAAATTGAAGAAAATCGGCTCATTAAGATTTAGCTCCCATACGTGTACGTTCATGCGATTTTATGTCTTTAGCTTTAAGCGACTGATACCATCCAATTTAGATGTAATTTGGCACATGACAGTTTACCGTACCACGAAAGAACGTTGTTAAAATTTAAGAAAATCTGCTCAGATTTAGATATCGCTCCCACACGTAAACGTTCATCCAATTTTATGTCTTTATCTCTAGATTCAGCTGACTATCCTTTCGGAATACTCCGTTGGTCAAGATCAGATCTCAGAGGTACTCGAACATGTAGAGTGGCATTAAATTGACAAGTGCGGGGTTTTCCATTAAGGACAAAACAATTTATATCTTAATAAAACACATATTGTTTGAGATATAGATTTTAAATTTATATCAGTTGTAGTGCAAATGTTACATTTTAAAAAAAGCCCGTATACAGCGATATATTCTTTGGACCCAATTTTGCACCACTCTTGCACACATTTCGCCTGGAAAGTTGGCAATTTCGAGTTGGATGTTTTCTCTAAGCTCGTCTAAAGTTATTGGCTTGTTGGTGACTTCATGTGGCCCATAAAAATAAATCCAATGGCGTTAATTCGCATAATCAAGGTGGCCGGAACATTTCTCGAGATAATATATTAACCGAATTTGTCTTTCAGTAAACCATTTATAACGCGTGCTGTGTGGCTATTGGCATTTTCTTGTTGAAACCACATATCGGCGATGTCAAGCTCATCCAAGTCTGTCCAAAAATAGTTTTCTAACATGGCACGATAGCGCTCTCCATTGACGGTACCATCACGATTGTTTTCATCGTCGAAAAAAACGGCCCAACCACACCTCCGACATGAAAACCACACCACACAGTAATTTTTTGCAATTGTGTTTCTTGAAGCACATATGAGTTTGTTGCTGTCCACTAACGCATATTTTGTTTATTGACAAAACCACTTAGCCAAAAATGAGCTTCATCGCTGAAGATGATTTTTAAATTCTTGTATATCGTGAAACTTTGCCAGAGCCGAATCGGAGCAGTTTCAAATGATCAAGTGGCTTTAGTTCTTGAGTCAGTTTGATTTTATAAGGATAAAGGCCAAGATCTTTTCGCAAAACACACCACAATGTGGTTTGAGAGATGCCCAATCCCTGAGAACGATGTGGATTCGACTAAATTGGCACAGTTACACTGCGATATTTTCGTCACTAGGAGTGGTACGGCGTCTTTTTGGCGCCGGAACATCCAAAATGAAAATTTGGATCCAAATTTATCCATTTTAACACGCCCACCCTGCCGGGAGGGTCGATTATTACGGCCGAAAATTGGAGTAAGCGCTCTTGAAGTTGCGACTCAGAACTTTGGTTGTAATTTTTAATGATTTCCACAAGTTTCTCGTAGGTGAGCTTTACCAAGATAAAAATGTTGACTTCGACTAACGTTTTGACACTGAAAGATCGTTCAAAATGTTTCAGGGTGCGTTGACATAAATATACGAAATTGTTATGTCCTATTGGAAAACCCGTTTCATACAGAACAGATTCAGAAAATAGTTTGAGTCAAATGGTAAATTTTTTACTTGTTTGTTTTATACTCGTACTTGTTGTAGCAAAAGATCAATGTTCTGAAACCCTTCATCACATTGTAATGCATAGCACGAGCCTATTGCTTGTTGACCTTAAGAGATGCAGGAACATTGAAATTTTTAACTTTTGATAATATCAGTTCTTTACGGTCTTAGTTCGGTTTTAGCCATTATTTGGTCGGAATTATTGAATAAACTAAAATAAAATATGGCAGTTGCCACCTCAGTGTAAATAGTGCCCACATTGAGGTGGCTTCTGCTCACAAATGCTTTATGTTATTCCACATCGTGTGAACTAAATTTCCCACTAGGAATTTTGTGACACTTTTCAAACAGGATGCTCTTTGGTTTTCCCACACTTGACCAATATTGGCTTATCTCATTATTCGCCCCACTTATCATACTGTCATCGCGTGTGTAGATGCACAGATACGTTTGTAAGTATGCGCTTGCTTTTCATGCCACCATTATTTTTTTTTATAGTTGCTCGCACACATACATACGTTCTTATGCACGTACCGACATATGAATGTTATTTATACAGTTGCTTCGTATTATTTGTCATCCAAAGATGTTGCCACACCGTACGTACACATGCAAACATAGAAACAGCCAACACATCTAGCCCGTAGATTTGTGTAGACGACACCAACATACTAACATATGTAAGTAAGCAATGTCTATAATGTTAATTTTATTGACCCAATTCTCAAGGAGTTATTAGAGCGCAAACAAACAGCCAAATAGCAAAACACACCGCATTACATGCCACACACAGTGTGTGAGGCGAGTTAGTGAGTCGCACTCACTCGCTCACCATCACCACTTACATGTTTTTTCACTGTTGGTGACAAATGCAGATTATAAAACCAGGAAGTTTTTATCATCAGCATATGCATGCATTCATTGCTGCTGCATTCATTCATGCAGCATGCACTAACTACAAGGAAGTCGGTCCGTCAGTCACACAGTCGCTCGTTTGTGCCATGCCATGCAGCCCAGAAAGAGAAAAGGCTGGAAGAAAGGAAATTATTTAAGATTCATAGACAAGTATAACTAAATCACATTTAGTTGTGGCGTTTTGCAATTGTTTGTAGTTGACATCGTTGTTGGTGTTGTTACTCTGTGGTTGTTGTTGTTGTTGGTTATAAAATTTATTTTCCTGATCATATGCAAATTTCAAAGACATTTCTTGTGCCATTTGAAATTCACATTCTCTGTATCTACATATGGATATTGGGGCGGCCTTAGCTTAGGTGAATCTACAATCGACAGTCATCCTTAGAACAGAGTTTTCTTTAAGCTGCCGACCGACCTGTTGGATAAAGTTTGTTTAATGCCATCATCACTGTTGCCAATAACCTATGAGCAAAAACGGCTAGATTGAAAATAAAAATGTTTAGAAAGCGGCTAGATTACGAGCAACAGGTTCAAAAATGTCTTAAAATTTATTTCACGATTTTTTTGTATGTTAATGAAATCTCAAACTTTAAATGTAAGTAATCTATTTATTGATAATTTGTTGAGAATCACAAAAACTAAAATTGTTAAAATCTTGGAACATCTACGAGTATAATAAACCGCCGATATTATCATGGTTTCGTTCATATGGATATATTTCCGTTTGGCCGCGCAAAATAGAAAGGAACCCAAGATTAAAAACCAGTTTTGTTCAGGAGACCCATTTTAAAGATTTGGTCCCTTTCAATTTGAGCTTAGAATCATCGACTTCACTTTCAAAAAACGCGCTTTAATCTGGGAGGGAACACTTTTGGGGCATGGGATCGGTCTCATTCGATGCTCAGATGTTGTCCACATCAAATAAAAAGTGAAAAGTTGAAGACAAGTTTTCTTCAGGAGAGCCATTTTAAAGATTAGGTCCCTTTCTATTTGCGCTTAGAATTGTCGACTTCACTTTCATAAAACGCGCATATCTCTGGGAGGGAACACTTTTGGGGCATGGGATCGGTCTCATTCGATGCTCAGATGTTGTCCACATCAAAAAAAGAAAAAAAAATGAAAATTGATTTTTTTTACCCTTACGTCCCTTTCTCTTACGCTGTCACATATGATTTTTAAAACTTCCACTTAACGTACGAGTATTATTAATCGTTTAAAACTTTAAATGTCATCTTGCTATGACCGTCCTTCCATCTGTGTGTCTGTTAAAAGAATGACAGCGACCTTATAAACATAAGCTAGTTGAAATTGTAAATGGACGAGAAAACGGGACTAAAAGAACCTACGAAAAAGTATACTTTTTAACGCGGGTCTAAACCTAACCTCAGTTTTGATTTAACTGAGGTTGGATTAAGACCGCTTGGGACGTCAGTTATAGTCATCGGGCTATTAATATTAAATTAAACACCAGCAACCAAATGAAAATGTGTTTTATTTATGCGTTATTTAATTGAAGCAAATTTCATTTCGCATCCACGGTACCATGGATACATGGGCCCATAACACGGCCGTCCGTAATTTTCCCATGATGAAACGTATACAAACTTCGTCGTATACAAATTGTCGTCCTTCTTGTTGTTTTAATTTTTAATATACGTATTATTAAATAGTACATATTTTTTAAAAGGAAATACTGAATTTCTAATTTTATTTGCATTTTACAGTTTTAGATTACAAGGGGCTTTGGTCGATTTTTTGAAAATTGTTGTCGACAAAAATATGTATTTTCCTAATGGCAACACTGGTACGTGCGTTTATTTCTCTACATCACATAAAATAACAAACGGCGAACTTGTCTAAGTCAGTTAGCAGTGTAAGAACCTTTTCTGAGGTAAGCATCGTACATATAACGGAGGCCCACCAATGTCATTAAAAACCAATTAAATACAAAAATGAATTTTATTTACGAGTATTTATATTTCATATCAAAGGAATGCAAATTTTAAAATTCGCATGAGTTTCAAGAAAAAATTTGGACTACATAGTCCCAAAAATCCAATGGTCCAAACAAATCTAAATCAGATTTTCCAGATCTGCCTTCCTGCTCAGTAATCTCTGTAAACAATGGTATGTAATAAAAAACTGGCCACGATCGCCTACTAAAAGCTAAAATCATGTGTCGTAGTTTCCCTATTATTTGCTCTTTAGTCTACGCCCAAATAAATGGCCTGAGATTCGGATTTTGATCATTAATTCATATTCTCGGACAAGGTTCACTTCTGGCTAAGCTCCCACATCTACAAGAAAAGTTGCCGATATTGAGGCGAACTCAATTCACAATTGTTCGACCAATTATATCAGCATTCGCAAAAATTGGCTATTTCGATTAGGGTTTATAGCAAGGCGTGTTTCATTTGACAAGCTAAAAAACATACTTTTGTATACAAATGCTATAAATTTGCTTACAAAGGTGCGTCTCAGACGCATGATGATACAGGGATCCGGATCGAGTATAAGAATTCGGCTTAGACATTTCTAGCAGTTCGGACCAGCCAATCTATGCTTTTGTTTTGGTGCTCCAGTCCAATCCAATTTAATATCTACTGAAGTAGTTTTCTTTATCATTACGGTTTAAAGTTACTGACTGTGGTGGAGTAAGAAGTAAATTAACGATATTTCAGGCTTGGTTAAGTTAACGTAGCATTTTTTTTGTATCAATGATGCCTTATTGAATGTGATGGGTTGTGGCCTCAACATGGAGTCGCACTATAAATTGAGACAATATCTTCGCAAATTTTATACGAGGTTTGTTTCCGGTCAAGTCACAAAACCGCTTTGAATTTGATAGCAATTTTCCATAAGTTCCTTAATGTTAGTATTTGTATCAAGTAGAGATTTTTTTTTCTCAGCTTGTCCTTTTTTGTAGCAAGCCCTGATTATAGCACGCAGTGATTCTACAAAATTGAAAACCTATAGTGCCGCCCTAATGTTATCACATACATGCCTGTATAGATACATACATACATACATATATACATTGTTTGCTGTTTGTTTGCTATGTGTTGCTGTCGCTTGGTTTGTTGACTGTTTGTTTTTCGAAGTTTTCAACATTTTCGCTCAGTTCGTTTATGTTGGACATATGTAAAGTGTTGCTCCAGTTATGTCAAAACATTAAGACATTATTATGTAACTCTCGTTTGAATAGAAACTAAAGCAGAGACAGAAAAAGCCAGCAATTTCGTTACGTTTTCCTCTTCATTGCTTTGTTTTTAGCTTTTACACCTCGAGTGGGTTTTCTCTGCTGGCTCTGTGTCGTGGTCGGACGTTGTGTAGTTCGTTGTGTTGCGATCGTTCCACCAAAACACTTCAAAATCACATGCGAACGAACACTTTTTTATGGTAATTGCTTTGAAAAATTGTACATTACACTCGGCCACCACCTGAGAATAGTTATTTAAAATACCAGACGTCTACGTACTTAGATATGGTATGTATGTATAGGATTCTGTATTGAAATAGAATGCAATACAATGTTGTTGGTTACAAGCTATGACTAGCTGACTGACGAGCTGTTCCCATTTGAAGTCCTTAGTTAAAAAATATGTCCAGCATTAGAACAATAAGTTTTGATCATGATGTAGGTTGTGGAAGTTTTATATGAGTTGGAATGAAATAATTCTTCTCTAAAAATAGCAAATAATGAATATCGGTTGGCACGAGTAACATGGTCAAATTTCGAGCCAGGCCATTTTCAATAGTCCTCAACATAACCTCAACTTTAATCTTACAGCAGAGTTGAGATAGATCATTAATTCACAATTCGTCTAAGTTTCACGCCGAAAACTGTAGAGCAGGAGAGCTGGGGAGATTAGGCAATGTATTACAGGTTCCAGAGAGACTTAAATGATGTGTCCCACCAAAATCTCAGGCAAACTTTCAAAATTAATCGTTAGTTTGATTGGAAATAATACCTATTTTTATTTAAGTACTCTGTACATTTTTACCACTGGTCCTCTCTTTTGACCATAAAGTACATTTTTGGACCCCTGCGGTATTTATTTCATTCAAAACTTCGAAATATTTAATTATTTAGATTCGTAGTAAAATACATTTTAGTTTGGTTATCCATATGTCCCTTATGACTAATAATCGTTCTTTTTGACTTTTCGGACCGTTTTTTATTGATCACGTGCGCACAGAAACAAATTGGGTTGACGAACAATCGGTCAGGACTACAAATATTGTGTTGGCTAAGGAAGACTTTTGGGTCGACGAACCATACTCGTAAGAAGATATCTGTGATAATAATATGGTCGGTTGTAGTAATGAAATGAAGTGCAAATAAATGGTTGTCTGAGCCGCCTGACGTGAGAACTAAAAGATATTTGGCTACCCACATATCCCTTTTGACTAATAATCGATCTATTGACCTTTCGGGTCGTTTTTTCCCCAGTGAGCCGGGACGTCCAGCAATTCTGGAAACAGGAAAAAAGTGGGTTGACAATCGGTTCGCACTACACAAATTCTGTTGCCCGGATAAACCTTTCCATCGACTCACCTTTACCACATTGCTGTGATGAAAGTGTAGTCAGCAGTACTAATGAAATAAAGTGGAAATAAAATAAAAAAATGTTCTTTGGTACCATGAACTGAAAATAACAACAATTAGGTTATTTTTAAAAACAATAGAGTATGGCTGGCAGTAACATAAAAAATAGAATAAAGTTTGCAAGACTGGCGTTTCGGACCATAAAAATTCTGTTATATGTGAAGATTTTCTATTGCATTTATTTTTATCACCAAATATTAAATATCTTGATAGAAATACGGTTGTACCAACAATTGATCATGTCTACATATAATTTAAATCTGATAATACCTACCCTTACAAAAATTTGGGAAATATAATAACGAAAAAAAAACTTAATAGAAACAGAAATTTAAGAATTTCCATTCTCACTGACTTGATATTGGAGCGGAATAAAAAATATATGACAGATAGAAAATTTAATATATCCCTCAAATGTCCAACATGTCTTAAAACTTAGATTAATTGGGGGAATAAGAGATTTTCAGTTATTTGAGTTTGATTTGACAACAAAATTATTTGACTTAGCTTTGTTGTCCTTAATTAAAATCAAAGATACCCAGAAAAAGGGAACCCCTAAATTTCAACCACAAAATTAATTAATGAATTTTATCACAAAATTTGGTAAATAATCTAAACTATTTATCAGACATTGCAATTCTTTAGTTTGTATGCAACGGAAGGATCTATAGTGTGTTCTGCCGGTAGTTCTCGTTTAATGCTAAACTGTCTGCCCTTGAGTGCATAGCGCGATGAACATACGTAGTTACTGCACAGTCGTTGCTTGGGCTCTTATGATGGTGTAGTGTCACTCACGAAAACTGCAGTCACCTCTACTTGTAATAAAGTCTTTCCGATTGTTTTCTGATCAAATTGTACATCTTTTTTGTAAATATGTGAATCTTTTATCGCATCATAACGGGAATATTTTTAATAAAGGGCTTTGTAAATATGTGATTTTGTAGAAATCGGAAATATATTCGATAAACCACGTACAAATTTTTTTGTGAATATGCGAAATTTTTTACACAGGATTTCTAATTGTTTTCTGTTTGTATATTTTATTTTTGTCATCACAGCGTAATGAAAATATTTTCGATTAACGACATATGATTTTATTGTAACTATGTGACTTTGTTTATCGCTTGCAATCGGAAATACTTCTGATAAACAACGTACGATTATGCGAAATTTTTTATCACAGGATTTTTAATTAATTTTTGTTTTAATATTTTCATCCGAACCGATATTTTTTTCTGTCTAGTTAAAGAGAATTTATTTTATATTTGACGTTGGTCGTTTTTACGAGCTGCTGTTGATGGAATTCTTGGAGTACACGCAACCTCAATCATTCGGATGGCAAACAAATTCGGTTGTACCAACGAATCTACACTCTGTATATGCCCTTTTTAAGATACAAAGAAATTAAGATTTGTTAAGCAAATACTTTGCTTTTTACCAATGTACCTTTAGTCTCTCAAAGGAAAACTTCACACAGTGCCGATTACGCCAATTTACAATTCCAAATAGCCTATGGGCATAAGCCATCATCATTCAACATTTCAGGATCCTAGGTTTATTCATTTGACCACTATCGTTCTTTAAACAGACCACGGAGGGACATGACTAGATCGTCTTAAAATTTTATGTTGATCATTAATTATAGAGTCTTCCATCAATATGTCATGGTGTTGCTAACAAAATGACAAATTTAGTATGTCAGCCACTTTTTAAACAGATTGTCTATCTGTTTAAATCGCATAAACAAATTTATCGTAAATCTTCTTCAGCGTTCTGTAACAAAGTCTAATAGATATTCTTACTGTTCCTAACTGATTTTAACCCATAAAAGAAATGTTATGATTCTGACACCAATTTACATCGATTTTTGACTTAAACTAAACTAGGAACAGTTGAATAGGAACTTCTCCTTCTCATAAACCCATACATTTGCGATTGTTAGGACTTAGTTGTATATTATTCTACAACTTTATATTTATTTACTCCTAGCAGTGACCATTTAAAAGCTGTTCCCATTTTTATAAAATTAATAGTGGCGGTAAGATTACTTGGTTTTGTTAAAAACTTTAATTTTAGGATGTCCATTAGAACCAGAGCCAAATTTTCTGAGTTTCCTCCAAGAGTTTTTCATACAAAAACAAGTTGTCAAAATAAGTTCAGCCGTAACGAAGCATAATTCAGCGATTACAGTCCAATATGAAAATGTTGTCAAGGAGGCGAGGCACCGTCTACCTTTACTTCAGAATGTGTTTCGTTTAATGCCAACATCATATGTTCTACACATACGAGGGCGACCGCAAAAGTAACTGGCCTAACATAAAAAAGAACCGTCTTTTTGGAATTATTATTATTTATTTTTCAACATAATCTCCTTCCAACTCAATACACTTCATCAAACGTTTTTCCAGATTTTTAGTTCCATCCGAAAAATAAGATTTTTCAAGACCTTCAAAATATGCCTCAGTTTCAGCAATAACCTCGCTATTGCACGAATATTTTTTGCCACCGAGAATTTTTTTTTAAATTTGGAAACAAGAAATAATCAGAAAGAGCTTAATCTGGACTATATGGTGGATGCGGAGCAATTTCAAATGGTAATTCGGACAGTTTTTGTTGAGTTAAAAATGCAGTGTGTGAAGGAGCATTATCTTGATGAAAAAGATTTTTTTTTTCTAAATGCGGTCGTTTTATCTTGATTTCTTCACTCAACCGATCCAATAATGCACAATAATATTCACTATTTATAGTTTTTCCTTTCTCAAGATAATCAATAAAAATTATACCCCTTGCATCCCAAAATACTGTGGCCATTACTTTTCCTGCTGACTTAACAGTTTTCGCCTTCTTGGGACCACTTTTACCAGCTTCTATCCATTGCTTTGACTGCATTCTTTGCATTCTGGGATGTAGTGATGGATCCATGTTTCATCAACAGTTATGAATCGGCGCAAGAATTCTATTGGATAACGCTGATAAATCGCTAAAAGCTCCTCGGAATTGGTCCAACGGACGATTTTTTGGGGCAAAGTCAACAAACGCGGCACATATCTTGCGGATAGCTTTTTCATGTGGAGTTCATCATGTAAAATACTCCAAACTTGTTTTTCGTATATTTTTACAATATCAGCAAGTTCTCTGAGCTTTATTCGTCTATCTTTAGCCACTTCATTAAATATTTTTCTAATGTTTTCAATAGTAGTAGCAGTTTTCGGTCTTCCAGAGCGTTGTTCAACTTCCGTACTTGAACGACCCATTTGAAATTGTTGAACCCAGGATTTCATGGTGGAGTATGATGGTGCATTATCACCATGAACAGAATCCAATTCATCTTTGATTAATTGTGGCGTATAAACATTCATATAAAAGTGTTTAATTACCGCACGAAACTCTTTATTTTCCATTTTTCAAATATTATAAAACTTGTTTACTTCAATCACCTGTAACAAAGAAAATAATCATTAAATATTTCGGAAATTTTGACAGATGGCTTTTAAAAGACTGCTTTTAAAAAACAAAAACAAAAGTTACTAGTAAAACAGAAAATGTGTCAGTTAGTTTTGCGGTCGACCTCGTAAAAGTCATATCTCTTATAGTTTATGAGATATTATGTTTTTCAGTGTTGTGATGCCGGTGCCACATCACATGTTTAATTTAACTATAAAACAGTCTTTAGTAATTTACCAGTCATTAGTTTCATCCTTTTAAAATTATATACTGTACCGATCGGCCCATTCGTTTGGCCTTAAATATAATTTTTTAAAGGGTCCACAGCACCGCCCACTTTTCCTCCGATACATGCCAACATCAGTTGTTCCAAATAGCATCGCTCATGAGATCTTATGTTTTCAGTTTACCTCTTGAACGCTCTGGCAAATTTTTAACACCAACCGTTGTAGTACGTCAACATATATTTAAGCAAAATGTCAGCCACCTAACCTCAATGGTACGACCAATACGACAGGCAGATATATACATCTTATTAAACTTAATGACATATATTACAACAATTGATAGCCATTTCACTTAATATACGAATACAACTTCAAATACATTTTTAGGAGACTTCAATTCGAGGCTTTATGTTAGTTTTCTTCCAACATTAAACGAGTGCTTCAGAACTTTTTCGATTTTCGAAAAACTCTTCAAACGTTTGGGTTTTTCCTTAGATTGGTTTTGTTTTCAAGTCTATTTAATGGTTGCATCTCAGGTGGGCAACATTTTTGTACTGTGTGAACTGAGTGGGATCACTCTTATGAAATTTTCCAAAACTATTTTTATGCGTTAACAATTGTCCTTGTCAGTGTAAACGATAAAAATGTTATTTTTTTGTTACCCGGATACCTCATGGGTAGACTGGGAACAGTTTGGAGGACAGCAACTGTTCCCAGGGCAAAAGTTAATGTTTTCCAACTGAGAAATCGTATCGGACGTTCATGT
Organism: Hydrotaea diabolus; assembly: GCA_963513945.1. NCBI lineage: Eukaryota > Metazoa > Arthropoda > Insecta > Diptera > Muscidae > Hydrotaea > Hydrotaea diabolus. The sequence continues at coordinate 120,204,034 of OY740720.1, forward strand.
ACTACTTTCGAGTTTTTTTTTTTTTTATCCGAATACCTCATTAATTTGATTTCCATCTATGGGTCGACTGGAAATAGTTTGGAGGACAACAACTGTTTCCAGGGCAAAAGTTAATGTTTTCCAACTGAGAAATCGTATCATACGTTCATGTACTACTTTCGACTTATTTCCACACAGCGGTGAGTTTTTTAAAGCTGTTCTCGTTTTTGAAAAGTTCGTTTTTTGAGGTTAGATTCCACGTTATTGATAAGAATTTTAATTTTAAATTTATTTTAGGGGTGTGCAAACTGATGATTGAAAAAAGTCATATATTTCACAATGTGCGGTTGTTTTAATGAAGTGTTTTTCACATTTATTTTAACGAATACTCGGTTTTGAAACCAGGCTTTTTATTTAGTTAAAGGCTTCAGACCTGGGCACAGTGTAACCTTGCACGTTTACTACAGTTTTTTTTTTTTTATATTTTTGAGTGAAGCACACCTCTGCATATAAATTAAGTGCGTGTTGAAACATACATTTTCGCGCTTGCGGACATCAGCCAAGGCACAGAATTTACAAAATAAAAAAAAACCAAATTCAGAGCTTAAAGAAAAGGAAAATATGATTCAACTTTGGTTATAAAGGCAATATTTTTATAATTTTATGACTTAGTTTTGTACATTCAACACATTCTGAGTAAACAATAAAAATTTCAACAAAAAAACCAAAGAGTTACAGCTACACTTTTGGAGTAGGAAGAGCAAAGCAGACGAAATCCCTTAAAAACGTTAACAGATACCAACAGACTGATAATCAACGCAACAAAAATTAAAAAAAGAATCTGGAATGAAAAGAAGAATGGCAAAACTAAAATTAAGAAATTTTTTCTTCTGTTTTGAAGATATATTCAGACAAATTTATGGCGCAGATGCAAATAAGCTACTCTTTTGTGGCGACAGTGTATGCATGAATGGACGGTTGAACGTGGTTTGTTTCGAACAAAAATCAAGGAATAAAGTCATAAAACTCAAATCAATGTTTATGCATCTGAAAAGCCTCTGAAAGTGAGTAATAAAAACTATTATCTGAACAACTGTTTAAAAAAATCGTATAAAAAACGAATGGAAATAAATGAAAAAATTGTAAGGCGAGCTTTTAAGATTTCGTACACAAGAAGTGCGTAGTAAAAATTTATGAATTTCATAACAAAAACCCTCTTGACGTTTTCTTGGCTTAAAGAACAACGGATTTTTATTTTGAAAAGTAGTTAAAGTAAACTAATATCATTCCAAATAAATGGAAAGAGTCACTTGGGTTTTTAAAAACAAATGTTTAACAACCTTCAAGATCCATAAAAAAACTAAAATCTTCTAATTTATGATTTTATTTTCGATACGATTACCTTTTCTTTTGTTGAGATCGGCATTAATTTTTTTCGGTTGTTCCAAAAAGATTCTCTTTTTTGCTTCATCATATTTGGTGGAGAATACAAAAAAAAACAATCTTATTTTTGTTTTTATAGATTTTTGTTTGTTTTCTGTGTGGATGTGGATGCAGCCACAGTAGCACGAAGGCGTAACAGTGACCCGAACTAAACAGCATGAAGACAGGCAGCCAGCCACCAATGTTGCAGTAGTAGGGTAACCACATTGATTTGCTTCTACCAGCAACAAAAGAAACACCAACAAAAAGCAACAGAAAATCAGCAGAGAGGTGTGTCGCTACGATATTTTTTCTTGCATCGGTTTCCATACAAACCCTCACTGACTTCGTTTGGCTCAAGGAGTCTGCTGCCACTTAAGTAAGGAAAACGTTGATATTAGATCTCCAGATAAAAAAGTATGTTTATTGAATATTAACATTTTTGGCTGAAAGACAACAACAAGAACAACCACAACAACTTTTTGGACATATTCGTACCATACATGCTCACCCTTCCCACCGTACAAACTCGTCTGTATGCTAGTTTTGTGTTCTTGTTTGATTACGAATATTGTTCTAAATGCATATCGACCAAAAACCTAGCCTAAGTAAGAACAACAACAACAATACCAGAACCCAAACAAAAACAACAAATTTTACTAATTGATGTTGAGACAATTGTCAACCGTTATCTGGGCCTAGGCATCAATGGTTAAGAATTCAGGCAGCAGCCGCAGCACTAGCAGCGGCAGCAACAGCCGAAGTGTCGGTATCTGGAGACAAGTATCAATTTAAATCTTATATAGACACGCACATGCTACGTGTTTTAGTATCTAAGACTCGATTTTATAAAAAAGAATTTTTGATATATAGGGTGATCCAACTAGAGGTATTTTTTCAGAACAAAAAAGATATATAAAAATTCATATCAAATGTGCAATCTTTATCGGTAATTTGAAAGTACATTTTATGCCATTTATATTTTGAAAATAATTTCCTTCAAATGTTGGCAACTGTATTATGGAAATGAGCGTTCGGTGAGAAACGGGAAGACCCGCTATTTTCGACCAAAATTTTGTTCAGTGATGAGGCCCATTTCAGGCTCAACGGCAAAGTTAATAAACAAAATTGCCGCATTCCGGCTGAAGATCAACAAGAAGAGGTTCAAGAGGTGCCATTATACCCACACGAAGAGAAAAAATATGGTTACTATATGTTCACGGCAATAATAATATGTTCTCCACAATAAAAGTATCTTCGTCGCAACCATAGTATTGTTTATTGAATTTAATTTTGACAATAGTATGATTGCCGCAATATTAATATTGTTGAAATGTAACAATAGTATTATTACCAAATTTAAAAATAATGTAGCAACAATATAGATATGGTTGGTGCTACAAAAATACTGTTTTTTGGGGGTTTATGTTAACAATAATATGATTACGGCAATCATACTGTACGATTGAAAATTTTCTTCATTTGAATATGCTCTTTAGAACAATTTTATTGTTACTGATCTAATGCAATAATAGTATATTTTATATGGAAATTACAATTTTTCAAACAAACTGCTTTAGCATTGTTTAACTAAAATATTTTTATTAAAAACGCTTACGTTTTTTGAATTTACTCGTATTTTTCTAGTATTAAATAGATCAGTCCTATTATTTTAAATGTATTTTTAAATAATTTTGTATTTTTAATTTGTTCATACTATTGTTGTATGTAAAACATACTATGGTTCTGAGGATCATAATACATATGGTTGCGGAGATCATAGTATTATTAAGTGTAAATCATGCTATGGTTGTGGGTATCATAGTATGGTTATGTGTGAATCATAATATTGTTGTGAGAGTCATAGTATGGTTGTGAGAATCATAGTATTGTTGTATTTGAATTATACTGTTGTTATGACTATTATAATATTGTTGTACCACAACCATATACCAAACAATAGTATGATACTCTTCGAATATTATTATCCCAACCACACTTCTAAGGGCAGAGAAAACTAAGATTTGATGCGGTTAATAAGCTGGTGGTATCATCGGTGCATATTTTTTCAAAAATGATGACGGCCGGAACGTAACCGTGAATGGTGCTCGCTATCGCGCCATGATATCGATCTTTATGCTACCTGAAATTGAAGCCCGTAATCTCGACGACATTTGGTTTCAACAGGACGGAGCCACTTGCCATACAGCTTCTCAAACAATGGATCTTTTGAGAGGTCATTTCGAAAAGCAGCTTATTTAACGTTTTATACAGGTGAGTTGGCCGCCTAAATCGAGCGATATCACACCTTTAGATATTTTTCTTTGGGGTAACGTAAAGTCCAAAGTCTATGCTGATAAACCAGCTACGACTCTGGTTTTGGAAGCCAACATTACGGGTGTCATTAAAGCCGTACCGGTCGAAATGCTCCAACGAGTCATCCACAATTGTACCCTCAGAAGATAAACCCTGATTCGTAGTTGCGGCCAACATTTGAAGGAAATTATATTCAAAAAATAGATGCCATAAAATGTCCTTTCAAATTACATATACAAATTCCACACTTGATTTGAATTTTAAATTTTTTTTGTGCTGAAAAAATAAATCTAGATTTATCACCCTATACATACATAATATCAGAAAGTGGTGGTATTATAAGGGGAGGCACAAAACCACATGCATTTGAACTGGATAAACTTGATTTAGTTCAAATGTTTTAAGAATTAAATATTTTGCATTCTATTGTAAAAAACGAATAGTTTTAAAATCACGCATTTGAATAAAAGGGGCGATTAGAAGCCAAAATTGAAACAGAAAACAAATAAAAACGTCGTTCGCCGTACCTAAACTAATACGCTAAAACAAGGTTAACATACGCCCTTCTTTTGGAGGACATGCCCTCCTTTTTGACCGATGTCCTACTTACTTCCCTCAATTTTCAAAATATATTAAATGTGTCCTCTTTTATATTCCTTGCGGCATAATTCATAATTCTTAAGAAACTTATAATACGAAGGCATATCAATAATTCCGTGAAATGCAACACAGCTTCCATCAAGTGCCGTCTTTTAATAGACTTCTATGGTTTTGTTAAAAATGGAATAAAGTAAAATTCGAGTGCTCATTAAACATATTTTTTTGAGAAAAAAGCGTCAATCAAACCAAGGAAAAGCTTGATAAATACTATGTGGTCTCTGAACCATCGATTTCAATGGAAAAAAGTAGTTTACTGACTTTCGTTGTTACAAGTACAAATGACGCAGAACGTTCTCGACGGCCAATTAAGGTCAATGCACCCGAAAATGTAGAAAAAAATCCACGATATGGTGTTGGCCGATCGAAGAGTAAAAGTGCGTGAGATTTTTGATGCCATACGCATTGCATATGACAGTGTAGATTCGATTGTAGATGATCAGTTTGGTTTAAGAAAGATGTCTGCTAGATGCGTGCCGCGTTTTCTCTCAATTGACCATAAACGTAATCGTGTGACGCATTTAAAGGATGAGTTTTTGAGCCGTTTTGTAACTGCGGATGAAACATGGATCCATTACAGAACTCCGAAAGCCAAGGTGACTTTGTCGGCCAATAAGGTGATGGCAACATTTTGTTGGGATGCACGCGGAATAATCCACATCGATTACCTTCAAAAGGAAAAACATAAAAAACGGCCAATATTATGCCACCTTATTGGACCGATTTAACGAGGATATAAAGAAAAACCGTCCCCATATGGCCAAGTTCATTTTCATTAAGATAACCCAAGGGTGCACACGTATGCAGTATCAAGGGCAAAATTGCATGAATTGGTATCTCTTTTTCCATATTCTCCGGATTTCGCCCCCAGTGACTATTTCCTATTTCCAAACCTAAAGAAATGGCTCGGTGTAAATAGATTCAGCTCCGACGATGAAATTATTGATCAAACAAATACTTATTTTATGGACTTCGAAGGCTTCACACAGGAGCCTTGAAAACAAGTTTATAAGCGCGATTCTTAAAACTCTAAATTGCAGGCATAATCCTCTGGACAGGCAACATGGTAAAGGACAGAATCTTAAACTCGTCCCTAAGAGAAGGAGTGAAAATGAGAGGAACGCCGCAAAAGTAAGTCATACTACTATTACTGCGGAGTCTAGTGATAAACGAAATCTTTTAAAAACTCAACAGAGAAGGCTCTAAACTGACATCGTATGCCGAATATTTCTGTTACCTATTGGTGAGATTATGCAGGGATAACTAAAGAATTTCACACGGTGTGCGAAGAACAACGGATTATGCGTCCATCCAAGCTAGTCGGACCTAATTCTGTTCACAAGAAGTTTTAAGATCTAGAACTTTGAAATATTTCTACCAGGCGGAATAAACTGCTGCTAATTTCTATTAAGGCATTGAGATTTGCACTTCAGACCAATTGTTATTAGGGCATTGAGATCCACAGCACACACTGAGAGTGCTGAAAGCCGCACTAAACATTCACTTCATATGTATCTACGTAATGGACAAGGGTTGTCCTACGTTTAGGCGAAACTGACACAACACTCACGGACACGACGTGATAGCGACATCAGCCGGAATGATGGACAGAATTGATGATAAAAAAACCCTTCCAAAATAAACCATGTGGAAAGCATGGTAGCCATAAAAGCACTGGACAGTATTAGTGTAAAATCAAAATGTGTAATGAGATACATTGAATCATTCATACGAATCAGGAGACACAATACGAGGGTTTCTAAAGTATAGGGGTTTGGCATAACATTCATCGTTAAGTCTAAAGAACCGAGACATATATTTCAACGACAGTGCACTTTTGGGTAGGGTCATCATTATTGATGCAGTTTGTCCTGCATGGACTAATAATATTTTGACAAAATTCGAAATGGGATTTTTCACACACTGATATGTTTTGAATCAAGTGTCCCAAAACAAAGGTATATTTTTAACACCACTACAGAATCCAACAAAATATCTCCATCGATGGCTTGAGACAGAAAGTTGAAATCAGACGGGAAAAATGGTAACAGTTGTTCGTCTAACGCCCAAAAACATTTATGAATTTGTTAGCATGTCTTTGGTTAGCAAACAAATACAATTCAATTTCAGTTTGGGTTGTGGTGCTTTTAGAGCTGTACATAAACCATTGATTACATATTCATAGTTTTATGGCAAAAAATAAATCAAGTTTTTTGTTTTCGCTAGATATACGAGCAAATATTTTTTGTGCCATTCTTACTTAGTTTATGGAACAGCTTCAGGGCTTTTTTTCGTGCTCGTTTAGCGCTGCAGTGTTGCTGGTGGTGTTGCACGGTTTTATTAGCCGCCTTTTCTGATACAGTTTTTGATTCAATTGAGTGTTGCTGCTGCTGCTGCCGCCGCCTTTGCTGCTATTGCTGCAGTTGTTGTTGTCGTCGTCGTCGTTCATATCTGTATATCAATAGCATATGTTAATAACAGCTTTTAAACATGCAGTTGCTGTTGCTGCATATACAATTTATTTCTGTATCGGGTGTGCGAGTGTCGGTGTGTGTTGGCAACATTTTTATTGATAACTAAAACAAGATAACGCGCTTCAAACAAACTGCTCGCATAGAGAACTAACAGCCAACCAGCCAGCCATCGACCCACCGACAAGCCTTCAGTGTCGGTTCACTTTTTTCCACTCTTAATTGAATATTTAAATGCAATTTAACAATATTTTGCACCTGAGTACTGACAAAATATGTTTCAGTCGTTTTGTTTTTCCTATTCTTTTTTTGCTCTGTCTGTCCTTCTGCACTTTCTGTTCGCATAATGGCTAATCGAGTTAAAGAACTTGTTTGGAATAAACCGACACTGAAGCGGTGCTGAAATGTGCTGAATATCATTGTTGTTAGCAACATTTTTTTAGTTGTTGCTCTGGTGTTGTTGATAAGTTAAGAATTTTATTGAATTGTTGACTTGGAAGTTTTTATTTCAGTTTATATTTCCCTGCATACTAATTAGGGGTGGTGTGAGTATGATGCGGATAAGCATGCTGACTTTGCGGGATGTTGCAAGTTTATGAACCAACATGGGTGTGCTAGGCTTAAAAATGTGACTTTAAAATTGATATACATATTTTAATGTTTATCTTTTGGTAACAGCGGGTGATCAATCTAGAGGTATTTTTTCAAAATAAAATATATAAAAAAATTCGAAAGGATATTTTATGCAGTATTTTTTGAATATTTCCTTTAAATTTTGACCGCAACTACGTCTCAGTTTGTCCATTCTCAGGGTCTAATTTTGGTTGACTCGTTCGGGCATTTCGATCGGTATGGCGAAATGCTAGAAACCCGTGGTTTTCAAGGTGTAAGCCTGTCAATGATGAAATGGCAAACAATACTGAAAAAAATGAAGTTTAACACAACTCACGCGTAATCCGTAAAAAAACCCACTGGGTGATCCAAGTAGAGATACTTTTTTTCAATATCCTTTTTTGACAGATCACGTGTGAGTCGTGTCATGCTGTCATTTTATTTTTTTAGTATTGTTTGGCATTTCATCATGAAGAGACCTACGCCTAAACAACGTCTACAAATCGTTCAACTTTATTCCGAAAATTCAAGTTCTGTGTGGAATGTGTTTTGTGCGTTTTTGAGCCAAGTTTTGTTCAGCGATGAGACCCATTTCTGGCTCAATGGGTATGTAAACAAGCAAAATTGCTGCATTTGCGACAAAGGGCAACCTGATGAGGTTCAAGCGCTGCCACATTATCCAGAAAAACAATGGTTTGGTGTGGTTTGTGGGCCGGTGGAATCAACGGTCCATATTTCTTCAAAAATGATGCCGGTGAGAACGTAACCGTCAATGGCGACCGTTATCGTGCCATGATAACCGACTATTCGATGCCTGAAATTGAAGCTCGTGATCTCGGCCACATTTGGTTTCAACAAGACGGTGCCACTTCTCACACATCGCATCAATCAATGGATTTATTGAGAGAACACTTCGGTAAGCGGATAATTTCACGTTTTGGACCGGTCGATTGGCCACCAAGATAGTGTGATATCACACCGTTATACTTTTTCCTGTGGGTATATGTAAAGTCTAAAGTTTATGCGGACAAACCTGCTTCGATTCAGGCCTTGGAGCAAAACAGTACGAGTGTCATTCGCCAGTTACCAGTCGAAATTCTCGAACGAGTCATCGAAATTTTAACTCAACGGATGGACCATCTGAGACGTAGCCGCGGCTAACATTTGATAGACATAATCTTCAAAAACTAATGCCAAAGAATGATTTTTTAAGTGATAATAAACATTCCCCATTAAATTTGAATTTTCTGTGTTTTTTTTTTTTTAAAAGTAGGGAAATGGATCACGCTTTATTAAAATATTACCTCCAGATTAATCACCCGTTATATACAGCTAACGCCAGTGCTGACTGATTGTAACATCCGGTTAAAAAAAACAAACAGAGAACTTCTCGCAAATCACAGTACTGAAATCTAGTGATTAAAGCCGGCTCCGGCTAATGTATTCTGTAGAGAAGCTTTTACTCGACTTAAAGATCATTGCATTTTCTTCTTTTAATTCCAGAATTTACATGTGTTTAAATAATTGTCTTTGACACTTTCTATAAGATCAATTCTAATCTATCGTTTTTTCTTTTGCTTTCCAGTCTTATTTATCGACTTCATTAAAAAACAACACTAATATTTAGATCCACAGTGCGATATTGTCATCGATAATAATTTTCTTGCAATATTATTATTAATGCATAACAGCCTTTTGCCACTTTGATTTTTTTTAATTTTCGAGGATTTACATTTCTCCCTTTTGCTAGAAAACCGTCATAACTCAAAAAAGAAACGAAATGACATAAACGAAAATTTAACAAAAAAAAAATTCCTTCGAGGTATTACCTTAAAGAGCTTACAAACCGCTCAGGTCAAAATTGACGACTTTTGAGTTGTGGCAGTCTTCTCGCTATTGAGCACGATATTTGTACACCTTAATATATTTTGTCGTTATCGCCAGTGAGTAAAGCAGCGACAGCAACGATATCCAACTGTTAACATTTATCGTTAAAACATGAAAACAAATTTCGAGCTTCTCATTTTGTGTCTTTGTTTTCAACACGAAACTGAAAAAGTTTTGTTTTTCAACTTTGCTTTCCGTTTAAAAAAAAAATAACAAAAAAAAATGTTGGCAAAACTTCTGGTTGATGTTAACTGTCTACGGGAACACATTAAAATAAATCATTTTTAAGGTAAAGTGTTGGGTTTTGTTTCGCTTTCGGAGGAGAGGGTTCATTCCTGAAGACTGAAGTTTTTGCAAATTCATACAAATCATAATCATTTTAAGGTCTTACAGAGGGACGATGGTCAAATGAGTTATATAAGTCGTTTGTGACAATTGACCCAGGACAACCTCCGTGAATTTATTGCTTGGATAAATGGGCGTGGCAGTATTAACATTGTAGACAGAAAAAACGAAAACCCTTAAATTTTAAACAAAAAAATTGGTATGTGTATTTTATGACCCCTCAATTAAAAATTTCGTAAATAAGCTTACATATTTATCAAAAATTGTAATTAAATTTCATGAATGGGAACTACAGTAAATTAAAATAACATAATTGAAGCTATACATAATTAAAGCACATTCGCTGCTTGGGGTCGAATTATGCTGAAGTGTCGCTCAGCGAAACTGCAGACACGCCTGAGTGTAACTAAAAACCTTTTTCCGACTGCTTTTTGGACAACGTTTAAAACTTTCTTCATAAAGATGCGAATTTTTTCATCGCCTATTACCGAAATTTTTATATCTTGAACATGTTAAGAGTTTAACCGCCTCATATGAAATCAATTTCGAAAAACGGCTTACAATTTAAACGGCTTGAATTGAATCATCAATTTTTTTATATACGAGGGCGACCACGAAACTAACTGGCCTGGCACATTTGCTGTTTAACTAGCAACTTTTTTGTTTTGTTTTTTAAAAGCAATCTTTTATAAGCCATCTGTCAAAATTTCCGAAATATTTAATGATTATTTTCTTTGTTACAGACGATTGAAGTAAATAAGTTTTTTTTTTAAAAAATGGAAAATAAAGAGTTTCGTGCGGTAATTAAACACTTTTATATGAAAGTTTATACGCCACAATTAATCAAAGATGAATTGGATTCTGTTCATGGTGATAATGCACCATCATACTCCAACGTGAAATCCTGGGTTCAACAATTTAAAATGGGTCGTTCAAGTACGGAAGATGAACAACGCTCTGGAAGACCGAAAACTGCTACTACTATTGAAAACATTAGAAAAATGTTTAATGAAGTGACTAAAGATAGACGAATAAAGCTCAGAGAACTTGCTGATATTGTTAAAATACACGAAAAACAAGTTTGGAGTATTTTACATGATGAACTACACATGAAAAAGCTATCCGCAAGATGGGTGCCGCGTTTGTTGACTTTGCCCCATTGGTCCGTTGGACCAATTCCGAGGAGCTTTTAGCGATTTATCAGCGTAATCCAATAGAGTTATTGCGCCGATTCATAACTGTTGATGAAACATGGATCCATCACTACATCCCAGAATGCAAAGAATGCAGTTATTGATTATCTTGAGAAAGGAAGAACTATAAATAGTGAATATTATTGTGCATTATTGGATCGGTTGAGTAACGAAAGCAAGATATAACGACCGCATTTAGAAAAAAATGTTCACTTTCATCAAGATTTTTTTTTTTTTTTAAATAACCAACACTCAGGGGATGCCCCCTATACATGCGGTACATTGCGTTGGCGAGTGGAAATTAATGGATCGGAGGGGGGAAAAAGGGAGTAATGTTTGTTGACGCTCTTGAAAAATCTTATTTTTCGGATGGAATTAAAAAGCTTGAAAAACGTTTGATGAAGTGTATTGAGTTGGAAGGAGATAATGTTGAAAAATAAATAATAATAATTCCAAAAAAACGGTTCTTTTTATGTTAGGCCAGTTACTTTTGCGGTCCGTATGTTCAGAAAACAGAGAAATCTGATCTGGTAGATATATTTCAGTCAAGAAATTGAGATTAAGACACGGTCCTATTACATCAGATCGCAACAGGCTATAAATATTTTCTTCAAATTTCACATGAAAGTAGCGTTTTTTGCAATTTCAAAAATTATTATCAAGAAAGCTGGAAAATGAGTAACGCACCGGAGAATACGGAGCTTAAAAATTGTCACAAGATGAACCAAATTATAAATAAAACAAAAAGCTTTCAGATAATTATATTAACAGTTTTTAGATGCGACGCAGCCGAGAATGTGAAGATTAAAAACTGTCGCAAGATAAACCGACTACTTATATAAAGGGTGGTCCAACTAAAATGCACGATGTAAATTGTGAATAAACCCCAAAGCTTACAGATCATTATGTTAATATTTTTAGATGTGACGCAGCGGAAAATTCGGATTTTAAAAATTGTCTCACGATAAAACAAATATAAAGGTTATTCCAAATAAAACCCACGATGTTAATTGTAAATAAAACAAAAAGTTTTCGGAGAATTATCTTAATATTTTTTATTATTATAGAAGAATCTACGACAATTATGTGTGATAAAAAATAACGGCCAAACGCAAGCCACGGCTTCGGTACCATATATCCTCCCGATGGTCCATATTCTCAATGACTCTGAGGCATGATGGACGTCCAATATCGTTAATGTGCCGAATTAACTCATACTCGTACTTCAGTTCTTGAATTGTTCTTGGCTTATTGTACACTTTTACACTTTTTATTTTAAATATGCCCAAAGAAAAGAGTCCGACTGTAACAAATCACATGATCGTGGCGGGCAACTAACATCAAGATCCATTGCTTCGTTGGCTCGGTGGAATGTGGCATCCATCCTGTGGGAACTACATATCGTCTATTATCATCTCGGGATATCAAACACCATTCACGGTAACTGCTTGGCCGACCTCATTTTCGAAGAAGTACTGTCCGATGACAGAACAAACTGGGCGAGCATGCATAGGAGTTTACATTTCCTACAGACCCGGTTTGCTGAAATTTGCTTACGATGCTCCCGATTGTGACACAGTTGGTCGATTATGCTGACCAACAAATTTTCGAAGTGCATGAAATGCATTTTGATTTGAACGCCCATCTTCTTCAAAGGCTTCAACAATCTAGTCAATTGTCGCTTTTCAATTGTGTATCTCTCCATGGTCGAATTTGTCAAACTCAGAAACAAAGAAATGTCTGATAAAGTTGCACAAAACACATGACGTGAAGTGTGATTTACAATACTTATATACATCGTGCATTATGGTTGGATCAGCCTTTAGAAGAAATTCTTGCGGACTTTTGTTTAGACAAGAGTCAGTATTATTCTCCTAATCCTGATCATAATTAAGGACAAAATAGAAAGCTAAGTCCTGGCATGTGCGATGAATAGTCCACGTCATTGTTAACAAAATAGGTCATTGATTCAATTTTATTGCTTAAATAAAAATTGAACTGATTGGCTGCATTAAATGGACGCCATTTCTATAGTTTCTTTGCCGTTTAAAAGGCCTGTTGAGCACGTTATGACAGCCACATATTCAGATGCAATCCAGACACTTGCTCAAACGAGCCATATCGTTGGTCGTCGTGTCCTTATCACCATCCTTTGCAATATGAGCGCATAGTGTTAATGGGGCCCCATATAGTCTTGACTGCAGACTCTTTTGATTTATTTCATGTGTTTTGTTTCTTTTCTTAAGAAATCACAAATTGTCTCTAGAATTTGTCAGCGTTATTTTTTTAAATAAACGAAAGGCGGACAGAACGAGAAAAAATTATCCTTAAACATTTCTGCTTTTTATTTTTAATATTCTGTATATCATTTCTTATCTTAAACATGTCATCCTTTCTGCATTCTTAAGGCACTCGTAGCACCAGTGAGAGCGACCTTAAATAAATGTCGCTGACGCTTGTATCTTTTCCCGGTTTGCGTACAAACCGTTTTTTGGACATATTTTTTTGTCTTTCGGCCACACCATCAGAACTGCCACAGCAACCGCCACCAGAGGGGCATGAAACGTATAACATTTATGATAATTAATAACATTTTAAAAAAGAATATCACAACCCATTCTTAGCTTACTGCTCGCTGGAACATGCAGCAGCGGGCAGTGCAATAAGAAGACAGACTACCATCCCGTCTTGGAAATGTTGTTGATAACAGACAGGCATTGTTGGCTGCTGCTGCTGTTGTTGCTGACGCTGTTGATTAGAAACCCCATGGTGTGTGTTGTGCCATACGAGACTCCCATATAAATTATTGAACTTCATGTGGTCCACACAGCAGAAAAAGTCAAAAAATACGCATGAAACAACTCTAGACTGAAGAACCTTTTGCCCCATACGATACAGTGCAACGAAAACGACCAAACGCAAAGATTTTTTTTATAATTATTTGGAGGTTTTCCATATGTTTTAAATGTTGTCATCGTCATGATCGCTGTCGTCATCATCATCATCATCATCGCCGACATCATGGTCGCCGCTTGTGTTAAAGGGTATCCCATAAAAATTATTCCGAGTTTATGCCTTTTTTGGGAAATAATTTGAAATAATATTCCTTTCATGTTGCTTGATTCCGTGTGTGTGATTTTTGTTTTTTTTTCGGGGTTTCATTTTGTCCGCGCTGTGTCGAAGAGTACCAGAGAAATTGTTTAAACCGTAATTCATTAAACGTCAGACAGAAGTCTCAGATTTCATGTTTGACTTATGACAGTTTACCTGATAGTTGAAGCTGGTATTTGTTTCTTTTCCTTTTTTCTTGTTTTGGTGTTGAATTTTTGTTCACAGGAGTGAGAGAGAGTATCACTATGTGGCGCTGAGTGATGTTAGTCATATCGAAATTGTATATGCCGTGGAGATATTTTATATTGGGAAGAATTTATCTAGACGCATATTTCTGATTGCAAGCTACAGGTTTAAATATTTACAACAACTCTGTATATAAACTGCACAATTTTGAAATCATGAATTTTGATGGCATGACACAGTTCACTTTGGAATTGAGATTTTAGTATAGAATTAGTACTTTAAAGCAGATAAAATTTTCATGACCTATGATTTGTTGGCATTTATAGGTAAACTGAAAAGATTATATTCGCTCAATCATATTCTATATTCCAATTTTCGTTGATTACGTTTATCTGGGGGAAGTATATATAACCTATTGTTTGTAGTTTATTAACCAATGACGTGCGAATTTAAAGACAACCAAATTGAGCGAAATTAATCCGCACGATATTTGCTTCCAGGTGTATCCTCGCCCATCAATGACTGCCATAATGTATATTGTTACCAAAAAAAAATTGTTTTTTTATGAGTGAAGATGTACAAACCAATGATGATTGCCGTTCACAGTACACACCTGTGCCTCATGTTTTAAAATTATTATAAATTTTAAATTTTCTGTAAAATATACATCACAATTCGTAAGGTACATCCGAAAGGGTAATAATTTCTAAACTGTAATTATTCTCCAACTCTATTCGTAAATTGAAATAAGTGGATCGGAAGTTGTAGCCAACATGCTAGGGAGGTTCTCATTTTGCCTCGCCCTTAATGCTGCGAAAATCTAAGGTCTGTCATCTTCAAACACACTAAGTCATATAAAAATAAATTGAATTTTCTATACAAAAAACAATAAAAAACATTGATAAAAGAAAAAGCAATTTGAATTTCTTATTGTAGCAAGTGGTGCGCCAGCTTTTATTAAACTCGTTATGTTTATAGCCTTAACCTACTGAGTAAAGGGTATATATTATTTGGTACCGACAAATTGTAACGCATTGAGAAAATGATTTTAAAACCCTATATGTGACGCACAAAATAGAAAAGGACCTAAGGTAAAAAACCAGTTTTGTGCAGGAAAGCCATTTTAAAGATTAGGTCCCTTTCTATTTGCGCTTAGAATCGTTGACTTCCTTTTTATAAAACGCGCATATCTCTAGGAGGGAACACTTTTGGGGCATGGGATCGGTCTCATTCGATGCTTAGATGTTGTCCACATCAAGAAAAGAAAAAAAATGAAAATTGTCCTTTTCTCTATGCGCATATATGTTTTGACCAAATCCGTTTCATGTTGGTCTGAGCTCGTTCGGACAATAACTCTCTTAAATTGCTTCCAATCGTTTTTGATTTTTGCTTGTCTTAATATTTTTCCAAAATTGACTATGGGATTGAAAGTGCACAATATTGCCACTCTTACCTCCCACACAAATGTACCATTACGCCCACTTCTGGTATACTTGTAATATTTCCAACACCATTTGCACGATCTCGCTAATACTTTTGAATGTAGTTTATAGCGTTAACGTGGCTATAATTGGACTTCTAGCCACGCCCCTGCTGGCACCTGCCACACAAATGACCTTGTTAAACGGAAGATTAGAAACCACCTTCAGCATAAAATTTGATTAAATTGTAAATGCCGTAATATCTTAATAAGAGTTTTGTACTCGCATTTGACACGTCCCATTCCGGTCCCTCTAATGAAATGCCATTCCGCCTACTTTTGGTTTTCGTGTAATATCTTAAATGTTATTCATACGTAATAACTTAAAATCAATACATAAGACCAAAGTTAACGTGGCTTGGTGACATATGCGTGGGTTTTTAGCCACGCCCCTATGTAGTACCTCCCACACAAAAGACCCTGTTTTAGCGTCGAAAACAACCCACAAAACTTGTCTCCAAGTGAATTAAATTCGCTTATACTTATAAAGCGAACTTCATAAAATATTTATAGCAGCCACGCTTACGAAAGTAGTGGATGAGTTTCCCTATTCTGGTACTTAAAGTTCAAATGACCATTCCTTCCACTTTTGTTGCTGCACACAATTTTAATCCATACGATTCTGCTAAAAATTAGTAATTAGATGGGTTAATGAAGCCTCTCTTACACGCCTTCTTGTACCGCCCACACAAACTACACTTACATAACCCACATAATTTTTCCCTAATGCATTACTTTCGCTTGAATTCTGTATTCGGCAATGTGTTTTTTTATTATCTTTGTACGTACATAAGAAAACGATGCCAAGTCCCATTCTAGCAAACCGCCCCCCTCCCACACAAACAAGCGCTTAGTAGATTTCAATAAAATCGGTACGCTTCTGAAAATGGCAAACGGAACGAAGGAAGATACAAAATCCATATTTGGGTGAGGGTATATGTAACACTGACTGAAGCTTTCTTATAGGCTGTTTCCACTACGGTCGCGTCCACGTCCGCGTCCAAAAATCAACGAACGCGCGTTAAAGCCTATACAAAAAACATAGGCAGTTAGGTATGGGAGAAAGTCGCGTTCATATTGGATGCGTTTTCCGATAAGTCGCGTTTACTATAAATTCGATTATTTTTGCAATCGAAACCCACTCATACCTATTAATGGCACCACCGCAATTGAACATCCCTATTAAAACAGCTGTTTATCAGCATAAACATAAAGCGCTGCTGCTACTGCACATTTCCATTAGGCGCAATACCATTTGATCCTTATTTTCCAATGCGGTTAGCAAAATAATATCATGTTGTGACATTATCATGGAGTTAGATAATGTCACAACACAAAAATATTAAACTTTTCGCACCGCAAAAAAAAACAAATAAACACAAACAGCTGTTTGAACGCAAACGTGGACGCAAAACACAAAGGAACGACCATTACAAATTTTCGATAAATCGTTAACGCGGACTTGGACGCAACCGTATTACTTGCTTTAATTGTTATTTATAATTTAAATTTAGTTCCCTTTGTCACAGTGTATTGTACTTTATAAAAACAAAAAAATATAAAAAAAACTGTGGCAGAAGGTTTAATACTCAACTTCACATTCAGCAATTCTTATCCGAAATAAAAGCGCTGCATATCTTTGAAACAGTCAATTTCATCGATTTTTGAAAATCGGAGGTCAGGTTCGTGATCAGCAGCCCCAAATCAACTAAAGTTGACTATCAATCTGCTGCTGCAAATTTAGTGTTCACCAGTGTAATTCTACCCGCAAAAGTCGCGAATTAAATACACTGTAAAAAATGAACTTGGTCGATCCTATTGATTAGATTTCTGTCATACTACTTATGGTTTTTCTTTGTCGACATATGAAAACACGAGATTGCATTTATTTGTACTGTGAACTCGAAAAAATATAAAGGGTTGGTTGTCCAGACATAATCCACGTTGTTAACTGTGAGTCACGTCCTAACGTCAAGTTTGTTGCCCAACTTAATTTTTTGTTTCGATGTTTGACAAATTCAACACAATTTAATAGATTATTGAAGTCTTTTAAGAAAATGGGCTTTTAAATCAAAATCGGCCAAACGTGTTTGCAATCGGGAAAATTGTGCGCAAATTTCCGCAAACAGGGTCAGCGTCCGAGTGTTTTACATGATTCTCGCTGTGATAGCTTCAACCATGGTGCGCCAACGCACTGGAGCCATTACCATGCGACGGCCAGCGCCCCTTAAGGCCAATCCCGCCGGTACCAATTCGAAGCGCGTTATATGGACACAACTTCCCCCTTGGTTAGGGGCCGAGGCCTATCTAAAACCTCTGCTGTTCTATGGGTCACAGCACCCGGTTGCAATGCAACTCCACACCGAGCCGAAGCTCTCCCCGCGATTTGGGTTTAAACCACAGCCACCACGATACTCCCCGAAGGGCCGCACCATATAGTCAGGCCAGAACCACAGTTCTGGGGGCTCCTGACTACCCGTGGTACCAGATTAAAGTCTCCGGTCAGACCTCGTAGCCGAGCTACTACCAGTTTGCGAGCCATACATCGCGGGACTGGTCACCCATCATTAAAGGCACGATCATGAGATAGCATATATGCAGACACAAGTGTCCACATATAGATGTTACGGTCTAAAAACATGCTGTACATGGACATGTTTTCCTCACCGCTCAGAGCGAGGTCTACCTCTACCTCTTCCGCTCGACGCCGGTGAACGGCACCCATGTTTTAAGGCTAAGCCCGACCGTACCCCCCAACAAGGCCCGAGGGCCTATAATGACTGGGTGGAGTCTTGAGAAAACCCCATAAGCCCCAGTCACCCGTGGTACCGGTTAACCTCCGGTCAGGTTCCGTAACCAAGTTACTCCCAGTTCCCCGTAGCAGCAAGCGTCTTGTCAAAGAGAACTACCGCCGGTTACAGCGGACACGAGATTACGCGACAACAACATTACGGCGCCTAGAGAATGCCTGACAGGCGAACTGGCTAATCCTAGCTTGACATGCGCTAGTGGAGAGTACCCCACTGACGTCCCACTGACCGTCAGAGAAAACAACGCCCATGGCGTCCAGGTCACGTATGTCCTCATAAAGAGGGCAATCGCAAAGGACATGCAGCCAGTCTTCGACCGGTGCCCCGCAACTACATGCCTGACTATCACTCAGGGCTCTCTTATGCAAGAAAGCATTAAGAGAGCCATGCCCAGTCAACAAGAAACCCAGATAAAGGCCGAAACCAAAATCCGGGTTGCTCGCGACAAAACTGACATCCCGAATGAACCTATACGTCACCCGACCGGTCTCGCTGGCATCCCATCTAGACTGCCATCTAGATGTGACACACTCACGCAGAAGCGCTTTGCGATCCCGCTCGGTGATACTCTCCACTCCCTCAATCGCCCAATCATTAGGCAGCATTGCTAATCCTCTCTTGATCTTGAAGGTAATACCGCAACGTATTACCTCAAGGTCAAGCGGAGCTACCCCTAACAGCACCTGCAGGGCCTCAGTAGAGACCGTGCGACACACTGGTAGACACGCAAGCAAGACAACTCTCTGACAAGAGAGTGTCTTCCGCAACCCAACAGCCGACCTGGCTGTCTCATACCAGACCGGTGATCCGTATGTCGCACAGGCAACAAACAGACCACCGTACATAACGCGTACTGCACGTCTACTAAGGCCCCAATCTGTCCTTAGAATCCTGCGTACCTGCCCTACCACGCTGGTCAACTTCTCACGCAAGCAGACAAGATGAGGTAGAAAACTCATCCTTTCTCCCATCGTTATGCCCAAGTACTTGACTTGCGTCTTGTACGAAAGGCCCACTCCATCTAACCTAACAATGGGATGCCGGTTCTGCGACATTGCGCCTTTCAGCAACATTGTCACAGACTTGTCCCTTGCCCAGTTCGTTCTGCGACAACATTGATGTTGTTCGCGATAATGTGGCTAAAGAGCCGTCAACCTCGACTCGAGATTGGTAATCGCTATCGCCAGTTTATGCCGGGCATATTTTGGCCAAAATATTTAAGATATGGACCTTGACAATATGTGGTTCCGAGAGGATTGCGCTACTTGCCACACAACAGTTGAAACAATAGCTCTTTTGCCGTGTTTTCTTAGGACATGGCGTTGTTAGTTCGCGATAATGTGGCTAAAGAGCCGTCAACCTCGACTCGAGATTGGTGATCGCCATCGCGAGTTTATGCGGGGTATATTTTGGCCAAAAATTTAAGATATGGACCTAGACAATATGTGGTTCCGAGTGGATTGCGCTACTTGCCACACAGCAGTCGAAACAATGGCTCTTTTGCCGTGTTTTCTTAGGACATGGCGTTGTTAGTTGGCCGCCACGATCATGTGGCTCGACACCGTTGGACTTCTTTCTTTGGAGCAAAAGAAAAAGTGCACGTCAATAAGCTGAGATCAATGCAAGAGCTAAAGGATGAGATAATTCGGCACATTAACTACATTGATCATTCATTATTTCTCAGAGTCATTGAAAATATGGCTAGAGGTTTTGCCACTGAAGCCGTGGCGATCATTTCACCAATATTTTGTCAGTGATCCTTCAATCATTATAAAAAATATTAAGATTATTCTCGAAAGACGTTTAGTTTTATTTGCAATTAACATCATGCGTTTTAGTTGGGCCACCCTAGATTTCTAATCAAAATGTTTGTCTATTAAAGCCGACTGTCACAATTCCACGGTTCCACAGGGTCGGAGATTTAATATTTTGAATTTGAATCGGCTGTAATAAAAAAAGTATTGATCATTTTTTCAAATTTCTGGCTTTATTGAAAAGTTTGAACTGTGTCATTTAATAATGGAACACCATCCGATGCGTTTTCGCTTCGCCCAATGGGCTAACGATTGTTTGACAGGAGATGAAGAATTTTACAGAAAAGTCGTGTTTCTAAAGGAAGCTCATTTTCATATCGGTGGCTATGTTAATAGGCAAAAATGCCGCATATGGGGTTCAGAAGACCCTCACGTGACTACTGAAAAGCCAATGCATCCACAACGAGTCACTGTTTAGTAAGGATTTTAGGCAGATGGCATCATTAGGTAATTTTTCTTACAAAATTAGGAACCGCCGTTACCGACAACGGTGAGCGAACAAATTTTTGTTTCCAAATCGCCCATAACTCAAGAAAATCATATGAACGACATTTGGTTTCAACAAGATTGGGCCACATATTACACAGCCAACGCAACCATCGTTATGTTACGCACTGTTTTTGATAATCGAATAATCATGCGAAATTGAAATTTCAATTGGCCGCCTTGGAGCTGTGATTTGCGCCCTTTGGATAATTTTCTGTGGGGAGCTGTTAAGGATAAATGTTACGTAAAGCAGCCAGAAACAATTGAGGCGAAGAAGAGATTTGACCAGAAACAATCGAAAATGAATTGAAAAAAATGAGGTACTGCCGAGCCAGTTGTGATAGTCATATGAATAATATTGGGTTCCATTATTAAAGGACAAAGTGCAAGCTTTCCAATAAAACCAAAAATTTTAAAAAAAATTATCAGTATTTCTTTTGACAGTCTATTAAAATTTAAAATGTTAACTGGAACACCCTTTATGTAGTGGGACGGTTTCATTAATGGACTACTTTCAGTTCTTCCTGGACAACACAGAACAACAACACAAAAATTTCTAATGTTTGATTAATACACCAAACGTATTCTACATTCCAATGTAATTCGATAATATTTCTAGACCTTCTTTAAATAGATTCCTTAATATCTGCCCTAAAACTGGCATACGCAAACTGCTTGACAACAAAAGATTAAATGTCATTATACTCTGATATTTGCTTGGTCCAACGAAGACTTTTGAATCTCCTAATGTTGTAATGTTTCCAAACTTTTGACCTTTTCGTCGAAACGTTTGCTGTTTGTTACATGTGTTTAAATAGCCGTAGCCATAGCACACAACAAAATAAATGGCCTAACAGAATATTTGACAAAAGTATTTAATCCCCAACAAAATGATTGATAATCGTTTTTGGTCTTTTTTTCCCGGACAACAAGGCAATACAGGCGAACAAAAAGTTAACAAAACAAAAGCTTTGTCACCTCGTTAAGACTAAATAGACAGAGGCAGGCGGCATAGGGAGGAATGGATGAATGGGCGAACGGACGCAAAGGCGGACAGACAAATGCAGTCATTCATTTATTCGTTCATTCATCCATGGCACAGCGTTCACACTAGATTTGAAAACATTTGCATACCGAGTACAAAAAATAAAATAGACAAATGTTTGGCGGTTAACCTCGAATGCTGGGGGACCACTAGGAAGATTGGTCGCCTGTGCTGCATTATTTTGCTTGCGGAAGATTTGATTTCTTTTTCTGAGCTTTTCTCTATTATTTTGTGAAATATACTGACAATATCTGAAATATGTTGTAACACATTATTAAAGAAGCTTACGTTTTATATTTACACCTCTAAACCTATTTTAGACTTTCTTTGGCGACATATAAAACGGCAGAGCAATTTTAGGTTTTTTGTAGCTTCTATTGGAGCAAAAAGGCCACCGGTATTGAATGCTTTCAAGCATTGTTTTGTTACCTTTCGTTTTCATTTTTTCCTTGTGTTTTGTCTTATATTCCATAAAAGCATTTTGTGGCCTTTCACAAATGCTGGTGTCGGTCTTGCGTCTGTCTTCCCAAAGCTTATTTAAATCATAATTTATCATTTTTGTGGAATTAAAAAGAAAATTTATAATTTTGTAGGCATTTTGTAGAAAACGAAACGCTTCAAGAAAACACCGCTCATTTTTATGGGTATTTGTTTCACAAAAATAAAATTATAAAAGAAAACTGCTCCCCACATGAAAACTCTCCCCCAAAAAGGTGTCAACATTTAAATATGTTACTGTCCGTTTCTGTTGGCATTTGCATACATTTTGGTTAAGTAGTTTTTCGTTGCTGCTGCTGCTGCCGATGTTTTTGTTTCGTCTACTTAAACACTTTAATTTATTAACCTTATAACAGGCTTAACGTTTTTTTATGATCATTTCTGAGTTTTCCCCGCACTATCTCTGCGTTTGCCAGCGTAAAAAGTTAATCCTCTACTACCGTATTACTATGTGACCAATTGCCATTCTTATGTTAATATTTCAGTTTCATGCGTTTCTTTTGTAGACAAAAAACTAAATAACTTTTCAGCCTTCTCTCCTCTCGTCCATAGATCATTTATAAAACGTTAATAAGTCAAGTGTAAACTACCTACACATGTTTTAGTCGCATTCTCAAACAAAACGAAAAGGTGTTTCTTTTTCACATACCCCACACTGGTCTGAATGGTGAACATTTCATAGCTATTGCAACAATGGGCAAATGCTGGTAATTTGTTTCCTCTTAAATACGTGTAGAAAATTTTTAACCATTTTGTTGATGTCAACGAAAAAAAAATTAAGAAATATTCATTTTAACGGACGGTGAAATTTCTGTTCTGTACATCAATTTTAAAGAACAAGAAATACGTTAAGAAAGTTTTCTGTCTTTAAATGAATTTGGGCTGGAAACGTAAAAAACTCGTCAGTTTTTCTGCGGCAAACAAATTTAAAAATGTGGATAATTTCTGAGGAATTAGGACATAATACAATCTCCGCAATGACAAACTAATAATGGGTGATCCATGTAGATATACTTTTATCAATAGCCTTTTTTTGACAGATCACATGTGAGTTGCGTCATACTGTCATGTTAATATTGTTTAGAATTGTTTGGCATTTCATGGAAAGACTTACGCCTGAACAACGTTTACAAATCGTTCAACTTTATTGCGAAAATTCACGTTCTGTGAGAAATGTGTTTCGTGCACTTCGTTCAACTTATGGTCAACATAATTGGCCTACTGAGCGTACTATTCGCAACACCATCGCCCATCTTGAGACGCAGCATTCATTATTGGATAATATTCGACCGAATAGACCACGTCCAGCACGCAGTGAAGACAATGTAGAGACCGTAGCTGAGAGTGTACACCAAGACCGCGGAGAGTCGATTTGGCGCCGTTCGCAGCAACTCGGACGTATGGAACGACTTGGTGCAGTTTACGTCGAGGTCTTAAATTGAAGGCGTACAAAATACAGCTTGTGCAAGAACTGAAGCCGCCCGACGTTCCCAAGCGACATCGCTTCGCTCTATGGGTTCTTGAAAAGTTCCAAGAAGATCCGACGTTTTCGAGCCAAATTTTGTTCAGCGATGAGGCCCATTTCTGGCTCAATGGTTATATAAACATGCAAAATTGCCGCATTTCGGACGAAGAGCAAACAGAAGAGTTTCGCCACTTCATCTAGAAAAATCAACGGTTTGGTTTGTGGGCCGGTGGAATCATCGGTACATATTTCTTCAAAAATGATGCCGGTGAGAACTTAACCGTCAATAGCGACCGTAATCGTGCCATGATAAACGACTATTTGATGCCTGAAATTGAAGCTCGTGATCTCGGCGACATTTGGTTTCAACAAGACGGTGCCACTTCCCACACATCGCATCATTCAATGGATTTATTGAGAGAACACTTCGGTTAGCAGATAATTTCACGTTTTGGGCCGGTCGATTGGCCACCAAGATCGTGTGATATAACACCGTTAGACTTTTTCCTGTGGGGATATGTAAAGTCTAACGTTTATGCGGACAAACCCGCTTCGATTCAGGCCTTGGAGCCAAACATCACGCGTGCCAGTTACCAGTCGAAATGCTCAAACGAGTCATTGAAAATTGGACTCAACGGATGGACCATCTGAGACGTAGCCGCGGCCAACATTTGATACACATAATCTTCAAAAAATTAATGCCAAAGAATGTTCTTTCAAATGATGATAAACATTCCCCATTCAACTTGAACTTTCTGTGTTTTTTTCTTTAAAAAATTAGGGAACCTCGAAATCGATCACGCGTTGTATGTATGAATATATCTTCGTAGTTCCCAGCAGATGGCCAATGTGTACATTTTTGATTTTTTTTATTGTCGCTTTTATTTGTTATGTGCCCACTAACCGTTTTTCGATGTCTCTATTGGTTCAGGATTTAGAAAAAGGCCGATGTGCATTTCATAATTGAAATTATCATAAAATTATTGTTGAAGGGCTATGAGTTTTTCTAGTGAGCCTTTCATATATTGCCCATAGTAATGAGAGAAAGGAAAGTAAGATTCAGTATAGAAGGCGCTTGGATTATGTGTAAAGCAATCATCATAATAATTAAGCGTCTTTGTGTGTAAGTTATATTAGATCATGGGCCAATATGGTCCTTTACATTTACTTGCACATTTATTTGCAATTCCATAGAACTAATATCTACTACATTTTATCCAGATCAGATTTTATCCAAAATAAATGTGGATTCCGTAGAGTTCGGACCTAAAATCGGGAGTCCCCCTTTGTATTAGGGTTGTATACAATTATGAACCGATATGGTCTAAACAGTTAATTTCCATGCACCAGTACCTGAAATCGGAAAGGTATTTTGTATAGGGGCTATATTAAAGCATTTAGCGATTTGGCTCATACTCAATTTCAATAAGACCTTGCCCAAAAGACAGTTTCAGCAGCCTAGGTCAATCCCATGGTACCGACTTTTTACAAAATAAACCCCAAAATTGTGACGGAAGTTCCAAAAATTTTATTCTTGTTTTTGGAACCGAAATAACAGCATACATTTATTTATTTTTGTAAATTAACACAAAAAATGATTGCACTTCAGTCAAATAGTCGTAACTTTAGAACGGTAAGACATCCGGGCTTCGTTTAGGCAAGAGGTAGGGTTATCTTTTAAGAGAAAAGACGTCTGGTTCAGAACTTGGCAATTTTACCCTAATACGAAATCTGCTATCTATATTTTTGGCCTAATAATGAAAATGCGAATATTTATCATCAAAAATGGTGTTATTGTTTTTCAACGTATTCTCCAGCATGATCTATACACTTTTGCATGCGCTCAAACCAATTGTCGAAGCACTTTTTCCACTTCGATTGAGACACCCCCAAAACATGGTTTTTGAACGCTTCCACAGCATCTTCTGGCGACAAAAATCGTTGACCACGCATTTTTTTCTTGATGCGCAGGAATAAAAAGAAGTCATTGGGTGCCAACTCAGGGCTGAATGACAGATGACCCATCAATTCGACGTTTTGGCCGGTCAAAAAGGCGCTGGTTTGAGCCGATGTGTGAGAGTTCGCATTGTCATGGTGCACAATGATTCGTCTTGTCTTGTTCCTTTTTCGAATTTCTCCGAAGACTTCAGGCGAACATATTGTAGTGTATCACTCAGAATTGACCGACCTAGGTTGCCCAAGCGGAACAGTCGCCACATGACCAGTTTTGCCGAAGAAACAGGCGACCATTTGCTTCGAAGTGCTTCTTCTACGAACAACTTTTGTTGGATTTGGCTCGTCTTCGATGACCAACACGGTTGATAGATCCATGATTCGTTACCTGTGATGATCTTATAAACATCTTTTAAAGCATCGCGATCGTTTTTTTTTTCAAAATTTCTTAGCACCAATCGACACGAGCCTTTTTTGAGCGATTGTCAAATTGTGCGGGATCCAACGAGAACAAACCCTTTTGACGGCCAGGTATTCATCGAATATATGCTGATGAAAGAAATTCCCAAGGATGCCTCTATCTCACGGTATGTCACATGCCGATCTTGCATTATCAGTTCACGCACGGCATCAATGTTCTCTGTTACAACGGCCGTTTTTGGACAACCTTCGTCTTTAAGCGAGCGTCGGCCACGATCGAATTCATTAAACCTGTTTTTCACAGTGCTATAGGATGGAGCTTCATCGCCATACAAATATTGAGGTTCATCAATGCACTCTTGCTGTGATAATCCACGTCGAACGTCGTGAAAAATGATCGAACGAAAATGTTCACGAGTTAATTCCATTATTTTACCAATTTGATTTTTTCAAGTCTCTGTAAACAACACAAATGATGGTCGTACGTCAAAACGTGCTCAGTACGTTTATGCAAAAAAAATGTCAAAATTTCCAATGGAAATGTCAGATGGCGTCAGGCAACACTTAGTGTTGCGTAGGCCAGAAATATATACAGCAACCCTCGTAGCTGCTGCCGTACAAAACCATCCAAGAGTTTCGACAAGAAGCGTATCTGCTCAAAAGGGTATAAGCAGACAGTCATTGCAGTCAATTATGCACAAAGATTTGGACTTAATTTCATATAAATTTCAAATGGCCAACAAACTGAACGCAGCTGACTTCCCGACTCGATTGGAATTTCGACAGAAGATGCTTAAAATGGTGAAAGAGGACGGCAACGTGTTGAACTGTCTTTTCGATTTAAACAGCAACATAAACAAACAAAATTATCGAATATGGAGTGCTTCCAACCCACAGATACTCCACGAGACGGAATGGCATCCACTTCATGTCATAGTGTGGTGTGCAGTTTCATCACGCTGCATTGTAGGGACCAACTTCTTCGAAGAAAACGGTCCCACCGTTACGGTTACTGAAGACCGCTACTTGAAAAGTTTTTCTAACCACAATTACGCCGAATGAGAATTTCTTTCAACTCTGTGTGGCTTCAGCAAATTTCCCAAAAAGCTGCTATCCAGAAACTCCACATTCCGTTTGCCCCCACAGGTCACGAGCCATTACTGCACCGGACTTTTGCTTGTGGGGTTATTGCAAACAGGAAGCAAAACCAACCAACCAATTTGAATGAACTAAATTAATCAATTCGAGATACAATTGCGGCTGATCCTGTCTCAACTCTCCAAGCCGTACTGAGCAACTTTTTGGTAAGATGCCGCACATGCATCAGTGATTAGAGGGGGCATTTAAATTCCTTATATTTAAAACTTACTATGCTATATTTAATAAAATTGAATGACCTTTAACATGGATGAAAGAAAAATAATTTCCATACACTAAAAAAAGGTATTTGAGTTTTTTAATGTAGGAATATTCATCAGATATCCTGTATATATTTATTCCTTTTACTCTGATTATAATTGATTTCCGCTCCTTTGGTAGGCTCGTAAAAACTGGTTATACAACAAGTACAGTTCTTACAGCTTAAGCGAAATGCACGCACTGTGTGACAAATTATGTGGATTCTAATCTCTACTTAAAAAGGGTTATTTGTGTGGGTGGTACAAAAATGGTATTGCTAGGAGTCGAATTCTAAGTCCAATTAACCTTAGAACTCTGTTCTTAAATATTGATATTGATTATTAATATGAATAGCATTCAAGATATTTCAAGAATACCAAAATGTGGCGGATGGAGTATTTGCCTTGAAGGTGCAACCACACTTTTCATATTTGAGTACAAAGCAGTTACATATTGAAGAATTGACGGTGTTAACAATTTAATCTAGGTTGACGCACTGGGTGACAAGTTACGTGGGCTATAATCGGCACTGAAACAGGGTCATTTGCGTGTGAATTACCAGAACGGACGATTCTAGGAGTCCAGTTTTTTGTCTCAATTTTGCCGTATATTTGTATTCTTAAGTACTGATTTTTAGTAAGACCGTGCAAATAGTATAAACGATATTACAAAAATACCAAAAGTTCGCATAATTTTACATTTGTGTGGGAGGTACCTGAAGGGGTACAGCAATATGGCCCATTTTCAATCGCATAGACAATTTTTGAAAAATATTTAGTTATGATTACTGACTTAGTATAAACATTCCGTTGAACTGATGGCATACTCGATGTGCATGCAACTTTAATCATTCGGTTGGCAAAAAAAACGGTTGTGGTAATAACGGTTGGGGTAATAAGAATATTACCACCGATTGCAAAGCGGATCGCAAAAATAGACCAATTTGTGATTAAATTGAATAATTGAATAAAATATTTAGTTACAATTACTGAATCAGTACAAGCATTCAGTTGTACTGATGGCATAATCGAGGTGCATGCAACCTCAATCATTCGGTTGGCAAAAAAAACGGTTGTGGTAATAACGGTTGGGGTAATAAGAATATTACCACCGATTGCAAAGCGGATCGCAAAAATAGACCAATTTGTGATTAAATTGAATAATTCAGGTAGCATGGTTAGAAATCAAGCTATCATCGTGTGTTCACTATACTTAGTGTGTTTACCTCTGAATATCTTCGTTCTAAAAGTCTGAGGTGCGGCATGATTAGTATAACAAGTAGGCTTATTCCCAGTTCGGCTGCATTGCAGCATAAACTCCACGACATTGTGAGAGTCCGTTACCGAAAGAGCCCATGTCTCAACTCTAGGGTAGTGGATCACTGTATGGTCTGCATCCTCCTCGTTTTCTACACAGCTAGGGCAGCTATCGTGTCCAAATCACTGCAGATGCTTCTGAAAACAGCCATGACCACTTACAAATTGTGTCAGATAGAACTTCGTGTCTCCATGGACTCTTTGCAGCCAGGCCGCAATATTTGGGGTGATATGGTGTGACCATCTTCTTTTCGTGGACATATTCCAATGAGCCTGCCAGGTGGCGAGTGTAACAAACGCTCTTCCCTAGCGATTTGATATCTTTGGTACGAATATTTATTCTCCGGTTTGCTGCTATGTATCGTTTTACCCTCACTGACTATTAGGTTTATACGAATGTATAGGGTCTAGAGGTATTTTTTCAGAACATAAAAAAAAGAAAAATTCAAATCAAGTGTGGAATTTTTCTTGGTAATTTGAAAGGACATTTTATGGCAATTATTTGTTGAATATAATTTCCTTCAAATGTTGGCCGCAACTACGCCTCAGTGTTTCCATTCTGGGGGTTCAATTTTGGATGACTCAAAGAAAAATGCCTAAAGGTGTGATACCACTCGATCTAGGCGGCCAACTCACCTGTCCAAAACGTGAAATTAGCTGCTTTTCGAAATGACTTCTCAATAGATTCATTGTTTGAGCAGCTGTATGACAAGTGGCATTGTTCTGTGTAAATCAAGTGTCGTCAAGATTACGGGCTTCAATTTCAGGTAGCATAAAGATCGATATCATGGCGCGATAGCGAGCACCATTCACGGTTACGTTCCGGCCATCATCATTTTTAAAAAATATGCACCGATGATTCCACCAGCTTATAAACCGCACCAAACCGTGTTTTTCTCTGGGTATACTGGCACCTCTTGAACCTCTTCTTGTTGCTCTTAAGCCCGAATGCGGCAATTTTGTTTATTGACTTTGCCGTTGAGCCAGAAATGGGTCTCATCACTGAACAAAATTTTCTTCGAAAACAGCGGATCTTCCCGTTTCTCACCGAACGCTCATTTTCATAATACAGTTGCCAACATTTGAAGGTAATAATTTTCAGAAAATAAATGCCATAAAATGTCCTTTCAAATTACCAATAAAAATTCCGCACGTGATTTGAATTTTAATATTTTTTCTTTGTTCTGAAAAAACACCTCAAGATGGATCACTCTATATAAGACCAGCGACTACTCTGGCTGCATCCTCAAGGATCATACGAAACCTACGGACGGTTTATTATTACTAAATATTATTACATATTATTACATATATTATTACTAAATTAACTACCGTGGGGAGTATATGAAGTCAATGTAATCATTGAAACGTAGTCTGTTGTCAATCATGACTCCAAGATATTTCATGAACCGGATTGATCTGATCACCTAGAGTCACACTCTCACGTTCCGACTTTAGTCTCCAACGATTTTCGACTTGAAATCAATATTGGTTTGTACTTTTGTGCAGCCATTGTAAGAATTGCGGATTTCAGACTGGTTCAAATTTGCTCTATAGCCAATTTGGTAGCACATTCACCACCTGGTGAATGTGCTTAGCTAGTTTAACTACTACTTTATCGGAAGTGAAGCCAATAATTCGAACAACAAATGTTACGGAAAGTCGAAGGACTTACATGCTTAATATTCTAGAGAATCGGGCCAAGCACGGATCCCTATGGAAATCCAGCTGTGATGTCGTATCATTCTGATTCCGTGTCACTTTCATAAGTGAGCACTCTTTTACTGAAATTGCTCGATGTAAGCTTCGTAATTTGGGGCCTCCATTCTTGCAAGAGCATTACGCCCTTGTTATCCGTGCCCCATGGATTCCAATCCGCTTCATCACAGAGACTTTTAAAGCACTCCTGCTTGCTATGCTTTATAGCCTGCTGTTGGAATTTGCTTAAGTTCTTGAAGGGTTCGGTTGGCAAACAATAACGTTTGTGGCAACGTATACGAGGGCGACCGCAAAACTAACTGGCCTGGCAGATTTTCTGTTTTACTAGCAACTTTTTTTTGTTTTTGTTTTTTAAAAGCAATCTTTTATAAGCCATCTGTCAAAATATACGAAATATTTAATGATTATTTTCTTTGTTACAGGTGATTGAAGTAAACAAGTTTTATAATTTTTGAAAAATGGAAAATAAAGAGTTTCGTGCGGTAATTAAACACTTTTATATGAAAGGTTATACGCCACAATTAATCAAAGATGAATTTGATTCTGGTCATGGTGATAATGCACCATCATACTCCACCGTTAAATCCTGGGTTTAACAATTTAAAATGGGTCGTTCAAGTACGGAAGATGAACAACGCTCTGGAAGACCGAAAACTGCTACTACTAATGAAAACATTAGAAAAATATTTAATGAAGTGACTAAAGATAGACGAAAAAAGCTCAGAGAAGTTGTTAAAATACACGAAAACAAGTTTGGAGTATTTTACATGATGAACTGCACATGAAAAAGCTATCCGCAAGATGGGTGCCGTGTTGGACCAATTCCGAGGAGCTTTTAGCGATTTATCAGCGTAATCCAATAGAGTTCTTGCGCCGACTCATAACTGTTAATGCAACATGGATCCATCACTACATCCCGTAAGCAAAGAGCAGTCAAAACAATGGATAGAAGCTGGTAAAAGTGGTCTCAAGAAGGCTAAAACTGTTAAGTAAGCAGGAAAAGTAATGGCCTCAGTATTTTGGGATGCAAGGGGTATAATATTCATTGATTATCTTGAGAAAGGAAAAACTATAAATAGTGAATATTATTGTGCATTATTGGATCGGTTGAGTGAAGAAATCAAGATAAAACGACCGCATTTAGAAAAAAAGTTCTTTTTCATCAAGATAATGCTCCTTTACATACCGCATTTTTAACTCAACAAAAACTGGCCGAATTACGATTTGAAATTGGTCCGCATCCACCATATAGTGCAGATTTAGCTTGTTCTGATTATTTCTTGTTTCCAAATTTAAAAAAAAATTCTCGGTGGCAAAAAATGTTCGTTCAATAGCAAGGTTATTGCTGAAACTGAAGCATATTTTGAAGGTCTTGAAAAATCTTATTTTTCGGATGGAATTAAAAAACTTGAAAAACGTTTGATGAAATGTACTGAGTTGGAAGGAGGTTATTTTGAAAAATAAATAATAGTAATTCCAAAAAACAGTTATTTTTATGTTAGGCCAGTTAGTTAGTTTTGCGGTCGCCCTCGTATATATGTTTTGTTCTTGTGCAACAGGAATATTGATGTTTGGCTTTTAAATTCCCAAGATATGTCGATAAATATGTCGTCAGCGTTGTAGAAATTAGCTTTCCTAACCCGTTACTCTATTTCGCCATAATAACATCTCGAAAAATTCGTTTTCTTTCCACAAATCTCCTTAAACAAAACCACGAGCAAGATTGTTCGAATTATCCAATAAATCCTTCAAGAGGACAAGTATGAACACCAAAAGAGCGCAACTCTGTCTGTTATTACTCTGTAATTATGGCACCCTTTAATGGCCTCTTGCTGCAGTCATCATTATTATGTCTTAATTTACTGCTGGCCCGATGGACCGATTCATTCTTATGCGGATAATTTATTATTGTCGAAAATTACAATAATTTCTTTTGTGCTCGATGGCTTTACAATATAACAGCGGTAAGTAAAATTTTCGGTACAAAAAAAAAAATAATAAAACTTTTTTTAGGTTTTCATAAAAACCTTTAGCAAAGACAAAAGACTTTTTGCTTAAATAACCCACAAGTATTAAAGTCCATTTCACACTGTTTATGGGTTGGATGAACTTTTTGGAGTTTATTTTTTTGTCTGTTTCATTTTTCCTTATACGAGTAGTTTGGCGGACGAAGAAACAGTAGGTCACCACCCATGGGCCATGTTGGCAGAGGAGAATACACCAACACCATCCGTACCATCCGGGTGTTGTACATTTTGTCTTTTGATATTTTTTGTGTGGCCATTTTTGGTGGAGTAAACCTCCTCCGCCTCCTTCAACATGTCATCTTTTAAGTTTTGGGATTTAAGCGGTTTATAATTTTGGTGTTTTTCTTTTTGGCGTTGAAACTAAAGAATGAAAAATAAGTTCGAGTAGAAGAAGAAGAGGAAATTAATTTTGTGCCAGCAATGTTTTTGCGTGGGGCACAAGATTCTGTCCGGTCAAGAAGAAATATGCCGCCGCCTCACATAATTGCTTAATACTGTCTTAACATCATTATTCGAAAATGATGTATGTTTCTTTTTTTTGGCCATCATTGGCAATTTTCGGCCATAAAATTGAGTTAGCAGATACGTTTGGCTTTTTAGGGGGGAAAATGGAAATCTTAAACTACATGTATGTTATCCATGGACACTTGAAATTCAAAAGGAATTTTTCAACGCCCTGAAATGAATTTCTTCTTAGTATAGTTTATAGAAGCTACAT
This sequence comes from Hydrotaea diabolus, assembly GCA_963513945.1. Lineage (NCBI taxonomy): Eukaryota > Metazoa > Arthropoda > Insecta > Diptera > Muscidae > Hydrotaea > Hydrotaea diabolus. Next base: position 120,237,362 of record OY740720.1, read on the forward strand.
ACCAATAATTTGGATCGTAACTAGCCCAACTCGATCCAACTCGCCCCAAAAATGCCCAAATAGCGCTGGGGCACAATATTAACCTGTTGTTAAACTCTATTGTAATAAATGAACTATTAATAAAAAAATACTCCAATAGTAGTTTTCAAATATATCTATGTAAAAATTCATCAACTTTAAAATTCCACCCAATCCAAAAATTACAAAAAATGCCCCTCATCATTAACCAATTGACCCCCGCCGCGTACCGCCGAAAGTGTGTCATAAAAATTGTTTTAAAATTAGCAATAAAAACACGACTTTAAACTACTTTTCTCAACCAAAACTCATAATAAAAAATTGGATTTGAGATCTAAAAAAATAACCAGATCCTGCTTCTACAGTAGTAGTTTTGAAACCTAACCAACATTTATGACAAAATACCACACACACGCACGACCGAACGTACTAACTCGAAATACCGTAAAGTCTTAAAAAAATATATTTTAGGTAAGTAAAACACTTAAAAACACTGTAAATCATGACAATTTTTGTTAGAGCCGAACAATTTTGTCTTTTTTTACGATTTCTAAATAAACGCTAAGATTCGGCTTAGTCAAAGTGTGTGTGGCTGGGGAAATAGGGTTTACGAGGGTTTTCGTTAATAAAACTTAAACGGATTTCTTGGGAATTCTGCCTAGAAAAAAGAGAAACAAATGTCGGGCATGAGACATAAACCCAAAACGGAAATGTAAAATTGTTGGGGATTTGTTTAAGCAATTAAAAATAAATGTTGTTTGTTTTTAAACAACTTTTGGTCGATGTTGTTGTTGTAGTTGTTAGCTAAATGTTGAACACACAAAGTGTGCACTTTTTTGTGTAACTTTAGCTTAAATCTAACTAGTTTTGGTTAGGCTGCCCCCTCAAGACAAGCTTGAAATAATTTTTTTTGACAAATTTTATAATGATGGTATGCATGGCAAACTTGAATATTTTGCAAGTGGGCGTTAAGTCATGGCTTGAGTTTTCCACTTCGAACATGCAAGCGACTCTATGCGATTAGCACTTGTCGCAGCTAGCTTTAAACAATAGGTCCCGCCCGGTCAAAGCGCCCAAGAATTATATGATGCACCGCTCACTGATTGTCTGAGAAATTTGTCGTTTAATCCTTAATGGTGTGTTGTAAAAAGAAAGAAATGGCAATTCTCTTAATGCTAGAGGTTAAGGTAATAAACGGTGCTAGCAACCTCTAATTGATTGCCTTAAAGGTCTTCACTAAGCCCCGTGGTAAAGTTTGCTGAATTGATGTTTGTGTCTCAATAACCAGCAGAATGTTGCCTCTTGACATTAGACATTTCTGCTGACACTGCCCTGCTCAATTTAGGACTTAAACTTGAAGTAATTCCCAATAAAAAACCTAGCCAGAGGATTTCAGGTACCACGGAAGGCAGGAAATACAAGGGTTTTCTTGAAACCAAGCCTTAGCGTCTTCGTTAAAAGCAGGTCGATCTTCGGTATGTCAAATGGCATAAAACGGGTAAGTTTGTAGCCGTAGTTATCTGCAAGAAGTTTGATCATGTCTGGAACAGCACTCCCGAATCAAAGTTTATTACCTTAATGACTGACATTTCTCATTTTATAACGAGTTTTTAAAAATACAACTTCTTATACCTGATGCTGTAAAGTGTTGCCCAACTGAAACGCGATATGTTGTTTTTTAATAAAATAAAAGGTTTTTGAAAATTATCTTCATATTTTTAATTATGATAGAAGGATCTATGACATTTATGTGTGAAACAAAATATCGGCCAAATGCTCACCAAGGCTACGGTGGTATACCTCTATCGGATGGTTAATATTTTCAATGACTTTAAGATATAATAAAGGTTCAATGTCGTTAATGTGCCGAATTATCTCATCAAGTAGCTCTTGAATTGTTCTTGGCTTATTTACGTACAATTTTTCTTTTAGATATCCCTACAGAAATAACTCCAAACTTGTTAAACCGCATAATCACGGCGGCCATTGAATTTCTCTCGCAAAAGAGCCACTCGTTGGCTGCGTGGCAAGTGGTGCAATCCTGTTGGAACCACATATCGTCCAGGTCCAAATCCTCAATTTCTGGCCACAATAACCACTATTTCATCTCGGGATAGCGAACACTATTCACGGTAACTACTAAGCCGACCTTATTTTTGATGAAGTAATGTCCGATGACAGATCAAACTGGGCGAGCATGCACAGGTGTTTTTACATTTCCTATAGATCCGTTTTGGTAAGATTTCCGCACAATTTTCCCGATTGTAAACACATTTGGCCGATTTTGCTGACCAAAAAAAAAAAATACGCACAGCAAGAAATGCATTTTGATTTGAACGCCCATTTTTTGTAAAAGGCTTCGACAGTCTTAACACGCTGCTCAATTGTGTCCCTCTCCATGGTTGAATTTGGCAAATACTGAAACACTTGTTCTCATTTCTGACCAAACCTTGAATAACTCAGTCCAGTTTAATCGGATTGTAAAGTTTGTTAGCTTGTTGGAAGCGGATTTTAATTCGAGTTTAAATAACTCTATAATAAAATACAACACAAATGTAGGCAGTTCAGCGTAATTTTTTGTTACGAAAATTCGAAGTTTCTCTAGAATTTTTATCCGAAATATGAGGGTTGCTATATATTTCTTTAAAATGGAATTGACTTGTGAACTTTTTCGTGCGATCATTTTTCACAACTTTCGACGTGGATTATCACGACAAGAGGGCATCGATAAACTTAAATCTTTGTATGGCGATGAAGCACCATCCTATAGCACTGTTAAAAACTGGTTTAATGAATTCAATCTTGGCCGCCGCTCGCTCAAAGATGAAGGTCGCCCAAAAACGGCCGTTGTGTCAAAGAACATTGATGCCGTGCGTGAACTGATAATGCAAGATCGTCATGTGACATACCGTGAGATAAAGGCATCCTTGGGCTTTTTTTCCACAAACATACATTCGATATTGCATGAACAGCTGGCCGTAAAAAAGGTTTGGATCCCGCACAATTTGCCAATCCCTTATAAAGGCTCGTGTCAATTGGTGCAAAGAAATTTTAAAAAAATACGATCGCGGTGCTTCAAAAGACGTTTATAAGATCGTCACAGGTGACGAATCATGGATCTGTGCGTATGAGCCCGAAACAAAACCGCAATCGACCGTATGGGTCTTCGAAGACGAGCAAAATCAAACGAAAGTTGTTCGTGGCAGAAACACTTCGAAGCAAATGGTCGCCTTTTTTTCGGCAAAGCTGGTCATGTGGCGACTGTTCCGCTTGAGCAACGTTGGATGGTCAATTCTGATTGGTACACTACAATTTGTTTGCCTGAAGTCTTTGAAGAAATTCGAAAAACGAACATGAGAAGACGAATCAGTGTGCACCATGACAGTGCGAGCTCTCACACATCGGCTTAAACTAGCATCTTTTTGACCAGCCAAAACCTCGAATTGATGGGTCATCCACCGTACAGCCCTGACTTGGCACCCAATGACTTCTTTTTATTCCCGCACATTAAAAAAAAAATGCGTGGTACACGATTTTCGTCGCCAGAAGATTCTGTTGAAGCGTTCAAAAATCATGTTTTGGAGGTGTCTCAATCGGAGTGGAAAAATAGCTTCGGTAATTGGTTTGAGTGCATGCAAAAGTGTATACTTAAAGTCATGCTGGAGAATACTTTGAAATACAATAAAACCATTTTTGATGATAAATATTCTCATTTTCATTGTTAGGCCAGAAATATATATAGCAGCCCTCGTAAAAGTATATTTCTTCTCAAAGCACTTAAGTTTTTAAAAATTGGTTCACAAATAAACCATTTAAAAAAAAGGAAACGAAAGTAACGGGTTTTGAGAATATATCCTAAACTAGAGTGAATCTCGCAAATCGGAGGCCAGATTCGTGATCACCAGCCCCAAGTCAACTATAGATGTCTATCAAAAACCTTCTGCCGCGAATAAAGTGTTGTCTAGTGCAATTAACTCTGGCGAAACTGGACAACATATCGGGTGATCAATCTAGAGGATTTTTTTTTTCAAAATAAAAGTTTGGGATCTTCATTGTGTATTCGAAAAGGCATTTTATGCCATTTATTTTTGAATATAATTTCCTTCAAATGTTGGCCGGAACTAAGCCTCAGGGTGTCCATGCTGAGGGTTCAATTTCGGATGACTCTTTCGAGAATACCGCCATACCGGTCGATGGCGTCAAGATGACTGGCTTCAATTTTAGGTTGCAAAAAGTCCATGGCACCTCTTGAACCTTTTCTGGTTGCTCTTCAGCCCAAATGCGGCTATTTTGTTTATTGACGTTGCCATTGAGCCAAAATAAAAGTTTGGAATCTTTATTGTTTATTTGAACGGGCATTTTATGCCCAATAATATAATTTCCTTCAAATGTTGGCCGCAACTACGCCTCAGTGTGTCCATGCTGAGGGTTCAATTTCGGATGACTCTTTCGCGAATTTCGCCCGGTATGGCGTCAAGATAACTGGTTTCAATTTTAGCTAGCAAAAAACCCAATATCATGGCGCTATAGCGAGCATCATTCACGGTTACGTTCCGGCCATTAAATTTGTGAAAAAATATGGACCGATGATTCCACCAGCTCATAAACCGCACCAAAACGTGGTTTTCTCTATAAGGGCACCTCTTGAACCTCTTCTGGTTGCTCTTGAGCCCAAATGCGGCAATTTTGTTTATTGACGTTGCCGTTGAGCCCGAAATGGGCCTCATTACTGAACAAATTTGTTGGTCGAAAACAGTTTCTCACCGAACGCTCAATTCCATAATACAGTTGCACAATTTGGAGACGTTGTTGAGGTGTAAATCTTTCCATGATTCCAAATGGCAAACAAAACTGAAAAGAAAAAAAATTAAGTTTAACACAACTCAGGCGTAATCTGTGAAAATAGTCTGGAAACCGTGCCGTTCATTCCTCTAAAGTCTTGACTTGCTTGGAGTACTTATTAATTATATAACAAATGTATTGAGGTAAACGGCGAACTTCTGCTGGTGCTTAATCTTTTTTAAAGCTCCCTAAATATTTATTCATCTTTCACTATTTTATCTTCTTCCCAGGCTGTCTGCTATTGTCCTTGTATTTGTGGTTACTCATGTCTTCAGCTTACAACCGCATCTGAAGTGCGTAAAATCTAACCTGTCCCTTCGACAAGACAATACATTGCATATGTGACAGCGCATAGAGAAAGGGACCTAAGGGTCAAAAAATCAATTTTCATTTTTTTTTCTTTTTTTGATGTGGACAACATCTGATCATCGAATGAGACCAATCCCATGCCCCAAAAGTGTTCCCTCCCAGAGATATGCGCGTTTTATGAAAGTGAAGTCGGCGATTCTAAGCGCAAATAGAAGGGACCTAATCTTTAAAATGACTTTCTTGAACAAAATTGGTTTTTATCCTTAGGTCCCTTTCTTTTTTGCGCGTCACATATACAGACCATCGGAGTAATGAGAGAGAAAATCCATTGGGTTATATGGGCCTTGGCAGACTGACTTTCAAACTATTGGTTTTCGTGATCGCATTCCCTATAAAAACAAAATTTAAGTAGACAACCATTTGATAGTTTCGTATGGGAAAACGAGCTGGACAAATTACAGTTCTTTCAGTCTGAAAAGGCCTTGACGAAATCCCCTCAAGAAGTAAAACTAAAACAGACCATGTAAAATCTCTAAATGTCTGCTTTACCACCCAGGTGTTTAAAGCTATCATCTGTGCTTAATCCGTTTTTTACTTTAATAATAAGCAACATTCTCCTTTAAGATTAATAACAATAAATCGTTGAGAAGATATTTTAGTATCACGTGGTATTTTAAGCCCCTATCTAATACAATGGCACTTTTGAAAAGCTTTTAAACATTATATAGCTTAAACGATTTGCTCGATTATAGATTTAAGATTATGCTAACACTTTTGACTTAAAAATATTTGCCATTGTCAAGCGCAGATAATTATGATGTAGATCCGTATGACAGTAATGCCATTATGCTGTATGCAAATTTAAAGAAACTGTTTCATTCAAACTGGGATTAAGCAAATTTCACAGCTCTTTGAACAAATGAGTTTGGTTGGTTTCTGTTGCCTCATATGCGAACGATTTTAATCCCCTAATTAATCATCGTTCTAAACTGAAATATTTGGTTTATATAGAGCCCACTATGTAGCCGACTTGGCTTTATTTTACAATATATTATCTTGTCACAATTTTTCAGCCACCCTGTCTCGCTCAGTATCGGTTTGTGTGGAATTGTTTAAAAACGTTAATTGGTTGTTGATTTTTTTTTTCTATTTGTTGTCTTTTTTGTTTCATTTGTTTTTTTTTTAGTCTTCAGCTATCTCTCTGGTCAAACCCACACCCCTTTGTGTTTGATTTCATTTAGAAAAGCGTGCGAATGTTTCATGATTTCTTGTTAGAGATTTACATATACATGCATTTATTTATATATTTTTGTGATAACCAACCAATCAGCCAACCCAACGACCAACCAGCCACTTCCAGTATGTCAAGAGATCTGTCTGAGTTTTCAAAACTAAATGTATTTCAAATAGTTTATTTCATACGAGTATTGGTGGGTTTTGAAAATATACCTTCCCTTTTGGTTTTTTGTGATGTGTTGAAAACTCCATTATCTTAATGTTAACTTTATTAACATAATTTTATATTTATTCATTTTGTTGCTTTTGTTTTGTTAGGTTTCGTTATTTATTTATTTCACATTTAGTTTTATTTTTTCAGTTTGGGGTTTTCTTTGTTTTTGACCAAAATCTAACAAAAAGTGACAACTTGAACCTGCCCAAAAACAAGAACTGCAAAAGGCTTTTACTTCATAGCCTAAGTTTTCATAGAGGCGTTTCTATTGTTTCTATTGCTGTTTAATGAAAATTAAACCAAATTTATGTTAATTTTGTTTTGAATTTTAAAATATTTAATTAATAATTTCGTGGTAAAGATATTCACTTAATTGCTTTATTAACACTATGACCCCCGAAAGTGAGGAGGTGTAATCGTAAAAAAACATTTAAGAAATAAACTACACCACCTGTTGCTGCCCATTTGCAGTAACCCATGTAGTGGACAGGTCTAGCTCGTCACTCAGTCCCTCGCCAAGAAAAGCAAAATCAGCTTGAGATGATATCAAAAATCATGTTGACAGCATGTAATTTTAACGAAATTCAAACGGCAGTTTAAAATAATCGTAAAAAGAGACCTAATAAGTATCTATTGATTTCGAAGAAAGCTTCTTTCTTTCGAAGAAGGTCTCAGTAGGAATGTTAAAAATGCGTAAAATTTTAATGGTTTACATCATATCAAGTATTTTATAATTATAGCTTCTATTCATATTGTTTTTTTAACTTCAATAAAAAAACATCTTTTTTAACTTAGTTAATTATAGACTATAGCAGACTTTAAAAACAACATAATGTTGTTAGGATCAATAGTCTTGGTGTGGTAGGTTACACAAAATAAAATTGTTATATGCGCCTACATTATTTAAAATAAATCCATCTTATAGGATATTTTAATAATATTAGATTTTTCACTTAGAAGATACGAGTATAATTGATCAAATTTAACCGATTTTCTGTTTTCAAAAAGCACCCAATTTATAGGTGATTTGATCCGACTTCCGGTGTAATAACTATTGATTGATGTACACTCATACCTCGCTAAACGGCGTGGATGCTTTCCAAAAAAAATTGGCCGTAAACCGAAAAGCGGTATAACCAATTGCTTATTTACGAGTACAAAAAAACACATAAAAAACGCAGGGGATCGGTTCTATTTAAGAACACTAAAAAGTTAATGCATACCGAAGACAAATCATATATATTTATTTATAAATAGAAACAATACAAATATTTTACTTATATATATGTAAGTATTAAGAAAACATGCGTAACTAAGAGGTTCTCATTGCACTTGAGGAATGTACGTTTAGTTCGTTTGTTTAATTTCGGTCTGTTGCTTTTACACATTGAACAGGGATTAAACCGGCTCAAGACCTCTTGCTTCTATATTTCAATAGAAGACTAGTTTTTAACAAAATGGCAAAGTGACATTGATTTTCGTGGCTGCACACTACTTTTATCATTATTTCGGGTCCGTGACAACCCTCTTCAGATTTGAATGAATTGATTAGCATGTAATTATCAAAATATTATGATTATGTAACAATGCTGATCCTGAACGTGACAAAAACTTTTTTAACTGTACGAAAAGCCCTTTAAGATGATAAATGTTTATATATTTTTTGGACTATAAACTTGAAAGATCTGGAAAAAGACATGTGAACACATGAAACTAGGACCTGGAGATGGCATGCATAAGATCGAAGAGGTCGGAAACCATTTCTTAGTTTATATCTTCAAATAACTCATATTTTCAAACAGTAAGTACAAGAAAAAAAAAACACTTCGAATATTGTGTGAACTTCAACTTTAACTGATTTTTATCAAAAAAAAAGGCACACATTGAAGTATACGTTCTCCACAGTAGTCTCCAAATGAAGGTAATTGACACAGATATGAAACAAACCAACATCAGTAGGAACAATAAAACACTTATCAATTTCTTAACTTTTTTCAAAGCTGACGAATCGTTTTTCCCAAACCTTCACTGGACGTAATGCCTGCGAAAGGCGAAAGAAACATTTAAAGGCCACAAAAAAGCCATGCCACCACCATCAGATACTCGTATTGAAATTAAACAATAATAATGAACAGAATTTTTTAAAAAAAAAATAATTTAGTTATCTTTCCCAAACCAAAAGTAAACAGTAGTTTATTATTTTATGCAAATTTTGTTTCGGTGTTCGATTTGGGGAGAGCGATGCAGGGGGAGGCTTACCATCAATTACTGAAACGTTCAACAACATAAAAAACTGATCATGATTCAACAAGAAATGACTGCTCTGATATGGGAAAGAATTCTGGTTTTGTTACTTTTGTTTTCAAGTCAAAAGCAGGCAGGCAGGCGAACCGATGTATGAATGAATGAACGGGCGTTGTTCGTTTTTGGGTGCAAAAGACAAAAAGGTCAACAATCTTAAAGGGTCTCAAACATCAAGAACAACCACTAAAGATCAGGCATCATCTCATTTGACGTTTAGCTAGGCGTTTGAGTATAGGAACAAATACCTTTTACATGCGGGCCATAAATTGATAAATCCTCTTACAAATCAAAATTTTGATTTCGTTTGTTAGATTTGTATTGCCAACAATGGAAATATGATCGTTTTTGTGAAAGAAATCCCCTCAATCAAAAGAGAAAAAAACCTTACAAGTTTTACTTTTTTGTTGTAAATAATTCATATTTGAAGACTAATGTTTAATAAGCAGTAATCGGTTTGTTAGCAGGGTGTTGAACATGAAATGATGTGAGTTGTAATTTACTTTATAAACTTCTTGATATTTAGGAAGGCCTATTGAAAATTGGTTTTAAGATACCATTGGCCATGTTTTAGTTACCCTGATTTTACTAGCAAAAACAGCTAAAGACGGAGCTGTTTTTGCCGGAGGTGGTAGGGCTCTTAATTAACCCAGATTTTAAAACTAATATCATTTTTAAATTTGCGAGTTGAATTGCCTTAAACAAAGTCGTCGAATGTATAGGGTGATCCATCTAGAGGTATTTTTTCAGAACAAAAAAAGAAGTGGGTTGTCACGGACCCGAAATCATGATAAAAGTAGTGTGCAGCCACGAAAATCAATGTCACTTTGTCATTTTGTTAAAAACTTGTCTTCTATTTAAAAATAGAAGCAAGAGATCTTAAGCCGGTTAATCCCCGTCACATGTGTAAAAGCAACAGACCGAAATAAAACCAACGAGCTAAACAACAACAAAATACAAAAATTCAAATCAAGTGTGGAATCTTTATTGGTAATTTGAAAGGACATTTTATGGCATTTATTTTTTGAATATAATTTCCTTCAAATGTTGGCCACAACTACGCCTCAGTGTTTCCATTCCGACGGTCCAATTTTGGATGTCTCGTTCGAGCATTTCGACCGGTATGGCTTTAATGACCCGCGTAATGTAGGCCTGTCAAAAACGTGAAATTAGCTGCTTTTCGAAATTACCTCTCAATAGATCAATTGTTTGGGCAGCTGTATGGCAAGTGGCGGCGTCGTGTTAAAATAAAGTCTCGCCAAGATTACGGGCTTCAATTTCAGGTAGTATAAGGATCGATATCATGGCGCGATAGCAAGCACCATTCATGGTTACGTTCCGGCCATCATCATTTTTGAAAAAATATGCAACGATGATTCCACCAGCTTATACACCGCACCAAACCGTGGTTTTCTCTGGGTATAATGGCACCTCTTTAACCTCTTATTGTTGCTCTTCAGCCCAAATGCGGCAATTTTGTTTATTGACTGAACACAATTTTGGTCGAAAACAGCGCATCTTCCCGTTTCTCACCGAACGCTTATTTCCATAATACAGTTGCCAACATTTGAACGTAATTATTTTCAAATAATAAGTGCCATAAAATGTCCTTTCAAATTACCAATAAAGATTCCACACTTGATTTGAATTTTTGTATTTTTTGTTGTTCTGAAAAAATTCCTCTAGGTGGACCACCCTATATATGTGGGAGCTCTATCCTACTCTGAACAGATATTTTTTATTTCAACAGCGGTTATCCTTGGCACTAGGAACTTCATTGTGATAAGTTTCATCAATATTGAATATAACAAGTGGCTTTTAGAGCTAAAGACTTAAATGGGATGAACATATATATCTACATCTAAACCGATTTTCCTCATTATTAAAAGCGTCCTTCCTTGGTCCAAAAAACTAACGTCTACCAAATTTTATCAAGATACAGTACGTGGTTTCTCCAGCTAAAAACTTAAAATCGGATTAACATACATATAGATATGTATGGGAACTATATCTAACTCTTAACCGATTTGCTTCAATCTCCACAACGTCCCTGTTTGGCTCAAAAACCTTAGTCGTGCTAAATTTTGTCAAGATTGGATGTAAGATGTTGCTTCCAGAGGTAAAAATAATATAATCGGATGCACATACAAGTGGGAGCTTTATATAAATCTGAACCGATTTTCTTCCAGTCCAACAACGTCCTTGGTTGGCTCAAAAAACTTACTCGTGCTAAATTTTATCTGTACGATGTGGTTTCTGGAAAAACAGAAAAATCGGATGAACATTCATGTGGGAACTATATCTGAACCGATTTTACTAGCATCCTTCCTTGGAGCAAAAAATAACTTGTGCCAAATTTCATAGAGATAAAATATGTGGCTTCTAGACCTAAAGACTCGTATTAATCGTATTAACATATACGAGAATGGCTATATATATTTCTGGCCTAGGCAGCACTAAGTGTTGCCTGGCATCATCTGACATTTTCATTGGAAAGTTTGACATTTTTTAGCATAAACGTACACAAAACGTTTTGACGTACGACCATCATTTGTGTTGTTAACAGTGACTTGAAAAAATCAATTTGGCAAAAAACAATGGCATTTACTCGTAAACATTTTCGTGCGATTATTTTTCACAACATTCGACGTGGATTATCACTACAAAAGTGCATCGATGAACTTAAATCTTTGCATGATGATGAAGCACCACCCAATAGCACCGTGAAAGACTGGTTTAATAAATTCAATCGTGCCCGACGCTCGCTCAAAGACGAAGGTGGCCAAAAACTGCCGTTGTGCCAGAGAATATTGATGCCGTGCGTAAACTTATAATGCAAGATCGTCATGTGCCATACCGTGAGATAGAGGCATCCTTGGGCATTTCTTCCACCCGCATACATTCGATATTGCATGGACACCTGGCCGTAAAAAAGGTTTGTTCTCGTTAGATCCCGACAATTTGACAATCGCTAAAAAAAGGCTTGTGTCGATTGGTACAAAGAAATTTTGAAAAAATACCATCGCGGTGCTTCAAAAGACATTTATAAGATCGTCAAAGGTGACGAATTATAGATCTATGCGTATAAGCCCGAAACAAAACAGCAATCGACCGTGTAGATCTTCGAAGCCGAGCCAAATCCAACGGAAGTTGTTCGTGGAAGAAGCACTTTCTTAGGCAAAACTGGTCATGTGGCGACTGTTCCTCTTGAGCCACGCAGGACGGTCAACTCTGAGTGGTACACCAAAATTTTTTTTACCTAAAGTCTTCGGAGAAATTCGAAAAAGGAACAAGAGAAGACGAATCATTGTACACGATGACAATGCGAGCTCTAACACATCGGATCAAACCAACGCCTTTTTGACCGGCCAAAACGTCGAATTGATGGGTCATCCGACGTACAGCCCTGAGTTGGCACCCAATGACTTCTTTTTATTCCCGCACATCAAGAAAAAAATGCGTGGTTAACGATGTTTGTAGCCAGAAGATGCTATTGAAGCGTTCAAAAACCATGTTTTGGAGGTGTCTCAATCAGAGAGGAAAAAGTGATTCGACAATTGGGTTGAGCGCATGCAAAAGTGTATAAATCATGCTGGAGAATACTTTGAAAAACAATAAAACCATTTTGGATGATCAATATTCGCATTTTCATTATTAGGCCAGATTTATATATAGCAGCCCTCTTATGTATGGGAGCAGTATCTAAATCCGGACCGATTTCCCTCACTTTCAGCAACGTCGTTGGTTGGCCCAAAAATCTAATTCGTGCTAAATTGTATGTCAGGTATAATATGCATTCAGGGCCACCAGGAGAAAGGGCTTAGGCCCCAGCTATTTTGATCCATACTGATCTTTGAGTCTTTATCAGAAGCTTTGCGGTGGTTATCTTCTTCGTCACCAGCTACCATTGAGAACTTCGTGTTGCTGGAACATCCCCGATATCACTATGGCCAGATAGTCGGTATATGAAATTACTTATATATCCTTGCTGTTGATTGCTTAAAGAAAAGGATTGGAGGACCCCCAAAACGCATCTTGTTGCGGTCCTCTATTTACGTTTAACTTCTGCGAACTCCCAAGTTATGAGGTAAAGATTTAATGTTTTTGAAATTTTCCATTACCAGTTGCCAGGAGTTGCTTCACTTTTGAAAGGCCCTTCTGTACTTCGAAAGGGAGCAATCGTATATTGTGTAAGCTCCTGTGATCTATTAATAACCCTGAATGCGTTGTGTAGGGCGGTCTCAGGTAAATGACCTTTGAGGGTGAACGTGTTGACTGACCGATAAACTGAGCGAGTATGGGCATCGATGAATCTTGTCGGAACATTCTGTAGAAACGAGAATGGATAATTGGTAGCTTCTAGAGCTCAAATCGGGAGGGACCTTTGGGAAAGGACTATTCAAAAAGCACAAACCGATGGGGTCTGCGAGAGGGTAGCTTCAAATATTACAAATTTTCCTTTGTACAGAAATTGATTGTTTTTGGCACACATTAGAACACGTTAAAGAAGGTTAAAGTTTCGGGACAAGGGTTAGGTCAGTTGCCCTACATTTTGCCAAGTCCGAAAAATTATTAAACGCTGGGATTTAAGGGATGTGGAGGTAGGAACATGGGCATTTTATATAAAAAGACGGACAAATATTCCCAATTTTCCAGGATTTATTCCAAGTCTATAGTTAGATATGTACCTAACATATCTTGGGCAAGTTTGAAATAAATATGACTTCCGGAGTGGAACGTAGAGAGTTATTTTATTATACGGCATTCGCATATGACATCGAATTTGTATCATTTTAAATTTAGCTCCTTTCGTTTGTCAATTTGTTAAATTATTACAGATCTTAGACGAAATCAGGAAAATGGCAATTTCGGTTGACAGTCACTCCTCTGTCGCAACACCCTTTTCTGCAAAAGCCTTTGCCACACTTGTTTGCGTATGTCTTCTCCCACCCCTGAATAAACCCAAGCAAGTGATCTAAATCCAAGGTTTTGTGTCGTTTAGAGTTCATAGATTTTCGTTCCGTATGCATGCTTATGGATTTCAAATTTGATTTCATGTTAAATCATAATATTTTGTTATTTAAGCTTGTCAGGTGTCTAATTCCCTATGTCAATGTCATAAGAAAATAACTCGCTGTAGATGCCCAGTAAATACGATTCGAAAACAAATAGAAGAAACCGAAACGTAATTTAATGTAACGTAACGTAAGTCAGACGTATGGTAAAATGTATGATTGTAATATACGTGCATGTGTATGGTAATTTGAAGCAAATGCTATAAGTAATGATTTTGAATCACACATGAGAGTCAATGGCTTCAGAGGCGAGTCATGAAATTAACTTTGATTGCATGGCATTGGAATTCAGTAACACCCAGAAAGATGGACAGACGAAAAGCCACAAGAACGTATATAATTACAAATATTAATGTAAGCTACTTGCGCTTTTACGAGTATTTGAGAAATTAATTTTTTATAAATTCTTTCTAGCAAATAACACACATAAATGAAGTTAAATGAGACTGTTTTGAATTGGCTTAATATAATTAGATAATGATGGGACTGCAAAATTTCTGAAAAATTGCTGCCAAGCTTTCTGATGAAGGTCGTCACGGAGCCAATATTGCGATAATAGCAGTTTGCAGCCACGAATATCAGTGTCACTTTGCCATTTTGTTTCAAACTTTTCTTCTATTAAAATGTCTTTTGTTTAAAATGTCTTGTATTCTATTAAATGTCTCGAGCCGGTTAATCCCAGTTCAAGACAGTTTTAAATTGCCTAGTTCAATTTGATAATGATGTGACTGCAATATTCCTGAAGCGGTAGTGCCCCTTACAAAAATTATTCACGGACATTAATAATAAATTAAAAAAAGGTCAAAAGTATTACATTTTACCTTTATAAATATTGCTGGTTATTGAAAATCACTAGTAGCTTTTCTTACTAATATCAACACGAAGAATGTCAAGAAAATTTTTATGGCAGATATCAGGCGTATTACAAGCATTTGACAAAAATTTCGCTGAACCGAAACACCTGCTAAATTTGATCGTGAATCAATGATCGTGATCAAGCGCCTTTTTCGACCCAACAACTACATGTAAAAAGGTTATCTGCTAGGTGCTTCTTCTCAGTCAATACTGTCAATCTATGAAATCTATTGTACATGACTTACTTTTACGAGGGCGACTGCAAAAGTAAGTGACCTAATATAAAAGAACCGTTTTTTTGGAATTATTATTACACTTCATCAAACGTTTTTCAAGTTTTTTAATTCCATCCGAAAAATAAGATTTTTCAAGATCTTCAAAATATGCCTCAGTTTCAGCAATAACCTCGCTATTGGACGAAATTTTTTTGCCACCGAGAAATTTTTTTAAATTTGGAAACAAGAAATAATCAAAAGGAGCTAAATCTGGACTATATGGTGGATGCGGAGCAATTTCAAATCGTAATTCGGTCAGTTTTTGTTGATGAAAAAGAACATTTTTTTCTAAATGCGGTCGTTTTATCTTGATTTCTTCACTCAACCGATCCAATAATGCACAATAATATTCACTATTTATAGCTTTTCCTTTCTCAAGATAATCAATAAATATTATACCCCTTGCATCCCTAAATACTGTGGCCATTACTTTTCCTGCAGACTTAACAGTTTTCGCCTTCTTGGGACCACTTTTACCAGCTTCTATCCATTGTTTTGACTGTTCTCTGCATTCTGGGATGTAGTGATGGATCCATGTTTCATTAACAGTTATAAATCGGCGCAAGAACTCTCTCATGGATTACGCTGATAAATCGCTAAAAGCTCCTCGGAATTGGTCCAAAGGGAATTGGGGCAAAGTCAACAAACGCGGCACCTTTTTCGCGGATAGCTTTTTCATGTGGAGTTCATCATGTAAAATACTCCAAACTTGTTTTTCTTGTATTTTAACAATATCAGCAAGTTCTCTGAGCTTAATTCGTCTATCTTTAGTCACTTCATTAAATAATTTTCTAATATTTTCAATAGTAGTAGCAGTTTTCGGTCTTCCAGAGCGTTGTTCATCTTCCGTACTTGAACGACCCATTTTAAATTGTTGAACCCAGGATTTCACGGTGGAGTATGATGGTGCATTATCACCATGAACAGAATCCAATTCATCTTTGATTAATTGTGGCGTATAACCTTTCATATAAAAGTGTTTAATTACCGCACGAAACTCTTTATTTTCCATTTTTCAAAAATTATAAAACTTGTTTACTTCAATCACCTGTAACAAAGACAATAATCATTAAATATTTCGGAAATTTTGACAGATGGCTTATAAAAGCTTGCTTTTAAAAAACAAAAAAAAAGTGGCTAGTAAAACAGAAAATGTGCCAGGCCAGTTAGTTTTGCGGTCGCTCTCGTATACGGCACGAGGTCCACCTGGGCTCCTCCTACAGACATAAGGTCATTTTAAATATGTTATGGTCTAACTGGCCAGAACAAATAAAAGATGTTACAGTCGGACTGGGCTGACTATATGATACCCATATATGAGACTTTTTATGTATACCGAATACTCCTCGCTTCTGTACAAAATTTGAGCTAAATCGAATTTATGTTGGGGCTTGTTATGGGGCAGAGCCTCAAATTGAGAGTGAGCTTTTCATTGAGGTTTCACCCACGAGCCCACTTTTTCTTCTATCAATGATCGCTAATAATGTTAGATGGGAAGTTTGAGAAAATAAGTTTTTAATATGAGGCTTTTAAGGCGCAGCTCGAATCATCATGGGCTTTATAAACTACATCTCTTCATCGACGAAGTCGAATACAACGAACTACAATGATTGCTCTGGCTGGGCGTGACTCGTGAGCAAATTTCTGTCGATTCCCGATCAAAAAACAATTTAGTAAAAGGGGGCGTGGTTAGGTTATAAACTTGTCGTCGATATGTTAATCGAAAATTTATATTCGTAACCGTTCGCTTTAACTGCCTATGGGTCGTTTGTTTAGGAAAGAATAAACGCTGGTCCATCTAAACGATGTTAATTGTAATTAAAACATAAAATATTCAGAGCAGTATCTCAATATTTTCTATTATAATGGAAGTATCTATGACAATTATGTGTAAAAATATTAGACAAATGCCCGTCACGGCTTCGGTGGCATACCTCATACCCGATGGTCCATATTTTCAATGACTCTGAGACATTATTGTGGTTCAACGTCATTACTGTCCGGAATTGTCTCAGCCTTGAGCTATTGCATTTTTCTTGGCTACTTGACTTACACTTTTTCTTTTAAATATTCCCAAGGAAAAAAGTCCAACGGGGTCTAATCACACGATCGTGGCGGCCAATTAACAACGTCACGGCGTGAGATAACACGGCCATTGAATTTCTCGCGGTATGTGGTAAGTGGCACCATTTTGTTGGAACCACATATCGTCCAGACCCATATCCTCAGGGGCTGGCCACAAGATGTCTGTTATCGCCTCGCAATAGCGAACACCAATTACGGTCACTGCTTGGCCACCTTATTTTCGAAGAAGTACGGCCTAATGAAGCCACCAGCCTATAAACCTCACAAAACAGTCTTTCTTTGCGAATACATCGGTTTTTGAACAATCAAAAACCGATGTATTCGCAAATGCGGCAATCCTGATTGCGAAGGGATCCACTGTGGGCACATTTGGTCAATTATGCTCTCCAAAAACATTCAGGAAGTGCTCGAAATGCATTTGGGTTTGAACGCAAATTTTTGTAAAAGGCTTTAACAATTTTAAAGAGCTGTCCAATTATGTACCTCTCCATAGATGAATTTCTCAAACACTGAAAGAATGAAATGTCTTATTAAGTTGTGCAAAACACTTGACGTTATGGTGTGACTCATAATTAACATGGTGCACTGTTAGTGGGCCACCTTTTAGAATGGGGTAAGGCAATCACTTTTGTCCAACGCGAGTAAAATGATTTCAGAATGCATAATTTTAACTTAATTTAATTTAAAACAAGTTAAAAGTTCGATAAGTTCATACAGGCCGAACCTTTTATACCCTCCAAAGTCCCTACGATATTATGGACATTTATCTTATCTTAACCAAAACTTTAAAATTATTTTATATTTAGATTGGTAGCAAAATGTTCTTTAATTTAAGTACCCATATTTCCATGTTAACTAATGGATGATCCATCTAGAGGTATTTTTTTTAAACAAAAAATATATAAAAATTCAAATCAAGTGTGGAATATTTATTGGTAGTTTGAAAGGACATTTTATGGCATTTATTTTTTGAAAACAATCACCTTCAAATGTTGGCAACTGTATTATGGAAATGAGCGTGCGGTGAGAAACGGGAGGATCCGCTGTTTTCGACCAAAATTTTGTTCAGTGATGAGGCCCATTTATGGCCCAATGGCAAAGTCAATAAACAATATTGCCACATTTGGGCTGAAGAGCAACAAGAAGATGTTCAAGAGGTGCCATTATACCCTGTGAAAACCACGGTTTGGTGCGGTTTATAAGCTGGTGGAATCATTGGTGCATATTTTTTGAATGGTTCGCTATCGCGCCATGATATCGATCTTTATGCTACCTGAAATTGAATCCCGTAATCTTGACGACACTTGGTTTCAACAGGAAGGTGCCACTTGCCACACAGCTGCTGCAAACAATGGATCTATTGAGAGGTCATTTCGAAAAGCAGCAAATTTCACGTTTTGGACAGGTGAGTTGGCCGCCTAGATCAAGTGATATCACACCTTAGACATTTTTCTTTGGGGTTAGGTAAAGTTCAAAGTCTATGTTGACAAACCAGCTGCGATTCAGGTTTTGAAAGCCAACATTACGCGTGTCATTAAAGCCATACCGGTCGAAATGCTCGAATGCTCGAGTCATCCAAAATTGGACCCTCATCATGGAATGAAATTTGAAGGGAATTATATTCAAAAAATAAATGCCATAAAATGTCCTTTCAAGTTACCAATAAAGATTCTACACTTGATTTGAATTTTTATATTTTTTTTTGTCCTGAAAAAATACCTCTAGATGGATCACCCTATACTAATCCCCATTTTGTCCATGCGGGACGTTTTTTGTCCATCAACTATGTTCTTTTTTTGAGTAATCTACTTTTTCAGTTGTCCTTCCAGCAAAAATTATGATTTGTTAAGCAAGTATTCAAAAAGGTTTACTTTTACCTAGCTACCGTTAATTCCTTAAGGGGACACTTTTTCAGTACATCGTTGTAATCAAGGTACAGGTTCCAATTATGAATCGATTTCGGTTCCAATTATGTTGCAATCATGAACCGATTTCGATAAAACTTGGAAACTTTCAGCAAGTTTGGGCCAAGGGCGAACCCTTTTGAAATTGGTCCACACTCTTATGTCCTATTTTGATATCGTACTAGAACCCACAGCACTAAAAGCTATTTATTACACCCTTAATATCATTCCAAGTTTTCGTAGGGGTCTTACAAAAGGGTCCCTCCCAATTTGAGGTTCTGCAGCTCTAGATGCCACAAATTGCACATGATCACGCCCAATCTTTGCATGGTCCATATTGGATTTAGAATCTGCAGCTTCAGAAGCCACATTTTACATCCTATTCCTACTAAATTTCGAATAGAGCACAACAATCAGTCAAAGCCTATGTCCTGTATAATTGGACCACATCGGTACAAATTTCCGCATAACTCCTACACAAAGGTTCCTCCCGATTTAAGGACCTGCAGCTGTAGAAGGTACACATTTTATCCCATCACACTGAAATTGTGTATGTTATTAGCTAAAAATAATAAACTTTAACATATTGAGTCGGACCCTTTCCAGAGGTGCATAGTCCTCTGAATAGCAGAGTGGTGTAGGGTATCTTATAGTTGGTCACGCCGACATAAACTTTTACTTGATTTGTTTGAATAGGCATTATTGAAATAAAATAATTCGATTTTTACAGAATTTTTACTAGCCAATCGATTAATCCAATTCCATCACCTGTTCAGCATTTCGCTCTACATGACCCTCCCTATGTTTAAGAGTACTTTAAGTGGGAAAGCAACCAGTTTTTGAGCAGCAAATGAATTATTAGATCGAAAGTTACTTTCTTGAGGTCTAACACTTCGTATGCTCCATACTTACTTCAGTTCTACACTCTGAAAGTTACAGGGCACTAACTTTAATCCTATATCATTCGCTTGGAAAAAGTTCGGTCGTGGCAACGAATTTGTTCTCTATGTGTACTAAGGGTATTACCTGTTTTTGGGCTCCTGGAAACCTTAAAAAATTCCAACATCCAAAACGTCTGCATAGTAACCGCCTGAACGAGTTAACAACCAATATCAATGTTCGTATGAGATCAAACTTCCAGCACATTAAAAATATACAGGAACCACTTGAAATGCCGACAGTTGAAGCGTATGTCTCATGTCATTATGAGGTCAATATTTTATTTATTTAACCTTTTTTTCAAGCACGACTAAGAAAATGAAACAAACCACACACTTGTTTCAATTGTCAAGCATGACTACAAAAAATATAATGAAACATAAAAAACGCCAAACAGCCGCAAATGATCGATAACATGTCCACAACAATTGCCAACAATTTCAAGCCTTGTCATTACTTTGTTTAAATATTTGTACAACAAATAAATATTTCTATATTTTTCTTTTTCTACATAAACAATTAAAGTTGAAGCTTAATCAAAGAGAAATAAAAGTGAGTAAGCGAGTATAATAACCCTAGGTTAACACAGCTAAAATGGAGCTTTGTAATCGTGGTAACAACTGGACAACACAAAAAGGCAAAAACAAATGCAAATATGGCAACACGACATATGTCAAAAATTTGACATATTCACATGCTTAAGCAGTACACAATAACAGCAGCAGCAAATTGTTGTTCCAAAGCCCAAACAAAACCACGGACGGACCACCACTGCACTCCAGTTCTAAAAACTCGTACGTAAATTAACTCCTGAACCGCACAGAACCGCAATCCACCTCAGGTTTTATGCCACACGGTCTGTCTGTTTGCCATGAAGTGGAGGAACAAAAAAAAGTATGATTTAAAATGAAATCACGCATAACTCAATCAAAGCAATTATTGTTCTCGTGTTGTTGTTGAGACCCTTAAGCATTATTGAAATTTTTATTTTTATATGCAAAAATAATAAGTAATTGCTTTAAATAAATCCCCATTCGACGTTTAAGATACGAATAAATACTTTACCGCCACACACACACAAACTCACTGACGTATGAGTGTAGTAAAGCTACATCAGTGCGAAATATGTCAGGCCTTTTAAAAAGAGGCCTTAAAAATTATTGTACAGGGTGGACCGCAAAATTTTGCTTATTTGGGAATGAAATAAAAAAAATTTAACTTTAAATAAAATTTATTTTATATTTTAATTATATTGAACAGTAAGGGATTTTTCAAATTAAATGGTTATAGTGCAAATGTCGACCTTCGCTATCTAAACACTGCTGCATACGTTTTCTGAAGTTTTCGTTAACTGTTATTCTTGCCTCAATATTACTATTTAGGCCTTCCAAGGTGTTTGGATGGTTGATATACACCTGCGACTTCAGGTAACCCCAAAAGAAAAAATCGCATGGGGCTACGTCTGGTGAGCGTGCCGACCAGTTTACATCACCCCTCAAAGAGATAAGCCGTCCAGGAAACATTCGCCTCAAACAATTCATGGTAACCCTCGATGTGTGTGCAGTGGCACCATCCTGTTGGAACCATGTATCCTCTAATTGCATTGTCTCAAGAGCCGGCTGAAAAAATCCTGTATCATAGTTAAGTACCGTTTGGAGTTCACAGTTACGGCAAGACGGTTATCCTTGAAAAGTAAGGGCCAAGATGCTACTCGTGACATGGCGCACCACACAGTGACGCGGTCCAAATGCAGAGTTCTGTAGTGAAGATCTCTGGGGTTTGTTTCACTCCAGTACCGAACACGTCCGCTTGGGAGAACAGCAAATCGTAAACGAAAAGCACGGTGCACTGCAAATGTCGAGTGCGCATTTAAAAAATACGCTTTAACACAAAATGACCTCTCCTCACGTGTTCAATACATGATAGGAACTGAAAGGCAGGCGAATACAAATCTCCTGTCATCCGCTATAAGCCAAGCACACTCTCTTCGACTAACAGTGCTATCTACAGTGCAAAAAAAAACAATTTTCCGCGCTCCACCCTGTACATTAAAGAAAACGATTAGTAGGAAATCAGTTCAAACTAAAATAACCAGAAACATCGTT
This sequence comes from Hydrotaea diabolus, assembly GCA_963513945.1. Taxonomy (NCBI): domain Eukaryota; kingdom Metazoa; phylum Arthropoda; class Insecta; order Diptera; family Muscidae; genus Hydrotaea; species Hydrotaea diabolus. The sequence goes on from OY740720.1 coordinate 120,259,520, forward strand.
AAGTTCGGCCAGACCGAATTATACATACCTTTCGGACTATTGAAGAGAAAATAAACTCATTTGCAAACTATCTCGAAACGGTATTTACACCAAATACTAATTCAGCTATCGTCGATCCTACAATTATGATTAGCACAGGCACCCCAAACTTGGAAATATACGAGTACACAATCAGTCCACCTATGATAGACGAAGTGGTCCTGAATCCTTCTTGTTTAAGACTCAAAGATAACCAACACTCGATAAAAGATTTCAAACTGAAAAAATCGCCAGGATGGGAGGGTAGCTGAATTAGAGTGTCCCAAACCGAAAAACCGACTTACGGGTTTGATGTCCAAACCCGACATTGCGAGTGTTTTTCTGTTATGTTTGTGGGTTTTCGGTTTTTGTTGTTGTATGTAAAAGCAAAGCAAATTTCTCTAATTAATTCTTTATGTTTGAGGATCGAATCAGCATCACCAGATGATTCGATTTAACAATGTCTGTTTGTCCGTCGCTCCCTCCCTCTGCTGACTATCTAAAACTTGTAATCAAACCACAGGCCGCAATTGTTAGCATATCTTCATGAAATCTGGCAGAAGTAAGTTTCTTGAGCAAAATACGGACGTTGCTGACATTTCAGAAAATCGGTTTAAATTTAGATATAGCTGTCCCACACATGTTCAACCAATTTTATGTCTTTAGCTAAAGAAGTCACATATAACATTCAATATTGATGAAATTTGACACAAGTTTGTTTTCTGGACCAAGGACGGAAGTTATTGAATCCCACACATATAAATTTTAAACCGATTTTATGTCTTAAGCTCTAGAAGAACAATAAACATGTAATCTGGAAGAAATTTAGCAGAGTTCATGAAAATGGGTCATACCGTTTAACTATTTGATATATCCCCAGTACAAAGTTCCCTCCCGATTTTGCACGCAACCGCTCTAGAACACTTATTTTAATTCCGACTGCGATCAAATTTTGTATAGAATATTACAATAGACAAGGTACCAATCTTGAAACAATTTGGGCCAATTAGGTAATTTTTTGACATAGCTTCCATACAAATGGTCAGAGGACCCAAACAACAGATTTCTATATGTACGGACATATGGATATAACAAAAAAATACTCCCGTTTAATTGGTCCAAAATCATGTGTTTAATTGGCTTTGCTGCACCTCCAGAAGTGCAGGGTAAAAAATGGTCCACCCCCGAAGTTTTCTTACTTGCTAGTTTATTTTTTATTAAAAACATACTTCTTTTTGTAGCAATTGATTTAAATGCAAAAGTAAACCCAGAATGTCAGTATGTCGGTCGGTAGAATGTTTTCATACTTTGAAAACAAAACCCCGACAGTAGGTTTATTTTTAAAACACGGTTAAAAAAACAAGAATGTTTTCTGAAAAAACATTAATAAACATTAATGTTTTCTGAAAAAACATTTATTGAAAAGCCCTGTTCTTGGCAACTCTAACTGAAATAAATGCGAAAAGGGTAAATTAACTTCCTCTATTCGCTTCCAGAACAATATTATTTATCTCCAACATCATTTCACGGCTCGGTATTTTCCCCTCAATCATGAAAGCAATCTGGAATAGCTATGATTCCTAAGCCTGGCAAAGACCCAACTTAAATTAATTCATTGATAACAAACTTATCGATCTGTGAAAAAAAAATAAAAAGCATACACGTCAACAAATAATGTAATTTTCGACCACCAGATCGGCTTTTGGGAGAATCATAGCACAAGTGCATCGTTTAATAAATTCGTAAAGAGTAGTTGTTATAGTTATTATCAATTAGTTTGTTTACATCGCCAATAAATGGTTGCTACAACTTATTTTCAGCAAAATTGTTGGTTGTCAAAACCACCAATTGTGACAACTTGATATACTTAGTAGGGACATAAATACTGTTACAACATTGAACACACCCATTTCAATAGTAGAACTGAACATACTCCGTTAATGTCATATGTGTTTTGAAAGCTAACCTAAATAGCGTTAGTCTGTAATGGGATTTTAAAATTGTTTCAACTTTCATCATGGAGTGGTCAGATAATGAGAACCGTATCGCTGTAATAGCGTTTTTCAAGTGTGAAATGAAAAAAAGCGATATTTTCAAAACGCTCCGGCCACTAGGGATTAGCCGCCAGTTCGTCTACCGATGCATAAAACTGTTTGAGGAGACTGGAGATGTAAAAGACCGCCACCGGTCGGGCCGCCCATGCTATGTTCGAACACCGCATGTCATCAAAGCCGTTAAATCAAGAATTCACAGAAATCCGCTCCGAAAACAGAAAATCATGGCCCGTGAGATGAATATCACGCAAAACCCCGTGAGGCGAATCATTAAAAAATACTTGGGACTTTGGGGCTTTCCGACGACGTACCGGACTGGAGCTTTTAAAAAAAATTGGATTGAAAAATGCAAACGTCTTTTGGTGAAGCACGCTGATAACTTGCACAGAAAAATTTTGTTCACCGATGAAAAAATATTTACCGTGCAGGAAAAATTTAACAAGCAAAATGATAGAGTGTATTTGCGATCATCTAAGGATGCATCTGAACTGATCCCAAGGGCAGAAAAGGGTCATCACCCAGCTTCAGTCATGGTGTGGTGGGGTGTCTCTTACGATGGCGTCACTGACCTGCATTTCTGCGAACCAGGAGTCAAAACATCGGCCAAAGTTTACCAAGAAACCGTTTTGGAAGCTGTTGTGAAGCCTCTTAACAATTCCCTGTTCCAGAACCAACCGTGGACTTTCCAGGAGGATTCTGCGCCGGCCCATAAGGCTAAAACGTCCCAGGCCTAGCTTCGAAACAATTTGCCAGCTTTCATTTCCTCTGAAAAATTGCCCTCAGGCAGTCCAGATTTGGACCCATTGGATTACAAAGTGAGGACGGTTTTATAAAACAAAGTTGTCACAAAAGATACCCCAACATTGGATCTCTTAAGACTGCTTTGGTTCGAGCTATTGCCAATTTTCCAATGGACGAGGTTCGTGCAGCTATTGACGATTGGCCTGTGAGACTTAAGGCGTGTGTAAAGGCAAAAGGCGGACATTTCGAATAAGTAGATTCTCTTTGGATACAATATATATCAATAAATATATTAAAAAATATTTGGTCCAAAAACATTCAGTAATTTTTATTTTACAGCATTAAACGTGTGTTACAGTATTTTTGTCCCTACTAAGTATTTCCGCATTTTATTAGTATGCCTGACCTATTGGTTCTGAGCACAAAACTTTGACCATATTGATCGTCATGAGGTGTTTCGAATCGAATATTCATTGAAAACATTTAATAATACAACCTTATATGAATTCGTAGTAAAATGTGCTTGAGGTCCGTTATCTCCATTACACAGAGCCAAATTTTATATTTGTATATCTACTTGCGGTTATTTGTTTGACCACAAGATCCACGTTTTGGGCTAATGAGTCCAACCCTAATCTCAGCCAGCAATTTGCTTTAGTGAGACTACCTATGTACGAGTATATGTTCATATATAATATCGAATGTTCGATTTGATCATTTTTGCGCCACTACGGTTCACCCGCCCGACATCAAATTGTTTGCAGATTTCAATCTTGGATTTTTTTCATTATTCGTTTGGATTCTTTCAACAAAAGGACAGGTGGACATCATCGGGTGAATCGTCGAAGAGTTGAAAGTGTAACAATAGCACATTTTCATGTTTCTGATCAATATATGTTTCAAACGGAATGAACAATTTATTTTACACTCCAGCCTACGATGGAGGGTATATGAATAAACCAAGACTAAAGTTAGTAAGGGCCGACTATTCTAGGATATTGAATAGTCGGCCCCGACTTATTGTTTTTCTAAAGGCTCCGCATTTGTCGTGAATTTGAGCACGGTACGACGTAATATATAATTTTATGAACCGATGTAGTGTATGTATGAAAACATTAAATCTTTTTGTCCTATTTACCGACGAGTTGTTATAGGTTATTTATAGCACAGTGTGCGGAATTTGATTGAGATTGGATTTTAAATTTTGTTTATAAATGCACAAACTGAAGTCGGAAGGAAATTTTGCAGAGAGGCCACATGAAATCACGGAATAAGATAAAATTTCATCACCTCTTCTAAAATATTACTTATACGATTTTATCTAAAATGGTAAATGCAGAATCATTCTTGTAATAATATATTTTAGTTTCCTATTGTAGGTCGTCTTCAGAAGAAGACCTAAGCTTTATATCAGGTCCTCTATAATTTTTGTTCATACACACTGCTTAAACTAGGGTTTCCTATTGAGGAATGAACTTAATTTACGCTAGGAAGAGAAAAGAAGGCCTCGTTTTAGGCCCTCCAAAGTTCAATCCGTTATATGGCAAGCAACACTTAAATACACAACATACCTCACTCAACCTGAAGTTTGGACTAAAGACTTCCTTTTTGAACACAAATCTCCTCCAGATAATTGTATGTACCGACGTATGTCAGTGTGTATATGTGCTTATTGACTTTCATCTTCAACTTCTAATAGCACACACAGCGATACCCGTACGTACCTACGAACGTACAAATTTGATTCAAACATACTTGTACTCGTGTATGAAATTTCAAATGTCACTTTTTTTGACACTCCAATTCCACAATCGATACAAAAAATAAACCGAAAGTAAAGAAAAATAAGTAATAGACAAGTCAAACCGACGAAGTACAGGTGCAAGTCGAAAAATGTGATTAACCATAGATTTGAAGTCATGACAAAATATTTTACTTCAATGATTCCAGATAAATAATATCTTTTAAATAAAAACTTTATGTGCACCATTCTAGAGAAGAAATATATACCATATGCGGAGATACCAACTGAACTTAATAATTGGTTGGTTGTCGTAACCACCAGTTGTGGCATGACAACTGGTATAACAGATATCGGTTGGTATAACTGACTTAATGGATATAAGAAGCGTAATGTTATTGCAGCTAGCATCCTTTGGTAAGTTGAACCATGAACCCATCAATACCATGGTATGTTGGTGGGGGCAACAGAAATTATGTATTATGTACCACCGAATGTTTGTACAAATAGTTCGGACCGATTTCCAACCGATTTGTTCCAAAATCTGAATCGTAGCTGGCTTGTCAGCATAGAGTTTGGACTTTACTTAGTCAAAAAAAAAATCTTTAGATGTGATATCACAAGATCTAGGAGGCCAACTCACTTAGCTGCTCATCAAAATTACCTCTCAATAGATCCTTTGTTTCAGCAGCTGTATGGCAAGTGTCATTGTCCTGTTAAAACTAAATGTCGTCAAGAATGCGGGCTTGAATTTCAGGCAGCAAAAAGTCCAATATCATGGCGCGATAGCGAGCACCATTCACGGATATGATCCAGCCATCATCATTTTTGAAAAAATATGGAGCGATAATTTCTGTCCTGTTGAAACCAAATGTCGTCAAGAATGCGGTTTTCAATTTCAGGCAGCAAAAAGTCCAATATCATGGCGCGATAGCGAGTACCATTCACGGTTACGATCCGGCCATCATCAATTTTAAAAAAATATGAAGCGATAATTTTACCAGCCCATAAACCGCAACAACCCTTAGTTTACTCTGGGTATAATGTTAACTCTGGAACCTCTCACTTCTTGTTGCTTTTCAGCCTAAATGCGATTATTTTGTATAATGACCTCGCCGTTGAGCCAGACATGGGCCTAGTCACTGAACAAAATTTTGGTCGAAAACAGTAAATCTTCTCATTCTTAATTCCAAAATACAGTTGCGCAATTTGGAGACGTTGTTGCGGTGTAAAGGTCCATTTAGTCTTGACGGTGGACGGTAGGCAATCAGCTATTCCAGTTGAGGGTTGCATTTTGCATGTGTTAGAGGGAGATAACTACAGTTTGACGGTTGACGACGGTAGACTTCTGCAGGTTGCAGAATCAACCGTCTACCGTCAACCGTCAAGACTAATTGGACCTTAAGTCTTTTCATGATGAAATGGCAAACAATACTGAAAATAAAACAAAACAAATAAAGTTAAACACAGCTCACGCGTTATCTGTGAAAAACCCCGGTTGAAAAAAATACCTCTAGATTGATCTTCTGTTATAATAGATAAATGTACCCTCCACGTTGTACGAGTGCTACCTGTCACTACACCGAAAATCTTTTTCCCCCTTTACAACTCAGTAAAGGGGCTTCACTTTTTCGGTTACGTTACACTTATTGTTATTACGTTTTTTTGTACAACGTTCGGATTTTTTTTTGTATTTCTTTATACAAATTTTGACTGACACCTCTAGTTTTATTTTGGTATTGGATTTTTCACTTTTTTTGTGGCATTTGTTTTGTATTTATTTTTTTTGCTGCTGCATTGTGTGCCTCTAACATACTCGCATGTAATACAGATTTATGTGTCTTATTAAGCTTAAATCTTAACGTTTAGCGTTCATACACAATAACAGCAACAACACCACAACAGCGATGTCAAAAATTTGGAAAAATAACGCCTTTTGGTGTTTTATTTTAAATCACAATTCAGACAATGACACAACGCGACCAACGACTGTGAATGTGTTTGAAAATACTTCAAAGCAAAAAAAAAACACCAAAATGTTAACGTTAAACATATTAAAGTGTAAAATTGGTGGGTGGATTTAAATAAAAAACAAAATTTAAATAATAACAACTGTAACAACAAAACTTGATTGGACGGAAGACTGGTTGGCGGGAAAACAAAAAAAAACGTAATGGGAACCCAGCTGAATGCTGGGGACGGGCGAATGTCGCTGTGTGGTCACTTGAGTTGAGCATGACTTTAGCTAAACGATAAATCGTGAAATATTTTATAGTAATAACGTATTTTTATAGACATAAAAGGTAATAGTAATATGCAGCTTATAATTAGAGGATTTTGGCAGTTGGTGTGTAGGAATTCCGACCGGAACTGGCAGATTATACTGATTTTTATCAATCAGTCAATTCAAGTAATTAGCCATTCAATTTGGCTATCAAAATCGCTTAAATCCTGAATGAAAATAAATTTATTCCTCTCAGAATTTTCTTTTATCCTGAAACGTTTTTTAACCTAGTTTGTACGCCTACTAAAATCATGTAGACAAGTCTATATAAATGTGAAAGGTGTCGCGAAATTAATCCATAATGAATTCTTTGGGAAATTTTATTCGTATTCGTGTATTAGGGGTAAATGTTCCAAAGATGAGAAGTAATTCTGGAAACTATATAAAAGTAACCCTTTTTATAACAAGAACAAGTAAAAAAGTCGTTAAGTGTGGCTAGACAGGACCTTACCCAAACAATTTTTACATTTTTTGGGCCGTTTTTGCCCAAGCCTCTGTCCCTTATCTCATACAAATCATTTGAAAAAAATCGAAGACAATTTTCATATTAAAGTTGAATATTTCAAACGTGAGAAGTAGTTCTTGAAACTAAATACAAATTACCCTATTTATAAAAAGAATAAGTAAAAAAGTCGTTACGTTCTTTCAGACCGAAACTTTTACGAGTATAACTTCCACCATCCATAAACTACTAAAGCGCAAAAATGGTACCGTTTTTGGACGTTTTGTCCCAAGCGTCCATCCCTTATGTCAAGCAAATCATGTGAACAAATCGAAGAAAATGTCACGAAATTAATCGCATATTTATTCCGCCGGGAGTTTCATTCAAATAAGGGGTGAATATTTCTAAGGTGAGATGTAATTCGAAACAAGAACAAGTAAAAAAGTTGTAAAGTACGACCAGGCCGAACCTTATGTACCCTCCACATTCCTTACGCTACTTAAGTGCACAAAATGGTACCATTTCGGTCCTAAAAAAATTGGTAGTCGCATTATAGCATACCCTGTGCTTTAGAGCACCATGGTTCAGGCCATAATGGCGATAACCACGTAAAATCGACACTAATCTGGACCTTCAGAATCAACAAATAAACCGCTTGGTTAGAAATTTTCGACAACATGGTACAGTAAGACACCTTCCATATACCGGTAGACCACGTAACATCAACATCACGACCAGAAAAATCAACAAGAAGGCGTTCGGCACAACTGGGGCTATCGCGGAAAGAGCACAAATGTGGGCAGCTGAGAATGGCCACCACTTGCGGGATACAATTTTTCATACATAAGCCAAAAATATTCCCTATTAAACTATATAAGAAAAAATAATAATAAATAACAAACAAGCCACAACATCAGTAGTTTTGCGCCACCCTGTATTAATACATATAAAGATAATTCAAATTCAATTGTAACGGAATCCTCTGATGAATTAGCGAAAACAAACCAGTAAAATGTTATTTTTGGCGCTCACGTCTTTTATGCGGTTAGGGCTCAAATATTCAAAAACGTTAACTTTTTACCGAGGAAGCATTAGTACCTTAAAGGGAAACTTTCCCCTTCAGGGCCGATTTCGCACACTCACAATCCCAAACATCTTATCGCCATAAGCCATCAGCAAGAAAAATTTCTGGATCGTACTTTCCGGATACTTTCAACAGACAGGCTGTATTTTGTAGAACATGGCTAGATCGTAATAGAGTTTTATGACTATATCTTAAGACTATATTTAGTGGTTTTGCAAGCGTTATGACAAATTTAATTTACTAAACAAGTTTGACCAGAATCTTATAAACACTCCATGGATTCATTATTGAAATGGGATAATAAAAATGTTGATATCCTTTATATCCTAGTTAGTGCGGGACTCTGTTCTGGAACATTGAATCGCCTCACATCACATAGTCTACTCCATTATGGACATTTCATGCTCCAAGTTTGGTAATTCTGTTATCAGCCATCTCGTCGACGATTTCAATTGTTCACCCCGATTTTACGAAGTTAGACTTTTTGTAGGGGACCATGAAGGACAGATGTAATGCTAGAAATCCATTTAAGATGGAGCTCCTTTAGGCGAACATTAGTCAAGTTGCTTGCGAGAAACTGCCCGACAGCTTTATCAAGGTCTTGGGAGGTAGGGTCGACAGCGATTTTGCTAAGCAACTGTTGGCTCATATGAAAGAAATTAAAAATTCTTATTCGAATACACTAACAGCACTGCAACAACCTTTGGACTTACTGACCCTTATGTAAAATGATCTCCACATTGGCTTTGCCCCATCACTAATAGTTTTCGAGATATTGTGAAAATAAATTTTCGGCCTTTTTTTCATTAATTTGCCTAAAACTTCGACAATTCTTATCGTATTCACTTGGAAAGAAGCAATATTAATTGGTAAGCAATGCAGTTTGCCAATAAATCATAATAAAGGGTGGTTAAATTTTAAGGGCCGCTGTTGAATGTGAACCACACCTAAACGTCAAATTTTTTTCTGCATTTCATTTGATATTTCTCAATTCTAGACTAATTCCATTTGATCCATGGAAAGATACACAAGCATCACAAACGTCGTCAATGGTCAGAATGGTGTCAAGAAATGGCCACAGTGGATGATCAATTTTCGAAGAATGTCATCTTCAGTGATGAGGCACATTTTCACCTTAGTGGATTCGTCAATAAGTAGAATTGCCGCATTTGGGCAAATTATAATCCAAGAGAGATTGTCGAAAAAACAATGCATCCACAAAGAGTGACTGTTTGTTGAGGCATCATCGGACCGTAGATTTTCCAAAATGAGGCCGGGCAGGCAGTTACTGTGAATGGTGTTCGCTACCGTGAGATGATATCGAACTTTTTATGGCGTCGATTAGCCAGCAACAATTCAAGAGCTAAAGGATGAGATAATTGGGTACATTAACGGCATAGAACCTCAATTATGCCTCAGCGTCATCGAAAATTGGGACCATCGGATGGAGGTGTGCCGCCAAGGTCGCAGCGGCCATTTGACCGATATTTTGTTCTACACATAATTGAACCATACCAATATTATTATAATAAAAAGAAATGACAATAATTTGTGGTTTCATCGTATTCAAAATCAACATCAGCCCTTAAAATTTAACCACACTTTTAATACAAATTGATATTGTTTTCAATTTACAATTGTAACCCAATTCTGGAACCCCCTACTCGTTTTTGCACAAAACCGTAAAAAACATACTCATTTATAACTATAGACAATGGGGCAAACAAACACTCAATTTGGATTCAGGAGAACAATTTACCTAAAAATCAGTTGGTTTTGTCTAAAGGAGAGCTTTAAAGGTTATTTTTACAGATCAGTGTAATAGACGAAGAATATTTTTTATTATTTAAAAACATTTTGGTAGATAGAACAACATGTATAGGGTAATTTAGAATATTTAAAAACAGGTCAGTTGCAAAAATAATAGACAAAGATTATTTTTTTTATTGAATATTTAAAACATTGGTTTGAACCAACCTAATAATATCATTTTGAATATTTGAAAACAGGTCAGTTGCAAGTGCAGCTAATTATATTTCGTTTTAGAAGTTTCACCCCACATTTTTGTGTTGAAACAATAATGGAGTCCGATACACTCTCTAATTGCACGCAGCACGGTTATCTATCATCAGCTTTCGTTATTCATGGCCATCTTAAGCTCTTGGTCACGTCTTACATTTCCTCAATATTTTTCAAAAAATATCAATACAATTTTGAGCAGAATACCCCGTTAATTTTCCATACAAAAAAAAAGCCCACAACAATAAATTGACAAATTTAACAAAATATGTACATAATAACAATTTCCTTTTTAACATTCTGAAAATGAATTTCACCCAATATCACAATAGCGGCTAAGTACGGGTACATGTCTCACATTTTGTTTTGTTTCTTTTGGTAAAAATCACAAACGATTGTATTGCAGTCGGTCAAATTCAACAAACCTAAACCAAATTCTCAAGCGTTCAAGTCATTTTGAATAAAAATTAAAGAAGCAGAGAAAAAAGAGAAAGAAAACCCCAACCGAAAGCAATACAAGACGTCTGAAGAAAAGATACCCAGGCTGGTCATTCGACGAAAACCAAAAAAAAGAGAGAAAAAATGAGAATATGACAATTTCATTAGAAAATCTACTACGTCAATGTCAAAAATTTATAACAAAAGACTTGTTAAAAATTACATGACAAGTTTAAGGTAAATTGAAGAAAAGTCTTCGGCGTCGTCGTCGCCGTCATCATCATCGTCTTTGTCGTTGACGTCTTGTTGTGCTCTTAAGCCAACATTTTAGTTCAGTACGTAGTTTTTTTCAGCTTAAAGTCGTGAAACCAAAAAAACTATGGCTAAATAACTGAGAAAAAAGGGTAGAACAAGTTACCCGTAATAAACGGACAGAACGACAGGCATACAGAAGACAAACAATCTGTGTTACAAAGTAGGAAAAAGTGACTAAATGACTACATGCTTCACATTTCACAAAGCCAGTCCCAGCCGTGTGGCCAAAAGATGTGTTTTATGACAGCTCGGTATGTCGAGTCGGGTCGGTCTGGGGAGAAGAAGGCCAGCAACATATGAAACAATAGTTAAGTAGAAACCAACAAATAAACGAAATAGAAATGACCAAATAATAAAGACATACGTACATACTCGTGCACATATGAATATGAAAGAATGGTAACTGCATGCTGCAACAACAACAACAACCAGCAACAGCAATTGTGATGATGGACGTAAAAAAAATCAGGTAAGATATTTGTGCGTCGGTACGTGCCGAACGAGAAATGGTCTACACAGATTGCAGCTGTGGTCGAAAGGTAACAAGAGTTGTTAGTACACATAGAGAAAATTAACTAGAAATCGGTTTAAGTAAGATTTTCCGTTGCAATCAGGAATCGTAATGGATATTCAGTTCGACATACCAAAATATAATATATATGATCATCATATTGTACAAAAAAATCATCATATTGTACAAACGAAAAGATATTTCGTTGCCACAACTAAATAAAATAAAATAATTTATTATTATTGACTTTAAGCCAAACCAATTTTTGTGTCCGATTGTTTTAAGAAAAAATCTTCCATCATATTTTCCACTTATTCCACGACTTAACCCTCAGTTTGTTTAAGGTTACTTCAAGCGCATACATTTTTTGCCTTTAACAAATATTTTACATTTTTTTTCGTTGAACAAGTCCACTATTTGGATTTATAGATAAAAAATAAGATACTACGTAAGTTTTTCCGTTACTTTAGTTCCAAAAACTAAAAATTATCGAGCAACAGCTAACATCACAGGGCCTCTTGGTACCCCTCGTCAAAGATGCAATTAAAGATATCCAGATGATGCACAATGAGAAGCTTGAATGACACGGCAACATATAAGCAGCTACTATGTACCGGGTGTCCTTCGGGAAGGTATACTACTTTGTTTGTTTATAATTTTTGATTTAATGAGGATAGATATTATATTGATGAATCTTTTATCTAATGTCGGCAATTATGTATGGAATACAATTTCAGATAAATGTCCGCCTCTGTTACCCTCACAAATGCGAGCCCTTTTGACCACATTTTTCATTACACTCTCACACATTTCAGGCGGTATTTTATTTATTTCATCACGAATATTTTGTTTGAGTTGCACAAGCGTTTCTGGTTTGTTTGCATAAACTGTTCTTTTTAGATATCCCCACAAAAATAAGTCCGGAGCAGTCAAATCAGGCGATCGTGGAGGCCAATCAACATCACCATTCCTTGAAATAACTTGTTGTGGAAAGAGGTCTCGCAGTAATTTCATTGTAATCCTGGCTGTATGGGATATGGCACCGTCTTGTTGATACCACATGTTAATCAAGCCCAAAGCATGCAGTTCTGGCGTTAAAAAGTTTACAATCTTATCACACTATCGCTCCCCATTGGCAGTTACCGTTACGCCGTTTTGATTTTCATTAAAGTAAGGTCCAATGATTCCTCTTGACCAAATTGCACACCAGACTGTCACTTTTAATGAATGCAAATGTGACTGATGAATAAATTGAGGGTTTTCCATTGCCCAGAACCGACTATTCTGTTTATTCACATATAAATTCAAATGAAAGTGTGCCTCGTCACTCATTATGATTTTTTCATGAAAATCGTGGTTGTCATGGACGAGCTGTAACATCCTACTGGCATATGTACGGTGACGTAAATGGTCTTTTGGAAGAAGCTCTTGTGTCAACTGAATCTTAGATGGAAACAAATGCAAATCCTTGTGCAAATGTTGCCAAAGTTGTTCTTTGAAGACCAAGCTCCAAAACACAGAGTCGAATTGAGGTTAATGGATTTACATGTTTCGAACACTTTCTTGAGCAGCAGTAATGATGATCTCCACTTTACGACTGCCAAATATGAACCGTCAAGATTAATGTTTACCAAAATGGCGGCAAAACAAAGTAGTAAACCTTCCCGTCGAACACCCTGTAATTCAATTACGTCAAGACTTTGGAGAAATTAACGCCAGGTATTCTGATCTATACCTGCGAGTCTCTCGTCGCAGCATATCGCGAACACACGCTCGCATGTGTAGAATCGTCTATTCTACGTCACGAGGTTTAAACCAAACGTGGATTAAATGCAGTCAAAACACAAAACTGAAATGCCTGCAGTAGAGTCCTCAAACTTTATTTCACAAGGTTAAAACCAAATCTGGCTTAAAATTATCAGTAATGTGAACGCTTAAAGGTCTATAGTAGTACGTACAATACCGCACACAAGAATAAAATCAACTCTATCAATCTAGCGGTACCCGTTATATAAAACTAGAGTTCTCCACACAACAAGTCTAGAGTTCTTCACACTGCATTCAAAAATATCAAATTAATACAGTTAACATACCACTGTGAAAAAATAAATAAAAATTCTGCTAAAATGACACAGCGAACCGCATAACACAGAAATCCGTGTCAGGATTCTTTATTGAATTTTACTTCAAGATTCGTATGACTATTGTTAGGCTCTGTGGATCAGATCGAATAATAACAAATAGAGCATTAATAAAAAGAGCTTACATTCGGATAGAATAATCGAGGGACATGCAACTTCAATCATTCGGCTGGCAAAAGAAATGGGTTGTTGCAACGAGTCTGTTCTCTGTGTAGAGCCCTAGTTATCAAAAATATTCACACAACATAACATTTGACGGTTTTGTTTAACAAATATTGCAAGAACTAATTTACCATAAATTGATTTTGATTTAAAAAAAAATTGAATTTGTAGTAATTCTAGAAATCTTATTAGTGAGTAATATGTAAGCTTACGCTCAGATGAGAGATTCGATGGCACAACCGAGTTATTGTGATTCGGTGAACTCCAAGTTTTCCATCAGTATAAGCGAATGCTGGCACGTGCACTGGAACTATCAGTACATGGCAATTTAGAAAGTAAATTATAATAATAAAGTATATTAATATAAATAAAAATAAATTATATTTACTAACAAAAAGGTCAATTACGCAAAGGCATTCAAATAAAATAATACTGTTGTCAATTCATGCAAAAGTAATATTTGGTTTTCTGTGGTGATTTCTTGATTTTGGCAAGCCGTTCGTGCGTGCCGTCTTCCGGTTTAAGAAAATGACACAGTACACTGAGATCCCAAGCATTTTGCAAATGAGATGGTGAATGCCCTTTGCCAAACCATACCCTTCAACTTTAAACAGCTCAGCCATTAAACTATTAGCACATGGAGCTTTATAATTCCTCTTGGCTTTGTAATGAGTATTCTTCGCCGTAATCAATAATTCATACTGAATCAACTTCACCAATAGAATCTTAAGCCGTCAATACGAGTAGGTATAGAAAAGTGTTAGCGATATATATTTAATACACTTACCGTATACTAACGTATATTGATTTTTTTCTCTATCTCTGCAGGATTTATTTTATTAATAGATCCATCGCTCTGATGTTTGACTTCTTGATATAATATTCGGACATGTTTTCTTTTCCTGCACATCTCAATCTTTCATACTCACGCAATCCCATTTCTCGTTTCTTTATTGGAAAAGGCTCATCTCATTATTGCTAGACGGCCGATAAATCTACCATGTAGCTCGTTTGCTTCTACCTGCTGCATTGTGTTATGGGCAGCATTCTTTGCTTTTGTATCTTTATTACACTCGTCACCGTACAATGGGTTCTGCGTTCCATCTTTATCTGGTGAGTCTCTTCGCTGATACCAGGTATTGATATGAATGTACTTAGTAGGGACATAAATACTGTTACACACGTTTAATGATGTAAAATAAAAAGTACTGAATGTTTTTGGACCAAATATTTTTTAATATATTTATTGATGTATATGTATCCAAAAAGAATCTACTTATTCGAAATGTCCGCCTTTTGCCTTTACGCACGCCTTAAGTCGCACTGGCAATAGCTGCACGAACCTCGTCTATTGGAATTGGCAATTGGCCACAGCTCGAAGCAAAGCAGTCTTAAGAGATCCAATGTTGGGGTATCTTTTGTGACAAACCTTGTCCTCTAAAACCGTCCACAATTTGTAATCCAATGGGTTCAAATCTGGACTGCCTAAGGTCCATTCTTCAGAGGAAATGAACGCTGGCAAATTGTTTTGAAGCCAGGCCTGGGACGTCTTATGGGCCGGCGCAGAATCCGGCTGGAAAGTCTATGGCTGGTTTTGGAACAGGGATTTCTTAAGAGGCTACACAACAGCTTCCAAAACGACTTCTTGGTAAACATTAGCCGATTTTTTACTCCTTGTTCGCAGGAATGCAGGTCAGTGCCCCATCGTAAGAGACATCCCACCAAGCCATGACTGAAGCTGTGTGATGCCCCTTTTCCGCCCTTGGGATCAGTTCAGATGCTTCCTTAGATGACCGCGAATCCACTCTATCATTTTGCTTGTTAAATTTGTCCTGCACGGTAAATATTTTTTCATCGGTGAACAAATTTTTCTGTGCAAGTTATCAGCGTGCTTCACCAAAAGACGTTTGCATTTTTCAATCCTTTTTTTTAAAGCTGCAGTTAATAAATGGCCGGTACGTCGTTTGAAAGTCCCAAGTCTTTTTTAATGATTCGACTCATGGACTTTTGCGTGATATTCATCTCACGGGCCATGATTTTCTGTTTTCAGAGCGGATTTCTTGATTTAACGGCTTTGATGGCATGCGGTGTTCGAACAGAGCATGGGCGGCCCGACCGGTGGCGGTCTTTTACATCTCTAGACGGTAGACGAACATGCGGCTAATCCCTAGTGGCCGGAGCGTTTTGAAAATATAGCTTTTTTCATTTCACACTTGAAAAGCGCTATTATAGCGATACGGTTCTCATTATCTGACCACTCCATAATGAAAGTTGATACAATTTTAAAATCCCGTTACAGACTAGGGCTATTGAGGTTAGCTTTCAAAACCCATATGACATTAACGGGGTATGTTCAGTTTACTATTGAAATGGGTGTGTTCAATGTTGTAATAGTATTTATGTCCCTACTAAGTATGTTGGCACCTCGGATCGCTCGAACTTCTAACATACTGGAAGCAAACCATCCGTCTTTGACACCGTTGGATATTTTTGGGATATTTACGAGTAAAAGAAAAACTGTACGTCAACAATCCAAGAACAATTTAAGAGCTAAAGTATGAAATAATTTGGCACATTAACGATATTGAACCTCCATTATGTCTCAGAGTCATTGCAAGTAATTACCGTCGGATTTTGGCCGATATTTTGTTTCACACATAATTCTAATAGATCCTTCTATCATAATAAAAAATATTACAATAATTCTTTCGAAACTTCGTTTAAAACTTACATCGTGCGTTTTAGTTGACCACCCTTTACTTTAATTATTTTTTAGGCGTAGCAAATTATCCAATTGGGTTGAAATTTCAACTTCTATACAGTCAAAGATTATTAAATACAGACAGGGTCATGTATTTTCTGAAATTCAAAATTATAATTCTGGCACGAAGAAGCTTGTTACGAGTACAAAATTACCATTATCCGTGGAAGTTGTTGGCATCAGCACACTGTCGTATAACCCATTTGAACATTGTACTACTGTAGGGTACTCGAAATGAGGCGAAATGTGTGAACGTGCTTTTAACATTTAATTGTTTACATGTAAAATAAAAGATCTAGACAGACTGGCTGAAAGACAACAATCGTCATAACCCCCATTCCCCCAATCCGTGTGGTGCTTTTTGGGTTAACAACGAATTTGCTTTCTAAGAACATTTTCATTACACTCACACGCGTAGCCCACAAAAAAGCGGTTTCGGATCATACAAAACAATCACAGTTTCATTTTCGGTTCAGTTCGGCTGTGTGTGGAACCTCAAAAAGATGCTATCAAAAGTGTCAAGCTTTTGCTTTTTTTGCTGGAACTTTTTGTCGGTCGGTTTTTTTTTGGAAACGTTTGAGTTCAGTTTTTAAAATCTCTTGTGTGGTGCGGCCGATGATTGAGTGCGTAAAGATGCGTAAGCCATTCGTTGTTGCCGCCGCCGTGGCCACTAGGCCAAGCGCGGTGAATTAGTGGCCAGCACTCGTATACGTGCGAGAATCGTCGGCTATTGTATTCAAGACCTTAATATATTATATCTGCATACGAGATAAATGATACTCATTATTACAACGCACTTGTGTTATGTCAAAAATGTCATTCCAGTGTAATGTATCTTGTGCGGAGCGGTCTCTTTTTTCTTCGTTCCAACTTTTCTAAACATCAACAGTTCTTTGGAAGGCGAAGCAACCAAATACGAAAAAAAAACATTTTTTAGATGAAATGAAACTAAACCTCTGCAGAATAGACATACATGTGGACATTACATGTGCTCGCGTTGTTTTGTTGTTGTTGTTGCCGAAAATGTTGTTGAAAATAGAAAATTTGTTAACATCGGAATTGAGGTCAAAATGTTGAACATGTTCTATACACGTACCAGTACATGGTAATAATGTCGTTTTTCTATTCCTTTACAGCCTGCTGTTTTGTTGGCGTTCCGGTAATACTTTAATGAAAATGGCTTAAATAGTTCGTTTTTTCTGTGCTCATGCAAAGTTGTTGCTGTGGGTCTTAAACGGGCTTAAGTTGACAATAAATGAAATTAGTCCTCTTCGGATGGATGATGTAACAAACAAAGCAGCATGTTTCCGGGTATTAAGCCGAATTTCGTATTCAACATTGTTATGTATCTTTTTAATCCAAAGGTGATTTTTTTGAACAGAATAAAAAAACGTACAAAAAAGTTGCTAAATACGTAGAATTATATAAAATCCTTTTTTAATTATAGAAAACAATGTAACATACAAGTATTTGATAAAAAGTTAAACAAAATTCTAAGAACGCACTGAGCACTGTATTCAGTGGATTGTTAAAATATTTTAAATGCATTGCGTTTTTTAAATCGCAAGTACAAATATTTTGTCATATTAAATTAAATTTTTAAAGTAGGTCAACTGACGACTTATGACAACATTCACTTCCGAAGAACGTGTGATTCATTTAGAGATTTTATTTTAGTCGCTTAAATATTTTTCCAGTGCAATTATCAGCAAACGACATATGTTTCGAATGGGCTTTAGGTCATTCATCAATAAACAAAAAATTAGGGCATTCGAAAAGATTCTTTAACTATGGCTATACAGGGTCATTCATTCACGACTGGACAAATTTCTCCAGAGGATTCCTTGGCAAGGGAGCAAAATGGCAGCGGTTTGCAAATTTTTGGATTGGTGGTCGCAGGGTACTAGGGTAAAATTGCTATGTTCTGAATTGATGTTGAAAGAATGATGCAAATCTAAAGGAAAATCTTCTAGTTCACAAGATACATACAAAGAAAAAAAATATTTTCGGTTTAATTAAAAAATTCAAATAAAATTTAAAAATAATTAGGAATCCTGCGATAAACAATGTTGCATATTAACTAAAATATTCGTATGTTGTTGATCGAAAATAAAGATTTTAGTTGGAAATGTGGGTAATAATAAGTCCGTCGACGACGCTAGAAACAGTAAGAAGGGATATTTAAAGAAATGAATTAAATTTGTAGTTTAAAATTTATCAATAGCACCAAAACAGACAAGATGCTATAGAAAATATAAATGGGGATAAAAAATTGACACAATGGGCAAAGAATCAGAAAGTGAGAAAAAATAATATTACCTCAACACGATGGCATGAAAAATGGAAATGAGAATAAAGAGGGCAAAATATCAAAATGTGAAAAATTCCATATTTAATGAACAGGATAACAGAAAAAATATGGGTATAAAAGGGGATAAAAAAGTTCCAAAAAGTGAGAAAAATATATTGTGGCATGGAAAATTGAAATGGTAATATAAGGGAAAAAACGGGCCAAAAGGGAGAAATGTGAAAATGTGAGCACAAAAAAGATTTAATCAAAAAGATGGTATAGAAAATATAAATGTGGATAAAAAGGGAAAAACGTTCGAAATACGAGGGTTGCTATTTATATCTCGGGTCCTGACAATACTAGTGTTTCCAAATGCAAGCTGGAACTTCCATTGGTAACTTTGACATTTTCTAGCATAACTTCACTCATAACGTTTTGTCATTTGAGGGCGAATAGTTTTAATGTGTGTTGAAAAATTCATCTCAGTCAAAAAATGGATGATATTTTACGATTTTCGGCGTGGGTTATCAAGACAAGAGTGTTTAAATCAACTTGTTTTGACTTTTGGCGATGAAGCACCGCCACTGTTAATCGCTGGTACCAAGACTTCAGTTTCGGACGACGTTCGCTCCAGGATTTATTTCGTGTCCAACTTCGGTCACTTTGCCAGAAACCATCGATGCTGTGCGTGAACTGATTAAGCAAGACCGACATGTGACATACCGTGACATTGAGGCATCCTTGTGCATTAGTATGACAAGCGTCAATAAGATATTGCATGTTCATTTAGCCATGAAAAACAATTTGTTCTCGTTGGATGCCACATAATTAGACGAATGTTCAAAAAAAGGCTCGTATGGATTGGTGTAAAGAGATGTTGAAAAAGTATAACTTCTGTAGCTCAAAGGCAGTGTAAAACAGTGTCACAGGTGACGAATCATGGATCTATGTATATGAAACCGAAACAAAACATGATAGCGTTTTTTTGGGTATAACCGTCCATGTTGTACCAGTGCATTTAGTGGCAACGTAGGATGGTCAATTCTGAGTGGTATACAACGATCTGTTTACCTACAGTGTTCGAAGAAATGAGGCAAGATAATAAGAGAAGACGGATATTTCTTCACGACAATGCGAGCTCTTGCACATCAAACGATGAGCAATATTTGACCACTCAAGATGTTGAATTGATGGGCCATCCACCGTACAGCCCTGATTTGACACCCAATGACTTCTTCTTATTCCCTAGAATCAAGAAAAAAAATTTCACTCGATCGGAGTGGAAAAAGTGCTTCGAAAATTGGTTTGTGCGCATGCTAAAGTGAATTGATCTTAAAGGAGAGTATTTTGTAAAACAATAAAACCATTTCCAATGGTAAATTATTGTGTTTTTGTTTCCGGACCCGAAATACGATTATAAATAGCAACCCTCGTATTTAGCATATACTTCATCCACCGGTAGATGGTAAAAATATATTGGACTAAATGTCGTTACGAAGATTACCATTTAAGCGAGAATTAGAGCTTCCGACATGGGGGATACAAACTTGCTTAGCTTTAAAGTTGTATTTATTTTCTGTCAACTCAACACAAAGGATGATCATGATTGACAAATAACAATTTCAATCAAGTGTTAAATAATAAATTGACGAAAAACCCCATCACGAAAAAAAAACATCATGTGTGATCTTTAATAGCATTTGTTCGTTGATTGTCGATCTGCCGTGGTAGACCACATGTCAGTCAGTATCTAAACGCTGCTTCGTGCCTTCTTCACAGCTGACAACTCCACTTTTACACCACATCATTTAACACTTTTACACATGATTAAATGGAAATAAATTAAAAATACGAAGACCCCCCTCAAAAGCCGAAAAAATAGAAACTGTGAAAATGCTTCATGCGGTACCAGAAAGCAAACGTGTGTGTGGTATGAACGCCTCATCATCATCGTAAATATACCGAAGAAATAAACCGAGCGCTAGATACGAATAAAGCGGGTTAACACATTTTTACAATTAAACATTTTCAATTTCAAGAAGACAACATTTAACAGCCAACGCAATTTGTCTATTACAACATTACGAGCAATGCTGTGCCGATGATTAACCAACTACGAGCGAGTATATCTTTCTAACGGTTGCTGGATTGGAGATATTTTTCGTGTGGATGGATCTTGAATATGGTGGAGTAGGTACTTTGAATTGGTAGACAGCAAAATGCACGCTCACAATGAATGCTGCCTGTAAAGTGTCAAGAAAGAAGACCAGTTTTTTTTATTTGGTTGCTCTTGCTCCCCTGATTCTCCTTCAGTTGTTACTGAGGCCGTTGCCGGGCTGCTGCTGTCGTTGATGTCGTTTTGTTTGAAATGTTGCTGACAAACCACTTGAACATGAAATGAACAAACGAACGACTGCGGCGGTGGCATTAGACGACGCATATTCCGAAAACAAACTAAACAAAATTTAGCCAGAAGAAAATAACTTAAATAAAAATAATGATGACATGCGCCGAATCTACAATTGTATTGCGTCCAAATGCAACACCAACCAGACGTACTCGTAGGTCTCGTTCATACATCTAAACCTACATCTACGATATGAGTATTAGGGTGGAGTGAAAACATGCTTTTTTATAATTTGAAAAAGTTAACCTCGGAAAGAGATGTAGTCTGGGGTCCTAAAGAGGGGAAAAATAAAGAAAAAAATTTTAGGGGTCGCGCCACTCCCTAGAAATTTGGAAATTATCGCTATTTTGGCGTTGATTTTAGAAAAATCCTAAAAATTAACGACTTAACTTATTCGAAATTTAAAAGTTTGAGCTTGTTCAGTGCCCAAACAAAAGTATTTGAGGCAAATATGAGGATAATCGACTAATATTTGTAGCTTTGGTGGCGATTTCATTGTTCAGTCAATTTTCTGAAGAAGGGACGATTTGACTTATTTTACTTTTTGAAATTTTTGAACAATGAGAAAATTTTTTTTAAATTTTTTCATGCCCTTATTTCATTGTTTACGCTATTGCAAACATTTATTGACATAAAACTTTTTAGGATTTTTCTAAAATCAACGCCAAAATAGCGATAATTTCCAAATTTCTAGGGAGTGGCGCGACCCCTAAAAATTTTTTTAAATTTTTTTCTTTATTTTTCCCCTCATTAGGACCCCAGACTACATCTCTTTCCGAGGTGAACTTTTTTTTTTTGAATTTCACTCCACCCTAATGAGTATGTCTATGAGTATAGGATCCACTTCAGAGCAACACTTTCAACTGCAGAACAATTAAATAATCTAATTTTTTATTTTTTGGGAACAACTTTGGCCAATGCTGCGCCATCCTCAACACTTTCTGTACGAGGGCTGCAAAATGAGGTTAGAGAAGGTTAGGAAAAGAGTATTGCTTCTCCGACGAACTCTGGCAGCGACATTGCCACAGTGGGATGGCAAATGTGCTTAGCAAAGACTAGAGAATTGAATTTTTCTTTTTACGGGATTCCATAATTTGGCTTGGATATTGCCGCAGTAGAAAGTAGCTTTTTATTTTGAATCTCCTGCTCCAGAAAATTTGCAGTGTCCATGGCTTCAAATCGTCTTCAGACTATAGCGCATCTAAAGGAAATTTGAGTTAAGATAACCTTCGAGAAGTAAGTGAAAAGAAAAATCCCTTTTGTAAAAACACGATATTTTGGAAATAGGGGTCTAACTTCTGTTGCGTTTGCAATTTAAAACAGCTATAATTAACGTGCATAGAAGATTCGGTTTTTAGACCTCTAGCCAGTACAGATGTCGCGTAGCTCGGCTCCGAAGTTTGAGTTCTCAGAAGTAAAACAAAACTTATAATGATCGCCTTATCACAGTTTTTATCCGATGTTGATGACATTTATCTTTTTTGAAAGCGCAAGTCAGTAGTTACAGAAAATGTATCTACACATATTTTAGCGTCTAGTGTAGTTTAAGAGTTATGCTAAATCAAGGACAATTTTATTCCATTTTTGAAAGAACTTTAATTAGAATTTTTCATGTTAGGTCTAAGCAGTACATCCCACAGTTCTTAAATTAATCTCATTCGATGTAAGGGATAATTTAAAATCATGGCGATCGGAGAGGTTGCTCAGTAGCTGGATGATCAAATATCTACAATCTGTCTTTCTAAAACATATTACAGATTTTAATTTAGATTAAAAATATTAATCCAGGCAAAAGTTTTGATCGTTAAATTTTTAATTTGAACCAACTTTTGGATTTTTTTTTAGTGGAGTTTAAGAATATTTTACATACAAAAAAAGAAGTAAATGTGTACACAATTTTAACTTTTCGAAAAGAGATTCTACAGAGATGAGTACAGAAAAAACATTTCTTGGATTACTACAGAATTTCGATAGACAAAACAAATATTTAGATTGTAAGTTCTCATATGAATGCTAGTATTCCTTAACTGGGCTGGGAGAAAATTGGCGAAATGCCAAAAAAATCCTATATTTTTGATTTTTTCCAACATTTTTAGATCCAAGGATGAGCTCACCAAAGTATTTATCACGTCCAGTGTAACTCTCATAATTATTTCAGGACACAGAAATCTGTGAGGAAATGATCAATATTCAAAAGAAGTTTCTACACTGATAGGGATAATAAAAGGGGAAATCCATATCAAGGAATTGCAGTGCTGCTTTAGAATCGTGAAGGATCCATCTAGAGGTATTTTTTCAGAACAAAAAATATAAAAATTCAAATAAGTGTGGAATCTTTATTGGTAATATTAAGGGACATTTTATGGCATTTATTTTTAGAATATAATTTTCTTGAAATGTTGATCGCAACTACTCCTCAGGGTTTCCATTCTGAGAGTCTAATTTTGGATGACTAGTTCGAGCATTTGAATCTCATTTTGTTGCTCTTCAGCCCAATTGCGGCAATTTAGTTTATTGACTTTGCCGTTGAGCCAGAAATGGGCCTCATCACTGAACAAAATTTTGGTCGAAAACAGCGGATCTTCCCATTACTCACCGAACGCTCATTTCCATAATACAGTTGCCAACATTTGAAGGTAAATATAAAAAAATAAATGCCATAAAATGTCCTTTCAAATTACCAATGTCCTTTTTAAATTACAAATTCCACACTTTATTTGAATTTTTATTTTTTTTTTGCTTTGAAAAAATACCTCTAGATGGATTACCTTATATAAGCAATCCTGGTTGAAATACTATAGCAAGAGAACAGTCTCATAAATCGTATGATTTAAATACAAACATACTATGATCCTCACAGGCATAATATGATCATCACAACAATAGTATGATGCACATTTAACCATACTATGATCTCCACAACCATATTATGATCCTTACAAGCATAGTAAGTTTTACAGACAATCGTATGATCCTCACAACTATAGTATGATTCACACGTAATCATGTTATGATCCATACAACCATAGTATGATCACACACAATTATAATAAGATCCCCAAAGTTATTTAATAAAGTAGAATTGGGTTAAGTTGTCAACAATAGATTTGAATTATGAAAATTATTTAAAATACATTAAATTCAAATTAATAGGAGTGATTTATTTCAAAGTAGAAAAAATTACTTAAAATAAACGTAAGCGTTTTTGTCAAAAATATTTCAGGTGAACATTGCCAAAGCAGTTTGTTTAAGTTTGCATTAGATCCGTAACGATAATATTGTTCTAAAAAGCACATTGCTCTTAAAAACAAATTCAAATTAAGAAAAATTACAGTCACACAGTATGATTGCCGTAGTCATATTATTGTTCACATAAAACTCAAAAACAATACTTTTGACGAGCCAACCATAATTGTTTCTACAACCATATTTACTTTTTTGAAATTGCCAATAATGCTATTGTTACATTACAATAATATTAATATTGCGACAATCATACTATTGTCAAAATTTAATTCAATTAACAATACTATGGTTGCGACGAACATACTTTTATGGCGGAGAACATACGAGTATTCTTATTGCCGTGACCATATAGAACCCATATTATTTCTCTGCGTGTGGAGTTTGTTTGTGGGCAGTGGAGCTTTGCAAAAATCGGACCTCCCTTCGAACTCCGACTTAATGGTTACCGCTATAACTTAATTTTAAAATGAAATATTAAGAAAAACACAAAAAATAAGTTTTTCGCCGTGGTTTTCTACGAGAGTGGAATAATTATAGATGCCAGTGTCCCGTGTCACTGGTGCATACGATTTGCCACTGCTGCTACTTGAGAAATAAACCACACCACCTATACTTCAACTAATTTCTCCCACGCAAGTGCAATTAGGTCATATCATTGGATTATGCTTTAAGATTTTGATTGTTTTCCGCTTTCCGCAGCTTTTTCATTACTGCTTCCGTGTGAGCTTTAACCTTAGCGCTGTTTTCATACATTGGAGGATAAATACCAAAATATATTCAGATGCGAAATCTTGAGGAGAGATATCGTGATGTTGGGCCAGTTTTATACTTTTTCCATCTCTATATGTGACAGCGCATAGATAAAGGGACCTAAGGGTAAAAAATCAATTTTAATTTTTTTTCTTTTTTTGATGTGGACAACATCTGAGCATCGAATGAGACCGATCCCATGCCCCAAAAGTGTTCCCTCCCCGAGATATGCGCGTTTTATGAACGTGAAGTCGACGATTCAATGCGCAAATAGAAAGGGACCTAATCTTTAAAATGGCTCTCCTGAACAAAACTTTTCACTTTTTTTTTGATGTGGACAATATCTGAGCATCGAATGAGAACGACCCCATGCCCCAAAAGTGTTCCCTCCCAGAGATATGCGCGTTTTATGAAAGTGAAGTCGATGAAAGGGACCTAATCTTTAAAATGGCTCTCCTGAATAAAACTGGTTTTTATCCTTAGGTCCCTTTCTATTTTGCGCGTCACATATACACAATTTCGACACAGAGTTTTTCGTAGACTGAGAGCCGAAATATTGAGGAGAAATGTCTGAAGCAACAATGTCCTATCAAGAATTGTGTTTGGAAGTAGTATGCTTTTCCGTGGGACTTCTTAGCAGTTATAATGAGATTTAACTGGTGCGTCCATCTGCTTTTTGTACTGATGTCCCAGCTATCTTCTCACATTTTCCGTGAGGCTTCTTATTCCAGTTTAATCATGTCTCCTCATCCAACTGGGTTTTCTTATTTCTTTTCATTTAAACATCGCAATTTATCTACTAGTATGTATGTCGATCGGCATCGTTGCTGTCACGATGAAAGCTGATTTATTGTTTAACTTGTGTTTTTGGTCACTCAATCGGCAAGTTGATTTTCTTCCTTAAAGTTACGTCTAACCAGGCTTGAGCATCATTTAGGATCATGGAGTTTACAACTTTTGCTAGTTGACTCCTTCCAGTCGAGTTGACCTTTCTGATGATGATTTAATTCGGGTACCTTTTCGCTTGCGAATTTGATATATTCTATAAAATTAAGCCTCTTACTGAGCATAACTCCTAGGTAGTAAGGAAAATTCGAAGACCGAGAGTCTCTGTTTCATTTTCTTGTGGTGGATCCTAGAAACATTTGATGGTAACCTGTGTTGCATAACTTCCCATAGTCGTTTTTCTTTACTGGTTCTCTCCTACCTCGTACAATTCATTTGTGGCAGTTTTTTTTATAATTTGTTTCCACCACAAACAACAGACAAATTCTCATTTGTTTATCATTAAGTTCAGATGCAAGTGCGTTTGTCTGAGCAAATTGCGTTTGAACCTCGCATCTGTGTGCCGTACGCTGAGGGGCTTTCTATTCCTTTGATTTCTATTAATTTTTTTCTTCTTTTCGAAATTCACAGGCAGACATTGTGGCTCGCTCGTCGCATGTCTTGTCATGACTTGTATTATATTCTCTCACAAGATTTTCATTATTCCTAAATAAAAATTTCTTTAGAAAACACTTAAATTCGATGTAGTTTTCAGTTTAAATACAAGTATCCATTTGTTTCTGGGCTATGCGGAACGTTTTGTTCTATGGATGATTTGTCAAAAGCACACAACAACAAAATAAAATAATAGATATGCGTACGAGTGCTTATACAAAATATTGTTGATGAAATTGTAGTTCGAGTGCATCAGTTTTTTGTTTTGGAGGCGAAATACACTTGAAATTCGGCATTTCTCCGTACGCCGGAGATGTGTTGAAAACTGGCCTACTCTTAACACTTTATTCAAATGCCGTCACGAAATTGAACTTTAGCGTTAAGAAGAAAACATTACTGGACGGACATTTTGGTAGCTTGGAAAAATGTGTGGGCTTGTAGCATAGCACGTTCGGGATAGGGGTTTTTGGATGACCATATTGGATAGCTGGTCGCAGTAGCGACCCAAGAGAATAATGTTATAAGGTTTTAAATGTCAAGATCACTTTTATGTTTCGGAACATTTTTTATACAAATTAATAGGCTAAAACTTATGTCAAACACTTTTTAAGTGTACATGTCTCCAATAAGTATTGTTTCACAAAATCTTTTATTGCGACTGGACAAGGCCGGAAAGGTCCCTGTATATGTAGCAAATATGGAGAAAAATGTCGAGTAGGCGGTCACGTCGGTTGAACCGCCGATTACTTGCTTTGTTTATTAAACCAAAACTCAGAGAACGGGTAATCAATCCAGAGTTTTTTTTTCAATAGGGTTTTTTTTCTCAGATTACGCATGAGTTGTGTTAAACTTATTATTTTTCTTTTCAGTATTGTTTGCCATTTCATCTGAACGATGTTCCTGCGCGCCGCTGTTTCAAAGCTTGGGCTATTGGAAAGCTGGAAGAAGATTCGCTGTTTTAGACCAACGCTTTGTTCAGTGGTGAGGGCTATTTCTGGCGCAGCGGCAACGTCAATATCAAAATTGCCGCATTTGGGCTAAAGAGCAACCAGAAAAGATTCGAGAGGTGCCATTATACGCAAAGAAAACCACGGTTTGGTGCAGTTTATGGGCTGGTTGAATCATCGGTCCATATTTATTCAAAAATGATGATTTCCGGAACGTTATGGTGAATGGTACCTCAAATTGAAGCCAGTAATCATGACGACATTTGGTGCCACTTACCATACAGCTGCTTAAACACTGGTTGTATTGGGAGATCATTTTAAAGAGCTGCTAGTTTCACGTTTTGGTCCGATGAGTTGGCCGCCTGCATCGTTTGATATCACACATTTTGAATATTTTTTTGGAGATACGTAAAGTCCAAAGACTGACAAACCTGCCACGATTCTGGTTACCGGCCAAAAGGCTCTTACGAGTCTGCCAAAACTGGATCCTCAAAATTGACACCCTGAGGCTTAGTTGCGGCCAACATTTCAAGGAAATCATATTAAAAAAATGGATAAAATGTCCTTTCGAATGAACTATAAAAATTGCGCACTTGATGTGAATTTTGTGCTCTTTTTTATTTTGAATAAAATACATCTAGATTGATCAGGCGATATGTAGGCGACGGAAGAAATAGCATAGTAGGTAAGGAGTCGTAAGAAAATAGGGTTTGCTCAGGGTGTGCTCCTCTGAAGTACCTCCTGGTACGGTTAAATATTCTAATCTCGGGAAAGAGCTTGCATATTTCAAAAGAGCACCTTCCATTATAATGACAATGCATGTCCGGGCATTGCAATGAGGGGTCTGCTGATGTATATTTTTATAGATTCTGAGTTTTTCAATCGTTAATGGAATTTTGCGTGTGACACAGTAGATATTTGAGTAAAATAGAATAGAGGAATGAAAACTGACTTTGAGGTACATAGGCAGTTGGTTTTTCTTCTTTTAATTGAACCCCATCTACAGGGTGGCGCAAAACTACCGTTGTAGTTTGAATGTGTAATAAATTTTTAAATTTATTTATAGTTTTATTTTAGAATTTTGAAATGGAACACTACACAACAGAACAGCGATCAGCAATTGTTAAATGTTTTAAAAATCAAGAGTCAATTGTTTTGAGGCAGCGTGCTTATCGCCGCTTTTTTAATGGACAACATGGTACAGTAAGACACTTTCCATGTAGCGGAAGACCACGTACGGTCCACGCGGATGAAAATATCCAAAGTGTTGTGGATAGTGTGCAGAACAGTCCGGAAACATCAACAAGAAGACGTTCGGCACAACTGGGGCTATCGCGGAAAGAGCACGAATGGGCGCTGCCGAAAATGCCACCACTTGCCAAAAATATTTCCCATTAATATAATATATAAAAAAAATAATAATAATAAATATCCGATAAATAAAAAAGTTATTAAACATTCAAATCGCAACGGTAGTTTTGCTCCACCCTGTATAACAACACGTTGAGGTTACATTTTTGGAGTTAACACAATTCTCTCCGGCTTGGCTCCAAGCCCGGTTCTCCATAGCACAGGGGTTGGCTAAAATACCAATGCACATGATTTTCTAGCGCTTACCTGTTTGGGAAAATACTGTGTACACAGTTCCCTTTTGGCGAGGGAAGAATTAAGGCAAGCATTACCTTTTCTTGAGATTTGCGTGTAAATCCACTGTCACCGCGATACTCCGATAACGTTCGGAGAAACTGCTCAAGCAACAGTTATTTAGGCTTTTGGTAACCGGTAAGAAATTACTACTTTCAGTTTCAACTCAACACAATGTGTCTAATAGCATTAATGCCTACTCCAGTGATCTGCACTATGTCTTCAGTTTGAAAAGGACTTTCAAAACAGGACAGAATAAAAACCAACTGACGTATGTTTTAAATCCTTTCGTTCCAAATACTAGTAGAAATGGGTCATGGCAGTCCATGCTTGCTTATAGCCCCAGTACAAAGTTACGACTTCAGTAGACTCTTATGTATACCATCACTTGTTTGCGGCTAAAAAAGCATAGTGCCACAGTATTTACACTTGAACTAATCCATACTTATTGGTTGTACATTAAAAATAAACAAAACATAGATACCTTGAGATATCATTAAACAAATCAATCACTTGTTTCACTGGCAGTAGGTACTCGTACTACTCGCATACACGACCACCATCCCCATGAACAGCATCACCACCACCTTCGCCATAATGATGATAGACTGAATGAAAGGCTTAACTAAACCCATCCCACACTAACCTTAAAAATAATTTGAAATTAATTACAATTTGATGTGTAAGTCAAACAATGCAAACAAAAGCGAAAAAACAACACTATTATTTTTTTCTCAAGTACACTGCAAAATTTCAACAAAATAATCTGAAAAAAATATATAAAAATTTTGCACAAAAAGTGTCTGACATTTTGCTATTGTTTGTGCGAACAACAACTGTTTTTGAAATCGAACACAGAAAATAATAAAAACTTAACATTAAATATACAGTTTTTTGCTTTGAAGTTAAAAATAACAGTAATCCGAAGAGAAGAGATTATAAAAATTTAAAAATGTTTATTTAAAGCTGTGGCCAAAATATGAGCACATCATTGCGCAGTTATAAGTATACCTATTTTAAAAATGGTTCAATACATTTATTACATAACCACAATAATGAATACTTCGGCTAAATATTTATTAATATGTATATTAGGTTGGTCCGATTTGTACGGCAAAAATATGGTCTATACTATTCCATCGATTAATATATAATATTAACAAATATTTTTTCTTAAATATTACCTTTCCAAAGTGACGTACAATAATACAAATATACATTACCAAATACATTACAATATAATGAGAATGTAAATACGACTGATACGATTCTCTAGTTTTAAATATTATATAAATTAGATAGTTACGGTTTTTGCTAAGCCTCAATAACTAACACTGTATAGAAAAACCGCAAAAGCCATGCCTGATGAATTTGGAAAAACCGGTGCTATACTCGACTATTCAAAATTTGTTTAGAAGAATTATTTTTGTTTAACCGGTTTAGAACTTAACTTGGAAAGAGGCAAATACTGATCACCAAACTGGTCTCCGATTTGCCATATTCACTCTAGTTTAGGAGGAATTCACATTATTATTTTCGGTTTTTATTGAGTAAAAATGCCCTTGACTGCTTTATTTATGAACCGAAAACTGAACCCGTTGTTTAGAGGAGAAATTGACTTTTCGTATTTTATTTCGGATAAGAGTTGTTGATCAAATTAAATCTTCTGCCGCAAACTTGGTGTTGAACAGTGTTATTTTGCTAAACTTTTCTTCAGAGTCGCAGGACATATCCTAAATACATGAACAAAATTGACTCTTTTTGACAAATGACATAAATATTGCCTTTCTGCTATCTACTCTTAGTTATCGAGAATGACACTTCAAAACTTCTTAAAGCTATTTTTAATGGCCTGAGGAGCATTCTTCAGAGGAAATAAACGCTGGCAAATTGATTCGTAGCTAGGCCTGGGACGTTTTAGCCTTATGGATCGGCGCAGAATCCTGCAGGAAAGTTCATGGCTGGTTTTGGAACAGGGCATTGTTATGAGGCTTCACAAAAGCTTCCAAAACGGTTTCTTGGTAAACTTTGGCCGATGTTTTGACTCCTTGTTCGCAGAAATGCAGGTCAGTGACCCCATCGTAAGAGACACCCCACCAAACCATGACTGAAGCTGGGTGATGACCCTTTTCCACCCTTGGGATCAGTTCAGATGCTTTCTTAGATGACGGCGCATAAACTCTATCATTTTGCTTGTTAAATTTTTCCTGAACGGTAAAAATTTTTTCATCGGTGAACAAAATTTTTCTGTGCAAGTTATCAGCGTGCTTCACCAAAAGACGTTTGAATTTTTTAATTTCTTTTTTTCAAACTGCAGTCAATAAATGTCCGGTACGTCGTTTGAAAGCCCCAAGTCTTAAATCTTTTTTAATGATTCGACTCATGGACTATGCGTGATATTCATCTCACGGGCCAGGATTTTCTGTTTTCGGAGCGGATTTCTGTGAATTCTTGATTTAACGGCTTTGATGACATGCGGTGTTCGAACAGAGCGTGGGCGGCCCCACCGGTGGCGGTCTTTTACATCTCTAGTCTCCTCAAACAGTTTTATGCATCGGTAGACGAACATGCGGCTAAACCCTAGAGGTCGGAGCGTTTTGAAAATATCGCTTTTTTCATTTCACACATGAAAAGCCCTATTACAGCGGTTCTCATTATCTGACCACTCCATGATGAAAGTTGAAACAATTTTAAAATCACGTTACAGACTAACGCCATTGAGGTTAGCTTTCAGAACCGATATGAAATTAAAGGTGTATGTTCAGTTCTACTAATGAAATTTGTGTGTTCAATGTTGTAACAGTATTTATGTCCTTCTAAGTATTGCTCCCACACATATGAAAATGTTCAAGACGAGGATATTCTGTTTACAACCTACTTACCGTTTTAATTCACACATTTCCAATCCTGGCTTCAAAATGCAGTCACAGAGACGATTCAAGAACTCACAAATTGACGAAGTGACAGTAATTTTAATCATATAATTTATAAAAGGATTACCTGGGACCTGCAAGTTTCCAGCTGATTACTTTATAAATATTTTTTATTATTTTTTCCACTGTGGGGTGAATACATGATCCGTGCTTGCTGAACTTGATAACCGTTTAACCTGTTTTACATTAGTGATATTATTCTGACCACACTTGTCAATAATTTTAATTTTTAAAGTGGATAATTGCTGCTATGTTTTTGAGCTCACCTGTTTGTATATTTTTTTTTTTAAATTCGTTAAATAATCTGTTCCTCAGTGTTTTAATATTATAACGTCCACCTCTGTTGTTGTTAAAACATTATGATATGGGCTTTGCACTCCGAAACGAAAGTGAAAATGGGCGCTGTTTTTCTTCTTTAAAAAAAATCAGCAGTTTGAGATTTTTTTTTGATGTGACTTGTTTTATTTGATTATCACATGGAGGCGGCAAAATCGCAAAAATAGTGTTTTGGTAGCAATTGTTATTGTTTAACTTCAACAATGCTGCGAAAACAATACAATATAAGTACAAAGAGAAAAAAGAAGAAAAACAAAAACACTAACAGATAAATTTAATTATAATGCCAATGACGCATTGATCACGAATTTTTAATTAAACTTGTGCCAGTTCGGCTTACCAGCGGGGTCTAGGCAAAAGAGGGAGCTGGGAAAACAAGACGAGATAAAACACAATCGTATCTAGATTTCAGCAAATGTTATTGCCTTACAAATTGAGGCTGCCGGACGGACAGGCCTTTCATTTCTCCGTCCGTCTGTCCTTCTACTAGCAGGTCTCTACGTTTTTTCAAGTGTAAGCAAGTCGGTTTGTCCGTTTGCCTTCCTTTCCGCTGTGTGTGTTTTATAGTAAAAATGAAAGTTAATTTCGATTTCGATTTTTGTTGGTTGTATTTCGTCGAACCTGGAAGTTAAGATCACTTGGCAGAGATTGTTTTATTAGCCCGCAAAATGCCAGACATAATGTCTGTGAGACGTTTGCCTATTGTTCACATGAAATACCTGTAATTTTCATCTTCATTTAGGTGCATTTTCTTAGTGGATTTTTTCCACAGCTACTTCTTTGTTTCACCTCATCTCTTATCTCGCAAAGTTTAAACTATTTAAGTTGTGTTTTTATGGATTCTTTCCATCTTTGTTTTTTTTAAAAACTTCCTCTTGTCCCAGCTTCAATAGACTATGACCCACAACAATAAAACCGGCAAAGAGATAATTTTTACCCAACCAGCCTGTGAAGATAGCCTTAGCGCATCCAGCCTTTCTTCCACCACCCACTTTTACAATTATTTCTTGACTTTTTACCCATGCCAGTCAGCCACTTAACACGGCGACTTGGTGGTGTCCATTAAACTGCAAAAGAAAGTGAAACGCCACCACTAAAACGTTCAATGACTTTATTACTTTTGAGCGCAACAACATAAGCCAGAGCCACGGCAGCAACACGAAAAGGAAAATGTTTCAAAAACGAAGAAAGAAAAACTGCACACTGTGTTGGCACAAAGCTCCAGGTTGTCTAACGAAAAGTGGCAAAATGTGCAAAATCATACATGCACACAATTCTACGTACAAATCGTAGCAATGAAAAGAATTAGTTTGAAATACAAAAGAGCTACAGCAAATGTTAAGCTCATGCTTAAGACAGATAGATATCCAACGACGCGAATGATTAGACAGGCTAAGCTTTTTTACAACCTGGTCGGTCAATCTATGTTTATGTCCCACACGCAAGTATTGGTTAATTTACAAGACAGCTATGTCTTGTACGTGCTACGGGTAAGCCTCTTGTGGCTGACTTTCTTTCATATGTGGCTAGACGGAACCTTAGCAGGTTATCAGACGTATAAGGTTTTTTAGACTTGTTCTTTTAAAAGTTGTTCCTTTAAAACTTGGTGTTTTTACCGCGGCTTTAATTATTATTGGCAAGTCCATGTTTGACAGAACAACATTTGTGAGGCCCTATGAACAGTTTTCCAATTCAGATTCGATAATTTCATTGTTTATGAAGAACCCAAGAGTCCATTGTTGAGGAGTTTGAAAGGAACCAAAAGAGGCCTTATTAAGACAAATTTTAAAAGTTAATTTATGCTAAGATAAGTAAGTAAATGTTACTGTTTCGGAGTAATCACATGGCGGCGATCAAAGGGACCTCATTTTCGGCGCTCGAGGGACCTTTGACCAATGGACTACAACCTCGAATATAGTCAAATGGTAAATTTAATGTTATTTTCGGATTCGTGGCGAAAGTTCTTGTTGGTTTTTAATACCCACATGCCCAGAGTAGTAGGAGGTCGATTTTTGAGCTCCTATGGACCTATATGGTCCTCATCCCAAAGTTGTCCAAATTCTTAATTATAGGAACATACTCGGATTTGTGAGAAGATTCCACCGTTTTTTGGATTCATATATGTTTTCAAACATTAAGGAACGGTTTTGGGCATTCAGACCACACCCACATATCTAAGCTTCATCCAGTCGAATCATATTCAGATTCTTCAGAAAGTCCCACTGTGTTTGAGTTCCCATACGTGACAGCGCATAGAGAAAGGGACCTAAGGGTAAAAAAAACAATATTCATTTTTTTTCTTTTTTTGATGTGGACAACATCTGAGCATCGAATGAGACCGATCCCATGCCCCAAAAGTGTTTCCTCCCAGAGATATGCGCGTTTTATGAAAGTGAAGTCGACGATTCTGAGCGCAAATAGAAAGTGACTTAATCTTTAAAATGGCTCTCCTGAACAAAACTTTTCATCAACTTTTCACTTTTTTTTTGATGTGGACAAAAGCTGAGCAACGAATGTCCCAAAAGTGTTCCCCCCCTGAGATATGCGAGTTTTATGAAAGTGAAGTCGACGATTTTTAAGCGCAAATAGAAATGGGACCTAATCTTTAAAATGGCTCTCCTGAACAAAACTGGTTTTTAACCTTAGGTGCCTTTCTATTTTGCGCGTCACATATGTACATGGTTAAGAGGAACTATTCTTTTCAAAATTTGTCAAATCGTAAAATTAATATTACGAGTATATTAGAATTCTTTTGAAGAAAATTGTCGTTTTTTAATGTATCGGGTGTTTTTTTCAGAACTGTGGTTTTCAAGAAGACATAAAACGCAAATAATTTATTATGTTTTAAAAATTATTTCGGGCAAGTGGCCGCGGCCGCTGGCTCGAATAAATTCCAGCCGAGACCGCCCAGTTTTTAACCACTTTTTGCAGCATTTGGGGCCGTGTGGCAACAATAACGCGTCGAATATTCTCTTTCAAGGCCCAGTTTTAAACCACTTTTTGCAGCATTTGAGGCCGTATGTCAACAATAACGCGCCGAATATTCTCTTCTCTTGTGCCGGGCTTATCTGCGTTATCAAGCGACTACACATAACCCCACAAAAAAATAGTGCAGCGGTGATCTTGGAGGCCACGCCACAGGCCCACGACGCGAGAAAATGCGCTCACCAAAAGTTTTCTACAAAAAATTGATTGTTTCGTTGGCTGTATGGCATGTAGCGCCGTCTTGTTGGAACCATAGATCGTCCACATCAATATCCTCCAATTCAGGCACGAAAAAGTTATTTATCATGGCTCTACAGCCACCCATTGAATTTCCGCTTCATTTTTTAAGAAATACGGGCCGATAACTCTAACAATGATAGTCGTCTATTTTCAATTATTTTAGTTTGTCTCACTACGTATTTAGTCTAATTTCATGAACATATGCATTTAATGTCATTTATTGTAACTAAATCAATGTTTTGAGGTGGAATAGGTTGCAATTCATATTCTTTCAATTTTACTTTTTCTTTGCAATGGACCACCAAAAATAAGCAAGTATAGATTCACTTCTCTTCCTAGCGAACCTGTCTTCGAATGTCATTATATTTTGACGAAATCGTTTGCCTGCACACAGAGAACATATTCGTTGCCACAACCGAATTTATTTGCCACCCGATTTATTGAGGTTGTCTGCACCTCGAGTATTTCGTCAGTACAACTGCATGTTAGTTGGTGCTTTGTAATATTCAGTAATTGGAAATGAAGTATCGGAACAACATACGCAGTATCCGAACTTCCAGAAAATTTTGGATCTAATAATCCACATTCCTCATTTGTTTAACGAAAAAATTTAAAAATTTCATAAGAGGTAAAATACTGTTTGCCTTTAAGTACTCTAAAACATAGTTACGGCAACGAAATACCTTTCCCGCGTTTCATTAATACGACAGATCAATAACCAATTAATTGTTTCTCTGTGTGTGTATCGTCTGTTTCAGTTGATATTTCTCGCACATAAAAATCGAAATGTGTATGCAGTCTGTGAATTTTCAACGACATTTTTAAAAGCTGATATTGCATTTTGATTCCCAACCGATTCCAACCTAAAAACATTAATAAGAAAAAATGTCCTAAAATTGATGCAAATTGGATTAAATCGTACCACACATCAAAAGAACATTAATTGTGCTAGCCAGAATGCTGAATGCTAGACATGATTTTTTTAAATGGCCAAAAAGTAAATCTTTTGGCTTACTAAATATCTTGCTGTTTTGGAACGGATTGATCAAATTGTACGAAACATGAGAGAACAAAATACGATCTATATTGTTAAGTCAATATGGCGTAGATCGGTACCCGATGCACAACCTCAGGTACGTATTGTATAAGTATATGTGACGCTCAAAATAGAAAGGGACCTAAGGTTAAAAACCAGTTTTGTTCAGGAGAGCCATTTTAAATATTAGGTCCCTTTCTATGTGCGCTTAGAATCGTGGACTTCACTTTCATAAAAAGCGCATATCTCTGGGAGGGAACACTTTTGGGGCATGGGATCGGTCTTTTTCGATGCTCAGATGTCCACATCAAAAAAAAAAGTGAAAAGTTGATAAAAAGTTTTGTTCAGAAGAACCATTTTAATGATTAGGTCCCTTTCTATTTGCGCTTAGAATCGTCGACTTCACTTTCATAAAACGCGCATATCTCTGGGAGGGAACACTTTTGGGGCATAAGATCGGTCTCATTCGATGCTCAGATGTTGTCCACATCAAAAAAAGAAAAAAAAATGAAAATTGGTTTTTTACCCTTAGTACCCTTTCTCTATGCGCTGTCACATATTCTGATCCATGATCAACTTTAGAAATAAGGCAAAACACTTTAGACAGGTATTTGACTATATCACGTTATCCGATTCTCGTCTGTACTTCGCCGTAGGTACACGCTCATCAATTCAAATGTGAATACGTATGCAAAAAAATAAAAAAGAAGAAATAAGCTAAAACCCAACTAAGCGGCAGCGGCAGAGACGATTGTTATGGCATAACTGCCGCAGTTTAGTTAGCAACTTGTCATTAACTTTTATTGTTATTTAAATGACGCGTCTTTTATAGAAAAAGCAAAAAAAAAAAAACAAGAATAAGCAGCCAAACGAAGAAATGACTCTAATGCCAAATGTACGTACAAATGCAATGCATGCATGCATGCATTTATGCAAAGCATGCATATTTCCCAGCCAAATGTTGTTTCACTTTATTGGAGGTAATACAATATCTTGACACCCTCAGAAGTAGGAAAAGAAACGAAGTCAACGAAAAAAAAAAATGCAAAATAGAAATAAAAATAAAATATTGTGCTGGATGACAATACGGTGGGTACGACGCTAGAGCTGGCATGAAGAAACTACGTTTATGCAAAAATGAAAAGTCATAGAAACTAACAAATTATGGTGACTTTTGGAAAAACTAAAAAGGTAGACAAGAAGTTCTAAACACTTGCAGATATTTTTCTATACATATGAAAACGTTTTAAGCAAATCTATTATGCAAAATAAATATTAGCAGCAATAAAGTCTTAAAAAATAGAGAAAACATTTTATGTTTTGGCTTGAAGAAATGAATGTGGTTGTAAGGATCGAGAACATAAATGGATAGTATGAAAAGCTTGCGCTCAAAATTTTCCATGACAAAATTAAAATCTGTAAAGGATGTTAGAGGTAAGGAAGTGAACCTGTCTTGTGCACCATCGACTGACGTAATGGCTCGAGCTAATTGAAATCACAAATTAAGGAAGATGAGATTAAAAAATTACAAACTGATGTTATTTGAAAATAAGTAAAAGAATTAAAAGTCAAATAGGATCAGCTACCCAAGATACTCAATACCTCTCTGTTTAGAGTTCAGTGCAGTCTGTCTGAAGTTTCAGCAGGTCGTACTATATTTGTGACTTCTGGAGCGGAAGGGATATCTTTTCTTGAGGATACATGAAAGCATTGACCGTTATGGCAAGATTGCACCAGGGTCAGTTTTAAGTCGAACTTTCAATGCTTTATTCAAGCTAGATTAAATTTGATGTTTTATGTTTACCGGCACGACTTCATATTGGAATGGTCTTCTATCGTATATGCGGTCTATGTTTAAAGTTGTGCTAGCTTGAGTGGGAATTGTTTAAAGTCGCTCATTCAGGGCCGCCATGTTGTCATGGTTGCTTGCACGCCTATCATGTCAGTAAACCCAGGCTCAAATCAGGGTAAGAACATCAAAAATTATTTTGTTTCTAAGTTATGTCAAACATTTCTATAAAATTCGATAGCCATTCTTAGGTCTCGGTATGAAAACTATATCGTATGCAGCTTACTGATTTGAAAGAAGTTTTCCTTCCCTTACTGATTTCATAGAATTTTCATCCTCACTTGGATGATGTGGGAATAATGTTTGCATAATGCACTATCGTAAATTTGATCACAATTGAAATTTATTTTCTGACATCTAGAGCGACAGAACCTCACCACGGGAGGGGCCTTTATGTGGGGCTATGGAATGAAAAAATATCTGGTATTCTTAGGCAAAAGGCTAAACCCTGATTGTAGGTTAATGCCGTTTTTTTACCTTAAAAATTTTCGACAGTCGACAAAGAATCCTAATTGCCGGTGTTCTGAAAACCCCAATTTGTTGGAAACTCTACTCATAACACTCTGTCCGAAATTAGGTTTAAATCGGATGTTATATGAGGCTTCTAGAGCTGAAGGTTCTGAAATCAGGAATGACCTTTGTATGTAAGAGCAATATGATTTTAAAGCCCCGGCTTCCATGTTTGAGTCTGAACTTTAATATAAGAGCTAACACGATTCCAATCCTCACTGCGTTTAAGAAAAACCGGTAATAAAGGCTACAGTAGGGCGTGGTCTACTATGAGTGAGATACCCTTAAACATTGTGCAATTCAGAAGATTCCGCTTTTTTGTCTGTAGACTAAATAGGTTACTTCTAGTTCGGGAAGCTCATATTTCGTGGGACAAAAGACTGGCCTAGTTTTATTAGGGTTGGTCTACTACTTGGAATTTACAATGTGGCCGTTAAATTGTCAGAAGTTTAAACCAGGAGGGAACTTTGTATGAGCGTTATTTAAAAACATAGCACGATATAGTTCAATTAGGTCAATAACGTTCTATGCTAAATTTGGTCGAAATCCAATGAAATATGTGACTTCTGAAGCTGCAGGTTCGGACCTATGTATTGAGGCGATAAGAAAATATAGACTTATATAGCCCAGTTTCACATGAAACATGTGAACGCGAACGGGCATAATGTGTGGCTTCCAAAGCTGCTAATCGGGAGGAACCTTTGTGTGAGGGATATTCGAAAACATGATCCGATATGGTGCCATTTTACAAGACGTAGGTGTCTGTCGATCGTAACGCTGCATGCGAAATTGGGTGGGCATCGGATGTTATACTTATAAGTATATGGCTTCTAAAGCTGCTTCAGAAAACGCAAAGGACTTTTATCTAAAGGCAATGTTAAAATATAAACCAAAATATATTTTTTTTGCAATGAAAAATTTTAGCGTGACTGGGTTTAGTTTAGCTCCTTAAGCTACCGATATTAATTGGCAATCCTCCATATGCACCTAATACCGATGTTACATTTATAAACATGGACTGGACAACTTTTCAACCTAATGTGGTACAGAAGAAAACTCTCTAAACCAGGAGGGAACCATAAAATGTCCTTTCAAATTACCAATAAAGATTCCACACTTGATTTGAATTTTTATATATATTTTTGTTCTGAAAAATACCTCTAGATGGATCACCTTATATAATGCTCAGGAAAAAATATTTTAAATTTCATTTCAATTGAACAGATCTCATACAAAAACTAATCGAACGAACAGTTGTTCAATTCCTTTTGTTTTATTTTGCTTCAGTACAA
Source organism: Hydrotaea diabolus (assembly GCA_963513945.1). Classification (NCBI taxonomy): domain Eukaryota; kingdom Metazoa; phylum Arthropoda; class Insecta; order Diptera; family Muscidae; genus Hydrotaea; species Hydrotaea diabolus. The sequence goes on from OY740720.1 coordinate 120,300,136, forward strand.
ATTAAGCAATTTCAAATCTCAAACCAATTGTTGTTAACGAAAATTACTTGAAATTTTCAATTAAAATTTCGTTCCCATGAAAAAAACGTAACAGTTTAAACTTAAAATTGGTGGTCATTTTAATTAAACGTTTTCAATTTTTATTCTACTTACTTTTTTTTATTTTCATACCTTCCCCTCCCACTCCTGTTCAATATTCAAATTGTTTTATAACAATCTGCTCGAAAAGAAACAACAAATTGTGTCCATGTCCGATATGCTCGCTCGCGTATTCAGTATTCATTGCTGGTACTAGTGGATTGGAACATTGGCGGACAACCAACCGCCACCGACCGATCCGACCACACACATGGCGATGATGGTGTGGAACTCTGTGAGTTAAGTTAGTTTGTCTTTATAAATTGGGTCAGTTTTGACTTGGTGAATGAAAGGCAAACAAGGCAGCAACAACACAAATATTGTCAATTAAATAATATTGAATGAAATGTTATTAAACAAAACAGCAGCAACAATTACTACTCCACCGGCCATGCCAGGGTCGGTGGGCGGCCGGATGGACGGACAGCAGATGCAAAATAATTCAAAAAAATATAAGCTTCAAGTTAAAAGAAGCAAAGTAATTAGTTGCATTTTAAATGAATTAGTTGATTTTATGGAAATTAATTAAGAAATGTATTGAATTAAAAAGTCAGTGTTTTTTGCTATTCATTTATAAAGTAGAGCATATCCATAAACCACACAGACAAGTGGGAATTAAAACAAATAATTACATTCACTTATGTAAACGTTTGGCAAATCAGGGATAGAATAGGTAAAAATTTACAATAAAACAAGTAAAAATGTTAAGTTTGGCTGTGCCGAACTTTGGATACCCTCCATCAGATTCCCAAATAAAACCAAATTTGGTGCGGAAGTGTGTTCTATATAGAAATCTTTATGTGCAAAATTTCATTTCGATAGGTCAAGTTTATGGTGAGTTATAGTCATATTATTTCTCAAGGTCCATTAGGCCGTTTGTATGGGAGGTACAAGAAATGGTGGTCCAATCTAAACCATTTTTACATAGATGATTGCGCCTATATTATAGAGATTATTATTTGCGAAATTTCAGTGATGCTCAAGAAACTGGACGGATATTTCCAAATAAAAAACTAATTTTTATGAAGTAGTGTCGATGAGGGTCTCCAACACCAACTTCCCGTAGAGCTATATATCCCATTTTCAATACCAACCATGCTAGGTTCACTACACATGTTTGTGCCAAATTTCAGCTCCCTAGCTGTTTTCAACATGGCTAGAATTTTACGAGGATCAAAAATATACATACTTTGTTGGGTCTCCGATAATTATTTCAAGGTGTTACAGACAGAATGACAAAACTAATATACCCTCCATTGTATGGTGGAGGGTATAATGAAAACATGTTATTGAAATGTTAAATTTTTTATACTCCTAAAAGGCATCGATACTTTTATGTATCGATAATTTTTATATACCCATAACTTTTCGAAACGTTTCTCTACGGAAATTTTTAGTATTGATTATCACGACCTCAGCATCGATACCAAAATAATTAGGAATGTTTTAGTATCTTCACATTTGCCCAGTTTCTGAAAAGCCGTTGTAATAATCAGGTGGAGTTTTTTTTTGGAAAAATGTGCCGCCCTTACACTTTTACGATGTTTAAAGTCTATGGTATGACCAGGAACTAGAATTGGTTTGGCACTTTTTTGCAACCTATTCGATACTTTTCCTCCGGGAAGGTATACTACTTTGTTTTGCCGCCATTTTGGTAAACATTAGTCTTGACAGTTCATATTTGGCTGTCGTTAAACCAAAGTGTTTTATCAAAATCAATCATCAATTTCTGTGACGATGAGAAAGTTACGTGAAATTTTTGGATGAAACAACGTTCCAACAATACTCATTACTTATCGTACAGTGAACGATTTCAAAGAAAGAGAGTCTGTAGCCGATAGGCCCAAGCTTGGACCACAATGTACTGGCAGATAGACCGAAAACATTACTACTGCTCAAAGTGTTCAAAACAATCCATCAACCTTAATTCGACGCAGTGCTCAGGAGCTTGTTCAATTTTGAAAAATGAGTTGCATTTGTTTCCATTTAAGATTCAGTTGACACAAGATCTTCTTCCACAAGACCATTTACGCCACCGTACACATGCCAATAGGAGGTTACAGCTCGCCCATGACAACCCCGATCTTCATGAAAAAATCATAATGAGAAACGAGACACATTTTCATGTGAATGGATATGTGAATATACAGAATAGTCGAATCTGGGCAATGGAAAACCCTCAAATTTTTCATAAGTCACCTTTGCATCCATTAAAAATGACAGTCTGGTGTGCAATTTGGTCAGGAGGAATCATTGGACTTTGAGCAACTCAAACAAAATATTCGTGATGAAATTAATGAAATACCGTGTGAAATGTATGAGAATGTAATGAAAAATATGCTCGAAAAGGGCTCGCATTTGTGAGGCTAACAGAGGCGGACATTTATCTGATACGAGTATATACCTTATTCATTTAAATAAACACCGACTCACTTTTCTATAACTCTTTACGCCAGTTTCGTTTTTGGACACTCGATTGGTTATTCCTTTATAAACTTTGTTTTTTTAGACGTGTGGTTTTCAATCTGGCCACACTTTTTTCGGAGTTGGTATTTTTCACAGCTTTCACTTGATTTATGCTCAGTTTGGTTTGCCATTTCATAATGAATAGACTTACTACTCCAGAACAACGTGTGCAAATCGTGGCGAATGGGCCCAAAACGAGATGGCCTCCGATCCGTATTTTTACAGAAAATTTTGTTCAGCGATGAAGCTCACTTTTGGTTGAGTTGATACGTTAATAACCAAAATTGCCGTATTAAGAGTAAAGAAAATCCGCAAGCCATTGTTGAGACGCCGTTACATCCTCAAAAAGTCACTGTTTGTTGTGCTCTACGGGCAGAGAAAATCACTGGTCCATATTTATTTAAAAATGAAGCCGGCCATAATGTTAACGCTATAGAGCCATGCTTAATGACTTTTTCGTGCCTACATTGGAGGATGTTGACGTGGACGACCTTTGGTTCCAACAAGACGGCGCAACATGCCATACAGCCAGCGAAACAATCAATTTATTGAAGAAAACTTTTGGTGAGCTCAGTATCTCGCGTCGTGGGACTGTGGCGTGGCCTCCAAAATCGATTTAACACCGCTGGACTATTTTTTGTGGGGTTATGTGAAATCGCTTGTATACGCAGATAAGCTCGACACTATTGACGCTTTCAAAGAAAATATTCGGCGCGTTATTGCTGACATACGGCCCTTAATGCTGCAAAAAGTTGTCGAAAATTGGCTGGAATTTATTCAGCCATTGGCTGGAATTAATTCAGCCGCGGCTTCCACTTGCCCGAAATCATTTATTAAACTTAATGGCAAACCCTTATCTTTGTAATAAAGCTAAATTTTTGGCCATGTGAGTTTTATTTCCTCTTGAAAACCACTCATCTGAAAAAATACCTTTTATATCTCATTGGACAATACTTATATTCAATTGACTTATTAGAGCATTTTCTGATTATACTTCTCTTTTGTTGCCGCAAACTTTCAATGATATAAGTTTCATTAATCATTAAAAAGAAATGAATGAATGGACCGCAAAATGCATGAAATCATTTATAATTTACAATGATTTCGGTTTTTTATGTATGTTTTGTTTGATTTCTGCAATTTAAATCAGGTGTTATACAAACAATACCTAAAACAAAGCAACTTGTTGAAATTGTATGTTTTTATGCATATGAATGAGAGCTACTCCTTCCCGTATGAGTTCGACCGACTTTGTACTTTATAGCTGGCCAACGGTTAACATGTTTCCTTTCATTCAGATCTATTGTTGATTTTGACGAAACAATAAAAACTATGGTTAATTTATTATTGAATCATTGTTAACACACACATACATACAGTAGGCCATTCGTCGAACGTCCAAAATACTGTTTTGATTTAATAATGCATGCCACCAACTTCAGGTTGGCCAGAGGCCACCATGCCATTCAGGCCCGCTCTAAGCCATTGCACTGCAACAACACTCCAATTAAGTTTGAACAACCACCACGCGACTCCCCACAAACTCAAAACAAATAATTTATAATTATGTTTTTTTTTCTTCTCGGTTTGCACAAATATTATTGAACCCAAAATTTATTAATGTTTTCGCCAGTCAAGTTAGCATTTCATTAACCCCGGTCAAGTAAGTAAAGTGTAATAAGGCCTTATGTTGTTAACGAGTTGTTGCTGACGCCGTGCTGCTGATCCAGCTGCATTAAGCTACAAGTCCAAACAAAACTCTAGATAGAAAAAATGTACATACGTATTGGAAAAAATTTTAAAACTTCACAATATCAAATTACTTTATTTGTTTAAGCCAGACCAGCACAATTTTGTACAGGTTTTACTTCGGCGTTATCATTTACTTGGCTCGTTGCTGAGTTTGTTGCTTGAAGTTTATTTTCTTTTGCTTACTTTTTTTAAATGGCACGTTAAGATCTGCAATTTGTGGTAGTGACTTCCGCTGGGTTGTGGCTCTCAGGCAGTGAAGCACACACACGACTTGGTGAAACTTCCCCACCCAGCCCGTGCTGTACTCTGAGATTATTTATTGATTCCGCCCTGACAGTTTGCCACAATTGAGGGTTTATTTATTTGCAGTCGTTAAAACTTTAGACTTCGTCGTTTATAAAGTGTTAAAAATCACCTTTAGTGGCGATGATTTGTGTAACGATACAACAATGAGACGATATGGAGAACAAATTTGCATTTTTTGCCATTTGAAAAAAAACGTTTGTTGAATACTAATTAAGACTTCCTTGGCGCTGTGATAAGCATGGCGGCTTCAGCACCCGCACATCCGTTCTGGAAATGTCAGAAAGTCTTTTGTAAAAGTTCTAACTTTTTTGGATTTAGTTGGTGCCATTAATGGCTCATGAAGAGTTGAATAAAAAAAGCTGGGATTATGATAGAAAAAGGAGAAAACGTTGGATAAAACTTAACGAAGGTGTTGGGCTTTTAAGAGCTCTGGTCCACTTATGACTTACAATTTTAAATGTAAGCCTTCTAGACGCATCGGTGCTATGGTGGATACGCTTGTAAAAGAAGCGTACGAGTACTCTAAGAATATCACAAAATTTTCAACGAATGCGTAGTCTCTGCGTAAGCGATGCAATACGAGTAAGGACCACGTCTACTACGGCATTGACGAAAATTTTGAAAATCCAGCCCATAAATACACATACAGGGCGGCCCTTACGGCAATGAAGGTTAAAATGATGTACGTATGTATGCATCAAAACATAAACAAATCATATCAATTGAGAATAATTGGAGCGGCGCACAATGGAGCTATTTCAGTTTTTTCGTTAAAAAAAATCATATCCCTTGAACCTATTTAGATAATCGCATAATAAAATATTTTTTTTGCAAATGATAGATACAAGGGCTGCTATATATATATTTCTGGCCTAATAATGAAAAATGGCTTTATTGTTTTTCAAAGTATTCTCCAGGATGATTTATAAACTTTTGCATGCGCTCAAAACAATTGTCGAAGCACTTTTTCCACTCCGATTGATACACCCCCAAAACATGGTTTTTGAACACTTCAACAGCATTTTCTGGCGACGAAATCGTTGACCATGCATTTTTTCTTGATGTGCGGGAATAAAAATAAGTCAGTGGGTGCCAAGTCAGGGCTGTACGGCGGGTGACACATCAATTCGACGTTTTGGACGGTCAAAAAGGCACTCGTTTCAGCCGATGTGTGAGAGCTCGCATAGTCATGGTGCACAATGATTCGTCTTCTCTTGTATGTTTTTCGAAATTTTCCGAAGACTTCAGGTAAACAAATTGTGGTGTACCACTCAGAATTGACCGTCCTACGTTGCTCAAGCGGAACAGTCGGCACATGACCAGTTTTGCTGAAGAAACAGGCTACCATTTGCTTCGTGCTGCTTCTTTAACGAACAACATTCGTTGGACTTGGCTCGTCTTCGAAGACCCACACGGTCGATTGCTGTTTTGTTTCGGGCTCATACGCATAGATCCATGATTCGTCCCCTGTGGACGATCTTATAAACGTCTTTTGAAGCACCGCGATCGTATTTTTTCAAAATTTCGACACGATCCTATTTTTGAGCGATTGTCAAATTGTGCGGGATCCAACGAGAATATAAATGTTTAATGGGTAAGTGTTTATGCAATATCGAATGTATGCTGGTGGAAGCAATGTCCAAGGATGCCTCTATCTCACGGTATGTCACATGACGATCTTGCATTATCAGTTCACGCACGGCATCAATGTTCTCTGGCACAACGGCCGTTTTTGGACGACCTTCACGACCTTCGTCTTTGAGCGAGCGTCGGCCACAATTGAATTCATTAAACCAGTTTTTCACACTGCTATAGGATGGTGCTGTATCGCCAAACAAAGAATTAAGTTCATCGATGCACTCTTGCCGTGATAGTCCACGTCGAAAGTTGTGAAAAATGATCGCACGAAAATGTTCACGAGTTAATTCCCTTTTTTTGTTTTTTGACAATTTGTTTTTTTCGAGTCACTGTAAACAACACAAATGTTGGTCGTACGACAAAACGTTCTAAGTACGTTAATCTAAAAAAACGTCAAACTTTCTAATGGAAATGTCAGATGGCGCCATCTGAACTCTTTGTGTTGCCTAGGCCAGAAATATATATAGCAACCCTTTTAGCTACGGCAGAATGTTTGATAGTCTGGGGCAGAATGTTTGATAGTCAACTTTAATTAATTTGGGGCTTCTGTTCACGAATTTGGTTACGGTTTGCTATATTTTGAATAGAAGTGCCGCTAACTGATTTATTTGTAAACCGACTAAATCTTAAATAACTCAGTCAAATTTAATCGAACTGTAAAGTTTCTTAGCTTGGTGAACGCGTATTTTAATACGCTATAATAGAGTTAGAGTTATGAAAATACAACACTGGTAAAAAATCCAAAAAAGTTAAGCAGTTTTAAGTAATTTTTTATAACGAATATTTAAAATTTCTGTATAATTTTTCCTATATCTTCAACAATTCTTATCCGAAATAAAAGCGCTGCACATAGTGGAAAAGATCAATTTCTCTACTTAACAAAAAAATAAAGCAGTTAGCTGCACTTTTATTTAACAAAAACCGAAAATAACGGTTTATGTGAATATCTCCTAAACTAAAGCGAATCTGGCAATTTGGAGGTCAGATTCCTGATCCGCAGACCCAATTGACAAACACACATTTTGCCGCAAATAAAATGTTGACCAGTGTAATAGTTCAGCCTATGAAATGGGTGCTTGGAAAGGATGTAATGCTTGTAGGTGGTTATGGATTATTAAATTTAAAATTTGTCGAAAAATCAATTCTAAGGTAAAACAAAAAAATATTACATAATTACAAATTCTACATTTTTTTTAATTCTTTTTAAGGTGTTTATTTTTTAAAATTATTACCCAACAAATTAAAATAAACTACGATTTATTTTTAGTTATTTTTCAATTTTCTGCAAAATATTCATCACAATTCGTTAGAGAAGGTATATCTAGGAGATATTATTATTATTTTCTAACTCTATTTGACACAGGGAAGGAATAAGTGGTGGAAGATGCTGCACACAGGAAAAAAACAGTTGGAAATCTATTGGAACTACAATGATTCAGTTGCAAAGGAGGAATTTCTGTTACACTATTTGATTCGAAATACCAAAAGATGACATATATGATCATCGTACCGTACTCACAAATCAATAATCGGCTATACCAATAAAACGCAGGTGTTTTGGTGGTTGTGGCAATTAATAGTTTTGCTTACATTTTGTTGTTGAAACCAATTATTATTGATAATAACTGACACTTAATCAGTTTATTGGTATTTTTTTCAAAATAAAAAAATACCATTAACCTAATATTTTTTCAGTCAAAACTTAATTTTGTAAGCAAACACTTTTTTGCCTTTGTCGTAAATATTAATTTTGTCCGTTGATATTATTAATTAATTAATTATTAATTTTGTCCGTGGATTTTTAAATCTAAAAATTCTGTTCTAAAGGTACTACAGTTTTTGTAACTGAGAATTAAAGAGCACCAACTAACTTTTGTTTTTTACTGATTGAACACATACGGGTGCATACGTCCTCGATCATTGATTGGGTCGTATTTGTTCGTTGATAAAAACAATCGTCATGTTACCGTAAATGAAGAGCGTCCAACGAATAGATTGCTGAACACGGGCTCGTGGTGGTCATATGACCAAAATCGAATTTCATTCTTAAAATGTAACATTTGAGTAAAATTTAAATTTCTTTATCGTAAATATGTTGTGTTTTAATAATATATTGTGTCCTTAATGGAAACCCCTGTATATAGTCAAAGTAATAGACCGATCGTTTAAAAATTTTCAGAAAATAAAATTAATTATTAGCAATCTAGAATAGACGTGGTAAAATAAAACAAAACGGAGCTGAAACTCCCATTCAACAGTAAACTTTGAATGGCCATATCTCGTGAACTAGTGCCGAAATGATAAAAATCAGTATTTAGTATATAAAGGGTGATCGATCAAGAGGTATTTTTTCAGAACAAAAAAAAATATAAAAATTCAAATCAAGTGTGAAATCGTTATTGGTAATTTGAAACGACATTTTATGGCATTTGTTTTTTGAATATAATTTCCTTTAAAGGGATGACTCGCTCCAGCATTTCGACCGGTATGGCTCTTATGACACGCGTAATGTTGGCTTCCGAAACCTGAATCGTAGCTGGTTTGTCAGCATAGACTTTGGACTTTACGTATCCCCGAAGAAAAATGTCTAAAGGTGTGATATCACTCGATCTAGGTGGCCAACTCACATGTCCATACGTTAAACTAGCTGCTTTTCGAAATTACCTCTTAATAGATCCATTGTTTGAGCAGTTGTGGCAAGTGGCACCGTCCTGTTGAAACCAAGATTATGGGTTTCAATTTGAGGTAGCATAAAGATCGATATCATGGCGCGATAGCGAGCACCATTCACTGTTACGTTCCGGCCATCATCATTTTTGAAAATATATGCACAGATGATTCCACCAGCACCGATGATTCCAAACCAAACCTAGGTTTTCTCTTGGTATAATGGCACCTCTTGCGGCAGTTTTGTTTATTGGCTTTTGCCGTTGAGTCAGAAAAGGGCCTCTTCACTGAACAAAATTGTGGTCGAAAACAGTTGATCTTCCCGTTTCTCACCGAACGCTCATTTCCATAATACAGTTGCCAACATTTGAAGGTAATTATTTTCAAAAATAAATGCCATAAAATGTCCTTTCAAATTATTAATTAAAATTCCACACTTGACTTGAATTTTTATATATTTTTTTGTTCTGAAAAAATACCACTAGGTGGGTCACCCTATGTGATGCTGAAAAATTAAGCGGTTTACGTCTCCTCGTGAAAAACTTCATGTTGATTCGCAATCCATGATGGAGTAGCACACGCTTCAGCATGGTCGAACTTTATCTGTCCCTTTGTTAGTTGTTTTAGTTCGAACTGATTTCTTGCAGATTTGTTTCTCGGTGTTAGAAAGCAAGTATAATATTCTTTAAATTATTTTATTCAGAGAGGAAATATATTTATATCTGAAGATAAATGTCAAACAATAACAAACTTAAGTAAATCTCTAAAAATAACAGAAGTATTTCATTTGCTTTGCACACCCATCCGGTATGTGCCGATTTTCAAGCAAGATTCTTGGCATTTCCCCCTATTTAGATTCAAATGGGAAACGGGCAAATAAAAAATTTCAATATTCTCACATACAGCGTTTCACTTGACGTGATAATTGGTCATATTATGCAACATTGAAAATAAAGATGACTGTGTGCTTTTCAAATTCTCGCTCAACAATGTATCAAATAACCATATTTTTTTGCCATCTATCAATGGGGCTCATATAACACCTGAAGACTGTATGCTATGTTGTTGCTTAAGTTTCATATAACAATTTTTTTTATCAAGCCAGTCAGTTATTGCTTCTGTTGTGTTTTTTTTTTCTTTGCATATTTACGTACTCGTACTTCTTTAATTAAAGTCAACACACAATAAGTTCGCTTTGGATATGAGTTCGTTTAAGGTCTTTAAACTTTTTGTTTTAATTGAAAGAAGCAACGCTACGGGCTAACAGCAACACGACAACCCAACAATTTGCAGACATTTACTTTTATGATTATTTGAATAACACATGGCAAAGGGCGATAAAGAATTGCTTTGCCAAATAAAAGCGACGCGAATTGCCAAGTGTATGGCAAGAAGTTGAAAATACCTTTGATAAGCGGGTATTAGAGGATTCATATGTGTCTGGCTGGTGTGAACGTACCCTTATATTAGCCACTTAACTGCAAAGTGTTTAAATTGTCTATAACAATGTACAAGTAATATAATGCAAATGTTGACGTTTCATATAAGAAGCTAGAAGGAAATAAGTGGTGTTAGTTTAGTTATCAGTTTTCTACAATTTATAAGCACAGAGAACAGATATGTTGCCACAACTAAGTTTTTTTGTCTACCAAATATTGGTGGTTGCACATAATGTCCATGTATTCCATCCCTACAGCTGAATGTTGATTATGTTCACGGCAATTATCAGTAGTGGGAATTGACAGTATCGGTTGAGGAGACAAGTATTGGTAACCATAATAATTAGGACGATTATTAGAACTGTATTGGTTGTTGCTATAGGTAGTTGGCTATAAGGACTTGTTGAATTCGGTTGGCATTACCACGAGCATTTGTTAGTTGGATCTACTGATGCCTACAATTTATGTTGCGAAAAGTTTTTTTATTTCAAGATTCAAGATCAAAGATTTCAAAATATTCATTCAACTATTTAAATTATGTTCAAGTTTTTTTAAAACATGGTTTTTACTTTAGAATCTAATAAATTTTGTATAATATTTAAGATATAGAGATATAATTTATTCCAGGTGTAGTGCAAAAGTTACCTTTTTATAATGAAATTCGATTTCGGTCATATGACCACCACGAGCGCGAGTACAGCGATTTATTCATTGGACCCAATTTTCCACCATTCCTACACACATTTCGACCGGAACGTTGTCAATTTCGCTTTGGATGTTGTCTTTGGGCTTGTCTAAAAATGTTGGCTTGTTGGCATAGACCCCATGTGGCCCCACAAAAAGAAATCCAATGGCGTTACATCGCATGAACGAGGTAGCCATTTGACCTGACCATTTCTTGAGACAATACGTTCACCGAATTCGCTTTTCAGTAAATCGATTGTAACGCATGCTGTGCGGCTAGTGGCACCGTCATGTTGGAACCACATATTGGCGATGTCAAGCTCATCCAATTCTAGCCAAAAATAATTTTCTAAGATAGCACGATAGCACTCTCCATTGACGGTTACATTACTATTGTTTTCATCGACGAAAAAATACGGCCCAATCACACCTCTGGCATGAAAACCACACAGTATATTTTTGCTAATGCAATTGTGTCTCTTGAAGCACATGTGGGTTTGTTGCTGTCCAATAACGCATATTTTATTTATTGACAAAACCACTCAGCCAGAAAAGAGCTTCATAGCTGAAGATGATTTTTCGATGAAATTCTGTATTTTCTTGAAACTTTGCCAGAGCCCAATCGGAGGTTTGATCTTATAAGAATGAGGGCCAAGATATTTTCGCAAAATACTCCACTGTGTGAGAAATGCCCAACTAGTGCGAACTACGTGGCATCGACTGATTTGGACCATTTTGAACCGATATACTTACGGCTGCGATATTTTCGTCGTTGCGAGCAGTACGGCGTCTCTCTGGCGCCGGAACATTTGAAATTGAAAATTTGGACCCAAATTTATCCACTATAGCACGCTCAGACTGTCGTGTTAGACGAATATTACGGTCGATAATTAAAGTAAGCGCTCTACAAATTGCGACCACCGACTCAGAATTTCGGTAGTAATTTTTAATGATTTTCAAACGTTGCTCGTTAATGAACTTTACCATGATGAAAATGTTGACTGCGACTAACGTTTTGAAACTGAAAGATCAATAAAAATTTTTGAGGGTGCGTTGACATAAAGACACAAAATTGTTATGTCCCTATTGGAAACATTTAAAAAATCCACTCTTTGTCTCGATTTTGGTTTCTATTTTGGACATAACTTGTTCATTAACTTTTATATTTTTTTTTAGAAAAAAGGACATAAAACGGTAGTTAACCTTGAATATATTCCGATTTTATTTCAGTTGATCTAAAGTATACCAGAATGATAATAGTAGTAATTTTGTAGAGCATTTTAACCCAAGCACGACTATTTTATAAAACATTTATATAATTTCATTAAATAAAGGACGTACCCGAACATTTTTGCATAACATAAAAATACTCAAACTTCAAGTAAATAATTAGTTTTTTACTTTTTCTAAAAAGGACTCCTATCCACGGAAATAAACTCAATACGATATCACTTAAGACATCGCATATAAACTATCTTTTAACTAATTTTATATGGTATAGCGTTGTCCGGAAAAAATATATCAGACCTATGAGGACCGTAGTTTGCTACAGTCACTACTACAAAGAATTTATTTGTTGTCACCACTAATTATTGGCTCCAAAGTAATATGTACTTCATAATTGTTTAGTTGTCGTAACGACCAGTTGTATCAACCAATAGTTTCACTGAATTCGGTTCGCCGGACCGGAATTTGTTACAGTCACTACTACAAAAAATTTATTTGTTGTCACCACCAATTATTGGCATCGAAGTAATATGTACTTCATAATTGTATAGTTGTCGTAACGACCAGTTGTGTCAACCAATAGTTTCACTGAATTCGGTTCACATAATCGAATTATTGGCTGTAAACATCGTTCTATCATAGTAGTTACCATCTCATGGTAAGTGGGACCATGTAACCATCAATACAATGGATTGTTGGTGCTTACGAATTGGCCACTTATTTGTTTATATTTATAAGTATACGTATTTATTTATTTCAGATCTACTTATTAAATATTAGTAATGCTTAACACATGCTAAAAGTTAAGATAATCAACTAAAATAATAATCAAAACGTTAAATAAAATTTCAGATGAGGAAAAATAAAAATAAGTTAACATTTTCAAAAAATCATGAAAAATAATGGCTGATTTAAAGTGTAAACGGGTTAATTATAAAGGGTGGTTAAATTTTAAGGGCCAATGTTGAATATGAACCACACCTAAACGTCAAGTTTTTTTTTTGCATTTCATTTGATATTTCTTAATTTTAGACTAAATCAATTTAAACTATGGAAAGATAGACAAGCGAGCAACGCTATAAAGTTATTCAGGCTTAGTATGAAAACGAAAATCAATTTTTAGAAGAAAATCATCTTTAGTGATGAGTTACATTTTCACCTCAGTGGATTCGTAAATAAACAGAAATGCCGCGTTTGGGCAAATGATAATCCAAGAGTTATTGTCGAAAAAACAATGCACCCACAAAGAGTGACTGTTTGGTGCGGCAGCATTTTTTCATATCTTGAAATGAAATGAGTTTTTAAGTAATGCAACACTAAAAATTAAATACGGACCAGAACAAAGCAATTTAGGGAAATGCAAATTTTAATTCTGTTTGTTTACTAAAACACTCTACTCTGTAGATAAACCTGTGTCGAATATGGCCTCCAACTTAACACTTCTTTCTGAAAGCCTATCATCTTATCAGATAAATTTACTAGCATTTCTTTTTAAACGATTTAAGAGCTTCGAAAAACGTTTGTTATCATATTTTATCGTTGGATCTTACTTTAATTGAATTGATTATTTTCTCCAAAGAATATTTGCATGTAAATAGTTCATATATCAGCACACCAAAGACTATATTTATAATGTCATGGCTAAAATCAAATATTTTTTTGTTCAAATTTCGTAATGCATAGCATTCTTTAGCCAGTAATTGCTTTTCATGTCGCCTCATTTGAATTTCAATAGTTAGAAACGAAAAAGGTGTATATATTTCCCTTTCAATGGTCAAAGAAACCAAAACAAAATATTTGTAAAATCATTAATTAATTTCTCGGCTATTTAGGCTATTATTTCGACAAAATACAGCTCGAAACCTTTTTGTAAACACTTTCTCTTGGAACATGAAAAACACTTTACAATGAATCGACAGCGACAAGGCACGAACACCAAAGAATGGACACGAGCCCAAAAGCGTTTTATTTTCTATGCGGACCTTTGGTTCTTCTACATCTTCTGCTGTTTCTTTTTTATTTTACTTTTAAAGGTTATCAATCGTTATTGATTAAAAATTTGTATTTAACAAATGCTTGTTAAATATTGATGAAACACCTGTAGACTCCGGACTTCGTTCCAATGTAGCGCTGCCTGCACTTACCACTGCCACAGAATGATCCAATCGCTGAAGACTTTGAGGCATTCACTCGGTACTATGGATGACTTTGACTCTTGTGGTTGTACCGCCGCAACCATATCGCCTAAGTGTGATAGTAGGTGATAGCCCAGTCGGCCAGTTTGAGAAAGAGAAAAATCACTTTATAATCAAAACTAATGATGCCTTTAAAAGTGTATGCATATGTAGATTTTATGCGTGCATCCATTCTATTCATAAACTAATGGAGATTTTTTACCTTTACTTCATCATAGTTTTTTTTCGATGGTCTATGGAAAACTGGTTAAAAATGTGTAAATTGATTAATTTAAGGCGGTTAAGTAGAAGAAGAAGACGGCATAGAAAATCCCCTTTGGAAATAATTGAAATTCGTTTGTAATACTTTGCATTTCTCTTTATTAAGTACAATCAATTAATCTTATTGATAAGGTGTTTGGAAATAGATTTACAGTAGAACTATCATCATCGACACCACCGGCTAGTGCTGTGTTAATTCCGCTGGCATGATACTCTAAACCAAAAGCCTTGGATATTTATTTCACATCAATGGTATTTTATATATGAACATTTTGTGGATTTCTTAAAAAAGCTACAAATTGATGAGAATCGATTTATTCGAATGTGTAACAGGTTAAGAGATTTTAAGTTTCCCATGCGACGGTAAAAAGGGATAGATTAATACACCTGTTTTTTAGGTGATCAAAACAAATGCGCCTTTAACATTATAGAAAGAATCAAGGTTAGGAATTGAATTGGGGAATAATCAATAATGGCTTAGATGGCATCAGATTGCTAGAACGACGGTTGCAATTTGAATTACGAGTCCGCTTACAAAACAGATTCGCTTTTTACCATCTGAATAAATGTAGTTGCATTTACTGTCCCGTGCTTCCAATAGCACAACAGAATATTATTGGTGAACTAGAAGTGACTTCCTTTTTCCTACAGGGTGGCTGATGAAAGCCGCTACCAAAAATAAATTTAATAACTTTTTTCTATTTAATGCAAAAGATTTTTATTTTGCAGATTGATTTTTAGGTTTAACAAAAATGTATAACTGGGACACTAAAAAAAGAATTTGGATTGTCCGCCGCTATCACGCACTGGAGTCCGTAGTTTCGGTTCAAAGAGAGTATTGGCGCACGTTTGGCGACAATCCTCTGAGCAGATGGACAATAATGAGACTTGCTAACAATGTTGCCGATCACGGGACAGTCAACAGAAGACCTTCCCATCGAAACCCTTCAGTTCGAACGGAGGAAACAATCGCTGCTGCCATATAAAACAAACCAAAAGTTTCGCGAAAGGGTATAATCAGGCAGTAATTGCAGTCAAATATGCAAAAAGCTTTAAACTTATTTCCATATAAAATTCCAATGGCCAACAAACTGAAGATGACGAACACATGTTGAACTGTCTTTTCAGGTCTGACAAGGCTCATTTGGATTTAGTATAACAATACAGAAACACACAAAATTTTCGAATATGGAGTGCTTCCAACCTACAGATACTCCACGGATTTGCATCCACTTCGTGTCACAGTGCGGTATGCAGTTTCACCACGCTGCATTATCAGGCCGTATTTCGTCGAAGAAAACGGCCACGCCGTTACGATTACTGCAGACCGGTTCTTGAGCATGTTGAGAGAGTTTTTCTATCCCAATTAAGCCAAATGAGACGACACAGAGTTGAAGTTTAAGCAAGCTGATGCAACTTCTCACATAGCCTTGCCTGTTATGACAAAATTGCGACAAAAATTTCCCAAAAAGCTGATATCCAGAAACTCCACATTGCGTTGGCCCCCAGGTCGTCTAACCTTACCTAAATTAAATTATTTTTAAAACCAATTCAGCTATATTTAATAAAATATAATGAGCTTGAACATTAATAAAAGAAAAATGCTTTCCATACATTGCAAAAAAGTTATTTGAGTTCAATGTAGCAATATTTATCAGCCTCCCTGTAAAAACCCTCCACCATAAATTTGCTACACAGAATAAAACAAGTATTGCAGAGGTAACAATATTCGAAAAGCGTTATACTATTATAAGGAGTATATAAGTACAGTCAGTTTCTCAAAAACAGCTGAAACTCGTTTTTTGGGTATTGTATGTAAAACCAACGAAAATTCATAATATTCATGTACGCAATACGTAAATATCAAACATATTCAAGATCGACTCACCTTTAAGTGCACCGCTCTATGCAGAATCACCAGTTGATTCGAATTTACGATTTCTGTCCATCTGCTATCTTTTTAAAGCTTGTTTTTAAACTACAGGTGTGTACTTAATAGGGACATAAATACTGTTACCCACGTTTTATGCTGTAAAATAAAAATTACTGAATGTTTTTGGATCAAATATTTTTTAATATATTTATTGATTGAAAAATAATCTACTTATTCGAAATGTCCGCCTTTTGCCTTTATACACGCCTTAAGTCGCACTGGCCAATCGTCAATAGCTGCATGAACCTCGTCCATTGGAAAATTGGCCACAGCACGAACCAAAGCAGTTTTAAGAGATCCAATGTTGTCCTCTAAAACCGTCCACAATTTGTTATCCAATGGGTTCAAACCTGGACTACCTCAGGGTCATTATTCAGGTGAAATGAACGCTGGCAAATTGTTTCGAAGCCAGGCCTGGGACGTTTTAGCCTTATGGGCCGGCGCAGAATCCTGCTGGAAAATCCATGGCTGGTTTTGGAACAGGGAGTTGTTAAGAGGCTTCCCAACAGCTTCCGAAACGGTTTCTCGGTAAACTTTGGCCGACTCCTTGTTCGCAGCAATGCAGGTCAGACACCCCACCCCGTAAGAGACACCCCACCAAACCATGACTGAAGCTGGGTGATGAGCCTTTTTCACCCTTGGGATCAGTTCTGATGCTTCCTTAGAAGACAAAGCATACGCTCTATCATTTTGCTTGTTAAATTTTTCCTAAACGGTAAAAAAATTTTTATCGGTGAACTAAATTTTTCTGTGAAACTTATCAGCGTGCTTCACCAAAAGACGTTTGCATTTTTCCTATTTCCTATTTTTTTAAAACTGCAGTCAATAATTGCTCGGTACGTCGTTTGAAGGCCTCAAATCCCAAGTCTTTTTTAATGATTCAACTTATGGACTTTTGCGTGGTATTCATCTCATGGGCCATTTTCTGTTTTCGGAGCGGATTTCTGTAAATTCTTGATTTAACGGCTTTAATGACATGCGGTGTTCGAACAGAGCGTGGGCGGCCCAACCGGTGGCGGTCTTTTACATCTCCAGTCTCCTCAAACAGTTTTATGCATCGCTAGACGAACATGTGGCTAATCCCTTGTGGCTGGAGCGTTTTGAAGATATCGTTTTTTCCATTTCACACTTGAAAAGCGCTATTACAGCGATACGGTTCTCATTATCTGACCACTCCATGATGAAAGTTGAAAATTTTTTTAAATCCCGTTACAGACTAACGTTATTGAAGTTAGCTTTCAAAACCCATATTACATTAACGGGGTATGTTCAGTTCTACTATTGAAATGGGTGTGTTCAATGTTGTAACAGTCCCTACTAAGTAGTTGGATACCCTACTGTTACCTCTCAGATTCATCGCTCTCCTTTGAACACGGCCAAGTAACTCCAAGGATGATTTTGGAGCACCTGCCCATATATGGGTGATGTATTCCATCTTCGGTCTGATATAAGTGGTATAGATATTGAAAAGATCAGAAGGAGTGAAATATTTCTTGCACCGCTTTAAAAAGCTTATGCACTTGAGTGCTCCTTTCGACACTTCGAATACATGTCTCGCCCAACGAGCGTCACATTGTATTTTCATGCCCAGAAAATTAAGAGCTTCTGATTGTTCAATATCCGTACCATTGATAGAAAATGACAATATTGTTGGGTCAGCGAATCGCTTGTCAGACAACAAGCAGCACTGCGTCTTGCGCGCATTAAAATTCACTCGACTCGTCCAAGCGGATTCAGTTCCTCGTTCGATTGGCTTTTGCGATGACAATTAATAAATCGCAAGGCCAATCGTTGGAAGTCTGTTGGATTTATCTCGAACTTCCCTGTTTTCTCATGGTCAGCTGTGCGTTGCCTGTTCGCGTGTTGGAAAACCGTCTTCGTTGTTTGTTTTTACGCCGGCAAACATATCAAAAAACTTTGTTTATCATATCGTTCTCTGCTGATATCGATTGTATTCAAATAAATCGCAATACAATTTAAACTATCTATCATCTAAAAGCGATAAATTGAGGCGAGTCGAAGTTTGGCAGTCCCGCTAGTATGGTATAATTGCCGCAATCAAATTATTTTTATCATTACTATACTGTTTTCGCTTCAGCTTCAAAGTTTTAACCCGCTAACAAATTGGAAAATGTTCTCAAAACACTAGAGGCATCAGCTACCAGATTCTCATTTTCCTCCCTTCTCAACGGCCGATATCGCTTAGATAATAACAAGAATAATAACTATAATCGGATACTTGAGAACCAAAATCCGAGTCCCAGATAAGCACGAACTTAGGGTTTTTCATGTAAACTCTAATTTTTCCCTGATTTCAAATACAAGTACGTTCTTGTGTAGAAATTTAGCAATGTTTCAATGTGCTTCTTAAAAATTAATATTCCGAACCAAGTTCGTTTCCAACTTAGACTCTTAGACTAAATATGGTATTTGCATGTAAGTACTTACCCGTTGAAAGTCCATTTCTTTGCCCTCTATCGTATACGTACCATCAGGTCCACAACAGCTGGGATTTTGGTTGTTGTTTGTTCTTCATGTAACTTCTCCTTTGTCATGGAAAGTATGCAAGAGTTGGAGGTTTAATCCTCAGAACAATTCTGACAATTGTTAATGATTAAATACAGATTTATTGTTTTCTTTGTTTTTGCATAATTACTACAGAAATGTGTGCAATAATGCCATGCATTGCAGCCACTCGAACGCACAGAGTCAACATGCCGACCGGCATGCCTGAGTTTGTTTCTGGGCCCTCTCGAACATGTACAAATTGTGCGTACATGAATTAATAATTCTGCCTTAACAAAAATGAAGAAGAAAAAAATATAAACCACACGCACTCTCAAACTCACCCAGAACAATGTGCAATCTTAAACTAACGAACAAATTAAGGGTAAAAAGTTGAACAGAAGACGATGATGATGTTGTTAATGATGACGATGCTGATGATGAGGAAGAAGAAGCATAATAAGTTGCAGCAGCAGTGCTACAAATGGACGTACCAAAAACGACAATTGCATGCAATGCAAATTTCAAGTGCCTTTACCATTACCACCACCGCCATCATTCCATTCCGTCCATCCATCCCACTACGACCGGCAGCGGCAGCACACATCATTTGGCAGCTCTTGAAAAATCTTTCGAAGATTGAACTTCGCCCAGACCCGCACATGTACACAAAAACACTCATACACATGCTCGACACAACAAACAAATCCACTTGAAAATGCATTTTACAAGTGCTTGCCAATGGTTTGGTTGACAAATGAAATGTCAGACTAACCCGACCGACTGTCCGTCCGTCCGCCCGTCCATTCGTTCAACCAAATATGCACCTAGGCAGTGGTTCATACTATGCATGCAACTCGAAATTGTGTTCGATATTTACCACATGTGCGTGCAGAAGAGCCTGTAATGCTCGCCATGAAGGCAATACTGCAGGGCTAGAAAAGGAAAACTTTTAATGGGACGTTTGTATTTTTTGCATAAATAAAATTTAAATTTTTTTCGATTAATTACCTTTTTCTCATTTCTAATCCTAATTAAGAGAGGGTGGCTTCTGGTCCAAACATAGTGCATAAACAAAGGAAAACAGCATGCATTTTACTGATGACGTGTGAGGTTTTGAACTTATGTATATATAATGGGGAATCAGTATTCATTATTTTCCTAACTTAGACTGGGCGAATGTGAGAATTATCACAGATCTTAGACTTAAAAAAAATTAAATCAAGCAAAAGTGTAGTACATAATCAAATGAAAAATTATGAAAAAAGGGTGTGACAAAGAAATTAATTAAGCGACATAAAAACTAATAACTCATTTATATTATTTAAGAGGGCTGCTATATATTTTTCTGGCCTAATAATGATAATGCGAATATTTATCATCACAAATGGTTTTATTGTTTTTCAAAGTATTCTCCAGCATGATTTATACACTTTTGCATGCGCTCAAATCAATTGTCGAAGCACTTTTTCCATTCCGATTGAGACACCTCCAAAACATGGGTTTTGAACACTTCAGCAGCATCTTCTGACGACGGAAATCGTTGACCACGCATTTTTTTCTTGATGTGCGGGAATTAAAATAGGTTATTGGGTGCCAAGTCATGGCTGTACGACGTATGACCCGTCAATTCGACGTTTTGGCCGGTTCGCTGGCGCTGGTTCGCACCGATGTGTGAGAGTTCGTATTGTTATGGTGCACAATGATTCGTCTTCTCTTGTTCGGTTTTCGAATTTCTCCGAAGACTTTAGGCAAACAAATTGTGGTGTACCACTCAGAATTTACCACCCTACGTTGCTCAAGCGGAACAGTCGCCACATAACCAGTTTTGCCTAAGAAACAGGCGACCATTTGCTTCGAAGTGCTTCTTTCACGAACAACTTTCGTTGCATGTGGCTCGACTTCGAAGACCCACACGGTCGATTGCTGTTTTGTTTCGGGCCCATACGCATAGATCCATAATTCGTCACCTGTGGCGATCTTATAAACGCCTTTTGAAGCATCGCGAACGTATTTTTTCAAAATTTCTTTGCACCAATCGACACGAGCCTTTTTTTTTTGAGCGATTGTCAAATTGTGCAGGATCCAACGAGAACAAACCTTTTTTACGGCCAGGTGTTTATGCAATATCGAATGTATGCTGGTGGAAGAAATGCCCAAGGATGCCTCTATCTCACGATCTTGCTTTAGCAGTTCACGCACGGCATCAATGTTCGCTGGCACAACGGCCGTTTTTGTACGACCTTGACGACCTTCGTCTTTGAGCGAGCGTCGGCCACAATTGAATTCATTAAACCAGTTTTTCACAGTGCTTCATGGTGCTTCATCGCCATACAAAGATTTAAGTTCATCGATGCACTCTTGTCGTGATAATCCACATCGAAAGTTGAGAAAAATGATCGCACGAAAATGTTCACGAGTTAATCCCATTTTTTTGCCAAATTGATTTTTTCAAGTCACTGTAAACAACACAAATGATGGTCGTACGTCAAAACATTCTGAGTACGTTTATGCTAAAAATGTCAAACTATCCAATGGAAATGTCAGATGGAGCCAGGCAAAACATAGTGTTGCGACAAAATGACGCATCCAAGGTATAGTTCTATGTAAAATTTTCCAAAAAATTTGTTTGACCGGCTTGCACTGAGGAGAATTTAATTTCCGAACTCCGAAATTGTTCGACTTAGTCCTAGAACATCGGCTTGCCATCCAGATTTCCAGAAATCGCTCTGCAGGAGTCGCCATCGGCCTCCAGAATTTTGCATAAAGACCTCGATTAGAAGGATTTTTAAGTGGTGGTATGAACTGGCGTATTCTTCTTTGAAAATGCTGCCTTTAACATCATTTTGGTTAATTGTGAATGCTTTAGAGGCATGGTAATTAAAAACATGGATGGAGATTAAAAACAAGTACATGAACGATCTTTAGTTTCCGCGAGATAAAGCGTTATGCCACACAGCCCGCCAAGATCGTTAATCGGGTTATAATCCGTAGCGGCGATATTTATTGGACGCTCCGTAGCTGCGATATTTCGCCATTAGGTTTTGTTAATGAAACCGTAAAGGACCCTAGTCATGCGAACTAACAATTAACCATTCAGGCCATCAAGACGAACATCGAGAGATGGAGTCAAAACCCAATGCCATAGTTTTGGAAAATTGTGCTGTAAAGCTGCACTACTACGACGTCATCTGAGGCAGACACGAATGAGTATGTGTTCGATAAATAATTGCAATGTTTGATCTCTTGAATAATATGCTGGAAAATTTAAATTTTTTTTATATAATTTTTAAAAAAAACTTGGATTTGGGTCACCCTATGTAGAGAACAGAAAAACGTTGTTTTCTGGCAGGTTATGTTATTGAGGAATTGATTTTAACTGTCTGACTCTTTCTCCGCCGACTCAGCAGAACTGTTTGAGTCGCCTTCTTTCTCTGTGCGTGTCACAATCGATATATTGAGTAGGAGAAGATTCTTAAACTTTAAGCAATGCGTCGTCCTAAAACAAATTTTAACGAATGTTGGATATTATGTATCAACCCTTTCTGTAGTTAGAAGCGTCAGAGACCCCACGATGTATGTACCTTATTAAAAGTCGTAAAATTCAAGGACAGTCCGCCTGTGTGTCTGCTATGACCATCAAACAAATTAAACTTGGACCCTGAAAATTTCGTGTTTAAAGCTAATATTGATAAGCATTTTATTGATTTGGGCCCAAGAAAAGAAAAGACTTCTTTAAAAGGGACTTAAGGTAACTTGGAAAAAAGAACCCTTTTGGTGATATCTGCTCAAAGAAGAAGGGCAAATAAGATTCGGCCTGGCCGTATTATAGTGACGTTTACTTATATTTGTTTATTTTAAATAGTCATTGGCCGTCTAATGAGTTGACAATTTTTTTGTTAGAAAATTTCTGCTTGTCTGTTTCCAAAATATTTAAGAGTTTCTTCGAGATTCTCATTATCTTAGGGCTTTGCGCAAGCATAAAAAACTACAACGCTTACATGTATACACATCACTCAAATCGTTTTTGGAATTCTACATTTAGTCAAATGCCCTCTTATTTAGCTACCGGCATTAAACACATCATTTGATAAATTTGATAAATTGTTCAATTCCGGTCTCTTCTTCAACACAGAATCATCCCAAACGGTTCTTTAAGATTTTAATCGAAATAAATTTTATCAACACCAACAAAACAAAACAAACAACAAACTTTCTTCTAAAACAAACTTAACTTACTAGATTCTCCACCTTAACGTTTTTGTTTTGACAGATTCAATATTTCGGCAACTCACCGCAGTCCCACAAATCGTCACCACATTTTGCCAGTCAGATTCTGTCTTTCATTAGATTTCAGTTTTATCATTCACAGAGATATATTCTTTTATGGCATTCTGTCGTTCGTCATAATAAATGATTAAACTACAACTTAATTAGAAATTGATTTGCATGTTAATATGGCCTCTGGCCTAAACCATTAATAAATCGTTGCTATATTCGCCGGTATAGTTGGACATGTGGCGACGCTTCATTATTTCTTTCTTTCGTTTTGGATCGCTTTGGATCTTCAAAACGACGTTGCACGGTGGAGAGCCCTCATATTTGTTGGCAGGCTTCGTATTTTTACTCATACACTCACACACGTGTTTGAATATGCGGATTTTTGTTCCCAAACCGATATAATGTGAAAAATATTATTAATAGCCGTATTAAATATTTTTTGAGCTTAAATGAAATCGATTTGTTATGTGCGTTAAGTTTTGTTGCAGGTTATTGCTTTGCGCGATGGTTTGTAGCCCAGCAAACATAGAAGAATGGCAAACACAATAATTGTAGTTGGATGATCCGACAACCATCTCCTGTAGGCGATATATACCTGTAGAAATTGTAAATGGACTAAGAGTTTAAATGAAGGGATCTTCGTCGTATGAGAGGCGGTACACGACTATTAGACTAGTAAAGAGCCGGCTGAAAACAATCTGTTAACTAATGAATCAAAAAATCTGTGGTTTGTTCAAAATCTGCTCAAAATGCTTCTTAGTCGAAAATATCTGCCAGTGTCCAATAAACTATCTGAATCGTTGTCAATATATCAGCGATTATCTGAATATGTATTAGCTGATTAATATCGAGAGGATAGTTTCATTCAGTAGAGTATCCATGGACACTGCCTTAATTTTGATCTCAGTAGCTGTGTTCTTTTCAGGTTACTAAACAAGCATTTGTTCGAAATTTACCTGATTTACTAGCTAATCAATCTCAAGTCGCTTAACAAACAAGTAAGAGTTAACGCACATATCTTTCCAATAAAAATAAACAAACATGACACACCCTGCGTTGTAAAATGTATTTTTTAATTTAATTGTCGATGCAAGTGCTCTCAAGCCGTCTAATCCCAGTTTTATATGTTAAAGCAAAAGACCGAAACAAACAAACGGGCTAAACAGATAGGTTTTTTATGCATACAAAAAACAATCAGACTAGAAGAGGTCTTATCGAAGACTTCGTATTAAGGTCATCTGCCCGAGTTGGCAAAACTTAAACTGTAAATCAGCTCAACTTGATAGATCAGAAGTTTTACCAATTCTTACAAAGCCAGAGTAGGACAATTAATTGATTAAATGTATTTCATTGATTATTTTCTAATAATTTGTATTTTTTTATTATTAAAAAAACAATGTTGCCATATTAATCTCAATTTTGTTTAATGTTGCCAGATTACCATATTTCAAACTAACTAGGTAACTAGGCTATCGTTTAGAATTTTTTGCAATAGGGTCTTTTTTTCTTTTCAGCATTGTTTGCCATTTCATCGTGGAAAGACTAACACCGCAAAAAAACGTCTCTGCAACGTCTGTGCAACGTCTGTGCAAAAGTATTATGGAAACGATCGTAATTAGATCCGCTGTTTTCAACCAAAATTTTGTTCAGTGATAAGGCCCATTACTAGCTCAACGACAACGTCAATAAACAAAATTGCCGCATTTGGGCTGAAGAGCAACCAGAAGAGGTTCAAGGTTATACCCAGAGAAAACAACGGATTAATGCTGTTTATGGGCTGGTTAAATCATCGGTAACGGTTTTTTTGCTAGTTAAAATTGAAGCCCGTAATCTTGACGACATATGGTTTCAACAGAGGATGCTCAAACATGGGATCTATTGAAAGGTAATTTCGAAGAACAGCTAATTTCACGTTTTGAACCGGTAAGATAGCCGCCTAGATCGTGTCATAGCACACCTTTGGACTTTTTTTTGTTATAAACCCCTGTTAAACAGGCAAATGTTTGTAACTACCAATAATATTTGACCTAGACCAACCTTTAATGTACCGATCGAATCAGAACCACGATCAGTTTTCACTTAACGCTGCCTGTCTGTACGTCCGCCTGTCTATTCGTTCCCTATTTTACAGCCAATTTAATTACGATTTCAAGCTTGTTAATAGAATATAATCGAAATCGTCTCCCAATATAATTGGAGTATAACAATAAAATTTTTCCACGATGTCCAAAATATGTCCCTATACTTCTAATAATTGTCTATTTAAAAATGGTATCAAAAAACAATGAAATTTTCACTCAATTTCAAATGTGACACTTTTCTGAAATCTGAGTAAATATAGAGCCTTTCCAAGAACTAAAAAAAAGCTTTCGCTTTAATGCACATCGAGAAGTTCAGGGCATTATATAAACGGTACTGCCAACTTTTATAAAAAAAAACACTTGAATTCCTCTTATACATATATAATGTAGCCTAGCTTAAGTGCCATCGTGCAAGAGGACTACTCTAACAAAAAGTTTCTTCAATTTGATGGATTTAGACAACAGTTTCCAACCTACAACACTTTTTTTCAACAGAACGTAGAACTTTTCTTTAATCATTATTCAATTCCTTACATTAATTTCCTGAACATTGAACAGAACAAAGTACATTTACTTTATGAACAGTTTACTTAATTTGGAAGAGAATTGTACTAATACATCAATTTTAAAGAAAATTGGAGATCAATACTCGTATGATGAAAATGTACACTTATAAGTATTTAAAGAACTTTGTACATCAATTTAATGAAATTCAGTTGCATAATTAAGCTACAGTCATATTAAAGACTATGTTTCTATTAAACATTTCATTAGATGCAAACAGGGATGACTAATTTTTTTTTTTTAAATTCATTGTATACAAGAACTGATTGGCTTTATGCACCATAAACCGTTTGACTTGAAAAATTTTAAATTTGTAGTAATGTTTTTTATAAATACTACGAGGGTTGCTATTTATGTTTTGGGTCCTAACAATACTAGTGTTCCCGGATTGAAACTGGAACTTCCGTTGGAAACTTTGACACTTTTTAGCATAAGTTCACTCAGAACGTTTTGTCATTTGAGGCGAATTGTTTTGGTTACAGTGTGTTAAAAAATTCATCTCAGTCAAGAAATGGAATTATCCAATGAACATTTTCGTGCGATGATTTTTTTTTTCCAAATTTCGGCGTGGGTTATCGAGACAAGAGTGTTTAAATCAACTTGTTTCGTCTTTTGGCGATGAAGCACCATCAAAAACCACTGTTAATCGCTGTAAAAAGGAATTCAGTCACGGACGCCGTTCGCTCCAGGATGAATTTTGTAAAGGACGTCCATCTTCGGTCACTTTGCCAAAAACCATCTATGCTGTGCGTAAACTGATTTAGAAAGCCGACTTGTGACATACCGTGAGATTAAGGCATCCTTGGGCATTAGTATGACAAACATCAATACAATATTGCATGTTCATTTGGCCGTGAACATTTTTTTTCTCGTTGTATTCCACATAATTTGACGATGCTCAAAAATAAGGCTCGTATGGATTCGTGCAAAGTGATGTTGAAAAAGTATTCCACCAGTAGCTCAAAGGCAGTGTATAACATTGTCACAGGGGACGAATCATGCATCTATGTATATGAACCCGAAACAAAACAGCAATCGACCGTATGGGTCTTTCGACACGAGCCAAATCCAACGAAAACTGTTCGTGGAAGAAGTCATCGAAGCAAATGATTGCGTTTTTCTTTCGGTATAACCGGCCATGTTGCCACAGTGCCTGTAGCGGAACGAAGGACGGTCAATTCTGAGTGGTATACAATCATCAAGAAATAAGGAAAGATAAAAAGAGAAGACGGATCATTTTGCATTACGACAATGCGTGCTCTCACACATCAGCTGAAACGATGAGCTATTCGACCACTCAAGATGTCGAATTGATGGGCCATCCACCATCCAGCCCTGATTTGAGTGGTATACAATCATCAAGAAATAAGGAAAGATAATAAGAGAAGACGGATCATTTTGCATTACGACAATGCGAGCTCTCACACATCAGCTGAAACGATGAGCTATTCGACCACTCAAGATGTCGAATTGATGGGCCATCCACCATCCAGCCCTGATTTGGCACCCACTGACTTCTTATTTCCTAGCATTAAGAAACAAATGCGTGGTTAACGTTTGTCATCGCCCGAATCAGCTGTTGAAGCGTTCAAATATCATGTTTTGGAGGTGTCTCAATCAGAGTGGAAAAAGTGCTTCGAAAATTGGTTTGTGCGCATGCAAAACTGTATTGATCTTAAAGGAGAATATTTTGAAAAACAATAGAACCATGTCTAATGATAAATTATTGTGTTTTCATTGTCGGACCCGAAATATAAAAAGCAACCCTCGTATAAGCGAGTAATAGCATAGCTCGCTTAAAATCGCTGTAGATTATTCTTCAATAAATTTCTACCCAAAAATTTTCATTTTATAAAATAAGCGGGTTTTAGAGCAAACTGTCTATAGTTTTCTGTTACCAAAATGATTTTTGTACAAAAGTTCATAGTTATCACCTTAGCGACCCCTAAGAGAGTAACCATTAGACGGCCACGAAGTACAACGACAAGATTGATGTTAAATAATACTTGAATTTAATAAAATCGGAATATGCCTTAAAAATTAACTACGTCAATTTGAAGATTTTTTTTATCAAAGCAATGAATTTTTTCATCAATTTGATTTGGAACTTTTGATGAATCTTTTTTAAATTATTTTCTGCTCATATTTTCTTGCAACGTTTTGTTTCCACGGAATGCAATCGACGGTGGAGAGTGGTCGAACCCCGCTACGTTTTTACTTAATTGAGACAGAGTTTTTTGTGCAGTTCATTCGAGATCATTGGACATCGGATGTTATGCTGGGTTATCACAAATATGGCATACGTTTATTGTTGTTATAAATTCATTTTTTTGGAAAAAAAAGACGAGATGTTTGTGGTAGTAAACAATACTAAATATGATTACTGCATAATTTTAATACGCTGTGATAACATTTTAATATTTATATGTAATGATGTTTGTGATTTTCAACTGATGCCGATGCCTTTTGGTGTTGTTTTTGTCGTTGTTGTTGTTCTACAACTGTCAAAATTCGTTGCTGCAGCTCCAATCGGTGGTTACAATGATAAATTGCTAAATGTCACATGCTGTGTCATAAAGGGAAATAAAACATACAGCCACATTCCGCCGTACGAACGGACGGATGGGCTGATGTGGACGGAACGGAACGGGAGACGGTACCACGTCCGTGCAAGTACAAAACTATGAAGGTACTCACTCACTCACTCACTCAGTGGACAGACGCACGTCCACTGGAGTGTTGAAAAGTTCGGAGAAGATTCTGCCGGTGATGTGAATGACTGACCGTTTGGAATACGTACATACCGCCTTTTTTATAATACTCGTATCTAGTTTTTTTTCATCTTCTTTTTTGTTACGTATGTTGAGCTGCTGTTCATATGCGTATGTGATGCTGATATGATGGCTCATTTTTCAGATGTTTCTGTCGCTGCTTCTTTTTTTCTGGCATTCGGTGAAGTATTGTTTAGACTTTTGATGTGTTGTTGCCAGTGAGTTTCGGTTACTGTCTGCTTTTATTGAAGCTAGAATTTCCTCATGTTGTGAACAATTTTAAAACTGCGGGATGTTTCAGTTAATTGGTTTATAAAAGTTGTATAAGTATATGAAATATGATTTGGTGTTCCTAGAAAGGGAACAATTGAATGCCTGCGTTAGGGGGCATTAGTGCGAAGTGGAGGTAATATGGAGCTATCAGCCAGATTGGAAAAAAGAATTTGAAACAATGGATGTTATATGTGAACCCTTTATGTCAAGCGAATGAAGATTTAGATACACATACTATAAGTATATTAGGAGCAACGTTTACTTACCCGATTTAGCACACAGAATTAGGCTTCTTTTGTGTTTATTAAATAACTTTCAGGATTAAAGATCAAAATAATATGAAATGTACGATCTTAATTTATTTCTTAATTTCAATAATGTCCACTCTCTAGAACAAATTATTTTGGTAAGTGTGATATAAGCTCGACCACCCAATGAGATCGATACACAGATTCAATTTGGCTAGAATAATCCTCGGCAGGGTTACCGTTAAAAAATTTCAGAAAGTCGCACGAGAAAAAGTTGAAAAAAGTGGCACAAAAGGGATATTTTTAAAACAAAAGTCACAAGGTTTTCGTAAGTTCATTTTATTAAAACAATACATTTAAATTTAATAAGAAAAGTAACAAACAACACAGTATAAACTCATTTGTATGAAATGAGAGGTAAAGTACACATTCAACCTTAAAAAACTATTCAACTTCCGACCCTCATGTACCCTCCACTATACGATAATATAGCGCAAAAAAGTTGCAAAATTGTATTGCATATTAATCGCCCGTGCAGGTTGTTTTTTGGGCCACTTGAGTCTAACCTTTCAGCAACTTTGCTCTTTTATTAGGGTAATTAGTGCATCTCAACTAACAGTTCCCATTGTCCATTCACAAAAAATTCTAATTTGTTTAGCAAAAACGAGTACTTTTTATCGAGGTAAAAACATTTTCCCCTTGGGCCGATTTCGCCCATTTAAAATCATAAACACCTTGTGGCATCATGCAAAATTTCTGAATACTAGGTTGATACGTTTGAACGATAGATCGTGTTAGAATTTTACAACAATCAAGATTATAATTACTTTATAGGGTCTCCGATCAATATTTCGCGCTGCTGCAAAAGGAATGACAAATTTAATATTCCCTTTCGTGAAGGATATAAAAAATACTAACATCAAAAGTCGTACATGGCACACGAGCCAACTTAAACTAGACTTTTGGGCTCCTTGAAGTTATGAACCGGGTTTTTAATATAACCAGATTTTAAAAATTATTTTAAATAGATTCGTTGGGTTTGTGGTAAAATTTTCAGAGCTGTGCGGCGGGACTTTAGGAGGTTGTCTTCGAAGCCTGTGTGAAATACACATACAGATGCTCTGACACACTAATACGAGTACCCAATGCCTAGCGTAAACGCCAGGTTATAACCAAATATAAACCAAATAATTATACGAGTAGTACTTTTTCCCCGGAGCAACTCTTAACCCCAAAAATAAGAATACGCGTATCTTTAAAAAGGAATACACACATTTAGAGTTGAGGAAAGTAGCAAAAATTTCAAAAAGTGTAGGAAAAATTTTAAAATTTGGGCCTTCCAAAAAGGGTCAAATTGGCACTTTAGTCGCACAACAGTAATTGGTCATAGTAAGCTGAGGTTCTTCCAGGTTCTTGGACTTTATCAGCTTGTCCTCAGTCTTACAACAGCTTCGCTATACTTCGTTCGGCTCCTGTGACTTTGATGTTCTTGAGCCGGGAAGGAAGGTTTTTTACAAGTTGTGGGCCGCCCTGGTGTTATGAAAGTGTGTGTGCACGCCAGTAACCCCAGGTTCACCCCATGTTTTCAGAGGCGGGTTTTTCCACCTCGTAAATGCCGTCGACTTAACGAGGAAGAGATTAATCTCTAAGCCATGTAAAAACTTCTATAAAAAATACATTAGCCGTACGAAGCCGGCGTTGAAACAGTAGTTCCTGGTCAGTGAGTATACAAATTTAATCGTGCACAGCACACTGATTCGGTAGTAGTTGCCATTTGTTTCTTAAATGAGTGTACTTACGAGTTTATATAGCTTCGTAAAGGAGGCTTCCGCTGTCTGTTATGAGTGCCATTTTTCGACGCCTAGGTTTTCCCTGTTGTTGGTACGTTCAACTTTTGCAGCACTTAATCTAGTGCTTACCTATGCTGCTACAAGGTAGTGGTCCGAATCGATATCAGCTCTTCGGAACGTTTGTACGTCCAACATGTTTGATGCATGCCGACCGTCAATCACGTCTTTTCTTCGGGTTATAGACACGTAGCCTTTGGATATCACGAGGTTAATATCAGATGCTACTTACTACTTATGGAAAAGCCTAATTTTTCTTTGATGCGGATTGTGGCCAGCCGTTCGTCTAGTGGGGTAAAACTGGCGACTAGATGGCGTATTCGCTCGTTGACAAAAAATTCACATCTAAATTGGTTTTTTCCACCATGCCCTTCCTCATTCTTTCTGGATTATTCTTGGACATCCGTCATCTGATACACGCAGAAAAAAACATGGTTACTATATGGTCACGGCAATAATAATATGTTCTTCGCAACAAAAGTATGTTCGTCGCAACCATAGTATTGTTTTTTTTTTTTAAATTTATTTTGACAATAGTATGACTGCCGCAATATTAATATTGTTGAAATGTAACAATTGTATTATTGCCAAATTAAAATATGGTTGCAGCAAGAATAAAAATATTGTTGGTACGACAAAAGTATTGTTTTTTCGGTTTTATGTTAACAATAATATGATTACGGCAATCATACTGTATGATTGTTATTTTTTTCATTTGATTATGCATGTTAAAACAATGTTATTGTTTCGGATCTAATGCAATAACAGTACTTTTCATTTGGAAATTAAAATTTTTTAAACAAACTGCTTTGGCTTTGCTTAACTGAAATATTTTTAATAAAAACGCTTACTTTCTTAAACTGTTTTTTCTACTATTAAATAAATCACTCCTTTTATTTAGAATTTAATGTATTTTTTAATAATTTTCATAATTCAAATCTATTGTGACAACTAAACCCAATTCAAATAAATAATTTTAACTCTCTGACTATGGTAGGGATCATAACATGGTTGCGTGTGAATCATACTATGGTTGTCAGGATCATACAATGTAAAACATACTATGGTTGTGAGATTCAAAATATGGTTGTGAAAATCATGGTATGGTTGTATTTAAAACATACTATTGTTGTAGGGATCACAGTATGGTTGTGAGGATCATAGTATGATGGTATTTGAATCATACTATTGTTGTGAGGGTTATAATATTGTTGTACCACAACCCTATACCCAACAACAGTATGATTCTCTTCGAATATTGTTATCCCAACCATACTTTTTTCCATATACCATACCAGGTGTATATCCATAAATCATTGTCCTATATACGTTTGTTAATTTATTTAACCTTTCATGCGGTTGGTTTTTGTAAAGTGGGGTGGGCGACAAACCCAACTTGAACTTTATTAACCTGAGACCAGGTCAACTCTCATACGTTAGCCGTTGCTTTGAGGGACGTTAAACGCTGTTGCCTACGCATAGGTATGTCGGACGACTTGCCATGTAATCAATAAGGATCGCACTAGGTTCAGAAGATGAACCAGTCAGGTAATCTACCTTACGACATTCAGCACCAATGACGTGCAATAGTAAAGGGTGGTCCAACCATAATGCACGATGTAAATTGTGAGTCACACCTTATCATAAAGTTTTTTGCCCAACATAATTTGACATCTTTCTGTTTCAATATTTTACAAATTCAAACATGGAGAGGTACACAATTGATCACAGCGTTGATATTGTTGAACCTTTTACGAATATGGCCGTTCAATTTAAAATGCACTTCGTAATTTGTTTGGTCTGCATAACTGACAAAATGTGATCACTGTGGATTCGTTAACAAGCAGAATTGCCGCATTTGGGGAAATGAGAATTCACGAGTGATAATTGAAGAGTCGATAAATCCACAAAGAATGACTGTTTGGTGCTGTCTATGGGCTGGCAGCGTTATCGAGATGCACTTCTTCGAAAATCAGGTCGGTCAAGCAGTTACCGTAAATGGTTTTCGCTATGCGAGATGATAATGGAAATCTTGTTGTCAGATATAAGGGATATGCACCTGGACAATATGTGGTTTTAACAGGATGATGCCACTGGCCACACAGCCAACAAAACAATTGCTCTTTTCCACGAAAATTCAATGGCCGTGTTATCTCACGTCGTGAAGATGCTAATTGGCGGCCACGATCATGTGATTTGACAACGTTTGACTTATTTTTATGAAGATATTTAAAAGAAAAAGAAAAGTCTCAGAGTTATTGAAAATATAGCGCAACGAACGAATTTGGCGGATATTTTTTCCTAATAATTGCCATAGGCCCTTCTATCGAAATAGAAAATATAAGTTAATTGTCTGAAAACTTTTTGTTTTATTTACAATTTACATCCTGCGGTTTTAGTCGGATCACACTTCAAAACATGGAGGACTTTTTATTAGAGTCTTTACAAGTAAGACATTACTTTTTTCATATAAAATGCACTGAGAGTAATAATAAAACCTGGTGGTGCTAATGATAATGAGTTGTACAAGGTGGGCCAAAAGTAACCATGGGGTTTAAAATTTAATAACTTTTTCCTTTCAAATTTTTTTTTTATCTTTTTTTTCAGATTATATTAAAAAAACTAATGGATAATGGAGAAATTCACAACTGAACTAAGAACCAGAATAACAAATTTTTTTTATTTAAATCAGCAAACAATAATTTTAAAGCAAACACATGAGTGATGAAGCTTATTTTGATTTGAATGGCTTTGTTAAAAGGCAGAACTGCAGGTTTTGGGGTTTTGAAAAGCCAAGAGCCATTCATCAACGCTAATTGCATCCCTTTAGGTGTACAGTATGGAGTAGGATCATATCTTCAATTATCATTGGGCCTTACTTCTTCGAAAATGAAGATGAATGTACAGTAACCGTAAATGGAGAGCGGTATCGGTTTATGATAGAATACTTTTTACATTTTGCTCTTGAAAACAGACCTGAGATGTGGTTTTAGCAGGACGGAGCCACTGCCCGCCCACACTGGCCGCGACACAAAGTTTATTTATTTATTGAATCTTTCAGGAAATGAAAATAACAATAAGTATTCAAATGTTGAAACTAGTTTATTCTAAAGGGTCTTACCAGTGTAAACAACCCATGTGATTTTAAGAAAAAATTCAGTATTCAAATTTTTGACACATTTACTAATTTAAAGTATAATAAGCAATATATTTTACTTGAAATTATAAATATTATAGTTGGCGGTGATTGTCCTCACATTTCTGTATCAGGATCAAGGTGTGTTTCTTCTTCTGAGGCGTACATGTCTTTCAAAATAAAGTAGAGACCTCTGGCGAGTGCGTTTGGATAGGCACTATAAGCAAATTTGTTTACGTAACTTCGGGAATAATCTCAGATTTATTCTGTGACGGTTTTAATATTAAGATCCTTATGAATATTCTCATTCCTTATGTACCATGAAGCTCCGACGATCATTTGCAGGATACTGGGTTGTCTTCTCTGTAGCTTATTGATATTGGTCGCGCATGCTGTCACTCAGAGTAGGAATCCGTATGTCCAAATTGGTTTAATAATCGCTTAATATAATAGAACTTTATACTCTAGTTGTAGAGTTGATTTATCAGCATCCGACTATTTTCTTTAGGGTTATTTGAAGGACCGAGTATATGTAAACTAGCCTGAGACAATCCTTCAACTCAGTGCCAACATTGTTGCAAAAATTCAAACGCTACAGCCACAAATTTTAAAAGATGTTATGGAAAATGCTCTAAAACGAGCCTATCATTGCGAAGCTAAAGTCGGGGGTCATTAAAGTGACATTATTTGTTGAACTTAGTGTAAAAAAAACCTCTTTTTATATTATATAATCTGAGAAAAAAATAATAAACGAAAATTTATAAAGCTTTTTAGCCTCATGGTGATCTTTGGCCAACACTGTATATTTTAAGGTTTTGTTGAGTGATTTTTGAAAAAATTATAGATTTTTAAAAAGCCTTTAGGTTTACTTGATCTTAATGTTTACATTTAGAGTTTTTAAAGTCGTGTTTCAAGTTTAATGAGTAATGAAGTTAATATTGGGCCAAATTGTATAAAATATTGTTTTTTGCTTAAGTTTATGTTTGCTTGAATTGCAGCTATACCTACATGGTGTAAAATATGTCTCCTTTTTATCCTTTTTATCTAAAAGTTACGTGTTTGAATGCAATTTCACTTTATTTTAAGTGCTTTCAAATGCTTCGGTATAATTGCTGGGCCCTTCATACATTTCATAACTAGAGTTTAAGCATGAAGTGTTGTTATAAATCATAGAGGCATATGGAAATTCTGCTGATAACAAGGCACAAATACATTACAATTGTTAACGCTAATGTTTATGGTAATATCAGTTACCGCGGCGTAAATGGGAAGTTAAATATTTACCTAAAGGTGTAGGGTAAAGCAGTAACTTGGTGCTAGATCCAAAGTATAAGTAATGGGGGTTTTAGTAATATTAATCGCATGATTTTTAAATAATAATTTTTAATGAAGAGAATTTTATGGTGTGTAAATATTATGTAGGAATTATTGAAAGTTCAGTGACACGGAGTGTTTTTTGTTAGTTCCCACCATGACTCTGCTTCCATGATTATCGCTTCTAAACCATTATTAAATAAATGAAATAATTTGCTTGCACTTTCCCCTATATCACGTCTCTTTTCCACACTTGTTTTTTTTATTTTTTTTTTTAGCCCCACTCCATCACGTTGTGGTGTAATTGCCAAAGATTCTTCACTTATGATATATTGTTGCTAATTTATAATGTATGAATTAAATCATCTTTTGTGAAAAATTACATACATAATCATCTCCCTCTCGGCCGATACATAAAGTAAAAAAAGAGCAAAAAAATGAAACACATCAGCCACACAAAGCCCAAAAGCTTAAATCCCAATATCAATCCATTCTCGTACAACATCCGTACGATAATCATGCCATTCGGCGTCCATTTGCACATAAGAAATTTCCACTTAACACAGGACACAAAATATAATTAATGATCACAATTTTCAAAATAATGCTAATGGATGTTGTACAATAATCACCCGAGAGGGAGACGATGCCTCCATGCAGACACATATACAGCCATGGCATGGCCAGTCGACCAGCAAAAAAAACAAGAAAAATCTTTGAAGTGGTCAGTGGAACAAGTGGATACACCGGTGATAAGATGACACACCAAAAGACTGGAGGTAAGTCAAAAAGTAAAAAAACGTGTGCAAAATTGAGACAAAACCTGAAAGAATTTCATATTCGGCTGTGTTGAAAGAAGACAGAGTTTGCCAGTCGGTGAAGAAAGAAAATAAAAACGGCAAATTTTACGACTAATTCTGGATACAGTATGCTGCTAAACAATGGGAGAGGAATGTGGCGTTACTATAATTTTGTTTCAAAAGAGGAAAAATACTACTTACGAGTTCCTAGGTCGAAATTGACCCACGAAAGCCACAATGATCACTTTACTAATATGATGTAAAAAAATCTGTTGGGATATCAGCCCAGCTGCACGGTTTATTCAAAAGAGGTCCAAAAATCCTGTGTTTTCTGAAAACCGGCATTTCGGGTGTTTTTTAAAACAATATTTTAAAAAAAACCGACTGTTGAAATTTAAAAAAAAAAAACAGCATTTACCAACATTTAGGTGTTTGCCTAAGAAGGGTAATAACCTTCCCAGTCATATTAAAATAATTGTCCCGTTGAACGGGTTCTAAATGTACACAGATTTTAAGTATAAGGTAATAATTGAATTTGTGTGAAAATATCAAAATTTTTCTGCTTCACAAAAAGACGTTTGCATTTTTCAATCCTATTTTTTTTTAAGCTGCAGTCAATAAATGTCCGGTGGGTCATTTGAAAACCCCAAGTCCCAAGTCTTTTTTAATGATTCGACTCATGGCCTTTTCGTGATATTCACGGGCCATGATTGTCTGTTTTCGGAGCGGATTTCTCTATATTCTTGATTTAACGGCTTTGATGACATGCGGTGTTCGAACAGAGCGTGGGCGGCCCGACCGGTGGCGGTCTTTTACATCTCCAGTTTCCTCAAACAGTTTTATGCATCGGTAGACGAACATGCGGCTAAACCCTAGAGGTCGGAGCGTTTTGAAAATATCGCTTTTTTCATTTAACACTCGAAAAGCGCTACTACAGCGATACGGTTCTCATTATCTGACCACTCCATGATAAGAGTTGAAACAATTTTAAAATCCCGTTACAGACTAACGCTATTAAGGTTAGCTTTCAAAAGCCATATGACATTGTAACAGTATTTATGTCCCTACTAAGTACATTGCCATCGTATTGTCAGATCTTGTAATGTCGTTAAACAAGTGACAAGTTTTTAAGAATACGGGCTCAAACTCCGTGTCACTGGACTTTTGGCTATATTTCTTGGCGGATATATGATAATGATTACAAAGAAAATTTAATTTCAAGAACATAAGTCAGTTGAACCGAAAATTGGGAAGTACATTTTTATGGTGGCTAACTAAAACACGAGCCGATTGCAGATTGTCCCATGAGAAATCAGACTCCACAAATCTAATTTCTTCGAAATCTAATGAAGTTTTTCGCTTATTGGCCGGTTGTAATGGATCGGGATGTATAGGGTGATCTATCGTCCAATTTTGGATGAGTCGTTCGATGAAATGGCAAACAAATCCGAAAAAAAGATAGACGGACTAACTCTCTAAGTTCAGCTTTAGCGCTAAATTATTATACCCTGTACCGCAGTGTGGTATAGGGTATCAATATTATCACTTCCGTGTCTTATAAAAATCTACAAAACTCTCTCTATCTCTCTCTGCTTAATCTCCCCAGAGTTTCAAACCCTGGGAAAGGCTCCAAGAATGTAAAATACTCAATATTTAAACTGTTCACTTTAATTGACAACCGGAACTACAAACGATACCGAAAAGCAAAGCGAAAAAAAAAACTCCAACACACAAAATACTTACGGAAGAATGAATGAATGGGATGGCATGGAAATGAGACTGAACCGCCGACAACAATTCAATTATGGGCCACTTAAACAATTATCAAACGCGCTAACAACGTTTCATACGCCGAGCATATCCTGTGGCAAGTAATACACATCCAGACCGACATATTTATGTAAATTAAAACATGTCGTATGGCTTGGAGCAACAACAATTCCAAATCCACTTAAACGTTTTTTCCTTTTTTTTCTCGAAAAATACAATATTTTTTTGTTTAAATTAAAACCGTACGCATTTAATGCATAACAACGACAATTTGTGCCCTGTAATTGTTTGGAAATGTAAAGCGCGTGATTTCGATTATCGATACAGAATATCGATTGGGATGAATGAGCAGCTCGGCGTGTAGAGGGAGTATTGAAATGGTGTTGTTAAATTGCTGTTAATTAGACATCCGTTTGGCTTAGTGGATGATGCCAGACCAAGCCAGACTGGCGGCGAGTGTGGAAAATGTACCCCAATTTGTTAGGGTTACAAGAGCAGAGAGAACCTTTTGAAATCACCATGGACGCCTTCAATAACTCTATTTATTGTTCTAGAGCTCGATACGAACAGAACAGACCTACTCCAATATTTTTTCAGTTTTGTTTTTGAGTGTGTACAGAATTTAAAAAAAAAATTAAAAACGAAATGTTTTGAATGAAACTTGTTGGAATATCCGTTTTATCTCCCGTTCTCCTCCCCCCATAACGTGCCGCTTGACATGTCAGAGTGACGTGTTGTGTGTTTCTGGGTTTCTAAGTGAGTTTTTGTTGTAATCAAGCTACAACAACAACAACACTGGCAGGAATACAAACTAGCACCAGCTCGGGGTACAACCAAAGCGACTTCTTAAGATTCAAGCCGACTTCATTCTTTTTTATGTGTGGCACAATTCATGTGTTCACTTTATTCACACTTATATACGAAAATTCGTTAAATGAAAATTCAAACCGAGTATGTTTGTAATAGATGAGGTAGAATTTGAAACTAAAGAACTTGAATTTCAATAAAAATTATTTGGCAATTGCTACACTGAAGAAAGTATTTTATAATTTTTCATTGAGAAAAATATTCTTATTAATATATTCATAAGACATACGATATGTTGTGTAGTTTTGGCCGCCTTGGTGGGATGGTTAGTGTGCACAACTTTCACACCGTAAACCCAGGTTCAACTACGGTTAAGAACACCTAACAATTTTTCAGCGGCAGGTTTCTAACTCTTCAATGCCGGCGACTTTAAGAGTAAGAGATTTATCTCTATGTAATAGGTAGAACATTTTTCAATAAAATGAATTTGCCGTTCAGAACTGGCGTGGAACAGTATGTCCCGGTCAGTGAGTAATGGGTGATCCATCTAGAGGTATTTTTTCAGAACAAAAAAAATTGTGACAACGCATAGAGAAAGGGTAAAAAATCAATTTTCATTTTTTTTTTTTGATGTGGACAACATCTGAGCATCGAATGAGACCGATCCCATGCCCCAAAAGTGTTCCCTCCCAGAGATATGCACGTTTTGTGAAAGTGAAGTCGACGATTCTAAGCGCAAATAGAAAGGGACCTAATCTTTAAAATAACTCTCCTGAACAAAACTGGTTTTTGACCTTAGGTCCCTTTCTATTTTGCGCGTCACATATATAAAAATTCAAACCAATCTTTATTAGTAATTTAAAAGGACATTCTATGGCATTTATTTTTTGAATATAATTTTCTTCAAATGTTTGGCCGCAACTACGCCTCAGGGTTTCCATTCTGAGGGTCCAATATTGGATGACTCGTTCGAGCATTTTGACCTATGGCTTCAATGACACGCGTAATGCTAGCTTCCAAAACCTGAATCGTAGCTAGTTTGTCAGAATAGACTTTGGACTTTACGTAACACCGAAGAAAAATGGCTAAACGTGTGATATCACTCGAACCCGGTGGCCAACTCACCTGCTCAAAACGTGATATTAGATGCTTTTCGGAATGACCTCTCAATAGATCCATTGTTTGAGCAGCTGTATGGCAAATGGCACCGTCCTGTTCAATCCAAGTGTCGTCAAGATTAGGGACTTCAATTACAGGTAGCATAAAGATCGATATCATGACGCGATATCGAGCACAATTCACGCTTACGTTTCGGCTATCATCATTTTTGAAAAATATGCACCGATGATTCCACCAGCTTATAAACCGCACCAAACCGTGGTTTTCTCTGGGTATTAAGGCATCTCTTGAACCTCTTCTTGTTGCTCTTCAGCCCAAATGCGGCAATATTGTTTATAGACTTTGCCGTTGAGCCAGAAATGGGCCTCATCACTGAACAAATTTTTGGTCGAAAACAGCGGATCTTCCCGTTTCTCACCGAACGCTCATTTCTATAATACAGTTGCCAATATTTGAAAGAAATTATTTTCAAAAAATAAATGCCATAAAATGTCCTTTCAAGTTACGAATAAAGATTCCACACTTGATTTGAATTTTAATATTTTTTTGTTCTGAAAAAATGCATCTAGATGGATCACCCTATATAAGAATTATGTACTACACAGCTAGAGTTTTTCCCCGGACTTTTGAATTTTCCATATCAATATTTCGTGGTGTTGTAAACGGAATAACAAATTTAATATACCATTCACTCTTCGGTGGAGTAATAAAGACATACTTTATACATTTCAAAGTACACGGTGTCCGTCGTGAAGGTATACTACTTTGTTTGTTTATAATTTTTGAGTAAATGAAAGAGAATGGATCTTATATTGATAAATATTTTATTTAATGTCGGCAATAATATATGGAATACAAACAAAATCATATAAATGTACGCCTCTGTTAGCCTCACAAATGCTAGCCCATTTGAGGACATTTTTCATTATATTCTCTCATACTTTTACGCCTTATTTCATTAAATTCATCACGAATATTTTGTTTGAGTTGCTTCAGATTTTCTGGTTTGTTTGCATAAACCTTGCTTTTCAGATATCCCCACAAAAAGAAGACCGGAGCAGTCAAATCAGGCGACCGTGGAGGGCAATCAACATCACAATTTCTTTAAAAAACTTCTTGTGGGAAG
Source organism: Hydrotaea diabolus (assembly GCA_963513945.1). Classification (NCBI taxonomy): domain Eukaryota; kingdom Metazoa; phylum Arthropoda; class Insecta; order Diptera; family Muscidae; genus Hydrotaea; species Hydrotaea diabolus. The sequence continues at coordinate 120,341,484 of OY740720.1, forward strand.
AGGTCTTGCAGTAATTCCATTGTAATCCTGGCTCTATGCGATCTGGCACCGTCTTGTTGATGCCACATGTTAATCAAACCCAAAGCGTGCAGTTCTGGCGTTAAAAAGTTTTCAATCATATCACGATATCGCTCCCCATTGACAGTTACTGTTACGACGTTGTCAATTTCATAGATGTAAGGTCCAGTGATCCTCCTGACCAAATTGCACAACAGACTTTCACTTTGAATGGATGCAAAGTTGACTGGTGGATTTTTTTGAGGGTTTTCCATTGCCCAGAACCGACTTTTCTGTTTATTTCCATATCCATTCAAATGAAAATGTATAATGAGTGACGAGGCACTCATTTTGATTTTTTCATGAAAATCGGGGTTGTCATGGGCAAGCTGTAACATCCGTTTTGGATAATTTGTTGGTTGAAAGTAAAGGACTCTCTTTTCTCTCTGTGTACGAGCGTTTATAAGTAGAGACATCTTCAGTTTGCAGACACACCGCTTCTCCTACACAAAGACTTAGGTCGTCCACATATCAGATAGTCTTTGAAATAGGGTCATTGCATGTACATGATTGCTGGCTGAAAAGTAGCTCATGATGTAATTTTGAGAAGAAAAAACTCCAGTGTTCAGACGATGTACTAACTATAACTGAGAGTATAAAATTTGCAGAATTTCTTGAAATACTTTCGATTTAATTAATTAAAACCTAGAGCTTGCACACTGCACATATCGATTGTCTGTCATGAAGGAAAATTTTCACTGTATATGCCTTCTCCTTTGAAAAACGACCCTGTCTAATATCTATCTATTAATCGGTGCGTGCGTATGTATCGGCTGGGTTTGAACTGTCTTTGGACGTGTTTGTGTCTGTTTGTTTGTTGGGTATACTCGTAGACCTAAAAAATGTTTATTTTCTGAAACAAATAAACAACAAATCAACCAAATAACCAACCAGTCACACAACCAACCTACTGACACTCTACATTCAAGAAACGAGATCCGTCCGATTCAACTCGCAGCGCAACCGAACAAAAAAAAATATAAAACACCTAAACTTAACAGGCATTTGCCAGTACAACTCACATACTCGTAGTACTACTCGAAGTATGGCTGGATCTGTCTGTGTATGTGTGTATGGAGTTGGACATGCATGTAGTACGAGAAGTATCCGAGTATCCGTAAGATATGCGTGTTCAGCATATGCATTAGATGTCTTTGATTGTGCATACTCGTAGAACGACAGTCGGATGGACGGACGGACGGCGGACACATTTAGACACATGACCGACTGTGTGGACGGACAGACGGACACCTACCGACAGTTAGACATCATGTATGCATGCATTTGTAGTTGTTGTTTTTCATCCTTGCGTTCCGTCTAACTGGGGGTTTTCTCGCATTCTAGCGACTGAGTGTAGGAGCGAGCTAGCGCTTACTTAGGAAGAAGCCGTTAAGAAACTGCCGTAAAACACTTGTATGCTGGGCATTGTTTGCCATGCACTATTTTCTGTTTTCATTTCATTTGTATTTTTCTTTATTGTTTCCACTTCAGCGTTTGATATCTTACCGATTTCGCTGTAGTTTCTTTATTTTTGTTTTATTTATATGTTAAATTCTCAAATGTGTTTTGTTAACCCCATAAAATTCGGAAAAAAATCAACAGAATTTAAGAGAAACGTTGGCGGAACGTCCAAGAAAATGGCATACAAGTACGAAATTCGTTGTGTACAAATTTCCACAGAAGCATTCGAGAATTCTAAGGATTTTTATTTACGTTTTTTTTGATGCTGGAAAAATTCCCATGAATATTTCATCGGCTGACAGATGTTTTCACCGATTCAAGTAACAAGAAAAAACGAGTGCTAAGTTTCATTGACTAACATTTTGTACAAGTGTATTGAATCGGAACATTTACAAGTTCGGGCTCTATTCGCTTGACCCAAATTGTACTTATATATACTTATACAGTAGTATTGAAAAGGAAACTCTACTAGTTCGATGGTGTGGCTCCTTAGAAGCTTAATTCTGTCAATTCTGCTATTTACCTTACCGTGTTGTCCAAGATCAACAGCATAAATATTGTGACGAACGGTCTATAAATAACATTAAGAGACTCCATTCAAAATTGAAAAACACCATTTAAAATTGAGAAAAATGTAAAAAATAATTCTATTTGAAATTCAAAATGCTCTTATTTGAATTAAAATAATTGGACAAATTAAGTTAGGCCGGGCAAAAGCTTTTATACAATTTATCATGGGTACCTGTCCAATATGAAACTTTTTTTAAGGGGCGTGACACCTCCTACTTCTCCTCCACGGTGTGTTTTGATCCATGCCAATATTAAATAAAATAAATGTGGTCATATATCTAATTTTTTATATGATATGGTTTTCCTAAGTTCAGGCTGCGAGGTGCTTCCTTGTCCAATAACACCATAATGTACCCTACAAATGTTACCTAGAAGTACGTAACATAATGTAAAAATTTCGTAACGATCGGAAAAGATAGTGGAAATGGCAAGAACTTAGTTTTAACTACGATTCAGAATATATATACTTTATGGGGCCTTGACCATTATTTAGAGGAGTTGCATCCTTTGATGCTGAGTATAAAAATTGCATAAAAATACAAAATTTTCCATTTGAAATTTAGATTGTTAAGTTTGAAATTCGGAATATTTAATTTGATACTGAAAAAGAACCGATTTAAATCAAAAAAAATTATTTGAAGTTTAGAATATTTCATTAGAAATTTGGAATATTCTATTTGAAATTCAAAAAAATACTCTTAGCGCATTCTGCATTTCAAATATAATTTTCTGAACTGCTAATGATGCCTATTTAATTAGTACTCTTCGAATTTTAAATAAAATTTACTAAATATCATTTGATATCTTTTGAATTTCAAAGAGAATATTCTGAATTTCAAATGGAATTTCATGTGCATTTCTTAATTTTGAATGGAATTTCTAATTTTCATACCAAGGGGTAAGCTTTGACGCTATACTTTTCATTCTGTTGATCCATAGAATGTGTACTGCAATCATCAGACCAATTACAGTCAAATCCGCTTGGTTGAATACCGCTTAGTTTAAATAATCACTTAATATTAAAATCAAAATATTAATCGCAAAAAATATACGATTTTTTCTCATGTTTCATTCTGCTTAATTGAAACTCCGTTTAATAGAAAAATCTCTTAATTGAAACAAAAAATTCTCACACAAAATCCTTTTTTAATATTATAAACTCCGCATAATTGAAAACATATTATAATTGTAAAAAAATAAATTTCGGTAACGATGCGATTTTACGTAGTGACTAATGTAACTCTAAAAAGATCAAAAACTCAGACGCCGCAAAGTAGTCCAGGATCGATTGCCATTGGCCAAAGTTCTATAACTTTTGATCTAGTAAATATTTTTGAGCTCTGTAAAAGGGGAAATTGTAGCCAAGGATTATTTTGAGTTATTAAAATTTAAAATTGGGCTATTGGATATATTTCATATATTAGCCAAAAGTTAAACACTTTTCGTATTTTCCGATTTTAAAAAAGTAAAATTTTAATTTTTAGTTTTTTTCCACATATTTGCAAGTAATTGTAAAAAAAAATTCCTTATTGTAAAAAAAAATTCCTCATTGCCGATTATCAATTTTTTCAGTATTGAAAATTATAAAAGTGAGATTTAATTTTTTGACTTTGGAACTGTATATCATACATTTTAAGAGATATTGCACATTTTAATATCTAGAGTGGTTTCTTATTTTGAATATGGCGTCAAAATAAAGTTTGGTTGTAGTTACTATTTAAAAAAATAGTGATTTTGAAAAAAATATGACTTTGGACCAACAAAACTTTTTTTTAGAGAATGCAGTACTATAAATGTCAATAGCTCAAAATAATCCTTGACTCCTTTTGTATAATTGCTCTTTTACAGAACTCGAAAATGTTTACAAGGTTAATAGAAATAACATTTTGGTCGATGGAAATCGATCCTGGACCACTGTGGGCCGTTGAAAAACTTTGACGCCGGCAACGTTCTTAGTTGTCATACACAAACCAAAAACTGAAATGTTATGAAGACCCAAGTTACCCTGCTTAAAACGGAAAGCTTATTTGGAAAAGTAAAACGGGACTATTTTAAATAATATTTTGATTTAAATAAATAAATTTCCTTTCAAAGAATTAAATTAACCCGCCGGTGAAAAAGTGTTAGATGTTCTTACCCGGGATTGAACTTGGGGTTTCTGGCATGATAGTCCATCACACCACGGCTGGCCACAATACCGTTTTCACTTGTTCGAACTTCATTTAATTGAAATAGTTTTCACTTATCCGAAATTCGTTAATTGGAACATTTTTCAATTATCCGCACTTCGGATAATTGAAACAAATACGTTGGTTTTTTTTAATTTTTAATTAAGCGGATTCGATTCGACTTCGGATAATTGAAACAAATACGTTGGCTTTTTTTAATTTTTAATTAAGCGGATTCGACTGTATCACATATGAAAGGAAGCCTAGCCTTATCATTCTCCAAAGACTGGCAAGTGTAGGTATTACTGGGTAATTGTGTTTAGTATAGTACCCAAGCGGTCTGAATCCTATACTAAACATTCAACCCATAGACTCCTACATAGGAGATGGTACCTCCTCCTAGTTACCCTTAAAAAATTTAAAGCGCCCTTGAAAAAGTAAATTGAGGACTATTAAAAAAAATAATTTCCATAAATAAATGCAGAATTTAAAAAAAATATTTTTAAAAGAATTGAGTTATACCCGCCGCTAAAAAACTGTCCCGGGCTTGATAGTCCATCACACGACGGCGGCCCATAATACCGTTTTTATTGGTTCGAACTTCATTTAATTAAAATAGTTTTCACTTATCCGAACTTCGCTTAAATGAAACATATTTTAATTATCCGGACTTCGAATAATTGAAACATGGGATGATTGAAACGATTGTATTTTCTTATTTTGAATTAAGCGTATTTGACTGTATCACATTTTAAAGGATGTCTAACCTTATCGTGCTCCAAAGACCGGCAAGTTTAGGTACTACTGGGTCATTGTAGCCACTACCTCAAGCGGTCTGAATAGGATACTGAACATTCAACGCATAGACTCCTACATAAGAAGATGTGCAGCAAGACTCGCCCCTCGTTTGAGGGAAACTACTGGTTGGTTGAAACGCAGCATGCACAGACACCACAGGATTCCGAGATCAGCCAATTGATTGGATAAATAGGCTTGACGAAGAGTCATAGAGGATGATACAGAAGAAAGCCCTCTGGATGGTAATTGCTAAGAGAAAAGATTGAGCCAGGTACAGTATCAGAAGGTTTTGCTCAGACTTTCTCACTCTGAGAATATTTCGACGACTTGAATTAATGGCGATATGAATGGCTACGAGGTTTCGAAGAATGTGCCGCCATAATCTAATTAAGACTACTCGTGAGTTGTGTAAAACTGTTTTTTTTTTTTTTTTTATTTTCAATATAGTTTGCCATTTCATCAGAAGACTTACACTGCAACAACGTTTCCAAATTGTGCAAATGTATTATGGAAATGAGAAGATTTGCTATTTTCGTCCACAATTCAGTGATGAGGCTTATTTCTGGCTCAACGTCAATAAACAAAATAGCCGCATTTGGGCCGAAGGGCAACCAGAAGAGGTTCAAGGGGTGCAATTGTACCCAGAGCACATGGTGATGGCCGGAATGTAACCTTGAATAGTTCTCGCTATCTCGCCATGATATCGGCCTTTTTGCTACCTAAAATTGCTTTCAACACGACGGTGGCACTTTCCATAAAAGTGGCACCGCCAGACCGGTCGAAATGCTGGAAAAAGTCATCCAAAATTGGACCCTCAGAATGAAAATAATATTCAAAAAATAAATGACATAAAATGTCCTTTCGAATGTACAATAAAGATTTCACACTTGATTTAATTTTTTTTATTTTGAAAAAAACCTAGATTGATCACCCGATACAATACAGTTTGAACCTTGTCTTTAGGTTGTAGACCGGTTGTTGTTTTTGAAACAACAATATATTTATTTTAAAGTCTTGTTCGTCTATGGGGGATCTGCTTCGATATCCAGGTGGAGGAAACACGCCATTTGAACTGGATGCGTCCACAAAGACCCGGGGGTCAGCTGAGTGGGCTTGGCCGCACATTTGAAGAGGTGCAGCACATCATGTGGTCCCTGATGCCAGGTGGGACAGATGTCCGGAACGTTGGCATCAATTCGTGCCCAGTAGGAATTGAGGCGACTGCACCATCCATATCTCAGCTGCGCCAGAACCACGCGCGTTTGTCAAGGTAGTACCTTCTCCTCAGGTGAAATCTCCAGGGGATGCTCCCCTAGCACTTCATTCACACGGTAGCTATATACTGCTGCTGCGACTTTATCGGTGTGAATGTTGTTCAGACCTGCCTGAGTTTCGATGATCTAAAGGTTCTCTTTTATACCGCTGGACTTCTCTCTCTCTAGATCATGAAAATCGTACCTGATCTGCCTGTCGGAGGCATCCTGTTCAAGAGATGGTGGTTAGGATGACTGCTGCTGCTTATACAGCAAGAGTTTATTTTCTCGCATATGTCATCTACTTTAGGTCCTGACGCCAGAATTGTGCAATCATCAGCGTACTACACAATTTCAACGCCGTCTGGTGGTGTAGGAATTTTAGAGAGGTAGAGGTAAAACAGAGCCGGGGATATCACTCCACTCTGGGAAACTTCTTGTTCAACCCTTCGGGGCATCGACTTTCTGTCTCTAAATTCTACATATGACTGGCGCCCATACATATAGTTTACGACACAACGTTTCAAACTGGGCGGAAGGGACGTTTTTTCAATGTCCTCGAACAGAGTCAATCATGTAGACCGTGTCGAAGGCTTTTGTTAGGTCGGGTCTATGTACCGGATTGACCCGAAACAAACACTCTTCGGCCAGGGGCCGTCACCTCAACAATATGTGTTTTTGATCTAGACCGGTAGTAGCTCTAATCGAAATAAAAATTTGTTTATAAAATTTATAACACTACCTACAGATATAAACATTTTGACCAGGGTTAGTGCGTTATATCAAAATGTGCAACGTTTAAAATGGATCCCTTTGGAATGGATATGGCAGACATTGATCTAAGAAACTATCTATTTTTAGTAGTTTTGCATACATGGCGTTTGCTATTTTTTTCTTTCTATCAATTTTTTTTTGGTTTCATGAAAATGTTATAAATTACGCGTGACCATTTTGACCGGTTTCAAATTGTGGTCTACGGTTGTTGTCTCCTCTTTTGGCCGCATTTTTTGGTTGCAGTCGTTGTTGTTGTTGTCTGTGTGTGATTTTGCGTACATCATCTGAATTTATGCCCATTTGTGTTGTTGTTGTTCTTGTTGGTATTATTATATAGTTCACTGGCCATGTCACGTTTTCAGTGTTGCCTGTATAGTGGCTTTATTTATTTATTTGTAAATTCGCCTTGATCGTAGTCATCGTCATCGCCATCATCAGCGTCGTCGTCGTCGTCACCATACTCCTCATCATTGTTGGAACGTTGGAAAGCAGTGTCATTCCTGGATATGGATGGCCTTTACATGACTGCTCGTCTCCGTGGCCGTTGTCGTCGTCGTCGCCAGATTCTCTGACCACAGCAACAAGTTTTTCAGTTTTGAATGGCTTAACTTGTGCCGGCATTAAATACCGTATTAATGATAAATGTTGCTGCCATATTATGACTTGTCATAAATTTGCCTTTGTATCCATTACTCATTTGTCAATATATGTGAACGCGTACTTCGTTCCCGTACTCGTTCTTGGGGTGTTGTGGCGATTGTTATTTTTTTCTTTTTGGTTTGTTTGCTTTGGAGCTTTGCTTAAACATCGCTCAAAAACGATGAAATTTAGACTGACTTAAAGTTATATGGTCAACAGCTATGTATGTTACTTTGGCTGGGACACACGGTTGCTGCCCGTATGCCGCACATACACACTTCAATTATGCTGCTTTAACTGTCTTTCGAGATAAGCTTACTGGCTGCACTTTAACGCATCCATGCGTTTTGACTGATGGGGGTTTAAGCCAGAAGTTGTGGTAATAAGCACACATATGGTCGGTCACAAAAGCGCGCGCGTTGACGACACACACAACGGCGAGCAAACAACTTATTTTGAAAGTTGCAGACAACAGCGACGAGTCATCTAAAAACGTCATTTTCATGCAGTCATCATTTGTTTGCAGTCGGCAACGCATAACCGGGCCAAGAATGCTCCTCATCCATTCAACCAACCACCATTCAGCCGACCAACCAGCTCAAACCAACAACAAAAAGTAAAACCACCGTCGTCGTCTGAAGAGGAAACCCGACAATCTGTCATGTATTTTGAAATAATTGTTATAGTTTGTATAGGTGACATGTTTGCTCAAGTGTTGTTGTCTTCTTTTTCCTGTATATTTTCCCATATTTTAGCTGGGTTCTTTTCGTTTTTGATTTTAGGTTGCGACATTCTTCTGGAGGGGGTTCTCGGGACATACTAAAAAACTATGGTTTTATTTGCCAACGAATTTGTCTTGAATCGTACACGATATTCTGTGAGAAAAGAACAATGATTTATTGGCAATTAGTAAATTTGTAAGTAATAATCAATTAATCAATAAAAAGGGATCGAAGGATTATCACTTGTTGTACGATTAGGTCTGTGACAACTGGTGAGATATAAGGGCAAGGGAACAATCAGAGCTATTACGAAATGGGGCATAACCAGCTCATCTAGAGGTATTTTTCAGAACAAAGAACAAATGTAAAAATTCAAATCAGTTGTGGAATCTTTATCGGTAATTTGAAATGAACTTTTATGGCATTTATTTTTTTAAAATAATTACCTTCAAATGTTGGCAACAGTATTATGGAAATGAGCGTTCGGTGAGAAACGGGGAGATCCGCTGTTTTCGGCAAAAATTTTGTTCAGTAATGCGGCCCATTTGTAGCTCAACGGCAAAGTTAACAAACAAAATTGAGTTGGCCGTCTAGATCGAGTGATATCACACCTTTAGACATTTTTCTTATGGGTTACGTAGAGTCAAAAGTCTATGCTGACAAACCAGCAACGATTCAGGTTTTGGAAGCAAAAATTACTCGTGTCATTAATGCCATACCGGTCAAAATGCTCGAACGAGTCATCCAAATTTGGACACTCAGAATGGAAGCCCTGAGGCGTAGTTGCGGACAACATTTGAAGGAAATTTTATTCAAAAAATAAATGCCAATCCACACTTGATTTGAATTTTTATATATTTTTTTTGTTCTGAAAAAATACCTCTAGATGGATCACCCTATATTTTTTTGTAAGAGTCCTTTGGTAGCGTATCTCCGTTTGCCTAGGCGGGAAGTATACACACAAAGAAATATTCAGTTGGAAATCGGTTCCAAATACAAATATTCGGTTAAATAAATAAAATTTCTGTAGCAATCGCCCACAGTATTGATGGTTAAATGGTGCGACTTGCCATGAGATGGTAACTACTGAATTTGAAGAAACTTACTGTCAATCAGTCGGTTATAACAACCGAAGTCAGTGCAACTATAAGTTGCCACAAATGGTGGATTTGACAATCAATCAATTAAGAATTACATGTATGTTGGTATAAATAATTGGTGGTTACAACCGATAAATTCTTTGTTGTAACATCCCAGTAAACTAAATTTGCTAAGTCTATCGAGAATGCTTATCGAAATCGTTACGAGTTCTTTTCGAGTAGTCTTAAGATTTTTTTATTTAATATGTTCCGAAATATATGAACGAATTCGGCCGAATTCTGTTAGACTTGTCTGTGAGAATTTTGTTAATTTGTTGTTCAGACTTCTTTTAACGAACTCGCAACGAATTCTGAACTATTTATCTAAGATAGTCTATTCGATTAAAATTTTTGTTATTAGTTTTATATTTTACGGTTATTGTTATTGTGTTCAGATATGTCGGAGCTAATTCTGAACGAATTCTTAAATGTTTGGCTGGGGTATTTTAATATTTTAAATTCTTGTTTTTTGTTTGTTTACATTCCGACCAAGACATTAGCCCAGAATTTGTTCAGCATTTGGTTTCAAATGTCGGTAAAAACATCAGAATTTAATAAGATTTAATGCTAGAATTCTGACAGAAGTCATTCAGAATTCGGTCAGAATTTGATCTGAGAAATCGAAATTTCCTTTCAAATTTCCCAAGACTACAGTTCAGAATTCAGTCAGAAATCGGTTCGAAAAGTCGACAAAAACATCAGAATTCCCTCAGAGAAGTAGTTCAAAATTCGTGTCAACTCTCTTATATATTTTTCGTTATGAATTTGGTAAGAGTTCTGATCCGAAATCGGGATATTTTGCCGATTGTCGTACATAATTCTGAGCGTTTCGTTAACTTGGATATTACAATAAGCAACAAAAGATCGGACTTCCGCGATCGGTTAAGAAATGAAGGACTTAATTGTTTGTGAAGGGTGTTTTTTAAACGTGTGTTTTTCATTCTGGCCACTCTCTTTTCGGAGTTGGTCTCTTTGACTGCTGTCACTTGATTTATGCTCAGTTTAGATGGCCATTTCATAATGAATATATTTACTCCGGATAGTGGTAAATGGGCTCAAAACGAGATGACCACCGATCCTTATTTTTACAAGAAAATTTTGTTCAGACATGAAGCTCACGTTTGTTTGAATGGGTACGTTAATAACCAAAATTGTCGCATTTGGAGTAATAAAAAACGACAAGCCATTGTTGAGACGCCGTTACATCCTCAAAAAGTCACTGTTTGGTGTGATCTGTGGGCAGAGGGAATCGTTGGTCCATATTTCTTCAAATGTTACAGTCAATGGGGAACGCTATAAAGACATGATTAATAACTTTTTCGTGAATTGAAGTTGGAGGATGTTGATGTGGCCGACCTTTGGTTCCAACAGAACGGTGCTTTATCCTATACAGCCAACGAAATAATCAATTTATTGAAGAAAACTTATGGTGAGCGCATAATCTCGCACTGTGGGCCAGTGGCGTGGCGTCCAAGATCGTGCGATTGCACACCGCTGGACTATTTTTTGTTGGTGTTTATGTGAAGTCGCTTGTCTACGCAGATAAACCCGACACGATTGACGCCTTGACAGAGAATATTCGGCGCGTTACTGCTGACATACATACGGCCCCAAGTGCTGCAAAAAATGCTCCAAATTTTTCCTTTAGACTAGAATTTTTTCGAGCCAGCCGCTGCGGCTACTTGCCCGAAATTATCTGTTAAAAGATAATGGCAAATCCTTATCTATATGTGACGCGCAAAATAGAAAGGGACCTAAGGGTAAAAACCAGTTTTGTTCAGGAGAGCCATTTTAAAGATTTAAATACGTGTATCTTTGGTGTACCATCACTTTCATAAAACGCGTATATCTCTGGGAGGGAACACTTTTGGGACATGAGATCGGTCTCATTCGATGCTCAGATGTTGTCCACATCAAAAAAAGTGAAAATTGATTTTTTTTTACCCTTAGGTCCCTTTCTCTATGCGCTGTCACATATATTAAATATAAATTCTTGGTCATAACATTAAATAATATGCGTTTCTTTCTGAAAACCACACGTGTATAACACATTTAAACCAAAATTGAATTTTTAACCAATTGATGCATACAAACATTATCAGATTCAAAATTAAAAAAAACTTGCTCATAATTTAATTAAAAAATTTAAATACAGTATAAACATTTTTAAATCGTTAATTATAAAATTAAATAAAAAACTTTTTTTTCAGTCAGAGAACCGAATATATAACATTTAACCAAGTTGGTCCAGTTAATAGTTCTTCGTAGTAATGGCAACCAAATTGTACTTATAGCCAATAATCTTAAAATACAACGGAAAGAAGTACAGATTCAGCTCAAATAATCATCCTAATTAGTAAGGCTACCGATACTTCAAGTAAGGGTTATCGATGCTTTTAATCGTTTAAACGATAAATATTCTGTAAAACGCGGAGGCGTCAATGTGATAATCTGCAGTGCAATGGCTACAAATAGCGTTGAAAACCTCGCAATTATGGAACAAAACATAAACACAACCGCTTATTTTAACGTTTTTAAAAATAACTTAATGCAATTTACACAAAAAATAGGGGGTTGGAGGATGGTTGTGTCTAAGACGACGATCCCAAGTACTCGGTCCATATTGTCAACAAATAGTTGTTTCGAATTTTTTTAAAACTAACTTGATGCAATTTTCCCAAAAAATGGTTCTGGAGTATGGATTTGTGTTTGTCCAAAACGACGATCCCAAGTACTCAGTCCACATTGTTAACGAATGGTTGTTTACAAACACAAAAAAGAGATTCCTCAACCCTGCCACACGCAGAAAAAAAGTATGGTTGGGGTGACATATTCGAAGAGGATCATACTATTGTTGGGTATATGGTTGTATTATGATCATCATAACTATAGTATGGTTCACACACAACTATACCATGATCGCCACAATAATATGATGGTCCTCTCAACAATAGAATTATTCGCACACAACAATACTATGGTCCTTACAACCATATTATTACTCACACTCAACCATACTAAGATCCCCTCAACCATATTATGATTTTCATAATTATAGTTTGTTTAACATACAACCATAGTATGATCCTCAAACCATATTATGACTCACACACAATCATACTCTTCAACAATAGATTTTTTATTAAGTAAATTATGTAAATATACACTAAACTTTTAATAATAGGAGTGACTTATTTAATAGCAGAAAAAATTTACTTATTAAAAATATATCAGTTATACTTTTACTAATCCAAAGTAGTTTGTTTTGAAAAAAAAAAAATAATTTACATATAAAATACTTATATAATATTATTGCGTAAGACTCGTCAGAATAACATTGTCAAATAAAAAAAACGATTTTGCTGGTATGATTGCCGTAATCATATTATTGTTAACATAAAACCCAAAAAAAAGAATACTTTTGTCGCACCAACCATATTTAAATTGTTGCTACAACTTATTTTCATTTTTAAATTTGACAACAATACTATTGTTACATTTCAACAATATTAATATTGGGGCAATCATAATATTGTTCAAATAAAATTCAAAAAACAATACTATGGTTGCGATGATCATACTTCTATTGCAGGGAACATACTATTGTTGACGTGACCATATAGTAACCATAAAATTCGGATAAAATTTTATTAAAAATCTGTGGGCTTTTATGAAAATAATATTAAAACTACCACATTTCATAATAGAAAAAACCACAAAAAAGGCTTTAAAAAAAATTTGGAATACAGTAGCAGTAGAAGTGAAAACAAATTTGGTACACCCAATGCCAAATATATTTATAACAGCAAGAAATGCCAACATTCAAAATACTGAAAATTAAAAATTATTGATTTTCTTGAAAAACTTGAGGATTACTCATATGTACAAATATATTTTTTGCTTTGTGAAATTCATATTTTTTGTTTTTGTTATATTTTCCTTACAATGCGAATAATAGGACAATAGTTTTTATTTTAAGTTATGGTATATAATGGCATGGTATTTGATATATAACAAATATAAAATGGCTTTATACTTTTTATTGTATTTTGACATCTTTCAGATTTTGGTAAGTGTACAACATTTTTTTTACTCAATTTATATATTTTTTAAAAGAGATCTTTGCCTAGGCTGGAAACGTAGAACCCCATATATATTCATTTAATAACTCTTTTAGTATAACCCACTTTATGCATACTATAAAACAGATTATCGCTGGCTAACACTTTCAGTCATCTCAAGTTAATTATTATTATCCTAGAAAAAAGTCGACAAAAGTGTGTACTGCAATATTAACTTTAGCAACATGGCATGCCAATCATGCAACCCAATAAGGCTTAAACTTCAAACGACATCAATACGTTCTACAGTTGGTGGTGGGGGGCTAAGACGTTTTTCCTTTGTGTTGAGTTGGGCCAAAGCATTCTCAGATCCATTGGGTGTCAAACCATCCCAACGACACACGCAGTCCAGAACATGGAGGATAGCACAAAGTATCAGTAACCGTGTGATCTTTTAGTCAATAAATACCGTTAAAGGTTGTCGTTTTTTTACATGTCTCTGTCTGTCTGTCCTATCGTCCGTCCTTCCGTCCGCCAGTCTACCCGTTCTCGCGGTTCTGCCCATAGTTGGCCACATACAACCGTACAGACGTACGTAAGTATACCATCCCTGTAAGTGTTTGTTACAATTTTTCTTCATTGCGGTTTCATTTACCACACCATACTCCCAACTAAGAAGAAAGAAAAAAATGAAAAACCAAACTCCCCGTCCGTCCATACATCCGCATATGTCTGTTGTCTAGTTTTTAGGCCGTTTTCGTGTAGCGTTCTTTTTATTCGGGCTTGAAACCTTATGTTGCCCACATATTCCTGGGTAGGTGTTGTTTCACGTTGGGTGTTGTTAGATGGTGTTTCGTCTTCGGCTATGGTCGCCTTTATTGTTGGTGGTGCTTGGTGTTGTTGTCGCCGTCCCCCTATAAGTCTGGAAATTGTAGAGCTAACGGGTTACAAAGTCATTTAACATTGTTTGAAAGGTATACAGACATACGGCTCCGGCTACGGCTCGTACTAGGAAACAAGAAAGATTGCTTGCTGTTCTCGTACGCTAGGTGCCTTGTTGGCTGTAGCCGCTTGTTGGTGCTGTTGCTGTTAAACTGACACTTGACAGGTTTGCATGTTTTGTTACAATTTTGGGGTTTTCTCTGCTATAGCGACCAGAAGTGAAAGATAATAATGTCACCTGGCGTATGGATAATGTTCGCAGAGCGTGAAGGTGTAGGACAAGGAGGTTGTGGTGGAGGCGAAGGGACGTTGGGCAAAGCAACTTTAAAAATTTCCCATGACTTGTGGACGTTGGAAATTCCAACAAAAGGACATTGAGGAGTTTTTGCAGTTTGTTTTTTTTCTGGACGAAAAAAATTGTGTTAAAATGTTTTTCACAAACATTTTTAATTAATTTCTGCTTGTTAACAGTTGCCGTACATCTATAAAATCGGAAAAATCCTGACCCGGATTAAATGTGGTAAGAAACAGTAGAGTGGGGCATTTTATACCAGACTATATAATTTTAAATCCGTACAAATGGCTAAAGTCGGTTGGGGCGGACTTGATACCCTACATCAGTCTGCAATTCAGACAGATTACATGTGGATAGAAGCAGTAGAGTGTCCTATTTTATCCCAGACTAGATAATTTAAAAGTAGTAAAAAGCTCTATTGGGTTGGGCCGACCTGATACCCTACACTCTGTCTATGCGGCTCTGTCCAGAATTTGCTATAGTTTATAGGAGCTTACATTTATGGGCTCATCTGCGTTACCGGAGATTATAGACTTTGAACGAACTGTGACCTATACGAGCTCTATCCCAACATGAATGTAGCTAAGAGCATCAAAATACAGCGATTGCTAGGGCATATTGGTCGAATGGAAACGAACGCTCCAGCCAGTAAAGCGTTGGATGACAACTACCACGAAAAGCGCAGACAGGGAAGACAGTGACTCCGGTGGAAGGACCAATTTGAAGAAGATGTGAGAATCCTTGGTTTTACAAACTGGAGACAGCACGCCCAAGCAGAAGAAGTGCTTGGAGGTCATTTATGAAACAGGCTGAGACCAACAACGGGTTGTAAAGACAACTTTAGTAAGTAACTAGAGGAGCTTGCTATACAAAATATGAAGAAGGTAAGGACATAGAGACTAGACACATATTTGACGAGCGCCTAGAACAGACATGACATTAAGGTCGCTCTCGGGGATTTTAATGCCAAAGTTGGTACAGAGACCGTCTTTGGTCCGACCGTCGGAAAGTTCGGCCTCCATAGTAATACTTCAGGCAATGAAATGAGTCTTATCGATTTGAAACATCGTGATATCCATTAGTCGACATAGCGGGTACGATACCTAATGAAAAGTCGAAGAATTAAATTGATTATGTACTTACGAGTATAATACTATTTGTTCTACTAGTTGCATCAAGTGCGTTGCACGTTCGCATGTTCCGAACAGGAAACATCGACTTGGACCACTCCCCTGTAGCAGCAAAGGTACGACGCTACTGTTGTTCGTAGGTAAAACAAGGGATTTCTTAGCAGTCGAAAGCTTTGTTCACAACTGGCAGCAGAAGGTTCCATCACGAATGTAACTAGTCCACATTTTAGGCTTCATGACAAAAGCCGCCAACGAAGAAATTGGTTACCAAAAGCGACAAAATAAAAACCAATGATACTATAAGGACAGCGACAGAGGAAAATAACATAGCTTACAAGTCAACTTTGGTGCTAAAGGGACGCGGTTAGTGTTGGAGCGATATCGGGAGTTGTGAAGGGATAAGAATCGTCAATTCCGGGAAAAAAAGACATATGTAAAGACGTCAATCTAAGGAGACCACACGCTAATAATCACAGATGAACGGGTGTAATGTTCACCTCTAACCCAGGAAGAGTTCAGGATCTGGCGGAGCACTCACGGGTGATCAATCTAGAAGTATGTTATTCAATATTGTTTTTTTTTTCTTAGATTACGCGTGAGTTCTGTTTCACTTCATTTTTTTCTTTTCAGTCATGTTTGCCATATCACCATGGAATTACTTACACATCAACAACGTCTCCAAATTGTACATCTCCCTTATGAAACTAAGCGTTCAGTATGAAACGTTTTCGACAAAAATTGTGTTCACTGATGAGGCCCATTTCAGGCGCAACTTTAATATACAAAATTACCGCATTTGGGCTGCAGAGGTTCACGAGATGCAATTATACCCAGAGAAAACCACGCTTTGATTTGGTTAATGGGCTAATGGAATCATCGGTCCATAGTTTTTGAAAAAAGAGGATGCTCGGAACGTAACCGTGAATGGTGCTCGCTATCACGCCCTTTTAGCGGACTTTTTGCCACCTGAAACATAAGCCCGTGATCTTGACTACATTTGGTTTCAACAGGACGGTGTCACTTGCCATACTTCTGCTCAATCAATGGATCTGTTGAAAGGTCATTTTGAGGTGAAATTTATTTCAAATTTGGGACCGGTGAGTTGGCCGCCTAGATTGTGTGATATCACCAATAGACTTTTTTTCTTTTGGACTACGTAAAGTCCAAAGTCTATGCTGATAAACCAGCTACGATTCAGGTTTTGAAAGACACCATTACCCGTGTCATTAACGCCATACCAGTCGAAATGCTCGAACGGGTCAACCAAAATTGGACCCTTAAAATAGACACGGTGAGGCGTAGTTGCGGACAACATTTGAAGGAAAATATATTCAAAAAATAAACAGCATAAAATGTCCTCTAAATGAACAATAAAGTTTTCACACACGATTGGAACTTTGACTTTTTTTTATTTTAAGTGAGACAAGAACCGAACAAATTCTGGAAAAGAACCATGAGCAATAAATCGATACACATTACGTACATAATATAAGTGTAAGTTTAACGTTCTGATAAGACATCAATTATTTGAAACCATGTCTGCGTATACCAAATTAGAAATGACCTTATTTCTATGACAAGAGGCCTTATAGTGTAACTATAAGTATTTCAACATCTTAGTCGTGATGCATAATGTCGGGTGGCCAAATCAATAAAAATTATTGACTGATATGGTCCCATATAAACACCGATGTTTATAGATATTTTGTTGCTCGCTTTACAAAATTTGTCAAACGTTGTAGAGCTGCAGACCTCAAATCGGAAAGCTCCTTTAAAACATGCCCTATAGAATATGAGCCATTAGAAAAAAATGCTCAAATGTGGTCCAATATCACCGTGATTGGCTAGTTGTTGTACAATACGTACTATGCGAAATTTTGAGCACAATAGGATTTAATTCGAGACTGCAAGAAAGAGATATCCACAAATCCGGAGGGCTGTCATTCCCACTACATGTCTTCGAAATTTAGGAGTCGGTCGGTAAGTCTTTTGATTTTTATATCCTCCACCGAAGGGTATGGCGATGGCGGTTTCGTTCTGGCCATCACAATTTTTGAAAAAAAATGAACCGATGACACCATCAACCCACAAAACGTACCAAACCGTGGTTTTCTCTAGTGATAATGGCATCTTTTGAACCTCTTCTAGTTGCTGCTTAGCCCAAATCCGGCAAATTTGTTTATTGACGTTGTCGTTGAGCCTGAAATGGTCCTCATCACTGAACAAAATTTTGGTCGAAATCAACGGATCTTCTTTGAGTTTTAGAAGAGCCCACAGAAACGGCTACGCATATTTAGTAGGGACATAAATACTGTTACACACGTTTCATGCTGTAAAATAAAAAGTACTGAATGTTTAAGGACCAAATATTTTTAATATATTTATTGATGTATATGTATCCAAAAATAATCTACTTATTCGAAATGTCCGCCTTTTGCCTTTACACACACCTTAAGTCGCACTGGCCAATCGTCAATAGCTCCACGAACATCGTCCATTGGAAAATTGGCCACAGCTCGAACCAAAGCAGTCTTAAGAGATCAAATGTTGGGGTATCTTTTGTGACAAACCTTGTCCGCTAAAACCGTCCACAACTTCTAATCCAATGGGTTCAAATCTGGACTGCCTGAGGGTCATTCTTCAGAGGAAATGAACGCTGGCAAATTTTTTCGAAGCCAGGCCTGGGGCGGTCTTATGGGCCGGCGCAGAATCCTGCTAGAAAGTCCATGGCTGGTTTTGGAACAGGGAATTATTAAGAGACTTCACAGCAGCTTCCAAAACGTTTTCTTGGTAAACTTTGGCCGATGTTTTGACTCCTTGTTCGCAGAAATGCAGGTCAGTGACCCCATCGTAAGAGACACCCCACCAAACCATGACTGAAGCTGGGTGATGAGCCTTTTCCACCATTGGGATCAGTTCAGATGCTTTATTACATGACCGCGCATACACTCTATCATTTTGCTTGTTAAATTTTTCCTGAACGGTTAACATTTTTTCATCGGTGAACAATACTTTTCTGTGCGAGTTATCAGCGTGCTTCACCAAAAGACGTTTGCATTTTTCAATCCTATTTTCTTTTAAAGCTGCAGTCAATAAATGTCCGGTTTTCGTTTGAAAGCCCCAAGTCCCAAGACTTTTTTAATGATTCGACTCATGGACTTTTGCGCGGGCCATGATTTTCTGTTTTCGCAGCGGATTTCTGTGAATTCTTGATTTAACGGCTTTAATGACATGCGGTGTTCGAACAGAGCGTGGGCGGCCCGACCTCTCTCCAGTCTCCTCAAACAGTTTTATGCATCGGTAGACGAACATGCGGCTAATCCCTAGTGGCCGGAGCGTTTTGAAAATATCACTTTTTTCATTTGACACTTGAAAAGCGCTATTACAGCGATACGGTTCTCATTATCTGACCACTCCATGATGAAAGTTGAAACAATTTTAAAATCCCGTTGCAGACTAACAATATTGAACCCCATATGACATTCAGTTCTACTATTGAAATGGGTGCGTTCAATGTTGTAACAGTATTCATGTTCCCACTAAGTAGAACCTCGTTAGGCTTTCCATGATGAAATGGCAAACAATACTTAAAAGCAAAAAAAAAAAAAAGTTTAACACAACTCAAGCGTAATCTGTGAAAAAAACCGTATTGAAAGCAATACCTCTGGACTGATCACCCGTTATAGGTATATCTTTCGAAAAACATTACCTCTATTGACTCTATACTCACATTTGTCAAATCTAAAAGTGTTTGTCACTTTAACACTTCTCAGATTCCAATTCCACTATACACCCGGCCAATGAAAAAGAAAAAAAAACTGTCATGTGAGGAAACTCATAAAACAAAGTGTTAAAAAATGCATTTGCCTCAAACATACAACGGAAAGATAGAGAGAGAGAGAGAGAGAGAGAGAGAGAGAGTCACATGCTATTGACGAATCCGATAAATGAAACCAAAAACACTTAAGAAATTAATATTTCACAAGGACATCTGCTCTTGCAACGACATCGGGCGAGACATTCACAGAGCAACATCGAATACGACAAATCATATCCATTACCCAAGCAACACATAACACAAATTTGTTCAAATTCCTCGCCCTCGTCCAATAAACAGAAGAAGAAGAAGAAAAATAAATGTTAAAACATTTACAAATTCCACAAAAATGACAAGAGCAAAATCGTAATGAAATATGGATGCATGGCATTAGGTAAGAGTAAGTGTTGCTTGGTTGGGCACATTCGGTCGATATCTTCATTTAACCCACAACTTATCCTTGCTGCAAAGGCCCGTGTGCGACAGCAGTTACATACGTCATGTTGCATGTTTGCTGGAAATATGACCCAGAAATGAAATTTTCTCCTCCACTTGCCGTAACTGCATAGTTAAAGGCAATTTTCATTTAGGAAAGAAAGAAAAACGGGCTAGGAAATCGTAAATTTTATGTCTCCGGCATAAGTACTCGTACTCGTACATATTTCGAAAAATGTCATCTTGTGTAATATGAAGCCTAAATTGTGGTGATTTTTTTGCTTCTCCTTTCGTCCTCTTCGTGTCCTGTCTTTTGCTCTCGTTCCGTTCCTGCTTTCGTGTTAAGTGTGTTACATGTTCAATTTCTTTGCGGGGCTTTATTGATTATCTTGTCAGAAGTCACATGTTCAAACATGCAATTTGTTAAAGAAAAATTTATGAAGGTTTGCGCTCCGGTAAATGTGCATTATAATTTTGTTCTAAGTTGATTTAATGATGGTACACCCCATGGTTTTAAATCAGAAATGAATGGACAATTTCGTTAATTTCTTTAAGCTATAGTTAAGAATATAGCAGGTTAAATGGCTTTTAAACAATAAGGAGTAGATTGACTACGATCATAATCAACGATTTAAATTAAACTTCGGCTTGGTGTTTAGTTTATTCTAATGATCGTCGTGATGACATATACAAATCGAAGACAATTAAGAATATCTGAAATCCGAAAAAATGATACCCTACATAACTTTGGTGTTTGAAAGACCCGTAACTTCGAGATTAAATAAATAACCCTGAAATTGATGCATCGGTGGTGGTTGCAAAAGGCCAACACGATTATAGTTTTCATAGTTCTCCGATCTACTTGCTGAATTAAGTGGTAAAAACGTTTTTTGCTAGGACTCTTTTTTCGTATTTAAAATTAAGTTTAAATTTATTTGAGCCTCTTTTCTTTAACCCATTCGCCCCTACTGAGATCATATGTCCCAGCGAAGTTGCTAACATCATAACTTTTTTATTTCCTTTTATATTTTTACTTAAGTAAATCTGAAACA
The DNA here is from genome assembly GCA_963513945.1 of Hydrotaea diabolus. Lineage (NCBI taxonomy): Eukaryota > Metazoa > Arthropoda > Insecta > Diptera > Muscidae > Hydrotaea > Hydrotaea diabolus. The sequence continues at coordinate 120,362,797 of OY740720.1, forward strand.
TCCCAAAACTGCTCTGAATTATAGCGTTACCTCATTTGTGTGGAGTTGTTTAATGTGAGAGCACGTGTTTTACGCAGATCGTCTCATAATATTGCCAATAAAACCGCAGTTTTTGTGTTTTTCTTCTAAATTCTATAGAATTACGAAAAGTAATTCGTGGAATATTCTTTTTAAAATTTTGCAGCTAGAAAACACTCATACGGCAAAGTAAAAGCAACTTTTTGTTTTGAAAGGGACATATTGTCCCAATAAGACTATACTGTGGGACCCATTATCTCAATATAGCTCTACAAAAACAAAATTGGTTTTTCATTCTTCAAGATGGCAAGGAAGAAATTGTCGAATGTGAAAATGGTCGCGATTATGCTACAGGACGATGCATCAAAATAAAGCAAAGCATCATCCGCATACAAAATATCCTGACATTCAAGAAATTGGTGTGGAAAACCGCGCAAAAAAAGGTTGCAGAAATGTGGTGCCAAAGTAAAACCCTGAGGAACACCGTAACACTCATCATCCAAGGACGACTTTGAACCATCTTGAAATTTCTGTTGTGGGAAAAAATGTGGAAAATCTTGACCATGTGTGGATTAATCCTTTATTTGCCCTTTTGTAAGCTATCCAAGTGTGATCATCTTTGTCAATCAGCCATTTCCGCGTTCTGTGAAACTGCCACTGTACATCTCCTTTGTCTAAGGTTGCAAACTACATCATCCTGAAATTTTAGCAAAGCATGTTTCGTGGTATGGTTACCCTTATATCCAAACCGAAAGTTAGATATATAAACTGGTCGACGCCAATGCCAATTTTCAGCCAGTTAACTTTCACAAACAATTTTCCCAAACTTGATAGCAAAGAAATCGGACTCAAATTGTTGAACTCGCTTATATGAAGTCTGCTATATATTTTTGGCCTAATAATGAAAATGCGAATATTTATCATCAAGAATGGTTTTATTGTTTTTCAAAGTATTCTCTAGCATGATTTATACACTTTTGCATGCGCTTAAAGCAATTGTAGAAGCACTTTTTCCACTCCGATTGAGACACCTCCACACGCTTGGTTTTTGAACGCTTCAACAGGAACTTCTGGCGACGAAAATCGATGACTACGCACTTTTTTCTTGATGTGCGGGAATAAAAAGAAGTCATTGGGTGCCAAGCCAGGGTTGTCCGGCGGATGACCCATCTATTCGACGCTTTGGCCGGTCGAAAAGGCGCTGCTTTAAGCCGATGTGTGAGAGCTCGCATTGTCATGGTGCACAATGATTCGTCTTCTCTTGTTCGTTTTTTGAATTTTACCGACGACTTCAGGCAAACAAATTGTGGTGTACCACTCAGAATTGACCGTCCTACGTTGCTCAAGCGGAACTGTCGCCACATGACCAGTTATGCCGAAGAAACAGACGACCATTTGCTACGAAGTGCTTCTTCCACGAACAACTTTCGTTGGATTTGGCTCGTCTTCGAAGACCCACAGGGTCGATTGCTGTTTCGTTTCGATCTCATACTCATAGATATATGATTCGTCACCTATGAAGATCGTATAAACGACTTTTAAAGCACTTTTAAAGCGATCGTATTTTTTCAAAATTTCTTTGCACCAATCGACACGATTGTCAAATTTAGCGATTGTCAAATTGTGCGGGATCCAACGAGAACAAACCTTTTAAACGGCAAGGTGTTCATGCAATATCGAATGTATGCTGGTGGAAGAAATGCCCAAGGTTGCCTCTATCTCACGGTATGTCACATGACGATCCTGCATTATGAGTTCACGCACAGCATCAATGTTGTCTGGCATAACAGCCGTTTTTGGACGACCTTTGTCTTTGAGCGAGCGTCGGCTACGATTGAATTCATTAAACCAGTTTTCAAACAAAGATTTAAGTTCATCGATGCACTCTTTCGTGATAATCCACGTCGAAAGTTGTGAAAAATGATCGCACGAAAAGGTTCACGAGTTAATTCCATTTTTTTGCCAAATTCATTTTTTCAAGTCACTGTAAACAACACAAATGATGGTCGCACGTCAAATCGTTCTGAGTACGTTTATGCTAAATAATGTCAAACTTTCCAATGGAAGTGTTGCCTAGGCCAGAAATATTTATAGCAACCCTCGTAACATAGCAATCCAAGAAATAACAAAATTAAGCACACATACACCAAAATGCCTTGTTAAAACAAAGATGGTATCTTTGAAATAGCTCCAAAGACGAAATTTCTTGGTGTCAATGAAAAATTACTTTTTGACTCGATAGGGGAACTCTAAATAAGTCAAAGTGGGATTTTTCAAAACAATACATGTGACAGCGCATAGAGAAAGGGACCTGAGGGTAAAAAAATCAATTTTCACTATTTTTTTGTTGATGTGGACAACATCAGAACATCGAATGAGAACGATCCCATGCCCCAAAAGTGTTCCCTCCCAGAGATATGCGCGTTTTATGAAAGTGATGATACACCAAAGAGACACGTATTTAAATCTTTAAAATGGCTCTCCTGAACAAAACTGGTTTTTACCCTTAGGTCCCTTTCTATTTTGCGCGTCACATATAGAGGCAAAACACATTTATCAAAATAAATTTCCTTGCTAAATTAAGATGGATATTATATTTTACATTTGGCAACGCGCTTTTCTTTTTCTATTTTCAACATTTGCACAAAACCTTTAATGCAATCGGACAAGCGTCTTTTGGGGTAAATTTTTCGAAGCTTTGCCAGTACTTGATTTTTAAAAATTTAATAGTTTGCCAGTAGTAGCATGCCCATGTGAGGTGCAATGTAGTAGAGCAACTAATTGGAGAATGATGCGAGAATAAATCACTTATCGATTAGGCCAAGACCAACCTGAGGTTGTTGAGCCAGTAAGTTAGGTAATGGGTCACCGTTTGTACTTTTCTGTCCGGGTGGTAATTGTTATATCTCCTGTTTGAATTTCGAATCCATGGTGAATATTTGGCTCAGCTGGGCTTAAAGCCATTTCTTCATGTCTTTAGGGAAAACCATTTTATGATTTTCAATATGCAACCGCCTGAGACTGGTAAAACCATTAGCATCCTATTTCTATAAATTCTATACCTATTTCTCTGACATCTAAAGAGGCCTTTGTATGGCATTAATTTCAAATAAATTAACACAAAGCTTTGTTTCTTTGAGAAGAACATTCACTTCATGTAACAAATATAAGCCATAAAAACATTTAAACAATTAACCCATTTTATTGTAAATTGTTTGAGATTGCTGTTCTTTTAGCTAGTTTCGTAAGCTTTCGCAGAAATCACTTAGCAGTTTTAACGTTTACCTTTCACAAATATCCCCCTGCTTCAAGAATACAAAGAATCTATGAGTTTCTTATCAAAAATATTAAATTTAAAGGGGTAGCGATAAAACGGATTTTCAAAACTGCTCATTATACTTTGCAAAGCTGCTGTTAATCATTATGCTTATGGTAAACTTCTGTTTTGAATTTTTTTTTTTTGTGGAGATTTTGTTTTTTTCTTTTGCTTCCTTTATGTTACCAGCATAATTTGGATGTTGTTTTTGTTGTTTTGGGCCCAGTTGGCGTTACGAATTATGTTATTGGCATCAAAACATCGGAGAGCAGAACAACAGCAACATAAAGGCGAAGAAGAAGTAATGAAAGAATGGCCCATAAAACGAAATGAAATCAAAGTACATGAAGAATTGAAAACTGGCGATGAAAAACGACGACGCCAAAGAAACTCACAACTCACGCTATGGGATTCCACTCTGATGGAGTAGCCTTTTTTTTTTGTTGGATAGCACAGCCAAATATTTAAGCCGCTACCACCAGAAGCAACAGCGGTCGGCCTCAACAATGAAACTGTGTAACAAAACAATAGAGATACGAGTATAATTAATTATTTTTTATTTAGATTTTGCGTCTTGGGCTAGGTTTTGGCTTTGGAGGCCGGCACAAGTTCGCTGGATTGTGTTTGTTTCAGTTTTCTACCAGACAGAATGAAGCCATTCGATTTGAGCCCAGTTCTGGCAAACACCAAAATAAAGGAGTCATTCACTCGCCAAGGCACTCAAGTCGTGTTGCGTGGTTTACGGATGCTGCAGCAAACGGAATTTGGATTTCTTCTGTTTCCAACCAAGTGTTGAAATCGTTTTTTTTTTGGCTTCTTCTACGAAGATTTTTTTCTCTTTTCATGCGCTGACCAACTTAACACGAAAGCGAGAGAGAGATGCTGAAAAAAAATTAGTTAATGTTGGCTATTGTTATTGAAAGGAAATTGAAAATTATTTAAAAACCAATTAATAATATGGTTCAGGTCAAAAGCGATACGTAGCCAGCCACAACAACATTTCGGACGGGTGCGGTATTGACTTGAAATTATATTTCAAAGTCGTTTTTAACGTTGGCATATTAGTGATGGAAGCCTCCACCACCGCAGTCGCTCATGAATGTGAAATTGTATAGTATAGCTCTAAACGTGCAGCATATAATTTTTTTTTTAGTTTTCCTTTCGTATCTGAAAACAAAAAACTTGTCTATTATTGTAAAATAATTACATTCGACCACATGGGGTGGTTCGTTCCACCAACAGGAGGTAGACTTTGAATGAATTGATAATGATGAATTCACCAGCAATTCTGCTAACCTCCCCAATTTCTCTTTCTAATTTTGAGCTCGGCCGTCTATCAAATCGTTTTTAATCTGCCACCAATAAATGATCTGTGAAAATCATTATTATCATTGGAATTGAATTTTGAAGAAAGAAATTAGCAATTTGGTATGGGAAAAATATGAATGAAATACAATATTTTGTTTGTATTTTTATTTTTCCACTTTTCTATTGAGAAGTGGAAATAATGTTTGGCGAAGGTAGAGTGAATGAATAGCTAAGCAAAAAAAGTATAATAATAAAGTATATATAGGGTGACCCAGGGGTATTTTTTCAGAACAAAAAAATATAAAAATTCAAATCAAGTGTGAAATCTTTATTGGTAATTCGCAAGGACATTTCATGGCATTTATTTTTTGAATATAATTTCCTTCAAATGTTGGCCGAAACTAAGCCTCAGGGTTTCCCTTCTGAGGGTCTAATTGTGGATGACTCGTTCGAGCATTTCGACCGGTAAGGCTTTAATAAAACTCGTAATGTTGGCTTTCAAAGCCTGAATAGTAGCTGGTTTGTCAGCTTAGACTTTGGACTTTACGTAACCCCAAAGAAAAATGTCTAAAGGTCTCATATCACAAGATCTAGGCGGCCAACTCACCTGTCCTAAACGTGAAATTAGCTGCTCTTCGAAATGGCCTCTCAATAGATCCTTTGTATGAGCAGATGTATGTAAGTGGCACCGTCTTGTTGAATCCAAATGTCGTCAAGATTATAGGCTCTAATTGCAGGTACCAAAAAGTCCGATATCATGGCGCGATAGCGAACGTCATTCACGGTTACATTCCGGCCATTATCATTTTTGAAAAAATATGGACCGATGGTTCAACCAGCCCATAAACCGCACCACTGGGTATAACCTCTTGAACCTCTTCTTGTTGTTCTTCAGCCCACATGCGGCAATTTTGTTTATTGACTTTGCCGTTGAGCCAGAAATGGGCCTCATCACTGAACAAAATTTTGGTCGAAAACAGCGGATCTTCTCGTTTCTCACCAAACGCTTATTTCCATACAACAGCTGTCAACATTTGAAGGAAATGATTTTCAAAAAAGAAAATGCCATAAAATGTCCTTTCAAATTACCAATAAAGATGCCACACTTAATTTGAATTTTTATATTTTGTTTGTTTTGAAAAAATACCTCTAGATGGATCACCCTTTATAATAAATTTAATAACCTATGACGGCGACGGCCAATTGAGGAACGCTCGATATGACCCAGCCGCCAAATTTTTGCTTATAACGTAAGGCGTGGAGCCGCTTGTGTGACATACGGCGCCATATTGTTGGAATCTGAGCACAGGGTGATTCATTTATGACTGGAAAAAGTTCAGCAGTGCATTCCTTGGCTCATTTCCTGAAAACATTTCCACCTACGACCATGTCGAAAATGCAAGGGGCGAAATGGTAGCGGATTAAAAATAAAATTGATATTGATAGATAAAATTACTAAGTTCTGAACCAGTGGTCGGATTGTCCAAAATTACCTAAACGAAGCCCAGAGGTCCTACCGTTCCAAAAAAATAATTATTTGACTGAAATGCAAACATTTTTTTTGTGTTAATTAACAAAAACAAATAATTGTGTGCAGTTATTTCGCTTCCAAAAAAATGAAAACATTTTTGCATTTCAGTGAAATAGTCATAACTTTGGAACCTCTGGGCTTCGTTCAGGTAATTGTGGAAAGTAAGAGGTAAAGCTACCTTTAAAAAAAATCCGACCACTGGTTCAGAACTTAGCAATTTTACCCTAGAACCCCCCGACCACCAATCCGCACATTTTCAAACCGCTGCTATTTCGCCGCTAGCATTTTCGGTCGTAGATGGACATATTTTCGTGTAATGAGCCAATGAATATGCTGGTGAAATTTGGCCAGTCGTGAATGAATCACCCTGTATATCAAAGTCGTCGAGCTATGGCCACAGTAACTGAGATTAATTAGTTCTTTACCGACAAATTTCCTTAACAGTCCAAGTAGTTCCTTTTTTATAGATTTGGCTAAAATTGTTCCCCAAAAGTCCAGTGCTTCTGGTTCCTTTATATTTCTCTAGTTGCTATGTACCAAAACCATAGGCCCAAATGCTGGTTATCAAATAGAAAACACCATCATCACATGACCCCTTTCATAGAAAACCAGTGATTGCATATTTCCAAATAATTGTGATACAAATTAAAACACACACCCATCGGATGAAAGGGGAAATAGTCCTCGAGCCTATTGTTGACCAGATGACCATTAATTCAATATACATACCTCAATTGGTGTGCACTTTTTGTTTATTTTATTTCATTTTCTCATCTCAATATTGCACCTTTGCACTGGTGGTGCAATGGTCATCTATCAACGCCAACAATGACAAACCACTTGGAGCAGCAACCCAGTGCGATGATATCACCAAAGCAATTCATCTAAATGCAAAATAAATCCTTATTTTTTTTTTGGTGCTATGTAAACATTACTGTCAGAACAACCACACTACAAATACAAGAGCAAAAACAGAGGAAAAAAACAACAACAACAAATTGCTAAAATCGAAACAGAAACATTTCAAATACAAATTCAAATAAGTCGGAAAAAATGAATATCTCTTTTCCTACTAATGGCAGAGACAAAAAAATTGCCCCAAACGGACAACAACCATAACATCAGCAAATAAGTGACGATATGAAGACGGGTATGACTCGTAAAATGGTATTAATAGTTTCATAGACGACCTACCGGATTCAATCTTCGGGTAGATGACCGACAATAGTTGGTCATATGGCTTTACTTAGACTGTAACTGAAATTGTTATGATAAACAAACGAGGGAAAATCCTCAGGATGTTAAATCATATAGACCAATATCTTAAAACCTTACTATGATCCCCACAACCATAGTATGATTCACACTCAACCATACTATGATCTCCACAGCAAAAGTATGATCCTCACAACCATAGTATGTTTCATATACAACCATAGTATGATCCTCACGACCATACCATGATTCATACTCAACCATGTTATGATCCCTACAACCATAGTATAATCACACACAATTACACTATGATCCCCAATATCATTTATTAGAATTTGTTTAAGTTGTCGACAATAGATTTGATCCCCAATATTATTTATAACAATTGGTTTAAGTTGTCAACAATAGATTTGAATTATAAAACTTAATAACTTAATATACTATTGTCAAAAATAGATACAGTTATCAATGCTATGGTTGCAACGAACATACTTTTATTGCGGAGAACATATTATTATTGCCGTGACCATGTAGTAACCATGTTTAGTTTCTGTGTGTAGACTCACAATTAAATTGGAAAGAACACGTCCATAATAAATGATATACCGAAATCTGAACTAGTTAATCAGAAGAAATTCAATATTGTCTACAGATAATAAACTTATGATTTATTAGCAAGTAATTTGGTTAGAAGGGATACAATTATGGGGTTGTGTTAAAAAAAAAATTAATACGTAAAATACTACGCTTTCAAAATAAGTCAATACGAAGTGCTGTCAATGCACCTTGGTACATTCGAAATAGCGAACAACGTCGGGACGTAAACATAAAAACTGTCAAGGAAGGAATGTCATACAACGCTAAGAACCAATATTTACTACTCCCACGACATGAGGAAGCCATCAAACTACTTCAAATTCATAATTAACATGATCAGCACAGAAGACTCTGTCGTTATAAGCCACATGATCTGATTACTCGGTTCAACTGAATGCTGCTCGTTTGACGTTGTTACCAATAACTTTACTATCCATACATAAATCTAAATTTCCTCTGCCCATTGAGCACACCAAAAGTGACTTTTTGAGATTGTAACGGCATCTCAACAATGGCTTGTAAATTTTCAGTACTTCAAATGCGACTATTTTGGTAATTAAAATACCTCTTTAACAAAAAGTCAGCTTCATCGCTGAACAAAACATTCTTGTAAAAACCAGGATAGGTGGCCATCACGTTTTGGTCCCATTCACCACGATTTGCAAGTGTTGTTCCGAAGTAGGTTTATTAATTTTGAAATGGCATGCCCAACTTAGCATAAATCAAGTGACAGCTGTCAAAAATACCAGCTCCGAATAAAAAGTGTGGCCAGATTTAAAACCACACGTCTAAAAAAACACCCTTTTTATTATTGATCGTCATAAAATTCTAATACGGCCTAATTATGTCCGTATGGTCTTGTACCCTTTCATCCGTGTGTCTTTTGGATGCACGATAACGGTCAGACAAGTCAACCTTGCTTCCTAAAATTTTGCATAATTTTGCTAATTGTTAAAATCCCCTGAAGGACAAAATTCCCCTTTAAGGGATTTAGGGTACCCCGGCAATGATTACACTTCTTGAGTATTTTCCTAACAAATCTTCTAAACAAACAATAGAACAACTTAAGACCTCAAAAAAGAGCATGTTAAAACACGTCCCGCATGGTCAAAACGGGCTCTTAACAGTCAAATCAAAATTATGGCGGTCCATATACACTAATTACTGTCTTGAATTTGTTAGACATGTACGTTAAAAAATTTAATTTAATTTTGAATAAAAAACTGTTTTTATTAATTCAAATTTGTTTGCACCCAAAAAAGAGCCAAAAAAATCTATTTTTTGCCCACTTTAAATTTTCCAATGCTTCAAAATAAACTCAGAATGTGTTTGCTATCGCTCACCGTTGCTATTTAGTTTCAATTTTTTCCAACGTACTTATCTGGTCACCCTATAGAGCTATGCATGATGACCTAAAATGAGACACTCGTTAGAAACCCTTTTGGAATTTGTCGCAATATTTCAGGCTTACCAGTTTGCATCCACTCTTTCGTCCATCCATCGCCAGCAACATCGATATCGAAATTTCGTATTTACACTATTTCCATACCTCAAAAAAAGAAGAAAAAACCAATCATACAATAAAATGTCAATACTCTTGCTGTTGCCGTTGGTGTTTAGCCCCTCTTTACCTCGTGTCTATTTATACAAGTCGAATACTTAGAGTACAAAGAAGTGGAAGAAATATCCAAAGATTAGATCATATGCTAAAGGTGGCTGGTCTCCAAATAGACAGCCCGAGCAACAACAAATAAACAGCAAAATTTTGCATAATGTGTTGTTGATGTTGCACTATTTGACAAACACCACCTTATGTACGATTTTCTGCAACACCACAACAATATTCCCCTTTTCCCCCACCAAATAAAAAAAGGAAATATCCAATCCGAAAAAAACGGAAAAGAAACTCAACTTAGACTCTATCAAATGGAATGAATGGTTTCTTAAATGATGCCATCATTTCTATGAAAATAAAGTGTTGCTCTTAAAGAACGGCAGAGCTGCAACACACAACAGCAGCAGCGACAGCAACAGCAACATCCGAACAAAAAGCCATCAACATTTTCATTTTTACACGTAAGCAATGCACATACGATCATACTAGACTACCTTCCCTCATGTGTTCGGTACAGCAGACATAACCCAATACTTTCCTGGCATTGTTGTCCTAAAAGACACTCACTCTATCGAATCAAGGAGGAGGAGGCTGGAGAAGAAGATTGTGGTCAGGTCGATTGGCTGCCTCGGATGGATGGCTGAATATTTACTGGCGGTTGGTAGGAAGAAGAAAAGAGTGACAAATATCATTCGCTGTTATTATATGAGGATGTTTGGAAACACCTACGTGCTTATATTTCTTTAAAGTATCCCCACATATGCATTCACGAGTACTCGTATGTTATGGCAATGATGATGGCCAAAGTGATGGTGGTACTCATGAGGACGAGATGGTGATGATGATGACGATGAAGGACAGTGGATCGCAGGTGAAGAGCTGTGACTGTCGAAATAAAAAGTGATTAAAATCAAATGGAACTGGCCGAAGCGTTAATACTTTCCACCATGAATTGCGTTCCAGTGTGGGCATGACTAGACCCAATTAACGGACCCATATTTGACAGCGCATAGAGAAAGGGACCTAAGGGTAAAAAAATCAATTTTCACTTTTTTTTGATTGGACAACATCTGAGCATCGACTGCCATAAAAGTGTTCCCTCCCAGAGATATGCGCGTTTTATGAAAGTGATGGTACGCCAAAGATACACGTATTTAAATCTTTAAAATGGCTCTCCTGAACAAAACTGGTTTTTGCCCTTAGGTCCCTTTCTAATTTGCGCGTCACATATGGATTTTTATTGTTCTTTTGGCTGACATTGTGGTTGGTTCACAAGCATTGAAGAAGAGAACTTGGTTGAATGGACAAAATTGGTTGTCATTTAGTGGTAAATCTCTGCCGGAATACAGCGTAGGACTGGGCTGCTCTACAAAACAAAGACCAGCGCTTTTAAAAGTTTAACTGGCGGTTACCAATATAAATTATGCTGTGTTGTTTTTTTATTTGCTCTTGGTTGCCCCTCTGTCCCATCCAAGTCGACACTGTCCAAAAGTGTTGTTCCAGGTTGATCAAGCTAAAACAACAGTTCTCGGGGCTCCATATATAACGCAATCCCAGGCACCGGTCAGACCTCGTTCTAATATTAATACTTCCAGGTTACGCTGCATCCACTCTGACTTGTAGCATAATGTCAGCACGAAAGACTCACTCTTTATCATAATCTAGGCTTGGATCATGAATAGGACTTTCTAAGATAAAGTTTACTCTATATCGTTTAACCTGTGAGAATGGACAAGGGGACTATTGCATAGTTTATCCATTGGGACGCGGACATTTCCAGCTCTCTAAGATCCTTGTACCACTGTCCTTTTAGCCTCTTTGGTGAAATTGCTGTTAATGTTTCTGTTGTTTGTAAAACCAGCACCTTTTATTTCGACATACTGTTGCAGGTCTTCGTGTTTGTATGCAACATTATTTTCCATACCAAAGCATCCCAACGTAAGTAAGCATCGGACGACGACACTTTCAATAAAAGGTCCATTTCAGAGTATTTTTGTCTTCATTCTAAGTTGTTGCTCTTTGTATTTCTCTTCTTTATTTTCGAAATGATAAATATCATATGGGAATTCTTAACACACAATGTAGCCCGTGTACATATTTAACTAGAGAAGGCCATAAAAAAGAAGTTTAGAACTTGTTGCTGGTACTCGTATTGAAGCAGCTCAATGGTGTTGCCATATTTTCCACACCACAAGCAAACAGAAACACTGGTCGGATGGACGCAGCAGCTTTTCCTGTCTGACAGACTGAAAAGAAAGAAACTTTTCCTTGTTCTTTTGTGAGTTTGGTTTTTTTCCTTTTTGCTATTCTTTCTTTTTGTTCCGATGCTGCTTTGATGTTTAAACTATTAGCACGCACATGTGGTATAGTATTGAAATATCTGTGGTGTTGCTGATACTGTGTTGCTGGTGCTGGGCATAGATGTTGCTGTTTCCTCGCTGCTTCCGTCCGTCCATACAAGCAGCTATTGATGCTTTATGTTTTACGTTTTGGTGTTGCTGATGTTGTGGTTATTGGTACCTGTATGTCCGTCCTTCCTTCCATCAGTCCGTTCGTCCACATCGTTGTCCGTCGGAAGGTGGGCTGTTGCAATTGTTGCTCCAGTACTTGTCTTATTTCATTTGTTATGTCTGGGGTTTCATGGGGACGTTCGTTTGCTGCATTTGATTACACAGTTGGTGTCACTGCTTTTAGTGAGCTGTTGCTGGCTGGGTTGGTTGGAAACTTATTTTTGTTTTATTTTTTTCTACATTAGAATTGAGTATTTATATCATGATCATTTTGTGACAAATTCTTAAGACAGTTGTTGTCCTTTGTGGTCAGAAATATAAATGGTCATTTTATCATGCAAAGCTATAAACTATTGACTGCGGTTTCTGGCTTTTTTTGCTTCTTTCGTTTTTGTTATGCTAAATAATGGAAATTGAGAATTTTTTCTTTTTGAATATTACTTAGTTTTTAGGAGTACCTTTTAATTCAATGAAGAACGTTTCATCTTAAACTGATCGTATTGAGTGGGTAGGTCATATGAGTCAAATAGAAGTAAAATTAGTTTCACATACGTTTGGGTATCAAACATCTAAAATATAAAGGTAACACAACTTTAAGTCAATGATCGTATACTGGAACTCTTACCTGGATGACTTTCAATATATATTCATTTATGTATATCCCTAATATAGCATGTAGAAATTTTTAAAAAAAGGGGGATTTCTTTAATATATATATTAGAGAGCTATACTAACAATGTTTCAGTAGTCGAAATAAAAATTTTAGAAAATCCTTGGTAAAAACCTCGAATTTAATTGATCTTAATCTTTAATACAGGCACATATTTGGATTTGAGATAAGATTTAACCGTTTCTGTATATCCATATGCCTACGAACTTAAGGGGCGGTTTTGGGCCCCTAGAGTCCCAGGTCCTAATGACCACGCCACTATCAATAAAAGCAAATTTTAAATTTCATGGAAATTTAATTTAATTTCTTAATCTTTAATACAGGCACATATTTGGATTTGAGATAAGATTTAACCGTTTCTGTATATCCATATGCCTACGAACTTAAGGGGCGGTTTTGGGCCCCTAGAGTCCCAGGTCCTAATGACCACGCCCATTTATGTGAACGTTAAAGAATCGATGCCTACCACTATCAATAAAAGCAAATTTTAAATTTCATGGAAATTTAAAATCTGAAGTACAGGATGGAGCGCGGAAATTTGCTTATTTCGGATTAAAATAAAAAAATAATGAATCTTAGAAAACTTTATTTAACATTTTAATTATATTAAACAGTGGAATTTTTAAATTGCATGGTTTTAATTAGGGTATCTGACAAATGTCCTGGAAAAAGTAACGGCCAATGATTCCCACTCGTGATAAGGCGCACCACACAGTGACGCGGCCCGAAAGGTCAAAGGTCTCTGGTGAAGTTCTCTGGCGTCTGTTTCGCTCCAGCACCGCATATTTTGTTTGTTTACACACCCACTGAGGTGAAAAAGTTCCTCACGCAAAAAAGAACACAATTGCGTCACGGGGTATAGTTGCAAGAATGTCTTCGCAAGAGGTCCGCCATGTCAAATAGCGCGTGCTGACAATTATTGGACCACGCACATTTTAAACGGGTGACAATTCAGTTCATCATGAAGAATCCGGTGTAGAGAACTTCTGGAAATGCCAAGGGCAAGCTAGTGCTTCTAAGAAGAGCGTTTCATAGATTGCAGTACTGCTGCTCCTTTTCTCTATGTGTATTGTGGTGTTGTAATCCTTCTCTAAGGTCCCCTTCGTACACATCACACTTTCCCTGTTTTTCTCAATGAAGTTACCCAATTTACAATTGATTGCCGTCCAGGAACACGTCCGCGTGGGGGAACAGCGAATCGTAAACGAAAAGCACGCTGCACTGCAATGGTCGATGGCGCGTTTGAAAAACAGAAAATGGCCTCTCCTCACGTGCCCAAAGGTAGACGAGTACAAATCTCCAGTCAGCCGCTACAAGCCGCGCATACGTTTTACTCTCTGCGACCAACAGTGCCGCCACAGCCTGCAATGCAAAAAAGCAAATATTCGAGCTCAACCCTGTATAATGATTTTTCGATAGCTTTTGGCATGAGGAAAAAAATTCCAATACGACATATCAAAAAATCATTTTCGAGGCGACAAATATAATTTTTTTGACTCTTCTCAGCTTTTATTTTTAAGGTCACTTTGCCATTTTGTTAAAAACTTGTCTTCTATTTAAATATATAAGTAGATGCAAGAGGTCTTGAGCCGGTTAATCCCTATTCAATGCGTAAAAGCAACTGACCGAAATAAAACAAACGAGCCAAACAAACGTTTTTTCAGTACGTAAAAAAACAATAATTATTTTTTTCAATATTCATATTTAATAATAATATTTAAAAAATAAATAAATAAATATTGTTTGCTTTGAATTGAGTAGATATCGCTTTACAGGTCTCTCGGTCCAGGAGTCTGAGCCCTAATCTCAGCCAATTCTCCAAAGTATAATAAATCCACATTTAGCTTCGTTCTAAAATTCGTTTGTGCCCATGCGTCTGATAATTTCGGGACACATGAGTTTGAGCTCCAATCTCAGGCAAATCTTTAAAATAAATTCAGATTTGAATTTGTAGTAGAATTAATTTTATTTTTTAACTAATTTTACTATTTTCTAAGCCCTTGTGTCCATAAGTCTGAGCTTTCACTTCGGCAAAATCTTTAAACTTAGTCCATTATTTGTATCTAATTTTACTAGTCGAATGACAATTAATCTTATTTTTACAATTAGTGTCGTGTTTAGAACCCATAAGGTTCATACGTTCAAATCTAGGCAGATTTTTATTTTTTTTTAAATTAAAGAAAAATTAAATTTTTTCTGAGAATTTTTGATTTAAAAATTATTTTGTTGCATTGGATATTTTTTTTTTAAATATGTATTTGTATAATTATCGTTACTTTTAGCCCTGAGTCGTTTTTAAATATATCAATGTGTATACCCTCACCTCAATAATGAGGAGTATTTCTGTATTTTGTAACTCTGCATCACTGGGTTGATTAAACTTTTTCTGGAGCATTTGTAGTCTTATCGGAAGCGATTAGAGTAATTAGACAAATATTTGTCAACGCCAAGTGTTGTTTAGTTGCTACTGTGGGATTTCGTTGATATTATGGCACTATAAATAATTCAAAAAGCATCTCAAGATAAAATCGGAAGAAGATTACAACAGAACCCTGTCAACCCTCCCCAAAAAAGAAGGCCATATGCAAATAAAACTGTCAACACTTGTTAAACAAAAACCGAAATCCGAAAGATATTTATACAAATTGTAAGGGAATGTCAACTCGAAATGAAACGAAACGGTAACATGTTTGTTCCTGTTTTGATAACCCGAAAAAATAAAGCAGAAACCAACGGAATTGTTGGTCCAGACAGTCAAACTCCCTGTTTTTAATTTTTTCTATAAGGAGGGGAAAAATTAAAGCTTTAAAAAGGGGTCTTGCCACAATTGATTGTACAGGCAGGTTGCTGGGACAACCTCCCCCCATATGCGTGACAATTTGGTAAAGAAAATAAACAATCTTTATTGTTTGGTCTGGCTGCCTCGGGTTTTCTTTAAGTAAGCAGCCACAAGTACGCTCTACCGTCTGCAATCCCCAGATGCATATGTCTGGTACTTGGCATTGTTGTTGTGGTTGTTGTAGGTGGTGCTGGCTGCGGCGACAATGGCGGTCTTGTCAGTCGCTGGTACTTGAACACTACAATAACATCTTTTAATTTAGGCTGGCAATAAGGTGTTGTTTGGTATTGTGAGTTTTTTTTTCTTTTTTGTCTTTAGCTTATTTTTTACGAAATCGTTTTGTTTTCTTAACGTTCAATAAGAAAGAAGTTGTTTTTCTTACGGAAGGAAAACAAAAATTTTCATTGAAGTTGCTGCATTAAGATTGTGCCGGTATTAGGTTTTTTCCTATGCTACTTCACATAAAGGGAACAGTAGTTGTTTCATCTCTATTGAACTTCGGGCCTACAGAGGCAGACGGAGGAACGAGCGAATGGACAGACAGAAATAAAGTCAGATATATAGTGTACGGCACAGTGGTTAGAAACGAAGACATGTGGGATGTGTTTTAAAACTTAACTGCTTGCTGCAACAGACTTTTTCATAAAGGGTGATTTTTAGACGTGTGATTTTCAAGAAGAAATAAAATGCATATATGTGACGCGCAAAATAGAAAGGGACCTAAGGGTAAAAACCAGTTTTGTTCAGGAGAGCCATTTTAAAGATTTTAATACGTGTATCTTTGGTGTACCATCACTTTCCTAAAACGCGTATATCTCTAGGAGGGAACACTTTTGGGACATGGGATCGGTCTCATTCGACGCTCAGAAAGTGAAAATTGATTTTTTTACCCTTAGGTCTCTTTCTGTATGCGCTGTCACATATATGTATGTTATGGCCACGAATCTAGCTTTATTATAAAGATAGGGTTTGCCATTACGTTCCAAAAATGATTTAGAGCCAGGCGCGGCTGGCTCGAATAAATTCCAGCAGGCCCAATTTTCTACCACTTTTTGCAGCATTTGGGGCCGTATGTCAGCAATAACGCCCCGAATAGTCTCTTTCATGGAGTCAATCGTGTTGGGCTTATCTGCGTAGACCAGCGACTCAATAAATTGATTGTTTCGTTGGTTGTATGGCATGTAGCGCAGTCTTGTTGGAGCCAAAGGTCGTCCACAACAACATCCTCCAACTCAGGCATGGAAAAAATCATTAATCATGGCTCTATAGCGTTCCCCATTGACTGTAACATTATGACCGGCATCATTTTTGAAGAAATATGGACCAATCAATCCCTCTGCACACCAAACTGTGCAATTTTTAGGATGTAACGGCTTCTCAACAATGGCTTGTCGATTTCTATTACTCCAAATGCGACAATTTTGTTTATCACCATAACCATTTAACCGAAATGCTGAACAAAAATTTCTCGAAAAAATCAAAATCGGAGGCCATCTCGTTTTGTTCCCCTTCACCACATTTGGAAACGTTGTTGTTGTAGTAACAACTGGCAAAAAGATCAAATCAAAAACAAAGTGTGGCCAGATTGAAAACCACGCGTCCAAAAATAAACACCCTTTATAAGTGAAAAATATCAAGTCCCCAAATCAGTCCAGTTATCAAGCCTTGCGATAGACTTATCCGACTATCAAATACTGCAGAATATGTATAAGTATAGATGAAGCAGCATATTATTTAACCGGGCTAATATTAGCATCGCTTAAAATTTTATTTTAAACAATTTGGAACTACAAAAATCCATTGCATAAGAAGAATTTGCGTTGCCATCACCGAATGTTTTCAATCGTAATGAATATTCGATTCCTCATACTACTAGACGATAAATACGATCAAGGTATTGAGCACACAACCAATAGATCGGTCATACCAATTCAATGTGGAAAATATTTAGTTGCCACGACAAGTGGTGATAAAAAACCATTTAAGACGTATTTTTACGATAAACTATATAGCGTTTACTAAAATTCTTGAAAGTTTCAATTTCAAAAAAAAATCTACGAGGGCGACCACAAAAGTAACTAGCCTAACATAAAAAGAACCGTTTTTTTGGAATTATTATTATTTATTTTTCAACATAATTTCCTTCCAACTCAATACACTTCATCAAACGTTTTTCAAGTTTTTTAATTACATTCGAAAAATAAGATTTTTCAAGACCTTCAAAATATGCCTCAGTTTCAGCAATAACCTCGCTATTGGACGAAAATATTTTGACACCGAGAATTTTTTTTAAATTTGGAAACAAGAAATAAGGAGCTAAATCTGGACTATATGGTGGATGCGGAGCAATTTAAAATCGTAATTCGGCCAGTTTTTGTTGAGTTAAAAATGCAGTGTGTGAAGGAGCATTATCTTGATGAAGAAGAACTTTATTTTCTTAATGCGGTCGTTTTATCTTGATTTCTTCACTCAACCGATCCAATAATGCACAATAATATTCACTATTTATAGTTTTTCCTTTCTCAAGATAATCAATAAATATACCCCTTGCATCCCAAAATACTGTGGCCATTACTTTTCCTGCTGACTTAACAGTTTTCGCCTTCTTGGGACCACTTTTACCTACTTCTATCCATTGTTTTGACTGTTCTTTGCATTCTGGGATGTAGTGATGGATCCATGTTTCATTAACAGTTATGAATCGGCGCAAGAACTCTATTGGATTACGCTGATAAATCGCTAAAAGCTCCTCGGAATTGGTCCAACGGACGATTGTTTGGGGCAAAGTCAACAAACGCGTCACCCATCTTGTGGAGTTCATCATGTAAAATACTCCAAACTTGTTTTTCGTGTATTTTAACAATATCAGTGAGTTCTCTGAGCTTTATTCGTCTATCTTTAGTCACTTTATTAAATATTTTTCTAATGTTTTCAAGAGTAGTAGCAATTTTCGGTCTTCCAGAGCGTTGTTCATCTTCCGTACTTGAACGACCCATTTTAAATTGTTGAACCCAGGATTTCACGGTGGAGTATTATGGTGCATTATCACCATGAACAGAATCCAATTCATCTTTGATTAATTGTGGCGTATAACCTTTCATATAAAAATGTTTAATTACCGCACGAAACTCTTTATTTTCCATTTTTTAAAAATTATAAAACTTGTTTACTTCAATCACCTGTAACAAAGAAAATAATCATTAAATATTTCGGAAATTTTGACAGATGGCTTATAAAAGATTGCTTTTAAAAAACAAAAAAAAGTTGCTAGTAAAACAGAAAATGTGCCAGGCCAGTTAGTTTTGCGGTCGCCCTCGTATTTTAAAATTAATTTTCCCACCGTTTTATTAACAAACGCTATGACAGGTTGTATTTTTACTAGGCAAAAAAATACAGGGTGGTTAAATTTTAAGCGCCGATGTTGAATGTAAACCACACCTAAGCGTCAAGTTTTTTTCTGCATTTTATTTGATATTTCTCAATTTTAACCATTGAAAGATACTTAAGCGAAAAAAGAAATGACAATAATATGTGTTTTAATCAAAAACAACATCGGCCCTTAAAATTTAACAACCCTTTATTTGGATCAAAAAAAAATTCTGGGGATCCTTTGTCACTTTTACTAAAAATTACTGTGTACCAAATAACATTCGGTTGTACCGATGATAACTGAAAAGTTCCTGCGAACTCAATCATACTGTTAGCAAAAAAATCGGTTATGGCAACGTTCCTGCTTCCCGCGTGCAGGTATTACAGGGTGGAGCGCAGAATTTTGCTTATTTGGGAATGAAATAACAAAATTATGAACCGTAGGAAAATGCATTCTAAATTTTAATTATGTTGAACAGTAAGGGAATTTTTAACTTACATGGTTTTAAATAGGGTACAAATGTCGACCTTCGCTAACCACACAATACTGCATGAAGTTTTCATGAACTCTAACAAGCATGTCGACTGGTATTCTGCCAATTCCAGCCTCAATATTGTTAATAAGGTCTTCCAAAGTGTTGGGACGGTTGATATACACCTTCGACTTCAGGTAACCCCAATGGAAAAAATCGCATGGGCTAAGTCTGATGAGCGTGACCGCCAGTTGACATCACCCCTCAAAGAGATAAGCCGTCCAGAAAACATTTGCCTCAAACAATTCATTGTAAACCACCACCCCTCAAACAGATAAGCCATCCAGAAAACATTTGCCTTTGGAACCATGTATCCTCTAATTACATTGCCTCAAGAGCCGGCTGAAAAAAAGTCTGGAAATGCCAAGAGCAAGCAATTGCTTCCGAGCAGAGCGTTTCGGAGATTGCAGTACTGCTGCTCTAACTCTCTCGATGTTTTGTGGTGTTATAATCCTTCTCTCAGGACCACTTCGTACACATGAAGCATTCCTTGCTGTTCTCAATGAAGTTACGCAATTTACAATTGATTGCCGTCCATGAACACGTCCGCGTGGGGGAACAGCGAATCGTAAACGAAAAGCACTCTACACTTCAATGATCAAGTGCGCATTTGAAAAGTACGCTTTAGCACAAAATGACCTCTCCTCACGTGTCCAGTACATTATGGCAACTAGAAGGCAGATTAATACAAATCTCCCGTCAGCCACAATAAGCCACGCGCACTCTTATCGACCAACAGTGCCGCCACAGCCTGGAGTGCAACAAGGCAAATTTCCGCGCTCTACCCTGTATAACCGTCTAAAGACCTGTGGCAACCAGATTTTAATAGAGAGTTCTTATAAAATGACAAATAATTCTGGTTGTACATTGTTTTAATAGCAATTTGTATTGCAGATAAGCTTTCTGATAAAGGTCGTCAAGTACTCACAATAAATGCAATGGGCAGCTACAATAAATATACCGCGTGATCCATTTCGAGGTTCCCTTCTTTTTTATAGAAAAAACACAGAAAATTCAAATTGTTTATTATCATTTGAAAGAACATTCTTTGGCATTTTTTTTTTTGAAGATTCTGACTATCAAATGTTGGCCGCACTTTTGAAGATTATGTCTATCAAATGTTGGCCGTAGCCATGTAGCCGCGTCCCAGATTGTCCATCCGTTGAGTCCAATTTTCGATTACTCGTTCGATCACTTCGACTGGTAACTGGCGAATGACACGCGTGATGTTTTGCTTTAAGGCCTGAATCGAAGCGGGTTTGTCCGCATAATCTTTAGACTTTACATATCCCTACAGGAAAAAGTCTAACCGTGTGATGTCACACGATCTTGGTGGCCAATCGACCGGCGCAAAACGTGAAATTATCTGCTCACCGAAGTGTTCTCCCAATAAATCCATTGATTGATGCGATGTGTGGGAAGTGGCGCCGTATTGTTTAAACGAAATGTCGCCGAGATCACGAGCTTTAATTTTAGGCATCAAACAGTCGGATATCATGGTACGATAACGGTCGCCATTGACGGTTACGTTCTCACCGGCATTATTTTTGAAGAAATATGGACATATGGTTCCACCGGCCCACAAACCACCCCAAACCGTTGTTTTTTCTGGATGAAGTGGAAGCTCTTGAACCTCTTCTGGTTGCTCTTCGTCCCAAACGCGGCAATTTGATAGTTTACATACCCATTGAGCCAGAATTGGGCCTCATCGCTGAACAAAACTTGGCTCAACAAAGTCGGATCTTCTTGGAACTTTTCAAGAGCCCATAGAGCGAAGCGATGTCGCTTGGGAACGTCGGGCGGCTTCAGTGCTGGCATAAGCTTATTTTGTATGGTTTTAATTTAAGATCTCGACGTAAAATGCTCCAAGTCGTTCCATACGTCAGTCCGAGTTGCTGCGAACGCTGGACGTGGTCTATTCGGTCGAATATTATCCAATAATGAATGTTGGGTCTCAAGATGGGTAATGGTGTTGCGAATAGTACGCACAGTAGGCCGATTATGTTGTCCATAATTTGAACGAAGTGCACGAAACATATTTCTCACAGAACGTAAATTTTCGTAATAAAGTTGAACGATTTGTGAACGTTGTTCAGGCGTAAGTCTTTCCATGATGAAATGCCATACAATACTTAACAAAAATAACATGACAACGTAACACGACTCACACGTGATCTGTCAAAAAAAAGGTATTGAAAAAGTAGTATTTTAAAAAATGCTCTTCTGTTTTAAGCCACTGTGCGCCTCATTATAAGGTATAATAACAAAAACAAAAATAATGAATAATGTTTTAATAGAGCCCAAAATTAGTTCAAGATATGAAGAAAAGTAAAACATTTCAGGCTCTATTCGTAATGAGCCGCTATCCACGCACACCAAAAAAAAAAGGGGAGCTCTTATCTCTTCGACTTCATGCGTTTGGTGTTGTCTTGTGTGTTTTCCTTTCCGTTTTTGGAATGTTTTTGTTTTAGTTTTTTTTCAAAGCCATATTTCAAAACCAGAAGGTGTTTTGGCTCCCTCTAATTAGAAATAAAAATACGCTTCTATTGCGTTATCTCAAAATTTTCATGAATAACTTTATTTATTTTGATAACAGACAACAGCCAAGAAGAGGAGGGAAAAATAGAGACATCTTTAGTTAAGAAAATATTTTTGAAAAATAACAGAAAATAAAACATTAAAAAAAGTAGAAAAACTAACGAACGCTATATGCTTTTAAGTACTTTGAAAAATTTGTTTTAAAAACTTTCAAGGTATAGCCAACATTTCACCTGTTTCCTGGCTATAAGACAGCTTCTACACTTAAGGCTTTTAATGGCTTGGCTTTTTGTAACTGCCTTCGCCACACTTGTCGTGTGTTTTTCGTTTTTGAAGTTAACTTTTTCTAGTCCCAACTAGTGGCGTGTTTGTTATCTGTAAGTCCAATATCTTTGGCTTAAAACTTGGTTCGTTAGTAATTTTTTTCTGCCTCCTTCTTAGCGCGTTTGTTTCGTTTTTTTTGTTATTTTTTTGTTCGATTTTCCTCTCATTTAGTAGGTGTCGTTTTGTTAGCCCGTTTGAGTAGAGGAAGACTCAACAACGACAAGAACCCAAAGAAAAAAACGATATTTTAACAAGCCTTTTGTTTATTAGTTGACATTTTTTCCGGTTACTTACGTTAGTGGTATGTCAAGTTGCCTTTTTGCATGTTTTAGTTTAGTTTAGTTTAGATTTGGCCGCGTTAAGAATAAAGTTGGCTTAGCAAAAAATAAAAAAATTGTATTTTGTTTTAAGCACTTATATTCTAGGAATTTTGAAGAACATAGAGTTGAAGTTGTCCAGAAGTTTCGTGAAAAGTTTAAAAGTTTTTTAGTTTTAAATCATTGGCACAATACAATGGGTTTACAGCTAGAAGAAGTCTAGCATTACAAGTCATGGCATATTCAGCTCTGTACGAATTTTTCGTTTCAGATTCCACACTTTTGATTCTGGTAATATTGGACCGAAACTTCTTGATCCGTAAGATGTGCGAGTAAAATTTGAACTGAGCGTTTGTTTACTTTTTGAGGACTTTTACCTCATCTGGCTTAAAGTATATTTTTTACATAGTAACGTCTACACCATACTGCACACTACCTTGCCTTGACGAAGCTGTAGCCAGACTTTTCGCCATTCTTTTCTTTGCCGTCAAATTGATGCTGATGATTGTGTGACAGTTCGTCCTACACAGTTTAGAAAGAGTTTTTTAAAATACTAAAACATGAATGAGAATACTTTAATGTTCTACTCGTATGCGAGGGCTGGTATATATATTTCTGGCCTTATAATTAAAATGCGAATATTTATCATCAAATGGTTTTATTGTTTTTCAAAGTATTCTCCAGCATGATTTATACACTTTTGCATGCGCTCAAACCAATTGTCGAAGCATTTTTTGCAATCCGCTTGAGACACCTTCAAAACATGGTTTTTGAACGCTTCAACAGCATCTTCTGGCGACGAAAATCATTGACCACGCATTTTTTTCTTGATGTGCGGGAATAAAATACAGTCTTTGGGAACCAAGTCAGGGCTGTACGGCGGATGACCCTTCAATTCGACGTTTTGGCCGGTCAAAAAAGCGTTGGTTTGAGCCGATGTGTGAGAGCTCGCCTAGTCAGATGCACAATGATTCGTCTTCTCTTTTTCATTTTTCGAATTTCTCCGAAGACTTCAGGCAAAAAAATTGAGGTGTACCTCTCAGAATTGACCGCCCTATGTTGCTTAAGCGGAATAGTCGCCGCATGACCAGTTTTGCCAAAGAAAAAGGCTACCATTTGCTTTGAAGTCCACGAACAACTTTCGTCGGATCGTTCGAAGACCCACACGGTCGATTGCTGTTTTATTTCGGTCTCATACGCATAGATCCATGAATCGTCACCTGTGACGATCCTATATATGACTTTTGAAGCATTGCGATCGTATTTTTTCAAAATTTCTTTGCACCAATCGACACGAGCCTTTATTTGAGCGATTGTCAAATTGTGCAGGATCCAACGAGAAAAACTTTTTTTACGGCCAGGTGTTCATGCAAAATGAATGCTGGTGGAAGAAATGCCAAGGATGCCTCTATCTCACGGTATGTCACATGACGATTTTGCATTATCAGTTCACGCACGTCATCAATGTTCTCTGGCATAAAGGCCGTTTTTGGACGACCTTCACGACCTTCGTCTTTGAGTGAGCGTCGGCCACGCTTGAATTTATTTAACCAGTTTTTCACAGTGCTCTAGGATGGTGCTTCATCGCCATACAAAGATTTAAGTTTATCGATGTACTCTTGTCGTGATAATCCGCGTCGAAAGAAAAAATGATCCATGGAAATGTTCACGAGTCAATTTCATTTTTTTGCGAAATGGATTTTTTCAAGTCACTGTAAACAATACAAAAGTTGGTCGTACGTCAAAACGTTCGGAGGAATGTCAAACTCTCCAATGGAAATGTCAGATGGAGCCAGACAACACTTAGTGTTGGGCATCATTAAAAATTAATACCGAAATTCCGAGTCGGTGTTTTGCGGCCACCGACCACCGCTTTCGGCCGTAATAATTTTCGGCCACCCGACAGGATGAGCGTTGAAGCTCATTTCTGGCTAAGTGGTTTTGTCAATAAACAAAATATGCGTTATTGGACAGCAACAAATCCACATGTGCTTCAAGAGACACAATTGAATTAGCAGAAAATACTGCGTGGTGTGGTTTTCATGCCGTAGGTGTGAGTATTTTTTCGTCAATGAGAAAATTCGTGATGTTACCTTCAATGGAGAGCGCTTACGTGCCATGTTAGAAAATTATTTTTCGCCAGAATTGGTTGAGCTTGACATTGCCGATATGTGGTTTTAAGACGGTGCCTCACAGCACGCGCTACAGATTAATGTCGGGTTTAACATGATTATCGCCATTATGGCATGGGCATCCGTGTTCCATAGCACTGGAGAAGCTATGATGCGACTACCAACGCTCCCCAGTTAGACTGGAGGGAATAATTGGAGGATCCGCTGTGCGGGCTTCACCTACCTCTTGGTGAGGGGTGAGGTCTAAAGTTGTAAAAACCTCTGCTACTCTTTGGGCACCCGGTTGTATAACGCAACTCCACGCCAAGCATTCGCTTTACCTACTTTAGGTGGTAAACCACACCGTGAAACTCCCCGATGTTCCGTTTCCATCACAGTTCTAGGGGCTCCTGACCTCCCGCGTCACTAGAATTGAGCGTCTGTTCAGACCTCGTAGGACACGTCTACTTCCAGTTGGGTCTCGCACACCCTGGCTGGTAGCTTCAATGTCTTCACCAAGAATTCGCTCCTTGTTACCCACAAACATAGAGGATGGTTAGAAATAATTCGAGATGTATCTTAATATAGCAGGGGAGCTCTGGGTTCACCTAAGGCCTTAAAGGTGACCCCTTTCTTCCCCTACGGGAGCACGCGTTACAATCGATTTACTGAAAGGCAAAAACGGTGAACGCGTTATCTCGAGATATGGCCGGTCGAATGGCTACCTCGTTCCTTGGGATTGAACTTCATTGGACTTATTTTTATGGGGCCACACTAAGTCATTAGTCTACGCCAATAAGCCAACAACTTAAAATGAGCGCAGAGTCAACAACCAACGCGAAATTGCCAACGTTCCGGTCGAAATGTGTGCAAGAGTAGTGGAAAATTGGGTCTAAAGAATAGATCACTGGACACGGGCTCGTGGTGGTCATATGATCGGAATCGAATTTCATAGTTAAAATGTAACATTTGCACTACAGCTGGAATAAATTTTAACTTAATATCATAAATATCATAAGCTAGTTATCTGAGAAGGTTTAAGTTCTTTTACTCCTTCTTCGACCTCTCTTTTATTCAATGTATATAAAACATTAAATTGAGAGGATTTTTGATCAGTGTAGGTTGCTTTAATGGTGAATGACTAGAAAAAACGTTTTGAACAAAATTTTGAACCACCTGGACCGTCTTACCTGAAAAGATCTCTTTAAGTCAGTAAGACAACAACCTGTGGTACAAGTATCACAGCGGCCCTCCATGAACTTTGTGTGTCTATGAGTTGGCCGTCATTTTACTCCTTAGTACTAGTGGTGTGCTTGAAGTATATCACATTATATGGTTGGTAACAATTCGGTTGTGTCATCACATCTGTTCTCTAAGTGTAGATTATAGAATGAAAATATTCTAGTTTATAAGAGTGTTCTACCCAACGATTTGTATTTGAACTTTATTAAAAGTTAACATAAAAACTTGAAAAAGTAGCTTATCTTTATCAAAAGGATTTATTATCCTTAGAAATGTTTCAAAAAAAATTTATACCGTCAAATAGAAATATTTATTTTTATTTCCAGCAATTGTGTGCTCTATACAGGCGTATGTACGTGTTATGTAAACGTGCTTTTTATACTGGCACACGTTTTCTTTTAAGTCAAATCCTTTAATATGACATCCCGAGTGAAGGTGTTTTGTGGGAGAATTAAACTCACTTGATGTTCTCGTAAGTATTTAAAAGACGTAACAATTTGTGTTGTAGCCATACGTTTTGGTAGTTCTTGTTACGTGTTCAACGTTTTTAAGAGTTCAGTTTGAACGTTTCAGTCATTAGCTATTCCTTGCTATGTTTAGATATAACATAGCAATGAAATTTCAAACCACAAACTACACGCAGAGAAAAAATTAGTAGGACATAGGTTGCAACTACTAAGCTCCGTAGCAAAAAAAGAATTTATTTTGCAATCACCAAATGTTTATAATCGTAATGGATATTCGGTTCGATATACTACAAGATGTTAAGTATAACTATAGTTTTGTAGACGCAACTTATTGATCGGTCATACCAATAAAACGCATGAAATGTTTTTTTGTGGCAACCAATAGTTTGGCCAACATTTTGTTGTTGAAACCAAAAATCGGTAATGATATCTAAACTTTCATCATTACCAGAAGTGTAAAAAACCTTTAATCTAATTTATTCAGCGAAAATCTTCCAATATTGCATATTGTAATTTAGCTTTAATAGGCCCCAATGGGTTTCGAATTACATGTCAATAAAGAAATGAAATGAAATATGTTCCTTTTTTCGACTTGACCCTGCCTGTCTTAAGAGGACTTAAAGTATATAAGAAAACACTTTTTGCCTCCACGAAAATTTAAAATTCTGTTCTGGAGGTTTAGATAATTCGTTTTTTCTACCGATACTTCAGTTACAATTACTGAACGTTGCAGAGCACCAACTAACATTCGGAAAACTCGAGGTACATGCTTACTCAATCATTCAGTTGACAGAGAAATTCGGTTGTGGCAACGAATCTATTCTCTGCGTGTACAAATATTGTGATAACTTTATTTTTCGCCTTTTAAACTTCTGCGCCAGGCGTATGTGTAAACTATAACACTTCTATGATTTATGGCAGTCCATTTACAAAGAAATACTTAAAACCGGAACCTTAATTAATTTGTATTAATCCTACTACTAGAATCGTAAAGAGGAAAACTTATTTTGTTTGTTTTGTTATAGTTGGGAAAATAGAAATGAAAAGAAAACTAAACAATTTTGCGGTGCAAAATGAAATCCAGTTACTGTGAATGGCTAAGAAGTGTTGGTAATATTTTTGCGATTTAAATCGCTAAAAGACATGCAATGCTAGCGGGCTGGCACTGAACGAACCACTGACTCACTCACTCAATCTGACTACACTTTGTGTGAGATGTGTAAAGTGCTGCTCTCGAAACCCAAACCCGAACCAACCCAAATACTTAACGTACCGTTCACTTTGAGAACAATGAACAATTCATAAATGTCAGAATTTATTAAAATATCAACTGGAAATTGAGTCGAAAACAAACAACACATATTCGTACAATACCTTCAAAGTGGATTAGAAAACTTGGCAAAGGCTTATATTTAGAATGGCAGCTAGAATTTCGAAAATATCTGGTGGAGAAGTCAAGGGAATGGTTCTGATGTTTAGAAAATTTCATGTGGGGTTTTTTCATTTAGCGTCACGTAAAACTTTTTATTCCTTAAAAGAAGTGCATGTATATATTTCTGGTTTCCGATTTGAATAATTGTCGTCAAATCTTCTGCGGCAAGTATAGAGCAAAAAATTCATACGTTTTAAAATCCTAGTAATACTACTAAGGAAAGTCGTAAGCCGGGCGAGATCGACTATATGATACCCCGTATCCCCACGCTTTATACTCCATAGTCTTAATATATTTTTTTCCTGAGTGCTCAATAATACCTAAACCTGATTTCATCGAAATCTGATAAAATATGCCGTTTCAATGTTGGCTAGACCCAAAATCGGGAGGAACATTTGTAAGGGGGCTATATCAAAATTATGCACCGATCTAGTATATTTTTAGCAATATTTTTTCTGTATGCAAAAAAGGCTACAAAAAAACTTCGTTGAAATCTGTAAAATTTTGCCGCTTTTCCTATATGCATAATAACGCAAAATAACGGACTTTATTCTTTTTTTATTATTGACCTATTTTTTGGGGATACAAATTTGCTTTTTTGAAAACTATGAATTTCTTACAAAAATACTCGCAAAAATGCATTTTCGGTGATATATGCAAAAATATTCAATTTTGTTGCACAATATATGATTCGCACAGATGTTAACTCAGAGTTACTTTAGGCTGACGACAACAAATATTCATTTTTATAGAACTCAGATATGAAGTCCGGTTTTGGTCAATCAAAAATAATCACCCATGGTGCAATTCTGTTCGATTCAAAACTCAACCGCTGCGTCAAACCCTTTTTATGTTTTATAAAAGAAACCCGGATTTTCGAAAAGTAGATTTTTTAATTTGACCTTTTTTTTAAAATAACCATTTGTTGGATACTCTAGCCTTAAATTTGAAGAGATCTTCTTAACGTGTGCTATATGAACTTTCAGACCGATCGCATTTCACTACGCTTTTAAACTATTTTTTGGAGTAGATGGGCGGGCCTCCAATCGGGGACCATTTAATACGAACTACGAGTATTTTAAAGCATTCAACGATTTGGTCTAATTTCGTCCGTGTCAGTTGGTCACAGATAAATAAACACAAAGATTGAATGCAACAAGGGAATAAATTACTTTCCTCTGGGCTGAAGCTTGTAAAGGGTGATTTTTTAAGAGCTTGATAACTTTTTTTTTAAAAAAAAGCATAAAATTTGCAAAATCTCATCGGTTCTTTATTTGAAACGTTAGATTGGTCCATGACATTTACTTTTTGAAGATAATTTCATTTAAATGTTGACCGCGGCTGCGTCTTAGGTGGTCCACTCGGAAAGTCCAATTTTGGGCAACTTTTTCGAGCATTTCGGCCGGAATAGCCCGAATTTCTTCGGAAATGTTGTCTTCCAAAGCTGGAATAGTTGCTGGCTTATTTCTGTAGACTTTAGACTTGACGTAGCCCCACAAAAAATAGTCTAAAGGCGTCAAATCGCATGATCTTGGTGGCCAACTTACCGGTCCATTTCTTGAGATGAATTGTTCTCCGAAGTTTTCCCTCAAAATGGCCATAGAATCGCGAGCTGTGTGGCATGTAGCGCCATCTTGTTGAAACCACATGTCAACCAAGTTCAGTTCTTCCATTTTTGGCAACAAAAAGTTTGTTGGCATCGAACGATAGCGATCGCCATTCACCGTAACGTTGCGTCCAACAGCATCTTTGAAAAAATACGGTCCAATGATTCCACCAGCGTACAAACCACACCAAACAGTGCATTTTTCGGGATGCATGGGCAGTTCTTGAACGGCTTCTGGTTGCTCTTCACTCCAAATGCGGCAATTTTGTTTATTTACGTAGCCATTCAACCAGAAATGAGCCTCATCGCTGAACAAAATTTGTCGATAAACACATTTCGAACCGAACACTGATTTTGGTAATAAAATTCAATGATTTGCAAGCGTTGCTCGTTAGTAAGTCTATTCATGATGAAATGTCAAAGCATACTGAGCATCTTTCTCTTTGACACCATGTCTGAAATCCCACGTGATCTGTCAAATACTAATGCATGAAAATCCTAACCTCAAAAAAATCACTCTTTATATTAGGGCTGTTAATTTTTTTTTTAATTGGATAGTAGCTTTATTTGTTCCTTTTTCATAAATATTGCTTTATGCAAAATTTCAAACAAATCGAAAAATATTTAGAGGTTGCTCAACAAACTTGTATTTATCATCTCATAAAAATATTCTATAATGTATTATAATCTTTGTATCGTGCCTGATATGCTTTTAGTGTGCCTTTTCGAGTATCGGAAACCCTTTTTCTATGATACTTTACTACCAGAACTTATTTCTGCTTCACATGCTTTGGTTACATTTTTTTTCAGTAAAGGAAGAAACTTAGAAATAGGTACTCACAGAAAGCTAACTGAATACCTATTACTCCTCCCTTAAAAAACCCCATAAATTTAACAGAATTAAATCGCTGACCAGAAAATTATTATATACATATTAAGGTAAAATTAGAACTACCACTAGTGTATTTTAGTTTATGGAAAAATCGTTTGTTTTAACTAAAGAGTGTTCCAACCAAAATGCTCGAAGTTAACCATAATGCTCGAATTCAAATCAAAATGCCTTTCGTGCAATTCGTGATATTCTTAGTCAGAATAATCGACCACAGGGGACTCGTCAACAAGCAGAATTGAAGAAATATAAACCAATGATTCCCTCTGCCCATAGATCGCACCTAAAAGTGACTTTTTGAGAATGTAACGGTGTTTCAACAATGGCTTGTGGTTTTTAATTACTCCAAATGCGACAATTTTAGTTAGTAACGTACCCATTTATTGGAGAACAAAATTTGTTTTAAAAATCAAGATCCGTGGCCATCTCGTTTTGTGCCCATTCACTACTGCCAAAAAGACTAACTCCGAAAAAAGTGTGGCCAAATTGAAAACCAGTCGTATAAAAAAACCCCTATATACTTCAAAGGGTCTCCGTACAGTATTTCGCGGTCGGGCTAAGCAAATAACAAAGTAAATAGGCGCTTAATTCTATAATGGATGGTACAAAAAGTAAGTTGTTTAGCGACAGGAACTCAAAAAGGAAAGCTTCCTTGTATGGTGGCTATAGGAAAACATGTAGCTAAATCACCTATGGATCTAATATGATTTTTTTGCCAGGTTTGCTACAGATTTTTCAAAATGCACTGAGTCAAATTTGACCAAGAGCGCAAGTAAAATGTGGCAGGACCTCAAATCTGGAGGGACCTTTGAGTGGGGGCTTTAGATAACAATTAAACATTTATACTACCCTCCTTAGAAAAAAAGGTCACTTCTACATTTTAATAGTTTTTAGATATTTAGCATTTTTGATTACAAAGCATGCTGGAAGTGGTAGTTATGAGAAGTTTGCTTAACGTTTTCAGTCATTTACAGTTTAAAATATGTCTTTTATGTTAAGAACAAAACTCAGAAACTCACTCACGGTTCCGAATCTGCCCTTATCTCAATTTTGGAATTTTGGCGCTTGTGACTTTCGTTCTTAGGACGGCGGTATATGTGACGCGCAAAATAGAAACAGACCTGAGGTTAACAACAAGTTTTGTTCAGGAGAGCCATTTTTAAGATATAGTATCTCTGGGAGGGAACACTTTTGGGGAATGGGATCGGTCTCATTCGATGCTCAGATGTTGTCCACATCAAAAAAAGAAAAAAAATTAAAACTGTTTTTTTTTACCCTTAGTTCCCTTTCTCTATGCGCTGTCACATACGAGTATACCATTTGTATCAGGATTAATTTTTTGGTAGTTCATAGCATACCATGCGAGTTTTGAGCAAATCAATAGTTAAGGGGTAATTATTTTCATTTATTTTCAACGCCAAAATTGGAAGGGCATAAAAGAGAGAGAGAGTATTTAATTTAATTTTTACTCAGTTTTTACATCTTTTATAACGGCTTAAATTTATGAAACTTCACCATGCTCAAATCACTGACTAAGAGAAATCTCAGCCTGCTTCTCTCTGAGGGGAACTTATTTTACCCATTGTTCCTGTAGGGCTTTTTCATATACAAGAAGTAAAGATATAGAGTTACTTATAAATTCTTCCTCTTCATTTTTTAAACAGTTCTTCCTTTCGTTTAGTTATTTTTTCCATTACAAAAACCAAACACTTGTTTTCAATATTTCTCCTTCGTCTGCGCCTCCGCCATGTCATCAGACACTTTGTTTCACACATACACACACATGTGTTAGCATGTATGCAATATGGAAATCTTTAGCTTTTGGGGTGAACGAAATTGAAAAAAATAGTTTATGAAATTTTCAAAAAAAAAGATATAAAAAAATGTTGGTGTCAAGTTTAGAGCCTTTTAAAAGCATGGGATTTCTTTGTGTTAACCATTGTGACCGTTCTTCTCGGTCATACTGACCATATAGTACGAGTATTATGAAAACTGATATCGGTGGATAAACATAAAGTGGAAGTTGGACAACAAGCAATGTTCTACAGCGTGTATACGGCGGAGTGGGTGAAATTCAATATTATTTCAGTTTTGTCGGTGACGAAGAGAGGGAGGGGGAAGTTGAACGAACACTTAATGTTATAAACTACTTTTGTTTTTGGTATTTGGAGAAGATATTAAATATTTAAAATTTTTGATTTAAACAAAGTGTTAAGTTTACAGAGTTCATTAATCTGTGGTAGACCGTTGATTAGCTAACGGTTAAATGGTATGCATGGATGATATTAACACGCTGTGCCAGGGGCAACCATTAGTGGCCCTCAGAGTCGGTTGGGGGTAAAAAAAGGTAATGCCATGGCTTATAGAATTTAGATGTTCTTCGGATTTTTACAGCGGGACTGTTTTTCTAAAAAATGTTGGAAAATGATTGAGATTGAATATTAGACTGGAGATAAAAGTCAAATATTTGTAAGCTCTCCATTATAGGTTGAAGTGAATATACAAATCTACCATTCGGTTTGTAACTTCTCGAAATAATGATTTGATTCCCGTAAAATGGTAAGGCCATCCAGTTTGTCAAAAGCATGATTCAGTGCAAACTAAAAGTTAAGAAAAAGTTAAGAACTTGAAAAAAAGTTAAGAACTTGAAAACAACATATATTTTTCCTCACTTACAAATGACGAGACGTTTCGTGCATTGCACATTTCCATTAGGCGCAATACCATTTGATCCTCATTTTCTACTGCGGTTAGCAAAATAATATCATTTAACTCCATGATAATGCCACAAAACAAAAATATTAAACTTTTCGCACAGCAAAAAAAAAAAATAAACACAAAAATCTGTTTGAACGCAAACGTGGACGCAAAACACAATGGAAACACCATTACAAATTTTTGATAAATCGTTGACGCGGACGTGGACGCGACCGTAGTGGAAACAGCCTACTAATTATCAGATAAATGTCATAAATGTGGATCGGTTGAACTTGAAAAAGAAACAAATCGGACAAAGAGAGTACGAGTAAATGTTCCCCTTTGAGGTAAAAAATAAACTCTGACCAATCATTTTTTTTTACATTTGCACTTATACGAGGGTTGCTATTTATTTTTCGGGTTCTGACAATACTAGTGTTCCCAGATCCAAACTGGAACGTCCATTGGAAACTTTGACATTTTTTTGCACAACTTTACTCAGAACGTTGTGTCATTCCAGGGCGAATTGTTTTGTTTCAAGTGAGTTGGAAAAATCATCTGTCGAAAAATGGAATTATCCCGTAAACATTTTCGTGCGATGATTTTTTACGATATTCGGCGTGGGCTATCGAGACAAGAGTGTTTAAATGGACTTGTTTCAACTTTTGGCGATGAAGCAACATCAAATCGCTGGTACCAAGAGTTCAGTTTCGGACGCCGTTCGCTCCAGGATGAATTTCGTGAAGGACGCCCAACTTCAGTCACTTTGCCAGAAACCATCGATGCTGTGCGTGAACTGATTATGCAAGACCGAGATGAGATTGAGGCATCCTTGGGCAAGCAACAATAAAATACTGCATGCTTAGCATCAATAAAATACTGCATGCTTATTTGGCTATGAAAAAAAATTGTTCTCGTTGGATCGCACATAATTTAAAGAATGCTCGAAAAAAGGCTCGTATGGATTGGTGCAAAGAGATGTTGAAAAAGTATAACTGCGGTAGCTCAAAGGCAGTGTATAACATTGACGAATCATGGATCTATGCGTATGAACCCGAAATAAAACAGCACTCGAGCGCGGTCAATTCTGAGTGGTATACAACCATCTGTTTGCCACGGTGTTCAAAGAAATGAGGAAAGATAATAAGAGAAGACCGATCATTTTGCATTACTACAATTCGAGCTCTCACACATCAGCTGAAACGATGAGCTATTTGGCCACTCAAGATGTCAAATTGATGAACCATCCATCGTACAGCCCTGATTTGGCACTCAATGACCCTAGCATCAATAAAAAAGTGCGTTTCAACGTTTTTCAACGCCCGAAGCAGCTGTTGAAGCGTTCAAAAATCATGTATTGAAGGTGTCTCAATCGGTGTGGAAAAAGTGCTTCGCAAATTGGTTTGTGTATTTGATCTCAAAGGAGAATATTTTTAAAAACAATAAAACCATCTCCAATAATAAAATGTTGTGTTTTTATTGCCGGACCCGAAATATAAATAGCAACCATCGTAATGCTGAAAATATCAAGGTATTTGAACATTCGCTGGCACAGAGTTTTCAAAAATCTAAAACTTTGTATTTTTCTAGTTTTCACTGGAAGCAAAATAATTTCTACATTTTCATTTTCCATTTTTTCGGTAGCGAATTTTTGGTATTTTTTTTTTAAGTTCGATTTGTAGCGGTTTTTGCTCGTAAACTTTTGCTATATTTTTTTAATTTGTAGTCGAAGCAAAATATTTTTTACATTGTTTAGACATTTTTATTTTTCTAAAGTTTTTTTCTGAAGCGAATTTTTTTGTATTTTTCAAGTTCTGCAGCGATTTGTAGCGGTTTTTGCTTCGGAACAGTTGGCGACATAGCTCCAAGGGTCCCTCAAAATATATTCACATTAGGATTCAGTTTTGGCATATGATTTAATGCTGTGGTAAAGAACCCTAAAATATCTTGTTATCGTTTATAGAAGTTCCAATGCGGAAATATTTAATATAACCATGCACTCTTTATTTAAGCTAACAAAACACTCAGCGTAATAACTCTTCTTCTCGGTATTTTTTTTTGGTTTTTACTAAAATATGCTAATTCTTTTATATTGTATTGAACATTTGATTATTCTACACCGCTCCCATCTACCCCGAATAAACGATTGTACACTTTTCAAAATGTTAGTTTTTCAAAATCATGTTATTTGTTATAGAAAACGATCTAATATTTCAAAGGGTCACAAAGAACAGCAACAACGATGACAACTTTTTGGTGTTTTATATGCAACACACCAGCATCTACAACAACCGAGGCGGACAGACAGCAAGTCCGTCAGTTAGTCTTCCATTCAGCCAGTTTGCCAGCCACCAGCCAGCCAGCATGTCCAAAATACCAGACAACATGCTGAAGATGAAATGCCATCATAGTGTCGTCTAGAGGAGCCCAAGAGCACAAAGTGTATGGACCTTGCCTAGACACCAAAAAAAAGCCAGCAGACAAATAGCCACCCAAAACAAAAGAAGAGCTTGAGAAACAGAACATCGTCTACAGACATACAATCGTTGTCCGACATGCACATGCATTTTGGGGCGAACGAATAAACAAACTAAAGAAGGCGACATTGATAAACAGTCTGTTAAAATGTGGACAAATAAATGTCAACCAAGAAAACTCTAGATGAGATGCAAATCAACCATGTAAAACATTACAACAACAACGACAACACCAGCTAGCAACAGCAACAACATGAAACTGCCTGCGACATGAAATAAATATAAAATGTTTTTTTTTTTGGGGGGAAAAATGAGATGAAAACAAATATAAACAATGTTCAATGTGAAAGATACAATTAATTTCCAACCAACAACAAACAAATTCGAAAGATCGACCCTGAAACACCAACACTTGGTTGAGGTATTCCCAAAGATCGCAGAAGGTGCATTTTAGTATTGGAAGGCTTCGGAACACAGCCGAAAGTTTTGATTTCTTCCAATGACATCATGAGATATTTAAAGTGCGGAAAGTAATTTGTTATCTTCGAAATGAGCAAGAGAGAAAAGGTGAGCCCAGTCCAACGTTAAAAACATCAATAAGACCTAATTTGTATGGTACTGCAGCTGTATCTACTTAGTTGGGGCTTGAAATGTTCTCCGCGTACTGAAAGATG
Organism: Hydrotaea diabolus; assembly: GCA_963513945.1. Classification (NCBI taxonomy): domain Eukaryota; kingdom Metazoa; phylum Arthropoda; class Insecta; order Diptera; family Muscidae; genus Hydrotaea; species Hydrotaea diabolus. Next base: position 120,399,092 of record OY740720.1, read on the forward strand.
GACAATATTTAATTTAACTTAAAATCTTACCATACAGCTGAGATAAACGAAGACGATGACAATACTTTTTCGCGAATTGAAATAACGCCGGCAACATCTCAAGTATCCAAAAAACCGTGTTAACGTAATTTGAATCACACGATTTTTTAGCAAGTGGACATACTACACTGAGAAAAAAACCCCTTATATAAGGTTAACTTAAACAAAAATAAACATGATTTGGAGTCTACGTTACATAAGGTTAATTTGAACATTTTGTTGTTGACTGGTAGTTAACATTATTAATTGCTAATTTAATGATTCGATGGTTACATTTTTTAACCATGAAAATTTTTAATTTTAAAATAATTATTGTTGTTTTAACAATGCATTGCTGAGTTTTTTAACCATTAAAATTTTCATTATCAAAATAATTATTGTTGTTTTAACAATGCATTGTTTTTAACCATGAAAATTTTTTAATATTAAAATTTCATTAGTTAATTTTTTGAAACAATACATGTTCAATTTAACAATGAAATTGTTAATATTATTATGTATGACGATCGTTATAAAAATCATTTTTATTGTTAAGTTAACTAAGAATTGGTTACCTCTTTTAACTAGAAACCAGAATTAACCTACTAATTTTGTTTACATTTATTCGGTCTTTTTCATGACTTGAACATTTTTGTACAGATTCGAGACATTTTTGCTGTTTCTTTTCCAGAATTAACTAAAAAATTAAATGTATTGGCTACGGTTGCCAGGCAGACTGTACAGCTGTTTCTAAACCCGCCAAGGTTTTTCTTCAGCAGTCTTTGTTCTTCAGCAGTCTTTGTTATACGGCAGTCCCATTATAATTAATGAGAATTACCCTTTGCGTATAGTCTTTGAACTGCGTTAAAAGCAATCTCCATAGTACAATGATATTGATTGTACAGCTAGCATTTGAATTTAGTGGTGGTTTTTTTAAAAGAGCGATATAAATTGTCTTATGATCTTTTTTTTTCTGCCTCTCTCTTAAAAAATCAAACCTTATATAATCTTAACTCAACTGTTTTGTATGCACATTTGACCTTATATAACGTTATTTTGTCTTCGTTATTAAACATTTACCATGAAAAATTTAAGCAGACACATGGTTAAAAAAAATCATTGTATTTTCGGCTCAGTGTAAGTTCGGCCGGATCGCAGCCCATTTCAATAAGAGCACAAACTATTTTATGGATTCCGGGTCTATATGAAAATTTTGTTCAAAGGTGTGCAGTCTTCCACTGAGTTTTATTTCATACAAACATCTTATATTACCACCTACTTACGGCATACCGGTATTAGTTCATAAGATATAGCCTTTAAAAGTTCAGGCGGTGCAACGCTAATTATAACACAAAAATGTCTTGTACCATAAGAAAAACTTAAATCCAACAAATAAAAACGTCGTTTATTTCCAGGCCGCAGTCCCTACGCTACTAAAGCGCAACAAAAAATTATCTGGTTTTAAAGCCCTTTCGGTCCTTCTGTCCGTCCCTTATTTCCCTAAATTACTTATTTACTCCAGAAAAAATTGTTTTATATATTGCTAGCCAAAAATTTGGGCAACTATGCCCTTTTTCGAAGTACATCCCAACTAACAGTAATCATTCCAACCATTGTTCTTCCAAAAAAAATTTTATTTGTTAAGCAAATACTCAAAAAAGTGTAATTTTTACGTAGGTATCTTTGGTACCTTAAAGCAAAACTTTTCCCCGCTGGGCCGATTTTGTCCATTTATAATGCCAAACAGCTTATGGCTGTAAGCCATCATTATTTCAGTATATACTCGTAAGGTTGATTCGTTTGACCGCTATCATGCTTTCAACAGACACACGAACGGAGAGATGGGCATGGTCAATAATATATATATATATACTCGTACTTTAGAGGGACTCCTACCAATATTTCTAGGTGTTGCAAATATCATATGTTAAAACCAAATGTCGTCCAAATTACGGGCTTCAGTTTTATTTAGCAAAGAGCCCGATATCGTGGCGCGATAGCGATTACCATTCACGGCTACGTTCCTGTCATCATCATTTATGAAAAATATAGACCGATGATTTCACGAGCCGATAAACCGCGCCAATCCGTGATTTTCTCTGGGTATAATGACACCTCTTGCACCTCCAATTGGTTGAAAGACCAACCAGAAAACGTTGCCATTGAGCCAGAAATGGGCAATATCACTGGACAAATTTTTGTCAAAACAGCGGATCAACTCATTTTCATTTCCATAAAACAGTTGCACAATTTGGAGACATGCGGTATAAGACTTTTAATGATAAATTGGCAAATAATACTGAAAAGAAAAAAAATAAAGTTTAACACAATTCACTGTGAAAAACCCCATATGAGACCCGCAAAATAGAAAGGGACCTAACGTTAAAAACCAGTTTTGTTCAGGAGAGCCATTTTAAAGATTAGGTCCCTTTCTATTTGCGCTTAGAATCGTCAACTTCACTTTCATAAAACACGCTTATCTCTGGGAGGGAACACTTTTGGGACATGGGATCGGTATCATTCGATGCTCAGATGTTGTCCACATCAAAAAAAGAAAAAAAAATTGATTTTTTTACCCTTGGGTCCCTTTATCTATGCGCTGTCACATATTGAAAACAATACCTTTAGATAGATCACCCGCTTTTTAAAATTAAACCAAGTGCAAGAAAATGTTAAGAATTTTGGAATCCTCCAATTGGAGGAGGATGCCTCAACTATTATACTAGATATTGGAGACTGGATGAATCACATCTAAGACCGATTTGCTTGCAAAACATTTGTTGGGAAGGCCCGGACTAAAACCAAGTTGTGAAGCCAGTCATCTTGAGTAGGAATATGTGAAAATACCGACCACTTTCCTTCACGCACCTATGAGCAAAGACAATGTGAAAAACTGACATGGGTCAATTGCATTTGATATATTCATAAACGTTCCTCCAGCAAAGATTTTTTTCAGTCAAACATGAAGCATTTTTCACCATGCACCAATCACATTGCAGATATCCATAACATTAAGATAAACTATAGCACTGAAAAAAAATAAAGAAACACCTGAAAATGTAGGTGTTCTTTTCGTGAGGAAATGCAGTATCTAACAATTTTTACATAAAAGAAGATAACACAACTATTTTTTGCTACCACTTTGCGATAGACAAAAAAAACACATTTTTTGTGCGTGGAAAATCATTTATCTTTTCTCATTTGAATTTTTTGGAAATTTTAAAATGAAACACTTTTTTTATCTAAAACCTTTCTGTTGTTTTTTCATCTGCTTGGTAATACTACATAAGAAAATCAATTCCATTTTCATTTCGTTTCGGTCAAAAGAAGAACAGGCAGAAAACATAAACCCTTTTAAAGAAAACCAAAAAAAAACCGCAGATAAAATTCCGACCATAGATAGATTAAAACCTGTATGAACCCTGGGATGACTAGCAAGCGCAGTATTCCTACCATTGAGTTTAGGCCGACATCAAAGGCCTCCACTGGCTGTCTGGTATTGATATCTTAACAGTTTTTATGTTACCACACAAAAAGTACAAGACTACTACTTCCAGTTTTTCATTAGTTTTTTTCCTTCGACGTTTTCCATTTTTTTCTCCTTATCAAATCCATGAATGAAAAATCCTTTTTAGGAGTTTTTCCGGTAACGTTTTTCATTCAGTTGAGTGGTGGAAGATATGTAGAGTAACAATTTTCTGTTGTGTGCATTCCTTTTTCGTCGGTTAAGAGGGTAATTCTTTTAGGTTTTATGACCATCGCCACCACGTCGAAGGAACCAAAAAAATGGCAATTGATATGAAATTTTATATGTGAGTGTGTGTAAGAGACCGGTGGCTGCCTGCACTTGAGCTATTTTTTTGGTGCTGAAGTTGTAAGCCTCTTCTGTAATCCAGCTGGCTATGTTCCCTTTTATCTGCTGCACCTTAGCTTTTTATAGCTCTGGTTGATTACTGCATTAATGGTATGGTTAGGGGGTACAGCAGGAAAGGACTTCTCTGGATGAGTGGTTCACATTAAGTAGTCTTGATTTTCTCCTCGAATAGTTTAGGCTACTGTCAGACGACCAACACCCACACAGATGTACCATTACACCTGCTCTCGGTACTCTTGATTGGTACTCTATTTTTAATACTATTTATACGATCTAACCCTAAATCAATACAAGTACACAAGTTTGTATGCTAAATTTGGTAACAAATAATTGCATTCCTACCCACGCCCCTTCGGATATATCTCACACAAAAAACTTTGGTCAGTGAAGATTAGAACCCACATATCTTGGTACGTAGTTCGTGAAATTCGCTTAAATTGTGCACACCCTAATAGTTCTATAGCCGCGTTGTGCGTAAATACCAAAAAATGGTGGAGACGCCCCATCCTGGTACCACCCATACAAATTCATCATTCCGCCCACTTTTTTATTTTCGGAATATATTTAAATATATTCTTATTTAAATGATCGATCCCAAGCGATACTTAAGACCACAATTATAAGTTTGACTTGGTGACAAATAACAGGATCATTAGCCACGCCCCTTCTGGTATCAGCCACACAAATGACACTATCTGAGTGCAAATTAGAACCCACATAAGTTGTAACCCACCCAACCAACCCGATATTTTTTAGCGGCATTACACACGTGTACGAAAAAGTGGATTACACGTCCCATTCTGGTACCTCCTCAGCAAATGCACTAATTCGACCACCTCTGACACTCGCACAATAATTTTATACTATTTATGCGATTCCTAAAGCACGAAAGTCTTTGGAGTTTTGTTTCCTACAATGTACTAATACTTATTTCATCTTTGTATGCGCATAAGAAAAAAATATGCATTCTAGGATCTCTCACTCAATCGACCCTTTACGAGATTTCGATAAAATAGGTACTCCTCAGACAATGGAGGAAGGACAGAAGGAAGGCAAATTTGAATGCCTTATATGGGTGAGATGGCCCTATGTCCCACACTGGAACGACGGCAATAAATATATAGGGTGATCCATATAGAGTTATTTTTTCAATGTGGAATCTTTATCGTTAATTTGAAAGGACATTTTATGGCATTTCTTTTTTGTATATAATTTCCTTCAAATGATAGCCGCAACTGCTCTTCGGGGTCCAATTTTAGATGACTCGTTCTAGCATTTCGACCGGTATGGATTTAATGACACACGTAATGTTGGCTTCCAAAACCTGAATCGTAGCTGGTTTGTCCGCATAGGCTTTGGACTTTACGTAACCCCAAAATAAAATGTCTAAAGGTGTTTCTCGACATATGCGGCCAACTCACCTGTCCAAAACGTGAAATGACCTCTCAATAGACCCATTATTTGAGCAGCTGTATGGCAATGGCACCGTCCTGTTGAAACCAAGTGACGTCAATATTACGGGCTTCAATTTCAGGTAGCAGAAAATATCGATATCATGTCGCGATAGCGAGCACCATTCACGGTTACGTTCCGGCCATCATCATTTTTGAAAATATATGCACCGATGAATCCACCTCTTTATAAACCGCACCAAACCGTGGTTTTCTCTGGGTATAATGGCACCTCTTGAATCTCTTCTTGTTGCTATTCAGCCCAAATGCGGCAATTCTGTTTATTGACTTTGCCGTTGAGCCAGAAATGGGCCTCACTACTGAACAAAATTTTGGTCGAAAACATCGGATCTTCCCGTTTCTCGCCGAATACTGTTGCCAACATTTGAAGGTAATTATTTTCAAAAAATAAATGCCAAAAAATTTCCTTTCAAATTACCAATAAAGACTCCACACTTGATTTGAATTTTTATATTTTTTTGTTCTGAAAAAATACATCTATATGGGTAAGGGTTAATACAAGTCAGATCAACAGACAGAAACTTCTTGTTTTCTTTAACATTTCAAGTAAATAAAAATCAAACATTTTTCAATAAGCAGTTAAACAGACCTTTTGTTGCATGCAGGGGTTATTGCAGTTTCGGTAAACGCGGTGCTTCAAAAGACGTTTTTAAGATCGTCACAGGTGACGAATCATGGATCTATGCGTATGAGTCAGAAACAAAGCAGCAATCGACCGTGTGGGTCTTAGATCACGAGCCAAATCCAACGAAAGTTGTTCGTGGAATAAGCCCTTCGAAGCAAATGGTCGCCTGTTTCTGCGGCAAAACTGGTCATGTGGTGACTGTTCCGCTTGAGCAACGTAGAATGTCAATTCTGAGTGGTACACCACAATTTGTTTGCCTGAAGTCTTGGGATAAATTTCACGGTTACGTTCCGGTTACGTTCACGGTTACGTTCCGGCCATCATCATTTTTGAAAATATATGCACCGATGAATCCACCTCTTTATAAACCGCACCAAACCGTGGTTTTCTCTGGGTATAATGGCACCTCTTGAACCTCTTCTTGTTGTTATTCAGCCCAAATGCGGCAATTCTGTTTATTGACTTTGCCGTTGAGCCAGAAATGGGCCTCATTACTGAACAAAATTTTGGTCGAAAACATCGGATCTTCCCGTTTCTACTGTTGCCAACATTTGAAGGTAATTATTTTCAAAAAATAAATGCCAAAAAATTTCCTTTGAAATTACCAATAAATATTTCACACTTGATTTGAATTTTTTTGTTCTGAAAAAATACATCTATGTGGGTTAGGGTTAATACAAGTCAGATTAACAGACAGAAACTTCTTGTTTTCTTTAACATTTCAAGTAAATAGAAACCAAACATTTTTCAATAAGCAGTTAAACAGACCTTTTGTTGCATGCAGGGGTTATTGTAGTTTCGGTAAACGCGGTGCTTCAAAAGACGTTTTTAAGATCGTCACAGGTGACGAATCATGGATCTATGCGTATGAGTCCGAAACAAAACAGCAATCGACCGTGTGGGTCTTCGATCACGAGCCAAATCCAACGAAAGTTGTTCGTGGAGGAAGCCCTTCGAAGCAAATGGTCGCATGTTTCTTCGACAAAACTGGTCATGTATTGACTGTTCCGCTTGAGCAACGTAGGAGGTCAATTCTGCGTGGTACACCACAATTTGTTTGCCTGAAGTCTTTGGAGAAATTCAAAAAACGAACAAGAAAAGACGAATCATTGTGCACCATGACAATGCGACCTCAGAATATAGGCTCAAACCAGCGCCTTTTTGACCGGAATAAAAGTCGAATTGATGGGTCATCCGCTGTATAGCCATGACTTAGCACCCAATGACTTCTTTTTATTCCCGCACATAAAAAAATGCATGGTCAACGATTTTCGTCGCCAGAAGATGCTGCTGAAGCGTTCAAAGCCCATGTTTAGGAGGTGTCTCTATCGGAGACACCTCCAATTGCTCCGACAATTGGTTTGAGCGCATGCAAAAGTGTATAAATCATACCGGAGAATACGAGTACTTTGAAAAACAATAAAACCATTTTTAATGATAAATATTCGCATTTTCATCATTAGGCCAGAAATAACAGCTCTCGTATTAGATCTTACCTACAGGGTGACCCTTTTAAGACTTATCTTATCAACGCAGTGGACATATTGTTTGCCTATCAGTTTGCTCAGTCGTTTCGTATCTTGAACTGCAAATTAGTGTCCTTGGCTGCAAGAAAATGTCGAACATTCGTTGGCAGGGATGGAGACCGTTTCAGGCTTTTCTTCCTCGTTCTTAACAAAATATGGGCCAATGCAGTCTGTGGCCATAACTCCGCACAAAGTGCATCTTATTGGGTGTAAGTGATGCTGATGTAACTTAGTCACTTAAGTGGAAATAAGCTTTATCCGACATCAAGTGAATATTTTAAAAATTATTTTGTGAGGCTTTTTGTGTAAAACAAAAAACGTCTTGTAGTTGTTATTTGGGGTATTTCGTTTTGTATTTGCAAAGCAAACAAATAAATTATGTTAGATAACCAAAAAAGTTTATCATTATTTAGACCAACTGATGTAAAACAGTTGGTCTCATTTGTGCCACCCTGTAGGGGACATTCGGCTAAATTTTTTATAGAGCATGGTCTCGCAAAGAAAATCCTTGTCCGCAAAACAGCCCTTCATTAAGATAAACAGTTTAAGGTAGCTACTCATTGCGGTTTGAACAACACTCAGTACCCTACAGACCTTTTAAAAGTATATTAATTTGCTTGCAGCTTAGTTAGCTTAAGGATCTTTTAGTAAAGCGCTTTTTATTGGAATTTCGTTAGGGTGGCTAAGTGCGATTCGTCAGTTATTGTTATGTGGCATAACGAAGGCACCAAAACATGGATATTTGAAATATTCCACTTTAGTAAAGGTCATCCAAAAAACGAATATAAAAAGTAAAACTACATAAAACTATGTAAAGCGTAACAAATATTTAATGCTTTCAAACCAAAAACTTCTGCTGATAAAAAAATTTTTTCGCCTGCTGTTACTTAAATGCCCAAGGTTAGCCATTACAAAAAAAATACAAAATGGTCTTTGATATTTCGAAATGTAATTCCAAATTCGATATGTCTCTTTAACGCTTGCCCAAGGCAATTATATATTTTTAAAATATAAATACATATGTATGTAAGTATAACCCTAAAATGTTTTACTTTAATTCCAGTCGAGCAAATGCGAAACCATTAAAGGAACAAAATAATAAAAAAAAAACAGAAATACATACCGAGGGGACATTACCAGTTTTACCCTGTTTTCTGCATGGCCAAGCGTAAAGCGTTTTATACATCGAAGCATTCATTGGCCATAACTATAATAAAAACTATCTCTTCCTTCGACTCGTACGTACGGACATGGCCCTTCCTCCTTACCCTCAAAGCCATCCATGCAACGAGTGCTTAAATGCAAGCAAGGATACACAGGAGGGCTTGTGCGTGTGTGTGGCAGCACTTTAAATGTGTTTTTTTTTTCAGTACTCTGCACCTCCTTCGTCTACATCTTCATGCTGGATAACACACCGAAAAAAGGACAATAATATTATTATCTACAGGAATAAAAACTAAAAAAAATAAAATAACTGGAAAAGAAATATAAAAAAACATAAAGCAATAGCACAAGGAGCATCAGACATACCCTTATGCCGGCCGGGTGCTTGGAAAAAGGTTTGTCAAGAGTATAGATAATACGAGTGTGTACGCTGGCAGTAGCTAGCTAAGGCCCCTATAAATGTGACCTAAATTTTATCATCATCTTTTTTTTCACTGGCTGACTGGCTGGCTGTCTGTCTGCCTATCTACTACCGCTTGTGCTGATAACTTAATTTTGTTCGTGTTTTCCGTTTGGTTTGGGTCTTTGGGTTGATGTGTCGTTGAATGGAACAAAATGTGTCGGTGTCAAGAGGATTTTTACGGCTACTGTTGTTGCTGCTCCTGCTTATTATAGTTACTACTGTTATTAGACACTCACTTACCTCCATCTAGAGGCATGGATGTATTAGGAGGGATCACATAAATACACATTTCGATGTACGGGGACACTGCGTAACGAGTTAAGTAGTTAAATCTAAAAGTATAGGAGGGTGGTTTTTCATTCGTTGGAAATTCGTAAAGGGGTTTAAACGACATTTATATATGTACCGTCACTGAGAACCTTGATTGGGCCCCTTTGTTACACGAGATCAATCCCAACCACAGCCAAATCTTCGAAATGAATCCACATGTGTATTTGAACTAGAACCAGTTTAAAACCCTTATCTCAGCCACAATTTTAAACTATATCCTTATTTGAATAATTTGCTTTAATTTATGTCCGTATTTACTATTGACCTTTTGGGTTGTTTTAGGGGACCCTTTAGTCAACGAGTCATACCCCAATCAAAGCATAATCTTTAAAATAGGTCGAGATTTGAATTCATTATAAAATTTGCTTTCATTGAAGTATCTACTGGTCCATATTTACCGATAGTCGCCTTATTATCATATATGTTGTTTTTTTTTGGGCGCCTTCGGCCCAAGAGGCCAACCCTGATCACAGTTTAAAACTTTAAAACATAGTAAAATTATGAGGAACCTTTTCTAATTGGTAATTCATCTATAAAAAGCTGTTGAAGGAAAAAAGTTATTTGTTTATGTCGTTTTTGACTGGGCTGATTGGTCAGTCTTCCTTCATGAATTAAATATGTTATGTTATGTTTGTTCAAAGTCATATTTTTAAGTAGCTACTACAAGATATACACAAAATATATTTGGTACGTACAAACAAAATGTTGTCGTCAAAGACAAGAAACCATATGTCATAATAAAAAAAAATCGAAAAATCAAATCATCACCATACCGGGGGAATTATTTACGACTGGACCAATTTCACCAGCGTATTCCTTGGCTCATTTCATGAAAATATGTCAATCTACGACCATGTCCAAAAATGCTAGAGGCGAAATGGCTGCGATTTGAAAATTTTCGGATTGGTGGTCGGATAGTACTAGGGTAAAAGTCCCAACCCAGTGGTCGTATTGTTTTTTTCTCTTAAAGATAGCCATACCTCTTACCTTTCCTACCTTAACTCGGATTTCGAATATACTCTTTTAAAGTATAAAGATATAAGTTCTGGGAAGAAGTGGGCGGTGCTCCTTTTTAGAATAGTACACATATTCTATAGCAATTCCTAACACACTGCAGCATACAGTGTTAATTTAAATACGATCTGCCTATATAAGTAATTGTGTTCATTGCATTGTTTTTAAAAAAGGGCGCGTGGAACCAACCACTTTTACCGCAAACTTATTTCCATCACTTTAGTAGTACTCGTATATAAGTATATTCCAAATCCATCGATACTAACTTTAATACTTTATGAGTTCTGGCCATTGAGCATTTTTCGATGTGGGCGGTGCCACGCTCCTCTATAAAAACTAATTCGTGTATACTCTATAACAAACTATTTCTACACAATTTTAAGTCAATCTGGCTATAATTATGCTCACTACATCGCGTAAAAAAAAGAGAGCATGGCACCGTAGTTTTTTTCACCAAACGTAGTTTAATATACACAGATATTATGTGTACAGAATAATATAAATTAGCTATGTAAGAGCTTGGAAGATCATATTATGATCTTCCGACTTCTTATACGAGTATAGCTAATTTATGATCATTGGTTGTTTTAAGTTTTTGGATATGTAGGCGGTGCCAAGCGCACTTTATAATTGTATCCATTTACAACAGCATACTGTTAAAATGCAGACGATTGGCCTATTATTATTTGCTTTATAGCGCTTTAAAAAAGGGTCGTGGCACTGTCCACTTTTTCCCTAAACGTTTTTAATTAGACACAAATAATTGTATAAGTATACCGATTCTGATGTTCCCAGCTCTTACATCTTATGAGCTTTGGCTGTGTCAAATTTTTGAAAAAGTGGGTGCCACGCCCTTTTTTTAAAATCGTATCCATTTATTTAATGTCGTAAGCTCCTGACCAACAAAAACATACTGTTTAAATTTCAAGACAATCGGCCTATAATTACACAGTACAACAGCCAATCAGGGGGGTGAGAAATTCCAAGTCAGGGTGATGGTACTAGATCAGTATATTAAAACCCTCAAAGGGTTTTGCGTTCATATGTGCCAGTTTATGACCTTTTACATTTTTTCCTTATCTTGATGTTTTTTCGCTTAGTTGTAAAATGTTGGCAAAAACGTAGTTTGACATAACTCGAGAACGACTAGTTCGATTTTGCTGAAATAAATTGAGAAAAATTAATAATTACATTTTCTTTAATCCATTAATATACTGTTTCTCTACCAAATCAACATTTTTGCAATAAGAAATAAATTTATTTATTTATTTATTTTTTTTTTAAAACATATAAATCCCAAATGGAAAAATGTGTAGAGTCTTATAATTTCCACGTAAAGTCACATAACCTATAAACAAAATGCGACATAGATCATAGAAATCGATTAACGCGTTCTGCTTTTATTTACAATTAAGTGAAGGTATCCTATTTTGACAAGAATATTGATATATGTTTTTATTCAAAAAAGTGTCATTTATCGCCTTTTTTATAAATTTTCCCCAATAACTCCAGACTTCTGGCCATAAAAAATAATAAAAATAAAAAAAAAAAAATTTTTTTTTTGGCAAAATTTTCTTCATAAATTTATTTCTAACGTTGCACCGCCCACTTCTTACGAAGGTTGCTATATATTTCTGATACATCTGAAATTTCCATTGAAAAGTTTGAAATTTTTTAGCATAAACGTACTCAGAACGTTTGACGTACCACCATCCTTTGTGTTGTTTACATTGACTTGAAAAAATCAATATGGCAAAAAATGGAATTAACTCGTGAACATTTTCATGCGATTATTTTTTACATCTTTCGACGTGATTTATCACGATGAACTTAAATCTTTGTATGGCAATGAAGCACTATCCTATAGCGCTGTGAAAAACTGGTTTAATGAATTCAGCCCTGACTTAGCACCCAATGACTACTTTTTATTTCCGCAGATCAAGAAAAAAATGCGTAGTCAACGATTTTTGTCGCCAGAATATGCTGTTGAAGCGTTAAAAAACCATGTTTTGGAGGTGTCTCAATCGGAGTGGAAAAAGTGCTTCGACAATTGGTTTGAGCGCATGCCTAAGTGTATAAATCATGCTGGAGAGTACTTTGAAAACAATAAACCCCTTTTTGATGATAAATAGTCGCATTTTTATTATTAGGCCAGAAATATATATAGCAGCCCTCGTACTTCGGCCACACAGTACATAAAAACATATTAAGAGGAGTTCTAGGTTTGTGTATATTTTGGTTAAAACAAAATGACACTTTAATTTCAGCGCTGCGATCTTCTAGTCATATTAAAAAAGCTTGCCACTAAAGCCCTGCTGTGTAGCAATGCCCTAATCAATACGGCTTTGTATAAAACGTGCTGGGCTTGACTTTGACCAGGCTGAACACATCTGCCACTTTGAAACGGCGGTTTTTAGCTTAACGCTTTCGGAACGGGAGAAAAATAACGAGTTTCATAAGATTTTAATGAGTTAATCAAATAGAGTCATGAATATTAACTAATTAACCTTTTCTTGAGTGTCCCTTGCTTTGAAAAATATTATGGGGTAGGACATATATGTCCATCAGTCCTGAGCAAGATTGGGCGGTGGGACATATAACTCCCATCCAGGGCTGACATAGCATATTCTTACTTAAAAAAATGATCTCTTTATTTTAAAGTTAATGTATGTTTATTTATTCTTAGAAATTCACTTCATGCTTTTAAAAAACAAAATAAAAGCCAAAAATTTTAAATCTATTGATGAAATAAATGGTTAGAAACAATCCTTCCACAAAGGATAGACAGTTTTAGGGCGTTTTTTAATTTTCTTATTCTGGTAACCTGTGCACCGATGCCTCGAAGTTCGCTTGATTGGCAAGTGACCAAAAATGCTCTCATTTTGGATTGGTAACCACCACGTGAAAGGCTTCTTCCGAAGCAAGCTTTTTAACGTCCTTCCGCAAAGAGACTTTCTGCTATCTGAAGTAAAAATTTAAGTAATTGTTTCATTTTACGAAACAACCTCATATACGATCCAAGGATTTACAGCTGACATCATCACCAAACAATAAAAAACCAATTGGGAAATATTTGACTTACTTAAGGTGAAAATTGTAGATTTCAGGGCTCTATTAAAATTCAGTGGGACACATATGTCCCAATATGTACCGTCGATTTTTAGTAAGAGATTTATCTCATACTCCATTTAAAACTTCTCTATAAACTTTATTTGCCATGCGGAGCTTACTTTAAACACCAGATTCAGATTACTGAGAATTTTATGGTGCACACACGCTCCCCATTTATTCCCTAATAAGACGTTGAAGATCAAACCTAACGTACTTGTCAACCCAACCTCGATCTTTTGTTTATTTGTCTAAGTAAAATGCAGTCTCTATTTTCCACTATTAGACGCCTTTAATTTTCCAGCAGCTGCACTTGTTTCGTTAGACACCAGCCAATGCTCAACACATAAACGCAGTCACTCGTAGGGAGGGACACGCTGACTGCCGGCAACTTATTTACATGTTTGTATGCCTTGCTTCCCGTATTTTTATTTGTTTCTCCGTATGCATATCCGGCAGGTTTATTTTTCGTTATTTTCATTTTTATGCATGTCTGCAGTATTTTTACTGCTCTTGCCAACAGAGGAGCAGCACATGAAGCACTAGAAGCAGCAGCAGCAGAATATTTAAGCAAATATCCTGTTTCTCGTTCACCGGCATCCCATCATGAACTGAACTCAACTCAACTTCCATGCCAATGGACTAAATTTTCGAGAAAAAAAAGAAGAAATCTTAGAAACCACTTGAAATTTTCCTCTCAAGTTACTCGACGAAATGAGCCATAAAATCATTTTCATTTTCTTTATGCAGAAAATGTATTTCTTTCATTTAGTGTTTATTTTGTTTCCTTTTTCGAATGTCTTTATTTTGTCGAAAATTGGTGAAATTTTAACAAAATTATGTTGTTGTTTCTCGTTTTCATGTGTTTTCAGTTTTGCGTGAAACACCCACTTAAAAGAAGCGATCATCGGTCGTCGGTGTTTGTATGTTTTTAAAGCCAGCTCCACTGATGCATTATATATGGACTTTTGTTTGTTTTCAATCAATGTGAAATCCTGTGCAAAATTGAAATTTCAATAGAGAAAAATATTAAATTTCCATTTTCGGAAATCTATGAATGTTTGTAGTGAAATGAAATTGAGCGGAAAAAGGTCCATATCACAACAGATATTCATCTTAAGGGTGGTCCTTCCGTTCATTGGGGAAATGTGCACCTTGCAGTTGGACTATGGGCTGTCATCTGTAAGACCTTTTGTTTGATGACAATTTAAATTGTCGGCTCAGAAATAAAGTCAATGTCAACGATGACGATCGTTTATTACAACAGATTTTCATCATAAGGGAGGTCCTTCCGTTCATTTTGGTAAAGTCATATAGAATAAGTTATGTTTGCGACAACAATTGAGGCCAATTTAAAACTATCTGCACAGAAAAAAAGTCAATGTCAGCGGACAATTTTAATATTCAAAAAAAGAAAAAATTAAAAAAAAACCGTTTAAAATGATAAATTCGGGCTGCACTAATGGATATGTAGAAAATCCAACTAAAAAAATAGTTTTGGAACCCTTGAATTCATGTTTTAATCAGATCAGAAAAAAATGCATATTTGTTTTGTGTAAAAACCTTGTCGAATAGGTTAGATTCTCGGCCTAGGGTTCGTGCCCATTGGCGTTCCCGTAAAACGATCTGAATAAACTTTCTCAAAGAGTTAGCTGATGTGTTTTAAAACTTAAGCTAGGCCTAAAGAACTGATCTTTGAAAATCGAAAATAAGAAAGAACTCTCAATATCATAAATATTTTTTTATATTTTTATCTTAACTAAACGAATAACTTTAGACTCTTATTACATAGCTGACTATTGCATTTCGAAGAAATATATCTAATTGATTAGTTCTTAAGCTTACTTATCGTTAGATGATTTTGCTCATATTAAATATAAAGTGGCTTTACTTGGCCGGCCCATGGATAAAGAAATAAGAATTCAAACAATCACGAATCATATCACTAGAGAAGAATTCAATCCCACCATAGCCGCTTCTATGCATCGGATCGACCCGATGGAGGAATTCTTCGGCAATGGGCTGTCACCCCGGCACTAACTACCGCTACAAAAAACAACAACAACTAGAGAATAATTAAGGAGACGGTAGGAAACTAGGCTAACATGATGCTAGTTATGCTCAGATACATGAAAAGTTATAAGTTACCAAGTACGAAACCCCGATACCGGGCAGATAATCTTGGATTGATGGAACCCTTGTGCAGATGCTCGCTGAATCTAGTTGTTGTATGGATGACTCAAAGCTTGGGAAAATGACGGGACAGGTACATTACAGCGAATAACCGAGTATCGAGCATTTATTCCGTCTTTCCGACCGAGCGTGTACCGAGCATTAATTCCGTCTTTCAGACCATAACAGGCAGAAGTCTAGAAGGCAGAAGAAGCAATAACAGAATAGAGTAAGCGAAGCCTTTTAGGGCTACGCTCCGAGTTGAGAATATGGACGGAGAACGAAAACACCACTTTGTGAAATAGTGAACTCGTTGGGAAGGCAACGAATACACTTTGGGGCCACCCGGACGAGGGCAGAATAAGATAACTATAAAACTTCAGCAAAATGAAGATTAGTACGAGGGCGACCGCAAAACTAATTGGCCTGGCACATTTTCTATTTTACTAGCAACTTTTTTTTGTTTTTTAAAAGCAATCTTTTATAAGCCATCTGTCAAAATTTCCGAAATATTTAATGATTATTTTCTTTGTTACAGGTGATTGAAGTAAACAAGTTTTATAATTTTTGAAAAATAGAAAATAAAGAGTTTCGTGCGGTAATTAAACACGTTTTTATGAAAGGTTATACGCCACAATTAATCAAAGATGAATTGGATTCTGTTCATGGTGATAATGCACCATCATACTCCACCGTGAAATCCTGGGTTCAACAATTTAAAATGGGTCGTTCAAGTACGGAAGATGAACAACGCTCTGAAGACCGAAAACTGTTACTACTATTGAAAACATTAGAAAAATATTTAATGAAGTGAGTAAAGATAGACGAATAAAGCTCAGAGAACTTGCTGATATTGTTAAAATACACGAAAAACAAGTTTGGAGTATTTTACATGATTTTTCAGAATATTTAAGCAAATATCCTGTTTCTCGTTCACCGGCATCCCATCATGAACTGAACTCAACTCAACTTCCATGCCAATGGACTAAATTTTCGAGAAAAAAAGAAGAAATCTTAGAAACCACTTGAAATTTTCCTCTCAAGTTACTCGACGAAATGAGCCATAAAATCATTTTCATTTTCTTTATGCAGAAAATGTATTTCTTTCATTTAGTGTTTATTTTGTTTCCTTTTTCGAATGTCTTTATTTTGTCGAAAATTGGTGAAATTTTAACAAAATTATGTTGTTGTTTCTCGTTTTCATGTGTTTTCAGTTTTGCGTGAAACACCCACTTAAAAGAAGCGATCATCGGTCGTCGGTGTTTGTATGTTTTTAAAGCCAGCTCCACTGATGCATTATATATGGACTTTTGTTTGTTTTCAATCAATGTGAAATCCTGTGCAAAATTGAAATTTCAATAGAGAAAAATATTAAATTTCCATTTTCGGAAATCTATGAATGTTTGTAGTGAAATGAAATTGAGCGGAAAAAGGTCCATATCACAACAGATATTCATCTTAAGGGTGGTCCTTCCGTTCATTGGGGAAATGTGCACCTTGCAGTTGGACTATGGGCTGTCATCTGTAAGACCTTTTGTTTGATGACAATTTAAATTGTCGGCTCAGAAATAAAGTCAATGTCAACGATGACGATCGTTTATTACAACAGATTTTCATCATAAGGGAGGTCCTTCCGTTCATTTTGGTAAAGTCATATAGAATAAGTTATGTTTGCGACAACAATTGAGGCCAATTTAAAACTATCTGCACAGAAAAAAAGTCAATGTCAGCGGACAATTTTAATATTCAAAAAAAGAAAAAATTAAAAAAAAACCGTTTAAAATGATAAATTCGGGCTGCACTAATGGATATGTAGAAAATCCAACTAAAAAAATAGTTTTGGAACCCTTGAATTCATGTTTTAATCAGATCAGAAAAAAATGCATATTTGTTTTGTGTAAAAACCTTGTCGAATAGGTTAGATTCTCGGCCTAGGGTTCGTGCCCATTGGCGTTCCCGTAAAACGATCTGAATAAACTTTCTCAAAGAGTTAGCTGATGTGTTTTAAAACTTAAGCTAGGCCTAAAGAACTGATCTTTGAAAATCGAAAATAAGAAAGAACTCTCAATATCATAAATATTTTTTTATATTTTTATCTTAACTAAACGAATAACTTTAGACTCTTATTACATAGCTGACTATTGCATTTCGAAGAAATATATCTAATTGATTAGTTCTTAAGCTTACTTATCGTTAGATGATTTTGCTCATATTAAATATAAAGTGGCTTTACTTGGCCGGCCCATGGATAAAGAAATAAGAATTCAAACAATCACGAATCATATCACTAGAGAAGAATTCAATCCCACCATAGCCGCTTCTATGCATCGGATCGACCCGATGGAGGAATTCTTCGGCAATGGGCTGTCACCCCGGCACTAACTACCGCTACAAAAAACAACAACAACTAGAGAATAATTAAGGAGACGGTAGGAAACTAGGCTAACATGATGCTAGTTATGCTCAGATACATGAAAAGTTATAAGTTACCAAGTACGAAACCCCGATACCGGGCAGATAATCTTGGATTGATGGAACCCTTGTGCAGATGCTCGCTGAATCTAGTTGTTGTATGGATGACTCAAAGCTTGGGAAAATGACGGGACAGGTACATTACAGCGAATAACCGAGTATCGAGCATTTATTCCGTCTTTCCGACCGAGCGTGTACCGAGCATTAATTCCGTCTTTCAGACCATAACAGGCAGAAGTCTAGAAGGCAGAAGAAGCAATAACAGAATAGAGTAAGCGAAGCCTTTTAGGGCTACGCTCCGAGTTGAGAATATGGACGGAGAACGAAAACACCACTTTGTGAAATAGTGAACTCGTTGGGAAGGCAACGAATACACTTTGGGGCCACCCGGACGAGGGCAGAATAAGATAACTATAAAACTTCAGCAAAATGAAGATTAGTACGAGGGCGACCGCAAAACTAATTGGCCTGGCACATTTTCTATTTTACTAGCAACTTTTTTTTGTTTTTTAAAAGCAATCTTTTATAAGCCATCTGTCAAAATTTCCGAAATATTTAATGATTATTTTCTTTGTTACAGGTGATTGAAGTAAACAAGTTTTATAATTTTTGAAAAATAGAAAATAAAGAGTTTCGTGCGGTAATTAAACACGTTTTTATGAAAGGTTATACGCCACAATTAATCAAAGATGAATTGGATTCTGTTCATGGTGATAATGCACCATCATACTCCACCGTGAAATCCTGGGTTCAACAATTTAAAATGGGTCGTTCAAGTACGGAAGATGAACAACGCTCTGAAGACCGAAAACTGTTACTACTATTGAAAACATTAGAAAAATATTTAATGAAGTGAGTAAAGATAGACGAATAAAGCTCAGAGAACTTGCTGATATTGTTAAAATACACGAAAAACAAGTTTGGAGTATTTTACATGATGAACTCCACATTAAAAAAAGCTATCCGCAAGAACGCTGTCGTGTTTTTGAATTTGCCCCAAAAAATCGTCGTTGGACCAATTCCGAGGAGCTTTTAGCGATTTATCAGCGTAACCCAATAGAGTTCTTGCACCGATTCATAACTGTTGATGAAACATGGATCGATCACTACATCCCAGAATGCAAAGAACAGTCAAAACAATGGATAGAAGCTGGTAAAAGTAGCCCCAAGAAGGCGAAAACTGTTAAGTCAGCAGGAAAAGTAATGGCCACAGTATTTTGGGATGCAAGGGGAATAATATTTATTGATTATCTTGAGAAAGGAAAAACTATAAATAGTGAACATTATTGTGCATTATTGGATGGGTTGAGTGAAGAAATCAAGATAATACGACCGCATTTAGAAAAAAAGTTCTTTTTCATCAAGATAATGCTCCTTCACACACTACATTTTTAACTCAACAAAAACTGGCCGAATTAAGGTTTGAAATTGCTCCGCATCCACCATATAGTCCAGATTTAGCTCCTTATGATTATTTCTTGTTTCCACATTTAAAAAAAAAAAATCTCGGTGGCAAAAAATTTTCGTCCAATAGCGAGATTATTGCTGAAACTGAGGCATATTTTGAAGGTCTTGAAAAATCTTATTTTTCGGATGGAATTAAAAAACTTGAAAAACGTTTGATGAAGTGTATTGAGTTGGAAGGAGATTATGTTGAAAAATAAATAATAATTATTCCAAAAAAAACGGTTCTTTTTATGTTAGGCCAGTTACTTTTGCGGTCGCCCTCGTATGATTCTGGGCGTCCTTACATTGTACACTATTTCCTTACGTTCTTAAAAAATATATATATTTTAAAATCCACGACTATTTTTTAGGTAAATTATTTTTTTTCCCAAAGTAGTTGCTTTGTACTCCTGTCCATTCCCTTTAAGGCTGGCATAATTTTATTTATTTTCTGTTGCACTGAGGCAGCTGACCAGTTAAGAACTTTGGAAAAAGAAATTTAAATTTAGCAACTATTGTGAGTGATATCAAATCGACTTGGCGTTTTGGGGAAATGAATACAATATCATAATATATAAATAACTAGACCGAACTATTGTGAGTAAAATCAAATTGATTTTGGCTTTATAGTGAAGAAACTTTTTGGTGGATTAAATGCAATATCATAATATATAAATAACTAGACCGACCAGCTTCGCTGGTTTTCAAACGATAATAGAGTCTATACTAAATCTTTATTCCGTTTGCAAGACAGCGAAATATTGATCAGAGGTAATATACTTATAATATAAAAAAGAATAGGGTGATCAATCTATATGTCTTTTTCCAAAATATAAAACAAACATTCAAGTCGAGTGTGGAATGTTCATTGTTCATTTGAAAGGACATTTTATGCCATTTATGTTTTGAATATAATTTCCTTCAAATGTTGGCCGTAACAACTCCTTAGGTTGTCAATTATGAGGATCCAGTTATGGATGACTCGCCTTACCGGTAGAAATGCTCGAAAACCGTGATTTTCGCTGTGTAAGTCTTTCCATGATAAAATGGCAACCAATACCGTAAAGAGAAAAAATAAATTTTAAAACAACTTACTCGTAATTTGTGAAAAAATCCTATCGAAACGATACCTCTAGAATGATTACCCGTTACATATTTGAAAAAATATGGACCGATGATTCCACCAGCTCATAAAAGACATCAAACTGTGGTTTTCGTCTTTCCATTATGAAATGACAAACAATAGTGAAAAAAAAATTTAACATAACTCACGCGCAATCTGTGAAAAACATCCTGTTGAAAAATACATCTAGATTGATCACCCTATACATACGAGTATATATATTTGATCGTAATTTCTAATTTCATATTTTCTGATCGTGGTAAAATTATAAGACGGTCAAGCCACGTCCGTCTATTGAAATCGGCATAGCGGTCAAACAAATTAAGCTACAACCCAACAGTTTTTTACGATGATGGCTTATAGTCTGTTAGAGACCTTAAGTATGTGAAGTCGGTTTAATGAAAAAAGCTTGAGGAACTAAAGGTCCTTTGAAACAAGTAAACTTTTTTGAGAATATGTTTCACGGAGGTGGGTATATAATATTGGAAGCGGCCGAACTTAACAACGTTTTAGTTACTATAGGTGCAGTGCTGCCTAATCTGATTACCAATGGTTATTGAAAGTCGGTTCATATAGCTATATATAAAGGACAATTCAAGGTAACGGTGTGTCTCTTTCTTTAATTCGAAAGAAGTCAAGTCCACCATGATATAAAGCGCTCCATACATCGATTTTTTCCTTTGCAACCAATATCGGCAGTTTTGCTTACTTGTGTAGCCTCTGAGATGAAAATTGGCTAGGACCGAGAAGAAGATATATCCGTCATATGTGAATCTATGGTCAACATTTGCTTAACCTTAGAGCTTTGTCTTTGTTTGTCCGGCTTCAATTTTGGCATCAGCTCAATCTAATATATACTCGTAGATTCTCTAGCATACATCGATGCTGGTAGCTATGGCGGTTTAATTTTTTTAATTCGAACCGATCTCTACTTGGTTGTTGCCGCCAGGTCTGAAAGTATATCCTCAAACTTTTCCACACTGTGACGAATTGCCTGCTCACTGATTAGCGACTAATCACACCGTCAACTAGTTTAGATTTTTGATTTGTTTTTTAATGTTCGTTTTTTGGGTACCTGTTTACAAACTATTCTAGTCGACAAGACTAGAGTTGGACTTGATAAGAATAGATTTCTGCATGCTTCAATCATGTCCTAGTTAAATCTATAGGACATACCATGACCCTTAGATTCTCCTAAACCGCAACTGTGACCCCCTTTCTGGGTGAGCCCTTTTCTACTCGACTCGAAGCTTTTTGAAATTTTGGAGCAAATATATCCATCAGTACGGCATGTCTTTGCTTTTGTAGTTGGATGTTCCCGCCTAAGTCGATGTCATCGCACGGTTCGCCATCGATGTTCATCATTTCAGCGAAGCGGTCATTATATTCAATAAAAAATCCTTATTTCGTCAATTCCTAACGTCGTTTGGTCGTCTTTAAGTAGAGCCAATGTTTCAGCTATATGGAAGCACGGAGAGTATCGTAGCATGTTGGTTTTTGTCGGTCGAACGAAGGCCTTATCTTATGGGTTAAAGTGCACGATTATCGCAGAAGTAAATCAAGTTAAAAACATTGAAAATATGTTTTAGCGGTGCGTTTTCCACCTCGAAAATGTCGGGGACTGCGATTAAGGTATTTTTTTCTTAGCCATGTAAAAGGATTTCTATTAAATGCAATAGTTGCTTGGAGCTGGAACTAGACGAAATTGACGACTACCTCAAAATTGAGATGTTGCCTCAGTATCATTTTAGTAGGTGCAACCAGCAATACCAACCTTACGTACTCCTTTTCTGTACTAACAAATTAGAACAGTAACTGATCGTACATAAATGCAGTCCTTATAGTCAGTTTAGAGGCCGTATTTCTATTGGACTTTATTTTTTAAAAATTTCCAATGCCTTCGAACCAGTCGTGAAACGATGAATTTTGAAATGGCAAACGTTTGCAAATATTTTGATAGTTGGTAGCCAGGTATAAAAACAAATATTTGTAGATTTAGTTCAAGAGAGCGAAGCCCATATCATCGTCAGATTCCTCGGGTTCTTCCTCCTTCTTCTTTTCTTCCTTCCTGGCTTCAGCGGCGGGAGCAGCTTCACTACCGGCAGCAGGTACACACAAGGCAACCGACGAGAGCAACGTGTTGCAGCCAAAAACATGTGGCAACACAGTTACACACGAAGCAACGTTTGCTTGAGCATGGCTGTATTGCTGCAACGGTAGCCTTGTGGCTATCCAGCATGACAGCTTATAAAATATAACTATTGCAAAATTTTCATTCCTATCTGGTATTCCTCAAAGAGGCGAATTAGAAGATCTCAGATTTTAAAAAAAATCGTGTGTGTTGAACAAAGTAAAAAAAGCAGAATTTTTGAAGATTTTCATCTAAAAATTCGATTTGTGCTATTGCCCCAAAACTCTCTCAAATTAAATCCTTGAAATTATAATTCAAACCTTATCCTTTGTCTCCAGTTTTGTCGAAAATTAGCCACTTGTATTGTTGCTTATCATCATAATAATCAGCATCCGCTAAAGACATTCAACAAAATCCAATTCCCGAAACAACATATTTACCGTCACGATTTTTCCTTGAAAATTCGCTTAAAACAAGCAAGAAACAAGAAAAAAAACTCGAAAACGAAAACATTTTTCATAATTTTTGCTTAATTTTCGGCAAGCAAAAATTTTAAATTACTTGTTGATGTTTCTTTCGTAAAACAAAAACATAAAAATCATGTTTCCCACTACTGACTGCTCTTTTCATATCAGAGATGATTTTGCACAAAAATAGGTGTGAAGTAAACATGTTGAAGTCAGTCGCTACGACAAACGAAATCTCTGAAAGCTAAAAACGGCAAACAATACTCTGGCAAGCAAAAAATAAAACACCAAATAAGAAACATCAAGGACATCATTTAAACTACAGAACCTGGTGGCGCATGGAACTTGTTTTAGCCCAGAAATAAAAAGAAACTATATTTGTTAATTAAGACTTTACATAAATTGTGTGATTGCGAATGGGATTGTAAATGAGGAGCTGTCGAACGAACGGTAAGTCGCAAGTTTGTCGTAAATGTTTATGGGTAAAATCAATAATTTTTTTTACAAGGGATATTAAAGCCGAGTTGGAATAGAGCTCGAATATCGTAATACACTTCATGACAATATGGGATTTCATTTCATTAAAACTAGATCGAGGAATTTAAAGCATTTCTTCCTTTATGAATCTGTTGGAGAAATGCCTGGACCCAAGCATTGAAATGTGGAACATAGCGTAATCACAGCAGTAACGTCGTGCAGTGTTGCCAGTTAAGTGTATTTATTCCTAACTTGGGGATTTAATTTACACACAGAATAAAAATCAATTGAAAATCGGTCTAAACAACAAATTTTCGGTTGGATAAACCATTCTTTCTGTTACATGGTTCGACTTACCATAACATGGTAGCTACTTTAAAATTACGAATCTTACAACCAAGAAGTCGGTTATACCAACCTATTTCAGTAAACTATTGGTTGCCAAATTGATGATTATGAAAACCAATTAGTTATGAAGTACATGCTACTTTGGAACCAATAATTGGTGATGACAACACATAAATTGCTTGCAATAACCAAACCCCGTTCCTTGTTTATTTTTCAACCTTGTTCATGCCCAGATCTCTATAAATATCTTTATTTCTGATATACCATGGGCGTTAACTATACTTTTTAGCACTTTGTTCTGAAAAGTTTGAACTGATTTTATGTTCTGTTCGCAGGTGCAGCCCCATAATTGTAAACCATACAGCCTTATTGGTTTTAGGTTATAAATGAGAATTGTGTGTTGAACTGATAGTACGGACTTTCTACCAGTAAACGATTTGAATTTTATCTACATAAAATTTATTTCATCTTTTTTTTTTAAATGTGTATTCCACCGTTACATTCTTTGCATTATTTGACAAAGGCACTTGAAGTTCGTCTGAGTAGATCGGCGTATTTAAAGTACTAGTATTAGCGAAGTTAATATGAATAGATGTGCTGTGGTATAGTTATATTTTCCAGTCCTTCGTTCATCGGCATATTTGGATAAGAGCGAGTTTTCGATTAACGTTCACCTAATTCTCTGTGTCTGCTACTGAAAGGATTGCAGCGTCATTGAAAATGTTACAATAGTGGAGTTTGTTGGTTATATTTTATATTAGATATACAAGGTGGACCTACGGATTATTTTTTTTTCAAAATTTTGGTTTTATTGGTAAGGTTGAACTTTGTCATTCAATAATGGAACACAATATCATTCATATGGCTACCACAACTGGCTCGGCAGTAATTCATCCGATCAATCATATTTTCAGTACATTTTCGATTGTTTCGGGGTGAATCTCTGCAATGGCAACCTCGATTTCATATTTCAACACTTCAATTATTTCTGGATGCTTTGCGTAACATTTATCCTTAATGGCTTCAAACAGAAAATAATCCAAAGGGCTCAAATCACAGCTCCGAGGCGGTCAAAAAACATCATAATTTTGGTTGATTATTTGATTTTCAAAAACAGAGCGTAAAATATCGATGGTCGCGATGGCTGTGTTACATGTGGTCTTATGAAAACCAAATGACGTCTATGTCACTCTATTGAATTTTTCGAAACAAAAGTTCGTTGAGCACGGCGGGGTTACGCATACCGTTGCTCTTTGCACATTTTCGAAGAAAGATGACCCAGCCAGCCAGTGGATGCATTGGCTTCTCATAGTCACGTGTGGGTTCTCTGAACCCCATATGCGGCAATTTTGCTTACTGTCATTGCCACCGAAATTAAAATCAGCATCATCAGAAAACATGATTTTTCGTATAGGGCGATCCATCTAGAGGTATTTTTTCAGAGCAAAAAAAATGTATAAAAATTCAAATCAAGTGTGGAATCTTTATTGGTAATTTGAAAGGACATTTCTTTTATTTTTTAAAAATAATTACCTTCAAATCAAAAGGTAAGAAACGAGAAGATCCGCTGTTTTCGTCCAAAATTGTATTCAGCGATGAAGCCGATTTCTGCCTTAACAGCTAAGTCAATTAACAAAATTGCCGCATTTGGGCTAAAGAGCAACAAAAAGAGGTTCAAAATGTGCCATTATATCCAGAGAAAACCACGGTTTGGTGCGGTTTATAAGCTGGAGGAATCATCGGTGCATTTTTTTTCAAAAATGATGATGGCTGGAATGAAAGAGATCGAGTGATATCACACCTTTAGACATTTTTCTTTGGGGTTACGTAAAGTCCATAGTCTATGGTGACAAACCAGCTACAATTCAGGTTTTGGAAGCCAACTTTACGCCATACCGGTCGAAATGCTCGAACGAGTCATTTAAAATTGGACCCTAAAAATGGAAACCCTGAGGCGTAGTTGCGGCCAACATTT
Organism: Hydrotaea diabolus; assembly: GCA_963513945.1. NCBI lineage: Eukaryota > Metazoa > Arthropoda > Insecta > Diptera > Muscidae > Hydrotaea > Hydrotaea diabolus. Next base: position 120,425,297 of record OY740720.1, read on the forward strand.
GAAGGAAATTATATTCAAAATAAATGCCATAAAATGACCTTTCAAATTACTAATAAAGATTCCACACTTAATTTGTATTTTTATATTTTTTTTGTTCTGAAAAAATACATCTAAATGGATCACCCTATATGTGGGTTATTGTACAGCAACAAATCCACAAGTGCTTCAAGAGACACAATTTCATTCGCAAAAAAATCACTGTGTGATTTTTATGCCGGAGGTATTGTTTTATCGATGAAAACAATCGTCATGTATACCGTCAATGGAGAGCGCTATCGTGTCATGTAAGAAAATTATTATGTCCAGAACTAGATGAGGTTGATATCGACGATATGTGATTTCAGCAAAACGGTGCCACTATCCACACAGCACGCGTTACAATCGATTTACTGAAAGGCAAATTCGGTGAACGTGCTATCCCGAGAAATGGTCCGGGCGAATTTCTACCTCCTTCATGCGAATTAACGCCATGTGATTTCGTTTAATGGGGCCACATCAGGTCATTGGTCTTTGCCAACTAGCCAGCAACTTTAGACGAGCTCAGAGACAACATCCAACACGAAATGGACAACGTTTCGGTCGAAATGTGTGCAAGAGTGGTGGAAAATTGGGTCCAAAGAATCGATCGCTGTACATGTGCTCGAGGTGGTCATATGACCGAAATCAAATTGCATTCTTAAAATGTAATATTTGCACTACACCTGGAATAAATTTGAACTCTATATCTTAAATATTTTGTGTTTTATTAATATATAAAATTGTTATGTCCTTAACGGAAAACCCTATGTATAGTTCAGTTGATATATATTATACTTTTTGTTTGTTATTTATGGCCCAAGTTTCTTGTTTCTGATACAAAAGCAACGGGTTACAAACCTACCTTCAAACCAATAAGATGATAATCCCCTACGTCGTGTAGGAGTCCACTAAATTAAGACACTTAAGAAGACAACATTTACCGCAAACCTATAAAAAACGCAATACCAGAAAAAACGAACAACTTAATTTAAATCAATATTAAAATTGCAAAACTCCTTAAGGCAGCGATAACAACGACAAAAACACCCAATAACGGCGACAATCAAGACGACGAAGTGACGATGACAACCAGATCAGTTTACAAACTAAGACGAAAGTAAAAAAATATAAAATAACAACAGCAAAGTCCAAAAAAATACCGCAAAATCAAACAAAAACAAACCAAAAGGAATCCACAATTTAAACGATCTTAATCTTAAACAACCACTAAAGCAGAAAATTAAAACGAATTCACGAAAAGAAAACCCAAACGAATAAAAAACAAAAACGCCGACAACAAGGACAAGATCGACGAAACGAGAAACCACAAAAATATTTTAAATATTTTAATGGCCAAAAGGCAGGCCGCCGGTTCGACCAAACGTTCGATCGAACGAACAGAGACAAACCAAGATTTTATGGCAGTTTTTAAAACCCCTAGCGCCATCTAGAGGCGAGGAAAGTGTGACGGACAGACAGGCAGGCAGGCACACACAGAGAAACAGAAAACACTCGCCGCAATAACAATGCAAGTGATATTTTAAAATGACAAACATTCGATCCAAACATGTTTGAGTAATGCTGTTGAAAACTGGCAGATACAAGATATTTGAAATTTTCAAACCAAACAAATACAAGCAACCAACAAACAGTGAACATGACAACAACAACAAAGTTGAACCGCACCACTACACAGGCAATCACCAAAAGAGAAAAAGCGGGAGCGACTCAATGAGAGAGTGAGAGACAAAGAGTGAGAGAATATTTGAAATGATTTTGAAAACATAAATTTTCATGTTTTTCAGGCCAAACTGTATGGACAACCGTAACGAAGTTGGATTAAATTTACAAAGAACATTGTCAAGAGACAGAGAGAAAGAGCATAACCAAGAGGGAAGAGCATAACCGAGAGAGTAATACTGCAAGTCTCTCTTTGTTTTCAATGTATGAGTGAGTAATTAAGAGTGTATGGGTAGTTGCAATAGTATGGGTATATTTCCCCTCTTTTTTGAGAGCAAACGTGAGCGTAAAAGAGCGTTTTTGCCTAACTCCGAGAGTTATTAGATCAACGAGAGAGGGCAGGCTCTGGATTTTCTTTAGCTAAACCACCAACGATCAGCTTGATGTTCTTTTTCGTTTGACTGTATAAGGATTTAAATCTTACGTTTGGGCAAATTTTTGCTACCTGACATCAGCATCAGGCTCTCCAGCTACGGCTCGTTGATCGCAAACAATAACAACTTTTAAACCTTTTGTTTTCGAGGTCCATGAAAAGAGGGCTTAGGCATTTAGCATTTAAGAAAAATATTATTTTAAACTCATTCTATCCTCAGACCTACACTAATAGCGAGCGAGTGACACAGCACCGCAATATTTTCAGCCAAGTTTCTGGGCTTCGTTTGTTTTATTTTTTTTCAATATTTTGAAATGAAGAATTTCATCAAGCCTGTAACGATCCGTCGGTGTATCGCCGCTCATTTTCTCCTCGACGATTACTTGAAACAACACACCACACATCAGAGAGGAGGAGATTAAATGTTATTACTGGTGTTTTGTTTTGTTTGGGGATTGTTAAAAGTGTTAAAATAATCACAAAAAAAGAACTGGAAAAAACAGATTTTTAGCAATTAATGTCTGGGCCAAGCGACAGACAAACATATTTTTGGCATTAATATGTTTTTACAGGTTCGCCATCGTCGTCTTTCTGCCTTTAGAAACATTACCTTTTTTGTACATAGTATTTTGTTTTGGGACAGAGGCTTAAAAGAAAACAAAGTGTATACGCTAAGAGCCCGCTCATTAACAGAAAAGGCCTATCTCGCCTGTCGGTCTTATAAGGTCTCGTATGCCATTAAAAATACCTTCGGAAATATTTTGTAAATGCAAAAAAACACAAAATATAATAAAAACATTTTGTGTTATTTCTTCTCAGCCTCATTAAACAGAAGCTGTAATAATAATCAGGCCTGCCCAAATACAAAAGAGTGCTCGGCCCGTTTTGCTCCAATGCCAATTTATCAACATGACAAAGCGAAAAATTTGTTTACAGCGTTCCATTCATTCAGACACTAGTGATCGACGCAGCCGCTCCAATAATCACTTGAATCTTTAAAGTCTGAAAGAAATCATATCTGGATAATTTTTTTATTTTTTTTTTTTGCATATTGTGTAATTTACAAAAAAAAACAACTTTTAATTTCCTTTTTAGCTAAGCCTATAATTTATTTTTAATTGAACTATGATTTTAGTTGGAAAGTATTTAAATTATTTTAACCAAATGATTTAATAACAGTAATCCATCGTACAGGAGTAGAGCTACTGAATTTGGTTCAATATACTGCAAAACTTTTTTTAGGGTAATGAGGGCTTGTCAGCCAATAAGTAATTATTTGGCCTCAAGCTTCCATTAGAAACTAGGTTGCTAAAGTTGGTATCTAACCACAATGGATAAATTATTTCGGACAAAAGCATTCCTTTTTTAAACTTAAACTCAATTTGGTATTAAAATGTTAATATCTCATTGAAAATACTTATCTCTTAACAAACTAATGATCACATAGCGGTAAGGCTATTATGACTTTGGGTTGTAAGAACCTGACTTATACACTAAAATGATATAGATCGATTCAGAATCAATTTCTAAATCTAATTAGACATGCTCTTTTAGATGGTCAGACAAACAGAGTCCAGGTAGCTAAGTTCATTATCTTTGGATATGCTGTGGAGAAGTCCTATTAAAACTGAGCGATAATGGTGAGGTGTGGACCCCGTATTAACGTGACCTCTGATTTTAGGCCAAAGCAAAATTAAACCTGACTATTTCTTTAGATTAATGAAATCTGGTTAGGCAATTTGTTTATTTCAGTCTTTTGCTTTAAAACATTGAACTGGGATTAACCGACTTGTAACTTCTTGCATCTACATTTTAATAGAAGACAAGTTTTTTACAAAATGACTATGTCACATTAGGCGTGTTCTTTTCAGGTAACTAACTTAGTTGCCTAGCTAGTGAGCAATATGGTATTCTTGCAACATTCTGAATCAGATGGCAGCATTATCCCAAAAAAAAACTTTGTTTAAAAAAAAAGACAAAGCAAATTGTGAAAAACCAATTTTGTTACTTTGTATAGTTTCTTGTTTTGTAAACATTTTATCGACAATTTTAATTTCGTTCAGTACAGCATTAAACATTAATTCCAGCCAAGGACAAGTAAGAACCATAATTATCGCTTACCAAATGACTTGTAAATGAGGGTTTGTCAAGATATTTTTTAATTTTCACCACATATTGCAAAAAGGAAAGATATAGTTACTTTGTGTTCATGGCAACAATAATATGTTCTCTGCAAAAAAGTATGTTCGGCGCAACCATAGTTCTATTTTTTTAATTCCATTTTGACAATAGGAATCATACTATTGTTAATATAAATATTGTTAAAAAGTAACAAAAGTATTATTGCCAAATTTAAAAATGAAAATATGGTTGTACTCGTAGAAACATTATAAATGTGGTTGGTGCGACAAACTGTTTTTTCTGGGTTTTATGTTAACAGTAATATAATTACGGCAATCGTTTCGTATAATTGTATTTTATATTAATTAGAATATGATTGTTAGAACAATGATATTGTTACATGGTTGCGTGCGAATCATACTATGGTTGTGATTATCATTCTAAAGTTGAATGTTATTTATACTATGGTTGTGAAGATCATAATATGGAGATCATAGCATGGTCGAGTTTAAATCATTATATGGTTGTGGAAATCATAGTATGAATGTGTGTTAATCATAATATTATTGTAAGAATCATAATATGGTTGTGGGGATTATGGTATGGTTGTGAGTGGTCGACAATAGTATGATCTCCAAATTTTGTCACCCCAACCATACTTTTGTCTTCGTATAGAAGCCGTTATGTGTAAAGACCAGCAAACAAATGGGGAAAGAATTGAAATCGACTTGACGTTCAAAAGACATAAATGTATACATAGTTACAGGGAAAAGCGTCATTAGCATGTGTGCACTGAACATAACACAAATATACTAAACACCATCATCCGACGTCCGTGTTCTTATTTCTGACGTGAGGATGCAATACACGACTTTCCAGGTATTCCCACCCGTTTCTTATCCTTCGGCCAGGCGACCGCACTATTCACTACAGATCGAATTCTTTTTTCGACTGTTAAGTTCGTATGCGGATTCGACTTCCGGCCTATTTATTTCCCACATCTTGCGACATCCTGTCTTTTTGGAATGCTCTTTTTCGGTAAGGTGTACCGAAAGTAAATAGAAAGCCACCTAGAACGTCTCTTATAATAAGAACTTCTTTATTTTATTCCTCTGGAACAGTTTTTTGCATGAAAGTCACACATATTTTTCTTTCTACCCTCTTGAACAATGGAACTGAACAGCTCATTATGCGCCATATCTTCTTCTAAGGCTTAAAAGTCCTCTCTTTCGATTGAATCGAAATTTTTGCTAATTATTTTTTCTTAATGAAAAAGGACAACAAGTAAAACCGGATATGACCTGAATTTGAAAAATTCTGCCAACCAGTTCACACTTTTCATAAAATTTAATTACATCAAAAGCTTTAATGTCAGTTTGAACAGTTATTCAGTTTGCTGATGTACTTTAGCATTATTGTGGCATTTGAGGTTGAGCCTGAGGACAAGTGCTGCCAAAGCTGACAACGCGTTGCAACGTGGTATTCTTTTGTGTGGCATGTCACCAATATTGCTGCTGCAAATGTTGCTGCCCTGCATATACAATATATCTGTACGTACGTATGTTTACGTATACTATTGTTGTTTCCTTGGTTTTTATTATTGTATGCCACGGATCTCAGTCAGCCACGCATATTTTCCATGCTTTTCCACACGCTGGCTGGCAGTCTCTGCGAAAATGGCAAAAAAAAAACAAAAAAAGTGAAAAAAGAAATGTGCGTTGATACGATTTTCCATACCAGTGTCATTAGTAATGCACCGACACACAGAACACACAATCCCATGCAGCGCGCCACGCATATGCACGCATTTTGCAATGCCATGCCACAAAGCATTGCCGCTGCTATCACTTGGACGGCTGCTGGCTATTTTGTTTGTTGGCTTGGTTGGAGGATACTGTATACCGGAGCTTGGAGCATGGAGCTGTTGCTGCTGCTGATGGTTATTGCGAAAAATATGCACCGTGGTGTTGTTGCTGTTCTGGTTTGCCATTGCCGACTGAGGGGGGGGGGGCTGATTGGTTTTGGGGTTTGTCTTTTCATTTGGATCATTCCTGGTCGTCGTCGACGATAATTTTTTTGCTCCTGTTATCATACGCTTAAAATTGCAAATGCATTGCGTTGTATGCATCAATAAATCGTTCACATTTTTCCACAGCGTAAAGCAACAGGAATGAATGCATTTATAATAAAATAAATAAAAACAAACAGCAGCAGCCACAGCAACAAAAAAAAAAACAAAAATGTAAAACTAAAACACACAAAAGTATCACAATGCCAAGTGTATCCATAAGATACACTTGCAGGCTAAGCAAGAGATTTTGTTGCCGTCATTTCTGTTGGTGGAGAAAATTTCATAGGAAATATTTGCGTTTATTACCATTGAAGGAAAGCAGTTTTCTTATTTTGTTTTTGTCTGCTCTGTCACTACTTTGTAATGGTCTATATTGTAGATCAGTTGTTGTGTTAGCAACAATTTTACCAAAGTTCACCTTACTTACATCTTAAACAATGAATCAATCTTGGCTGGTTTGAAATAGAGGAATTTTGCAGAGAGGATCCCTTCCATTAGGATACACAACTTAGCCACTTGGCGGCTTGTTAGGCTCTTCTGTTCAATGGCGTGTCAATTTTCTATCGTTAAAAGCTTTCTACGAAACTTTTAATCCTCCTCCAACACATTCTGCTTATGGGCTCTAGCTTCGTCCCAGTGGCTGAAAGATGTTATAGTCTCGATCTCGCTGGGCATAACCAAAGAAAGTGTTCAATCCTCGCATGCCGCGCACATGTTCAATCACAATCTTCCAACTCACCGGCCACTTACCTCAAGTGGTAAGTGGCCGGTAAGAATACCCATCATCTTGCTTTATTCAACTTTCCTCAGACTTAATATCGTTTTGTCTTTATTCAAAGCGTTTTAATGACGTTGTTGCCAGATGTTTGTTTTGTGAGCCATCAGGGCCCAAGCTCTAAATGCAGCTTTTATAGCTTGAAAGGGAATGACGTTGGTCATGTTAACTGAAGGGTGGTTTAACTAAAACGCACGAGGTTAATTTATAATAAAACCAAAAGTTTCACAGAATTATCGTTATATTTTTTAATATGATCGAAAAGTATGTTTTACTTACAACCATACCATGATCCCCACAACCATATTATGATTTACACTCAAACATACTATGGTGCCCAAAACTATATTATGATCCTCAAGACCATAGTATGTTTCACATACAACCATAGTACGAGGGCTGCTATATATATATCTGGCTTAATAATGAAAATGCAAATATTTATCATCAAAAATAGTTTTTTTGTTTTTCAAAGTATTCTCCAGCATGATTTATACACTTTTGCATGCGCTTAATCCAATTGTCGAAGCACTTTTCCAATCCGATTGCGACACCTCTAAAACATGGTTTTTGAACGCTTCAACAGCTGCTTCGGGCGATGAAAAACGTTGACCACGCATTTTTTTCTTGGTGTGCGGAAATGAAAAGAAGTCATTGGGTGCCAAGTCAGGGCAGTGGGGTGGATGACCCATCAATTCGACGTTTTGGCCGGTCAAAAAAGCGCTGGTTTAAGTCGATGTGTGAGAGCTCGCATTGTCATGGTGCACAATGATTCGTCTTCTCTTGTTCGTTTTTCGAATTTCTCCGAAGACTTCTGGCAAACTAATTGTGGTGTACCACTCAAAATTGTCCGTCCTACGTTGCTCAAGCGGAGTAGTCGCCAAATGACCAGTTTTGCCGAAGAAAGAGGCAACCATTTGCTTCGAAGTGCTTCTTCCTCTAACAACATTCGTTGGATTTGGCTTGTCTTCGAAGACCCACACCGATTTCTGTTTTGTTTCGGGCACATATGCATAGATCCATGATTCGTCACCTGTGATGATCTTATAAAAGACTTCTGAAGCACCGCGATCGTATTTTTTCAAAGTTTCTTTGCACCAATCGACACGAGCCTTTTTTGAGCGATTGCCAACGAGAACAAACATTTTTTAAGTCCAGGTGTTCATGCATTATCGAATGTATGCCATTGGAAGAAATGCCCAAGGATGCCTCTATCTCACGGTATTTCATATGACGATCTTGCATTATCAGTTCACGGACGGCATTAATGTTCTCTGGCTTAACGGCCGTTTTTGGACGTCCTTCATCTTTGAGCGAGCGTCGGCCACGATTGAATTCACTAAACCAGTTACAAAGATTTAATTTCATCGAAGGACCCTTGTCGTGATAATCCTCGTCGAAAGTTGTGAAAAAATAATCGCACGAAAATGTTTACGAATTAACTCCATTTCTTGCCAAATTGATTTCTTCAAGTCACTGTAAACAGCACAAATGATGGTTCTGAGTACTTTTATGCTCAAAAATGTCTCGGCCCATAAAAAATAACTTGGACCTGTCCTTTGCGGGACTTACTGAGTATTTTATTTCGCATAAAAAAACTGCCACCCCCAGAGAAAGTCTGAAATTTTGTTGCAAAGTATAATTTACACTTAGGATTTGCTAACAATCCAACTGCGTTGTCATCAAAAGTTGTTTCAACCCCTTGAATTATGATGATGACTGAATAGTCGAATAACGATATTTTAAAAACAATTGAGATATAGAAACAGGTCAAAATATACAGTCGGTCAGGGCTGGCGATATAATACTCTACGCCACTATTTAACAGAGAAGATAGGTCGATTATGTACGGAATTTCTCACATAATTTATAATTTTAGGTTTCCATTGCATGAAAAGTTCAATAGAAAAATGGTCTCAAATCTGGCTATGACTTAAGCAAGTAACTAAATCTGCAATAAATTTATGTAAAATGTTTTTTTAATTAATGTTTATTTTCATCAGATTGGTCTTCATTAAATTTATTTTCGAAATAAAGTATTTTTCATCAAATTGATGTAAAATTTTCATCAAAATTATGTGATATTTTTTATCAAGTTGGTGTAAGTACATTTGAGAACGTTCTATCCAAGTGGTGTAAAATAAGCTACTTTACGATAAGATCATACGAAAGGTTATTTATCCCATAATGTCGTGAACAGCCCTAATGTACATTGTTCATTAAATTAATGTACATTGTTTTTTAGATTAATGTACAATGTTCATAACATTGATGTAAGTAAACCTTTATATATTAATGACAAATTCTATATCAAATTGCAGAGCAGTGTTGTAGCTTTTAAATATAATGTCCAAATTCATCAATTTGAAAATCCTTTTTTTCTAAGTGTACATTTTACGATTTTCTCTGTTTAGAAATTTTTTCGAGAACTCTAGTTTCCTTGAAGAGACATTCGCTTTTATGGATGTTTTTTTTTCAATTTGCATAAGATTTCCAATTTCTGACTTTCTGAAATATGCTCTCTTAAAAGGAATGAAGCGTTCTGCGAGTTCGCCTTGAACCATGACAACTTGCCTTTTTTCCATGCTCCTCCTTTTAATATGTTTCCGCTCCTGTTGTTGTTGCTGCCTTCATCTAGTTTTATTAAAATAACTAAAGAAATATTTTGAAAGGAAATCATTGAAGCTGTTCGCTCTTTCGTTCGACTACAAGATTACAACTACTGCCACCGCACAACCCAGTACACTTATTACAGCTGGCTGGCTGACAGTTCTTCTTTATATTCTCTATGCGGGTTCACTCACTTGCCAAGTGTCCTCCTCCACTTTGCCAGAGAGATACTTGTCCGTGTTCTGCCATACGACGGTACGTTTCGGTTCGATTGTTCCAACATTTATGAAGAAATACCAAGATGAAGGGGTTCATTTTTCGCTTTTGTCTTCAGCATTAGTGCAGCGGACGATGGGTCGGCCGGTCCGTCGTTCGGTCGGTATGGAGATCGCTTTCTATGAAAAGCTGCTAGCTGAACAAGTTAGCTGTGGAATTTTCTTATTAAAAACCTTGGTAGAGATTCCGCATTTTCCTCTAGTACTGCATGTTTGTGTTGCATATTAATATGAATAATGTGCGCTTAATAAAAAGCATATTAGAGTAGTCATCTTCAAAGTCATCATCAGCGTCACAGCACCGCCAGTTGTGACAGGGACTGTGGCGCTGGTGGTGGCGGCTGTGAAAGCATCGTCGTCAGGGGCAGGCGTTGGTGCTTGGTTGTTATGGGTGTAGTTACAAGCTATTTCTCTTATAGAATTTCTAGCACTTTGCCATTGTCTTTAATGGAATGCTTACAAGTAGCTATTGTTTTCGTGGCGTACAAACTAGATAATACACAGATTTATCATTTCATATCGATAAAGAACGTGGGGAGGGGGGGGGGGGGGGTCGTTTGGACGGAGGGGAGGTCGAACACTGTTGAGTAGTGTAATCTGTTAATAAAACACAATAATCGTTGTCAAGTGTAAATTTGAGGACATGAAAGAAGGTTGGCATTGCCATCCATCAAAGATCTTTGCGATATGAAATATTGTAAATGGGACATGAATTTGTGGCATACACATGACTTTAATAAATTAGACAAAACAAATAATCGGTAAGCAAGTTTCGGTCGGTTGATCCGACTTACATATACTTACCTATTACTTACATAGCAGCTAGGGGCGTGGCTAGATTTTTAATTTCCCATCATGTAGTTAATCTTACATTAATATTTATACCCACTTATTTTCTTTACCATTTTCAAAAGCGTATTGATTTTAATGAAATCGCTTAAAGGGTCATTTGTGTAGGAGGTACTACAAGGGGGCGTGGCATTCAGTTTTTTCTTAAGAGCATACAAAGACAAGGTAGACAAATTGCCGAATACAATATTGAAGCGAAATTCATGCTCTAGAGTAAAGTTAGGTGGGTTTCCACCTACGTTCAGTTACTCGTAGTGTCATTTGTGTGGGGGGGGGGGGTCCGAGGAGACACGTGTACATGTGTCAGCTAGAGTATTTTATAATCGATCTTCTTATTACTAATTTCCAAATTCTAATTTCCAGTAGAATCACATTATAAGTCCTAAAACTAGTAAAAAAAATCCCTTTATTTAGGATGTACAGAACAGACAATTGAACCCGGTTTTCCATATTTGAGTTTGTAGAAAATATTCCTTGTTTTTTGGTCCATACTTAAATGAGGCGAATTTTCTGCCTGAGATCCCGCCATTCAAATTAAGCCATATTGCGAAAATATTCTTTTTGGGCAACAAACCATTTGATTATATTAAAAATGAACCTATATGACCCAAATTAGTCCAACATTGTCCATCATATGGGAATTAAAATGGGTGCTCGAAGCCGGTTGCATGTAAAATCGATAGGGAGTTTTTACTTAGACTATATCGAAATGTGTACCTTTATCACACTTCCTAATGAACTGATCACTGTTCGATGTTAAGAAACTGTGCGAAATATCAGCAAGATTTGATGTTTAATTATGACTTGTGGTGGCTTTTAGAGTTACAGACACAAAATTTGTTGTAAATATATTTGAGGGAGCTATATCTAAATTTGAACCGATTATCTTAAAATTCGATTTCCTTTGTTTAAAAATTTGATTTCGTCAAGATTGGATGCAATATAAGTATATACGGCTTCCAGAACTAAAAACATAATATCGAAAGAATTTATGTGTGAAGGAGCTACTTCTAAATCTAAACCGATTTTTTCAATTTCCATAAAGATCTTTCATGTACCAAATTTTATCAAGATTGAACGAGCAAAAACATAAAATCGAATGAACATAAGTGTGTGAGAGCTGCATCTAAACAGATTTTTATCACGAATGTCCTTTCTTGATCCAAAAAATAATTCGTGCAATTTCATTAAAATTGAATATAAGATGTGGATTCTAAAGCTAAAACATAAATATCGGACAAATATTTGAGTAGGAGCTATATCTTAATTTAAAACGGTTTTCCTCAATTGCAATAGCGTCCGTTCTTGGTCCAAAACCTTACCTTTGACACATTTCAGGAAGATCGGACAACAAATGCATCCTGCAGTTTGAGTACAGGATTTAGATGGACGGATGGATGGGCAGGCAGACACCATTAAATGGAATCAGGTGGTCGATCTGTTTTTGATAGTTGCAACCACCGCTCCTGTTCCTCAAAGTGGTACAGGGTATACTTATTATGCAAATACCAAATGTAGGCCGAATGGCCTACTTGCACTAGAGTACCAAAAGAGGGCTTATCAACCACACTTTGCCAGTCCACTGATCACATGGGTCTGAAAGTGGGAGTTACTTTGGTTTCGAGGCCTGGAACTATTGTCATTTTAGATCCTAGCACCCTTGTTAATTTAGCGGATTAAGCCTTAACACATGATTGCCTTTTACCGATGTCTAATGGAAATGGTAGAGTAAGACCTCGCTCTGCCCTGCGAGGAAGTCTTGACCACAATGTCTAACCGAAGGCTTTTATCTTGTACCACGGAAATTCAGTAGCCACTGGAATTGTCATCTTATCGTGTGGGCAGTATAGTGGTTTAAACCAAAATCGCGAGAATGTTTTTGTGTTGGTATAGATAAGGCCGTGCATTAGGGTGGGCCGATTTGTACTCGTATAAAATAAGTATTGTAAGGGTAACAATATTATGATCTTCACAACAATAGTATGATTTACACACAACCATAATATGATTCCCATTACCATATTATGATCCTCACAACAATAGTGTGATTCACACAAAACCATAATATGATCCTTACAACCAAAGTATGATTCACACTTCACCTCAATATGATGCCCACAACCATATTATGATCCTCACAACCATAGTTTGACTTGCGCGCAACCATATTATGATCCTCACAACCATAGTCCGATTCCGATTCAACTATAGTATCTTCAAAATTATTTATTAAGTTGTGCTGTCATTCAACAATAGAGTTTGTTATTAAGTAAATTATTTAAAAATACATTAAATTCAAAATAGTAGAAGTGATTTATTATATAAAAGGAAAGGTGCGTTAAAAAAACGTAAGCGTTGCAAATCCAAAGCCGTCTGTTTTGAAAATTGCAATTAACAGATAAAAAAATTACTAATATGGCGTAATTTTTCCAAAAACCATATACAAATTTATAAAAATTACGATTTATATAAAATTACGATTGTCGTTATCATGTTATTATTAACATAAAACCCTAAAGAAACCATTTTTTAAATTTGGCAATAAAACTATTGTTACATTTCAACAATATTAGTATTTTCGCAATCATACTGTTGTCAAAATAAAATTAAAAAAAAATACTATTGTTGTGACAACGTACCTTTACTGCAGAGAACATACTATTGTTGCCGTGATAATAAAGTAACCAGTTATTTTCTTTGTGTGTAATGACAACAATTTGTCGATATTGTGCCATCGATTTTTCTATAACTATTGGTAGAGGAAAAAAAAGTTACACTACGATATATCAAAAAAATCATTTTGTATATATACAATATATTGTATGTCACCTTCGAAAGGCAATATTTAAAAAAAATATTTATAATTGTATTACCTACTAAAAACCTTAAAGATAACAATTTTGACATGTCGTAGCGGAACTTTTTTGCCTCATGCCAAAAGCTATCAAAAAATCGAGGACACAATATCTGCTATTTCGACCCCCCTACTGTACATATTTTTCTGCTGGTAAGAGTCAATGCAGTATATCATACTCTACGAGACTACAAGATACAGAAAATATTAAATCTTTAAAAAACACGCCACAATTTTTCCAAATTTCCTGGCTTTTCAAATTAAGAGTTTTTTAAGAGAGTGTTTGAAAGTATCATGTAGTGGGCAGTATCGCCATTACCTTCCAATGTGTTTTATTTAATTTTCCAGATATCCCCTTTATCCACTCATCAATAACATTATAGTTTTTTAAAGGAAAATCCTCGAAACCTTCAAATAATCTCCTCGGTGCATGGTGAAGCTCCTTTTGGCAAAACACCCAAGGTCTTTATACATATTCAATTGATAATTCAAGTGCTTAATTCAGGGCAAAAATTTCGAAATGGCAAATCACACTTTTTATCTATTTCAATTTCATCTACGGCTCCACCTCATAAGAAGATGCCAACTTTCTGTTTTAACCCCATTCCCATTAAGCAAAGAGCAGCTAGCCAAGCAAGCGGCCAACCAATTCCAACCACCACTGCAACACAAATCTCCAAAAACAACATGCTCATCATAATTTACAAAAAAAAACTAAATTCAAAAACGTTTCTGCAACAATTCGATGCATTTATGTTCAAAACCAAAAAAGCGAGAAAAAAAACTTTAACCAAAAAATTATGATAATCTTAACCTCAAACTATCAGTTGGAGGATGAAAACCAAGAAAACCGAAAAAAAACTAGTGGCACGGGAGTTGTAAAAATGCAGTAGCAACAGCCATGAAGATCAGGAACAAACAGACGCACACACACCGCTCTGTGGAAAATATGAAAAACTTGCCTTGTGGATTATTACCAAAAAACCGAAATTGGCAGACAACTTCTTAACAATTTATAATTGCCATTTGCCAACTGAACTGGCCAAACAAACAGACAATCGTACAAAAAACAGACCGGGCCGGGCAACAGGCAAACAAAATGCCAAAACATTTTCATTTTGTGTTTGTTATTCGTAAATATACGATTTGCTGAATTCAATTAAAACGCATTTGAATTCAAATGGTTTTGGTGTTTTTAGTTTTTTTTTCTATGGATTTTTTGGTTTTGTGGATGACATTAACATTGAAATTGAAAACATAAAGATGAAGTAGTCGCGGAAACTTAACCGCTGAAGTGGAGAAGAAGGAAATGAAGCAAACAACAAAAAAACACACACCAAAAATTGGGAAAACTTCAATGCATAATTTAAAATCCTTAAATGGACAAGTCAATAATGTGCATATGATCAAAACCAGCATCAAATATGCAAAAATTCATTCATGTGACCAGCCGAATTGAGGAGGGGTTTAAAATTCCCATTATGGAATTTACGTGTGGCTTTCTGTGTTTTTTTTCGGTTCCTACTTAAAATGTTTTCTAGGTTGCCTAGTAGGCCATGAGGAATTGAGTCTTCCAACTTGGTTTAAGTCGCTTAAAAAAAATTAAAAGGTAGAGAATTGAAAAAAGCCTTTTCTGTCGCTTTCCTTGAAGGGCCCTTTGACAGTTTTGAAATATGGGGAATTTTCAATATGTTTAAAGTGTCAAAGTAGGCTTTTGACTGCCATAGGATAACACGGTTGGTGTAGCAGAAACAAATATATTCTGGGTTGCCTAGTAGACCATGTGAAATTGGGGCTTACACCTTGGTTTAAGTCGTTTATAGCAAATTAAATGCAGAGTATTAAAAAAACCTATTCTGTCGCTTTCCTTATGGCGAATTTTCAATATGTTTTAGGTGTCAAAGTAGACCTTTGACTGCTATAGAATAACACCGTGTGGCCATGTCTGTCAGTTGTGGCTGTCTTGTGCTGCTGGCCTTGCCGAGTAGGTTTTCAGTCGACTTGGTATATTCACAAGACCCGGAGACCTGCTGAGTGGGCCTGACTGACAATCTGAACAATAGAAGTGTGTCGTGTGGGGCAAGTTTTTGGGGCAAGAGTTAATAATTAGGAACCTGTGCAAACTGAGGCGACTACCGATTGTTATTGCCGACTATTTTAATATTTTTTTAATGTTTTTTCAAGCAAACCTAACGTCGCGCTATTTTGGATATGCCTATTTCTAAGACTGGTAATTGAATCTTCAAATCTGCCATTGCTTTTCGGTAAAAACATTATAGTTTTTTTTTGACAGAATTATAACCGATTTCTTTACGTTTTCATTCACGCCCATGACATTTGAAACTTTTTCTTTTAAAACAGATAGAGCAAAATTGAAGCTGCTCTTACAAATTTATGATAAGAAAGGAGTCAATTTCAATAAATATTACTTTTTTGCTAACATCCATTAAAATGATGCTCTACACAACCACATCTTGTGGGCCACCATATTGTGATGGAAATGTGCACTACTATAATGCCAGTTAATCCAGGTTCAACCTCTGATAAGAACATCTTACAAATTAGCAGCGATGGGTTGCCAGCTCGTACTTTACAAGTAACGCGACTACGGCGACTTTACGAGTAAGAGATTTATCCCTAAGCGATTTTAAAAACTTCTCTTTAAAATGCATTAAGTCCCGGTATCCCCTTGTACCTTAATGGGATGTTGTGGGATTAAAGTAAGCAAACAGCCACATCTTTCCGGCTATGAATTGGCGAACATGATAGAGAATGGTAATGCTCAGTTTGCCCAAAAACCCATATCGGTATCATTTGCAAATCTTTTACGTTGATAGCACCGGATTCGCGGAATTCCATTCCCTTGCCATTTACAGAGCTAGGCCACATAAAACCGGACATTCTTCTGATACCATTTAGGACGAAACATCATCAACACCAAGACCATAAAAATTGAGACAGTGGGCATTGAAACTCCATGCCGTCGACACGAGCAAGGAAAGCTCATACCACAAATGACACGATACGAGACTGAAAAAGGAAAACAACGCGGAAAAACACTAAATTACAGAACATTAAACTCTTCTTACAACAATTAACACTACAACTCATTTACATAAGCAATGCACGCGTTTGGTAAGAAGAACAGCAGCAACAACAACCACGACGACAACAGTGACTATTAAACAGCAACACCCAGAATGGAAATGGGGAAGTGGAGAGCAACAGAAAGCAAAAAACGAAAAAAGAAGACGATAACTGAGTCATGTTCCTTTAACGATTTTGCAACTACTGTAATTACGAATGACTCTATCACCCAAAAATAGAAAACGACAACAACGACTGAGTGGCCACCAAGAACAACATGTGGCAAATGGCCCGGCCTGGCATGGTAAGGCAAAGAAAAATGTTAGAGGAAAATAGCGCAACCAGAACAACAACAATAGCGAAATAAAACGAACATCCAACTATCATCCGCTTATTTTGCGTAGTTTGTGGTCCGCCTAGCCTGTTGCCTTGGTTCTTGTCGTTAGAGCGCTTACAGTGGCCACTGAGGCCTTTCCGACCGTGCTGTGCTGCTGCAAGTTTCCTGTTCTATCCTCAGCGTGTATGTGATTTTAAGCCAGACAAACAACTGCTGCACATTTTGTTGTGCGACATGGTAAAATTAATTTGTATCTCTTCAAAAGGAAAAGAGAGAGAAATCCCATCGGCAACCAGAGCAAGAGAGGGAGAGCTCATAAGCCTGTTATGTTTGGTAGCCATGCATGTATAACCGGCCGGTTTTTCTTAAATTTCTTTGTTTGCTGAACTCGTAGCTGTGCCGCACACATGCATGTAAGAACGTGCATTAAATGCATAATGTCACACATATACAGATTAACAAAGCGAACTCTGAGAGCTTTAACAAAAGAGCGAGTAAAGAAGCAGAGATTTCTTGTATAGAGAGAGAGAGTGGCAGAGTTTCCGAGTTAAATCGCTTAACATAGTGACACACATGTTCAATTTGTGTACGTTTTTACACACATGGTGGCGTTGTGGAACTGCATTCATTTAGTGCACGAGAACACCAGCGAGTGCATCATACAGCTCTTGTTGTTGCTACAACACAGTGCTAGTAATGCTCTCACAGCTATTGGTGTTGTTGTTGCTGGCATTGTATACGTACAGCAGACATTTGTTGCATGTGCTGTTAATCGAAGGCATTTCCCCTACTTTTATGTGCCCATGTGAGCAGGGCTGCCAGATTATTTTTATGAAAAATCGTCAAAATGAAGATAAATAAAATAAAAAACGTCAAATCTATTTTCAAAAATCGTCAAAAAATCGTCAAAATTAAAATACGAACATTTGGATATATTTAAATATATTTTTATTAAAAGAAACATAAAATAAATACATATTCAAGTTACAACTACAGAGTCTACAGAAAATATGGTTGGTTTTATTTTGTGCCCAGTTTTTAATTTCTGGATGTTCCATCCAATCATCCTTCAACTTGCGCCTTTTTCTGCCAACCTGAAATACATGTTACGATTTTAATGAATTTCTTCCATAAATGAATTTATTAAATTTTACCAATGTCGAACTATTTGATGTACCAGCATCATCTTCACCAGCGTCCGAGTTTCTTGCTGAAATTATTTTATAAAATATTTAATATTTCTTCAGCGATCTGTTATTTCTTTCACTTACCACTTTCTCTGTTTAAAAATTTTATCATATTCTTTTATAAATTAGCAAATACTAGAAATATCTATAACTTTGTGCACGAAGTTAAATTCAATAAACCGACTCTCTGATTCAGCAATTTTCTTCCATTTGTCTGTGCCAAAAAATGAACAACCGTTAACTTTTTTATCTGACGTATACATGAAAAAAAATGTTATTTTCTAATGGATTACTACAGAGTGTACTCATAGCAAGTGACCCCAGCAGAACATCAGATTTGTTTTTTTTCATCTATCTGGGCGAAACAAAAGCAAAAGGCCTATTGTTGTTGCCTTTATCTACAACAACGTCTCTTGATGTCACTTGGTATAAGTACTCTTTGTAGTACTACAAAGAATACCTCACACACACACATGTGTGTATTATTGTCAAATATTCATCTTCTTTTTACTTTTTCTTTCGCTTTGTATATTTTCGATGTTGCCATAACAAAATAACATAAAGATTGCCATGTTAGTAAAATAACAAAAAATCGTCATTTTTTGGGTAAAAATCGTCAAATCGTCATTTATCAATTTTTGATCAAAAAATCGTCAAAATGACGATAAATCGTCAAATCTGGCAGCCGTGCATGTGAGTTGTATTTCTAGGTGTTGTTGTTGTTAAACACATGCATTTAAAACGAAGAGAGAGCCAGAGGAAGAGCATAATTACTGCACTGAGAGAGAGAGAGAGAGTGGTATCCGTACATGTATGTTATTCTTACCATACAACAAGTCTTCGGCAATAACAACATCAACGTCATCATCATCATCCTCAACACTAGCCATCACCACCAGTAAAACATGATTATGATTATGGTCATTTACTCACAACAGCACGAACGAGAATATTTGTGAAAGCATAACGAAGAAGAAAACTGCACTCTGAGAATATTGCCATGAACACAACATAAACGATTATGGTTGGAGTACGTACATACTAGGTAAGAGCAGAGTATGTACAAATGGGCATGCATTCGTTTCGGTATGTGTGCGAACGTGTGCACACGAATGCTGTTATAAATGCATCTGCGGCTCGCTCTCTCTTGTTTTTCCACAGTGTGGCCATGCTACACTGTTCTGTGTGCCTGTACGTGTATGTTTATGTTAAAACAACACCAACATTACTGTAATGCATTCATTGCTTGTGTTGTGTTTTAACGAGTACAAGTAGTTGTTGCTCTATGTGTGTGTGCGAATGTGTGAAATGTTAGTTTTATGATGAAGCAGTTGGACTACACACAGATACAGGCCAGAGCACAGACAGCCAGACACACACTCGCACACCAAGAGCAAGCAGCACAAAATTATTTTCAACGAGGCAACGGAGTCTCAACGTAACTGAAACATAATCAGTTTGAGTTGAAACGTTAAGCGGTAAACATGTTTTAGAAAAATAGCTCTTCCGTTACAAAAGTTTTTTAGAAAAAAATAAATATAATCACAATTTACCTAAAAAAGAAGAAGAGTAATATAAAAATTATACTTAACGTCTCAAAATCTTGAAAATAAATCACGCAACCGGAAAAACGAAAATAACAGTGAATGCAAAAGAGAAATATTAAAACACCAAACGCTTGTTACGTTTACGTCTGACCTTACACACACATGGATTACGGGTTTACGGTTTTTCTAACAAAACAAGCGATCACAATATTATACCAATAAAATAAATCTAACATACAAACAAGTGACAATATTAAAAGCAAACGCAAAAAATAATTCCAACCCAGAAAAGAAAAATGTTTCACAAATAACAAAGAAAATAAGGAATCTGAAAAAAAGAAATCACTTTGAAACGAAAAGAAATACCAAAACAATCCTCTACAATGAAAGAATAAATTGAAAAGTTCAATTTGAAAAGTGCTTCTTTAAAGTGACAACATATTTTCCTTTAACATCACCATTCATCGAGGACTTTAAGTCCAAAATCAACGCAACGCCAGCATCACCATCAATCACTTACGATCGACGCATTGAACTCAGCATTTAAAGCAAAAATGTCTTTGTACGCCTGCGCCTTTTTGCTACTAGCCAGCAGCATTGTGAGCGGTGTTAGCTCGCAATGCTCGTGGGAATTTGTACGCACCACCATGGACATTAAATGTAATCTACGTGCCATCGATGCTTCGCAGCAGCTGGATTTACAAGTGGCCGAGACGGCCACTCGCCTCGAAATCGCATGTTCCAATGACGTGTTGTATGCCAGTGATTTGGCGGCCAACACCTTCGGTCGCCTGCAAAAGTTATCGGACTTGCAAATCGATTCGTGTAAAATGCAACGCTTGTCGGAAAACACCTTCGACGGTTTGATGTCGTTGAAACGTTTGACGGTCCAGACCCACAATGCCGTTTGGGGTCCCGGTAAAACTTTGGACATCTTGCCACAGACGTTTTTCGGTCTGCGCGAGTTGTCCGAATTGAGTTTGAACGATAACAACATACGCCAATTGCCCGAGGGCGTCTGGTGCACCATGCAAAATTTACAAGTTTTGAATTTAACCTCGAATCGCATACGCGCTGCTGAAAGTCTTGGCTTCTCCGAGAAACTCTGCACGCTTAACGGTGCCAGCGGTGGCGCTGAATTGCAAGTGTTGGATGTTTCCTTTAATGAATTGCGTTCACTGCCCGACGTGTGGGGTGCCTCCCGCTTGCGTCGCCTACAGCAATTGAATTTGCAACACAACAACATCTCATCCTTGGCCGCCAACTCGTTGGCCGGTTTGTCTTCATTGCGCATTTTAAACCTGTCCTTCAACCACTTGGAATCACTGCCCGCCGACTCTTTTGCCGGCAATAAAGAGTTAAGAGAAATCCACTTGCAAGGCAATGAATTGTATGATTTGCCTAAGGGCCTCTTCCATCGCCTCGAACAATTGCTGGTCTTGGACTTGAGTGGCAATCAATTGACTTCTCATCATGTGGACAACAATACCTTTGCCGGTTTGATACGCCTTATTGTTCTCAACCTGGCCAACAATGCCCTTACACGTATTGGCTCGAAAACCTTCAAAGAATTGTATTTCCTACAAATCCTCGATATGCGCAACAATTCCATTGGTCACATCGAAGATGGTGCCTTCCTGCCTTTGTACAACCTGCACACTTTGAATTTGGCTGAAAATCGCTTGCATACTTTGGACAACAAAATCTTCAATGGCTTGTACGTTTTGACCAAATTGACTTTAAACAATAACTTGGTCAGCATTGTGGAGACACAAGCCTTTCGCAACTGCTCTGATTTGAAAGAACTGGACTTGAGCTCGAACCAATTGGCCGAAGTACCCGAAGCCGTGCAAGACTTGAGTATGCTGAAGACTTTGGATTTGGGTGAAAATCAAATCTCCGACTTCAAAAATGGCACCTTCAAGAATCTAAACCAGCTGACCGGTTTGCGCTTGATCGACAATCGCATTGGCAACATCACTGTGGGCATGTTCAGCGATTTGCCTCGTTTAAGTGTTTTAAATTTGGCCAAGAATCGCATACAGTCCATTGAGCGGGGCGCCTTTGTCATGAACACCGAAATTGAAGCCATACGTTTGGACAAGAACTTCCTGACTGACATCAATGGAATTTTCGCCACCTTGACTTCTCTGTTGTGGCTCAATCTCTCCGAAAACCATTTGGTGTGGTTCGACTATGCCTTCATTCCGTCCAACCTCAAGTGGTTGGATATCCATGGCAACTACATCGAAGCCTTGGGCAACTACTACAAACTACAAGAAGAGATCAGAGTAACCACCCTGGATGCCAGCCATAATCGCATCACCGAAATTGGTGCCATGTCCGTGCCCAACTCGATTGAATTGATCTTCATCAACAACAACATCATCGGTCAAGTTCAACCCAATACATTTGTGGACAAGACCAAATTGTCTCGCGTCGACTTGTATGCCAACGTCTTGTCAAAATTGGCTTTAAACTCATTGCGCGTAGCTCCAGTGGCCGCCGACAAGCCCGTCCCTGAGTTCTATTTGGGCGGTAATCCCTTTGAGTGCGACTGCAGCATGGAATGGTTGCAACGCATCAACAATATGACTACGCGCCAACATCCTCGCATCATCGATTTGGGCAACATTGAATGCCTAATGCCGCATAGCCGTAACGCCCCCATCAGGCCTTTGACGTCATTGTCCAGCAGCGACTTTGTGTGCAAATACACCTCCCATTGTCCGGCGACATGTCACTGCTGTGATTTCGAACAATGCGACTGTGAAATGGTGTGCCCAGACAATTGTACCTGTTTCCACGACGCTACCTGGTCGACCAACATTGTGGACTGTGGGAAACAGAATCGCATCAACTTGCCGCAGCGCATACCCCAGGAAGTGACCGACTTGTATTTGGACGGCAATAATCTGCCAGTAATCGATGCTCAGGTGTTTGCGGGCAAGCGTAATCTACGTGCCCTCTACCTGAACTCCTCCAACGTGGTGACAATACAGAACGGTTCGTTGGCCGAGCTTAGCATGTTGCGCTCGCTGCATTTGGAAAACAACAAATTGCAGGCTCTGGATGGTTCCGAATTCAAACAATTGTCGCTGCTCAAAGAATTGTATTTGCACAATAATTTGCTGACTTCCATTTCAAATAACACTTTTGCTCCGTTGGTCTCATTGAAGGTGTTGCGTTTGGATAACAATCGTTTGACAACGATGCCGATTGCCCAATTGGCCAATCTGCAGTACCGCAACAGTCTACAGGGCCTGACTATGGGTCGAAATGCTTGGTCTTGCCGCTGTCAATTCCTCCAGACATTGGCTCAATTTGTGGCCGACAATGCTATGGTCATACGCGATTCTCAAGATATATACTGCGTGGACAATGGCGTTAAGCGTGAATTGGATTTGTTTACTCAACACGGTGTGGACTGCAGCGAACTGTTGGAAAATGCCAGCAATATGGCCTCTCAGGATATCTCAGGGGGCTATGTGCCTCTGTTGGCCGCTGTCTTGGTCTTGATCTTCCTGATTGTGGTGCTCATCATTGTGTTTGTCTTCAGAGAGTCCGTGCGTATGTGGCTTTTTGCCCATTATGGCGTTAGAGTATGCGAGCCTAGATTCGAAGATGCCGGTAAATTGTACGATGCCATTATTTTACATTCCGAAAAAGATTACGAGTTTGTATGCCGCAACATTGCCACCGAGTTGGAACATGGACGCCCACCCTTCCGTTTGTGCATTCAACAAAGAGATCTGCCACCCCAGGCCAGTCACTTGCAAATCGTCGAGGCGGCCAGAGCGTCGCGAAAGATTATCTTGGTGCTGACACGTAACTTGTTGGCCACCGAATGGAATCGCCTGGAATTCCGCAATGCCTTCCACGAGGCCTTAAGAGGTTTGGCTCAGAAATTGGTGATAATCGAAGAGACCACCGTGTCCTCGGAGGCTGAAGATGTTGCCGAATTGTCGCCCTACTTGAAATCAGTGCCTTCTAATCGCCTGTTGACTTGCGATCGCTACTTCTGGGAGAAGTTGCGCTATGCCATCCCAATTGAATTGTCACCACGCGGCAACAATTATACTTTGGATCATCATGAGCGTTTCAAGCAACCAGTGTCGCCAGGAGTTTTATTCCGTCAAGCTCCACCACCGCCAGCCTACTATCAGGAAGATATGGAGGCCAACTACTCATCAGCCACCACTGCCACCCCTTCGCCTAGACCAACCCGCCATGGACAGCGTATTGTAGATGCCATGCCTATGCGTCCGCCTAGTGAACATATATATCACAGCATTGAGTCAGAGTATGGCTATGAACAGCACGAAGCTTTGTCCATGATTCCTAATGGCATGTCCACCAGTCGCCATCATCCTCATCACCAGCAACAACATTTGGCTCCACCTCCGAACGCGGTCTTCCGGCAAGGCAACAACCCTCGTTTGTCGATGACTGCAGCCGGTGGTGTTAGTGGTGGTGCGGCCGCACAGCAACAATGGAGACCCTCAACTTTAATGGCACAGCCACAGCAATACCAGCCAGCCACAGCGCCCGTACATTTGCGCAGTGGTAGCAATTTGAGTCAATGCAGCACCAGCACACAATCAACGGCCGCCTTAGCGCAAACGCCCCAGCCGCAAGCTTCCACTTCCGCGGCGGCGCAACAACAGCAGCAGCAACAACAGCAGCAACAAGCAGCTGCCACAGGTGTGACTCAGGCAACAAACCAAGCAGCAACCACCACCAGCGCTACCACCGAGGGTTCAGCAACGGCGGCCACTAAACAAAACACAAATCAAGCCTTTTTAGTGTAAAAACCAATGGGGAAAGGGTAAAACAGCCACTAAACACGTCGCATAAGCGACTTTAGCCATTTCTACAACAAGCCGAAGAAGAGGAAGACGACGACGACGCAGAGGCCATGTTTCAAGATGGAGTATGTCGCATCGGAAGCTTTATGTAGTGAACCCTCATGTAGAGCACAACTCACTCACCGACGATACACATACAAGAAAACCAACAAACTTATACACAAACAAAAGACTTTCCATAGGAATAGAGTAGGTAAAATACACGTTTAGGATGGACGGACGAACGGACGGAGCGAGCGCAGCCGACGAAGGAAGAAAGGAAGTTGAGGTAACTCAACTCACTCACACTCAAATCTAAAGAGAAAAAGAGTACCACTTTTTTCAAATTCAATGTGATATTAAATAATTATTTAACTAAAACAAAAACTAAACTAACTATAAACAAAACACAAACAAACTCTAATGTATTATACAATAATAGTTAATCTAAATTATATCTAAAGAGTAATAACGAGAGACACATTCAAAGCCACTTATTAAATATTATTATTATTACAATTATAATTAACAGCATTTTCGTTAGGTTCTATCGAATACATTTTAAGTAATTTAAAAAAAAAACACACACGAACCATCATCACCCTACACATACACATGTTTTGTAAATATCGAATGAATTATTTAAAGCAAAATAGAAAATATTGCAAAATGAATGAAAAGAAAATCCTCAATCTAGAATTATTCGTTTGTGTTTGTTTTCTTTAGCAAGTTTTTGGTCATTTGTAAATGTTTATTTTATTTTTTTTTTGTTTTCTTTTGCATTTTCCATTTATATAAAATTCAACTTGTGTAAATATCATACAGTTATTACCTAGTAATAGTTATAATATTATGATAATAATGATACTACGAATAAAACAAATGTTATTTATAGTTTATTGAAAACAAAATGTAAATTTCCTATTTCCTAAGTATATTACAACAAACGCAAAAAACACAAAAAAGTTAACTAAAACTATTAAAAAAAAACAAAAAGCATACAAAAAAATATTAAAATATTTGAAAAATAAAACATACAAAGCAGACGCACACACTCGCCCTTACATGGGCAGTGTGTCTGCGGCAATAACCATGGCCTATGGTTATTTGAATATTTCAAAAAAAAATCTTGTGAGTTTTTATTTGCCTAACAATTGGGGAGCTGGAATGGAGGGGCCACGAAAAGCGGAAGTACAGTTAAGCACTCCTTAAACCTACAACAATGCAGAAAAAATGCGATAGCATACATGAGAAAATAAGGAGTTCAACCTAAAAAAAGAACTGATAAATAGTTTCCTGCAATCAAATTATGTGCTGTATAAGTACAATGTACGTACGAGGTAATGTTGTGGAAAACAAATGAATTGAAAATTTTACAAATGGAAAAGAATATGCTGGTCATACTTAAGTTATTACCAAAAAAGAAGCTTTAGGCAAGAGTTTAAACTTAAGCTTGTCTAAAATACGAGTTTCTTGTCATGGCGTTTTTAAAGATTAAAAAAAACTACTGAAGTTTTCCAATAAAACTGGTTGTCAATCAGAGCGTTAACATTTTCAATAAATTCAAAAAAATTACGGTTAAACTGATCAAAAACTTGATTTATTCAATAAGGGAAAATATCTGCTAAGTACATTATTTTAAGATTTCATTAAAATCCCTAATATGTACAGTAGGGCTATAAGCAAATATTGTACCTAGCACCACGCGATGGCGAAGGCTGTGTTATTTACGAAAAATAAAATTTGGGTCATTTCGGATAAGAAAACCTCACCATTTTTTAAAATCTCCCAAAAAACATTAATTTTAAATAAAAAGTTTTCAATATATTAGTAATAAAGTTAAATAGTAAAGTGAAATATGTAGTTTAATGATTTTAAGACATACACTTCAAATTTAACGTACGCGGTGTTTTGCATAATGGATAAATGTCCTGTACTACTTTAAAACCGCGCATATGTTGCTACGCTATTGCTTTTAGATTATTGAAGCTTCTTTAACCCAGTGTCTTTTAAGACATGCTTGCCCGTTCTTAAATCGTGTTAACGACTGTTCTAAAGCGGCGAAGTTTTCTTTATTAAAACAATGATTGGAAACAATATATTAAACCATGTTCCACATATGAATTCACATATTGGGGTAAGTTGGTCTCGGTATTTCGGGATAAGCACAAATGTTAAAATGGCAAGAATTGCCCTTGAGTTCCATCGTGCATTGCTTAATGGTGGTATGGCTTTAAATTTTATACAAGGAAATTTTTTATTTATTTGGTAGTATTCAAATGCAGAACCCAGCTCGTACAAGTATTGCATATCGTCGCGCCATTTAATGTTTTTCACTTTTAAGTATTCCACATTCTGTATATAGTTTTTTTTCAAATCCCCGTAGTTATTTATTAGTTCCGGGACAAAATTATAAGCGATATTAGGAGATGATGTTTTTCCATCCAATAACTCATCCATAACATGCCTTAGGATCAGGTCTAAAATATGGTATTGGCAGCCGACATATTGTGGTGGAGGAAGATCAATTGATTTATTATAGTCCTTTAATAGCTTAACAACGCCGGATTTCAGACTAGTATTTATTTTGTATTTTTGTATCAGAAATTACCATTTTTATGGATTGCCATAAATCAAATTTGTCTAATGCTTCTTTAATACCATTAAATATTGTGAGGGCTTTTCCATTTTCTAAAACAAGCAGTGATAAGTTAATTTCCTTATATTCATTTTTTAAAAGCATTACCTGGAGTTCTTTATTGCCAATTTTTTTGCCGTCGAAATGCAAGCACCAGTTTTCATTTTTCAAAGTCTCCTTTAACATTTCTTCTTTACGCTCGGACGACTTGATTGCAGCTTTACTTATATAAACAGCAGGCTGTGATGGAGTTACAATTTGAATACCAGACCCTGCTTATTCCTTACAAATTGTTCCTGCTTTTCTAGTACTGACTTTGGCATTAGTAACTTATGTAACCGATGAATTTATTTATGATTTATTTAATTTCAACCTTTCCGGGGGCTTGTAATCACAATCGTCGGATGAGTATTGGTTCTTACACTCGTATTCTGATACTGAATCAGACATAGCGTCATTCAAGCTACTTAATTCGGACTGAATATCTTATTTTCATTTGAAATATTGAAAATATTTTCCAAATTATAACCACCTTTTGTTTTTAAATTTTTATCATACATCCGAATTAATTTTTCTATTTACTGATATACTTTGCATTTTTGGTAATTTCATCTTATTCCACAAATCGTAAAGTTCATTTGAGATAACTTCATAGCTCTGTTTTTGGACTTTTCTGAAGCAGCTAACGCATGAAACCTTCCAATTATCCTTTTTTGGCTTGGCATTTTGCTCAATTGATGTAATGGAATGACGATATCTGGAATATTTCTCGACATTGTTGTGCTATCTTTAAATTTGGTCAAAGCAATTGTCCAAATTTTTGAATTTTTCAAAACGCTTAAACGACTTCTTTTAAAACTCATTGTTTTTAAATATTAAACACAAACTCTGAATATTTCAAACACGTAATTTTATGAAAACAAAATTAACATTATTAATTTTTTTGAATATTTAAAACAATGAAACTACTATGCAATGTCTGCTTCCTAAATATTTAAACAAATATTTTTTAGATAAATTAATAAAAAAAATAAATAAATCATTTCCAAATTTTACAGCGTTTTGTGGGTGAAGTTTGTTGACAACCACGAAAAATTTTTAGCATTTTTTCAAATAGTTTTTAATGGCCTATTCGACTATGCTAGGTACATTTTGATATTCGCAAAAAATGTAAAAAAGTTATAGCCCTAATGTACAGTGACTCAAAAATAAAAAAGTCAAAGTTGAACAAAAATCGGAACAGAAAATAATAAAATAAAGGAACAAATATTATAATTCATGTTATTATTTTTGTTTAAATGATAAGCTAATGTTTCGTGCTATATACGTTCGCTCGAATTACTGCTTGTAAACGACGTTGCACGGAGTTCAATGGTTTTCTGTTTTATGTTGTGGAATATTTTCGCAGGCCTCTTCAATGGCAGCTGTGAGTGAGACCACAAGTGCTCGATCGGACTGAGATCGGGATCCTGAAAAGGACGCTGTAACACTTTCTCGACGTTGTAGATTAGCCATACCCTTACAATATACGACGTATGTTTCGGGCAACTTGTCGATGGTTTTAGGGATATGCTCCTTCAGTATATTCTAGTATGAATTTTCTATCATATTACCTTCGATGAAACATATTAAATTCACCGCCATTGCTCCCCAGCTCATTACATGGCCGCCACCATGCTTCACAGTACCAACTACATTGGAAAGGTGGTGTGCTGTTCCTTCTCTTCTCCACACAAAATTTCAACCATCGGAGTCAAATATATTGAATTTCGACTCGTCGGTAAAAATAACATTGCTCCAAAATGCATTCGGTTTGTCAATACGAGGGCGACCGCAAAAGTAACTGGCCTAACATAAAAAGAACCGTTTTTTTGAATTATTATTATTTATTTTTCAACATAATCTCCTTCCAACTCAATACACTTCATCAAACGTTTTTCAAGTTTTTTAATTCCATCCGAAAAATAAGATTTTTCAAGACCTTCAAAATATGCCTCAGTTTCAGCAATATCCTCGCTATTTTACGAAAATTTTTTGCCACCTAGAAATTTTTTTAAATTTGGAAACAAGAAATAATCAGAAGGAGCTAAATCTGGACTATACGAGATGGTGGATGCGGAGCAATTTCAAATCGTAATTCGGCCAGTTTTTGTTGAGTTAAAAATGCAGTGTGTGAAGGAGCATTATCTTGATGAAAAAGAACTTTTTTTTCTAAATGCGGTCGTTTTATCTTGATTTCTTCACTCAACCGATCCAATAATGCACAATAATATTCACTAGTTATAGTTTTTCCTTTCTCAAGATAATCAATAAATATTATACCCCTTGCATCCCAAAATACTGTGGCCATTACTTTTCCTGCTGACTTAACTGTTTTCGCCTTCTTGGGACCACTTTTACCAGCTTCTATCCATTGTTTTGACTGTTCTTTGCATTCTAGGTTGTAGTGATGGATCAATGTTTCATCAACAGTTATGAATCGGCGCAAGAACTCTATTGGATTACGCTGATAAAACGCTAAAAGCTCCTCGGAATTTGTCCTACGGACGATTTTTTGGGGCAAAGTCAACAAACGCGGCACATATCTTGCGGATAGCTTTTTCATGTGGAGTTCATCATGTAAAATACTCCAAACTTGTTTTTCGTGTATTTTAAACATATCAGCAAGTTCTCTGAGCTTTATTCGTCTATCTTTAGTGACTTCATTAAATATTTTTCTAATGTTTTCAATAGTAATAGCAGTTTTCGGTCTTCTAGAGCGTTGTTCATCTTCCGTACTTGAACGACCTATTTTAAATTGTTGAAACCAGGATTTCACGGTGGAGTATGATGGTGCATTATCACCATGAACAGAAAGATGAATTGGAATCTTTGATTAATTGTGGCGTATAACCTTTCATATAAAAGTGTTTAATTACCGCACGAAACTCTTTATTTTCCATTTTTCAAAAATTATAAAACTTGTTTACTTCAATCACCTGTAACAAAGAAAATAATCATTAAATATTTTGGAAATTTTAACAGATGGCTTATAAAAGATTGCTTTTAAAAAACAAAAAAAAAGTTGCTAGTAAAACGGAAAATGTGCCAGGCCAGTTAGTTTTGCGGTCGCCCTCGTATATTCTCTGGCATATATTAACCATAAATTGACGTTGGTACTGGAAAAGAGCGGGCTTTTTCTAGGACTGTATGCTTTGTAATTGTTGCTGTGAAGAAAATTTCTGATAACTTTTGGGTGTACTTCAGCAATGGACAACTCTTTTAATGATGTGACCATATCAACAGCCGAAATTCATGGGTTCTGCTTTACCAGTCGGAGTTAATTTTGGAAAGCCTTCCAGTACCGCTTTTTCTTTGCAAATATTCGTTTATTTTATAGTTTTTCATTATGTATATTAAATACTGTCGACTTAGGCTTATTTAACATTTTAGCGATTTCACGTATACTTAGTAGGGACATAAATACTGTTACAACGTTGAACACACCCATTTCAATAGTAGAACTGAAAATACCCCGTTAATGTCATATGGGTTTTAAAAGCTTACCTCAATAGCTTTAGTCTGTAACGGGATTTTAAAATTGTTTCAACTTTTATCATGGGGTGGAGATAATGAGAACCGTATCGCTGTAATAGCGCTTTTCAAGTGTGAAATGAAAAAAAGCGATATTTTCAAAACGCTCCGGCCACTAGGGATTAGCCGCATGTTCGTCTACCGATGCATAAAACTGTTGGAGGAGACTGGAGATGTAAAAGAACGCCACCGGTCGGGCCGCCCACGCTCTGTTCGAACACTGCATGTCATCAAAGCCGTTAAATCAAGAATTCACCGAAATCCGCTCCGAAAACAGAAAATCATGGCCCGTGAGATGAATATCACGCAAAAGCCCATGAGCCGAATCATTAAAAAAGACTTGGGACTTGGAGCTTTCAAACGACGTACCGGACATTTATTGACTGCAGCTTAAAAAAATAGGATTGAAAAATGCAAACGTCTTTTGGTGAAGTACGCTGATAACTTGCACAGAAAAATTTTGTTCACCGATGAAAACATGTTTACCGTTCAGAAAAATTTAACAAGCAAAATGATAGAGTGTTTGCGCGGTCATCTAAGGAAGCATCTGAACTGATCCCAAGGGTGGAAAATGGTCATAACCCCGCATCAGTCATGGTTTGGTGGGGTGTCTCTTACGGTGGGGTCACTGACCTGCATTTCTGCGAACAAGGAGTCAAAAAATCGGCCAAAGTTTACCAAGAAGCCGTTTTGGAAGCTGTTGTGAAGCCTCTTAAGATATCCCTGTTCCAAAACCAGCCATTGACTTTCCAGCTGGATTCTGCACCGGCCCATAAGGCTTAAACGTCCCAGGCCTGGCTTCGAAACAATTTGCCAGCGTTCATTTTCTCTGAAAAATGGCCCTCAGGCAGTCCAGATTTGAAACCATTGGATTACAAACTGTAGACGGCTTTGCAGGACAAGGTTTGTCACAAAAGATACCCCAACATTGGATTTCTTAAGGCTGCTTTGGTTCGAGCTGTGGCCAATTTTCCAATGGACGATGTTCGTGCAGCTATTGATGATTAGCCAGTGCGACTTAAGGCGTGCGTAAAGGTAAAAGGCGGACATTTCGAATAAGTAGATTCTTTTTGGATACAATATACATCAATAAATATATTAAAAATATTTTATTTTACAGCATAAAACGTGTGTAACAGCATTTATCTCCCTGATATGTAGTTTTGCTTTCGGATTCATATATCACTTTTAGCTCTTTAAAGTCGCTTGAAGCTTGCCTATTCATCTTAACGATCAAACTTCCGAACATAACTGACGAAATATGAGAAGTACAAACAAATATCGCTGTTCCGTTATGTTGCTTATATGTTGCCAAAAACTAGGGTCTTCCAATTTATGTTTGATTTTAAAAATTGGCTTTTAAAGACATTTGTTGGAAAATTTTTATAAAACGTGAATATTTGTTGATTTTTATTTTGGAAAAGAAAATTAGGAATAAAATATTAACTTTTTGCTCCGTTTCTCATTAAAATTGAATGAATCGTTTTCTAGTTATGAACTATAGTCAGGAATAGTAAGTGTCCCATTTTATTTTTGAGTCACTGAATGTATTATTTGTAAAAGTATATTTTTATCGCATATGCGAGTCAAAATACGTACAATGGGAAGCTTGAATGAGTACATATTAAGATTTGAGCACCCTTGAGGGTGCAATAATTTATTGCAGTAATCATACTTTAAAAGAATCTATGAAGTAAAAACCAGAAAGATACAAATTGAACGAATCATTGATGTGGAATTTAGCATGAGGATGGCTTATGGTCATAAGCTGCTTGGGATTGTATCTATATGAGCGAAATCGGGCCGTGGGGAAAAAACGACTACAGTTGCCTCAAAAAAGGTACATTTTTTTGAGTAATTTCTTATCAAATTATAAATTTTTGTGGACGGTAAATGGGTACAATTCGTTTAAACGGACTAAATAATTAGAAAAATGGTATAGTTGCTAGACATTTTGGATCAAACGTCCAGATCAAAACTGGCGATCAGTAGTAAATATGGATATATGGGTATACCAATAAAAGCAATTTTATCTGCGAATCTAAAAATAGAAAATTTTGAAGTTTTGGATGGAAAAAGGAACGGAGAAAGCATGGGCCGAACAGGCCCAAAAACGGACCATATTTTTTCCCCTTTAGTAGCGTAGAACTGTGGAGGGTGTGTAAGGTTCGGCCTGGCAGAACCCTGTCCTTCCATGTGACGCACGCTGCATTAACTTATCTTGATTAAATTAACTTGCACCATTCAAATTTTTGTAACTGGTTCGAATTTCTCTTGCAATTCTTCTTGAGCTAGTGTGGAGAAAAACACAAAATCAATAAATTTGAAATTCAAAACAATTACAAGGGTAGCTAGCGCTTGTTTGCGATTTCCTTAAGTTTTCTTATTTGCTTTGTGTGTTTTTCTTATGTTCTGACATACTTGCATTCATTTCTTGCGATTCTTTTCTGTAGTACGAGTATGCAAATACCAGCGAAATGAACTACGAGTAAAAAGAAAATTCTTGCGACAACTATGCGTGCATAGAGGGGGTAGTACCATTAATGTGTGTAACTACTGTGCGGTGATTTAGCATTTAGAAGGTCTCAGATTAGAAAGCATTTCTTTGATTTTTAGCTAATACTTAGCTGCAACTCGACCTTTTCAGCAAACAACCCTTTGTGGTTGTTTTTGTTTTCTTGTTCGCTTTCTGTCTTAAGACATTCAACGAAATCAATGTAAAATCTAGTTCATGTGAAATATAACATTGGATACAAATTATGTTTAATTTAATTTGCATTGAAGAATCATTCGTAGAAGGAAGCTTCGATGAGTAGAATATTTCTTTATTGACTGTAAACCATTTCTAGAACAATTACAATTTTCACAAAATATTTGCCAGAGAGAAACAAAAGAACTACCAACATTTTTAACAGCGTCCGTCCTAGGCACAAGGAACACATTTGGGCCAGATTTCATCAAAATCGTATGAATATATGTGTGTGGCAGCTATATTTAAATCTGAACCGATTTTCTTCAATTTAAAGAAAGGCATTGTTTGGTTCAAAAAACAAACTAGTGCTAAATTTCAACAACATTGGATGTACGATGTGGCTTCTAGAGCTAAAAATAAATTTGGGATGAATATGTGCGTGAGAGCTATAAGAACTCGTATCTAAATCTAAACGGATTTTCTTCAATTTCAATGGTCCAAAAAGCAAACTAGTTTTATAAAGGGTGGTTAAATTTTATGTTCCGATGTTGATTTTGAATAAAACACAAATTATTTAGGCAATTACTGTCATTTCTTTTTATTATGATAACATTATTTACGGAAAAAATATCGGTCAAACGGCCGCCGCGACTTTGGCGGCACACTTCCATCCGATGGTCCAAATTTGACGCTAAGGCATAATTGAGGTTCTTTGCCGAATTATCTTATCCTTTAGCTCTCGAATTGTTGCTGGCTTATCGACGTACACCTTTTCTTTCAAATAACTCCAAAGAAAGAAGTCCAACGGTGTCAAATCACATGATCTTGGCGGCCAATTAACATCGTCACGACGTGAAATAACACGGCCATTGAATTTGTAGCGCAAAAGAGCCATTGTTTCGTTAGCTGTGTGGCAAGTGGCAACGTCCTGTTGAAACCACATATCGTCCACATCCATATCTTCCAATTCGGGCCATGAAATGTTCGTTATCATCTCACGATAGCCAACACCATTCACAGTAACTGCCTGACCGGCCTCAGGTAGGAAAAATACGGCCCGATGATGCCGCCAGCCCCTAAACCGCACCAAACTGTCACTCTTTGTGGGTGCATTGTTTTTTTGACAGTCACTCTTGGATTATCATTCGCCCAAATGCGGCAATTTTGCTTATTGACGAATCCACTGAGGTGAAAATGTGCCTCATTACTGAAGATGATTTTCTTCGAAAATTGATCGTTCACTGTTGCCCGGAGCCTGAACAACTTTAACGCGTTGCTCGCTTGTGTATCTTTCCATGGTTAAAATTGAGTTAGTCTGAAATTGATAAATATCAAATTAAATGCATAAAAAAACTTGACGTTTAGGTGTGGTTTACATTCAACATCGGCTCTTTACTAAAAAGGCGCCAACAAATAATTTTCAAAAATGCTTTTTCCAGAATTGAGGCTTGCTAAAAAAAGGCACTTTCTTGTAATATATTTAATCTTATTTAACAAGGCTTAGCATATAATAATAAGCAGCAAAATGCCCAAAAAACCGACCATGATCCGACCGAGCTACAAATTTTAAAATTTTTTCGACAAAATTTGGTTAAAACCGACCAAAATGGCAACACTGGCTGTCAACCCGACATTACGTGTTCTGCCTATGTGACAGAAAAAGGCTCTTATGGTCCAAGCAAGCGATCATTAGTCAGAGTGAAAATTTTGGCTAAGTAACCTAGTTACGAACAAAAAAAGGTCCTTATGTATACACAAATTTTACCCGGTTTATTTATTTAGATTTGGCTGAGATTGCACGCAGAAAAAAGTATGGTTGTGGTGACAATATTCGAAGAGGATAATACTATTGTTGGTTATATGGTTGTGGTACAACAATATTATGATCCTCACAACAATAGTATGATTCAAATACAACCATACTATGATCCTCACAACAATAATATGATTCACACATAACCATACTATGATCCCCACAACCATAGTATGATTCACACTCAACCATACTATGATCTCCACAACCATAGTATTATCCTCACAACCATAGTATGTTTCACATACAACCATAGTATGATTCACACGCAACCATAATATGATTCACACGCAACCATGTTATGATCCCTACAACCATAGTATGATTACACACAATTGTACTTTGATCCCCAATATAATTTATTAGAATTTGTTTAAGTTGTCGACAATAGATTTGAATTATTAAAATTATTAAAAATACATTAAATTCAAAATAATAGGAGTGATTTATTTTAAAGTAGAAAAAATAAGTTTAAATAAACGTAAGCGTTTTTATTAAAAATATTTCAGTTAAACAAAGCCAAAGCAGCTTGTTTAAAAAATTTTAGTTTCGCTAAAAGAGTACTATTAAATCCGTTCCATTAACATTTGTTCTTAAAAGCATGTTTAAATGAAGAAAAATTACAATCATACAGTATGATTGCCGTAATCATATTATTGCTAACATAAAACGCAAAACACAATACTTTTGGTGCACCAACAATATTTATATTGTTGTTATAACCATACTTTCATTTTTAAATTTGGCAATAATACTATTGTTACATTTCAACAATATTAATACTGCTGCAATTATACTATTGTCAAAACTAAATTCAGTTAACAATGCTATGGTGGCAACGAACATACTTTTATTGCGGAGAACATTTTATTATTGCCAAGACCATGTAGTAACCATGTTTTTTCTCTGCGTGTGGGGCCTAAAAATGAACCACATTAATTCGCTATGGCGGGCTTAAAAGATTTGGCCAGGCCAGGCCAGGCTTAACGAAATTTTTACTTTATTTAAGTGTATATTGTTTAGTCTCCTCGACAGTTGCAGAAAGTTTTTTTTCGATTGACGTGGAATGACTCACTTGCGTATTTGCATTTTATTTGGCTATCTTAGGAATGTTAACTCAAAATTTCCAATTTTTTGTGGTTGTAATGAGCGGTGACTATCTTTAACCACTACACAAACCTTTCTATGCTTTTGTTTTTCCTTCATCCCAAAATTCAATGGTACTCTCCATGTTTTAGTCTACCTCAAGTGTATAAGCAAACAATTTTCTGCCTCTACTCAGCATTGGAAAATTTAGCGTTAATACCCTTATGTTGAACTAGTGCCATATGTATGTATAGGCCAAATGCATACATTATTTTAATTAATTTTACCGAAATTAATAAATGCACCTAAAACCGCAATGAAAATTATAAAAATTTCTCTACACTTTTATGGTGACATTTTTCCAAAACACTATCGACAACATGAGTAGTGCAGGCCAGTTGAGCCAGCAATCCGGCGATAAAGAGCAGCAACATTTGTGCAAAGTAATTAATTTTAGCCATTTATATTCTAGCCATAAACACACACATACACTGGCTCAGAGGTGCATACACACCGCTTTACATAGGTATTTCGAAAAACTTTTACAATTAACTATGTTGTTTAAAACAACTAAACATTTATTAATATGTGAAGTAATATGGAAACAACAGCAACACGGGGCATGCAACCAAATTGTGCCACATGATTTGCAAAATGAATTATTAACAAATATTAATCTGGAACAGCAGGGGCGGGGGAGTTGCAATGTCGGCAACGACCAGTGCTTTAAAGCATGCACAAACATGTCATTGTAACGATAAGGCTAAATACCCAGTACAAATCCCTTAACAACTTTAACCTTATGGGCCTTTTTAAAAAAACACGTAAGACTGGCGGTTGGCCGGCAGGAACAAAAGCTTCGAGTGCTGGGGTACGAAATGACTGACGGAGTGTTGGTGTTGGCAGCACTACTTTAAAGTTTGCTAAAGCCTTCTCTTCACCCCTTCCCCCTAACATATTGGCTGAAAACAAATTTAGAAAAAATACAACCTTTCCGTTATGAAAATGCTCCAGGGGATTGACTGCTTTCCTCCCAAAGCCCACATTTTTTTGTCCGGAGCTCCTAAAGTCATGCAAAAACTTGGTTTTGTATGCACACACATCTGTATGACAAGTCATACAATCAGCTAAACACCGAAAAGTGTATTGACTTAGTCGAGAGAGTGCTACGTACACATGCATGCAACATATGGCAGAAAGTAACAGCACTAAAAAAACGAATGAAATGCAAAGCAAAAATTGTTGCCCTGCTTACCCAGTAAACTATTTGACAATCAGTTAAATAATGGACGTGTTCTATGGCAACACGCTTAGGAGGTCACTAACGCAATAACTTCAGACCATGGTAAAATAATAGAAAATTGATTTTGTTTGCCGCTTGTTTTAAATAATTAGCATTTCTTAGAAGAAGTTATTAAAGAATTACATTCTTATTGCTCGCTTATAACACTGTGGAACATTTTTGTTGTTATTGTCTGGGGGGTGAGAAATTCCAAGTCAGGGTGATGGTACTAGGTCAGTATATTAAAACCCTCAAAGGGTTTTGCGTTCGTATGTGCCAGTTTTTTTTATGACCTTTTACATTTTTTCCTTATCTTGATGTTTTAAGCTTAGTTGTAAAATGTTGGCAAAAACGTAGTTTGACATAACTCGAGAACGACTAGTTCGATTTTGCTGAAATAAATTGAGAAAAATTAATAATTACATTTTCTTTAATCCAGTAATATACTGTTTCTCTACCAAATCAACATTTTTGCAATTAGAAATAAATTTATGAAGAAAATTTTACCAAAAAAAATTTTTTTTTTTAAAACATATAAATCCCAAACTGAAAAACGTGTAGAGTCTTGTAACTTTCACGTAAAGTCACATAACCTATAAACAAAATGCGACATAGATCATAGAAATCGATTAACGCGTTCTGCTTTTATTTACAATTAAGTAACTTCACTTAATTGTAACTTCACTTAATTGTAAATAAAATGCTAATTGTCCATAGTTTTTCTAAGCAAAATCATTTCTATATTTTTGTACAATGATTTGAAGTTATCGCGATAGCGACTTCCTAAGCGAGTTACCATTAGAATGCGGCAAATATTTATTTAATAACTTTTTTCTACAAATTAAAAATTTTCAAATCAAATGGTTTATGATGCATAAAGCCAATCATTTTTTGTATAGAGAACAACTTCAGAAATCATCTTGCAAAGTTTTCAAGTTATCGCCTTAGCGACTACATACTCGTTTAATAAGCGAGTACCAATAGAACACACCTAATATCAGTACGACTAATGACTTCTTTTGAGGAGAACTTGATGTTGTTTTCTTCAGTGGTAAGTCTTAATTATAGTCGTTCCTTTATGTTATAAAGTAGTTCCGTCGCGTATTCTATATTTGAAGGGGCTTCCAAAAAACGCTTCAACTGTTTCATATATCTGTAACGACTCAAACAAAAACTGAAAGTCGTTTATCCTTGAGAGCTCGTATACAGGACTGTTTCCTTGTAAAATCGAGTAGTTCTGTCCAGTATTCCTTATGGGGGCTTCCAAAAAGCACTTTATCTTTCTCATTTGTCTTTAACGACTAAAATTCTTCATAAGTCATTTATCCTTGATAGCTCGTATACAAACAAGACAGCTTTCTTTTAGATCGAACATTTCCAGTTGGATAAGATTAATTAATTTTATTAATTTGACACAAGCAAGGCGGTACATTGTAATTGTACTCTTATTAGAATTTTTTAGCTTAGAAGGGGAAAAATACCCTGCAGTGAAGGATTATACCGGTTACTTTGCTGTTTATCACCATGGATTCGCTTAAGATATAATAAATTATCGAAATTATGCCACAGTGGCAGTAATGGTTTTTATAAGGACACAATAAACCGCGAAGCTGATCAGAGCCTCAGTTTAATCTTAACAAATAAAAAAGTCATTAAGATCGGTCGAGCCGAAACTTATAAAACATCCTCCCGACGATAAACTATGCTCTTATTAAGGTGTTAAGTGCGTCTCAATAAACTGAACCCCTTTTAACCGTTTGTAAAGAAATCCTTAAAAGCTTGTACTTTTTGCCGAGATACCTTTAGCTTCTAAAGGAAAACTTTTTCCCGGTTTGGTCCACCTACACCCCCAAGCAGCCTTGGACCATAAGATATCTTTATAAATTTCAGGATACGAGGCTGATTCATTTGTCCGTGCTATGGTGCTTTGAATAGACATGCGGACATGGCTGGATCACCTTGAAAGTTCACTACGATTAATTACATAGGGTGATCGATTTAGAGGTATTTTTTCTGAAATAAAAAAAATACAAAAACTGAAATCAAGTATGGAATCTTTATTGTTCATTCTAAAGGAAATATTATGCCATTTTAGCTTTGAATAAAATTTCCTTCAAATGTTGACCGCAACTACGCCTCAGAGTGTCAATTTTAGATGACTCGTTTGAGCATTTCGACCGGTATGGCCTTAATGACATAATGTTGGCTTCCAAAATCAGAATCGTAGCTGGTTGTCAGCATAGAATTTGGACTTTACTTAGCCCCAAAAAAAAATTCTTTAGGTGTGATATCACACGATCTAGGAGGCTCTTCAAAATTACCTCTCAATAGATCAATAGATATTTCAGCAGCTGTATGGCAAGTGCCACCAAATGAAACCAAATGCCATCAAGAATAAAAGCTTAAATTTCAGGCAGCAAAAAGTCCGATATCATGGCGCGATAGCGAGCACCATTCATGGTTACGATCCGGCCATCATCATTTTTGAAAAAATATGGAGCGATGATTCCACCAGCCCATAAACCGCACCAAACCGTGGTTTTCTATGGGTATAATGTTAACTCTGGAACCTCTTCTGGTTGCTTTTCAGCCCAATTGCGATTACTTTGTTGACGTTGTCGTTGAGCCAGAAATGGGCCTAGTCACTG
Source organism: Hydrotaea diabolus (assembly GCA_963513945.1). NCBI lineage: Eukaryota > Metazoa > Arthropoda > Insecta > Diptera > Muscidae > Hydrotaea > Hydrotaea diabolus. Next base: position 120,465,720 of record OY740720.1, read on the forward strand.
TACACAATTTTGGTCGAAAACAGTGGATCTTCTCATTCGCATTTCCAAAATACAGTTGCGCAATTTGGAGACGTTGTTGCGTTGTAAGTCTTTTCATGATGAAATGGCAAACAATACTGCAAATAAAAAAAATAAAGTTAAACACAGCTCACGCGTAATCTGTGAAAAAACCTATTGAAAAAAATACCTCTAGATTGCTCACCCGTTATAAAGGGAGATCCAACCATAATGCACTATGTTAATTGTGAGTCACACCTTAACGTCAAGTTTTTTGCTCAACATAGTTTGACATTTCTTTGTTTCAGTGTTTGACAAATTTAACGTTGGAGAGGTATACAGCTGAGCAGCGCTTTAAGGTTGTTGATGCCTTTTACGAAAATGGGGGTTTAAATCAAATTGTATTACGTTCACTTTGTGATTTGTGACGAGGCTCAATTTCACTTTAGGGGATTCGGTAAAAAGTAGAACTGCAGCTCTTGGACAAATGATAATCCATGAGTGATTGTTAAAAAACCGATTCTTTCACAAAGAGTGACTGTTTGGTGCGATTTATAGACTGGCGGCGTTATTTAATTTCATTCCACTGTGCGTCGTGGCGATGTTATTAGCAGCCACTATCATGTATTTGCCACCGTTAGACTACTTTCTTTAGGGATATGTAAAAAAAGTCTACACCAATAAGCTCAGAACAATTCAAGTGCTACAGGATGAGATAATTCGGCACATTAACAACACCGAACCTCCATTATGTATCAGAATCATTGAAAATATGGGCAATTGGATAGAGGTATGTATGCCACCGAAATCGTGGCAAGTATTTGACTGATATATTGATTCACACATAACTGTCATCTATTAATTAAAAAACACTTAGATAATTCTGTAAAGGTTTTTGTTTTATTTTCAATTAGTATCGTGCGATTTTTTTGGACCACCCTTTATATACTTTCTGGGTCTCAGATCAATATTTCGTGACGTTATAATAGACGTCATAACAAATTAAGGGTACCATTCACTCTTTGGTGTAGGTTATAATTTTCAACTGTTTTAATGCTTTTTAGTTCTCTACGTCTAGAAGTCACTTGTCGCATCCAATCTTGGTGAAATTTGACACAGTTCATTTAGATCGATCTATAACCTCTATGAGAGGAATATGGGTCATATGTTTCATAATGGGCTGTTAACATCTGTTCTATACTTATACTTATAATATCCATAATTAGAACGATTTCGATCAAATTTGATTAGTGCAATACGATGGATCAACAACCAACCCCGATCAATTTATACCCTTAAGGTATATTTTTAAACATAGATCTCATATGTTTGAAACCGCCTACCTATATACATGGATATTATATCGGGTGATCAATCTAGAGGTATTTTTTTCAAAATAGAAAAAAATAGAAAAATTCAAATCAAGTGTGGAATCTTTATTGTTCATTCGAATGGCTAGATATGCCATTTATTTTTTGAATATAATTTCCTTTAAATGTTGGCCGCAACTATGCCTCTGTGTGTCTATTCTGAGGGTCCAATTTTGGATTATTCGTTCGACCGGTATGGCGAAATGCTCGAAACCCGAAGTTTTCCATTGAAAGTCTTTCCATTATTAAATGGCAAACAATACTGAAAAACAAAATATAAAGTTTAACACAACTCACGCGTGATCTGTGAAAAAACCCCTATTGAAAAAAATACCTCTAGGTTGATCACCCGTTAGAAGGCTGAAATTTCAAAACGAAAATTATTTTTGAGTGAGGAAACTTAACAGGCTGAAAATCCGGCCCATTCAATATGGCCACGTGAGAACCAAAATAAAAAACAATGGAATTTTTTAACAAATATGAATATGACATAGCTTTTTAAATCTGGGTAAATATAGAGCCCGCCCAAAACATATAACAACGGAAATATCTCACAAATCTAAAAATGGCATTATTTTAAAAATCAGACTAAATGTAAAGAAAGGAAACGTTCTTACAAAATCAAGTATTGCATTATTTTTTATGTTTAAAAGAATTTAGATCCTGGTCCATAGACCTTAGACCCTCAAAACGAGTACCCATATGTACTGGCAAACAAACCATTTAAATATAAAACTGTAACTGGCAATTCAGAGACGAGCGGTGCACTTTAAGGTGAATGCAGCTTAAATATTTTTGATATTTACGTATATCGTACTTGTATATGCGACGCGCAAAATAGAAAGGGACCTAAAGTTAAAAACCAGTTTTGTTCAGGAGAGCCAATTTAAAGATTATGTCCCTTTTTATTTGCGCTTAGAATCGTCGATTTCACTTTCATAAAACGCGCATATCTCTGGAAGGGGACCCTTTTGGGGCATGGGATCGGTCTCATTCGATGCTCAGATGTTGTCCACATCAAAAAAAAAAGTGAAAAGTTGATGAAAAGTTTTGTGCAGGAGAGCCATTTTAAAGATTAGGTACGCTTAGAATCGCAGATTTCACTTTCATAAAACGCGCATATCTCTGGGAGGGAACACTTTTGGGGCATGGGATTGGTCTGATGTTGTCCACATCAAAAAAAGAAAAAAAATAAAATTGATTTTTTACCCTAAGGTCCCTTTCTCTATGCGCTGTCACATATTATGAATTTTCTTTGGTTTTACATATAACACCCAAAATTCCGGAAAACCCGACAGCAAAAAATCATGTGAGCTATTTAAGAAACCGATTGTCTAGTTTCGACATAAAAACAGGAATATCGGTTTTAGCTTTGAACTCCCTAGGTTAAAGCTATCGCATAAAGTACTCTGATATTTTATTTAAATTTATACAGTGAATTTGACGAATGATAATCTTGCACATGAAGGCTACTTTGGCTATAGGATAAATAGTCGGGTGGGCCGATTTGTAGAGATAAAAATTTGTCGTTATTGTGCCATCGAATTTTCAATAGCTTTTGGCCTTAAAAAAAGGTTCTTCAACGACATATCAAAATATTTATATACGAGGCTCCCAAATTTAATTTTTTTTGATTCAATTCTCTACGGTACTCTCGTTCGTACGTATTCCTATTCTCTCGCACTCATATATTATGTTGTACGAGTACTGTGTGTGGCAACGATATTTGTATGTATTGTACGTGGAAAGGTAATACAGTTAAACTTGGATAAGTGGAACGCAGTTAAGTGGAATAACTCCATAAGTGAAACATTTTTTCTGGTCCCACCCCCTGGGATACAAAAAAACTCTTTAAGTGGAATAGAAAACCCACATAAACGGATCGTTTTTTTTAAATTTACCTCTGTAAATGGAATTCCGCTGTTTTTAACCTTTGCAAGTGGAACAATTTTGTTAATTTCACTCAAAAATGAAAAACATTAACCTCTGTAAGTGAAATTCTTGACTTTTTTACCTCTGTAAGTGGAACTTTTTTGTTTTGTTTTCACTTTTGCTCTACTCGAAACTAAAAATCAAAACAAGGTTTTTGTTACGGAAAGTCTGCTAATGTATCAAATACAAAAAAATACAAACTCAAAAAAAATCGTTAAACTACCGTTAGCTTTTTTGTTTTCGTAAACACGGTGGCTCGAGTTTTCAGTTCAATTATACGTAAATTTTAAATATGCATGTTTGTCGTTCAATTTATATGAACTTTTCATGGCATTTCTATATAATTTGTTCCATTTCAACATGATTTTTTTTATAAATAAAGTTTCTGTTTTGTTTTTATAGAACACTTTTCGTTTAAATTACTTATTTTTTCCAAAAAATTAGAAAAGTTAAAACCCATTTAAGTGGAACGTTAAGAAAAAAAACCTATATAAGTGGAAACTACAATAAGTGGAACACCCTTATAAATGGAACGAAAAGTTCGGTCCCTTGAAGATTCCACTTATCCAGGTTTGACTGTATTTTAAAAAAAATATTTTTTTACCTACTAAAAAAACCTTAAATATAAAAGATGCGAAAAAAGTTAACAAAATTGAAATTTAGGCTCTTAGAAAATGATTTAATTTGTCGTGGTGGAGCTTTTTCCCCCTCATGCCAAAAGCTATCGAAAAATCGATGGAACATTATCGATTGCTTAATCAACCCACCCCTAGTCTTTTCAGATAAACACCATCATCCATTCACCTCCCAATATGTTTGCTGGGTATACCCTTTGTGCATACGGGTACGTACGTACACATGTCCATCGGTTCGGTTATAAATGTTGTTACAAATATATTCCAATGTTGGTGTTTTTTCTACACTTTTTAATGAAATTGAATCATTAAATGAAATTTCAGCTACTCTGAGCACTATTTTTCCGGCACTTCAGTTTATTCTCTCCATTTTCTAAACTAATCGCATGGAATTTTATTAAAGCAACAGTGCGACGGACGGTCCGGTCCGGCCAAACGCGAAGAGAGCGGGAAAACCTTAAACCAAATGGTCGAGTTTTTTCTCTCGGGCATGTTGTTCATTGATACAATATGAACGAAACTATTTAGCGGGCGAATGACAAGAGCAGCAGTAACCAATACAATTTTCTAGACTAAAAAAAGGCAACACAAGAAGGAAAAAAACAAAAGAAAAACAGAAAACAAATGCATATGAAGTGAAAATATTCTATAAACTGGATTGTTATGTTTTCTCGAAACAGAAGAAAAAAAAGTGTTTTTTTTTAAAACAAAGAAAAAACGCAAAAAATATATATTTGCATTTTTCCTCTGTTCAGCGAAGCCGGAGAAAAACGTTCTGTTGTAGTTGCTGCTGCCTGCAATATCAGCAACAGCAGCAGCAAAAAAACTCAACAATATATGCAAAAATCGTTAACAAAAAATGCCACTGCCAGTAATAAACGTCGATTGGAGTCGAGTTCGAGAGTACGTGGCTGCCAATGCCTGGTCGCATCTAATAGAATACGTACGTACTGCCAAGTGGAGGAAGCCCGTTACAACGCGAAAACGTCATCCCGAAAACTTAACCATACTGTCAGCCAAATATCATCGAGGCAAAATTGGAATGAAAAGAAGAACAAAAACGAAGAGCGTATAAACAAATACCAACAACAATAACGAAGTGGAAGAAATGGAAATGAAATGCGTTTAAAAACAAATTGTATGTTCATGCAATTACCAGCAGATATTAACTGTCAGAAGAGCAGGGTTGCCCACGGTGTCATAATTCCAGTTGTTTAGTTACAGAGTTCACGGCTTCTGGCGATTTGTGGCTGTGCTGCATAAGGACACAAGTAAATCAACTTTGAAAACATTCAAATAATTCAGAAACATTTTTCCGAGCTCTACGCATTCGAAAAACGGGGCAGAATTTTGCCTCCCACTCTTTTACTATTGCAGCAACCACCCTCTGAAACGCTACATGGCATCCTCTGGAACGAAGCGATTTCCCTCTTTATATCGACTATGTGGACGGCATCTGCTTTGTGCACACCGCATTGACGATACTAGGGCTGCTATGACTATTTCTGTCCTAATAATGAAAATTCAAATATATATCATCAAAAATGGTTTTATTGTGTTTCAAAGTATTCTCCAGCATGCGCTCAAACCAATTGTTGAAGCAGTTTATCCAAAACATGTTTTTGAACGCTTCAACAGCATCTTCTAGCGACGAAAATCGTTGACCACTCGTTTTTTTCTTGGCGTGCGGTTATAAAAAGAAGTCATTGGGTGCCAAGTTAGGGCTGTACGGCGGATGACCCATCAATTCGTCCTTTTGGCCGGTCAAAAAGGCGCTGGTTTGAGCCGATGTGTGAGAGCTCGCATTGTCATGGTGCACAGTGCTTCGTCTTCTCTTTTTTGTTTTTCAAATTTCTCCGAAGACTTCAGGCAAACAAATTATGGTGTACCACTCAGGATTGACCGTCCTACGTTGCTCAAGCGGAATAGTCGCCACATGACCAGAAGCAGGCGACCATTTGCTTCGAAGTGCTTCTTTCACGAACAACTTTCGTTGGATTTGGCTTGTCTTCGAAGACCCACACAATCGATTGCTGTTTTGTTTCGGGCTCATAAACATAGATCCATGATTCGTCACATGTGACGATCTTATGAACATCTTTCGTCGGCCTTAAAATAAATGCGAGTAAACTAAACGTGCAAGCAATAAACAATGTAACCTTCACCACAAAGCTAATAATCATCAACTGTAGTGTTTAATCTGTATTGCTGTATCGTTGCAGAATCTGAAGCACAACGCAATCTACAGAAAATTGAAATCCTTCTACAATAGGTGTCTGAAAAAAATCCTTCGAATTTTCTTACCGGATCTGATAATTAAGGAACAACGAACTAGCAGAACTGCCGCAGTTGGGAATTGAGAATCCAAAATGACTTTTAAAAAGCCGACGCATCCACAATGATTGACTGTTTGGTGCGATCTGTAGGCTGGCGGCGTCATCGGGCCGTCCTTTTTCGAAAATGAGGTCGGCCAAACAGTTACCGTGAACGGAGTTTGCTATCGCAAGATGATAGTGTCCTTCTTGTGGCCAGAAATTGAATATGGACCAGGACGTTAAGTGGCTTAAACATGATTGTGCCACTTGCCACAAAGCCAACGAAACAATGGCTCTTTTGAGCGAGAAATTCAGTGGCCGCATTATCTTACTTCGTGGCGATGTTTGGACTTTTTGCTTTGGGGATATTTAAAAGAAAAAGTGTACGCCTATAAGACAAGAACAATTCAAGAGCTAAATGAAGGGATAAGTCCGCACATTTAGGACATTGAACCTTCGTTATGACACATAGTAATTGAAAATATGCACCATCGGATAGAGGTATGCCACCGAAGCCGTGGGGAGCATTTGACCGACTATTTGTATCACACATAATTTTCATAGATCTTTCTTACCAATAAGAAATATTGCGATTCTCTGAAAACTTTTCGTTTTATTTACAATTCAGATCGTGCGTTTTAGTTGGACCACCTTTTTTCAAATACATCTATCATCAATGACTAAGCGGCTTAATGCTGAATGTTTGCATCAACTTATCTGTACTCTCTGTTTGTAACTTTTTAAAGATATTTGAGCTAGACCCAGTGAATTGATCGACTATAAATCACCAGCTGATTCATTTTAACGATGTATGTCTATACTGCCGTACGTCAGCTGTCCATCTCAAGATTGAATTCAAACTACAGGCCGCCATTTTCCCGGTCATTATTTAATTTAGCAGAAGCAGTTTTTTGGACCAAGCAGGGACGCAAGCAAAACTAAAGAAAGTCGGTTTAGATTTAGAGATGGCTTCCACTCATACTTTGTTCAAATCATTTTATATTTTTAGCGCCCGAAGAAGTCTAGAAGTATAAATAACATCCAATCTTGATGAAAATTAGCGAAAGAAGATTTTTGGTAGATAAATTAAAGAAAGTCGGTTCATATTAAGATATTCATTGCGCGTTATCAATATTATCTTTCAAAAAAACAACAACAAAACAGAGTAATAGGTGGTGTTTTTTTTTAACTTTTCTCTCTGCAGGTGGCAGCTTTCCTAAGCCCCCTTTTTTATCGTTGACAAGCTCGCTGTAGCACTAGTTTATCTATTTTGCGAGACGAGTCGTGCGAATTTGTATCTGTATGACTCGCATGTCTTGTTGCCAATCTACTCGATTATTACCCCCCTTGAAGTTTTTTTCCATAGTCCGACCATAACCACAGCCAAATCTTCAAAATAGCTCCATATTTGGCTACGTTGTGAATTCGTAATTTGAGTACGCAAGTATTTGTTTTGATTAATAAACTCCCGTTTAAACCGTACAGGGCCAAATGAATGGAAACGTACACCTACCATAGGCTTGTTGTGGTATTCGTTGCGTTCCAACTAACATTTCCCTTTTCAATCATTGTTTACCTACAAAAAATTATTTTTTTTACCTCCTAAAATGCCGGCGACTTTACTTGCAAGAGATTTATATCTATGCCAAGAATTTAATAAATTAGTCCATTTTTCCCCGATTTCGCCCATTTACAATCCCAAGCAGTGAATCGCCATAAACCATCATTTGACAGCCATTGAGCTTCCAACAGACAAACGGACGGACGAACAAACAGAGGGCATGGCTAGATCGTCTTAGAGTTTAACGAGGATTAATAATAGGCGTGTTCGATTCGTACTCGCTTATTAAGTTAGTAAATGGTCGATAACTCTAAAACCATACTAGCAATTTTTGAAATTTCTTTGTATACAAGAATTGATTGTCTTTATGCATATTATTATTAACCATATAATATGTACTTATAGAAACCCAGAAATACTACAAGAGTAAAACCGAGTTCACTCAAACTCGCTAAATGTGTTTTTTGAAAAACTTTCTTTATAAAAACATTATTGTCCATAGTTTTCTGTAAACAAAATCATTTTAATGTTATTGTGCAATGGTGTGATGTTATGCGCTTGCGACCTCCTTAGAGAGTTGCCAATCGAACACGGCCAATATATACACTTTATAGGGTCTTCGATTAATATTTTGAGGTATTGCAAACAGAATGACAAATTCCTTCTTAAGAGGGGTAGCTTTTATTAGTTCTCAACCATCTGATATTACCAGACCTCAATGTGTTGCTTCAACTTTTCTTTATGGCTTAACGTTGGCAACCCCTTTTAGCTACTCATTTCAAAAATCTATGCAAATTTTTCTCCATCGAAAACATACGTATTTAATCGTTTGCCTTTGTCTTCGTCCTCTCTAGTTTATGGCTTATCGACAATAGGACTCGACTAGAGTTCAGCTGGGAAAAATGCAACTTCACTGCTGTTTGTGAGTATGTGTGTGTAATTTTTATGAGTTTTTATTGAGTATAAATTCAGGAATAGGAAAAAAGCTAGTTGTTCATGGTTTTTTTTTTAAAAATTGAAAAAAACGAACTAAACTGAGCAACAATAGTCCAGAAAAGTCAAGCAACAATTGTCAATTGAGAAATTAAATGCAGAAAAGAGTTTAAATATTGCAAAATGTAAATGCCTCGTTGATAAAAGTGACGGTGGTTTTGGAGTGATGGAAAATGTAGAATGTATGTCCATTACACGGAACGGGTGGTTATTGCTAATTAAGATCTGGCGTCATTTGGAGTGTCTGATTCTCTAACATGTTTTCATTTCTTGCATAATCAGCATTAAATATTTTGTAAATATTGTGCATAAAAATGGCAGGTAGTCCAACTTTTTATAAAATGCAACAGCTATTAGTTACCAGCAGTACTTCTATTATATTCTGCTTAGCTCACTAATGGTTGACCAGGTCCATGTTGTATAAGAATAAAGTACTTGGAATAACTCTTTATGAGTTTTAAGTATTAAGTTTTGTCCAGAGACCCTAATCTAGTGTAGGGGGTGGTCAGAACTACAATAGCAGTTACTCTCATCCGACTTCACATAACCCCACTAACTAAGTATAGTCCAGCAGTGCTAAACTCACGATCTTGGAGGACACGCCACAGGCACACGACGCGAGATAATGGGCTCACCAAAAGTTTCCTTCAATAAATTGACTGACTGTTTCGTTGACTGCATAGCATGTAACGTCGACTTGTTCAAACCAAAGGACGTCCACATTAACATCCTCCAATTCAGGCATGAAAAAGTTAAAAAGTCATTAATCATGGCTCTTTAGCGTTTTCTATTGACTGTAACATTATGACCGGCATTATTTTTGAAGAATATGGACCAACGGTTCCCATAGAGCACACCAAACAGTTATTAACGTACTCATTCAACCAAAAGTGAGCTTCATCGCTGAACAAAATTTTCTTGTAAAAATCAGGATCGGTGGTCATCCCGTTTTGGGCCCATTCACCACGATTTGCAAACGTTGTTCCGGACTTAGCCCATTTATTATGAAATGGCAAACTATACGGAGCATAAGTCAGGGTCTGCTGTCAAAAAGGCCAATTCCGAAAAAAGTGTGTCCAAATTCAAAACCACATGAAACGCGTGATTCATTTCGAGGTTCCTACTTTTTTTAAAGAAAAAAACACTGAAAATTCAAATTGAATGGGGAATTTTTATAATTATTTGAAAGAAAATTTTTTGGCATTTATTTTTTGAAGATTATGTCTATATGTTGTCCGCGGCTACGTCTCAGATGGTCCACCCGTTGAGTCCAATTTTCGATGACTCGTTAGAGCATTTCGACTGGTAACTGGCGAATGACGCTCGTGATGTTTTGCTCCAAGGCCTGAATCGAAGCGGGTTTGTCCGCATAAACTTTAGACTTAACATATCCCCACAGGAAAAAAGTCAAACGGTGTGTGATATCACACGATCTTGGTGGCCAATCGACCGGCGCAAAACTTGAAATTACCTGCTCACCGAAGTGTTCTCTCAATAAATCCATTGGTTGATGCGATGTGTGGGAAGTGGCGCCGTCTTGTTGAAACCAAATGTCGCCGAGATCTCGAGCATCAATTTCAGGCATCAAATTGTCGGTTATCATAACACGATAACGGTCGCCATTGACAGTTGCGTTCTCAACGACATCATTTTTTAAGAAAATTGGACCGATGATTCCACCGGCCCACAAACCACATTAAACCTTTGTTGTTCCTGGATGAAGTGGCAGCTCTTGAACCTCTTCTGATTGCTCTTTGTACCAAATGCGGCAATTTTGCTTGTTTACATACCCATTGAGCCAGAAATGGGCCTCATCGCTGAACAAAATTTGTCTCGAAAACGTCGGATCTTCTTGGAACTCTTCAAGAGCCCATAGAGCGAAACGATGTCGCTTGGGAACATCGGGCGGCTTCAGTTCTTGCACAAGCTGTATTTTTTACGCTTTCTCCACGTCTTTACTGCGTGCTGGACGTGGTCTATTCGGTCGAATATTATCCAATAATGAATTCTGGGTCTCAAGATGGGTGATGGTGTTGCGAAAAGTACGATTATGTTGACCATAAGTTAAACAAAGTGCACGAAACACATACCTCACAGAACGTGAATTTTTGTAATAAAGTTGAACGATTTGTAAACGTTGTTCAGGCGTAATTCTTTGAAATGCCAAGCAATTCCAAACAAAAATAACATGGCAACAACACGTGCCAAAAAAAGTCTATTGAAAAAAGTATCTCTATTTGGATTACCCATTATAACAAAAAAAAATGTGTACGATCGCAGTTAATGTTTCACTTTTAGAGCGGCTGGACCTCTATTCGAAAGGGACGACAGTATGGACCGATGTGGTTTACCGCAGAGTTAACGAGTAACGCTCCATGCGAAATTAGGTCGGAATCGGATGTTATAACGGAAGATCAATCTAGAGGTATTTTTTTAAAAAATAAAAAAAATAAATCAAGTGTAAAACATTGATTGTTCATTCGAAAGGACATTTTATGCGATTTATTTTTGGATATAATTTCCTTTAAATGTTGTTCACAACTTTGCCTGATGGTGCCCATCTAAGGGTACAGTTTTGGGTGAATCGTGCGAATATTTTGACCGGTATGACATTAAAACACACCATGATGAAATGGCAAACAATACCCAAAAAAAAAAAAGTTAAACACAATTTGTAAGAAAACCCTCTTGAAAAAACTACTACTAGATCAGTCACCTGTTGTGTTGATGCTTCAGCTGCAGGCTCTAAAATCGGGAAATATCTTGGTAAAATGGACCTATGGACCTATTTCTCTTGTAATTTTGTTAAATTTAAAGCCTTACTAGAAGAAAGTTCCCGCATCAGAATATACTGCTTAGTATTTACCTTGGTATTAAGTAGTAGTGATACTTATTCGCAGACCAAATACAAATTTCTGAGTGGGCGATAGATGGAGGGTTCAATTGTCATCAATTTTAATCATCCCCATACGCTGATACCTTTCACCGTCCAGTCTGACTTATGAGAGCGATTGAAATAATATTGTAATTGCGGACTCTATTATTATACAATTATTTGAGGACTTTTCTCCTGAGCTTTTTTGCTGATTTGTTTGCTTATTTTTCCGTTGTTGTGGTTCGTCATTACGAGTATGTCTTTGTCTTTCTGCGGTTTTCAGATTTTTTATCATTTATTTTTTGTTTTCATTTAATTTTTTTCTTTGGTATTTAAAATTCATAACTTGTCTTACGTTTGCTCATGGAGGCATTCATGTACATACATTGGAATCGTTGTACGAACTGAAGTACTACATAGCACATGTGCCGCCTGTCTCTATGTATGAAATGATATCTGAATTATACTCGTACTATAGTACGTTTCATTGTAATGATGGTATTTCCCATGAAATCCAAAATGTATTTTATGCGTTTAATGACTTCAAAATCAAGTGAGTGCGAGAGTGTGTGATTTTTTCTTAGCTGCTGCTGTTATTAAAATCGCCAGCAAAAAGATAAACATTAAACCGAACGTCCGACCCACCGTCCGTATCTCCATCTGTCATACACACCGTCTGCGTTCTGCGAGTATTAAAGATGAATTATTTAATTTTTATAACGATTCATTTCGCCAATTGCGATCTGCAATCTCTGTTCACCTACTTTCGTTTGAGGCGGCTGTTGTTCTTTCCGTAGCCGTTCTAAGTTTCTGTTTAATTTGTTGATATTCATAAACATTTACAGTATAAAAATACACACGATTCGTATTTATTTAGAATTGTAAACATTTTATAAAATGGGTGGAGTTGTTCAAAAGTGTTCAAAAAAGAAAAAAACTCTTATGTTTGATTATGTTGAAGATGATATTATCGTATAATAAGAGGCCACAGAAATTTGGTATTTGCAACCAAAATAAAAAAAAAACTCAAATGATTTTATCGGAGCGCAAGACATTGCAGAATCGTAATTGAATTTGAAAAAACCGTTTATCAGAGACGTTTAAATTAAGGATTGACGCCTTTTCTTTTCGACTCCCAGTCGTTTAAGAGTTAGAGCAAAGGCAATCGAAACTGAAGTCGGCCTCTGTCTCATGACGATGCTTTCTGTCTCTCTGTCTGCCCATCTGTTAAAACCACAATTTATTTCAAACGAAAGTTTTGTTGTTCATTACATACTGTTAATAGTTGTACAGGGTGGAGCGCGAATAATTGCCCTTTTTTCACTGCAGGTTGTGGCGGACTGTTGGTCGAAGAGAGTGGAGAATGTGCGTATTGTAGCTGACTGGAGATTTGTATTCTTCCTCCTTTCAGTTGCCATCATGCATTGGACACGTGAGGAGAGGTCATTTTGTGTTGAAGCGTATTTTTCAAATAAGCCCTCGATCATTGCAGTGCAGCGTGCTTTTCGTTTACGATTCGCTGTTCTCCCACGCGGACTTGTTCCTGGACCGAAATCTATTGTAAATTGGGTAAATTCATTTTCGAACAGCAGGGAATGTGTCATGTGTACGAAGGGGACCAAAGAATGGAATTACAACACCACAAAACTTCGAGGGAGTTAGAGCAGCAGTTCTGCAATCCACGAACGCTCTGTTCGGAAGCAATCACTTTCATTTCCAGACTTTTTTTCAGCCGGCTCTTGAGGCAATGCAATTAGAGGATACATGGTTTCAACATGATGGCGCCACTGCCCACAAACCGAGGGTTACCATGAATTGTTTAAGGGCAAATGTATCCTGGACGGCTCTTTGAGGGGTGATGTGAACTGGCCGGCACGCTCACCAGACTTAGCCCCATGCGATTTTTTCGATAGGGGTTACCTGAAGTCGAAGTTGTATATCAACCGTCCCAACACCTTGGAAGACCTAATTAATAATATTGAAGCTGAAATTGGCACAATACCGTCGACATGCTTGTTAGAGTTCATGAAAACTTCAGAAAACGTCTACAGCAGTGTGTCGATAGCGAAGGTCGACATTTGCCAGATACACTAATTAAAACGATGTAATTTAAAAATTGCCTTACTGTTCAATATAATTAAAACATAAAGCAAATTTTTCTAAGGTTCATAATTTTTTATTTCATTCCCAAATAAGCAAATTCCCGCGCTGCACCCTGTAGTTGTAGATCGATTGCTATTAAAGGAGAAATAGTTATCCTTCGAGGAACTAACAAACTCAAGAGCTATTTTTTGTACATTGCTACAACATAGCTTAACTAATCAACTTTAGAAAGCTTTGTTTAGTAGAATTAAATACTCCATAAACGGAAGTGGTAAAAGGGTCCTATGTCAGAGAGGATTCAGTCATTGCCGCAATGGGACAGTTAGAAATAATTTAAGCTTGATTTGCTGGAAAACTCCTAAACACCAAAAGAAGAAGTACTCTACCCACTGCTGTGTGAATCTAAACATCAATACTCTGCTTAAAGCCATGGAGAAGACGAGCTGCAAGATAATTGCATACGCTAATGATGTGGTGGTGGTCGTGACGGGCAAGGATCCAATAATGCTTTCGAAAGCACTGGACTCTGCGCTAAAATAATTACTAAAATGTCCTCGGGGATGTGGGAATGGTGTATATTACTAAGGGTCCGTCCGCATACAAAACAAAAAGTTGCACCAACCACCCCCTAGATTTAAAGATTATCTAGAGACGATTTCAGGAACAAAAATTTTTTTTCCTATGCACCCTACATATAGTCCTTATATTTTTTTTTATCCTGCATTGTCATTTGAAGCCCGATAGTAACAAGATGCATTCCATTGCTGTATTTCGTCCCTGGATAATTTTTGGATTCGAGATCAAATTTAGTAATTACCAATTACCTCTTGTGTTGCAAAAATAAGTACCATTTACCTAGTTGACCTCGAATTCCAAGCTGACGTATGAAAGAAGTATAGCCCTTTTTGATTAATGATCAACTACGTATCATACGTTAAGATCGGATAATAAAAAAGGAAGCAGTGGGAAAAATACTATTTTGCTCAATTGTAGGGTACATGCGAAAACATTGAGATGTAATTCTGAAATTCGACCTTAGAAGGCTACAAAATTAGGTGGTGAATCTCGCAAATTTTATTTCTTTATACTGGGCCGAACCGTCTTCGTGGGTGTGCGTTTCTGGAATTGATTTTTTCATGTATGTGAGTGAGAGAGACAGAAAACAGCGGCAATGATAATAATAACAGGTGCGCTTATAACGATTTCCTAAAAAGCTATGTTCGCCATCCTTTTCTAGCTTCCGCCAGATATCTTGGCAGGTAAAGCGGGTGCGGAAACGGCTATGCGATTTCCAGCCACAGGGGCCAATGATTATGTCATGTCATGTGACATGATTTCTATTGATTATGTTACACCTGACCCTATATTGATCCTAGTTTTGTGATGAGGATACTGGATACAATGGGAAGGATCCATCCCTTTAATATGGCATCAGGACGGGTGAAGGATAAACGAAGCTTTGGCCGGGTAGCGTAGGACAAATTCTTTGCGACTACTATAAGTACAAAGTGTCTCTTCATGAACCCAAGTTAGCTATGCTTGAACCAGTTGCCAATTAAACGGGCCTAATGGACTCAACTACCAGCCATTTAAAGGGTGGTCCAACCATGGTGCACTTCGTAATTTTGTTAGTAGAATAATCGCCGAAAATATGAAAACGCCTCATGCTCTCGCAGTTCGTCAGCTGGTGCCAACAGGATGGCGTCACTTGCCACACAGCCCACGGTCGCGAGAAATTCAATGGCCGTTTTATCTCTCATTGTGGCGATGTAAATTGGCCGCCACGATCATGTGATTTGACACCGTTGGTGTTCTTTCTCTAGAGATATTAAAAAAGATTTTACTACGTCAATTCGGTACATTAATGACATTAAACCGCAATTATGTCTCAGAGTCATTGAAAATATGGATTATCGGATCGGAGGTATGCCACTTAAGCTTTGGCGTATTATTAACTCATATTTATTCGCATTATTTAACATTAGACAAGGAAATGTATCCCTTTATAGTTTGATAAAAAAAAATCTTTTGCTTAACATTTTGGGATATTTAATTTACATTTCCTATTATTAGCACTTGATTCCAATCGTCTTGAATTTGTGAATATTTTAATTTATTTTTTTGAACAAGCCAATATTCGAACAATAACATGTTTACCAAGAAACAACCTGTTCTTATAAATGGTATATTACCATCACCAATAAATGGCTGGTACAATAAATTGTCTGCAAAACTATTGGTTACCACAACCATCAGATGTGACAACTAACAATTTTTCCGCAGTACATTGATATGGCATATCTGTTGGTTGCTTGCATAATACTTCGATCATATTTATAATTGTAGTTCTAACCGATTTAAAATTGACTTCATAATTGTGTGTAAATATTCCTTCATTTACCCTGTGTCGTCTGCGGTGTGCTATCCATCTAGAGGTATTTTTTCAGAACAAAAAAAAATTAAAAATTAAAATCAAGTGTGGAATCATTATCGGTAATTTAAAAGGACATTTTATGGCATTTGTTTTTTGAATTTAATTTCCTTTAAATGGTGACCGAAACTACACCTCAGGGTTTCCATTCTGAGGGTCCAATTTTGAATGACTCGTTCGAGCATTTCGACCGGTATGGCTTTAATGACACGCGTAATATTGGCTTCCAAAACCTGAATCGTAGCTGGTTTTTCAGCATAGACTTTGGACTTGACGTAACCCCAAAGAAAAATGTCTAAAGGTGTGATATCACTCGATCTAGGCGGCCAACTCACCTGTCCAAAGTGTGAAATTAGCTGCTTTTTGAAATGACCTCTCAATAGATCCATTGTTTAAGCAGCTGTATGGCAAGTGGCACCGTCCTGTTGAAACCAAGTGTCGTCAAGATTACGGGCTTCAATTTCAGGTAGAATAAAGATCGATATCATGGTGCGATAGAGAGCACCATTCACGGTTACGTCATTTTTGAAAAAAATATGCACCGATGATTCCACCAGCTTATAAACTGCACCAAACCGTGGTTTTCTCTGAGTTTAATGGCACCTCTTCTTGTTGCTCTTTATCCCAAATGCGGCGATTTTGTTTATTGACTTTGCCATTGAGCCAGAGATGGGCCTGATCACTGAACAAAATTTTGATCGAAAACAGCGGATCTTCCCGTTTCTCACCGAACGCTCATTGTCATAATACAGTTGCCAAAATTTGAAGGTAATTATTTTCAAAAAAGAAATGCCATAAAATGTCATTTCAAATTACTAATAAAGATTCCACACTTGCTTTGAATTTTTATATTTTTTTGGTTCTGAAAAAATACCTTTAAGTGGATTACCCTATATAGCTCTTGCAAACGTAGGAGGAACCAACAATTCGGATATTTTACTTTGGAATTATAGGTCATAAATACGATGGTCGATTTAACATTTTAAACGCGAATCGGGTGTAAGAAAAAAGTACTAATATTTTTTTTACATTTTTGGTTTTATTGGAAAGATTGAACTTTGCCATTTAATAAAGGAACCCCATCCCCATTCAAAGCGAAAACGCTTCGCCCAAATAAATATTATTTGACGGGAGAAGAAGAATTTTAGCGAAAGATAAAGATAGCAGATAAAGCTCATTTTCATCTGGCATTTTATCTGGCGAATTACCGCATATGGGGTTTAGATGCATCCACAACGAGTCTCTGTTTGGAGTGGATTTTGGGCTGGTGGCATCATTGGGCCATTTTTCTTCGAAAATGAGCACAAAACTGCCGTTACCGTCAACTGGGAGCTTAACAGCGCAAAGCTCAACGAATCTTTGTTTCCAAAAATTCAAGAGCATGACATGGCACACAGTCAACGTAGCCATCGGTATTTAACGCACTATTTTTGAAAATCGAATAATCAGACGAAATAGTGATTTCAATTGGTCGCCTCATAGCTGTGAAGTGGTCTCGTTGGGTTATATTCTGTGGGCAGCCATTAAGTATGTATGTTACGCAAAGCATCCATAGACAATTAAAGCGCTAAAACATGAAATCGAATTTTCCATTGTAGCGATCGACCCAAAACAATCGAAAATATGCTGAATAACTGGGTTGATCGGACGAGGTACTGCCAAGCCTGTTGTGGTTGTCATATAAATGATATTCTTTCCCATTATTAAATACCAAAGTTCAACCTTCCCAATAAAACCAGAAATTTGAAGAAATTATCAGTACTTTTTTTTACAGCCGATTCAAATTAAAAAATATTAAATCGCCCAACCTGTACTAAGATTATGGGGTCTAAAGCAAATGGTGAAGTTATCATGTAGCCGGTTCCACCCAACTCTAGACATGTTTTTTTACCCAACATCGTGTGCTGAAGTATGAACTTCAAAATTATGGTGTTTGCATTAGGGCAAAATAATTTCTTTCTACAGTTTCATCTTCTCCTTTGAATAGTTTTTAACTATTTTGAGCACACTGTAAGTATGACTCCTTACGTTGGCGTTCCTTTCCTTCATTGTCACCTTAATGATCCCCCTCTTGTTCCAGCTGACACAAGTCAAATAATTGTTATTATTTTCATGGTGTTTGGGGCATGTTCTGTGTGGTGTGGTGGTGACTAATTTAACCCCATTTATATTGACAACATACTAGCAACGTACAGCACTTGTTGTGGCATCCACGTATCTGGTCGTGCGTCGTGCAACCCAACACAATGCAACAACAACACCCAATGTCGCATGCAACACTCAGGCAACCACGACGGCTCATTGTTCTACAACGAGACTCACATGCAAAAACACCATCACACACGTACAATTGCATTAAAACAAAATTATTAAGAATTTATTTTAACTATTTTCTGTTCGGAGGGGACAGACAACGGGTAGAGATTGGGAAAAAATGGAATTTTCAACCAAAATTTCATAGGGAAGTCACGTATGCGACTCATTCAAAAGTGATTGAAAACCCCAGCAAAACAAAAAGTTTTCAAATTTTCACTGCAATTGAAAGGGAGTTTTAGTTGTTTGGTTCTTTTGGTTGCTGTTGTTGTTGTACAAGATATTAGAAATGACCTCCCCACAACTTTTGTTGGCTAATTTCGACCATAAAAAAAAATTAAAAATGCATAATGCAGCATTTTTTGGGCTGGAGTGGAGTTAGTTTCAACACTGTACGGCACTGTCTGTATGGGTCATATGGTTGGTCCCATGTTCTGTTATAGTCATAATCATTTATGTACAAAAATAAAATTATTAATTTATGTAGATGGAGTATGTACTTCGGAGCGGGAGGAAGGTATGTGTTTATTTACAGTCTTGACGAAGAAATTTATTTATTTATGCGTATAAGGCTTGTTGTGCTATTCTGGCTGTGGTTATTTGTAGTGCTCGCGGTGGTGTTGGTGGCTGATGGCGGTTCTACCCAAAATGGCTTTATTTAATTTATGTTTATTTTCCACTTAACTATTCAAACACACTTGACCAACTAGAAAAGCCAACTGCTCTCCTTGACCACAGACAGACCTCCATTCCCTTGCAGGGAGACGAAGAAGAAAAAAACTAATTAGAATTTCAGAACGCTGAGAAATGCAACTGTTAAAGGTCTCTTATAAGAACTCAATTCATTGCAGTCCAATCTGACTACAGCTACAGCGTTTAGTAATGATTTTTCAAATAAGCACACTTTAGAAATGTTTAATTTAAAGGAACCTAAAAAAGGGTACAACTATTTTGAATTTGGGTGATGGAATTTATCTATTGGCCTAAAAGGACAGTTTTGGAGCAAAATAAACAAATAATTTGAGGCAAACTCAAAACTTGATTAAAATATCTGGAAAAATGTAAATATTTTTTTATGCTTGCGTCTACTTGAATTGCTGAGCGATCCTTCGATAATAAATTCAAAGCGTAAGATTTTAATTGTTTTCAGAGAATTGTCTTAATACTTTTTTATGATTGAAGTATCTACGACGATTATGTGTGGAGCAAAATATTGGCCAAATGCTCGCCACGGCTTCGGTGGCATTCCTCTACCCAATGGTCCCTATTTTCAATGAATCTGAGACACAATGTAGGTTCAATGTCGGTAATCTGCCGACTTATTTTATCCTTTAGCTTAAGAATTGTTCTTGGCTTATTGACATACACATTTTTTTTTAAAATATCCCCAAAGAAAAAAGTTCAACGGTGTCAAATCACATGCGCCTGGAGGCCAATTAACGACGTGAGATAACACGGCCATTGAATTTCTAGTGCAAAAGAGCCAATGTTTCGTTGGCTGTGTGCTAAGCGGTACGATGCTGTTGGAACCACAACTAGCCCAAGTCCATATCCTCAATTTCAGGTACGTTCTCATCTCGCATAGCGAACACCATTCACGATAGCTTCTCTCTCTTCGACCTCTTTTTCGAAGAACGATGGCAGACAAGCATTGGAGCGTATAAGTCTTCTCATGGCTGTGGCTGCCGATATCGCTGAGAATAATGAACATAAATATGGACCCTACACCAAATTTTATTAAAAGAATTACACATGTTCAGTAGCGAACACCATTCACGGTAACTTCTCTGCCGACCTCTTTTTCGAAGAACGATGGCAGACAAGCATTGGAGCGCTATGCTTCTCATGGCTGTGGCTGCCGAACATAAAAAACATAAATATGGACCCTACACCAAATTTTACTAAAAGAATTACACATATTCCCGTAGAAAGAGCAAACAGTGCAAGAGTGAATTAATTCTGACCGTCAGTCATGTGTGAATCCCTGTCAAGCCGTTCTTAATCCCAACAACGAAGAGGACGATTTTTGTGACGAAAATCATCATAAGCGAAGAGGCGCATTTGATTTAAAGGCTTACATCAATAAGCAAAATATTTGTTCTTTTAGTCACTGTTAATGGCGAAAGCTGCAGGGTCATAATAAACAATGTCTTTCTAGCAAATAATGGACAATCGGGGTTTGGTGCTCACAAATAAAAAAAATATTTGGAAATCAGTTTAGTTACAAAAGAGGAATTTCGGTTGAAACCACCAAATGTTTATAATCGTAATGAATATTCGGTTCGAAACACCACAAGATGATTAATATGATCATCGTACTGTACTCATATCTCATTGATGGTCATACCAATAAAATGTAAAAGAAGGTATTTGCAACTATTGGTTGTGGCAACCAATAGTTGTGCAAACATTTTGTTTTTCTAAACAATTATAAGTGAAGATAACTAAAACTTCGTCTTAAAACAAAACATAACCAATAAACTTATTGTTATTTTTCTTAAAAATAAAATAATTTAATTATTATTACCTTTAAGCCACTCGATTTACCAAATTTCTATCATATTTTCCACTTTTTCCTCATCATGGCCCTCAATATGAGTACTTGAATTGTGTAAGCAAACATTTTTTTATCTAAAGTTTAATAAACCACATCGTTGAACAAATGAGGTATGTGGATTTTTAATTCCAAAAATTCTCTTTCGAAGGTTCGGATACTTGGTGTGTTTCACCGATAGTCGACGCGAATGCGAATAGTTACCGGAAATGTCATCTTTACTACTCAACAGGAAAATTTGTAAAAGTCAAAATAAAGATTTAAATCACACAAGACATTTTGTTGCATTTAGTAAAAAAGTTATTTGATATCAAAATTGAGACCCCTTGTACTATATCTCGCGGGGTTTCCTGAAGTTAGGTTTCGAGATACTATTTTACGAAACACTCTAATTTTCACAATGGCGCTAAAACTTTGGCAATTGTCAAACCTGATGAAGCGATGTAGAACCTGTATAATAAAAATATTCTATACCCATCATGCTGGGCCCAAACATGAGCACCTCGGCTGGGATATGGAAGATCAATACTTACTTATATACGAGTATATATGATATATGAAAGAACAATTTTCTACCAGTTTTTCAAGCGGTAAATGTTCGTCTAGTAACGGGGTTTCCAATAGAGACATAACAATTTCGTCTCTTTATGTCAACGCACCCTAACACATTTTTTATCATCTTTGAGTGACAAAACGTAAGTTGAAGTCAACATTTTCATCAGGGTAAAGTTCAGTTGCGAGCAACGTTTGGAAATCACTGCAAATTACTACCGAAATTCAGAGTAGGTGGTCGCAACTTTTAGAGCGCTTACTCCAATTTTCATCAATTTGAGTGATGAAGCTCATCTCTGGCTGAGTGGTTTATGCCAATAAACTAAACATGCGTTATTGGATAGCAACAAACCCACATGTGCTTCAAGAGACACAATTGAATCCGCCAAAAATTACTGTATACTGTGGTTTTCATGCCGGAGGAGTGATTGGGCAGTATTTTTTTGTCGATGACGGAATCGTCAAGTTACCGTCAATGGAGAGCACTATAGTGCCATGTTAGAAAATTATTTTTGGACAGAATTGGATGAACTTGACATCGCTGATATGTGGTTTTATCAAGACGTGCCACCCAGTATGCGTTTTAATGAAAGGCAAATTCGGTGCACGAGTTATCTCGAGAAATGGTCCGGTCAAATGGCCACCTCATTCATGCGATTTAACGCCATTTGATTTCTTTTTATGGGGCCACATCAAGTCATTGGTCTATGCCAACAAGCCAACAACTTAAGACGAGCTCAGAGACAATATTCAAAGCGAAATGGCCAACGTTTTGGTCGAAATGTGTGCAAGAGTGGTGGTAAATTGGGTCCAAGGACCGAAACCGAATTTCATTCGTAAAGTGTAATATTTGCACTACACCTGGAATAAATTTGAACTCTATATCTTAAATATTCTGCTTTTTATTAATATATAAAATTGTTATGTCCCTAATGGAAAGCCCTGTATTATTGTAGTCCGCCGAGGCCATTTAAATAAGCCATCATCATTCGCCTCCCCACCTCTGTCCAGAATTTGGTCTGGATCTATCTTTAAATTTGAGTGGGAGGGATATATTGGGCTCTATAAAAGCATGGTCTAATTTTACCAGGTTTGGTTGTATGTTACTTAAAACGCTAAAACGCAAAAATGTAGCTTGTACTTAAAACGCGTTCATTATAAGTCACTTAGCGTTGTTAACGTCGCTGAACTCACAAGGCTATAAACTTCAGCAAGACCGTGCGAGAGTTGCTGTTTTTATTTCGGGTCCAGCAATAAGAGCCAATCATTTAACATTTTAAATGGTTTTATTGTTTTTCAAATAATTTTCCTTGAAAATAGCCGTGTATAAAGTCGCACGACTGTTGTCTGGAGGATACAGAATGTAGCAACTAAATTTGAACAAGACCAACGAGGCAGGACCTCAATTTGGGAGGTATTTATGAAACGTGAAGTTAGCTGTCCGGACCGAAATAAATGTGCGCCACATGAATTACACATCGAAATGATGGAATAAATTCTCCTGCAATGTCCACAGACTTGAGCAAAGTTCGCCTTTAATACCTTAATTTCTACATCTAGTCGAGCATCTAGACTGTAGTCTGAACTATAGCTGTTATGGTCCAAAGTGACATAGTCCAGCAACGAAAAAAGACCTCAAACATCGAGAAAGCAATCTGTCTCGCCTTTAAAATTGTTTTTGGACATCAGGACCCAAAAAACCATGCATGGCTTGCATATTTAATGCATCTATACCTACAACTTCCAAGCCGCCCATCGCAATAACTCGACAATTCAATAGCCGCTCTCGTTCACAATGATCTGTTGATGGCAAAGGATCAGACATTTCGTTATCGCATTTCACTGTGTGCCTTGAAGCAGGTTCGGTTTGACACATTTTTGTGTCAAACCGAACGTTAAAACAACTACGAGTATTATACTTTAAATTCTATCACGCTTCATAAGCTAGCATAATTTGTATATGTCATGGTTGAACAAATTCCTTCGCTCTTCTATATGTTAAAAAGTGGTTAACAATTCATTGACATCCACAGTGAAAATCATCAGCATCATCATCATTAATAGGTGTGTTTTAATTGGAAAGAGAAAGTATACAGTAAAAAATATTCCGAAAAGTGTTTCCAAACTGGATATGGTGTCGGGCATATAGGATCTTTTGGTCAAAAAAAAGAAAAATAAACCATTTGGTCCTAACAAACGATTACTAACAAACATGGGCAGAAAGTATCTCAATGTTAATCTAATTTCGCCACATGATCAAAACAAAAGACCAAGAGAAAATATGGTTAAAGAAAATTTCAGTACGAATCCCAATATGGATAGATTTTTAAGATTTTGCTGAAAATAGCGTTGGACTCAAAGACCTAAAGGACTTCAAAACGTCCCAGATGTAAAAAGCAAGAGACAAATTTAATAAAAATAGCTATGAACTCAAATATAAACAGCGTGCGGGGACTGAAGGGATTAAACTTGACATACCTGCCAACATATCAGTGCAATTACATTTTCTTTTTGTATGGCAATTCTATTTTACATTATTTACAAGATTGCCAAGGCACAAATGTTTAAGTTTTGCGAAATTAATTTAATTTGACATGAAATTCAAGCAGAACAGTGTGATATCGCTTTATTAAGCTGGAAAATCGTGTCCATCAAAATATTAATAAAATGTTCGTGTATCGGACAAAAAAACGATACACAAAAGGCATGGCGGCAGCCGAAAAAAACAGCAACTTTATCAAAAATGGTCCGAAAGGTGAAGGCAAGATATGGAAATCCCAGGAAGAGTGCTAGGAAATTGGCTGCAGATCTCTCAATATCTGACCGAAGTGTTCGTGAAATTTTAAAAAAGAAGCTCTCAAGCCTTGCCCTGCAAAATTTAAAAGGTACTTAACCTTACACCTAAGCAAAAACTCCAACGACTGCAAAGAGCAAAGAAGATTAAATGCTTGCACGACAGGGGCCAATTTCCTAATAACGTCTTTTCTGACGAGAAAAATTACCCAATAGAGCAGAACGTAAGCAAACAAAAAGAACGGTTATGGTTAGCAGAGCGATCGTACGATTACTTGAAGCAAAGATTGGTTACTAGAACTCAAGGTTCTCCTCACGTCATGTTTTGGGCCGCAGTAACTGCCGACAGTAGGTTTCCACTCGTATTTCTGGAAACCGGTCTTAAAGTGAATTCAACTGTGTTCCCTGAATCAGTCTTATAAAGTGCACTTAAGCCTTGGGCACAGAAAAATGTCGGCAAAAGGCCTTATGCTTTTGAACAGAGGACTGGTTAAAAACAAAGTTCCTCTCTTCTTTTCGGCTGAACAGTGCCTTTCAAATTCACCGGGTGCTAACCCCCTAGATTTCTCTCAGTAGGGTACTTGGGACTTTAAGGATCTCACAAAAAAAATACGCCAGTATTGACGCATTAAAGAAAGCCCTTTAACGAGAATGTACGCGACTTCCTCAAAATCACATTCGAGCATCCTGCAACTCTTTTTTTTCGAAAGGATTGATCAAATGATCAATTTTCAATTTCAATTTGTAAATTCATCTTTATTATTTATATGTACAGATTATGAGATTTTATCATAGGATATTACAGCAAATAAAATCCTATGATAAAATCTCAGAGATAAAGGGAGATATAAATAAAATTTAAAAAAAATTCTTTACTCTACTATGCTTTGAATAATAGAAAATGTTTTCAAAAAAAAATATTAACAAAAAAAATTGCTTTTAACATTTTCAATTGGCCACACTTCAATCCCCCACCCTGTATTTATTATTCAAAAATTGGTTTGAAATTGCTGTCGTATGCAGGAACCTTAAGGGCGAAATTTCTTTTATGGAAAATAGAAGCCTCAAATGGTAAACATACCACATGGATACCTATCAAAATCAAATTTAGTAATGATGGAATTGGATTTTCGTTTTAGATTTGGCTGATACTGTGACTCGGACACAGCGGGCCATGCATTTTTCATACCTCCACAAAACTGTGGTTTAGGCTGTTAGGACTTGGCGCTGATGTTTGTAATATATATAACGAACGGTGATATGTCCTATGTCTATTGAACCGAATGATTCAGAATAACTATCCGATTCCTTGAAGCGTACTAGATTACGAACATCGCTCAAGGCCGGGTTTTTTCAAAACCGTGTTTTAAACCCGGGTAAACCCACATGTCGCTTCGGGTTAGACACAAAAACCGGAATGCCGATTATTAGTATCGGTTTTGGGCACTTTACAGCCGCTAGGTGTTACAAATTAAACCCGATCTGAGTTAAACTATGCTCGTCGTGTTAAGTATGACCAGCAAGTAATTCAACTGATGTTTTCTTCAGCAGCCATAAAACCGTCCATCCAGATGTAAGGTCCTGCTGCACTACAAGTCTAATTTGGTTTTGATCTTGCTTAAATTGAGCACGGTTTCGAGAGATTTTTACCCTAGTCTGGAAAAATTGCTTTTTAGGCCCATTTTTCATCACCTATACAGAGTTCTTAAGCCACTTTAAGAATTTGATTTTACCTAAGTTTAGCAAAATTACCTATCATATCGTTCTATGCATTCTCTTTACAAAGAACCCTTCTGATTTGTGGATCAATCAATCTTGCTCAAATTGGGCATAAGCTACCTATAAATAATCGTATCAAAGCTCGACCATATTAGTCCATCGTTTGATATATTCCCTATACAAATTTCCTTTCCAAATTAAGGTCGTGCCGCCCTACAGGTGACATTCTAATTGTGATATAGCCTTAATACCCTGGTAAAATTGTTTGGACCATATCGGGCTATGTATTTATATAGCCGCTCTAGAAGTCGCATATTTATTCCGACCATGAAGACATTCTGGAAAGAAACGAGAGAGCGGTGTAGATTATCGAGCTTGACAAAATTAAACTTTTTTTTACTAGTTTATAAATCAAACATTTTTAGTTTTTTCCCAACAATTCAAAATATATTCGAATTTTTTTGCTTTTAAAATAAAACACGCCTATTGTGCGTTCATACATACACATATGTACGAATCGTTTTCAATATTAGAGTCCACTATGAATACAGAGACATACAAATTATGCAAATTTATATTATTAAAAGGAGAACTCTTCATAAACACTCGACCGTTCCATATGTCGGTGCTTGTAGCTCGACCATGCTGCTCCGCTATAATTTTTGTTCCAGCTACTCCAGCTACTGCGAGGGCTTCTGTTTTTGGACGACCACGTTGATGATGACGATGCTGTTGAGGATGCCACTGTTATTATTTTTCTGTTCTGTTTTTTCTTTTGTTGTTTTTCAGTTCTTTTTTCAATTATGAATGCGAAAAAATATAATTAAGTTCACACAACAAAAAAAAATACTTTAAGTGAGACTAAAACAAACACAAAAACGATGAGGGTAGAAAAATATCTTTCTGTGGTTTTGAGTGCTAATAAAAGAGAACAACCTCAATGGGTTTTTGAGACAAAGTCCAACAGTTTGTCGGGAAACGCGAAACAACTAATAAATATACATATATCTTTTGTAATGAACAAATTAATTATTAGAGAAAGTGCTTAAATTAATTTAATATTTTGCTAAGAGTACTTGAAAAATTCGAAATTTAAAATAAATACTCGTACAAATCCAAGTGTTTGATTGAAACCTTCATTAAGCTTCTATTTGCATACGTTTTACTTTCTTTCGTTGTTCTATGCTACTTTTACCTAAAATAGTAGAGAAATAAACAGAAAAACAGGTTAAGCAAAACGACGTTCAAACATCGGCAAACAAACATATCAAACAATTTCAGACCTACAAATGAAATTTTTACAATCCCAGAGTCAACAAATCAATGCATTTTATATGAAACACTCACTCATTCATTCACTCTGTCGTACATTAAAATGTGCCACACATCCCTGGGCAGAGAGCACGAAGAGTACATAAGAATGGGGAGCATTTAACAAAAGGACAAAACAATTTTTTGCGTATGTTTTAAAAATCAATTTACATATTTAGCTTGTGTTTATTTTTGCGAAAATTGACTTTCAATCTTATATAAGTAACTGAAAAACTCTTTAATGCCTTACTTTTTATCTGTTGGAACTTAGCAACTAATAAAAAATATTAGTTGACGATCAGTTCAACTAAAGACTTTGTAGTACTTTTATGTTATTTTTAAGCCCCTTCGGTCAAAGAGTCCTAGATTATTTGAGTTTGTATTGAGAGTTTCTTTTAAATAGTGAAGTTCTCTCCTTTTACTTGAGTATCGCTACATACGAGGTTGCTGTAAGTGTTACCTGGCGCCATCTGTCATTTCCATTGGAAAGTTTGAAATTTTTTTTAGCAAAAACGTACTCAGAACGTTTTGACGTATGACCATCATTTGTGTTGTTTACAGTGACTTGAAAAAATCAATTTGACAAAGAAATGGAATTAACTCGTGAACATTTTCGTGCGTTCATTTTTCACAACTTTTCACGTGGATTATCACGACCAGAGTGCATTGACGAACTTAAATCTTTGTGTCGCGATGAAGCACCATCCTATAGCACTGTGAAAAACTGGTTAATGTATTCAACCGTGGCCAACGCTTGCTCAAAGACGAAGGTCGTGAAGGTTGTAAAAAACGGCCGTTGTGCCAGAGAACATTGATGCCGTGCTTGAACTAATATACCAGATCGTCATGTGACATACCGTGAGATAGAGGCATCCTTAGGCATTTCTTTCACCATTCAATATTGCATGAACACCTGGCCGTAAAAGAGGTTTGATCTCGATAGATCCCGCACAATTTGACAATCGCTCAAAAAAATGCTTGTGTCGATTGGTGCAAAGAAGTTAAAGTTTAAAAAATACGATTGCGGTGATTAAAAAGACGTTTATAAGATCATCACAGGTGACGAATCATGGATCTATGCACATGAGCCCGAAACAAAACAGTAATCGGCCATGTTGCTCTTCGAAGACGAGCCATATCCAACGAATGTGGTTAGTGGAAGAAGCACTTCGAAGCAAATGTTCGCCTGTTTCTGGTCATGTGACGACTGTTCCGCTTGAGCAACGTAGGACGGTCAACTCTAAGTGGAACACCACAATTTGTTTGCCTGAAGTCTTCGAAGTCTGACTTGGCACCCAATGACATCTATTTATTTCCGCACATCAAGAAAAAAATGCGTGGTCAACGATTTTCGTCGCCAGAAGCTTTCAAAAACATGTTAAAGCTTTCAAAAACCATGTTTTAGAGGGTCTCAATCGGAGTGGAAAAAGTGCTTCAACAATTGATTTGAGCGCATGCAAAAGTGTATAAATCGTGCTGGAGATACTTTGAAAAACAATAAAACCATTTTTGATGATAAATATTCGCAATTTCAATTTAGGCCAGTAATATATATATATATCAGCTCTCGTGTTATGTGCTAATTTGTATTCTTGGCTTTTTGTTTGAACTATTAATTTCACGTTCTGGAGACGAAGTTTATTCCAAAAGGTTCCCGCGATGAAAATAATTTTGGCATGCAGTTGAAATTCGTGGTGGTAGAGGAATTGTGTACTTTCATCTGTATAAGTAATAAACCAAAAGAACAATGTGGTACTGAAAACAAGTGGAAAAATTGAGTTCGGCCAGGTCGAAACTTATATACCCTTTATCATTTTTTCTAATTGTTTATTTATTTATTATTTCGGATTATTATAACTAAAATAAACACTAGTTCATATTATTTTACAAATATACAATGTCCCTTGTTCGGACTCTCACGTATTATTAAAGATAATTAGTTTGTATTTACAAGTTCTAATTTATAATTATTCAGAGAGAACACTTTAGATTGCATTTTTCTAATGTTTTGTGATAAAAAAAAACTCCTAGCTCGTAACAAGCATTAATGTCACTATATCCCGAATCTTTATCGTTCACTATCTCTCATGGAAATCAAAACTTTCGTTAGTATTATTAAAAAAAAGTAAGGAGCATGTTTTAAAGAAATATTGTTAGCTACCCAGTCTAATGTTAATATATCCAATAGAATATGTGCATATGCATATAGAATAGCATATGTAGACTCGTAGTACGATTGACTCCAATGGATAGCAATGTAGACCTGGCAACCTCAATACATAGATATGCCAATACACAGAAAATAAAAGCGGGCAACAATTTGTTTTACTAAAAACCCCATGAACTGCAATTTTATTAAACAGAGTATTTTTATTTTTCAGTTATTGTTAGGCTTGAGGTCATAAGCAAAAAACAGATGGTGTTTTTATAATTTATTTAATTTTAAATAACCCAATATTTCGAACTGACTTCGTCGTTCATCATCAGGGGTAATCAATTTAAATAATTGTTTTACTTCTGTCCTGTTGTACTTCTAATATTCAACTATATTAATAAACTGTTAAAAAATATGTATAAACTAAAAATACTTGAATAAAGGTTTATCATGACTAAACCACTACTCTAAATACAGAATTGGTTAAATTAATGCTCACATATATCATCGGTGTTTCTACTTTAGTACTTGTATATCTCACTTACAAGGTCTAATTGGTTAAGTAATTGAATCGTTAGTTTTAACTTCTCAATTTAAGCCTGAGCGCAGCTCGAAGTAGGCAGAGATTTTGCTTGAAAAACCATCAAGCAACACTGCTGAAACTAGGGGACCGGAAAACCCGCATAATTTTTAATTTAACTGCTTGTATGGTCTTCGATGGTCTTCGAGTATTGTCACCCCAATCATATATATTTTCTTCGAACAGATAATGACAGTTTGGTGCAGAGGCAATGGTATCATTGACTCAATATAGCCTACACCACTCTGTGGTTCAGAGTGTAATTACTTAGTGCTGATGTTTGTAACATCTTAGAGAAATGAAGATAGACTATATGTTAAGTATATCGTTCTCTTTAGAATCACTCACTGATTTACAGCGAGTTATGAGCGACCAACACCCATCTTTGTTGAAATTGGACCACGTAGGACATTAGAGACAGTGAGTTCCGCTCCGATTTGAGATCCTTTAACACTATACAAACTCCAGCTTAAGAAGCCGCATATGACATCCGATATAGACCAAGTTTCGCATAAGGTATTGCGAGCGGCCAACACCCATCTCTGGTGAAAATGGAACATATAGAACGAGAAAGACCGTGCGTGCTCCGATCTGAGGTCCTACATATCTAGAAAAACTCCAGCTTTAGAAGCCTTATAAAGGGCGGTTAAATTTTAAGGGCCTATGTTGAATGTGAACCGCACCTAAACGTCAAGTTGTTTTCTGCTTTTGATTTGATGATTCTCAATTTTAGACTAACTCAATATGAACCATGGAAAGATACACAAGCGTCACAAACGTCATCATTGGTCAGAATGGTGGCAAAAAATGGCAACAGTGGATGATCAATTTTCGAAGAATATCATCTTCAGTGATGTAGCAAATTTCCACCTCAGTGGATTCGTCAATAAGCAGAGTAGCCGCCTTTTAGCGAATGATAATCCAAGAGTGATTGTCGAAAAAACAATGCACCCACAAAGAGTGACTGTTTGGTGCGGTTTATGGGCTGACGGCATCATCAGGCCGTATTTTGTCCAAAATGAGGCCGGTCAGGCTGTTACTGTGAATGGTTTTCACTATAGATGAATTTCATGTAAAAATCGAGATGCATTGAACCCGACCCCCTCAGATATCGGTGAAATTTTGTTCATAGCTAAATTTGATCAATACAAACAAACTCTCATTTTTAGAAATGACTGTTTTGGGATTTTTTGGGCGTGGCACAGTGGGAAAGTTTTGGAAAAAACGCGAAAATGGTCGAAAAGAGCTCCATTTAAACTACAATAACTTAGAATGGGCTGAACCGATTTGCACGATCTTGGTATCATTAAAAAGATATTTTAAAAGGCTTTATGACACATTTAAAAAAAAGAAAAAAAATACACTGTAAAAAATTTTATAAAAAAAAAAGAATTTTAACTAACGAAAAAACCAAAAAGATCAAGGGTTTTTTTACAGTGTATTATTTTGTTAGAAAGCTTTATCCTTCACCTATACCATACCAAAAAATAGAAATGGGTTCTTTTTTAGTTTTTTTTATATAATTTTTTAAGTAGTGTCACTTCTAGTAATTGCCCTTATATTTTATAACAAAAAAAAAATTTAGGTAACGAAAAAAGATCAATGATTTTTTACAGTTTATTATTTTTTTAGAAAGGTATTTCCTTCACCTATAACATATCCAAAAAGTAAAATGGGTTCTTTTTTATTTTTTTTTATATAATTTTTGAAGTAGTGTCACTTCTAGTAATACGTACCGAAAGTTTTAGAAATAATTCGAATAACAGCGAAAATATCAGGTCACATTCTTACACATTTACAAAATAGTTCAACAATTCTAACATTTTTTAAATGTTTACAAATAAAAAACCATCAACAACTGTTTATATTATTTGCCATGTTTTTATTAATTTGTGTTTTATTTTATTTACATTTTTTTTAAGTTAATTATTTGTAAGAAATTTTGCGCTGCTCAAATTTGGCACAGTCAGAATATCTGCGCACATGTAGAAAAGTTTCATTTATCGGAATGAATGAATGAAAGCGTTGAGTTCCTGTTATAGTTTGAGCTTCTTTATATCTTGAAAATAGCATGGTGGTGTTATATGTTTCTGATGCCCAGTGATAGAGTTGCCTTGTTGTCTGGATTTCATTTTTATTTGCAATACTATAATTTCGAGCACCTCTCTTCAATGTTCCTCCGATTCCATCACATGCAGATTTTCCGTGACTGGTAGCATAAAAGTGCCATTCAGCGTCAATACCAAAATTTGTGATGGCATAAATTAATGAAGTTATATTTATTTTTATATTGTGCTCCTGAACCATCTGATACGTAAATGATTTTATTAATATTGTTTGTTATATTGGCCTTCACGAACTGTATCATTCATTCATTCCGATAAATGAAACTTTTCTACATGTGCGCAGATATTCTGACTGTGCCAAATTTGAGCAGCGCAAAATTTCTTACAAATAATTAACTTAAAAAAATGTAAATAAAATAAAACACAAATTAATAAAAACATGGCAAATAATATAAACAGTTGTTGATGGTTTTTTATTTGTAAACATTTAAAAAATGTTAGATTTGTTGAACTATTTTGTAAATGTGTAAGAATGTGACCTGATATTTTCGCTGTTATTCGAATTATTTCGAAAACTTTCGGTACGTATTACTAGAAGTGACACTACTTCAAAAATTATATAAAAAAAAATAAAAAAAGAACCCATTTTACTTTTTGGATATGTTATAGGTGAAGGAAATACCTTTCTAAAAAAATAATAAACTGTAAAAAATCATTGATCTTTTTTCGTTTTTCGTTACCTAAAATTTTTTTTTGTTATAAAATATAAGGGCAATTACTAGAAGTGACACTACTTAAAAAATTATATAAAAAAACTAAAAAAGAACCCATTTTTATTTTTTGGTATGGTATAGGTGAAGGAAAAACCTTTCTAAAAAATAATACACTGTAAAAAAACCCTTGATCTTTTTGGTTTTTTCGTTAGTTAAAATTCTTTTTTTTTTATTAAATTTTTTACAGTGTATTTTTTTTCTTTTTTTTAAACGTGTCGTAAAGCCTTTTAAAATATCTTTTTAATGATACCAAGATCATGCAAATCGGTTCAGCCCATTCTGAGTTATTCTAGTTTAAATGGAGCTCTTTTCGACCATTTTCGCGTTTTTTCCAAAATTTTCCCACTGTGCCACGCCCAAAAAATCCCAAAACAGTCATTTCTAAAAATGAGAGTTTGTTTGTATTGATCAAATTTAGCTATGAACAAAATTTCATCGATATCTGAGGGGGTCGGATTCAAAATTTCAGTTTTATCTCGATTTTTAAATGAAATTCATCTATAGTGAGA
Source organism: Hydrotaea diabolus (assembly GCA_963513945.1). Lineage (NCBI taxonomy): Eukaryota > Metazoa > Arthropoda > Insecta > Diptera > Muscidae > Hydrotaea > Hydrotaea diabolus. The sequence goes on from OY740720.1 coordinate 120,499,257, forward strand.
TGATATAGATGTGGACGATATGTGGTTTCAACAGAACGGTGCCACTTTGGTTTTTTTTGAAAGAAAAGGTGAACGTCGATAAGCCAGCATCAATCCAAGAGCTAAAGGTTGAGATAATTCGGCACATTAACGGCATAGAACCTCAATTATGCTTCAGCGTCATCGAAAATTTGGACCAACGGACAGAGGTGTGCCGCCGAGGTCGCGGCGGCCGCCATTTGGCCGATTTGTTCAATACGTAATTGAACCATACCAATATTATCATAATAAAAATAAATGACAATAATTTCCTAAATAATTTGTGTCTTATTCATAATCAATATTGGCCCTTAAATTTAACCACCCATTATTAATCCGATTTAGACCAAGTTTTTCATGGAATATTACGAGCGGCTCATCATCACTCATCTCTATTGAAATTGCACCATATCGAGCTATTTTTTTTGAATAGCCCACATACAAATGTCCCAGCCGATATGTGATTCAGCCGCTCTACAAGCAACGAAATCTAGTAAAAGGCCTAAAAACTACCGACTATCACAATGGTTTAGTGTATTTTATAGTCGGTCACGCCAGCCTTTAGCTTTTAATGCCCTCCACCGAAGAGTGGATTCAATTTGTTATTCCGTTTGCAATACCACGAAATATTGATTGAAGACCATATAAAGTCTATTATTGATCTTCGTAATATTCTAAGATGATCACGCCATGTCTGTCCATCCGCGTGTCCTTCCATTTGATAACAGTCAAACGAACAATCCAAGGATCCTGATGATGATTTTGGATGATAATGGCTTATAGACAAAAGCGGTTTGAGATTATAAACTGATCGGTACAGGGGAAAACATTTCTCTGTTAAGAGACTAAATTTTCCTCGGAAAAATTACACTGTTATTAGCGTTTGCAAATCATCATTTTGCAACCATGTGTTAAATAGACTACATGATTACTCAAATTAAACAAATTTTGCAACTAATCGAAATATATAGTATAGTTATTCAGCATCAAAATATTTATCATCAAAAATGGTTTTATTGTTTTTCAAAGTGTTCTCCAGCATGACTTATACACTTTTACATGCGCTCAAACCAATTGTCGAAGAACCTATTCCACTCCGAGTAAGACACCTCCAAAACATGGTTTTTGAACGCTTCAAGAGCATCTTCTGGCGTTGTCACTCATTTTTTCTTTATGAGCGGCAATAAAAAGAAGGGTGCCAAGTCAGGGCTGTCCGGCGGATGACCCATCAATTCGACGTTTTGGTCGGTCAAAAAGGCGCTGGTTTGAGCCGATGTGTTCGCATTGTTATGGTGCACAATGATTCGTCTTCTCTTGTTTGTTTTCAAATTTTTCCGAAGACTTTAGGCAAACAAATTTTGGTGTACCACTCAAAATTGACCATCCTACGTTGCTCAAGCAGAACAGTCGCCATATGACCAGTTTAGCCGAAGAAACAGCCGACCATTCGAAGTGTTTCTGCCACGTACGACTTTCGTTGAATTTGGCTCGTCTTTAAAGACCCACACAGTCGATTGTTTCGGGCTCATACGTATAAATCCATGATTCGTCACCTGTGACGATCTTATAAATGTCCTTTGGAGCACTGCGATCGTATTTTTTTCAAAATTTCTCTGCACCAATCGACACGAGCCTTTTTTTTGAGCGATTGCCCAACTGTGCTGGATCCAACGAGAACAAACCTTTTCCACAGCCAGGTGTTTATACAATATCAAATGTATGCAGGTGGAAGAAATGCCCAAGTATGCCTCTATCTCACGGTATGTCACACGACGTTTTGGCATTATCAGTTCACTCGCGGCATCAATTGTCTCTGGCACAAGGGCCGTTATGTGTTATTCGCCAGTTACCAGTGGAAATGCTCGAACGAGTCATCGAAAATTGGACTCAACGGATGGACCATCTGACACTCAACCGCGGCCAACATTTGATAGACATAATCTTCAAAAAATAAATGCCAAAGAATGTTCTTTCAAATGATAATAAACATTACCCATTCAATTTGAATTTTCTGTGTTTTTTCTTTAAAAAAAAGTAGGGAACCTCGAAATGGATCACGCGTTACAAGGACATATGGCTTTAAAATAATTGCATAAAGTTATTTGTAAAAGTAATATTATGTTTGCAGTTGGGCTAAATTTGGGTGACGGACGGAAAATCTAAATCGAAATAAAAAGTAATTTTGAAGTATTGGCTGAGATAAGAGTTGTGATCACGGGCCAAAAGGGACCATTTGGTTGCGCTTTAGTGGCGTATTGACGGTGGCGGTTATATAAAGTTAGGCCTGTCCAAACCTTACAACGTTTTCATTGACACAGATTGGAAATTATTTGGTTAGCAATATACCAAATTTGTAACTTCTTTGTGGAGCTAAAACGATATTTCGACTACGATGTAATGTGTTGATTTCTTGAAGTTCTTTGTCGCAATTTCTTTCAATAAATTTTTGTATGTAAATGATAAAGTTAAAGAGGGCAATTTTTTGTTTCTGTGTATACGTGCTCGAATATACAAACACATCGCAACGTGAAAACATGACATATCGAACCACTTCAATATGCCTGTACCCGACCAGGGACCAGGAAGGCGAGCTAGGTGTATCCGAGTATAAGTGTGTTGCAATGGTTCCTTGTTTTTCGTTGTTGTTTGCTGTTGTGCTGTCTTTTTTTCATAGAATAGAGAAATGGAAAAACCTTCACATGCCAATAATATAAATATTTAAACATTTTATAAGTATGTGAATTTCAGCGCTATCTTTGCGCCTCACCTCTCCCTGTAGGTATAGCAAAACGACGGAACGGCTTGGCTAGCATAACATCAGAAGTGAAAAATCCATCCATCCAGTCATACATCCATGGACACATGTAAACGTACGTAAACACTGCCCGAATGCAGAGTAATTTAGATAAAATCCAAGTGTCTACGTACGAGTATGTGTGGCAAAGGTGCACCAGCCGTACTTGGTGTGAATTGGAGCAGGAGTAGGTTTTTGGTAGGGTACTCGTATATCCATAGACATGACATCGAAATGACAGCCTGTACTTGGTTATTAAACAGACAAGACAGACGACCACCTAAATTCATGGAATAATCGATGCAGAACACAAAAGTCGGTCGCTTGACATCGGCTGAGGGCACAACTTAAAAAAGGCGGCGGCGGCGACGTCGTCTATGGCGGTCACTTTGTAGTGAAGTGTCATTTTATGACTAGGAAACTCTCGTATGGCATTTGTTAAAAGTCATAAAACGGGAAATTATAGATATCGAACATAAAAGCTGAATAGCGTGGGGAATAAATCAATGTTTATGCAATTAAGTGAAGTTATAAAATAATAAAAATTTGATTACAAATATTGAAATTTTTTCGATTAGAAGTTATAGCGTAGGGGATTGCCGCCGCGATCTTGACTTGACAATTGTTTTATTTCGATAGAAGGAGCAGTAAACTAATGAGAACAACAGTTATTCACATGCCTCTAAGATTATTCCCATTCTTTTTATTTTTTTAAATTGATGGCAGTGAACTGGCCAACCTAACAGCAGAAAATTCAGCAGATTCCACTGCCATTTGGTTTGTAGGTTTTTTTTTACACAGAAAAGACATTATTAAAAATCGACGATATCGGTTTAGGTTTTGATATAGCATTCACAAAAACGTACCTCCGTTTTGAGGTCCAACCGCTTAAGACTGGTAAGCTTTGTGAAATTCCAATAATATTTAATGTGTGGCGTCAGGCAGCATATAGGACATAAAGTGATTTAAAGCGTATGGTATGGTAAGCGGAAGGTATAGGGTGATCCATCTATAGGTATTTTTTCAAAACAAAAAAATATAAAAATTTAAATCAAGTGTGGAAAATTTATTGGTAATTTGAAAGGACATTTCATGGCATTTGTTTTTTGAAAATAATTTCCTTCAAATGTTTTCAACTGTATTATGGAAATGTGTGTTCGGTGAGAAACGGGAAGATCCGCTGTTTTCGACCAAAATTTTGTTCAGTGATGAGGCCCTTTTCTAGCTCAACGAAAAAGTCAATAAACAAACTTGCCGCATTTGGGCTGAAGAGCAACAAGAAGAGGTTCAAGGGGTGTCATTATACCCAGAGAAAACCACGGTTTGGTACGGTTTATAAGCTGGTTGAATCATCGGTGCATATTTTTTTAAATTTGATGATGGCTGGAACGTAATCGTGAATGGTGAACGCTTTAGCGCCATGATAACGATCTGTATGCTACCTGAAATTGAAGCCCGTAATCATGACGAAACTTGCCATACAGCTGCTCATTTCGAAAAGCAGCTTCACTTTTTGGACAGGTGAGTTGGCCGCCTAGATCGAGTGATATCACAGCTTTAGACATTTTTCTTTTGGGTTACGTAAAGTCAAAAGTCTATGCTGACAAACCAGCTATGATTCAGTTTTCGGAAGCCAACATTACGCGTGTCATTAAAGCCAAAAATGCTCTAACGAGTCATCCAAAATTGGACCCTCAGAATGGAAACCCTGTGACGTAGTTGCGGCCAACATTTAAAGAAAATTATATTCAAAAAATAAATGCCATAAAATGTCCTTTCAAATTACCAATAAAGATTCCACACTTGATTTGAATTTTTATATTGTTTTTGTTCTGAAAAAATATCTCTAGATGGATCACCCTATATAAGGTAGTAATTCTCGCTTGACTTAAGGCTTTTGCTTATTCGATTTAATTTCTTTTCAATTAAAAATGATACTCCTAAAATAAAATTAAATGTCGCAAGCGTTTTTATGATCTGAATTAACAATCTCTGACATTAATTGTGTAAAGACTGCTTAAAAGGTCCAACTTTCGATCAACAGTTCCTGCTTTGCCACCAGTATCATGCGAACTACACGGTAATTTTAGCTTCAGGCCAAGAATTTTGACTTTACATACAGGATTTTCTATTAAGGAAATTACAATTTTCTATATTAATAAAACACAGAATATTTAAGATAGAGAGATCAAATTCCAGGTGTAGTGCAAATGTAACATTTTGAGAATGAAATTCGATTTCGGTCATATCACCACGACGAATTCGTGTATCTATTCTTTGGACCCGTTTTCCCACCACTCTTGCACATATTTTGACTGGAGCGTTGGCAGTTTTGTGTTGGATGTTGTCTTTGAGCTCGTCTTAAGTTGCTGGCTTGTTGGCATAGACCAATGCCTGGGTGTGGCTTAGTAAAAAATACAATTGCGTTAATCGCATGACCAAATTGCGTGGCCATTTGGCCGGACCATTTCTAGAGATAACACGTTCATAGAATTTGCCTTTCAGAATATCGATTATAATACGTTCTGTGTGGCCGTCTTGTTGAAACCACATATCTAAACCAGTTTGTCAAGCTCATCCAATTCTGGCCAAAAATAATTAACTAACATAGCACGATTGCGCTCTCCATTGACGGTAACATGACGATTGTTATCATCGAAGTAAAATTGCGGCCCAATTACACCTTCGGCATGATTTGCGGATGCATTTGTGTCTCTTAAAGCACCTGTGGGTTTGTTGCTGTCCAATAACGCATATTTTGTTTATTGACAAAGCCACTCAGCCCAAAATGAGCTTCATCGCTGAAAATGATTTTTCGGTGAAATTCAGGATTTTCGTGAAACTTTGCCAGAGCCACCGACTCAGAATTTCGGTAGCAATTTTTAATGATTTCCAAACGTTGCTCGTAGTTAAACTTTACTATGATGAAAATGTTGACTTTGACTAACGTTTTGACTCTGAAATATCATTAAAAAAGTTTGCGGGTGCGTTGACATAAAAATACGAAATTGTTATGCCCCTACTGGAAACCCCTTTATATGACAAGGAGACGTTGCGAAACGCAAATTGATATTGAGAGAAGACAAAGTTATTGAGAAACACAAATTAAAATTGAGAAAATATAAATTGATACATATTAAGAAAAGAAAAATTTAAATAGTAAAAATACAAATTTAGATTCAAAAACGTAAATTGAAATTGAGAAAATAAAAAATAAAATTAAGAAAAGACAAGTTGAAATTTATAACATACAAATTGAAATTAAGAAATTAATATTGAAGAACAAATTTAACCATTATATTTATGTTTTTTGTATTCAAAGAAACATAGAATATCGCATTATCGGCCTTGGAGCTGTGATTTGAGCCCTTTGGACTACTTTCTGTGGGGTGCTATAAGGGATAAATGTAACGCAAAGCACCAGAGACAATTGAAGCGTAGAAAAATGAGACTGAGAGCCAATTGCGAGACAAAGTTCAACCTTTCCAATAAAACCAGAAATATGGAAAAAATTGTCAGTCCTTTTTTTCACAGCAAGACAAAACGGCGTGGTCAACGTTTTTGACGCCTGTAGCAGCTGTTAGAGCGTTCAAAAGCAGTGTTTGGAGGTGTCAAAATCGGAGTTGCAAAAATGCTGAGCAAATCGGTTTGAGCACAATTATTTACCATTTCCAATGATAAATAATTGTTTTTTATTGCTGGACCCGAAATATAAAAAGCAACCCTCGTAGATATGTGCAACTAGGTGTTGCTTAATGACTGTCCCCTGTGAGTAAAACTAAATTCGGATAGGGTCTAGACGCTTCTAACGTTGTTTAGTGCATCGCTCCTGGTTATGTTGTGTGGACATATTCGTAGCTCTTGGTTTAAACATCGGCTGATCTATGGGTCATTTCAACTTGACCAGTCTAGAACAACAGTTCTAAGTAAACGCGATCAACAGCAGTACCAGAATACACAATGCAGTCAGACCACCCAGTAGTAGTTGTTGTTGTTGCTGTTGTAGCGGCAACTGTGTGCCGGGGTGACAGCCCTTGGCCGAAGAATCGCTCTTCGGGTTAATCCGGTCCATATAACCGGCCGTCGTGAGATCACGTTATAGTAGTTAAACTACTAGTAGCATCATTACTTCATTTTAAGTTACACATTCTTTGATTAATACTCGTAGGATCAAATCTTCATCAAAGATTCGCCCTATATCAACATCTCGGAGCAGAAGAACCCGAGGTATCCTAACCCCACACCATGCTACAACGGCCTGTGAGATTTTCATCATTTTCAATTTAGTAGCTTCAACCATGGTAAGCTTTTGCACTGATGCATTTTACCAATTGGCGGGGAGCGCCACTTTAAGATAGCTCGGGGATAATCCCGCCGGAGCAAATTCGATAATGAAGTATGGACATAACTTTCCTCTTGGTAAGAAATCGGGGGTTTTCCTACTGGAAAATGTCGACCTTGCGTATCCACACACTGCTGCATACGTATTCTGAAGTTTTCATGAACTCTAACAACCTTGTCGACTAGTATTTTGCCAATTTCAGCCTCAATATTGTTATTTAGGTCTTCCAAGGTGTTGGGACGGTTGATATACTTAGAAGGGGCATAAATACTGCTACATTATTGAACACACCCATTTCAATATTAGAACTGAACATACCACGTTAATGTCATATGGGTTTTGAAAGCTAACCTCAATAGCGTTAGTCTGTAAAGGGATTTTAAAATTGTTTTAACTTTCATCATGGAGTGGTCAGATAATGAGAACCGTATCGCTGTAATAGCGCTTTTCAAGTGCGAAATTAAAAAAAAACGATATTTTCAAATGCTCCGGCCACTAGGGATTAGCCGCATGTTCATCTACCGATGCATTAAACTGTTTGAGGAGACTGGAGATGTAAAAGACCGCCACCGGTCGGGCCGCTTAAGCTCTGTTCGAACACCGCGTGTCATCAAAGCCGTTAAATCAAGAATTTACAGAAATCCGCTCCGAAAACAAAAAATCATGGCCCGTGAGATGAATATCACGCAAAAGCTAATGAGTCAAATCATTAAAAAAGACTTGAGACTTGGGGCTTTCAAACGACGTACTGGACAAGCAAAATGATAGAGTGTATGCGCGGTCATCAAAAGAAACATCTAAACTGATCCCAAGGGAGAAAGGGTCATCACCCAGCTTCAGTCATGATTTGGTGGGGTGTCTCTTACGATGGGGTCACTGACCTGCATTTCTGCGAACAAGGAGTCAAAACATCGGCCAAAGTTTACCACGAAACCGTTTTGGAAGCTGTTGTGGAGCCTCTTAACAATTTCTAACTAGCCATGGACTTTCCAGCGGGATTCTGCGCCGGCCCATAAGGCTAAGACGTCCCAGACCTGGCTTCGAAACAATTTGCCAGCGTTCATTATCTCTGAAGAATGGCGCTCAGGCAGTCCAGATTTGAACCCATTGGATTACAAATTGTGGACGGTTTTAGTGGACAAGGTTTGTCACAATATTGAGCAAATTGCCGCGTTCCAGCATCTATAAGTATATATACTCGTATTATTGATCTCATATATCATTCCAGATATAAGTCTGATAGTCGGTTATAGGTTGGCGTTGACAATTAAGCAAATCGGGCGAAAGGGAAATAAATTCCCCTGTCCTATCGAACATGAACATACAGGTATTAACAACAGTGGAATTTTAAATATGGACACATATTTAAAAGTTTGACCAATTTGGAGCTAGGATCGGGCCATATATATGGCCTTGACATATGAATCTTTGGTTCCTTTAGCGACAAAAAGTAGGATATTTGCATACCGGTACTCAGAAACAGTGGAATTTCCGCGGTAAGCTCAATATACATTAATTTTAAAATTAGTCGACTTTTAAGGCTCTAATCGACCCAAAAATGTCCTCCATTACTGGCCGTGTTCGATTGGAAACTCGATTATAAACGGCGTATGATTCTTGTATACAAAAAAATTTCAAAATTTTCTAGATAAGTTTTGATGTAATCGCCTTAGCGACCTTAGCGACATACTCGTTTAATATTTAATACGCCGCTACCAATCGAACATGCCTACTATCAATACTATACTACAACGAAATCCTTGGTGGAGATTATAAAAGCTTCGGCGCGGACGAACTTAAGACTTGTACACTTGTTTAAATAATAAATGGTTATCAGAGGCAAAAACAATTTATTGCTAATCTTCGATTTGTTATACCGACTGTAGGGCTACTCTGTAAACAAATTGAATGGTAGTAAATGATTCCAGTCAATCGACAGAATTTCTATTTTTTTTATAAAATTATCAATTGTTAATGCTTGTTCTTATCATGGCTACTTTAGGGCTATTATTATTATTACAAGTTTGGTCTGCGGAGGCAACCCTACTTAAGAAATTCCTGGAATAAGTTACCCAATTTAACCATAATTCAATTTTTTTCGAACATTTCTTCTAATGACACGTGCTTGGATTTCAAATAAATCTAATTTTCTGTTTAAGTCAATACGCATTTCCCCTTCGTCGTTGGGCTTCAATGTTTAATTGTGTTAATGTTTATACAACAGCAACACAAGCAGCAACAGCAGAATGCGCATAAGTTATGGTCTTCAACCCTTTATAATCGATTCCAAATCAAAATGTGTTCGTTCATACCAAAAAAACCAATGCTCAACTGTTTTCGTTATCAAAAGGGCTTTCAATTGTAAGTGTATGCGTGTGTCTAATTTTCCATAGCTCCATAGACCATACAAAACAATATATTGATATGAATGAATTATTAACAATAAATTAAATTTATATGGTAAAATAAATTCAAACATGCATAACTTATTTGACAATGTTTTCAAAACATTTGTTTTACACTCACTCGTTCTGCCTAAACATGTGTATTGAAAATATCAATTGGGTTTCATTTTTCTTTTTCGTTGATAAATTGAATTGGATTTTTCTTGTCCATACATTGGGCTGGACATCGACTGGTATCGGACTAGCGTCTCACGTGTAGGTCCCCAATGGTTTACGACAGGTGCCATGTTCTTTATTAAATCAATTAAAAATTCCTTGATTTACATTTGAATATTTAAAATAATCATAACTAGATAAGAATATGAAATTACAATTGAATATTCTACGAAGGTGTTATTTGAATTACATCGTAAGGAGGGTGGTCTAAAAAGAAAAATTGAAAAGAGCAGCTAAATAAGGAAAGATTGTCCGGCTACTATGAAGAAATACGCTGATATTTGCTTTAAGCTAGATATTGAATTCAACAGATAGTTTTTTTTTAATAAGAAAGATCGTCAGCGAAATGACGATAATCGTTTCCAAACGAAAAGATGATCAGCGAACTGACGATGATATTTTCTTTAAGAAAAGATTGGCAGTATCCTGACGATGGTCCTTTAAAAAAAAACATCTCTGAACTAAAGATGTTCTGACGAAAGTCTTTTCCATACGAAAATATCATCAGTGAACTGACAGTGATCTATAGTCTATGAAAAGGCCGTCAGTAAGCTGACAATAATCTTTTCTTTAAGACAAGATCGACAGTGAACTGACGATGATAGTTTCTATAAAAAAAATCAGTCATCTGAAAAGATCGTCAGTAAACTGACGATAATATTTTTTTACAAGAAAAGATCGTCACTAAATTGATGACAATCCCTTCTATAATTTAAAGAACAGGTCGTATATATGACCCGATCTGGACGAAACATTGCACATTATGCAAGTTTGAGCCAAAGACGAACCCTACTGAAATTTGTGTGTGCGGGTCAATTTTTTGATTCTTTTTTATTAAATTAAAGCATCACAAGCCTCCTTTTACTATATTTCATGATCAAGGTTAGCATAGTGCGTTACGATCAACCATGGAGAAGAAGTACAATATTGATTTAAGTTTTTCTATATTCCCAATACGCTGAACTCTGCTGATTTGACGTTCAGTCGCTTTACAAACCACATATGTGACGCGCAAAATAGAAAGGGACCTAAGGGTAAAAACCAGTTTTGTTCAGGAGAGCCACTTTAAAGATTTAAATACGTGTATCTTTGGTGTACTTCACTTTCATAAAACGCGCATATCTCTGGGAGGGAACACTTTTGGGGCATGGAATCGGTCTCATTCGATGCTCAGATGTTGTCCACATCAAAAAAAAAAGTGAAAATTGATTTTTTTTACCCTTATGTCCCTTTCTCTATGCGCTGTCACATATAGCGGTTTACAAAAGATCTATAAGATCTAAAAAATATACAGTTTTTGTTTTTTAAACAAATCTGATTGCTGAAAATTACAGCAGTGGCAACATTTTCAATACGTTCGCATACGCGAAATCAATGCATAGATCGTTAAACGACACGACTTCTACATGTCGGCAGCACACCAAATAATATTGAAAAGTCGCCCACGGCAACGACGAAACGCGTCGACCAGACGGTGATGTTTTTGATTTAACTTCGCAGACTTACTTTTTCTTCCCTCTAAAGGCAAACAACAACAAAACTGATGATCACAACAAAATCATACAATTCAAAGAGCCATTGTTTCGTTTTCTGTGTGGCAAGCGACACCATCCTGTAGAAACCTCATATCGTCTAGGTCCATATCCTCAATTTCTGGCTACAAGACATCGGTTAAAATCTCACGATAGCGAGTCGTACTTTCAAGGAAGTACGGCCTGATGACAAAACGAACTGACACTCAATTCTCCCAATTATGGACACATTTGGTCTATTATGCTGACCGAAAATCACAAAGAGCTCGAAACGCATTTTGATTTGGATGCCCATTTTGGTACATTAACAATTTTAACGTGATGCTCAATTGTGTACAATGGTTGCATTTGTCAAAATCCGAAACAAAGAAATGTCACAACAAATTGCGCAAACATCTTGACGTTAATGTGTGACCCACAAATAACATCGTGCAATTTGGTTGGACCACTTCATTTGCCACTTTAGTAATGTAAGAGCCTGTGAAACAAATTAAAAAACAAATTTTACACTTTACGGCCACAAATCTTATGTTTCATAACTTCACTTCTTATTTAATTGAGTTTTACTAAAAAATTTACCGCTTTTCGGCGACTTTTCCACCATTATAGATGCAAGCTTCTATTAGTTAATTTCTTCCGACGGATATTTTAATGACTCTCAACTTTTAGTGATACAAAAATACTTTAAAAATTAAATAATATTGCGAATACGAGGGCCTTATAATGAAAATGCGAATATTTATCATCAATTTATCATCATTTCAAAGTATTCTCCAGCATGATTTGTACAATTTTGCATGCGCTCATACCAATTGTCGAAGCACTTATTCCACTCCGATTAAGACACCTCCAAAACATAGTTTTGAACCCTTCAACATCGTCTTCTAGCGACGAAAATCGTTGACCACGCATTTTTTTCTTGATGTGCGAGAATAAACAGAAGTCATTGGGGGCTAAGTCAGGGCTGTACGGCGGATGACCCATCAATTCGACGTTTTGGCCGGTCAAAAAGGCGCTGGTTTGAGCCGATGTGCGAGAGCTCGCATTGTCATGGTTCACAATGATTCGTCTTCTCTTGCTCGTTTTTTGTATTTCTCCTTAGACTTCTGGCAAACAAAATGGTGGTGTACCACTCACATTTGACCGTCCTACGGTTTTCAAGCAGAACAGTCGCCACATGACCAGTTTTGCCGAAGAAATAGGCGACCATTTGCTACGAAGTGTTTTTTCGACGAAAAACTTTCGTTGGATTTGGCTCGTCTGCAAAGATCCACATGGTTGATTGCTGTTTTATTTCGGGCTCATACGTATAGATCCACGACTCGTCACCTGTGACGATCTTATAAATGTCTTTTAAAGCACCGCGATCGTATTTTTTCAAAATTTGTTTGCACCAATCGACACGAGCTTTTTTTGAGCGATTGTCAAATTGTGACGGGTGCAACGAGAACATACCTTTACTAGGTGTTCATGCAATATCGAATGTATGCTGGTGGAATAAATGACCAAGGATGCCTCTATCTCACGGTATATCACATGACGATCTTGCATTATCAGCTCACGCACGGCATCAATGTTCTCTGGCACAACGGCCGTTTTTATACGATCGTCGGCCGATTGACGATTGAATTCATTAAACCAGTTTTTCACAGTGCTATAGGATGGTGCTTCATCGCCACACAAAGATTTAAGTTCATCAATGCACTCTTATCGTGATAATCCACGTCGAAAGATGTGAAAAATGATCGCACGAAAATGTTCACGAGTTAATTCCATTTTTTGCCAAATTGATTGTTTCAAGTCACTGTAAACAACACAAATGATGGTCGTACGTCAAAACGTTCTGAAACTTTCCAATGGAAATGTCAGGTGGCGCCAGGCAACACTTAGTGTAGCCTAGGCCAGAAATATATATAGCAACCTTTGTAACAATAACACTGTCAAATTAAACAAAAAATACGGTTTTGCCGGTATGATTACCGTAATTATATTATTGTTAACATAACCTAAAAAAACTTTACTTTTGTCGTACCAACCATAATTTTATTGTTGCTACAACAATACTATTGTTACATTTCAACAATATTAATAATGCCGCAATTATACTATTGGCAATGTGGAATTTAATATGCAATACTATGGTTGCGACGACCATACTTTTATTGCAGAGAACATACTATTGTTGCCTTGACCATATAGTAACCATAACTTTTCTCTGCGTGTGCGTACTACATACTCGTACGAAAATGAAGATGGATAGGCCATACGCTAGGAAAATGACATCACTAACATAGCAAAAGCCAGTCGAAAGTGGAATCCTGAAGAAAGGCGGAATGTTGAACGTCAGAGAGAAACATGTACGCTTAATAATGGCGCATTAGAACTGGGAACCTTTATGGACACTTTATACAAATATACTTGTACGCATCTTACCATGAATTTGTTTTTCTGCCGCAAATGTGATGTTAATTATTAAATGTAAATAATTTCTTCGACTGTATTGCTAGAAGCTCCTTATCTTGAGTTGTACTCCTCTTTGATGTGCTAACTATCTAAATCAAAAAAGAACAATTCGAAATATCCATATGTTTTCAAAGTCGATATTCAAGCGACTATATGAACTATTAATGTAATTATTGTTATTGCCGCCATCTCAATAGCGAATCCACGATGAAGGCTATATTGTATTTGGCCTGTCCGAAATAAACTACATTTTTTTTTATTAAAATCACTCCACTGACTGCCTCAATTCATGCAGTTAAAATTGTTAAACCGTAATTTTCGTTTAAACTTTTTATTAGCCGAATAATTGAATGAAATTATTTCCATTTGATACAGATATAAAAATGTGAATGAATATGACTGGAAAATCTTTACTAATTAAAACATCAGCAGTCCAAACGATACCGAAATCTTGCACTGACATTAACTAAACATTCGTGTGGAGCCAGCCAGGCAGTCAGCCAGCCAGCCAGACAAGTGAAGAAAGCTAGCCAAAGAGATGGTTGTTGGATTTGTTATTATTCAAATACACCGACAAATTTGTTGATGTTGGTCATGACTGTGGTCATCATCATCATCATCACCAACATGGTCATAGTCATCGTCATTGTAGACTTTATCATGGTTAGCTGGAGATGCGGAGCTAGCCAATGGATGCATTGGCATGCTGATGTCGATGCCGGTGATTGAGTTGGATAAACAGATTTTTATGTGACTCTACGCAGTTAGCAGACGGACGTGTGTGAAATACGCAAAGAATTCGTTTGGCTTACAAATAGTTCAAATAATTTTCCCAGGTTGGTTTTTATTCATTTCTCTCTGTTCATCGGGTTGCACTTCTTGTCCATGTCCCGCTATTAGCCCGTTGTGAGATGTGACGTTGGAGGGAGTGTTACCACCTATCATTTTAGCTTTGCTAGCTGTCCACCACCAGCTATAGATACAAATACTCAGTATGACGTATAGAAAAATCTGTATTACTTGTAGTGCCATACCACACATACAGAAAAACAGATAAGAAGAAAAAACTTTTCACAGGCAAATGATTGAAAAACTGTTGGTGACGACGTGTTCGCGGTGGTTTTGTTGATATGTTTCATTAACACGGTTTATTGAGGGTTTATTGAAAAAATCGTTGCTAGAGCGCTGGCTGGTATGATTGCACGATGTTTGATTTTCTAAAAAAATACAAATAACGTAAAATCTTTTCGAAGTTAGACATTTAGTGTAACATTTTCTCGTTCCTAATCAAAGCCTCTTGCTGTTAATTGATTTTTCGTTTCAATTATATTTCTTTCGTAAACTTTTATTATCGTTGTTTACGCTCTAACCTGTGGCGGTGTGGTGAGGCAACTCTGCCGATAATTGAAACAAAATGTGGTTGTTTACATTAATTGAACAATGTCTGGTGGGATTTGAGTTTCGATTACTTTCCATCAACCGTATTATTACTTACATATCATTTTGTTAAGCTTTCTGCGAAACACTTGTTGCAGACCTAAGCGTTTGAGGCATTTGAAAAACATATGTAGGCAATTTCGAAATGTCGGTTGTTTCAAGTCTGTTTTGTTAAACAGAACAAGGTAATGCAATAGCTTTCAATTGGTCTTTATACTAGTACACAGCTCCAAGCTGATGTCATTTCAAAAACATCGCAGGCAAATATAAATATAAATAAAGTGAATTAACAGAAGTGACAGATTTAGTTCCACATTACCTTTAACGTTTAAACAGCAAAAAGAAAAATAATACGAGGGTTGCTATTTATATTGCGGGTCCTGATAATACTTGTATTTCCAGATGCAAACTGGAACTTCCATTGGAAACTCTGGCAGTTTTTAACAAAACTTCACTCAGAACATTTTGTCATTCGAGGGCGAATTGTTTTGATACAGTGTGTTGAAAAATTCATCTCAGTCAAAAAATTAAACTATCCCGTGAACATTTTCGTGCGATGATTTTTTACGATTTTCGGCGTAGGTTATCGAGACAACAGTTTTAAAATAAACTTGTTTCGAATTTAGGCGATGAAGCACCATCAAAAACCACTGTTAATCGCTGGTACCAAGAGTTCAGTCTCAGGCGCCGTTCGCTCCAGCATGAATTTCGTAAAGGACGTCCAACTTCGGTCACTTTGCTAGAAGCCATCGATGCAGTGCGTGAACTGTTTAAGCAAGCTCGACATGTGACATACCGTGAGATTGGCGCATCCTGGGGCGTTAGTATGACAAGCATCAATAAGATAATGCATGTTCATTTGGCCGTGAAAAAAATTGTTCTCGTTCGATCCCACATAATTTGGCGAATGCTCAAAAAAGACTCGTATGGATTGGTGCAAAGAGATGTTGAAATAGTATAACTGCAGTAGCTCAAAGGCAGTGTATAACATTGTCACAGGTGGCGAATCATGGACTTATGTATATGAACCCGAAACAAAAATGCAATCGACCGTCTAGGTCTTTCAAATCAAGCCAAAACCAACTAAAGTTGTTGGTGAAAAAAGTACATCGAAGCAAATGATTGCGTTTTTTTTTTGGTATAAGCGGCCATGTTGCCACCGGGCCTTTTGTGGAACGTAGGAGGTCAATTCTGAGTGGTATACAACCATCTGTTTGCCAACAGTGTTCGAAGAAATGAGGAAAGATACTCGTAACAAGAGAAGACAAATCATTTTGCATCACGACAATGTGAGCTCTCATACATAGGCTGAAACGATGAGCTTTTTGACCACTTAAGATGTCGAATTGATAGGCCATCCACCGTACAGCCCTGATTTGGCACCCAATGACTTCTTTTTATAACCTAGCATCAAGAAAAAATGCGTGGTCAACGGTTTTCATCGCCAGAAGCAGCTGTTGAAGCGTTCGAAAATTATATTTTGTAGGTGTCTCAATCGGAGAGGAAAAAGTACTTCAAACATTGGTTTGGACGCATGCAAAAGTGTATTGATCTTAAAGGAGAATATTTTGAAAAACAATAAAACCATTGCCAATGGTAAATAAATGTGTTTTTATAGCCGGACCCGTAATATAAATAGGAACCCTCGTAGTAAAAAAAGGCTTGAGTCAAAACAACTAAGAGTTTTGGCCTTAAATTCAGTGTTCCTCAGGATGGTCAGAGGGTAATGTTAGATTTCCCCAATTGTTATATTTCAAAATCGGGAACATGGATCTTCACAAAGGACATAATGGTAAAATTCCTATTCAACGTTTTCACGACGACTGAATGATGAATCGTAGACTTCTTACTTTTTTCGCATGTAGGGTTGCCCTCTATATAGAAAGTGAAATTAGGTAGAGAAGTAAAGAGGAAGTAATGTTTATGGACATTTGACTTGAATCTGTTCATTGTGTACGTGGCGGTAAACACCTCTGAGACAAGTCTGTTCCTCAGACGGATAACACGGATGCACGCAGAGAAAAGATAAGTTTTTTATATGGTCACAGCAACAAAGATATGTTTCCTACAATAAAAGTATGTTCGTCGCAACAGAAGTATTGTATTTTGAATTTCAGTTTGGCAATAGTTGCGGCAATATTAATTTTGTTAAAATGTATGTATCAATAGTATTCTTGCCCAAAATTAAAGATTAAAATATGATTGTGGCAATAATATAAATATGGTTGTTGCGACAGAAGTTTTGTTTGTAGGTTTTATGTTAAAACTAATATGATTAAGGCAATCATACCATATGATTTAAATTTTTATAAATTTGAATATTACTTAGTAGGGACATAAATACTGTTACAACACTGAACACACCCATTTCAATAGTAGAACTGAACATACCCCATTAATGTCATACGGGTTTTAAAAGCTAACCTGAATAGGGTTAGTCTGTAACGGGATTTTAAAATTGTTTCAACTTTCATCATGGAGTGGTCAGATAATGAGAACCGTATCGCTGTAATAGCGCTTTTCAAATCATGGCCCGTGAGGTGAATATCACGCAAAAGTCCATGAGTCGAATCATGAAAAAAGACTTGGAACTTGGGGCTTTCAAACGAATTACCGGACATTTATTGACTGCAGCTTTAAAAAGAAATAGGATTGAAAAATGCAAACGTCTTTTGGTGAAGCACGCTGATAACTTGCACAGACAAATTTTGTTCACCGATGAACAAATTTTTACCGTTCAGGAAAAATTCAACAAGCAAAATGATAGAGTGTATGCGCGGTCATCTAAGGAAGCATCTGAACTAGTCCCAAGTGTGGAAAAGGGTCATCATCCAGCTTCAGTCATGGTTTGGTGGGGTGTCTCTTACGATGGGGTCACTGACCTGCATTTCTGCGACCAGGAGTCAAAACAAAGTTTTCCAAGAAACCGTTTTGGAAGTTGTTGTGAAGCCTCTTAACAATTCCCTGTTCCAAAACTAGCCATGGACTTTCCAGCAGGATTCTGCGTCGGCCCATAAGGCTAAAACGGTCCAGGCCTGGCTTCGAAACAATATGCCAGCTTTCATTATCTCTGAAGAATGGCCCTCAGGCAGTCCAGATTTGAACCCATTGGATTACAAATTGTGGACGGTTTTAGAGGACAAGGTTTGTCACAAAAGATACCCCAACATTGGAGATCTTAAGACTGCTTTAGTTCGAGCTGTGGCCAATTTTTCAATGGACGAGGTTCGTGCAGCTATTGACGATTGGCCAGTACGACTTAAGGCGTGTGTAAAGGCAAAAGGCGGACATTTCGAATTAGTAGACTCTTTTTGTATACAATATAAATCAATAAATATATAAAAAAATATTTGGTCCAAAAACATTCAGTACTTTTTATTTTACAGCATAAAACGTGTGTAACAGTATTTATGTCCCTACTAAGAATTTTTTAAATAATTACGAATGTTTATTGTGGATAGTTTACTTTTTGTATCTATTACCTTTTATTATTACAAATCTTAAGTAATAATAATTTTTTTTTGGATCACGTTGGACCACAAAAAATACGGTTTTGAAAAAAAAAACGAAATGCCGGTATTCTGAAAACCCCGGACACTCAAATCATCAAACATTACACCTTATTTCAGGCAATCTCCAACTTTGCTACATCCATACAAGCAGCGACATCTTCCTTCTAGTGCAACAATTTAACCACAGCAGCAGCAACAGTTTATTTCAACGAAAAGCAATTAATAGTCGCATGTTTTGTTCACGTTTACAATTGTTTACGTGCGTGATACACAAAGTCGTTCGGATATGTTTCCAGTGCACTCCATCATGGGTGAACGATAATGATGGCGATGAGTACATGTGAGTGAAGTGTACACATGTACATTGTGTGGCATGTATAAACAGTACAACGTCAGGTCAAAATATTATAAGCGATTTATGTTACACAATTTCAATAAATAGAAGCTTATCTTTAATAGAGTCCAGTCGCCAGTCTTCGAAATTAGTGAAGGTAGTTTTGATCGTCCCGTAAGTAATACAAGTAACCACTTAATCTCTTCATCTACATTTGGGCTATGTCTTTTTTCACCGAAACCTCTACTTGTCTAACACCTTTCTTAAACTCAAAACCATTCGACCGACATTTACTACCTACGTTTTGTTTGGCGTATATGCTCTTGGTTGGTGTACCTAGGTTGATATATATCTTAAGCGTAAAACTAATTTTAATATTATCTGAATGTAAAGTCCTAGTACTGGCAACGCTCTTATTATATTTGACCATTTCTTTAACAAAAATATAAAATCGAGAATGTAACTGACGGATTTATTAAGTGTTTTGGAACGGGTCCAGCGTACGTATATGGATGCCTAGAAGCAAATTATGTAGCAAATCGCTCTGAAACATATAAATTCTTATTTCTAGAGCTGTAATTTTGGAGGGACCCTTATTTATATACATCATGGCTAAGTTCTGAAGCAAGACATATAATTTAAACATGTTTTTATTATAAGCAGTTTTCTGTTAGCAGCACGTTTTCCCTGTATGGCCAACCTCGGATAAGCCGAGTTCTTTAGAACATATAAAATAAAATCCGTTTCTTTGAAATTGTCAAAAACTGTCTTTGAAAAAGGGCTTTTAATTGAACACTCTCGTTTTAAGGAAATAGATTAATTAGATATGGTTGTTAGTGGTGGTTCTATATTTGGATCAGCTTCATTTTCGGAGAATTAGCTAATTCAACAAAATTGTAAAATAATTGTTATTTTCAGATGTGACAAGCCTTCATTGATTTTAACCCACATTTTGTAAAAGGGGTCAGATTTTGGCTTCGCAGGACCGAATCTACAGACAAGAAATTAAGGCAAACCTTAAAGGTTGTTGCACCTGTAGATACGTGAGGAAATCCCACTATTTCTGAGTACCCATTTGTCCAAGTTAAAAACTACCTGTTATTCGACGCCCCAGGACCGAACCTAAAGGAAACGGCCTTGAATTAATTTAAATTGAAAAAATAATGTCTTATTCTGATTTGAGAAAAAATTACACTGTTTTTGTGCACCCACATGACTTTTGTGGAAAATAACGATTTTTGAGTCATCAGAAATTTTTGAATCGGACCCGAAATTTAAAAAAAAAAATCATGGTTTAGAAAAAATCATTGTTCCCATGTCCTTTGTTCAAAGGCCCGATTTTTGGGTCCCTATACCTAAATGGGTCAATGCATGTCTCATCTTTTATCTCTAATATATCCTACGCAAAATTAGACCGGTACAGAACCTGTCATGTAAGTCAGTAGCGATAGCTCCCATAAGGTCCCTCCCGGTGACGACCCAACTTTACGAAAACAACCGGTTACTTTTACATGGTTTTGTCATTAAGCCTGCTCAGATACCATTTCACTAATCATTAGACTCTTCATTTCCCGTAGGGTAGGTAAATATTTGAATTTGTTAAAAAAAAAATTTGGATACTTGTATGTCCGTGAACATTAGGGTAAGGTTTTTGCGAACCTATGGCCCAAGGGCCACCCCTTATGTCTAGATCGTTTTAGAATTTTACGAAGATCAATAATATAAATTACTTATATGGACGCTTAGAAATATTACGTATTTAAGCTCCATTCTATATTGGAGAGTATAAAAACATAACTGGCGTATTGACGACGCAGATTAAGGGTGGTTAAATTTTAAAGGCCGATGTTGAATGTGAACCACACCTACACGTCACGTTTTTTTCTGCATTTGATTTGATGATTCTCAATTTAGACTAACTCAATATGAACCATGATGGAGTCACAAACGTCATCATTGGTCAGAATGGTGGCTAAAAATGGCAACAGTGGATGATCAATTTTCGAAGTAAATCATCTTCAGTGATGAGGCACATTTTCACCTCAGTAGATTCCTCAATAAGCAGAATTGCCGCATTTGGGCGAATGATTATCCAAGGGAGATTGTCGAAAAAACAATTGTCGAAAAAACAATGCAAAAAGAGTGACTGTTTGGTGCAGTTTATGGGCTGGCGGCATCATCGAGCCGTATTTTTCCAAAATAAGGCCGGCCAGGCAGTTACTGTAAATGGTGTTCGCTATCGTGAGATGATAACGAACTTTTCATGGCCCCATTCGAAAGATATGGATGTGGACTATATGTGGTTTCAACAATGCGGTGCCACTTGCCACACAGCTAACGAAACAATGGCTCTTTTGCGCGACAAATTCAATAGCTGTGTTACCTCACATCGTGGCGATGTTAATTGGCAGCCAAGATCATGTGATATGACACCGTTGGACTTCTTTCTTTGGGGATATTTGACAGGAAAGGTGTGAAAGGTCGATAAGCCAGCAACAATTCAAGAGATAAAGGATGAGATTGATCGGCACATTAACGGAATATAACCTCAATTATGTCTCAGCGTCAACGAAAATTTGGACCGTCGGATGTAGGTGTGCCGACGAGGTCTCGTCGGCCATTGGGCCGATATTTTGTTCATACATAATTGCACCATACTAATATTATCATAACAAAAAGAAATGACAATAATTTCCTAAATAATTTGTATTTCATTCAAAATCAACATCGGTCCTTAAAATATAACCACCCTTTATAAGGATCCGCCGCTAAACAGTTATATCAGCCATCGGCGGAGAGTCAACCCGGCTTAGTTTACGTATAAATTTGGGCCAGCAACCAAGTAATACTGTCTTCAGCCGATAGCCTTGATGCTAGTGCCCTTTAACTTAGTTAATAATTTAATAATAAATATGTAAATAAATAAAAATATTGTCTTCAGGATTTAGAAATTGCTGATAACTGGCCGCTGGAAATGTTGATCGAAGTATAGGACTTTGTCCAACAGCTTTTTTCTTCGATTGGAACAATTTTATGCTGATCAGCTATTCCATCAAGCAAAATTGTTGTTATTGGGGCGAACATAATCCACAAGTGATTGAAACATCATCCTCAAACATTAACGATTAGATGCAATTTATGACTTTTTTTTAAAAAGACGAGTAGATTCCTCTACCGTTAATGGTCCCCGGCAAAGAGTGTTGTTAACTTCTTATGGCCAGAACTAGTCAATGTGGCAATATCCGAGTTTAAGCTCCAAAAAGTTGTTTTCCACTTTTCTAACTTCAAACCCCAACTTTTAATTAGCTTTTATAATATTTTAACCGCACACTGTAGTTTTAAAGCCGTAGTGGTTTACTTTTCCCTGTAAATTTTAATCATTCATCTTTGCATGAAAGTGTTTCAAATTTGCTGTCGATTTTCGTCGCTTTAGCTGGCTGACTGGCTGATTTGGCTGTTGTTGTTGTTGTTGTTGTTGTTTCGGTTTAGTTGTTTTGATTGTTTGTTTATTTTACATAAATGTTTGTTTATAATTTGTATTTGTATTTCAACGGAAATACATAAAAACCCGGACGACCGCCTATGCGAACTGTTATGATTTGAAAGACATCCTCACGGTGCGGTTTACATGAGGATTTCATTTCTTTTAGTTACATTAAGGAAGCAGGTAGAGAGAGAGAGGCGTGAGGCGTTTTTTTGTCGTATAAAACAAATGAGGCGATGATGAGGAGACTCCTCGCAGAGCATGCGACTGTCATCACGCCAGGGATGGGCAGAAGGGCTTTGGACAAAGTTGTGAATTGTAAAATTATTATGTAAACAAATAGTGTTTTCCTTAAAACACGTCCCTTTTTTGTTGACTTATGACTCAGACTACCGAGGGCTAGTATAGCGTGCAAGTGGATTAAAGCTAATGCTATTTTAATCGGACAGTACGTAGTGGAATAAATGGCAGTTGGGTTAACATGGGGACATATGGATAGAAAGGCGGAAGGTTCGAAGAATATATGGGCAGGGAGGTGATTTGAGTACTCGTATACATAAGCATTTAACGGGAGAATTCAGAGAATGTATGTAGAAAAAATATATGTTTAAAGCTGGGCTGTGAAGTCGGGGTTTTAGTCTATTGGCCGCAGTAGGAGCAGAAGAAGACTTTGGATTAAAGTGGATAATTTGCAGAAATAAGAAAGTATTTTTTATTTTGGACATAACGTTAATCTTGGCAAATATGGTTAGCTGATGTAAAAACAACATTTACGTCTGCTGTATAATGTATTGCTAAGTATAATCCAGTTAAAGCTTGAACAAATAAACGTAATCCTTATATTGAACCGAAGTTTTATCATGATGAAATGCTTTTTGGAGCAGGTACATATAAAGGGTGCTTTTTATTGGGGTATAGAACTTTAAGTTGGCATCACTTTTTTAACTGGCGGCCATTTTGTCAGCTGTCAAGTGATTAATATTTAGTTTGGTTTGCCATTTCATCATGAACAGGTTGACAAAAGAACAACGCTTGCAAAATGGGCCGAAAATGAGATTCATCTCGATGCTGATTTTCATCACAAAATTTTGTTCAGTGATGAGGCTCATTTTTGGTTGAATGGCTACGTCAACAAGCAAAATTGCCGCATTGGGAGTGAAGAGAATCCACATGAGACCCTTGATACGCCATTACATCCACAAAAACTGACTGTTTGGTGTGCTCTATGGGCTGGTGGAGTCATTGGGCCATACTTCTTCCGAAATAATGCTGGAGAGTCAGTTACCGTTAATGGAGACCGGTATAGAGCCATGATAACCGACTATTTTGTTCCCGAATTGGATGGCATGAATGTGGATGAGTTGTGGTTCCAACAAGACGGCGCTACATGCCACACAGCGCACGTCACAATCGAATTATTGAAGGAAACATTCGATGAGCGCATAATTTCGCGGAATGGACCTGTCAATTGGCCACCAAGATCGTGTGATTTGACACCATTGGATTATTTTCTTTGGGGATATGTGAAGTCGCTCGTCTACGCCAACAAACCAGAAACGTTAGGGGACTTGGAAGCCAACATTCGTGGCGTTATTGCCAACATACGGCCCCACATGCTCGAAAAAGTGGTTGAAAATTGGACCTGTAGAATTGGCTTTATTCGAGCCAGCCGCGGCGGCCACATGCCCGGCATAAAATTATCCTTCCAATAAAGCCAAATTGATGGACATTAAAACGATTTTCTTGTGTTTTATTTCAATTCGAAGTTCTATACCTCAATAAAAAACACCCTTTACTAGTCCGTTCTATGAAATTCTTGAAATTGGGTGTTTAGTTTGAAATGGTTCATTCGTTAGTTAAATAATTTTCGTAAAGGACCCTTATGTAATTAAGTAATTTTTACTACTACAATTAATGTAGTAAATAAATAATATATTAATAAAATTGTTAGCAAATTTTAGTGTATAATTTTAAAATGTATTTAAATATAAAGAATTGTCTATCATATATAAACTTATATTTGAGATTATATTAAATTCAATATTTGAATAAAATATATAAGTAAATTTTTATCTTTAATTAATAAAAATATTAAATTGTTTTACTAAATTTGTTATCCACTTGCACCACGCTGAAAAATTGATTGAAGATCCTGTAAATCCTACTTACAGATCGTCGTAAAATTCTACTATGATTATGTCATATCCGCTGTCTGTTAAAAGCACGACAGATCGCACAGAGAACAGATTTGTTTTCATAAACGACTTTTTTGCCAGCCCAATGTTGGTAGGTGTACGTACTGTCCAAGTATTTTATCGCTACAACCGAATATTGGTTGGGTACACGGCAATTTTCAGTAGTGGGAACTGACAGTATCTCTTGAAGAGATAAGTATCTGTAACCCTAACTAATTGGAATTATTATTGGAACTAAATTTGTACAGATATTGGTTGTTGCTTTAGATTATTGGCTTAAGTATCTTCATCTATCCCAACTCTTATTAAGACGACCAGGAATTCACTGACCCGATTGATAAAGCTAACCTGTTGGCTGAATTGTTTGTTGCAAATTCGTCCTTGCCGGAAAGCAATCAACCATTCGCTGCGATCGAAAACGCATCTAGTTCCACGCCTTAGATATTTTTGCGAACACGTGGAGTTAAAAAGGTTCTTGCGAATCGCGATGGTTATAAATCCCCGGGGCCGGATGGTATTACATCACTTGTCCGTTAGCAATTGCTCTTTGACGCTAGCCCGTCCATTACGCAACCGTTTGAACCTTATTAAGCCTGCTTACCATGCGGGAGTCTTCTTAGCGTGTTGGAAGATTGAGAACGTCCAGCCGATCCCCAAAAATATGAAGCCAATAATCCTGCGAACTATCGGCCAATTGCTCAGCAATCTCTAAGGTAATGGAGAGCACTGGGAACCACCATCATGTGAGGTATTTAGAGACTGACGGTCGACAGTACAGCTTCCTTAGAAATCGCTCTACCGAAGACCGGATGGCGTTCTTATGAGAGCGCTGAAGTCGGTCTAACCACCAAATTGGTAAAAGTAAGGTCGTGGCTCTGGATTTCTACAAGGCATTTGATAGAGTCTGGCACGGTGCACTCATGTCAAAGCTGATGGCTTTTGGCGTCGGTAATGCCTTTGATCGATTTGTTTCGAGCTTTCTTCGAAATCGCACTATACGAGTTGTTGTAGTTAGGTTTTCATTATGTGAACACAGGATGACTGCAGGTGTACCACAGGGTTCTGCCCCTTCTCCCTCACTTTTTCTTATTTTCATTGGCGACCTTTTGGGTCAGACCATGAATCCAATCTACTCATTTGCAGATGACAGCAATCATTAGCCTTCATATTTATTCGACTGTAGGCTGAGTCTTCTAGAAATTAAAGACAAAAGGAGCATCATGGATGAGACACCTGGCCGGGATTTACTGGCCATTTCTGAACGGGGTCAAGTGAATAGTGTTGATTCAAATGCGCGTTAGACCCTTGGTCAAAAAAATTGCCATGAAACGTATCGGGTGATCCATCTAGAAATATTTTTTCAAAATAAAAAAATGCAAAAATTAAAATCAAGTGTGGAACTTTTAATGTTTATTCGAAAGGACATTTTATGCCATTTATTTTTTGAATATAATTTCCTTTAAAGTATGGCCACAACAACACCCCAGGGTGTCCATTCTGAAGGTCCAATTTTGAATGAATCATTCGAACATTTTGACCGGTTTGACGTTAATTAAACGCGTAATGTTGGCTTCCAAAACCTGAATCGTAGCTGGTTTGTCAGCATAGGCTTTACATAGCCCTAAAGAAAAAGTATAAAGGTGTGATATCACAAGATCTAGGCGGCCAACTCAGCGGTCCAAAACGAGAAATTAGCTAGTCTTCGAAATTAGCTCTCAAAAGATACATTGTTTAAGCAGCTGTATGGCAAGTGGCACTGTCATGTTGAAATCAAATTTCGTCAAGATTACGGACCTCAATTTGAGGTAGCAAAAAGTCCAATATCATATCACGAGAGCGGGCACCATTCACGGTTACGTTACGGCCATAATCTTTTTGGAAAAATATGGACCGATGATTCTACTAGGGCATAAACTGCACCGTCGTTTTCTCTGGGTATAATAACACTTTTTGGACCTCTTCTGGTTGCTCTTTAGCCCAAACGTGGCAATTTTGTTTATTGACTTTGATGTTGAGCCAGAAATTGGCCTTATCACTGAACAAAATTTTGGCCGAAGCCAGTTTCTTACCGATCGCTCATTTCCATTATACAGTTGCACAATAAGGAGATGTTGTTGCGGTGGAAGACTTTTCATGATGATATGTCAAACAGTACGGAAAACTAATAAAAAATAAAGTTAATACAACTCACGCATAATCTGTGAAGAAACTCTATTGAAAAAATACCTGTAGATGGTATATAATAACCTGTTCCGCAGAGTGGTGTAGACACTGTATGCAACCGTACTATCATCAGCTGTCGGTTCTAATGTCCAAACAAAGCGTTCTAAAAAAGGCCTATTTGTATTTATATTTTTGGGTATTTCTATTCTCGAGTTTTGATTCATTCTTTTTAAAGATCCGTTGCTAATCATGAATTTTAGGCAACTTATCTGTGGGTTTTTGCTAGTTTTTCTAATGCACAAAGTTTGAAATTCTTCCCTTTCCTTAAAAGGCAATAAAATTGTCCGTTTATTTTTGTAGTTTTTTTTTTTTGATTTCAAATACTAAAATTAAAATAGAAATTACTTCATATTTCCAATATGCAAACATACACGCAGAAAAAAGATATGGTTACTACATGGTCACGGCAACAATAGTATGTTCTCTGCAATAAAAGTATGGTCGTCGCAACCATAGTATTGTTTTTTGAGTTTCATTTTGACAATAGTATGACTGCGACAACATTTATATTGATGAAATGTAACAATAGTATTATTGCCAAATTTAAAAATAAAAACTTGGTTGTCGCAACAATATAAATATGGTTGGTGGGACAAAAGTATTGTTTTCATGAGTTTTACGTTAACAATAATATATTTAAAGCAATCATACCGGCAAAATGGCATTTTTTAATTTGACAACGGTATTTTTACGAATCTTACGCAATAATAGTACTTTTAATGTAAATTATTTTTTTCCAAAACAAATTCCGGATTAGTATAACTGAAATATTTCTAATAAATGATTTTTTTACTGTTAAATAAATCACCCCTATCCTAAAAATTTTTGGGGATCATAGTATGGTTGTGTGTAAGTCATACTATGGTTGTGAGGATCATACTATGGTTGAGTGTGAATAATAATATGGTTGTGGGGACCATAGTATGGTTGTGTCTGAATAATTCTATTGTTTCGAGGACCATAATATTGTTGTGGGGATCATAGTATGGTTATGTGTGAACCATACTATTGTTGTGATGATAATAATATTGTTGTGCCACAACCATATAGCCAACAATAGTACGATGCTCTTCGAATATTGTTACCACAACCATACTTTTTTTCTGCGTGTACCAAAGTCATATTTTCAATTCTCTATTGCTCTCGTATTTACATAAAGTCATTAATGTAAATAAATATTGAAACCCGTTAACATTCAGTTACGGAAATGGCAATAAAAATCCCATCAAATTCGAATGCCTTTCGGACACATACCGTTTAAGCAGACAAAATCATTAATGAATCTCCCAAAACGCTTGTAAAAGTTTTGCGGCATTTTGCGTTTGATACTTCGTTCGACTCATCCATAAGACGCCCGAGTGTCTGGTGTGGCTGTTCACTTTGAGTTTTGTGTTATTTAAAATAACATAAAATCTGCCATAAATATGTTAACGGCAAATGTTAAATATTTATTCAATAGTTTCCGTTATGCCCTAGCACAGGGAGAGTGGGAAAAGGCCCGAAAGCCGCAAACATTGAAAAAAACTACATCTCTAACATTTTAAAGTTTTTGATGTAAAACGAAAAAAATACAACAAACAAACCATTAAACAAGCAATTAATAAACAATTACGATTCTCCGAATTTTTAATTTAGTTATAAACAATTGTGGACAGTGACTGGGGCAAATAAAAAAACGGCAAACTATTAACAAAAATCGACGATAGAATTTTAAATTGGATTTATTAATTTCAACTGTATTTGCTGGATTACAAATAATATTTAAAACTTATTTTGATTATTTATAAATTATTCAAGGCTTTATGGCTATTACAAACAACAACGAGTCACACCTAGGGTTTTTTTTCATTTTATTGTGTTACCTTTGTCGCGGTGAATTTAAATTCGTCGTAAAATGTTGACAAGAGATAAGCGACTCTTCCCTATAATCGTAATGAGGGTGGGAAAAAAATGTATTGCAGTCAAACAAAACTACAGTAAAACTACATATTGCTAAACATTTTCTGTAGATAACATCTTCAGAATGTGTATAAAAAAATCGCAGTTATTAACCCAGCAAACCATTCGGAGACCGATATAGCTATATAGTTAATTAAAAATAAATGAAAACGATATACATACAAGGGTATATCAATAATTTCGTGACTTTTAATATAAAAGACAGTTTTCTTTTGCAAAAAAAACTTTATTTTTCCACATAATCTCCTTAAAGCCCAATACACTTAGTCCAACTGGGATTCCCGTCATATATCACATATACAGACGGGCATACGATAAAGTACAACTTACGATAACAGCGATTTCAGATTTAACACAAACATATGAAATAAATATATTGCTATGTTTTCGAATCGTTATAAATTTTTGTGGTTATTATAAATAGTTTGTTCTTTTTGTTTATATTTATTATAAATTATATGCAAACAGAAATGTATATTTTTCCTCTTACATATATAAGTAGAACACAGTTTTTATCGTAAAGAATAATCGAAATAATGAAGCTTTTCTTTATATGTTCTATTACATTTACTTTATAAAATTGTTGAATTTATTTTATCATATTTATCTTAGAAAACTGTACAAATTCAAGATATATTCCGTTAACATACTTTTCTCGAGCGCCCGAGTTGGGCACATTGTATAATGAACACGATTTATACTATGCTATGGTTTATTGTAGTAAAAAGTTTTAAAAGAGTTTTCATTCAATAAAATATTTAAAAAAAAACACTTAATCCAACGTTTTTGTATCCATCCAAAAAATAAGATTTTTCGAGGTCCATAAACAATATTTTCATCGTTGGAGCTACAACTCTTTCCCCCGAGCCATTTCATTAGGTTTTGAAATAGTTACTAGGTGCTAAATCCAAAGAATATGGCAGATGAGGTACCAATTCGAAACCCAATTTATTCAATTTTGCCCTTGAGACTGCACACGCGTGCTACCGTGCATTTTCTTAATGGGGTCGTTTTTTTAAATCCTTGTTAAATCGGTCCAATAAGTTCGCATAATATTCGCCATTTATTGTTTTTTTTTTTCCTTTTGTAGGTAATCGACGTGGATTATCCCGCGTGCATCCCAAAAAACTGTTACCGTCACCTGATTGGCCGACAAAGTCACCTTGGCATTCTTTGGAGCAGTTTCACCCGGAGAAACACATTATTTAAACATCTACTTGTCTCCGTAATGTTGCAATGGATCCATGTTTCATCCACTGTTACAAAAAGCCGCCAAAACTCATTTGAATTGCTGTAAAACAACTCTAAACAATCCTTTGAAGTTGTCACACGATTACGTGTATGGTCAATTGAGAGCAAACGCGGCACCAATCTTGCAGACAGCTTTCTTAAACCCAACTGATCAGGTAAAATCAAAACCACTCTGCTATATGAAATGCGTATGGCATCACCAATCTCAACAAATCTCACGCACTTTTCCTCTTCGATCAACAATCTCAACAAATCTCACGCACTGTTCCTCTTCGATCGGCAAACACCATATTGTGGATGTTTTCGACATTTTCGGGTTTATTGACATCAATAGGCCGACCAGAACATTCAGCGTCATTTGCACTTGTGCGAACACAACGAAAGTCAGTAAACCAATTTTTTTGCTACTGAAATCAATGGTGCAGAGTCCCCAAATTATTTATCATACTTTTTCTTTAATTTTTTCTTTTATTGACGGTCTTTTTTCGCAGAAAATAATGTTTAAAAAGAACTCGAAATTCACTTTTTTCCATTTTTTACAAAAACCACGAGGTTCTATGTTTTGAACAGCTGTTAAACACAAACTAAATGACGGAACTCTCACAAAATTTGACAGTAGTCTATTAACACATGGTACTTGATGGAGCAGTGTTGCATTTCATATAAATACGAGAAAAGTAAAAAATTCACGGAATTATTGATATTCCCTCTTATCTTTAAGTGACTCTTATAACACATTACTCGTACGTAAAATGTATTCTTGTTAGACCATAACTAAATAATTTGCGGGATTTCATAGTTGGGCCCTTAAAGCTTTACTCTCGCATTAATAATTTATTGGCTGACGATTTCCGGTAGACAGTCATTTGTAAATTATGAAAAATCATTATGTGAATAAGGAAAAATTAGTTTTGTGCATAGTACAGCCGATTTTTAGATTATTGATAAACTTGGTGATGCCGATGATAGGTCAACTTGATAATCCATATTGGAAGGTGAGCAATAAGTTTCAATTTTAGTGACATCTGATACTAAAATTCGTTTTGACCCTATAAGAAACATAGGGCCTTAACAACATCGTCCAACCCGCGCTTGTCTGCTGCGTTACTTTTATGCTCCATGATTTTCTTTTGTTTCCATATTGAAATGTTTGCGCTCGGTGTACCTTGATCGGTCTTTTCTACGGCGGTATATACTCGTACGTGTCATAAAAGCAAAGAAAATGTGAGAGTTTTTAGAAAAATTTTGCCCCTTGGTTAACACACATGGAGCGTTTTTCAACTGTGCATCGGGATCATGCGACTTGACATTTCAAAATTATTTTCCTAGTATTTTTCTAAAATTACTAAATACTGGATATTACTAAATACCAAATAAGACTAAAGGTTTAAAAATATTCATAACTATTTTTCTCTTTCGAAGGTTAAATAGTAAATGTACAGCAAAGCATCGATATTATTGAATATTATTATTCTAGTATTTTTTTCTTTCTTTCATATTTTCAGGAATATGTTTCATACGTTTTATGAAGTACTAGTTTCATGTTTTATACGAAATGGCACTTATTTTTTCATGAAATAGCTTTATATTTTTCATGACATTTTTCATAATTTTATTACAATATTTCACAATAAACATGAAATTCTTTTATAAAAAATGTAAAATTTGTTTAGTTCATATGAAAATCTCGAAATCATCACGAAAATATGAAACATTTTCTTGAAATAGTTTTATCCATTTGTTTACATTTATTTGGTCTTTTTTCATTATTTTGAATTAAATAGTCTTTACTACGGTTCGAGACCAGTGTAGCTTCTTTTCAGAATTAACGTAAAAGAAATTGGTGAAATGCTTTAGCCATTTAGAAAATAATTATACACTTCTCAAATGAATGAGAATTACCCTTTTATTTATATTCGTTGAACTCTGCGTAGAACAATCAATAAAACACAATATCATTTCCACCACAGATGCAAGAGCACAAAGTATATTTTTGTATGCGCACATCCATCCATGTGTAAATACATATGGAAATCTATAAGAAAATGTTGTTAAAAACTTTGAACAATTTTGTTGTAATAGATTTTTATTCAAACTAAGAACATTTTCGAAAAACATATGAAGCAAAAATTACAAAATTTCGAACTTAAATTTTAGACATATAAGGCAAAATTGCGAAGTTTGTGAAAAGCCTGTTGCTTAATTCGTAAGAACATCGATACAAAATGTACGAAAATTTCCTCAATAATACGAAGAATGTACGAAGTAGATAATAAAAAGAATGTTTCGTAAATGGTACGAACATACTTTTCTCAGTATATCCTAAAATCAGCCTAAACCAATTTTTTTTTACTATATTATGGCACACAAGAGCCTTTTGATCTTTTCTTATCATACAATGATCTCACATGAGGTGTTCAAAGGAGGTGTTCTGCTTTCCGGAACCATATTTTATTATTCCTTTAACACATATCACATACAACTTATGCATGATATCAGCAATTATATATCTCCCACAACCATATTATGGTTCATTAACACAAACTTATCAGATTTTATTTTAAGAGTGAATTACCCCACAAGGTAATGAGATCAAGCTTGTTGTTGTTTGTCATATGCAAAAGGAAAAGTAAGTTAGAGAAGTTTAAGCGAACGCGTCACCGTCTGGCAGACGCACGTTTCGCCGTTGTTGTGAGACAGATCTTCGGTATCATACGAGTATATCGGGTGATCAATCCAAAAAAATACACAAATTCAAATCAAGTGTGGAATGTTTGCGTTTATTCCAAAGGACATTTCATGCCATTTATTTTTTGAATTTAATTTCCTTCAAATGCTGGCCGCAGGATGTCCATTCTGAGGGTGCAATTTTGGATGACTCGTTCGTGCACTGTGACCACTATGGCTTTAATGACTTGCATAATGTTGGCTTCCAAACCTGAATCGTAGCTGGTTTGTCAGCATAGACTTTTGACTTTATGTAGCACCTAAGAAAAAAGTCTAAAGGTGGGATATTAAACGATCTAGGCGGCTGCTCCTCAAAATTACCTCTCAATAGATCCATTGTTTGAGCAGTTATATAGCAAGTGGCACCGTCCTGTTGAAACCAAGTGCCGTCAAGATTACTGGCTTCAATTTCAGGTAGCATAAAGATCGATATAATGGCGCTATAGCGAGCACCATTCACGGTTAGGTTTCGGCCATCGTCATTTTAAAAAAAATTGGACTGATGATTCCACAGCCTATAAACCGCAACAAACCGTTGTTGCCATGACCATGTTTCAACCATAGTTGTGTCCTGTACTTCCTAAGAACATAGAATGAAAACTTTCGGGCCACTGACGATTCCACCAGCCCATAAACCGCAACAAACCGTTGTTGCCATGACCATGTTTCAACCATAGTTGTTTCCTGCACTTCCTAAGAACATAATATGACAACTTTCGCGCCACCTTGTATTTATAAATGTAAACGCCGCAGTTGCTTGTTACGTCCCTTTTTCGTATTCCTTTGCGGAAAATACAATTTTTTAACTTTAATCTTAGGAAACATAAGTAAAAACGATGTCAAATTTAAAACCTGTCCCCGCCCCTTTCAGTATCTGCCTTACTAGTGACCCACAGTGATCCTTAGTATTTTTTCGAGCAATGTCAAGGAAAAGCTTATAAAAATTTACCTTTAGGATATATTTAAAACGGCGACACCGTCTGCAATTTACTCACTAGTTTAAAATAGCCCACTCGTGATTGCCGACAGTAGCTACGTATGAGGTCTGATTGTGTAGTAGTGTGGGTCGATTTAGCAATCGATATTGTGCCATCGATTTTTCGATTTTTCTTTTGGCATGAGACAAAAAAGATCCACTATGACATTTAAAAAATACATTTTCGAGGCGCCTAAATTTTAAATTTTTTGACTTCCATCCTCCTTCCATCCATCATTCCATTTTTTTAACGGTTTCTTTAGGAGGTATTAAAAAATATGTTTTTTAAATATAACCTTTCGGAAGTGACATACGATAAATACATATGTGACGCGCAAAATAGAAAGGAACCTAAGGTTAAAACGCAGTTTTGTTCAGGAGATCCATTTTAAAGATTAGGTCCCTTTCTATTTGCGCTTAGAATAGTCGACTTCACTTTCATAAAACGCGCATATCTCTGGGAGGGAACACTTTTGGGGCATGGGGATCGGTCTCATTCGATGCTCAGATGTTGTCCACATCAAAAAAAGAAAAAAATCTATGCGCTGTCACATACTCGTATTTACATTGCCAAATACAATATAACATATGAGCACGCCTTATTGTCTAGCTTTGTACAGATGAGATTCGATCTTGATCACCATTGATACATAACACCTCGTATAGTTCATAAAAATTTACCAGTGTTAGTTGTTAGTTGTAGCCATAACCAGTTGATGTTGTTTGGCTTATGTTACTACTTTTGATTTTTTCAAAGAATCGAGACGAACCCGAAGTTGCTGCTGACTAGCATTGATATTGTCAAAGCTGGTAGTTGCAAATAACGATTATGTGCTTCAGAATCCAAAATATCCCTCTATCCTAAGCGTTCAATATTATTTTCAAATGAAATCATATTAAAATAAAAAGTTTACTGGGCATGTTGTGAGCGTTATTTTACAATCAAATCTCATAAAGTCATAAAGTTTCCGTCACATTTATCGAATCTCTATCTGAAGTATGTTTCCTCGTTCATGACCCATCTGATAAATAATTATCTCATTATCACACCTTTTGCGATAATATCATTAAGAGGAAACAAGGTTCGACCAGCACCGCCAAATCCCTTATCGCACTTTTGTTATGATAAAACCTACAAGACAACATAAAATAAGTAAATACGGAGCATATCACGACCCTAATAAAAAAAATCTCAGGCAAATACTGTAGAGACTTAAACTCAATTTTTTTTATTGTAAATCAAATGCAAACAAATTCCATCAGCAACGACGACAAACAGAAATTCTCGAATTTGAACAAATATTTACAATTTATGCATGTTGTCGTACTCGTGTGGTGGAAGTATGGATGGATGAATATTTGCCTTGTTATTTTCCAATACTTTGTTGTGTCAAATGTCACTTTTGGAGTGTTGCGTTATTGCTAATGTTGGTGTTGTTGTTGTCTATTGTCAGTTTTTTTTTAAAATAACAATGTATTCATCTTAAATGTCAAAATATTTCGAGCTTGTTGTGTTTTCAGAAACAAATGCAAAAATTCTGCACAAAAAAAATTTCGTAATTTTGCGGTATCAAAATGCATGCTTTCAGTCGCTGGCAGCATGTTGTTAGCGATAAATATTTGCAACTAACAGCAGGAGATTTATTTGTTTCGATATTTACGAAAAAACCATAATCGAGAATATGACAGATATGAAGCATAAAATATGTGAAAATATTATGTGAGGATGGAAAATATGCTGGGAAAGCGTACAGTTTTAACCACATCGTGGCGAGAGGTATTAAAACTAAGCATTGGTATTTGTAACTGAAATAACTTCAAACAGTGAGGTAATACATAGTTGAAAAAGTCGAATCATAAAAATAATGAAAATCATAAAGATCGCCTTGGAAACTGTTCTCAAATCAATGAACTAAAATTAGACTATTTCGATTCTTATTGGCTTTAAGATTAAAATCGGTAATTAATGTAATTTTTAGGGAAGCTTTAACGTGGCTTAAACACTAAACAGTTGCTGAAGATTTCTGACATGAAAAGCTCGGTTCTGAAAAATTCTTGTTATTTCCCCTTTCTTCGAATCCGTGAATACTTTTGTGATAGTCGCTTACAACTATCACCACACCAAGGCAAATCTTTTGAATTCACCACAAAAAAATAGGCACACTACGAAGGTGGGTTCAAGGAAGTTACTATCTATCCATCCGTGTGCTCTAAGGTAAAAAAGATATAAGATTCGACACATTTTCTGTTTTACTAGCAACTTTTTTTTTGTTTTTTAAAAGCAATCTTTTATAAGCCATCTGTCAAAATTTCCGAAATATTTAATGATTATTTTCTTTGTTACAGGTGATTGAAGTAAACAAGTTTTATAATTTTTGAAATGTAAAATAAAGAGTTTCGTGCGGTAATTAAACACTTTTATATGAATGGTTATACGCCACAATTAATCAAAGATGAATTGTATTCTGTTCATGGTGATAATGCACCATCATACTCCACCGTTAGATCCTGGGTTCAACAATTTAAAATGGGTCGTTCAAGTACGGAAGATGAACAACGCTCTGGAAGATCGAAAACTGCTACTACTATTGAAAACATTAGAAAAATATTTAATGAAGGACTAAAGATAGACGAATAAAGCTCAGAGAACTTGCTGATATTGTTAAAATACACGAAAAACAAGTTTGGAGTATTTTATATGATGAACTCCACATGAAAAAGCTATCCGCAAGATGGGTGCCGCGTTTGTTGACTTTGCACCAAAAAATCGTCCTTTGGACCAATTCCGAGGAGCTTTTAGCGATTTATCAGCGTAATCCAATAGAGTTCTTTTGCCGATTCATAACTGTTGATGAAACATGGATCCATCACTACATCCCAGAATGCAAAGAACAGTCAAAACAATAGATAGAAGCTGGTAAAAGTGGTCCCAAGAAGGCGAAAACTGTTAAGTCAGCAGGAAAAGTAATGGCCACAGTATTTTGGGATGCAAGGGGTATAATATTTATTGATTATCTTGAGAAAGGAAAAACTATAAAAAGTGAATATTATTGTGCATTATTGGATCGGTTGAGTGAAGAAATCAAGATAAAACGACCACATTTAGAAAAAAAGTTCTTTTTCATCAAGATAATGCTCCTTCACACACTGCATTTTTAACTCAACAAAAACTGACCGAATTACGATTTGAAATTGCTCCGCATCCCCCGTATAGTCCAGATTTAGCTCTTTCTGATTATTTCTTGTTTCCAAATTTAAAAATATTTCTCGGTGGCAAAAAATTTTCGTCCAATAGCGAGGTTATTGCTGAAACTGAGGCATATTTTGAAGGTCTTGAAAAATCTTATTTTTCGGATGGAATTAAAAAACTTGAAAACGTTTGATGAAGTGTATTGAGTTGGAAGGAGATTAATTTGAAAAATAAATAATAATAATTCAAAAAAACGGTTCTTTTTATGTTAGGCCAGTTACTTTTGCGGTCGCCCTAGTATATCTCTCTCTTGTAGGTTCTCTGAAATTATGCTCTAGTTTAGAAGACGAAGCCTTAACGTCTGAAACGACCGCGTTATAGCGCTACTGGAAAAATTCCCCTTGATCTGCATAGTTTTTTTCTTTATTTTTGTACTGCAACTAGTTAAAAATTAAACTAACAAGCAATTTTGTTTATTTTAAGATACGTATGTATAGAACGGGTTGTCCAATAGGGTTATAACATTTCGTATCTTTATGTCAAAGCACCCTCCAACCTTTTTAGTGATCTTTTAGTGTCAAGACGTCAGTCGAACCTCTTCATCGTGGTAAAGATTAATTACGAGCAACGTTTGGAAGTCCTTAAAAATTACAACCGAAATTCTGAGTCGGTGGTCGCAACCTTAAGAGCGCTTACTCAAATTTTGGACGGCAATAATCGTCCCACACGACAGGCTGTAAGTGCTACAGTGGATAAATTTGGATCCAAATTTTCACTTTTGTACGTTCCGGTGCCAAAGGGACGTCGTACCAAAGTAACGAAAATATCGCGGTCGAAAGTGTATTCGTTCAAAATGAGCCAAATCAGTCGATTTCTCGTCGTTTTCAGGAGTTGGGCATCTCTCACACCGCACTGTGGCGTATTTCGCGAAAATATCTTGGCCTTCATCCTTATAAGATCAAACGGACTCAAGAACTTAAGTCGATAGGGCTCTAGCAAAGTTTTACGAAAATCCAGAATTTCATCGAAAAATCATCTACAGCGAGGAAGCTCACTTCTGGCTAAGTGGTTATGTCAATAAACAAAATACTCGTATGCATTACGTATTGAACAGCAACAAACCCACATGCGCTTCAAGAGGTACAATTGCACCAGCAAAAAATTACTGTGTGATTGGTCCGTATTTTTTCGTCGATGAAACCAATCGTCATGTTACCGTCTATGGAGAGCGCTATTGTGCCTTGTTAGAAAATTATTTTTGGCCGGATTTGGATAAGCTTGACATCGCCGATATGTGGTTTCAACAATACGGTGCCTCTAGCCACACAGCACGCGTTAAAATCGATTTGCCTTTCAAATTCGGTTAACGTGTTATCTCGAAAAATGGTCCGGACGAATGGCCACCTTGTTCATGCGACTTAACGCCATTGGATTTCTTTGGGGCTTCTTATGGGGCCACATCAAGTCATTGGTCTATGCCAACAAGCCAACTCTAGACGAGCTCACAGACAACATATATCTCGAAATTGCCTACGTTCTGGTCGAAATGTGTGCAAGAGTGGTGGAAACTTGGGCCCAAAGAATAGATCGCTGTATACGGGATCGTGGTGGTCATATGACCGAAATCGAATTTCATTCTTAAAATGTAATATTTTCACTAAACCTGAAAGAAATTTGAACTCTTTATCCTAAATATTCTGTGTTTTATTAATATATAAAATTGATATGTCCGTAATAGAAAAACCTGTACGCGTATGACATTACATTTTAGTTAACTAGGCTGATTAAAGTAGTTATTACTACTGTTAATCGCTGGTACCAACAAAAAGTTTTCAGAGAATTATCTTAACATTTTTCATTGTGCAGGATCTATAACAATTGTGTGTAAAACAAACTATCGACCAAATTCCCGCCTCTGGTTCGGTGGCATACCTGATATCCGATGGTCCACATTTGCAATGACTTTGAGACTAATTGTGGTTCTATATCGTTATTGTGCCGAATCATCTCATATTTTAGCTCTTGACTTGTTCTTAGCTTATTGACAAACAGTTTTTCTCTTAAATATCCCCAAAAAAAGTAGTCGAACGGTATCAAATCACATGATTGTGGCGGCCAATTAAAATTGCCCTGACGTGAGATAACACGGTCATTGATCGCGCGAGAGAGCCATTGTTTCGTTGGTTGTGTGGCAGGTCAATCCTTCTGGAATCACATATCGTCCAGGTCCATATCTCATTTTCTGGCCTCAAGAAGTCTGTTATTATCTCGCAATAGGGAATACCATTCATGGTGACTGACTGGCCAACCTCATTTACGAATTATCTCGCGATAGCGAATACCGTTCATGGTAACTGGCTGGCCAACCTCATTGACGAAGAAGTAAAGCCCGACGACAGAACGAACTGGGAGAGCATACACAGGTGTTTTCACATTTCCTACAGACCGGGTTTGCTGAAATTTTCGCACAACTGATTTTAACAATCTTAACGAGCAGCTCAATTGTGAACCTATCCACGGTTAAACTTGTCGAACAATGAAACAAATAAATGTCAAATTTAATTGGACAAAAAATTTGACGTTGAGGTGTGAATCACAATTTACATCGTGCATTATGGTTGGGCAAACCTTTACAAAGACTCCATAAGATGTTGGAATAAATTCAACGAAATGATGGGTAAAATATGAAATATTTTGTTTTAATTCATAACACCAAACTGACTAAACAGCTTAGTCTAACCAACATTTACATTACAATATATCTTGTTCACTTTTTTAATTTTAAAAAATGATCTAGGATTAGGATATATAAATATATTCAATCAAGAGTGTTATTAACACATTCTTCGGAATACTTGGCAACAGAGTAAAAGGCAAAATAAAGCCCTTCATTGTTGCCAAGCATCATGATACGAGTACTTCCTCTCGAAATCTTTTCACACAACCCAGCTCCCGTTGAATTGGACAAGGTCTTGGAATGTACATCACAGCCCAAGAGTACATTTCATGTCAACAAGCAATTATAAATAAAACGTACAAATCATATTTATTACATTCTCTTTAAACTGTAACAATTTTAATTATTTTCCAAAATTGTTCATTTAAAAAAAAAATTAAATGAAAACAGTTTCCACAGTTCGACCACGCCAAGCAGGCAACACTTGCTCACAAACAAAGCCGCCGCTATGGAAACATCTCTCAACTCTTAGCATTTCCCTTTGGAACTGTCATGAAATGACAATGACGGCCACGACGTTAACGATGTCAAATATTAACTATTCCAAACTTGATAATGACAACAAACAAATTATGAATAATGATGATAATTATGTAGTACTCGCATGTAGAAGAAAGAGTCAAATAAATACTTATAGATAAGAAGTAAATAGTACAGCCGTACGAAATGACAACCGACAAACACGGCACGACGGAAAAGAAATGGAAACGGCTTGCGGTGTCAAAAAGGGGTTAGAAAGATACAAGCCTGTGGAACCAGTGCGCGGTCTGACTTACACACACGCTTCAAAGTCATATTTTAAAAATATCGCACTGGAGAAGGAGATACTCCATCGGTTGGTTGGCCAACAGCTCACCTCAATCACTCTTAGGGAAAATGCAACAGGTTGAATGAATGAACGACTGTTTGACTGACTGAGTGAACGTTGCGTTGTATAGGTTGCTGTGGTTGATGTCGTTGCCGATGTTGCTGCAACCAAACGGAAATAAACAATAAAACCCAAATTAGTGTGTTTAGATGTGTGAAATGTGACAACATGCATACATACAAAACACTCACCACACTTACACACACATACCCACTTATATTCCCATTTATTCTCCATACATAAACGAAACCATACATTCGTCAATAATGAAGGTATTCACGGTGGTGGCAGAACTTTCTGTAACATGAGTTTGAAAAAATAATATCAAGAGTTTATTAACAAATTTTAAATTCTACAGCGCCAAGTTGAGAAATCCTGAAAAAATTCATTCGCTTTCATAGACATGTTTTGCTCCAAGTTGCTTACATTCCTAGATATATGTAATAAATAAGGAGACCTTCGTTCTAACACCTCTACTTAAGTGTCTAGACCCCAAAATATATCAAAATCTTAAAATAATGCTTCTGAGTTGCCATATTTACAGCGTTGCTAATTTGAAATTGATCCCGATAGGTTTTGCGGTTTTCGGCATTAACATTTTAAATGTTGGTCTCAAGCTCCTCCAAAGTTGTGGTACGAGTATTTGCAATTGATCCTTATAGATTTTGCGGTTTTTGGCATTTGCATTTCAAATGTTGGTCTCAAGCTCGCCCAAAGGTGTGGGGGGTGTGGGTTTCTGAGCGCAGACTTTGGACTTGACGTCACTGCAAGAAAAACAAAATAGGATTGTCGAGTCCCATGAGCACGGCGGGCAATTTATGAACGCTCTTAGTAAAATGATACAGTAGCCAAGTAGGTCCATCACAAAGTTAAGCGATACGTAAATTATGTGGTAAAAATTAGCAATATTGATAATAGGCTTGTTCTTTTGGGGCATATAGCAATATTGATAATAGGCTTGTTCTTTTTGGGGCATATAGCTTAGTCAGCTAGTTAGTTTGCAATATGGTTATAAATGTGGCACCATTAAATAAAATTGAGAACATTCTGGCTACATTGTGTCTTCTTCTCCACTGAGAAAAAGTAGAAAAATAACCTTATACGAGTATAAGGTTAACTTAACCATAAATAAACATTTGGAGTCTACGTTATATACGGTTAATTTGAACATTTTGTTGTTGACTAGCATTTAACAATAATAATAGTCAATTTAACTATTCTATGGTTGAATTTTTTTAACCATGAAAATTGTTAATTTTAGAATAATAATAGTTGTTTTAACAATGCATTGTTGAGTTTTTTAACCATTAAAATTGTTATTATTAAAATAATTATTGTTGTTTTAACAATGCATTGCTTTAAACCATGAAAATTGTTAATATTAAAATTTCATAGTAAATTTATTGAAACAATATATGTTCAATTTAACAATCAAATTGTTAATATTATTAAATATGGAGATTGCTATAGAAATCATTTTTTTACCAGAAATAAAGTGACTGTTACAATTTTTAATATTTAATTAACCAACTAATTATATTATTGTTTTGTTTACATTTGTTCGGTCTTTTTTCATTATTATGACTGGTACAGTTTATATTCTGGTTCGAGACCTTTTTGTTGTTTCTTTTTCCTGTTCAACTAAAAAAATTGTGAAATATATTGGCTTGTTGCCAGTCAGACTGTAAACCCACCAAGGTTCTTCTTCAGCAGTCTTTGGCAACGATTACTTCGGCTACGATTACTTCCCATTATATTTAATGAGAGTTACCCTTTGCTTATAGTCTTCGAAATGTGCGAAAAGCAATCTTCATAGATCGTACAGCTAGGATTTTCATTTGGTGGTGGATTTTTAAAAGAGCGACATAAATTGTACTATGAACTTTCTCACAATTACAAATTTCAGAGCAGAGTGGGTGGATAAGACAGTCGCAATCGTTGCAACTTCGCGTAACATAATTCTGAACTTCGTATAACACAAAGCAAACAAAAACTTCGATTCAACAGAGCCGAATGATCTTTAAATTTTTGTTTATGTCGCACAATTTTCTGGCTCTCTCTTGAAAAAACCAACCATATAAAATGTTAAATCAACTATTTTTTATATATATTTGACCTTATATAACGTTATATTTGATTAGTTATCCAACACATACCATGAAAAATTTAACCAGACACATGGTTAAAATTCATTGTATTTTCGGCTCAGTGTAGATGGTTATCAATGCATTTAAATGAAGCAATGAAGATACTTTAATTTAGAGGGACCAGGAACAGGGTCATACGTCCACATTAATGGTCAAATTAATAGACTGATCGTTATAAAGTTTTAACAAAGTGAAATAAGTAATTGGCATATTATCATAAGCTGTATTGTAAAAAAAGAGGCCGTGGTTCCTGGAAAGTGTTTATCTCGTAAACTAACACGAATATGACGCTAGAATTTGGAACATACAGGGTGGAGCCCTGTAATTTGCTTATTTTCGTAATGAAATAAAAAAATTATGAACCATAGAAAAATTTATGTTAATTTTAATTATATTGAACAGTAAAATAATTTTTTAATTACGTGGTTTTAAGTAGTGTAGCTGGCAAATGTCGACCTTAGCTATCCACACACAGCTGCATACGTTTTCTGAAGTTTTCATGAACTCTAAGAAGCATGTCGTTAATTTTATTGTTAATTAGGCCTTCCAAGGTGTTGGAACGGTTGATATACACCTTCGATTTCAGGTAACCCCAAAGGCAAAAATCGCTTCGGGCTAAGTCTGGTGAGCGTGTAGGCCAGTTCACATCACCTCTCAAAGTTATAAGCCGTCCAGGAAACATCTGCTCTTAAACAATTTAACATGAACCTCGTTACCCTCGCTGTGTGTGCAGTGGCACCATCCTTTTGGAACCATGTATCCTCTAATTGGATTGCCCCAAGAGCCGGCTGAAAAAAATCCTGTATCATAGTCAAGTACCGTTCGGAATTCACAGTTACGGCAGGACGGTTTTCCTGGAAAAAGTAAGGGCCAATGATGCCTACTCGTGATATGGCGCACCACACAATGACGCTGTCCGAATGCAGAGGTCTCTTTTGAAGTTCTATGGGGTTTGTTTCACTCCAGTACCGCATATTTTGTTTGTTTACACACCCACTGAGGTGAAAATGTGCCTCATCAGACGATAACACTATTGCGTCACGGGGTATATAAGTAGTTGCAAGAATGTCTTCTACAAGAGGTCCGCCGTGTCAAATAGTCCCGTGCTGACAATTGTTGGACCACGCACATTTTATACTGGTAAATATTCAGTTCATCATGAAGAATCCGGTGAAGAGAACGTCTGGAAATGACCAGAGCAAGTGATTGCTTACGAGCAGAACGTTTCGGAGATTACAGTACTGTTGCTCTGACTCTATCGATGTTTTGTGGTGTTGTAATCCTTCATTCACATGACACATTCCCTGCTGTTCTTAATGAAGTTACCCAATTTACAATTAATTGCCGTCCAAGAAAACCTCCACGTGGAAGTACAGCGAATCGTATACGAAAAGCACGCTGCACTGCAATTATCGAGTGCGCATTTGGAAAATACGCTTCAATACAAAGTGGCCTATCCTCACGTGTCCAATGCATGATGGCAACTGAAAGGCAGAGGGGTATAAATCTCCCGTCAGCCACTATAAGCCACGCGCAGTCTCCACTCTCTGCGAGCAACAGTGCCGCCACAGCCTGGAGGAGGTTAAATGAGCCTCGACCCGGCCGAACTTAATTTGTCCACACGTTATTACTGATCCAGTTTCTTCACATTTCTATACCAATAATTAAATGTTGACTCAAATAGTTTGCATTTTATGCATTATTTAACTGTGTATCGCACTATGACTAAATTTGCCAAGACCTTAAGAAAGTATCATCTCCAGGAAATTGAACATTTAAAACCCTTAGGCTCTCCATCGTCCATACACGAAAAAACGCAAAAAAATCCCGTTTTTGGGCCGCAAGCAAATTTTGCTACGAATCCAAATGTAAAGTAATTTGAAAGTTTTGGCTTAGATAAGGGATGAACGCATGGGCCGAAGGAGCCCATAACGAACCTTTTTTGCACTTTAGTAGCGAAGGGACG
This sequence comes from Hydrotaea diabolus, assembly GCA_963513945.1. Taxonomy (NCBI): domain Eukaryota; kingdom Metazoa; phylum Arthropoda; class Insecta; order Diptera; family Muscidae; genus Hydrotaea; species Hydrotaea diabolus. Next base: position 120,544,033 of record OY740720.1, read on the forward strand.
AGATTGCTATTTGCTCTTTATAAAGAGAATATCCATCATATTAGTCTTCAGTCTTTGTGGGAGTGGCTTATATTCTCCTGTAATGTCAGTTTTGAAAAAATTAACCCTGAAGAATCATATGCCAAGGCTCGTATCATATTTACGGTGGGATCGCCAATGCTTCTGCCTAAATTTGAAAAAATTGCTTTAATAAATCTATAATTTTTTTGTGGTATTTTTACCTGGTCGAATCGAAGAGTGTTGTTTAGTAACAGTATCGAAATTTAAAAAATAGTCATAATGCAAATGGTGAACTTGTAGGGGAGCTGGGACTTTTCGAGCCTCCCTTATGAGTTGAACAAATTGAGACGGCAAGTTTATTTGCTGATTTTTCATTCTTCTCTCTATAAGGGAATGGGTTGTGTCACATTCCATTTGTGTATGACCACTAACTAATAATTTTTGTTCAATCGAAATATTGGTTTCCTTACAAAATTCCAGCAACGCATTCGACAAGGTTACATTGCGATTTTGGTATAAACATCCGTCTGAGTAAATAATTATATGGTGTATTTCTGGCGATCGGGCATGGAAATTCTTTAAGTGCTTAATAACGCATGTAGTAAAAACTGAAGATACTAACCTACATCTGTTTCATCCCAAACATAATTGTCCGAATCATAGGTAACAACATTGTAGGTTGTGAAATTATGTAGTTGCAGTTTCATACCAAACATTTTTCGCATTTAGTTGAGGGACTAACTTTACTGCTTGGACATCCATACATGCGCCTGCGCAGATTTGTCAGGACCGTCTTGCGTACCGTGTTTACCGCCACCGGCAATCCAATATCGAACCATCTTTTCTTTGATTCCCAATGTAGAAAAAAAAAATTGGCGGCCCACTTGTAATGTTATTGAATCGTGTCTCAAAAAATATTTTGTTGTTTGACTCCGCCTTGAAGTTTCAGTTAAACTATGTTTTGTCTCCGAGATATTTGTTAGACCTGTGACATACTACCATTTTTGTTTCCAAGTCATCTTCCAAAACAAATCAAAGATTTCATTTCGGGTTTGCTGGTTAAACGATGAACAATGTCTGAGCGCACTTTTTTTTGCAAAACTGTGATAAACATGCCTTTCCTAGTTGCCGAGGAGGCTTCAAACAAATTTCTTTACTCGATATTCCCGAATATTGTGTACCATCCATTCTATTTTTTCTATTTGGGTTTGCTCTCCAATCCGATTTGTTTGCTATATTCTTTCTCTTTCGAATATCACCTCCATTCCCCGCACTAGAGTCAAAATTATCACTTTCACTATTCATGTTATTTAAACTTTTAATAAAGAAATTTTCAAAGACAACTGTATTTGATCAAAATCTTCAAACGTTTTGAGCGGCACTTCTTCATACAAATACTATTTTTCTACTTTGGGAAAGTCCCGTTTACAGTGACAGTGTTATCAATACTGAAAATTTTGCATATATGCATATACGTTTTTCATTTGTGAAATTAAACATTACACAAAACCAAAAAAACGGGCTTTTTTCTTTCAACTTATTTTGGATTTTGATTATAACTTATTTTGGATAAAAAAATCGAGTTACACCCTTTCTTAAGCCATCAATAAGGTTCAGCCTGACATAATAGCTCAATATAAGTTTAATTGCTCGTATGATTTCTAAGGAAAAGATAGTGAATACCCTTAATATCCATTTACCGCAACTTTTGTTCTACCCGCAGAGTTTGCAGCAGCAAAGCAAAAGCTTTTATGTAAACACAGCCTGAAATTACGGCTAAGTAATGCAACGTAATATCTCTTTAACAGGAAAACCCACAGAATTCTACGTGCTTTGGTTAAACTTCTTCTGGTGGAAGACGACGCTGGCACAAAACACAAGACATTTTCAAGTGAATCCCATATAAACTAACACACTCGTACTATCACAAGTGTAAAACCCATACAACATTTTTCCTTAATATTCAGTAATGTTTTGAAAATTGATTAGAAATTGTTTTGGCTGATGGCGGTGGTGGTGGTGGTTTGGCTTTCAGCAGCAGAGTATTGAACGCCAAATACAAAAAACCACTAAATTTATTTTTTCACAATAACAAGAGGCGAAAAGCAGCAAACTCAGGCAAACGTACAAATTATTTACAATGTGTGTGGTTTTTAATGAATTTCCGTTCCGAAAACATTTACTGGCCGGACTCGGTTTTCAAATAATTTTAAAATTCCAAGAAGTTGTCGTCGCGCGTCGTACAGCACATTACTCATTATTCAGTATTTAGGAAACGTTTGAAAACGTTTCAGTTTCGTCTTAACGTACCTATCTGTAAATAATAATTCAATTTATTTTTATAGGGGCTTCCTCTTCAAAAAAAATCTGGAAATGAAAATCACAGCCACGATGTAAATGAATGACTCTATTGCTTACAAATGTCTTTTACAACACAGTTAGTTTCTGTGGAAAATAGCAGCCCATAAATTAATGTGTAATTTATTTATGAATTTAAATCAATATTTCGCTGCTTGCTGCTCATTAAATAATAAAGGCGTGAAAATATTGTGTGTTAAACGGAAACTCCAAATGAAATCTATACAATTTCCGCTCGCATGAAGACGAAGCGAAACATGGCCATGTAAAGTTTCATCTCCGGTGTTTGCTACCATTTCAGTTCATTTGAATTGTGCGAACAGACATTGTGGCGCTGGACATGTTGGCTTCCGTTCTTTTCCATGGAATTTCGATTCATTTAAGATGGTATTTTTTTCCACACGTCCGACTGTCCGCCCGTCTGTCCATCCTTCGTTATTTATTTATTTGGGTTAATTTGTATAAATGTTTTCTTTCAGCGTTTTAATTGGATTTTGTCCAAAATCAGATATAAAGAGAGTCAAAATATTGATTTTCTACTATGTGTGTGAAATTCCGGCATATCATTGATCCATCTTCATTTGTTGATTCATAATTATACGAATTTTTTGTGGATATCTGTTAGTTTAGTTTGCTTCTTTCCGGAAATAATTTGTGCTGGATTTCCGTTGGCAATTTGTTTTTTTTTATAATTGGTGTACGAGTATACGAACGATGTTAGGGAGCATGTATGGCTTTTCGAAAGCTCTTAATCCTCAAAATATTTATTGCAAAATAGGAAACAATTAGACTGCGGTATATGTAACTGCTCCCAGAAAATCAAGAGCAGGGGAATGGGCCTTCCACAATTGTAATTCTAAATAACAATTTAAATTCAGATCGGTAGAGTAAATAATAAATTAAATTTGTTATCCCCTTTGAACTACCGCAAAATATCGAACTGGTGACCTTAAAAGTGTACATATTATAGATCGTCGTAATATTCTCAGTCTACTGTACTTACATACTGACATTTCTCTTTGTTTTCTGGATGGTGAAAAGATTTAAAATCCATTTCGCCAACATATGTACGTGGGCTGGGTGCAATTTTTTTTCGCAGTGTTTTAACACATTAATTTTCACAGGGCTGATTTTTGCGTTCCTGGGTACAACACCCTATCCCTTTTTATTTCTCACAGAGTACTTGTGGTATATGTACGTAAAGACATAGTGTTTCAGAGCCAACAACACATGTGCTCACAAGATCCATAATTTAACTCCCTTTGCGTTAAATTCAGGATTGGAATACACGTACTTCATTTTGGGTTTATTTATAAAGGGCGATCCATCCAGGGCATTTTTTTTTTTTTTATATAAGCTTTATTTGAATTATTGAATCTGCTCCAAAGGAGCCTAACAATAAGTATACGAATCTTAAGTATAATTCAATAATGAATCCTAGTATGGATTTCTTGTAATGTGGGTCTCTGCTAATTGGCAGGAATTTTAATTAATTTGGTCAAAATAGTATATAACTGGTATGGATCACACGTGAGGATTTTAAACCTGGTTTGGCTTAAACCTCGTGATAAAGGTCCAGAGGACCCTTACAGTCATTTACTGAGTGTTCGCGATATTATGTAGAGTGAAGAACTCTAGTTATGTATGTATAACGGATAACTCTAGAATAGCAGAGTGGACGACGTAATTTGGGTTTTGTAGGTTTTTCGCGTTGACTGTTTTAAGGATCACGTATGAGAGCATTTAAGCCACGTGCCGTAGAATGAAGGATTCTACACAGTCTTTTTTGATTGTTCGTCCGCGATTGATATTGACTGTTTTAAAGATCACGTATAAGAGCGTTTAAGCCACGTGACGTAGAAAAGGATTCTACACAGTCTTTCGGGCGCGTGTGTTCGCGATTACTGTTACGGATGAAGATTAGAAAACACGGCGTTCGTTTCTCCGAAGTCTTAAAGATCTGGGACTGCACAATAATTGTCTAGCAAGTATGTTATCATGACGTTCGAGCTTCTCTTTGTGCTTTATATTGATTTTTTGAATTGCCTCTTTAACGAGAGGTATTTTCAAGTCTCGGTGGATATTTTCATTCCTCATATACCAAGGGGCACCGGTAATAAGCCGCAATGTCTTCGATTGGACTCTTTGGATTTTGTCGAGATTGCTCGAGCTTGCTTTGCCCCATAGCTGGGCACCGTATAACCAGATAGGTTTGATTGCACTGTTGTATAGCAGGACCTTATATTCAAGACTTAGTTTTGAGTTCGCGTTTAGGAGCCAGTGAAGTTGATGGACCTTAAGTTTCAGTTGAGTTTTCTTGGCTTCGATATGACTTCTCCAGGTGAGTCGGCGATCCAGGTGGATTCCAAGGTATGAAACATGATCAGATTGAGAAAAAGGGATATTGTTTAATTTCAATGTCGGACAAGTGCTAAAATTCAGTGTGAAAGTTACCTGTGTGCATTTAGCCTCATTGACTTTTATTCTCCAGTCAGAGAGCCAATATTCTACTCGTCTGAGATGTACACCTAGATTCATAGATGCAATATCCTGCTTTTTATGTGTGGCCATTATAGCGGTATCATCGGCAAAAGTGGATGTTAGCACGTTTGGGCTGGTAGGAATATCTGCGGTAAACAGAATGTAAAGGATAGGCCCCATGACGCTTCCCTGGGGAACACCTGCTAGTATTTCGCGGTCATCGGTGACGTGTTGTCCACATTTGACTCTGAATCTGCGGTTTTCTAAGTAAGACTCAAGAATTCGATGCGTATTTGCCGGTAAGTATTTGCAAATTTTGTAGGTCAAGCCAAAGTGCCAGACTTTGTCAAATGCTTGAGCAACATCCAGGAATACTGCGCAGCAATATTCTCGCCGTTCAAATGATTTTTCAATTGCTTGGGTCAGACGGTTTACTTGTTCGATAGTGCTGTGACCTTCGCGAAACCCAAACTGATGGTCTGGTATTATGTTATTTGACACGAGAAACGGTTTTATTTTCGATAAAAGAACTTTTTCAAATAGTTTGGATAAGCAGGGAAGCAAACTGATCGGCCTGTACGAGGAAGGTATTGATTTGTCCTTTCCTGGCTTTAAAATCATTTGAATCAGAGAAATTTTCCACACTTTAGGAAAGTACCCATGTCTCAAAATAGAGTTAAATAATTTTGCCAGGAACTTCACAGCAATATAGGGAAGTTCCAAGATCATTTTAGGCGTGATAAGATCATATCCAGGTGCTTTACCTGGATTCACGGTTTCTTTAATGACATTCAGAACTTCATTTGCGTTAGTAAACAATGGAATTACGGCAGACATTTTATCAACAGGTGGAAGGATGTCGCTACTTGCAGGATTTGGGCGAAATACCTGTGATAGATGGTTTGCAAAAACATTGGCCTTTTCCTCTTCTGATATTGCCCACTTGCCATTTGCGTCGCGTATTGGAAATTGCGTTTCGGTGGGCATACTAGTATTTCTTAATGTTTTCCATAATGAGAATTTGGTTGAAGCAGTCGGAGTTAAACTTGCAATGAAACTAGCCTGCTGTCTACTGTCTTCTTTTCTAAGTGCGCTTTGCAACCTTTTAGTAGCTTCAGTCAGTCTTAGTCGTGCCGCTGGTGACCTATTTCGCTGCCATTCGCGACGGAACCTCCTTTTTTCACTTACAAGGTGCTCTATTTCCCGGTTAGTGTAAGTATTCAAACTATTTGTCGCTTTTATTTGTCTGTGTGTAGCGTGAATGGCCGCCTGTTCCAGGATTACGTTCAAGTTGGATACGTTGTTATCGATCTCATCCGCGTTAGAAATTAGATGATTCGAATCTAAATGACTACTAATGTACTTCCTGTATTTTAACCAGTTAGTTTTGTATGAAGTAAGCCTTAGTGGGTCATCTACAAGTACTGTCTTCCCGTGAAGAAGAAATATAACTGGCGAGTGGTCTGACGATAAGTCAGTACAGGTACTAGCAGATAAGTTAGATTTACTAACTCCTCTTATTATACCGAAGTCTATCAAGTCAGGCTTTTTGTTAATATCAGAAGGCCAATATGTAGGTTGACTGGGAGATATAAAGTCCAATTTATTTTGACGTCGCATTAGACATTTATACAGCTGGTTTCCCCTAGGGTTTGCTAAACGGGATCCCCAGTGCGTATGTTTGGCATTGTAGTCACCAGCAGCAATAAAGTTGTGTCCGAGACCATTGAAGAAGTTCAGAAGTATATCTTCTGATATCGCGAACCGCGGGGGGAAATATATTGCTGAAATGGTAAGAAAACTACCTTGAATCTGGATACGAATTGTTGTCGCTTGGAGGTAGATTTGTGAGACTCCTTCAGCGACTTCATGTTTCATTCGTTTACGTATTAGGATACCAGTGCCCCCATGAGCCTTACCGTCGGGGTGATGAGTACCATAAAATCTAAAATTAGGTATCTGAAAATTGTATTTGTCTGTGAGATGAGTTTCTGATAGTAGCATTATATCAATATTCTGCCGATCTAGGTACTCGGTCAGTTCGTGTCTATGTTGGTTCACACCGTTTGCGTTCCATGTACATATCTTAAGAGGGCCTATTTTTTGGTAACTAGAGTTTGAATTAACTGATTCTGGTTTCGCATGAATTCTTGCATCATTGATTGCATAGTTGACATGAACATGTTTATACTCTGTACCAGTTGTTGAATCATTGATTCAGAGTTACCATGTTGTTGCACTGGGGCATTAGGTGTATGCGCCCTTAGAACATTCGCGTATGTTATACCGTTTGTAATGCCGTTTCCGTTGCTAGAGTAAACTGGAGTCTGTTGGATGTCGATTATAGGATTCGGCGCGTTTCGGTTAGAAATGAGTTTACGCTTCTCTTCTAGTTTACGCTTAAGTTCTTTGTAAACCCTACAACCTCTGTAATTTGCGGTATGTTGTTCCCCGCAATTACTGCACTTTTTCTGTTCCTGCGATTTAACTTTGCAGGCGGACGATTGGTGTAGATCACCACATACAACACAAACGGTTGGCAAAGTGCAGTATGATTTTGTGTGTCCATACTCTTGACAATTTTGGCATTGAACGGGACCATTTCTTTTGTGGGGTTCTTCGACCGTGATTCTTCTATATAACAAATATTGAAGTTTGTATTTTTTCAGCACTAAAAATTTTTAAAAATTCAAATCAAGTGTGGAATCTTTATTGGTAATTTGAAAGGACATTTTATGGCATTTATTATACCCTCCACCATACAATGGAGAGTATATTAGTTTTGTCATTCTGTCTGTAACACCTTGAAATAATCATCGGAGACCCAACAAAGTATATATATTCTTGATCCTCTAAGACGATCTAACTATGTTGTCCGGCTGTCCGTCTGTTGAAATCAAGATTGAGCCTGCATGAAAACAGCTAGGGAGCTGAAATTTGGCACAAACATGTGTAGTTAACCTAGCATGGTTGGTGTTGGAGACCCTCAACCGACACTACCTCATAAAAATTAGTTTTTTATTTGGAAATATCCGTCCATATTCTTGAGCAAAATCACTGAAATTTTGCAAATAATAATCTCTATATAGGCGCAATCATTTATGTAAAAATGGTTTAGATTGGGCCACCATTTCTTGTACCTCCCATACAAACGGACTTATGGGCCTTGAGAAATAATATGACTATAACTCACCACAAACTTGACCTATCGAAATGAAATTTTGCACATAAAGATTTCTATATGGAACAATCTTCCGCACCAAATTTGGTTTTATTTGGGAATCTGGTGGAGGGTATCCAAAGTTCGGCACAGCCAAACTTAACATTTTTTACTTGTTTTTTGAATATAATTTCCTTCAAATGTTGGCAACTGTAGTATGGAAATGAGCTTTCGGTGAGAAACGGGAAGATCCGCTGTTTTCGACCAAACATAATAAAGATTAAACACTTGATTTGAATTGTTATACTTCTTTTTTGTTCTGAAAAAATACCTCTGGATGGATCACCCATTAGAAGCCCAAATTCAGAAAGCGAGGGGTCCCTCATCGGCTTCGACTCCCTTTCTGATTCAATAACGAACGTTTTGGAGAGTTATACGGACAGTGAAATTGTCGTTGCTGGGAATTTTAATGTACGTAATTCTGCCTGGCATTCCAATACGAGCCAAACAATTTCGCAGGGAATATACGCCGAGCTCTTCGCCGCGCAAAACGACTTAACGCAGTTAGTGAATGAACCGCCACATATTCGGCGTGTCGAAGGGCGCCAACACAATATTCTGACCTTTTCTTAACTTCACAGCCTGAAAAGTATGAAGTTAATGTCCTTGCACCTCTTGGTATTTCCGATCACTGCATTGTTTCAGAATCTTTTTCGTAGTCTGCCCTTAGTGTAGCTTTGATACCAGCCCCAAATCGGACAATTTTTGCACGTTGGGCTGAGCTCAACCACTTTTTCTAGCATTTCAATTGGAAGCTTTCTTGATAATAACATCAATGCTGCGGCTATAATAATCGAAAATATATTTTTTTTGGAATAAAGACGTTTATTCCAACTAAACAGATTTCGGTTAAACTTGCCAAAAATAGTTGGTTTAACCAGCCCTGCAGGGATGCTGTCAGATCCTAAGAGGAGGCGTTCAGAAATTGGCGTTTAAACAAAAACGCCAATACTGAATTGCTGCTTAAGCAGGCAAGAACGTCGTGTGCCAGAGTGCGTAGGCGTGAAAAGTTTCTTTACGAGCAACGTCTGCGTACAAAGGTTCTTAATTCTCCCAGGGAAAGTAAGAGCTTTTGGTGGTTTGTAAGAAGAGTAAAGGATAGTTCTTCATCTATCCCAACTCTTGTTAAAAACGACCGGACATTCACTGACCCGGTTGATAAAGCCAACCAATTTGCTGAAATGTTTGCAAGGAAATTATTCCTCCCCGAAATCGAAAACGTATCTTGTTCCATGCCTAAGATATTTTTTCGAACTCTTGATGTTAAAAGGGTTCTTGCGAATCTCGAAGCAAAAACGTCCCGGGCCCGGTTGATATTTCGGCACTTGTCCTATGTAAGTGCTCCTCGACGCTAGCCCTTCCATCACGCAACAATTTCTACCTTGCTTATCGTGCGGTAGTATTCCCAGCGTGTTGAATGGTTGCACACGTCCAGCCAATCTCTAAAAGGGGTGAATCCAATAATCCTGCGTATTATCGGTCAATCGCGATTTGCTCTACCTGATGGCTTTCCTGTCGGAAAGCTGGAGTTGGTCTATCCACCAGTTTAGTGAGGGTAAGGTCGTGGCTCTGGACAATCCAAGGCATTTGATAGAGTCTAGCACGGTGCACTCTTATGAAAGCTGATCGATAAGAGTGCACCGGTAATACTATTGCTCGATGTTTATCGAGCTTTCTTAGAGATCGCTCTATAAGAGTTGTTGTAGATGGGTTCTCATACCACAAACCTAGGCTGACCGCAGGTGTACCACAGGGGTCTTTTAATCACTTTATTTCTTGTTTTTATTGCCGATCTTTTGGGTCAGACCGCTAATGCAACTACTATTCCGCGGATGACTGCAACCTCTGACATTCATATTCATTCGACCGTTGGCCGAGTTTTCATGATATTGAAGACAAAAGGCGAATTATGGATGAGGCACATGACCGGGATTTACTGGCTATTTCCGAATTGCGACGAGTGAAAATAAAGAATGGCTAAATTTTTAAAGCAGAAGATGATTTTGAATAAAACACAAATTATTTAGGAAATTATTGTCATTATTTTTTATTATGATAATATTGGTATATCAGCCAAATGGCCTCCATCCGATGGTCCAAATTTTCGATGACGCTGAGGCATAGTTGAGGTTCTATGCCGTTAATGTGCCGAATTATCTCATCCTTCAGCTCTTAAATTGTTGTTGGCTTATCGACGTACACCTTTTCTTTCAAATAACCCCAAAGAAAGAAGTCCAACGGTGTCAAATCACATGATTTTGGCGGCCAAATAGCATCGCCACGACGTGAGCTCCCACGGCCATTGAAAAGAGCCAATGTTTCGTTAGCAACACATATCGTCCACATCCATATCTTCTAATTTGGGCCATAAAAAGTTCGTTATCATCTCACGATAGCGAACACCATTCACAGTAACTGTCTGACCGGCCTTATTTTTGAAAAAATACGATTGGCAAACAGTCACTCAATGTGGGTGCATTGTTTTTTCGACAATCACTCTTGGATTATCATTCGCCCAAATGCGGCAGTTCTGCTTATTGACGAATTCACTGAGGTGAAAATGTGCCTCATCACTGAAGATGATTTTCATTAATCTTTCCTTGGCTCAAATTAAATTAGTCTGAAATTGAGAAACATCAAATGAAATGTAGAAAAAAACTTGACGTTAAGGCGTTGTTCACATTCAACATCGGACCTTAAAATGTAACCACCCTTTAGTAGATTTTAATGCGCGTAAGACGCAGTGCTGCTTGTTATCTGACAAGTGATACATTGATTCAGCAGTGTCGTCATTACGAGTATCTATCGATGATATGAATATCGAACAATTTTATGGTCATGATGTTCTGGACATGAAAATGCAATGTGTCGTTCGTTGGGCGAAGCGTGTACTCGAAGAGTCGAAAGAGGCACTCAACAGTACTTATATAGGCTCCTGAAGCGGTACAAGAAATATTTCACTCCTTCTGATCTTTTCGATATCTATACAACATACATCAGACCAAAGATGGAATATAATTCCCATATATGGGCAGGTGCTCCAAAATCATCCTTGGAGCTTCTGGACCGTGTTCAAAGGAGATCGTTGGTGCTGATGGGTGACAGTAGGGTATCCACCTCTGTTGTTTCCTTGGAGCATCGTCGGAATTTGGTGTGTGTTCTTCAGACATTCGTGGTTTTATTCCTGACGTGAGGATGTTCGGCAGGGATACAGGACTTTCCAGGAAATTACGCCCATATGTTATCGATTGGCGGGTTGACCGCACTATACACAACAGATTGAATCCCTTTTTTGCGGAATCGACTACCGACAAATGTATTTTTTACCAATTACGACATCCAGAAATTTAAGACAAATGTTAACAAACATTACTTCCTCTTATCCCCCTCCGCTCTCTTACACTCTATCCACCAACGCAACGCAACACTCTATCCACCTCTCCATGATGAAAGTTAAAACAATTTTAAAACCCCGTTAGAGGCTAACGCTATTGATGTTAGCTTTCAAAACCCATATGACATTAACGGGGTATGTTCAGTTCTACTACAGAAATGGGTGTGTTCAATGTTGTGAAAGTATTTATGTCCCTACTAAGTATATAGCAACCCTAGTAAGTGTTTGAATAGCTGGAATATATCGGTTTAGTCACTTTAGAATGAATTATTGATTTCTGTCTTGACGGTTGATAAATCTTAAACTTTTATCTTTACTATTTTTTCCAAATTTAAAAGTGAACAAAGTGTTGATGTCAACTACCAACGGAATAAATAAAATATTTATGCGTTTTAAATGGCAATAAATGCGTTCGTACCAATTTAAATTGATCTCACTCACACACACATACACACATCTGGATATAGAAATAAATGCATTAAAGTAAGATTTTTCGAAATGCGAAATCGCGCTTTGATTTATTTCGCCTGAAATTAAGAGAAACATGTTGCATTTAGCCGCCACAACCACGCTACGGCAGCGGTCGGCCGCCACATTCACAGCACTAATGGACCTTGACATATCAACTGCAATTCCAATTCATATCAATTAAATTAAATTTATAGCAAAAAAAAAAATTGTATATATATTTAATGTTTTTCTCGTTGTTGTTGCTGTAGTGTGTGATATTTATTTAGTATTTCGAGCACAAATGGGAAAAAAGAACAGCAACAACGAACAAATCGATTTCATAGTTGTTGTGGTTGGTGGGTTCGCACTGGTGTGATTATCTTGCAAGCAAAATCACCAATACAAATTGCAAATGCAGTAAATAAATCACGACGACGCCAAATGCTGAAAGAGAACAAAAACCGACCAAAAGAAAAAAGTACAAAACAGCACAAAAATATGTGGAACATGTGTCGGCTGTGGCTGTGGCTGCGCCACAGCTCATGCAACAGCACTTAGAATTCACACGTTTTTCTTTTGTATTTCACCCGATCCTTTTTGTCGGTTTTGTGATGTGTGAAAGATCTTTAAAAATTTCAATAGTAAAACAAAAAAAAAATACACCGAACGCTGTATGGAAAAAACGAATGCTGAAAATAACATAAAATATATTATAAGAAGCACTGAATAAAATCCGAACAAGACGAAAAGCGTCAAGATTTTTCCCGATGACTATCATCGCAGTCATTCATCAAAGTGTAAATACCGTCTTGTCTCACAACACAGAATTGAAGGAAACATAGCGAGGAAAGAAATAGATTGAAAGAAAATCGGTTTTTCTGTTGTATCTATTTGTATGTTTAGATACACAATCTTTTTTCTGGCACTGGCACTGGTGAACTGCTGGTGCTAATGCCTCTACAGCAGACTGTGATGATGATGACGATACTGCTGGTGACGACGATGATGCAGCTGATGTATGTGTAGCGCGGTTCTGCTGCTGATCTGCTCCGATCTGATCCGATGATGAGTGTTAACAGATACCATTTGATACATGTTAACGATGCTGGATGCCGACGCCAATGATGATGATGAACGCCAGCGATCAGCTTTTCAAGTGTCCATATCGAAAGCCATCATAAATCTTCAACATAACAAAGTATGCATATAGTATTTTATGTCGAGACGTATTATATCTCCTCCAAAAAAAACCAAAATTGTGTTAAAAGTTATTTTTATTTATAGAGTGTTTATTGTAATAAGTTTTCAACAATGATTTGTTTTCTTTGTATATTTTGAAATTTTCCAAAATACAAAATTGCAACTTATTGAGGTTAGTCTGCCATCCAAGGAGCCCAGATACTGCGAGAGAAATCAGCATATGGTCGAATGAACATACTGCCAGTCTGACACATGGTCTGGCCTGTTGTTGCCGCTATGGCGGCCGATATCACATCATGTGTAAATTGCTATGATTTTGGGCGATTTATGTTGATAAACACAAACACAAGTCATTTTCATCCAGTTTAGTAATTTTGTTTCGGTGGTGGCGAACATTTTGTGAAATAAGTGTACACTCAATGAGAGATTTTTTTTGCAAAAATAATTTGTAATAAGGTAAATTGCAGTGAACGAAGACTTTTAAATAAACAAATTCTCCCGCAATGGGAGTAATAACGGGTGATCAATCTAAAGGTATTTTTCAAAATAAAAACATTCAAAAAATCAAATAAAATGTGGAATATTTGTGATTCTTTTGAAAAGACTTATTATGCCATTTATTTTTTGAATATAATTTCCTTTAAATGTTTGTCAGGGTGTCAAATCTGGGGGTCCAATTTTGGATGACTTGTTCGAGCATTTCGACCGGTATGGCATTAATGACACGCGTAATGTTGGCTACCAAAAACTAAATCGTAGCTGGTTTGTTAGCATAGAATTTGGTCTTTGCGTAGCTCCAAAGCAAAATGTCCATAGCTGTGATGTTACACGATACAGGCGGCCAACCCACCGGTCCATTACGTCAAATTGGCTGCTCTTCGTCATGACCTCTTAATAGATCCATTGCTTAAGCAGCTGTATGGCAAGTGGATTCGTTCTCTTAAGTCCAAATGTCATCAAGATTACAGGCTTCAATTTCAGGAAGCAAAAAGTCCGATATCAAGGCACGACAGCGAGCTCCATTCAAGGTTACGTTTTGGTTACGTTTTTGAGAAATATATGCACCGATGATTCCACCCGCCCATAAACCGCACCAGACCGTTGGTTTCTCTGGGTATATTGATACCTGCTGAACGTCTTTTGGTTGCTCTTCAGCCAAAATGCGGCAATTATGTTATGTCGTTGAGCCAAAAATGTGTCTCATCACTGAACAAAATTGTGGTCGAAAACAGTTTCTCACCGAACGCTCATTTCAATTATACTTATACAGTTGCACAATTTTGAGAAGTGCCATGATGAAATGGCAAACAGTATTGAAAAGAAAAAAAAAATAAATTTGAACAAAACTCACGCGAAATCTGTGAAAAAAGGCTATTGAAAAAAATACCTCAAGATGGATCACCCTATATCTATGACTACATACACAGAGAAAAATTCAGTTGTGGATCCGTCCTAACTACGAAAATTCGGTTGGATAACTCGAATTTCTGTTGCAATAACCAACATTCCAAAGTATTGATGGTATCATGGTTCGAGGTATCATGTGATGGTTGCTTCACCCATATTACGGTATTCACAGTAAATAACGCAGTTATACAAACTGAATTGTGTTTAACTATTGGTTACAACAGCTGGCGGTTATGGCAACCAACCAGTTGTGATGTACAGGCTACTTTGGTACCAACAATTGGTGGTGACAACAGATTAGATCTTTGTAGTGACCAAACCCTGTTTTGATGGCTGTTGTAACAAAATACTGGTTATTTTAACAACAAAATATAAACAATAATATTATATCGTTTCTAGTCACAACAAAACCTTTGTTTACGGCGAAAACATTTTGAAATCCCCCAAAAATGTAAGGGTGATCCATCTATAGGCATTGTTTCAGAACAAAAAAATATAAAAATTCAAAGCAAGTGTGGAATCTTTATTGGTTATTTAAAAGGACATTTATGGCATTTATTTCTTGAATATAATTTCCGTCAAATGTTATAATTGGTTTCAACAATTAATTTTTGCAAAACTATTAGTTACCTTAACCACAAGTTGAGGCAACTAATAATTTTTGCCGCACAATACGTTGATCCGCAATATTTATCATCTTGTGGTATGTTGAATCTTATAGCTATTACGACTATAAAAATTCGGTAAGAGCAACGGAATATCTATACTATTTTTATTTTCTACCCAAATTTTTACCCCCACACATAATTTCCTCAAAATTATTACCGTGATTGGAATAAAAAGTCTTCTCGATCCATGGAATTTTATTATTTCGGAGCGATTTTCCGCTGAGTTTTTCCCTGTGCGTGGTAAAGTTTAAGGTATCGTTTTCTAAAAATGTATATTGTATCAAAAAAAGTGTATATTCATTTGGTTAGAGCCTGTCAAACCCACACGTACTGTTCAAAAATCCTTTGCGATTGTTAACTTTTATGCTCTCAACATCAAAGAGGTCAGTGCATGATACTTATTTAATTTCCACAACATTTCATTAAGGGATACTTCTCTCAATTAACTGAACAGTGCACGTAAATGTACTTATATTCACTGAAGGGGACATACAGCTTGACGCCCATTAAGGAACAAGGGGAATCTTCTCTTCAAATAACTGAACTGTTCACTTTATTGTGCTTAAGCATATTCTCTGACTGGGACCCACAGTTTAAAGAGGCCTCCGAACTGCAAATAAGTACTTTGTATGGAGAAGTTTGTACATGGCTTAGAGGTAAATCTCTTATTCGCCGGCATTTGCGAGGTGGACCCCGCCGCTGAAAAATTGTTAAATGTTCTCACCCGGAATTGAACCTGGGTTTACTGGCATGATAGTAAATAGAAAGCACACAGCGGACACTTTCATAATCCTCCTTATCTCGACATATAGTGGGCATCATCTGATACTCTCAATTTGACTGCACAGCAAGCAGTGCCCCATGATCATCATTACAAACATTTTTATATCGACTCTATGAAGATTTCGAGCGATTTAGATGTGATGGATCACTTGCCTGGTGTTCCAGCATATCTTGGCCCTTGCCCATCTTTCGTTTCAGGGTCAGAAAAGTTTTAAGCTAAGATTAAGCTTAGATGTAAGTAGGGTAGATTTTGTAAGATTGTCCCGAGTAGATATTGTAAGATTGTCCCATATCACACACCCTGCTATTCCCAGGTTTGTTCCTGTATGCCGGCACTTAAGTTAGGTAAATATCAAACCGCATGACTATATCGTTAATAGAGTTTTGGGCGGTTAATGTATGTGGCAATATGGCTCATATTCAATCCTTTCGAAAGTAATCGTTCTAATCAGCATGCAGGCGGTAATGGCTCAAATGATTAAAAATTATTTTTGTCGATGCTTTTTACCTTTGGTTCTTACCAAGTGGTATACATCCTCTTACTCAGTAGGGCGATGGTATAAAAATAAAATATTAGTTTTTATCACAATACCCATGTGATCGACGTATGAGAGAACATGCTTGATGTACAGAGTGGGCGATTTAGCATTTTATATTTGAATCGGCTGTAAAAAAAGTACTGATTTTTTTCAAATTTCTGGTTTTATTGGAAAGGTTGAACTTTATTTAAAAATGGAACACAATATCACAACCACAACTGGCTCGGCAGTACATCATCCGATCAACCCGATTTTTTTCAGTACATTTTCGATTGTTTCGGATCGAATATCTTTAATGAAAACTTTGATTGTCTCTGGGTGCTTTGCTTTAACACAGAGAAGAATCCAAATCATAGATCCGACGCGGCCAATTGACGTCACAATTTCGGCTAATTATTCGATTTTCAAAAAAAAATCATAAAACATCGATGGTTGCATTGGCTGTGTGACATGCGGCCCCGTCTGGTTGTAACCAAATGTCGTCCATTAATTATCTTAAATTTTTGTAAACAAAAAATCGTTGAGCATGCGCGGTAATGCTCACCGTTGATAGTAACGGCGGCTGATTGCTCATTTTCGAAGAAAAATGGCTTGATAATGCCGCCACCCAAAAATCCGCACGAAACATTGACTCGTTGTGGATACAATAGATACTCAATAGTCACGTGTGGGTTCGCCGAACCCCATATGCGGCAATTTTGCTTGTTGTCATTGCAAACGAGATGAAAATCAGCTTCATCTGAGAACAAGAAAATCATTTTTCCTGCCAAACAATGTTAAATCGCTCACCCTGTATAATTCATTATGTGTCATTTACAGCCAACTCTATTATTCCTAGTAGTTGAATACTCATATTGGTTGAGTCGGATGACTTGTTTAATATCGGATGGATCTTACCGAATTGATGTCAGACATTGTCAACTTAAGCACAAGCCGATTTCGACCAACATGCTCACATTAATAAGCGACTACAAAAAAGATGATTTTAAAGTCCAAAAGTCGACTTTCAACTAAAAAAAAAGTTGAAGCATATACGTAATGGTTAAATGATTACTAATAGTCTTAGGTTGACAGCGTTGCCACCTGAATTGTCAATGCAATAAAATATAGTTCGAAAGTAATTCTCTCTTAAAGCTGCCAGAAGTCCATGTCGTTTATACCTTTTCTGTTGTGATCTCAATCATCATAAGGTTGGGCATACCAGCATTTACGATCTCTGTTGCATTATGCATTTTGAACAAATTTCCGTCGAACACAACATGATGTTGCTTCAGTTGTTGGCTTTGCGTGTTTTCGACATTATCGTTTGTCAACATTTTGGCACTTGTGGAAAATTACTTTTGATTTGTCCGTTGCACAAAGTACAATGTACTCGTTGCAAGTACGACTGCAAGTAGTATTTCTAAGGCTGCTGTCACAGTTGTTCATCACCCCAACCCCCCAAAAAATGTGTTGCTTAGATTCGACCAACGACGGCATAACCCAAACAAAATAAATTACGCCCGAAAACTAAAGTAACGAAAAAAAAATATTTGAAAATTTTCTTGTTCAGATGTGGTTTAAAAAATTTGTCTGGCGCTTTATTTTTTTTTCATACTCGTATTTCGTGTATGTGGTGAGTAAGTGTTAAAAATAAAAAACAACAACATTAAATTAAAAACAAAAATGTTTTATATGAGATTGTTTTAGAGGTTGTTAACAAGATTTGTAATAAAACAAAAAACAATTTCTGCCTCTTTATTAGTTTTGGTTTTTTTTCTTCTGTTGCTTGATAGTGATTTGTTTCAATCTTGTTTTTGATTTCATGATTTTGTGGTTGGGTTTTCATTATTTTTTTTTGTTGTTTTTGTCTTGTGGATGAAAATTGTTTTCAATTTCATCATATGCACATTGATGTCTAGACACACATACTCGTGCATTTAAATAAAATTTAGTTTATTGATAATATTGCGATTTGTATGTTTATGTTAATGGTCGAAGCAGCGTTGCGCTTGCTTCAAGTGGATTGAAATTCGAATTGGATGTTTTGCAATACCATTTTGTTAAATATTTTGTACAAATTTTGTTATAAGTAAACATATAGAAATTATGCTTTCGGCTGCAGTCAAGAGGCTGAAAATTTAAGATTTGTAATAATGAATTTGAATTATGGAGAATAAAAGTGTTTTGATCAAAATGTGAAGTCACTTATAATTTATGGTTACGATGTTGCCAGACATCCTACGAGAGTCTCATCAACAACTCAAATGCTAGTACAGGATGGCCAAAATAAGACTGAAGGGTTAAAAAATATTCATAACCTTTTTTATATTTTTTTTCTTTTTTGCGGGCTATATAGCGTTCATTTTGTGTTGGAATTAATAATTTAATTTTTGATTGTCTTCCTGTTCCTGCTGGTGTGCCCCATGGGTCTGTTCTTATTACATATGTATGATTTTCCTCAAATAAACCATTACACATACTCATTCTATGCAGATAATTCAGCAGTGCTATGTTCTGGTTTGCTTGCTCAAAGCATTAAAAATTGCCTTCAAGCTTCTCTAGACAAGGTTATCGAATTTTTATTTGAATGGAATTACACCGAGAAATCACAAGCAATCTTTTTGACAAGGAAAAGAAAATCTTGTTATATTTCCGGTTCTAATTTTTGTATTTTTGCAAGAGAAATTGCCTGGTCTGATTCTGTCAGATATCTAGGTGTATTTCTTAATTAACGTCTGACTTTTAATGATCATGTCAATAACATTGTAAAAAAATTAATGTAGCTGTTAAATTAATTTATCCTTTTATAAATAGGAAGCCTGAGCTAAATTTTTCCAAAAAGATCGTCATACTAAAAACAGTTTTCAAAGCTACTGTAATATGTGACCTTCATCGAGAAAAGGTGTGAAAATGAAGTTTTGAGAAAAACGCATTTAAAGTTTCATAACGCATTATCACTGTGAACACACCTTCAGTTGGGAGATGCGATTTGGTATGGTATGATTGGGTTCCGACTTTGGTGACGTCATGCCTATGTGGTGACGAATTTTTTTTCGCTTTTATTGGACAATACCTTTGCTATTGTTGCTACCAAACGAATTATATCCACTCATTGCACCAAGCGGTTTATCGTTAGACCGCGAATGGTATTTGTATAAGAATGTCAGGGCCTTATGTACTGATTCACAGAAACGGAATTTTGTGGCTCCTAAGCCGAGTGAACCCAAAGCGAAACAAAAATCGAAAAATACATCTGAACCTGCCAGCAAGAAAAAAAAAATTAAAGCACCGGATCACGGGAAAAAGAAAACTGAGGTCAAAGCGACGAAAAATGAAAAAAACTGAAATTGTCAAACGGGGGAAAAACGAAGTACCACATCACGAAACATCGAAAAAAAAGTCTACATTCCAAAAAAAATTCGAAGACTGAAGAAAAAAAAAAAACAAATTTAAAACCAAAATCCAAAAAATCCAAATTTTTATCGATTTTCCCAAGTTCGTTTTGTACGCTCATATAGGGTAAATAAATTTTTATAGGAAATCTAACTCCTTTCATCTTATTCTACATCCTTTTAGGTACCAGAATCCACTCTTAAGTCCAAACCGGTTTTTTGACACCCTAGGTCCCTTTTCACGGAGGAAGTCACATATACTCGTATGTTTGCCCTGTGTGGGGTAATTGCGCCAAGACTCATAATATGAGTCTCATATGCGGAAAATTTAAATTTCCCAAAACAAAATATTGCAAAAAATGCTACATGACTTACGTAAGTTGTGTCGAATATATTCACAATCAAATTATAAATATTACCCACAAATTTCAAAACGCTTGTAACTTCAGCGAAAACAATTATATCGAAAATCTATACAACTCCTACTAAATACCAAGTAATGTAATTTATGTGAATCACAAATATTAAATATTTTGTTTTTATTATGCCTTATGGATATATTCTAATGAAGGTTTTTAAATACTTTCTTTCTCCATGCTTTCACACTTTTTTCTTAATTTAAATAATGTATTATTAAGAATATAGTTGTAAGGTTTCTCATTTAAACCATATGGAGGTATTTTTCAGGACAAAAAATATATAAAAAATCAAATTAGGTGTGGAATCTTTTTTGATAATTTCAAAGGAAATTTTATGGCATTTATTTGTTAAAAAAATTCCCCTTCAAATGTTGGCAACTGTATTATGGAAATGAGCGTTCGGTGAGAAACCGGAAGATCTACTGTGCATTTTTGACTTAATGGCCCATTTCTGACCCACCGGAAAGTCAATAAACAAAATTGCCGCATTTGGGATGAATAGCACCAAGAAGAGGTTCAAGAGGTGCCATTATACCCAGAGAAATCCACGGTTTGGTGAGGCTTATAAGCTGGTGAAATCATCGGTGCATATTTTTTTAAAAATAATGATGGCCGGAACCTAACCGTGAATGGTGCTCGCTAACGATCTTAATGCTACCTGAAATTAAAGACCGTAATCTTGACGACACTTGGTTTCAACAGGACGGTGCCACTTGCCATACAGCTGTTCAAACAATGGATCTATTGAGAAGTAATTTCGAAAAGCAGCTAATTTCGCGTTTTGGACTGGTGCGTTGGCCGCCTAGATCGAGTGATATCACACCTAAAGACCTTTTTCTTTGGGGTTACGTAAAGTCCAAATTCTATGCTGTCAAACCAGCTACGATTCAGATTTTGGAAGCCAACATTACGCGTGTCATCCAAAATTTGACCCTCAGAATAAAAACCCTGAGTCGTAGTTGCGGCCATAAAATGCCCTAAAATGTCCTTTCAAATTACCAATTAAGATTCCACACTTGATTTAAATTTTTATATTTTTTTTGTTCTGAAAAGCACCTCAGATGGATCACCGTATATAAAGTAGAAATGTAACAGAAACTATTTTACCTAAATAAACAAACATTAAACAATACGAGTATATGCGGGCTATATAGTTTTTTTATGGAAATAAATGATGGCATAATACGATGTAGTGCAACGCGATAAAATTTTTGAATTAAATTATTTTTTTGCCAATTCTATTATCTTAACTTAACAAAATTATCGCCGTCGTTCTAATGTTAGAACAGCACCCAGTAGCAACAGAATTTGGAACTTAGTTATATGTTTTGAAGAACAGGGATCAGTGTCAGTATCCTGGAATAATACATTAGCGTCAAAAACCCCCTCCAGATGTACTGTGCGGTATTAGGGTTGATGAAGTTACTGGTGAATATTTTTCGAATAATGAGTAGGGTCAATCAGAAACCATAAAAGGGGCTCTGTATAGGGCAATGATTAAAAATTATATGTCTCCGCAAGTGAAAATAATCTTAATGTATAGTTCCAGGAGAATGGAGCCATTGTACATACAACAAGAGGTTCAGTGGATCTTCTTTTTTTGTAAACCCTTAGGCCATCCAGTATTAGTGGGATATGAAAGTTAAAACTAGTTGGAGGGTCGAAAACTTTTTATACTCATTAAAAAGATGATATGTTCTATTTATGGCCTTAGGTAGGGTTACCAATCCAGTAAAGCCTGGTTCAACCCCGGGTAAGAACATTTAACAATTTTTCAGCTGAGGGCCTCCACCTCGTAAATATTGGCGACTTTGAGAGTAAGAGATTTTTTTCGAAGCTATGTAAAAACTTGGTTATAAAAAATGCAGTATTCGTGCGGAGCCTGCGTTAAGCAGTTAAACAGGTCCCGGTCAGTGGGTAAAAGAATTGAATCATACTCAGCTCACTGATTTGAGAGAAGTTCCCCCTTGTTCCTTAATGGGATGTTGTGGCACTTACGTAAGAGGGTAGATTTACCAGAGCCAAAGCCGCTCTTGTACGGACCAATGTTGTTATGGAGGGAGATCCTGAATCATTCTCATAATACGCTCTAAAGAAACTTGTAAACAATTTATGGTAAACTAATATCTCGGCACTTTGTTCCTTTGGGACCCATAGGACACTATACAAAGGGTGGTTCATCTAATTCGCACGATGTTAATTGTGAATAAAACAAAAAAAAGAAGTCCATCGGTGTCAAATCACATGATCGTGGCGGCCAATTTACATCGCCACGACGTGAGATAACGCGGCCATAGAATTTCTCGCGCAAAGGAGCCATTGTTTCGTTGGCTGTGTAGGAAGTGGCACCATCCAGTTGGAACCACATATCGTATAGGTCTTATATTATTTCTCGATCACCATTCTTGACACGAGGTTGACGGCTCTTCTGCGAACAACATCAATGTTTTCCGCTAAACGAAGTGGGTGAGCATTAAGCATGTGTTTTGACATATCCTACTGGCGCGGTTTGCTGTCCAAAAAATCACGAAATGCATTTTGATTTGAGCGCTCATTTTCGTAAACGGCTTCAACAATCTTAACGCCCTGACAATGGCGTACCTCTCCATAGCTGAATTTGTCAAACACTGGACTCACAATTACCTACGTGCATTATGGTTGGACCATCCTTAATGTATAAGTATATAATACCGCGGTAGTCCGCGCAAACCATGCGCTCCTTCTTTCTATGCTTAGGGCTAAGAACATAGGGGTGCCAATCATCAGACATACTTTGGTTTCATTGAATTGTGCAGATGCGTTGGTGCATGATTTTTACCAAATCATCCCTTTTACCTTAAAGCACCTCAAATGGTAAACCATCAGCACTTGCAGTCTTACGGTGCTCGATTGCTGTTTTGATTTCTCTTAGACTGGAAACTCGGCATTCTACTCCGTCATCAATGATTAGTCGTCTCCTCCACTATTGTCATTTCTATCTGGAGTTCATACCATTAATTGGGCCGTCAGTCTAAAGCAAAAACACTTTTCGACGAAAAAATAGACCATTTTTGTAAAAAGGATAGACATCAAATGAATCATTTGTGTTGGAGTAACACAATTAGTGTAACATTTTATTAATTTAAGTAATTTTATATTTATTTTTTCCAGGTATAAATAAGGTATAATTTATTTTTTGTTTTTGTTGCAGAAAATATATTAAACTATATCATGGGTGTCCCCCGGGAAGGTATATTACTTTGTTTTGCCGCAATTTTGGTAAACATAAGTCTTGACAGTTCATATTTTGGATTTTGGATGACTCGTAAGAGCATTTCGACCTGTATGGCTTTAATGACACGTGCAATGTTAGCTTCCAAAACCTGAATCGTAGCTGGTTTGTCAGCATAGACTTTTGACTTTACGTAACCCCAAAGAAAAATGACTAAGGGTGTGATATCACTCGTTCTAGACGGCCAACTCACCTGTCCAAAACGTGAAATTAGCTGCTTTTCAAAATGACCTCTAAATAGATCCATTGTTTGAGCAGCTGTATGGCAAGTGGCACCGTCCTGTTGAAACCAAGTGTCGTCAAGTTTACGCGCTTCAATTTTAGGTAGCATAAAGTTCCATATCATGGCGCGATAGCGAGCACTATTCACGGTTACGTTCCGGCGATCATTATTTTTGAAAAAATATGCATAGGTATAATGGCACCTCTTGAATCTCTTCTTGTTGCTCTTCAGCCCAAACGCGGCAATTTTGTTTTTTGACTTTGTCGTTGAGCCAGAAATGGGCCTCATCACTGAACAAAATTTTGGTCGAAAACAACGGATCTTCCCGTTTCTCACCGATCGCTCATTTCCAGAATACAGTTGCCAACATTTAAAGGAAATTATTTTCAAAAAATAAATGCCATAAAATGTTCTTTCAAGTTACTAATAAAGATTCCACTCTTGATTTGAATTTTTATATTTTTTTTTGTTCTAAAAAATACCTCTAGATGGATCACCTTATAGTATACCAAATGGAAATTTTTGTACACTAAGTATGAAGAATATTGTCACCTAAATGACCCCCGTTTTCAGCTTCGCAATGTTGGGCTCGTTTAAGAGCATTTTCCAAAACAGCTTTTAAAACTTGTGGCTGTAGCATTCGAATTTATGCTACAATGCTGATATTGAGTTGGAGGATTGTTTCGGGCTTGTTGGCCCACCCTGCATAACAATTATATAGTACACAGTTGAGAGTTTCGCTTATCTCTCATAGGATGAAGAGGAAATTAAGTAGGTAAACATCAGTTACCCTGTGTTGTGGTAGCTTAAAAATATTTTCACAT
This sequence comes from Hydrotaea diabolus, assembly GCA_963513945.1. Taxonomy (NCBI): domain Eukaryota; kingdom Metazoa; phylum Arthropoda; class Insecta; order Diptera; family Muscidae; genus Hydrotaea; species Hydrotaea diabolus. The sequence continues at coordinate 120,568,644 of OY740720.1, forward strand.
ATTCCAAATTTACTTAAAGTTTGCATAATTTTCAATTACTCTTATTATATATAGTATGCCCAAAACCTGCGGTAAAATTTCTTTGTCAATCATAAATTGTTATAAAATCGTAGAAGATTTGTATTACATATACCACTAGCATTTAACCCAATTTCAAGACACGTCCATGCGCTAACCTTAAATGTTTTAACACTTTATGAAAAACTTAAAACAATTTGCACAAAAACACACACACAATCTCTAGCCGTCATACGCATCATCATTGTCGTCATCATCATCAGCAAGTGAACCGAAGAGTCAAGGTAAAGTTAACATTTCACTCATACAAATAGTTTGCCCGGCGGGAACCCGGCAACCCGCAGGAGAAGTAAACGACGTGAGACGAAACGGACGAGACGTGCCATCCCAAGGAGTACGCTGTAAAACAATAAAAACAAGTTCCATTAGTTTAACGCATAAATCGTAACATACTGACAAATGCATTTCTGCGTTACTTTATGACTAAAGCATTCAGATGGATAGATAGTGATACACGGATAGATCCTTAAGCCAAGGATTGTGCTATTCTCTTATGTTCGGTTACGTTACTCAATGTTGGCGGTTGTTCGCAAAAGCATTGAAAGGAATGAAAATGAAACTAAAACTTTACAACATCTGTGCCACCACCGATGCACGCACAGTGGGTTGGGATTTAGTTAGATGGGTCTTATGAGTTAGTTCGGTATTAAAGAAATTTAGGGGGCGGGGCATCGCCCACTTTTCTTACAGGATGCGTTTAATATGTCATCGTCATGTCTCTAGCAGTTGTTACTTTTCAGTTGACTGGAAATTTGGAAAGATTGTCCATATGTGACGCGCAAAATAAAAAGGGACCTAAGGGTAAAAACCATTTTAAAGATTTAAATACGTGTATCTTTGGTGTAGAATCGTCGACTTCACTTTCATAAAACGCGCTTATCTCTGGGAGGGAACACTTGGGGCATGGGATCGGTCTCAGTCGATGCTCAGATGTTGTCCACATCAAAAAAAAGAAGTGAAAATTGATTTTTTTTACCCTTAGGTCCCTTTCTCTTACGCTGTCACATATAGGTACTAAAATTAAAAGATTAAAAGATTTTAAAAAAGAACAATATCACTTTTGTTAAAGTTGGGAATGCTGTTTAAAAAAGTTATCCAGAGTATAATGCTGATGTCCACGAATCGTATATTGTTGAATCCCAATTTGGCTTTAAAGTGGCCAATTCCGCAGTTTATGCTCTTCCAAAATTTCAAGATGTATTGTGTAAACCTTGAAGGATCGTTAATGTACTGTGACTATGTTGCAGGACGTCGAAGCTTTTGATAAGGCAAATCATAATGCAATACTGTCTAAGATTATCACAGTCGGAATTAATCCTTTAAACTTAAGGAAAGCTTTCTCGCCGAAAAAAAATTAAGTGCAGCTGGGAACTTATTACCCTCTCGCCGCAGGTCTCGATATGATCACAGCGCTTAAAAGGGTGGTTAAACTTTAGGAGTCGATGCCATTTCTTGCCACCACTCTGACCATTGATGACGTTTGGAATGGTCGAGAGGTTTTAGTTGCTTTGAAGTGTGTAAATGCAAGTCTTTATACATAATGTTTATCAACGACTAGAGTGAGAGGTGCAATTGTTGGGCACGACGACGAATTTAGGTGGACTGCTTCTCAGCCACACTATCACGAACAGCAGCAATATTTTCTGCAGTACGAGCATGCAGCATATTTTTACATTTCCTACAGACCCGGTTTGCTCAAACTTTTGCACGATTTTTCCGATTGTACGCACATTTAGACGATTAAAATGACCGAAAAAATCACAAAGTACATTTTCATAATAAATTATGTTAGTCTAAAATTGAGAAATATCAAATGCATTGCAGAAAAAACTTGACGTTTAGGTGTGATTCATATTCAACATCGGCCCTTAAAATTTAACCACCCTATAAAATACTTGTATGGACGACTTCGCTCACCAAGTACAGGAATATAAAGGCATTCATATGCTGAAGATTTTCTATTAAACGCACATGACGAATCATCTATTGTTGCTCTCCTTCGAGCATCAACAGTGTTCTCTCAATAAATCCATTGAATCTTTATTGGTAATTTAAAAGGCCATTTTATGGCATTTATTTTTTGAATATAATGACCTTCAAATATTCGCAATTGTATTATGGAAATGAGCGTTCGGTGAGAAACGGGAAGATCCGCTGTTTTCGACCAAAATATTGTTTAGTGATAACGCCTATTTCTGGCTCAACGGCAAAGTCAATAAACAAAATTGCCGCATTTGGGTTGAAGTGTAACAAGAAGAGGTTCAAGAGGTGCCATTATACCCAGAGAACCACGGTTTAGTTCGGTCTATAAGCTGGTGGAATCATCGGTTCATATTTTTTTTAAAAATGATGATCTACCTGACATTGAAGACCGTAATTTTGACGACACTTGGTTTCATCAGGACGGTGCTACTTGTCATGCAATGGATCTTTTGAGAGGTCAATTTGAAAGCAGCTAATTTCACGTTTTGGATAGGTGAGTTGACCGCTTAGATCGAGTGATATCACACCTTTAGACATTTTTCTTTGGGGTTACGTAAAGTCTAAAGTCTATGCTGACAAACCAGCTATGATTCAGGTTTTGTAAGCCAACATTACGCATGTCATTAAAGCCATACCGGTCGGAATACTCGAACGAGTCATCGAAAATTGGACCCTCAGAATGGAAACCTTGAGGCGTAGTTGCGGCCAATATTTGAAGGAAATTATATTCAAAAAATAAAAAATAAACAAAATTCCACACTTGATTTGAATTTTTATATTTTTTGGATCACACATTATAATGCAGTTGCCAACATTTGAAGGAAGTTGTATTAAAAAAAATGGCTTAAAATGTCCTTTCGAATTAACAATAAAGATTCCACACTTGATTTGAATTTTTTATTTTGAAAAAAATACCTCTATACGAGTATTGATCACTCAATATTTTATTTTTGAAAATTTTGCTGTATGTTCCACACATATTGTGAATGTTGTCTAATTTAAATAATATGCATAAACAAAACAAATTTTCTTTAAAACTTGTTTCCTTTTTAAAAGAATTTTTTATTTGGACTACCTTAATGCCGATTTTTTGATCTATGGCTAAAACTACAGGAAACCCAAAGTTTTTTGATTTAAAGTCACCCTCTACTTGCTCTTGTATTATGCAACTTTCATGAATTCCATCACCCACTGTACCTCGTAGTACTCTATGTTTTGTGGATTGTGCTGTGGCTTTTTCTAGAGCTTCTTGATTGGTTCGCTCGCATGGTTAGTTACGTTTTTATCTCCAGCTCTTGGAACACTTTAGTGGCGGTTCGTTTGCTTATGGTCTGGAATTTCATTCAAGAAATGCACACAGAGTATGGCCCCAGAAAACACAACAATAACAACACCAGAACATTGCAAACATTTCGCTTTTTTCTTCCTTTACTTAACTGTGGCTCTCGCTGATGCTGGTCGAGATGCGAAAGTCGGAAAACAAAGCCAAAGCGAATCAGATCAATAAACTATTGGTTTCACTAAAGAAACGAAGGAGAAAAAAACACGCTGCTCGCAGAATAAAAACCCGCTGAACTGTTGGAAAGATTTACTTTCTTATGGGGGTCATATACAAAAGTTTGGCTCCTTTTTGTTTGCGTCGAAGCGGGCCACTTTTTATTTCGTTTTGGCAAGAAAACGAAATTGGTTTATAATTACTGAAAGCTAAAGAACAAAAAAAAGGAGCACCTACAAAAAATCTTACCGTAACATTTGTTGGCCAATTCGAATTAAATCGAAGAAACAGACACAGACAAAAAAAGGCAAGCAGCTAAAAGGAAATTCGTGTGAATTACATTTGAGTTGGCTATGTTCTCTGCAATTCAGTTCAGTTCAACTGAGCTTAGTTCCGTACGTAACAATCACAACAATTTGTGCAATTGTTACAGGTGGAAATTTATGATGATGGAAAAAACTGATAATGCCAAAAGCCATTTTTTGCGGTTCAACATTTGCAAATAAATCCTCTACCCCGGGTTCGGTTGCGGTTGCCCGTGGTGTCTGCCAATGTGAATTATACGCAGACGAATCAAATTGGCCAAACAAACACTTTTAGAATTTCCTTTAAACAAAATACTAATTAATTCAGCCATAAATCACTTTGGCTTGTGATACATTCCATACGAAAGAAACGAAAAAGAAAGGAGAAGTCAAAACGGTAGGGACTACAAGTATTTTTAGTCGGTGCAGCTAAAGATATCGATGTGCGAATTTAGTCTGCGTAAACAGATGTGACAGTCATCGAAAGACAAAGAATGCCACTGCCGCATGATACACGGCAGTTGTAAATGATTTCCTTCAATGATTGCTTTATCGACAGGAAACGGTTAAATTAAAAGACTTCTGAAATAGCTTGAAGTTTGAAATAGAATAGAAAAAAATGCTGCTGTTTTTTTCTTCTAAATCTACATTTAAAGATTAGCCAATCTTGAATGAAGTTTGATCGAGCGTTGTCAATGTTTGACTTATCTTGCAAGAAAATTAATTTTTAACTTTCTCAATCCGTTCCATCTTTTTATAGGGTGATGAATCTAGAGGTTTTTTCAATAGACTTTTTTTCAGATAGTACGCGTTAGTTGCTTTAAACTTTTTTTGCCTTTGCAGTATTTTTTGCCATTTTATCATAGAAAGACTTACACGGCCAAAACCACGGTTTTGGAGCATTTCGCCAAACCGTTCGAGAAGAATGTGTTCTCAGAGAGTTACAGTTTGGTGCGGGAAACCATTTTGGTGAGCCTAGATTGAAGACATGTACTTGTACCAGGTATGATCAAACTGAAACTTTGGTACTTTTTTGATACTTTTTGACTTATAAAAGTACCGTGGTACGCCCGTAGCTCATTTGCTACCTTTTCCAGTATCCACAATGAATAGTAAATAATAAAAATATTACATAAATATTTGTTATTGCTTGAAAGAATATGAATAAAAGTCGTTTTTAGGAATCCTGGAAAACTTGCTAGTCAAAACGCTATAGTTAAGTCGCTGGTAATATGTGAATTTTAGAGCATCGTGTATTAATTTCACTAGCATTAGTTAGAGGTTGCACAATGTTTTTTTTGTCGAATTTTTAATGTGTCTCTGTAGAGCGGCACAGTTATTTTAAAAGATGGGGCAATGTGGTCGAGTTTCGGTATGTTTGTTTTTGCTCGCTCATAACGCTCTATTCTATATTTAAGTGAGATCGGATATAATATTCGACTTGTAGACCTGGCCTCAAATCGGCATTTACCTATATATGGAGGCTACAGGAAAACGTGAACCGATATTTTTCAATATTACTATCATTAATAACAGATCTCCACCCCAAAAGTGTTCCCTCCTAGAGGTATACGCGTTTTATGAAAGTGATGGTACACCAAAGATACACGTAATTAAATCTTTAAAATGGCTCTTCTGAACAAAACTGGTTTTTACCCTTGGGTCCCTTTCCATTTTGCGCGTCACATATAGAGACCATGCAATGGTTTTACCGATGGGGCCCGAATCGAAAGGAATATTTGTGCAGGGCTTTTCGAAAACATGGACTGCTAGTGTCTCGTCACGTTCTATAACAAATTTAGTCAGAGTTTGATGTAATATGTGGCTTTTTCATCTGCAGATTTTGAGCTAAAGGCCTTAGTAAGCTTTTAAAACATGATCCAAAGTTGATCAATTTTAAATGGGTTCGCTCAATCGAATCAGATGGTGGTTCTGAATCAAATTGGGCCAATCTACTTCTATTTTTGGGGTTATAAACATCACAACTACAGCATAAAAACACGTACCAAAAAGTACTTTTTTATTCCTGTTATTGTCCCAATTCACCTACCTCATTTATCGTCCCTGAGTTGGACGATCTTTGCTTTCATGGCTCAGCAAGCAACACTGCACACGCCACAATCGATCAGCGAAGTTTTAATTATATAATTAAAAAATCATATTTTTTTGTGAGCGACAATGATTAATATGGTAACTGTAAGTTTTGATGCCCATATATGCTGAACTTTTTACCTCATGTTGCCATAAAAATGGCCCGTATGGTCAAAGATGGCGATCAATAGTCTTTATAAATATGTACAAATATGTAGGTTCTTAAAATAAAGCCAAATTTGCTACGAATCCGAATAAGGATTGATTTTGAAGTTTTGGCTAATACAGGGTTTTCCATTAAGGACACAACAATTTTATATATTAATACGAGGGTTGCTCTATATATTTCTGGCCTAGGCAACACTAAGTGGTGCACGTTTATAAGATCGTCACAGGTGACGAATCATGGATCTATGCGTATGAGCCCGAAACAAAACAGCAATGGACCGTGTGGGTCTTCAAAGACTAGCCAAATCCAACGAAAGTTGTTCGTGGAAGAAGCATTTCGCATCAAATGGTCGTCTGTTTCTTCTGCAAAACTGGTCATGTGGCTACTGTTCCGCTTAAGCAATGTAGGACGGTCAATTCTGAGTGGTTCACTACAATTTGTTTCCTGAAGTCATCGGAGAAATTCGAAAAACGAAGAAGAGAAGAAGAATCGTTGTGCACAATGACAATGCGAGCTCTCACACATCGGCTCAAACTAGAGCCTTTTTGACCGACCAAAACGTCGAATTGATGGGCCATCCGCCGTACAGCCCTGACTTGGCACCCAATGAATTGTGTTAATTCCCGCACATGAAGAAAAAAAATGCGTGGTCAGCGATTTTCTTCGCCAGAGGATGCCGTTGAAGCGTCCAAAAACTAAGTTTTGAAGGTGTCTAAATCGGAGTGGAAAAAGTCCTTCGACAATTGGTTTTAGCGCATGCAAAAGTGATAAATCATGCTAGAGAATACTTTGAAAAACAATAAAACCATTTTTGATTTGCAATAATTGGTTCTTTTTGGTAGTCTATAAAAGAACTAAGCCAAGCTTATTTTTTTTTAGTCATAAGCCACCTTTTCATAGGCCGGGTCACATATAATAAAAGGTTATGGACAGAACTTATGTTCCCATTTATGACCACAAGGAAAAGGAAATTTCACAGATTGGAACATACGATAATACAAAACCTGAAATTAAATAAAGGCATTGCCAATGGACAAAACCGCGTGTTATCAATTTGTTTTGGGCCTATGTTTCCGTATAGGAACTACGGAACTATAACAATAAAATGAGTTTGTTAATAACAGGTCAAATAAAAACAAGAAAATTAACTACTGGAATATTTTTATTGATGAATATTTCGAAAAGTTACATCTGCACTGTCAACATAAGTACTCAATCAGCAATACTGACATTTGGTGTGGGCAACCAACTATGGCCTTTAAATAACTTTGCATGATCCCTGTGGATTGACATTCCTTTTCACAAAATAAATGATTTTCAACCTGCTGCTGCCACAAACTTTAGCCATCTGTTAATCAGGCAAATAGCCGAGTTCATGATTTCCAATTTGTTTAATTTCCATACAAATTTCCTCCTGCAGTTGTATTTTATCTTAATTAAAATATAATTAACATTTACTATATCATGCATGATTGTCGTTCGTTTCGTGTTTGTGCAAACGTATGTGTGTGTGTGTTTGTTGAGCATGTAGAAAGATACAATGTTTTCCAAACTAATTAGACTAAATTTTTATTTGCGATTTCGCTGGGACCCCAAAACGGAGGATATCGTATTCCAAACACAGCCATCACCACATGGTGCATGCAACACAGGCCAACAGCAACGAGTGTATGTACGAGTATGTAAGTAAAGTAATTCCCTCATTGGGAGAAAGGTAATATGTAAACGTACATACGTTTGTTTCTGTATGTAAAGTATAATATGTGCATAATTATGTATATGTATATATATGTAGCTAGGTAGGTACATGCATACATATACATATGTAATCATTTGTATACTTCATTAAAATAAATTTCACAATATCCAATTAATTAAGGTTTTTCCTCCCGATGTTATTGCAACTGCTGTTGTTGCGCCTGATGTTGTTACTGCTGCACGTACCGGCAACAAGCAAACGGCAAATATCGGCTTACGGGAGCAGCGGAGCGGCGTGGCGGTCGGCTGTATGGTGTAAACAACTCATTCAATATGTATTTGGGCATAATGCCAAAGATCTCTACCCAGGAAAACACCAGCAACAACATCTACGACAATGAGGAAAATAATAATAAAAGAAAAACGTCCAAGCATTTACTTTTTTGCTCTCTCTCTCTCTCTTGCCGCTGAAGTAACAGCAAAAGGGCAACATGTGCACTTGCCAGTGAGTGACGGTGTGACGCAGTCATACAGCCAGCCAGCCTGGCTGGCAGGCGGGCATCAAGTAAGTGGTGATTGAATGAAGAAGCAAAAAAGCCCCTCGTGATAAAATGACAGTGACATAAACCTTAACGAAAAAAAAGAACCGACAAACAACACAATATGTACTTGCAACACACGCCAAATGTTTGCAGCGTCATAAGCAGAGGTAGTTTCTGCTGTCTGCAACAACAAAAAGTTCCCTGAGAACTTTAACAAACCTCATGCATGCCTGATGTTGACAACAATGAAGACGCTGACGCTGGCTGTTGTTGCTTGTTGCTGCTTTCCGTGTGGCATGCCGGTCGCTAGTACAAGTATTGTCTGTGTTGGTGCAACTTTTACTATAAAAATTTAATTTGAAATTTGAATACAACTTGGAAAGTAGCATAAGTATGTATGTATTTGCCTTTGACATCCCTCCAGCGATATGTCACCAAAAAACCATCTTACAGTGAGTTAACAATGACTTTGTCATCATCATCGTCAGAGACATCAGCGTCATCGTTAAAGGGAACGCATCAAATAGTTAGTTGCTGTTGATGTTGTTTCTTTTCGTGTGATGCATGTCATAAATAAGTTTTAGTCTCTGTTCTGTAAATATTGTTGTAAAAGGTGTCGTGTTGTTTTTTCGTCTTTCCTCCGTTCTGCAATACTCAAAAGTGGCACTGCATTATTTCCTCCAAAAAAAAAAACAACCAGGAAAATGACGATGTGAAAATCATTATGAAGTGTTTTTGAAAATGTTCTCCAGCTGAAACAGATGTGCATCCGAAAATATCGTCTTTATTTAAAATTTAAAACTACATTAGGGCAGATCGTTTTATGCACATTTATGTGTCCAAACATACAGACATACTTATATATTAAATCTATTGACAATCTATATAATGATATGGTTTATTGCGGTTTACGAAATGATGGTCATTTACCCCTTGCATGTGGTAACCTGTGATGTCACCACAACGACGGTGAACCACTATCGGATCTTCGCCAACAAAATTTTTCAACTAAAATGATGCCTATCTAAGATGCATAGTTGCATTCTTTTCTCTGTGTCAAGGTAACTCAGACACTGAAACTGTATCTAGAGCATGACGGAAGCAGATTTTTTGTGCCCAAACTGAAACTAAGATATTTGGCGAAATTATAATATTCGACCGAAATCGAATATTTATAACTGAACTTTAGAGTGGGAAATCTTTTACGCCAATGGAATCCAAAAATAAATTTAGAATTACAATTTCGCCGGAGTCTGACTGACAATTGACAATAGTAATGGAGTTGGTAATCCCGGGTACATAAAGTTGTACTGTATATAATTTCTTAAAATACACTTTTAATAAGCACTTGGTGACCCATAGGATCATTTAAGGTTTGCTTTAATAGAAACCACAATTTAAGTCAATCCCAAGATATTGCAAAGGTAAAATCTGATAAGTTATATCAAAGGAACCTTAGCCCTTGCAAGAATGCAGCAAAGGCTAACTATTCTGCAAACTCCACTTTTTATATAAAGAAAAAAATTGGTTCAATTAAAAAATTCAAGTATTTTAACACAAAATTAATTAGGAATCCTGTGATAAAAAATTAGGAATCCTGTGATAAACATTTAAACAAATTAAGATTTTAAAGATTAGGTCCCTTTCTTTTTGCGCTTAGAATCGTCGACTTCGCATTCATAAAACGCGTATATCTCTGGGAGGGAACACTTTTGGGGCATGGGATCGGTCTCATTCTATGCTCAGATGTTGTCCACATCAAACAAAAAGTGAAAAGTTGATGACAAGTTTTGTTCAGGAGAGCCATTTTAAAGATTAGGTCCCTTTCTATTTACGCTTAGAATCGTCGAATTCACTTTCATAAAACGCGCATATCTCTGGGAGGGAACACTATGGGGCATAGAATCGGTCTCATTCGATGCTCAGATGTTGTCACCATCAAAAAAAGAAAAAAAACGAAAATTGATTTTTTACCCTTAGGTCCCTTTCTCTATGCGCTGTCGCATATGCAGCTTTAAGCCAAATATTTTCGTTATGAGGTGAGGTTCATATAATTAGAAAAGAAAAGTTGTCATCCGTTAATCGAAATTAAATTTGTATCAGGCGTTGTAGAACTTTACATATTAACAAAAGAAGCTGTCAGCCATTTGTTGAAAATATATTCGATATGAGGCAATAAAAATTCCTATAAGGGTTGCTATTAATATTTTGGGTCCTGCAATGAAAACACAATAATTTATCATTAGAAATGGTTTTATTGTTTTTCAAAATATTATCCTTTAAGATCAATACACTTTTGCATGCGCACAAACCAATTTTCGAAGCACTTTTTCCACTCCGATTGAGACACCTCGAAAACATGATTGTTGAATGGTTCAACGGCTGCTTCGGGCGATGAAAAACATTAATCACGCATTTTTTTCTTGATGCTAGGGAATAAGAAGAAGTCATTGGGTGCCAAATCAGGGCTGTACGGTGGATGGCCCATCAATTCCACATCTTGAGTAGTCAAATAGCTTATCATTTCAGCTGATGTGTGAGAGCTCGCATTTTCGAGATGCAAAATGATCCGTCTTCTGTTATTATCTTTCCTCATTTCGTCGAACACTGTTGGCAAACAGATGGTTGTATACCACTCAGAATTGACCGTCCTTCGTTCCACTAAAGGCACTGGGCAACATGGCCGGTTATACCGAAAAAATACGCAATCATTTGTTTCGATGTACTTCTTCCACGAACAACTTTTGTTGGATTCGGCTCGTCTTGAAAGACCCATACGGTCGATTGCTGTTTTGTTTCGCGTTCATATTCATATAGATCCATGATTCGTCACCTGTGACAATGTTATACACTGCCTTTTGGCTACCGCAGTTATACTTTTTCAACATCTTTTTGCACCAATCCATACAAGCCTATTTTTGAGCATTCGTCAAATTATGTGGGATCCAACGAGAACAATTTTTTTTCAAGGCCAAATAAACATGCAATATCTTATTGAAGCTTCTCATACTAATGCCCAAGGATGCCCTAGTCTCAAGGTATGTCACATGTCGGTCTTGCTTAATCAGTTTACTCACAGCATCGATGGATTCTGGCAAAGCGACCGAAGTTGGACGCCCTTCACGAAATTCATGCTGGAGCGAACGGCGTCCGAGACTGAACTCTTGGTACCAGCGATTAACAGAGGTTTTTGATAGTGTTTCATTGCCAAAAGTAGAAACTAGTTGTTCTAAACACTCTCGTCTCGATAACCCACACCGAAAATCGTAAAAAATCATCGAACGAAAATGTTCACGGGATAATTCCATTTTTTGACTGAGGTGAATTTATCAACACGCTGTAAACAAAACAATTCGCCCTCAAATGACATAAGTTGAATAAAGTTATGCTAAAAAATGTCAAAGTTTCTAATGGAAGTTCCACTTTGCATCTGGGAACACTAGTATTGTTAGGACCCGACACATAAAAAACAACCTTTTTACAAAACAAGTTGTACAATTTGTAAAAAAAAACAGGGATGACTACAGTTTCGGCAGGCGAAATTTCACCATTATAAAACAATATGCAACGAATGTGCTGTAACTATGTTTCGCGGCAATACACTGCAGGGAAGGCAGTTTGGCATTTAACGAGAACTACCGGCAGCAAAGTTTTTCACCGAACACATTAAAAATCGCTCGCATACATACTAAAACACAAACACTCACACGATACAGTATATGAATATTGTTGTTGTTTCCATTCATTAAATATCACAGCAATTCTTATAAATAGTTTGGCTTATTTACGAAATTTTTAATTGAGTGGTGATAAAATTCATAAGATGAGAGTATATTTACTTTACCATTTCGTTTGCTACACCAAGAAATAATGATCGGAGACAATATAAAGTATATAGCGGGCGTTTTATAAGACGTTTGGTTTTCAATCTGGCCAAACTTTCATCGGAGTTAGTTTTTGAGAGCTGACACTTGATTTTTGCTTAGTTTGGTTTGCCATTTCATACTGAATATACCTTTTCCGGAAAAACGTTTATAAATCGTGGAAAAATAATACTTAAACATGGTTAGGTTCGAGCAATGCATAGAGTCGGTAATTCGAGCAACCATGGATCGCTTTCGCACCACTTTTACTCTAGGCGATAATGCGCATCCTAAGAAAAGCCGTACAGTGCGCCGTAGGCGCTATTGCTGCTGTGGAGCATAGTTTCGAAGAAGACCCGAATGAGCCCAACCGTCATCGCGCTCAGCAATTAGAGCTGTGAATATCCACTTATGGAAGATTTTTTGGAAGGATATGGTTTGCGGGCTAACAAAATCCAACTCGTGTAAGAATAAAAGCCGGGCGACGATCAAGAGTGTCGCATGTCGGTGAATGGGCTCAAAACGAGACGGCCACCGATCCTGATTTTTTACAAAAAAAATGTTGTTAAGCGATGAAGCCCACTTTTAGTTAAATGGGTACGATAATAACCAAAATAGTCATATATGAAGTAATGGAAATCCACAAGCCATTGTTGAGACGCCGTTACGTCCACAAAAAGTCACTGCTTGGTGTGCTCTATGGGCTGAGGGAAGCATTGGTCCACATTTCTTCAAAAATAAAGCCAGCCATAATGTTACCATCAATGGGGAACACTAAAGACCATGATAAGTTGGAGGATCTTGATGTGGACGACCTTTGGTTCCAACAAGATGGCGTTACATGCCATACAGCCAACGAAACAAACAAATTATTAAAGGAAACTTTTGGTGAGCGCAATATTTCGCGTCGTGGGCCTGTGGCGTGGCCTCAAAGATCGTGCGATTTATCACCGCTGTACTTATTTTTGTGGCGTCACGTGAAGTTGCTTGTCTACGCAGATAAGCCCGAAAAGATTGCCGTCTTGCAAGAGAATATTTATTTTTATTGCTGACATACGACCTCAAATGCTGCAAAAAATGGTGGAAAATTGGGCCTCTCGGCTGGAATTTATTTGAGTCAGCCGCGGCGCGGCGGGTACTTGCCCAAAATCATTTTTAAAACATAATGACAAACTCTTATGTTTATAATAAAGCTGAGTTCTAGGTCATAATTTCTTGAAAACCGCACGTCTAAAAAAGCACCCTTGTTACTCGTATTGTAAATCGTCATGAAATTCTATGATGATATAGCCATGCCCGTCAGTATGTCTGTGGAAAGCAAGCTATAGGTCGCACTATTGAAGCTAGATGGCTGACATTTTGCAGAAACGAAATACATTCTTGGGGAAATATGGACTGTCCCACGCCCCCTTTGAAAATAGCATTTGCGGATAAGGTAACGAAGCAATCGTTATAAATTATAACAGAATGAAATCAATGATAAGCATATTTTTAAAGATTATCTGGTGTAAAAATTGGACAAAAAGACATGGCACGAAAGGCCGTAACTCGTAAACTACTGCCGATTTGACGATAGTGGTTGGTATATTTTTTGTTGGTATGAAAAGAACATGGTATGATAGAAACGTTCCACTTCCTCTTGATAAAATGTTCATATTGGAGCAAAATCAATGTACAGGATTTTCCATTAAGGACAGAATATTTAAGATATAGAGTTCAAATTTATTGATGGTGTAGTGCAAATGTTACATTTTAATCAATTAAACTCGATTTCGGTCATATGACCAACACAAGCCCGTGTACAGCGATCTATTCTTTGGACCCAATTCCACCACTCTTGCACACATTGCGACCGGAACGTTGGCAATTTCGTGTTGGATTTTGTCTCTGAACTCGTCTAAATTTATTGGCTTAGCAAACACTAATGGCTTGATGTGCTCCATAATAAGATATCCAATGGTGTTAAATCGTATTAAGGAGGTGGCCATTCGACCGGACCATTTCTCGAGATAACACGTTCACCGAATTTGCTTTTCAGTTCGTGCTGTGTGGCTAGTGTCCTGTTGAAGCCACATATCAGCGAAGTCAAGGTCATCGAATTCTGGCAAAAAAAAAAATCTAACATGGCACGATAGCGCTTTCCCTTGACGGTAACAGGACGATTGTTTCCATTGACAAAAAATAGGGCCCAATCATACATCCGGCATGAAAACCGCACCACACAGTATTTTTTTTTCGGATGCAATTGTGTCTCTTTAAGCACATGGGGGTTTGTTGCTGTCCAGTAACGCGTAATTTTTTATTGACAAAACTACTCAGCCAAAAATGAGCTTCATCGCTTGACATTAAGATACGAAATTGTTATGTCCCTATTCGAAACCCCTATGGTATAGTGTTAGAAAATAAAAATTTCCTTGGCCCATGAAAAAAAACTCGGGCCTACTAGGGCAATCATTCACCACCGAGAAAGTCCGAAATTTTGTTGCATAGTGTACTCGTTACAACAGTCAACTAAACGGGTTTTGGGTACTACAAGGATTTTCTTTGTAGTCACCACTAACTACTGGTATGAAAATAACATGTTCTTCATAATTGTTTGGTTGTTATAACCACCTCTTGCGACAACCAATAGTTTCACTGCATTCGGTTAGCATAACTGACTTATTGGCTGCAAGAATCGTAATAGAGTTGTAGCTTTTATCTTACATTCCATGGTATTGATCGTCGAACCATGTAACAACCAATACCATGAAATGTTGGTGATTGCAACAGAAAGTAGGTTCATCCAATCGAATATTTGTAGTTCAAACCGATTATTAACTTATTTTTACTCTGTGCTTATTAAATATCTCAGAGCAGCTTGGATAAACACTAGAAATGGGCCGCTAACCCTGTTGGCCCATTGATACTCAACCTTCGTCTTGACTGACGACGAATTACCCACTTGTTCCATATCACGTATGTAAAGTGTAATTACCAAAACTAGCCACCTTCTCCCATTTAAATGACCTTCGAATATAAATAGTCCTACCGCACTCTATTTAAAAAAACATAAAATCATTTTCAAATCAATGCTGATCTAAGTGGTGCGTCATTCAATCATTTGTGCATTAAGGCACATTTAAATGTGCTTCCAAAAATGGTAAGACAATTAAGTCATTTTTTCTCTTCGACATAAATACAATCAATGTAATATTAAACAATAACTATAACCTGAAACGGGGGATAAAAACTACTGAAAATGGGTGTATCTTTTTAATAAAATCTTATTTTTTTCTGATGGTTATTGTTTCTTTTATTTTTGTTTTGCTGTTGTTAAATCTGTTGCTGCTGCAATTGTAGTTGGTGTTGTTGTTAACATGTATTGTCCATATCAATGTAATTTGAATACCGAAATTCCACCAAAACAGCAAAGAAACGAAATAGTAGCCGTTTGCATGTTTTGGTAATCAATCTTTTTTTCTTTTGAGGAAAAAAAATAAATACCAAAACTTGTCTGGAGCGCGCGTGCGCGTATACTCACCCGTACCTGGGCAGAGAAAATGTATTTTAACGTTGATTATATATTTTTTATTTTGTATTACAACAAAAACATTTGCCTTTGCTGCAGCAAGAAATTAAATGATAACGGCTAGAGAAAAAAGTGTTTGGCTTTGTCTGAAAACCATTTAAACGGCGTAAAATCCCCAGGCGTTTGAAAGCCGCGGCAAATGTTGGACAAACAAGTAGTTGGCGAGGCACTCTA
Source organism: Hydrotaea diabolus (assembly GCA_963513945.1). NCBI lineage: Eukaryota > Metazoa > Arthropoda > Insecta > Diptera > Muscidae > Hydrotaea > Hydrotaea diabolus. Next base: position 120,584,613 of record OY740720.1, read on the forward strand.
CGAGCGGTCTAGCCAAATGTTATGACTATTTAACAGAAATGCAACATTTTTTTTGTGTGTTAATTTACAAAAACAAATAAAAGTGTCCTGTAATTTCGCTTCCAAAAAAAAAAACAAAAAATATTTTTGGATTTCAGTCAAATAGTCATAACTTTGGAACGGTAAGGCCTCTGGGCTTCGTTTAGGTAATTTTGGAAAGGTAAGGTAAGTAAGAGTAAAGGAGAGCGCGATGGTGCCATGGTAGAATATTATTTTTGACTTCGCCGATATGTGGTTTCAACAAGACACTAGCCTCACAGCAAGCGTTACAATCGATTTACTGAAAGGCAAATTCGGTGAACGTGTTAACTCGAGAAATGATCCGACCGAATGGGCACGCGAGGGCTAAATTTTAAGAGAAAAAACCACCACTGGTTTAGAACATAGCAATTTTACTCTCGTACCCTTTAATCACCAATCCGAAAAATTTCAAACCGCTACCATTTCGCCCATTTTTGGGCATGGTCGTAGATGTATACATATTTTTATGAAGTGAGCCAAGAAAATTTGTCCAGTTGGTAAAGAATCACCTTGTAAAGGACTACTATGCCAATCTAGCATTTACATTTGAATTCAAATGTTTGTTAAATTCAGCTCAGAAGCTTTCATTGAGAGGCTTTTATACCTTTTTAATGGGTCTATGTAAAAACTGGGACCAAAATGGTCCTATTGCAACAGGGTTACTTACAGTTCACGCTTACTATGAATAGTTTGTTTGTAGAAGGTATGGGTCTCAAAGTGCGTGGTCTGTATACAGGGGTATATAAAAACATACGTCAATATTTCAGCAGGGCTAGTTATTGTTTCGTAATGGGGTTCTTTAAGCCGATTTTCGACAAATCTATTCAATGACTTTTGGGTATAAAATAGTCAAAGTCGGTAAGTCGAATTTTTGCTTTTGAAATATGTAAGACTATTTTTTGGCTTTTTCATATCGATATTTGGATATCTTATGTTTACTTCATATATTTTTAATTGTCATCCAAACAATGCGTATTGCTTAAATTGTTGATGCACTTATATTTATATTCGAGAAATACACATAAATTTTATTTTTTTGTAGTGGCAACGTATGCCTTCAGAAATGCCATAAATTTATCCAGAGCAGTAAATTAAGTCGGTAAGTTTACTAACCTAAAAAATAATAAAAACAGCGAAAACGGCGAACTGATAATCAAGGCAATCAGATATTCTCGATTAACTAATAATACCCATTTACACGATGTTGTTGTGACTGAAGAGATTGTGGGTTCTAAGGCCAACGACAAGGATTTTATATTGGTGTTCTTTACACAAAATTTCTAGATGTCTTAGCACTTATGGAGAAGTTGCCTAGATAGACTATGAAATAAACTGTGAGACTATGGAATGCAATCTATAATGGATGCCATATATATGTCAGAACCATAGGGTTAGATCTAACATTTTTGCAATTTGGTGGTGCAACGTAAGAGCACAATTTGTCTGTAAATTTTAGTACTATAAAATGTTTTCTTGATAAGGATCTTTTGCAGCCTTAGATAACATATGACTCTATGCCAGCGTTTTGCATTTTATAATCACTTCCAAATCATACTTAGTTTTGTTCGGTCGCTATTGTGGTTTCAACATAAAATGTTGCTGGATCTTGTTAAAATTACAGTCAAATAAAGTTAGACGGATTATATACGAAATTCGTTATGGTTCGTAGTGGCCGCAGTTCGTTACAGACGTTGTAAAAAATTGATTAAAGTATTTGAAAAAGTTACAAATTTGTTGTTTGTTTTTTAATTTTTTTTGTTATTTATTGGTCTTTTATCATAATTATGACTTGAGCAGTTTTTTATTCTGGTTCGAGACCTCGATTTTTTTAATTTCCCGAATGATTTGAGCTTTCTTTTTGTTTTATCCGAAATGTTCTTTCCTCTCAAATCATGAGAATATTTTTTCTATACCAAAAATTTAAACTGCCGCTTACAATTGGAGTTCCTATGTTATTTTTCAATTTGTTCGATATAACAAAAAATTCGTTTTGTCCTCTTGTGTGTTAAACACAAATTATTTAGTAAGAAAAATTGAGGGACCCCAGAAAACTGTTCTCTATTAGAATAGTTTGTTATAAGCGGGGTTCGTTTTAAACGTGTTCCACTGTATATGATGGAAACAGAATGATATACTCGTATATATATATAGTATACACTTTATTAAGTGTGGAAACTATAAATATCGAAGATGATAATACGGATTTGTTGTACCGTAAAAATTTAGGAGCTGTTAGCCCCGGGCAATGTTAATACAATATCTAATTTTTAACGCCTTACTAACCAACCCATCAGTATACTAAGTATACCACCGCTTTTGTGGAGTTAGATATTCGAGAAAACTGGTCTACAATCAAATGGTGTTTGTGATTTTGTTATATTTGATGTATTTGTTTTATCAATCGCCAGCAAACGCACTTTTCACCTCTTTCGCTCTCACCCACTCCGATTCCCTCTAACCATTCCACCGAATCGATATGATATAAGCAGCAAAGAAAACAACAACAACAACAATCTACAATCGATTGTTTTAAGTGAATTTTCGAACATTATCCGCATCTTAATTGTAATGGATTCCGGAACCCATTTCATTTGTGTGCTTATGTTGGTGGTGTTGGTACAATTTCAATTTTTCGCTTTTCATTGTATCGTTTTTACAATTTTGAACATACAACAACAGCAATACCTAGATCAGCAACAGCTATAACAATGACAACCGAAAAAAGTAGCTCAAGTGGATGTTGCTCATATGGAAATGTACAGCAATGATTTTCGGAAGAAATCTTGCATGTATCTCTAAATATGTTGAATTATCAAGCTCTCCTCCTTGTCCCTCTTGAGGGGCATTCGATAACACTTTTACTTTTTATTTCACTTTGGCTGCCAACATCCCCAGACCTGGCTGGCCATCAATGAATCAATTGAACGGAGACAGCGATGTTGAGAAGGCAGCAAAATCGAAAGTGAATACTTTGAAGTGATTTGCGGTCGCTTGGTGGTTCATTGTTTTGTTGTGAACTTTTTTTTTCAACTTTTTCTATGATTTCAATTGATTTCTGTATTTAGAGTTGGGCATTCATAGCCGTCAATATACCGGAGTAGACGACGGCCAATTGATATACAATTTTTATGATTTCTTACACTTGTAGTAAATAAATCAAGATTAATGTCATTTGCGGTAGTCTTAAGCATTCAATACCTTGACGGTGGATGGTGTTTAAATATTCTCAAAGTGGAAAGCGGTCGTTGTACGATACGAAAATGTACAGTGGTTTACGTAATAGCATTTGATTTACAAATTTCACGGCGCGTTATGTCGATGACAGTTTCCGTACAACATCGATATTTGTAGTAATTCTTGCATTGTACTTTTGGGCGGTATGCCATTAGGCCCCATGAAAATACATCCCAAAGTGAAAATGAAATTAGGCCCCAAGAAATATAAGGGCTACATATATTTTGTGGTACTCTATTCGAAAAATGTCTCCAAGATTTTTGTTTGGTCCATCTAGAGATTTATTTATCAAAAAACAAAGTTGAGTAAAAATCATTTTGTGAATACTGTTTTTTGTCAGTTTAAAGCATTCGAATTTAGTGCTTTCTGTGTTTTTGTGTTTCAATTTTGACTTTCTAGTCATTGTGTACAAACGAATGTTGAAAAAAAAGTCCCGAGAATTTGTGATTTACTAAAGAGTGATTTACTAAATTATTGCAAAGAAGAAGCACATTGCCCATCTTGTGCAATATCTCGCCTTTGGTTTTGGCAGCCAATATCGATAGTTTTTATTCACTATCGATAATATCGGCAAGAACGTCATAATTTTCAAGTATGTTGCGACACATAAAATTGTTGCGACAAATAATTTGTTGTTAAAAAATTTTATTAAGGGAAAAATTATAATAGCCTTTGAATCTTAGATAATATATTAAAAATAATTTTTTGTATCGTTTATGGTAGTTTGCCGCTAAATCTATCTAGGTTTAAAGCATAAATAAGAGCTGTAAACTAAATAGAACCTCAAAAGTTTTGTGTCGTCGAGACACTTTTAATAGGTCAGACCTTATAAGGCCAGGTTTTAAAATTGCCCCATGAAAACCATCCCTTCCGAGATGGGGTTCTGCCGCTCTAGAAGTCACAAATTAAATCCTATTGAGCTTAATTTTTTAAAGTGTTTTTTGAGCAACTTCCTACCTATCGTATTTACTTTCGACTATAAAAATACGAGGGTTCCTATATATATTTCTTGCGCCATCTGAAATTTCCATTGTAAAGTTTGACATACTTTGGCAACAACATACTCAGAACGTTTTGACGTACGACCGTTATTTGTGTACATTGACTTGAAAAAATCAATTTGGCAAAAAAATGGAATTAACTCGTGAACATTTTCCTGCGAACATTTTTCACAACTTTCGACGTAATCCTCATCGAAACAAGAGTGCATCGATTAACTTAAATCTTTGTATGGCGATGAAGCACGATCAAATAGCGCTGTGAAAAACTGGTTTAATGACTGCAATCGTGGCCGACGCTCGCTCAAAGACGAAGGTCGTGAAGGTCGTTCAAAATGGCCATTGTGCCAGAGAACATTGATGCCGTGCGTGAACTGATAACGGAAGTTCGTCATGTGACAAATCGTGAGATAGAGGCATCCTTGGGCATTTCTTCCACCAGCATACATTCGATATTGCACGAACAATTTTTTAAAAAAATACGTTCGCTATGCTTCAAAAGACGTTTATAAGATATTCACAGATGACGAATCATGGATCTATGCGTATGAGCCCAAAACAAAACAGCAATCGACCGTCTGGGTCTTCGAAGACAAGACAAATCCAACGAAAGTTGTTCGTGGTAGAAGCACTTCGAAGCAAATGGTCGCCTGTTTCTTCGGTAAAACTGGTCATGTAGCGACTGTTCCGCTTGGGCAACGTAGGAGGTCAATTCTGAGAGGTACACCAAAATTTGTTTTCCTGAAGTCTTCGGAAAAAATCGAAGAACGAACAAGAGAAGACGAATCATTGTGCATCATTACAATGTGAGCTCTCACACATCGGCTCAAACCAGAGCTTTTTTGACCGGCCAAAATGTCGAATTGATGGGTCATCCGCCGTACAGCCCTGGCTTGGCACCCAATGACTTCTTTTTATTACCGCACATTAAGAAAAAAATGTGTGCCTAACGATTTTCGTCGCCAGAAGATGCTGTGAAGCGTTAAAAATCATGTTTTGGAGACGTCTCAATCGGAGAGGAAAAAGTACTTCGACAATTGGTTTGAGCGCATGCAATAGTGTAAATATCATGCTTAAGAACACTTTGAAAAACAATACTGTCGATTTTATCGATAGCATAACGAAAACGTTCGAGTATCAATAATTTGACAGCTCTTTTCACCAGTGCATTTATCTAAGAGAATTGTTGGCGCATCTGCTACTCTTATGTTTGTGCAAGAAGTTCTTAGGAGTGGTATGCTTATGGGCGTCAATTATAGTATCTGTCGTCGTAAGGTACGCACAGGCGATAATGAGTGAGAGTGAAAAAATCAGCTCTGGAACATCTACAGGACTTCAATCTCTACCACCAAACATTTCACGCACTACACACATTTTACTCTCAAGGTCCAATTTCAAAAACCCATATTAGTAACCTTAACGTGCTGTTAGAAACATATATTCATACCAAGGTTAACCTAGAAGGGAGTATGACCGTAAATGGTAAAATTGCTAGGGCGCTTTGACCTAAACTAGACAAGAACACAAGTAAAACTCAATGACAACTAAAGAGATGTCAAAGTTATAATTGGTGATGGGATATTGCATAATGTTAGAGAGGTAACAAGAAAACGGCACGTGGCCGTAGTCGAATTCTGCCGCCTGTGTAGGGATGTAGAGGATATTGAGGCAGTGAAACAGCTTTTGTGTCGAAAGACGGAGTATTTTCCTGTGGTAGTGTTTGCTTGAAGATCTGGAGAACATATCCTCCTAAAAGATGGTAGATCTGCTAAATTTCCTAAATGACTTGTCGATACTTAAGAGCAGCTTCCTACGGAACTTATAGATTAATTTATGAAATTATAAGTAAAAGATCAATCACAATGGAACTTAAATGGGTTTACGCGGATGTACCGTGTGTCAACTTTTCAAGGTTAGACACCTTCACAAGACCTTTTAATATTACGTAATTAAAGACCACAGGACCTTTGCTTCAGGGTTTGTGACATAGAGCCAACGCATATGAACAACGCATTTTCGTATCAGCGGCTATGTTATTAAGCCAATAGGAATATTAGCATAGCCTACACCATACAAGGTTATTATGTCTTAGTGCTTATATTTATAACATACTAAAGGAATGAAGAAAAAACCCATAGAAGTTAAATAAATTGATTTAGAATTACTTTTCGATTTCATCGAGTGATTTCCGTACATTCCTACATCCGTCGGAACATCTATCGTGGTAATAAAAGTACAGGTCGAAATTTAGAACCGATAATGCTAAAACTTGATTAAAGGACAAATTTATTTATATTTAACTAAATCATACCATAATATGAGATCATTCGTTTTGCAGAACCTACAGCTTTTAAGCGACACATTAAATCCGAATCCCAACAAATTATGCACAAAGCGTAACTAACAACATACACCCATCTCTGGTGAAATTGCACTACTCGTATATGTGTTCATGCTTCGAGTAGGTGCCTCACAATTTGAGGTCCTGCAGCTGCGGACACCTAAAAACACTTAAATTTTGCATTGTACATTTAATCGACCAGTTTTTAACTCTGGTGAAACTGGAACGTATATATATACATATAACATCCGATTTCGAACAATTTTCTCATTGAGCGTTACGAGCGACTGGGACCAATGTCTTGTGACTTTGCACTACATCGGTCTATGTTTTGAATAGCACACAAAGGTACCTCTCTTTTGAGTTCCTGCCGCCTTAAAGGAAACATTGTAAATCTAATCTAATGAATCTAAAGCTACTAAATAGTGGTTGTTGCAGCAGCACAAACTACCGAAGAGACAGCCCTTGGCCAACGAATTGCTGTAGTATTTATATGGAAGCATATGTCGTTGGATTCCTAATGGTACAGTTATGTTAGGTATCTCACAGTCGATCTCGCCTTACCTTAAACTTTTTTTAGATTAGGAACTCATTGGCCTTCGATTGTGTACTCAGTTTCTCGACGTTTGCACTTCTCTGTTCATTGTAACCTTCTTCTTTCGCATGTAGAGGTTTGACAATAATTTACTTACTGAATTCCCACACAATGCCATTTGAGAAGAGATGCGTAACTTCTCTCAGCGAGCTGTGCACGATATTTTGCTAACACTAACTTATAGGCACCTACTGGTTTTTTTTGCCGGCTCCAAACGGCTAATACATTGCATAGAAAATTTTTATATTAAACCAAGGTTTGAATGTAGTATGATAGTCATGCACCATAATTATCACACTACGGCGGTCCACATTGAATAAATATCAGCGATAAAGTCGACTTAAAATTAAAAGCCGCTGATTTGGATGGTGCACCGCCAACACGATGAATTGCACATGGCGTCTTCAAGCAAGATAATTTGGACCTCTAACCTTGTTGGACTTGTCGTCATATATCCCTATATATTAATAATAGGTGATCAGTCTAGGGTAATTTTTTAAATAGGGTTTTTTCATAGATTACGCGTGAGTTGTGTTATATTTTCTTTTTTTTCTTCTTTTCAGTATAGTTTGCCATTTAATCATGAAAAGAACCAGGGTTTGTGCGGTTTATGAGATGGTGGAATTATTGGTCCATTTGATTCCAAATTTGTAACGGGTGATCAATCTAGAGGTATTTTTAATAGGGTTGTTTTCACAGATCAGTATTGTTTGCCATTTCATCATAGAAGGACTTACTTACACTGCGAAAACCACAGTTTGGTGAGGTTTATGGGCTGGTGGAATCATCAGTTGATATCTTTTAAAAAATGATGATGGCTGGAACGTAACAGTGAATACTGCTCGCTATCGCGCCATGAAGTCGGAGCTTTTGCTACCTGAAATTGAAGTCCGTTTTCTTGAAGATAATTGGTTTTAACAGGACGGTGACATTTGACATACTGCTGCTCAAACAATGGATCTGTTGGGAGATTATTGCGAAGAGCAGTTTATTTCTTGTGATATTACACGTTAAGATTTTTTTTCTTTGGGGTTACGTAAAGTCCAAAGTCTATGCTGACAAACCAGCTACGGCGTAGGTTTTGGAAGCCAACATTACTCGTTTCATAAATGCCAAACCAGTCGAAATGTTTGAACGAATTATCCAAAATTGGACCCTCAGAATGGACAACCTGAGGCTTAGTTCCGGCCAATATTTGAAGAAATTATATTCAAAAAATAAATGGCATAAATTGTATTTTCAAGTAAACAACAAAGATTCCACACTTAATTTGAATTTTTGTATTTTTATTTATTTTGAAAAAAATGCCTCTGGATTGATCTCTCGTTGCAGGAATTCATATATTAATATTAAGTCTGATATATAACTTTTTATAGAATTTGCGGTGTAAATTTGTGCTCCTGTTGTGCTCAATTTCAAGAAAAATCGTTTTTCCTCCTTCATAATTGATAAGTATATATTCCATGCGTTCTCACTGCTATATCCTGCAGAGTTGTGTTATGGGCAGCATTCTTTGCTAAGCAGTTTATGTAATATGGGTGTTCGTATCGTACTTTTTCTTAAGCTAGATTTGAGTTGAGTTCTCTGTTCAATGTTACATATAAAGTAGCAGAGTTTTGGTCTACTCATTGGTTTTGGATAATTAAGTTACTGCCTCTTGTGCTTATGACCTCAGCTGTATTCAAATAAACAAAAAATATTTACATAATTAAAGAAAATGCATTCTTATTACATTTTTTCTTTTTGTCAACCTTCAGCCAGGTGCACAAGTTTTTTTATATTTGCACTGGCTCCTGTCGTGTGCGTTTATCCCTTGGACTCACTGTGTAGGTTTATTACATGTGCATGTAATTTCTCGATTCCTTCATGTTTTGTTTTTGTTTTTTTTGTGCAATTTCGAATTCATTGTAATTTTCCATAAAATGTCAAAGTAATTCACATTGGACATTATTCATTTAAACTTAATCTCTGAATGGTAAAAGCTTTACATGGTAACTGTGCGTCCCTACCAGCACCACTGGCACCAGCAGCAGAACCAACGCCAAAACGGAACCTGTAACCGTGTGTAGGTAACTACGCTCCGGCATAAGGGTATGTAGTATGCATGCCCCAAGTGGTGTTGAGATGGAGTGGCCTGCCATGGCCATGCGCTGGTCACTGTCATGCCATGGACCTTATATTATCACTAAAGTCTTAATAAGTCTTATTTAGTTCGTTATTGTTGTTGTTGCTTTTGTTAAATGACAATTTAATTGTTGTTTGTATGTATTTCTGCTTGCATATGTCACTTACAATGACAAAATAATTTAATTATGTCAACTAAGATTTACCTTGAAGTCAAGTCCAGTCAAGTCGTTTCGTTCCAATAGCTTCTGCTGCTGCTGCATATGGGCCATGCCACCAATTGATGATGTTAAGCAGGCTAAAGCTAATGTTCGTTCGCTGGCGTGGTTTGGCAGGTTGGCCACGAATCCGAACCTAAGACAACAGTCAGGCGGCAAATGCTTGGGCTGCGTTAAGAATGGGTTTAATAATAACAGCAACAACAGAGGTAGCAGAAATTAACGCTTTACCAAGCGGAATATGTTGCATAGCCGGGACTCGTACATACATACATAACTACCTGACTCTGAACACACGTGCGTGTGTGTGTGAAAAGCATAATGTTGCATGTTTGTCGCTGTGATGTATTATATAAATGAATTTTTATTTGCAGTTGCCAAGTTTCGTTTTCAATCTCTCCCCGTGTTTCTTGCTCCTTTTTTCCATTATATTTCTTTTTCTTAAACAACATTCATTACTTAAGTCTGTCTGCTCGTTTTTTTCTTTAAAGTTAAACTTAAATTGTCATGGCATGCAATAAACTTTTGTTATGCTCTTAAATGCCGCCACCACTAAATAGCGAGTGACACAAATGGGGGCCAGTATTATCGGTTTGGTTAAAATACTTAGCTTTACTAAGTTATATTTGGTGTTACCTATAGAAAATACACATAGTTCCGATAACGTTTTTTAAGAAAGGAATCAGCGAGCTGTGCACGATATTTTCGTATACTCACTGACCGGAACCTAACCGCTTCTGTATTTTAAAAAAATGTTTTTATGCGAGAGAATTTTTTCAATACCCTCTCCTTACTATGTACCCAAACCCCTTTTCATTTTTAAATCACTTGAGCCATGTCCGTGTGTCCATCTAAAGGCTGGTACGTACCATAACTTTCGAAAGAAATTTTCAATCTGATTAAAATATTTGAAGTGGTAATATTTTTTTAAATATGTCTATGGTTTTCAAACTGGCCAATACTGCCCCAACCCTTCTGGTATCTCCCACATAAATGAACAATTTCGCTCACTTTTGGCATTCTTGTAACATCTTTAACACTATCCACACAATCTGACCAAAAACCAAGACGTTAGAGTTCAGTTATAAAGGTTGTGCCATTCAGAATTTAAATTTTAATCGGTGGAAAAAAAGTTCTGATAAATTTTTCAAAATTTCTTGTTTCATTGGAAAGGTAAAACTTTGTCATTTAATAATGGAACATCATAATAATGGAATATCATTCATATGACTACCACAATTGTCTCGGCAGTACCTCTTTCGATCAACCCAATTCTTCAATATATTTTCTATTGTTTTGGGTCGAATCTTTTTAATTTCATGTTTCAAAGCATTAATTGTCTCTGAATGCTTTGCATAACATTTGTCCATTTAATGATTCACCCGTTAATATAAACTTGGTGACAAAAAATTGTGACAAAAGCTCCGCCCATTGTAGAACCTTCCACACAAATGCCCCTGTTCCATGTTAAGATTAGAACCTACATAACCAGTCACAGAGTGCAAGAAATTCTCTAACTTGTAAACACCGAAGTATTCTTCTAAGGGCTTTGTAAGCTCGTATTTATAGAGTGGTTGTCATTCTGACACCTAACATGCAAATGCACCATTTCGCCCACTTTTGGTTTTCGCATTATATCATTAGTACATTTTAAACGATCTGACTTAAAATCAATACCTTAGAACAGAAATGACATAATTCAAGTTCACATAGTGCATAAAATTAGCTTAAATTGTAAACACCGCAATATTTTTATAACGGCCTTTTAGTTGCGCACGAATAAAAGGGTTGAAACGCCCCCTTTTTGGTACCTCCCATGTAAATGTACCATTACGCCGACTTTTGGTATTCGCATATTATCTATAATACTATTCATAAGATTCTATAGAATATAAATTCTTGGAAAAATGATTATAAAGAATACTAGTTAACAAAAAAGTGGAGTCTTAGCCACGCCCCTTCTTGCACCTCCCATACAAATAAGAGTGGAGTGGAAACGCACATAAATGTTTCCCTAATGCAAAATGTCTTATTAATGTTGTATTCTGTAATATGTAGATTTCATCTTTATAAATGCTTATGTCATGATGTCATCTTACTAAGCGCTTAGTGGTCGCCACGCCACATTTAGTACCTACCACAAAAAACGTCTAAGATTTATGGTTATGCGGAATTTAAAAAAAAACAATACATTGCATCTCTAACCAACAATTTTCAGAGGACATAGAAAATGCATCTAGACTTTTTTTAAATATATTTTAGGTAAAAAATTATGGTACAAGTAATACATTATACTTATATATTGAAATCGAGATCTGTATTAAAAAAATATTAAATTCACGAAGAAAAAGTCTGGTTGTTTAAATTAAATGATGATAATCAAAACACAAATATTACATTCTGGAAGAAATAGTCTGATTGTTTACATTTTTTTACATGAATAAAATGAACTCTTAAATCGGTTGAGCCAATTTCGATGTGCAAGCATATAAAATACACCTGTAGACGGGTTACGACGGTTTTGAAGACATTCAAAGGCTCATATCTCTGTGATAAAATGCTTACGATTTTATTTCAAGGCCACGTATAAAATCCTTTTTAAAAAACAATATTTCGAAAAAATTGTCAGACAGGCCAAAAAAAATATTTGGAAGAAATTACTATATTTCGGCACTAGAATGTTAACATTTTTTAAAATTTTGGCCTCTACCGTAGATTAAGGACTTGACATAGCCCCAATAAAACAGTTACGTTTGGTCAAACACTATTTTGGTCCAAAACTGTAAAATTTTCTCTCTGCGAAGAATGGCCTTCGTCTGACAAAACGTTTTTTTTTTGAAGAAATAGTCTAATTGTTTAAATATAAGTAGTATTTACTTGCATAAACTGAACTCTAACATCGGTTGGGACAATTCCGAGATGCAAGCACATAGTTAACGGGATATGACGGCTTTGAAGACATTCAAAGGCTCATGTTCCTGTAAATAACTCTTTCCGAAAAACTCCACAAATTTTATGAATTTTTCACAAAAAAAAACAGTTACGCTTATTCAAACGCTTATTTATTCTGTTCTGTCCAAAAGTACAAATTTTCGCTGAGCGAGAGTTGGCTTTGTCTGAGAAGCCAAATTTGGGACAAAAACCTGTCAATGGCTACATGTCATCCGGCTGCAATTATTGTGCAAGTACAGTCTTATTTTGAGTTCACCCTTATTTACCACCGAAAAAAGCCGGGTTAACTCTACGGCAAAGCCGCATTGAGCTGATCGGCGTGGATTCATCTTTTATGGGTCTTCTTTAAACTGCTTGCTGCGAAGGATCAGTTTCCATTACAGGTCCAAAGGAGTGTGTGAACGTTTTACAGTGCGATGAATTGTCTGTGCTCTAAGGCATGATGGTCACGACCTTACGACAAATATCACATTGACCAAAAATCGCTCTCCTAAAATCCTAACAAACGTTTATTATTGAGCTAATTTCGGGACCACATATTCCACTACTTTTAGATAGCGGTTAGTTCATAGGGCCACTGGACTCACACAAAATGAATTTCATATTAGTGGACCGATAGAGTTTTCTGCCTGTAGATCTTTGTTCCAAGCATTAAATTAAGCTAAATCATATAAATAATGATAAATACTTATTTCTAAAGAAATTGCGTTGGCACAGGCCCACAACGGAACATAGTGCGCACACCAAAAGTTTTCTTCAATAAATTGATTGTTTCGTTGGTTGTATGACATGTAGCGCCCTCTTGTTGGAACCAAAGGACGTCCACATCAACATCCTTCAATTCAGGCACGATAAAGTAATTAATCACGTTTCCCATTGACGGTAACATTATAGCCGGCTTCATTTTTGAAGAAATATGGACCAATGGCTCCCTCTGCCCATAGAGTACACCAAACAACGACTTTTTAAGGATGTAACGGCGTCTCAACGATGGCTTGTAGATTTTCCATACTCCAAATACGACAATTTTTGGTTATTAGCGTATCCATCCAACCAAAAGTGAGCTTAATCGCTAAACAAAAAATTCTGTAGAAATTAGGATCGGTGACTATCTCGTTTTGGGCCCATTCGCCATGATATGCAAACGTTGCTTCGGAGTAAGTCTATTCAAAATGAAATGGCAAACCAAGGTCAGCAAAAATCAAGTGACAGCTGTCAAAAAGACCAACTCGAAAAATAACCGTGGCTAGATTAAAAACGACACCCTTATATAAACCTTGTTATAAAACTTACTTATAATACGCCTTGGTCTTTTTATTAAAAGTTATATGTACTCGTACTCATATTAAAATAAATTTTACTACAAATCCTGTATGTCTTCACGCTTAACGCCTTCAAAATACATATTGTTTTTGCACCTGTTGACCCTTGTGGCCCATTAAACGTGAACTTTGATACTTATATTCATTCACTGGTAACTAACTGATAAAAAAAAATGTGTATGATTGCTCAATGATACTGTTCGCATTATTCATGTAAAGAGTGTTTTTTATTGGGGTATAGAACATTAAGTTGGCATCACTTTTTTAACTGGCGGCCATTTTGTCAGCTGTCAAGTGATTAATATTTAGTTTGGTTTGCCATTTCATCATGAACAGGTTGACAAAAGAACAACGCTTGCAAAATGGGCCGAAAATGAGATCCATCTCGATGCTGATTTTCATCACAAAATTTTGTTCAGTGATGAGTCTCATTTTTGGTTGAATGGCTACGTCAACAAGCAAAATTGCCGCATTTGGAGTGAAGAGAATCCACATGAGACCCTTGAGACGCCATTACATCCACAAAAACTGACTGTTTGGTGTGCTCTATGGGCTGGTGGAGTCATTGGGCCATACTTCTTCCGAAATAATGCTGGAGAGTCAGTTACCGTTAATGGAGATCGGTATAGAGCCATGATAACCGACTATTTTGTTCCCGAATTGGATGGCATGAATGTGGATGAGTTGTGGTTCCAACAAGACGGCGCTACATGCCACACAGCGCACGTCACAATCGAATTATTGAAGGAAACATTCGATGAGCGCATAATTTCGCGGAATGGACCTGTCAATTGGCCACCAAGATCGTGTGATTTGACACCATTGGATTATTTTCTTTGGGGATATGTGAAGTCGCTCGTCTACGCCAACAAACCAGAAACGTTAGGGGACTTGGAAGCCAACATTCGTGGCGTTATTGCCAACATACGGCCCCATATGCTCGAAAAAGTGGTTGAAAATTGGACCTGTAGAATTGGGTTTATTCGAGCCAGCCGCGGCGGCCACATGCCCGAAATCATATTTAAACATTAATGGCATAAAATTATCCTTCCAATAAAGCCAAATTGATGGACATTAAAACGATTTTCTTGTGTTTTATTTCAATTCGAAGTTCTATACCTCAATAAAAAACACCCTTTATATTCAGTTAATATAAAGGTTCTTTAAATCACTTAATAATAGCATTAAGTTCTAATAAATTTACATTAGTACTCACCCTTTTAACCCAACTAACCACACTCGCTCTACCCCATCATACCACCAACTTATATGCCGCTTACTATCTTTATCACATCCATTGCACAGGCTCTGTAAGCTATTTGGTGTTCCTATGCTCCCATATTCGACGTACTACCTACCACAACTCGCATTGGCACTCGCAGTACGTATTGCCATTTCCAAGCAACTCCGCCAGACGCGAATGCTACTTCGTACTTCGCGCACCGTTCCATTCATTCATCTGTTTATGTGCATTTAACTTGTTTTAATGTAATTTATCAAATGCATTGACATTTTCATGAAGTTTGAGTGCATGAAAAGGAAAATCGCAAACAAGAACTGAAATAAAACGAAATAAAATAAAAATAACGTAATGTTTCTTAACATATTATTGGCGGTATTTAGTGTTTCCTTTCATTTCTTTGGAAGGCATGCCACAAATTGCAGCAGTTTGCGGCGTCAGCGCCGGCAACACAATGATAGACATACTTGTTGCATAGAAAAGTAAAACTTTTTTGTTTCGCAACGACAGCAGCAGCGAATATAAAACAATTACATTTATTGAAAACGAGAATGAAAATTGAACTAGATTCCAAAGGCAGACGAATGGATGGAGTTTATAGAGGTACTACGTATTTATACTTATATATGACTACGATTACAGTGCTTTGAAGTTCGAGAATATGAGTTTGAGTCTCGTTTGAGAAAATATTGAACCAACACTAATCGTTGAAAAAAATTTTAAGAGTTTTTATTTGAATTTATTTTATGTGGAATAAGGGCTGCTATACTTATATATATTTCTGGCCTAATAATGAAAATGCGAATATATATCATCAAAAATGGTTTTACTGTTTCTCAAAGAATTCTTCATCATGATTTATACACTTTTGCATGCGCTCAACCCAATTGTCGAAGCACTTTTTCCACTCCGATTGAGACACTTCCAAAGCATGGTTTTTGAACACTTCAACAGCATCTTCTGGCGACGAACATTGTTGACCACGTATTTTTTTTTTGATGTGCGGGAATAAAAAGAAGTCATTGGGTGACAAGTCAGGGTGGTACGGTGGATGGCCCATCAATTCGACGTTTTGGCCGGCCAAATAGGCGCTGGTTTCAGCCGATGTGTGAGAGCTCGCATTGTCATGGTGCACAATGATTCGTCCTCTCTTGTTCGTTTTTCGAATTTCTCCAAAGAGTTCAGCCAAACAAATTATGGTGTACCACTTAGAGTTGACCGTCCTACGTTTATTAAGCGGGACAGTAGTCACATGACCAGTTTTGCAGAAGAAACAGGCGACCATTTGCTTCGAAGCGCTTCTTCCACGAACAACTTTCGTTGGATTTGGCTCGTCCTCGAAGACCCACATGGTCGATTGCTGTTTTGTTTCGAGCTAATACTCATAGATCCATGATTCGTCACCTGTGACGATCTTACAAACGTCGTTTGAAGCACCGCGAAATTTCTTTGCACCAATCGTCACGAGTCTTTTTTTGAGCGATTGTCAAAATGTGAGGAATCCAACAAGAACAAACCTTTTCTACGGCCAGGTGTTTATGCAATATCGAATGCCCGCTGGTGGAAGAAATGCCCAAGGATGCCCCTATCCCACGGTGTGTCACATGACGATCTTGCATGGCATCAATGTTCTCTGGCACAACGGCCGTTTTTTGACGACCTTCGTCTATGAGCGAGCGTCGGCCACGATTGAATTCATTAAACCAGTTTTTCACAATGCTATAGGATGGTGCTTCATCGCCATACAAAGATTTAGGTTCATCGATGCACACTTGTCGTGATAATCCACGTCGAGAGTTGTGAAAAATGATCGCAGGAAAATGTTCACGAGTTATTTCCATTTTTTGCCAAATTGATTTTTTTAAGTCACTGTAAACCACACAAATGATGGTCGTACGTCAAAACGTTCTGAGTACGTTTATGCTTAAAATGTCAAATTTCCCAATGGAAATAGCAGATGGCGCCAGACAACACTTAGTGTTGCCTAGGCCAAAAATATATATAGCAACCCTCGAAGTCTATGTTTTTAAACAAGATCGATTAGCTTTTGACATTTTTCATAGCTCGGCTATTCTTTGTTTACCTTTAAAATTCTTTATTTAATATAAAATAATATAAATTTAAAAAATTTTATTTAAAGTTCTATATTTTTTGTAAAGTAGACAACAAATGACGAGAAATGGATTATTTTCGGAATTGCTCTGAGTCAGCATCCAAGATTACTGGATTTAATATTCTTGTTGGACCTTGTCAAATTTAAAAAATATCGAACCAGCTCTGTGAAATTTAATGGTTTTCCAAAATTTTTGGATGAGATTAGCAAACCTCTAGAGAGGAATTGACAGAAAACTTTGAAAAATATTTCAGAAAACCGGGTGTTTTGTAAAGATAAAATCTGGCATTTACCTATATTCTGATTTTAGCCTTTTGCCTAAGAATGGAAATTATCTTCCGAATCAGAAGTAAAGTGGCAGTGCCCTGGAACTGCTTATAATTTACACAGGTTTTAAACAAAGGATCGCATTTAAATTAGTGATTTTGGTACCCATTTGTCCATGCTTAAATTGATCGAACTTTCAGACATAGGGACCGGACCGTAACCCAAATTTAGCGAAACTGCAAAAATAATTTTATTTGTATCTGTAACTTTATATACAGTGTGGCCCAAATAAGACTGATGGGTTAAAAATATTCTTAACTTTTTTGTATATAATTTTTATATGGATTGTTGAATTTATTTTTTTATTTTTTTGGCAAGTTATTTATTTTAATTAAACGATATTATCTTCGTTGTTTTAATGACAGAACTGCATCCAGTAACAACATGATTTGAATCTATGTCTCCTGTTTTGAGGAACAGGGGTTAGTCAGAATCATAGGGTATTACATCAGCGTCAATTTCACAACTTTAGATGTTCTCTTTGGTGTGGTGTTATGGTTAAAAGGTTATTGGTCCATTTTTTTCGAAAATGAAGAGGGCCAACCAGAAACCACTAACGGGGCACTGTATAGAACTCTGATTGAATATGGGTTTTAGCGTTCGCAATGTTGAGAATAATCTTAACATATGGTTCCAGCAAGATGGAGCCACTGCGCATACAGCCAGAGCCACAATGGAACTTCTTCGTAACATTTTTGTTGAAACCAGTATTATTTGGGCAAGTATATGGATAGAATCCAATATGACTCAAATCGGTCCAAAATTTGATATTTGTCATTCCAAATAAACCTACCAAATTTGATTGAAATCTGAAATGAAATGGATGTTCTAGAGTTTGTTGTATATAAGTACTTACAACTTATTGATCGGTCATTGCAACTAAACGCGAAAAATGTTAGTAGTAGTCGGCAACCAATAGTTTTGCAAATTTTTTGTTGCTGTAGCCAGTCATGAGTGTTGATAGCTAAAAGTTCGTTAAAACCAAAAACTGTTTGTTTAGTAATATATTTTTTTCAAAATAAAATAGTCCGATTTTTGCTGTTAGTATCCACTTTTCCTCGTCATGATCCGCAAACAGTTGTTTGCGTCAGACGAAAATTTTTCTTTTTTTTATAAATATGTGTGGTATGTGGATTTGTAGATCCAAATTTTATCTTCATAAGGTTCGGATACTTGAAATGTTGCACCGATACTACAGTTCCAATAACTAAAAATAACAGTACGCCAACTAACATTCATTTGTACTGATGGAACACTCGAGGTGCATATAACCTCAATCATTCGGTTCGCAAAAAAATTCGGTTGCCGCAACGAATCTGTTCTCTGTGTGCAATAACCCTTCTTCTAAGTTCTAACTTTCTTAGCTATTTTAATAACTTATCAGCTTTATCTTTAAATTGCTTCGGATACTTTAAAATCAATGTTTAATTTCATGACAATTTTGTGCACAAAATATTTATACTTGCGCATACAAACTTTATTAGTTTCGAAAGTAAGAACCAAGTCTTAAAATGACTGCGCATAATTGTAATTAATGAATCAATATTTAAAAATCTTTAAATATAAAAATTTAATAAAAAAACGATTTTTATTTCGGTCAAGTAACTGTATACATAAAATTTAATATCAGTAGGTCCAGTTAACAAATGTTCCTGGTAATGACAAGTATTCATAACCAACAATCTTAAACGACAATCAAGACATTAATAATTCCAATTTCCAATAGTCATCTTAATTAATTAGGATTACCGATACTTTGTCTCTTCAACGGATAGTGTCAGTTCCCTCGACTGAAAATTGCCGTGAAACCAACCAAAAAGCAATTTTAGCGATAAGTAAGGATAGAACCTACAGACACCTATATTCAATTGGCAAATAATCCTGTTGTGGCAACAAATCTGTTCTCTATGTGCATGTATTTGTGAACATTACAAAAACACTCATTAAGTTTCCTTTCGATCATATAGTTCCAGTTTTTTTGCCTGATTTCCTACACTTAATTTCTCTCTCTCGCTCTCTGTTTTACATTGTAGTTGATGATTATTATTATAACAAACTGTTCAGTTTGCTAATTTAACAAATATTTAACAAGTAATTTAAATGAAATCACAACAATCTATTATTGGCTGGTTCGTTGGCCAGTCGTTAGTCGTTGCTTAAATCACCATCGTAACGTACACACGAAAATAAACCAAGAGGCACACAAAACAATTTAAAAATTCTCCTCCTAATAGACATTTCATGGCAACAATTAGCCCCATTTTGAGTGCATTTAGTTAACGATTATTAATGTTACCAAAGCACACCATCATAATCTAACCAAGAAATCCCCTGGCCCCTGCCTTAGCAAACCAAAGCAGCAAACGGCGATCACCATCGCCAGCATCACCACCAGCCAACATAAAGTCGATCTTGCATCCACATCGAGTGGTGTGAGTTGTGAGCACAGCAAGAGAGAGAGAGAGCGGGAATCCTTTTCGTTGCTGTGGTTGCTTCGCGCTATTGGGACCCTTTTAAGCGACATTTAATATCGGGTTGCAGTCCCTGGTAAATGCTTAAACATTTCAACACGATTATCATTTAGTTTCTGTTTTTTTTCTCGTTCATTCTGCTGTTTAGCAACAAAAAATTGTGTTTAATCTAATCAAACACGCAAAAATTTATTTGTATGAAAGCAGAGTTAACAGAATGCATACGAAATTTTGCTGTCCCTGGCTTGCATATGTGTGATATTCATAACTTGGCTTAATAACAAAGAATGCTTAAGGAAAAAGAAGAAGAACGAAGTGGTAGTATCGCAAGATCGTGTGTATGGAAGCGGAGTTATGTAGAGAGAAGTGTTGAAACGAGATCTAAATTTCTAAGAGGTAAGGGTAGAATATTGCACACACTTCGCAACGCTAGGTATTGTTAAAGTTGGCTCAAAATTGTAATGAACCATGCACAAAAATATAAGATTTGGCCAGGCCGCGGGATATATACCCCTCATTATTGTTCCACTATGGAAATGGGAGAAATTTCAATTATCATATTCTCGTATATTGTTCTTTTGGCAGTAATGCTGTGTTCTTTATTTTTTGGCCCCTCCGGCCCGTGGGTTTTAACAACTCTTTTGGAGGGAACTTTAAAAACAATTCATATTTGGATTGGTAAACAAATTATCTGCTATTTTATGGTACTCGTTCGCATACATATAATTATAAATAAAAGGTTTTCTAACGGGGACAAAATTTCTGAGTCGATGGTCGCAACTTTAAGAGCGCTTACTCCAATTTTCGGCCTCCTAATTTTGGCAATAATCGTCCCACCAGATAGGATGAGCGATGAAGCTCATTTCTGGGTGAGTGGTTTTGTCAGTAAACGAAATATGAGTCATTGGACAGCCACAAACCCACATGTGCTTCAAGAGACACAACTGCATCCGGAAACAAATACTGTTTGGTGTGGTTTTCATGCCGGAGGTGTGTTTCAGCCGTATTTTTCGTCGATGAAAACAATCGTCATGTTACCGTCAATGGAGAGCGCTGTCGTGCCACGTTAGTAAATATTTTTGGCCAGAATTAGATGAGCTTGACATCGCCGATAAGTAGTTTCAACAAGACGGTGCCACTAGCCACGCAGCACGCGTTACAACCGATTTCCTGAAAGGCAAATTCGCTGAACCTGTTATCTCGAGAAATGGTCGGGTCGAGTAGGCACCTCGTTCATGCGATTATACGCCATTGCATTTCTTTTTATGGGCCACATCAAGTCATTGATTTATGTTAACAAGCCAACAACTTTAGACGAGCTCGGAGACAACATCCAACGCGAAATTGCCAGCGTTCCACTCGAAATGTGTGCCAATGTGAATGAAAGTTCGGTCCAAAGAATAGATTGCTCGTGGTGGTCATATGACCGAAATCGAATTTCATTCTTAAAATATAACATTTGCACTACACCTGGAATATATTTGAATTTTATATCTTAAATATTCTTTGCTTTATAAATATAAGTATATTACTTTGTTATGTCCTTAAAAAAATGGTGAAATATAATAGCGACATCTGGCACCATAAGTTCCTTTTCAAGGGTGCCTGGTTTGATCCAGCATGATCCCAGCAAAATCATCCAGATATGGGTTAATCCATCTAGAGGTACTTCTTCAGAACAAAAACAATTCAAATCAAGTGTGGATTTTTTATTGGTAACTTGAAAGCACATTTTATGACATTTATTTTTTGAAAATAATTACCTTCAAATATTGGCAACTGTATTATGGAAATGAGCGTTCGGTGAGAAACGGGAATATCCACTGTTTTCGACCAAAATTTTGTTCGGTGATGAGGCCCTTATCTGGCTCAACGGCAATGTCAATAAACAAAATCGCTGCATTTGGGCTGAAGTGCAACAAGAAGAGGTTCAAGAGGTGCCATTATACCCAGAGAAAACCACGGTTTGGTGCGGTTTATAAGCTGCATGTTTTTTTCAAAAAAGGTGATGGCCGGCACGTAAGCGTGAATGGTGCTCGCCATCGCGCCATGGTATCGATCTTTACCTGAAATTGAAGCCCGTAATCTTGACGACACATGGTTTCAACAGGACGGTTCCACTTGCCATCCAGCTGCTCAAACAATGGATCTATTAAGAGGTCATATCGAAAAGCAGCAAATTTCACGTTTAGGATAGGTGAGTTGGCCGCCTAGATCGAGTGATCTATGCTACCTGAAATTGAAGCCCGTAATCTTGACGACACATGGTTTCAACAGGACGATTCCACTTGCCATCCAGTTGTCAAACAATGGATCTATTAAGAGGTTATTTCGAAAAGCAGCAAATTTCACGTTTAGATAGGAGTTGGCCGCCTAGATCGAGTGATATCACACCGTTAGACATTTTTCTTTGGGGTAACGTAAAGTTCAAAGTCTATGCTGACAAACCAGTTACGATTCAGGTTTTGGAAGCCAACATTACGAGTGTCGTTAAAGCTATACCGGTCGAAATGCTCGAACAAGTCATCTAAAATTGGACCCTCAGAATGGAAACCCTGAGTCGTAGTTGCGGCCAACATTTAAAGGAAATAATATTCAAAAAATAATTGCCATAAAATGTCCTTTCAAACTACCAATAAAGATTCCACACTTGATTTGAATTTTTATATTATGTTTTTTGTTCTAAAAAAGTACATATAGATGGATCACCCTATATATCTGTAGTAGGATTCACGTGTTTATATTTACCACTGTTTTAATAATAGAAACAGGTATCCTTTTCCAGGGAAACTAAAAAAAATACAATAGTTTGCAGTGAGCCACACACATTTTCATATAAATAGGTGATTTCATATAAGGCTTAAGGAAAATCAAACATTTTTGAAAAATAATTCGCAAAAAATTAGTTTTGCTTCAGTTACATCCTTAACTGAAATATTTTGTTCCGAGTGCGAATATTTCAAAATTGGTTTTTGCGAATGCGAAAGCAAAAATTGGTTTTTGCGAATGTTAAAGCGAATGTCGAATAATTTGCTTTCGCATTTAAGAATTCGATACACGAATCTTAGCCCCAATCACTGCCAAATCTTTTTTAAAATGCCTAGATTTGTATTTTTAGTTGAATTTGGTTTAGCTTGATATCAATATATTAATTAATATTTACTTTAGATCTCTTGATGGTCTATATCTTCAAAGGTTCTTAATACTATTTACATTAATTTTGGTAGCGATTGGCCTTCAAACTCAGCATGTCGTAGTATGTTATAAGTCAGCATGTAATTTGTTTTTAGGTTGCTAGTATCGTGTGTAACAGCTGATATCATATTTCACCTTAATAAAAAACAAGAAGAAAAGCTAAAATGCGTTTTAGACAGTGAGATACCCTACACCTTTCTGATATTTAAAGGAAAAGGTACCTCCAAATAATTAATCTTCCTAATAAAGCCATAATCAATTTCATAACCACTGCTTCAATTACAATCATCTGTGTCAAAAGCAGACATTCGCCAGCTAGATTTTTTAAAATTATGGTACGCCGCTAAAAAATTTAATAAAAACTAGTACGAGGGTTGCTATATATATTGCTGGCCTAGGCAACACTAAGTGTTTTCTGGCGCCATCTGACATTTCCTTTGGAGAGATTGACATTTTTTTTTTTGCATAAACGTACTCAGGACGTTTTGACGTAGGACCATCATTTCAATCGTGGCCGATGCTCGCTCAAAGACGAAGGTAGTGAGTGTCGTCCAAAACGGCCATTGTGCCAGAGAACATTGATACCGTGCCTAAACTGATAACGCGCGTTCGTCATATGACATACCGTGAGATAGAGGCATCCTTGGGTATTTCTTCCACCAGAATACATTCGATATTGCATGAACACCTGGCCGTTTGTTATCGTTGGATCCCACATGCTTTGACAAAGGCTCATGTCGATTGGTGCAAAGAAATTTTTGAAAAAAAAACGATCGCTTCAAAAGACGTTTATAAGATCGTCACAGGTGACGAATCATGGATCTATGCGTATGAGCCCGAAACAAAACAGCAATCGACCGTGTGGGTCTTCGAAGACGAGCCAACTACAACGAAAGTTGTTCGTGAAAGAAGCACTTCGAAGCAAATGGTAGCCTGTTTCTTCGGCAAAAATGGTCATGTGGCGACTGTTCCGCTTGAGAAATTTAGGACGGTCAATTCTGAGTGGTACACCACAATTTGTTTGCCTACCAACGATTTTCGGCGCCAGAAGATGCTGTTGAAGCGTTCAAAAACCATTGTTTGGAGGTGTCTCATTCGGGGTGGTGCTTCGACAATTGTTTTTTTTTAAATCATGGTACGCCTCTAAAAATATTATTAAAACTAGTATCATACAAGTAAACGCAGTTTCAAATCCGGGCAAGAATATCTAATAAGGCTCGTACATGCCTCTGTAAATGCATTAGCCGTTTGGAGGCGGCTTCAAGCAGTAGCACTGACCGGAACAGAGAGTATAAGATTCACTGATTTCAGCTAAGTTTCTGCTTGTTTGTTTAAAGGGGTATTAGTACATTTCACAACTAGTTCTGGGGTGGGCAGTATATGATATTTGACGCTGAAGAGTTGGACGTCCAGCACTCATTTTAGGAGGCGATTACGTCTTCCTATCATTCCTCATTCCTTGAATGCAGTCTTTTTTGGTGTAGTAGTCTCGGTGGGAAAAATTTCGACAATTCTTTTTATTCTTTCTCTTTATTATTCTTTTTATTATAGTGAATATTCAAAATAAATATATTATAGGAATGAATGAAATGAATATATTATTGTGAATATTATTCTCATTTCATCAGGATAAAAGTAAGCAATTATAATAAGCTGCAGAAACCCGGCAGAAATGTTAACGTTAGTTTGAAATAGGGAAAGAATTTCGACAACTCAGTATCATACCCAGTATGATAGCAAATGCAGATCATGAACGCGAATACGAGTACTATTCTAATTTGGTAAGCACAAAGCAGTGTCATTGTCCACCGATCTTTACTCTCTTACTCATTTCTGTTTTGAAATAAGGCAAAATCTGCAAAAAAAATACTCATGACGCACTCATAAATTCAAAGGCTAAAATGTTACAAACACAAGGACCAGCATAAAAATATCCCCCCACAATATCGGTGAGATGTGGCACGGATTGCAGCAGCCAGCCAGCCAACCGGACGGAGACGGTAATCTATATAATTTTTTTAG
The DNA here is from genome assembly GCA_963513945.1 of Hydrotaea diabolus. Classification (NCBI taxonomy): domain Eukaryota; kingdom Metazoa; phylum Arthropoda; class Insecta; order Diptera; family Muscidae; genus Hydrotaea; species Hydrotaea diabolus. The sequence goes on from OY740720.1 coordinate 120,609,825, forward strand.
TGTGTGTTGCTGTTGTTGTTGCCATTGCAATCTGTTTCTTCTTCCTCTTCTTCGTCATTGCGCTAAGTGCGTTTATAATGTCTGTTTAGATATAATATTTAAGATAAATATAAAGATCGTGATTCCAATTTAAGCTTGTATACATTTAATCTTCGCTATAATCCTCATACTGAAAACTGCAAGAATAACAGCCACTCAGCAGAGTGCGCAGCATCAGAGCGCTCGCACAACTGCCTGGGCCATTTGTTACATGAGTAACAGATATCCCCGGTACAGGGTATAGCTTACATATCTCCAAGATGCTGGGCAACTAACATACGTCCATATGTCTGTCCGCCTAGCCAAACATACCTTCTATGTGGCCTTGCCGAAAAGTACATACGCGTAGAGTTCTAGCAGTCGTCGTCGTTGCTCCACCAGTAAAGTAAAGAAATGAAAGAGAGATAACAAACAGTATCAGTAGAAAACAAATGATGATCATCTCTCCTATGCGACCATAGAAGATCAGGGTACAGACAAACGAGTGCTCCTAACAGCCAGCACATCGTAAGGTGGTATTTTTTTGGCTGTACCGGCTACGATAGACTTACGATCGATCTAATTAAGCGTAACTTATCGTTGGTCTCCATCTATTTACAAAATATCTTTTCTTCCTTCATTTGGCCAGGCAACCAACCGGCCCAGTCAGTCAGCCAGCCAATATATTTGCGACCAGCCAGCGCGTATGAGTAGAGATTGTATGAAATTTTTGAAAGAAATCCAAAAAAAGCAATATTTTTTTACATCGAGGGATTGGGGGCCAGCGGATACTAAAACAAAAAATGGAGGAGTTGCTTTGTTTTCCCCCACAATGGCCACAAACACATGGTAAGACGAACAAACAGTGGCAACAGCTGAAAGAGAAGACAGACTCTTTGTTTATTGTATTTTTTCCCTTTTGATTTTGGTGGTGGGATTGTGATTGGAAGATCGACCGACCGACCGATCGTCCGTCCGTCCGATCGACCACAAAAAGCAGGTTAATTGGGGTGTATTCCGTTAAAATGCTACCTGAATGTTTTTCGTCTGTCCGCCAGTCTGTCTGTTTGTCTACCCAAAGTGTGATCAATTTCATAATCGTAATTAACTCACAGCAATCGAAACTATTTTGGATTGTCTTTTTCTCCGGCTGGCTTCCCAAGATTTATTACATCACATTGGAGAGGAAAATTTAAAACCACCCAAATAGTGTTAATCCCTTCGTGGGTTGATATACTAGTGGAGTGGGGAAAATTTACATAATTTTTCATAAAACTGCCATTAAACGCATTGAAATCAAAAGGAAGTGTGGCCACTTTAAAAATGCTACTGCAATACCCAACAGTGTCGTCATGGATTAAAAAATCTTGTGTTAAAATTAAGCTCGAAAACCGGTAGCAAAAAGCTGAAATTCCATCTAAATATCAAATCATCAGAGACGTTTTTCAGGGGATTATTTCATCTTCATAAACCTACATTCGCTTACCCTTGGCGCATAGCCTACAATAGAGTTTAACAGCAAAATACAATTTATGAGCTTAATTTAGTAAAGGTTGCCAGATTACTTAATTTTGACTATGATCACATACTTTAATTGGAATCAGCAAACATTTTAGTTAGTTATATTTCAGATTAATATCTGAATATAATGTCAGTGGAATTTCGATGGCTTTATCTGAACTATGGCAGCAAACTGTACTTTGACAGCAAACAAGTGACAACGCTGTCACTACCGTTTGACAACCCTACATATTTTTAAACCATTTTTTACTAGTAAAGCTGAAAAACAGAAAAGAAAAATTGGTTTTCTGACCATATGGCCCCGAATTTTTAGAATTTTACATTTTACAAGAAAATTTAGCAATAAAAGCCAAATTGGAAATAGTTTTTTATTTTCAGCTTCATTAGAAAATTTATAGTTATTTGGTACCCATATTTCCATGTACACCGAAGGCCGTTTTCTGTGTGTATGGGGAAAATATTTAAAAATAGACATAAATGGTCCAACAAGGTTGTTTCGCCATCCTCATATACACTACCACATTTAATCGAAATCTGAATTAAAATGGGCGTTCTAAAGAGGTTGTAATTAAATTTGGGTGGGACCTTTCTACTGAGTTATCTCAACGAGAAGACCAATATCACCCATTTGTGTGAGCTGGTGACTGTTTAGTTGTAATGCACTGTGCCCAATTTGATCAAGATTGGATGTTATATGACACTTCTAAAGCTAAAAATATGAAATCGGATGAATATATTTAAGAGAGTTATATCTAAAGCTCAGCCGATTTTTCATAATTTTAGAAACGTCCTTCCTTGGTTCAAAAAATCTAATTATTCCAAATTTCACCAGGATTAGGCTCAATATGCGGTTCCAAGAACTGACAAAATAAAATAAAATGAGCACATGTATGAAGGAGCTATATCTAAATCTGAACAGATTTTTTCAATTTTAATGGCGTCCGAAGTTAATCCATAAAACTGAATTCTGACAAAAAAACTGATGAAGATCGGCTACAATTGTAACCCATACTTTGAAGACAAGCTTGAGATGGACGGACAGACAGACGTAGTTTATTGGACTATACGTCGATGGGTATATTTTAAGGTGAATCTAGCTTTGAGGGCTACAAAGATTTTCTATGAAACTAGTTTGTAATACCCTGTTCTATAGCGTGGTGCAGGGTAAACCAAGTAGAGAAAGTTAGTTCGGCCCGAATTTTATTAAGGGGGGCCAATCTAGAGTTATTTTTTTCAATAGCGCGTTTTCACATATTACGCGTAAGTTGCATTTAACTTTATTTTTTTCAGTATTGTTTGCCATTTCATCATGGAAAGACTTACACGGAGAAAACCACGGTTTGGTGCGGTTTATGGACTGGTGGAATCATCGGTCCATAATTGTTCAAAAATGATGATGGCCGAAACGTAACCGTGAATGGTGCTCGCTATCGCGCCATGATATCGGATTTTTTGCTACCCAAAATTGAAGCCCGTAATCATGACGACATTTGGTTTCAACAAGACGGTGTCACTTGCCATTACCTGCTCAAACAATGGATGTATTGAGAGGTAATTACAAAGAGTAGCTAATTCCACGTTTTGAACCGGTGATCGTGATCATAGATCATGTTATAGCACACCTTTATACTATTAGAATTTTCTTTGGGGCTACGTAAAGTCCAAATTCTATGCTATAAAAATAGCAACGTTTAAGGTTGTAGAAGCCAATACTACGCGTCATTACCGCCATACCGGTCGAAATGTTCTAACGAGTCATCTATAATTGGATCCTCAGACTGGAGGCGTAGTTTCGACCAACATTTGAATTATATTCAAAAAATAAATGTCATAAAATATCCTTTCGAATAAAAAGTAAAGATTCCACACTTGAGTCGAATTTTTGTATTTTTTTTTGTTTATTTTGAAAAAAAAACACCCTAGGTTGATCACCCAATACATATACAATTTTTTTCCAACTCGTTAATGCCGCGACTGTACGAGTAAGAGAGTTTTCTCTAAGGAATGTAAAAACTTAGTCGTTCAGTATGACCCGGTTAGAGAGTATACGAATTGAATCCTGCAAACCTCACTGATTTGAGAGAAATTCCCCATGTTGCCTACTGGGATGTTGTGGGACTTAAGTAAGTAAGTACCCTAAACCATGGATTGCTGCACATGGTAGTGTATGTGGTACACCTATTAATCACCTGTCATGAAAGCTGTAAAATGTCAATATACCAAGACTCTTTGTCCAGCAATGACAATTTTTTAATATAGAATTGCATACTTTTTAATTTTAATAAAAATCAGCCTATTACTTGTACTGTGAACATTAACAAAACGTTTCAGAAGGGCGTTGTTCCACCAGCGTGTGTTTCCTTTTATGCAAACCACATGTATGCCACCTTTAATGGTCATGCCGGTAACAATTCTTGAGATACGGTCTTTAAAAGTTAAATGGGTGAAGCCACGGTCTTCTTTCTAATTAATAATTTCCTAGTCATTAACGTCATTTTGTAAAAATATTTTTTTTCCGATTCTCGATGTAGTCCCCGTGCCCGGATTGTTTTTCGGTTGTTTTTTCCTATGCAAGTGCTCTTTGACGCTAGCCCGTACATTACGCAACCTTCTCAATCTTGCTCATCATGCGCGAGTCTTTCCCTCATGTTGAAAGGTTAAGAACGTCCAGCCAATCCCAAAAAGGGCGAAACCAATTTGCTCCGCGCATTCCAAAGTAATGGGGACATGGTTAACCATCATATTGTAAGGTCTTTGGTGTCCAACGACGTTTTTAGTTATCTTCCGTGGAAATCGCTCAACGGATGATCTGAAGCATAGCAGTCAGTGCACAGCGTCTGTGTGTTTTACATAATTCTCGCTGTGATAGCTTCAACTATGGTGCGCCATCGCAACTGGAGCCATTACCAAGCGACGGCCAGCGCCCCTTAATGAAAATCCCGCCGGTACCAATTCGAAGCGTGTTATATGGACACAACTTCCCCCTTGGTCAGGGGCCTAGGCCTATCTAACACCTTTGCTGTTCTATGGGTCACAGCACCCGGTTGCAATGCAACTCCACACCGAGCCGAAGCTCTCCCCACGATTTGGGTTTAATCCTCAGCCACCACGATACTCCCGAAGGGCCGCACCTGCTAGCCAGACCAGATCAACAGTTCTGGGGGCTCCTAACTACCCGTGGTTTAGTTTCTTGTCAGACCTCGTATCCGAGCTACTACCAGTTTGCGAACCATACATCGCGGGACTGGTCGCCCTCCGTTAAAGGCACGGTCATGAGATAGTATGTATGCAGATTCAAGTGCCCATATATAAATGTTACGGTCTAAAACCATGCTGTACATGGACATGGTTTCCTTACCTCGAGGTCCTCAGAGCGAGGTCTATCTCTACCTCTTCCGTTCGACGATGGCGATCGGCACCCATGTCTTAAGCCTAGGCCCGACCGTACCACAAACAAGGTCCGAGGGCCTATAATGACTAGGTGCAGTCTGGAGAAAATCCCATAAGTCGCAGTCACCCTTGGTACCGGTTAACCTCCGGCCAGGTTCGGTAACCAAGGTTACTCCCAGTGGACTGGTAGCCCCCCGTAGCATCAAGCATCAGGTCAATAAGAACCACCGCCGGTTACAGCAGACACGAGATTAGACAACAACAACACGACGCCTAGTAAAGGCCTGATAGGCAAACTGGCTAATCAAAGCTTGACATGCGCTAGTGAAGAGCACCCCACTGACCGTCAGAGAAAACAACGCCCATGGCGTCCAGGTCCCGTATGTCCTCATAGAGAGGGCATTCGCACAGAACATGCAGCCAGTCCTCGCCTGGCGCCCCGCAACTGCATACCTGACTATCGCTCCAGGCTGTCTTATGCAAGAAAGCATAAAGAGAGCCATGCCCAGTCAACAAGAAACCCAAATAGAGGCCAAAATCCGGGTTACTCGCGACAAACCTTACAAACCGAATGAAGCTGTACGTCACCCGACTGGTCTCGCTGGCATCCAATCTTGACTGCCATATAGATGTGACACACTCACGCAGAAGCGCTTTGTGATCCCGCTCGGCGATACTCTCCACTCCCTTTATCACCCAATAATTAGGCAGCATTGCTAACCTTCAGTGTGCAACAAGGTTCTGTCCATCCACTCTCTCTCGGAATTTAAAATATGTATTTGAAGTGTCAAAAGAAGTCCTTAAGTGTATAAGCGGTACAAGAGTAATGTCTTCCCTTCTTATCTCTTCTTTATTTGGCTAGGTGCTCAAAAATCATCATTGGAGCTATTTGATAGGGTCCAAAGGAAGACGATGGTGGTACTTGTATTGGAGTATCTAACCTTTTTGGCAGGAGTATTCGACATTCCAAGAGTTCACACCCGTTTATTATCGATTGGCCGCTCGACCGCACTTTACATTACATACCCAATTCATTTTTCGCCCACACAGTCCGTATGTTGGTGTCCGGCTAATGTATTTCCCACTAATTATGTCATTCATAAGTTCAAGATAAGTGTCAATAACCGCTACTTCCTCATACCTACTTACGACCTCGTACTTTTCACTTACCAACGAAAATAGGGGATAAGGGGCATCCCCTAAGTGTGAGTCTAATAAAAAAACTTTGAGAAAGTCTAATCAATCTGTTTAATAACTTCATTGAAAAGTTGGCTTGCAACAAGGCAATTTATTGAGATGAACTCAGAAAAACGCCCCTTAAATTTCTTGTTGTTGCCCAAAAAAAAAATCGAATGAAACAGTCTACAACAAACAAGCAACAAGAAAAGCAAGCATTCATTCATTGAATTTGACGTTTAAGATCAATAGGTCGCGATCGACAATCATTTGCCAAATGTCTGGCGCACGATAAAAACATCAGTCAAAAACTTAAACCTTAAGCCCAAAAGTAACCAAAAAAAAAAAAAATAAAACAAATCAAAACCAAAAAAAAATAAACGACAAAGATGAAAAAACCAAGAAATGTAAAGGAGACAACCGACCATTCAGATAGTCGGACATACACCATCACTCCAACGAATCGGGCCGATACGAGTTGAGTGAATGACTGACTGACCGTTTAAACCTCTTTAAGTCCAGGCCAACACATACAATGTAACCAAAGCGCTTCTTTCCTTACTTGAACGCCGTTACAACATTTATCAAATAAAGTTTCCTTTTATACCCTACAACGTACGAATATTTATACTGGGAAGTTGGTATGTCATGTTTGGCCATCGGTTTGTGTAAGCTCGACAAATTGAAGTATTCCTTGACCGAAATGAAAGGGTCATTGTACGACTTATTCTCCAGAGAATTTGATCGATGCCCCAAAAACCGTCAAGCAGTAGCTTGACATATCTTGTGAAACCACCCTTAACTCTATCCAAATCCGAAGTGTCCCGCTTTATGGTAATGCCAGTATAGGAGATGTGGTTGCTAATTACAAGTGGGTTGGCTCCAAATCTTAAATGTCTAGAGCAGTATCATAACATTTCATTGCTGAAGCTAGAGCTAACAAATTGGTCAGATATTTGGGAAAAGTCGTTAGCGGCTTACGCTTCACAATGTTCCCACATTATTAAACTGCTCGACTTAGAATCACTACCTTCTTCGATTTACCCACGTCCGCCAATGTCTACCGTACCGTAGTAAACCAATGTGGGCAAAACTTTTTTTCCGGTTTGGGCCTAGGAAAAACCCTATTCAAACTGTCCGCAACTGTTACTATGGACTAAAGGTTGTGTAACTCAAATAGGGTGATCCAAGTAGAAATACTTTTTTCTATAGCCTTTTTTTGACAGATCAAGTGTGAGTCGTGGCATGTTATTTTTGTTTGATATTGTTTGGCATTTAATCATGGAAAGACTTACGCCTGAACAATGTTTACAAATCATTCAAATTTATTACGGAAATTCACCTTCTGTGAGGAATGTGTTTCGTGCACTTCGTTCAACTTATGATCAACATAATCGGCCAACATTTCTGGCTCAATGGGTATGTAAACAAGCAAAATTGCAGCATATGGGTCAAAGAGCAACCAGAAGAGGTTCAAGAGCTGCCACTTCATCCAGAAAAAACAACGGTTTGGTGTGGTTTGTGGGCCGGTGGAATCATCGATCCCAATTTCTTCAACAAAGATTCCTATGAGAACGTTACCGTCAATGTCGACCGTTATCGTGCCATTATAACCGACTATTTGATGCCTAAAATTGAAGCTCGTGATCTCGGCGACATTTGGTTTCAACAAGACGGTGCCACTTCCCACACATCGCATCAATCAATGGATTTATTGAGAGAACACTTCGGTTAGCAGATAATTTCACGTTTTGGGCCGGTCGATTGGCCACCAAGATCGTGTGATATCACACCGTTAGTCTTTTTCCTGTGGGGATATGTAAAGTCTAAAGTTTATGCGGACAAACCCGCTACGATTTAGGCCTTGGAGCAAAACATCACGCATGTCATTCGCCAGTTACTTAGCGAAATGCTCGAACGAGTCATCAATAATTGGACTCAATGGATGGACCATCTGAGAAGTTGCCGCGGCCAACATTTGAGAGACATAATTTTCTTAAAAAAAATGTCAAAAAATGTTCTTTCAAATGATAATAAACATTCCCCATTTAATTTGAATTTTCTGTGTTTGTTTCTTTAAAAAACGTAGGGAACCTCGAGATGGATCACGCGTTAAAAGTGATTTTTTTTTAATAGTAGAAAAAGAAAAGGTTAAAGAGCGTAATCGTTTTTATTCAAAATATTAGCTGATCCGGCAAACGATGTTTTGTCAGTATTCTGTTTATTTTATTGAATTCTAAAAAAAGAATGAAAGTCTGCTTACGTTGGAAACTTGTGGTGGATTGATATTAAGAACCAGAATGATAGATGCACTGATTCGACATACTAATTATTGTTCAAATACCGTTAACAGGGGCAGAAATAATGGATTTTTGATCTGTATGGGAGGTACCGCGTCGACTGGACCGATTTTATGCAAACTACACATAAACTATCTACAGACCATTGCCAACATACCCTAAAATTGTTGGCTGGCAATCCTTCTAGCTCAAAAAAAAACAGTTTTGTCACGCCTCCTCCGCCCACAGTCCAAAATTTCGATTTTACTTTTTTCCTAAACCTTCGCGCGGTAATTATGAACAAACTCACGGAAGGAAGTATGAAGTGTAACAAACCACGAGTATATCGATTTCAGATAACAGAGTCAAAACAGTTTGTTTGAAAAATTTTAATTTCCATATAAAAACTACTGCGAGTATTATTAAAGCATATTCAAATGAAGAAATATTACATACAGTATGATCGCCGTAATCATATTGTTGTTAACATTAAACCCAAAAAACAAAAGTTTTGTCGCACTAACCCTATTTATGTAACTGCAACCATATTTTAATTTTTCAATTTGGCGATAATGCTATTGTTGCATTTAAACAATATTAATATTGCGACAATCATGCCATTGTCAAAATTAACTTCAAAAAAACGATACTATGGTTGCCACGAACATGCTTCTATTGTGGAAAACATATTATTAATCCCGTGACCATATTTACGGCGGACAGCGGAAAGATTCCTCAACATTTCATTCCATGTACCTTTCCAGATGCTCTATTAATATGATTGTTCCAGGAAAGAGTAAAGGTAAAATTTATTATTTTACATTTCAATGGTGTAGGCTATATAAAATTCGACCTGGCCGATTTTACTAGCTTTTTCTTCATATCGTTTCGATTTTGACCATAGTATGTGGCCAGAAACAAAACAACAAGAAAAAAAAACAAATCTACGCATGATTCGGTTATTTTCATCTTGGGCATCTCGCATTCGTCGATAGGTTGCTTGTTCGGTTGGTTAGTACCTCATGTCGTGATTTCGATGGTTCAGTTGATGTATGAGATGAGTAAGTAAAACAAACTCATATGGGGGCCATTTGAGAGGGATTGGAATTGGCCGCGAATACTCGTAGTTGGGATGGTTCGATGGCTAGACGGACAGAATGGAATGGCACGGTTTGCATGAATGAATGTATGAATGAAAATGAATTTAGTTATTCGCCGTACAAATAAATAAATTTATAGAGCTTTCTTCGGCTCGTAAAATACTCGTACATACGGGAAAAGTATTTTCTTTGTGTCTCGGTCTTCAATGTTGTAAAAGTAATTAAAATGCCACAACAAATGTTTAGTAGAAGTAATTAATTTTTTGCCGTAGGTATGTGTATGTGGATACTCCCAAATCAGATGCGTCTGGCAGCAAAAAAACACCAGCCTGACTGAGCGTTCTGCAATCTGTTGCGTTGCCGCATAACAAGCCAAGTGCTGTTTTGTTCGCATGGTACTCCACTACCGCGTATTTGGTGTTTCTGCCAAGACTCCGAAAACTGATTCGAATATGACCTCAAAAGATTATTCGAGTCATAAAACAGTGTGATGAATAAATCGTTTAGTAGATATCGCATTTGTTTCGTGGTATTCCCTTTGTTTTTAAGACGATTTCGTAAGGGAATTTATTTTTATGAGAATTCATTAATTCGATTAGGCACTTTGGTTTTGTTACTATTAGATCAATCTTTTTTGCGCTTTAAAATTCTCAAGAACATGTAAGACGTATTTCTTCTAAACAGTTGCAGATATAATTGTGGCCAAATAAAATCAAAAAGAAATGCCCGAGTTTTTATTGATGTGCTTTAACTTTAAATGTCTTAATTATGTTGAAACGTAATGGTAAGAGCTGAAACAGTGAAATCTTCGGCCAACTCATGTAGAGCGTTAATTACATTTTGGATACCTCCTGTTGGCAGACTATTGTAATGATACATACATGTGTTTTTTACAATTTACCAATTATTCATCATGTAAAGGTTAATTACATATTATTCTGATGTATTCCAAAAAAATTAAAGTATCGCTAGGAATGTCGAATCAAAATATTGCTTTAGAATGTCGAAATGTAGAGCAGTAAGAATTTTCTTAATTACAATACATAAGCCATAGGAACCTATAGCCTATTGGCCAATACATTTTAGTAATCGGTGTCATAGACCTCATATCAGGAAAGCTTGCCCTGTGGATCTAAAAAAAAGTTTCATACTTAATATTAGATGTCACAAGTTCCTTCCATTTTTGGGTTGGTTTCAATTTGAGGGGTACAGAATAAAAGCATCCTTACCCGATTGGTACGCAGGAAAAAAAAATCTGTTCAATTAAAAAATTCAAAAAAAAATAATTAACAGTTTAACATATTTGCAAAAAAAAGTTGTAAGCTGTTTATCGAAAATATTTTCCTTATGAGATAATAAACAAATTCACATATTTACAAAATAAATCTGTTAAAATAATTTCGCTTTGAGGCGATGAAAAACATTAAATACTTACAAAAAAGTTGTAGGTTTTTAAAAAAGTTGTCAAAAAGACTTTATGTTGCAAGCAGCGTTGACTGCAGTTTTGTGTAAACGCTTCTACGCCTTCATGAGACCCCAAGCAACGAATGTGCTGTAACCATGTTTAGCGGTTATACACATTAGGGCAGGCAGATTCACATATGTGACGCGCAAAATAGAAATGGACCTAAGGTTAAAAACCAGTTTTGTTCAGGAGAGCCATTTTAAAGATTAGGTCCCTTTCTATTTGCGCTTAGAATCGTCGACTTCACTTTCATTTAACGCGCATATCTCTGGGAGGGAGCACTTTTGGGGCATGAGATCGGTATCATTCGATGCTCAGATGTTGTCCACATCAAAAAAAGAAAAAATATGAAAATTGATTTATTTTTACCCTTAGGTCCCTTTCTCTATACGCTGTCACATATAAGCAAAGTAAACACAATAATTCATTCGAAAACACATACACACATACACGCGATAAAGTGAAACAGCATAGGGGAATCGTTTCGAACCTTATCTTAGAAATTTTTAGTGTTCCCATTCATTAAATTTCGGTGCAATTTTTGATAAATAGTTTTGATTATTTACAAAATATTTATTTAAGTGATGAGAGTTGCACATTCCATTTGTTGGCACGAAACTTTAGGATGCGTTTGTTTTCTGTGTATACACTTAATCCAGTACACGTCATGTTGTGTACTCTTGTTCCATGGTTTGTCATTTTACTTTTATTTAATTCTATTGGTTTGCTATTTAATTTTTTTTTCAACATGAAACTTTTGATTCTTCTCTAACTCATCCCCCTCATGTGCTGTAGGCTTGTTAAATTAGCCGAATGACGTGTAGTCTCGTCCTCACGAATGCAAGACAGTGCGAGCAGGGCCCAATTTAATTTTAGCTCTTTTTGTTAGAAAAGGCATGGCCTTGTACATGTCTACTGCCTGCTTAGCTGCCTCTTTCCTTGCAAGTTCCAATTATTTTTCGTTGCCGTCAATCTAAAAATGTAGAGGTACCTATTTGATTGCTGGGGTTCCACTTTAATTTAAATTGGGTATTTCTTCTGTACACTCCAGAATTGTTTATGACTTAAATCTCACTGCATATTTGTCTGTAAATATCTTCATTATTAAGTTAGGCATTTAAGTTAGCCCACCGTATCCGTTAGTATACGTATCCGTATCATCAAACGTATTGTATATTGTGCCTTGAAGATTGCTCTACGCACAGTTTGAAGACTATACGCAAAGGGTAATTCTCAGTAATACAAATGAGTCTGCCGTATAAGTCATTTGATTTTTTGCCGATGAACTCGTTGCCAAAGACTGCTGAAGAAAAATCTTTGCGGGTTTAGATACAGCTATACAGTCTGCCAGGCAACCAAGCCAATACATTTCACCAATTATTTACATTGATTCTGAAAAAGAAACAACAAGAAGGTCTCGAACCAGAATAAAAACTATTCAAGTCACAGTAGTCGGGAATATTTTTTGATACAACCCAGCTCCAATTATGTCGTCCACTTCAAGCAGACGGTGTACCAAGGGATACACGGTTTTTTATATAAGGAAAAAATATGTACAGGATTTTTTGCTTGGGTCTGTTTGAAGTAGGAACACTAGCCACTTATAGAATTCGGTTAGTTGTTAGCTAGAGTAGTGCGAGGCCCGGTAATATTTCTAGGGTATTTTGGGGATTCATTTACCTACTGACATCAGCTTGTTGTGCTTTGTTGGCTGCCATGTATTTGATATAAATATCAATCGGGCTTGGGTTTCGATTACGTCCCCTGCTCTAGTAGGAGTTGTGCAGATTGCTCTGCTCCCAAGCTCTTTATGTTGCACTTTTTAGCCAGTACAGTTCTTAGCCCACCAAAGTATTGGTACAAAGCTTGTATAGAGTCTGTGTCTCATCTAGGGGCCATTTATGTTCGATTTATCTCCTGCACATTGACCTGAATCTATTAGAATCTCCCGATCGGATCTTTATGTGGACTTAACTTGATGACTCTTCCTTTCTCGGAAGGAAAGGTGGGAAACATTGTCTTCTTCGTGAAGAAGCGTATCTCGTTTTTTTTGAGTTTACATTTTAGCACATAGGATTCGTCCAGTTGACCGACAATTCCAATGCATCAGATTCCAATCTGCAGAGGGTGTTTGAATGTCTGTCCCTCAGATTTTTAAATACACCATCTTAATGGCAGACAAGTATGAAACCTTTTTCGGTTAATACCCTTAGTAGACTGCATACGGAAGTGACACAAAGGAGATCCCCGAGAAACGTTGTCTGGAATGATATCCACGCACAAAACATACACACGCCACAACCGAATTTTTTCGTGAATCGAATGATTAAGGTTACATGCACCTCGAGTAGGCAAGATACCAAGTATCCAATGCGTCTGAAGAGAATTTTTAAATTAACCAAAAAATTTAAAATTTTAGTTTGATACAAAAATGTTTGCTTACCCAATTGAAGTACTTATAGGGAGGGTCATGACAAGGAAAAAGTAGAAAAGATAATGGATGATTTTTATTAAAAAAAATATGTTTAATCGATTGGCTTAAAGTCAGTAATAATCGAATTATTTTATTTTTTAAACAATACCATTAAATAATTGGTTAAATCAAAAAAAATGTTTGCAAAATTATTGGCTGTCACAACAACCAATTGTGGCAACTAAATACCTTTTTCGCGTTTCATTGTTATGACCGATAAGTAGTGAGTACAGCAAGATGATCATGTTTTATCATCTTGCGGTATTTCGAACCGAATATCCATTACGATTATAAATATTTGGTGATAGCAACCGAAATTCCTATATTGCAACCGAATCATTGTAGTTCCAACTAATTTGTTCTCTGTGTGCACCTGTTTCTTAGCATTCCTATTCTGATGACGGTCGCCATGATAATGCATACTTCTACGTTGCCATGTTGAAAATTAACTTGTCTTCTATTAAAATATAGACGCAAGAGTTCAACTTAATAGAGTTTATACAAATTTTAGGGTGGCTCATTTCGGTCTGTTGAAATTTTGCAAGAAACAGTCAATTAGTTTGGCTAATTAAAACAATATCTTATGAAGACTTGGCACCACACAAGCACGAAATATCATCGCAATATTGTTCATATCATTCAGTTCACGAGATTGACGCCGCCATCCCATAAACCGCACTATACAGTCACTTTTTGTGGATGCATCGGCCTTCAAACAATCAGCTTTGGATAATCATTTCCCCAAATGCGACAATTGTGCTTGTTAACGAATCCACTGTGAACACATTTGGTCGATTATGCTGACCAAAACTATCACGAAGTGCACGAAATGCATTTTGATTTGAACCCCTATTTTTGAAAGGGTTAAAATCTTCATCGTTGAATTTGTCAAACAATAAAACAAAGAAATGTAAAATTAAGTTAGGCAAAAACTTTGACGTTAAGATGTTTCGCCCAATTAATATTGAGAATTACGGTTGGAACACCCTTTACTTTATAGTGTCTTCGAAATTTATATTTCGTGGTATTGCAAACGAATATTTCGTGGTATTGCAAACGAAGTGACAAATGTAATATAATAACCACAATTTTTTGGAGGGTATAAAAATGTCAAAACTGCCAATGGAACATCCAGTTTGTATCTATCAACACTAATACTGACAGTACCCGAAATATAAATGGCACATTACGTAGAACAGCTAACAATGTTTCTGCTAGTCCATCTAGTAAAACAACTTTTATAACCTCATCTTCAGCCAACAGAAATGTATCTTTAGCAAGCTGCAGTTAGTTAGTTCACCACTGTCAGCAATGAACTAATCTGACTTTGTGATATGATAATTATTTTCTGACTGCTCCTCACAAAACCATAAACAGAGGATTTTCATTATCCGCTTAATAAATTTCTCTAATCCCCGTGATATTGTAAATGTGAACTGCAGCATCGCACAATAACTTATTACCACTACCTTACACGACCATCGCCATAAACCATTTCCTCTACACCCGTAAGGAAATAATAACAAGAACATGACGTAAAAAACGTATTAAAATAAGAAAGTACTAGACGAATTTAATTTACCCTATAACATAAAAACTGTTATGGCAAAAAAGGAAAAAAATATTGTGGCAGATATTTCTGAGCAGTAAAGGAATTAATAGTTTTTATCCTCGTCAATATGTTAGTTTGCGGACAACAATCTGTTTTAGCTGCTTGTCGCCTCGTTATTTGCCTTTCTTCCCGGTAGAACTTTATTTTTTAAAAAGAAAACGTTATTTGGTTGGAAATATTGTCCTAGTATTCTTAAACTAAAAAATTGCTGTGATAAACCTAGTGCATAGTCTGTCCAACATCACAGAATGTAAATATCGTAGAATAGACTTTAACCAATGCCGTTTTTTGGAAAAAGCTGTTCTTAATTGTATTTGGTCTTAAGCAGCGGTTGGACTTGAATGCCACGCGCCTCGATCTTGAGCGCATGTTAAATTCTAAAAATCCTGCTAGACTTGGTCTTTCTAAAAACCTCGTTTGCGCTCATTCGCTAATCGTCTTTATAAGGTTCAGTGCTAGAGAATTTTCATGCATTTGCACCGATGCGCCCGACTTCGTCAATGTTTGTCGCCGTAACAGGGGTCTATAAATTAAATGAAGATCCTTTCTCTTAAACAATCTCAACATCGCCTCCCAACAATTTTTTAGTGCCCTATAAAAGCTCGGAAAGAATGAGCGAGTTGTAGGGTTTTGCTTTGGTTCGACGCGAGCCCAAGCCAGGTCCTGCTTGATAGTATGATTTTTCGCTTTATCTCTAGCCTGACGTCAGTTTCTTTGTTGATGGCGGATCCCAGGTAGACAGCTGCATTTAGTCTGCTATGAGAATGTTGCCCTCATTTACCACAAATCCAAACTTTGCCGATTCTGTCCTATACTTGGAGAAGTCACAGGACATGAAGTGCTTCCCTAAATGTCAGTGTCATTAGCGAACGCTAAGAACATGCTCTAGAATCTATTGTTGTAATTAAATTATTCTGATGTTAGCAAAACTCAGTACTTAGTAGGGACATAAATACTGTTACACACGTTTTATGCTGTAAAATAAAAAGTACTGAATGTTTTTGGACCAAATATTTTTTAATATATTCTTTGATGTATATTCTAAAAAGAATCTACTTACTCGAAATGTAAGCATTTTGCCTTGACACACGCCTTAAGTCGCACTGGCCAATCGTCAATAGCTGCACGAACCTCGTCCATTGGAAAATTGGCCACAACTCGAACCAAAGCAGTCTTAAGAGATCCAATGTTGGGGTATCTTTTGTGACAAACCTTGTCCTCTAAATCCGTCCACAATTTGTAATCCAATGGGTTCATATCTGGACTGCCTGAGGGCCATTCTTCGGAGGAAATGAACGCTGGCAAATTGTTTCGAAGTCAGGCCTGGGACGTTTTAGCCTTATGGGACGGCGCAAAATCCTGCTGGAAAGTCCATGGCTGGTTCTGGAACAGGGAATTGTTAAGAGGCTTCACAGCAGCTTCCAAAACGGTTTCTTGGTAAACTTTGGCCGATGTTTTGACTCCTTGTTCGCAGAAATGCAGGTCAGTGACCCCATCGCAAAAGACAACCCACCAAACTGAAGCTGGGTAATGACCCTTTTCCACCGTTGGGATCAGTTCAGATGCTTCCTTACATGACCGCGCATACACTCTATCATTTTGCTTGTTAAATTTTTCCTGAACGGTAAAAATTTTTTCATCGGTGAACAAAATTTTTCTGTGCAAGCTATCAGCGTGCTTCACCAAAAGATGTTTGCATTTTTCAATCCTATTTTTTAAAGCTGCAGTCAATAAATATCCGGTACGTCGTTTGAAACCCCCAAGTCCCAAGTCTTTTTTAATGATTCGACTCATGGACTTTTGCGTGATATTCATCTCACGGGCCATGATTTTCTGTTTTCGGAGCGGATTTCTGTGAATTCTTGATTTAATGGCTTTGATGACATGTGGTGTTCGATCAGAGCGTGGGCGGCCCGACTGGTGGCGGTCTTTTACATCTCCAGTCTCCTCATCGGTAGACGAACATGCGGCTAATCCCTAGTGGCCGGAGGGTTTGGAAAATATCGCTTTTTTCTTTTTACACTTGAAAAGCGCTTTTACAGCGATACGGTTCTCATTTACTGACCACCCATGATGAAAGTTGAAACAATTTTAAAATCCCGTTACAGACTAACGCTGTTGAGGTTAGCTTTCAAAGCCCATATGACATTAACGGGGTATGTTCAGTTCCACTATTGAAATGGGTGTGTTCAATGTTCAAACAGTATTTATGTCCCTACTAAGTACATATAACAAGTTCTTAGCAAGAACGAACCCCATTAAAATTGATCCACATTAAAGCATGTTTTGGTATCCCTACTAGCTAGAGTCCCTGTCTATGAAGAAGTTAAATATTAAATATAAATCTTTCTAAGGTTTCGCTTATCGACCACATCGGTCCACGTGTTTATAAATCCTCATGGTGTTTTCTAAAAACGGGCAATTCGGGTTTTTTCAAAACTGTGTTTAAAAAAAACTGACTGTCGGGTTTTTTAAAAGTAAAAACAACGATATTAACCGACATAAAGATTTTATTCATCCATACTTAGGCAAAAGCTTAAGAGTGAAAAATATTTCCCCGATCATTAGTAAAGTAATTGTCCTCATTTCTATTAAGTAGAGTGTCCAAAAAAAACAGCATTTCTGTGTGCCAAAAAACCGACTGTCGGGTTTTTTTAAAATTTAAAAAATCCTTCGGCAAAAGCATAAGAGTAGAAATTTTTTTCTAAATCAAAGGTAATGTAATATTCCAAATTAATAGAATAGAGGTTGGATTTTTATCTTAAAACTAACCAGTAAAATAGCTTAAGTTGGTCATGGTCTTCACTTCTGAGTGTGCAGAAAAGCCAATGAAACAGCTTTTCGAACCCCTTGAAATGACTTTAATTTAAACCAGATTTTACAATTAAGGTCATATTTAAATTTGTCAGGAAATCTAATTCTTTTTGACGTCCATATCCATGTTTGAACGGGTCAGATTTTTGGGCTTAGGTTCTCTTACCTAAATTTAGTCAAACTGCAAAAATAATTTTATTTTTGGCTTCGAGCCAAATTTTAAAGTTATTAATAATAATTATGTTCAAATTTGATGGACCGATTAGGATCATAAAGGTTATCTTCTTGGTACGGTATACATATCAATTGTATGGACCCCAAAAATTGCTTCTAATATGTATGAACATTTGGTTTTAAATATTCGTATGTCCATTCCTATTAAAGACTTTTTTCATACTTGAATTTGTCAGAAAATTTTCTTGTTTTCGACCCATATGCCCATGTTTGAATGGTCAGATTATTGGAGTTAAGGTCAGTTACTCAAATTTAGCCAAACTGAAAAAATAATTTTATTGTTGGCTTCGACAACAATTTTAAAGTTATATTAAAGCCATATGTCCATGTGTATTAGAAGGAATTTTTAGGGTCCCCAAACAATTTATACGGGGAATATATAAAAAATGAGCCTTTATGATCCAAATCGGTCCAAGATATACTATAACAAATTTGATTAAAATCGGAATTAATATTGTTTTAGAGCGGTTATTTATAAAATCGGCAGGAATCTTTGTACTGGGGCTATATCAAAACGTGGACCAACATCACCCATTTTTATCTGAGCTGATTACTGATTGATCGTAAAAAGCTGTGTCAAATGTCATCAAGATAAATAAATATACGACTTTTAGAGCTAAAGACATTAACTCAGTTAATTTTAACCAGTCAACAGCCTCCGACATGTAGATTGATAACAAGCTTAAAATTGACAGCAGGCGGACGTAGCGATGAACAGACACATATGGTTAAATCGCATCAACTGGTTATTCTGTGTCGATTGGTACCTTAAAAGGTGGTTCTAGCTCAAATATACGTTAAGAATGCCATACGTAAAATTATAAATTTTCTTTGATTTGGCATTTAACAAAAAAAACCAAAAACCGAAAAACCCGTCAGCAAAAAACCGTGTAAGACGACATGTCGGGTTTTAGCTATTTTTGAGTCAGACTTGGACATAAAAACCACCAAGTCGCTTTTCCGTTTTGGATACTCTGCTCTCGAGTTGAGGCCACGCATCTTTATAAACTTCTTCTTTCGAATGAAACGTTTTCAGCCGATGTTGTTTAAATCGATCCCTGTTTGAGATGCCTTTCATAAAAAAGGTCCCTACTAAGACGAGGCTCTGCCGTTCTAGAAGCTAAATATTAAATTTGATCCTGCTCAACATTTATCATAGTACATTACAAGTCATCTATAATCAACGCTGTTAAATCCTGGTATCTAATTGTGCCGCTTATAATTTCACATATTAAAGTCGATTTGGCTCGAATTTCGTTCACTGATATACGGTATCAAATAGTTGCCTTGTCGGTCAGCAACCTTTTATTTGTTTTAATCTAAAATACAAATTTTACTTTATCCACTTTTGTCAATGATCCATTTTAACTAGTTTCTTTTAAAAATCCTGGGAGGCAAACCCGTTTCCGCAAATGTGGTAATTGAACCTCGAAAATATTCTTGAACCGCCTTGCTGTTAGAAAACGGCTATCATACAAGTAAACCCAGACGTTAATACAAACAACAAAATTCCAAACAAAAATTTCAGCTGCAGTTTTTCAACATTCCGACGTTGTGAGTAAGAGATTAATATATAAGCCATGAAAAAGGTTTTCTTAAAAGTGCATTACCTATTCGTATCCGGCGTTAAACGGTAGGTCCTGGTTAGTGAACATACGAATTTTATCGAGCATAGCTCGTAATGGCCTCATTTAATCTGATTTTACTTAAACTACCAACAATACGTTACGACCGACAAATAACCTATCTTTCCTCATTGAATGAATGTCGCTAAAAAATTCACATTAAAACTTCGAATTGAATAATAATTTAAGTTGTTCTAAACCTTTGAATGAACTAACTATGCCCATCTGTTCCCTGTTGAAGGATACATGCAAGAAAAAGAAGGAATTATACAAGCCAAACATTTTGCTGTCGCCTTGCATCACATTTCCATGCTGGTGTGGTGGACCAAAGCCACACAATGTTGCACCAACATTTGTATCACTTGCATTTGGCATCACGGCGAATGATTTGAAAAGTCGAAATACCACCACCAGCTACCGCTAAAAAGAAGAAACTTTGTATTAACAACAACAAAGCTGAAACTAATGCTTAAATCTACATAAATCAATTTTCATTTCCTGCAATTTTTAGACACACTTAAGCCTCTTTTTTGTGTGAGTGTACTGAATGCCATAAAGCAACCGCCACAACCATCTCAAGCTGACGTTTGTTAAGAAACAAACGAAACAAGAACAAACCCAAGGAATGACGAAAGCAGAAAAACTAACACACAAACGAACGTTGAAAGCCAATGCAGATCAGTTAGCTTTGGCTGCCCAGCTAGAGATGAGGTGAGCAGGCGCATGCGCAGCACTTCACTGCACACTGACAACTGACTGCCACCAATGTAATGGAACAATTGCGAATTGGGTGTGTGTGTGTTTGTGAGTTTTGCCTCAGTATGCCCGAGTGCATATGGAAACCCACTTATCTAATTGTGATTCCGGGAACTGGTTCTCCTTGATACATTTCTATGGCCGCTTATGCTGTTGCTATTAGGCAGCATTTGTTGCTGTTGCTGGAGTGCATATAAAACTCATTAGAACTTAATCATAACTTGATATTCGGCCAAGGCGGAAAAATCAGCTCTCGTCGCATGAACAAATGCCATGGTTGCTTCGGCGGCGGCGTCAGCTTATATTTTAAAATGTAGACAAATCCAAGCGGCCGCTCCAAACAACGTACTAAAGCTGATCTAAACTACAAACAAATATCGTTAGTGGTAAACAAATGTTGCTAACGTTTTGCTTTTATGTATGGCTTTAAGCCATATCAATGAGTTACTACGAGTACAATGTCGGTCTGTCTGTCTTTGCACATTTTGAGTTTTCTATTCTGGGTTTGGTCCATATCTTGACCACGCGGCCTGCGATCAGGGAGACTTAAATCATATAAGGGGGAGCGTATGCGGGTGTGGGGTCTTTAAGGGAAGATTTGTACCCACCCATTCCTGCATATATAGGAATTTAGTGGGGTATACGTGGAAGTGCCGTGAATAGGAATAAACATTTATGGTATTTAAAGCCCATTTTTTTAAATGGCAAACACTGTCAGTTTAAGGTACTGTTCTATATTAAATACAAACGAGGTATCTAATCCAATGAACTGGTTAACTTAAAGAATACAAGGAAAAAAAATCAAACAAATTCTTCGTTGAATAAAAACGAAATATAACAAGTAAAAAAACGCTAAAGTTGGGCAAGACCCTCTTAATTAAACCCTGCACTTCTGGATGCTCAGAAGGGCCTCTTTAAAACTGGATTTGGTGTGGATCTTAGACTTAATATTTGACTTAATAGCAAAGAGTCCAAAATCACACCAAAATCACATTTCAATATAACATCATTATATGCCGTGATGTTTCAAATTTCCCTGAAGGTTACCAACAATTTTAAGTTATGTTGTGTGTAACGGCAGCGTATAAACCGCTGCCGTAACACACCGTAGTAGAGAACTATTAAATGCTGCAAAATTACGTGCATCGGTTTTTACCAAACCGCTTAAACGGCCCAATGGAACTAAATTTACATAAAAAACAGATGGAAATGGGGATCTTTTTTACCGTAATAACTCCTTCCCCAAACGAGCAACCTAGGCTGTGTACTTTATCCGTACATAGCATAAGAAAATATTCTCAATCGCATTACAATTCCTAGACGTTAAGAGACTGAAGGAAAGATAGAGAGCTTTCAGGGCTCAAAAACCCAAGAAAGCCTTAGGCCACGATATCATATCAACTAAACTATTTAAAGCATCAGCCAACATAAGCTCAAAGATTTTACTGCCATCTTGACGTTAACCTAAAAGTGAGTCATTATTAAAGTGCTGAACAAATTTAAACTTACAAAATACCAGAGGAATAATCTTACCAAGCATACTCTATAAGCTAATCGATCATATCAGACCAAGGAGCATTTCGCGCCAAAAACTCCTGCCTTGACTACTCTAGTAGCCTTAGAATTATCGTATATCGGTCCATATTAGATCATTTCACTGTAGCCTATGAATGACATCTAGTGCTTTGATATAGCTTTCATACAAATGTTCCTCGGTTTTGTAGTCCAAGCGACTTGAGACCGAACAATTTAACAGATTCTTAAATTATTTTCTGTGTGGCATTAGACCGCATGAAGAACAAAAATGGAGTCTAAATCGTGTGGTGAGGGTATTTGGCCTGCGCTGTTCAGTCTGGGTCCCAGGGAAATAATTCCTTTGTACACCAATTTATATTCTGACGCCGACTGCAAGTATTCCATATTTTCTGAAGTGTTTTAACAAGGATGTGTATTATCGTCTCTTCTACAGAGTGGCGCAAAACTATCGTTGTGGTTTGAATGTTTAAGGCCATTGTTTCCCTTGCAGTGTGGGCTGTAGCTCCATCTTGTTGGAACCACAACTGTGGACGGTTTTCTACAGCTGGCCTCAAAAAATTGTTCAGCATCATTCGATATTCAGCATTCATTAACCGTCACTGAGGCGCCATGTGCATTTTCATACAAATATGGACCAATGATCTTTTCAGACGATACACCGTACGAAACGGTACACTTAAGTGGGTGTAATTGTTTCGATTAACTGTTCTTGGATTCTCCTCTATCCGGCAATTCTTGGATTCTTCTCTATCCGGCAATTTTGTTTGTTTACGAAACCATTCAACTGAAAATGGGCTTCATCGCTCATCATATAGTTAATGAAATCGGGATTTTCTTCTGCTTTATGTCGGAATAAAATGGCATAATCAAGCCGTTGTGTAGTGTTTCACTTCCAATTCTCCAAGTTCGCTTCACAAAATTCTGGAATAAAAATCAAATATATAAATACATTAAAAAAGTTATTAAATTTTCAAATCACAACGGTAATTTTGCGCCACCCTGTATTTAATTTTGTCCTTGATATGTACTTACTAGATTAATGTCACACTTATCAGTAGAGACATTTACTGTGGATTACATGGGTAGACGGACGTAGTGGTATTATAAAAGAATTATATGAACCAGAGGTGTGTCGACAGATCAGCCCACTCAATAAAAACATCTGGAACCAGTAGAAGTTAACTAACTGTAAACTGCAAAAACATTGTAGTGACCGCTTGTTCCCTAAAGGATATAAGAAATAAGAATTATTTGTTAAGTAATAGGCCATTTTTTTGAAATTCTCTTTTAATTGAAAGTGTTTCCTCATATCAAGTACGATGTCTGTGGCATTTTTTTAGCAGCTTCCTCCCAACATGCCCCGTTTCTGGATAACAGAGCAATAAGATCATAAGACCAAAACAAATGTGTAACAAAAACCTCTGATACCCAATCCACGTAGTCGTTGAATAAAACAAAATTATTGAATATTATACATATCGAACCGTCTGTATGAGAGTATGAATCTGTTCTCTAGCAAAACTAGGTATTTCTAAGTATAGGAACACTTTTGAATTAAAGGTATTGTGTACTCGCATTCTAAGCAACAAGTCAACAACGACTATGAAAATTGCGGCTGGGACACGTAATATGGTGGTAAGCCTACAATGACTGAAAACACACACACAGACAGATACTCGTACTTCAAGTAGAGTGGACAGACCGACCGGACCATTGATAGCCAGAGACAAGAACAAGCCAAGTTGGAAAGCTAAGGCAACAGACGTACTCGTACTCATATGGATGTATGAACGAGTGAAGTAAACCAATCAATTGGCCTTGATACACGCCAACAACCAGTTGGCTAATGGTCTCAGCTTTTTTTTGCCATTATAAGAGGTACACGGAAAAAATTGCACATTTTTGCGACCAATGAGTTTGTGGTGCCACGCAAGCTTCAAATTATAGACAATTCTACAATATATTTGATGCGCAAAATGGAAAGGGACCTAAGGGTAAAAACCAGTTTTGTTCAGGAGATTTACATACGTGTATCTTTGGTGTACCATCACTTTCATAAAACGCGCATATCTCCGGGAGGGAACACTTTTGGGGCATGGGATCGGTCTCATTCGATGCTCAGATGTTGTCCACATCAAAAAAAAAGTGAAAATTAATCTTTTTACCCTTAGGTCCCTTTATCTATGCGCTGTAAAAAATGTTTATACAATAGTTTGTGTCCATATGTAAACTACAAAACAGATAGAACAAGGAAATCATTTCAGTCGGTTGATCTGACTTCCATATACCTTCACCCTTCTTTCAGTTCTCCATTGCCTGAAGAGTATCGATTTTATAGAAATCTCATAAAGGATCGATACAGTGGAAAGTGGTAGAATTAAGCGTGACCATACACTTTTCACATGCGTATATTAACATGATATAAGTATACAGTAAACCCCGCTTTAATACCTCGTTAAAAATCTCAAGATCTCTGGGTAATAATCCGGCTAAGGTAATTGCAGGGGCACGCTTAAATTTCTCACATAGGAATACGATTATTTACCTCATGGGTATTTCTAGAAATTCGGCTAATAAGCTCATTTGGGAAAATACTGAAATACGATTTAATTAAACAAGTAAAAATTGCTAAAGCCAGAAAAGCCAATTAAATACAGGTTTTGGGACTTCCTTGGCAGTCTTTAATTTTAGTCGTATTTTAAAACTAATGTCATATTTCAAACTTGTGAGATAATTTCATTGTTTTTTCTCGACCAAATTTAGCTCAATAGCACAAATTAGTTTATATTTGACTTCGTGAAAATTGTATAGTTATTTGGTACTTATACGTCCACGCGTACTGATATCAGTTTTTAGGCCCTCCAAACCATTTCTGATTAAATGACACAAAATCAGTCTATAGTTTCGAATAGCCAAACTCAAAGGTCCCTTTCGATTTGAATCCCTTACGCTATAGATGGCACAAGTTACATGCGAACAGTCAAGTGAAGAAAGCGAAAAGTCAAATGAAGAAAGTCATACAAGTCCGTCCATGATTTCATTATAAGTCCAGCCTCTCTAAAAGCCCCACATCATGATCTATCATACTTAAACATAGCGCAGTGTAGTGTGAATTTGATGGGTAAAGAACATCTAAAAAGTTTTCATTGGCGGGTTTCCACCTCGTAAATGTGGCAACTTTACGCCTAAGAGATTAATAAAATAAGCCACACAGGTTCTCCAAGATCTAGCAAAAATAAAGCTTTATGCTTTGTGTGTTACCTTTTTCGTGGTTATAATGGACCTTATCAAATAGCCCCTTGAAGTAATCCATTAAATATCTTAAATCGAATAATTGCTTAAATGTTTTTTCGTATAAATGTTTTTAATCTTTCAAATTGATATGATTTACAGTTTCACATATCCCATTTCGTGCAGAAGAACCCAATACGAATTCGCCAATGAGACCTCTTCTTGCTCGTTTTTTATTTTAGTATACGTAACAAAAAACATATGTTTTTATAAAGCAGGGTGTGTGCCTAATTTCTTAAAGAAAAGGTAGGTGTGGCAACTCTTATCCGTTTCTTTAGCGGATCGAGGGCTTCTCGTTTGCTATTTGAATACTAAATACTTTTGTAGCGTGAAAAGGACATAACTTATATATAAACTATAGGACGTGGACATTTTGTTACTGCAAATAGACATCTACGTTCGACCTGAAAAAGAGTTTTATCATTCAACATGGTAAACGTAATGTGATCGCGAGTGGGGTGCTGCCAACATTTCTTGAAAGAATAAGTGGCATGAGCGGTATAGGTAATTCTCACGATTCACAATAAGATAAGTGTTTTGAAGTATATTCCAATATAATAATGTTTAGACGAGTGAATGTGTTTTTTTTTCTTCCAAAAAGTAGTGCTCACTGGGTCTTATTACATAAGTAAAAAATAAACGCACGAGTACAGACAATTTCCCTTATCATGATAGCGCCCTTCATCACAAATTTTGATTATACTTAGTAGGGACACAAATACTGTTACAAACTTTTTTTGCTGTAAAATAAAAAGTAGAGAATGTTTTTGGACCAAATATTTTTTAATATATTTATTGATGTATTTTGTATCCAAAAATAAACTACTTAGTCGACATGTCCGCTTTTTGCCATTACACACGCCTTAAGTCGCACTGGCCAATCGTCAATACCTGCACGAACCTCGTCCATTGGAAAATTGGCCACATCTCGAACCAAATCAGTCTTAAGAGATCCAATGTTAGGGTATCTTTCCTGACAAACCTTGTCATCTCAAACCGTCCAAAATGTGTAATCCAATGGGTTCAAATCGGCCATTCTTCAGAGGAAATGAACGCTGGCAAATTGTTTCGAAGTCAGGCCAGAGACGTTTTAGCCTTATGGGACGGCGCAGAATCCTGCTGGAAGGTACATGGCTGGTTTTGGAACAGGGAATTGTTAATAGGCTTCACCATAGCTTCCAAAACGGTTTCTTCCTAAACGTTGGCCGATGTTTTGGCTCCTTGTTCGCAGAAATGTAGGTCATTGACCCCATCGTAAGAGACACCCCACCAAATCATGACTGAAGCTGGGTGATGACCCTTTTCCACCCTTGGGGTCAGTTCAGATGCTTTTTAGATGACCGCGCATACACTCAATCATATTGCTTGTAAAATTTTTTGCTGAACGGTAAAAAAAAATTTATCGGCGAACAAAATTTTTCTGTGCAAGTTATCAGCGTGCTTCACCAATACAACAGTAAAAAATTGGGTTGCTGAATTTAAACGTGGTCGTACAAGCAAAGTGCATGGTATGGTATTAAATGATCGACGAA
Source organism: Hydrotaea diabolus (assembly GCA_963513945.1). Classification (NCBI taxonomy): domain Eukaryota; kingdom Metazoa; phylum Arthropoda; class Insecta; order Diptera; family Muscidae; genus Hydrotaea; species Hydrotaea diabolus. Next base: position 120,636,647 of record OY740720.1, read on the forward strand.
TAAAAGTGCGTGAAATAGCTGATATCATGGGCATCTGAAATGATCGTGTCCATTTAATTTTGCTTGAAGAACTACAGATAAAAAAGCTTTCTGCAATATGGGTGCCGCACTTGTTAACACTCGGCCAAAAACGCATAAGAATGAACATTTCTCAAGCTTGTTTGGATCGAAATGAAATGGATTTTAAGCGTCGTTTCATAACTGTTGATGAGACATGGATCCACCACTATACTCCACAGACAAAAGAACAATCCAAACAATGGACTGAAGCTGGAGGAAGTGCCCCAAAGAAAGCAAAAACAATTCACTCGGCTGGTAAGGTTATGGCAACGGTTTTTTGGGACTTCAAAGGTATTTTATTGATTGACTATCTGCAAAAGGGTAAAACAATAAATTCAGAGTACTATTGCAACCTTTTAGATCAATTAATTACAACACAAAAAAATAATTTGAAGTTTCAGGAAATTATATTGAAAAATAAAAATATTTTTAAAAAACTAACTATTCTCTTTCATTGATAGGCTAAGAACTTTCCAAACCGCCCTCGTACATACAAATATACATTGCCACATACAATACAATAAAACATAAGAGGGCGTGAGAATAGAAATACGACTATTGCGATTTTCTGCGATTCCTTCAGTCGTATTTCTATTTTCACGCTATCGAAAATTCAATGGCACAATATCAATTGCTAAATCGGCCCACCTTTACATTCATGCCTACTAACATTATACTAATTGATCGGCATGCAGGCTGTATAATGAAGTAAAAATATAATTAATACATAATTTCTTCAACACCCCAGAAACAAGCAGAGAGCTTCTCCTAAATGAATGAACTGTACGATTAATTTTGTAAGTCGTTTTTCACTGTGTAGTTTGTGCTGTTTTTGTTCATGCAATTTTTCTCTTCTAGAGCTATATTTCTTTATTGAAATTCTTGTAAATCCTGATAGATCTCGTTTGATTCTCTGGCGTAGTTACTCATATTTCGTTCAAACAATTCCGCTTTTTTTTAAATTTGCTATGAAAAAAATGCTGTTACCAGCGAGAGATGCTTTTGATTTCTGCTGACCATTGGATGAATTTCACTGGTATTGTTTTTCTTTTCGGTTCGGTTTGATTCGGTTTTAACATTTATTTGTTTGTGGTTTTTTTCATATTCGAATGTTTGGTGGTCATAATATTCCTACATATGTTGGTTCGACTTGGCCGGCTGTCTGTCCATCTACCGCGGCCGCTGTTGCTGCTGCGGCGGCTGATGATGATGACGATGATTAATCAATTTCATTTATAACATTTTTCTGTTGGATTTCTATGGTTTTGTTTTTCTGCCATACTTACATACCAACAACATATATGCTCGTATACATTTCTCTCGCTGGGGCATACGGCGGATTGGAACTGAATGGATGGAATATATGCTAATGTGGAAACCACATTTAAAATGATTAAACCCTTTGGCTATTGGAAGATCAAACAAGAAAAAACTATGAGCTTCGGCAGCAACAACAACAAGGAAAATCGGACGCTTGATGCCTTCTACACTCATATTGACACCCTACAGCGTCGCATACAAGCTGTTGAATTCATTTCTGTCAGTTAGCGTAACAGCCTGTGTGTAACAGGAATGCAGAAGACCTGATGGACTTTGTCAATAGCGGTCAATGTGGTAGCCCTTCATTTGGCCTAATTAGTCAAAATTAAATGTCAGCAGATATGCTATGAAAAAAAGTGAGAGACACCGTTCAAAATTAAACAGAGAGGTTTAGAAAGTATAGTGAGGAGAAATACCTTTATTAATACTAGGCGTAAGATTTTTAAATGCGGAAAAACTAATAAAGCGAAACGAAATTGATATTGCGCTTTGACGATTACTCTACGTGCTGTTCGAAGACTATACGCAAAGGGTAATTCTCAGAAATTTAAATAAGTCTCCCGTATAAGTCCTCTGATTTTTTACCGAAGTAATCGTTGGCAAAGACTGCTGAAGGAAAAAAATTGTTCAAGTCAAAGAAAATCTAGAATGACAAAATTAGAGTAGTGGAGAAACAGCTTCATATGACAGTGAGTGGAACACGGAGTAGCGGTTGGTTAGTTGAGACGCACTTAATACCCTAAAAAAGTTCTTAGTAGCTAAACCTTTCGACAGTCATTAGTTAATACTGACATAAAGCTATATAAATTAATGCCGGTATTACAACGAATCCAAATATGGATGTATTCTTAATAGAATAAAGTGGCCCAAAACGGCCCTAATGGTCAAAAAAGGGGACTACCGGTAAATATGGGCACTCAAATTAAAGCCGATTTTACCACAATTCCAACTATAGATTTATTTTGAAGATTTGCCGGTGGTTGCCGTCTGACTAGTGGACCCTAAGGCTTCAATAATGGTAAAACGTATATAAATTTCGGCGTAGCAAAAGTTCTCGACGTTTTTACCAGTTTTTAAAGAAATTTAGCTTTGCTTAGATATCAAGGGCATGAAAAAATATGTGTTCTATCTTCTACAGAAGATATATTTATCGAATATGTTCTATAATCGCGATCCACTCTGTTGTTCCAAGCCTTGGGAGTGGACACCTTGAAGATAAAGCAACCATTGAAGATAAAGCACACATAACCATGTTCTGCTTCCTACAACCATAGTATGATCCCACTTAAACATACTATGATACCCAATGATATGATACTTATATAAAGCGACTGGATTGTTATTCAACAATAGATATTTTTGTATGGTAACTTTTTTAAAAATACATTAAATTCGAAAAAAATGGTGATTATTATAACAATAGAAAAAACACTTTTAATAAACGTTTTCATTTCTTAACATATTTCAGTTATAGAAATCCAAAGTAGCGTGTTTTAAAAAAAATGCTTGAGAAGTTGTCTAAAGAAAACTTTAAAAGTGGGACTTACAACAGTTTTTTTCATACGTTTGCTGAGAACTTGGTCTTTAAGAGTTCAGTTTTCCTTTTATTTATTGCTGTGAAGCTTTGTGATGATAGCCGGACACTAAATCGCGATAAAAGCAGTGTGCAGCCACTAGAAGCAATGTCACTTTGTAATTATGTAAAAAACTTGTCTTCTATTAAAATTAGATGCAAAAGGTCTCGAGAGCCGGATAATTCAGTTCAAAATTCAATTTACATATAAAAAGTACTATTATTGCGTTAGATTCGTAACCATAACATTGATCTAAAAACCATATTTAAATTAAGAAAAATTACGTTTTGCAGGGATGTTTGCCATAATCACTTTATTGTTAACATACGTAAACCAAAAAAATACATTTGTCGTTTTTTATATTTTTGCTGCAATAATATTTTTATTTTTAATTTTGGCAATGATACTGTTTTTACGTTTCCATAATATTAATACTATTGACAAAATGAAACTCACAAAACAATATTATGGTTCCGACGAAAATACTTTTTTTGCAGAGAACATACTATTGTTGCCGTGACCATATAGTAACCATATGTTTTTTTCTGCGTGCTCATTTCAGATGTCTTATATTGATTGCTGCGGTTGGTTAACTCAACAAAAGAAATTACGAAACCTTAAGAAGCCACGCCTCTTTGCGTTGGAGAAAGGACTGACTCAATATGTTACCTGACCTGATATGTTAGCCGTCTCACTTGTTTCTAATAAACGAAAACAAGCTAAAAACCAGAAGATTACTGATTTAGGGAGGAGCATCTAAACAACTTATATCCTGGAACGAAAAATCATAATGTGATATGTGTAGGTCCTTCTCAAGTCGTTGTTTACCTACAACAACCACTCATATCGATTTGGTTTTTTTGGTTTGTTGTTTCACTCTCTGCCGCAATACAATTTAAATAATTTCCTCGCCATTTCGTTCTTCATTCAAACACATAAATATTTTGCGGTAAAAGGGTTTAAAACGCTTTCAATAATTTGAGAACATTTGTGTAAATTGATTCCACATATAGTTTTTGTTGTTGTTGCTATTCCGCCTAGCCATCACATTTTTATCGGATAAGTCTCCTCCTATATGCATAAATCGATTGGTGATTTCAATTTTCTCTTAAGATCTCAATTATAATAATCTGTTGATGGTTAAAATCTGAAAAACGAAAAGCAAAAAAAAATTATAGATATTTCCTACTGAAGTTCCCTATAACAAATGTCGGTGTTCCATTTCAATGTTTCCCATTCACTTCAGGTGAAAAATGAGTGGAAATAAATGGCTATGTTTAGAGAGGTAACTACAACCGAAAGCCAACGTCCATGCGAGCATTGTTATTTCCAAAGGAAATTGATTTTAAACTGAAGTTTTATGGCTTTTTTTTAAGCAGAACACGCCCAGCAAAGAAAAAATATGTTGCCGGGTTACACTCGTACATTAGTACGATGTTGTGTTCACTTCGGCCTACAACAGAACAAATTGAAAATTAGAACTTGACTGCCTGTTAAGTTGAAGTTACTGTCTGCTAAAAGTAGCAGTTGCGTTTTTGGGCCATAAAAATATGTTTCTTAATAATGTTTTCTCTGTTTTTTTTCTAGTTTTAGTTACCTCTGAAAGGAAACTGCAAATATTAATTATTTTCCATTAACTGTAAAAGGGAAATGACGAAATTTGCAACTGTTCAAATTGAAAAAAAAAAAAACAAATAAAAAAATTTCGGTCGGTTGATTCGACTTACATATACCCTCGACCATGTATAGAATTTTAATTTTCCTTTCTTTAGTTCTCCATTGCCTGAAAGGTACCGAAATCTCATAAAGGGTAGATTTAGTGGCGGTTGCTAGAATGGGGCGTGCCATTTACTTTTTTTTCATGCGCTTACAAAGTTGAAATAAGTATCTGGTGCTCAATCTAAAGGTATTTTTGCAAAATAAAAAAAGTTCAAAAAATCAAATAAAATGAGGAATATTTGTGGTTCTTTCGAAAGGACATTTTTGCCATTTATTTTTAGAATATAATTTCCTTTAAATGTTGGCCGCGCTTTAGGCTGTCCATTCTGGGGCTCCAATTTTGGATGTCTTGTTCGAGCATTTCGACCGGTATGGCTTTAATGACACGCGTAATGTTGGCTTCCAAAACCTGAATCGTAGCTGGTTTTTCCGCATAGAATTTGGACTTTGCGTAGCCCCAAAGAAAAAAGTCTATTGCTGTGATATTACACGATCTAGGCGGCCAACTCACCGGTCCAAAACGTGAATATGGCTGGTCTTCGTAATGACCTCTTAATAAATCCATTGCTTAAGCAGCTGTATGGCAAGTGGAACCGTCCGGTTAAATTCAAACGTGGTCAAGATTACGGGCTTACATTTTAGGAAGCAAAATGTCCGATCAAGGAGCGACAGCGAGCTCCATTCACGGTTACGTTCCGACCATCATCATTTTTGAAAAAATATGGACCGATTATACCACCAGCCCAGCCCTGTGGTTTTTTCTGGGTATAATCTATTGAACCTCTTATGGTTGCTCTTCAACCAAAATGCGGCAATTATGTTTATTGACGTTGTTGTTGAGCCAGAAATCATCACTCATCACTGAACAAAATTGTGGTCGAAATCAGTTTCTTACCGAAAGCTCATTTCCATTATACTGTTGCACAGTTTTGAGACGTTGTTTCGGTTCCATGATGAAATGGAAAACAATACTGAAAAAAATTAAGTTGAACCCAACTCACGCGAAATCTGTGAAAAAAAGGCTATTGAAAAAAATACCTCAATATAGTTCACCCTATATATTGAAGAAAACAAGATTCAAGAAAAATGTATGCATTGGGAAAAACGTTATGTGGGCTTCAATCTACGCTCGAAGCTGTGAAAAGGGGCTTGGCTAAGGCTCCAAAATGTCGGCAACTAGCCTAATTTACATTCTATTCGCTAATTACTAATTTTCAAATTTATAGTATTTAAATTATTATGTGAATACCAAAAGTGGGCGGAATAGTGCAGTTGTCCTAGAGGCACCAGAATGGGCGTGTCAACAACTAGTTTCCAATACGTGTATAAAGCAGTTATAAAAATTTATTGGAGTTCACAATTTATGCGAATTTTACTAACTGGGTGGGACATGTGGGATATTATCTAACTGAAACTTTGCCATTTGTGTGAAAGGTACGAGTACCAGAATGGGCGTGGCTTAGGCTCCAAATTTTCTCCAACTAGTCAAATTTATATTCTAATTACAATTTATTAACTTTTAGCAGAATCGCATAAATTTTATTAAAATTGTTATGAGAGTACCAAAAGTGAGCGGAATAGTGAATTTGTACAGGATTTACTAGAATGGGCGTGTCACCTTTTCCTACACGAGTAATAGTGCATTTGTATAGGAGTTACTAGAATGGGCGTGTCACCCAATCTTTTCCTACACGTGTTAAAAGCCGTTTCCAAAAATATACTGGATTTCACAGTTTAAGCGAGTTTCACAAACAGGTTGATAAGTTATGTGGGTTATTACAATATCTCACAGAAACAGTGCCATTTGAGTGGGAGATAACCATATAATTGGGTCTTTTGTATCGATTTTGTTAAGTCGTGTAAATAGTATTAAAGATATTTGAAGAATACCAAAACGGGCGGAATGGTGCATTCGTATGTAAGGTACCAGAACAGGGCGTGCCAACCCCTTTTTTGATATTCAAGTACAAAGCTGTTATAAAAATATTACGGTGTTCACCATTAAAGCGAATTTCACGCTATGGATGACAAGTTTTATGGGTTCTAACCTGTGGTGGAGGTACTAGAAGGGGCGAGGTTTAAGGTTACAACCCTGTTCTTAAGTAATTATTGTGGATAAGTCGTATGAATAGAATTATAGATATTTCAATAATACCAAAAGTGGGCGTAATTGTATATTAGTGTGGGAGGTACCAGAAAGGTCGTGGGTCCAATTACACTGTCAGCACGTCAAAATGACACAGAAAAACACACGGACACTCTAATTTAATTTTGGACGGTAGAACATATACTCCGTTCTATAAAATAAGTTCAAAATCAACAGATTTTCCATTTTTAAGTTTGTATTAGTATTGTCTCTCAAGCGATTTTTATACTGTATATGAAAAAATGCTTCGAAACCTTATTTTAAATAACATAATTTTTTTATGTAAATAACCAACCATCAGGGGTGCCCCCTAAACATACGGTGCATTGCGTTGGCGAGTGGAAAGTAAAGGATCGGAGGTGAGGAAAGAGGGAGTAATGTTTAATAACACTTGCATTGAACTTCTGGATGTCGCAATTAGTGGGAAATACATTTGCCAGCAGTCGATTTCACATACGGACTGTACGAGCGAAAAACGAATTTGATCTATGGTGTATAGTACGGTCAACCGGCAAATCGATAACAAATGGGTGTGAACTCCTAAAAAGTCGCGTATCCCTGCCGAACATCCTCACGTCGGGAATAAGGCGACAGATGTCTGATGAACACACACCATGAAAGTAACGATAGAACAGAGTCACGCAACCCACACTCCGACGATGCTCAAGGGAAACAATAGAGTTGGATACCCTACTGTCACCTGCCAGCACTATTGCTCTCCTTTGAACACGGTCAAGTAGGTCCAAGAATGATTTTAAAGCACCTGCCCATATATGGGAGTTGTATTCCATCTTAAGCCTGATGTAAGTTAAAAGGTAGAGATATTGAAAAGATCAGAAGAAGTAAAATATTTCTTGCACCGCTTTAAAAAATTCCTATGCGCTTGAGTGCTTCTTTGGACACTTCAAATACATGTCTCGCCCAGCAAGCATCACATTGTATTTTCATGCGCAAAGCATCAAGAGCTTCTGATTGTTCAGTATCCGTACCATCGATAGAAATTGACGATAGTATTGTGTCAGCGAATCGCTTTTGAGACAACAAGCAGTGCTGTGTCTTTCTAGGTAAACTTTGGCCGATGTTTTGACTCCTTGATCGCAGAAATGCATGTCAGTGACCCCATCGTAAGAGACACCCCACCAAACCATGACTAAAGCTGGGTGATGACCCTTTTCCACCCTTGGGATTAGTTCAGATGCTTCCTTAGATGACCGCGAATACACTCTATCATTTTGCTTGTTAAATTTTTCCTGAACGGTAAACATTTTTTCATCGGTGAACAAAATTTTTCTGTGCAAGTTATCTGCGTGCTTCACCAAAAGACGTTTCTTTTCAATCCTTTTTTTTTAAGCTGCAGTCAATAAATGTCCGGTACGTCGTTTAAAAGCCCCAAGTCTTTTTTAATGATTCGACTCTTGGACTTTTGCGTGATATTCATCTCACGGGCCATGATTTTCTGTTTTCGGAACGAATTTCTGTGAGTTCTTGATTTAACGGCTTTGATGACATGCGGTGTTCGTACAGAGCGTGGGCGGCTCGACCGGTGGCGGTCTTTTACATCACCTCAAACAGTTTTATGCATCGGTAGACGAACATGCGGCTAGTCCCTAGTGGCCGGAGCGTTTTAAAAATATCGCTTTTTTCATTTCACACTTGAAAAGCGCTATTACAGTAAGTCTTCATACCGAGGTTTTTATGCAAAATTCTTCTCATAGAAGTACGAGAAATGTCCACTTCCTGAGAACGATGACGAGTTGATGTTGATGGATGCTCTTTGATATTCTCAGACATAGCAGCAATGTTTTCGATTGAACGCACTGAACGAGAACGTACTTGGGTTTGTTCGTCCAATAACGATCTATTTTCATGAACTCGCTTCACAAATTGAAGTACAAACTGAACTGAAGGCCGATTTGTTTTAGAAAATTTTCCACGTAAATTTCTTACAGTTTGCGTTAAAGGCTCAATAGTAAGTTTTTAATATTTCTTATTTTTCTTCGATCGTATAGCGTCTCATTTTGCAAATGTCGAACATGAACCTAAAATAAAAATGAAAATTAGTGTTGTTCTATCTTTCAAATTAAAAGTAAACGGACAATGTGGAACTACTTTTATGAACATTTAATCTGTTTTTAATGTCTATGGATTTTACGACAATCTCTCCTATGTCATAATAGACATTATATTCTTGGTTATTTTGACTTGCCGGGAGCGACTGATTTATCTATAGGCAGTATCTTGCCCTGAAAAAAACACTTAAACTAATATCCAATAAAAATAACTCAAGCATTTGAAAATATTTTATATAAAGTAGAAACTACCTTCTGTCCATACGTCCATGTTTGAAATGTCGGTGTGGTCTTAGATTCTTTAAATGGTCCTCCTTGGATTTATTATTTCTTGGCTAAAAATTGTATATACAGGGTGGAGCGCGATAATTTTCTTTTTTGCACTGCAGGCTGTGGGGGCACTGTTGGTCGAAGAGAGTGGGAGTGCGCGTGGCTGGCGGGAGATTTGTATTCGTCTGCCTTTCAGTTGTCATCATGCATTGGACACGTGAGGAGAGGTCTTTTTGTTTTGAAGCGTATTTTTCAAATGCGCACCCGATCATTGCAGTGCAGCGTGTTTTTCGTTTACGATTCGCTGTTCCCCACGCGGACGTGTTCCTGGACAGCAATCAATTGTAAATTGGGTAACTTCATTATGAACAGCAGGGAATGTTTCATGGGACCTGAGAGAAGGATCGCAATACCACAAAACAACGAGAGAGTTAGAGCAGCAGTACTGCAATCTCCGTAATGCTCAGATCGGAAGTAATCACTTGCTCTTGGCATTTCCAGACTTTTTTCAGCCGGCTCTTGAGGCAATGCAATTAGATGATACATGGTTCCAACAGGATGCTGCCGTGTTCACACAGCTAAGGGTTACCATGAATTGTTTGATGCAAATGTTTCCTTGACGGCTTATCTCTTTGAGTGGTGCTGTGGGCTTACCGGCACGCTCACCAGACTTAGCGCCATGCGATATTTGCGTTTGGGGTGACCTGAAGTGAACATCAACCGTCCCAACACTTTGGAAGACCTAATTAACAATATTGAGGCTAAAATTGACAGAATAGCAGTCGACATGCTTGTTAGAGTTCATGAAAACTTCAGAAATCGTATGCAGCTGTGTGAGGATAGCGAAGGCCGACATTGACCAGATACAGTATTTAAAACCATGTAAGTTAAAAATTCCCTTACCGTTTAATATAATTCAAATGTAAAATAAATATTTCGAAGGTTCATAATTTTTTATTTCATTTTCAAATAAGGAAATTTCCGCGCTCCACCCTGTACTATTTCTGAACCTAGAAAATGTGTACGCTATAAGTAAACCTCTTAATCTTGAGAATGGATAAAGTGTGAATATGTTTGCCTGTATATTTGCAACACAAATGCATAAGGTGTATTTTCTGAAAGTTCAATATAATTAATATATAAAATAAATATTTCTAAGGTTCATAGTTTTTTATTTTCATTCCCAAAAAAGCAAATTACCGCGCTCCACCCTGTATTGTTTTTGAACCAAGAAAATGTGTACGCTATAAGTAAACCTCTTAATCTTATGAGTGGATAAAGAATGATTTCCACGCAAAAAACTCAAACTTTCACTTAAACTCGCCCAACATTCGACATTCAAATGAAGCAAAACCATTTTGCAATGTGTCAAAATATTTCTTAGCTTCCAGCTAGCTAAACGCTAAATTTAGCGCGGCCGATGGGTTCTTTGTTTCTCTCTATATTTGTGGCAAATCGAAAAGAAACTTATAATTAAAAGCTTGCAGCTCATTTAAGTTTTTATAAATTAATTATAGGAATATGACAACAATTAAAGAACGCCCCAAAAATATAAAGATGGCAATAAAATTGCGAAATGAAAGAGAAACAGTCGTCGTCCATAAAAGTGTTGTTGAACTTTTATTATATGTTCGTTTCAGGTAGTAGTATCCAATGGATACTAGATAGATACTATCTATGGACAGACGGACGGACGGACAGCAGGTAGGTAGGTTGGTAGTTAGATTGGTGGGCAATAATGACATGCGGTTGTGTGATTGGGAGTCTGATATCTGTTTGGTTTCGTCATATGCAACTGGTGTTATGCTACGTACCTACACACAGTCAGACCGGAAGCCATTCAAAATGTTTCTTTGAGGAGCTGTGACTGAGGGTTATGCATCTAGACAGTATATATTTTCCTCCATCCATAATATCTACTGATGTACGTAAGTGTGATTGATACGCGTGTATCTGTTTGTCAGTTGGCATTTTATCACAATGAAATTCATCAAGAGTTTGCAACACTTTCTACTTCATTACAAGCGAGTTAATCAAGTTACTTCTCAGTATCTGTGCTGTGTGATTATTTGTTTGTTTTACTATTGTTTTCTTTCTTTTTTCATCTATTTTGCGTTTATAACTCTCGCTCTCAGCTCCGACACGATGTGCGATGTCTTGGTCGTAGTATCAGATATCAAATTATGTTATAGTTTCTATGCTCAAAGAAATGAGTGAGTTCAATTAAAAGCTGGAAATTAAACAACATTTAAATATTTATCACCTCTATTTGTCTAACTAAGTCTAATGAATGCGACTTTAATGAGGTTTTTCTCTTTTGCCCGCTATAGCAATTTGTTTCACTAGAAATCAAAGTCGAAAGTTTAAGTACCTGCATGGAACGGAGATATTTTTAACATGAAAGTTATACACGATTGTGCATTTTTAGATGACCTATGCAAATACAGTTCGACTTAATAAGGGTGTTTTAATGTACATCGTAAATACAAAATATGCTCAAGTGTAAGATTGGCATGTGACCACAATAAAAAAACAAGGAAAAAGCCTAAAATCGGACGAGGTCGATTATGTGATATCCTCCACACTCTCTTCAGAAGACTTCGCCGTTCTACCTGGAATTTGAGCAAGGTTAAACTTAATATGTGAACATATATTTAAAAACATAAGTTAAAAGTAGAGCATTGCTCACTTTTTCTATTTAAGCTTGATCAAATTAAAAATATGTCCTATGGAGCGTCAGGATCTCAAATCAGCAGGAGCCCTTAGTCGGGGGCTATCTAAAAAGATAGACCAATATGTCCGAGTTTTTGAAGAGTAGTTCAAAAGTAGTTAATAATGCAACATGTTCGTTTAAATGTGCATCCGCCATCGATCAACGTCAACGTTTTTCCAAAACTTCACTAATAATGACCAAAAAAAACTTATTACTCTTTCTGTCCGACTTGTGCGAAAATTTGACAAATAAATCGGCGACTACGAAGAGTTAAATTAAAAAAAAAAAAACAATTAAAAATTAAAATTTGTATACATAACTTAGATCGTAGGGTTCTCTCTCATAGCACCCAGAATTTCGTACACATCGGTCAATCCGTTTCAGAACAGCAAGATTAGTAATTAGTATAGCTCAAAAATTAATATTTCGGAAAAATTAAATTTTCAAAACTCCACCCACCACAAAAATAAAAACCCTAAAGTTGGCTTAAGCCTACACTTCAGGCTACACTTTTTGTTGTTTCGAAAATCCAACTGAAAATCGCGTTTTAGGTCACCCACGACGTTCTCTAAATTTAAAGTAAAATTTAAAGTTAAAAGTAAAATGTGTTGAACATATAAGCAGTATTTTATCTGAACCTAACGGGTGGCTCAAATAAGACCAGCTGATGTGAAACACAAATAACTTTTTTGTTTTTTAACATAATTTATTTATTCTTTTTGCAGATTATAACTATACTCTTGGAAATTTAAAATGAATACGTACAGCCCACAACAACGAATAACAATTATCGATTTTTATTATTCTTCTCAACTATCAATTGTTCTGACGCTGTGAAATTATCGCCGTTTTTTAACGTAAGATCAGCGACCACCTCTTCCCTGATTACAAGTTTAGTGCGCCGTTTTAAGGAACTGGGTTCAGTTGCCGACAGCCCAGGAAGAGGTGCTCATCGAAATATTCGTACTGAAGAGGGCTTGGAAGCTGTGCAGCAGCTTGGAGCTAAAAAGAGCCAATGCCTGTATCGACAAAAATGGTGGTCATTTGTCTGCTGTCATATTTCACACATAGTCACGTTAAATTTCCATAAAATGTATTTAAAATATAAAAATAAATCATTTAAAAAAACCATTATTGCAAGAATTATACGTGTTTAACATCACTAGGTCTCATTTGGTCCACCCTGTATTTGATCTAATTTCTAGACCATTCGTTCTTTGCACAAGGAAATTGCTTTTGCCAAATTTCATCAAGATTAGATGTAATAGTGGCTTTTGAAGCTAAAGGCGTAAAATCAGTTTAATATAAATATAGGGTGATGCATCTAGAGGTATTTTTTCAGAACAAAAAAAATATAAAAATTCAAATCAAGTGTGGAATATTTATTGGTAATTTGAAAGGACATTTTATGGCATTTATTTTTTGGATATAATTTACTTACAATTTTGTCCGCAACTATGCCTCTGGGTTTCCATTCTAAGGGTCCAATTTTGGATGACTCGTTCGAGCATTTCGACCCGTATGGCATTAATAACACGTGTAATGTTGGCTTCTTCAACCTAAATCGTAGCTGGTTTGTCAGCATAGACTTTGGACTTTACGTAACCCCAATGAAAAATGTCTAAAGGTGTGATATCACTCGATCTAGGCGGCCAACTCACCTGTCCAAAACGTGAAAATAGCTGCTTTTCGAAATGAACTATCAATAGATCAACTGTTTGAGCAGCTGTATGGCAAGTGGCACCGTCGTGTTGAAACCAAGTGTCGTCCAGATTACGGGCTTCATCTCAGGAAGCATAAAGATCGATATCATGGCGAGATAGCGAGCACCATTCACGGTTACGTTCCGGCCATCAATATTTTTAAAAAATTATTGACCGATGATTCCACCAGTCTATAAACCGCACCAAACCGTGGCTTTCTCTGGGTATGGTGGTACGTCTTGAACCTGTACCTGTTGCTACTCAGCCCGAATGCGGCAATTTTGTTTATTGACTTTTCCGTTGAGCCAGAAATGGGCCTCATCACTGAACAAAATTTTGGTCGAAAACAGCGGATCTTACCGTTTCTCACCGAACGCTTATTTCCATAATAAAGTTGCCAACATTTGGAGGTAATTATTTTCAAAAAATAAATGCCATCCTTTTAAATTACTAATAAAGATTCCACACTTGATTTGAATTTTTATATTTTTTTTATTCTGAAAAAATACCTCTCCTATACTCGGGAGCCTCATCATCATCTGATCCGATTTTCCTTTACAAAGTTAAAAAAGCGCCTTTCCTTTGTCCAAAAAACTAAATTGTGCCAAATGTCATAAAGATTGGACGTAATGTGTAGCAGCAGAGCTTTAAAAACAGAAAAATTGGATGAACATATATGTGGGAGCTATATCTTCATCTAAACCGAATTTATTCAATTTTAATAGCATCCTACCTTGGACGACAAAATTACTTTTTATGAAATTTTATGAAGATAACAATTGTGACCGGCAGCTTGATTAGATGGACAGACGGACATCGTTAAATGGAATCAGATGGTGGTTTTGCGTTGACCGGTATACCTGAAGTTAGGTCTATACCCTACACCTCACTGTGGTTCTGGGTATTACGTATGACATATTGCTGATGTTCGCAACACCTGGAAGGGACGGAGATATACCCTATGTTAGGGTATACCGATCGTCACAGAATCTATATCTAATTTCATTGCGTCCGTCCGTCTGCCCATCTATCGTTGTAATCAAAGTACATCGCTGCTATGAACCGATTTCGATAAAACTTGGTATATTCTTTAAGTTTGGAGCAAGGACGAGCCCTATTGATTAGTCCAAGTCGGTCATATTTAACTAGATTTTCCTGATGCCAGAACAACAGCTCAAAAGCCAGTAGGCCATACATGGTTCCTCTCGATTTGAGGTCTTGCCACTCTAAAATCCACCATATTTTGCATGGTACGTTATGGGCGATCATAAAATACGCGTGGTAAAACTGGACTTCAAAGGTCTTTAAAATCAACATAGACCTACATAGGTCAAAGATCCAACCAGATTTTAGAATCTGAAGCTTTAGAAGTCTCATTTTACATCCGATGCCTACCAAATTTTGCATGGATCGTTACGGAGGGCGACCAAAACCCATGTACTGTAACAGTGGGCCATATCGGTCCACGTTTTTGAAAAGCCCTCACACAAAGTTAGCTCCTGGTTTGAAATCCTGCAGCCTTAGAAGCCACACATTTTACCCAATAACGCTCAAATTTTGTACGTAATGAGCGACAACTAACATAGGAGTCTGAACTTGCTCAAGTTCCGGACCGACTATGAGATACACTTTACCAATCTTAATAGCAGAGTAGGGTATCTCAATGTCGGCCACATGTATTACTTGTTATACTTAGGAAATTGAAAATTGATGTGCATATTTTCTGATCACGGGATGGATTCGAAATCAGAGTTCTGATTGTAAAGTACAAAATGTAAGCGGAGGAGGTTGGTCAAATATATAATTACTTGCAATAAAACACTGCTGCATATGTTTTCTGAAGTTTTCATGAACTCTAACAAGCATGTCGACTGGTATTCTGCCAATTTCAGCCTTAATATTGTTAATAAGGTCTTCCAAGGTGTTGGGACGGTTGGTATACACCTTCGTCTTCCGGTGACCCCAAAGGAAACAATCGCATTGAGCTAAGTCTGGTGAGCGTGCCGGCCAGATCACATTACCCCTCAAAGAGAAAAGCCGTCCAGCAAACATTTGCCTCAAACAATTCCTGGTCACCCTCGCTGTGTGTCCAGTGGCACCATCCGGTTGGAACCATGTATCCTTTACTTGCGTTGCCTCTAGAGACGGCTAAAAAAATTCCTGTATCATAGTTAAGTACCGATCGGAGTTACGGCCGTTTCGGCCGAGCAGAGCGTTTCGGAGATTGCAGTACTGCAGCACTAACTCTCACGATGTTTTGTGGTGTTGTAATCCTTCTATCAGGCCCCCTTCGTACACATGACACATACCCTGCTGTTCTCAATGAAGTTATCCAATATACAATAAATTGCCGTTCAGGAACACGTCCGCTTGGGTGAACAGCGAATCGTAAACGAAAAGCATGCTGCACTGCGCATTTGAAAAATGCGCCTTAACACAAAATGACCTCTCCCCACATGTCCAATGCATGATGGTCAGTTACTATAAGCCACGCATACTCTCCACTCTCTTTGACCAATAGTGCCGTCACAGCCTGCAGTACAAAAAAGCAAAATGCGCGCTACACTCTGTTTTTTCATAGTCTATTACATTGATCTCTAAAACTTGCGGGAAGTTTTATTCCGGACATGAAACTTTTTGAGGTGATATTTTTTAAATGTTATCCGCTGCATTTGCACTGTCATTTTCTTTTGAGTATCGCATTCAGTTGATACATATTATGCATTAATAACATTAAATTAGTCTATTTCTTAACATTGGATGTGTTATGCTTTTCGAAAGCCTAAGAAAAACAATTGTTATGCATGTGAAAATGCGAAGCAGTAGCAGAGCACTGGAGTTTTCTTTCACAAGAAAACTAATATGCGCTGTAAACCAGAAAACCACAGGAAAAAGTGAAAACTATTGTGGCAAATATTTAGCTCATGCATACTTGCTGCTGCTGCTGATGATGTTAGTGCTTACTTACGTTACCTGACTGCCTGCTGCCTGCCTGTTAAGCAATTTAGTTAGCAATTTAGAAGGAAAATAAACGAACAATTGCATGTACATTGTACATAGTATTGTACGAGTATGTACAAGATTGTTATATACTAAACAATTCATAGGTTTTTGTTTTTTTGTTTGCATTCAATGAATCTGTTGTTTTGTGTAGACATGTTTAAGGATGGACAGTGGTGACAATGGTTCAACATTTTCTTAAAAGCTTAATAGGCCGATGAGTGACACTTTGAGATAATGGACGATTTTGATATTTTAAAGACGGAGCCACAATGATATGAATATGGATATATTAAGAATATATAATATTTCACAAATTTGTACAATATTCAGGCATAGGGAAAGTTTAAAACTTATGAAATTAGTTTATAATGGGTGGTCGAAGTAGAGATACTTTTTTCAATAACCTTTTTTTGACAGATCACGCGTGAGTCGTGTCACGCGGTCATGTTGTTTTTTTTTAGTATTGTTTAGCATTTCATCATACAAAGACTTACGCCTGAACAACGTTTACAAATCGTTGAACTTAATTACGAGAATTCACGTTCTGTGAGGAATCTGTTCCGTGCACTTCGTTCAACTTATGGTCAACATAATCGGCCTACTGAGCTTACTCTTCGCAACCTCATCACCCATCGTGAGACCCAGGTTTCAATATTGGATTATATTCGACCGAACAGATCATGTCCAGCACGCAGTGAAGAAAATGTAGCGGCCGTAGCTGAGCGTGTACACCAAGACCGTGTAAAGTCCATTCGGCGCCGTTCGCAGAAACTCGGACTGATGTATGGAACGACTCGGCACATTTTGGGTCGAGATCTTAAATTAAAAGAGTACTAAATACAGCTTGTGCAAGAACTGAAGCCGCCCGACGTTTCCAAGCGACTTCGCTTCGCTCTATGGGCTCTTCAAAAGTTCAAAGAAGATCCGAAGATCCGGAATATAAAAGTTCATACGTTTAGTTTGCTTAATCAAAATATCTATGAAGAGCCCTGTGATTAATCATAAGATATCATTCCATGGTGAAAGGTATATTTAAGGCATGTCGTTTGAGCGAATGTCACTAATTGATGACAGTTTGGACTGCCAGCCTTTACATAACATAAATAAAACTCGACATCAGCGGCAATTCCAGCGTTGGATTGCAATCCAATGAACAATTGGGAGTACTAACAATTTTTTGTACTCGTGGTAAATTTTTCTGTGGGAGGGAGGGGGGGGGGGTTGATATTTCCCATTTATCCAATGCTTCCAATTAGTAAAATGTATATTAACTTTAGATCAGTGAAAAAATGCATTGCTTTTGAGTTTCCTTAAGACTATAGTTAAAGGGACCGATTTTTGAAACCCAAGGCTCCGAGGACTTCACATTTAGATTAGTGAGGAAATTCCATTGTCTCAGAGTACCCACGTATACGTTTTCGACGTCCAAGGAATCATTGACTCATGGGTCAGGTAATTCAAATTTATCAAATAAAATGTCATACTTGTGACAAAATAGTATTAGTTAAATACCCATATGTGACGCACAAAATAGAAAGGGACCTAAGGGTAAAAACCAGTTTTGTTCAGGAGAGCCATTTTAAAGATTTAAATACGTGTATCTTTGGTGTACCATCACTTTCATAAAATGCGCATATCTCTGGGAGGGAACACTTTTGGGGCATGGCATCGGTCTCATTCAATTGATTTTTTACCCTTAGGCCCCTTTCTCTATGCGCTGTTGCATATGACAATAGTGCAAGGTGACGCTAAGGGCAGCTACGAGTCCGAAATCATATTCATAATTGCATTGATAATACAATTTGGCTATTTCTGGGTACCCATAGGAATCCGAATATTAGAGCCGGTTTTTGGACGCCTAAGCCAAAAGATTTCAACACCAACCTCAATTCCTTTTGACTTTTTTTTGTGATTTCAACAGAGGGACATAGCTAGATCTCTTAGAATTAAAACAAAAAATATAAAAAATAATACGGGTTGCTATATATATTTTTGGCCAAGCAACACTAAGTGTTGCCTTACCTCATCTGACATTTCCACTGAACAGTTTGACATTTTTTTAAGCAGATTCGTACTCAGAACGTCTTGACGTACGACCATCATTTGTGTTGTTTACAGTGACTTGAAAAAATCAATTTGGCAAAAAATGGAATTAACTCGTAAACATTTTCGTGCGATCATTTTTCACAACTTTCGACGTGGATTATCACGACAAGAGTGCATCGATGAACTTAAGTCTTTGAATGGCGATGAAGTACCATCCTATATATAGCACTGTGAAAAACTGGCTTAAAGAATTCAATCGTGGCCGACGCTCGCTCAAGGACGAATGTCGTGAAGGTCGTCCAAAAACGGCCGTTGTGCCAGAGAACATTGATGCCGTGCGTAGACTGATAATGCAAGATCGTCCTGTGACATACCGTGAGATAGAGGCATCCTTGAACATTTCTTCCACCAGCAGTCATTCAATATTGCATGGACACCTAGCCGTTAAAAAGGTTTGTTCTCGTTGGATCCCGCACAATTTAACAATCGCTCAAAAGGGGCTCGTGTCGATTGGTGTTAAGAAATTTTGAAAAAATATGACCGCGGTGCTTTAAAAGACGTTTATAAGATCGTCACAGACGCCGAATCATGTATCTATGCGTATGAGCCCGAAACAGAACAGCGATCGACCGTGTGGGTCTTCGAATACGAGCCAAAGCCAACGAAAGTTGTTCGTGGAAGAAGCACTTCGAAGCAAATGGTCGCCTGTTTCTTCGGCAAAACTGGTCATGTGGCGACTGTTCTGCTCGAGCAACGTAGGATGGTCAATTCTGAGTGGTACACCACAATTTGTTTGTCTGAGCTCTTCTTAGAAATTCGAAAAACTAACAAGAGAAGATGAATCATTTGCATCATGACAATGCGAGCTCTCATACATCGGTTCAAACCAGCACCTTTTTCACCGGCCATAACGTCGAATTGATGGGTCATCCGCCGTACAGCCCTGACTTGGCACCCAATGACTTCTTTTTATTCCCGCACATCAAGAAAAATGCGTGGTCAACTATTTTCGAAGCCAAAGATGCTGTTAAAGCGTCTTTAAACCATGTTTTGGAGGTATCTCAATCGGAGTGGAAAAAGTGCTTCGACAATTGGTTTGAGCGCATGCAAAAGTGTATAAATCATGCTGGAGACTTTGAAAAACACTAAAACCATTTTTGATGAAAAATATTTCCATTTCCATTATTAGGCCAGAAATATATATGTGACAGCGCATAGAGAAAGGGACCTAAGGGTAAAAACAATCAATTTTCATTTTTTGACGTGGACAACATCTGAGCATCGAATGAGACCGATCCCATGCCCCAGAAGTGTTCCCTCCCAGAGATATGCGCGTTCTATGAAAGTGAAGTCCACGATTCTAAGCGCAAATAGAAAGGGACCTAATCTTTAAAATGGCTCTCCTGAACAAAACTGGTTTTTAGCCTTAGGTCAATTTCTATTTTGAGCGTCACATATAGAATAATGGAGATTGTAGATTTAGTCACTCGTTCGTTTGGTGAAAAGTAGTTACAAGCTTCTCGATGAAATTAAGTTAATAAAAATAGTTCAATTGGTAGTCGCTCCATTTCAATAGGTTTATTTTATCAAACGCTGCAGTTATTGATGGAAGTGCCTTTTAAGCATTGGTGGAATATTAATATTCAGCTCCACATGTTTTTATTAGTTTCTGTTAAATTATATTCAGCTCCTCCGATTTAAATTTGTCTATTCACCATCACTTGCTTCTATGATAAGTTTTTTGTCCGTCAGTTAATCACCTTCCTTTCTTGGCTGAATACGTCATCCCAATCCACTGTCTCTTTTATGAAATGCAACACTAATGGAGTTTTATTTGCCATCACCTACTGTGTATAGTTTGTTGTAGTTTCCTTGCGAATTGTTACCGTTTTTCCCCTGTTTTGTTTCGATTTCTTTGTCTTCTTTACTGCAACCACTGCAGCTTGCGGGAAATGTTGTTATAGAAAAAAATTTAATTAAGTCCCCAAGATATAGAGTAACAATCTTGATGCTTAATGCTAAACTACGAACATTTGTTGCTGTTGCCAGCGTCTTTTTTCGTTTTTGCCAAGCTTCAGAGCAATGCCATGAGGAAAACAAAAGCTACCCGTAAAAAACGAGATGAAAAACTATGGGGATTTGCCAAAACAAATGTTGGAAACAATAAAAGTGTTTGCAAACATATTTTACGTTTTTCAAATAAACTTCAACTCCAAAAAATAACGAAAAAATGGACCAGAAAAAGCCAAATGAAAAAGATTTTTCAAAGTGATTTTTTGTTTTGTGGCAGAGCAAACTTCATCAGATAGTGAATGTCTGCTGTATTTCATCATGTGTTAGGAGTTTTTCCTGTAGATTTCGTAGGAAAAAATTTCAAAACTTTAAGTTCCACTTGTACTAAATATCAAATGTTGCAAGGAAGATTCAGAAAAGACTAAGTGATATTCAATTCTGGGAAGTTTTCTTTTGTCCATTCCTGTGAATAATACCCAGTTTATAGTCGACATAGGCTACCGTTTTATTTAATACTTAAGTGGCGGTAAAGAATGCTTCGATCACCAAAAAAACTCTAGAATTATTAATTTTTGTAGGTATTCCATTTCGTTTTCAAACGAATGTGATTTAACAACATTTTATTATACAGATTAGTCAAATGTTTGGTTTGTCGCCAACGTTCATTTTCAACACTTAATTACACATAAAAAGCTTGTTCAAATTAGCATTCGACTATAAAGAAAAAAATTGTCTCAAAATTTATCGACATAATTTACATATTCTCATAATAATATAAATTAACGTGATAATAAATATGCGATCTTTATTCCGCTTACGTTTTGCATAATCTTTAAACAAAAAAAAAATCAAATTTATTTTGCTTAAAAAAGGCGAAAATTTATTTGTCGAACTTATTTAGGCACTTAAAACCGGATACGCATACTTGGATATAGTGTTTTAAGGCAAATAGAAATAAAAAACGACGGTCGATAGGGTTAATATTATGCCCTACATCGCACTTCAAAAGTTGTTCATAGAGATTAAATGTATCCAACTCATACGAATGAGTGAGATACTTTTCTAGTTAATTTTTACATATAAATCTGATTTAAAATAGAGCATCGTATACTGAATACGCAACTAAATATGGGAGGCCTTGGTGTAATACGGTTGCTATATATCTGGCCTAGGCATTTTTTACAACTTTCGACGTGGATTATCACGACAAGAGTACATCGATGAACTAAAATCTTTGTATGGCGATGAAGCATCATCCTATGTATACGAGGGCGACCGCAAAAGTAACTGGCCTAACATAAAAATAACCGTTTTTTTGGAATTATTATTATTTATTTTCCAACATAATCTCCTTCCAACTCAATACACTCCATCAAACGTTTTTCAGGTTTTTTAATTCCATCCGAAAAATAAGAAAAATAAGACCTTCAAAATATGCCTCAGTTTCAGCAATAACCTCGAACGAACATTTTTTGCCATCGAGAATTTTTTTTAAATTTGGAAACAAGAAATAAGCAGAAGGAGCTAAATCTGGACTATATGGTAGATGCGGAGCAATTTCAAATCGTAATTCGGCCAGTTTTTGTTGAGTTAAAAATGCAGTGTGTGAAGGAGCATTATCTTGATGAAAACGAACTTTTTTTCGAAATGCGGTCGTTTTATCTTGATTTCTTCACTCAACCGATCCAATAAATCACAATAATATTCACTATTTATAGTTTTTCCTTTCTCAAGATAATCAATAAATATTATACCCCTTGCAGCCCAAAATATACATTGTTTTGACTGTTCTTTGCATTCTGGGATGTAGTGATGGATCCATGTTTCATCAACAGTTATGAATCGGCGCAAGAACTCTATTGGATATTGGACGATTTTGTGGGGCAAAGTCAACAAACGCGGCAGCGTTCTTGCGGATAGCTTCTTCATGTGGAGTTCATCATCTAAAATACTCCAAACTTGTTTTTCGTTTTTTTTTAACAATATCAGCAAGTTCTATGAGCTTTATTCGTCTATCTTTAGTCACTTCATTAAATATTTTTCTAATGTTTTTAATAGTAGTAGCAGTTTTCGGTCTTCCGGAGCGTTGTTCATCTTCCGTACTTGAACGACCCATTTTAAATTGTTGAACCCAGGATTTCACGGTGGAGTATGATGGTGCATTAACACCATGAACAGAATCCAATTCATCTTTGATTAATTGTGGCGTATAACCCTTCATATAAAAGTGTTTAATTACCGCACGAAACCCTTTATTTTCCATTTTTCAAAAATTATAAAACTTGTTTACTTCAATCACCTGTAACAAAGAAAATAATCATTAAATATTTCGGAAATTTTGACAGATGGCTTATAAAAGATTGCTTTTAAAAAACAAAACAAAAAAGTTGCTAGTAAAACAGAAAATGTGCCAAGCCAGTTAGTTTTGCGCTTAAACCGGAATGGGGGTTAGTACCGGTTTTTTTATTTAAAAAAAAACCGACAGTTTTAAAAAAACCCGACATACCGGTTTTATGAAAACCCTGGTTTGTTGTACACCTTAGTAAGAATATCCTTTTGTAGAGTAGATGGTATTTTTTTCATAAAAATCATAAATTCTATCAGGTTTTGTTGGACGATCAAACCAACACAAATTTACAAATTTCAACAAAGTGTCGATTTACAACGGTTGTTTACATTATCGTGTTTTGAACGTAATCGGGGTGTTAAATATATATATATATATATATATATATATATATATATATATATATATATATATATATATATATATATATATATATATATATATATATATATATATATATATATATATATATATATATATATATATATATATATATATATATATATATATATATATATATATATATATATATATATATATATATATATATATATATATATATATATATATATATATATATATATATATATATATATATATATATATATATATATATATATATATATATATATATATATATCTCCCATAAGTAATTTTGCTATGCATAGAAGGAAGTAGTTTAGAATGTGTAAATAATTTGAATTACATTTAAGCATATTTAACCAATTCCAAAAAAATATAACGATCAATGTCTACCTCAAGCCTCTGTCTAGGGTGTTCACATAAAATCAAAAATCAATAACCAGAATTTTAACGCATATTCAAACAAATTGTAATTTCCTTTGTTTAACTAATTTTAATTATCGAATTGCCATAAATCTCTTATCAAATCTGTTATCTCTGACATATGATCTTGTTCAATCGCAAGATTTGGCTTTTCTTGTCGACGGGGGGGTATCTACCCATATCACCAATCATCAGGGGCGGCTCCGTCCGCTCGTCCAGCAACATTGGTGACAAGATCGCTCCTCGCACGATTACTCGTATAATTAAATTTGTTTCGATTGCATTTTAACATTTCTGTGCTATTCTCATGCAAATTTTATGCCATAACAATGCGCCAAAATGTATTTTTAATTTTTATTATTGTTATTCGCCGGTGGTTGTTCGCAACAAATTATTATTAATCTTTAATGGCGGTAAAGCGTATTTAATACCTTTTGCTGTTTGTGGGCAGCCGATATGCCACAGGGAGGGGGCTGTGTTACTGATTTCATTTTAAACACACTTTCAGTGGAGAGCGTTTGCGAGCGTAGAACCTGGCAATATGGGTTTAAGCTTTTAACAATAAATAAATAAATACATTTGTTTAAACCGAATGTTTAACATTTAAAATGGTGCGAGATTTTTTCGTAAAGATAACACCGATGACGACGAGAAAAAAAGCACACATATCGTCGTTTGGTTATAAATCATGACTTCGAGGTTTGGGTTTTATTGGTAGCGGTGGTGGCGCAGGCGAGGTTTAGCGGGGCTACTTAATCTAGATTTTGAATATGATTTTGTTTATACAAAATGGTGGCTAATAGTTTCAGGGTCCATTGTGACATAATACAAGATTTATGGGCCATTATGAATTCTACCATATATATTCGTAAAGTTATCTCTATCTCTATATTTACACTCGTTTGTTTGTTTTAAAGCAACATATAAAATTCCCATAGTGCGATGTGAGAGTATACAGCGCGAACTTCAACTCCATTTTATTATAAAAAATGAAAAAAAATCGCCCTGTTTTGCTAAGATTTCAATTTTTGTTTTTTAAATAATTTGTTATTAAAGTTATGGCTTGGACGATCAATGACATGGATGCGGAGATTATGCTATCGCTCTGAAGACAAGTTAAAATGTCGGATTTAATTCAGTGAAACATGTATGATTCTTGAATATAATTTCCGCAACCGAGTGTAAGCCTGATGTATGATAAGCAAACTGAAGCAATTAATAATAATAAAGATTAGTTCAAGGTTATTTGTGGTTTTATTTTTAAGTAGACAGAGAGCGAAAGAGCAATTCCCGCCTTATGGGAACATTTCGTAAACCACTGCGTTTTGCAAAGACAACCGCAGCTGTGAAGTTAAACAATCGGTATGACTAGGAATTTCAAATATTACTTAACCCTTAATGCAACGTCACACTATTCAGCAGAATCTGACAATTCTTTTTTTAAGTGAAGGTTTAAAGCATATGTGACGCGCAAAATAGAAAGGGACTTATGGGTAAAAACCAGTTTTGTTCAGGAGAGCCATTTTAAAGATTTAAATACGTGTATCTTTGGTGTACCATCACTTTCATAAAACGCGCATATCTCTGGGAGGGAACGCTTTTGGGACATGGGATCGGTCTCATTCGATGCTCAGATGTTGTCCACATCAAAAAAATTAGAATTGATTTTTTTACCCATAGGTCCCTTCCTCTATGCGCTGTCACATATATTAAATTCGAAATTAAGTTTGGTTGGCCTCAATAGAAGTCGAACTAAAGAAATTAACAACATGGGCTTACTTTGTGATATGGGCAGTCTTAGTCATGGGTGGTACAACACAGCGTTCATAAGAGCTCTACACTGAGGAATGAATCGAAGGTTACTGACGACTAGTTTAATAAAGGATTTGTCAAAAAGAAGGCAGGAAGGAAGGAATCTACATCTCTTATAAATTTTACACCCGGTTCCCACTAAATTTTGCTTAAAGCGTAATCAGAATCCTACACAAACCTCTGGTAAAATCGACCACATTGTTTCATGTTTTCAGACAGCTCCCACATTAAGGGCCCTCCCAAATTGAGGCCGTTCAGCTCCAAAGCCACAAATAGCACTCGAAAGCGATCATAAAAAAATTGTGTTGTAACTGCACCGCATAGGGGTATATTTTCGTCCCCATAAAAAGGTCCTTGCCGATTTAAGAATCTGTTTCGTAAGAAATCACATTTACATCAGATTCATTCAAAGAGATATCATCAACCAACATATATTTTTGGTGAAATTGGACCATATCGGTTCATGCTCCCACATAAAATCCCCTCTATACTTAGTAGGGACACAAATAATAAATGCAAAAAAAAATTTTGTTCACCGATGAAAAAAATTTTACCGATCAGGAAAAAATTAACAAGCAAAATGATAGTGTATGCGCGATCATCTCAGGAAGCATCTGAACTGATCCCAAGGGTGGAAAAGGGTCATGACCCAGGTTCAGTCATGGTTTAGTGGGGTTTCTCTTACGATGGGGTCACTAACCTGCATTTCTGCGAACAAGGAGTCAAAACATCGCCAAAAATTACCAAGAAACCGGTAGGGAGGCTTTTGTGAAGCCTCTTAACAATTCCCTGTTCCAAAACCGGCCATGGACTTTCCAGCAGGATTCAGCGGCGGCCTATAAAGCTAAAACGTCCCAGGCCTGGCTTCGAAACAATTTGCCAGCGTTCATTTCCTCTAAAGAATGGCCCTCAGGCAGTCCAGATTTCAACCCATTGTATTACAAATTGTGGACAGTTTTAGAGGACAAGGTTTGTCACAAAAGATACCCCAACTTTGGATCTTTTAAGACTGCTTTGGTTCGAGCTGTGGCCAATTTTCCAATGGACGAGGTTCGTGCAGCTATTGACGATTGGTCCGTGCGACTTAAGGCGTGTGTAAAGAAAAAAGGCAGACATTTCGAATAAGTAGATTCTTTTTGGATACAATATACATCAAAAAATATTTGGTCCAAAAACATTCAGAATTTAACAGTATTTATGTCCCTAATAAGTATAGTGTGTTGAAACAAAAGTTTCTCAAGATGAGAAAAATATCATGAAAATCGAAACCATTTTTTCAACGTGTAGTTTAAAATTTAAAGGAATAAGTTCAAATTTCTAATAAAATTAAGAATTTGAAAAAATTATCAGTATTTTTTTACAGCCGATTTAGATTTAAAGTTTTAAACGGCCCACTCTATATTAGACATTCGATAATAGCTTTCTTCCTGCCATATTCAAATTTGTATCTATCATGTTTGATCATACAAAAGTTATACTCTGTGGGATATTTGATCTCCACTGACCTTCAACATAGCATTTAAATTCCGAACTCTCCCCCGTAATTTCAAACCCAATGCTGGCTTTTAAATCCCTTCCGCACGTTTACTTTGAGACGACGGGCAAAGACAGAAATTAACATAATTTCATATTTGGACGTCTTTCTACAAACAGACGGGCGGAAAAAATCTTGGCAACCGCATTTACGCCTTAAATACAAAACGTTTTTCACATTTTTATTGTATGTTTCAACAGAGGCTACATACGTTCTCCTTCGTATAGGCACATTTTATTATAAACCATAATTCCATGATCGTTTCAAATTGATATAGAACAGCCAGACCAGACCAACAAAAAAAA
Organism: Hydrotaea diabolus; assembly: GCA_963513945.1. NCBI lineage: Eukaryota > Metazoa > Arthropoda > Insecta > Diptera > Muscidae > Hydrotaea > Hydrotaea diabolus. Next base: position 120,664,067 of record OY740720.1, read on the forward strand.
ACACCAACTAATTTCATATTTGTTGCATGGATGTGTTGTTGACTGTTGCTGCTATCGATTTTTTTGCTGGCTTCATGTGTGCGTGTGGAGCAAGAAGACCTCCAGTCCAGACTGGCCAGCTACGGAAGATATGAGAGCTGCAACAACATCGGCAGCAGCAACACAAGTTCCAGCTCCAGCAGCATCCGAGATATTAACAACTACAACAGCATCAAAAAAACAAAATTTATAACTGTGTCTGATCATAGCAATTAGTCTGAATTTGATTTTATTGCCCGCACATATTTGTTGCGGTTTAAAAGCGTATTCGTCCTCCTCGTTCGTTGTTGTGTCTGATATTTTTGTTGTTGTTGTTGTTGTTGTAACAAATTTGTTGTTATCTGGTATTGAAACAGATACAGTTTGGAATCTGCTTCGTTTTGGAATCCCAATACATGCATATAAACATTTCGATAGATTTCAATTGCCGGACGGAGATTCATCCATATGCTGCTTTGCCGTTCTGGATTTAAAGTTCGCTGTTTTGTTTCATATCGGTTTTGGTCAGTTTGGACAGTACGTATTGCTTCGAAAAACTTAATCTTCATTAAACCATTACACATTGCATGCGGCTTTAAAGCCACCTAATGCTTAACGAAATTAGTCGGTGTTGTTTAAGGTACCCTATTCTCTGTAGTGTCGGAAGTTTTAAGATTCTATAGGAAACGCAGGAAATAGATTCATTGTCACAAACGACATTTTTAACGATTGCGGTCATATATACTCTTAGTATTCTATTAATACAACCGAATGTTTTTGGTGCATATCGATCTCAATACATGGAACTGAAACTCTAGGTGTTAGTTATTTAATACTTTTCTTTTAGTTTCTTTAGGCGAAGTGATATCTTATACGTTTTGAATTCAGCCAGTATGTGTATTTAAAAAATAAACTAGTCAAAAAGCCGGGCGTGGCCGACAATACTATGCCCTACATTTCTGGATGTTCAGATAAGCCAACTGAAATTAGGTTTTTGGACCTCCTTGTACGGGCTCTTAGTTTACTTAGATTTTACAACTACTGTCATATTTGAATTTGTGAGAAAATATCATTGTTTTTAGTTAAATCGGTCCTTGGCATAGTCCTTGGCATACGGAACTGCTTGTGCCAAATGTCATCAAAATCGAGTGTAAGTAATATGTTGCTTTTAGAGCTAAAACATAAAATCGGATAAACATATGTGTGTGGGAGCTATATCTAAATCTGATCCGATGTTCTTTAATTTCTATAACTCTGATGCAATGTCCAAAAAACTGGTTTGTGCCAAATTTCATCTAGATAGGATGGAATATGTGGCTCCCACACATAAAAATATAAAATCGTTTGAAATTTTATGTGCACGCAGAAAAAAAGTATGGTTGTGATGACAATTTTCGAAGAGGATAATACTATTGTTGGGTATAGGGTTTTGCTACAACAATATTATGGTCCTCACAACAATAGTATAGTTCAAATACAACCATACTTTGATCCTCACAACAATAGTATGATTTACACATAACCATACTATGATCTTCACAACCACAGTATGATCCTTACAACCATAGTATATTTCATATACAACCGTAGTATGGTCCTCACAACCATAGTATGATTTACACGACCATGTTATGATCCCTACAACCATAGTATGATCACACACAATTATACTATGATCCCCAACATAATTTATTAGCATTGATTTAAGTTGTCAACAATAGATTTGAATTATGAAAATTATTCAAAAATACATTAAATTCAAAATAATAGGAGTGATTTATTTCACAGTAGAAAACAATATGTTTAAATAAACGTAAGCGTTTTTATTAAAAATATTTCAGATAAACAAAGCCAAAGCAGCCATGTAGTAACCATGTTTTTTCTCTGCGTGTGGGAGCTGTGTCTAAATCTGAAAAAGTTTTCTTTAACTTCCACAGCGCCCATATATGGCATAAGAAACTTGTGCTGTATTTTATCAAGATTGGATGTAATATATTGCTTCTAGAGCTTTAGACACAAAGTCAGATGTGCGTATTTGTCTGGGAGCTATATCTAAATATCTAAATCGGAACCGATTATCTTCAATTTCAATAACGTTCTTTCTTGCTGAAGGCCACGGCCAAAGATAGAGTTAAAGACATAAAGCCGGATGAGAATGTATCTAAATCTGAACCGGTTTTTCAATTTCAAAAGCGCTCGCCCTTGATACAAAAAACTTATTTATACCAATTTTCATGAAGATCGGACAACAATTGCGGCCTGTAGTTTGATTACAAGCTTTAAATGGACCTTAGTGATTATAAGCTTTCAATGGACAGACGGACGGACAGACATACATCGTTAAATGAAATCAGCTAGTGATCTATCGCTACGCTTAAAGATCTAGCTCAAAACATTTTTGGTAGTTACAAACATTTGCCATGAAACTAACTTATAATAGCCTGTTCCGTAGAGTGGTGCAGGGTATGCAAATGCAGGGAAATCGAGACAAAACTAATTAAAACATTGTTATGGTCGGTCAAGATGAACCTCGGTTTTTTTGGTTCCCTTGAGTCCAGAGTCCGCCACAATCTTAGCAAAATCTTCAAAATAAATATATGAATTTGTAGTAAAACCGGCTTTAACTTGAGTACCAATGTGCATATATTTACCTCGAGTTGAACAAAAAGGCCGTTTTATGGCTTTATCTTGGGTGCCTTTGTGCCTAGATTTGTTGATGGTCTTTGATTTGAACTTTAGGTCCTATTTTTGGCTTAACCAAAAGTTCCAAGATGCCTATATATATCGATGGTACCCCGATTTAAACTTAAAGGCCCATGAGTCCGACACCAGACTAATCCATGACATATGAATAATTCCATGTTTTAATTCGTAACAAAATTTGCTTTAATTCGAGATCCATATGTCCATATATCTATGTTGTAGACTACTTATCGCTTGTTTTGGCCAAACTAGGGCCCTTTTGAAGAAGTATACTCTTATCGTGGTAAGTTTAGTCCCTTAAAAGGATTTTTCCCCTAGGTCGATTTCGCCCACTAAATATCCCAAAAAAGCTTATAACTATTAGCCATCATTCTTGGAAATTTATGGTTCCTATTATCATTCGCTTTACATCTATCATGTTATCAACAGACACTCGGACGAACGGATATGGCTGTATTGTCTAAAAATGACGATCAATAATATATATACGCTATAGGGTTCCAGATAAGTATTTCGTCTGTTTGTTAGAATACGATTCAGTCTAAACGGTAGGAGCGAAAGGCTTATAAATTACTTTATTTGTGTCTTATTATGTTTTCTAATGAGGGACTTTCGAACATGGACATATGGGTACTCAAAGACAATGGAATTTCCTAAAAAATCTGAATATGACGTTATTGTAACGATTTGGCTTAATAAGAGGCAATGACCATTGGGCGTGCTCCATGGGCCCAGGGGCCTAAAAATCGTCCGCTAAAAACGGCGAAATCTTCCCACAATCCAAATATGGACCATATTTAAGAATTTGATCAATTTGGGATTTGGACCTTATAAGCCCAAAAATCGACCTTCTTAAACTATGATAATATTGGAATTAAAAACAATAACATTTCGTCACGAAATAGAATACCACATTCGAAGAAACTTAGGCCTACGGGCTCTAGGTCGCCAAAAAATAGGACCTATATAGTTACTCAAAAAAATGAAAAATTCTGATTAATCTGAATATGACATCAATTTAACGATTTATCTTAGTTGGTGGCCTCAAACAATGGGCGTAGTCTATGGACCCTGGGGCTCAAAAACTATGCCGTAACCTTCGAAACATATGGATAAAGAGAAACACAAAACTTTGCTGACAAGTCTAAATTTGTACCTATATTATAGATATGTGGCAATTTCGAACACGGACTGGCCCAAATGGGAGGTCAAAAATCGGAATCCCTTAACTTTGGTGATGTGATTGATTGTTAAGAATATAAGAATTTTAAGATTTATCTTATTTTAAGTCAATAACCTATATGATCTCTAGGATGCCGAAAATAAGTCCTTTCGAACATACACTCCGCATCATAACTATAGACGCATTACATTTTTGGTGTTATTTAAAGTTTAAAAAATATTTTTTGTTGTTTATTGTAGTAGTATAACTGTATTTTTGTGGGAACTTTAAATCTCTTTAAATTGAGAACATTGCCACTTATAACTGTATTTCTTAAAGCTGCAGAACTATAAGTATAGACGCATTGTTATAAAACCATTTCAAATGAGTTCAAATAAAAGTTGTGTCAACAAATTAAAAACCAATTTGGTTAAATTTGTTTCGGATGGTAAAGTTCAACAAAATGTGCTGGGTACCTGAAATTGAAAAAGGGAAAATTTTAGCTTTTTTAGAAATTGGTTTAAGCTATCGAGAAATTGGACGAAAAATTAGTCCATAGTTGTTGGAAATTTTGCAAAAAATCAAAGTCGATACGGGAAGAACAAAACAGGGGGACCAAAAAGAGCTATCAGAAAGAGACAGGCGCCGTGTTATTAACGCTGCTAGCAATTCCATGAAAAGCCTTTCCCAGATTGCTAATGAGTGTGGCATAAATGTGTCAAAACCTACGATAAGTAGAGTCTTAAAAGAGTCCGGAACAATTATCAGACAAAATCTTATAACAATGCCAAAACTATTCCCTCGTCACACGCCTGGACTTTGCAAAGAACAATTTGCAAACAAACTGGAACAAGGCAAGTTTCATGATTATTGTTTTTTTCATCTTTCTAATTTATCAACTCCTTTAATTTTTTTTAATTTTTAAGGTAATTTTATCGGATGAGAAAAAAATGTAGTTTAATGGTTGCAATCAAGAAATATTCAAACTATGAACTGGCCCGCATGTTCTCCTGACCAGAACCCAATCAAGAACATATCTTGGCCTAACGTGTCTATGCAAAAAACCGCCAATACCAAACTGTATTTGACCTCAAAAAAGTGGTTATCGCTGAATGGCGGTCAATCGATGAAGATTGACGAACAAATTTAATTGACAGTATAAACGATAGAATTGTTTAACTTATTCAAAATATTAATTAATGTTATTTTTTTATTTAAGTTTTTAAAAATAAATTTATCTAATTTTGTAAAAGTGCGTCTATACCCAGTAAACCAAATTTGCCGACAATGTCTAATATCAGACAATTCTGAACAATATCTGAACTCTATCGAGAAATCGTTACGAATTCTGTTCTATTTGTCTGAGGATTTTTTATTTATTATGTTCCGAAATATCTGAACGAATTCTGTTAGACTTGTCTGTGGGATTTTTATTAATTTTTTGTTCAGACTTCTCTTATCGAACTTGCAAATAATTCTAAACTATTTATCTGAAGTAGTCTATTCTTTTAAAATTTTTGTTATTTGCTTTACATTTTACGATTGACGTACAAAATTCTGACTGAACTCTGAACGTTTCGTCAGCTGGGCTGTGCGAGGTATTTTTATTGTGTTCGAAGGAAAACTCTACTGCCGGCAGTACTCGTTAAATGCAAAACTGGTTGCCCTTAAGTGTATAGCCACTAAACATAGTTACAGCACAATTATTGCTTGCGGTGTTATTATATAAGTAGTAAAGCGGCGCTCTATGAAACTGCAGACATCGCTGCTTGTAATTGAAAGGCTTTCCGAACGCTTTTTCAAAATTTTTGACAACTTTTGTTTTGGTGAACAAAAATATTTTCTTCTTTTTGATTGTTTACATTCAGAATTTACCATGACATAACCTCAGAATTCGTTTAGAATTCGGTACGACTTAATGCCAGAATTCTGACCGAAGTCGTTCAAAATTCGATACGAGAAATCGAAATTTCCTTTCGAATTTTCCAAGACTACAGTCCAGAATTCGGTCAGAAATCGGTTCGAAATGTCGGCAAAAACATCAGAATTTTCTCAGAGAAGTAGTTCAGAATTCATGTCAACCTTCTCATATGGTTTTCGTTAAGAACTCGCTAAGAATTCTGGTCCGAAATCGGAAGATTTTGCCGATTGTCGTAAAGAATTCTGACCGAATTCTGAAGGTTTGGTTTGCTGGGTAGTTATGAAACATCAATAAGTTTGAAATTGCAGAATTCAACGAATGAATTATTTTTGTTGAATACAATGTGTTTTTGATCATCTTATTGTGTATGATAACTTAATGGTTCTAAATTTTTTGTCAACTAATATACCAACTGAATGCGAGGCCTTTACATATGGGCCCTGGGGCCCATATCTGGTTGGTAAGGTTAGCGGTGATATAGGTATCAGAAAATAGTAACTTTTTTAACAAATCCAAATATGTACCTTAATTTATGATTTAAGCCAATTTTTTACTAGGACCCAAAAATCGGTCTCCATCAACAATGGGCATATGGGTATTTAAAACAACAAAACTTTTTGTCAAGGATTAAAAAAACACATAATCTCTACTTATTTGAGACGTTGACCCAAAGGTCGAAGGTCCCTTGAATTCCGAAAATATGGTGCGGTTTATAGCTGTCAAAAATCGGTCTTCTTTAACAATGGACATATGGATACAACAAAACGTATTGTCACGAATCAAAAAATAACAATAATTCTACGATTCGACTTTATTTGAGGCCCTGGCTTATAGGTCACTAGAGTTCAGAAAATAAGGTCCTTTTGAACACCGACATATGGCTATTCAGAAACAGTGGAATTTCCACACTTATCTCAATATGTGACAGCGCATAGAGAAAGGGACCTAAGGGTAAAACAAATCAATTTTCACTTTTTTTTTGATGTGGACAACATCTGAGCATCGAATGAGACCGATCCCATGCCCCAAAAGTGTTCCCTCCCAGAGATATGAAAGTGATGGTACACCAATGATACACGTATTTAAATCTTTAAAATTGCTCTCCTGAACAAACCTGGTTTTTACCCTTAGGTCCCTTTCTATTTTGCGCGTCACATATGCATTAGCTTTAAAAATTTGTCTAATCTAAAGACACACGGGTTCTCATTTGTTTTATCACATTTTCTTTACGAATTGGACATTGGTTCATATGGCGTCAAAAAGGTAGTTTTGCCAAATATGCCCCACCAAGAATAATCATATTACCCAATACTGTAAATGCTATACTACATAATCCATGGTGAAGGGTATAAAAGCTTCGCCCCGGCCAAACTTACGAATTATCCACTTGTTTCGGTTAGAGATTTTATTAGTATAATCTTTGTCAATTTAATTTTAATTTTTTAGAGCCTCGCCCATAAACAGCCAAAAAATTTAAGAACTCTTTAGAGAATGTATCGTACGAGTAATTGTTCAACCGTCATCTTTTCCACTTTCATTTGTGGTCACTTGTCGATTCGTTCCTATAGACAAATATACCCGCCGCTCCCATAAGGATACACGCTATTAAAATTTCAGTCAGCATCTCAGATCCTTTTTTTCCTGTTGGCCATTTATTTACACGCATTATTTTGTATTCTCGGATTTTATTGCCTTCTTAGCATGTGGGTACTCATACGTGTGGTAGCTTCAATAAAAGGTTGAGACTTTCTGCATAAATTAAGAGTTATAGCTTTGGCATGCAAATTTTTCACCAACTCCGCAGATATTCTCCTTCACTTTCAGATACTCGAACCGAAGCGAACTCTGAACAAAGAGCAGACAGACCAGAGAGCGCGCTGAAAATATAATGTCCCATAAATTGTTCAGTTATACGAAAAAAAAATCTTTAAAAAATATTAATTTCAGTTATTGAGTATTTGGGATTGTTCTGTTTCTTTTTGGATTTTTTTGTTACTTCTTCTTTTCGTTTGCACATGACGTTGGTTGGTGTGGAAAGGAACCCAATAATTTGTGGACGTTCGTGTGCTGCGTGAGATGGAATTTTTAAAGAGTATTAATTTAAATGTTTAAAAATGATTTAAACGCATTTTATAAATGCAGACAGGTTTTTATTGGAGGTTGGAACTCGTAAATGTTTTGATTCATCGAATCCGCAATTCATAATTTTCGTTAAAATTTGTTTCAGTGTTCAATAACATCGAAAATAGCACGAAATGAACAATCAACGGGCTATGTGGGAGATTGCTGATTTTTTGTGGAAACTTGTGAATATAATTCACTGGTTTGAACACTGGGTAAGAGAATTAATCTGCATACACATGTATTAATAGTTTTTGCATGTCTGATTGATTGAGCGATTCATATTATTGACGTGACTGGGTTGTTGGAAGGTCTACAGAGGGATTTTGATTGTAAAGTATATCCTGTTCAAAATAGAGGTCAAGTATGAATTTTCTAATAGAGACGAACAAATTTTGACCGTTTGGCGGCTTTGTAAATACTTAGTAGGGACGTAAATACTGTTACAACATTGAAAACACCCATTTCAATAGTAGAACTGAACATACCCCGTTAATGTCATATGGGTTTTGAAAGCTAACCTCAATAGCGTTAGTCTGTAACGGGATTTTAAAATTGTTTCAACTTTCATCATGGAGTGGTCAAACAATGAGAACCGTATCGCTGTCATAGCGCTTTTCAAGTGTGAAATGAAAAAAGCGATATTTTCAAAACGCTCCTACCATTAGGGATTAGCCGCATGTTCGTCTACCAATGCATAAAACTGTTTGAGAAGACTGCAGATGTAAAAGACCGCCACCGGTCGGGCCGCTCACGCTCTGTTCGAACACCGCATGTCATCAAAGCCGTTAAATCAAGAATTCACAGAAATCCGCTCCGAAAACAGAAAATCATGGCCCGTGAGATGAATATCACGCAAAAGTCCATGAGTCGAATCATTAAACAGGACTTGGGGCTTTCAAACGACGTACCGGACATTTATTGACTGCAGCTTTAAAAAAAAGGATTGAAAAATGCAAACGTCTTTTGGTGAGGCACGCTGATAAGTTGCACAGAAAAATTTTGTTCACCGATGAAAAAATTTTTACCGTTCAGGAAAATTTTGACAAGCAAAACGATAGAGTGTATGAGCGGTCATCTAAGGGAGTATCTGAAATGATCCCAAGGGTGGAAAAGGGTCATCCCCCAGCTTCAGTCATGGTTTGGTGGGGTGTCTCTTACGATGGGGTCACTGACCAGCATTTCTGCGAACAAGGAGTCAAAACATCGGCCAAAGTTTACCAAGAAACCGTTTTGGAATCTGTTGTGAATCTTCTTAACAATTCCCTGTTCCAAAATCAACCATGGACTTTCCAGCAGGATTCTGCGCCGGCCCACAAGCCTAAAACGTCTCAGGCCTGGCTTCGAAACAATTTTCAACCGTTCATTTCCTCTGAAAATTAGCCCTCAGGCAGTCCAGATTTGAACCCATTGGATTAAAAATTGTGGACAGCAGATACATCAGCATTGGATCTCTTAGGACTGCTTTGGTTCGAGCTGTGGCCAATTTTCCAATGGAAGAGGTTCGTGCAGCAATTGACGATTGGCCAGTGCGACTTAAGGCGTTGTAAATGCAAAAGGCGGACATTTCGAATAAGTAGATTCTTTTTGGATACAATATACATCAATAAATATATTAAACAAATATTTGGTTCAAAAACATTCAGTACTTTTTATTTTACAACATAAAACGTGTGTAACAGTATTTATGTCCCTACTAAGTATATATGGACCTACACTCATGTACCATTACGCCCTTTTTGGTATTCTTTAAATATCATTAATGCTGTTCATACGTTGTAACCCAGAATCAATACGTAAGAACTGTGGTAAGTTAAGCAACATAGTTTCGAATAATTGAATTTCTAGCCACGCCCCTGCTGGTATCTCCTAAACAAACTTTTCTTAAGTGCAGATAAGAACCCACATAAGTAGTCTCCATGCAAATCGTAACACCGTAATATCTTTAGAAGGCTTTGTTCTTGTATATCAAAAGAAAAGAGGTTGGCACGCCCCATTCTCCATTCTCATACTCACATGATTCAACCTCAAATCAATACATAAGACCAACTCTAGCCACGCCACTTCTGGTACTTTCAACATTTGATTTCAGTGTATATTAGAACCCATATTACTAGTCACCCAGTGTGTAAAATTCGCTTAAATCGTATACTCTATTATACTTTTATAACGGATTTATACACGTGTTCAAAAACAGTGGATTGCACGCTTCCAGTGCAAATGTACCATAGCGCCATTTTTTTGTATTAGCTTAATAACTTTAATACTATTCATACGAATCTGCTGAAAATTCGTTACTAGCTAGCAATTTGAATATAAATTATATTAGCTGAGAAAAAATTGTTGCCTTAGCCACGCCCTTTTTGTTTCTTCCACACAAACGCTACTATCCGAGCTTAGATTGAAAGCCGCATAACTTTTTTCTATTGCATGACTTGCTGTGGAATTTTGTATCCTGCAATATACTTATTACCTCTCCCTCTTTGTATGCGCATAAGAAAAACCGCCCACTCTTACACCTTCCACTCAATCGACCCTTTTCGAGATTTCAATACAATGGGTACTCTTCCGGCAATGGAAGACAAAGGAAAGGTCATTTAAATTCTATATATCGGTTAAGGAATATGTCGCTGAGGAAAAATTTGAGATTAAGCCACACCCCATCTTGTACCTCCCACACAAACGACACTAACCGAGCGTAGATTAACACCCACATAACTTATTTCCCAGTGAAAAAAAGTCGGACAAACTGAACTGAATTTTTTTAGTTCTTTTTACCATAATTTGATTACTAAATTATTCTTTTGGAATGGCTACCTTATTGACTCTTACTTTACATAATTCCGACAACATCCCATTAAGTAATTAGAGGAAACTTCTCTCAAATCAGTAAGCTATGCACGAATAAATTCTCATACTAAGTTACCGGAATCTACAATTTAACGCCGGCTTCGAGCATGGCTATTCGAAAAGTAACTGCCATTTTCGAGGTTAAAAACCAGCCTCTGAAAATTTGTTAGATTTTCTTAACCGGGGATTAACCAGGGTTTACTGGCATGATGGGGGTGCACACTTTAATTGCATCTAGGAGACTCATGAGTTTTAAATAGAATTTATTTTATATTTGAGGCCTCCATGTGCAGAAATTTCGAGTGCACCGACCAACATGTGGCTATACGGATGAAATATTTTGAGTACCACAATCAGTTGGTTGCAAACTAATTCGATGGTGACAACGAATCTGTTCTCTGTTTTTATATTATATCAGAATCAAATGTTACCAGTGACAGTACCTTTAATCGGAAGGGAAACAATATATGTGACAGCGCATATAGAAAGGGACCTAAGGGTAAAAAAATCAATTTTCATTTTTTTTTCTTTTTTTGATGTGGACAACATCTGAGCTTCGAATGAGACCGATCCCATGCCCCAAAAGTGTTCCCTCCCAGAGATATGCGCGTTTTATGAAAGTGAAGTCGACGATTCTAAGCGCAAATAGAAAGGGACCTAATCTTTAAAATGGCTCTCCTGAACAAAACTTTTTATCAACTTTTCACTTTTTTTTTGATGTGGACAACATCTGAGCATCGAATGGGACCGATCCCATGCCCCAAAAGTGTTCCCTCCCAGAGATTTGCGAGTTTTATGAAAGTGAAGTCGACTATTCTAAGCGCAAATAGAAATGGACCTAATATTAAAAATGACTCTCCTGAACAAAAAGGGACCTAAGGTTAAAACTTAGGTCCCTTTCTATTTTGCGTGTCACATATGGGGATTATAGGGAACGACGATATGGTGCTATTTACCAAAATGTTTATGGGTCACTTATAATATGCCGTGTAATATAATTTGAATTAAGTGGTGGCTTATAGAAATCAGGACCTAAAATCGGGAGCGACATTTGTATGGGTGCTACTTAAAAACATGGGCCGATTAGGTCCAATTTCATTATATGTCGCTCAAAATGTTATAGGCTAAATTTAATTAGGAGGATAGAGCCGCCGGTTGTGAAATCGTAAAGAAGCGCTGTAGTATAAAAGACAGAGGACCTCAAGTAAAAAATTGCAGAAGCATGCCGAAAATGAGCACTAGCAAAGCATTTGGTGCTGGTGGTACAGGAAAAGAAACACTAGTAATGCACCGGATTTAAACAGTTCAAGAACACATGAGATGCCTGTACTATCTTTTCTAATGTCCTCCTGTTCTATAAACGGTACAACACATTGAACAGAATAAATAGATGGTACAAAGAAGGCAACTTTTTTAAATAAAAATGATTAATTGCATTTCAGGAACTGAATCAAAGCGATTCATGTACTGTATTTTCAATATTTACCTAGCGGTATGAAATACAACCGGCCAAGCGCATATTGCGTTATAAACTCAATATGCGCTTGGCCGGTTGTATTTGTACGCATTGCCAGTATCTCGATTTTAGAAATCGAACAATTTGCCAATCATTGCACCAACTAATGGTTTTTTGTTATTATTTGTTTTTAAATGGACTGATAGTATTTACCAATTTTTAAAGAGTCCTTGACCAAAACCTAAAGAGTGTGCAAATTTTCTTTGAAATCGCTTGATATTTGTTCATTGACAACAACGATAAATTGATGGACGGACAACGCTCAATGTAAACTGCTTTTAAATCAAATGGTATCTGGAGCCTACCTCCTTTCATTGTAGGTGCTACAAATGTCTGCCATAAGTCGGCGAGAGAATCCGACTTCTCCTATAAAGAATCTCTCCTAATATTGGTTAACGATTACTAATAAAAACATTTTGACAGTGTGAACCAATTGGATAGTACTCGTACACCAAAGGCGCCACATAATTTTTCATTCTATCAAAAGCGTTTACGAATGCAAGCCATACACCTCATTTGCTTCCTTTTGATAGTTGATTCCACAACAACAGCACAAAATTATCTCATTTATATTGTCAAAGTTAAACAGCAACTGCTGCTGACATATCCCGATACGGCACTTGCTTCAAGTGCAATACCAGAACCACACTGGAATCGCATAAAGAAGCTGATGGAGAAGCCGAAGCGGAAAAGGGGGAAAATGAAAAAACCAGTGAGCGGCCGGCGCGTGTTTTAAAAAGATCGTTAAGTACTTTATCATAACGTAAGAACATGTTTTTCGTCCTTTTTATCCGTCCTTGTTATGTTCATATCTTTCCACTATTTTAACTACTGTCCATCTTCGGTTTAGTCTTTGTTGTTACCCTCCATGGCTGAGGATGCGGTCGCTTTAGTTGATGTTCGCTGCTGCGGCTACTGCTGTTGTTGTTATTGTTGTACTCTATAAAACGTCATTTATTGTTCCACATCCAATTAAGCATTTTGATACATTTGCTTCCATTAACTTCTTCTATATGTCGTCGTGGTTGCTGAAGCCGCAGCTTCTGGTCTGGTCCGGTCCGGCTGTTGCTTTGTTTTTTTTTGTTGCGTTTTTTCGGTTTGTCTTTTTTTGTTGTTGTTGCTGTTCTTACTTTTCTTAACAGCCTATAAAGACGATTTTCTTCGGTTGGTCTAGAGTAGAGTTTCTCTCCCGAGAATTCCTGCCCAGTTCCCCGAGAAATTAATCCGGGATTCTTGGGTAATTAATTATTTTCTTTTACACAGTCTTGATACAACCAAGTGGAATTCGATAGTTATAATGAAGGGCTAAGTAAAAACACGATAAGCCACACGATTTTAAAAAGTGTTTCTCAGTTCATTCAATAACTTTACAACAGTTTAACGTCCCCCGAACATTGTTTACTTATTTTCCGTTTAATTTCTGACCTAGCCGTGTGTCACTTTTTACATTTGCTCGCTAAGCCACAACAATTAGAAGACCGTAATACAAAACGATGGTTTCTGATGAAAAAAGTAGTGGAAGTGATTATTTTGTTGAAGATACTGATGACAGCGTAAAAGACACAGACTTTTTGCCGACAAATGATGGAGTACATTTAGAAACCAGCGAGGTATGATTTGTTTAAACTGGTGTGGCTTATCATGTTATTTAAAAAAAAAAACGTGTATTTATATTTCTGTGGCTTAAAATGTTGTTGGTATTTAGGAAAATTGTGTGTTGCAAATCGAAGAAGAAAAACTTTAAAGTAGAAAATGCAAGTTTAATTTTTCGTAAAGCATACAATGCAAGGAGAGTACAAGAAAGTAAGTATTTTAAAAAAGGGTTCCCCTGCAAACACAAATTTGAAATGAATAGATTGGAAAAAATAACGGAATTCCTAACAGTAGCGACAAAAAATTACACAGCTTTAAATCCTTACTGCCATATTCCACCAATTTATCTTTCCGTCTACAACGCCTTGGAGCACAACGTCTTCCGCTAAAAACTGAATTAGTACTTATACAGGATGTCCGTCGGGAAGGTATGCTACTTTGATTGTTTTAATTTTTTTATAAAATGAAAAAGAATGGATCTTATATTGAAAAATGTTTTAATTAAGTCGGCAATTATATATGGTAAACAATATCAAATAAACGTGTTAGCCTCACATATTCGAGCCCCTTTGAGCACATTTTTCATTACATTCAGCAAGACGTCGAATTAATGTTGATTACAGACCCTACCGCTGAAGCTACAGTAGCTCTTTTTTCGAAATCATTTACTACACGATTGTTTCTCCCAAAAATTTCACGTAACATTCTCATCGTCACAGCAATCGATGATTGATTTAGATAAAATTTTTAACGATTTATCAAATATTTTTCCATAATAAACTTCATGAACTGTCAGGAATAATGTTTACCCAAATGGCGGCAGCACAAAGTAGTATACCTTCCCGGCGGATACCCTGTCGAAATGCAATTACCATTATAATATTAGTTTTATTTAATTTTTAAAAAAAAGAAGAAAAAATTTCAGCTGCAAAACATAATAAGTAACTTTATTTCAATAAGACTAACAAAACTTTTGATATTCAAAATAAAAATAAAATAAAACGCGATAAGCCACACTTTTTATTTGAAAATAGCGCTTTTCCAAGCTTTGTATTCATCGACTGGTATGTGATCTTAGTCATCCTTTAACACTAAATCAAAGTATTTTAATCACGATTTTACCAAATCCCTATTTTCTATATATATTTCAAACTTCAAAGGCGATTTTGGTAGTATTTTGATTTATGTAGCTTATCGTGTTTTTGCAATAAGTCCTAAAAAAGTAGGAAAAGCTTTTTATGAGTAAAAGATTCTATAAAAAAGCACTTTTTGATTAAGATCTAATTTGGCTTTGGATTAAAGACAATGCAACTACGAAGGTTGCTATATATATTTCTGGCTTAACGTACTCAGAACGTTTCAACGCACGACCATCATTTATGTTGTTTACAGTGACTTGAAAAAATCAATTTTGTAAAATAAAATTCACTGGTAAACATTTTCGTGTGATCATTTTTCAAGACTATCGACGTGTATTATCGCGACAATGGTGCATCGATAAACTTAAATCTTTGTATGGTAATGAAGAACCATCCTATTGCACTTTGAAAAACTGGTTTAATGAATTCAATCGTGGCCGACGCTCGCTCAAAGACGAAGGTCGTCCAAAAATGGCCGTTGTGCCAGAGAACATTGATGCCGTGCGTGAACTGATAATGCAAGATCGTCATGTGACATACCGTGAGATAGAGGCATCTTGGGCATTTATTCCACCACCATACATTTGATATTACACCTAGCCGTAAAAAAGGTTTGTTCCCGTTGGATCCCGCACAATTTGACAACCGCTCAAAAAAGGCTCGTGTCGATTGGTGCAAAGAAATTTTGAAAAAATGCGATCGCGGTGCTTTATGACCGTCCAAAACGTCGAATTGAAGGGTCATCCGCCTTACAGCCCTGACTTAGCACTCAATAAATTCTTTTTATTCCCGGACATCTTGAAAAAATGCGTGGTCAACGATTTTCGTCGCCAGAAGATGCTGTTGAAGCGATCAAAAACCATGTTTGGAAGTGTCTCAACCGGAGTGGAAAAAGGGCTTCGACAATTGATTTGAGCGCATGTAAAAGCGTACAAATCATGCTAGAGAAAACTTTGAAAAACAATAAAACCATTTTTGATGATAAATATTTGCATTTTCATTATTAGGCCCGAAATATATATAGCAGCCCTCGTAATACTCAAAAAAGTGTACTTTATTACAGAGTATCCTTGGTCGCTTTTAGGCAAACTTTTTGCCACTGGACCAATTTCGACCATTTACAATTCCAAATAGCTTATGACCATAACCCAACATCACAGAACTTCAGGATCCTAGGTTGATTCAAAAGATTGCTATAGTGCTTTCAATAACTACTAGGGCGGTTTTTTGAAAATGAGGAGAGTCAATCAGTAACCATTAACGGGGGTCTGAATAGGCCTGTTATTGAAAAATGTTTGCGTCCACAAGTTGAGAATAATCCAAACATGTGGTTCCATCAAGATGGAGCCACTGTCCATACAGCAAGAGCCACAATGGAACTTCTTCGTTACATCTTTGGTAAACCATTCAGTCTTATTTTGTTCACCCAGTAGTTAGTGCGTCCTAACTTACAGTGGCCATTTTAACCGTTGCACTTCCACAAAAATTATTATTTCTAATCAAATACTCCAAAAAAAAAATACTGTTTAGCGAGATTCTTTTTGTCCCAGAAAAGGAAAAATTTTCCCCTGAAACGATTTCGCCTATTTACAATCCCATAGATTGATTCGTTTGAACACTATTGCGCTTTCAGCCATATATATAAACTCTATTGCAAACGGAATGAAAATTTGTATATACTCGTACCATCTAACCTTCGGTGGAGTGTATAAAACTAAATAAACATAAGTATATATTTCGTTATTACCTACTTAAAAAACCCAAAATTCATAAATTAAAATTTGGGCACCACGAAAATGATATTTTTGATATGCCTTAGTGAAACTTTTTTTACTTATGCCAAAAGCTACCGACAAATTGATGGCACAATCTCGATTACTAAATCGACCCGTCCTAATATACAAACAGCTAAATTTACATCAGTTGTTTGTTATGCGGAATTTCCCGGGTATCCCGGGAAATCCACAAATTATTCCCAATTTCCCCGGAAATGAAAAATTCTAGGCAGAATGAAACTCTAATCTAGGGTTTTTCATCTCTGCTTTACTTGAGTTTCAGTTTTGTAATCGTTAGTTTATTGCTTCTTTTTGTAGGCTGCCGAGTGTGTGTCGTTATTCTCATTCACTTTTTCCGTACTTTTTTTCTGGTGCAGTTTCGGATGTTTTTTCCCTATGGTCCAGCTCGGCGTTGTGTTTGTGTGAGTTGTGCTGTTTCCTTTCTTAAGTTGTCAAGTTTAGACAAAGTAGTTTGCAAATAAGTCGTCTTTTAATGATTTAATGCATCCATCGTTGGTTGGCTGTACGTTTTTCTCCATTAGTTGCTGTGTCTTTTATGTTCGTCTTCTTTTTGTGTTGCTGTTGATGTTGTTACTCCTTTTGGTTTTTAGTCATTTCGATTTTGTTTAGTTTAAGTGCAAAATTTAAATTAATCTTAAAAAGAAGTAGCCCAGCAAAAGTTTTGACTAAAGACAATCTTTTAACTGAGTCTTGACCATTGATGTTCAAAAAAAAAACTACTCGTAAATAAAATAAACTTTACAAGTTGTAAACTAAAATTCCGTTTGAACAATTTGTTTGATGCTTTATTTATTAATTATTGAATCCGCTTCTTGGGAGATTAACCAAAAGTTTAAAAATTTAAAAATATGACATATATCAATTTCTTTGTATACCTTTATTTCTCGGAATTTTTTGTCGCACGAGCCACTTCATCGCATGCAGGTCTTAAGGTGCCAGTACAAGCTGTATTGATCAGCATGAGAGTTTGTACGATGTATGATAGTGTCCGGCTTATGGTTTAATAATGGAATGAGACATTATTGAGGTATTTTTTCAGAACAAAAAAATATAAAAATTCAAATCAAGTGTGGAATCTTTATTGGTAATTTGAAAGGACATTATTTTTTGAAAATAATTACCTTCAAATGTTGGCAACTGTATTATGGAAATGAGCTCCGCTGTTTTCGAAACAAATTTTGTTCAGTGAAGAGGCCCATTTCTGGCTCAACGGCAAAGTCAATAAACAAAATTGCCGCATTTGGGCTGAATAGCAACAAGAAGAGGTTCAAGAGGTGCCATTATACCCAGAGAAAACCACGGTTTGGTGGGGTTTATAAGCTGGTGGAATCATCGGTGCATATTTTTTTCAAAATTGATGATGGCCGGAATGCAACCGTGAATGGTGCTCGCCATCGCGCCTTGATATCGATCTTTAAGCTACCAGAAATTGAAGCCTGTAGTATTGACGACACTTGGTTTCAACAAGACAGTGCCACTTGCCGTACAGCTGTTCAAACAATGGATCTATTGAGTGGCCAGCTAAACAGCTAATTTCACGATTTGAACAGATGAGTTAGCCGCCTAGATCGAGTGGTATCACACCTTTAGAAATTTATCCTTTGGGTTACGTAAAGTCCAAAGTCTATGCTGACAAACCAGCTGCGATTCAGTTTTAGAAGCCAACATTACGTGTCATTAAAGCCATACCGGTCGAAATGCTCGAACGAGTCATCCAAAATTGCACCCTGAGGCGTAGTTGCGGCCAACATTTGAAGAAAATTATAATTAAAATGCCATAAAATGTCCATTCAAATTACCAATAAAGATTCCACACTCGATTTAAATTTTTATTTTTTTGTTACCTCTAGTTGGATCACCCTAGGCGGTTTCAGATAATCCTTACTCGTTGTGGGCCAAGTGGAACCTCCATAATACCTCTCAAACTGCATACCAGGAAATGCATTACTTAAAAAAGACTAGGTAAATACTTAAGTGGGCCAAGGAGAACCTACGCAGAAACACGATTAAAATGCAACTGCGGGTAATACGCCAAGATGACTCTATGCAGTACCCTCCAGTAGGGAAGTTGCAGTCGATTAAGACTATGTATAAATAAATACTAAACTAGGCCAAAGAACCCCAGCCAGCAAAGGCCAAGAGGTCCCTACGCTATACCTCTCAAACAGCATAGCATGAAAGGCATTACTGATTAAGACTGAGAAAATACTAAAGTCGGCCGAGGGGACCCTACGGAGTAACACGATTAAATGGCACTGCCGAGAGGACCCTACACAGGAAGGTACTATCGGTTATGACTAATTAAATACTAAAGTAGGCTAAAGAACCCGAGGAATCATTACGATTAAAATGGCACTGCGGGTAATAGGCCAACAGGACCCTACGCAGTACCT
The DNA here is from genome assembly GCA_963513945.1 of Hydrotaea diabolus. NCBI lineage: Eukaryota > Metazoa > Arthropoda > Insecta > Diptera > Muscidae > Hydrotaea > Hydrotaea diabolus. The sequence goes on from OY740720.1 coordinate 120,683,279, forward strand.
TTCGAAGGGAATGCATTACTGATTAAAGTGTCTAACTACTTTAGTGGTTAGACACTCAAAATCGCACTACGGGCAGTACCATTCAGAAGGGAAGGCACTACTGATTACAGGGTCTAACTACATTATTGGGCCAATAAAAAAGCACCACGTGCCGTGCCTTTCAGAAAGAATGACTCCTCGTACCATGGTTTTGTTGGCACTATGGATAGTGGCTCAAGGAGAATCTGAAATTTTTAGAAGGAAATGCACATTAGATTTAGCTAAGTGAGTTGCTTCGATTGCGGCTAGCAAGAGTCTAGCTTATCTAAAAAGTAAAATAAAGACAGCGAAATAAAATTGTTTCTGCTTAGTTGTAGCCAGATTATATTTGTTGTATTGTCTGTGTTGAATTGTCTTTTTTAGATTTCTGGCTAGTATCGTATATGATTTTGAAGTTTACGATGATGATTTTGTTTGAGATGTTTAATTTCATCCTTGATTTTTGGAGTGTTTAAGTCCTGATAGGTGTTATCGTTTCTCACATATCAAGGAGCTCCATTCTTCAATGAGATCTGTATTGCCGGCACTTGCACTGCCCCACAACTATTAAACATATGACCAGATAGGCTCGATCAGTGTCTTGTAAGCATAATCTTATATTCTAGTTTCAATTTGGAATACTTTTATAGAAACATGCAACATATTTTTTACATTTGTTTTTCTCCGTGTAGCCTTTTTGAATTAGTGAGGCAAATAAGTAGTATTTTCTTTTGAATTAAAGGTTTCAATCTCAAGAAAAACATCTTAGAAACTCTTCTCAAATCCTGGTATGAAGCTGAGTTGCCCGTTGATTTTCTATTTTTTTACAACAGGCAACCATTCTACTTTAAAAGTTGACCGATGAGCCGAATCTCAAATAGCACAATGCAAACATTAACTTTAACAAAAAACTCTATTAATTTTTAAGGTTTAAGATAATATTTATGCTTACACTGAGGACAAAATGTGTTTGCATGCAAACATATAAATGCTTGAAGCATGCTCCAAACGTATGTTTATTTGGGTCACAGCACACATAAATATGTTAGAAGCAATATTTCCAAACATTCAAATGCTTATGTGCACTCTTATATTTGTTTGCATCTAAACATGAACATGATTTGTAGTTATGTTCCTAAACATTTATGTGCCTGTGTGTAAACATATATATGTTTGTAGCCGCACCCTGTATCAATAAGAAGTTAGGTAATTATGCCTATTTCTGCAAAAATATTATATTACCTAACTTCTTATTGATACAGGGTGCGGCAAAAGTCACGAAAGGGTTTCAAATAATCATAACTTATTTAATTTTTAATTTAAATTTATTTTTTTACAAAATAGAAATTGAAATAGAATTGAAACAAAGTAGATTTTTTAAATTTATGTGTGAAAGTTTACGTCACGTAAGTGACCACCATTTTCAGCCGCGCAAAATTAAGCTCTTACAAGGACATTTTAAATGACACGAATCAGAGTATCTGGCTGTAACCCTCTTTTTTCGGCCCGAATATTCTCCTTTAGCTGTTCAAGGGTTCTGGGTCTCTTTTATATCGCCAAAGGAAAAAATTAGGTGCTGTAAAATCCGGCGAACGGGCAGGCCAATTGAATGCTGAATTTGTGGAAAATAAACGCTCGCTAAAAATCTCCCTTAGGAGTTGCATATTGGTTCGAGCAGTGTGTGCAGTGGCCCATCTTGTTGGAACCACATCTCTGGATTGTCAGAAAGAAACATTTTTGAGCATATATCGGTATCGCATTGCCATTGTTATCTTAGAAAAAGAATGGTCCAATAATTCTTTGGAACGTAACTTCGCAACATACTGTACATTTAATTGAGGTTATTGTCGCTGATGAAGCACCCATGGGTTCTCAGTACCCCATATTCTGCAGTTCTGTTTGTTAACAAGACCATTTAAGTTTAAATGGGCTTCATCGCACCTTATCAGATAATGAATGGTATTATTATGTTCTCTGGCCAATTCTTGGAAGCGAAGTGCATAAATTATTCGTTCTTGGGGATCTCCTGGCTTTAAATGTTACACTAACTGCGCCTTGTATGGAAAAAGATGCAAATTTCTCCTTAATATTCTGAGTAAAGACCAGTCTGACATTTGTAGCTGAGCAGAGCGCCTTCTAGTTGATGTTTCAGCATTCTCCTCAATACTCTCCTGAACGCGTTGGTTATTTCCTACATTAATTACAGAACGTGATCTTCCGCTTCGTGGAAGATTCCTTACTGACCCTTTTTCCCGAAATCGCGTCACTAAGCGTCGAATCATTGATTAGGAGGGTGAATTCCGCACATTAAAATGACGACGATAGGCTCGTTGAGTTTAATTGTTGATCGATGATGTTTAGAATAAAATTCTATGATTTTGGTTCTTTGGATAACGTTGTAACTTTCCATGATTAATCTCCCCGATTTATTTTACAAGTGCTAAAAAGAAAAATGAGGAAAAATTACATTAGAAAAGTTATTAATGTTTTTAATCCCTTCTCGACTTTTGCCGCAACCTGTATAACGGACATTAATTCTATACATTAATTCTATGCACGCAATTATATTTTTCATATATTTTGGTCTCCGTGTACCACTCCATTTCCAATATTTGAAGATGATGACCACTTCATATAAATTGTTCGTGAAATCTTTTGCTGGGTAAGGATATGTCCTTAAGTGATGTAGATTAAAGTAGTTAGTTGAGTTTTGTTCAAAATACCATCTAGTTAAAATAAAATTATGCAAGAATGTTAATAATACTAGCCGTATCTTAAGCGTGGATGAAAGAGAGACAAAATTTAGATAGAGCAAAATAAGAAAATGTTCGGAAGTACAAAAAACTGCATTTTCAAGAAGCCTATGACTCCGAAGTATATGGTATTAAACAATAATGGTTTGGTTTTTTTAGAGACCATAGGTTTTATTAAATTTGCCACGCTGTTTGCAACATCCCGAAAAATACGAGTATATTAGTGGTAAATTGTTAATATGGACATATGGATACTAAAATTAAATTAAATTTCACAACGCATCCAAATATAGACATAATTTAAAGGCCAACTAAGATTCGTTTGGGAATCGTAAGGCCCCAGGTCTGGACCAAATCGAGCACTAAAAGGGGCTTTAAAAGCAAAGTTTCAACAACTTGCAAAACTACTCAATGACGGCATGGTATATTTCTAGATAGGTGAAAGGAACAAAAACTCATTCTGATACCGAAGCAGGAAAACAACTCTGAGACTTTTAGTGTACCACATACAAATGTCTGAAGCGGCTGATTATGGATTAATTAACGCAGCATTGGAGGCCAACGATCTTTCTCGAGTACGGCAATACGGCTTTCAAAACGCAAAATCTACTATAAGCTTTGTGTTGGACATGGTAAGGAGTGCAGGGGCTAAGAGAGTATTACCTCTTCGCTCCGTTATCACTTTGAACATTAAAACTCCTTTTATTCAGCGAGATGGAACCATACCGTCGCATCCTTGCGAAGGCTCAACATACCGGATTATTTGCTCAAAAATAACTAAGATCTCTTTATTCGGCCGAGCGCTATTGTATGAGACAAATTATTGGAACAGAATAGTTGAATATCACGTCAGGTGTTCCAAAAGGTCCGTTCAAGTTCCCCTTCTGTGAAACATAATGTATGATGGAGTTTTCAGCCTAACAGTTCCTAAGAGGCGACAATTTTCGGAATCGCAGATGATATTGTGATTCTAGTCTACGAAGGGGAGATGGGGAAAGTACAGGGTGGTTAATTTGCTTTTTTGCACTGCAGACAATGGCGGCACTGTTGGTCGAAGAGAGTGGAGAGTGTGCGTGGCTTCTAGTGGTTGACTAGAGATTTGTTTTCGTCTGCCTCTCAATTCGTCTGCATTGGACACGTGAGGAGAGGTCATTTTATGTTGACGTGTATTATTCAAATGCTCACTCGATCATGCAGCGCAGCGTGCTTTTCGTTTACAAATATGCGGTACTGGAGTGAAACAAACCCCAGAGACCTCCGCATTCGGACCGCGTCAGTTTGTGGTGCGTCATTTCGCGAGAAGGCATCATTGGCCCTTACTTTTTGCAGGATAACCATCTTGCCGTAATTGTGAACTCCAAACGGTACTTGCCTATGATACAGGATTTTTTCAGCCGGCTCTTGAGGCAATGCAATTAGAGAATACATGGTTCTAACAGGATGGAGCCACTGCACACACAGCGAGGGTTACCATGAATTGTTTGAGGCAAATGTTTCATGGACAGCTTATCTCTTTGAGGGATGATGTGAACAGGCCGTCACGCTCACTAGACTTAGCCCCTTGCGATTTTTTCCTTTGGGGTTTCCTGAAGTCGGCCGACACGCTCTCTAGACTTAGCCCCTTGCGATTTTTTCCTTTGGGGTTTCCTGAAGTCGAAGGTGTATATCAACCGTCCAAACACCTTGGAAGACCTAAAACACTATTGAGGCTGGAATTGTCAGAATACCAGTCGACATGCTTGTTAGAGTTCATGAAAACTTTAGATAAACATATGCAGCAGTGTGTGGATAGCGAATGTTGACATTTGCCAGACACACTATTTAAAACCATGTAATTTAAAAATGTCCTTACTGTTCAATATAATTAAAATTTAAAATAAATTTTTCTAAGTTTCATAATTTATTTATTTCATTCCCAAATAAGCAAAATAGCGCGCTACACCCTGTACATATATATGCGAACAAGACCATAAGGGCGATTAAAGCATGGCGAGGTCGGAAATCCTAGCGGGAAATAAACTCGGTGATGGTCTGCTGTATTAAAAAATACACTATAGAGTCAGCAAAATATTCAAGACGGTAAGAGACCCCAGAGTCCTACGGCGAAAGCGTAAGAAATGAGGAGAGAATCAGGACCATGCGAAACTGGCAAACTAGGTGGTAACACCAAACAAAAGGACGTTGGACCTTCCGGCTGATACCCAATATAAAAAGTAGGTGAACTGGCATTTTCGAGAAATCAACTAGAACCTGCCACAATTTCTTACCGGACATGGAGAATACAGGAGATACTTGCAACGATTCGGGCACGATGAATCACCGATGTACCCAGCCTGCGTTACCTACGAAGAAACAGAATGCGGCATTTTAGTGCCGTCGTATGCGTAATGGTGACAGCAGATTACGATGCTGAGAAGCGAGTAAAATTGGGTGGCAGGTTACACATTTATCACTTGAGTTAACAACAATCTATGAGCCGGAGAAGAAGCCCGAAAAAATGTGGACATGGCATCTGAATAATACAGGGAAGCTGAATAGGGAAGAGCCTGAAGGCCGATCCCTGCATATTAATGCCGTTTGGCAGTTCCATGGGAAAATGTGTATGAAACAGGAGGAATCTGACATATACGAGCACTGCATAACATAACTTAAAAAAAGTATTTTGTTATTTTAATAAAAGAGACGCCTTGATATAAACGCGTCGCGACGGCCAAATCACTAAATAAAGAACGCATAAAAAATTTAAATTTTGAGTTAAAACTTTGTATTTATTTCATTAAAAATGGTGTGATTATATGTCATACAATCAGCAAACAAAATTCTAAGTTGTTTATAAAATTTTACTCCACAAACCAATTGTATAGGGTGGGCGATTTAACATTTTAAATTTGAATTATTTTCTGTGGGAAGCCACTAAAGACAAATGTTACGCAAATCCTCTAAAGACTATTAAGTTGCCATTGACTAGATTCGACGTGAAACAATCGATAATGTACTAAAAGATTGGGTAAATCAGATAAGGTTCTGCTGAGCAAGTTTTGCTAGTCATATGAATGATAATATGTTCCACTATTAAATGGCAAAGTTCAACCTTTCCAATAAAACCAGGAATTTGAAAAACTTATCAGTACTTTTATTACATCCGATTTAAATTTAAGTATTGACTAAAAATTTTGTAGGTTTTATCAGGAATATTTTAATTAAAAACTACTAAAAAAAGCTTATGTCTAAGGGACGTTCATTAAAGCGAAACGAAAATAAATTTTTGGACCCCTTATAAAAATTTTAAATTTACCCAGATTTTGAAACTAATGTCATGCTTGAATTTGTGGGAAAATGTCATTGTTTTGGTACAATCGGTTGAACGTGTTTAAGAAACTTATATAAACCTGAACCTAATTTCTAAAATTTTAACAGAAGAAGAATCTTACTTGTACCAAATATTATCAGGATTGGATGTAGTATGGGGCTTTTAGAGTTTAAAACATCAAATAGGACAAACATATGTGTGAGAGCTACATCTAAATCTAAACCGATTTTCTTCAATTTTAAAAGCATACGTCCCTTATTCTAAAAAAAATACTTATGCCTTATTTCATCAAGGTTAAGTGTATAATATCTGGCTTTTAAAGTTGCGGGAGCTATATCGAAATCTGAATTTAATTCCACATTCATTTTGATTTCATTAATCTACATCCAGAAGCGATGCGATTAATCTACATCCAATAGCGTACTGCTTGATCGAAAAAAAATTACTTCAGCCAAATTTCATGAATATCGTACAACAATTGCGATCTGTATTTTCATAATAAGCTTAAGATGGACTGACAGACAGATATCGTTAAATGGAATCAGCTGGTTGATCGGTATACTTAAAGGTAGGTATAGCTCAAATATTCTTGGTAGTTACAAACATTTGCCATGGAACTAACTTCTAATACCCTGTTCCACAGAGTGGCCGAGAAATCAATGGATCCTCAAAGAATGCGATTTTTGTGCGGTGGCATTTTTGGTTCATTTTTTTCGAAGGTTCTCAGGAATACCGCCTTATGCCCACAGCACAAACTACAATCGATATTTTGCCCACCAAGTTCGGTTGCCGTATTATTAGCCTAAATTTACGATATAAAGCCTTTAGACTTTTTTCTGGGGTAACGTAATCCCAGAGTGATGCAGGATATACAATTTTTACAGAAAATCAATCGAGAAACCATTGGATCCTACACAAACTACATTCGATATTTTGAGCAACAAGTTCGGTTACCGTGTTACGATTTGAAGCTTTTAGACTTTTTTATGGGGTAACGTAAAGGACACCAACGGCGAAACGTGCGTCTACCAGAGGGTGATGTGTTTGCTTCAACTTCGCTGCCTTACTTTTCCTTCCCCATATGATAAACAAGGACAAACATTATTACATTAGCTTTGTGGAGTAAATGACTCCTTCAAAATAATAACAACAAATACTCATAACAAAACAAAAAAACAAAAAAAATTAAGGACCATTATTTGGCGAACAATCAGGATTCGAAGCCAGAAGAAGCAGGCAATCGGTTGTGTTTCTTAAATAATAGGAGTGTTTTCTATTCCGAATAGACCAATATTAAGCCGAAAATATTTTTGTTGTTTTTTTTTTAACTTTTAAACAGATACTCTGTCAATGGCATCGTACATAGAGTTTAATACACCCTTTTTGAATAATTGCATGGAAGTTATATTCAATATTCAACCGAGGTGTAGGAAATGTCGCCTTTTAACAACAGCCAGCCCTTTTCTATCTTCCTGCACTATATTTTGTAACCAAGTCACTCACCCCTCTTAGGTGTTTTCCCATACCGTATTTTTTTTTTCAAAAAAAAATTTTCTTTGCTCGTAATAACACCTAACTTTTCGTTTTCTCATTTTTCATCTTATTCCCCGACCATTTAAAGGTACTTTTTAAAAGTCAATCTCGTGTCTTACATTTCTTTTGAACATTCCCTTTAACAAGATCACGACGATATAATACAGTGCACGCTCGGTAACGTGAACTAAATAAAACCAAAGGAGCAGTTCACGTTAACAAAAGTGTTCATGTGTTCGAATGCCAAACAAATATAAAGGGGATGTGCATATATTTTTAGATTTCCTCAAATTATTGATTTACCAATATTATATTTTATTGCTTAACCCTCCACACTCGATCCTTTCTGCAAAAGACCGAGAAACTCAGCTTTTTGTATTAATGCCAAACACACAGGATTCTTACAACTCATTTTTACGCAGAAAATATAAGGAAAAAGCTTCATGCCAATCCAAAAATGCGACTAAAATGTTTTGAGTGTAACACGTAAAAACGAAAAAAAGAATAACAAACTATTTGGGGATTCCCCAAGATCAGAATTATTTGAACTCGATGCTTACTTTGGAATGTGTAACGTTCATTTTATAAAGTATTATTGCTTAGTTCACGTTATAGAATACTTATAGTAACTGCACCGAAAAATTGGTTCACGCTTTGGGGTGTTCATGCTTTGAAGTGTTCACGTTACCGAGCGTGCACTGTATTGAGCACAGTGAGAGAAGCGCGGTAAGTAACACTTGATAGGCCAACCGTCCAGAAAGAATTGCATTTTAGCATTTATGTTTTATAGCAATTGCTGTTGTTGTTGGAGCATCAGCGGTCCCACCAAGCAGAAGAAACTGAAATGAACGCAGGCGCGTGTACATACACACACTCACAGACACACACAGAAGCCATTATCACGTCTACCCCAGCTGTCGACTAGGTTAAGGTAATTGCTCGACAGCTAAAGACGTAAGCCGTCTTTTTAAAACTGGCAACAAATGAAGTCTATCTTTAACTTGAAACGGGCGCAAAACGAAGAGACGACTTATACTCTCTACACCATTTCGAAGTGGAATTGAGGAACGGGAAATAATTCAGTTAACATTTTTTTCGAGGCTCAATCTAAAACACCACTATTAAATTTTAACTGAATTATTTTTCCCGTTCCTTAATTCCACTTCGAAATGGTGTAGCGAGTATAAGTCAACTTATACTCTCTACACCATTAGGAATTAATTAATAATTAATTAATTTGTTAAAAAAAAAGTTTCAAATTAAGCTCGTGTGTAAAAGAAAAAACCTAGAAGTACTAGACTTAAATAAAAATTGTAAAAAAGTAGTAAAATAAATGTTTGTTCCCATTTTAATACTTAGCCTGGATAACCATTGAGTTTAAGACTTTTTCGAGGCTAAGTGCTGAAACGACTACAACACATTTTTTAGTTGATAACTGATAGGCCCAAAAATGGACCGCAACGTACTGCAAGATCGGCTGAAACAATCCACAAACCTAAATTCGACGCCGTACTCAGGAGCTTGGTCTACAAAGAACAACTTTGGCCACAATTTTCCACAGGGATTTGCATTTGTTTCCATTTAAGATTCAGTTGACACAAGAGCTTCTACCACAAGACCGTACATAGGCCAAAAGGATGTTACAGCTCTCCCATGACAATCCCGATTTGCACGAAAAAACCATAATGGATGACGAGGCACATTTTTTTTAAAATGAATATGTTCCTTTAAATTAACAGAATAGTCGGTTCTGGGCAATGGAATATCCTCAAATTATCCATCCATTTAAGGTGATGTGCAATTTTTACAGGAGCAATCATTGGACCTTACTTCTATGAAAATGAAAACGGCGTGCCGGTAACTGTCAATGGGGAGCGATATCGTGATATGATTGAAAACTTTTTAACGCCAGAACTGCATGCTTTAGGCTTGATTATCATGTGGTATCAACAAGACGGTACCGTATTGCATACAGCCAGGATTACAATGAAATTACTGCGAGACCTCTTTCCACAACAAATTAGTTCAAGAATTGGTGATTTGACTGCTCCGGACTTCTTTTTGTGGTTATATCTAAATAGCAAAGTTTATGCAAACAAACCAGAAACGCCTGAGCAACTCAAACAAAATATTCGTGATGAAATTAATGAAATACCGCTTGAAATGTGTGAAAATGAATGAAAAATGTGCTCGAAAGGGCTCCCATATGTGAGGCTAACTGAGGGGGGCATTTATCTGATATTGTATTCCATACATAATTGCCGACATTAAGTAAAGCATTTATCAACATAAAATCCATTCTATTTCATTTAATCAAAAATTGTACACACACAAAATAGTATACCTTCCCGACGGAAACCCTGTAGTCTTATAATCGAGACCACCCTAAAACAGTACTAATATTGAATAATAATAAAAGTACAGGGTGGGCTAAATGTTACCATGTGGTTAAACTCTTTTATAACGTTTTCGTTTATTATTTTTTTTTCTCAGATTATATAATATACAAAATTAAAGTTTGTTTATACTAGGTATAAAAATAATATCACTAAAATAATCCCCGTTGAAAGCTTCGAAATGATGGGCTCGTTTTAAAGCATTTTCCATAATATCTGTCAAAATTTATGGCTGTAGAGTTCGAATTTCTGCAACAACAATATTGGCCTTTTGTTAAAGCATTGTCTCGGGCTTGTTCACATATACTCGTTTCTTCAAATCACCCGAAAGAAAATAGTCGGGTCCTGCTAATCCCACATCTCAGGTGTGTTTCTAAAAGAAGTACGTAAAAAATAAACCGATATGGCTCTCCATTTACGGTTACAGCACTTTCATCTTCATCCATCTTCGCAGAAATAAGACCCAATGATATTTTCAGATGTGATCCCACACCATACTGTACACATAATGGGGTACTGATCATTTTTTTAAATTTCTGGTTTTATTGGAACGGTTGAACTTTGTCATTTGACAATGGAATGTCATTCGATGCGGTTTCACTTCGCCCAATAGGCTGAAGATTATTTGGCAGGATATGAAGAATGTTACCGAAAAATCGTGTTTTCAGATAAAGCTCATGTTAATCTCGGTGGCTATGTCAATAAGCAAAATTGATGCATACGGGGTTTAGAAAACGCACACGTGACTATTAAGAGACCAAGAAACCACAACGAGTCACTGCTGGTGGGATTTTGGAAAGGCGGCATCATTGGGCCATTTTCCTATAAAATTGAGCAAGGAGCAACCGTTACCGTCAACGGTGAGCGTTAATGCTTAATGATCAACGGTATTATAAACTTTGGTAGTCAAAAGGCTTGTCTCTGTAAAAATAAAAGCAAGGCTCAAATAATGCTTAATTTCAGAATGGCCTTTGTGAAATTTGAGCAAGAACTCGGAAGGGACCTGCAAAGGCAATATAAGGCAATATGAAAGCATGACCAATATGTTTTAATTTGACTTGGGTTGTGTACATCTTGTTTATTGCGTACTATTTGAAATATGAGATATAGGCGCTATATCAAGAATATACCAATATTCTCCAATCTCACCTGAAAGTTGCAAAGACTGTCAAAGGTGACTACTATCTAAATAACAAAGAGAGGGCTGATATAAATATTTCTGGCCGAACAAAGAAAATGCGAATATTTATCATCGGAAATGGTTTTATTGTTTTCAAAGTATTCTCCAGCATTATTTATACCCTTTGGCATGCGCTCAAACCAATTGTCGAAGCACTTTTTCCACTATGATTTAGACACCTCCAACACAGCGTTTTTAAACGCTTCAACAGCATCTGCTGCGACGAAAATCGTTGACCACGGATTTTTTCTTGATGTGCGGTAATAACAAGAAGCCATTGGGTGCCAGGTCAGGGCTGTATGGCGGATGAACCATCAATTCGACGTTTTGGCCGGTCAAAAAGGCGCTGGTTTGAGCCGATGTGTGAGAGTTCGCTTTATTGCACAATGATTCGTCTACTCTTGTTCGTTTTTCGAATTTCTCCGAAGACTTCAGAAAAAACAAATTGTGGTGTACCACTCAGAATTGACCGTCCTAAGTTGCTCAAGCGGAGCAGTCGCCACATGACCAGTTTTGCCGATGAAACAGACGACCATTTGCTTCGAAGAGCTTCTTCCACGAACAACTTTCGTTGAATTTGGCTCGTTTTCGAAGACCCACCCGGTCGATTGCTGTTTTGTTTCGGGCTCATACGCAAAAATCCATGATTCGTTACCTGTGACGATCTTATAAATATCTTTTGAAGCTCCGCGATCGTTTTTTTTTTCAAAATTTCTTCGCACCAATCGACATGAGCTTTTTTTTGAGTGATTGTCAAATTGTGCAAAATCCAACTAGAACAAACCTTTTTTACGGTCATGTGTTCATGCAATATCGAATGTATGCTGGTGGAAGAAATGCCCAAGGATGCCTCTTTCTCACGGTATGTCACATGACGGACGATCTTGCATTATCAATTCACGCACGGCATCTATATTCTCTGGAACAACGGCCGTTTTTGGACGGCCTTCGCCTTTGAGCGAGCGTCGGCCACGATTGAATTGTTTAAACCAGTTCATTAAACTAGTTTTTTACAGTGCTATAAGATGGTGCTTCACGCCATTCAAAAATTTAAGTTCATCGATGCACTCTTGTTGTGGTAATCCACTAGAAAGTTGTGAAAAATGATTGCACGAAAACGTTCACGAGTTAATTCCATTTTTTTGCCACATTGATTTCTTTAAGTCACTGTAAACAACACAAATGATGGTAGTACGTCAAAACGTTCTGAGTACGTTTATGCTAAAAAATGTCAAACTTTCCAATGGAGATGTCAGATGGCGCCAGGCAACACTTAGTGTGGCCTAGGCCAGAAATATAAATAGCAATCCTCATATGAGTCTGAACTGGCTGTCTGAACTGTCTGTCTGAACTTTTACAGGATTTCAGGCAAAGTAGAGATTTATCTGTCTTTAGATTAAACTGGCCTATTTTTTAAACCGCTATATGTGACGCGCGAAATAGAAAGGGACCTAAGGTTAAAAACCAGTTTTGTTCAGGAGGGTCATTTTAAAGATTAGGTCCCTTTCTATTTGCGCTTAGAGTCGTCGACTTCACTTTCATAAAACGCTCATATCTCTGGGAGGGAACACTTTTGGGCCATGGAATCGGTCTCATTCGGTACTCAGATGTTGTCCACCTCCAAAAAAGAAAAAAAAATTAAAATTGATTTTTTTACCCTTCGTTCCCTTTTTTTATGCGCTGTCACATATATATATATATACATATATATATATATATATATATATATATATATATATATATATATATATATATATATATATATATATATATATATATATATATATATATATATATATATATATATATATATATATATATATATATATATATATATATATATATATATATATATATATATATATATATATATATATATATATATATATATATATATATATATATATATATATATATATATATATATATATATATATATATATATATATATATGATGGGAGCAGTGTTGCATTTCATAAAACTACGAGCGAAGTTGGAAATGCCACGGAATTATTGATGTGCCCTCGTATCTTACTCTCCTACAATTTAAATTTTTTCAGTTTTCATTTGAAACAGTGTATTGCAATATGAAGAAAAAACTAACCCAAAACGATCGGGCATCCTTTATTAACGTTTTCAGCTTTTCTTGGTGTTCAGCGATTTGGCTCAACAGTGGAGCGCTCGGTAGTAAAGGAAGCCTGGGATCGAAGAGGGCCGGCTCCCCATCAAGGGAGGGTGAGTGGTGGGGCGTTTGTACGTCATTAGCACAACTAATGGATGTACACTTATTCATACTTCCACGGCATTCAAAGAGAGAACTGTTGCTGCTGCCACCGCTGTTCTTCTTCTTGTTCTTGTTGCTGACGTTGCATTCATATGGATGTTGTTCTTATAGCTGCTGTTGCCTTGAATTATTTTGTATTTCATTTCTCTGTTTTTCTACTTCTACCGCTTTTATTAACCTGGTGTTCTGAAAAAAGTGATCGTTGTTCTCCGTTGTCTATTCAGATGTTGTTAAGGTTCTTCTAGGTAGTAGCTGCTAGTGTTGTTAGTGCTGTTGTTGCTGCTGCTTCTCCTGATGATGAGTGGTATGTTCGTGTTGCTGCATTTTTCCATGTGTCGGTCTGTATGTTGGCAACAACTTTAAATTGCATTTGTTATATTCGTATTCGCTTTAGACAAAATTAAAAAACCGTCTAAAAGTTGTACAACATAAATTTAAATAAAGCTTAAATATCACGTAAATTGCTTACCTAAAAACTCTAACCTTTCATAGCCCCCCCCCCCCCCACCATCTGAATTCAAACGGCTGCTGTTAACCAAACTTCATGTATGTATTCATGGAACGTCATTTCGCCGATACCCTATGCCAAATGGCTAGGAGTTATGAGCAATGTCTTTAGGATCTTGTGGTAATCGTTGTGATTTACATGAACTTAGGAATGTACTGAGAATACTTTATGCCCTTAAGAAAAGACTGCATGCTCGACATTCCGAGAATGAAGAAAGTTAGAAGATCAAAATTTGACCTCAAAGGAACCTTAATTTTTGGAAATACGAGTATTTGATCTTTAGCGGCAGGCGCAAATTAAATATTTTCGGCTCCGATGGATGACGAACTGTTAAACATGGAGGGGGTTCTGTAGTGGTATGGGGATGTATGTCTGCCTCAGGAGTCAGAAATCTTGTATTCATTCATGACCTTATAAACAGACATGTAAAGATGTCAATTTTGAACAAAAAAACTCCTTACCAGTTTAGATAAAATGGGTATTCCAAGAAATGGATTCTATTTTTAGCTAGATAACGACCCAAGCATATAGCTGACGTAAAATTATGGTTATTATATAACAACAGCCATATGTCAACCCCGCCACAGAGTACGGACTTGAACCCGGTGGAAAATTTATGGTCCTTCTTGGAGAACAAATATTTCATCGAAAGATACTTTAAAAAGCCCTTTGCAATATAAAGAATGGGGAAAAATAGCGGTCGAACTGTGCCGTTATTTAGTAGAATCAATGCCAAGGCGCTAAGAAGCTGTTTTAGCTAACGCTGATTAAACCACAAAATATACAATCGAATGAATGCAAATAAAAGTAGTTAGTAAAATTGACCAAAGGCAAAATTCTTTTCGTCTAAGCTTCAATAAAAATCTCGTTGATAAGGATAGTTATTTAAACTTTTGTTTTAAAAATACGTATAACGTTTAAATCCAATATAGTCTTTACTAAATAATATAAAAATTATTTTTTGATAAAAACTAATTTTATTGGGAAAATGAAATTATTTGAAATATTAAATAAACGTAACCTATATCGGATCTGCTATAATTCGCAGGATGTCATTTTTATTATCGACAGTATGAGTTTCTTTCCATTCTAATAATAAGAATAATACACCAGAACGAAAAGATAACCTTGAAGTCCCTATCATTTTTACCTTATTATATTGGTTGGAGTAATCCCTGCTGAGTTGCCCTCAACTACGCGTTTTGGTTTCTAGAACTATATTACAGTGTTACCTTTCTAGTAGTTGTAGGCCCAACAACAACACAAATGATAGAATATGTTAGTAAGAAGGAATATTATTTGTGATACTTTTAGAGTATTAAGAACTGCGAATAATAACTTACAACAACTAAACAACAAACAAAACATGGGATGAAAAATGTAAAATAATATTGGACTCGATTGAGATTGCTCGCAGAGAAAAGATATCGTTACTATATGGTCACCGCAACAATAATATGTTCTCTACAATAAAAGCATTATCGTCGCAACCATAGTATTGTTTTCTGAATTTTATTTTGATAACAGTATGATTGCGGCAATAATAATATTGTTGAAATGTAACAATACTATTTTCGCTAAATTTAGAAATGAAAATATGATTGTAGCAATCATGTAAATATTGTTAATGAGACAAAAGTATTGTTGTTAATGACTTACGTTAACAATAATATGATTACGGCAATCATACTGTATGGTTGAGGCTATGAACATAGCAAAACAGGTTTTAAGGACTATGTGTGTGTTTTATTTGGTATACCAAAAAAAACACAAACGACGCATCGCATGGTTGTTGGTCATTATAAAAAAACAACAACAATCGGAAGGTAGTTCGAGGGATTTTTATCGTGTTTACTTTGTTGGGTGAATACTCTACTACCGACAGGTTCTCGTTTATTTAAAATCTGCCTGCACTTAAGTATAAACCTTTAGCCATTGATCATGATTTAATCACATTCGTTACTTGCGGTCTACGGATGATGAAGTAGCATTCACCCCTTCTGGCAACTAAAATTATTTTCGACTGCCGTTGGAATATACATTTTTGTTTCTTGAATGAAATGTTCAATAAAAATGGCCTTAAATGTGGCTATGAACTAATTGTAATGCAATTTAAAATAATTTACTTACTTGATAAAAATCTCTATTTTCGAATAAGAACATTACCCAATCTTAATAAATAATTTTGGGGATCATAGTATGGTTGAGTGTGAATCATACTATGGTTGTGAGAATCATACTATGGTTGTATGATAAACATACTATGGTAGTGAGGATCATAATATGTTTCTGGAGATAATAGTATGGTTGAGTGTGAATCATACTTTTGTTGTGAGGATCATAGTATGGCTGTAGAGATCATAGTATGGTTGAGTGTGAATCATACTATGATTGTGGGGATCATAGTATGGTTATGTGTGAATCATACTTTTGTTGTGGAGATCATAATATCGTTGCGCCACGACCATTTACCCAACAATAGTATGATCCTCTTCGAATATTGCCACCCCAACCATACTTTTTTTCTGCGTGTGGAAAATCCTTCAGAGAAGTGAGTCAAAAGTTTAATGTCTTAAAATCCACAATATTTGATATAAAATCTAAAAACGATAATTTTAGAAAATGTGTGTCTCAACTTGAAAAGGATCAGGTACAAATAAAATTTGTTTAGGAAAATGGAAAGTTTTGAGATTTGGGGAAAATCCTGATAACATTGCTTATTCTGCAGCGTAATTAGCATGTGCCAATTTCAGCAGACCTTTTAAAATTTATCGTAAAGCTAGATAGTTGCATAGAAAAATGTTGGGTAATGATAATTTTTTTGCAAGTAACGGCTGGTTGCAAATGTTTAAGCCCCGAAATGGAATCAGAAGTTTGAAAGTTTTTAGCAAAATATTATTAAACACTGATTCTGCTGAAAGGCCGTTTACTGAAAGATGCTCTTCCCGACAAGTTATAACATCCAGCGGTCTTGTAGTACATTTTAAAGTTTTTCAAGGATCTGGCAAATTCGAAGATTGTGGTCTTGGGCCATTTATAGTAATTTGACTAAGTACAAACCTACCAAAAGACAACCAAATATATATTGATACATATTTTATACCAATCCCACTATTAGGAACACTACATCAGATGGGATATCTAGCAATAGCAATACGTGCAATTATGGCAAATAGAATACCTAAGAGTGTTAAATTTTCTCTGGACAAAGAGATAAATCGCTTCGATTTTTGGTAGTTTACAGAATTCCAAAGTCAAAGGTGAAGTCATTTTTAACGTTCAAAATTTAATTAGGTACTGTGTTAGCAGAATATTTTGAAGCTTCCAACCATGTCGAAAAAGTCAACCTTCCTCATGTTTAGGGAACAACACCCCTGTTCGCTCCTGATGACATTAGGTTCGATCGCTTTGATCACAGGCCTGCATTTTCTGATGTATCGGTCGAGTCTGACGAAATAATTGCGTAAGTCGGTCTGGAGGACGACGTCAAAAGTGTAAAGTAACGCTTTGTTTAGCAAAAAAAAAACAAAGACTGTTTCAAAAATATTACACAAAAAACTAATATGTCTATGCAAGTACTTATGTTTAATAATGAATTTTTATTAATTGCGTTTTGTTTTTTTATAATTTTTTGTAAGCAATGCAGTACCTGCTTATTTTTTAAATTCAAAAAGCAGTAGAAGTACACCACAGTAAGGTTTATTTATTGAAAGTATAAGTATTTTGCAGCCCAGACCGGCACCACACGATTGTGCGATGTTTTATTTTTTCTTTTAATTTCGATGACAAAATGTAATTTGTCAGCAATTTAAAGCATGGGTCTAAAAGGGTTAAAACAAAGTCCTTGAAAACGAGTAAGGAAATATGGCTTGATGACGAACAGATATACAATACAGATGAGTCTGTCCCATTTTGGAGAGCTTTTCCATTCATAGCGGTGAGATTTCAGCACCTGGAAGAAAAATATCAAATGTGCGAACGCAGTTGGATCCCATAATTTGCCTCTCCTTGTCATTCCCAAGTCTGCAAAGCCAAGAGCGTTTAAATACATGTAACTTCCTTTGGAAGTTTAAAGATTTGTCTAAGAAGAATTTTTTTTCAAACGTAAAGAATTTTCTGACTAATGCTAACAAGCCATTGAAAGCACTTTTGGTATTGGATAACGAGCCATCGCACCCGAAAGAAAGGAAATTCAATACTGACCCTAACATTCGAGTTTTGTTTTTGCCTCCGAACTGCACTGCAATCCTACAAGCAATGGATCAGAATTTAATTCAGAACATCAAAGTTAGATATAGAAGGAATCCTTCACACCACTTTCTTTAGGAAAACAATGCAAGTGTCACCAGTGTTTTCAATTATCGCAATTTGTTTTTAAATTTTGCTGGCTGGATAGTGGCAAATTTAATATTAATAAAAGTTGGTCATGCCGAATGATTTCACCGATAGAGAATGGGACGACAATTATTCTGTACCACTGATTCAGTTTAGCGAGACAGATAAGACCTGTCAGGATATGAATAGAATATGTTGAACGTAGTCCAATCCCAATCTTTTTGCAAATTCTTGCAGTGTTAAAGTTAATGCTTGGACACGTGGCAAAAATGAATTAAATATTATTTTATTTTTATAATTTGCTTGAGTTATCGTGATATTATTTCTCAAAGCCCATGAGACCGTTTGTGTAGGAGGCACCAGTAGGACTTATCTGATCTCAACAGAATTTGGCGCAAAGGTGTGTTCTATATAAAAATCATTATGATAGGTCAAGTTTGTAGTAAGTTATTGTCATATTATTTTTCAAGGCCCATGAGACCGTTTGTGTGGGAGGTATCAGTAGGTCCTTTCCGATATTAGACAAATTTAGCGCAGCAGTGTGTTCTATATATTAATATTTATGCCGAAAATTTCGCCTCGATAGGTCAAGTGTTTGGGAAGGTACAATAAATGGTGGCCCAATCTAAACCATTTATACATAGATGATTGCGCCTATATAGAGATTATTATTTGCAAAATTTTAGTGATTTTGCTCAAGAAACAACGAATATTTCCAATTAAAAAACTAATTTTTATGAGGTAGTGTCGGTTGAGGGTCTCCAACACCAACTTCCCGTGGAGCTATATAGCCAATTTTTAATACCAACCATGCTAGACATGTTTGTGCCAAATTTCAGCTCCCTAACTGTTTTCATGCAGGCTTTATCTTATTTTCAACAGACGGACAGCCGGACAACATGGCTAGATCGTCTTAGAATTTTACGAGGATCAAGAATATATATACTTTGTTGGGTCTCCGATGATTATTTCAAAGTGATACAGACAGAATGACAAAACTAATATACCCTCCATTGTATGGTGGAGGGTATACAAATGTTGTACTGTAGTCTGGGCAATTTAGTAATTAGGGCAAGCTCGAAACTATATATTAGAGAGGTTAAATTGTATTTGTTATTTTTACCAATTGTTGGTGCGAACGAGCACTTTTGTACCAAACTTAGAAGTGCATCGCCACAGTCGGTTGTGACTTCCAACAAGTTAAACTACTTTCCATATGTATAACCGTACACGCAGAGAAAAGATATGGTTACTATATGGTCACCGCAATAAAAGTATGTTCTCTACAATAAAAGCATAGTCGTCGCAACCACAGTATTGTTTGTTGAATTTCATTTTGACAACAGTATGATTGCGGCAATATTAATATTGTTTTAATGCAACAATACTATTATTGCCAAATTTAGAAATGAAAATATGGTTGTAGCAACCATATAAACATGGTTGGTTCAACAAAAGTACTGTTGTTTAAAATTTACGTTAACAATAATATGATTACGGCAATCATACAGTATGGTTGCAACTATGAACTTAACAAAACAGGTTTTATAGAGCATACATGGATGTGTGTGCGTATGTTTTTTTGATATACAAAAAAACACATACACACGATACAGTGAATGGTTGTTGTCCATTTAAAAAAAACAATCGGAAGCTAGTTTAAGGGTTTTTTATTGTGTTTTCTTTGTACGGTGAAATACTCTAATACCGACTGGTTCTCGTTTATTTAAAATCTGCCTGCACTTAAGTACTCGTATATAGCCATTGATCATGTTTTAATCACATTCGTTTCTTGGGGTCTACGAATGGTGAAGTAGCATCTACCCCTGCTGGCAACTAAAAGTAAATATATATTTTTGTTTCTTGAATAAAATGTTCAATAAAAACATGGCCTCAAATCTGGCTATCAACTAAGTGTAATGCGATTCAAAATATCTTGCTTGATAAAAATTTATATTTTTATATAACAACATTACCCAATCGTAATAAATAGTTTTGGGGATCATAGTATGGTTAAGTGAATCATACTATAATTGTAGGGATAATAGTATGGTGAAGTGTGAATCATACTATGGTTGTGGGGATAATAGTATGGTTGCGTGAGAATCATACTATGGTTGTGAGGATCATACTATGGTTGTATGAGAAGCATGCTATGGTTGTAAGGATCATAATATGGTTGTGGAGATAATAATATGGTTGAGTGTGAATCATACTATTGTTGTGAGGAGCATAGTATGGTTGAGTGTGAATCATACTATGGTTGTGGGGATCATAGTATGGTTATGTGTGAATCATACTATTGTTGTGAGGATCATAAAATTGTTGTGACACAACCATATACCCAACAATAGTATGATCCTCTTCAAATATTGTCACCCCAACCATACTTTTTTTCTGCGTGTAGATAATCTGGTAGTGCGTACAGATATCCAACTATGTTCCCTGTGAGGCACACAATCTTATTGAAAAAATTTATAAGTGACAGAAATAAAGTAGGGCGTTGTTTAAATTAAAGATTGTCTATCTATGAAGATGGTAACACGTATTTTAATTGAATACGTATGGATCTCGGAACATGGACGCCCGCAATTGTTATGGTCACTAATGAGCTGCCGCTCTTAATTTAGTAGTTTTAAAAACATGCCTTTGTAGGGCATTAGATAGTCGTCTTTGCGTGCCTGCAACATTTCTCCCTGCTTGTTGATCCAGCTGTTGTTTGTCTTCCCCCAGTGGCACGCTGTTGTTCTATGTTCTTGGGGTTTTTTAGAGCATTTTAAAACTTTTCATATTTTATTATACATTCTTTGCCATCTTCGGTTTTTTCATAATTTGTTACAAGCCTTGCACTCATTGTGCATGCATCGCCTCGTCTTTGGTTTTTTGTTTCATCATCATCATCACCATCCTCATCGTCATCACATGCTGGCTGTGATTTTAGTATTTGGCTTCTCGTTGTTCTGCCACCACCATAACTACCATATTTTAGCCAGATTTTTTTGTTAAGCCGCCGCAAAAATAAAACACCGGAAAAAAGTGCATAGAAAAGAACAGAGGAACTTAGTCATTTTGGTCGTTTACACGATGTTCTTTTGTGATTTTGACAAATGTTAAACATGTCTACTTGTATTGAAATCACTTTTTGCTCAGCGTCAGCGTTGGGCTGCGATGTAACAACAGAATTGAAATAATTCTCAGGGTATGATAAATGGTTAAATACTTAACAAATATGTTGATAATTTCCGTGAACATAATGAAAAACTGTTCAAATTGTCAGAACGGCAGAGACAGGGGAGATAGAACGAAAACTCACAGTGGTTTTTCAGTTTAGGGGGCGTATTTCGTTTAAGGAAAATAATAAAGTAGAAATTGTTGGAGATATTTTTTCAGAAAAGGAACTTGTACAGTACAGGCTTCTAACACTGTGCGAGGGCTGCTATACATATTTCTGGCCTAATAATGAAAATGCGAATATTTATTATCAAAAATGTTTTTATTGTTTTTCAAAGTATTCTCCAGCATGATTTATACACTTTTGTATGCGCTCAAACCAATTGTCGAAGCTCTTTTTCCATTCCGATTGGGACACCTCCAAAACATGGTTTTTGAGTGCTTCAACAGTATTTTCTGGCGACGAAAATCGTTGACCACGCATTTTTT
The DNA here is from genome assembly GCA_963513945.1 of Hydrotaea diabolus. Lineage (NCBI taxonomy): Eukaryota > Metazoa > Arthropoda > Insecta > Diptera > Muscidae > Hydrotaea > Hydrotaea diabolus. The sequence continues at coordinate 120,705,256 of OY740720.1, forward strand.
TCTTGATGTGCGGAAATAGAAAGAAGTCATTGGGTTTTGCACCAATTTGTCAGGGATGTACGGCGGATGACCCATCAATTCGACGTTTTGGCCGGTCAAAAAGGCGCTGATATGAACCGATGTGTGAGAGCTGGTGCACAAGGATTCGTCTTCTCTTGTTTTTCTCCGAAGACTTTAGACAAACAGATTGGGGTGTACCACTCAGAATTGGCCGTCCTACGTTCTCACGCGAAACAGTCGCCACATGATCAGTTTTGCCGAAGAACAGGCGACCATTTGCTTCGAAGAGTTTCTTCCACGAACAACTTTCGTTGGATTCGGCTCGCCTTCGAATACCCACAAGGTCGATTGCTGTTTTGTTTCGGGTTCATACGTATAGATCCATGATTCGTCACCTGTGACGATCTTATAAATATCTTTTGAAGCATCATATTTTTTCAAAATATCTTTGCACCAATCGACACGAGCCTTGTTTGAAGCGATTGTCAAATTGTGCCGTATCTAACGAGATCAAATATTTTTTGCGGCCAGATGTTAATGCAATATCGAATGTATGCTGGTGGAAGAAATGCCTAAGGATGGCTCTTTCTCGCAGTTTGTCACATGACGACATGGCATTAATAGTTCACGCACGGCATCAATGTTCTCTGGCACAACGGCCGTTTTTGGACGACCTTCGTCTTTGAGCGAGTGTCGGCCATGATTGAATTCATTAAACCAGTTTTTCACAGTGCTATTGGATGGTGCTTCATCCCCATACAAAGATTTAATTTCATCGATGCACTCTTGTCGTGATAATGCACGTCGAAAGTTGTGAAAAATGATCGCACGAAAATGTTCACGAGGTTACTACATTTTTTTGCCAAATGGATTTTTTTAAGTCACTGTAAACAGCACAAATGATGGTCGTACATCAAAACGTTCTGAGTACGTTTATGCTAAAAAATATCAAACTTTCCAATGGAAATGTCAGATGGCGCCACACTAAGCGTTGCCTAGGCCTGAAATATATATGTGACAGCGCATAGAGAAAGGAAACTTAGGGTAAAAAATCAATTTTCACTTTTTTTTTGATGTGGACAACATCTGAGCATCGAATGAGACCGATCCCATGCCCCAAAAGTGTTACCTCCCAGAGATATGCGCGTTTTATGAAAGTGATGGTACACCAAAGATACACGTATTTAAATCTTTAAAATGGCTCTCCTGAACAAAACTGGTTTTTACCTTAAGGTCCCTTTCTATTTTGCGCGTCACATATAGCAATAACAATTTCAAACTGTTTCCAAACGGGGTTCTGACAATGGATTGTGAAAGATGAGACAAAAAAAAAATACACGTGTGTTGGCGTTTTAATAGATCACATCGGAATTTCGTTGTAGAGGCGGGTGAAGTTTTCCAGCTCTGGCACGTTTTTCTTGGAAGCGAAAAAAAAAATTAACTTTGGAACGGTAGGACCTATGGGCTTTTTTTTTAGGTAATTTTGGAAAGGTAAGACCTAGGGTTATCTTAAAAAAAGGAAAAATCTTTAAAAATCCTACGACTGTTTCAGAACTTAGCAACTTTACCCTAGTACACTCCGATTACCAATCGAAAAATTTTGAAACCGCTGTCATTTCGCCCCCTTCCTTTTTCGGTCGTAGATGGACATATTTTCAGAAAATTATCCAAGGAATACGCTGGTGAAATTTGTCCTATCGTTAATGAAACACCCTGTATAGTAACATTTTATGGTCAACATTTTTGTAGAACATTTCATCCGCGCCCTTCCCCTTTTTCGGGATGTTTTTCACAGTTTGTTGGAATAAAGCCAAAAAATTAAGTTATGAGTGGGATTAAGAGGGTTATTATGTTCTACAAACATATTTGCCATATCATTGTCTACAAAGTTGTTGAACGTACCCTACAATTCAGATGTAAAAATAAAATATTGTTTAATATTCCGATATGCTGCAACGAGAGAGCTGGAAACTTTAACCGCCTCTAATATGTATCTCCGATGTGATCTATCAAACGCCGACACACTTTTATTTTTTTTTTTGGTCTCCTCTTTAAGAATCCATTGTCAGAACCCCGTAATTTTTTTTTCGTGTTGTACTGTGTAATTAAATGAGAAGTGACAAAAATATTTAAAATTTTTTCACGATTTTAAAATACATCTTGGGCCAGATCTGAAGAGAATTTCGTTTATCTCATACGTTACATTGATTCTTGTTCCCCTGTATTGTCTTTCTTTCAATTTTGTAACTGTCAAAACGGACGTAAACAAACCAATCCCTCTGTCACAACTGAGACGTTTGTGTCACGCTGCAGCTGCGAAAAAAGTGAACCCAACCTTTTTCCATACTTTTTTTATTTTTTATCAACTCTCGGCTCCAAAGAGGTCACATTTCAGAAATTGTCTCTCGGTTTCTGGTATGTCATTGACATTTACCGCAAAAATTTTCTCATTTGCCACAGATGACAAACATAGAGAGAAGGACGGACCTGCGGACGGACAGATTACAGCCAAAACTCATATATTGGTAAATACCTGACAGAATGTACGAACCGTGAACACACACACGCACACTTTTGATAGCCACGCCACAACTTTATAATTTTGAGGAAAAGATGATGATGAAGAAGAAGAAAACAATACCATAACAGCCAACGACAGTCATAAAAAACGTCTCCGCCATGGACCAAGCCCCCATTTTCATATGATGACTTTTTTGCGGAAAAAATAACCAAAAAAATCTGAAAACAGACTAAACGCAAAACAACTAAACTTCAAAAATACTTCAATAACAATGATGAGGATGTTGATAGTGTGGCAATGGCATCATGTTTAACCACCAGCATATTGGTACGGCACCATACATACAACAACGAAAATCATTTGGTAAGGTAATGGGGGGCGGGATTTTAAGGTGGTTAAGATATGAAAAATCGGATGATTTCCAAATATTCACTAAGCCAAAAAAATATGTTAAAAATATGTTTGCATGCAAACATATGCAAATTTAGGTTAACACTAATATGTCCGAAGCAAGGTTGCCAAACATTTATATGCTCATGGGCAAACATATTTATGCTAGCACTCAAATATTAATATGTTTTAAGTAATGTTCCCAAAACATTTATATGGTTCTGCGCAAGCATCAATATTGTTTAACCAATTTTTTGAGGAGGAGGAAAAAAATGCTTACTTTTTCTGTTTTATTTTTTTTAATTCTGTTACAACAGGATTAACAGGATTACGCTCCGCTTAAATACCTTTTATAGGCTGATTAAATCAAAATATACCAGCGAAGTAAATGGGGGGTTTCTGGACTTAGCGTGTTTACTATTATATATTTCTGGCCAAGGCAACACTTAGTGTTGTCTGCCGCCATCTGACATTTCCATTGGAAAGTTTGACATTTTTTTCATAAACGTACTCAGAACGTTTTGACGTACGACCATCATTTGTGTTATTTACAGTGACTTGAAAAAATCAATATTATAAAAAATGAAATTAAATCGTGAACATTTTCGTGCGATCATTTTTCACAACTTTTGACGTGGGTTATCACGATCGATGAACTTAAATATTTGTCTGGCGATGAAGCATCATCCTATAGCACTGTGAAAAACTGGTTTAATGAATTTAATCGTGGCCGACGCTCGCTCAAGATTCGTGAAGGTCGCCCAAAAACGGCCGTTGTGCCAGAGTATACCGCTTCTGAGAAAGAGTTACTAAGCGTAGGCTCATCTACCACATAGGTCTTCCTAAATCAACAAAGTCCTGATACATATACAGAGTGGAGCGCGGTAATTTGCTTTTTTCACTGCATGCTGTGGCTTATAATGACTGCCGGGAGATTTGTATTAGTCTGCCTTTCAGTTCAGATCATTGCAGTGCAGCGTGCTTTTCGTTAACGATTCGTTTTTCCCCTACGAGTGTGTTTCTGGACGGCAATCAATTGATAATCAGGTAACTTCATTGAAAACAGCAGGGAATGTGTCATGTGAACAAAGGGGACCTGAAAGAAGGATAAAAACAACACAAAACATCGAGAGAGTTAGAGATACAGAGGTGCAATATCCTAAAGGCTCTCATCGGAAGCAATCACTTTTCCTTGGCATTGCCAGACGTTCTCTCCACCGGATTCTTCATGATGAACTGCATTTTCACCCGTATAAAATGTGAGTGGTCCAACACGGCAAATTTTTCTAAGGTTCATAGTTTTTTTTATTTCATTTCCAAATAAGCAAATTAACGCGCTCCACCCTGTATAACTTTTCTAGTTTTTATTCGTCCTTTTATCATTATTATGGCATGAACAGTTTTTATTCTGGTGCGAGACCTTTTTGTTGTTTCTTTTTCAGAATCAACGTAAAATATTAGTGAAATGTTGCTGTTTCGATGCCCGCCAAGGTTTTTCTTCTGCAGTCTTTGGCAACGAGTACTTCGGCAACAAATCAAATGATTTATTCGGGAGACTCATTGTATTACTGAGAATTACACTTTGCGTATAGTGAGTCATTTGTACCAATTCCATTTTTCTTTCGTCTCTTCGTATTCCCAGATTTTCCATACTTCACCTCGGTACACACCTCATAAACAAAACAACAATGTAAATATCGAAGAAAAACCTTGCAAAATGTTTTAGTTGCACATACGCCGGTGTTGTTGTGCTTTTGTTGAATGAAACGAAATTTAAGCGAAAAAAAAACATTACTTAAAAAACCTCAACACTGCAACAAACGACAACAACATGTTTGGAAAAATGGCCACAAATTTTTGCTTATTAATGATGATCATTGTCAAGGCACATGTGTCTCTCGCTCTCGGTGCCGTACTCCGTTGTCGTTTGTTTGTATTCACCGTATGCATTTCTATGATCCTCAATGGCTCAGTCAACCGCAACAGGCATGCCACCAGCCACCACCGCCAGTCGTCAAGCATTGCAACGAATACACCAGTCAGCTAGCCAGTCAGCCAGCCCAGTCATCTAGCGCGAACCAGCCTCTATGCGTTGGCGTTAAGCACACACGTCCAAAGACCAAAAAAATACAATAAGGAAAATTTTTAGAGTTTCCGCCCGCTGTGTTTAACAGTCAAAACGTGTTGTTCGGCTCTGAACTTGTCCACATACTTGTACTTAGAATAGTATTTTGTTGTCTTTGCTGAAAAACCGCAACAACAGCACCACCACCAACAACAACAAATACAATGATATTTAAGAAGAATAGCTAACAATCGCATAGAACAGCACACCAGCAACGATGGCAAAAATAGCAACAGATTGTCTCATATTAGGCATGTTGCCACACGACTTTACATGTGACCGTCCAACACCAAGTGATGCAGACGGGGTGAGGTTGCAGTTGGAGACCCCCAGAAATATACCCGCCACCTACACCCGTTATTTTGGAATGACCAAAACCCAGCGAATGATGTTGAGATGATATAGGATTGAATCACGGTTAGCCTATCATTAATAGTGTGTACCACTATTAAGCAAGTTACCTAGGTTCAAAACCCGATTCGAATATCGCTTATTTTTCAGCAGCGGTTTTTTAATTGCTTTTTATTAACACTCGATACTCTTATTAAATACGAGTAAGAAAATAAAAGGTACTTTTTTTAACAGAATCTAAAAATTCCCAAATTTGAAGGGTATACCCACCAACGCACAGTGGTTAAAAAAACATATATTGGAAATAATTTCTTATTCAGGACTGTCATAGAAACCATGTCGGTTTTGCTAATTGTCGTTTTTGCAAACCAATGTTGGTTTCATTTGGTGTCATGAAACCAAGATGGTTTTGTCCATTTCGAATGTAAATAAAACCAATGTTCGAATCAGCAGTTGCTGATAAAACCGATGACATTGGTTTTCATGACACCAAAGCATTTTTTCTTGTAGCTTTCAAAACCAATAGTGACAACATTGGTTTCTAGGACAGCCCTGATTAACCTTGTTTTGAAAAAAAAACAACTATTGGAAATAATTTTTTATTAACGTTGTTTTGGTTGCAGATCTGTAACATTTCCATCCATAACAGGCGCTTTGAGTTTACAGAAGAATTTCTATGCCTCTAGCCAGGAAATTGTGACGAGTAGCACGGCTCCGAAGTTGGCAACCTTGTGTATGAAAAACGTTAAATGAAATTTGACTTTTTGGAATGCGCCCTGGAGAAGAATCTCTTTACACATGAATTCAAAATCTCGATCTATTATTCGATTAATCGATGTCCGTTTCGTCATTGTTCAAATGTGTATGTGGGTCTGTGTTTTGATTTCACACTTAAGTACTTTCCACATAAGACATTTGATACTGATTAAATGTTGTACAGAACGTTGCGAAAAAAACAGCTCTGATAAAATTGTCGATCCAGGTTTTCTGACATCCCTGTATTTAGGCACACATTTTTGGTCTGGCCGATGGAAGCTACAAACTTAATATAATTGTTGTCAAATTTCGCATGGTTTTCATTAACCCCAAATGAAATGGTTATCCCCGCTAATCCGCAAGCCATATCTAAGTATAGTGTATTATGGGAAATCTATTTTAGATCCAAGCGTTTAAAACCATATCGATCCATGTCTTCATATAGCCCCAATAGAAAGGTCCATACACGCAGAGAAAAAACAGTTGGAAATCGGTTGGAACTACAATGATTTGGCTGCAAAAGAATAATTTCGGTTGCATTTACCAAATGTTTATAAACCTAAAGGATATTCGATTCGGAATGTCACAAGATGATAAATATGATCGTCGAACTGCACTCACTACTTATTTATCGGTTATACTAATCAAACCCGAAATTGGTACAAAGTTGCTACAACTAGTAGTTGTGATAACCAATAATATCGCAAACATTTTGTTGTTGTAAACAATTATAAGTGATGATAACGAAAACTTCATCATAACTAAAAAAGGTTGTTTAATGGTTTTGTTGTAATAAAATAATTTCATTGTAACCAAATTTAAGCCAATTGTTAAATCAAAGTTAATTCCAATAAATCTCTTCCACTTTTTCCTCGTCATGGCATTTTCTATGAGTAGAAAGGCCATCAAGAACAGGGTGGAGCGCCTATATTTGCCTATTTGGGAATTAAATAAAAAAAAAATTTGAACCTTAAAGAAGTTTATTTTATATTTTAATTATATTAAACGGTAAGAGAATTTTTAAATTACATGGTTTTAAATAGTGTATCGGGCAAATGTTGACCTTGGCTATCCACACACTGTTGCATACGTTTTCTGAAGTTTTCAAGAACTCTAACAAGCATGTCGACTGATACGAGTATTTTGCCAATTTTAGCCTCAATATTGTTAAAAAGGTCTTCCAAGGTGTTCGGTTGGTTGATATACACCTTCGACTTCAGGTAACCCCAAATGAAAAAATCTCATTTGCCTCAAACAATTCATGGTAACCCACGCTGTGAGTGCAGTGTCACCATCCTGTATCCTCCAATTGCATTGCCTCAAGAGAAGGCTGAAAAAATTCTGTAGCATAGTCAAGTGCCGTTCGGTGCTCATAGTTATGGCAAGACTCTCTCTCTCTCCCCCTCAATGTTTTGTGGTATTGAAATCCTTCTCTCAGGTCCCCTTCGTACACATGACACATTCCCTGCTGTTCCCACTGAAGTTACCCAATTTACACTTGATTGCAGTCCAGGAACACGACCGTGTGGGCGAACAGCGAGCCGTAAATGAAAAGCACGCTGCACTGCAATGATCGATTGCGAATTTGAAAAATACGCTTCAACACAAAATGACCTCTCCTCATGTGTCCAATGCATGATGGCAACTTAAAGGCAGACGAATATTAATCTCCCGTCGGCCACTATAAGCCACGCACACTTGATCGTGACTGCCAATTAACATCGCCACGACCCAGCCATTAAATTCCTAGAGCAAAAAAACCATTGTTTCGTTGGCTGCGTGGCAAGGGGCACAATTATGTTGGAACCACATTTCATCCAGGAAAATATCCTTTATTTCTGGCCACGTGAAGTCCGTTATCATCTCGCGATAGCCAACATAATTCACTGTAACTGCATCGCTAACCTTATTTTCGAAGAAGTACGGCCCGATGACACCGCTAGTTCATAAATCGCACCAAATAGTCACTCTTTGTGGATGCATCGGCTTTTCAATAATAAGTCGGGGATTCTCATTTTCTAAAATAGGGCAATTTTGCTTTTTAACGAATCCACTTTTGACTTACGAGTATAAGTATTTGTTAATTTATGTTGACCAAAAAAAAATGTACAAAAAGCATGCCATTTTTTGTAAAGGGCTTGACGCCCTGCTCTCCATAGGTGAATTTGTCCAACACTGAAACAAAGAAATGTAAAATTAAGTTGTACAAAATACTTAACGTTAAGGTATGACTCACAAATTACATCGCCCGTTATGGTTGGACCACCTTTTACAATAGTCAACTGATTTCTACAAAACGCTTGTGAGATGTTGCCCCTTTGTTCCAGAATGGGCAGTTAAGAAAAATATTACCAATAAAGGATCCCAAATGAAAAAATCTCATTTGCCTCAAACAATTCATGGTAACCCACGCTGTGAGTGCAGTGTCACCATCCTGTATCCTCCAATTGCATTGCCTCAAGAGAAGGCTGAAAAAATTCTGTAGCATAGTCAAGTGCCGTTCGGTGCTCATAGTTATGGCAAGACTCTCTCTCTCTCCCCCTCAATGTTTTGTGGTATTGAAATCCTTCTCTCAGGTCCCCTTCGTACACATGACACATTCCCTGCTGTTCCCACTGAAGTTACCCAATTTACACTTGATTGCAGTCCAGGAACACGACCGTGTGGGCGAACAGCGAGCCGTAAATGAAAAGCACGCTGCACTGCAATGATCGATTGCGAATTTGAAAAATACGCTTCAACACAAAATGACCTCTCCTCATGTGTCCAATGCATGATGGCAACTTAAAGGCAGACGAATATTAATCTCCCGTCGGCCACTATAAGCCACGCACACTTGATCGTGACTGCCAATTAACATCGCCACGACCCAGCCATTAAATTCCTAGAGCAAAAAAACCATTGTTTCGTTGGCTGCGTGGCAAGGGGCACAATTATGTTGGAACCACATTTCATCCAGGAAAATATCCTTTATTTCTGGCCACGTGAAGTCCGTTATCATCTCGCGATAGCCAACATAATTCACTGTAACTGCATCGCTAACCTTATTTTCGAAGAAGTACGGCCCGATGACACCGCTAGTTCATAAATCGCACCAAATAGTCACTCTTTGTGGATGCATCGGCTTTTCAATAATAAGTCGGGGATTCTCATTTTCTAAAATAGGGCAATTTTGCTTTTTAACGAATCCACTTTTGACTTACGAGTATAAGTATTTGTTAATTTATGTTGACCAAAAAAAAATGTACAAAAAGCATGCCATTTTTTGTAAAGGGCTTGACGCCCTGCTCTCCATAGGTGAATTTGTCCAACACTGAAACAAAGAAATGTAAAATTAAGTTGTACAAAATACTTAACGTTAAGGTATGACTCACAAATTACATCGCCCGTTATGGTTGGACCACCTTTTACAATAGTCAACTGATTTCTACAAAACGCTTGTGAGATGTTGCCCCTTTGTTCCAGAATGGGCAGTTAAGAAAAATATTACCAATAAAGGATTCCACACTTGCTTGGATTTTTATATTTTTTTTTTGTTCTGAAAAAATACCTCTAGATGGATCACCATATATTGTTCACAAAACAAATGTTCGGTCATCATTATGTTCGCTGGGTAATCCAAAAGATGCGACGTTCTTTAGTTCATGTGTTACGCTTTATTACTTCTTAAACTTAGGGCATAGTGGTTTTGATATTAAAAAAACGAAAAAAAACACATAAAATTTGATGATGTTGTTGCCGTTGCTGGTGCTTTTACTACTTACGTCGTACGGCAAGTACATGTTGCCAGCCAGTAGTGATATGATGATAATGTTGTTGCTGTTGCAAGCGCATAGTCCACGTTGCTGTTGTTGTGCTGTTCTTGGTGCCTGGTAATTCCATCTGTTCCATTATTATGTGATGACTCCTTATTCATGTATAGGAGATATCGTTCTTTATGTTTTTAAGCGGCTTCAGCATTTGTTATTTGTTGCAACATTAATGTTTGCAATAAGTACGTATATCGTACATATGCAAAACTGAACATGCTTGCTGGCTGGTGTTCTTTCTTTTTGTCGCTGTTGTCGATGATGTTGTCGTTGACGCTGTCCGCGGTGTTGGATGTCGTTGTTTTTATTTTTTTGCTTAAGATTATAGTCTGCGACCATGTATACCGCAACTTCTTTCCACTGCCGCTGCAGTTTCGTGGGGGGTGCAGTTGGTTCGGGTGTATGTACAGGGGGCCCCAGTGAAGGAGTGGATATCACTTTAAGTATCATAATAATAGACGTGTAATGCGTTATCGTTTGATATCGCCTCGTTGCCTCTCTATCGTTCGCTGGCATCATATGTATGAAGTTGTTTTCAAGAACACCCTCTAAAAGAGTCTTCTGCGAATGCCGAATTGGCAATAATGCGGCTCTTGATTTGGGTGCGTCAATTTATAAGTTCATGGAACAATTGTACAATGATTTTTTTCCTCGAACATACATGCTCATATTTCATATGAAGAGTTTTCTCTGGCCATTTTATTTGCTTAACTATGGCAGGGATGGTGTAGACTATTTTCTAGTTAAAAAAAATAATATTATACTCGTATTATACTTGACGTGTTGTGGATATGATTTCGGTAGTTCAATACCCCCTGAAAGAAACTATATTAATATTAAAGATAATAAATTTGTTACAAACTTAATTTTGTCAGTTTATTTGTAACTTTCTCGTATACTTATCAGAGATCTCTAAAATGCATGTTCGTCTTACACAAAAATTTCAAGAAGCAACAGGTGAGCCATTTAAAATTTTAAATTTAAAGTAATTTTTTAATATAAGTATTTCCAAATTTTTATTTGGGCCTCAAGATTAAGATAAAAATGAATGTTAATCTATTTTTCAAAGTCAAAGCAATCGACTTTGAAAAGTAGATTAATATTACTTTTTATTTTAATTTTTAGGTTTATGTTTCACATTTGCAAAATAGGACGCTATGTGTGACAGCGCATAGAGAAAGGGACCAAAGGGTAAAAAAAATCAATTTTCATTTTTTTTTTGATGTGCACAACATCTGAGCATCGAATGAGACCGATCCCATGCCCCAAAAGTGCCCTCCCAGAGATATGCCTGTTTTATGAAAGTGAAGTCGACGATTCTAAGCGCAAGTAGATGGGACCTAATCTTTAATATGGCTCTCCTGAACAAAACTTTTCATCAACTTTTCATTTTTTTTATGTGGACAACATCTGAGCATCGAATGAGACCGATCCCATGCCCTAAAAGTGTTCCCTCCCAGACATATGCGCGTTTTATGAAAGTGAAGTCGACGATTCTAAGCGCAAATAGAAAGGGACCTAATCTTTAAAATGACTCTCCTGAACAAAACTGGTTTTCAACCTTAGGTCCCTTTCTATTTTTCGCGTCACATATGCTTAAACAAAATTGGGAAATATTAAAAACATACTTTCAAAGTAGTGAGTCTTTAACGCAAACTGTAGGAAATTTAAGTGGAAAATTTTCAAAAAGAGATCAGCCTTCAGTTTATATAAACGGATCGTTATTGTACAAACCGACCCGATTACGTTCTCGTCCTGTGCGTTCAATCGAAAACATTGCTGTTGAGGCTGAAAAAATCCAAGTGCATCCATCAACATAAACTTGTCATCGTTCGCAGGAAGTGAAAATTCTTTAAGAATCTCACTTCTTTAAGAATAATTATGCATAAAAACCTCGGTATGAAGGCTTACAAAGTTCAGTTGGTCCAAGAACTGAAGCCCCATGACCATCCGATACGTTTTCGCTTCGCCCAATGGGCTGAAGATTGTTTGACAGGACATGAAAGATTTTACTGAAAAATCGTCTTTTCAGATAAAGCTCATTTACGAGTACTTCTTGGTGATTATGTCGATAAAAATAATTGCCGCATAGGGGGTTCAGATATACCACACATTTGGTTTCAACAGACCGGGCCACATGTCATGCACCCAACGCAACCTTCGATATTTTACGCACTGTTTTTGAAAATCGAATAATCAGCACAGCTCCTTCGAACTGTGTTTTAAGTTCTTTGGATACTTTTCTGTGGTGAGCCATTATGGACAAATGTTAAGCACACCATCCAGAGACAATTGAAGCGTTAAACAATGAAATCGAAGTTGGCAGTGGAGAGATTTGACCAACACAATCGAATTTTTTTTATATACATATATCATTTATAAGTATTTGCAATGTATTTACTTTTAAACATTAAGCAAATTTTATATCAACTAAGAAAAAAATTACACTGGAGCTCAACAGAAGCTCCATTACACTCAAGAGATATAAAATATATTTCTTTTATAATACAATATTTACAAATAAAATTATTTTAAAAAGGGCGTGTCGAGTACGTGAAATATTTTAGTCGCCTTACTTTATTGCTATCGTCAAGTAGATTTATAGCCAATATGTTTGGATGGTAACTAAGTCTATTTAGGTAGTTAGAACTGTATCTGCTAATTTCGCTCTTTACTTTGGGGACAATAAGATCGCAGTGTATGTTATTATTATTAACAAGCCATAGGGCACTAATAGTGGTTCTAAGAGTTTTAGACTGATATCTCTGCAATATTTCAATATTGGAAGTACTTATACTAGCTGTTCCCCACAGCTGAATTCCATAAGATCGGATTTGGGGCCCAATAGCCAGAACATTTTTTTAGTCACGATGTTTAATTGTTCTCTTTTGTGCTCAATGTGTCGATATGAAGTCAGATATACGTAACGCTGGTAGATGACGGAATTGTGACACCATTCAATGAAACTGGCGGACAGTCTTCCCTGCGTAAGAATTACGTGGCAGGAACCGATTTTTCAGCATTAACTTCGATATTCCATTTCTTGAACCATGCTTCCAGAATCTCAAGTTGCCTTTGAACTGTATTCGATGCTTCAGCAAGTTATGTTTTTAAGGGTAAAATTGCAAGTCGCAATTACAACATCGCTGTTTGTGGGCATGTCTGATGTAAATAACGTATATAAGACTGGTCCTAACACGCTTCCTTGTGAAATAATCAAAAATGTACTGAAAAATTGTACTGCCGATGTACTGCCGAGCCAGTTGTGGTAGTCATATGAATGATATAGTGTCCCATATTCAAATGATAGTTCAACCTTTCCAAAACAATCAGAAATTTGGACAAATTATCAGTACTTTTTTTTTTTACATCCGACGGACGACTAAATAAAAAAATACTAATAAAAGGCTAAAGCTGGGCCTGGCTGACTTGATTATACCCTACACATCTGGATGGTCTGAAAATAGGGCTTTGGGGCCCATTGGGCTACCTCTTAATATACCCAGATTTTAAAAATGTCTTAACTGAACTTGTAGGATAATTGTTTCTGGTAAACATATATGTGGGAGCTATATATTGAACTGGACCGATTTTCTACAATTTCAACAGCGTCCGTCCTTGGCACAATAAACTTAGTTAACTTTGCCATATTTCATCAAGCATTGAATACCTTAAATCGGAACTTATGTATCTGGGAGCTTTATCTAAATCTGAACCAATTATTGAATATACTTGTGTGTGTGTGGGAGCTTTATATCAATCTAAACCAATTTTCTTCAATTTCAATAACGTCCTTCCTTGGACCAAAAAAATTAATAGTGCTTAATTTTATCAACATTGGTTGTAAGATGTGGCTTCTGGAGCTAAATACATAAGAATCAGATGGACATATGTGTGAGAGCTATAAAGCTTAACTGATTTCCTTTAGTTTCCAGACTTACGGTTCAAAAAACTAACCTGTGCCAAATTTTACCAAGATTATATGCATTATGTGGCTCCTAGCACTAAAATTAAAAAAAACGAATAAATATATGTGTTTGGGAGCCTTATCTTAATCAGACCGATTTCCTTCAATGTGCATTACTTTGGTGCTTGGCCCTAACATTTACCAAATTTCATCAATATTAAATGTAATTTATAAATAAATCTAAAAATAAAAAATCGGATGAACATGAGTGTAAGGCAGCTTTATTATTTTTTTATTAATGATTTATTTGGTATTATTGTATCTGGTCCGGAGGAGCCTAACAATAAGTATACGAATCTTAAAGTAAAACTCAATAGAGAATCCTGACATGGATTTTTCTGTTATGCGGTTCACTGCGTGTTTTTTGGCAGAATTTGCTTTAATTCGGTCACAGTTGTATGTCAACTGTATTAGTTTGTAGATTGTAGAGTAGAGATCTTAAGGCTTGTAGAGTAGAGACTTCTAGTTTTATAAAACTTTTGAATGGTAGGGTCGATTTTATTCTTATGCGCGGTATTGTAGGTACTACTGTAGGCCTTTGGACGTCTTTTGGGGGCTCACATAACTGAGATTTTGAAACCAGATTTGGTTTAAACCTTGTGAAATTAAGGTTGATGCCTCTATAGACAGATATTTCCGTTTTGTGTTTTGATTGCAAAAGGAATCACTTGTCAGAGCATTTAAACCTCGTTTGGTTTAAACCTCGTGATGTACACAGTCTTTTGCGCGTGTGTGAGCGCGATATGATGTGACGAGAGTCTCGCAGGTATAGATCAGAATACCTGGCGTTCATTTCTCAAAAGTCGTGAAGTGCTTGGAGTACATAGTAGCTGTCTAGCTAATATGTTGCCATGTCGTTCGAGCTTCTGTTTGTGCAATATCTTGATGTTTTGAATTGCATCTTTGACTTGAGGTATTCTCAGATCGCGGTGGATATTTTCATTTCAAGTGGCGCCGGTGATCATCCGCAATGTTTTCGATTGGACTCTCTAAATCTTGTCAAGGTTGCCTGAACTTGCTTTTCCCCATAACTGGGCACGGTTATACGGTGCCCAGAGAGGTTTTATTGCACTATTTTATAGCAAATCCTTGAATTTAAGATTCAGTGTTGAGTTTGCGTTGAGGAGCCCGTGAAGTTGACACACCTTGAGCTTCAGCTGAGTCTTCTTGGCTTCTATATGACTTCTCCATGTTAGTTGTCGATACAGTTGGATCCCCTGGCAAGTAACGTTATCGAATAGAGAAAAAGAGATATTGTTTAATTTCAATGTCGGAAATTAAACAATATGAAAGTTACCTGCTTTATCTAAATTGGAATGAATTTTCTTCATTTTCAATAAAGTCTATTCTGGTTGCACAAATCTGGAGTTTGACCAATTTTATCATGATAGGATGTGGTGTGTGGCTTCTAGGGCTAATGACATACAATAAGATGGACTACATCTATAGCTAAACCGATTTTTTCAATTTCAATGACGTCTTTCCTTATCCCAAAAAACGTACTCGTTCTAAAATGCATCAGGTTCGGATGCAAGATGTTACTTTAAGAGGTTAATACATTCAAATCGGATAAAGTTCTAAATCTGATTTTGTCAATTTTTATAGCATCCTTTCTTGGTCCAAGAACCTTATTCTGCCAAATTTCGCGATGATCGGGCAGCAATTGCGACCAGTAGTAGACGGACATACCGACACCGTTAAATGAAATCAGCTAGTGATTAAACGTCGATCAAATAATGTTGGTATCTACGAACTTTTGCTTGAACCTAACTTATAGAACCCTGTTCCACAGAGTGGTACCCGTTTGCAATTACAGTTTGTATATTAAAGCTGTTAGGTTGGCTAGACCCAAAAAACATTAGGTACATTGGTAAGGGTGCTACATTCCAACTTGAACCGATTTTCGCCAATTTTTTTACGGATCGTCATCAGCTGAAAACAAAAAAATTTGCAAAGTATCATCGAAATCGGTTCATGTCTTAATCGACTCAGAAAATAATTCTTGAGTCGATCGATTTATAGTGAGGGAATAAATATCCAATGGGTTGACGGTGTTTCTAACTAGTTAAATAATTGTAATAATCGTCAAAAAACCCTATATTAAAAAAATATATAATTTCTATTAATTATTAATTACTTATTTCATTTGTAAGTATTAATTTGAAGACCCTATATAATTACAATTTGAAAATAAATTCATATTTAAATTCGGCTCTGGCCCGAATCCTACTGCAGATACTCGCACTCTCAACTAGAAGTTTAAAAATCTGCTTTAGATCTCATTATGAAATGAGCTGTGTGCGAGTATCAGAGAAACGTCAGACCACAATTCAAAAGCTAACGTTTCAGAATTTTTCCGGTGCAAGTGACACTAGAAAAACCTGTTCGGGAACAGTTGAAGTAAGTGCGTCGTTTGGAATTGCTTTGCTAAAGGGTGTTTTGTTGTTGATGTTTTTTTTTTCTGTAAATTATAATATCATGTTCACACACCGAATTTCAATATTAATGTGATCTACTTTATTTTTGTATTTTTTTGTTTTGTTTTTGATCAGCATTGCAAGCGGTAGTTGTCATTGCCCTTGGGATATAAAATCATTTAACCGGTTAAATGATTTTTCATTTATTACTTCTTTTTGTTGTGCGTTCCGTGGCCAAATAATATTTTATTTGCCATCGCCCATTTCAGCTGAGGCGATGGTTGTCGAGAGATGAAGAAACATGAATATGACGAAGGGCGATGGCGTTGGCTACGGCCAGTATAAAATATATGCTCAGGTTAAGGCCAATAAATCGGACTATAGCCGACACAACTACCTGTGATATAAACTGCTTTTAAATGAATGGACATTAAATTCTTGATGTTTTTTTCGCTTCTTCTTCTGTGTTTGCATGTTATAATTTGTTGGAAGCACTTATTTGATGATGCTGTTGTTGTTGCTGGCCTTATGGTGGCTGTGCTGGTGCTTATGAGGCGTTACTTCTGCACGGGCTCATTATGACATACACCTTGTTTTTGGGCTGCCTGGTTGGCCCGCTGTTGCTGCTGTTACCGTTGTTGTCGTTGTCGTCATCGCCGATGTTGTTGCTGTTAAGGCCGGTGTTACCAACAGTTGATTTTCATTACTTTGAGCCACACTCATGAAAATCTCCCAATAATTATGTTCGGAAAGCCTTAAGTACTTGTTAACAAGTCTGATATCTAGACGATTTACATGTTGTTTGTGGATATTTTGTTTCGCCAACAGAAACAAAAACAAAAAGGCCATAAGGAGAACTCGGCAACAATTCTGTAGAAATTTCACTTGGTTGTGTTTGCGAGGTTGCTGTTAACTGGTGAATCTCAGCGAATACGATAAACCTTTCCTACTGAAGCACAGAACAACAGACTGGAAAGGTTGAACTTTGTCATAAAAGGATTTGAAAAATGTTACCGAAAAATCGTGTTTTCAGATTAAGCTCATTTTTGATCTCGGTAAACCAGAAATTTGAAAAAATTATCGACGATGCAAATTTAAACATTAAATTACCAACCCTATATTAAAAATAAATTTAAATAATATTAATAAATTGTTATACCATCGACTGCATGGTGGAGTGTTTAAATAGTTATTTCGTTTGTAAGTATTGATTTGACGACGCTATTTAATTCCAATTTGAAAATAAATTCATATTAAAATTCGTAGCACAATTTGGCTTAATTTGTTTACCAATATCCTACTCGTAGTTTTGACGACACGGTCAGCAACTAGCACCAAAAACTATGCCCTGTTTTGATGTATTCCTTTCATCGTTACTCCATTTAAACCATCGTCTACAAAAATTACAATTTGTAAAGCTCAAAAAAGTGTACTTTATCTTAGTTACCTTTAGTCCCTTAAAGGAAAAAAAACTTTATTTAGGCACCTACTTTCAAAAGACACTCTGGCGGCCAGAAGAATATGATTATATCGACTTTAAATTTTTATGACGATCATTAAAATATATACTTCAAAGCATTCCCATTCAATATTTTGTGGTATTGCAAACGGAATGACAAATTTAGTATACATTCCATCCTAGACATATAACAAATTATACTTATAGCACTCAATTACAATTCGTGAATAGCAAATTTATCAGATTTGATACCCATTTCAAAAGAAAAGTTTCACTGCCTACTATTTTTCGATTCTCCGATTTTTTTAAATTTTTCAATAATTCAGCAAAACTGTTTGTTCGAGGGTTGCTTCTTCTATTCGGGTCCTGACAACAACAGTATTACCAGATGCAAACTGGAACTTCCATTGGAAACTTTGACATTTTTAAGCATAACTTCACTCAGAACGTTTTGTCATTTGAGGGCGAATTGTTTTGTTTACAGTGTTTTGAAAAATTCATCTCAGTCAAAAAATGGAATTATCCCGTGAAAATTTTCGTGGTATGATCTTTTTCGGTTTTCGGCGTGAGTTATCGAGACAGTTTTGGCGATGAAGCACCATCAAAAACCACTGTTAATCGCTGGTACCAACAGTTCAGTCTCAGACGCCTTTCGCTCCAGGATAAATTTAGTGAAGGACGTCCAACTTCGTTTACTTTGCCAGAAACCATCGATGCTGTGCGTGAACTGATTAAGCAAGACCGACATGTGACATACCGTAAGTTTGAGGCATCCTTGGGCATTAGAATGACAAGCATCAATAAGATATTGCACGTTCATTTTGGCCGTGAAAAAATTTTTTTGACGAATTCTCAAAAAATGGCTCGTATGGATTGGTGCAAATAGATTTTGAAAAAGTATAGCTGCGGTAGCTCAAAGTCAGTGTAAATCATTGTCACAGGTGACGAATCATGAATCTATGCATATGAACCCGAAACAAAACAGCAATCGACCGTATGGGTCTTTAAATACGAGCCAAATCCAACAAAACTTATTCGTGGAGAAGTACATCGAAGCAAATGATTGCGTTTTTTTTTTTGGTATAACCGGCCATGTTGCTTTAGTGGAACGTAGGACGGTCAATTCTCAGTGGTAGAGAATCATTTTGTATCACTTTAATGGTAGCTCTCACACATCAGCTGAAACGATGTGCTATTTGATCAATCAAGATGTCGATTTCATGAGCCATCCACAGTACAGCCCTGATTTGGCACCCAACGTTTTTCATCGCCCGAAGCGTTCAAAATCATTTTTTGGAGGTGTCTTAATCGAAGTGATCGGAAAAAGTGCTTTGAAAATTGGTTCGTGCTCCTGCAAAAGTGTATTGATCTTAAGGGAAAACATTTAGAAAAACAATAAAACCAGTCCCAATGATAAATTATTGTGTTTTTATTGCCGGATCCGAAATTTAAATAGCAACCCTCGTATAATATTTTAAAACGTAGATGCAAGAGGTCTCGAAAAAATTACTTAACTGGTATTGGTTTTGTAGTTTGAAGCGTCAGGCTTTTTATGAAGATCTATTCAGAAGGAAGAATATAACCCTGCGGTAATTATTCATACACCATATTCTCGAATTACTATTCTTAAAATTCCTGGGATGCTCTTTAGACAGGTATGGATAGGTTATATAGGCTGCTGTCAGAAGCATTTCTCATTTGAGTCGATGTGATGCCTTCGCGAATAATTCTTCCGATACTAGCAACAACCTTTTTATCATTATGTCAGCCTTGCCATGATAATGAGGATCCTTCCCAAATCATCATCGGAGAGACAGGTTTTGTCTGTAAGTATCTGTAGATCAAAGAGTGTACGTTTCAAGTTCAGAACTGATTTCTGCTTGAAAAAAGATACAAGTCCGGTAGCTTAAGGTTTTAATTTCAGCTGATCAGAGTACATACCACATCCAACAGCTCAAAGTTACTTCGATCCATCAGTGTATATGGATTAGTCCGATTGATCCGGTATTCCCGTCGTAAAGACAGGATCAAAAATTGTTTCAAGAACAACAGAAAAAGCTATAATGACTACATCCAATATTTTTTAGTCGTAACATTCCTTGTAATTCCCTGCCGCCGTAGCACTAAGTCACATAGCTGTATTACCAAACACTTTTTTTTTGTCAAAATGTCTGGCGAATGTTAGTTAGATAGTTAGGGATAGCAAACATTGTCTTAGATGGAGTCGTTGTAAGTGCACTTGTTATAATTATAGCTACCGTTCTTATAAAACGTTCAAATCTGCTTTGGTGATTCTTCTATAACGCAGTCCTCCAGACATCAGCCCTGTATAACAGAATCGGCTTGACAACACAATCATATATCCAGTATATGTTTTAGGTACTCATTCTCGAGCTGATGCTAATCACCTATTTGCAGCAGTATAAATCAGTTGCCAACTTAGGTTAAAGTTTTGTTTATCTAACACCAGTCTAAGATTATTTATACTATTGGATTACGAAAGAGGTGTCATAAACAAAATGATGGATCTTGTATCGGCTAGTGAATAGCACAAGTTCCGTTTTAGCTGGAGTTACACCCAGCCTTTAGCGCAGACTCCACTGCATCCGAGAGCATCTTTGGAACCTTGTCACTGCCACATTATCCGCATATGCGAATAGCTTTGCGCTAAGTATTAATGCTAAGATTCCACAGCAGTGGGGAAAGTACACCTCCTTGTGGTGTTCCCCGTACTGACAACTAGTAAATATTAGAGGAGCCTAGAGTAGACTCAATGCGCCTATATTTTAGGAGTTTTCTATTAGAAGAAGTGCCAGCATAATTTTCTCCCAACTGCCCCCATTGCGTCAACGATAGATTCCGGTCTGGCCTTTCTTGGATAAAGCTCCCTCTTTATCCAAGAAAGGCCACTAGTGTGTATTCATTGTAGGACAGGGACCTTTCTATATTGCCAACCAATGAGTGCAGCGCAGTGTCGGTAGACTTGCTCTTTGAAAAGGCATGCTGGACCTTCGGTCGAGTGCCCAGTCTGAGGAATAATCTGATGTTTACATCTATGATTCTTTCTAAAGTTTTAAGCTGTAATGATAAAAGACAAATTGGTCAGAAATTCTTGGCCTTAGCGCGAAATGACTTTCCTGATTTTGGGGCGAATACGATCTAGTATGCTGTACACCGAGGAGTGGCATGATACAGTCTAAAACTGGCTCAAAAGATTGTCAAGTGACGTGGCGTTAATCGATGTTCTCCGGTAATTTCGCTGGAATAATGTCTCGAAAACGATGCCGTGTAATCGTGATTTCGGAGATATCATGTACATCGTTGTCAAGATCCACTACAAAATGAGAGTCAGCCACGACAGAACCTTTAGGGTATCGTGACTGTTAGTGGTCCATGATTAATTTGCTCTTTAAGTATAGGATGGTATAGCTGGACTTGAAGATAGCATTTTGAGTAGCCGACTAGTCTCTAAGAAGCTTTCACACCACTGCAGAAATTCCACTAGGATTGTTTTTTAGCTTCTGTCGTTACGTTGTCAAACCCTTTAAGTTAGGGTTTATATGCGGCACAGTTGCCAGCCCTCTAGGTCTGTTTTAATAGTCGGCTGCATTCCGTACACTTCAAGGCACTTTTTGCATTCCAATATGTTGGCAAAACCTTGACCTTAAGGTGTTTTCACAGGTTTTCTTTATCGCTTTGGCTAAGACGTTTGTGAGAACCTCAACCGAAGAGTCTTAGGAGAACTTATCTCGTATGAAGCTTGGGCACAAGGGTAATACTCGTATGTTTCCTAAGTGTAAGTGAACCAGTTGGTTTTTATACTATTTAGGAATTGGTGTTGGCCTTAAATGAAAATTTAAATTCGATATACATGTGATCAGAAATGAAACAGTCTTCTGACACTTCCCATTTGCTGATCAGATAACTATATTTTTCATTATTAAGTCTAACATCAAGACCCTCTCTAAAAGTGGGTTCATTATATTATAATTATATATAATTATATATAAGTAAAATCAAAAAGTGACTCACCTCTCTCTGGCTGACGTCAGAGCTTCCCAAGATGGTTTGGTGTGCAGTTGCGTCGTAACAGATTATTAAAGGGATGTTTCTTTTGTTTGCACAGGACATCGTCTTTCTTGTGATAGGACTATGTGGTTCCTCTCCCTTGGTATGTGCCATCTATTAGCTTATTAACCACACTATTCGCCTCTTGTTTTCAATGGCTATAGATCAAGTATCCATCCGCATCACTTAAATCTGTTAGATTAGAGTTTTTAAGAATGTTCGTAGCAAATAAACAGGATACAGTATTTATAGCTTTGCAAGCCGGTCATAAGCATTTACTGCTCATACTTTAGCTTTACTTGAATAATTTAAATTTAGTTTTTAAGAAACCGAATTCTTATAAATGCATTTCCCGCTTAAAAGCACTGAAGTTTGCGCTAATTTCGATGTACATATATGCAACAAATACTGCATTGACCTACCTGGTTCAGCTGAGCACAGGATACTGCAGCCGTCCATGTTAAGTCCGAAAACATAGTCTTTATGCTCGCAAGGTTCTTGAATTCTGATGTGGTCGTCTGCGCCTTAGATATGACGGAGAAGCAGGGCAGCTGATGCTGATTTGAAGGTTAATATGGCCAACCTTCACTACATCACTCATCGTCCGCTACCTACATCTTGCTAAAGAAGGCACCAAGAGATCCAGTGACCGATTCGGTATCCTTGTTAGCAGATAAATAAGCAACTATATCGTCTTCACTGTTCATGCGGTCCTTAGCCTCTGTGAGCTATAGACTTTTTCTAGTCATTGCCCAGAGATAGGTAGTTCCAATTCCAGAGAACCTTACCCTATGTCTCTTGAAGTAGAGACAAGGAGTCGCTGTTTAAAAGAAAGAAAGCTGCTGTGGCTTTCCTGAAAACGTCTACATCAGTAGCGTCCTCAATATCCGCTACCACCATGTAGCTTAACTAATCACCAACAAGCCCAGTGACCGATTTGTTATGGTCGTTGGCATATACAGAAGCAGCTCCATCGTCTTCGCTGCGGTCCTCGGCCTTTGGGAGCTTTAGACTCACCTCTGTATACCCAAAGAAAGGTAGATCCAAATCCATAGACCTTATCATGCGTCTCCTGAACTAGGGACAAGGATCCACTGATTAGAAACACAGTGGCCTTCCCGAAAACTTCTAAATTATTAGCGACCTCAATATCCGCTTCCCCCATCTTGCTTAAGTAGGCACCAACAAGTCCAGTGACCGATTTAGTATCCTCGTTGGCATATAAAGAAGCAGGTCCTCAGCCTCTGGGAGCTATAGACTCCTTGAGGTCATTACCTCTGTTTACCCAGATGAAGGTAGTTCCAAATCCATAGACCTTATCCTGCGTCTTCTGAACTAGGGACAAGGATCCACTGATTAGAAGCACAGTGGCCTTCCTGAAAATGCCTACATTGTCAGTGTCCCTGACTACTTCCCAGTCTTGGGTGTGTAACTGGGGGTTGTTGATCTGTAGAATTTTTGGATCTCCTTTGGGTCGAATGGTGAGGCAGAAATTTTAGCGATATATCAGCGATACCTCGTGCTTTGATTCGCGCATCGGACCAAACTTCTCCGAGAAACTCGACAGCGCTCTTGTACAGCAGCACCAGAGCTCACAACTGTACATGCAATTAATTTGATTGGAGTTGTGATCCTGGGTATTCCTGGACGAACTTTAAGAACGCCCCCCTTAGAGCCATGACAACATTTTTCCAGTTTCCTAGGGAAATTGTGCCGTCGCTGTTCTTACTGTCGATGCTAGTCCAGACAAAATCAAATTTATATGACTATGAGTTATCAAGTTGCTAGTCTCAACTTGGTCACCTCTACTTGGATCGATTGTAATCGCACCTTGTGCCGTCATCCATATAGTAGCTATCGCATCCAGCTAGAGCTAGCTGTCAGTGGGCAGGCATGAGATATGATACCTTGGGTAGTTAAATTCTTTCACCATTTCAATAATGGTTAACTAACTGTTTTATGTTTTGCCGCAGACTAAAATCAAACCAAAGCAAAAGCGAGGCACACCACAAAGCGACCTCCCTCCTCTACCTATTCAATGAACCGAGGAAGAAGACGAAGAAAAAACGCCAAGTGAAGAATTTGCGGTTTTCTGGTTTATTTTTTAGGTTTGTTTTGGAATTTCAGCAGCAATTGGGAAGAAAGTAAGTCAATACATTGTTTTTTTGTTTTTTGCTTTATTTCATTTCATTTTTTCAGGTAATTCATACCGTATGTGCATATCGTCCATCATCGTCGTCATCATCATCAGCATGGTTGTCGTTCCTGAAAGGTGCTGGTTATGATGGGTGCTTGCTTCCTGGTTAATCGTGTGCTCACATATCCCAATATTCGTTATACCATAACTGCCTTACGTATGAGATGGGGCATGATTGGAGTGTTGAGATATATTTAAGCTTAAAACTGTATTAAATATAATGAGTTTTTTCCAAAACTTACAGCTGCTTGACTTACCTACAAATGTACGGGCGTGTATATAGTCTGGCTGTCTTTCGGTATGTCCGCACATATTTTCGGTGGAGATGACTTTTGCTATCAAGATTAAAACACGGCCGCTACACAAATTTTGGTTTTTAATTTTCCTTCTTCTTATTGTTTTTTTGTGGAATATTATGGTTTAACAAGAAAATTAACATAAATTTTATTTTAATACCCATCCGAAATTTATCTTCAAATTTCTATCTTTCAGCGGAAGAAATGAGGCTATTCGTTTTATTTCTTGTTGTCGTAGCTGTTTTTTATATATTCAGTCTAAAGAAATCATCGCCATCGTCATCTTCATATTTGAACCGCAACAATTCCGAAAAGATCCATCATTCGATGTTAGAGGTCTGGCTGGCTGTCGGTTTTATTGCGTGAGTGAAACCATTAGCAATTAATTAACATGAAAATTCCTCAAATTGTCTGTTTACAAATTCCGTTTTCAATTTATTAACTACAAAGTTTCAATAACGTAGACGCGGAGACGTTGAATATTGGGCTGTGATGAAGACAAACGACAATTACACGAAAAAAATGTACAACTCGCATTTAAATATCTACTTGTAAATTGAATTGTATGATTGGATTTCATAATTTTCGTTTGATGTACATATACGAGGGCGACCGCAAAAGTAACTGGCCTAACATAAAAAGAACCGTTTTTTGGAATTATTATTATTTATTATTCAACATAATCTCCTTCCAACTCAATCACTTCATCAAACGTTTTTTAATTCCATCCGAAAAATAAGATTTTTCAAGGCCTTCAAAATATGCCTCAGTTTCAGCAATAACCTCGCTATTGGACGAAAATTTTTTGCCACCGAGAATTTTTTTAAATTTGGAAACAAGAAATAATCAGATGGAGCTAAATCTGGACTATATGGTGGATGCGGAGCAATTTCAAATCGTAATTCGGCCAGTTTTTGTTGAGTTAAAACTGCAGTGTGTGAAGGAGCATTATCTTGATGAAAAATAACTTTTGTTTCTAAATGCGGTCGTTTTATCTTGATTTCTTCACTCAACCGATCCAATAATGCACAATAATATTCACTATTTATAGTTTTTCCCTTCTCAAAATAATCAATAAATATTATACCCCTTGCATCCCAAAATACTGTGGCCATAACTTTTCCTGCTGACTTAACAGTTTTCGCCTTCTTGGGACCAATTTTACCAGCTTCTATCCATTGTTTTGACTGTTCTTTGCATTCTGGGATGTAGTGATGGATCCATGTTTCATCAGCAGTTATGAATCGGCGCAAGAACTCTATTGGATTACGCTGATAAATCGCTAAAAGCTCCTCGGAATTGGTCCAACGGACGATTTTTTGGGGCAAAGTCAACAAACGCGGCAGATCTCTTGCGGATAGCTTTTTCATGTGGAGTTTATCATGTAAAATACTCCAAACTTCAATCAGAACGTTTTGTTTTGAGGGCGAATTGTTTTGTTTACAGTGTGTTGAAAAATTCATCTCAGTCAAAAAATGGAATTATCCCGTGAACATTTTCGTGCAATGACGGTTTACGATCTACAGCGTGAGCTATCGAGACAAGAGTGTTTACATCAACCTTTTTCGACTTTTGGCGATAAAGCACCATCAAAAACCACTGTTAATCGCTGGTACCAAGAGTTCAGTCTCTGACGCCGTTCGCTCCAGGATGAATTTCGGATAGGAGGTTCTACTTCGGTCACTGTGCCAGAAACCATCGATGCTGTGCGTGAACTGATTAATCAAGACCGACATGTGACACCGTGAGATTGAGACATCCTTGGGCATTAGTATGACAAGCATCAAGAAGATATTGCATGTTCATTTAGCCGTGAAAAGAATTTTCGTTGAATTCCACATAATTTGACGAACGCTCACAGGTGACGAATCATGGATTTATGCATATGAGCCCGAAAAAAAACATCAATCGACCGTATGGGTCTTTCAAGAAGAGCCAAATCCAACAAAAGCTGTTCGCGGAAGAAGTTCATCGAATCAAATGATTGCGTTTTTTTCGGTATAACCGGCCATGTTGCCACAGTGTCTTTTGTGGAACGTAGAACGGCCAATTCTGAGTGGTATACAACCATCTGTTTGCCAACAGTGTTCGAAGAAGTGAGGAAAGATATTAAGAGAAGGCGGATCATTGCGAGCTCTCACACATCAAACGATGAGCTCTTTGACCACTCAAGATGTCGAATTGATGGGTTATCCACCGTACAGCCCTGATTTGGCACCCAATGACATCTTCTTATTCCCTAACATCAAGAAAAAAATCCGTGGTTAAGGTTTTTCATCGCCCGAAGCAACTGTTGAAGCGTTCACAAATCATGTTTTGGAGGTGTCTCAAACGGAGTGGAAAAAGTGCTTTGAAAATTGTTTTGTGCGCATGCAAAAGTGTATTGATCTTAAAGGAGAATATTTTGAAAAATAATAAAACCATTTCCAATATTAAATTATTGTGTTTTTATTGCCGGACCCGAAATATAAATAGCAACCCTCATAGTATGTACACATTATTATTATTTTTATTGAATATGACAGTAAGAAATATACTCGTATCGATGTGAAAAAAGAAGTTATATGTAGACAAACGGGCTCTTAGCCGTATTAAAAATAGTTACACAGCAGATTTTTCTGTTTTCAAGCTATCAGAATAGCCTCCTCACAAAGGGCCCTTCCGATTTGAGAACCTGCTGCATTTAAAGTCACATAATGTAATCCGATCATGCTTTAATTTCGCACCGTACCTTATGAACGAACAATAAATATACCTGATTAAACTGGAACATATCGGTTTTTGTTTTCAAAATGTTGTCATACAAAAGCCTCTCCGATTTTAGTTCCTGTCGCTTTAAAAGCCACATATTAAATCCGATCGTTCCAGGCAGAGAAACCTAGATAGATGTGTCCATTAATTAAAAAAAGGTCATCAAGTGACTGGAGCTTACGGATCACAATACGGTATTTCAAGCACACACAGGGAATATGTACGATGGCTTATCTTTTATAGCAATTACGACAATAAAGGTTATTTTTATCAGACGTGTGGTTTCCAAGAAGAAACAATCGACCAAATGTGTCCACAGTGGATTCGTTCATAAGCAAAATTGTTGCATTTCAGCAAATGAGAATCCACCAGTGATTGTTAAAAAGCCAATGCATCCACATAGAGTGACTATTTAGCGCTGTTAATGGGTTAGGGCCGAACTTCTTTGAAAATGAAGTCGGCCAAGCACTTTCCGTCGATGGTTTTCGCTATCGCTAGGTGATAACGGTCCTTGTAGCCAGACATTGAGGATATGAACATGTGCCCATCTTTTGATATAGCCCCAATACAAATGACATCTCCAATTTGAAGTCTTGCCGCTTCTGCAAGAAAAACTTAAAATATGTGACATCGCATAGAGAATGGAACCTAAGGGTAAAAAAATCAATTTTAACTTTTTTTTGATGTGGACAACATCTGAGCATCGAAAGTGTTCCCTCCCAGAGATATGCGCGTTTTATGAAAGTGATGGTACACCAAAGATACACGTATTTAAATCTTTAAAATGGCTCTCCTGAACAAAACTGGTTTTTACCCTTAGGTCCCTTTCTATTTTGCGCGTCACATATGATCTATCTAAAATGAAGCATGGAGCTTAAAGTGTGACTAATAACTGTTGCTAGTAAAACTAGACCATATCGGTATACGAAATATTTCCCTATCGCTCTAGAAGTTACATTTTCAGTACGAACTTGCTCAAACTTCAGACAAAGGTGCAGAATCTTCTAAACAACGAAGTAGTTTATCGAGTATCCCACAATTGGCCCCGCCCGACTTTGCTTTTATTATTTTTTTTTATATACGAGTAGAAGGTTTATTGACTGTGTCATTCCGTTCGAAACTTCTCAAAATACTATATCTGACACCCCATAAAGTACATATATTCGCAATCGATGAAATATTCTAAGATAACTTAGCGCTGTCCGTCGGTTTGTCTTTGAAAAGAAAAGTACAGATCGTACTGTTGAGCTGGATGTATACAATTTTGTAGGAGTACTCGTTTGAGTAAGTGGACTGCAACAGTGCGACACCGCCCCTATAAGAGAATAGTATTTATGGTAAAACTAGTGGACTGATTGTTTTAAAATTTTTACAGAATGAAATCAATGACAAAAAATGAAAATAGACTAGTTTGACGACGGCATTTTAAATGAGAAGTTGGCATGGATCGAAACACTTCCTGAATGAAAACGGAGCAGTGCCACGTACCCTCTAAAAGTCGCATTTATTGCTAAAGTAATGGACCGGTCGCTATAAAGTTTCAACAGAATAAATTCACTTATTACCAAATTACTATAGAATAAACTGTGTTCAAATTTAACAAAGGGTTTTGGTTCCCCCAATAGAACCCTGAACTTTGAAAGTCTATATCTCGTTAAGTAATAATTGTTATGCCAACAGAAATTAATATATACGACTGGGGTATGAAAAGAAACACTCTCTAGTAGAAAAGAGGCTTGTGCCACAGCTACTTCACAAAATTTCTACACAGGACCTTGGAGTGTCCCAGCTGAACTTAATGTGTTAATTATTTTATTTATTTATTTGATGTGTGGAATTTGCTTTCTCGAATTAAAACCTTTTTTTATCATAATACCAATAACATTCATGAGTTCAGATAGGGCTTTCAGTCCGAGTCCCTAGATTTGGCCTGTCAACTGATGTTAACCTGTTAGAACTATCGAAGGTCGCCATGCAGTATACAGTTCTTATTAGCACACGCAGAAAAAAAAACATGGTTACTACGTAGTCACGGTAATAAAAGTATGTTCTCCGCAATAAAAGTATGTTCGTCGCAACCATAGCATTGTTAACTGAATTTAGTTTTCACAATAGTATAATTGCTGCAGCATTAATATTGTAGAAATGTAACAATAGTATTATTGCCAAATTTAAAAATGAAAATATGGTTATAGCGACAATATAAATATGGTTGGTGCAACAAAAGTATTGTGTTTTGAGTTTTATGTGAACAATAATATGATAACGGCAATCATACTGTATGATTGTAATTTTTCTTCATTTAAATATGCTTTTCAGAACAAATGTTATTGGTACGGATCTAATGCAATAATAGTACTTTTTTATCGAAATTAAAATTTTTTAAACAAGCTGTTTTGGCTTTGTTTATCTGAAATATTTTTAATAAAAACGCTTACGTTTATTTAAACTTATTTTTTCTACTGTGAAATAAATCACTCCTATTATTTTGAAGTTAATGTTTTTTTTGAATAATTTTCTAATTCAAATCTATTGTCGACAACTTAAACAAATTCTAATAAATTATATTGGAGATCATAGTATAATTGCGTGTGATCATACTATGGTTGTAGGCATCATAACATGGTTGCGTGTGAATCATACTATGGTTGTGAGGATCATACTATGGTTGTATGTGAAGCATACTATGGTTGTGAGGATCATACTATGGTTGTTGAGATCATAGTGTGGTTGAGTGTGAGTCATACTATGGTTGTGGGGATCATAGTATGGTTATGTGTGCATCATACTATTGTTGTTAGGATCATAGTATGGTTGTATTTGAATCATACTATTGTTGTGAGGATCATAATATTGTTGTACCACAATCATATACCAAACAATAGTATTATCCTCTTCGAATATTGTCACCACAACCATACTTTTTTTCTGAGTACATAAACATGGAATATATTGGAGGATTGAACAAACAGCAAATTTTCATTTAAAATAAGTAAAAAAGACTACTAGTTCGGCTAGGTCGAATCTTAAATACCCTCATTACACTACTAAAGCAAAAATAAAGATTTTTGTGCCCTTTCGGCCTATGCGTCAGACTCTTTCTTATCTTAGCAAACTTTCAAAAAAATCTGTACTTTGATTTGTAGCTACGTTTGCTTGATTGGTGTATCCATCTGTCCATATTGATTTATAAACACCCGTTCTGATAATGCGGGCCGTGAGCCAACACGTCGATAAACTGTGTCATTTTTGGAGGTACCTGTTTTTGCCATTGGTCGTCCTTAAAAAATAATAATTTGTAAGGAAAATACGCAAACGAGTGTACATTTTTCCGAAGTATATTTAGTCCCTTAAAGGAAAACTTTTTTTCCTCTGAGCCGTTAATGACCATTCGTGCACATTTAAATAGTTTTTTTTTCTATTTCATTGGTATGATCGATCTATTGCCTGTGTTCACAACACTTTTATTTATCATCCCGTAGTACGTCGAGCCGAAAATTTATTTTTCTTTTTCCACGGAATTTTTGTAGTTCCACCCGATTTCCAACTAACGTTTTCCCTGGTGACAGTCAGGTTGTTATTAAATCTCCAGCTTCCATCTTCCTAAACTTAACATCAGCCCTTAACTGCCTGCCGCAAATATCTTGACAGGATATCTTAGGTTGGGGGGTGGTTTGTGCCTGTCCACAGGGGCAAACTAGAGAACTATTGTGTTGATGAGCTAGCAAATTGTGATAATACTTGACGTCCTCTAGGGGACCTTAAATCCGTAGGCTTACCTCTTGCCACATGCAAACTAATTATTCCAGAGAGCTAGCAAATTGTGATAATACTTGACGTCCTCTAGGGGACCTTAAATCCGTAGGCTTACCTCTTGCCACCTGCAAACTAATTATTCCAGAGAGATCCCATACGGGAAGCTAAGAATAGTTAGTCTTCAGTCACAGGCTGCTTTTAATATATACAGATAAGGACCCGACTGGATATGAAACGGTGTCACACAATGCTGGCGTTATCAGGACGTAGCGTCTCATTAGTTGTATCTGTTATGACGGGCAACTGTCCTATTGAATGTCAGTTAGTGAGACAACGAGTACAAGTTTCGACTCACGACAACTGCAAAGGTTGAGTAGGAGGATGAAGCCATTCAACGTTTTTTCTGTTGTACCTGCTTTGGCGATCAAGCGGGGATCTACTTTAGATTCTTACTTCTATAGAGATCTAGCCGAAGGGGCTAATACTGTCATTGGCCAACTCAGTAGTTTTTTTAGAGCGATCACAAGGGTTTAGCTTAAGGCACTACGGGTCTTTCTGACAGTAACATCACAAAGGACTGTTTAGCCTCCTTAAGTCTGCTTGCACAGAAAGCCACATCATTTTACTTGGATTTTAATAAAGTCTAAAAAACCTTCTTCTGCCAATAAAAAAATTGGCAGAAGCAATTAAGCTGCTTAACACATGAAGATCTTACATTCGCACTTGAGTTTGATCCAGAATATATTTAAGCGTTCGTAAGCTCATCGCCTGAATAAGTACAATCCCAAAAGGTTTTTGTTTCACATCAAACTAATTCACAGTTCGAACGTACACCAATAAAAGTTGTTGGCCTAATGTAAATCTTAAGTCGTCCCAAAATTAAAGTAATGCAATTTTATCTTAATTTCTCATATGATTTCGTTAAGATCTTCTTTCTTGCAGACAACTGAAACCGTTTTTGTTTGGGAAATTTCTTTCGTTTTGGTAAACGACGGACGGACGGCCTGATGGTGACCTAATTTTGGAGCTGCTTGTCTTGGTGTTTTTTCAGGAACTGTTATCACATGCTTTACAATCAAAAAAGCGAACGAAAAAAAATTAAGTTAAAGCCCTGACAGACACGAGTACTGAAAACCTTTAAAACTGTTAACCGTAAAAAGATTTGGGTGATAGTATTTGCTTAAGCATATGCATTCACATTTAATAAAGTTAATCTTGACGTAGATTTCTTACAGTTTTTCATCGTTTTACGTTGGTTTTTTGTCTCTCTGTCGTATTTATTTTTCTGATTTCGGTGAACTGAAGATTATACACAAATGAAGGCAAGAACACGGGCCACTACCACCATCACCAACTGAAGAAGTCTGGCTGTCTCAGCGCACATACAAGCATTGTTAAGAAGATACTGCGGATGATATGGATACAGCAGCGGCAGCAACAGCCACCGCAACAGCAGCAAATGTTGTCGCTGTGCATCAGGCGGCGATATCGGCAAAAGCCAAGCCAGATGCAGTCAGCATTTAGTTGCGTTGCATGATGTAGAATGCATGAACGAATGAATGAATGTGGGGTAACAAGCACCAGGTAAAGTGCAGTGGCTTCTAGATACTTTCAACAGTTTGTGGAGTAAATTAAAATTATCTTTAGTGTTTCTTATGGAACAATAGTATCTTCTTCGCCGCCGTCATCCGTTGAATTGTCTCGTTTTGAACGAAAAAAGAAAAAACACATTTTTATTTAATATGCATAAAAATGCATCAAATATGCCTTTGGGCATTAACTAATGATAGCCAAATCGATACAAGCAATAGCAGCGATTTGCTTTTATGCCTGCATACGAACGAGTATAAATACTTTTTTTATCTACAAATGAAATTCAGTTTCGAATTCTTCAGCATTTCCATTTGATATCTCTTATTGATACGTTGTTCAATATGCCGAGTGTTTTTTTTTTGGGTGGGGGGAATTGAATGAGGAGCCAGCCGACTGGCTGACTGATAAGAAAACTATTTTGTTTGATGTTTGTTTGTTGCTTTTATTTTTGAAAAAGATAATAATGGGAATATATTATTGAAAAAAATGCGCTCGGTAGAGATTTATATCAAATGATTTTAATCAGATGTTAATTAATTAGTGGCCCATCGACGAAGGCACAATTTTAATGATTAGTGAGTGGCTATGAAAAGTAAACGTTTGGTCAGAGTGCCGCCATCAAGACGCACTGGCCAAAAAAAACAAAACAAAAAGATTGGATATTGCAATACTCCTAGAGCAAAACTGTTGGGAAATTGATTAAGCACTCTAGAATACTATGAATATGAAAACTATTTTCAGTTACGCACACAGAAAAAAAGTATGGTTGTGGTGGTAATATTCGAAGAGGATAATACTATTGTTGGGTATATGGTTGTGGTACAACAATATTATGATCCTCACAACAATAGTATGATTCAAATACATCCATACTATGATCCTCACAACAATAATATGATTCACACATAACCATACTATGATCACTACAACCATAGTATGATTCATACTCAACCATACTATGATCTCCACAACCATAGTATGATCCTCACAGCCATAGTATGTTTCACATACAACCATAGTACGATCCTTACAACCATAATACACACGCAACCATGTTATGATCCCTACAACCATAGTATGATCACACACAATTTTACTTTGATCCCCAATACAATTTATTAGAATTTGTTTATGTTGTCGACAATAGATTTGAATTATGAAAATTATTAAAAAAAATATTAAATTCAAAATAATAGGAGTGATTTATTTTACACTAGAAAAAACAAGTTTAAATAAACGTAAGCGTTTTTATTAAAAATATTTCAGTTAAACAAAGCCAAAGCAGCTTGTTTCAAAAATTTTAATTTCGATAAAAAATTTAATTTGACAATAATACTATTGTTACATTTCAACAATATTAATATTGCAGCAATTATACTATTGTCAAAACGAAATTCAGTTAACAATGCTATGGTTGCGACGAACATACTTTTATTGCGAAGAACATATTATTATTGCCGTGACCATGTAGTAACCATGTTTTTTCTCTGCGTGCGCGTAGTTTTATATAGCGGTTTCTTCTTGAATAATATGCAATTTTGACACACACACGGAGATTAAATCAAATAAAGGCTTTTATTAGTGTCCTATTAAATTATCAATTAAATAATAGAAATTTCATATCTTAGTTAATACATTTTACTCGCTGTAATATCTTTAGATACAATGTTAATATAATACAGGGTGTCCGCCGGGAAGGTACATCTACTACTTTGTTTTGCCGCCATTTTGGTAAACATTAGTCATGACAGTTCATATTTGGCAGTCGTAAAGTAGAGACGTGGCAAATTTATTATTGAAAAATATTCGATAATTCGTTAAACATTTTGTCAAAATCAATCATCGATTACTGTGACGATGAGAAAGTTACGTCGAAGAAAGAGAAATGAAGAAAAAGAAATGACCGCAACGTACTGCAAGATCGGCTGAATATATTACTGCTGCTCAAGAAAGTGTTCAAAAGAATCCATCAACCACAGTTCGACGCTGTGCTGAATGTAAGGAAAAATGTGTTTAAAAGGGCTCGCATTTGTGAGACTAACAGTGGCGCACGATTATCTGATATTTTACTCCATACATAATTGCCGACATTAAATAAAGCATTTATCATTTATCATTATAATCAAAAATTATAAACAAAGAAAGTAGGTATACCTTCCCGAAGGACACCCTGTATAAATGTACAACCCCCCAAGGTGAATTTAAAAATTAGAAAAAAATTGGACACACAGAGCATAATTCCGATTTCATCGGATCGGACTACACAAACTAGTTTAACGATAGTAGGCGTGGTGGTTGTCAACTAAGCGAGTAAGTGGACTCTAAGGCGATATCTTTAAAACATTGATAAAAACAACTTAAAAATTTCTATGTTTACAAAACCTAAACAACTCTGTGCATCATAAAACGTTTGATATCAATGATCGTTTATTGCTCGCTTATAGACGGCGTGTTTTGTTAGTGATCGCCTATTAATGAAGTAATTGGTCGCTAAGGCGATAACTTTAGAACTTTAAGATTTTTTTTGAAATTTCTTTATATGTAGGGTGTTCAATAAAGAGGTATCTTTTTCAATATAAAAATAATACAAAAATTCAAATCAAGTGTGGAATCTATATTGTTCATTCGAAAGGACATTTTATGGCATTTATTTTTTGAAAATAATTACCTTCAAATGTTGGCAACTGTATTATGAAAATGAGCGTTCGGTGAAAAACGGAAAGATCCGCTGTTTTCGACCAAAATTGCCGCATTTGGGCTAAAGAGCAACCACAATAGGTTCAAGAGGTTCCATCATACCTTTTTTACCTCTGTGAAACAGAGTATTATTAGCTATTTTGATTGCATATGTTTGCTACTGCTAAACAAATTGGAGCGAACATTTAAGTATACCGATCGACTCAAAATTGCCAGCTGATACGGTTTAATGATGTCTGTTTGACCGTATGTCTGCTGTGCCTCTAAGACTTGCAATCAAACAACTAGTCGCAATTGTTGTCCAATCGTCTTGAAATTTGTCAAAAACAATAATGTTCGACCAAGACGGTCGCTAATAAAATTTGTTCTTAATTGAAAAAATCAGCTAAAATTGGGATAATTCGGTCCACGTTTAAATGCAGCCTCTCTACAAAGGTATTTCCAGATTTTATATCAAATCGCTCTGGAACATGCAGATTGATTTCAATTTCTGTAACATTTGGTATAGTATATAACTTTGGACAAACATTCAACGAGAACATACGGATATTAAACAAAAATAGTTCCTAATATAAAATTCTGTATGTTTATATAGGGTGCTCCATCTAGAGGTATTTTTTCAGAACAAAAAAAATATAAAAATTCAAATCAAGGGTAATTCAAATCAAGGGTAATTTATTTAATTTGAAAGGACATTTATGGCAGTTATTTTTTGAAAATAATTACCTTCAAATGTTGGCAACGGGAAGATCCGCTGTTTTCGACCAAAATTTTATTCAGTGATGAGGCCCATTTCTTTCTCAACGGCGAAGTCAATAACAAAATTGCCGCATTTGGGCTGAAGAGCAACAAAAAGAGGTTCAAGAGGTACCATTATACCCAGAGAAAACCACGGTTTGGTGCGGTTTATAAGTTGGTGGAATCATCGGTGCATATTTTTTCAAAAAGGATGATGGCCGGAACGTAACCGTGAATGGTGCTCGCTATCGAGTCATGATATCGATCTTTATGGTACCTGAAATTGAAGCCCGTAATCTTGACGACACTTGGTTTCAATAGGACGGTGCCACTTGCCATATAGCTACTCAAACAATGGATCTATTGAGCGGTCATTTCGAAAAGCAGCTAATTTCACGTTTTGAACAGGTGAGTTAGCCGGCTAGATAGAGTGATATCACACCTTTAGACATTTTACCCCAAAGAAAAATCTATGCTGACAAACAAACGATTCAGGTTTTTGAAGCCAACAATACGCGTGTCATTAAAGCCATACCGGTCGAAATGCTCGAACGAGTCATCCAAAATTGGACCCTCAGAATGGAAAACCTGAGGCGTAGTTGCGGCCAATATTTGAAGAAAATTTTATTCAAAAATGCCATAAAAAGTCCTTTCAAAGTACTAATAAAGCTTCTACGGTTGATTTCAATTTTTATATTTTTTTTTTGGTCTGAAAAAATACCTCTAGATGGTTAAACCTTTATAAAAGACCCTAGGTCAGAAATGCGTCCCATTTAAAAATAGACATATAAGTACTTAAAATAATTAAACTTTCTCACAAATTCAATCAGAAATTATTTTGTGTTCATAACCCGGTTTTCATAACCAACATTTACTAAATTATTTTGAAAAAGAAGCAACTCGCTTTTCGTTGCAATTGCTTTTAATGCATTCTCAGATTTTAAAAATGGGGTCAATCACTTCATTTCTAAATGGATAAATATTTTCCATAAAACGGGACAGTTGATTTTTTCAAAACACGATTTTAAAAAATTAAACAAAATGCCGGTTTTCTGAAAACACCGGGTTTTTAGACACTCTAGTACCGATCTAGTCTATTATCAGCTATGTTTTTTCTGTATGCAAAATAATGTCATAAACTAAGTCTGAAATCTACTGACATTTCCCGCTGTTAGGTTTCCAATCTGAAAGGTACATTTGCTTTTGCGTAATACCTGAAGAAATATCGTTAATTTCAACATTAAAGATTATCTATTTTGAATGCCAAGCGAAACCGTAAAATAGGACCAAATGCTAAAGATGGACAATTTCCCTTTAATTTTACATATAGAACTTATTATATACCTAAGTTTTTATGAACTGAAAATTCCAGTGCTCTAACTAACCCACGATTTTAGTACTCGTACACCTAATTCTTGAAGTACACCTACCCACAATCATTCGATTGGCAAAAAAACAGTTGTGACAACGAACCTGTTATCTGCATCATAGCTCCGTGAAACATAATGAATCGCCTTACTCTTAGCCCAAGTTTGGATTTGTTGTTATGAGGCCACACCAAGTCATTGCTCTAAGCCAACAACTTTAGACGAGCTCAGAGACAATACCCAACTAGAAATTGCGACCGTTTTGATCGAAATATGTGTAAGAGTGGTGGAAACTTGGGTCCAAAGAATAGATCGCGGTACACGCGCTCCTGGTGGTCATATGACCGAAATCGAATTTTATTCTTAAAATGTAATATCTGCACTACACCTGGAATGCATTTGAACTCTATATCTTAAATGTTCTGTGTTTTATTAATGTATACAATTGTTATGTCGTTAATGAAAACCCTTATATACTCTCAAAAAAATAGCTTATTCAAATATTTTTATTATAAATCGTAAATAGAACCTAGAATATGCGCACAGAAATAAACACTTTAAAAGACTGCCAATTTAAGATGTTCATACATTTTCTCGTGAGCTTAGTTTTAATTCCTAGATTCATAGTCCAATCCACTTCACATGTCCATCTTCAGAGACTTCACACCCCAAAAACATCTGCACCATCATCGCGGTGATCATTAATAATAGCTGTTGTTGCTATTCCGTACTCTGTAACTAATTTCAGTCACTTTAGAACGCCGTTGCTTTGTTGTAATTATCATTTGTTTAACATTTTGTTGTTAATTACTTTTAATCTCACTCGTTCTCTAGGTTTTTTTATATTCTGCTTTTGCCTTGTGAATAAATATATGTAACATATGAAAATAATAAAAAAAAGGGAAAAGCAGGCAAACATACGATGCCATAGGGTTCATGGGACATATTTGGGGTGATAGAATACAAAAATATTAGACAACCTAATGGCATTCGAGTTGAATTAGGCGTCCTATTTTTTGCTGTTAATCCGCTTGATTAAACCACTTCCTGCTAGAGTCTAAATGCACTCCCTTTGAACAAGACTCAACAATTTCTATCAAACCAAAAAGTATCACTACGGATGAGACGAACGCCGGCTCATATGTAGTCATAAGTGTTTGTATTATAATGAATGTTTTAACATGTTTATGTTTTAATTAGTTAAGCTGTGTAAGACCAACAACAGCAACAGCGACCGCATCAACAACATCTACACCAGCAACACCACCACCGCCAACCAACAGAGCTGGTGAAAAAAGAGGAAAACGTTCAAACCCTTTTGCGAACGGGCAAAAGGAAAAAAAAGAAACTGCTCAACATCTTCACAGACCTTTAAGTGCAACAATTTGCAATTTAAGTTCATTTTTCATAACTGAAGCAAGAAGGACAGCAACAACAGCACCAACAACATCAGCTACAACAACAACACCAACGACAACATGATTCATAAGCTCAACTCAAAACACGTTCGGGCAAAAAAAAGAAACGCTGCTTTTTGTGGTTGTTCAACAGTTTTCACTGGAGCTGTTGCTCTTGCTGCCCTGATGTTGCTGCCACGGCTGCCTGCTGCTGCTGCTGTTGTTGTTGTTTGTAACACACGACAACAAAGCGCAGCAATTATTACAAAATTGCCAAAGGGCAAATGAGGCATTTGACGCCACAAATAAACCATCGTAAACGAAACTAAAGAGTTGCTTTCCGTTCTCTACGTCGCGTTTTTCTTTTAACTTTTATTTTTTTTCTTCGTTTGGAGTCACTTGAGTTGTAGGAAAGCAACATTTAGCGGTTTCTTAAGAAAGTTTAGCAGAGATTTTTCTTTGGCATCTTCACATGTTCAGCGATTCCCCTCCCAAAGGTATAAATATAGTGTGGGTTGTTGTTAAAGAAAGCAAAATGAGAGAATGAAACCAAAAAGAAAGAAAGACCTCCTTTTCGCTACAGAAATTGCAAAGAACAAAACCTTAAAAAAAATCGACCACAAAGGCAGAATTCAATAAAAATCACACATCGTTTTTTGGGCTGAAATATCAGTGACTCCCTCGAAAACGCCTACGAAACAAAAATGTCAGCATAAGTACACCCTACAATACAAAAAAACACTACGGTTAAGGGCAAAAATGTTGGTGGTAATTGAAAAATACAAACACACATATTAACCCTCAACTATTGTACTTAAAGAGTCAACTTCTTTCAAGTAAGCGGCATTGCCAGAACTTAGTGAAGAAAATAAGCTGAATTCCTTCTAAACAAAGCTAGAAAAAATCTAAAAACACGTTAAAAAAGCTAAATACAGTACAACTAGAATGTTTAATTAAAATACAAGGCTAAACAATTTTTGTTGTCATGTTTTACTATTGAATTCGACCATGCAACCCTTCCACTACAATTTAATTTGAAATTTCAAAAGGACTATTTTCTAATGTTCCATTTTTTAAGAAAACAGCTTTCAGAGGTCGTCTACACTCACTGTAAAAATATTATATCGTCTACTCTCATAATAAAGACATAACCCCCTCTATGAATTAGAGTCTAAGCCAACAGTTTTTTCGTCTACATTTTTCGGAAATTTTTCAGTTAATATTTTTTTATTAAAAGTTCCTTTAACCTGTTTACGACATTGTTACACCCTTAGTTACAGGATTTAGGGAAAATTCAGTCTGGAATTCTGTTTGCAACACATCGAAATACTGGTGCAACTCCCATATATAGGCGGGTGCTCCAAAATCATCCTTGGAGCTACTTGACCGCGTTCAAAGGAGAGCGATGGTGCTGATAGGTGACACTTGTGTACCTTATTGGTAAAGGACATCAGAAAATCGGTCTTGTCTCAGTGTAAACGATTTCTTTACAAGGTGGAAACCCGCAGCTAAAAAATGTATGGACGTCTTTAACAGGAGTTGAATCAAAGTTTACTTAAATGATTGTACTAACCAATCTATCCCTCTAAATCCCTCGATAGGGTAACGAAATCTAAGATTTTTAATATTTGCAAATAATTTCATCGTCTACTTTAAGGAACAATACCGCCGTTTTGAAACGTTAAATTTGGCATCAGACTCAGCTTCGCTGTTCTCTAGAAAATGTTGTATTTATAAATAGAATTAGACTTCCTCTCTTCTTCGCATCAATCCTGTTTTCGTCCTTCCCTTTGGCGCTTCCTTTCTGACCAGTCGAATAACCACTTTTTAGAGGAGATTTACATTTGTTGACCGCATCTTCGTTCCATATTTCTACTGTTTAGTGAGAATCAGGTCGTGGCTCTGGATATCTCCAAGGCATTTAATAGAGTCTGGCACAGTGCATTCTTATAAAAGCTCATTTAGGTAATACATTTATTTGCTCGTTTTATATCCAGCTTTCCCAGAGATCGTACTATACAAGTCGTTGGAAATGGTTTCTCATCCAATAGACGCAGGTCTGCCGCAAGGCTCTGTCCTTTTTCCCTCTTTATTTCATATTTTCATTGAAGATCTTTTGGGTCAAACCGTGAATCCAATCTACTTTTCGCGGATGACAGTAACCTATGTAATTCGACCATAGGCCAAGTATTCAAGATATTGAAGACAAAAGGCGAGTTATGGAAGAGACAATTAGCCAGGATTTACTGGCCGTTTCCGAATGGGGTCGAGTGAATAGAGAAGATTTTAATGCGCGTAAGACACAGTGCTGCTTGTAGTCTCACAAGCGATTCACTGACCCAACAGTGTCGTTATTATCTATCGATGGTATAGATATCGAACAATCAGATGCTAT
The DNA here is from genome assembly GCA_963513945.1 of Hydrotaea diabolus. Taxonomy (NCBI): domain Eukaryota; kingdom Metazoa; phylum Arthropoda; class Insecta; order Diptera; family Muscidae; genus Hydrotaea; species Hydrotaea diabolus. The sequence goes on from OY740720.1 coordinate 120,746,306, forward strand.
TGATGTTTTAGGCATAAACAAATATAATGTGACGCTCGTTGGACGAGGTATTCGAAGTGTCGAAAGAAGCACTCAAGTGTATAAGGTTTTTAAAGCTGTGAAAGAAATATTTCACTCCTGATCTTTTCAATATCTATACAACCTACAACAGACCAAAGATGGAATAAAACTCCCATGTATGGGCAGGTGCTCCAAAATCATAGTTGGAGCTTCTGGACGATGTTCAAAGGAGAGCGATGGTGCTGATAGGTGATAGTAGGGTATCCAACTCTATTGTTTCCCTTGAACATCGTCGGAATGTGAGTTGCGTGACACTGTTCTATCGTTACTTTCATGGTGGATGTTCATCCGTCGCCTGACGTGAGGATGTTCGGCAGGAATACGCGACTTTCTAGGAATTCACGCCCGTTTGCTATCGATTGGCCAGTTGACCGCACTATACTACTGATCAAATTCGTTATTTGTTCGTACAGTCCGTATGTGGAATTGACCTCCGGCAAATTTTTTTCCCACTAATTGCGACTTCCCGAAGTTCAAGGCAAGCGTCAATAAACATTACCTCCTCTTTCCCCCCTCCAATTCTTTACTTTCCACTGGCCAACACAATGCACCGCATGTATAGGGGGCATCCCCTGATTGTTGGTTATTTAAAAAAATGGACTAAAACAATATTGAAAAAGGTGCAGAACGGTCAAGAGGTAAAAATTTTCCCTAATAGGGACTGGACCAACCTCTAGAAAGTCAACTACTCTAAACTTTAAATCTTAATATCTCATGAACTGTTGGTGTTCTGAAGATGATATTTAGAAGATATGATGTTGGCAAGTATCAGATGGAAACACATCCCAGAGAAAAAGTGGGTGGAGTCACGCCCTTTAAAAAAATCGCCTTTATAGTCAAACTAATGGACCGATTGTAAAAAAATGGGGCGTGCCACCGCCCTCACAACCCTGAACTTAAAATGACTATATTTCAGGAACTACTATATTTCATGAACCGATTGTAATAAAACTTTAACAGGAAACAATAAACAGAAACCATTGAATACACAATTATTGAAGAATACGTTGTGGACAAATTGAAAAATGGGGCGTGACACCGCCCTCACAACCCTGAACTTAAAAATACTATATTTCATGAACTAAAATAATGATATTAAAAACATATGATGTTAGCATTAATCGAAACACATCCCATCGGAAAGGTGGGCTGTGCTGGCCCCCATTAAAAATAGCATTCATGGCCAAGCTATTGGACCGATCGTTATAAATTTTAGGATGAATCCAATGGCTCGAATTATTCGTGGCCACAACCACACAACACTGAAGTTAAAAGACAAAATTTCATGCACTAATAGAGATATGATATTTGGATCCCGGAGAAAAAGATGGCGCTGTCACGCTCCCTTTTAAAAATGTCATTTACGGCTAAAGTAATGGACCAATCGTTATCAAATTTTAACAGAATAAAATCAAAGACACTGCCTACACAACCGTGAACTTAAAAATACTGTGTCTCATAACAAATGGATATGTGACGATGATATTTGAAACATATATATATAATGTTAGATGGATCGAAATACATACAGTAGGAAAAGTGAGCTGTGTCACGCTCCCTTTAAAAATACGAAGCGCCATCGATATCGACAATATAAATGAATTTCGCATAAAGAATATTCGCCCGCTTGTCTTCTATTTAAATACAGATGCAAGAGGTCTTGAGCCGGTTAATCCCTGTTCAATGTATAAAAGCAACAGACCGAAATAAAACAAACGAGCTAAACTATACATTAAACTCTAAATAATAGGAGTGAGTTATTTAGCAGTAGAAAAAAATTCATCGATTAAGAATATTTTATCTAAAGAAGTTTGTTTTGAAAAAATTTAATTCACATATAAAATGTACTATTATTGCGTAATAACAGCAACAGAGTCAAATTAAAAAAGAAAATTACGATTTTGACGGTATGATTGCCGTTATCATATTATTGTTAACATAAACCCAAAAAACAATACTTTTGTCGCAGCAACCATATTTTTATTGCAGCTACAACGATACATTCCTTTTTTAATTTGGCAACAACACTATTGTTACATTTCTACAATATTAATATTGCCGCAATCATACTATTGTCAACAATTACAACACTATGGTTGCGACGACCATACTTTTATTGCTGAGAACATACTATTGTTGCCTCGACCATATAGTAACCATATCTTTTTCTGCGTGTGATTATAATGACACCTCTTGAACCTCCTCTGGTTGCTCTTTAGCCCAAATGCCTCAATTTTTGTATTGGCGTTGCCGTTAAGCCAGAAACGGGCCTCATTACTGAACAAAATATTGGTCGAAAACAGCGGATCTTCTTCGAGCTATTGAAAAGCTCAAATGGAAACGCACAGGAACATCGTAAGGCTTTAATTCCGACTCGAGCTGTATTTTGTACGCTTTCAAACCAAGAACCTTTCGTTAAATGCTCCAAAATGTTCCATACGACAAGCCAAGTTGTTGAGAACTGTGCCGAATCGGTTCCTTAAGGTTTTCACGTACACTCTCTGCTATTGTTGCTATGTTGGAGCGCGATAATTTGCTTATTTGGGATTGAAATAAAATAATTATGAACCTTAGAAAATTTTTTTTTATATATTAATTATATTGAACAGTAAAGGAATTTTTTAACTGCATGGTTTTCAATACGTTTTCTGAAGTTTTCATGAACTCTACCAAGCATGTCGACTGGTATTCTGCCAATTAGAGCCTCAATATTGTTAATTAGGCCTTCCAAGCTGTTAGGACGGTTGATATACACCTATGACTTCAGGTAACCCCAAACGAAAAAATCGCATGGGGCTAAGTCTGGTGAGCGTGCCGTCCAGTTCTTATCATCCCTCAAAGAGATAAGCCGTCCAGGAAACATTTGCCTCAAACAATTCATGGTAACCCTCGCTGTGTGTACAGTGGCACCATCCTGTTGGAACCATATATCCTCTAATTGCATTGCCTCAAGTCAGCTAAAAAAAATACTGTAGCATAGTCCAGTACCGTTCGGAATTTACAGTTACGGCAAGACGGTTATCATCGAAAAAGTAAGGGTCAATGATGCCTACTCGTGAGATGGCACACCACACAGTGACGCGGTCCGAACGCAGAGGTCTCTGGTGAAGTTCTCTGGGGTTTGTTTCACTCCAGTACCGCATATTTTGTTTGTTTACACACCCACTGAGGTGAAAAGCACGCTGCACTGCAATAATCGAGTGCGCATTTAAAAAATATGCTTCATCACAAAATGACCTCTCCCACGTAACGAATGCATGATGGCAACTGAAAGGCAGACGAATTCAAATCTCCCGTTAGCCACTATAAGCCACGCACTCTCCACTCTCTTCGACCAACCGTGCCGCTACAGCCTGCAGTGCAAAAAAGCAAATTTCTGTAGTCCACCCTGTATTATGTACTAGTTCAGTTCGGTTAATATCGTCCTAAACACTCCCATCAATATGTTTACCATACAAAAGGAGAAAAATCAATTAAATTAATTTGTTGTTTTTTTGGTTGGCGAGGAGAATATGAAATGTCGTTACACCATAAAGCGGGATCTTATGAATGTAAAAGCCCTCATAATCAACTCCCATTTGCCAAAACAACTTCAATATTCTTCTTAAGAAATATTTTGCCAACATCATAATGTCTGCACTTTGGTAGCCATTTATTTTGGAAGACACCACATACCATCACACCACCACCAAGAACAACCGGGAACCGGCAACAAGGCAAAATAGCCCGAATGACGGCAACCAAAATATGCCGGTATTACTTATGCCGCTATTACACATGTATGCATGTCCGTATGACGATGGTCATGCACTGCCAGTATATTTTGAGACATTTCCAAAGCGTTCGTCTGTCCCTGCCTCGGTCCGTTCGTCCGTCCACATCTTCTTTTTGGCTCCTAAGCTGGGACTTGCAACGAGTTGTTGCACCAAACAATCATTACTAACATTTATGGTATCATTTGTTAAGTGTCATCTTTCTTGCGGTTCGTGGTCGTGGAAGAGTGTGTCCACCATGTGATTTCATATGGATGTGGTGGGCATGTGTATTCTGCATGTATAAACATGTTTGTTAAGGTGTTTGTTCCAAATCAAGCAAATGGACAAGCAAACGCAAGGACGGAGCTAGAATCGCAGCCTGAATAGAACTTAGAACCTCTCTGCGTATGTATGTACAGCAATTCCCTGGCACAGTTAAAATCATATTATTTTTCAACTCCCCCTGGTAGAGACGCCTTTGAGATCCCTCGATTTACATGTCCATGGCCATGGTACGCTTTGTAGTCATGGTCTGAAGTTATAGATTTGTTAGAAATAATTTTCGCGCCTTTCATGACCAGAACAAACCGAAACAGAAATAAGAGGAAAAAGAATACCGAATGAACAAAAAACCCGGGGAGAGAGCGAATATTTCCTGTAACATTAATCGTGGGCTGTATATAAATAACCGACAAATGCCATGCGGGTATTAAAAGTAAATATTTGCAATATTTAGGAAAAGGATTGGCTTAGAGTCATGTAAGCGCTCAAGTGTGAACGGCCGAACTGTGGATTATAAAGCGGATCTTAAGTTGCACTGAAAGGCGGATAATGAAGAAAAATGGTTAGCCGGGTTAAAGAATGAGATGTTAAGGAGTTTGCTGAAATATTACAACGATTTTTCCTCAGGGCAATATAGCCACGGTAAGCATCTTAATTATATATGGTCGGTTGTAAATGATGATTAACTTTTTCGGGGGAAATTTACTAAAGGAAAATACAACCTCTTATGTATTTTGCTGGGCGGGAAGTATTTACAAGCTGTATATGTTCTGCAACAGAATACTCTATTGGACGAAACCGACTGATGTAAGAAATTAAAGGATTTTTTCTTACTGTACAAACAATATTTACAATTAATTTCTTTACAACGTCTGTATAAAAAAGTCCTATAATTGTTTACAAAAACTGCAAAAACTCAGGCAATTTTCGTCGGATTATTAAAAAAATATACACGTACGACGTTGCAATCATTACGATGCGTTCTTTTTAATTATGTACAAAACTAGTGGCTGAGCCTCAGAATAAACGTACAATTAGCAGTTGAAAACAAAATTTTTCAACATAAAATACAAAATTTTGATTTCTTTTAGCTGTAACTTCCGCAGTTCAATTTTTAAAAACTATTAACTACATGAAGGATGCATTTCATACCAGTTGATATTGCCTATTTTTAAGTAAATCGGATAAGAGTTGGCGAACTTTCAGGCAGATTAATGAAAAAAGTCAGAAAAATTCTATACTTGGTCTGACAAAACGGTCATTTAATTCGAATATAGGAGATCATTTACATAAGCATGGTTATGACTAAAGACCAGTAAAGCAGAAGACTTGAATTTAACAAGTCTTGCTTAAATTTGAATTTTTGTCATTAAAAGTTGTTTCAAATTGATTTTACTTAAATATGACCTCGCCCACGAACCGTTTTGCTGATACCAAACGCGCCCATGAGGCTTATGCTGCAGCATAAACAAGTAAAAACGAATACCATCTACCTTCAACTGAAATATTCCATTTTTGGCTCCTTGGGTCAATAGTGCAAGCTTAATCTCAGGATAATTCTTAAGTAAACCAAGGCCAATAAAGATGCTAATATTTTGTCCGCTTATAAAATATTTAACCAAATGAAGGAAGGATAATTTGGGTTGGCCACACATTGTGGTTTCATGGGAAAAACCTACAAAAATGTAGACAGTTTGCCTTTTATTCCAAAAAAAAAAATAAATCGGCTGAGTGGAAATTTTTATATGTACGATAGTACACTTTCTTTTGAAAGCGACCCGCATTTAATGCAATACAGGTAACCAAGTTTCAGAAATAAGTCATTAAAATTCATTCGTGCCTTTGACAACCCGACATAGTGGGTTCTACAGCAAGAAAAAGTTGCTATAACTTGTACGTACGGAGACTTTGCTTCTGTATAAGTCTATAAAGGTGTTTTAAATCAACTTCTTGCCAGGCTTTTGGCCATATTATTTTACATTTTATCAATGAACACATTTTTGTATTCGTAGTGCAAATTCTTTAAATTTAAATAAGCGTACGACCATATTTAGATGGCATTACTACTTTTGACCATGAGGACATTTTTTAGGCCTCTTCGTTTACAAGAACCCAATCTTAGCCAAATCTTCAGTATTAATCAATTTGTTGGTTCGTAGAGAAAATGTCTATATGTGACAGCGCATAGAGAAAGGGAACTAAGGGTAAAAAATTCATCCCATCACGATCCCATGCCCCAAAAGTGTTCCCTCCCAGAGATATGCGCGTTTTAAGAAAGTGAAGTCGACGATTCTAAACGCAAAAAGAAAGGGACCTAATCTTTAAAATGGCTCTACTGAACAAAACTTTTCATCAACTTTTCACTTTTTTTTTTGATGTGGACAACATCTGAGCATCGAATGAGACCGACCCCATGCCCCAAAAGTGTTCCCTCCCAGAGATATGCGCGTTTTATGAAATTGAAGTCGACGATTCTAAGCGCAAACAGAAAGGGAGCTTATCATTAAAATGGCTCTCCTGAAGAAAACTGGTTTTTAACCTTCGGTCCCTTTCTATTTTGCGCGTTACATATATACTACTAGCTGACCCGGTCCGCGTTGCTGGCCCTAAGTTGCAACGTAAAAGTTATATTCGATATTTGTTTTCTGCTGCCCGTTCTTCATGAGTACGTTATGATCGTAATGCACGTATAGGATCTGTTTGTCTCGTATTGTGGCCAATATTTATCATTTGTAGTGTTACATTGATTTTAGTCTAGTACTTAAAATATTCAATTTGACCGAATTGTGTCATTAATTTTTTTTTGTATTTCAGAATATCAAAAGGAACTATATTACGATTTATTTATAGCTACATATTAAAGCCGGATTCTTACTGAAAGCTGAGTACAGTAAAAACTAAGCCGTCAGGATTTTTAACTTGACTTGACTTAACTTAATTGTGAATACCCTTTAAAATTTAGGTCGTACCTTCACCCACTGTCCAGTAGAGGATTTTAGTTCAAGATAATTTTCCGGTTAACTATAACATAAAGTACACGCAGAGAAAAAATATAGTTACTATATGGTCACGGCAACAATAGTATGTTCTCTGCAATAAAAGTATGGTTGTCGCAACCTTAGTATTGTTCTTTGAATTTAATTTTGACAATAGTATGATTGCGGCAATATTAATATTGTTGAAATTTAACAAAGGAATTGTTGCGACATTTAAAAAATGAAAATATGGTTGTAGCAACAATATAAATATGGTTGGGACAAAAGTATTGTTTCGTGGGTTTTATGTTAACAATAACATGATAACGGCAACCATACAGGCAAAATCGTAGTTTATTTTTAATTTGACAATGTTATTTTTACGAACCTTAAGCAATAAGAGTAGTTTCTATATATAAATTAAATTTTTTCAAAACAAACTACGAATTAGTATAACTGAAATATTTTAATAAATGAATTGTTTCTACTGTTTAATAAATCACTCCCTTTATAAAGAGCCCGTGAGATGAATATCACGCAAAAGTCTATGTGTCGAATCATTGGGACTTGGGGCTTTCAAACGACGGACATTTATTGACTACATAGGATTGAAAAATGCAAACGTCTTTTGGTGAAGCACGTTGATAACTTGCACAGAAAAATGTTGTTCACCGATGAAAAATTTTTACCGTTTAGGAAAAATTTAACAAGCAAAATGATAGGGTGTATGCGCGGTCATATAAGGAAGCATCTGAACTCATCCCAAGGGTGGAAAAGGGTCATCACCCAGCTTCAGTCATGGTTTGGTGGGGTCACTGACATCGGTGGTCACGATGAGGTCACTGACATCGGCCAAAGTTTACCAAGAAACCGTTTTGGAAGCTGTTGTGAAGCCTTTTAACAATTCCCTGTTCCAAAACCAACCATGGACTTTCCAGCAGGATTCTGCGCAGGCCCATAAGGCTAAAACGTCCCAGGCCTGATTTCGAAACAATTTGCCAGCGTTCATTTCCTCTGATTTTAACCCATTGGATTGCAAATTGTGGACGGTTTTAAAAAACAAGGTTTGTCACAAAATATTGGGGTATATTTTGGATCTCTTAAGACTGGTTTGGTTCGAGCTGTAACCAGTTTTCCAATGGACAAGGTTCGTGCAGCTATTGACGATTGGCCAGTGCGATTTAAGGCATGTGTAAAGGCAAAAGGCGGACATTTCGAATAAGTAGATTATTTTTGGGTACAATATACATCAATAAATATATTAAAAAATATTTGGTTCAGTACTTTTTATTTTACAGCATAAAACATGTGTAACCGTATTTATGTCCCTACTAAGTATTATGGAGGGTATATAAGATTCAACACGGCCGAAATTAATTTCTCCACTTGTTTTAGCTTCTTTTTGTAATTTGGTTTAATTTAGCCTAAACTCCTTATAATTACAAGTCTCGATGTAATAAACAAAATGAAGCTTTTCAATATTTCTATGAATCTTTTCATAAATTATTGTAACTGCTTTGATAACACTGTGCGACAGCCACAATCGGTTTGGGATGAAACCACCGGGGAAAGTTATATTGGTCAAAAAAAGGTCATACGTGTCCCAGCGTTTCGTTGGGTCTCATCTAGGAATCGAGATATATCGATTTGAAGTTAGTAAGTATCGTATAGGGGAATTTGTCACGTGCATCGATTTTCATGATTTATGTCTCATTTTGGTCATAGGTTATGTGACTTTACGTGAAAGTAAAAGGACTTGACACTTTTTACCGTTTTGGATTTTTTATGAATTAAAAAAAAAAAAAATTTAATTTTTAGGCAAAAATAATTTTTTTTTTTCATACATTTATTTATAATTGCGAAACTGTTGCTTAAGTAGGAAAACGGTTTAAAAACAGATTAGAGGAATTGTAATTCTTAATTTTTCTAAATTTGTTTCAGCTAAATCGGACGAGTGGTTCTCGAGTTATGTCAAACAAAAGAGCCTAAAACGTGACAAATTCCCCTATACGATACTTACTAACTTCAAATCGATATATCTCGATTCCTAGATGAGACCCAGCGAAACGCTGGAACACGTATGACTTTTTTTTTACCAATATAACTTTCCCCGGTGGTTTCATTCCAAACCGATCACTGACCCTTACCATTTGTCGCAGAGTGTAATTTATATGATTAGTTTCTAGAAATGTATAAAACACTTCGCATAATTTCTGAAATTACTTTTAAACAAATTTGTTTAGGGAACTTAACCACAGTGTGGCACAAAATCAGCACGATACAAAATAGGGCTAGTAATTCTTAAATGGTGATTGCGAAAGCACGACAAAAGTGGCAATAAATATTGCGAAAAAAACTTGTCTCATTATGATGCTTTTAATAAGACAATTGCAACTGCTGTTGCCCTTTTATGCCGTTGAATATGAGAATCAAGGGTTGGCTGACGCCATCACCAACATCAAATTGCAACGAAGTTGCCAAAGCAGCGCCATTACAATACAGCAACAACAACAATATTATCATGTTTATCATACAGCTAACGTCCGCCAATCTGTCTATTCGTTCGTACGTCCGACGGCGTACGCTGAGCTTTTTACGTGAACGTGTTGAATGTCAAAGCAGGCTTTGTTGGATTGATGGTGTGGCTTTGATGAGGTTTCAATTGCACACTGAAGTGCTTTAGCATTTGTTGACGCGTAAGACAACAAAACCCAACGCGCATGATTAGTCTACAACAACACATGTTGAGCAACTATCAGACAGTATAAGGGCCAAGTGCCAGGTTAAAATGAAAACAAGCAAAAAAGTTTCAGTCGGTTTATCCGACTAACATATGCCCTAGCCCATACATATATGGAATTTAAATGTTCCTTTCTTCCGTTCTCGATTGCTTGAAGAGTAACGTTTTTTTCTCCAAATTTCGTAAAGGTATAAATGGGTGGAAGGTGATAGAAAGGGCGTGGCATCCAATCTTTTATGCGCTTACAAAGATGAAATAAGTATATTACATAAAATAAAATTCAAGAGAAATGTATTATTAGGAAAGCAATATGTGTTTAGTGCAGCGCGGTGGAAAATGCAAGAAGGGGCGTGGCTGGGGCTTCAAATTGTCTTTTAGTAGTACTATCTATATTCTATTTGCAAATTACTTATTTATAGCAGAATCGTATGACAAGTATGAAATTATTATGCGACTACCACAAGTGGGCGGAATGGTGCATTTAAACGGGAGGATCACAAAAGGGGCTTGTCACCCATTTCTTTCGTACTTGCGTATACTGCAGTTATACAAATAAAATAGAGTTCACTATATAAGCCTTCCAATCTGCTTTGAAATAAAAGGGGCGTGGCTAAGAATCGATATATTTGTCACCAAGCTTAGCTTATAAATGTGTTCTTATAAATTCAGGTTTTGGAAGCCAACAATACGCGTGTCATTAAGGCCATACCGGTCGAAATGCTCGAACGAGTCATCCAAAATTGGACCCCCAGAATGGAAACCCTGAGGCGTAGTTGCGGCCAACATATGAAGGAAATTTGTTCAAAAACTAATGCCATAAAATGTCCTTCAAATTACCAATAAAGAGTCCACACTTGATTTGAATTTTTATATTTTATGGTCTGAAAAAATACCTCTAGACCACCCTATATGTGACAGCGCATAGGAAAGGGGACCTAAGGGTAAAAAAAAATCAATTTTAATTTGATTTCTTTTTTTGATGTGGACAACATCTGAGCATCGAATGAGACCGATCCCATGCCCCAAAATTTTTCCCTCCCAGAGATATGCGCGTTTTATGAAAGTGAAGTCGACGATTCTAAGCGCAAGTAAAAAGGGACCTTATCTTTAAAATGGCTCTCCTGAACAAAACTGTTTTTTAACCTTAGGTCCCTTTCTATTTTGCGCGTCACATATATTTATTTTGGGTTAGATCGTATGATCGCATTAATGCTACTCGTACGAGTAGCATTATTAAAATATGGGCGGAATGCTGCATTTGTATGGAAGGTACCAAAATGGGGCGTGCCAAACCATTTTTTGATAAGCATGTACAAAGCCGATATTGAAATACAACGGTGTTCGCTGTATAAGCTAATTTCACGCACTGCCTTACAAGTTATGTTGGTTCTAATCTGCACTGAATAAGGGTAATTTGTGTGGGAGGTACCAGAAGGGGAGTGGCTAGAAGTTCAATAATCTGTCACCAACTTTAGCTAATAACTCTGCTCTTAAGTGTTGATTTTGGGTTAGTGCGCGTAATCGGACATTTGTGTGGGAGGTACCAGAGGGGCAGAGGGACAGTTTTGGAATAATAATATGTTATAACCCATCGGGAGTTATCGTACGAACCAGCCGCACAGATGGACAACGGAAATAGCTACAATCATTTAAAAAGTCATGAATCGTATTTGGTCAAAACATATGTAGGGTACCAAATAATATTTACCCTCTAACCCAGTAGGGTGATAGTATAACCAGTAGGGTTGGGGTATAAGAAAAACCTTTAATGCTTATTTTAGTTTTTCAGTCGCCACTTTTCTGCAGGCTCATAGTGATAAAAACGACAGCTTTCAAAGCAGTGAGTGAAAAGTTCCATCCATTCCGACGCCGTTGTCGTTTTCAAGCTGGCTAAAAACGCGGCAACATTATCGGACATTAGAGATGTGGTACAACAAAAAATGATGGCTGCTTATTTCGAGCTGATTTCACTCTTACTCACTCTCTCCTTCAACATCTTCGCCTCCTTCTCCTTTTACTTTGAGCGATCTCAAGAAGATGTCTTCCGAGTGCCAACCATTGGGTCTCGCCGTTGTGGTTCATCATGTTGTGTTGTGTACGTTGTCTTCAACATTTCAGCGGTTACGCTGGAGCAATAAACGTCAAAATTTAGCCCATTGCTGTCCATTTCATCAACGTGTGAAATAAATCACTCAAAGTGCTGAAGATCCATTAAATAATACAACAACTCAACAGCAACAAAGGCACCTTAGCTACCAACACCACCACGGAGCAACTCGGCAACACAGCAAGTCCAAGCACTCATGCACCAGAGCAAGTAAAGCTTATGTTGCAATGCCGCACACACATACTCGTGCAATGCAACATGACCAGGCCACGGCGGCAGCAACCAACGAACAAACCTTAACCATTTTAACTAAAACTTACAGCAGCAGCAACGGCAGCTACAAAAGTACCATGTAAAGCCCTGGCATTAGCAATGTTTTGTCTGTTGATACCTTTGGGTGTTGAGTAGCAACACCACAGTACGAGTACCAACCGACAGCAACAACATTGGCAACCTCATCATCGCCATCACAATGATGGCGTTCTGAATATCATCATCTGTAGAAACATGTTGTTTAGTAGCTGTTGTTGTTAGTTGGTGCCTGTCTCCCCACCAGTATCGCAGCAATTGTGTTGGTAGTCGTCGTTGCCGCCGCCGCCGCTACCATAAACTGTGTTTAGGGATGCCGCTTAGTTGGAAGAGAGGGATACGTTTAAGGTGTTGTCGGAGCAACTGTAGCAAATAAGTGCAAAAGTAATCTGCTGCTTGTTGTGGGCAACAAGGGATTGTTTTACTTGGTCACCATCATGCATATTGGAGCGATTATCGGTGTTACTGCACACAGAAAAACTACACCAACACTTTGTTTTAAAGTAATACATTAGATTTATTTAATTAAAAAGTTCGTTCTAAAAGTACTTAACCGACCACTTTTTCATTAGAATGCGCTTCTCTCCATACTAACATCATATGTGACGCTCAAAATAGAAAGGGACCTAAGGTTAAAAACCAGTTTTGTTCAGTAAAGCTATTTTAAAGATTAGGTCCCTTTCTATTTGCGCTTAGAATCGTCGACTTCACTTTCATAAAACGCGCATATCTCTGGGAGGGAACACTTTTGGGGCATGGGATCGGTCTCATTCGATGCTCAGATGTTGTCCACATCAAAAAAAAAAAAAAAAAACGTTGATGAAAAGTTTTGTTCAGGAGAGCCATTTTAAAGATTAGGTCCCTTTGTATTTGCGCTTAGAATCGTCGACTTCACTTTCATAAAACGCGCATATCTCTGGGATGGAACACTTTTGGGGCATGGGATAGGTCTCATTCGATGCTCAGATGTTGTCCACATCAAAAAAAAATGAATATTGATTTTTCTTTTCTTTGCTTTCTCTATGCGCTATCACATATACTTATATAACAACAAACATAGCCAGACCGAAGCATATGCCACGTCCATATGTTTTTTAAATAAGACATAATAAAGTCTAAAACAATTTGCCAATCATTTATTCCAATCTGCTTAAATTGTATAAAGACCGGCTAACTACTATGGCCATTAATGCGATTCCTAAAAGGAGATGTGGCACTGCCCGCTTTTCTACCCGGATTTGTTTTGATCCATGCTAATATCAATTGTTTCGAATTTCCACATATCTCCAGTAATTCATGAGATATGGCTTTTTTACATTCAGAGTTATGTGGACAAGTCACGCCCCCTTGTCCAGTATACCATAATATAGTTTATAATAATTTCCAAGTCAATTTTTTCATTCTGTTGACATATTATGTCATCTTTTCATTACTTTGGCCATAATTACAGGTATTTAAAGGGGGCGTGGCACTGTCCACTTTTCCTCCAGGATGTGTTTTAATCCATTTCAATATATGGATCGATAAACACAGTGGAAGAAAGGTGGGCGTTGCCAAGCCCCCTTTAAAAGATCGCATTTATAGTTTGACCATAAATGCGATCTTTTAAAATTTTAGCAGAATTAAATCAATATGAGCGTTGCTATTTATATTCGGGTTCGGCAATAAAAACACAATAATTTATCATTGAAAATGGTTGTATTGTTTTTCAAAATATTCTTCCTTAAGATCAATACACTTTTGCATGCGCACAAAGCAATTTTCGTAACACTTTTTCCATTCCGATTGAGATGCCTCCGAAACATGTTTTCAGCTGCTTCGGGCGATGAAAAAACGTTGACCACGCATTTTGTTCTTGATGCTATGGAATAAAAAGAAGTCATTGGTTGTTGAATTTGGCTCGTCAAGAAGACCCATAGTGTCAATTCCTGTTTTGTTTCGGGTTCATATGCATACATAGATCCATGATTCGTCACCTGTGACAATGTTATACACTGTCTTCGAGCTGCCAAAGTTATACTTTTTCAACATCTCTTTGCACCAATCCGATGGTTTCTGGCAAAGTGACTGAAGTTGGACGACCTTTAGAAATTCATGCTGGAGCGAACGGCGTCCGTGACTGTACTCTTGGTATCAGTGATTATTAATGGTTTTTGTTGAAACAAGTTGATTTAAACATTCTTGTCTAATCGTACCACGCCGAAAATCGTAAAATATCATCGCACGAAAATGTTCACGGATAATTCCATTTTTTGACTGAGGTGAATTTTTTAACACACTGTAAACAAAATAATTCGCCCTCAAAACAAACGTTCTGAGTAAAGTTATGCTAAAAAATGTCAAAGTTTCCAATGGAAGTTCCAGTTAGCATCTGGATACACTAGTACTGTCAGGACCCGAAAAATAAATAGCAAGCCTTGTAACCTGTCAACTACGAAAAAGTTGATCAAGGGGGCGTGGCACCGAACACTCAACCCAGAACTTGAAATATCTCATTAAAAATTAGAAATATGACTATGGATTTGGAACATATAATGTTGGCATGTATTAATACACATTCTGAAAAAAGTGGGCTGTGCCACATTCCCTTTAAAAAAATCGCATTTTTGGCCAAAGTAATGAACTGCTAGTAGAAATTTAACAGATAATTATATTGTCATAGATTATGTTGTATTAATATTGGACAAAACGGAGTGGATCCGCCCATACAACCCTGAACTTTGAAAGGCTAAATTTCGTAAACTAATATCGATATGACGAATAATGTTGATATACGTATATGATGTTGCTAGGAGAAAAACACACCATGATAGAAAAGAGACTAGTGCAACGCCCCCATGACCAAAAGTTCATATTGAATAGTAATCCATGATGTACGGTATATATGCTTCGGCACGTCTGAACTTAATTTGCCCACTTAGTTCAGTTTATGATTGATGATATTTCCAGAGCTTGATACCTTGCGATTGGAAAAATGTTTCCCCTTGATCTATCTGGTCCATTTTAATACCAACCGTTTCAGACCATCAACACATGTTTGTGCAAAACTCCAGCCACCTAGCTTCAATAAGGCGACCTGTAGTTTGGTTTCCGCAGACATACGGACAATATGGACCATCTTAAAGCTTTAAAACGATTCAGAATGTATATACTTATACTTTACTTTATGATGGAAGGTATAAAAACCCCAAAAATACTATACTTAAGTAGTATAATATAAGTAAGATGTTGACTCAGTTATATGAGGAAAAAGTTTTTACCATTTTCCGCTGACACACAAACGGACGTAGATAGATCATCTAGGATTTTTACGACGATTCAGAATAAATACTACTAATATTTTGAGGTGTTGCAAACGGAATAACAAAGTAAATATACCCTAATCCTAAATATTATGTAGGGTCTACTGAAATTTGTTCCTGAGTTTTTGAGACCCTAAAAGATAACTTTAACGCTTTGCCGGAATTATTCCATTTTCAACCCTAAGCGGTCTACAATACATAAATTAGCTAGTTTTGAAGTGTCTGGCTCTTATCGTTTGGACTGAATCGTTCTTTCAACATACCGACGAGCAGACGGGCATGGCTAGATCGACTTAGAATTGTACGCCTACCAATAACAGATGGGGTCACAGCTAAGTATTTTAAGACGCTCCAAAAGGAATGCGCACTTATATAATATACTTTATCCTCTGGCGGAAAGTATAAAGTGTATTAAAACTTAAAGTCGGACAGGGTGAGCTATACGATACCCTACACTTTATATAGAAGACTCGTCGCTTTCGTGTGGGATTTAAAAAAACCTGTTTAATGTACTTCTATAAAAAAAAACTAGACCACTGTTCCCTTCCACCACATCATGCAATATGCTCAATCTAGGCAAAGAGGAATTTAATATGTGGCTTGCAGAGCTGCATGGCATTAAATCAAGGGTCTATTGTATGGTGGCTAAATAAAATATTGACCAAATTCACCAGAGTTGGTTTCTGTCTATGTGTCATGTGCAATATAAGCAAAATCAAACGAAATGGGTGGCTTTTAAAGCGCCAGGACCTGAAATCGCTAGGACTATTGCCAGGCTTAGATTTTGGTCGTTTAATACGTAATACGTACCTCAATCCCACCTACAATGCAGAGTATGATCAAGATCTGGTTTCATTTGTCGCTTCTAAAGCGGCAGGTTTTCAAATCCCGGGGGTTCACGGAAAATGTTTTTGATCGCTCATTACGATATTCAAGCATTAAATTTGGACACTAGCGGGTTAAATTTGTTGCTTCTAATGCTGCCAGGCCTAAACACAGAAGCAATCTTTGCATTTGGGGTAAAGGAAACCACGACGGAAACTCACAACAATATCGATTTTAATAGGAATAATTAAAGAAATTGCGTATAACAACTCTGTCTAGTTATCAGCCAACACGACGATATCCGTTGATTCTGCAGCCATCCTCGTCTGTAATCAGCCGAGGGTCCCACATGAATGATGTCGTGATCCATCAATAAGGGGAATGGCTTTTCCTTTAAACGAATCGAAAATATGATTAAAAAGTAATATATTTTTTTTAATATTTTTGAATTTAGAAAAATAAATATTTGGAGACCTTACACTTTTTGGGCCTTAGCTAACATGAAGACAGATGATACCAAGAAAAGAGAAAATAACCGCTGTAACTGTCAGTGTCTATGAGGTCTCAGAAGTGGCTATTCGGTGCCGATCGCCTAAAAGTAAGCCAGGCTGATATGTCGATTGGCCTACTTTCGTATAGTAGGCCGCCGTGGTGTGATAGAAGTGTGCTCGCCTAGGTTTCCAGTAAATCCAGGTTCAAATCCGGGTAAGAACATCTAACAATTTTCAACGGCGGGTGCCACCTCGTTTATAACAGTGACTTAAAAAGTAAGAGATTTATTTCTATGAAATATGAAAGCTTTTCTATAAAATGCAATAGCTGTTCGGAACCTGCGTTAAACAGTAGGTTCTGGCCAGTGAGTATAAAAATTATATCAGACATAGCTCACTGATTTGAGAGATGTTCCTAGATGTGATGTTGTAGGAATAAAGTTAAAGTACTTCCGTAAAAGATTGTGTTTTCATATAAATTACAGCCGACGGCAATAGACAATGCCTTGAACTCGCTAAATAGGTACTCCAAATGTTGGCTAAAGTTTCGAACTCAGACTAAAATAAACCTCTTTAGGACTTAACCAATTTTGTTTCAGCGGCTAAGCCTTAAAGTAAAATTGACATATTGCCCATTATCCTAGAAGCCACAAAGATTTTCCGTAAGGTGCAGTTTATGATATAGAGCAACAGCGGGCCTTTCGTTCTTTCGGAATGACAAATGATACTCATTCCCCTCTTCGATTGAGTGATGTTATGCGACTTTCTGAGCTAGAGCTTGGCATTATCACGATATCCGCGGGGTGGATCCAATAATTTCCTTGTTTGAGAATGAAATAAAAAAAAATTAAAGCCATTAAAATAATTTATTTTATATTTTAATTATATGGAACAGTAAGGGAATTTTTAAATTTCATGGTTTTCAATAGGGTATCTTGCAAATGTCGACTTTCGCTATTCATACGTTTTTTGTGAACTCTTACAAGCATGTCGACTGGTATTCTGCTAATTTCAGCATCTATATGTGACGCGCAAAATTGAAGGGGACCTAAGGGTAAAAACCAGTTTTGTTCAGGAGAGCCATTTTAAAGATTTAAATACGTATATCTTTGGTGTACCATCACTTTTATAAAACGCGCATATCTCTGGAAGGAAACACTTTTGGGGCATGGGATCGGTTAAAATTGATTTTTTTGTACCCTTAGGTTTCTTTCTCTATGCGCTGTCACATATGCTGGAATCCCGTCTGGAAATGTCAGTAGAAAGTTATTGCTTCCGAGGAGATTGCAGTGCTGCTGCTTTAACTCTCTCGATGTTTTGTGGTGTTGTTTTCCTTCTCTCAGGTCCCCTTCGTACACATGACACATTACCAGCTGTTCTCAATGATGTTAACCAAGTTACAGTTGATTGCCGTCCAGGAACACGTCCGCGTGGGGGAAATGCGAATCGTACACGAAGAGCACTCTGTACTGTAATGATCGAGTGTGCATTTGAAAAATACGCTTCAACACAAAATGACCTCTCCTCACGTGTCCAATGCATGATGGCAACTGAAAGGCAGTCGAGTACAAATCTACCGTCAGCCACTATAAGCCACGCATACTTTCCACTCTCTTCGACCAGCAGTGCCGTCACAGCCTGCAGCAGTGCAAAAAAAACAAATTTTCGCGCTTCACTCTTAATATATACCCAAATTGATATGTTTATCATATTGGATATATTTATTGGATCTTCGACCAACAGTGCCGTCACAGCCTGCGGTGCAAAAAAAACAAATTTTCGCGCTTCACCCTTTATATAGATCCAAATTGAAAATTTATCAAATTGGATCTATTTATAACTGGATCTTTTGTAACAACTTATGTCATATTTTTAGTCCTCAATATCCACCCACGGTTTTATGCAGTTTTCTCAGTGTAAATCTTTTTTTTTTTGTGCCACCACTTCACTTCTGCCGAATAAGATCTTAAAGCATTTGCATATCTTTGAGATTAAGTTTCACATGAAAATTTGCGTTCCTTTTGCAAAAAAAAAACACTCATACAGGCCACAACTTTCAACCGGTCTTCCGGATAATGCAGGCAAATACTTAGTCTAGCTAAACGAAAGCATGACACACTATTTTGATATCTCTTCATCGTAATAATGTTGTTTGTCCTTTTCAACCGAACAGAATTCCTGGCAATCAATCTTCATTGAGCTTAATCAGAACGAACTTTACTGCTGAAACATAGTCGAAAAAAAGGACGATTTTTTATGAATCCATACCTCGAGATGACTTAATGGTTAGGCACGCCATGGATTATAATAGCGATCATATGTTATAAGTTCACACATTATCGAGCTATTTGGACTTACAAAACCTAATTCTATTTTGAATATAAATTAACGATTCTTTATCCAAAAGTTAAATTTCCTGTACAAAATTTTAGAAAAAAAAACTTTAATTGTTCAGAACAAATAATGTGCTTTTTGGTCGGGTCTGTATTTTTAAATTTATTTTAACATTGGCTACATTCCTCCGACCTCAATCACCCGCCAGCATTCCTTTCACTTATTTGTTCGTTCTCATGCTCAATCACTATGACTCCAAATTAAGGAGTCAATGTGTTCTTATTTCTTCTGTCTGGTCTTATCGTAAAATTCATATGAATTTTTCATTTTGCGTATTTGAAACCAGAAGAGTTTGACGATGAGTACGAGGTTGTTGGCGGAGGAGGTGTAGGAAGATGAATCAAGTGCGTCTGTTGCTGCTGCTGCTGCTACAAGTACAACTACTGACAATTATGATGATTATGATTTATACGTTATGGGGTCAATTAAGATTTATGTGTGATGAGCAACAGAGTTTTATTACTTAAAAGTTTCTGGATATTGCAAATTTGTATTTGTTTTCGCTTGTTACTCAAATTAAATGGAAATACTTTGTGGTACGAGTTGGTTCTTTCTTTTTGGGTAGTAAATAAGAAAGTTTGTTTTTGATTATCTTTAATTGGAGGAAGAAAATAAAAGATTTATAGAACCTATAAAAAAAACGAAGTTAATCATACTAGTGCAGTAGTTGTGTATAAGAACCGAATACATTACAGCATTTAAAGCTCTAAGATACTTATATATTATCACGAATCATACCTATATAAACTGAAGATACTAAAGTGAACACACAGTAAAAAAATTAGTTGGAAATCGGTTTGGAACTACAACGATTCTGTTGCTAAAGAGGAATATCGGTTAAAATCACCAAGTGGTTATAATCATAATGGACATTCGATTCGACATACAACAAGATGATATATACGAGGGTAGCTATACATATTTCTGGCCTTGTAATGAAAATGCAAATATTTATCATCAAAAATGGTTTTATTGTTTTTCAAATTATTCTCCAGCTTGATTTATACACATTTGCATGTGCCCAAACCAATTGTCGAACCGCTTTTTCCACTCCGATTGAGACACCTCCAAAACATGGTTTTTGAACGCTTCAACAGCATCTTCTGGCGACGAAAATCGTTGACCACGCATTTTTTTCTTGATGTGCGAGATTGAAAATAAGGCATTGGGTGTCAAGTCAGGGCTGTACGGCGGATGCCATATCAATTCGACGTTTTGGCCGATCAACAAGGCGCTGGTTTGAGCCGATGTGTGAGAGCTCGCATTGTCATGGTGCACAATGATTCGTCTTCTCTTCTTCGTTTTTCGAATTTCTTCGAAGACTTCAGGCAAACAAATTGTGCTGTACTACTCAAAATTGACCGTCCTACGTTGCTCATGCGGATCAGTCGGCACATGCCCAGTTTTGCGGAAGAAACAGGCGACTATTTGCTTCGAAGTGCTTCTTCCACGAAGAACTCTCGTTGGATTTGGTTTGTCTTCGAAGACCCACACGGTCGATTGCGGTTTTGTTTCGGGCTCATACGCATACATCCATGATTCGTCTCCTGTGATCGATCATATTATAAACGACTTTTAAAGCCCCGCGATCGTATTTTTTCAAAATTTCGACAAGAGCCTTTTTGTCAAATTGTTCGGGATCCAACGAGAACAAACCTTCTTTACGGCTAGGTGTTCATGCAATACCGAATGTATGGAAGAAATGCCCAAGGATGCCTCTATCTCACGGTATGTCACATGACGATCTTGCATTCTCAGTTCACGCATGGCATCAATGTTCTCTGGCATAACGGCCGTTTTTGGACGACCTTCGTCTTTAAGCGAGCGTCGGAACCGATTGAATTCATTAAACCAGTTTTTCAAATTGCTATATGATGGTGCTTCATCGCTCTACAAAGATTTAAGTTCATCGATGAACTCTTGTGGTAATAATCCACGTCGAAAGTTGTGAAAAATGATCGCACGAAAATGTTCACTAGTTAATTCCTTTTTTTTTTGTGCCAAATTGATTTTTTCCAGTCACTTTAAACAACACAAAGGAAGGTCGTACGTCAAAACGTTCTGAGGATGTTTATGCTAATAATGTCAAACTTTCCAATGGGAACACGCAGAGAAAAGATATGGTTACTATATGGTCACGGCAACAATAGTATGTTCTCTGCAGTAAAAGTATGGTCGTCGCAACCATAGTATTGTTTTTTGAATTTCATTTTGACAATAGTATGATTGCGGCAATATTAATATTGTTGAAATGTAACAAAAGTATTGTTGCTAAATTTAAAAATGAAAATATGGTTGTAGCAACAATATAAATATGGTTGGTGGGACAAAAGTATTGTTTTCATGGGTTTTATGTTAACAATAACATGATTACGACAATCATACAGTATGGTTGCGACTATGAACATAACAAAAAAGGTTTTATAGAGCATGCATGTATGTGTGTATGTGCGTATGTTTTTTTTTTGATATACAAAAAAACACAAATACACACGATACAGTGAATGGTTGCTGTCCATTAAAAAAACAACAACAATCGGAAGGTAGTTCGAGGGATTTTTATTGTGTTTACTTTGTTCGGTGAAATACTCTAATACCGACTGGTTCTCGTTTAGTTAAAATCTGCCCGCACTTAAGTAAATAGACATTGATCATGGTTTTATCACATTCGTTACTTGGTGTCTACGGATAGTGAAGTCGCATTCACCCCTGCTGGCAACTAAAAGTATTTTTGACCGTTGGAATATATTTTTGTTTTGTTTGTTGAATGAAATGTTTAATAAAAACATGGCATCAAATCTGACTATGAACTAATAGTAATGCAATTTAAAATAACATTCTTAATAAAAATCTCTATTTTTGAATAACAACAATAACCAATCCTAATAAATAATTTAAGGGATCATAGTATGGTTGAGTCATACTATGGTTGTGGGGATCATAGTATGGTTGTATGAGAAACAAACTATGGTTGTGAGGATCATACTATGGTTGTATGAGAAACATACTATGGTTGTGAGGATCATAATATGGTTGTGAAGATAATAGTATGGTTGAGTGTGAATCATACTATTGTTGTGAGGATCATAGTATGGTTGTGGAGATCATAGTATGGTTGAGTGTGAATCATACTATGGTTGTGGGGATCATAGTATGGTTATGTGTGAATCATACTATTGTTGTCAGGATCATAATATTGTTGTGTCACAACCATATACCCAACAATAGTATGATCCTCTTCGAATATTGTCACCCCAACCATACTTTTTTTCTGCGTGAATGTCAGATGGCGCACTAAGTGTTGCCTGGTGCCATTTGATTATTAATGACTTAAAGCCTATTTACCAAATTTTTTTCCAGTGAAAATAATCTATCATCTGTTTCACTTTCTCCTCGTCTTGACCCTGAATTAAATTACTTCAATTAAGTGAGCAACAGCTTTTTGTCTCAGACTAAAATTTCAATTCTCTTCATTGAACATGTGGTGAGCGGCATGCGAATTTTTAGATCCAAAAATTCTACTCTGAAGTTTCGGATACTTGGTATGTTGCACCGATTCTATAGTACCAATAACTGAAAATTACAGACCACCAACTAACATTCGCTGCCACAACAGATTCCGTTGTAGCAACGAATCCGTTATCTATGTGTGCGTATACATCTGAATGTCCTGAATTTAAGTCACCTTCGGGCACACAAAAATATCTAAAGTAGACTAGTACATTTTAAGTCGACTTAGGTGGGTATCATTTCTATAAGTTAATATAATCCTTTCCTGAAAGAATACGAGTACAACGCTAACTTCACATATTAACTATTTGGGTTGTACATAGACGAAATGTGCCGAATTGAAAGAAACTTTTGTGTATTTCTTCAGTAGACTTATATATCCATTGTTTGTCGACAACTCGTGGTTTTACTGGTGGAAACTTACTAAACATATCCATAATGCGAAAGGTTATTAAATCAGGCACCATTGTTGCCTAAAACTTTGAACGGTCCTCAGATGCATTTACCAATAAACAGGAACATAGGGTCACTTAAAGTTTATACAATTTGGAAAGTATTCAAAATAAGATTTGCTCAAAATACGAGTTCGAACGCTTGTACGTAACGTGGTCCCAAGAAAAGGACATATTATTAAGTCGTTCCACTTGCAACACCACGAAATATTGGTCGGAGACCCTATTTTTGGGAATGACATACAAAAATTACGAACCTTAGAAAAAATTATTTTATTTTTTAATTGTATTGAAAAGTAAGGGAATTGATAAATTGCATGGTTTTAAATAGTGTATCTGTCAAATGTCGACCTTTACTACCCACACACTGCTGCATACGTTTTCTGAAGTTTTCATGAACTTTAACAAGCATGTCGACTGGTATTTTGCCAATTTCAGCCTCAATATTATTAATTAGGTCTTCCAAGCTATTGGGACGGTTGATATACACCTTAGACTTTAGGTAATCCCAAACCGCATGGAGCTAAGTCAGGTTAACGTTCCGAGCAGTTCACATCACCCCTCAGAGATAAGCCGCCCAGGAAACATTTGCCCCAAACAATTTATGGTTACCCTCGCTGTGTGTGCAGTGACACTATCCTGTTGGAATCAAGTATGCTCCAATTGCATTGCCTCTAGAACCGGCTATCCTGTATCATAGTCAAGTGGCACCATCCTGTTGGAACCATATATCCTCTAATTGCATTGCCTCAAGAGTCAGTTGAAAACATCCTGAATCATAGTCAAGTACCGTTCGTAGTTCACAGTTACGGCAAAACGGTTATCCTGGAAAAAGTAAGAGCCAATGATGCCTACTCGTGATATGGCGCAGCACACAGTGACGCGGTCCGAATGCAAAGGTCTCTGGTGAAGTTCCCTGGGGTTTGATTCACTCCATCCAGTACCGCATATTTTGTTTATTTACTCGTACACACCCACTGTGGTGAAAATGTGCCTATCAGAAAAGAACACAATTGAGTCACGGGGTATATAAGTAGTTGCAAGAGTATCTTCACAAGAGGTCCGCCGTTTCAACTAGTCCCGTGCTGATAATTGTTGGACCACGTACATTGTATACCGGTGAAAATTCAGTTCATCTTGAAGATTCCGGTGGAGAGAACGTCTGGAAATTCCAAAAGCATGTGATTGTTTCGGAGCAGGGCGTTTCGGAGATTGCATTACTGCTGCTCTAACTCTATCGATATTTTGTGGTGTTGTAATCCTTCTCTCAGGTCCCCTTCGTAAACATGACACATTCCCTGCTGTTCTCAATGAAGTTACCCAATTTACAATTGATTGTCGTCCAGGAACTCGTCCGCGTGGGGGAACAGCGAATCGCAAACGAAAAGCACGCTACACTGCAGTGATCGAGTGCGCATTTGAAAAATACGCTTCAACACAAAATGACCTCCCCTCACGTGTCAAATGCATGATGGCAACTGAGAGGCAGACGAATGCAAATCTCCCGTCAGCCACTATAAGCCACGCACACTCTCCACTCTCTTTAATCAACACAGGCTGTGTTGCAGGCTGCAGTGCAAAAAAATATTTTCCTGGTTCCACTCTATATAAACTTCAGCCCAGCCGAACTTACACGTTTAATCCTGCATGTACAGTTCTGACAAAATTTCGCCTTAAATTTTGTGAACAAACAATATTATCTCCGGTAAAGTTGGACTGTAGCGCTCCATGTTTTCTTCTAGGTGCTATGCAAAGGTCTCTCCTGATTTTAGGTCCTACTATTACTTATATACAAACTTCATTTAATTTCTTATTTTTTAATTTTAGTATAGTCATGTAAAAGATCTATAATATAGTCTGGTTAAACCAAGTCTGATATGGACCATGTGAGTATGGGTCTATGTTTTCATATAGCCTCCATACTAAGGTCCTTCCTACTAAATTTAAATATCGGATGGTATTTATTGTGCAATCTAAAGGCATTTTATTGTACAACGCATGTTGTGCTTTTTGCATTTGTGGTTTTTAACGAAGACCTATGCGAAACGGAATTGGTGGAAATGATATTACGCGTTGATGATTGCTCTACACACAGTTCGAAGACTATACCCAAAGGGTAATTCTTATTAATAAAAATGAGTCTCCCGTATAAGTCATTTGATTTGTGGCCGAAGTAATCGTTGCCAAAGACTGCTGAAGAAAAACTTTGGCTTTAGAAACAGCTGTACAGTCAGTCTGCCTGGCAACCGTAACAAATACATTTCACCAATTTCTTTTGTTTACATTGATTCTAAAAAAGAAACAACATAAAGGTCTCGAACCAGAATAAAAAACTGTCATAATAATGATAAAAGACCGAATAAATAACAAAAAAGAAAAAAGGTATTCTTTCAAATTAAAAAAATTCAAAAAATTAAATCAAAGTGGAATATTTGTGGTTCTTTCGAAAGGACATTTTATGCCATTTATTTTTTGAATATAATTTCCTTTACATGTTGGCCGCAACTACACTTCAGGG
This sequence comes from Hydrotaea diabolus, assembly GCA_963513945.1. NCBI lineage: Eukaryota > Metazoa > Arthropoda > Insecta > Diptera > Muscidae > Hydrotaea > Hydrotaea diabolus. The sequence goes on from OY740720.1 coordinate 120,772,026, forward strand.
TGTCCGTTCTGGGGGTCCAATTCTGGATGACTTGTTCGAGCATTTCGACCGCGTAATGTTGGCTTCCAAAACCTGAATCGTAGCTGGTTTGTCAGCATAGAATTTGGACTTTGCATAGTCCAAAAGAAAAAAGTCTATAGCTGTGATATTACATGATCTAGGCGGCCAACTCACCGGTCCAAAACGTGAAATTGGCTGCGCTTCGTAATGAACTCCTAATAGATTCATTGCTTGAGCAGCTGTATGGCAAGTGAAGCCGTTCTCTTAAATCCAAATATCGTCAAGATTACGGGCTTCAATTTCAGGAAGCAAAAAGTCCGATATCAAGCCGAGACAGCTCCCTTCACTTTTACGTTCTGATCATCATCATTTTTGAAAAAATATTGACCGATATACCAGCCCATAAACCGCACCAGACCGTGGTTTTCTTTGGGTATAATGGCACCTCTTGAACGTCTTAGGGTTGCTCTTCAGCCAAAATGCGGCTCATTTCCATTATACAGTTGCACAATTTTGAGACGTTGTTTCGGTGTAAGTCTTTCCATGATGAAATGGCAAACAAAACTGAAATGAAAAAAATTAAGTTAAACACAACTCACGCGAAATCTGTAAAAAAAGTCTACTGAAAAAATCCTTAAGATGGATCACCCTATACTTTAGATGATACGAGTATTACAAGTCGTCGCCTATAATCTAGAACCTAGTTCTACAAAAATAGCCGTGAGATACAACAATTATTCACATAAATATATCACAATCTATGGCAGCCTCAAACCCGAGAGGTCAAGTGAATTTTTATTCTTTTGAAATTTATGGCCAGCCGCAGTGAGTTGTTTGCTCTCAATAATCCGCAAAGACACATGGCCACAGCACTTTAACAAAAAAAAAACAAACCAAGCCATTTCAAAATTTCAAATCTCAGAAATTTTTAATTCCATTTAGATACAGTCTATAAAGAACAACGCATTTTACATCTGCATACAGACAATGGGTGCCCTGCACTTCATCCGTCCGTCCTTCCTACAGTCCGTCTGTTCGTTCGCATTGCGCAAATAATCAATTTTCTGTAATTTCTGTTTGCATACTCGTATCACTGAAAGCTTGTGTAATTTTTCTTCTTTTCCAGCCAGTCCATTTGGCCGTTTGTCTGTTTTTTCTTTATCTCTTTAATTACTTTTTGTTGTTGGTGGTTGATGGTGTGGCGTCCGGGGATTCACCGGGAATATCGCCTTCCAATAATTTTCCTTATCCCATTCAAATATTTCTCTTTTAACTCTTTGTTATAATGTTAAGATTTCAATCTTTGATTTTCCACAGGTTTCATCTTCGTTTTTTTCTTCTGTTTTTGTTGGTTTTTGTGGCCAAAACATTCTAATATTATCTTTGAACATAAACATTCATTACTTTTCTGAAGATATGCACACATCCACAGATAAACGTTGGTTGGTAACCTGGACTTCTTCTTCGGCGGCAGTCTTACAGATAGACAGACAGACAAACATTCGCATGAACACTGGTTCGGGAGTATGGCTGGCATGGAGCAAATGCAGTGACTTTGGAGCGCTGTGCAGTTGCGTGGTAATATTTAAGAATTTTACATGGTTTAATGGTGAAGAAAATATAAAATTACATATAAAATCTAATCAGATGATTTAAATTTTTCTATGCCCTACATGAAAGTTGTTTGGCAACGTTAGTTGTGGGAATTGAGATGAAACAATTTAGGCGAATATCACGTTCAGGAGACAAATTATGTGAGTTCTAAACCGCACTAAAACAGGATTATTTGAATGACAGGTACCATGAACAGCGTTGAAAGAAATCCAATTATTTGCTACCAGGCTAACCATAACTCTAGTTTAAGCACTGTGCAAGACCGTGAAAATAACATTGATATTAAATGATAACCCAACTAAAAAGCTCAATAACTTCGTAAATAAAAAATTGTAAATATGGCAAAAAGGTTTTAAGGAATTTTCTTAATATATTTTATTGTGATAGAAGGATCTATTTATTTTTTTTTTATGTGGACAACATCTGAGCATCGAATGAGACCGATCCCATGCCCCAAAACTGTTCCCTCCCAGAGATATGCACGTTTTATGAAAGTGATGGTACACCAAAGATACAGGTATTTAAATCTTTAAAATGGCTCTCCTGAACAAAACCGGTTTTTACCCGTAGGTCCCTTTCTATTTTGCGCTTCACATATACTTATACGTCAAACGTTCGCCATAGTTTTGGAGGCACACCTCTCTCTGATGGTCTTTATTTTCAATGACTCTGAGACATAATAAAGGTTCGCTGTCGTATATGTGCCGAATTATCCTCTCATTTACCTCTTGAGGTGTTCTGGGCTTGTTCAAAAAGGGTTTTGTTTCGTTCACTGTGTGGCAAGTGGCACCTTTCTGTTGAAACCAAGTATTGCCCTAGTCCATATCCTCAACTTGTAGCCACAAGAAGTCCGTTATCATCTCGCGATAACGAAAACCATTCACAGTAACTGCTTGTCCCAGCTCATTTTCGAATAAGAACGACCTGGGCGAGCATTAGAGCGCCCATAAAACAAAATGTGTTATTTTTCCGCTCCCTACTCATTTTCTACTATATTGGGCATCAAAAGTAATATCCTTGCCAAAATGTTTTTAATCGGATGGAAACCTGCCAGTCCGTCACGCTTTTAGCCCTAAAAATGGAGTAAAACTAGTTGCAAGCTTTGATGAGCTATAACTCGTAAGCCAGACGACTTTCGGAAAATACATCTTAAGCATTTGTGATGCAAATATACAGGCACACATTTTTCTCTTACATAATTTTGGACCTAACTATGACCCTTCATGGTGTTTTCAGAGGCCAAACTTCAAATTTGAGTCAACATTTTTTTTAAACGTAAATTAGCAATTTTATTTATATAAGTAAACGCCGAGCATGTACTTATACAGTTGTTTTTCACATTTTCTACGTACTCGGTTTGCAGAAATTTGCGCAAATTCTCCCGATTGTGGACACAATTGGTGGATTATGCTGACCAAAAAAAAAATTACGAAGTGCACGAAATGAATTTTGGTTTGAACGTCCATTTTCGTAAAAGGCTTCAACAATCTAAACGCGCAACTCAATTTTGCATCTCTCCATGGCTGAATTTTTTAAACACTGAAACGAAGAAATGTAAAATTAATTTGGTCAAAAAACTTGTTATTAAGGTGTGGCATTATGGTTTGACCAACTTTTACTTGATGTTGCCTCTGTTTTTCCTATGATCACGAGTACTTTCGTTTAAAAGACTCTGTACTCATCCGGCAGTCTGAATGATCCCCTTATGTCTGTCTCGTTGATGTTTACCCCAGCTCTTATGTCCGTCTTTATTTTAGAACCAAACGTGAAGATCACTACACCTTCGCTCCGGTTCTTCATATTTGTCCACAAGTCCCTCCCTGTCTTTAGGTATCTCTAAGGAGGACACCTTGTGAAATGTAGTCCTCTTCAAAGGCTCCAGAGTCTGTTCCTGACAAGAAAATTCTGTTGTATGGTTTTTTTGCATCGGTTTGAGCAACTGACTTACTTCGTCCGCCTCCATAACATCTTGGTGGTCCTAGTTGCTCAATAAATGAATTATTAGCAGTTCGGTCTTCTTGCAGTTTTGAAAAATTTTTATTTAGTTTATTCTTCACTTAGTAACACAAGGTTAGGTCTTTCCTTTCTGCGCATTCCATGGTAGTTATCGTCTCTCTGCTGGAGCATTGGTTTTCATTCGACGGCCAAGTCCAAGCCTGCGTAGTTGTAGTATTTTGATGCGCTTATCTTCGTTACAGCTCACGGGTGGGACTGTTGTTTTTCTCTCGAACACACTTTCCTACGCTTTTGATAGCACCTATGCTTATTTATACGTCATATAAATGCACAGATAGAATCAGCCTATTGTACACGCAGAGAAAATATATGGTTACTACAAGGTCACTGCAACTAAAGTGTGCTCGTCGCAACCAAAAGATTGTTGTTGAGTTTCATTTTGACAATAGTGTGATTGCGGCAATGTTAATATGGTTGAAATATAACAATACTATTACTGCCAAGTTTGGAAATGAAAATATGGTTGCAGCAACAATATATATATGGTTGAAGGCAAACGTAATGTTTTTTTTAATTTTTTTAACAATAATATGATTACGGCAATCATACTTTATGATTGTAATTTTTCTTAATTTTAATTTCTGTTTTAGAACAATGTCATGTTACGAATTATATTATAATTATAATTATATAATAGTACTTTCTATATGTTAATTATAATTTTTCAAACAAACTGCTTTGGATTTGGTTAACTAAAACATTTTAAATATAGAAAGCTCTTACAGTTTTTTAAACGGATTATTTCTACTGTTTAATAAATCAATTATGTTATTTTGAATTAAAAGTATTTTTTAATAATTTACTTACAACAAAGAAATCCGTATTGTTTGCATTATGACCAAATCCAAATAATTCGTTTTGGGTATCATATTATGGTTGTAGGGATCATAACATAGTAGCGTGTGAAGCATACTATGATTGTGAGGGCCATACTATGGTTGTATTGGAAACATACTTTGGTTGTGAGGTTCGAAATATGTTTGTGGGGATCAAAGTATGGTTGTGTGTGAATTATACTATGGCTGTAGGGATCACTGTATGCGTTTGAGTGAATCATACTATTATTGTTAGGATCATAATATGGTTGTGGGGATCATAGTATGGTTGTATGTGAATTATACTATTGTTGTGAGCATCATGATATTGTTGTGCCACAACCAGTATGACTCTCTTCGAATTTTGATATCCCAACCAAACTTTTTTTCTTCGTGTACTATTCAATTTTCATCTATACTTGTATAGAGCGACTTTTGTTTATAAGTTACGAGTACTTAACGAGCCCAAAAAACCTACTATTTGCCTACACGACCCTTCATTTTACTTCAGTGCTGACGTCGTGTTTTGGTTTATACTCAAGGTATAGAAATTCTTTTACTGTATTGTCGTTGCAACTGCCGACCTAAACGAGCTCACCTTTATTTGTTGTCGGCGACTCCCTTGCAGTTACAGCCATAATTTTGGTGCTGTCCTCATTTGGCACCAGGCCCAATATACTTTAGGCGGCTTTAAATAAATTATTGTAAAAACTTCATTTACATATCATTCGGTCCTCCCGACAATGTCTAAGTCGCCTGCATAAGCAAGAAGGATGTGGCACTTCGAAATAATTGAGCCCGTTTTATCAACCTTTGCATTTCCAAGTTATTCTTTGCTGTAGTGAATGGTTCGGAGAAGTCACTTTAAATTTTAACCGAAATTGGGTGTCGCTCAGTGTCATTCTATAGGGTAGAGCGCGGAAATTTTCTTTTTTACACTGCAGGCTGTGGCCAGAATGTTTTAGTTGCCATCATGAATTGGACACGTGAGGAGAGGTCATTTTGTGTTGAAACGTGTTTTTCAAAACCACACTCGATCAGTGCAGCTGTTTCCCCACGCGGACTTGTTCCTGGACGGCAATCAATTGTAAATTGCATTGAGAACAGCAGGAAATGTGTCATGTGTATGAAGGGGACCTGAGAAAAGGATTACAGGATGTTGTAGGACTTAAGAAGCTTGTTGCAGATTTACGAGGGCTTCTATATATATTTCTGGATTAATAATGAAAATCGAATATTTATCATCAAAAATGGTTTAAATGTTTTTCAAAGTATTCTCTAGCATGATTTATACACTTTTGCATGCGCTCAACCCAATTGTCGAAGCCCTTTTTCCACTCCGACCGAGACACCTCCAAAACATGGTTTTTGAGTGCTTCAACAGCATCTTCTGTCGACGAAAATCGTTTTCTTGATGTGCCGGAATAAAAATAAGTCATTGAGTGCCAAGTCAGGGCTGTATGGCGAATGACCCATCAATTCGACGCTTTGACCGTAGGAATAGGCGCTGGTTTGAGCCGATATGTGACAGCTCGCATTGTCATGGTGCACAATGATTCGTCTTCACTTGTTCGTTTTTCCAATTATTCCGAAGACTTCAGGTAAACAAATTGTGGTGTACCACTCAGAATTGACCGTCCTATGTGGCTCATGCGGAACAGTCGCCACATGACCAGTTTCGCCGCAGAAACAGGCAACCATTTGCTTAAAAGTGCTTCTTCCACGTACAACTTTCGTTTGATTTGGCTCGTCTTCGAAGACCCACACTTTCGATTGCTGTTTTGTTTCAGACTCATACGCATAGATCTATGTTTCGTCATCTGTGACGATCTTATAAACGTCTTTTGAAGCACTGCGATAGTACTCGTATTTTTTCAAAATTTCGTTTGCACCAAGCGACACGAGCCTTTGTCAAATTGTGCGGGATCTAACGAGAACAAACCTTTTTACGGCCAGATGTTCATGCAATATCGAATGTATGCCGGTGGAAGAAATGCCCAAGGATGCCTCAATCTCACGGTATGTCACATGACGATCTTTCATTATCAGTTCACGCACGGCATTAATGTTCTCTGGCACAACGACCGTTTTTGAACGACCTTCACGAAAAATTGATTAACACAGTTTTTCACAGTGCTATAGGATGATGCTTTATCTGAAAATGTTCACGAGTTATTTCCTTTTTTTGCCAAATTTATTTTTTCCAGTCACTGTAAACAACATAAATGATGGTCGTGCGTCAAAACGTTATGAGTACGTTTATGCTAAAAAATGTCAAACTCTCCAATAGAAATGACAAATGGCGCCAGGCAACACTTAGTGCTGCCTAGGCCAGAAATATAAATAGTAACCCTAGTAGTCTATGAAGAGTGTGGTATGTAACTATTTGTTGTTCGTGGAACTTTTTTATTATTTGGTACGCCGTTAATATTTGAGTCCGAAAATTTAGAACGATTTTGCCGAACTGGTTCATACTATGTTATAAACTGTGCCGAAATTTTGTATGGTTTAACCGTTTACACTGTAGAGGTACAATAAGGGAAGTGCCTTTGAATGTCGGTATATAAAAGGTAAGCCTGTGTTCCGTTGGCTTTAGTAATTACTATTTCGTTTATTTTCATGCTTATTTATAAGCGACAATACTGTAATTTAAAATCCTTCATATCCACTAATCAATAAAGCAAAAAGATTAATTACTTCAGACAAAATTTACAAAACACCGAATACCCATTACTTGTAAGCCCTTAATCTGCATTATTCGTATCCACCTTTCACGGAATATCCCAGGTGCTGGTGTAGGGCATATTTACTACATGGCCACCTGTAAAATTCCCGCCTCTTCGTGGTAACCCCTTCGCGAGAACATGCTGTGGCGTGGAAACCACTTGTTACGAAAAGTGTAGAACCTACAATAACAATCTCAAAGAAAACAGAAAAAAACACTAAACTGAGATGAGAATATTATCAGTAAAATAAAAGAAAAAAATGGAAGAAGAGGCAGCAGAAGGCGCAAGAAAAAATATTTTAATTAACGCAATATTTGCACAAAATAAACAACATTACAAGGCCAAGGCGCTAGATAAGACACAACAGTCCAACACCACAGCACATCACAAGAAACGGGCAGTGCAGGTCGACACTTGGCTGGCTACTTTAAACCAGGCTAGTAACTGCCACCACAACAGCAGCGTCAGCGGCAAATCGACAAACTGTTGTAAGCACGCAACAGGCCAAAAAACTGGGAAGACGGCACAAAAAGTGTTTTACTCGGTGGTAACACCATAACGGACCCCAAAAGAATTTGTTCATTATCAGCTGACCGCAGCAGGGGAAAACAGGAGCCCAGGAGTGCAGCCGGTATTCGATACGAGGGTGGTGTGCTAAATTTAAATCAATCATTAGCTATGATGAAAAAAATACCACATTGTATAAAAATGTGTAATAGGTAAGAGGGCACAGTTATTTTAAAATTATCATTGTCAATTTTACGGACAATATGAAAAACCAGCTGCTTGAATTGTTGTAATTTTAAAAGCGTTCGTTGTTCACGTTCTAAGACTATTGTACTGAGATATCTTTCCCTAGACACTGATTTTCGTTTCACTCTAAGTGGGATACACAAAGAAAGCATGGACTACAGAGGTACGAGTATTTTCTCAAAAAAGTCAGCTGTCATAATACATATGTGACGCGCAAAATAGAAAGGGACCTGAGGGTAAAAACCAGTTTTGTTCAGCAGCGCCATTTTAAAGATTTAAATGCGTGTATCTTTGGTGTACCATCACATTCATAAAACGGGCATATCTCTGGGAGGGAACACTTTTGGGCATGGGATCGGTCTCATTCGATGCTCAGATGTTGTCCAAATCAAAAAAAAAAATGTGAAAATTGATTTTTTTTACCCTTAGGCCCCTTTCTCTATGCGCTGTCACATATAGTAATCTGGAACCGAAAACTACTATTTAAATCTAAAATTTTTAATGGAGTTAGCAATTCCACTCCTGCTCAATAAACTGGAGAAATTTTTGAGGTTAAAAAAATTAAAACTGCGTCTACAAGAGGTAACAAGTTCTTACCCGGGTTTGTATTTACTGCCACTGTGGCGGAAACAAATGTAGATATCTACTAAGTATTACTATTTTAGACCTAAAGAATGACCCTTGTTTCGGTCAAATTTCTCAAAAGCGACCAACGAGGGGCTTAATTGGACTATATCAATCTATTTTTCGAATAGCTCCAACAAAAATATCACTTCCGAGTTACTTTGCTTGCAATAAAAGTCAGGGTCGCAAATATAAATTAATTCCAACAAACATTGTTAAGACTACGGCAAAGACAAACTATATTAATCTAGCAACAGGATTTCGAATCTTCTCAAATTTAGCACAAAGATATCTCCGTATGTAAGTCTCTGCCCTCTAGAAGCCAAACAACAAATCCTATCTTGTTAGAATTTAGCATGGTCCGTTTTATGCTGAACCACATATAAATATAGTATAAGTATATATGACATGAAAGGCCACAATTAAAACTCCGATCTAGCTCAACGACCTATAACGAACACTGGTAATATTCAAAAATAACCGTTAATGTTCAGAGAAAGCCCTACGAAAAATATACCTCTCGCTCTAGAAGTGTCATACTAAGACGGTCTTAGCTCAAAGTTCGTACAGAAAGTCTTCGTTGTAGCAAAGAAATGTGTAGGGCTTCTTCATTTGTCTATTAATCGGCTTTTTTGTTTTAGGAAAAAGCTAGTCAAATTGACCTGTATCTCCTGTTATGATATGCTCGACTACAGCTGTATCCCTGAAATAGGGTTTACCTGAATATTTTCGTTAGTTTGTACTGGAAATACTGTATTTCCCAAATTCCTGCATACCGATAAACCCAAGAAAATATGACATAAACTTTCCAAATTTTTCCTAAAATTGTTTTTTTTTGAACCGGAGGGTTACGAGTAAAATCTTAATAGATACCAGCGCTCCACTGGCATGTACTCGTCCGATTTGCCCTGTTAGCTGGACTGGTTAGCATCGATGCGTTCGTCGTGTCATCTAATCTTGATACAAGGTTTCGAATACGTTGGATGTGGTTGGGTGTAATTTGAGGCTTCTAGAGCTCCAAATCGTGAGGGACCTTTGTGTGAGATATATTGGAATGCATTGACAGACATGGCCTAATTACTGCACAGATGTGTATTGGGTACTGGTAACGATTTATGCGAAATTTGGTAGGAATTTGTGTTAGGTCTATACTAGAGTATATATCTTTGACCTTCAGTTTCACCACAGCTAATTATTTGCCGTTCACCATGCAAAATTTAGGGGTATTCGTGGGTAATTTATTGCTTCAAGAACTCCAAAACTCAATGCGGGGGGACCATTGAGCGGAAGTTATTCAAAAACATGGACCGATATGGTCACGTTTCACCAGAGATAGGTATTGGTCACCCCTAATTCTCTGTGTGGAATTTGGTCGTAATCGGTTGCAATATGTGGCTGTATGTTCTGAAAATCGGCTAAACCTCGGTATGATATCAAAGAATGGACCGATGCGGATCAAATTCAGTAGGGTTTGCGTTTTGAGGGTTCAAGTTGTGATATCTACTAGTAATTTTAAAACGGCTTTAAACACGTAAACGAAAAGAAAGGATGACACGCCCATTTGAGTACCTCTAGTGCAAATGCACTATTCCTCCATCTTTTGGCATTACCCTAACAATTTTTATATTATTCACAGGATTCTGCAAAAATTAGGAAATCGATTATAAATAAGATAGATGATGAAAAATATTTACCTCAGCCACGCATTTCTTGTTCTTCCCACACAATCGATACTATCCGATTACTTTTTTCCGAATACATACATTTCGTTCGAATAATGTTTTCTACAATATATTTATGCCGTCTTTGTAAGCTCGTAAGAAAATAATGAGTGCCATGCCGCATTCTAGCACCTTCACGCAAATGAACTTTTCCAAAATTTCAATAAAATCGGTACGCTTCAGGCAACGGAGAACGGAACGATGGAAAATTTAAAATTCATATATGGGTGAGGGTTTACCTGTTCCTGCTATTTAAAGTATGTGTTTTGCGATTTTGGTACAATATTGGAGTGGTAGACATATAACTCCGTCTTATGTGATATTGTGGAGTGGACCAAGCGCTGATCCCCATGGAACTCTGACTGTGACGTGAAAGTGCGCTTCGCCTTCGTCATTGTTATAGAGCAGCATTCGGTTCAAAAGGTAGCTCGAGATTAGATCTGGACTGTATCCTAGGGCGTCCATTCCAGCTTGTGTGTTTTTAATTTTACCTCAATCGACCATGTTAATTGCGTTCTTTTAAACTAATGTAACTATTGTATTATAGCCTACTATATGTGACAGCGCATAGAGAAAGGGACCTAAGGGTAAAATAAATCTATTTTCACTTTTTTTTGATGTTGTCCACATCGAATGAGACCGATCCCATGCACCAAAAGTGTTCCCTCCCAGAGATATGCGCGTTTTATGAAAGTGATGGTACACCAAAGATACACGTATTTAAATCTTTAAAATGGCTCTCCTGCACAAAACTGGTTTTTACCCTTAGGTCCCTTTCTATTTTGCGCGTCACATATAGGGTCAATTGCCATATAGTCTACAGATTTTGCCGTTTTAAATGCATTTCATTTAAAAGACCGGCACGAAATTTTTTATCTGTCTAGCATAGTCGTAACATATTCCATATCCCCATGAATGTCTAGTTTAGTGTTCCCGCCTCATCATACCTTACCCCGCAACAAAACTATGCGCACAAAAAAGGGAGTTTGTGTAATACAAGTGAACAGAAATTGTTTTTTGAGCTTTTGCGCTAAAAGATAGACATGCAGATATCATTATGGCAGCTAAGGGATGCAATCGCGCATATCCGAAGCTACTATTTCAACAACGACGATGAGGACGTCAATGGTGGTGGTGGTGGCGTCGGCTGCTTCGATGATGATGACGACGATGACGACTAGTGCAACGGCTACTATGGCTACTACCGATGGAACATACCACCGCCGTCACTAACTTTGTATGTGCGTGCGTACGTGTGTATGTCTGTTGTATATATAAAGTTATGTTATTGCATTGTTGCATATCAGTTTAGGCAATCAGCAGCATACATCTACTTAAGGCAACAACAAACACCAGCACCAGCTACAACAACAGACATACCAGCAACCTATTTCACGCAAACTCCAATGGCTAAGCGCTAAAAGCCTTAGCCAGCCAGCCCGCCAGTTCAGCGAAACACGCTTTGGCTAACCAGGTTCCAGGTTGGGGTTCAGAGATGCGTGGTGTTTCTAGGTTATTTAACATTAACACCAACTATGGGGCGGCTGCTGTTCCTGCTGCTCTGCTCTGACGGCAGGTATGGGTGATGTTGTTAGCAGTAGTCCAACATCGATGGTCAGGCCAACCAAACAACCGAGAGTTGCAAGTGAGCCAGTCAGCTTGGCGAATTTGTACGCGAGTACCAACACTCGGGCCTTCTTAAGATGCGATACAATCACTTTTCTTCCACTTTGTTCCGATGCGTTTTAAGTAATGCATATATTCTGCTGCTGCTGCAGCTATGGAAGTTTTTGTTGTTGCGCTTTTGAGTTTGCGTTAAGGTTTGAATTCCAGGTTTTATTTCATCGCTGCTGTTCTTGTTGCGGCGTTGCCGTTGTGCGACTGAAGACGTTATCGCATTTCAGAGCATCGATTTATCAAAGTTAACATAGACTTTTAGCTTTAGCAGGCAGATAGCTGCCAGGCATGCAACACAGCACACGCACACACACCAACAAACGAACGGAGAATTTATATTCGCAGGGTATTCTCTATGGGGCTTAAAGTGTACTACGGGTATTGGATTAAAATTGCGTAAAGTTGGTAAAAATGTTTAAATACGGGAATTGGACGGAGAAAGAACGCTACAAGCAAAAGATGAAAACGGTGCATGGTGTACAAAAGAGAAACCGGCGTGTCTGGCTTCTTGGAATAAAAGTTTGGATGGACTCTGGTACGCTATGCGTTGTATTTTCCTCAAATTCCCAATTCCATACAATGGACTTAGGACATAAGTCAATTTGCAATTGCTTAAAATATTAAATAGTTAGAATATTTATTATGGTTTATACAATAGGGTGGGCCGATTTGTAAGGAAAAAATTTGTCGAAATTGTGTCATCGATTTTTCTATAGTTTTTGGCATGAGGAAAACAAGTTCCACTATGGCATATCAAAAAAATAATTTTTTTACTTTTTCTCAACTTTAGTTTTTAAGGATTTTTTAGTAGCCTTTCAAAATTTATCATAGCAACCGGCTAGATTAACTATTGCAAAACATCCTTCTTTGAAGCGAAGGTTAACTGTAAGTTCGATATCAAATTTTATCAAGGACAAGTGATGATCATAACGATATTTTCGGTATACGAGTCTACGTTTTTTATTTTTTTAAGTATTGTGGGGTTTACATGCAATGCATTGCGTTGGTCAAAGGGGGGAAAGTGGAAGTAATGTTTATTGACATTCGTCTTGAATTTCTGGATGTCGTAATTGGTGGAAAATTTATTTTCCGGAAGTCGATTCAACATACGGACAGTACTGGCGAAAAACGATTTCGATATGTAGTGTATAGTGCGGTCAACCGGACAATCGATAACAAAAGAGTGTGAATTTCTGGAAAGTCGTGTATCCCCGCCGAACATCCTCACGCCAGGAATAAGACCACGAATGTCTGAAGATCACACACCATGGAAGTAGAAATAGAACAGCGACACACAATCCACGTTCCGACGATGTTCAAGGGAAACAATAGAGTTGGATACCCTATACTATACCCTACCACGGTCTGACCCAAAAGATCTTCAATTAAAATAAGAAATAAAGAGGGAAAAAGGACAGAGCCTTGCGGCAGACCTGCGTTTAATGGATGAGAAACCATTTACAACGACTCGAATAGTGCGGTCTCTGGGAAAGCTCGATATAAAACGAGCAAATTAATGTATTACCTAAATGAGCTTTGATAAGAGTGCACTGTGCCAGACTCTATTAAACGCCTTGGAGATATCCAGAGCCACGACCTTACTCTCACCAAACAGTAGAAATATGGAACGAAGATGCGGTCAACAAATGTAAATCTCCTCTAAAAAGTGGTTATTCGACTGGTCAGAAAGGAAGCGCTAAAGGGAAGGACGAAAACAGGATCGATGCGAAGAACGGAACTTATAATTGCAACATTTTTTAGATAACAGCGAAGCAGACTCTGATGTCACATTAAACGTTTCAATGCGGCGGCATTGTTCCTTAAAGTAGACGATGAAATTATTTGTAAATATTAAAAATCTTGGATTTCGTTACCCTATCGAGGGATTTAGAGGGAAAGATTGCTTAGTACAATCATTTAAGTAAACTTTGATTTGTCCAGATTTACTAGGGTTGATAATATATAATTCTTCTTTACTTAAGTTGAGCAAGAATGTAGACAGTAGAGCTCAGTATCTGGAGCATCAGCGCCTCAAATCAGAAGTGACCTTTTCATGAAGGCTAGAGGAAAAAATGAACGGATGTAGCCCAATTTCATTAGAGTAAAATTATTTTCTCCCGCGATATTCAAATTGAAAATTATATTTTTGGAAAGGGACCTAATCTTTAAAATGGCTCTCCTGAACAAAACTGGTTTTTAACCATAGGTCTCTTTCTATTTTGCGTGTCACATATGTAATATGTGGCTTCTAGCGATGCTGGTTCTAAAATCGGAAAATATGTCTATACTATAGCATAATATGGACCAGACTTCGGCCAAAATGACAACAGTTACAGCACCATTCGTCGTACGGTGCGGTCGTATAGGGAGAGAGTGGCTTCAGTAGCCGTGTGGTTTATGTGTTCCATAAAATCGACTCGCCATGAATCCGTAACTCAAACTCTCCTTTTTTCGCCGTGACAGCCATTATAAGCGAGGTCCAACTAAAGCGCAAGATGTAAATTGTAATTAGAACAAAAAAGTGTATTATGTTAATATTTATTCATATAATAGTAGGATCTATGGCAATTATGTGTAAAACAAAAAATATCGGCCAAATGCCGATGGTTCATATTTTCAATGACTCTGAGATAAAATGTAGGTTCAATGTCGTTAACGTGCCGAATCACCTCTTCCTTTTTCTCTCGAATTGTTCTTGGTTTATTGACCCACACTTTTTGCTTTATATAAACTCAAAGAAAAAAAGTCCAACGGTGTAAAATTACATGATCGTGGCGGCCAAATAACTGCGCCATGACGTGAGATAGCACGACCATTGAATTTCTTGCGAAAAAGAGCCATTGTTTCATTGACTGTGTGGCAAGCAGCACCATTGCGTTGGAACCACATTTCAGCCAGGTCCACATCCTCAATTTCTGGCCACAAGAAATTCGATATCTCCTAGCGATAGCGAACATTATTCACGGTAACTGCTTGGCCGACCTCATTTTCGTAGAAGTACGGCCCGATGACGACGCCAGCCCATAAACCACACCAAACAGTCACTCTTTGTGGATGCATCGGCATTTCAACAATCACTCGTGGAATCCCATTTGCCCAAGTGCGTCAATTGTGCTTGTTAACAAATCTACTGAGGTAGAAAGAAGTGTGTTTCATCGCTAAAGATGATTTTCTTTGTAAAGTCACGAAATGTATTTTGATTTGAACGCCCATTTTCGTAAAAGGCTTCAACAATCTAAACGCTTAGCTCAATTGTGTGTATCTCTATGGTTAAATTTGCAAACACTGAAACCAAGAAATGTCAAGTTAGGTCGGGCAAAAACCTTGACGTTCATTGTGCATTATTGTTCGACCACCCTTTAAAAAAAAACCTCAGCATTACGAACTAAAGGCCAGGGACCTAAAATAACAGTTTTTTCACAAGTAAATCAAAGTATTGCTGTAATGTAAATGTCACAAAACTGCATGAAGGTGTGAGTCACAATTAACATCGTGCATTATGGTTGGACAACCATTTATATGAGGATGTATATTTTTCTATACGTATCGTTAGCATACGAGTATATCGGGTGATCAATCTAGAGGTATTTTTTTGAAAATAAAAAAGTACAAAAATTCAAATCAAGGGTGGAATCTTTATTGTTCATTTGAAAGGACATGTTGTGGTATTTATTTTTGAATATAATTTTCTTCAAATGTTGGCCGCAACTTCGCCTCAGGGTGTCCATTCTAAGGGTCCAACTTTGGATGACTCTTTCGAGCTCTTCGACCGGTATGGCGTTAATAACTCTCGTAAGGTTAGCTTTCAAAACCTGAATTGTAGCTCGTTTGTCAGCATAGACTTTACGTAGCCCTAAAGAAAAAGGCCTAAAGGTGTGATATCACATGATCTTGGTGGCCAATCGACCGGCTCAAAACGAGAAATTAGCTGCTTTTCGAAATGACCTGACAATAGTTCCATTATTTGAGCAGATGTATGGCAAGTAGCACCGTCCTGTTCAAACCAAATGTTATCAAGATTACGGGCTTCAATTTCAGGTAGCAAAAAGTCCAATATCATAGTGCGTAATGTTCTGGCCATCATCAGTTTTGAAAAATAAAGACCGATGACTTCACCTGCTTATAAACCGCACCAAACCGTGTTTTTCTCTAGGTTTAATGGCACCTCTGGAACCTCTTCTGATTGCTCTACAATCCAAATGCGGCCAGTTTGTTTATTGACGTTGCCGTTAAGCTAGAAATGGGCCTTGTCACTAAATAATATTTTAGTCGAAAATCGTTTTGCACCGAACGCTTATTTTCATAATACAGTTGGACAATTTGGAGACGTTGTTGGCATGTAAGTCATTTCATGATGAAATGGCAAACAATATTGAAAAGAAAAAAAAAGAAAATTTTACACAACTCTCTCTTAATCTGTGGAAAAAATAACTTTAGATGGATCATCATATATAAACTGTTATGGTTAGTTCATACTTACAATAATATGCTAGGAAAGCCGTAATCATATTATTATCATTAACATAAAACCCCAAAATCAATACTTTTGTCTCATCAATCATATTTATATTTTTGCTACAACCATATTTTCATTTTTGAATTTATGCAGTAATACTATTGTTATATTAAATCATGCTAATATCAAAATAAATTTCAAAAAATAATACTCTGGATGCGACGAACATGATTTTATTGCAGAGAACATTTTATTGTTGCAGTGTCAATATAGCAACCATATCTTTTCTCTGAGTGATGTTGGAAAGTATAAAAGATTAATTGCCCACTTGTTGGACCAAAATCCTGCACGAATTCGAACCGGTGGGATTGGCCTTAAGGGGCGCTGGCCGTCGCTTGGTAATGGCTCCTGTATGATAACGCACCATGTTTAAAGCCATCACGGCGAGAATCATGTCAAACACATGAACGCTTTCCAGTAAAAAATAAATTAAAACACTTTCAACACGTTGCTCAAACTTGTAGAACTTCTTGGAACAATGAAAATTACAAAAGTTAAAAAATTGCAATGTTGGATCCCACACAACAAAAACTAGCTTGACTTTCTTGAGGTTTGTAATGTAACCTGATTGGTAAGGAATGTCAGACTGGGACATTAATGAATGAATGTGGGAAGAAATGTCCCACGAACACGCGTCTTTTGTTTAAGTAAAACTGCACTCGAAAGTATGTCATATATCCGATAACATTTCTACAATGCTCACATTTTTCATTCAATGTATCTCCTCGGGATGTTAAATCTATTGTAAAATGTACTTACGCAGCACCGGAAGTGTTTAGAACACATTTTGGCATATTCGCCTTCGCAGCCCTTCCCTTGTGTTCTGCATTATCTTCTTAAGCATAAAAGCTCAAAAAGGCCGCTTGTTCTTCTACCGCTGCTCTCTATGCGGCTTAACGCGACGTAAAGCGAACCAAACCGAAAAAAGCAGAACATGAGGAACGTTAAGTAGTTGTATCTTTTGGATTCTTTTAAAGCGTACGAAAAATACAAATCATTTTTTTGTCTCTGTCCGTTTGTTGGTTGGTTGGTTTGTTTATTTATTTTGATCTACCTAAACCGAAGAGATCTTTTAACACTCCAATCCACTCTACACACGACGTAGCGCAGCGTTGCCATTGTCTTTTGCGGATAAAGTGTAAGAGTTTCTCATGCGATTTTTATCACTTTCGATATCTAAGCGAATGATAAATGAAGGTGTGTTGCTTTTAATACTGATAAGTTTTTGTTTGTTTCCGAGTCTTGCTTCTTTTCAGCTCATTTACTTAAGAAACAAAAAAATCGCAACAAAAACACCAGCACAAATCTTAAGGCAACATTCTATGCAGGAAATCCGCACACACACTACATAAGCGCAAAAAAACTAAAGTTTGAAATTAAAAAGATAAAAAGGAACTGTATTGAAAAACTTGTTCCCGCCGCCGTAAAGTAAATTAAAACAACGCGGAGAAAGACTAACAAAAAAAAATCACGAAAGAAGTATTTCCTTGCTGCGAAAAGGTGTGTTCGAGTGTCGTCGATTCTTGAGAATATCTGCGTTCAGCTCGCTGCCATACATTAAATGTCATAATAACCACTTTCCACTTTGTATTGATAAATTTATACGAGTAGGTATTTTTGCATGTAAGACTACGTGTAATTGGCAAAGTGTTATATCGAGCGCCAAGCAAAAGGCCAAGAAAACCTTTTAAAAAGAAAGTCGGATTGGAGAGTTAGAAAACATTTTGATCAAGATAGTTTTAAACTTCAAAGTTTCAAGTATCCAGAAGGCTCAGAATGCACCTGATTCCAGAGGCAACAGAAAGTACAAATGTACATATATGCCACAATTGTCTAAAATTTGGTCCAAAAAATAAAAAATACCAAAGCATGGATGGCCCAAAATTAGATCCCCTCGCAACCTTATTATGATCGTCACAGTCCCTTCGAAAACGTTATTATGATCGTTATACAAACGTATCGGTAAGTTTCAATAAACATTAAAATCTTATAAACCCTCTCCATAAAATCAATATTGATGATCTTTTCAGATTACAAAACTAGAATTTGTATGGAACTTACTCGTTTGGTTTCAAGTCGCTAAACTAGCGATATATAATTTTAACATGATACACCCAGCTTTATAAAAACTTAAGTTTTTTTTTTGTTAAAAAAAATCAAACAAGAAGAGGTCTTATCGACGAATTCGACTTAAGTACATCTGCACATGATGGGAAAAGTTCAACTACAAATCAAAACATGATACATCCAACATTATAAAAATTAGTATAGGTTTTTTATTATTAAAACAAACTATGAGAAACTTTGTTGCCATGATTTTGTGCAATGTTTCCAGGTTACGATATTCCGAAATATCTAGGTAACTAGAGATGGCATTGATAACAGCCCAGAATCGAGATCGAGTGATATCTAGTATGAGTGTTTATATACTCGTATCGTTAAATATTTGATCGTTAAATATTATAAAGTCAAAATCGTGAAATTTTTTAAAGCCCTAAAAATTTAAATTTTTTCCATATTTTTTTTTTACAAAAAACTTGTCATTCAGCCATAATAATATCCCATAAAGTTTAATTTAATTTAGTTTTTGAGATTCTGTCCTCTTTGATATTTCCAGCACCGAAATCGGTGTTTTCTACTCGGGTCCCGATCGGGTGGACACACGCAGAAAAAAAGTATGGTTGTGATGAAAATATTCGAAGAGGATAATACTATTGTTGGGTAAATGGTTGTGCTTCAACAATAATATGGTCCTCACAACAATAGTATGATTCAAGTACAACCATACTATGATCCTCACTACAATAGTATGATTCACACATAACCATACTATGATCCCCACAACCATACTATGATTTACACTCAACCATACTATGATATTCACAATCATAATATGATCCTCACAAATATAGTTTGTTTTATATTCAACCATAGTATGGTCCTCACAACCATAGTATGATTCACACGCAACCATGTTATGATCCCAACAACCATAGTATGATCACACACAATTAAACTTTGATCCCCAGTACTATTTAATAGAATTTGGTTGAGTTGTCGACGATAGATTTAATCCCCAATATTATTTATTAAAATTGGTTTAAGTTGTCAAAAAATAGATTTAAATTATGAAAATTATTCAAAAATACATTAAATTCAAAATATTAGAAGTGATTTATTTCACATTAAAAAAATAAGTTTAAATACACGTAAGCGTTTTTATTAAAAATATTTCAGATAAACAAGCTTGTTTAAAAAATTTTAAATTTTAAATGAAGAAAAATTTCAATCATACAGTATGATTGCCGTAATCATATCATTGTTAACATAAAACGCAAAACACAATACTTTTGTCGCACTAACCATATTTATATTGTTGCTATAACCATATTTTCATTTTTAAATTTGGCAGCAATTATACTATTGTCAAAAATAAATTCAGTTAACAATGCTATGGTGCGACGAACATACTTTTGTTGTGGAGAACATATTATTGTTGCCGTGACCATGTAGTAACCATGTTTTTTCTCTGCGTGCAAGCTAAAAAATCTCACGTAGCTGATGTTAGGTACACCCCAGAGAACACAGAAGTCGGTATTGGACACACCAGCAGAACAGCCAATTTTGACGATTTATCGTCATTTTGACGATTTATCGTCATTTTGACGATTTATCGTCATTTGGGCGAATTTAAACTAAAGTTTGACCAAACAACAATAGAAAAGATTTCAGTGCAAAAACATTAAATATGCCAACTTTTAAAAAATTTTTAAAGGGAATTATTAATTATGTAAAATAAAGATGAAGTCAAATATGCATTTGCAAAAACGATAACTTTATAGTTTCACGTGTTTTGCATTGATTTATGAAGAAATACATATTAAGGCATATTAAGGTTGACATTCCAGTCAGATCGAGGAAAGGAATAATAGAGAAATATTGTTTTTAGTTTTCTTTTTATATATGTTTTTTTTTATTTAAATAATCATTACGCAGCTGATTGGCCAAAGCGATGTTATTATGTTATTTTGTCTTTGACTCATATTCAAAATAATGCTATAAGTATAGAATTGTGTTCGTACTGTTTACGAAACATTCTTCTTATTATGTTTTTCGTATATAGTTTTCCCTTCATACGTTTCATAAAAAGTTTCTTGTATGAAAAGGAATATTTTCATTGAAGCCTTGTAGTTTTCGTTGAAATTTTATATTATGTATGAAATCGGTTCATAAGAAAAAAATCATCATTTTTAAGAACATAATTTTGTGCATATGCATACGTAAGAGGGTAACTCTCATTTATTTAAATGTGACTACTGTACGAGTTTAAGTTATTTGATTTATGGTCTTGACTGCTTAAAAAAAGACTTAGCAAATACAGTTCATTTTTGTTTTTACGTCAAACCATAATAATTATAAAAGACCAAATAAATATAAACAACAAGAAAACATTTTTAAAAAAAAATATAAACAAATATTCGTATATATAATTTTTATGAACAATTTTTCATGTTTATTCTGAAATATTGTCATGCAAATTACGAAAAGTGCCATGAAAAATATGTAACAATTTCATTTCATATAATTTCATATAAGTTATGAAACTAATTTATAAAACGTATGGAACATATTCTTATAAAAATATGCAAGAAATTCTTAAAAAAAATTCTTACAAATCATGAACTTGTATCTTCAACCCAAATTCGTCATTATTTTTTATTTGTTTTCGTATTTTTTATGAAAAGTTTCCTTGACTGAAAAAATAAGACATATTTCGTAGTTTCGTTTATTTCGTGATTTTCACGAACATAATATTTTCAGTGTACAAAAGAACCAATGTCAATTTGAGAAATAACAGGTACTACGATCGGATAGCTTGCGAGAGTATTAAGTCATAAATAAACTTTTCAAAAATGAAGATTTTTCTTAAACGACGATTTTTTATTGATTTAGTTGGCAGCCCTACACTTTAGGTACTATCTACACAGGAGGAGTATAAGCGATATGATTATCACTTCTTACAAAAACTGTACAAAAACTGTGCACGAATAATCAATTATCGTTACAGCGACAGCATCGTACCACTTTCAAATGACCTTAGGTACAAGCTGAGGCGCTCCAAAAAGGCGGCCACTTAGATCTTTGTGGCCCAAAATTGGCCTTTGTAGTCAAAACAAGTGACCAGTATACAGGATGGCAGATTAATTAATTAACATTAAGAAACTCAAATCACTTTCACTAAACCCAATACGGGTTCATTTTTGAAATTTCTCTGTAATTGGGAATTGGACAGCCGAGCCATAATTGTGATTATTGAACGATTTTGATAAGGACTTAGACATTTGGGCCATTGTTGTAGTTTTTTGAAAAATAGAAGGTTTAAAATTCTGCCATACCGAACTTTGCATGCTTTTAAATTCTTGAAAATGCTTCGGATGGGTGTTGCTTGCTCCTAACACTCTGTGCGAAATGTGGTAGCAATCGAATATAATACTCGTATGTGGCTTATAGAGCTGTAGATTATGAAATCAGGAACAACCTTTGCATGGGGGCTTTGCAAAAATATTATTAGATAATAATTGAGCCATAATTGAGATTATTTTACGATTATGATTAGGACTTAGACACCTAGTCCATTGTAGTAATTTTTTGAAAATCAAAGGTTTAAAATTCGGCCCTGCCGAACTTAGCGTGTTATTTACTTCTTTAAAGTGCTTCGGAAAGGTTGCTCGTAACGCTCTGTGCGAAATGTGGTAGTAATAGAATATACGTATTACTCGTATGTGGCTTATAGAGCTGTAGATTTTGAAATCAGGAAGGACCTTTGTATGGGGGCTTTGCACAAATATGAATATATACTTATATATGGTCCATTTGGACATCAGAGCCATAATTGAGATTATTTTACGATTTTGATTAGAATTTAGACACCAAGTACATTGGTGTAATTTTTTGACAATTGCAAGTTAAAAAATCGGCTCTGCCGAACTTAACTGCTATTTAAGTGCTTCGGATAGGTGTTGCTTGCTCCTAACACACTGTAAGAAATGTTATAAGAATCAGATATAATATGTGGCGAATAGGGCTGTAGATTTTGAAATCAGGAAGGACCTTTGTGTGGGAGCTTTACGAAAATACTAATATACTCGTATAAGGCCCATTTTTATCGGATTTTTTAAATTGTATTTCGGTTTTAATTTGTGGCTTTAAACTAATAAGGACCATTGTGTGGGAGCTTTACGAATATGGACCATATCGTGCACCGATATGGACCAATTTTAATAGGGTGCTATTTCAATACTACTTGGTCCAAACTTATAAAGCATCTACCAAGTTTCATCTGTAGATTACAACGAAAGGTGGACAGACGGAAGGACGGACGAAATGACATAGCTGCATCGAATCAAATAGCGAATCTTAATCGATCGGCATGCTTAACATAGAATCTTTCTCCTTATCTTTAAAAAGTTTCAAACACTAGCACTAAGTGATAATACCCCGTACCTCAGTGTGGTGTAGGGTATAACAATGCTGCGGCATTTCAAAATCAATTCCTTTTTTAAACCTAGCCATACTTTCAATTTCATTAATAAAAACAATCGCAAGTCCCCCCTCCACTTTCAGCTATCACACAACAAAAGTCAATTAACCGCTCATTTTTTCCTTGCCAATGTGGCTGTCCGTAGTTGTTGGAGCGTTTTTAAGCTTTTTTGTTTGTTTTATGCGTCGTGTCACCTGCCATGAATGTAGCGCCTTTAGTGTCTATGTTTTCATATCCAACCATACCAATCTAAGTCGAGTGTGTATTGCAGTACCTGCACACTCGTTGGCCTGTTCCTGTTCGTACACTCGGACTTGTCGAATTCCCCAAAGTATATTTTGGTGTAATTCTCTACACTCCAACAACCATCATTATAATCGTTCCGCTGGTGCCTGTGCTGGTTGTGGCACTTGCAGTTGTTGTGAGTGGCCGTCTTTCAATTACCTTCGCCGCTCAACAATTCCAACACTGTCGCCGTCGTCCGCTGTCCGCCGTCTGTCTTTCTTCATTCGATAGAAACCAAAGTACAAAGAAATGAAAATATTGGAAAGTACCACAGCGACGACGTGTACTTGTATCTCGTGTACTTGCGGGTTAAGTTTAGAGGGAAAAAATCTACAAATCACGTTTTAAGTGTCACTTATAATCCCGTGGAAACATGCTGTATATTCACCCGTTTCTACTCGTATATCGTAGCTTTTTCGTACTTCTCTTTCTTCGTATATCTTAAGCTATTTTTCGACTTTTTTTACGTCGTGTGTTCGATATGCTTTTTGTTCGTCTATAATTGAGGTGACACATGTGGTCACATACGAGTGGTTGGTCGGTTGGTAGGTTGGTGGTGGCTCGGTGTGTGGGTACTACTTACACTGAAAAAATTATGGTCGTTAAATATTAAATAAAATATTTCATTTCATACACACGGAGAATAGATTTGGTGCCACAACCGAATTTTTTGCCAACCAAATGTTTGTGTTAGCACGAACAATCCATGCATTCCATCGCTACAACCAAATGTTATTGCGTAACCACTTTTCAAAAGGGAGAACTAACACTTTCGGTTGAAGAGAGAAAGTATCGGTAATCCTAACAGGTAAAGATGTTTATTACTTCTACATATGTGACGCGCAAAATAGAAAGGGACCTAAGGGTAAAACCAGTTTTGTTCAGGAGAGCCATTTTAAGGATTTAAATAAAAAATATTTTATATTGTCTGTTTTTATAGATTGTTGGTTATAAGTTATCTTTGAATTCGGTTGACGAACCTCGAACAGACTGATGGGTAAATGTTATGTTTGTTAGCAGGATTTGTTTACAGGACCAATTGATGGTTAAATGTTTTGTATTCGGCTATCTGGCCGAAATAAAAACTTTTTTTTACTAAATATTTTATTATTTTAAAATATTTTTCTTTTTTTTTTGAATTATGGTCAGCTTTTTGAAAACTTGGCTTTTAGTTTCGAAACTTATTAAATTTGCAGACACAAGTGACAAGATTTTCTTCATAAAACTGGTAAGTTGGTCAAAAAAC
Source organism: Hydrotaea diabolus (assembly GCA_963513945.1). Lineage (NCBI taxonomy): Eukaryota > Metazoa > Arthropoda > Insecta > Diptera > Muscidae > Hydrotaea > Hydrotaea diabolus. The sequence continues at coordinate 120,796,560 of OY740720.1, forward strand.
TAAATTTTAATTTTGAAGTGTCAAAATCAATTTAAGTTAAGCTGATTATGATATGTTATTAAATTAGGAATTTTAATCCTTCGTATTTATGGCTACTTAAGGGTTAAAGTGGTACAAAGGATTTCAAGATATTGCTTGAAGTCTTGGCTTCAGCTGTGTGTTTTGGCACAGAGGGCTAGAATGGGTAGACAAAATTTATTATATTATTGCCTTGCAATGAGTTAACCTATCAGTAAAATAAATATGTTTTTGGATAGATGTTCTGATAAGTTTTGAAATAAAACCTTTACTGCACCGATCTGAAAATAATTCGTTAAGTTTAAAACAGTATTTATAGTCACACACAGTAAATGTAACTGAATTATCGGTAGAACCCTATTAACCTCCAGAAAAGAATTTTGGGATCTGCGAGGGTTGCTATTTATATTTCGGGTCCGGCAATAAAAACACAATAATTTATCATTGGAAAGGGTTTTATTGTTTTTTAAAATATTCTCCTTTAAGATCAATGCACTTTTGCATGTGCACAATCCAATTTTCGAAGCGCCTTTTCCACTCCGATTAAGACACCTTCAAACCATGATTTTTGAACGCCTCAACAGCTGCTTCGGGCGATGAAAAACTTTGACCACGTTTTTTTCTTAATGCTGGGGAATAAGAAGAATTCATTTGGTGCCAAATCAGGGCTGTAAGGTGGATCGCCCATCAGTGGTCAGTTAGCTCATCGTTTCAGCTGATGTGTGAGAGCTCGCATTGTCGCGATGCAAAATGATCCGTCCTCTCTTATTACTTTTCCTCATTTCTTCGAACACTGTTGGCAAACAGATGGTTGTACACCACTCAGAATTGACTTCTTACGTTCCACTAAAGGCATTGTGGCAACATGGTCAGCTATACCGAGTAACAACGCAATCATTTGCTTCAATGTACTTCTTTCACGAAAATTTTTTTTGGATTTGGCTCGTCTTGAACGACTCATACGGTCGATTTTTGTTTATGGTTCATATGCCTAAAACCCATGATTCGTCACCTGTGACAATTTTATACACTGCCTTTTAGCTACCGCAGTTATACTTTTTCAACATCTCTTTGCACCAATCCATACGAGACTTTTTTTTTAGCATTCGTCAACTTATGTGGGATCCAACGAAAACAATTTTTTTTCACGCCCAAATGAACATGCAATATCTTATTGATGCTTGTCATACTAATGGCCAAGGATGCCTTAATCTGACGGTGTGGCACATGTCGGCCTTGCTTAATCAGTTCACGCACAGCATCGATGGTTTCTGGCAAAGTAACAGAAGTTGGACATCCTTCACGAAATTCATCCTGGAGCGAACGGCGTCCGAGACTGAACGCTTGTTACTAGCGATTAACAGTGGTTTTTGATGGTGCTTCATCGCCAAAAGCCGAAACAAGTTGATTTAAACACTCTTGTCTCGATAACCCACGCAAAAAATCATAATAATCATTGCACGAAAATGTTCACGGGATAATTCCATTATTTGACTAAGCTGAATTTTTCAAAACACTGTAAACAAAACAAATCGCCCTCAAATGACAAAACGTTCTGAGTGAAGTTATGCTAAAAAATGTAAAGTTTCCAATGGATATATTCGGTTACATTAACAAAATGTTGGCAACGCTATTGGTTGCCACAACCACCAGTCATAGCAACTAAATACAGTTTAAGCGTTTGACCGATCAATTAGTTCCGCCCACAATACAATGATCATATTTATCATCTTATGGTATGCCGAACCAAATATCCTTTACGATTACTAACATTTGGTGAATGCAACCGAAATTATTTTTTATGCAACGGCATTTTAGTAGTTTTAACCGATTTCCAACTAAGTTTTACTCTATGTGCATGATTTGGGTGGCCGTAAGTCGGAAAAATGGGTCATCGCAAGAAATTGGATGGGTCGTCGCCAAAAAATTGGTTGGGGTCAATCTATGAAAAAAATTCTTATCATGTCTGAGTTATATCACTAAATTACAGTTAAGCCTGTTTCTATATTCTGAAAAATATTTATGTGTAGTTTCTTTATTTATATGGCTGTATCGTTTGACATCATTAGCCGTCCAACACAACAAACTTAAACTTCTGCTCTTTTTTTGTTTTTATGCATTTTTTGGGGATTTCGAAATGTGTTTTCGTCGTAAACAAAGATTTTGTAGTGACTAGAACCAATAAAATATTAAAGGGTGTATATGTTGATGTTAAAATAACCAATGTTATGGTACAACAGCGTACTTAACAGGGTTTGGTCACTACAAAGAACTTATATGTTGTCACCACCAATTATGAACACTAAAGTAAAATGTACATCACAATTGGTTGGTTGCTATGACCGCCAGTTGTCGAAACCAATATTTAAACTGAATTCCTTTGGTATAACTGTGTTATTGGCTATCGTGATCTGGTTGTAGCAACCGTCTAATGATATCTCGAACGACACTAGCACAAATCCAATGGAATATTGGTAATTGCATCAAAAACTCGTTTTATTCTACCGAATTTTTGTCGAACCGTTTTCCAAGTGACTTTTTCTCTGTGTATAGAAATAACGATAGATGTCTTCCTTTTTCAGCTAAAGAAACCTTTCATAAGAAATATGAAAAAATAAATCATAAATACTGCGAAATCGGTTTGATGATAATAATTCGTAATTTTTTTGAACTTACACAATATTTTCTCATTTTTTAGGAATTTCTTTCAAGAATAAATAATAAAATGTTAAATAAATGTTATAGCCACGAATTTAGCTTTATTACCAAGATAAGGGTTTGCCATTATCTTATAAAAATTATTTCGAGCAAGTGGCTGCCGCGGCTGGGTCGATAAATTCTGGCCGAGAGGCCCAATTTTCGATAACTTTTTGCATCATTTCGTCGTCAATCGTGCTAGGCTTATCTGCGTTGACAAGCGTCTCCACATAACCCCACATAAAATAGTCCAGAGGTGTAAAATCGCACGACCTTGGAGGCCACTCCACAGGCCCACGATTAGAGATAATTATTATATAAGTAAAATGAAATTCTACCATAAAACTTATAAAAAAAATTTATAATTTATTTGAAAAATCTTCTCGAAAAATATTAAAATTTTTACATGAAATACTTTTTTTTATTTTGTTTACATTTAGTTGTGCTTCTATTAATATAATGACTAAAGCGGTTTTTCCTGCTCCGAGGCCTTTGTTGTTTCTTTTCAGAATCAACGTAAACAAAATTGGAGCAATGTATTGACTATGATTACAAGGCAGACTGTACAGCTTTTCTAATACCGCCAAAGGTTTTCCTCAGAATTTTTTTGAAGCGATTACTTCGGCCACAAATTAAATAACTTAATTATAAATAGTAGTTGCACTCAAATCAATGAGAATTATTCTTTTACGTACACATATTCCTCGAATTCTGCGTAGAGGAATCTCCACATCACAATACCATTACCACTACAGGTGCAAAAGCACAAAGTGTGCTTGTATTCATCCATACTGATTTTTACATGCAGTGTATCAAAGTTTCAGCAGTAATATTTTGTGAAAATTATGAAATCTATAGAAAGGTTAGGTGGAAAGGGTAGCTCGCCAGAAAGAAATGGCGGGTTCACTCGGAGGCCTTATGTGTTCATTGTGGGACACTGATAAAAGAGAGTGAACAAGAGAGAGGGGATGGTGAAGAGTTATAGGACGGAATGAGGTGTATATTTATATGAGAGAGGTGTGGCAGTTATCCAGTTTTACTCGTATCCTGCTATTCATTATGATTAATTAACTTGTTTAAGTACTTTGGAACCAGCACGGCCGTTCAACATATTTTAAGAGTGATTTAAGACGTAGATCATCCTCTGTTTCTGCTAGGTCACCAAAGAATCTGCTGCCTAGAAGGGTTAGTCTGTTTTTTTTCAGACCCGCGTCCTGGTGACTTCTACAAAAGTCTCTGCAGGGGATGCTTATACGCGCTGCCATAGTCTTTATTAAACAGTAATCCGTGAGGATTCCTTGGGGGTTGACATCGACTGTTGTCCAAGTGTTAGCAAATATCTTGTTCTTCTCCAGATTATTTTCGGATAGAGAGACCGGGTTATTCTGCAGTTGGGAATTAAATTTGACCTAGTCCCGGTTTCGAAAATCGTCATTTCGTTGATTACAATCATAAGTTCGACGAGCAGTATATGCATGTCTAAAGTTGTTGGTTTGCCCACTACTCCTAAGCCAATTCTACCACATTCGTCTGCTATGTCGTTGCCCGGTAAATCGCTGTGACCCTGTACCCATATCAGCTTAACGTTGTAAACCCAGATACGTATGATTGATTTAATGAATCTTTTCACACATTTTGATTTTACTATCATATACACCAGCGGTGGATGGACTGTATGACAGCGAAATCCTATGACGAAAAAGTTTCTTATAAAGGCATTTCTACAAAATAATCATAGGAACATTTTCGTAAAACATATGAAGAAAAAAAGTATGAAGAAAATTTGTAAGATGACTTCTTACACAAAAAGTAAACTTTTTATAAAATATATGGAGTTTCCTTTATTTACGAAATTTTTAAGTAGTATGTTTTAATAGCCGGTTCTAAAATTCGTAACGACTTCATTACACAATGCACGAAATATACAAAAAACATTGTCAATTATGTGAAGAAAGTATGAAGAACATTATAAGATAAATGTTTCGTATATAGTACGAATATATTTTTTTCAGTGTACGGCGAGCGAGGCTAAAAGGGAATGGGCTGAGTGAGTGCTTCGCTGTGGCCTGTGGAGACTGGAAGTTAAGTGCGCGTGCGTCGGTTGCATTTCTATTTGTAAGAAGAGATTACTATACCATTACATGACGGCTTAACGCTTTACTTTGTCAACTGACCCAAAGAAATAATAAGCAATTATTATTGTCACGGGGTTATGTATTCGAGAGTTCAGAAGTGTAAAGCTATGTAATGTTGAGAAAATGTGCTAAAGAGCCATGTGATCGATAGCAGTAGGAATTTAAAATAACATATCATTATGGAAAACGGACTACTGAACTGCTTAAGTCAACTGTAATGAAAAAGTATAACGTCGAGGACTTTCATTAAAAAAATAAAATCTTTATGCCACAACGTATTAGATGGTAAAGATTTCACTCTTTATTAATGTGTTCTGTTATAGGCACTACTCGTAAGAACAAGGACATTTAAAGGGCATAAGGCCTAAGCTGCGTGTACATCCGTTTTTTCTTAAATGACTAATACAATACGAGACATTTATGATACCCTACACCATACAGTGGAACATGATATTATATCTTTGTGCTAATGTTTGTAACACCTTAAGTGAATAGAAACAAACCCTATATAAAAAGTGATCAATCTAGAGGTATTTTTTCAGTAGGGTTTTACTTTATTTTTCTTTTCAGTACTGTTTGCTATTTCATCGTGAAAACACTTACACCGCGAAAACCACGGTTTGGTGCGGTTTATGGGCTCATGGAATCATCGGTGCATATTTTTCAAAAATAATGATGGCCGGAACGTAACAGTCAATGGTGCTCGCTATCGGGCTATGATATCGGAATTTTTTCTCTCGAAATTGTAGTCAATAATCTTGGCGACATACAGTTGCTCAAACAATGGATCTGTTGAGAAGTCATTTCGAAGAGCAGCTAGTTTCACGTTTTGGTCCTGTGATTCGGCAGCCTAGATCATATGATATCACATCTGTAGACTTTTTCTTTTTATGATACTTAAAGTCCAAAATCTATGTTGACAAACCATTAACGCCACAGCGGTCGAAATGCTCGAACAAGTCATCCAAAATTTAACCCTCCAAAATAAAACCCTCGGCCAACATTTGAAGGAAAATATATTTAAAAAATAAATGGCATCGAATAAACAATAAAGATTGCTCACTTGATTTGAATTTTTGTTTTTTTTTTTTATTTTAAAAAATATTTCTAGATTGATATATAGTATATCAATCGAATCAGAATCTTTTATTTATTAAACGAAGTGCGTCCTTTCTACAATCTATCGCTGTTGTCAACGATTTTATCGCGAATATTTACCGATATCGTTGCAATATAGCACATTGCTAGGGCCGATATCGTCCTATATTATTACAATACAAAGGTTCTTCCCAACTTAAGAGCCTTTATTGATCACATTTCGTACTGAACTTTGAACGCAGATAGATACTCAGGTGAAATTGGAACTTGCAAGAACCTGAATATTTGAAATCCTGCCATTCTAGAGACCACAAACTACGAGTATATCCGAACCTATTAGAATTTGGCGTGGAATGTCACAAGCAATCAATAATTAAATAGCGCGCCCACATGGAGTTCTTAAGGGCCCATTGCGGGACCCTGCTAAAAGGGTTAAAAGGGTAGGGTTAAAAGTTATATGAAGGAGAGAAGTTGTATATATATTTAAAATAGATTTGAAGGTAGATATCCAATTTGTTATCCGTTACGGCTTATCAGCTGGTTCGAGTAATTTGGAATCGACCTGCCTTTCCATCAAATTTTAAGAGGGATTTTAGAAGTACATCCGATGTTTGAGGTCATCAAAGTATTTACTGCCTTGGTAGGCAATCTGCATTCTTGAAGACCAATGTGTGTGCATAGATAAAGCTTCACTCTACACGGAATGCCCAAATAAGCAGGGCCCCACGGGGACTCCTATTAGGTTGATCAGGGTTTTCATAAATAGATGCAAATACTTAAGGAAGCTTGTAAACAATATAAACGGCTATCATTGGTATGCATTTTACATAGCTGGCATAATCGGTTTTCCAGCACTGCCAAAGTGGTAACACTCCAATCGCCTCGCCCTGTATGTCAAAAGGCGTGAACGATACAATTATCAGCAGATTGATCATGTGTCAATGCATCCACGCAAAGACAGTATTCGGTGCAGTGTCTATTCTGGTTTCCAATCGGAACATAAGTCCTGACTAACAAACAAAAAAAGTCCTGAAGAACATACATATTTGCATTAATGTTTAGCTCGTTTGTTTATTTCGGTATGTTGCATTAATACATTGAGACCCTGTAGATGACATTTAAATTTAAATAGAAGACATGTTTTTACAGAATGGACATTGATTTTCATGGCTACAAACTGCTTTTATCTATATATCAGGTCCATGACGAACATCATTAAAAAGCTTCGCAGCAATTGTTGATAAGAAAACTGAACTCTTTAGGACCAGGTTCTCACCAAACGTAAGAGAACTACTGTTGTAAATCTTACTTTTCAATTTTTTTTCAAACAATTGCAAACGAATTTGCAATTCACCTTTACCACCTCTACAGAGTCTCCATATTCAGAGCAATCAATATTTTTTTCTTTTACAACATGTGTTGAGAAAAGATTTTAGTTGGCGTTGTCAACTGTATTGTTTCATATTTTTTTTATAAACGAAAATTACAATTTTATTTTACAGATATCCTATTATATGTCAGATGACCTATACAGGTAATAGTAGTACTTTGGAAAAACATTTTAATCTAATAACGACCATTTTTACCTACATTTATACAATTTCTTTAACATAAGGACCAAAAAAGAAAGACACGCTTAAATTAAAGATACCGAATTTTCGGGCAAAATTTTTATAGAATTTAAAACTATTCAAAATTCCTGATAAAGAGTAATTTTTTATTTATCTTGCAAAAAGGACGAGAAGAAGACACTGCAGAGATAGGACATTAAAATATTCTAAGAAAATAATTTGCCTACGAATTCAATTCTCATTACGAAAATTCTGTAAAATGAAAGAATATGTACTATTTTTTAACTTATTGCATGCGGTATTGCATTTTAAAATAACAACGTTCCTGTCACATAAAAAATAACGTTGACTTATCAAGACCTTTTGGGAATTTACTATACTTTCCTTCATTTCTCAAAGAAATTATCCACCCCCTAGAGAGAGTCCAAATGTGTGTTATCGCACCGTACATCATCGAAAAAATTAATAAAATTTCAACCACCGTAAACGGAGTTATCTTGGGCAACTGCCAGCGTTTCCTGGCGTTCAAGAAAATTAACCCATTGTGCGGATTGCTAAGGTCACAGGTCTGTGACAAAAAAGCCAAAAATGTACGGTTGCCTCAAACACGCAGAGAGAGAATATGGTTACTTTATGGTCACGACAATAATAATATGTTCTTCGCAATAGAAGTATGTTCGTCGAAACCATAGTAATGTTTTATGAGTTTAATTTTAACAATAGTATTATTGCCGCAATATAAATATTGTTGAAATGTAACAATAGTTAAATTGCCACATTAAAAAATGACAATACGATTGTAGGAACAATATAAATATGGTTGGTGCGACAAAAGTATTTTTTTTGGGGATGTATGCTTACAATAATATGATTACGGCAATTATACTGTATGATTGTAACTTTTCATCATTTGAATATGCTTTTTAGAACAATGTTATTTTTACGGATCTAATGATATAATAATCCCTTTTTTTTATGAAAATTAAAATTTTTCAAACGAATTGCTTTGGCTATGTTTAACTGAAATATTTTCAATAAAAACTCTTACGTTTTTTAAACTTATTTTTTCTACTGTTAAATAAATCACTCCTATTATTTTGTATTTAATGTATTTTTAAATAATTTTCATAACTCAAATCTATTGTTGACAACCCAATTATAATAAATAATTTCGGGGATCGTAGTAAAATTTTGTGTGTGGTTTTAGGGATCAAAACATGGTTGCGTGTGAATACTATGATTGTGAGTATCATACTATGTTTGTATGTGGCACATACTATGGTTGTGAGAATCATAATAAGGTTGTGGAGATCATAGTATGGTTTAGAGTAAATCATACGATGGTTGGGGAAATCATAGTATGGTTATGTGTGAATCATACTATTATTGTGAGAATCATAGTATGGTTGTGAGGATCATAGTATGGCTGTATTGTTGTGAGGATCATAATATTGTTGTACCACAACCATATATGTACTTAAGAATAGTATGATGCTCTTCGAATATTGTCATCCCAACCGCCTTATTTTGGGATCATTAAGTAGATCGTAAAAGTGGCTTATCCTTACAACTTTAATTGAAGAATTCGACAGGTAAGTTAACTCTCATAGTGCATCTATTGGTTACCAAACCGTAGCTCGTTTCTGTAAATAAATCGGTATGTTACCGATTTATGTGACGTCACACCGACAAGATTGAAAGTTACCGATTTCGTAATAACTGCTGTTTCTGTACGTTGAAATCGGTAAAAAATGTGATCAGTGGTGGAAAGAAACACAAATCGGAAAGAAACGGTAGGAATTGAAACAGATGACAAGCAGCGTTTTGCTTGCATTTGTTTTTATGTACAAATATTTTGTATTCAAATATATTTTAATACAAACTTATATATTTAAAGACATAACTTCGCACTATTTTGCGGACAATTGGTGATGTACATTGCAAGTAAACAAACATTTACACTCGGTAATTTTTCATTACCATAACGATTTCGTTGATACCGGTTTATAAATTGTCGTAAATTTAACACACTGTCATCTTAAATGTTTATATTTTGCTACCTAGTTTCAAACACAATTAAACCGGCAACAACACTACAGCAATCGGCAGAGTTCTCACTTGAAGTCAGTTGAGTCGATTTTCTTACAGAAACACTTCTTTAAGCGATTCCTATTGAAGTAGAATCGGAACAATGGCATATTACCGATTTGGAAAGAGTGAATGGAATAAGAATCGGCAATATTCTTTACAGAAACAGAGAAGGTGATAATGACGTCAGAGTGACGTCAAATCGGTAATTTCAATTGGTAACTGCGTTCGGTACGAGTTACAGAAACGAGCTACTGATGTGATTATAAAGCAGCATGCGAATGTGGGAACCCCCCGTAATTTTATTTATCAGGTTTTCAACACTAATGATACATCTACATATGAATTAACTACCTGCTGATAATACAGCACTTTAACGTTTTGCCGTGCTGGTAACCAACCAAATTTGTTGTATACCGCCATACCTTTTCACCTCTGTCCAGTAGCTAAATTAGCTTTCTACCATTTGCTCATTATAATTGAAGGAGGAAAGTAACACTTAAGCAAACAAGTATCCACCAAATCTTATCACATCCACATACTCGTAACCGTCTTAAGCTTTTAATGTCTTCCATTCGAATCGATTGATAACAAAACTTTATATCCCAAACAGTATCTCCTCAAAAAAACAAAAACACAAAATACCTTTAAAGCAACGAAACGATAACTACTGAAATTCCAATTTCAAAATCAATTTAATGTTTATTGTTAAATTAATTCAATTAAAAATACTTTTGTGTCAGTCCGAATGTCTGACTCCACGTTAAGCAAAAAAAAGAAGGTGCTCAAACTCAGACCGACGAAAGTACGTAACGTGTATTAAAAAAAATGTTCGCGTGCTTAAACGCTGCAAAAAAAAAGAATGTGTGAGTGCTGTTAGTAATGAATTGAATGCTGCCGGGCTGGCTCTTAAACAAACTTGGGAATTATTAATTAGTAGTAATTGTTGGCAATGAATATGGTGTGAAAGATCTGCAATGAGATCGAGAAACTGGCAATACGGATCACAGAATCCCTGATTAAGTTAAACAACAGTACATTTTTGTGTGCATGCATTCCAGTTTATCGCAATGGTCATTCCATTTAAGCCGAGTTTTCGTGCCTACCACCCATCCCTACAGTTCTGGCAGACTCTTGATTCTGCCTAACATTCCAAATCAATTAAGAAATTACCTCCCGAAAATACTATACGAGTAAAAACATTAGTCGCATGTTTGTTTATAATGGCCAATCGCGCCTGCTCTTAGTTGGACCGTTCCTACCGAAATTAATGCAACAGCAGTGATCTGAAATATGGAGGGCTCTTTTAATGCAGCATGTGGTGCTTCATGTGCTTCCACAGCTCGATGGCGACTGCCTTCAGGAGAGCAGCACACACACACATACGCCAAGGCGGAGTAATTACGCATTCAGAATTGCGCTTCATTGAATAATGTGAATAAATTAATTAAATTACATTTAAGAGGCTCATCGCACACAAACGGCGAACGCAAAGCGCCATACAAACGAACCGGGCTTCAAAGCTCTGCAAAAAGTAAATGCACAAAGTATGTTTTCAAGATTTACGGTGAAGGTTCGTGAAATACGGATTTGCTAAAAGAAACTACAACAGGAGAGGACATTTTGTAAAATAGTATTTGTTAGTGGTAGATAAAAATGTCTACCAAATATAGAATCTCATATAAGACTAGATTCCAAAACATACTAAAATGGAGACCAGAAAATTTACTAACATGCTAATGTTGACTTCACCACTCCTGCTTGATCCGGGCCTGCTCAATAGATAAGTCTAGGGCTTGCCTTTTCCGGTTTCCAATAGCAGTAGTTCTCGCAATCTCCCCAACTTGGTTAATTCGCCAGAGTCTTGATCTTCCCTGACTATCACCTTTCTGAGGAGAGCGTTTGTTTCCACTCGGCCAGCACCAACGCTCTCTTTTGTTGCAGTTACTCCATTCATTTCGAGATAAAGCGCACCGAGTTCCTTCGCAGGTAGGTTGTGAATTTTCATTACGAAATTACCAATATAATTTAACTCAGTTTTCATAGCATAGTCCATATAAGAGCATGGGTAGTATCAGTGTATTCTTAATTGTAATCTTCATCTATTTAGATATGGATCTGCTTTTAAGCTGTTTACCGAGCCCAAAATAACAGGTATTTAGCAAACACTATCTGCACGCAGAAAAAAACTATGATTAAGGTGACAATATTTGAAGAGGATTATACTATTGTTGGGTATATGGTTGTGACACAGCAGTATTATGATCCTCACAACAATAGTATGATTCACACACAACTATATTCAATCATATTATGAGTCGCACTAAACCATACTATTATCTCCAAAACCATATTATGAGCCTCACAACCATACTATCTGTCAAATACAACCATAGTATGATCCCTACAACCATAATATAATTCCACTCAACCATAATATGATCCCCAAATTAATTTTTTAGGATAAGGTTATGTTGTGTTTCAACATAAGAGAATTTTATTAAGCATTTTTTTAAAATTAGTTCATTGTCAGATTTGAAACATTGTTTCTATTGAACATTTTGTTTAAGAAACAAAAATATATTCAAAAGGAGGTCAAAAAGACTTTTAGTTGCAAGCTGTGGTGACTGCATGGGTGAATGCTTCTTTACCACCCGTAGACCCCAAGTGATGAATGTGAGTAACCCATGATCAATGGCTATATATAAGTAATTAAGTGCAGGCAGATTTTAAATAAACGCGAACCAGTCGGCAGTAGAGTATTCCACCAAACAAAGTAAACACAATAAAAATCCCTTACACTGGTTTCCGATTGTTGTTGTTCTTTATAACGGACAACATTATTTTTGGAATACCAAAAAAAAACATACATACATACATAGTCTTTAAGACCTGTTATGCTTTGTTCATAGTCTTAACCATGCGGTGTGGTTGCAGTAATCATATTACTTTTAACGTAAATCTTTAGCCAACATATTTTTGTAGCACCAACAATGTTTATATGTTTGTTACAACCTCGTTTTTTTCTAAATTTAGAATAATACTATTGTTACATTTCAACAATATTCATATTGCCGCAATCATACTGTTGTCAAAATTAAATGTAGAAAACAATACTATGGTTGCGACGAACATGCTTTTATTGTAGAGAACATATTATTGTTGCCGTGACCATATAGTAATGATATATTTTCTCTGCGTGTGCATAATTAAATTTTGAAATATCTCCATACACATCTCGACCCTCTTTAGAACAGCCTAACTAGCTTAGGAAGGATCGGCACACTCATACAGACTTACTTTGTGCAAGTCTGGGTGAAATGCAGCTCTCCATCTCTTAATGATAGAAATGCGTCCAAAATGTTCTCATCAAGAAACCACAAAAGTGTTCTAATTTCTATGCTTGATTCCAGATCAAACTTTTCGTTTAGTGCAACGCCAAAAGTCATGCGGCAATATCTCCTTATCAAACGAAAGCTCAAGCGGGAACGATTTCATTCGTTTGTGGTCTTTCAATTTGTGAAAGATCAAACTACAAGTCGCAATTGTTGTCCTATCTTCATAAAATTAGGCAGAAGTATGTTTTTTGGGCCAAAGACGAACGCTATTGAAATTATAGAGAATCGGTTTAGATTTGGATATAGTTCCCACAACTTTCTTCATCTGATTTTATGCTTTTCGGCTAAGGAAATCAGTAGATATAGCTCCAGCTAATACATACACGTAGAAAAAAGTATGGTTGCGAGGACAATATTCTAAGAGCATCATACTACTTATATTGTTGAGTATATGGCTGTGGTACAACAATATTATGATTCTCACAACCACACTATGATCTCCACAATCATACTACGATCCTCACAACTGTAGTATGATTCACACTTAACTATACTTTGCTCCCCACAACCATGGTATGATTCACTCTGAACAATACTATGATCCCCACAACCATATTATGATCATCACAGCCATATTATGTTTCACATACAACCATATTATGTTTCACATACAATCATACTATGTTTTACATGCAACCATAGTATGATCCTAATAGCCAAAGTGTGATTCACATGCAGCTATGTTATGATCCCTACTATATTATGATCTCACACAATTATAATATGATCCCTTAATATTATTTTTTAGAATTGGCTAAAATTTTCTACAATAGATTTGAATAATGAAAATTATTTCAAAATACATTAAATTCAAAATAATAGGAGTGAATTATTTAACAGTAGAAAAATTCAGTTTAAAAACGTATGCGTTATTATTAAAATTATTTCAGTTAAACAAAGCCAAAACAGTTTGTTTCAATAATTTTAATTTCCATATAAAAAGTACTATTATTGCATTGTTCTGAAAAGCATATTGACATGATAAAAAATTACAATCATACAAAATAATTGCGCAAATCATATTATTGTTAACATAAAACCCAAGAAACAATACTTTTGCCTCACCAGCCATATTTATATTGTTGCTACAACCATATTTTCATTTTTAAATTTGGCAAAAATACTATTGTTACATTTCAACAATATTAATATTAAGGCAATCATACTATTGTCAAAATTTAATTGAACAAACAATACTAAGGTTGCAACGAACATACTTTTATTGCGGAGAACATACTATTATTTCCGTGACCATGTATTAAACAATTTTTTTTCTCTGCGTGTAGGTTGAACCAATTTTTGGCTTCTAGACTCATTAAACATCCAATCTAGAAGAAATTTACCAGAAGTTAGTTTTATGTCCAAGGACAAGCGTTATTTAAATAAAAAAATAATCAATTCAGACTTATTTATAGCTCCCACTCATACTCGTACATACTCGTATGCTCAACCGAGTTTATGTCTTTAGCTCTGTCTTGCAGAATCAATTCATGTAACCAAGGATAGACGTTGTAGCAATTGAAGAATGTCGGTTCAGACTTAGATATAGCTGCCGCTTATATACTTAACCGATTTTGTCCATTTTGATCGATCGGTTACCAGACTAGATAAAAGTGGATTGTATCGTTCTACGTTTTAATATATCCCCACTACAAATTTAAGTTCCGATTTTTATGCAACTGCTCCAGAACACACCTTTAAATTCGGTTTCCGATCAAATCTATTAAAGTAGTATATTACGATGGATAAACGACATATTGGTTCATTATTATACCCTCCATAATACCCATTTGCCCATAGGGGCCAAAAACGGAATACTTTTAAAATATTTCAAATATTATTTTTAAAATATCTTAAATTTGTATTCCTCTATATTTGGTATGAGTAGGCTCTGAATATCTCTAAGGCCTTTGATAGAGTCTGGCACAGTGCACTCATATCAAAGCTGATGGCTTTTTTGGTCGGTACTACCTTTGGGTCGGTACTACCTTTGGGTCGGTACTACCTTTGCTCGGATGGATTCTCATCCAGCTAATCTCATCTAGCTGGGCTGACCGCAGGTGTAACACAGGGTTCTGTCCTTTCTTTATTTTATTTTCGTTGACGATCTTTTGGGTCAGACAATAAATCCAATCCAATCCAGCCATTTGCAGATGACAGCAGTCATTATCCTTCATATTCATTCGACTGTAGGCCCAGTCTTTAAGAAATTAAAGACAAAAGGCGAATCATGAATGAGACAGCTGGCCGGGATTTGCTGGTCATTTCCGAATGGGGTCCAGTGAATAGGTTAGATGTTAATGCCTGTTGTCTCACAATCGATTCTCAACAATGTCGTCAATTTCTATCGATGGTATGGATATTGAACAATCAAATGCTCTTGATGTTTTGGGCATGAAAATATTATGTGACGCTCGTTGGTCGAGACATGTATTTGAAGTGTCGAAAGAAGCACTCAAGTACAAAAGCTTTTTAAAGCGGTGCAAGAAATATTTAACTCCGTCTGATCTTTTTAATATCTATATAATTAACAGCAGGCCGTAAATGGAATACAACTCCCATATATGGGCAGGTGCTCCAAAATCATCCTTGGAGCTGCTTGACCGAGTTCAAAGAAGCAATGGTGCTGATAGGCAACAGAAGAATATCCAACTATATTGTTTCCCTTGACCATCGTTGGAACGTGGGTTGCGTGACGCTCTTCTATCGTTACTGTGTGTGTTCATCAGACATCCGTCGCCTTACTCCTGACGTTAGAATGATCGGCAGGGATACGCAACTTTCTAAGAATTCACACCCGTTTGTTATCGATTAGTCTGTTGACGGAACTATACACTACAGATCAAATTTGTTCGTACAGTGTAATCGACTTCCGGCAAATGTGTTTCCCACTTATTGCGACATACAGAAGTTCAAGGCAAGTGTCAATAAACATTACTCCCTCTTCGCCCTCACCGATCTTTTACTTTCCACTTGCCAACGGAGTGGACCGCAGGTAAGGGTGGCATCCCCTGAGTGTTGGTTATTTAATAAAAAAATAGCAAGTAGTATGTGTGTTATAGCGAATATGAGAGTAAATATTTAAAAACAGCTAAAAATTTAGGGTGATCCATCTAGAGGTATTTTTTCAGAATAAAAAATTCAAATTAAATATGGAATCTTTATTGGTAATTTGAAATGACATTTATTTTTTAATATAATCTCCTTCAAATGTTGTCCGCGACTACGCCTCAGGGTTTCCATTCTGAGGGTCCAATTTTGGATGACTCGTTTGAGCATTTCGACCGGTATGGCTTTAATGGCACGCGTAATGTTGGCTTCCAAAACCTGAACCGTAGCTGGTTTGTCAGCATAGACTTTGGACTTTACGTAACCCCAAAAAAAAATGTCTAAGTTGTGATTTCACTCGATCTGGGCGGCCAACTCACCTGTCCAAAACGTGAAATTAGCTGCTTTTCGAAATGACATCTCAATAGATCCATTAATTGAGCAGCTGTATGGCAAGTGACACTGTCCTGTTGAAACCAAGTGTCGTCAAGATTACGGGCATCAAGTTCCGGTAGTATAAAGATCGATATCATGGCGCGATAGCGAGCACCAATCACGGTTACGTTCCGGCCATCAGCATTTTTGAAAAAATATGCGCCGATGATTCTCTGGGTATAATGGCACCTCTTTAACCTCTTCTTGTTGCTCAGCCCAAATCCGGCAATTTTGTTTATTGAGTTTGCCGTTAAGCCAGAAATGGGCCTCATCACTGAACAAAATGTTGGTCGAAAACTGCTGATCTTTCCGTTTCTCACCGAACGCTGATTTCCATAATATAGTTGCGAACATTTGAGGGTAGTTATTTTCACAAAATAAATGCCATAAAATGTCCTTTCAAATTACAAATAAAAATTCCATACTTGATTTGAATTTTTATATATCCAGCAACTACTTATATACCTTTTTGAGGTATTTAGTGCGTCCTAGCTAACAATATCTATTTTAACCATTGTCCGTCTACAAAAAGTATGATTCGTAAAACACAGTCTCAGAAAACTATAATTTTTACCGGGATACATTTAGTCCCTTAGGGGAAACTTTTTTCCCCTTGGTCCGATTTCACCCATCTACAATGGCCAATAGCTTATGACATTAAGCCATCATCATGCAAACCACAAAGATTTGTGAGCTAATTTCAAACCTCTCTCTCCTGCAACTTTTATTGTGTTTCTCGAGGGTTGCCTGTACCCGGTACTATACCTGTAGACTGAATTGTACGAGTGTCGCATATTTTGTTTTCGTAGAACACACTTTTTTTGAGAGCTCCTGTTGCCTGAGCGGAAATTTTCGATACATTTCGTTTTTTGGGGCGTCCTCGTCGTCTCAATGTGTGTGCTTTAAAGTCATCAATGCGTAAATGAATGCTAAAGTATGGTAATGAATTGCGAGTAAGTGATGAAGTAAAAGGCGGGCGAGATGGATAGAATGCGGCCATCACGTGGCGAGGGGACCTTGGTGGCGGTAGCGACGATGGCGATTCATTATATTCATAGAATGTTTTGGTGATTGGAAAATGTTGTTTGTCTTTTGGCCAAACGACAGAATGCAACAACTGGACTGTTGTACACACACACTGAGAACAAAAGGCCACCCATAATGTAGGAACGAGCAGCAACGAAAGAAGACCAAAAACCAAAAAAGTATCGAACATTGATTTTGTTTTTGTCTAAAAAGCCATCACAATGTGGTGTTTTTAGCAAAAAAAAAAAAACGAAAATAAGCTAAGCATCAGAAAAGCCCCAAAAGAACGTGGTGAAGAACAGAAATTTCCGTGGTGGTGTTCTTGTCACCGGCTAAACGCTGCGCGCTACGCTTCATTTGTAGCCCCAAAATGTTGCGAGCACTTTTGCATGACTTGAAGCTATGCCACGCAGTTGTGGCAGCAGCGAGGAGCGCGGGATGTATGCATGTATGTTGAATTGTTGTTGGACATGGACATGTTGTCCAATTACTCGAATGTTCAATAGTGTTTGCATTAAGTGAACGCGTTAATTACCTTTTAAGCTTCAAGCGTAAAAATGTTAATTAAGTGATATTTTCGGCACGTTTTGATTTTTGATGCTTTCTTACGCTTCATCTTGTGCTGCCGCAATTGCTCTGGCTCTCGATTCAGCTGCGTCTGTTGGTGGTAGTGATGGTGACGATGATGATGATGCTGCTGATGACTATGCAGCTGATGATGTCTACTTTTGTTGCTGCTGCAACGCATTGCTGCTGCCGGACTGTGTGTGTGTGTGTTCGCTTTATGTGGCATACGATTTAAGGAATCTGCTGCTTACACAGTGTCTCAGATTGTTGTTGGCTGTTTTCTTCTTCGTATTTTCTCTGCTCCTTGTTGTCTTTTATATCAAGAATTTATCTCTTCTTTTGTGGTGATGATGTTGATATGTATTTGTTTTTGTTGCTCTGGCTGTTACTTCAAAAAAAAAGTGTTTTGTTAATTAAGTTGTTGCAATGTGTGTAGCATGGCTGTTCTTGCTGCTGCTGCTGCTGTGCAACTTGTTGTTGATGGCCATGCATGTTGTAGGATTCTAGTTTTCCTCTGGCCCCCGTTCGGTTGCTGTTTCTTGTTTTTGTTGTTTTGTTTTTGTAAATGAAGTGTGACATTCTGTTGTTCATGGCATAAATTGCACTTCGTCTCTGTTGTTGGCTGCTGAAGGTTAATATTGTCATCGTTGTTAAAAAATTTGCATATTTTGGAAAGGTTTGCGGTGCGGTCAAGGTTGGAGGCTTTTTGGGAATTTTTGCCTTAAGGTCAAGGTTGATAGCAGACAGTTGACTTGAAAATGTATACAAAAACCTGTATCTTAAATTACAAGCTGTTTGAAGTGATCTATGAAAAAACAGAATAAGGCATTCTCTAACTGCCGAAGTACTAGTTCAAACAGATTATGTACACGCAGAGAATAGATTTGTTGTAACAACCGAGTTTTTGCCAACCGAATGCTAGTGGTTGCACGTACAACTCATGCATTCGAATGCTACAACCATATGCAATTTTTAGCTGAGGGAACTGACACTATCGGTTAACGGGGCGAAGATCCGCTAACCCAAGCAATTAAGATAATTATTGAAACTGAATTTGTACGTATATTAGATGTTAAAGTATTATATAAGTAGGCTGCCACTGCCACGAACATATGTTAACTGGGCCAACTACTGGTTAAATCATTGCTAATGTATTTAATAAAAGAAATGTATGAGCTAAAATAATGTGTAATGGATTTCAGGCCAAAAATTAAAAAAAAGTACTTCTCATTTTAGAAACTTTTAAATCTAATTGTGGAAAAAAATAGTCTAAATTGTAAAATATTTTCATTAATGATTTAATATGTACTTACATATATTCGTTTTATTTTTATCTTTATTCTTTAACCAGTATTTTGTTGTAACTAGAACCGATTAATTATTGTAGGAATTGCATTCTGATGTTGAGATAACCAATGATATGTCACAATAGTGAACTAAAGAGGGTTTGGTACTTGAAAAAACGTATCAGTTGCTACCTCCAATTGTTGGTACCAAAGTAGCATGTACTTCATTCGTTGGCTAACCACGAGTTGTGGTAACCAATAGTTTTACCTAATTCGGTTGGTATATCCGACTTATTGGCTGTGAGTACCATAATATTTTCGTAGCTGCCATCGCATGAGGTGTCGAAACATTTAACCATGAGTACCATGCAATATTGGTGATTGTAAGGGATTGTAACGGGTAGCCATTCTTAGAACGTAAGGGATGTTTCTTAGGCCACTTCGGCACATGTAGCTACTCTAAACGTAGGTAACATTTTAAAATAAATACCAATAATTTAAGTACCTATATGTACTTAGTATGTACTTAGTTTTTGGACCAAAAATATTTGGTCCAAAAACATTCAGTACTTTTTATTTTACAGCATAAAACGTGTGTAACAGTATTAATGTCCCTACTTAGTATTGATGTATATTGTATCCAAAAAGAATCTACTTATTCGAAATGTCCGCCTTTTGCCTTTATACACGCTAGTCCATTGGAAAATTGGCCACAGCTCGAACCAAGGCAGTCTTAAGAGATCCAATGTTGGGGTATCTTTTGTGACAAACCTTGTCCTCTATAACCGTCCACAATTTGTAATACAATGGGTTCAAATCTGGACTGCCTGAGGGCTATTCTTCGGAGGAAATGAACGCTGGCAAATTGTTTCTAAGCCAGGCCTGGGACGTTTTAGCCCTATGGGACGGCGCAGAATCCTGCTGGAAAGTCCATGGCTGGCTTTGGAACAGGGAATTGTTAAGAGACTTCACAACAGCATCCAAAAGGGTTTCTTGGTAAACTTTGGCCGATTTTTTGACTCCTTGTTCGTAGAAATGCAGGTCAGTGACCCCATCGTAAAAGACACACCACCAAACCATGACTGAAGCTGGGTGATGACCCTTTTCCACCCTTGGGATCAGTTCAGATGCTTCCTTAGATGACCGCGCAAACACTCTATAATTTTGCTTGTAAAATTTTCCCGGACCGGTAGAAATTTTTTCATCGGTGAACAAAATTTTTCTGTGCAAGTTATCAGCGTGCTTTACCAAAAAACGTTTGCATTTTTCAATCCTATTTTTTTTAAGCTGCAGCCAATAAATGTCCGGTACGTCGTTTCAAAGCCCCAAGTCTCAAGTCTTTTTTAATGATTCGACTCATGGACTTTTGCGTGATATTCACCTCATGGGCCATGATTTTCAGTTTTCGGAGCGGATTTCTGTGAATTCTCGATTTAACGGCTTTGATGACATGCGGTGTTCGAACAGAGCGTGGGCGGCCCGACCGGTAGACGAACATGCGGCTAATCCCTAGTGGCCGGAGCGTTTTGAAAATATCGTTTTTTTCATTTCACACTTGAAAAGCGCTATTACAGCGATACGGTTCTCATTATCTGACCACTCTATAATGAAAGTTGAAACAATTTTAAAACCCCGTTACAGACAAGCTCTACTGAGGTTAGTTTGCAAAACCCATATGACATTAACGGGGTATGTTCAATTCTACTATTGAAATGGGTGTGTTCAATGTTGTAACAGTATTTATGGGTCTACTTAGTACATATTGACTATTGCTCGCCCTTTGTGGCCTTACGAGCCGTTTTTTGGACCACATGAGCCGAAATGAGCAGCGGCTATGCCTTTCTGAGGTACTTAATACTCGTACGACCCCACAACACTCATTTTGACCATAAGTTATCCACAAACAAATATGATTTGTTTAGCAAATATAGGGTTTTCCAATAGGGACATAACAATTTCTTATATTTATGTCAGCGCACCCTTATATAATTTTAATGATCTTTCAGTGTCAAAACGTTAGTCAAGTCAACACTTTCGCAATGGTAAAGTTCACTTATGAGCAAAGTATGGAAAGCATTAAAAATTACTACCGAAATTCCGAGTCGATGGTCTCAACTTCAAGAGCGATTACTTAAATTTTCGGCCGTAATAATCTTCCCACCCGACAGGATGAGCGATGAAGCTCTTTTCTGGCTGCGTGGTTTTGTCAATAAACCAAATATGCAAATACAGCAACAAACCCACATGTGCTTCAAGGGACACAATTGTATCAGCAAAAAAATACTGTGTGGTGTGGTTTTCATGCCGTGGTGTGATTGGACCGTATTTTTTCGTCGATGAAAATAATCGTCATGTTACCGTTAATGGAGTTAACGTTAGAAACTATTTTCGGTCAGAATAGGATCTTGACATTGCCAATATGTGGTTTCATTCAGGTGTCATTGGCCACACAGCACGCGTTACAATCGATTTACAGAAAGGAAAATTCGATAAACGTGTTATCGCGAGGAACGGGCAGGTCGAATGGCAACCTCGCGCATTCGATTTACCGACATTGGATTTATTTTTATGTTTATTTATATCAGGTCATTGCTCTATGCCAACAAACCAACTACTCTAGACGAGCTTAGAGACAACATCCAAAGCAAAATTGCCCACGTTCCGTTCGAAATGTGTGCAACAGTGGTAGAAAATTGGGATGCTCATACGAGTATAAGCGAAATCGAAACTCATTTTTAAAATGTAAAATTTACACTACACCTGAAATAAATTTGAACTCTATTTCTTAAATATTTTGTGTTTTCTTAATAGAGGGTGTCCGCCACGAAGGCATACCACTTTGTATGTTTGTAATATTTGATTAAAAGAAGGAGAATGGATCTTATATTGATAAATGTTTTATTTAGTGCCAGCAATTGCGTATGGAATACAATATCAGATAAATGTCCGCCTTTGTTAGTCTCACAAATGCGAGCCCTTTTGAGCACATTTTTCATTACATTTAGCACGGCGGCGAATTGAGGTTGATGGATTGTTTTGAACATTTTCTAGCGCAGCAGTAATGTTTCCAGCCGATCTTGTAGTACGTTGTGGTCCATGCTTGGGCCTATCAGCTACAGACCCTCTTTCTTCGAAATCATTCACTACACGATACATAGTGCGGCACGTTGTTTCTTCCAAAAAGTTCACCTAACTTTCTCATCGTCACTGTAATCGATGATTCGTTTTGATAAAATGTTTAACGATTTATAGAATATTTTTCCATAATAAATTTGCCACGTCTGTACTTCACGTCTGTTGTGTTTTAATGTTTAATAACGTTTTAAGTTTATTAATATTTGTTTAGCTCGTTTGTTTTATTTCGGTCTGTTGCTTTTACACAACAGGCTTTACTTTCAACAATTGCAGCAAAGCTTTCTGAAGAGGGTTGTCACGGACCCGAAATCATGATAAAAGTAGTGTGCAGCCACGAAAATCAATGTCACTTTGCCATTTCGTTAAAAACTTGTCTTCTATTTAAATATAAAAGCAAGAGGTCTTGAGCCGGTTAAATCCCTGTTCAATGTTTATTTATATTTTTTATTTTTATTTCAGAATTTTGTGAATCAAACTTGGGAAATTTGAAATGGAACAATATGCAGCAGAACAGCGATCAGCAATAGTTGCATTTTATTTTATCCCCCATATACGAGGGCGGTTCAGAAAGTTCTTAGCCTATCAATGAAAGAGAATAGTTAGTTTTTCGAAAAAGTTTGCCAGCAAAGAATTTTTTTAGATTTGGGAAAAGGTAAAAGTCAATGGGAGCTAAATCAGGAGAATAAGGTGGGTGGTCAAGCAACTCGTACTTTAATTCGTTGATTTTAGCCATTGTTAAAACACTCTTGTGCGCTGGTGCGTTGTCTTGATGAAAAATTATTTTTTTGTGTTGTAAGCCAGGACGTTTTTCTCGAATTTGTACATTTAATTGATCTAAAAGGTTGCAATAGTACTCTGAATTTATTGTTTTACCCTTTTGCAGATAGTCAATCAATTAAATACATTTGAAGTCCCAAAAAACCGTTGCCATAACCTTATTAGCCGATTGAATTGTTTTTGCCTTCTTTGGGGCACTTCCTCCAGCTTCAGTCCATTGTTTGGATTGTTCTTTTGTCTCTGGAGTATAGTGGTGGATCCATGTATCATCAACAGTTATGAAACGACGCTTAAAATCCATTTTATTTCGCTGAAAACGATCCAAATAAGCTTGAGAAATGTTCATTCTTGCAGAAAGCTTTTTCATCTGTAGTTCTTCATGCAAAATTAAATGGACTCGATCATTTGAGATGCCCATGATATTACTCTATTTCACGCACTTTTATTCGTCGATCATTTAATACCATATCATGCACTTTGGCTACAATTTCTGATGTTGTTGCTGTTTTTGGACGTCCACTACGTGGGTCATCTTCAGTGCTTGTACGACCACGTTAAAATTCAGCAACCCAATTTTTTACTGTTGCATATGAAGGAGCACTTTCACCTAACACATTCACCATATCATTCTGAATTTCTAGTCCCGATAAACCTTTTTTATGTAAATATTTAATGACACCACGCATTTCTAATTTTTCCACTGTAAAAAAATCGCGGATGCGTCTTTTGTGAACACCTGTTTCTATATGAAGGAGTTGCCAGATCGAAACAAAATTTAACATGTGTTCATAGCAGAGATGGAAGTTTCCAAGAAGTTTCCTAAGAAGTTTCCGAATCGCCCTCGTATTATAAAACAAGAAATAATAATAATTATTAACCAACAAATAAAAAAGTTATTAAATATGCAAACCACAGCGTTAGTTTTGCGCCACTCTGTACTTACTGACCGGGACCTACTGTTTAACTCCGGTTCCGAACGGTAAATGCATCTTTATAGAGAACATTTACATGGATTTAAGATATATCTTCGTAAAGTCGTCAGAATTTACAAGGTGGAAACCCGTCGCCCAAAAATTGTTAGATGTTCTTACCCTGGGTCGAACCTGGGTTAACTGGCATGATAGTCGTGCAAACTTCTATAACACCACAGCGTCCCACAATATTGCAATATTTATTTATAATTAAAAATATAAAAAAATATGATTATGTGTCTTGTTTGAACTGCAAAATGCAAAGCTATTGGGTAGAATTTAAGAAACCGGTTATTCGACACTAAAAAATCCGGGTTATGCGAAAACCAACGATTTTCTCTGTCTTAAAATCGAACCGCCGGTTTTAAAAACCTAATTTATTACCCTAATAAAACCCATGAAATGTGTTGCAAATTTTCCCAACTTTTTTGGATTATACAGGGTGGAACGTGGTAATTTTCTTTTTTGCATTGCACGCTGCGGTGGCACTGTTGGTCGAAGAGAGTGGATAGAGTGCGTGGCTGCCGGGAGATTTGCATTCGTCTGTCTTTTAGTTGCCATTATGCAGGTCAGTTTGTGTTGAAGCGTATTTTTAAAATGCGCACTCGATAATTGTAGTGCAGTGTGCTTTTCGTTTACGAGACGTGTTCCTGAACGGCAATCAATTATAAATTGGGAAACTTCATTGAGAACAGCAGGGAATGTGTCATGTGTACGAAGGGGACCTGAGAGAAATATCGAGAGAGTAAGAGCAGCAGTATTGCCATCCCTAAAAAAATTCAGAAAACGTATGCAGCAGTGTGTGGATAGCGAAGGTCGACATGTGCCAGATACAAAAATTTTATTACTGTTCAATTCTCGTATAATTAATATAAAAATAATTTTTTCTTTGGTTCATAATTTTTTTATTTCATTCCCAAAAAAGCAAATTTCCACGCTATACCCTGTACATAAATCTGTGCAAAATGTTGTTAAACTAAAAGTATTCATTAATCGCATTTTGTACGCAAAAATCCCATAAACAAAACTGATAGCACCTCCCTATAACAACTGAGAGTGTTTGCCCCAGACAACTTAACAACTCCATTGAAAACGGGTCAGAGTTTCACTTGCATTTTTGGGCCATTTGACTAACAAAACTCCACGAAGAATTTGTCTGCGAACTCCTACGAAACACACTTTTTCCTTATGAAAATAAAATTTACAAGCAACGAATTATTCTTTTGTTGCCTTTTTATGACATTGGTCCCAAGCTAAACCCGAATAGAAACACTCTACCCAAATGTGACTGATGGAATGAGTGCCCTCCTTCTCTTAAGAAGTTTCTTTCAAATGGCTTGTGCTCTGGCTGGCATTTTTATGTGTGAGTCTATTATTATTGGCTTCTCGTTGGAGTTTTACTAACTAACCTCGGCTTAGGATTACGTGCTTGAAAATGTGTCATAAAAACATTCTTGTTATCTATTTTTCATTTTTGAAATCTTGAAATGTTTTTTTTTTTGTTTGCCTTCCAGAACCACGGCCTGTGGTAATAAACATAAAACTTATTGCAAGAGAGCTTTTTTTATTTTACGAGTATTACAATATTTTCTGTCGCTTCATAGAAACAATATATGAAGAATTATCAGCGTTTAGTGGAAAAAAAAAACAAAATATGAGTTGGAATTTTATGAGGGGAGCTTCCATAAGAAATGAAAAACCTATCTGCAGATGTTATTTATACATATACTCGTGTGCGTACGATCTTGCTGACCTCTTTAGTGTTTTACACCATGCTGGGGTACAGCCTTTGAGAGACCGTAAAATATTGATAAGAGTCTCGATTCAAATACAGGCCTAAAGTTAGTGGTACAAATTAATGAATCATCATTAGCAGGCGGCAGCGATTGTAGGGTCGTCTTGGAGTCAAGGAGTTTGACTTTATGGCTGGTAATAACTTAAATTACAAAATCAATGACATTCGAGAACATAAAACTGTACGGAATTGGATGCGTAGATTTTATAATTCATTAGACAGAGATGTGACATTTTGGGTATTTTTCTATAGAGTGTTTTCTAGTTGATTCCATTTAACGATGTCTAGCCAGCCCAACGTCCCTGTGTAAAGTTTAAAATCAAACCGCATGCTTCCGATCTCAATGAAATTTGGTATCAGTGCTTTTATTGGTCCAAAGACGGGCGATATTTTTACTTAAGAAAATCGCTTAAGATTTAGGCTAGATACCGCCTTAACACAAAGATACGTAAAGATTTTAGATACAACCAATTACAGAACTCAATATTTTTTTGATCTTGCACAAATTTAATACGATGTATGTAAGGACGTATACCCAAACCTGGTGACCACCGTACATATGGTCCAAACTAGGTCCGCAATTGTATACGCTTTGAATTTCCCAAATTCGAAAGTCGACTTAAAACGACTATACAACTTTAAATATAGAAACGCAGGACGAAATAAAATTTGTATATGAACTATTTTGTTTGGTTGTAAAATAATGGGGTTCTCTGGTTTAAAAGGTAATATTACAATAACAAAAATCATACACACAGAGAACAGATACGTTGTCAAAACCAAATTTCTTTGCCAACCGAGTGATTGAGGTTACATGCAACTCGAGTATTTCGTCAGTGCAACCGAATGTTAGTTGGTGCTCTGTAAATTTTAGTTATTAAAACTGTAGTTTCGGTGCATCATCATACCAAGTATCCGAACCTTTTGAATTAACCAAAAAATAAAAATTTTAGTCAGAGACAAAAACTATTAGCTTACAAAATAGAAGTACTACTTATAAGGAGAGTCATGACGAGGAAAAAGTAGAAAAGATGATGGATGATTATTTCTCGAAAAAATAATTTGGTTAATCGATTGACTTAAATTTAACAAGAATCAAATTATTTTATTTTTAAAAAAATATCACTTAAAATAATTGGTTACAGCAAAAAAAAATGAAAAACTATCGTCAGTTCTGGCAACAAAATACCTTTTTTTGTTTCATTGGTATGAACAATCAATAAGTTGTGAGTACAGTACGACGATCATATTTATCATATTTCAAATTTAATAGCCATTATGGAATGGTGATACATATACCCTTAATGGAATGGTGATAAACCCTTTGCCGATCGATTAGAATCACTAACTGATTCTATAAAGCGATTTTCGTCCGTCCATCCTTCTGTACATCAATCATTGTAATCAAAGTATAGGTCGCAGTTATAGAGCGATGTCGATGAAACCTGTGCATTTTTTTAAGTTTTGGCCAAGGAAAAACCCAATTGGTTTGGTTTTAAAAGTCATATACTACATCCGATTCGGCTAAATTTTGCAAAGAAAATTGCGAGCGACCGCACGCAACCCTGGTGAAGTGGGACTATATCGCTCAATGTTTACGAACAGCTTCTACATAAAGCTCCGTCCAGATTTGAAATCCTACTGTTCTAGAAGCCACAAAAAAAAAATCCAACCATGATCAAAAATTCCATGGAACATAGGTGCGACCAATAAATTGCAATGGTGAAACTAGATCACATAGATCCATATTTTTGTATACACTCCATATAAAAGTTATTCCTGAATAAGGAACATCGGGAACATGCGATTCTGAACAAATTTAGCTGCATGGACCTTTATAGCCCAGCTACATCAAAGTTAACTATTGGAACTTTGATGTAGCTGGGCTATAAAGGTCCATATTTTCATATCGCCTCCATACAAAGGTCATTCATTACTTCAAAACCTGCACATCTAAAAGCCACAAAGCAATCAACCGTGTGGATCTTTGAAGATGAGCCAAATCCAACGAAAGTTGTTCGTGGAAGAAGCACTTCGAAGCAAATGGTCGCCTGTTTCTTCGGCAAACGTAGGACGGTCAATTCTGAGTTGTTTGCCTGAAATCTTCGGAGAAAATGGAAAAACGAACAAGAGAAGACGATTCATTTTGCACCATGACAATGTGACATCGGCTCAAACCAGCGCCTTTTTGACCGTCCAAAGCCTCGAATTGATGGGTCATCCGCCGTACAGCCCTGACTTGGCACCCGATGACTTCTTTTTATCATAATATGAAAAAAAATACGTGGTCAAAGATTTTAGTCGCCAGAAGATGCTGTTGAAGCGTTCAAAAACCATGTTTTGGAGGTGATGAAAAAAGTGCTTCGACAATTGGTTTGAGCGCATGCAAAAGTGTATAAATCAAGCTGGAGAATACTTTGAAAAGCAATTAAACCATTTTTGATGATAAATATTCGCATTTTCATTATTAGGCCAGTAATATATATATAGCAGCCCTCGTAATTGACTGAGTTATTCAAGTTTTTACGACCACAGAAAATTGGCTAACATTATGCCACTTGACTACGCTTACAAAACCAACCACCTTTGACTAGCTCGAGGACAACATTCGCAATGCTATTACCAAAAGCGCCCAAATGCGGCAATTCGGTCCAAAGTCATCAAATATTATAGACTATATGAATGATGTCAGACATAATGGCATATATGTAAACCAGAATCAAGTTGATATCTTTTACCGTTTTTGGTTGATATAAATTTGTTTTCCTATCTTTCATATCCAGTCACCCGTTCTATTGCCAGTTCTGCGTGGATGCTGATGTAAATTTGCGTTAAGAATAACCCAAACTTCCGCTTGTAATTCCGCCTGTCAGCCTTCACGAAAATTCATGAAATTTTAGGGTTTTTCGATTCTATGCGCTATGGCGCTCAGCTAGTTTGCTTTCTTGAGAAGCCTTAAAGAAAGGGTTTAGTCTGTTACTTGTATGACAGTCGCTCTGGCTTCCACCACACCACAGTGGTCCTCTAGTGTATAGTGGCAATTCTTCATTCCGTTCCGGAATCGGGCCCTTTGTTTCTTGATAAGTGGCCACATAGTGTGACATTGAGGCCTTAGTCACTCTTTATGTTTTTGAAAAGATCATGACTTTGTAAGGATTAAATTATAGAATGCTACATCACATTTTCATCGTTTTATGTTTTGGGGGAAAATGTTAAGCCATAAAGTATGATAAGAATTCATTTATGATACCTCCTCCTACTTCGTGCGACGAACAGTTATTCCAACTTTGAAACTTTGTTGTTTTGGAAGGAAAAACCCGTTCGCTTTCGATATTGTCAAAAATAAAGAAAAAATGTATTTAATTTTGACAAGTTTTTAATTTTTAACTTCATCTCTCAATCTCGGTACGCCAAACGGGCGTACGGATGCAACGCAATATTGTCGTCATCGTCACTGGGTTGTTTTGGTTGCCAGCCAGCGAGAGTAACCTTAAAAAAAGATTGCTAATATATTTTTCCGCATCCCAGTTTTTTTCCAAAGGCTGTGTTTTCTTCTCGGTTTCGGTGGTGGTGGTTTTGGGGGGTTTCGTACTTAAGCTGTCTTCTCGAAACATAGTATTTTTGTAGGCGTCAACCTGCTCTTTAAGCCTTATTATTTATGCGGTTGCTTAGCGATAACGCGCTTATTTTAAGCTTTAAAAGCAAAAAGCAGGCGTCTCGTCTCTGCGGCGATCAACATCAACAAGTCTCCTAGCACAGCAGACACCAACGTCCAATGTGCCACAAACAGCCAACAACCAGCAATGGCTGGCTGGCTGACTGGCCCATTCCGGCAAACGATCGCCTTAACTTTAATCTCGACAAAGGCTGGCTGTGTCGCTGACTGAGTTCCTTAACATTACAAGCCAACGTATGGCCATTTACAAGAAGAGCAGCAAGTGGCAAAATATTGTACAATCTCATGAGTATGTTGTCGCGTCCGTCCATCCTTTTGTCTGTCCGTCCCGGCGTCTGTCCATCGTTTTGACTGCTTGAGTTGTAGTAGTTGCACTACTTTTAGGGCTCCCCACTTGTTGTCTGGCAATTTTGTTTTTTTCCTTTTTTTCAGATACGAGTATTTGTTACTACTCGTACTACTACTGCTCACGAAGCAGCCGCCGCTGCAGTGGTCATCTTACTGCTTCTGCTGTCTCCTTGTTGCCCCCTGCCCTTTGCGTTGCGGCTGCTGCAAGTCATAAGTATGTTTTCATATACAAAGGAAAAATATACTATATTTTTTTACATTTTTTATCAGTTGGTATGCATCTGGGCACCTTTGGGCGACTTTATATTTAGTTGCTTTTTCGGATTTTTTTTTCGTTTTCTTCTTGAAAAGGCGCTTGAAAACATTTTCATTTTTGTTTTGAGATGCTCTCTTGTTTATGTTTAAATTGTAAAGTGCAGATACAAAGGGGAAGTCCTGTGATGGCTTGTGGACAGACTCAATTTAGTTGCGAAATCACAACAGTATAGATACACTCGAAGAAATGGGTAACATTTTATAAAGAAATTTGTCCCCTGATCTGTTTTTCTGATTTCCTTTGAAGAAAAAAATAACACTTAACAGGTCGAGTCTAATAACTCCTCCACCATGGAGAAAGTAGACCATTCGTAGCTTTAGCCAGGATGAAGCTTTTAAGCTAGCCTAATAGTTCAATAAATCCTCTACCAAGGAGAAAACAAGTAGACCATTTGAAGCTTTGGCCAGGCTTAAGCTTTTATGCTCGACACGATAGTTTGTAGTCTTGTACGACATTGGGGAACCAATTTTAAATGGTCCCCTATGGACCATGGCTCTTATGGCCTTTAATTAAGCAAAGACAATCCTCAAACCATTAACGAGTCATCCATTAAAATAGTCTGTTGGGCACGGTTTACTCGCCGGCGGCATCATCGGTCCATATTTCATTCGAAATGAGGAAGGAGCTGCCGTTATGGTGAATGGCGACTGCTTTCGAATTGTTTATTTCACAAACTAATGAGGTACACATCTACGATATTTAATTCCAACAAGACGGTACAACTTGCCGCTCGCTTCGGAATCGATTAATTTCAAAATTAATTTGGTGACAACATTGTTTCCGGAAGTGGTCCTGTTCATGGGACCGTTTCTCGTGCGATTTAAAGTCTCTGGATTACCATTTTTAATGGTATGCTAATTCATTGGTTTATGCCGACAAACCAGCAACTTTGAATCATTTGAAGCCAATATTTAAGTCACCATTGTCGCCATACGGCCAGATTAATGGGAAAAAGTTTAATGGTCCAATAGCCAAGATAGGCATATGCCGGAAATCATATTTAAAAAAAGTAAATGTCATGAAATTATCTACCAGATTGTAATAAAAAAAGTTCATACCAACAATGCATCTGTCTCGTAACAGGTTCTCCAATTGGGACTTAACAATTTCATATCTTTATGTCAACGCACCCTCATACATTTTTAATGATCTTTCAGTGTCAAAACGTTAATCGAAGTCACTATTTTCATAATGGTAAACTTCACTTACAAGGAACGTTTAAAAAAAATTAAAAATTACTACAAAAATTCTGAGTCGGCGATTGCAACTTTAAGAGCGCTTTCTCCAATTTTTGGCCGTAATAATCGTCCCACCCGACAGGATAAGCAATGAAGCTCATTTCTGGCTGAGTGGTTTTGTCAATAAACAAAATCTGCGTTATTGGACAGCAATTAACCCACGTGTGCTTCAGGAGACAAATTTCATCCGCAATAAATTATTGTGTGGCGTGGTTTTCCTGCCGGAGTTGTGACTGGGCCGCATTTTTCGTCGATGATAATAGAGAGCGCTATCGTGCCATGTAAGATAATTATTTTTGGCCAGAATTAGATGAACTTGACATTGTCAATATGTGGTTTCAACAAGACGGTGCCACTAGCCACACAGCAAGCGTTACAATCGATTTACTGAAAGGCGAACTCGGTGAACGTGTTATCTCGAGAAATGGTCGGTCGAATGGCCACCTCGTTCATGCGATTAAACGCCATTGGATTTCTTTTTATGGGGCCACATCAAGTCATTGGTCTATGCCAACAACTTTTGACGAGCTCAAAGACAACTTCAAACGAGAAATTGCCGACGTTCCGGTCGAAATGTGTGCAATAGTGGTGAAAAATCCCTTTATAAGTGGTCTTAAACCTAATATCGAAAATCGTTAATCTGGGAAATTTTTAACAAAAAATATTTAATTTATTACTCGTGGTACCAAATAAGTTTAATCTATTCTCAATTAAATCATAACTAGTTGTAAAGGTTTACATACAGCCTATCTTTTATTGACGTTAGCCACCAAAGAGGGATTCCGACTTCGCAAATCGGTAGATTTCATAAAGTAAATCGTTTATTAAAAAATGCTTATTTTCGTTCATTTTGTCATTTCTTTACCTGAAGAATACGACCTTAAGACGAATCTGTGGGTGAAATAATCCTCGAAGCCATGTAATCTATGTTAAATATCAAGATATCGTAATTCGTAAAACTGAAAACCCAGGATATATCTAGTAGGGACATAAATACTGTTACAACATTGAACACACCCATTTCGATAGTAGAACTAAACATACCCCGTTAATGTCATATGGGGTTTGAAAGCTAACCTCAATAGCGTTAGTCTGTAACAGGATTTTAAAATTGTTTCAACTTTCAGCATGGAGTGGTCAGATACTGATAACCGTATCGCTGTAATAGCGCTTTTCAATTGTCAAATGAAAAAAGCGATACTTTCAAAACGCTCCGGCCACTAGGGACTAGCAGCATTTTCGTCTACCGATGCTTAAAACTGTTTGAGGAGACTGGTGATGTAAAAGACCGCCAACGGTTGGACCGCCCACGCTCTGTTTGAACACTGCATGTCATCAAAGTAGTTAAATCAAGAATTCACAAAAATCCGCTCCGAAAACAGATAATCATGGGCGGTGAGATGAATATTACGCAAAAGTCCATGATTCGAATCATAAAAAAGACTTGGGACTTGGGGCTTTCAAAGGACGAACCGGATATTTATTGACTGCAGCTTTAAAAAAAATAGGATTGAAAAATGCAAACGTCTTATGGTGAAGCACGCTGATAACTTGCACAGAAAAATTTTGTTCATCGATGAAAAAGTTTTTACCGTTCAGGAAAAATTTAACAAGCAAAATGATAGAGTATATGCGCGGTCATCTAAGGAAGCATCTGAACTAATCCCGAGGGTGGAAAAGAGTCATCACCCAGCTTCAGTCATGGTTTGGTGCGGTGTCTCTTACGATGTGGTCACTGACCTGCATTTCTGCGAACATGGAGTCAAAACATTGGCTAAAGTTTACAAAGAAACCGTTTTGGAAGCTGTTGTGAAGCCTCTTAGCAATTCCCCGTTTCAAAACCAGCCATGGACTTTGTTGCCGTTAATCAAGGAATCATTAAATTGTAAAAAAAATAATTAACAAATATTACACTGTTCTGCAAAAAATAAACTTTTGTGCCCATCTTTATACAAAACCAACTAATGTAAAATGATCTCTTGAATCCGTTTTGGCCCATCATGCATAGTAAACGAGATATTGCAGAAAATCTATGAATATTACAAAAACGGCAATTTTCGTTGGATTATAAAAAAATATTGAAATTGTTTCGTTGTTTAAAATTGTGTGCAAAAACTATTGGGGGAGCTCCGGAATTGGGGGTACAATCGGCAGTTGAAACAAAATTTTTCAACAAAAAAAACTAAATTTAGTTGTTTTTTTTGCTGTAACTTTCAACAATTTTTTTCAATTTTTATGAATTATAATTTACATGAAAGATGAATTTCTTACCAATTTATATTGCTCATTGCCAAAATTTAAGGCAAACTATTGAAAAACGTGAGAAAAATGTAATTTAAATTTAAACACGATATCTCGAAAACTATACTAGCTGTGAGCGGACATTCAATTTGGCTTTAGGAGATCATTTTACATTAGGATCATTTGGTTTCGTCGATATTTTTATTTAATTTATTGTCGAATCCATACATTTACATGTTTCGATTATTACTTTGTGAAATACAGGGTGTAGTTTCGAACTGGACAGCATTCATTAACGTTAAGAATAGATTCATTTTAAACTTTTTTAAAAGTTTTTTCTTCTACGTATGGGAATGTCTACACATTTTCATTGTTATACTTTAAGAGCCGAACATTTTTTTAGTTTTGTGGTCAATAAAACTCCAATTCCAACGAGTTACAATATCATATCAATCTGGCCACACTTTTTTCGGAGTTTCTCCCACTTGATTTATGCTCAGTTTGGTTTGCCATTTCAAATGAATCCGGAAGAACGTTTGCAAATCGTTAATTTATTACCAAAACAATGGTTCGGTTCGAGCGACGCATCGCGCGGGCCGTCCAAAATTCGGTCGACATTATTCGAGCAACCATGGATCGGTTTTGCACCACGTTTACTCTAGTGCATAATGCGCATCTTTAGAGATGCCGTACGGAGAGCACAGAAGGCGCTATTGCTGCGGTCTAGCAGAGTATCGAAGTAGACTCGAATGAGTAAATCCTTCACCGCGTGCAACAACTGGAGCTGTGCCCATCCACTTTATGGAAGATTTTAGGGAAGGATTTTGGTTTGCAAAACCCAACTCTTTCAAGAATTTAAGCCGAACGAGCATCGAGCGCGTCGCACGTTCGGTGAATGGGCCCAAAACGAAATTTCCACCGATTCTAATTTTACAAGAAAATCTTGTTCAGCGACGTAGCTCACTTTTGGCTGAATGAGTAGGTTAATAACCAAAATTGTCGCATTTGGAGTAATGAAAATCCGCAAGCCATTGTTTAGACTCCGTTACATCCTCAAAAAGTCACTGTTTGGTGAGCTCTATGGGCAGAGGCAATCATTAGTCCATATATCTTAAAAATGAAGGCGGCCATAATGTTACAGTCAATGGGGAAGCGCTATAGAGCCATGATTAATGGCTTTTTCGTGCCTGAATTGGAGAATGTTAATGTGGACGGCCTTTGGTTCCAACAAAACGGCGCTACATGCCATGCAGCCAACGAAACAATCAATTTATTAAACTTTTGGTGAGCGCATTATCTCGCGTCGTGGGCCTGCACGCAGAGAAAAGATATGGTAACTATATGGTCACCGCAACAATAATATGTTTTCTACAATAAAAGCATGTTCGTCGCAACCATAGTATTGTTTTTTGAATTTTATTTTAACAACAGTATGATTGCGGCAATATAATTATTGTTGAAATGTAACAACAGTATTATTGCCAAATTAAGAAATGAAAATGGTTGTAGCAACCATATAAACAAGGTTGGTCCAACAAAAGTATTGTTGTTTAAAATTTACGTTAACAATAACATGATTACGGCAATCATGCAGTATGGTTGCGAATTTTTTTGTGTGTGCGTGTTGTTACGATATAGTGCATGATTGTTGTCCATTATAAAAAAACAACATCAATCGGAAGGTAGTTCGAGGGATTTTTATTGTGTTTACTTTGTTCGGTAAAATACTCTACTACCGACTGGTTCTCGTTTATTTAAAATCTGCCTGC
Source organism: Hydrotaea diabolus (assembly GCA_963513945.1). NCBI lineage: Eukaryota > Metazoa > Arthropoda > Insecta > Diptera > Muscidae > Hydrotaea > Hydrotaea diabolus. Next base: position 120,832,193 of record OY740720.1, read on the forward strand.
ACTTAAGTATATAGCCATTGATCATGGTTTAATCACATTCGTTACTTGGGGTCTACGGATAGTGAAGTAGCATTCACCTCTGCTCGCAACTAAAAGTATTTTCGACGGCCGTTGGAATATATATTTTTGTTCTTTGAATGAAATGTTCATTAAAAACATTGCCTCAAATCTGGTTATAAACTAATTGTAACGCAATTTAAAATAACTTGCTTGATAAAACTCTATTTTTGAATAACAACATTACCCAATCCTATAAATAATTTTGGGGATCGTAGTATGGTTGAGTGTGAATCATACTGTGGTTATGGGGACCATAGTATGGTTGCGTGTGAATCATACTATGGTTGTGAGGATCATACTATGGTTGTATGAGAAACATACTATGGCTGTGAGGATCATAATATGGTTGTGGAGATAACAGTATTGTTGAGTGTGCATCATACTATGGTTGTGGGGATCATAGTATGGTTATGTGTGAATCATACTATTGTTGTGGGGATCATAATATTGTTTTGCCTCAACCATATACCCAAGAATAGTATGATCCTCTTCGAATATTGTCACGCCAACCATACTTTTATTCTGCGTGTGTGACGTGGATTCTAAGATCGCGCGAATTACCACTGCTAGACTACTTTTTGTATGTTTCTGTGAAGACGCTTGTCTATGCAGAAAGGCCCGACACGATTGACGACTTGGAAGAGAATATTCGGCGCGTTTTTGCTGACATACGGCCATAAATGCAGCAAAAAATGGTGGAAAATTGGGCCTCTTGGCTGGAATTTATTCAAGCCTTTTATTTTATTTTATTTATTTAGCTGGGACCACTTGTCCGAAATCATTTTTAGAACATAACGTTAAACCTTTGCCTTCATAATAAAGATAACTTTTTTTCCATGACATTCAACTATATGCGTTTTTCTTCTAAAACCACATGTCTGAAAAAACACCCTTTTTTAAATTTTATTACAATTGTATGACGAGAATTTGAATACGTATTTAATAGGGTTTACAATAAATATGACGAGGTAAAGCAAACACAATGACAAAATAGTATGCACTCCATCCTATTATACTTATACTTATAAAGAAAATGAAAAAAGGAAAAATTACTCGTATCACTTTTTTTTGGCCGCACTGTACTTGACTATATGAGCCCCTACTGGTCTTACTACTTAAAGCTTTATCTGGTGAAATTAGATAGTTCTGTTATAGAGCACCCATGATATATGACTTCCATGCTTAAGAAGTCATATATTAAGTCTGTCGTTGCTTAAACTTCCAGCTGAGACGCGGGTGGTATGGAGTACCTCATATTCGGCAAAGCCTGACTTTAGTATTTTTTATTGTTTTCACAATGAATTTTATGTTTTCAATATATTCCAGTCTTTTTCCAAATACTGTTCGACGAAACTCAAGTTAAAATTTAAGTTCAAACAATTTTGACAGTGTAGTTTCTATCCACTTTTGTCAGCATGACAACTTCAGCACAGCAAATATCTCTCTGCTTAAATACCAACCTCAACGCGTTATACAAAAATAATTTTCCAAAAGATTAACGCTTTATAAAAATCACATAATATTTTAAAATTATTCATAAGATCATTCACATAAAAGTAAATATATCCATGTATTTTCTAGCTTGGGACTTCAACCCATCCCTTCGCTCCACTTATCACAATACCATTCGTTGGCTCTCAAAGCGGAAATGCAGCAAATTAAACAAACATTAACATTTTAGAGATTTTGAAAAGGTTAACAAATTTCTAAAATGTAAGTCGAAATGTGTGAGTGGCACAATTTAACTTCCATACCGAGAATTATGTCAAGGAAATCCTGTTATTTGTGTAATTATTACTGCAACCACTTGCTCCTCTTCCGAAACACTTGTCCTATTTGTGCTCTGGCAGGAACTGTTATTAAATAGAGTAGAAATTTTGACTTTGCTTTATGATATTTCATACAATTTGTGGTCATATTAATAAGAATTTTGCTTGCAAATATGTCAAGTATGGGGAATTCCACAATTAATAGAATACAATTAAAAATTGAGATTTAAGGGAGAGGGATTTAAAAATAAAGTTTTCGCCGGCATCCCCGCCATTAAAAAGTGTAAAATGTTATATACCAGATTTGAACTCGGATTTACTTGTATGTTGGTCACGCCTATTTTATATACATATCTAATAAACAAATTTCTTACAAATCATAAAGCCATGTCGGAACATACCATTGAGCCACATTTCTTTTGAGCTAGAGACCGACTCTATTTCAAGAAAATGCAATTTACTGCCACACACAGGGCCGACTCAATTACAAAAAATGCTATTTATTGCCACACACAGTTTCCAGAAATAAAGATCGTAGACATATGGATTCCTAAATAACGAATTCATTAGGTACTCGTATCTCCCTCAGGTTTATTCATTTTGTATTTTTCGCTCTAGCCATTACAATAATTCCGTGACTTTTCCAACTTCCCTTGTAGTTATATGTAATGCAACACTGCTCCCACCAAGTACCATCTGTAAGTAGACTACTGTCAAGTTTCGAGAGACTGAAGTTATTTAGTTTGTGTTTAACAGCTGTTCAAAACATACAACCTCGTGAATTTTGTTAAAAATGGAAAAATGTGAATTTCGAGTTCTCTTTTAACATTATTTTTTTGAAAAATACCATCGATTTCAATGCTAAAAAAGTGGCCTACTGACTTTCGTTGTGGTCGCACAATTACAAATGACGCTGAACGTCCGGGATGGATTAAAGCTGCAGAGGTTGCTATTTATATTTCAGGTCATGGCATGACTAATGTTCCTAGATGCAAACTGGAACTTCCATTGGAATCTTTGACATTTTTGAGCACAACTTCATACACAACGTTTTGTCATTTGAGGGCGAATTGTTTTGTTTACAATGTGTTGAAAAATTCATCTCAGTCAAAAAATGGAATTATCCCCTGAACATTTCGTGCGATTTCGAGTTTCACGAAAACCCAAAATTTCATCGAAAAATCATCTTCAGCGATGAAGCTCATTTCTGGCTGAGTGGTTTTGTCAATAAACAAAATACGCTTTATTGGACAGCAACAAACCCATATGTGCTTCAAGAGACACAATTGCATCCGGCAAAAATTACTGTGGTGATCTTTTCATGCCGGAGGTCGTGGTCGTCAGGTTACCATCAATGGAGAGCGCTATCGTTCCATATTAGAAAATTATTTTTTTCCAGAATTGGATGAGCTTGACATCGTCGATATGAGAGTTCAACAAGACCATGCCACTAGCACCGCTTTACTGAAAGGCAAATTCGGTGAACGTCGTATCTCAAGAAATGGGCCGGTCGAATGGCCGCCTCGTTCAGAGATTTAACGCCATTGGATTTCTTTTTCTGGGGCCACATCAAGGCATTGGTCTATGTCAAAAAGCAAACAACTTTAGACGTGCTCAAAGACAACATCCAACGCGAAATTGCCAACGTTCTGGTCGAAATGTGTGCAAGTGTGGTGGAAAATTGGTTTCAAAGAATAGTCGCTGTAAACGGGCTCGTGGAGTTATATGACCAAAATCTAATTTTATTCCTTAAATGTAATATTTGCACTACACCTGGAATAAATTTGAACTCTATATCTTAAATATTCTGTGTTTTATTAATATATACAATTGAACAGGGATTAACCGGTTCAAGGCCTCTTGCATCTATATTTAGAAAGAAGACAAGTTTTTTAACAAAATGGCAAAGTGACATTGATTTTCGTGGCCACGCATTATAAAAGCAGTATGCAGCCACGAAAATTAATGTCACTTTGCCATTTTGTTAAAAAAAAATTTGTCTTCTATTTAAATATAGATACAAGAGGTCTTGAGCCGGTTAATCCCTGTTCAATGTGTAAAAGCAATAGACCGAAATAAAACAAACGAGCTAAACATATATACAACTTTAATGTCCATATGTTTAGCTCGTTAGTTTTATTTCGGTTTAATGTCCTTAATGAAAAACCCTGTATAACTGCGAGGCTACTAGTTGTAACCGATTTTGTCAGTCTGGTCCCCAACAGAAAAATCTACTCAGTTTACACAATATTTACTCAAGAAAATAAACATCCTTATGTTAAAGGATCATTGCTAGTTTACAACGAAGCGATTCTTCCTGGAATGTTGATGGAGGAATCATCCGTACTACTACTTTACGGAACTCCAAACCCCCACGCGCCCACTAGGCATATCAGGAAGTCTCTTCTAATGTATAGCAGTTACTTTCGAAGATTACCTTATTGAGCCATTAGAACGAACTTCACAAAAAGCTGCAACAATATCCTTAAAGTCGCGGTCAACAGTGTTATCTGATTGTACCGTGACAATATAATTTTCGAAGGCCATTCACCAGCCACTGCAGCTGTGGAGCATGATCTCCCAAAACTACGGCGAACACCTGTAGAAACACAACTACGGGGTGGGTGGAGCAGTTATTTGACTTCTTATTGATCAAGTAAAGAGTGTTTTTTTAGACGCGTGGTTTTAAATCTGGCCACACATTTTTCGGAGTTGGTCCTTTTGAAATCGGTCACTCGATTTATGCTCAGTTTGATTTACCATTTCATAATGAATAGACTTACTCCGAAACAATCTTTAAAAATAGACTTACTCCGAAACAATCTTTAAACATCGAGCTGTATGGGCCCAAAAACGAGATGGCTACCGATCCGGATTTTTACAAGAAAATTTTGTTCAACGATGAAGCTCAATTTTGTTCAGCGATGAATGGATACTTTTATAATCAAAATTGTCGCATTTGAAGTAAGGAAGATCCACAAGCTATTGTTGACACTCCGTTGCATCCTTAAAAGCCACTGTTTGGTGTGCTCTATAGGCATTGGTCCTTATTTCTTCAAAAATGAAGCCGATTATAATGTAACAGTCAATTGGGTACGCTATAGATCCATGATTAATAACTTTTGTCGTGCCTGAATTGGAGGATGTTGATGACTTTTGCAGCCAACGAAACAATCAATATGTGACGCGCAAAATAGAAAGGGACCTAAGGTTAAAAACCAGTTTTGTTCAGGGAAGCCATTTTAGAGATTAGGTCCCTTTCTATTTGCGCTTAGAATCGTCGACTTCACTTTCATAAAACGCGCATATTTCTGGGAGGGAACACTTTTGGGGAATGGGATCGGTCTAATTCGATGCTCAGATGTTGTCCACATCAAAAAAAAGTGGAAAGTTGATGAAAAGTTTTGTTCAGGAGAGCCATTTTAAAGATTAGGTCCCTTTCTATTTGCGCTTAGAACCGTCTCTGGGAGGGAACAGTTTTGGGGCATGGAATCGGTTTCATTCGATGCTCAGATGTTGTCCACATCAAAAAAAGAAAAAAAAAATTAAAATTGATTTTTTACCCTTAGGTCCCTTTCTATTTTGCACGTCACATATTGAATACAGAATATTCGGCGCGTTTTTGCTCGAAAATCGGGGCTCTCGGCTGGAAATGATTTGAGCCTGCCGCGGCGGCCAATTTCCCGAAATCATTTTTAAAACAGAATATCAGACCCTCAATAAAGCTCAGTTCTTGGTCATAACATTAAATTATATCTTGAAAACTACACGTCTGAAAAACACACCATTTATAACCGACTCTATCCCCAAAACGTTTTCCTCATGCGAGCATAATTCCCATGACGTAATTTACTTGTTCCAATTAGCAGCATACCCGCATCTTTATGGACCAACATCGGCGAGTCGCAGAAACAAACCCACTAAAAGTCTAGATTAATAAAGTAGAAACTAATACTTGATGATTTTTTTGTAAAAGAGTTTTCCAGGAAAGGAATCACTGTATGCATTAAGATTGGCTGTTAAAAGCGGGTTATGTCATCTAGGCATCATTGGACACCATTACCTTCAATGATTATCGGTATAGATGAGTTTTGTTACGCCTCATATCCGGAGGTGGACGGAACAGTCTACAGTGTTGTACGCTCTAATATTTTCATAGTTCAGCCTTAAGAGATTATTTAAGAAATTCTATATTGTTGACATAGTCCTTAAGTGTCTTCCATTCCATGAACCTAATTTGGGTCATGCACTATCGAAAAAGTAAACCGTCTGACCCAAGCAATTGAAAAATCATTTGAACGGCGAGAATATTGCTGCGCAGTATTCCTGGATGTTGCTCAAGCATTTGACAAAGTCTGGCACTTTGGATTGACCTACAAAATTTGCAAATACTTACCGGCAAATACGCATCGAATTCTTGAGTCTTACTTAGAAAACCGCAGATTCAGATACAAATGTGGACAACACGTCACCGATGACCGCGAAATACTAGCAGGTGTTCCCCAGGGAAGCGTCATGGGGCCTATCCTTTACCTTCTGTTTACCGCAGATATTCCTACCAGCCCAAACGTGCTAACATCCACTTTTGCCGATGATACCGCTATAATGGCCACACATAAAAAGCAGGATATTGCATCTATGAATCTAGGTGTACATCTCACACGAGTAGAATCTTGGCTCTCTGACTGGAGAATAAAAGTCAATGAGGATAAATGCACACAGGTAACTTTCACACTGAATTTTAGCACTTGTCCGACATTGAAACTAAACAATATCCCTTTTTCTCAATCTGATCATTTTTCATACCTTGGAATCCACCTGGATCGCCGACTCACCTGGAGAAGTCATATCGAAGCCAAGAAAACTCAACTGAAACTTAAGGTCCATCAACTTCACTGGCTCCTAAACGCGAACTCAAAACAAAGCCTTGAATATAAGGTCCTGCTATACAACAGTGCAATCAAACCTATCTGGTTATACGGTGCCCAGCTATGGGGCAAAGCAAGCTCGAGCAATCTCGACAAAGTACAAAGAGTCCAATCGAAGACATTGCGGCTAAATACCGGTGCCCCTTGGTATATGAGGAATGAAAACATCCACCGAGACTTGAAAATACCTCTCGTCAAAGAGGCAATTCAAAAAATCAATATAAAGCACAAAGAGAAGCTCGAACGTCAAGATAACATACTTGCTAGACAATTATTGTGCAGTCCCAGCTCTTTAAGACTTCGGAGAAACGAACACACGCGCCCGAAAGACTGTGTAGAATCCTTTATTCTACGTCACGTGGCTTAAACGCTCTTATACGTGATCTTTAAAACAGTCAATATCAATCGCGGACGAACACTCAAAAAAAGACTGTGTAGAATCCTTTATTCTACGTCACGTGGCTTAAATGCTCTCATACGTGACCCTTAAAACAGTCAACGCGAAAAACCTACAAAACCCAAATTAAGTCGTCCACTCTGCTATTCTAGAGTTATCCGTTATACATACATAACTAGAGTTCTTCACTCTACATAATATCGCGAACACTCTGTAAATGACTGTAAGGGTCCTCTGGACCTTTATCACGAGGTTTAAGCCAAACCAGGTTTAAAATTCTCAGACATGTGATCCATACCAGTTATATACTATTTTGACCAAACTAATTACAAAAAATCCATACTAGGATTCATTATTGAATTATACTTAAGATTCGTATACTTATTGTTAGGCAGATTCAATAATTCAAATAAAGCTTATATAAAAAAAAAAAATGTTTTATATAGAGGCACCCCTAAGAATCGTGATCAATTGTCTTCGAAAGCTGGGCAGTGTCGCTGGTAGTACTTTTACGTTTCGTCATTCTCTCCGCATGACCAGCAGATGCTGCTATTTCCATTGTATGCAAATGCGCTTTAAAGCCCATGTATCCTGTAAGGACATCCCCGATTTTACTTAATTCCAATTCGCTAAATTTCAGCAACGTTCTAATCCTGTCCTCCTCCGGATCGCTCCACAGCGGTTTCATAATTCTATAGTGTGATGTTGGCGCTTTTGTCTAGATTCTTAGCTCCTGATAGTCATTTGTCTATCGGTAAAAATAGCCACATAGTATCATGCTTAACTGTTGCTTCAAAATCAATCCAGCTATCGTTCCTTACGTTCTTGTCTGGTTGCGCTTTTAGTACGATTATTGGCTTTCCTGGCATTGAAGACCCTGCTTACATAAAATCACTTTTATGATTCCGTAACAGCAACCCCATAAGAAATGAATATTCTTAATGGAACATCCCATAGTTATCCGGTAGACATGTGCATCCTCCATGCATTTCCTTTAAAACTAATATAATTCTCCGATATTTAAATATGAATTGCTACAACCTCATCCATGCAAACACATAAACCAATAAGAATTCTTATCATATTCAGACCAAAAGTATACCGAATTTCAAATCTTTTGCATGCATTCAAATGCATCATCATCATTAGCATCGTCTTCATCATCATCATCATCGTGGTCTCAATGCGGAGCAGCAGCAGATACAAGTGCATACGGTTGAAAAGTGTTGCTACAGGTAACAAACTATTCGTACATATTTAAAATATTTACTTATGGATGCCAGGCCAAGCAGATTTCTTGGGTATTTCGGTATGCCATCCTCTACTGGGTCTGAAACTGGGTACGAACGAGTATCTGTGATTGTCGGTCGGTATGCAAAAATATTATGGTAGCAATAGCAGTGGGGATGTTACAGTGCAGTGCGCCTGGCAATGATGCTTTTGCTTTTGACTCATTTAAATGTTTATCGGCTTAATCTCATAAACAAAAGATTGATGTTGCTGTTTCAGCAAGCAGCAATCAGCTCCTGCTGCTGCTCCCACATTGACCCCCTTCACCCCCTTACAATATGATTGCCAGGCAGCTGAAACTAGGTACGAGCAAATGTAATGTTTAAGTTTGGTACATTTTTGCAGCATTATTAATTTTTATTTTTGCAAGACCATATCCTCTAGCTGTTCTACTGCTTACTTATATAGATGCTCCTAATCGTATATATGTATGTATATGGATATTTAGCTTAAGGTTTAATTTTTTTGGCTCTGCTGCTGCTCTTGCTCTAGAATAGAAATCCAGACAGCAGCAACTACATGTGCATACATACCTACACTGCTGCATCACTATCAGTTTCTTTTGGGTTTTGGTCCAGATACTAAGCTGAAATTAATTCTAAAGAACTCTTAAATGGCAGCAATTGTTGTCTGTTGTACTCGCATAGAGAAGTGTATGCATACACACATTCAAAAGTGCACTTTTGGTTTCATTTTCATTGGGTCGGAATACCCTATAATTCGGGTTTATATACGAGGTCCAAAATTGTCGCATATACACGCAAAAAAAAAGTATGGTTGGGATGAGAATATTCCAAGGGCATATGGTTGTGGAACAACAATATTATGATCCTCGCAACAATAGTATGATTCACACACAACCATACTATGACCCCCACAATAATATTTTGAATCACACTCAACCATACTCTGATCCGCAAAACGTTATTATGATCCTCATAACCATAGAACGTTTCACATACAAACGTGGTATGATCATCGCAACTAGCGCATTTGTTGTGCTTCTAAAGAAGCAATTTGCAACTTTTTAAGGGCCTGCGACTTTATTGGCGACATTTTTAAACTCATCAAATTATTTTCCTTATTTGGTGCGACTCTTCCTAATTTTGTACAACGTTTTTTTTTTAATTTTCAACGGTGATCCTGATCACAACGATTGTAAGAATCACACGAAACCATGTTATGATCCCTACAACCATTCCCCGCAACCATCACCAACATTATTTATTATGATTGGGTGTTGTTGTTATTAAGCTATAGAGATTTTTATGAAGTTAGCTATTTAAAATTACATTACAATTAGTCTAAAGTTAGATTTGACACCATTTTTCTATTTAACATATCATTCAAAGAAACTAAAAATCTTTTCAAAGGGCAGTCTCAAATACTTTTAGTTTCCAGCAGGGCAGACTGCAGTTTCCGTAAACGCCACTTTACCATTCTCAGACGTCAAGCACCGAACGTGATTAAAAACTGATCAACGGCTAAATAGTGCAGGCAGATTCTAAATTAATGAGAACCAATCAGACGTAGAGTATTCCACTGAACAAAGTAAACACTGTGAAAATCCCTTGCACTGCCTTGTGATTGTTGTATTTTTTATGTAATGGACAACTGCTTTGAACTGTGCGTACGTTGGTCTATAAAAACTGTTATGCTTAGTTCGTAGTCTTAGCCATAGTGTATGATTGCCGTTATCATATTATTGCACTAGTCAACAGTCAAAATGTACTCGGGATGCGATAATTTTTTCTGTGTAGATACCTTGACATGAGCTCGAAAAACGCAATAAAAATTTTTTTTTTCGTTTGGTTTTTGTTTTATTTTTTTTTTTTAAATTTTAAAAATTTTTTTTTGGTTAATTTGTTTCGTCCGGCATAACTCGGGAACCACTAGCCCGATTTAATTGAATTAAATTTAAAAAAATTTAAAATTACAATTCCCTTAATCTGTTAATATATTGTTTTCCTATACAAGCAACAGTTTCCAAGTTAAAAATGAATATATAAAGGAATGTCAAATCTTATTACTTTTACGTAAAGTCACATAACCTATGAGCAAAATGAGACGAATTTCAAATCATATATTTTTGTCATATGTGACCCGGTCTACGAAAAGGGACCTTCGGTGTAAAAACAAGTTTTCGAGAAAACAGCTGTTAAAGATAAACAAGTCATGTGAAATGAGTGTAGATGAAGAGGTTAGTTTCGTTCTTTGACAAACTTCTTTACGAGTTGGAAACTTCTGCTTTGCGCCATTAGAAAGAGCACACTTTAGTCTATCCGAATCGCCAAAAAAGTGAAAAATGATATTTTCACACCGAAGGTCCCTTTTCGTAGACCGGGTCACATATATTTTTGTCACCCAACAAATTTTAATTTTTTTTGTAATAAAAAAGAAAAAAACCTCACCATAGACAAAGTTGTGCATATGTCGAGCAAATTTTTGAAATTCATACCTTTACTCAATTGCGAATAAAAGCGAAACGCGTACATCGATTTTCATGATCTTTGTCTCATTTTGCTCATAGGTTATGTGACTTTACGTAAAAGTAATAAGATTTGACATTTTTTTCATTTTGGATTTTTTATGGATTTTTTAAAAAAAAAAATTTAAATCTTTAGGCAAAAAATAAGTTTTTTCCTTTTTATATTCATTTGTAACTTGGAAACTGTTGCTTGTATAGGAAAACAATATATGAACAGATTAAGGGAATTGTAATTTTAAATTTTTTAAAATTTAATTCAATTATATCGGGCTAGTGGTTCCTGAGTTATGCCGGACGAAACAAATTAACCAAAAAAAAATTTTAAAATTTAAAAAAAAAAAAAAAAAAAAAAAAAAAAAGAACGAAAAAAAAAAATTTTATTGCGTTTTTCGAGCTCATGTCAAGGTTATCTACACAGAAAAAATTATCGCATCCGGAGTACATGATTTTTTTTTCATTTTGTTGAGTAGTGTTGTTAACAAAAATATCAAACAACAATGCTTTTGTCGCACACACCATATTTATATAGTTGCTACAATAACTATATGTGACAGCGCATAGAGAAAGGTACCTAAGGGTAAAAAAATCAATTTTCACTTGTTTTTTGTTTGATGTGGACAACATCTGAGCATCGAATGAGACCGATCCCAAGCCCCAAAAGTGTTCCCTCCCAGAGATATGCTCGTTTTATGAAAGTGAAGGTACACCAAAGATACACGTATTTAAATCTTTAAAATGGCTCTCCTGAACAAAACTGGTTTTTACCCTTAGGTCCCTTTCTATTTTGCGCGTCACATATGGGTATTTCCATTTCTTAATTTTGCTAAAATACTATTGTTACATTTTAACAATATTAATATTGCCCTAATCATACTGTTGTCAAAAAAACTCTACAAACTAATACTATTGTTGCGACGAACATGCTTTTATTGTAGAGAACATATTATTGTTGCCGCGACAATATAGTACCCATATCTTTTCTCTGCGTGTATTACAATAATGAAAACAATTCATGTGAATGAAATGTTTACAAAAATTGACCAGATAGTAAAAATAATTTTCTTAATTTTTGCATTTCAGAAGCTGTCGTCAATACTCGTATATCATCCAATTACAATAATAACACTGTTTTGAAAAAAGAAATAACTTCTAAGCCCTCCTTTAGACGAATCTAACAGACCCTAAAGAAAAACGATCTCCTGAATTCAAATTGAGTGTCCGTTTTGCAATTCTTATCCGGTTGACTTGAAAATTGGCAATATTTATAAGTAAGAAATTCGTCATTCAGATAAAACATATTTTTCAAAAATTGTGAAGCTACATACAAATTTTGTTCATACAAAATTTATTTTAAATCTCTTTCTGAAATTGAGAAAATATCGTACGATTTTTTACAAAAACTGCTATACATGCAGGCAATTTGGACGGATATACCGTATTCGAATCGTTACAGTGCGAGTTGGGGAGCTGCAGAATTGTGGTATAATTGGCAGTTGAAATCAACATTTTTCATCAAAAACCTTAACTACTGTTAGCTGTAGCTTCCTCAGATTTTATTCGATTTTTATAAAATGTGATATATATGAAATATGCATTTCTTACGAGATAATATTGCCCTAGTAAATCGGTTAAGAATTGCCGAAGTTTTACGCAACTAATGATATCTCGAATATACATATGGACAAAACGGACACTCAATTCGGATTCGGAATATCATTTTACATAAAGATCAGTTGGTTTCGTCCATCGGAGGATTTTGTTTCAGTTAGGATTTCTATTTCTTCATAATTCACTTTTCGCCTGCGCAATGTGCGGAAATTCTTTAAAACTAACTCGTGATCCATTTCGAGGTTCCCTACTTTTTTGAAGAAAAAAAACACAGAAAATTCAAATTGAATGGGGAATGTTTATTATCATTTGAAAGAACATTCTTTGGCATTTAGTTTTTAAAGATTGTGTCTATCAAATGTTGGCCGCGGCTACGTCTCAGATGGTCCATCCATTGAGTCCAATTTTCGATGTCTCGTTCGAGCATTTCCACTGGTAACTGGCGAATGACACGCGTGATGTTTTGCTCCAAGGTCTGAATCCAAGCGGATTTGTCCGCATGGACTTTAGACTTTACATATCCCCACAGGAAAAAGTCTAACGGTGTGATACCACATGATCTTGGTGGACAATCGACCGGCCCAAAATGTGAGACTATCTGCTCACCGAAGTGTTCTCTCAATAAATCCATTGATTGATGCGATGTTTGGGAAGTGACGCCGTCTAGTTAAACCAAATGTCGCCGAGATCACGAGCTTTAATTTTAGGCATCAAATAGTCGGTTATAATGGCACGATAATGGTCGCCATTGACGGTAACGTTCTCACCGGAATCATTTTTGAAGAAATAGGGACCGATGGTTCCGCCGGCCCACAAACTACTCCAAACCCTTGTTTTTCGGATGAAGTGGCAGCTCTTGAACTTCTTCTGGTTGCTCTTCGTCCCAAATGCGGCAATTTTGCATTGAGCCAGGAATGGGCCTCATCGCTGAACAAAACTTGGCTCGAAAACGTCAGATCTTCTTGGAACTTTTCAAGAGCCCATATAGCGAAGCAATGTCGCTTGGGAACGCCGGGCTGCTTCAGTTCTTTCACAAGCTGTATTTTTTACGCTTTCAATTTAAGATCTCGACGTAAAATAAGCCAAGTTGTTTCATACGTCGGTCGGAGTTGCTAAGAACGGCGCCGAATCGACTCTCCACGGTTTTGGTGTACACTCTCAGCTACGGCCGCTACATTTTGAATGCTGGGTCTGAAGATGGGTGATGGTGTTGCGAATAGTACGCTCAGTAGTCCGATTATGTTGACGATAAGTTGAACCAAGTGCACGACACACATTCCTTACAAAACGTGAATTTTCGTAATAAAGTTTAACGATTTGTAAACGTTGTTCAGGCCTAGGTCTTTCCATGATGAAATGCCAAACAATACTAAACAAAAATAATGTGACAGCATGACACGACTCACACGTGATCTGCAAAAAAAGGCTATTGAAAAAAGTATCTTTAATTGGATCCCCCTTTATTATCGAAATTCTGGCCTAGTTGTAACCAAGCAATTGGGCATTGCCAGATAGTTAATCTTGCATATTTTGGGCCTACTTCCGCAAGCCGAGCGACCAATATTTCGTAATGGAGTGCTTAAAATCTTCGTCAGCTATTCGAATTTTCTTCGAGAAAAAGGGACGAAAGCGGCAACATTTTGATTATTACCATATCTGCAACACAACTAAAGAGTTTTTGATCAAGAATCACAGTATAAATCTGTAGGTTCAAATATGTCATATAAATCTATGGTATATTTGAGCCTACTTCTTTAAACGATTTTTTGTTGTCTCCAAATTTATTTTGGTTGTGTGTGAATCATAGCATGTTTGAGGGGATCATACTGTGGTTGTGGGGGTCATACTATGGTTGTATGATCAACATACTTTGGTTGTGAGGATCATAGTATGGGAGTAGGGATCATGATATTTTTGTGCAACAACCAAATACACAACAAAAGTATGATGGTCCTTGAATATGGTTAACCCAACCATACTTTTTTTCTTCGTGTAAGTCATACTTTTCACAAGCCCACATTGTCTAAAACCTTTTATATTTTCTCCGTTAAAGATGTTGTGCTTTGGTGAGCCCTTACTTCAAAAACCTGCTGAACGGTAAGCACTTTGGTTTTGCTAACAGATAGACTAACATGAATGATAGCCAAACATGTACTCGTATTCACAGTTTTAAAAACTATTTCTTTAATAAGTCAAATATACGTTATTTGAAATCATAAAATTATTTAAATATTCTGGCCTTCGTCTTGTGTGTTTGCATACAGTATAGCGCATTAAATGGCATTCCCTCACCGACTGTAATTCTGTGAAAAGCTGGTTTGATTTTGCTTTTCTTCTGATCAAAACCCACAGATTGTCGTATTTGCGTTTATTCTGTCTTCCCTTTGCCAGAGCTAAAATCTGTGCTACATCTACGAGTAGTCCTTGTTCGGCTTTGCATTCATTTATGCTACTGCAGCTCTGGCTGGATTCCTACATGCAGCCGGATAATAAATTGTTACTATTTATATTTGCCACATCGTTGTTGTTTCAATGTGTAACAACATTTTTATCATGTTTATGCTTCTCAACTATTTAGACAGTAATAATGATGGCGTTTTTTTCTTTCTTTCTTTCAGTATTTTGTTCCCCGACCCATTGTACTCGTATTTATTTGCATCATGGCTAAGCTGCAGTTTTTGTGCTTTTTTGATTTGTTGTTCACAGATTTTCTTCAGAGCACTTATGGCGAGTGACCGGATGAACGACCCATCGCAGAGTTTGGATTTCCACAGAACCAACGAACTAAACCCTTTTTGTTGCCACTTTTTGTTTTTTTTTGGTTTTAAATTACCCTGTGTGCTGAGCTGCTACGAGTCGATCTTCTTCGCTTTTTGGTGGGTTTCGGATTTATGCTTTTGTTATGGCTGTAGTTTAATATTTTTGTGCAAAACTTAAGTAGATCCATCATTTTCACTTATCAAGATGTACGCGTTGCTTACGGTAATAAATATTTTTCTAAAGAACATAAACCAAACCATCCAAATCCAAGCCAGTGGAAAACAAGAGTGTCTGTATTCAGTTTACCCGAGTAGTTACAATCATTTTTACATATGTTTTCTGTTTTGTTTTTTTTTGCCAGCCTTTTTTCTACTGCAGTACGAGTAATCCTTTTGTTGCAAGGCTTTAGAACACAGATACCATAAATAGTAGGTATGCACTGGTTTTTGTGGCAAGGGGCAGAAAATCAAAAGAAGAAGAAGTAGAATACGGGCTTTAAATTGCTTTGACAACATCTTCAGAGGAATAAAAAAGGGCTGTGGTGGTTGGCCATAATGAGATCTCATGTACACTAATCGATCATGTGCGTCTCAGGACGCTGAGACAGAAGTGTAAAAATAGACTTCTTCACATGCATTTAGGCTATGACGGTGGTATGCGGTGTGAGTCACGAATAGTGCGCGATTAAATTGCAGTTTCATGTGAATTATCGCGTTTATGACGAATTTAATCAAATTCGCTTGTTGACCTTCATTTTCTTCTTACTCGTTTATGAGAAGAACTACTCGTCTGGTTGCATGGATGTGTCCCGGCTACTTTGCTAAGGAAGGGGACACATATAAAGCTGAACTAGAATCTCACTTCACTCAGCTGTGAACCAATCACTTAACTGAGATAATTTCAACTAATTGCACCATTTGCACAAACTCATCCGATTACAAATTTTATATTAATGGGATTTTACAAAGTGAGTGTCGAGTACTTCATCAACCCCATTAATCTGGCGATTGTACGATTGGCGCTTCTTTGGCAGGGAGCTTAAACAACATTAACCAGAAGTTCTACGCTTAGGTGTGAGGGACAGGGACAGAGATACCAGCATCAACGGTTGAACTCTCTCTCTCTCTCTGCCAAGTTGAGCCGACTAGAAGCATTACGTTATAACATACACACAAAAATTTACCGGGTCCATCTCATTTTTATAAAAGTGAGAGTTCTTTCCCGCTTAAAATAAACTCGCTTACAATATTCCATAGCCCAGTATAATTACACCAATCTGCGGAACAGGCTAATATAGGCTGATCCACCAGAGGTATTTTTTTCAAAATAAAATCCCTGTTCAATGTATAAAACAAAATACTAAAATTCAAAACGAGTGCGGAATCTTTATTATTCATACGAAAGAACATTTCATGCCATTTATTTTTTGAATATAATTTCCTTCAAATGTTGGCAACTGTAATATAGAAATGAGCGTTCGGCGAAAAACAAAAAGATCCGCTGTTTTCGACTAAAATTGTGTTCAGTACTGAGGCCCATTTCTGGCGCAACGGCAACGTCAATAAACAAAATTGCCGCATTTGGGCTGAAGAAGAACCAGAAGAGGTTCAAGAGGTGCCATTATATCCAGAGAAAACCGCGGTTTGGTGCGGTTTATGGGCTGGTGGAATTATCGGTCCAATTTTTTTTCAAAAATGATGATGGTCGGAACGTAAATTTCAAGGGTGCTCGCTATTGCTCTATCATATAATACTTTTTACTACCTAAAGTCCGTATTCTTTACAACACTTGGTTTCAACAGGACGGTGAAGCATGGTCTTGGTAACCAAATTATGGTTTTTTTAATTTCATTTTGACAACAGTATGATTGCGACAATATTAACGTTGTTGAAATGTAACAAAACTATTAATACCAAATTTGAAAACAAAAAGATTGTTGGTGCGAAAAAGTAAAGTACTTTCTTTAACAATAATATGATTACGGCAATCATACATTATGGTTGTGACTGTGAACATATTAAATTGTTGTCCCTTATATAAGTAAAAAGCAACAACAATCGGGAGGGAGGGAGTTTAATTGAGTTTACTTTGTTCGGTGGAATACTCTACTGCCGAATGTTTCTCGTTTATTTTTTGAAATCTGCCTGCACTAAAGTATATAACCATTGATAATGGCTAAACACTTTTATTATTTGGGTTCCACTGATGGTCAGAGGCATTCACTTCCTGCAATCATCCTTGCTTTCAACTTAGTCTTTTCAACTCGACTGCCTTTTAAATACTTATACTTAGTAGGGACATAAATACTGTTACACACGTTTTATGCTGTAAAAGAAAAAGTACTAAATGTTTTTGGACCAAATAATTTTTAATATATTTATTGATGTATATTGTATCTAAAAAGAATCTACTTATTCGAAATGTCCGCCTTTTGCCTTTACACACGCCTTAAGTCGCACTAGCCAATCGTCAATAGCTGCACGAACCTCGTCCATTGAAAAATTGGCCAACAGTGTCAAATCACATGAACTTGGCGGCCAATTAACATCGCCACGACGTAAGATAACACGGACATTGAATTTATCGCGCAAAAGAGCCATTGTTTTGTTAGCTGTGTGGCAAGTGGCACCGTCCTGTTGAAACCACATATTGTCCACATCCATATCTTCGAATTCGGCCCATAAATAGTTCGTTATCATCTTAAGATAGCGAACACCACTTACGGTAACTGCCTGACCGGCCTCATTTTGGAAAATATACGGCTTGATGATGCCGCCAGCCCATAAACCGCACTAAACAGTCACTCTTTGTGGGTGCATTGTTTTTTCAACAATCACTCTTGGATTATCAATTCTGCTTATTGACAAATCCACTGAGGTGAAAATGTGCCTCATCACTGAAGATGATTTTCTTCGAAAATTGATCATCCACTGTTGCCATTTCTTGCCACCATTCTGGCCATTGACGACGTTTGGAATGGGCAAAAGGCTTTAGTTTTTGAGTCAGTTGCACCTTGTGAGCATGTAAATGCAAGTATTTATGCATAATGTAAACAGCACTTTTGTGAACAACAGCAATATTTTCTGCAGTAGGAGCATGCACTGGTGTATTTACATCTCCTACAGACCAGGTTTAGTCAAATTTTTGCACGATTTTTCTGATTGTACGCACATTTGGACGATTAAATTGACCGAAAAAATCACGAAGTGCACTATACGCATTTTGATTTGAATGCCCATTTTCATAACGAGTTGCTCGCTTGTGTAAATTTCATTGGTTCAAATTGAATTAGTCCGAAGTTGAGAAATATTAAATGAAATGCAGAAAAAAACTTGACGTTTAGGTATGGTTCATATTTAACATCGGCTCTTAAAATTTAACCACCCTTTATATACTTATAGATGCATATTTATTTAGTTTCCGACGATATGATTTTCAGACAAATCTTAAAACGTTTTTAACAGGGATGAACGGGCACCAGCATTTTTATTTTAATAGAAGACAGGTTTTTTACAAAATGGCTAAGTGACAGTACGAGTATTATCGTGTTATTATTAGAAATGTAGTTTTTGAGAGGTAAATTATATTTTCGCGGTCAATTGTTACTAAAATTCACCCATTTTTGGTTTTAATATAGGGTAATCCAGGTATTTTTTTCAACAGCCTATTTTCACAGATTTCGCCTGAGAAATCATAGAAAGACTTACACCAAAATAACGTCTCAAAGTTGTGCGTTTGGTGAGGCATATTTCAGGCTCAACGACAACGTCAATAAACATAATTGCATAATTTTGGCTAAAAAGCAACCATAAGAGGTTCCAGAGATGCCATTATACCCAGGCATATAACCATGGTCTGGTGCGGTTTATGCGGTGGTGGAATAATCTGTCCATATTTGTTGAACAATGACGATGGTCGGAACGTAACCGCGAATAGAGCTTGCTGTCGCGCCTTGATATCGTACTTTTTGCTTCTTGAAATAATCTTAATCCGTAATCTTCACGACATTTGAATTGAACAGGATGGCTCCAATTGCCATACAGCTGCAATATATATATCAAGCAATATATCTATTATGAGGTCACTACGAAAAGCAGCCAATTTCACGTTTTGGACCGATGAGTTGGCCGCCTAGATCTTGTAATATCACAGCTATATACTTTTTTCTTTGGAGCTACGCAAAGTCGAAATTCTAGGCTGACATACCAGCTACGATTCAGGTTTTGGAAGCAAATATTACTCGTGTCATTAAAGCCATACCGGTCGAAATGCTCGAACAAGTCATCCAATATTGGATCCCTAGAATGGACACCCTGAAGCGTAGTTGCGGCCAACATTTAAAGGAAATTATATTCAAAAAATAAGAACTACAAATATTCCACATTTTATTTTTTGAATTTTTTTATTTTGAAAAAATACCTTTAGATTGATCACCGAAATTTGTTGTCATTACCAATTGTTCTTTGTTCTATAAGTGTCCTCAGCAGACTGTTCTAGCAACCAATAATATGAACTTCATTCGTTAACATTATCGAAAAGTAAGTTGTCTGTACCATAATATTGGTATAGCAATCATCATATAGTAAGATCGACCGAATTTACATCATGATCGTTAACATTTGGTGATTGAAACTAAAAGTACGAACCGATTTGCAACTGACTTTTTCTCTATTTATAATTTAAGGAGCCACGTGTTGTCACGAAAATTTTCTTAATTAAAGGAAATCGATTCAGATTAAGATATAGCTCCCACACACATGTTCATCCAATTTTTTATCTCTAAAAGCTACATATTACATCCAATCTTGATAACATTTGGCACAAGTAAGTTTCCTATGCCAAGGTCTATTGAAATTGTAGATAATCGGTGAAGACTAAGATATAGCTCCCACATATATGTTCACCCAATTACAATGACATTTCCTCACAAATTAAAATATGACCTTACTTTAAAATTTTGGTAAATTATGAAATCATTGAAGGGTTTTTCATTTATTATTTTCAGTTGGATTTTCTGAAAATTCACAAGTCTAAGCTAAAGTCAGGCGTAGTCGAGCCTGACTTTAGCTTTATTTACTAGTTTTAACCATATTTTTATATCTATTTGCTATGCCCCACTGCATTCCAATCGACCAGCCTTTGCAACATTGTATGGCAGCAATATTGTCATAAAATTACTTTTTCTTTTTGAATCCTTAGACCGTTAAAATTTCTTTTGAAGTCTTTGACATTACGCCAACATTAACGATCATAACAGCGGCAGCAACAGGAACAGACACAACAAACAGACTTTTAAATCAAACACCGCATCCGAAAACAAAGCCCAGCAAGAAATATCAACAACAACAGCAGCATCGTCATCATCACAAAATGGATTGTTAATGGTCATGATAGTAGCGAGCTTCAAATCAAATGACTTCGCGATTGGGAGATACGTACAGAGAAGAGGGGAAAAAAGAATCAAACGGCATTAATTCATTTGTCAAGCCACCCCACCGCCGGACCCACTCCAGCTGAGAGGAATGGCCGGCCACAAGCGGTAGGCGAACTAAGCCAGCATCCAACCAACAGCAAAAATGTATAATTAAGTCATAAAAACAAACAAACAACCAGCTACAACAGCAACAGCGACAAAGACAAAAATCGCAATTGCAACTACTTTGTCAAAGCCGGGAAAAGGATGGTGCTGCAAAAGCATCGGGGCAGCAGCAAGAATCCGACGCCATTGGAGGCCCCCACAGACGCTGAACGTTTTCCCATAAAGATCTCACATTTGTTTTACTCGGCTTTGGTGGGTGGTTTGGGTCGAAGGGGGGCACTAGTCGCTGGTGCTGATTTTTTTTTGTTAGCACAAATAGTTTTTGTTGCTGCTGCTTTTGTTTTTTTTGCCGAGAAATAAAGGTCCATTTTAGTTACAAAAGAAATAAAGGCACAATTTATGTCTATACTTTTGACTTTAATTGCTGCACTCGCGCTTGTGCCTCCGTTTGTTGCATGCGTTCTCCTCTGCCGCCACCGTAATATATTTTGATAGTCCCCCTGAGTCCTGCACTCATTTCCTTTACGTGGACTAGAGATAGAGGGAGAAGCAGCCTGCCACCGCACAATGAAAAACATTGTTAATGTTATTCATTGTGCATTTTACTTGTTTGGGGTTTTTATGTATGTTCCACATTTCTTGTTTTTCCACGGCACAATATTTATGCTGCTGCGTTCCAGTGCTGGCGCTTTTTATGGCTTCTCACCGCTTTTGTCCCGACATTTCATCGGCGTAGCCTTTTTCCACGCCTGCTGCTAATGGTGCTGAAATTTCAAGGGACACCGATAAGCATAAAACAATGCGTACTTGGCACATCTCATACGATTTTCTCGAAATGTCATAATAAACAGGTAACTATCGGAAGACCAGCTACGGTGGAAGATTAGCAGAGAAGTGACCTAAAATGATTTGCGAAATCGCCAATACTCGTACTACGATGTTATGGTCATGTAACAGTCTAGACATTTATACGCAACTGGCATAGGGAACATGTCGTGGTCGTGTCCAATCTCAAGTGCATATTGACCTCGGGAGGTCTCTTAGGTGTCACCTGAAAAGCTCTTTCAAACACACCAGTGAAATAGTGAGCTTACATCAGTTCACTTTTAGAACTTTAAACAAAAACAGTTAAATAATTATACTTCCCATCATGGAATCCAGTCCAATATAAAAATTTTGTCCCCCAAGACAAGTCGCTGACCAATTTTCTATCAGGGTGCGTTATTTTTCTTACAAACATTATATACAGGGTGGAGTGCGGTATTTGCTTATTTGGGAATGAAATAAAAAAATTAGGTTCCTTAGAAAAATTTATTTTATATTTCAATTATATTGAGGGAATATATTAAGGGAATTTTTAAATTACATAGCTCATACTGCATGCTGCATACGTTTTCTGAAGCTTTCATTAACTCTAACAAGCATGTCGACTGGTATTCTGCCAATTTCAGCCTCAGTATTCTTAATTAGGTCTTCCACTTCAGGTAACCCTAAAGAAAAAAATCGCATGGGGCTAAGTCTGGTGAGCGTGCCTCCCAATTCACATCACCCCTCAAAGAGATAAGACGTCCAGGAAACATTTGCCTCAAACAATTCATGGTAACCATTGCTGTGTGTGCAGTGGTACCATCCTGTTGGAACCATGTATGCTCTAATTGCATTGTCTCAAGAGCCGGCTGAAAAAACCCTGTATTATAGTCAAGTACCGTTCGAAGTTCACAGTTACGGCAAGATGTCTATCCTGAATAAAGTAAGGGCCAATGATGCCTACTCGTGATATGGTGCACCACACAGTGCCGCGGTCCGAAAGCAGAAGTCTCTGGTGCTTGTTTCACTCTAGTACCGCATATTTTGTTTGTTTACACATCCACTGAGGTAAAAATGTGCCTCATCAGAAAAAAACACAATTGCGTCATGGGGTATAGTTGCAAGAATGTCTTCACAAGAGGTCCGCCGTGTCAAATAGTCCCGAGCTGACAATTGTTGGACCACGCACATTTTATACGGGTGAAAATTCAGTTTATCATTAAGAATCCGGTAGGGAGAACGTCTGAAAATGCCCAGAGCACGTGATTGCTTCCGAGCATAACGTTTCGGAGATGTTTTGTTGTAATTTTTCTCTCAGATCCCCTTCGTACACTTGACAGAATCTCTGCTGCTCTAAATGTAGTTACCCAATTTACAATTGATTCCCGTCCAGAACATCTTAAATGAAAAGCACGCTGCACTGCAATAATCGAGTGCTCATTTGAAAAATAAGCTTCAACAAAAAATTACCTCTCCTCACGAGTCCAATGCATGATGGCAACTGAAAGGCAGACGAATCCAAATCTCCCGCGACTATAAGCCACGCACCCTATCTCTACTCTCTTCGACCAAGAGTGCCGCCACAGCCTGCAGTCCAAAAAAGCAAATTTCCGCGCTCAACTCTGCATAACAACTACTATCGTCATATCGGTATTTGTTTGCCTTCAAAGTTCAGAGTGGTAAAGGCGGTGCCACGCCCTTTTTGTGCAATTTTCGAACAACATAGTCTATAATAATACGCAACTGATTAATTTAAATCTGTTCAAATTTGTATAACGATCGGTCAATTGCTTTGATCATAAATGCGATTTTAAAAGGAGACAGGCAAACCAATTGTGGTGTACCACTCCGAATAGAGTTGTGTACGCTGCTGTACAGTTGCAGCGTATCTCGGGGCCGTTACCACACTACAGGTGAATAGTTGCAACGTATGACGTGGCCCTTTACTACATGTCGAACAGATGTTCTTTGTGCTTGTCTCAATTTGTTCTAATTACGAATGGGGTCTACTGCTCCTTCCAGATATCAGCTGTGCCAGCACGGTATAGGCCTTCCTGGAATGACTTCTCGCCATGCCAGCAGCTTTTGGGAGCTATACTTCTAGACCACTATTCACCCAGTGCTAGATGTTTTAATCCCGTGGACCGTCGCCAACTAAGAGCGTGCAAGTATTTTTACGCCGTCTGGTGTTTTATTAATTGGGAACAAGTAGAAATTAAATAGGTTCATTGAAAGTACCCCGCCCTGAGGGACTCCCTGTTCAATTCTACCGTATTAGCAATAACATTTCCTACCATAGAGTGTAAAAAGGTGCAGAAGCAAGAGGGTTCGTATTTTTAATGATTAGCCAAAATTCAAATTTTACAACTGCACCACTTTATATGGTGCTAGGCCAATGGTTTGTCGGCAGTATCTGGGTATTTAAAAAAAAATATTTTCTTTAGAAAAGCACTGCTTTATCAAACCCATGATATCCAATTTTGATATTTCGTAAAAGCAACGAAAAGACTTTTTGTAAACGAAAAGACTTTTGTAGTCCAGACCGACTTCGAACCGTTTTTTTTTCTTTTTGTATAGTGCCTATAATTATTTCCTATGATGGTGATTTGTGATAAGTTTCCCTCTTCTTTTTTAATAAGCTGGCGAGGAATATGGGGCCTCTAATCGAAAAGGCCTGCCCGACTTTCTTTCCAATTTTTACCAGCTTTCGAACGACTTGGCAATTCTGTTCCTATTCCTTCTATCTGACGTCCTTCGTTGGCGTTATTATTCCATTCGAAAAGCAGAGTACACTTGTTGCTGTTTGTTTATATGCCATTGATGAGTTTTTATGCCATGTTACTGCTGCTGCGGCTTCTTACTCCACTAGACGTTGCTAGCTGCCTGGATGCTTCTTTCCCTGATTTTTTTTTTATTTTTTCCTCTATTTAGTTTTGCCGTTTGTTTGTTTATAACAATAATGTTGCATTTAATGTGTGGCATAGTGTGTTAATATAAATTCTTTTATGTTTTTTCCTAGCCCAAGCTCCATTGCCACCTTCCTTGTGAGAGCCAAACTAGTACATGTGTTGCACAATTGCTAGGAAACCCAATCCCACATGTATTGCTGCAGCAAGTGCTTCAGCAAGAGGAATAAACAGCGCAACGATGCCGTAGAAGAAAAATTTGTTTACAATTTAACATCATAAAATAAATCCGGAAATTGCAATAAGGAAGCCTAAGTAAGTTGTTGCTTCCAGTACAGGCCGTGCCGCTGCTATCAGGCTTTCTCCACTCGATTCCGTTGAATGTATTTGCGTGTGTATGCGAGTGTTTGTGCGCGCGTGTGTGTGTTAGAGATATATGTGTGCAATAAACAAAGTTAATTGTTACCACAAATTGTTTGATATTAAATAAACACAATAAAAATTGTTTATTGTGTTTATTAAACTTTTTTAATATCTCTTACTAAAAGAAAAATTTCTTTTATAGCGTAAAATACGACTATAGCTCAATGCGCTATGGCAACTTGTTAAGAGGGGGGGGGGCAAGTTTAATAACAAAACGGGACAGATAGTAATATAATGCATCTCGTATGAGTTTTATTTTTATTGTTACATTTCAAGAGTAATAAAAATTTAAATTATTTGGATTACTCTTACGATATTCGCTGCAGTGTGGAATCATAGTGAAAGTTAATGAAGCACAGTGGTTAAAAAAAAATATTTTGGAAATAAGTCTATAAGTACATAAAATTTCACATAACTAGGGGTTGCTATTTATTTTTCGGGTCTTGGCAATACTTGTGTTCCCAGATGCAAACTGTAACTTCCATTGGAAACTTTGACATAACTTCACTTTTTGATAATTGACGTCGAATTGTTTTGTTTACAGTGTGTTGAAAAATTCATCTCAGTCAAAAAATGGAATTATCCCGTGAACATTTTCGTGCGATGATTTTTTCCAATATCGGCGTGGGTCATCGAGGCAAGAGTGTTTAAATCAACTTGCTTCGACTTTTGGCAATGATGCACCATCAAAAACCATTGAAAATCGCTGGTACCAAGAGTTCAGTCTCGGACGCTGATCGCTCCAGGATGAATTTCGTGAAGGAAGTCCAACTACGGCCACTTTGCCAAAAACTTTCGATGCTGTGCTTGAACTGATTAAGCAAGACCAACATGTGACATACTGTAAGATTGAGGTATCCTTGGCCATTAGCATGACAAGCATCAGTAAGATATTGCATGTCCCACAAAATAATTTGACGAATTCTCAAAAAAAGGATCATATTGATTGCTGAAAAGAGATGTTGACAAAGTATAACTGCGGTAGCTTAAAGGAAGTGTATGACATTGCCACAGGTGGCGAATCATGGATCTATGCATATGAGCCCGAAGCAAAACAGCAATAGACCGTATGGGGGTTCCAAGATGAGCCAAATCTAACAAAAGTCGTGGAAGAAATACATCGAAGCAAATGATTGCCTTTTTTCGGTATAACCGGCCATGTTGCCACAATGCCTTTAGTTTTCATCGCCCGAAGCAGCTGTTGAATCGTTCAAAAATAATTTTTTGGAAATGTCGCAATCGGAGTAGAAAAATTGCTTTCAAAATTGCCCATGCAAAAGTGTATTGATCTTAAAGGAGAATATTTTGCTTCAAAATTGCCCATGCAAAAGTGTATTGATCTTAAAGGAGAATATTTTGAAAAACAATAAAACCATGATAAATAAAAAAAATAATAAATTATTCTGTTTTTATTGCCGAGCCCGAAATATAAATAGCAACCCGTATAGGTAAGGTGCATTACCAAAAAATAAATGTCCTTCAAATCAGACAAAAATGTACTTTTTTTTCGAAAATTATAAGTTTTCTCACATTCAACCTACACGATACCTAATCTGACTCCTGGAAACTCGAATGGACTTTACCTACATCTAACGGATGATCAATCTAGAGGTATTTTTTTTCAATAGGGGTTTTAAATAGATTACGCGTGAGTTGTGTTAAACTTATTTTTTCGGTATTGTTTGCCGTTTCACTATGAAAAGCACCAACGTCTACAAGTTATGCAACTGTTGTATGGAAATGAGAAGATCCGCTTTTTTAGACCAAAATTTTGTTCAGTAATGAGGCCCATTTCTGGTTCAAAGCAACGTCAATAAACAAATTGGCTGCATTTGGGCTGAAGAGCAACTAGAAGAGGTCCAAGAAGAGGTGCCTTTATACCCAGAGAAAACCACGGTCTGGTGCTGTTTATGGGCTGGGGAATCATCGGTTCATATTTTTTCAAAAACGATGATAGCCGGAAGGTAACCATGAATGGTGCTCGCTTTCGTGCCTTGATATCGGACTTATTGCTACCTGAAACTGAATCTTAACGACATTTGGTTTCAACAGGACTGTGCCACTTGCCATACAGCTGCTCAAACAATGGAGGTATTGAGAGCCCATTTCGAAGAGCAGATAATTTCACTTTTGGAGCGTTTCAATGAATGTTTGATCGTTTGCAGCGGCATAGAAAAATAAACGGTCTGGTTGCAGTTTTTTTTAATCTTTAAGTATTTATTATAGAAAAAAAGTATGGTTGGGGTGACAATATTCGAAGAGCACGTTGTAAAAAAATGATGAATGTGGAGGCTCTGTAGAGGTGGTAAAGGTGAAATGTATTTTCGAGGGCAATTGTTTGAAGAAAACTTGAAAAGTTAGGTTTACAAAAGTAGTTGTCATAAGTTTGGTGAGAACCTGGTCTTAAAGAGTTCAGTTTTACTATCAACACTCTGCAAAGCTTTGTGAATGAGGTCGTGAGGATCCAAAATCACGGTAAAAGCATTGTGCAGCTACGAAAATCAATGTCACTTAGCCATTTTATAAAAAAAACTTGTCTTCCATTAAAATGTTAATGCAAGAGGTCTCGAGCCGTTAATCCCCGTTCAAAGTATTTTTATTCTATTTTAAATAATTTTCTTTCCAATTATAAACAATTTTTTGCAGCGCTGTGTTGTTTCAGATAATTCTTCTTTAATTTTCGAGGCAGCATTTTTCAGGTTTTAAGTTTTCACCGCACCCTTAGACCTAAGCATACTATGAGTATATCCCCCCTTCCTTGTATCTCTGGTTTAAACCATTTTAAACAATTTAATGATTGGCTTTAGTTTGATATTTTTCTTTTAATCTACATATCATTAATATCAATTTTTTACCCTTCCACACTTGAAAATCGTTTACTTCCTCTACGTTCTGCACCAAGAATCGAGAGCTGCTGCACAGCACGGCACGGTGCTGCTCCGTTCTGTTGATTGCCGGCTGCCACTCGTTACAGCGCTGAAATGTTGCATACCACAGCACAGCACACTACTATACCAGAACACGCTGTTGCACACTCATTGTGTTTTATCTCTATAATTATGCTTTAAGACATGTGTTTCAAACACTCTTTTAACGCCAGCGATGAAAATCACTTAATGCTAGAGATCATCATCACCATGGCCGCCGCTGCCATCAACGACGGACGCCGTGCCGTCATCATTATTATCACGCCAGAGTCGATTCCGTCCGCCCGTCGTCTATTAAGGCTAAGCTTTGGTGTTGTAGATCGATGTTGTTGTTGGTGGTGCTGTTCTTTGGTTCGTTTCATTGTGAACGATAGCTTCGTTGGCGCGGCAACAACCACTAGCAAAAAAAGACGCTCGTGAATATGCAACATACCGCGCAGGGCGCTCAGCAACACTTGGCTCATTATCATTATAATAATCACTTGGCGGTATGAAAATCATGATAAAGATCTGAATGAACAGTATTAAGGACACGCCTATAAGAATAATATTATTATATGGCGGAAGAGGTGGAAAGAGAAGACGACAACGACAATGTAGAGATAAAGAAGTTGTCGACGTGCAGGAAGAAAATGTTTCGATCGATGATAGCATAGCTAGACTATCGTCGTACTTAGAACAAGAGTTCGTTATATTCCTTCATTTATTTTTTGTTATGGGGGCACTAAGGAGATTTTTTCAAATAGACGCTAGACAGATAGAACTCTGCGGATGTGAACAGTATGTCAGTTTAAAGAGGGCCTTGCCGGTCGGCTTCAACCGCGGTGACCCGGAGCACCGGGGTGTGGTGGTTGTGTGGAGGTTTCCAATTCAGGGATAAGCTACGTCGGAATTTGCAACCTCAGGGTGAGCGGTAAAGGACTATCCTTAACCTCTGCTATTCTATGGTTAATGGCTACCGGTTGATAAACGCAACTCCACGTCAAGTATATGCTTAAGCTTCGATGTGGGTGTTTTGCCACAACAACCCCGAAACTCGCACAACAGTTCTTGAGGCTCTTGAGCACCCGTGGCACCTGACTATAGCCTCTGGTCCGACCTCGTAGCACTTGACTACTTCCAGTTTGAATTTCGCACACTCTGACTGGTAGCAATAATGTCTACACCAGATATTCGCGGTACGCTGCTCTTAAGTATAGAGGATAATTTTGACTATTTCAGCTGCATGGTACCCCTGGTTTCTTTTAAAAAAGACTTAGGTGGCCCCACTACTCCCCTGCATGTCTTAGGTTGTAAACTAGCTCTGAACGCTCAACAGAATTAAACTAACATATTTTAAAACTTGTTGGCTTTGCGAATTGTTGGCACTAAGCCACCGATGAAGTGAAAAATCAGCTTGCTAAACTGCAAATAACTAAAAACCCTTAGATATTAACAAAAAAGCTCTAAAATTATACTCGAAAACATGTAAAAATGGCAGTGAACTCAGCCTGGGCGAATTCTAAAAAAACCTGCACAGTAATCCATATTTTCAGCGTCCGAGCCACCATCTGACCAAAATAAATCCCTCTTTGAAACATTTTGACTATTAAGCTTTTTTATGCCTTGGAAGGACTTTTCCTTAGATCTTAAAAGTAAGTCCGTACTTGATTCCTTAGATGACTGAGTGCGGTCTGATTATCATAAATGTAAATCCCTGCTTACAATAGTATTTACTGGGCCGTATTCCATTCAAATAAGATATTCAGAACTAACTTTTAAATGCAGATATAACGATTCTAGCTCAGCATATCATAGGCCAAGCTAATAGAGTACAGATAATCGATTTATCTAGACTGTAAGAGATTATTCCTTTCAAATAGTATTCCGTTGGCTAATGTTCGTGTATGAGGGGATTCCCGGTATAGTAGATGTGTTCTTTTCAGGTTACTAAACTAGCTTTTGTAAAGAGCAGGCAAGTTGGCCTCAACGCACTATCGAACCGGGTTAGAGTTACCACACTTCGTTATACTACAAAAAATCTAACAAGACACACCCTGCTTTTAAAAACATATCTTTTTTGTTTTGTATACCTCAAAATAACCAACCAAGAAAATGTGTCATCGGCCAATTCGTATTGGGTTCTTTTGCAAGAAATAAGTGAAAGTAAAACTCATTACAAACTGATAGTTTTAAAAATTCTTTTTAAAGCTAAAATCTAGCCCCTCATTTATTTATTCTTCGTTTGTTTTATTGATTATCTATAACAACTTATAGTTTTTAGTTGTAGGCTTTTGGCGAATTAGCCGATGCACCCTCTTGTTTTTCAAATCCTTTTAGTATATACTAAGAGAAACAATATTGCTATATTACTCTTAATTTCGTTCAATGTTGAGAAATAATCATACTACAAACTAAATTGGTAAAAAAATATAGTTACCTAAAAGGAACAGAGCTAATATTATATCTTCTACTTAGGTCATCGTACGATACTTGGCATACTTTGTCCATTGATGACCTTTATAATACCACGCTGTGCTATATTGCAAATTCATTTCAAAACGCTTACGGTCCTATCCTGATTAGGGATCAAGGTGCCTACGAGGTTCCCTATCCTCATTAGATCTAGCACCGGAAATATACTGCAATTAAATAAGGTTTAAGCCTGGCTGGGCGGACTACGGAAGAAGGTGCTCTATTTCGCCATTTAGAAGATTTCTCGCGTCTGTTTTGAGAAAGGTCGGACTTCGTTCGAAGAGCATCTTACTATGGTATGATGCTCTCCGAACCATACTGGTTAAGTTGATCATATAATAGGTGTGGGGATATGATATATGTGTGCCTATGATGTGCCACAACCATTTACCCAAACATAGTAATAGGTGATCCAAGTAGAGATACTTTTTTCAATAGCCTTTTTTGGACAGATCACATGTGAGTCGTGTCATGCTGTCATGTTATTTTTGTTGAAAATTCACGTTCTGTGAAGAATGTGTTTCGTGCGTTTTCGAGTCAAAAATTGTTCAGCGATGAGGCCCATTTCTGGCTCAATGGGTATGAAAACTAGCAAAATTGCCGCATTTTGGACGAAGGGCAACCAGAAGAGGTTCAAGAGCTGCCACTTCATCCAGAAAAGACAACGGTTTGGTGTGATTTGTGGGCCGGTGAAATCATCGGTCCATATTTCTTCAAAAATGATGCCGGTGAGAACGTAACCGTCAATGGCGACCTTTCTCGTGCCATGATAACCGACTATTTGTGCCTGAAATTGAAGCTCGTGATCTCGGCGACATTTGGTTTCAACAAGACGGCGCCACTTCCCATACATCGCATTAATCAATGGATTTATTGAGAGAACACTTCGGTGAGCAGATAATTTCACGTTTTGGGCCGGTCGATTGGCCTCCGAGATCTTGTGATATCACATCGTTAAACTTTTTCCTGTGGAAATATGACCGCAGACGTAGAAGCGGCCAAGATTTGATAGATATAATCTTCAAAAAATAAATGCCAAAGAATGTTCTTTCAAATGATAAAACAATTCCCATTCAAGTTGAATTTTCTGTGTTTTTTTCTTTAAAAAAGTAGGGAACCTTGAAATGGATCACGCGTTATAATGCTCTTCGAATATTTTACCCCAACCAAAAATTTCATCTGCTTTTGAAACATTGACCTGCCCATTTTCACCGCACATAACATACAACGCTTCATTTCAGCAAGATTATATTTACATTGTGGTCCTTAATGCGGCATGAACTATTTAAAAACATGGACTGATATGGTCGAATTTAACCAGAGATGGGGCGCTGGTTGCTCGAAACATTCTATGCGAAAGTTATTCGGAATCGAATATTATTTGTTATGTTTGTTTAGGTGTAGGTTGTGAAGTTGGGAGTAAATCATAAGTTAATCAAAGTTTGCAGGGCTGTGTGGGAAAAACATGGATTGATAAATTCCCATTTAGTAATAAATAAAAAATTAATCGAAATCGAATGTAATACTCGTCGCTCTAAAAGCTGCAGTTGTTTGAAAATCAAATAACCTTTAATAGGGGCTTTATGGAAATATGGGCCTGTACAGTCAAGTTTTACCATAGTTAATTATTGGTGGTTATAACGCACTATGAACATTTTAGGGTTGTAGCTTCTAAAGCTGTCGGACCTCAAATCAGGAGGGATATTTGTGAGACAGTTATTCGACAACATGCACCGATATAGTCTTATACACCAGAGATGGGGGTAAGACGCTTGAGCTGTACGTTCTGGCATCAGGAAAAATCTCTGTATGATATTAACACATGGACCTATGTGGAACAATTTCTAAAGGGTTCGTCCTTGGCCCCATCTTGAAAATGTACCAAGTTTAATTGGAATCGGTTTATTATCTGGACCTGAAAAGTATCTTTATTCGGCATATTTTTAATGGGCTAATCATTCGCTTGTCGGTGAGCTTTTAACTTAAGATTGAGCTAGCACGAAGAAAGGGAAGTACCATTGAAGGTCATCTGCAGAGTGGCCATTCCGTTAAGTGGTTCACGACAGTTGTGGGTGGTTCCTATATTCAGAAATATCGATTGTAAAGATTTTATCGCATCCTGATTAATAGAGAACAAATTTATGCCCGTAGGTGTTGAGGGCCAGCCATCGAACAGAAGCAATGTTGGCACTGACGGATGCATAGTTTCTTCCTCAATTAACTGCACAAAACTGGTAGCCTCATCGCTAGGTGTAGCTTAAGTTCTCTAGATTGGTTACAAAAACTCAACCTACTGTCCAATATTAACAGGAACTCGTCTATAGCAGTCCTGCCAAGGATACTCGTATGAGGACAAATTGCTTTCAAAAATTGAAATACATAGTGCTACTAATCTCAAGACTTTTGTTATAAATATAAGCAATCCCTAGACTATCACAATTCGTATGCACGAAGAAAAAAAAAGTATGGTAGGGGTGAAAATATTCCACGTGCATCATAAAATTGTTGGGTATATGGTTATGGCACAACAATATTATGATCCTCCCCTCGTACACACTACGAGTATGCTATAAGCAGCTGAGTCGCTCTAGCACTAACTTTCCCGTATTGCAAGAGGTACCTCCATTCTATAATCATTTGCCCTGATTGTCAGAAGTTTTACTTAAGCTCAGCACGTTCGTAATTAATTAAATATTTATAGTTTCATTGGAACTGATCAAAGACTCTTCCGGAGTTAATCTTTAAAAAAATCGTATTTAACTTAAAGGCTTTCGATCAATTCTATCTCTCTCGCGAGCTCCAATCAGCGCAACAGTATCATTTAGATTGAATGGTTATTGTCTTTATATTAATTTGAATATAAATTAATGAAGAAATAATTATATTTTGCCTGATTTAACTCATCATCGCTGTCGGTACTTCGTCTTGCCAGATAGAAATCTAATGTATTCTGGTCTATATCTATGCATTCGCTGCGGTGTGGTGTGCTTTCTACAAGACCATTAATATTTATTACAACAACTTAAAACATCGATTCTATGGCTAAAATCAATGTTTAGTTTATGGCTGTAAAGAGAATGTCTGTGTAACACCGTCGAGCCGTAACGAAGAACGCACAAATATTGGTATGACTTTAAGAAGGATAGCAGGGAAAATATTCCCATAAAAATTCTTAATAATAACGATATCTCAACACCATCTTTCGATGCGGTGTTTGTTTGTTGCAACCAGAAAACAGCCAACATCACGGCCAACACCACCGCCAGCATACACGGGAGCTGGAGTGCTGCAACAGCAGCAGCAACATCGGCAACGGCATCAGCATCTTCATCGGTTTACCCATTTTCCCATTTCCATATGAACGTTAAACTTGCATAAATATTCTGGCAAACACAACCAAACCAATTGCGTACTTTCTAATCCTATTTATGGTTAACCTTCTGTTTAACTTACGAGCGTTTGTGTGCGTGAGTTTTTGCTGCAGCGGAAAATGGTGCAGGAGGCGCAGATGCGTTGAACATTAGAGGGAGGAAGTAGTTGAATGTCGTCAGAGATGACCTCATACAAGTACAGTAGAATGTTTAAAAATATGAGTATAAGAGGGAGCTACAAGCCATCACCAATGGAGGTGTTAAGCGATGTATAGACAAAAAATTGATTTAAGCACGTGAGCTTTTGGAAGTCAAGGAACAGCAAGACTTACCCAAATACAGCCAAGGTTCAGATGTTATACCCTCCATCTTGGGATGCCGAGTATATTCCCTTGTCACAAATCGCCGATCTCACCAGTCAGTCTGTCTGTGGTTCAATCATTTCCAATCTAGCAAAATGGTATTATTGACTTGGATATTGTTATAGGCTACATTATATTCTTTCAACTCAGGACCATTTCTTATTAACTGATAGTGGAAGAAGTTAAATACCATGCGGTGATACTTGATCAGAAACTATTATGGATGGTCATTGTGCATGAAATCAATCGAATATACTTAGTAGGGACATAAATACTGTTACAACATTGAACACACCCATTTCAATAGTAGAACTGAACACACCCTTCAACTTTCTTCATGGAGTGGTCAGATAATGATAACCGTATCGCTGTAATAGCGCTTTTCAAGTGTGAAATGAAAAAAAACCATATTTTCAAAACGTTCAGGCCACTAGGGACTAGCCGCATGTTCGTCTATCGATGCTTAAAACTGTTTGAGGAGACTGGAGATGTAAACGACCGCCACCGGTCGGGCCGCCCACGCTCTGTTCGTACACCTCATGTCATCAAGAATTCACAGAAATCCGCTCCGAAAACAGAAAATGAATGTCACGCAAAAGTCCATGAGTCGAATGTTTAAAAAAGACTTGGGACTTGGGGGCTTTCAAACAACGTACCGGACATTTATTGACTGCAGCTTTAAAAAAAAGTAGAATTGAAGAATGCAAACGTCTTTTGGTGAAGCACGCTGATAACTTACACAGAAAAATTTTGTTCACCGATGAAAAAATTTGTAACGTTCAGGAAAAATTAAACAAGCAAAATGATAGGTGTATGCGCAGTCATCTAAGGAAGCATCTGAACTGATCCCAAGAGTCTAAAAGGATCATCACCCAGCTTTAGTCATGGTATGGTGGGATGTCTCTTACGATGGGGTCACTGACCTGCATTTCTGCGAACAAGGAGTCAAAACATCGGCCAAAGTTTACCAAGAAACCGTTTCGGAAGCTGATGTGAATCCTCTTTACGATTCCCTGTTCCAAATCAGCCATGGACTTTCCAGCAGGATTCTGCGGCGGCCCATAAGGCTAAAACGCCCCAAGCCTGACTTCGAAACAATTAGCCTGCGTTCATTTCATCTGAAGAATGGCCCTCAGGCAGTCCAGATTTGAACCCATTGTATTACAATATGTGGACGATTTTAGAGGACAAGGTTTGTCACATAAGATACCCAACATTAGATCTCTTAAGACTGCTTTGTTTCGAGCTGTGGCCAATTTTACAATAGACGAGGTTCGTGCAGCTATTGACGATTGGCCAGTGCGACTTATGGAGTGTGTAAAGGCAAAAGGTGGACATTTCGAATAAGTAGATTCTTTTTGGATACACTATACGTCAATAAATATATTAATAAATATTTGGCCCAAAAATAGTCAGTTCTTTTTAATTTACAGCATAAAACGTGTGTAACAGTATTTATGTCCCTAATAAGTAAATAGATCATCAGACTTAAGATGATACACTAGCTATTTAAAAGCTTAGTAAAGTAAAATATTTCTTACGAAGCAATAGAAGTGCAACATAAACAAACTTGATAAGGTGCAGCGAACCTACTGTCTGGGTATCAGCGGAGCCATCTGCACAACTTCTACCAGGACAGTGAAAGTAATACGAAAAATAAGCCCGCAACCAAAACATCCTGGATATATTAAAGGGCCTCGCATCACCAAACTGAGTTACAGAATACCAAAGAGGACTATCGGTCAGGTCTGATCAGGTAAGTGCTTTACATTAAATAAACGGGGAATCCACTGTTAGACAGGTTTCAGATAGAAAACCTCTGCATGGAAAAATATTTCCGACTACTGGACCACAATACGACATTCCAAGCAGAGATTAAGGCCATCCAATCACCATACGATGGTTCAAGTTGCTTAAAGGGAATGACAGTGCCATTCCCTTTTAAGCAGTAAGAGCTGAAATCAAATCATAGGCCCTAGTCGCTCACAAAACGTTACGGCATAGCGGCTGGAAAAATACAATAAAAACAAAATCTCTTGGGGAGCCCCAGATAAAAGAGTTCTGCCGAAGCTTAAATGCCCTCCATCATGGTTTAAGCCTTTCAAAGCTTAGGGTTGTATGGGCACGCTCTTTTGTCTAATTTTAACAAGATAAAATCATTACAATGCTAGTATTTGATTTGTTTTTATTAAAAATCTATAACTATCGCTCTATTACATTGACCATAAATGCGTTTTTTATAGGGGGCAGGGTGCCGCTCACTTTTCCCCTGGGATGTGTTTTTATTCCGTGGCAATATCCTATGTTCCAAATATCCTAGTCATATCTATATAAGTTTGTGAGATATTGTCTTTTTACGTTGAGGGTTGTGTCGGCGGCGTCAAACCCCTTATCAAATTTTACCACAACATAGTCTAGAATATTTGCCTAGTCATTGATTTCATCCTGTTGAAATTTTATAACGATCGATATATTAGTTTGGTAATATATGCTGGTTTTAAAAGGGGCGTGGCACAACCCACATTTCCTCCGGGATTTTTTTGAATACATGCCAATATCAGATGTTCCAAATATCAGCCTTTATCTCAAATAGTTTAAGAGATATTGCTGAAAACGTTCAGGATTGTTGATTTTTGCACAGGTTGACTCAGTAATTTTGTAGGGAAAGAGTTTACCTCTTGACCGATATTCAATACTAACCGTTTCAGGAAACATAATAGTGGGAAATTTTAGCCTTCTAGTTCAAAAGTCCGACCTTGCCACTGGTATACAGATGGACATGGCAAGATCATCTTAGAAAGTTAGAATATTCAGCATATTTTCCATTAATAACATAACAATTTTATGTATTAATACAACACAGAATATTTAAGATATAAATTTTAAATTTATTCCAGGTGTAGTGCAAATGTTAAGTTTTAAGAATGAAATTCGATTTCGAGCCCGTGTACCCCACGAGCCCATGTACCACCACGAGCCCGTGTACAGCGATCTATTCTTTCCATCACTCTTGCACACATTTCGACCGGAACGTTGGCAATTTCGCTTTGGATATTGTCTCTGCGATAGTCTGAAGTTGTTGGCATAAACCAATGACTTTATGTGGCCTCATTAAAAGATATCCAATGACGTTAAATTGCATAAACGAGGTGGCCATTCGACCAGACTATTTCTCGAGATAACACGTTTATGGAATTTGCCTTTAAGTGAATCGATTGTAACGCGTAATGTGTGGCTAGTGGCACCGTCTTGTTGAAACCATATATCGGTGATGTCAAGCTTATTCAATTCTGACCAAACATAATTTTCTAACATGGCACGATAGCGCCATAGATTAGATAGCGCCATAGCACGATAGATATTGACGGTAACATGACGATTGTTTTCATCCACGGAAAAATTAGGCCCAATCACACCTCCGGCACAAAAATCACACCACGCAATAGTTTTTTGCGGATGCAATTGACTCTCTTGCAGCACATGTGGATTTGTTGCAGTCCAACAATGTATATTTTGTTTATTGACAAAACCACACAGCGATCTTCGTCGCTCATCCTATCGGGTGGGACTACTTATTATTACGATCGAAAATTGAAGTAAGTACTTTTAAAGTTGCGACCACCGACTCAGAATTTTGGTCGTAATTTGTAATGACTTCCAAACGTTGCTCGTGAGTTAACTTTGCCATGATGAAAATGTCGACTTCGACTAATGTTTGGAGACTGAAAGATCATTTAAATTGTTTGAGGGTGCTTTTGAGCTACGAAGTTGTTATGTCCCATTTGGAAAATCCGAGTTTAGCGTCGCCGACCAGTATTTCAAGATGTTGCAAACGAAATGGTAAAGTGAATATATGAAGGTTTTAAAAAAAAGCTATTAAGTCTAAAGAATTAAGCAAGATGATGGGCGTTCTTACCGGGCATCCAAAATGTGCTAGGCATGAGGCGTTTGACCACACGCCTTAAAAAGGAATACACGAGATCTTCACTGGGCTGACCGGCGCCGGAGTAGCCTTTGCGGCCAAGCTGTTGGCTGTTGGCCAAGATGCCGATGAGGATCCCGGACCATCGACCAGACTACGTGAAACGTAATTGGGCATTAGCTCGCGGTCCCTACGCAGAAATTGGTGCATAATTGAAGATGTTCCCTTACAAAGTGCAGACAGTGGATCAGATATTACCTGTTGACCGCCAAACACATCTAACCTACGCTGAAGCAGAGTATAGAGCCAAGCATCTTTGGTCGGCGGGTGCTGCTGGCGTCAAAATACGTAACGGCGGCTCGAAGCCTTCTGCAGTCGAATCGTTTTTCACTAGCCACTTAATTATAAATCAGCGGCCGTTTTTAGGAAAACCACATTTTAAGTATTTATTTAATGTATTTTGATAAATATCGTGTGTCATGAATAAATGACACTTTTTAACGATATTCGGATTTAATGAGGATCTCTTTGCAGATATTAGTGCCCGTGCGCAGGGAAAAAATTCATAGGAAGCATATGTGACGCGCAAAATAGAAAGAGACCTAAAGAAAAAACACAGTTTTGTTCAGGAGAGCCATTTAAAAGATTAGGGGCCTTTCTATTTTCGCTTGGAATCGTCGACTTCACTTTCATAAAACGCGCATATCTCTGGG
This sequence comes from Hydrotaea diabolus, assembly GCA_963513945.1. Taxonomy (NCBI): domain Eukaryota; kingdom Metazoa; phylum Arthropoda; class Insecta; order Diptera; family Muscidae; genus Hydrotaea; species Hydrotaea diabolus. Next base: position 120,870,917 of record OY740720.1, read on the forward strand.
AGGGAACACTTTTGCGGAATGGGATCGGTCTCATTCGATGCTCAGATGTTGTCCACATCAAAAAAAGAAAAAAAAATGAAAATTGATTTTTTTTTTACCCTTAGGTCCCTTTCTCTATGAGCTGTCACATATGTTGCTGGAATACTAAAGATATTTTTAGGTCATTTTGCTTACGCTGGGAAATTCAAATAATAAATAAAATATACATATGCGAGTATAATGTAACATCAATATAGGATAAACCTGTTTATTAATTTTCCGCCACATCAAGGTGTCTGCGTCGTTCAGTTCTGCGTCGAAATACTTTTCTATTTCTGACTCTAGATTATTCCACTAGCTAATAACGGAAGTGGATGGCCTAGAACGCATAAATAAAAGCATTTTATTTTGTAGAAATGTCGGCTATAATTAAAAATTGTATAAAGTTTTAGAGAAAAACAACATTTGTCACATTTTACGGCGGCTTGTTGCAAGCCTTTACGAGCCTACAAAATGGTCGGCGGCGGCTGGCAAAAATCGTCGACGACTAGGCGAACCCGGCTGAAGCTATCGTAAATCTCAACGAAGAGGTGGACTATTTTTCATAGATATAAAATTTTCGTTCCCTCGCGATGAGACTTTTTCTGACCTTTTAGTCACTGCTACCCATGTTTTTTTTTCTTGTTCGGGTATCGGACACATGGACCCTGGGGTCTTAAAAGCTTGTATTGGTACTCAAATTGAAGAAAGATTGTTCACGTATCCGAAAGTGCACTTCACGTTTAGCATTTCTTTAACCCTTACATAAAAGCGAGTAATTTTCACTTAAAAACCTAAAGTAACTTCATAAATACAGACACCCACTTTTCTACGTCCCTGCTGGCATCCACATAAAGGTATGTTTTAAATGCATTTACATATTTTAAACCACGCATTAAAGTGTTCCTTGTTTCTCTCAGTTTCTGTCTAATATGGTTTATTAACAATTTCATACACCGTACACCCACTTCTCTGCCCGCTAGCTGGCTGGCTGGCAGCCTCTTCACCATTTACAACTTGTCCTCACCTATTTTCCAGACGTCTTCACGGCCGCTTCACCGTCACCCTCTGTCCCTCGCTCTCCCTGTCTCGCGGCATCACCAAACAGGTGGGTGGCAAACGTAAGTTATGTGTTTAAAATTATGGCCTCAAGGTGTTTGTTAGGTAGTTACGACGAGTAATACTTGAACGTTTTCCATCCTTGCGTTGCCAAGCGTCTGGACTTTAAACGTTAGAATACTTAACTACATTTGGAGTTTCTCACTCTTTTTCCTCGGGGGATAAACGCACTTTTGTGGTTTTATGTATACGAGTGCGAGAACGTGCAAGTGCATATGCGTTCTAGGCCATAAGGAATTGTGGTTGATTGGCTGGCCCGACACTTGACTAGCAAAATCGGTGGTGTTCATTTCAGTTGTTGAATTTGCGGCCAATACCAGTTGTTTAAAGTCATAAAGTCGCTTAAATTTTAATTGAAATTTCTCGGCTAAAATATGAAGTCTGCAAAATGTTCCTCTAGCAAAATAGAACTGCGCGAAAACTTGATCCCGCCAGAAATGTCTGTTTATGGCCAAGGAGGTGTGATGAGTGGAAATGTTGCTTGTTTCTTTCATTGTTGAATGTTTCTTTCATTGTTTCTGGGTTAATGTGCAATAAAAGTGGAAATGATAATTAACACCTCTTTAGAAATGGTGATGTGTATGCTGACGATGAAGTGAAATTGTTTATTGCAATGTGGGATATTAAAAGGAGGATAGCTTAAGTTTATTTGTGTAAAGTGCTGAAATTTGAGTTTTAGATAATGTAGGCGCGCATAACATTAGGTCAAATATTTCGAGAGATTAGTGGTCGAAAATACAATCGAAAATTGGTTTAATAATAAGAATGACAGAGGAACAGTTGTAATATCAATACATAACTTACAAACTTTTCTTCAAGACTTTAACCGATTACGATCAATTAAGGCCTTCCTACAGGTTTCTGTTTGGATCAAATTTTATTTTGACAGCTCTTTTACGTACGAAATCTTGACAGAAAGCAACTTCATATTTTCTTGGAACAAGAGAAATTGGCTAACGCTTGAGCAACGATGGACAATAATGCGAACCTATTTCCAAGTCAATGATGTGTAGGGCAAACAGAGCGTTTATTGAAAAAATTCTGCCGCCCTTTGCAAGTTCGGGCCAAAACTTCGTGGCGTATGCAAGACTGTGCGACACAGTTCTGAAACATCGACTCGCCAGTGGCATTAACCTTCAACTCATCCAGATGCGAATATTTAACAAACATCTCGCACTAATCGTTTAGAAGATCCAAATAGCTTAGCAATTGAAGCACATGGCTCACGCATAGTTATCGCCTCTCAGGGTTTTCCTAAAATTAGCTTCAAATGAACAACGATTGTAGTTGAAAAATTATCCACGAAGCGCATATCGGCGGCTGTGTTAACAAGCAAAAAAAAACGTATTATACTGACTCATTAGTAGAGTATATACAGGGTGGGCCAAAAGTTAACATCGGTTTAAAAAATGTTTAACTCGTTTGTTTTATTTCGGTCTGTTGCTTTTACATATTGAACAGGGATTAACCGGCTCAAGACCTCTTGTATTTATATTTAATTAGAAAAAATTTAATAACTTTTTCGTTTTTTTCTCAGATTATATAATATACAAAATGGAAACTTTTTTACACTAATTATAAAAAATAATGTCACTTATGACCCCCGATTTCAGCTTCGCAATGATGGGCTTGTTTTAGAGCATTTTCCATAACATCTTTTAAAATTTGTGGTTGTAGCTTTCAAATTTCTGCAACAATGTTGGCCTTGAGTTGAAGGATTGTCTCGGGCTTGTTCACATATACTCGCTCGCTTCACATAACCCCGTCCTGCTGAAACCACATCTCAGGTCTATTTTCAAGAGCAGGACGTGAAATATTTCTATCATAAGCCGATTCCGCTCTCCATTTACGGTTGCAGCACTTCCATCTTCATTCTCGAAGAAGTAAGGCCCACTGATATTTACAGATGTGATATCATACCACACTGTACACCTAATGCGGTACAATTGGCGTTGATTAATGGCTCTTGGATTTTCGGAAGAAGAAGAACCTACAGTTCTGCTTATTAACAAAGCCATTCAAATGCAAAAGGAGCTTTGCGTTAAAATAATTAATTGCTGATTTAAATAATAAAATTTTATTATTCTCGTTCTTTATTCAATTGTGAATCCATCCATTATTTATTCTCCAAGTGTTTTTTATATAATCTGAAGAAAAAAGAAAAAAAAGGATAAACGAAAAAGTTATTAAATGTTTAAACCCCATCGTTAATTTGTAAGGGAAAAAATTGCCGTCGATTTTTCGATAGCTTTTGGCATGATGAAAAAAGATCCATTACGACATATCAAAAAAATCGATTCGATTTCTCAGTCGTCTTTCTCTCCTCACGCGCTCATATGTTATATTGTTTTTTATGTGGCAATGTATATCTGTATGTATTGTATGTCACATAGGAAAGGAAAGGTAAATGTAATTTAAAAAAAAATTACCAACAAAAAACCTTACAAATAAAAATAGCGAAAAAGTCAAAAAAAATTTAAATCTGGGCGTCTTGAAAATTATTTTTTTAAATGTCGAAAAATCGATAGCACAATATCGATTGCTTAATCAACCCACACTAGCATATATACATAACTGGTGTTTTCTGGTCGTGTGGTTTTCAATCTGGACACACATTTTTCAGAGTTGGTCTTCTAGACAGCTGTCACTTGATTTTTACTTAGTTTGGTTTATTATTTTATAATGAATGGACTTACTTCGAAACAACGTTTGCAAGTCGTGGAAATTTATTACCAAAATAAAGGCTCGGTTTGAGCGACATATCAATCGATACCTCCAATATTCGGTCGACATAATCGCCCAGGAACGAACCCTTAAAAAAGACTGTGTAGAATCCTTTATTCTACGTCACGTGGCTTAAATGCTCTCATTCGTGATCCTTAAAACAGTCAACACGAAAAACCTACATAACCTAAATTACGTCGTCCACTCTGCTATTCTAAAGTTATCCGTTATACATACATAACTAGAGTTCTTCACTCAACATAATATCGCGAACACTCTGTAAATGACTGTAAGGGTCCTCTGGCCCTTTATCACGAGGTTAAAGCCAAACTAGGTTTAAAATTCTCAGACATGTGTTCCATACCAGTTATATACTATTTTGATCAAATTAATTAAAATTCCTGCCAATAAGCAGAGATCCACATTACAAGAAATCCATACTAGGATTCATTATTGAATTATACTTAAGATTCGTATACTTATTGTTAGGCTCCTTTGGAGCAGATTCAATAACTCAAATAAAGCTTATATAAAAAAAATAATCGCCCAACAGAGGGTGTTGTGCTATTCGAAAACATGGACCGATATGGTCCTGTGTGACAAGACAGAGGTGTTGGTTTAAGTCAACAGATTCTGAAAATCTAAACATCAATACGAAAATAATGGCCTATGTGGTTTAGTTTTACCAGATTTAATCATTGGCTACTCATAACGTACGTGCAGGAGCAGGACCTCAAGTTGGGAGGTTTGGGAGAGATTTGAAAATTTAGACAGCTATTATCCAATTTACCAGAGATTTGTGTTGGTTTCTGGTAATGCTTTATGGGAAACTTAGTCGGGTGTAATATGTGGCTTAAATAGCTGCAGGTTCAAAAATGAAAAAAAACCTCTGTATAAAATCAAAATATGGACCCTTGTCCTCCAAAATGGTTCGCCCGTTGCCCAACTTGAAGTATTTACCAACTTTCATCCAAACCAGTTCATAACTACAACATGTACTTCGATTACAAAGATAGACCGTCGGGCGCATGCACGGACACCAAGCAATAAATTTAGATAGTGAATTCGAATATTGCGGTATTCCTAACATAGCGTTCATCTCCATTCCTTAAAGCTACTATAAACGATCGAAAATAATCAATTTATTTAGATGTTTTTAAATAACATGTCATTGCAAAAGGCCGCAACAACCTGTCACACAGCTAAAGTCACAATGAATATTCTACACGAGCAATTTATTTCATACAGAAACTACATGATCAGATCACCTAGATTTTACGATTCTTTCGCAGGTCTGTTCCAATAAGCCACGAATTACTGGAATCCTTCGTGTTGACCTTACCTGTGCTTTAGATCAAATCTAGTCTGATCTGTGCTCCACAGTCATCATTAAAAAATGGACCATTTGGATGTGCTTTAGTGTCCATTTGAACGAATTCTTTTTTACTACGGCCACTTTGCGGTTAAAATCTAAGCCAACTAAAATCAGTTCATTAAAATGCATTAGCTAATCTAAGTCGGTCCTGGTCGGAGTGTATAGCGAGCACAGTTCATTGGAAGTTGTAAAATTAGTACGAGTAAGTAGGTTCCCACCTGCATTTTAAACTTCTTACATTTTTAATAAATTTCAAAACAATATTCGTTTCTCTGCCACATCGCCCTCTTTTCCGGTTGAATTCTTCTTTATAAACCATTAAAAGAAAACATGGACCGATATGGTCCTGTGTGACAAGACAGAGGTGTTGGTTTAAGTCAACAGATTCTGAAAATCTAAACATCAATACGAAAATAATGGCCTATGTGGTTTAGTTTTACCAGATTTAATCATTGGCTACTCATAACGTACGTGCAGGAGCAGGACCTCAAGTTGGGAGGTTTGGGAGAGATTTGAAAATTTAGACAGCTATTATCCAATTTACCAGAGATTTGTGTTGGTTTCTGGTAATGCTTTATGGGAAACTTAGTCGGGTGTAATATGTGGCTTAAATAGCTGCAGGTTCAAAAATGAAAAAAAACCTCTGTATAAAATCAAAATATGGACCCTTGTCCTCCAAAATGGTTCGCCCGTTGCCCAACTTGAAGTATTTACCAACTTTCATCCAAACCAGTTCATAACTACAACATGTACTTCGATTACAAAGATAGACCGTCGGGCGCATGCACGGACACCAAGCAATAAATTTAGATAGTGAATTCGAATATTGCGGTATTCCTAACATAGCGTTCATCTCCATTCCTTAAAGCTACTATAAACGATCGAAAATAATCAATTTATTTAGATGTTTTTAAATAACATGTCATTGCAAAAGGCCGCAACAACCTGTCACACAGCTAAAGTCACAATGAATATTCTACACGAGCAATTTATTTCATACAGAAACTACATGATCAGATCACCTAGATTTTACGATTCTTTCGCAGGTCTGTTCCAATAAGCCACGAATTACTGGAATCCTTCGTGTTGACCTTACCTGTGCTTTAGATCAAATCTAGTCTGATCTGTGCTCCACAGTCATCATTAAAAAATGGACCATTTGGATGTGCTTTAGTGTCCATTTGAACGAATTCTTTTTTACTACGGCCACTTTGCGGTTAAAATCTAAGCCAACTAAAATCAGTTCATTAAAATGCATTAGCTAATCTAAGTCGGTCCTGGTCGGAGTGTATAGCGAGCACAGTTCATTGGAAGTTGTAAAATTAGTACGAGTAAGTAGGTTCCCACCTGCATTTTAAACTTCTTACATTTTTAATAAATTTCAAAACAATATTCGTTTCTCTGCCACATCGCCCTCTTTTCCGGTTGAATTCTTCTTTATAAACCATTAAAAGAAATATTTTAGAAAAATATCCATATCACAAAATTTAATTTCGAAATCACATTAAGCGCCAAGAGTGAAAATATGAGATTTTCTATTAAGTAACTTTTAGGCTATAATTTGTTCATGCTGCTGATAAGAACGTTTGCCCGACCGTTCAGAACGTCCGTCACTTCCATATTTCGGAAACATGTGTTAAGTAAAATCAGATTAAGATCATTAAATGAAAATGAGTAATTGTTTCATGTTGCGATCGCCTGAAAATCCCCCCACTAATCGAACTCTGTCAATTATTACATTAACATTACAACAAACAATAGAAATGTGAAAAGGCAGGGGGCGATTCAGGAGATCTTTAATTTTTTCATGCATTTGTAGCGACTCGTTGGAACACTTTGCAACAAAAGTGTAGGAGGGAAAATATAAGTAGAGAATGATATGTCATTGAGGGGGTAATTGAATATATAATCGGAAAAATAAATAGAATACGAATTTAGCTACAAAATAAATTTTACTCGTATGTCGAATAAGTTTCAGTTACAAAATTTCCATAATTTGCCAAATCCACTGCCAATTTTAAGTTTTCTAATAACATGACTTTTGAAAGGGTGCTATTTTTACCCAGCACCGCACTATGATACTGTATATTACGACGAAGTGCTTATATACACCTTGAAGGAAAGAAGACAGACTTCATGTTACCGACTGATGTAAATACACTGTCTGATTCCATTGAGCGATATCCGTCCGTCTGTACATCTACCGAGTACACACGCAGAAAAAAAGTATGGTTGGCATAACAATATTCGAAGAGCTTCATACTATTGTTGGTTATATGGTTGTGGCAAAACAATATTATGATCACCTCAACAATAGTATGGTTCACACATATGATCCCCACAACAATATTATGGTCCTCACAATAATATAATTATTCACACACAATCATACTATGATCCCCACAACAATATTTTTATTCACACTCAACCATACTATGCTCCCCACAACCATATTATGATCCTCATAACAAAAGTATGTTTAACATACAAACATAGTATGTTTTACATACAACCATAGTATGTTTTACATACAACCATAGTATCTTTAACATACAACCATAGATGGACTCACACACAACCGTACTATAGTCCCCAAAATTATTTGTAAGGATTAAATAAGGTTGTTATTCAACAATAGAGATTTTTCTTAAGTAAATTATGTAAAAATGCATTAAACTCTTAATAATAAGAGTGCTTTATTTAATAGGCTGTTTCCACTACGGTCGCGTCCACGTCCGCATCCAAAAATCAATGAACGCGCGTTAAGGAACATACAAAAAACATAGGCAGTTAGATATAGGAAAAAGTCGCGTTCATATTGGACGCGTTTATCGATAAGTCGCGTTTACTATAAAATCGATTATTTTTGCAATCGAAACCCACCCATACCTATCAATGGCAAAATCGCAAATTGCACATACCTATGAAAACAGCTGTCAATCAGTATAAATAAAAAAAATCCAAAATGCAAAAAACAGGAGGTAAGTTAATATTTTTGCTTTTGTTTAAATAATATTAATTTTTCCAATTATTTTAGAATTTAAAAAGACGGAATGGACAGCAGTAACAACACTACATCTGTTAGAACTCTGGGAGGTAAACATTGATGGCCTGAGGGGTGCTCGGAAAAACACCCACATACACAAAGAGATGGGCGAGAAGTTGGGAGTGACTGGCGCCGAAGTAAAAAATAAACTGGACAATTTAACGAAAAAATACAGGTAATTTTTTAAATATAAATTATATACCAATATTTTTTTGGAATTAAATCGATTGTGTTTATTGCAGAAAGGAGCAGGCGCTAGTTGGGCCACAAAAATATTAAAATTTTTCGCACCCCTAAAAAAAACAAATAAACACAAACAGCTGTTTGAACGCAAACGTGGACGCAAAACACAATGGAAACACCATTACAAATTTATCGATAAATCATGGACGCGGACGTGGACGCGACCGTAGTGGAAACAGCCTATAACAGTAGAAAAAATTCACTTATTACAAAAATTTCAGTTTTACTAATCCAAAGTAATTTGTTTTAAAAAAATTTAATTTACACATAAAAGGTACTATTATTGCGTAAGATTCGTAACAATAACATTGTCAAATTAAAAAAAAAATATTATGATTTCGTCGGTATGATTGTCGTAATCATATTATTGTTAACATAAATCAAAAAAAACTATAGTTTTGTCGCACCAACCATATTTATATTGTTACTACAACCATATTTTCATTTTTAAATTTGACAACAATACTATTGTTACATTTCAACAATATTAATATTGCCGCAATTATACAATTGTCAAAATAAAATTCAAAAAACAATACTATGGTTGCGACGATCATACTTTTATTGCAGAGAACATACTATTGTTGCCGTGACCATATATTAACCATATCTTTTCTCTGCGTGCAGGAACATTTCAATGAAACTTGGTACATTGTTTAGGTTTGTGTCAAGGACGCTGTTGGTCCTTTCTTTTGATGTCATGCTACGTTTTTCCCCGTTTTCCGAACCTGGAGCTCAAGAAACCACATATTACCAAATTATAAAAGGAGCCTTAACAGCGACCAATATACAACTTTGGTGAAATAACGACAATATCGGTCCATGTTTTTGAACATTCCCTTCCTTTGGTACCCATATGCCCACAAATTAAATTTAACCGTGCTAGGATTACGCATAGCAAGTAAAAAGCGACTGACCACATGTTCCAAACATGTTCCTTTTATAGTTTCTTCTTTTTGTTTTTATTTATTCGGTCTTTTATCATTATAATGACTTGAACAGTTTTTATTCTGGTTTGAGACCTTTTTGTTGTTTCTTCTTCAGAATCAACGTAAAAAGAAATTGGTGAAATGAACGGTTGCCAGGCAGACTGTAAAACTGTTTCTAAATCCGCCAAGGTTTTTCTTCGTACAAGTCATAATACTCGTAATTATAAAAGACAGAATAAATAAAAACAAAAAGAATTAAAAAAAAGAAAGAAGGTACGCCCTAATGTACAATGCATGTATGAAACGGAATTGGTGGAAATGATATTGCGCGTTAAAAATTACTCTACGCACAGTTCGAAGACTATACGAAAAGGTTAATTCTCAATAATAAAAATGAGTCTCCCGTATAAGTCATTTGATTTGTTACTTAATAATCGTTGCCAAAGACTGCTGAAGAAAAAACTTGGCGGGGTTAGAAACAGCTGCAAATACACCAATTTCTTTTTACGTTGATTTTGAAAAAGAAACAACAAAAAGTTATCGATCCAGAATAAAAACTGTTCAAGTCATATGTTCCTTCTATTTTAAGGTAAAGTCTGGTCCAACTAAAACGCACGATTTAATTCTAAATAAAACAAAAACTTTTCAGAAAATTACCTAAATATTTTTTATTACGATCTATGACAGATTTATGCGAAGCAAAATATCGGCCAAATGCTTGTGACGGCTTCGGTGACATACCTCTATCCGATGGTCCGGATTTTCGATGACTCTGACAGAATGGAGGTTCAATTTCGTTAATGTACCGACTTATCTCATTCTATAGCTCTTGAATTGTTTTTGAGTGATTGAAGTACAATTTTTCTTTTAGATATCCCCAAAGAAAGAAGTCCGACGGTGTTTAATTACATGATCGTGGCGGTCAATTAACATCGTTCCGACATCAGATACGACGGCCATTGAATTTCTCGTGCGAAAAATCAATTTTTGGGTATGTGGCACCTTCCTTTTGGAACCACTTATAGTCCAGGTTAACATCCTTAATTTCTGGCGGCAAAAAGTCCATTATCATCTGGCGATAGCGAAAACCATAACTGCTTGGCCGCCCTCATTATGACGGCCCAATGACGCCGCTAGCCCATAAATCGCACTAAACAGTTACTCTTTGTGGATAAATCGGCTTTTCAACAATAACTAGTAAACTATCATTTGCCGAAATGCGGCAAATTTGCTTGTTGACGATTATGCTAACCAAAAAAAAAATCACGAAATGTATTTTAAATTGGACGCCCATTTTAGTAAAAGGCTTTAAAAATCTTAACGCGCTGCTCAATTGTAAATCCCTCCATGGTTGAACTTGTCAAACATTGAAATATAGGTAATGTCAAATTAAGTTGGGCAAATAACTTGACGTTAAGTCGGACCACGCTTTCCTACGTCTGAGTTTCATTTTCGGCCTTTCACGAGAATAGCTAAAAAATTACTCTTTGGCGGGAGTTTTGAGCATTTTGTATGTTCTACAAAAATGTTGCTCAGTTAATTCAGAAGAGGTCCCCAAAGACTAAAAATAGATTTCTACACATTTACGGTGTCCTTTTGATTACATCTTGTGCCTTCACACAAAAAGCCTTTCGGATTTAGCGTCATGCCGGTTTAGAAATCAAATATTAAGTTCATTGTGCTTAGATTTATCTTCGTATGTTATGAACGACTTAAGAGTTACCCTTAAGATTTTATTTTACTCAAACTTCGCATAGTACATTAAAGCCAACCAGTTATTAACTCTGGAGAATTTCTGCCATGTTTTTCTATAGCCCCGATGGAAACTTGCCCTTTTGGCTGAAGTAGTGCCACTTAACAAACCACAAGCAGCTATTGTAATGTACATTATCTTCAATTCAAAGCTCAATTTGATTGAAATAACAAGCTATGACTTTTTTTTCTGGTCCAAAGTTCTAAATATTATTTGCCTATAGATTTCAGACTCCTAAATACGAAAATGAATTTTAAAAATTTTCCTCTGATTAGTTTTAAGATAGAATTTTTAATGAGATTTCTCAGCTTTTTGGACCATAAGTCCCAAACGCTATTTGACCAAGAGTGGTCTTAAATGAAAGGAAATTCGCTTCTCTAAAACATTTTTATTTGACGTTAGAGTCATACAAAATTTTAACAATTGAATTTTTAGTACAAAAATCATGATTTTATATTGAAAAAAATATCAGAACTTAGCAATTGCACCCAACGACCACCAATCCGAAAAATTGCGGTCCGCTGCAATTTCGCCCCCATGCATTTTCGGGCATGCTCGTAAACTCTTACTAAGCTATATTAAAAATATACCAATCGTTTACTAAAATACATTGACATATTAATGGATGATAAAACTACTGTTATTATACGAAATATATTAAAAATGATTTTCAAGATCTGTTTAAAATGCGGACTCGGAGGTTTGAACGCTATAAATTTAGCAAGTTTCACTACGAATCTAAGTACTAATTAATTTTTATCGATTCAACTGAGATTGGGTATCAAACTCGCGAAACTTTGGGACCCTCAATCGAATGTTATATCCAAAGCAAGCACCAATTGTAAATATGGACGTAAGGGTACTACTAATCCACAAATCTATTTTGTTTGGACTGGAGTTAGTCTCCTGGACCAAAAAAAAAACGGCCGTTCCAGTCATATCAACAGCACACCCATGGTAAGGGCTATAGATTCGGCCTGACCGATTTTAAAATGTTTTCTCTTGTGTTTGTTCAAATTCATGATTGTTGAGTATTGAATCAGTTGCTTGTTGTAGGGTATACAAACAAAAAAATTCCACAACCAAATCACATTTTCTACAAATGAAGCAATTATATTTTTTTTATTTTATTGAAAACATTTGAAATATACAAATTAATGTAAAGGGGAATGGGGGAAAGAAAGGCAGCACTGACGCCACCAACGGCCAACAATCCCTTTCGTAAGAGTCCAGCTATAAATACTTGAAGTAATATTGATTATGATTTCCGTTTCGTATGACTTTATAATCATCACTTATTGGAGATTTCGTAAAAGAGCATTTTGTATTTTTTTAAATGGGCATATAAATTGTGTACGCCGAGCGTTCGATCTTTTTGTCCATCCGTCCGTACGTCTGTCCATGCATCCATACATCCGGCTGGCTCGCATGTCTGTCCGAGCCGGCTGAGTGTTGTGTGGAAGTGATAAGCAATGACACCATTAAGACCAAAGTAGAAGATGCAGCATTTTTTTTTACAAATTTCGTTGGTTCGTTTCGTTTCATTTTGTAATAATAATGATTGTATGTCTTATGCTTGACTGCATTTCACTCTTGTCCACTGAAAATAAGTGTTTTGTTTTCCTTCATCTTTTGGAGTTTTGTACGAGTTCAGTTTGGGGCTGTGCTTTAGTTTCGGAGTCGTCATCATCAACAGCAGCAGCCATGGCATCATCTACATCATCTTAAGTACGAGTGGTGAATGTGTGAAATGTGTGCGAGACAATCTTAAAATTTATGATTTGAAAGTGTTACAAGTGTCAACGTAATCAACACTTTTGCTCCGTCTGGTGGTAATGACGAGAGGCGATGCTAATGCAACGGCATCTCCGGCAACGGCATCAGCAGCATCTGTACCAGAAGAAGATGTACTACTAATAAACCTCTGTCCAATTTGTAAAAGACTCTCCTCTTGCCAGTCAGCCAGCCAACCCGTCATTTGTGCCTGCCTCCGTCTGTCTGTCCAGTTACGAACTCCGTGTCCGTCCATCTGTGTCTGCTTGAAATGAAAGTCTGGTTGCATGTTTTAGATTCGGACTGCACTGGACACCACACTCTGTCTGTTTTGTATGCTGTTAACATTGTTCAACATTGCAACCTCTTCCTCTTCATATTAGTGTATGATATATTTCACATTTTGCTACGCAACATATACCAAAAAAAAAAAAGGAGAGAGAAAAAAAAAACGCTACGATTTAAAAAAGTTCTACTTTTTATGATGCTTATTTTCAAGCGTGTTGAAAACAGGTAAACACATTAATTTTCACCCTGTGGAAGCTTATATACCTTTTTTAAGAGAGAGTATTGAAAACAAACAAAAATCATGAATTTCCGTCTAATATGACAATTATTCAGGGGGCGTAGCACCGCTCACTTATCCTCAAGGTGGTGACGCGCTACAGAATATAAGACATTTCGTTGAAAATCTTCAAAATTTGGAGGGTAGCATAGTTCAGAATTTACTATCCATGAAGTTCCAGTTTAGATAGTCCAATACTTATATAATGTGGGAGCATCACGATCTTCCAAACCAAAACTTTTATTTACGATCTTTCCGGTTCTCATGGGGGGTAGAAATGTATTGTATAAAAAATAACAAAGTTCACGAGATATAGACTTTCAAAGTTCATGATTTTATTTGGGGGCTACGTCCTTTTGTCCAATTTTACCACAGTAGCACGGGACATTGGCAAAGTATGTTCTCTAACATTTCGACATCCTCCTCGCACTTGTGTGATCCCACTCTTCTTATGCAGAAGACATGTGCCTAATTTTTTTTTTTTAATTAGCCAACACTGAGGGGTTTTCCCCTATACATGCAATGCATTGCGTTGGTCGTTGGAAAGCAAGGGATCGAAGGGGGGAAAGAGGGAGTAATGTTTATGGACATTCGCCTTGAATTTCTGGATGTCGTAATTGTTGGGAAAGACATTTGCCGGAAGTCGATTCCACATACGGACAGTACGGGCGAAAAACGAATTCGATCTGTAGTGTATAGTGCGGTCAACCGGCCAATCGATAACAAATGGGTGTGAATTTCTGGAAAGTCGTGTATCCCTGCCGAACATCCTCACGTCAGGAATAAGGCCACAAATGTCTGAAGAACACACACCCGTAATCTTGATTAATTTAGACTCTTTAAAATATTATAGCTTTTTTGTTTCTCTTTCATCTGGGAGTCCCCAATGCATTTTAGAGATATTATCGCCAGCTGTTCTATAGTGTTTTTGGACCATGGCGCAATATTTATTGTGAGCTGTTATTGCTTAAAAAGGAAAGGCGTATTCCATGTACTCGTACAATGCCTATTTAGCTATCAATGTGCTTATAATCTGATTTCTAGCGTGCCACTTTGTTCTAAGTTCTCTATTTAAGCGAGCGTTCGTGATATGACTTGCGGTCACAAGTCATTGTCTTGATCACTGCTGGGCTGCTTGTGCATATCTTTGTGATGGTTGTTTTTTTTGACGTGTGGTTTTCAATCTGGCAACACTTTTTGGTCGTTTTGACAGCAGTCACTTGCTTTATGCTTAGCTTGGTTTGCCATTTTATAATGAATTTTGTTCAGCGATGAAGCTCACTTTTGGTTGAATGGGTAATAACCAAAATGGTCGAATTTGGAGTAATACAAATCCACAACCCATTAGGTCACTGTTGTTGTGCGAAGAGAATCATCGGTCCATATTTCTCCAAAAATGAAGCGAAGGTCGACATTTGCCAGATACACTATTTACAATCACGTAATTTAAAAATGCCCTTACTGTTCAATAGTATAATTAATATATAAAATATTTTTTTCTAAAGTTCATAATAAATAATAAAGCAAATTACCGCTCTCCACCCTGTAGTATCAGCTACTTTAAAAGTGACGGTATTAGCTACTTTAAAAACATGCCCTACTTACAACCTTTATATGTACGTTAAACTGACAGTGCCATATTGGACCACACTCTATAATGTAGATTATTTCAGATGCAGCCAGGACAAACCCAACCACATTCGAACTCACGGATATATCGCTTTATATAAACCTTTAGAGATTTACTATAGAGTCCCTCTCAGGGTATACAGACGGGTCACTCACCTCTTTCTCTGCGGAGGTGCATCTTTAAACCAGTTCAAAGTTTGTGCGCGAATATTTTCAAGAGCGAACATGACTTATCTACGGGGTGGGCCAAAAGTTACCACGGGGTTTAAAAATTTAATAACTTTTTCGTTGATATATTTTTTTATTCTTTTTTCTCAGATTATATAAATAACACTTGGAGAATAAACATTGAAGAGTTCCACAACTGAACAAAGAACCAGAATATAGAATTTTATTATTTAAAACAGCGATCAATTATTTTAACGCTAAGTGATGAAGCTTATTTACATTTTAATGGCTTTGTTAATAAGCAGAACTGTAGGTTCTGGGATTCTGAAAATCCAATAACCATTCATCAACGTCAATTTCACCCGATTAGGTGTAATTGACGTTGATGGTGTGGGATCACATCTGCAAATATTTTGGGGCCTTACTTCTTCAAGAATGTAGATGGAAGTGCCGTAAACGTAAATGGAGAGCGATATCAGCTTATGATGGAAAATAACGTCCTGCTCATGAAAACAGACCTTACATGTAGTTTCAGCAGGACGGAGCCACTGCCCATACTACCCGAGACACAATGGCATTTTTTAAGCCAAATTTTTGGAGAGCAAATAAGTTCCAGAAATTCGGAATTTATGTGGCCAGCGCGATCGCCAGATTTGTCAGCACCTCACTATTTTCTTTAGGGTTATTTGAAGAAGCGAGTATATGTGAACAAGCCCTAACCAATTATTCAACGCAAGACCAACATTGTTGCAGAAATTCGAATGCTTCAGCCATAAATTTTGAACGATATTAAGGAAAATGCTAGAACGAGCCTATCTTTGCGAAGCTTTAAATGGGGGTCATTTAAGTGGCATTATTTTTCATACGTAGTGCAAAAAAAATTCCTTTTTGTATATTATATAATCTGAGAAAAAAATTAAAAAAAATTAATAAACGTAAAAGTAAATAACTTTTTAGACCCATATTAACTTTTGACCCACGCTGTAGGTACTACTTTTTTCCTGTACTTAGTACTTTTGTCTAATACTTGGTGGAAGAAACTCAGGAACTTTCTAAATGAAGCAGACCATCAAAATTAATTTAGTATCACTAGGTGTACGCCTTCGTGGAAAGTAGCGGGTATTTGCTCCCTCTACTTCAAACAAACTCAACAGCATTCCTGCTATGAGAAGCGATTCCGAAAGGCATTACTATTATATAAACAACACCAACATGGCATCATAAAGAGTTGTATGTTATTATTGTTTGTCCTGCAGTCATAGCTCGCTTTTGCAGCATTACACATGAGCTTTAGTCTAAGCGAACAAGTTTATGGATTTCAGTTAGCGGCTTTAGTGAATTTCATCCCACTGTGCCGATTGCTCACTTGAATTTTCCGATCAAACAAATATGCCAAGATGTTCCAAACAATGTTTTATTGTCATTCTTTACAGAATATATAGGAAAGTCAGCCTCTCTGCCTTCGTTCCATATGCCATTGCTCCTGATTTGAATTATGGCCATGTTAAGCAATAATATTTTTTCAGCATGGCCTTTTTGTTGTTGTTATTTTTTTCAGTTTGTTATTATTGCTGCTGTTGCTAGCTAGTTGTGGCTCGTCCATCCATTCAGAGGAAAATTATGTCATAACATTTGTCCTCATTTGTATTTGCCAATACTTGGAAAGGCACTAGGGAACGGGACGATGGCTGACTTTCCGGTTGTGCTGAAAGAAAAACAAACGATTTGCATAAAAACAACAATAGCAATCAATCAATCAAAACAGTGACATTCTAATATTTTTTTCGGCATAATAACCGGCAAGAACAACAATCGAACAATTCAACAACAACAATAGAACGAAAACATTTCGTACCAAAAATTAACATATTTTTTGTTGCCGCTTTGCCTGTGCGCCGTACGGAGCCCAACATTGCATTCTCATCTTTGGTTTTGAGCGAAACACACAAATCAAATCAAAACACAAACAACGGGGAAAACCGCCTTTTTCGAGGATCTGTGAAAACAATTCTGCATTTCGGTTACAAAACAAAACATTCCTCACTTATACTGCACATCCGGCCCCACTTAAGCCCCCTTTGGCAATAGAAGCTACACATTAGGGTGGAGTGAAATTCAAAAAAAAAAAGTTAACCTCGGAAAGAGATGTAGTCTGGGGTCCTAAAGAGGGGAAAAATAAAGAAAAAAATTTAAAAAAATTTTTAGGGGTCGCGCCACTCCCTCGAAATTTGCAAATTATCGCTATTTTGTCGTTGATTTTAGAAAAATCCTAAAAAGTTTTATGTCAATAAATGTTTGCAATAGCGTAAACAATGAAATAAGGGCATGAAAAAATTTAAAAAAATTTTTCTCATTGTTCAAAAATTTCAAAAAGTAAAATAAGTCAAATCGTCCCTTCTTCAGAAAATTGACTGAACAATGAAATCGCCACCAAAGCTACAAATATTAGTCGATTATCCTCATATTTGCCTCAAATACTTTTGTTTGGGCACTGAACAAGCTCAAACTTTTAAATTTCGAATAAGTTAAGTCGTTAATTTTTAGGATTTTTCTAAAATCAACGCCAAAATAGCGATAATTTCCAAATTTCTAGGGAGTGGCGCGACCCCTAAAAATTTTTTTAAATTTTTTTCTTTATTTTTCCCCTTTTTAGGACCCTAGACTACATCTCTTTCCGAGGTTAACTTTTTCAAATTATAAAAAAAGCATGTTTTCACTCCACCCTACTACACATGTTGCTGATATCGTGCAGCAATAGCAAGCGGCAACAACCTCTGCTCGAAAGACCTAAATTTCATTGTTGCTACATTCGGATACATTGGAAAATTTTCCACAAATATTATTAATAAATTCAATTCAGTTTGTTGATGTTGCTGCTATTGCTACTATCTCACTGCCAATTACTGCCCCTTCTGTTGCTGCTGTCGCTTCTGCCGTTGTTGGTTATGCAATAAACATTGATTCGTTGTCATTCCAATCGACTGAAATACTGCATAAACATCTGTTGTTGTGGTCACCGCTTTGGAAATTGCTCTGTGATATTGCAACAATTTGTTATTTTTGTTGATTTTTGCGCTGCCTCCAATTCTTTAGAGAGAGAAAAATGTTGCCGGTTTAAGCGCAAATATGCGGACATCTGAACATACGTGGTCGTTTTGCACATATAGCTTAGTGATAGATTTATAGGGCAATTGTTTAAAGGACTTTGAAAAATAATATGCAGATTTGTCATACATTCAAATGGAGGAACAACATTTGCCAAGAGCAAATCTGGTGCCGATATATAGATTCTCGATCCAGATTCACATCCCTCTTCATATCCAAACTTATTAATTTACTAAGGCTTAGCTCCATAATCTCTTATTGGTCCGGGCCTGCTAAAAAAATGATTTATAAGTATTTTGGTCCTGGTAGTGGTTTCTCCATTTTCTAATACTCAGAATATTCGCCCGCGTCGTCCGCGATAGTTATCATCTAACGCCTTTCAGACTAGCGTTTGGTAACTATTGACAGACATGTTCAAGTCAGCGTGACATTTTGGTCTTTTACATTTTAGGAAAATACGCTTTTTATTATAGTTCGTTCAACCCATTTACTCCCTGCCAAAGCAGTTGGGACCGTAGATTATGCGTCGATTGCTATGGCGCCATATAAAAAGGCAGTATTTATATTTCGGGCCCGGCAAAAAAAAATTATCAATAAAAATGGTTTTCATGTTTTTCAAAATATTCTTCTTTAATATCAATACACTTTTGCATGCGCACAAACCATTTTTCGAAGCACTTTTTCCACTCCGATTGAGACACCTCCTAAACATGATTTTTGAACGATTCAACAGCTGCTTCGGGTGATGAAAAACGTTGACCACGCATTTTTTTCTTGATGCCAGTAAATAAAAAGAAGTCATTGGGTGCCAAATACGGGCTGTACGGTGGATGGCCCATCAATTCGACATTTTCAGTGGTCAAACAGGTCATCGTTTCAGCTGATGTGAGTGAGCTCGCATGGTCGTGATGCAAAATAATCCGTCTTCTCTTATTTCTTGGAACATTGTTGGCAAAGAGATTGTTTTATACCACTCAGAATTCACCGTCCTATATTCCACTAAAGGCACTGTTGCATCCTGGTCGGTTCTACCGAAAAAACGCAATCATTTTTGCTTCGATATATTTCTTGCACGAACAATTTTTGTTGGATTTGGCTCGTCTTGAAAGACCCATACGGTCGATTGCTGTTTTTTTCGGGTTCATATGCTTAGATCCATTATTCGTCACCTATGACAATGTTATACACTGCCTTTTGAGCTACCGCAGTATACATTTTCAACATCTATTTGCACCAATCCATACGAGCCTTTTTTGAGCATTCGTCAAAAATTGTGGGATCCAACGAAAACAAATTTTTTTCACTGCCAAAGAACATGTATTATCTTATTGATGCTTGTCATACTAATGCCCAAGGATGCCTTAATCTCACGGTATGTCACATGTCGGTCTTGCTTAATCAGTTCACGCACAGCATCGATGGTTTCTGGCAAAGTGACAGAAGTTGGACGTCCTTTACAAAATTCATCCTAGAGCGAAAGGCGTCCGAGACTGAACTCTTGGTACCAGCGATTAACAGTGGTTTTTGATAGTGCTTCATTGCAAAAGTCGAAAAAAGTTTTTTTAAACACTCTTGTCTCCATAAACCACGAAGAAAATCGGAAAATATCATCGCACGATAATTCACGCGATAATTCCATTTTTTGACTGAGATGAATTTGTCAAAACGCTGATAACAAAACAATTCGCCCTCAAATGACAAAACGGTTTGAGTGAAGTTATGCTAAAAAATTTCAAAGTTTCCAATGGAAGTTCCAGTTTGCATCCGGGAACACTAGTATTGTCAGGACCCGAAATATAAATAGCAACCCTCGTAGTATCAGTGTATTGTAATGTTTCGTTTTTCGAAAAAAAAAAAAGAGTTCCTGAGTTCCCAAGCTGTTAACTGAGCCTAAAATAACCTAACCTATTTGCCAATATGAGTCTTCGTGTTTTTGGTGCTAGCATCGTTCTTTTTGTTATGGCGGTTGCAAGGTTAATAAATTCCACTACTGACAAGAAGTTGCGACAACCGCCCGGAACGATTATTTTTGTTACGGCGCCTCCCAAGCGGCTACCATCATAATTTTTGCCTTCTCTTATTTACAAGCAGACTCATTTTAGATCACCCTTTTCTAATCTTTAACAAACAATGACCATTAAAGTCGGGCTTAACGGACCGCAGATTTAACACCCCTATCACGAGCTTGAACGAAGTTAGTTGAGTTAGTTCTTGTGTTAAAATTTTGCGTGTTTGCCCATTTTTGCTGCTAAAGCTACAGGACCCTGATAGCAAAATATGGGCTGATAACACTGTTCTGCAAAAATTAGGTTTTGAGCCCTCCTTTAGACAAAACCAAGTAATCTTTTTGTAAAATGATGAATCCGAATTGAGTGTCCGCATTTCCGCATCAATTATTGTTTTCAAAATATCGTGATTATAATTTGTCTGGGAGACCTCCAGAATTGGAGTAAAATTTTTAGTTGAAAATACAATTTTTCAACAAAAAAATGATGTTTTGACTTCTTTTGGCTGTAAATTCCACAATTTTGATATGTTTTTAAAAAGAATATAATTTATTTGAAAGAAACATTCCTTACCAATTAATAGTTCCCACCTTTGAGTGAATTGAATAAGAATTGCTGAAGTTTTAGAAAAATAAATGAAAAAACAAATTTTTTTCTCGAAAACTATGCGTGATGGGAAAAGACGGACGCTCAATTCGGATCCAGGATCATTTCATCATTGTTTTTGCTTTTGTCTTAAGGAGGAGTAATCTGCACTGAAACGGAAATTTGTGTGGAAGGAACTAGAAGGGGCGTGGCTAGGAAGCCATTTATTTGCCATCAAGTTAACATCTTTACGGTTTTCTAAAGTTTTGATTTTGAGCTGGATCGTATGAATAACATTAAAGATATTACAAAACTACCAAAAGTGTGCGGAACGGTGCTTTTACATTATGATCAATAATTCGTGGTGTTGATAACCGAATGCAAACTTTAATAAACCATCCACTCTTTGGTGGTATAAAATCAATACTATGGTTGCTACGAACATGCTTTTATTGCAGAGACATTACTATTGTTGGCGTGGCCTAAATGGCCATATATATTCTCTGCGTAAACTCCCTTTCGGTCCACTGTTTACGAAACCGCAATTTAAGCCCAACTTTGCACTATGGATGATACAGGTATATATTACACTGACTTTCATCCTACAGAAAATTGCAAACGGCAACCCAGAGTATGTGCCTTTGACTTATCTATATGCAAAATATCTAGTGAATATTTTTAACATCTACAACAAATGTGCTTGTTACTTATGTGCATTTGCGACACACCCTTCAATAACAACATACGTACGAGTATGTACTCGTATGCATATAAGCGTGTTGGTGAAAGTACTTCTACAATGTGTGATCTGTGAAAAACTATCTAATTAAAATTTTTAGAACAGATATACACACGAACGTATCGCAATGATTGAACAAAAAAGTATTAACTCAAAAACTGTAATTTGAAGAGTCTAAATACTGTTTGCTTATGCCTTATACTCGAAGTACCCTAAAGAATAAAGAGTGCCACGAAGCCTTCACAACACTGTGGCCCGGTTTATTTTGTATTCGTCTGATGTTTGTAACAAATTAAAAAATTGGAGATAAACCCTATGTAACGTATACTAATCGATTCGTAACCACTTTCTGTTTTTATTAGACTATGTTCGTCCATCCGTCTGTCCATTCATCGTGGTAATCAAAGTACTGGTCACAATAACTTATATAAACCGATTTCGTCGAAACTTTGGTACATTGTGTAGCTTTGGAACCCACCCTATTGACAACCTCTATTAAAATTGCTGATAGACATGTATAATTTTCCCGATTACAGACACTGTAACTCTTTAAGCCACATTTTATATCTAATTACGAAAAAAATTGCGCAAAGAGCGCAACGAGATCCAACGACAATCTCTAGTTAAATAATACCTTATCGGTCGATGTTTTTGAATAGCCCCCAGACAAAGGACCCTTCCGATTTGGGGCTAGGCACCACAAATTAAACCCCATTGTGCTAAAATTTCCATGGCATGTACTAAGCGTCCACTTGTTGTTATGTTTGTAACAACAATGGATATTATTTTCTCTCCTGTTCAGCTATAGGGGATCTGCTTCGATATCCATGTGAAGGAACCGCGCCATTTGAACTGGATGCTTCTAAAGAGACCTGAGTGTGCTTGGTCGGACAATTTCAGAGGTGTATCACTTCATGTGGTCCCTAATGGCAGGCGGGACTTGCGTCCGGAACGTTGCCATCAATTCACACCCAATACGAATTGGGGCGGCTGCGGCACCCAGAGATCAGCTAAGCCAGAACTACGCACGTCTGCCGATGTGGCCTCTTTTCTTTCGGTGGAATCTCCACACACAGAATACAGATTTGTTACCACAACCAAACTTTTTTGCCAACCGAATGATTGATTGCTTGCACCTCTAGTATGCCATCAGTACAACCGAATGTTAGTTGGTGCTCTGTAACGCCCAATAATTGTAACTGCGGTATCGGTAGAAAATACGAAAAAAAAATTATGGATCTAAAAGACCACCGCACTTCTTCAATGAAAAAATTTAAATTTTCAGTGGAGTCAATAACCGATTTTCTTATATACTTGAAGTAATCTTAAGCATTAGAAGGGTCATGTCGAGAAAAAATATGATAGAAGATTTTTAATAAAAAAATTAGATTATACGATTTTAGATATTATCACCAATATTCGGTTACAGCAACGAAATGTTAGCAAAGCTTTTGGTTGCCTAAGGTACCAGCTTTGGAAACTAAATACATTTTATAGATTTTATTGGTATGACCGATAAATTAGTTGCGTCAACAATACGATGATCATGTTTATGAGGAAAATTTTGGAAGTTCCAACTAATTTTTCTCTGTGTGCAGGGGATGTTCCTAGCACTACATTCACGCTTTAGCTGGATACTGCTGGTACGACTTCATCAGCGTGAATGTCGTTCAGACTTGCATGATAGTTTCTAAGGAACTTGTACTCACTCTCTCACTTTCACTTTAAATCATGAAGACCGTACGTGGTCTGCCTGGGCAGAGGCATCCTTTTCATTAGATGGTGCTTGGGATTTCTACCGCGAAGTCACCCAAGCAGATACTGCTAAACAACAAGAAATTCAGCGCACGGTAAGAACCTGCCTCCTTATGCAGATGGTCCTTAGAAGACATAAAGAGACAACTTGTTGCAGAGCGGTATTCTGGCAAGTCTAAATTTTCTTCCACTGAGTGACACGCATGTTAGCAGACCCCCCAGGTGCTACGAAGTTCAGTATACATCGACCTATCGCTTTGCAAGAGGACAAAAGGCTTATTTGTATGCTTCCCAAGTAGAGCCAGCTATTGACTTGATAACCTTGTTCCTACTTGAGCTTAACGTAAATAGCTGTAGTATGTGCATAGTATTGAAAAATACGGTTCATGGTGACCCCAAGGACTTTGGGGAAGTTAGTAGTTTTATCGCTTATATCATCCACTCTAGGTCCTGACGCCACAACTGTGCAATATTTAGCGTACTATACAATTTTAACGCCATCTGATGGTGCAGGGATTTTAGAGAGGTAGAGGTTAAACAGTGCCGGAGATGTCACCCTGCCTTGTAAACTCCCTTATTAAATCTACGGATCTTCGAATTTTGTCTTTTAATTCTGCATATGCATATGGCGCCCATACATATGGCGCCCATACATACATGCATATGGCGCCCATACATATACTTTTCGACCCAACATATACTTTTCGACGCGACTTATAAGTGTGGTTGGTGATGGCTTGATAAGCGGCTGCTGTGCTGTGCTGCTTACGGTATCCATGCTGATGATCACTACATCGAGGGTGTTCGATCATGTTGGGAAGAAACAAATATAAGCGTCATTACTACTGACAAAGGCAAGGAGATCGGCTTGTAAGACTCTCCTTTGCTCTAGTCTGTGCCTGGTTTCAGTAGCGGTACCACTCTGCCCATTTCCCAGGCATAGCGAACTTTATGAGTGGCAAAGGCCAGATTGAGCATTTTGGTCATGTATTTCACTCCCGATGTATCCAAGTGCTTCAACACCAGCATTAAGATTCAGTCTGAGACCAGCGCATTCGATGACTTTGCGCTGTAGATGGCATGGGCAACTCCGCCGACGGTAAATTTTGGGTGTACCTATTAGACTTGGAGAGCGCGGATACGACACAATACTCTCCTTTTAGCCTTATAGCTTTCGAGGCGCTGAATAAAAAATAGTTTAACAAAACTCGCGCACCATTTCGCATCAGTCACCGAACATGACACCTGTCCGATCATACTTTCTTTCACGCTTAGAAAGCGATTTGGCCGTTGTCCACAATTTACCAATTCCGGAACTTAAGTTACTCTGCTTTTAATGATATAGCCATTTGTTTCGTTTTTATTCGTTCACCCACCTATTATTCTCATCGGCGTGTCCCGCTACCTGTGCTGGGAATTTTGTTCGTATCTCCCGTATTCTACCAGCAGGAATATGGCGAGCGGCTGCTGCTGTTATTTTTCCGACTACTAAAGCTGATGTGGGTGGCTT
The DNA here is from genome assembly GCA_963513945.1 of Hydrotaea diabolus. Classification (NCBI taxonomy): domain Eukaryota; kingdom Metazoa; phylum Arthropoda; class Insecta; order Diptera; family Muscidae; genus Hydrotaea; species Hydrotaea diabolus. The sequence goes on from OY740720.1 coordinate 120,895,959, forward strand.
TTATAAGGCTTTCCAATCAGCCTTCTTCTGAATAAGGTACGTACGGCTTTTAGAGATTATGAAGTCGAATGGTCTGATGATAGAGTGGATAATGAAAAGGTGGTCCGATCCTAACGAGATGATGGGTTGCCAGGTGACGTCGTTGATCAGGCCACGTGACCAGTAATTAAGTCTGGTGAAATTGGACCATATTTGTCTATGTTTTAAGAGGGTTTGAGGCTAGTCGCCACAGGACCACATTGTAAATATAATTTAGCTCAAATAAAGCAACGTATGTAATTTGCGACCTATAATAATCAGTGGTGAAATTGAGCTGGTCTGGGTTTCATATAGCTCTCTAAAAATATATCCTTCCCGTTCTAGAAGTAAAGGGAGTTTTTTTAGACGTGTGGTTTTCAAGAAGAAAAAAAACACATATAGTTTAATGTTATGACCAAAAATTTATATTTATTACAAAGATAATAAATATATTTATATTCTAAAAATGATTTCAGTCAAGTGGCCGCTGCGGCTAGCTCGAAAAGGTTTCAGCTGAGAGGCCCAATTTTCGACCACTTTTTGCTGCATTTGGGGCCCTATGTCAGAAATAATGCCCCGAATATTCTCTCGAAAGCGTCAATCATGTCGGACTTGTCTACGTAGACAAGCAACTTCACATAACCTCACAAAAAAATTCAGCTGTGTTAAATCTCACGATCTTGGAGGCCACGCCCAAGCTCACGACGCGTGATACTGCGGCCACCAAAAGTTTCTTTCAATAAATTGATTGTTTCGTTGGCTGTATGGCATGTGGCGCCGTTTTGTTGAACCAAAGGTCGTCCACATCAACATACTCCAATTCAAGCACGAAAAAAATATTTGTCATGGCTCTATAGCCTTCCCCATTGAATGAAACCTTACGGCCAGCTTCATTTTTGAAGAAATATGGACCAATGATTCCCTCTGTCCATAGAGCACACGAAACAGTGACTTTTTAAGTATGTAACGGCGTCTTAACAATGGCTTGTGGCCTTTCATTACTTCAAGTGCGACAATTTTTTATTTTTAACGTTCCCATTGAACTAAAAGTTAGCTTCATCGCTGAAAAAAATATTCTTGTAAAAATCAGGATAGCTGGCCATCTCGTTTTGGGCCCATTCACCACGATTTGCACACGAGTTTTCCAGAGTAATTCTATTCAGTATGACAAACTAAACTGAGAATAAATCAAGTCACAGCTGTCAAAAAGACCAACTCCTAAAGGGTGGTGAAATTTTAAAGGGCAGATGTTAATTTTGAATAAAACACAATTTATTTAGGTAATTTTGTCATTTCTTTTTATTATGATAATATTGGTATGGTTCAATTATGTAAGGAACAAAATATCGGCTAAATGGCTGGCGCGACCTTGGCGGCACACCTCCATCCGATGGTCCAAATTTTTGATGACGCTGAGGCATAATAAAGGTTCTAAGCCGTTAATGTGCCGAATTATCTCATCCTTTAGCTCTTGAATTGTTGTTGGCTTATCGACGTTCGCCTTTTCTTTCAAATAATCCCAAAGGAAGAATTCGAACGGTGTCTAATCACATGATCTTGGCTACCAATTAACATCGCCACGACACACAGTGTGTCCTTCCCATACATTCGATGGCCAAAAATAGAAGGAGTTGTACGAGAGTAATGAAATTTGGCACGAGTCCCTAATATAATAGAATTAAGAAAATTTCAAAGTATCGACAAAATTGACCACGCCGATCGCCCACCGCCCATACAAACTAAAATCATTTCTGGCTGTTAAAAATTAACTATTGCTACAAATTTCCTGAAAATTGCTGGAAGAACATATCTATGCAACACCTTTTAAAAAAAATTATTTCATCAACATTGACCACGCCCATCGCCCACCTCCCATACAAATGATATTTCAAAAATGCCATATCTTCTGTAAATTTATAACTAGAATGTTTTTTTTTCGCAAAAATGCATACAGCATCTATTAAATGCATACAGCATCTATTAAATGCTGTTTTGAAAATATGAAGAAAATCCGCCCACTGTAACACCCGCCCCCCATACAACCCCCATACAAAAATTTTACAGTTCACTCTATTTATTAACAACATTTTCACATCTTCGTGATAATCTAATTTTTTAAGCTTCAATTTCGTTCTTAATGAATTGATGTATGGGTCGGAGGATATCAACAAATGATGCATTACGTCTTCGTTAGTAGAACAGCGCCCAGTCTTGCGCGAGTTATATAGCCTATAACGTTTATAGTCTTTGTTCCTCGCTTCCTGCGCTTCTTCTGATAACATTCCTTTGAAAAATAAACCATATGTTAATTCAAAATGTATGATACAAATCGTATCTTTAACCTACCTATAGGTAGAATGGCCTCAGATACAATTTTGCTACCACGTATCAAAACTTTATGCACTGTGATAGGCATGTAGTACCATCCATACAAATCAATGTACAATTTTGCCGTGTCTAAACAATATATATGGAACTTCTCAGAGTCTATTGCCTGACTGCAACTTATTGTGGATAATATAATTTTTAACCTATGAATCAGTTGTTCATTTACTCCGGTTATGTTATTTCAGGGTTTTCAAAAAATCGTCGAGCTGTATTCCCATCGTTGCTGGAACCCATTCCTTGTTTTACCACATCAACATTTATTCCCAATACTAATTTAAGGTTTTTTTGAATTGTGGCCTTGGCTTCTTCTTTAATTTGTCTTGTATCTTTATTTGTTCGCCATGCTGCAAAGCTTTTATTGTAAGCGATATGCAATATGCAATCCATAAATTTTATGCGCGCATGCAGAGGTGAAATACCAAATTTTAAAGCCTCTCCCGAATTTATTTTAAAAAAAAAATAACTGATATGATTTGAATTTCAGTGTACGAGCACTTTATACACAATTATCTTACAAATATACTATTTATAGTAATAGACATGCACACAGGCAAAACAACAACAAGCAGTAACGAAAGAAAGAGTGCGCAGTTGTTTATGCACGCGTAAAATAGCGCATATTTTTTACTGTAATTTTTTGGTTTTCCATTGTTTTTTTGGCCGCGGGCAAATTTGGGCACAATTTTTTTTGGAATCTGTTAGCTGAGACCCTCAGCTTTAATTTGGTATATGACTCCATGTTTCGCACTGCTTCGCACACAACTAAAAGTCTAACGGAAAATCATAAATGTTTATTTTTTTTGGCCCAAAATAAAAAAACAAATTAATTTTTTTTTTTTCAATTTTTATTTTTATTTTTTTAATTTACATAATGCTTGATGCCTATTTTAAGTGAAAAAAAGTTCTATAAGGTACACTCGGTGTATAGTTTATAAGTAACAAGGTTTTAAATATGACATAGAAAACTAACCCATTTGAGACTTGTTCACATATGTCAACTTTGCGCTGCTCGGGACAGAAAAGCAAAAATCATCAAAATCGGAGAGCAGGTCCAAAATGATTTATTGCCGCAGCGGACACAGTGTGCGACGTGAGATAACACGGCCATTAAAGTTGTAGCGCAAAAGAGCCACTGTTTCGTTAGCTGTGTGGCAAGTGGCACCGTCCTGTTGAAACCACATCCATATCTTCCAATTCAGGCCATAAAAAGTTCGTTATCATCTTACGATAGCGAACCCCATTCAAAGTAACTGCCTGACCGGCCTCATTTTGGAAAAAATACGTCCCGATGATGCCGCAGCCCATAAACCGCACCAACCAGTCACTCTTTGTGGGTGCACTGGTTTTTCGACAATCACTCTTGGATTATCATTCGCCCAAATGCGTCAATTCTGCTTATTGACGAATCCACTGAGGTGAAAATGTGCCTCATCGCTGAAGATGATTTTCCTCGAAAATTAATCATCCACTGTTGCCATTTCTTGCCACCATTCTACCCACTGATGACGTTCGAGTCGCTTGTGGATTTTTCCATGGTTCAAATTGAGTTAGTCCGAAATTGAGAAATATCAAATGAAATGCAGAAAAACACATGACGTTTAGGTGTGGCTCACATTCAACATCGGCCCTTAAAATCTAACCACCCTTTAAAAAGTGTGGCCAGATTGAAAACAACACGTCTAAAAAACACCCTTTACATAGTTTGTCTGACTTTTCCCAAGTCCTCGGGTTTTATAATATCGAATTAAGACATTTTCAGTGAGTTGAGCTTACCATTGAGAATCGTTAGCTTTCAAAAAATCGTATTTGGAAAATTTTGAGTTAATCCTTTTTTGTGGATTATGCGAACACACTTGTGTAAACCGCAATTTATTATATGAAAACACTCATATGCATACGAGTACAAATGGCAGTCATACGAAGCATGCAACACAAACACCACCACACATTAGGCACTTGTTGCAATAAATGCTCAGAGACTAGGTGTACGCATACACACGTTTCAAAGGACACTACGGTTTGTATGTATACGTAGTTGTATTTGAATGGGAGATAGTGTTAGTGAGTTCAACGGCGTCTCCGAGTGTTTGAGTATGTGTGGGTATTAATTAAGCTACTCTAACATACAATTAATTATAATTTCAAGCATATTTTGTTGCACTAACATGGAACCCCATTCTTCTCAGCTATTCAGCTATGTAACACCAACACCAATACCGACACCGACACCAACAACAAACACGATAAACAGACACTAATAGCAGCAACAAGCATATCACCATTTATTCTAACTCATATGGGGTAGCTCTAATAAAGTGGGCAAAATATTCTGTGCTAAAGTCGGCCGTTTGGTTGTTGCTAGCGCTGATGGTGCACGTATAAACCCCTAGACAGAGATTTGTGTTTATGACCGACCACAAATTTATTGGTGGTATTTAATGCTCAGCTTTGCCTTAATTTGATTACAACTAATATTCATAAACGAGTACATAAGGGTGGTCCGTAAAAGGAATAAAGCATTGGGTTTCTTGTGTTTGTGTCAAACTTTTAGCTTAATCTTAAAAAGGAGATGAGTTCAAAGTTTTATTTTAATTTTTATGAACCCAGCGCCGTCGCTCAAGCCCACCGAGGGGCCACATTCTAATGTCATCCGCATGGTTCGGACATTTTTTAAGACAATTAATGTTTAGGTTCGTGCCTTTGGACTTTTTCTTTACCTTTTTTGTCAAGTTTATACATTTAAAATTTCGAATCCTATTACTTTTGAATCTTTTTTCATTTACTGTCCAAAATGTTGCTACACGAATATTACCAGCAACATTAGCATTGCCAACCCGGACCATCTACTAACCAACATAAAAGTCTATGCTCTTCAGTTCTGGCCATATCATTCATGTTGTAGCAACATATTTTATTATTCTATAACAACATCGTAACAACGACAACACCAGCAACAACATAATTATCACCATCATCAGCAGTACCAATGCCTGCTGCTTCTGTTCCAAAAGTACAAGTAGTCATTGTTCATTTCATAATAAAATTAATTCTAACATTAAATTGTATGTGTGTCGGTACAAGCAGCAGCAACAACATGCACAACACTGTTCTGCTTGCTGCTGCTGTTCATTCGATTATACGATATTGGTGAAATTTTTATATTTTTATACATTCGATTTTCTTTCTTTCTGAATGCTGCTGCTAGTGCTGCTTTTGTTGCTGCCTTGGTATTGAGTGTTAATTATCGAAAACACACTGGGGAGTCTTGCACGGATTGAATGCGTCCATCTGTCTGTCCATTCTTTTATGCCTTCAGCTCAGTTCAAACCATTCCGGTCGATTTGTTGTTGGCATTTCGGTAACGATAAATGTTAAAAATACCAAATCGAATTTGTCAGGTTGATCAGCAGGTAACATGATTTATTATTTTTCCAAATATCACATTGTGGTCAACCAACTGATTGGAAACATGTAAACTGTGCAGAGATTACAAATCATAGGGTATACTCGTACAGTTTTTCTGATGGACAACCTGTTTTGATCTCAATGAAGGATTTTCGTTTTATAAGTAGAGCATTTTTAAATTACAAAAGAAGTACAATTTATTTGTTTTAAGATACAATTTGAGACAATTCAATGCCTGTTATACGTCTGAATTTTTAAGGTGGAAAATACGATGCTATAAACCATACAGGTCCCTAATCAACTTTGAACATACACTACTTGTGTGATAGTGGTGCACACCACGGCGTCTTTGCCGCATTTGGACTATAGAGCAACCAGAAGAGGTTCAAGATATGCCATTATACCCAAAGTTTGGTGCGGCTTATATTCTGGTGGAATCATCGGTCTACGGTTTTTCAAAAATGATGATGGCCGGAAAGTGGTACTCGCTATCGTGCCACGATATCGGTCTTTTTGCTACCAGCAATTGAAGCTAGTCATCTTGACGACAGTTGGCTTCAACAGGACGGTACCACTTGCCATACAGCGGATCATTTGAGAGGACATTTGTAATTGCAGCTAATTTCACGTTTTGGACCGTTGAGCTATCCGCCTAAATCGTGTGATATCACACCTTTATACTTTTTGCTTTGGAGCTACGTAAAGCCCAAAGTCTTTGCTGAGAAGCCAGTTACGATTCAGGTTTTGAAAGCCAACATTACGCGCGTCATTGACGCCATTTACATCATGCGTGTCATTAACGCCACACTTGATTCGAATTTATGTATTTTTTTAATTTTGAAAAAAAAATCCTTATGTGACAGCGCATAGAGAAAGGGACCTAAGGGTAAAAAAATCAATTTTCATTTTTTTTTCTTTTTTTTGATGTGGACAACATCTGAGCATCGAATGAGACCGATCCCATGCCCCAAAAGTGTTCCCTCCCAGAGATATGCGCGTTCTATGAAAGTGAAGTCGACGATTCTAAGCGCAAATAGAAAGGTACCTAATTGCTCTCCTGAACAAAACTTTTCATCAACTTTTCACTTTTTTTTTTCTTGATGTGGACAACATCTGAGCATCGAGTGAGACCGATCCCATGCCCCAAAAGTGTTCCCTCCCAGAGGTATGCGCGTTTTATGAAAGTTAAGTCGACCATTCTAAGCGCAAAAAGAAAGGGACCTAATCTTTAAAATGGCTCTTCTAAACAAAACTGGTTTTTAGCCTTAGGTCCCTTTCTATTTTGCGCGTCACCCGTTACATTAAAGTAGCTCATACTCTTGGAATGAGTTTTCATACATTATAGAGTAATTCCCAAAAAATTTTGGCTGTAGCTTCCAAAATGGGTGGGTATTGGGCCAGGGGTCCTGGAGTCCCAAAAATGACCTCTAATTCTCAGGAAATTTTCTCACATATCTAAATATGCATCTATAGTTTAGATTTGGGTCAATTTGGGATTGGACCTGCCCATATGGACCTCTTTGACTATGGACATATATGTATTAAAAAATTTAACTTTTGCCAGGAAGTCCAATATAATATAAATTCTACAATATGTCCTAACTTAAGACCTCGACCCGTGGATCCAAAGTACCTAGGGTGCCGATAAATAGGTCCTTTCGACAATGGACATATGGGTACTCAGAAACTTGTTAGAGGACATATAGGTATCCAGAAACGGTAAAATCATCTCAAAAATCCAAAAATGGATCTATATTTAGAATTTGCGCCAATTTGGAATTTGTACCGGTCCATGTAGGCCTTAGGGGCTGAAAAATCGGCCACTTTGTATTATGGACATATGGGTATTAAAAAACAATAAAATTTCGTCGCAAACCTGAAAATCATATTAACTTTCCGATTCGAAGAAATTTAAGGTCTTGATATACTCGTTAGGTCCCTAGGGTGCTGAAAAATATGACCTTTTAAACATGGACAACATGAGTACTCAGAAACAGTGAAATTTTCTGAATTTTCTAATGTTCCTTTGTAAGGACTTTAGCGAAAATGGTAACGCAAAAATGAATACGTGACTACTTGCAGTTTTAGGCGAATTTAATGTTTCCCCCGATTAACCTGCAATTCATATTTAATCCTAAAATAAAATTATTGCTACGTATAATATTGGCATTTATGCATTTTTTTGCGGTTTTTAGGTGCCAAGAATTCCGCGCCCGGTCATCGGGTATGGAAAAAATAATCCAAATTGGCTAGTCCACTTCAACTTTTTTTTTCTTCACCACAAATCATAATACTCTGTACCACCTGGCGGTCTGTTCATGATATGGTCACAAGCCATATAGTGAACGGACCTATTAATAAATAATTCTTATGCATATTTTTAAATTTAAATAACTCTTGGTAACACTGGCATGTAATCGTACAGCAGGCACGAGTTGATCCAATTTAATATTGACAAATAAATATTTGACTCGTTCTCTACCTCCCCGTTATCGATAAGAGAAACTGTTAACAGTTTATCGATAATCACACAAACATACATGTAGACATACAGACGAATGCGTTTACGTAAGACGCCTAAGGATACTGTTGTTGGCAACAGTTTTATTTATTCCCCAGTTGTTGCTGATATTGTCGTCCACCCCTAACTTTTTCCGTTTTTGTTGGTGGCTATTTGCCATAATCCCGAGCGTTTTTATTTTTGCTTTTTTTATCGCATTCTGTTGCGAGCGTTGCTGCTGCTCCGTTTCTGCAAAATATTATAGAAGTGACCATTATTTACAAGTTTATTTGTGGTTATGGAGAGGACTGCATCTGTTGTCGTCCATGTCGTCAATAAAGTTATGTAAACAATGAATTTTACTGGCATGTTTTTTCCAGGAGAACTACAGAAAACAAAATAGCAGCAAAAAAAAAAACTACTAAATAAAATCTATAAGTTGCATACTACACATGGTAAATAAGAATACAAAACAAAATGTTATTGCTGCTCTTGCTGTTGTTGCTCAATAAAGCAACAATAAGACCTACTGCAAGCAGCACTAACCGACAATAGTATGTCGAGCCATCGTTCCAAACGGGGCATCGGCGTGGAGTATTGGCTGGATTGCAGAACATGGGGTACAACAACGTTTTATAAAATGTTTATACAATGCAACTGATATTTACATGGAATACATCACAATTGAACAGCAGCACAACAAGTGACATCAAGAGCCCTGCCACGCAGGAGGAAGGGGGAAGGCGAACGATGTCAAGAATATGCACATCCAACAGCAATGAAATGGACCATCATCAGGGGACAACACGGATAGGGAAAGGTTCCTTATTGAAATAACGTATATGAAAAGTAGGGAAGAAAAAAAAATGAAAAATTGTTATAAACAAATGCCTACAGGTAGAACTCGGGGAATTGGTAATCAGATAAACGGGGCAACAGTTTTCCGCGGAAATTTCGCATGGAGCGTAACGAGAGACCAGCTTCCATCTTTGGTGAAATTAGACAATATAGGTTTATGTTTTCGAGAGTGATTAAATTTCAGAACCAATAGCTCTAGAAGCCACATATAACATTTGATTCCCACCAAAAAACTAAAAGATCGTTATGAGCGGCGAGTACACAATTCTGGATAGGTATATTGGGCCATATCAATGGAAGTCCGCGAAAAGTCTTCTCACATAAAGTCCCTGCCAATTGCAGAATCTGCAGATCAGGAAGCCATATATTAGATCGGCCCCTGACCAAATATCAGACAGAACGTTATGGGCAAAAATTACTACACTTTCATTAACTTGGGCCATATCGGGCCATATTTGTAAAAAGCCTCCACACATAGGTCCCTCCCGATTTAATCTGTAAAGCTTTAGAAACTACAAGTTAACCTTGAACGTGCTTAAACTTCGCCGGTAGAAACCGATAATAAACTTTGGTAAAACTGGACATAATAAAGCATAGAGGGTTTTACGATGCGTATCCCTCTTGAATTTTGGCCAAATCGGTTCATGTTATGGAAAAACCATTCCCACCGAATTATGTGGTCCTCTTGAAAAAGACCATTCCTGTCGCCAAACAGGAAATATCTTAATCGTGATCTAGCTCTAATGAAGCATAGAGCGTTTATGGCGCTCTTTTACTTTTGGAGAATTTAAACTCTGTGGATATACAGGGTGATTTATTCAAGATTGGACACATTTCACCAGGGTATTCCTTGACTCATTTCATTTTTTAAATTCATCTGATTTTTCTTAAGTAACAAATGTAAAGTCGTAATAAAAGGATTGTTGTAGTTTTTGTTTTGTTTGTTTTTATTTGTTGGCACCGAATTATGTGGTCCTCTTGAAAAAGACCATTCCTGTCGCCAAACAGGAAATATCTTAATTGTGATCTAGCTCTAATGAAGCATAGAGCGTTTATGGCGCTCTTTTACTTTTGGAGAATTTTAACTCTGTGGATATACAGGGTGATTTATTCAAGATTGGACCAATTTCACCAGGGTATTCCTTGACTCATATCATGAAAGTATGTCCATTTACGACCAGGGAAACAAATTGTGGTGTACCACTCAGAATTGACCGTCCTACGTTGCTCAAGCGGAACAGACGCCACATGACCAGTTTTTCCGAAGAAACAGGCGACCAATTGCTTCGAAGTGCTTCTTCCGCGAACAACTTTCGTTGGATTTGGCTCGTCTTTGAAGACCCACACGGTCGATTGCTGTTTTGTTTCGAGCTCATACGCATAGATTTATGATTCGTCACCTGTGACGATCTTATAAAAAATCAAAATTTCTTTGCACCAATCGACGCGAACCTTTTTTTGACCGATTGTGAAATGATGCAGGATCCAACGAGAAACTTTTTTAAGGCCAGGTGTTCATGCAATATCGAATATGCTGGTGGAAAAAATGCCCAAGGATGCCTCTATCACACGGTATGTCACATGAATATCTTTTCACGCACGGCATCAATGTTCTCAAGCACAACGGCCTTCACGTCCTTCGTCTTTGAGCGAGCGTCGGTCACGATTGAATTCATTAAACCAGTTTTTCACAGTGCTATAGGAGGTGCTTCATCGCCATATAAAGATTTAAGTTAATCGATACATTCTTGTCGTGATAATCCAAGATGAAAGTTGTGAAAAATGATCGCACGAAAATGTTCACGAGTTAATTCCATTTTTTTGCCAAATTGATTTTTTCAAGTCACTGTAAGCAACACAAATAATGGTCGTACCTCAAAACGTTCTGAGTACGTTTATGCTAAAAAATGTCAAACTTTTCAATGGAAATTTCAGATGGCGCCAGGCAACACTTAGTGTTGCCTAGGCCAGAAATTTTTATAGCAACCCTCGTAATGGACCCACTTTTGGGCCCCAAGGATCCATTAGCCTAAGGTAACATCTCAAATAAATGTAAAAAATAACTACATAAGTGGATTTTAAGTGAAATTTTTTTTATTTCGAGGACCATGTGTCAATTTTTATAGTTAGTCGCTTGTTTTAACTATGGCGACCTCTTGAGACCTTATGGCGACCTCTTGAGACCCTAGTTCGAAATCTCGAAAAAATTTTAAATTTTGAGTAAAAACGAAATTAGATTAGAATAAACCCATAATTATTGGCATATGTTCGGTATGGCCATTTGGGCCACTTGTATCGATAACCCACCCCCTAATGGATGTTTACAGTGATTGTTTTTCCAAGGTTCTTTATATCCCTTTAAAGAATCTTTTTTTCTTTTAGACCGATTTTGTTCATTAACACGTTTAAGCAGCTTATGATTATAAGGAAGCTATCATGCACAGAAGGGCGGACGGAGAAGATGGACGTTCGGAGAAGATGGACGGACGGAGCAGATGGACGGACGGAGAAGATGGTCTTACAATTTTACAAAGATCAATAAAACGTATACCTAATTAGAGTTTTGATAAAAATTTCGAGGTGTTGCAAAGACCCTATATTGTAGTGGAGGTTAAAAACAGCTAAGAAGCAGCTCACATTGCCAACTTCTTCGCGCTGTCGCAGAGCGTTGGCGCATACATGGTTATCGCAAGCTCATCATTTTTAGCTATGAGAATATAGAAAAATACCAAAAACCGATTTTAAACGACTATTCACCATCCATCCATCTGACCAATATGGCTCCGAAAACTAGGTTCTGCCAAACAATTACCCAACCAACAACCATATTCTCCAATACTGCCAATGCCATACTGGAACGCAATTCATGGTAGAGAGTACGAGTACGTATAAAGTATCGGTCCGTCGGAACTAATGAATTGTCCACTTGTTTCTATAGCGAAAGCCTAAAATTTTTTTTTATAAGAATTTAACCCACAAACACCGTGTTCGATCAGATTGACCAGTAAACCATTACCACAGTGTCATTTTGTTGTTTGAAATATAGCTATGCATTTTACTCGGTATAATAATTTAGGGTGGCGGCAAACGGGGGCAAAGGTACATACAAAAACTTCAGCAACAAACAACTGCCGCAAAGTTTTGTTGCATAAATATTTGAGACTTAAATCTATATAGGCGGAGCACAAAAACAACAGCAACAGCAACAAAAAAGTGAAAACAACGAGGTGGACAACAAAGGATCATGTTCGTACTAAAGTATTGAGGAACTTACACAACAACAACATCCTCGACAACAACAAAAAGGTACAACAGCACATGTTCAAACAGAAAAAGTTTTTTTTTATTATAAAAGAGGAAAACACAATTGCAAAACTCTATGGCCAACAAAACATCAGCAACACCAACACTCGCACTTACTCAGGAAAACATAACAGGAGGAAAAATTGTTGCATTGCAATATAACAAACAACAAATACACGCTGCTTCAGCAGCAACAAAACAACACCGAAACACACACTTACACACCGACACATACTCAATGCAGCCAACACACATCATCAAGCAGTAGTTTGCATATGTTTCCTGTATGTTAAGAGTGGCAGCAACAGTAGCAACAGGAGGACCAGCAGCAGCAGCAGGAACAGGAACAGTTCAATGTAACAATATACACACGTATGCAGGCATGTTGCTGGCTGCCCCTTCATGCTGTACATACTCGTACTCGTACTTGATGTTGCACTTACTCTGCTCGTGTTGTTCGCTTGTACAAGCTGTTGTATGTATTTTTTAAATTCATCTGATTTTTCTTAAGCAACAAATGTAAAGTCGTAATAAAAGGATTGTTGTAGTTTTTGTTTCGTTTGTTTTTATTTGTTGCTGTTGCAAGGAATATATGAATCCACCCTCTTGAGATTTATCGTTGATGTCAACTGAAAGAGAATAAGAAAGGAATGTTTTCGCTTATGCAAATGCTTTTAAAAAATAAACTAACGCAACAAAGAGGATCATAAAAAGATTTTATATAAAGTTGTCAGATGGCATAAAGTTTTGCTAAGCAGGACCCTCTTAAATTTCACATCCTGGTAGTTACTTGTTGGCTAAAACATAATTTGTACTCCAAATCGATGTCCAGAGTGCCTTGACTTTTGTGTATCCAAAAAGAGACCCCTGTTATATAAAAACAACTGGACAATTCGTAACTTCGGTCGGGCCGAAGCTTTAATACTCCCCACCATGGATTACGTTGAAGTATGGTATTAACAGTATTGGGGCAAATGGTTTTTTGTGATGGTTGCATATTTGACAGGACTACATTTCCGGGGCCCTTTTAACCGTTGTTCTATTCAGATTCGTGAATTTATTAATTTCGGAGAACCAATGTTCCCCCAAATATTCGGGCCTTAAATTTATACTGTGGACCGCCATGGTGTGATGTATCTGTTCAGGACTATCATGCCAGTAAACCAAGGTTCAACCCCGGGTAAAAATGTCTAACAATTTTAAGCGGTGGGTTTCCACCATGTAAATACCGGCGACTTCACGAGCAAGAGATTTATATCTATAATATAGCTATGTTAAAACTTCCCATAAGTAGTTCGGAGAAGGCAATAAACAGTAGATTCCGGTTAGTAAGTATAGGGTGATCCATCTAGAGGTATTTTTTCAGCACAAAAAAAAATATAAAAATTCAGATCAATTGTGGAATCTTCGTTGGTAATTTGAAAGGACATTTTATGACATTTAATTTTTGAATATAATTTCCTTTAAATGTTGGCCGCGACTACGCCTCAGGGTTTCCATTCTGAGGGTCCAATTTTGGATGACTCGTTCGAGCATTCGACCGCTATGGCTTTAAGGACACGCGTTATGTTGGCTTCCGAAACCTGAATCGTAGCTGGTTTGTCAGCTAGACTTTGGACTTTACGTTACCCCAAAAAAAATGTCTAAAAGTGTGGTATCACTCGTTCTAGGCAGCAAACTCACCTGTCCAAAACGTGTAGTTAGCTGCTTTTCGAAATGACCTCTCAATAGATCCATTGTTTGAGCAGCTGCATGTCAAGTGGCACCGTCCTTTTGAAACCAAGTGTCGTCAAGATTACGGGCTTCAATTTCAGGTAGCAAAAAGTCCGATATCATGGCGCGTAAGCGAGCATCATTCACGGTTACGTTCTGGCCATCACCATTTTTGAAAAAATATGCACCAATGATTCTACCAGCTTATAAACCACACCAAACTGTGGTTATTATGACACCTCTTGAACCTCTTCTTGTTGCTCTTCCACCCAAATAGGTCAATTTTGTTTATTGACTTTGCCGTTGAACCAGAAAAGGGCCTCATCAATGAATAACATTTTGGTCGAAAACAGCTGATCTTCCCGTTTCTCACCGAACTCTCATGTCCATAATAGAGTTGCCAACATTTGAAGATATTTTTTTTTAATAAATAAATGCCATAAAATGTCCTTTCAAGTTACCAATAAAGATTCTACACTAGACATAAATTTTTATATTTTTTTTTGTTCTGAAAAAATATCTCAAGATGGATCACCGTTTATAAGAATTTAATCGTGCTCAGCTCACTGATTTAAAGAAGTTCCACCTTGTTCCTTAAAGAGATGTTTTGGGAATTAAGTAAGGAAGTAAGTTTGGACAAGTCACACAAATTAAAGCATATTGAGGTTAGTTAGAAAATTGCCCTGTTTATGCACATATCGTCATAAGCCCTATGGGCAACTCCGAGCGCGAAATTGGTCGTAATATTAGGACATAATTTGATGTGTAAAAATATGTAACTGTTTCTTGATACCCATATGTCTCCGAGCATTATGAGAATGTTTTTGTGCCCGAGGTAAAGGCCTCTAATAAAGCGACCTGGTAAAATGATTCTCAAACAATTCCACTGTTTTTAAGTTCTCATATGTCTATGTTTGAAAGAACCACTTTTTCGGCCTTATAATTTTACGAACTGTAAAATTAATTTGATATTTGGATGGTTTTTAAAAGATAATGTTTGGACTCCTTGTTTCCTTGGTTTAGATTATGTTAGAAAGTTTCAAAGAATCCGGATAGCCATATGTTCAGTAAGTGAATTATTAAATTGCATGGTTTTAAATAGTGTATCTGGCAAATGTCGACCTTCGCTATCCACACACTGCTGCAAACGTTTTCTGAAGTTTTCATAAACTCTAACAAGCATGTCGATTGGTATTCTGCAAATTTCAGCCTTTATATTGTTAATTAGGTCTTTCAAGTTGTTGGGACGGTTGATATAGACCTTCGACTTCAGGTAACCCCAAAGGAAAAAATCCCATGGGGCTAAGTCTGGTGAGCATGCCGGCCACACATCACCCCTCAAAGAGATAAGCCGCCTAACAATTCATGGTAACCCTCGCTGTGTGTTCAGTGGCACCATCCAGTTAGAACCATGTATCCTCTAATTGAATTACCTCAAGAGCCGGCTGAAAAAATACTGTGTCATAGTCAAGTACGGTTCAGAGTTCACAGTTACCGCAAGACAGTTAACCTGGAAAAAGATGATGCCTGCTCGGTCCGAGTGCAGAGGTCTCTGGTAAAGTTCTCTGGGGTTTGTTTCACTCCAGTACCGCATATTTTGTTTTTTTCCACACCCACTGACGTGAAAATGTGCCTCATCAGAAAAGTACACAAAAGAACACGCTGCACTGCAATGGTCGAGTGCGCATTTGAAAAAATGTGTTTAAGTATATCTATATGTGTTCAATTGTGTGTTCAAGTAGATCTATAACGAAACCCTGGTAATATTCAAACATACCCATTTCACAATAGATTGCGTTTCGGTATGGCAAGGTAGTGTAGGGGGTTACAGTTTGAGTGGTGGGTCTATGTTTGACAGTACCTTATATTAGAAGCCCTATGTACCGTTGAATAATAGGGTTGAGTGCCAGTTTTTGGATCTAATGCATGTAGATCCGTACCTGAAAATCAGACATATCTTTAAAGTTACTGCATATTTGAGTAAGTAAAGAAATGCCACTGTTGAAAATTCTCGAAAGGCCCTTTTTATCACGCTAGGGACGTTAGACTCAGGGTTCGAGGCCATTTATTTAGTCGAATCAAAGAATTATAGTTAAATTTCATAGGTTTATAGTACACCGAAAAGTGAAAGTAATATTAAAATTTTCATTCAATTTGCCACACCACGAAGTAATGATCGGCGACCTTATAACGTATATATAGGGTGATCCATCTTGAGGCATTTTTTTCAATAGCCGCCAATTTCACGTTTTGGACCGGTGATTTGGCCGCCTAGATCATTTAATTTCATAGCTATAGACTTTTTTCTTTGGGGCTACGCAAAGTCCAAATTCTATGCTGACAAACCAGCTACGATTCAGGTTTTGGAAGGCAACATTACGAGTGTCATTAAAGCCATACCGGTTGAAATGTTCGAAAAAGCCATCCAGAATTGGACCTCCAGAATGGACACCCTGAAGCGTAGTTTCGGCCACATTTAAAGGAAATTATATTAAAAAAATGTCATAAAATGTCCTTTCGAAAGAACCACAAATATTCCACATTTTATTTGATTTCTTGAATTTTTTTTACTTTGAAAAAATACCTTTAGATTGATCACCCGATATATTATCGATCGTCATGAAATTCTAAGAGGATTTAGGTATGTCTGTCCGTCTGTCGGTTTGTTTTTTTGCTGAAACTTCGAATTATAAGGAAGAGGAAAGTTTCCCTTTAATGGATTAAAGGCTCCTCAGTAAAAGAAACACTTTACTAAGTGTTTGCATATCAAATCGTAATTTTTTATGGCAGACTATGGTCAAAATTGTTATTGATGGTTGCAATGTACTAAAAAACAGGATAGTATCTGCACATTTTGTCTGATGTGATCCAAAAACTTTCGCGCACAGTTAAAACGGAAGAACAACAGTCAATGTGGATACTCAAATTAAACGAAATTTTGTTGTGAATCGAATTAAAATTTTTTTGAGCAGAAATTAACCAGCTCGACACCCTTTGTATCTATTTGTTAATAGAAGTTTTGTGCAAAAGGCAAAGTGATATTGATATTCGTGGCTGCACTCTGCTTTTGGGTTCATGACGACCTTCATCAGAAAGCTTCGCAGCAATTGTTGAAAGAAAACCCGAACTATTTAAAGGGCAGGCTCTCACCAAACGAATGAGAACTACTGTTGTAAATCTCACTTTTTCAAGTTTTCTTCAAACAACTGCCCACAAAAATCCCTGCTCAATGTGTAAAAGCAAAAGAAAAACAAACGAACTAACAAACTAAGAACGGACACATGGGCAAAAACGATAGAGAAATTGGTGGGTATACTTTATCAGTTTCGGCCGGGTAGAACTTAATGACGTTCTTACTTGATAATTATCGCACTAACCAACCCGTAGCTACATAAGACCCATAGTTTCTGGTGTCGGAAACTAACTTAACTATTAAACAGTAGATCCTCCCAAAGATATAAAAACTTAAACAAAAAACCTTAAAACTTGAAATATTGAACGATCAAACTCACATCAATTTCGTCGCTATGAAATACCATTATAAATGTCAAACATTTACCCATATTTCTCAGCGACAATAATAGCTGCAACAACGGCAACATAAGCCGAAAGCGGCTCTCGTAATCGTAAAGCCTTGATTTTGCCACAATAAAATGTCATTTAATATCTTTTTAGACTCGATGCATTCCATCTACCGCGGCCAGGCAACTGAATGAATCTAACTCCAGAATACAGCGGTTGCAACAGGGTAGCTAGCTCACCCATATACAACAACAAAAATGAAAAATTACGCTAGAGTTGGGCTATTATATGATGTTGCTGTTGTTGTTGTCATCATTGAAGCTGCACCACGGTGGTGGTGAATGTAAGCCAGTGAGCGGCATTAAAAATATCAAATTATAATAAAATTGAAGATTAACTGTTGACTCGTTAGAGGAATCACTTCAGAAATTGCTGTCTTGAAAGGAATGATGACGATGACGACGACGATGATGATGGCGGCAGTGGAATGAAGCTCAATAACGACAGAGTTACTTCAAAACTAACATAAACATCGAAATCAAAAACAAACCAATGAATGGATAAATCTGGCTTGGATGGTTACCAAACAAGTGCCTGCTTCTTTTCGCCTTGGCAATTGTTGTCCGGAATAATCGTAAGGAAAAGAACGTATTGGTGGTGGTGGCACACCGAACGTTTCGGATGGATGGATGGCTGACTGGCTGGTTAGATGTGGCAAACTAGGAGAAAAATTAATGATTAAAAGAAAACAATTTCGAGAACAACATTACGAACAAACAACTTGTTAGCAGCAGCTAAAAGCGAAAAATATTCTTCTCTGATTAGTATGGATTTTTCACAGCCTTAACAAAAGTCAACTTGTTGTACTTGTACTCACTCACTGCCACAACATACTTGTGTATGTGGCGGCCTGCCAGCCTGCCTCATCATTATAATCAACAGAAGCGGCAGCATCACCCGGCCACAGATTGGGTGAATGTTTCCAAATGGCAGAGTTTCCACCGTTTGCACCGTGTAGTACATACGTACAAACGGGTATGCATTGGTATTTTAACTACTAAGATTAAGTCATCAACATTTACAGTTGTCAAAGCCACTAACGATGACATCAGAAGGCAACGGCAGCCGCAACATCGGCAGCATCATCACAGCCATCATCATCAGCCATCAGCAGCAACAACAAGCAACAGATACTCTGGAATAGCAACATCATCGTCATCATCAAAAGTAGAAGCAGCATCGCCGTATCTTTCTAACAATAAAACTACTTAATTTTCCTAAAATTGCTTAAACATTTTGTTGCTGTGGCAGCCAACCACAATGTAGCAATTTAACAGATTTCCCAGCAATAGTTGCTGTTTGCCTACATTCTTCTGGTCTGATTGATTTAATTAAAGCAATTAATTAATCAGTAACATCAATTAATTAATTTAGTAACTTATAAATAGTTAAAAAACATTAAGCTATTCATTGATTTTCGCTATTTCGGGTCCGTAAAGACCTTCCTCTAACAGCTTCGCAGCAATTGTAGAAAGGAAAACTTAACTTTTTAAGACCAGGTTTTCACCAAACGTATGAGAACAACTATTCGTCGTAGTTCCGAGATGAAGGCCTATGTGTAAATTTTTGTTTTTTTTTTATTATAGCTTTTAGTAGTCCTATTGGTCATACATGTATCCACCAAATCGTTTTTCGATATCTTTACAGGTTCAGGATTAAGAAAAAGGCCTATGTTCTTTTTTTTCTTTACATGGTACTTTTCAATTCCCAAATCAATAATTCTAGTAAACATTTTATATATTGTCCATACAATTGACAGAAAATAAATATTATGAGTAACAAGTAAAAAACCGAGCTAAGTTCGGTTGAACCCAATGTCATATTCCCTCTACCATGGATTATGTTCAAAGCAAGAGTCAAAATAATTAGGCGTCTTAGTATGTGAGCTAAATTAATTCATGGGCCAATATAGTCCAGATTCTTAACATTATATTGCTCTTCCATAGAACTACGTTGTACTAAATTTTGTCCAGACAGTAAATGTGGCTTCCAGCGCGCCAGGACCTAAAATCGGAAGGGACGTTTGTGTGAGGGCTGTAAAAAGTCATGAACCGATATAGTCTTAATTATTATCAGTTAATTTCCATGCTACGAAACTACTTTGTGTCAAATTTCGTCTAGATCAGACCATACATGCAGGTTCTAGAGCGCCGGTTCCTGAACACGGGAAGGTAATTTGTATGGGGGCCATATCAAAACATTAAAAGATTTGGCCCATATTCACTCCTAAATAGGCCTTGTCCAAAAGAAAGTTGCATACTAGTTTTAGCAGCCTAGGTCTATCCAATGGTTCCGACTTTTATACAAAATACCCCCAATAACTGTATATTTTATTTAGATAGCACCTGCTCAAAGGTCCTTTTGATTCAAGGATCTATCGCCACAAACCAAAATTCATTTAATCAAATTTCGATAGTTCTTTACACGCGACCAGCAGCCAACAAGTGTAAAACTGGCCCAAATTTTCCATTGTTTTCCCATAGCCTCTACAAGCGTCTCTAAAACGATGTTTTTCCTCCGACCTAACTAAGATTTAATACAGGGAGCTACTTGAGGCCCAAAACGAACATTTGAGAATCCTTTATATTAATTATTGATAGCCATAAAATTTAAAGCGATGTAGTCATATCAAAGTTAGCTAGGATCCTGAAATTTTGCACGAAAATGCCTTACAGGCCTTATAATGGGAGAACAACGTTTACCTTAAAGGACCAAAAAGGACACTTTTTTGAAGCTCGTGTGGTCCAAAAAATGAAACGCTTTCTGACACAGTGCGTGCACTGCTGCGTAAACAGGCAAGAACTTCTTGTACCAGAGTGCTAAGGTATTAAAAATTTCTACACGAACAACGTCTTCGTTCAGAGTTTCTTGCTTCCCCCAGGGGAAGTACGATTTTTTGGTCATTTATAAGAAGAGTAAAGGATAATTCATTATCTTTCCCAACTCTTGTTAAAATCGAGCAGCCAATCACTAACCCGGTTGATAAAGCTTACCTATTGGCCGAAATGTTTGCAGGAAATGCTTCCTTGCCCGAAAGCAATCAACCACTCCACGTGATCGAAAACGTATCTAGTTCCACGCATCATATTTTTCGAACACGTGGAGTTAAATAGTTTCTTGCGAATATCGATCTAGACAGGTCCCTGTGTCCAGACTGTATTTTCGCTTTTGTCCAATGCATCACCATCTTGTAAGGTATCCAGAGTCCAACGACCTGCTTAGTGAATGACAGTATGGCTTGGACATTTCTTTACGGAAGACCTGGTGGCTTTCTTGTCGGATCGTTGGAGTCGGTCTATCTACCAGTTTGGTGATAGTAAGGTAGTGGCTCTGGTCATCTCCAAGCCCATTAAAAGAGCGCTCGTACGGCACGGTGCACTGATCGCATTTGGAATAGGTAATACTTTTGCTAGATTTATATAGAGCTTTCTTAGAGATTGTACTATAAGAGTTATTGTATATGGGTTCTCATCCAACAAACAAGGCTTAAAGGAGGTGTACATCAAGGCTCTGTCCTTTCTCTCTTTTTATTTCTTATTTTCATGGACGATCTGTTGGGTCAGAACGTGAATCCAATCTACGGCTTCGCGGATGACAAAATCTTCTGTCATTCGTATTCATTCGAACAAGTCTTCAACAAATTGAAGACAGTAGGCGAACTATGAATGAGACATTTGGCCGATATTTACAGACCATTTTTAATACGCAAGGCTGTTTGTTGTCTTACAAGCAATCCACTGACCTATCTGGTTCGTGATTATTGTTGAACAATCACATGATCTTCATGTGCTGGGCATGAAGATAGAATGTGACGCTTGTTGGGCGGGGCATGTACTCGAAGTGTCGAACGAAGCGTTCATGTGTATAGGCTTTCTAAAAAGGTTCCAGAATATTTCACTCCTTCTGAACTTTTCAATATCTATAGAATCCATAACAGGCCTTAGATTTAATTCAACGCACAGAACATCCTGGAGCTTATTGACTGTACGAGTATTCAACGGAGATCGATGGCGCTGATAGGTAACAATTGCCTCTCTTGAACATTGTCGGAGTTTTGGTTGTGTGTCGCTGTTCTATCGTTACTTTCATGGTTGCATCCACGGACATTCGTCAACTTATTCCTGACATGAGGATGTTTGGCAGGAATACGCGACTTTCCATGAATTCACGACCGTTGGATTGGCCGGTGACCGCACTATACACTACAGATCGAATTCGTTTTTTGCCCTACTGTCCGTATGTGGATCGGAGGATGTATTTTCCACCAATTACGACATCCAATCCAATTCAAACAAATGTCAATTTGAGACGACTGTTTCTCGGTAAACCGAACAGGATATTGCTATTGTAACAAAGTTTTACTCGTAGCCATAAAATGAAAGAAAAAAAGGCAAACCATACATTCCTGAAAAATATGTACAGGGTGGCTGATGAATATTGTTACTTTAAGAAACTCAAATTCAGTGTATTTAATTCAGTTTTCTTTTATTCATGTTAAAGCTCATTCAATTATATTAAATATAGCTTAATTAGTTAATTAACCAGATTCATTAATAGAAAAAAAGTTATTAAATTTTTTTTAGTAGCGTCTTTCATCAGCCGCCCTGTATTTACTGCCTGAAAATTACAAAAATGCCCATTACTTCGCCTTTCTTGGTCAATGACGTTTTCCAAGGTCAGCAAACATGATGTGTTTTTTATTTTTCACTTTTTTGCAAATCAATCAAATGTTTTTCGATTTAAATGCCCGAAACAATGACAAAAAGAATGTTGCACTGTATTAGCTAATCAAATTTGATTTCAATTCGATATATGAGTTTTAAAAATGTCTCTATATATGTGAAGGGTGGGGGCCGAAAAAATTTCGGTATAAACAAAACGAGCTATCCGTAAACTAAGTTAACGCAAATTTCACGAACTTTCATCATAAAT
Source organism: Hydrotaea diabolus (assembly GCA_963513945.1). Lineage (NCBI taxonomy): Eukaryota > Metazoa > Arthropoda > Insecta > Diptera > Muscidae > Hydrotaea > Hydrotaea diabolus. The sequence goes on from OY740720.1 coordinate 120,918,658, forward strand.
CCGTGATAATTGTGACTTTTGTCATTTTAATAGCGAATATTCGGCCAGCACGAACTTAACGTTTTGTTGAATATTCCAGTTATTCAATTACTCACTTATTAAGTTTGGCGATTCTTCATTTTTTGCATGTACTAAAACAATTGCCAAAAAGTTTTGCTGGGTTAGTGCCAAACGAATTCAACACAAAACTATTCCTCCAAAACCAAACCACTTTCGTATATGTGTGACAAGATTTTTCCGTGTACTCGTGTGGTATACAATCACTTTAAAGTCTGTTCGGTCTATCTGTCTGTCTGTCCGCCAGCCAGTCTTGTCGGTCTACGTGACCGTCTATCTGCCTGTCCGTCTGTTTGTCGGTTAAATACTGCTCACTTATCATCGTCATAATATATGAATGTCTGGTGTGTCTGACTGACTCTGTGTTTGTTGGCAAGTGTTGCTCATAGATTCATGTGTGGCTGTAACATTTCAGCAGAAGCTCTAACATTAATGAGCGGCACAACAGCAGAAACGGCAGCTACAACCGGCAGATCTGTTGCACACACTAAGACCAGCAACAACAGCAGCTCAGTCAGGGTTGCAGCCACAGTCAGCAACAAAATATTGTACAACTTACAACTTGTTAAAAAAGTTGTTAAGCATATGATTGTAGATTTTAATGTTGCACCGCCAGTATAACATGATGATAATGTTGTTGTTGTTGTTGTCGGTCGCTGTGGTTGTCGCCGTTGCCGTTCGTTGTTGCCGGTCTTGTTGTTGTCTTCCGTTCATTTGGCGCGTGTTAAATTAAAAATGACATTTGTTTTATTAGTTACAAATTCGTGACAGAAATAGCGGTAACCAAATTATAATTATAATTTTCGTGTTTGCTGGCCTTTCCCGTCTTGTACCAAACAAGCAAATTTAATGGTGAATGGCCAAATAATTTGCTTAAATTGGTATTTTTGCTGGAAATTTGGTTAGTTTTGAAAAGGGAAGAAGCGAATGGTTTGGGAACTTGGCGCCTCAGGCCGCCGACGCTTCCTTTGCACGTTTACCTTAACTACACTATACTTATGCACTATTTATACACTCACCCCGCTGGGTATAAGGGTCATTTGGTACGAGCAAAAAATTTAGTGTATTGCTTAAAGCCAAGTCCATGTCAGTCCTTCTCTGTGGCTAGTTTCTACGATAATATTCAAAGGAGTTTGAACCCAGAGTAGATAGAGTAATGCCCGTCTGTCCACATTTTATTGTACTAAAAGTACAGCTCAAGAATATGAACCGAGCTCAACGAATCTGTGCACATTGTGCAGGCTAGGGTCAATGATGAACCCTTTTGATATTAAAAATACCAAAGTTCATTCCCTTATAGGACCATATCTAGAGCCACATAACGGGTGGTTAAATTTTTAGGGCCGATGCCATTTCTTGCCGCCATTCTGACCATTGATGACGTTTGGAATGGTCAAGAGGCTTTAGTTCTTGAGTCAATTGCACCTTGTAAGCGTGTAAATGCAAGTCTTTATGCATAATGTTCATCAACGACGAGCGTGAGAGGTGCAATTGTTGGCAAGACGACGAGTTGAGGGTGACGGCTCTTCAGCCACACTATTGCGAACAGCAGCAATATTTTCTGCAGTACGAGCTGTACGAGCATGTACTGTTATTTTCACATCTCCTACAACCCGGTTTGCTCAAATATTTGCACGTTTTTTCCGATTGTAAAATCACGAAGTGCACGATATGCATTTGATTTGAACGCCCATTTTCATAATAAGCCTGAATAACTCTTACGCGTTACATGATTCCAATTAAGTTAGTCTGAAATTGAAAAATATCAAATGAAATGCAGAAAAAAACTTGACGTTTAGGTGTTGTTCACATTCAACATCGGCCCTTAAAATTTAACCAACCTTTAGTTGAATTTGTTTTTCCCGGATTTTCTATTTCCCAGGAACGCGGGACGAATTTAAAAAATTCCTCGTAATCCCAGCCGGGAAAATTGAATTTAAATAAAAGCAGAGAATTCTACTCATTTGAAAGTAAAGACACTTTATTTTAAAGCCGGAACATTGGTTACAGTTGAACTCACATGTTTAAGCTTAAAAATTAAATCTTAAACAATTTTTAAGGTGCCCAACCTATCTTGTTTGCATTAACAATTCAAGCCTGTAGATTTTATAAAGCAAATCAGTTTATTTTTTAGCTTTCAAACACATATGTATATTGCAAAAGTAGAGCCGTTTCCTGCGTCCTAAACTTGGCTAAATTGTATAACGTTCACTATCAACAGCCTGTGAACAAATATTTCTAATAAATTACATAATAAGGAAAATGCGAATATTTATCATCAAAAATGGTTTTATTGCATTTCAAAGTATTCTCCAGCATGATTTATACACTTCTGTATGCGCTCAAACCAATTGTCGAAGCACTTTTTCCACTCCGATTGAGACACCTCCAAAACATGGTTTTTTAACGCTTCAACAGCATCTTCCGGCGACGAAAATCGTTAACCACGAATTTTTTCTTGATGTGCGGGAATAAAAAGAAGTCATTAGGTGCCACGACAGGGCTGTACGGCGGATGACCCATAAATTCGACGTTTTGGCCGATCAAAAAGGCGCTGGTTTGAGCCGTGAGAGCTCGCATTGTCATGGCGCACAATGATTCGTCTGCTCTTGTTCGTTTCTCGAATTTCTCCGAAGACTTCAGGCAAAAAAATTGTGGTGTACCACTAAGAATTGACCTCATATGTTGCTCAAGCGGAACAGTCGCCACATGACGAGTTTTGCCGAAGAAAAAGGCGACCATTTGCTTCGAAGTGCTTCTTCCACGAACAACTTTCGTTGGATTTGGCCCGTCTTGAAAGAACCAAACGGTCGATTGCTGTTTTGTTTCGGGCTCATACGCATAGATGCATGGTTCGTCACCTGTGACGATCTTATAAACATACCATGAATCAACGCGATCGTATTTTTTCAAAACTTTTTTGGACCAATCGACACGAGCCCTATTTGAGCGATTGTCAAATTGTGCGGGATCCAACGATAACAAACCTTTTTTACGGCGAAGTGTTCATGCAATATCGAATGTATGCTGGTAGAATAAATGCCGAAAGATGTCTCTATCTCACGGTATGTCACATGACGTTCTTGCACTATCAGTTCATTCACGTCATCAATATTCTCTGGCACAACGGCCGTTTGTGGACGACCTTCAAGACCTTTGTCTTCGAGCGATTGAAATCATCAAACCAGTTTTTCTCAGTGCTATAGGATGGTGGTTCATCGCCATACAACGATTTAAGTTCATCGATGCACTCCTGTCGTGATAATCCACGTCGAAGGTTGTGAAAAATGATCGCACGCAAATGTTCACGAGTTACGTAATTCCATGTTTTTGCCAACTTGATTTTTTTAAGTCACTGTAAACAACACAAATGATGGTCGTACGTCAAAACGTACTGAGTACGTTTATGCTACAAAATGTCAAACTTTCCAAAGGAAACGCCAGATGGCGCCAGGCAACACTTAGTGTTGCCTAGGCCATAAATATGTATAGCAACCCGTATATTATAATAATATAATTATTATAATACCTTACACTGTAGCACAGTGTAAACTGATTTAGTGCTGATGTTTGCAATACCTTAAAGAAATGAAGATAGACCAAGATTCTATTGAGCGGCATCCGTATATCTGTCAATCTTAGTAATCAAAGTACAGATCACAATATATTCTTCAAGTTTGGGCCAAGGACAATCCCTACTGAAAATGGTTCACATCGTTTCATATCGCGCTTTTGTTATCTGGGCTTAACTTAAACATCACTAATAATTGTATTTTATAACGCATTACCAATTATATTTAGGTTATTACTTTGTGAAGCACACGGGGTAATTAAGGACTTAAATTGAGAGAATAAACATACGTTAAGATAAGATACATTTTCAACTTTTTTATAGGTTTTCTTCTCTGTCTATCGTGTAAAATAATTTGTTTCCATGTCCTGAAATCAATTAAATCGTTTTGCATGTTATTTATTGAAAAGAAGAAAATTGTTAACTGATGACCAAAAAAAATCAGATTCTAGCAATTTACAATATCTAATATACCATTTAGTTGAGCTTATGTTAGTCCACTAAAACTTTTTTGAAGCAAATCGGCTTTGTAGTTTTTTTTTAAAAATTCCCGGGATCCTGGTAAAATGTCTGGTATATCGGGAAACGTACAAAACTAATCTTCCAGGGTCGGTATTTCTGTCTAACCTCCTTACGCTACTTAAGCGCAAAAACCGTGGTCCGTTTTATGTGACCCTTCGATCCATGCGTTGGTATCAATCTCAGTCAAAAATGTTGCTATCATATGAGTACGAATATGTCTATATCGACTATCGACCTACCGGTTTGGCCATGCGAAACGTTTTTTGGGCCTCCTAAGCCAAAACGTCCAGCAACAATGCTCGTTGTAAGTTATTAAGTGCGTCCCATCTTACAGTATAAATGGATACTATGATAATGGAAACCACAGCCCATCACCAAAAAATTATGATTTGTTAAGCAAAAACTCAAAAAAGAGTATTTTTTATAGTGGTACCTTAAGTCCCTTTAGTGAAAATATTTTTCTCCCAATGCCGATATCGTCCATTTACTATCCGAAAAATGTTATGACCATGAGCCATCATCATGCAAAATTCCAGGATCCTAGGTTGGCTCCTTTGACCTGAATCGTGCATGCAACAGACACACGAACGGGTGGCTAAAGAAGCGGGCGCACGGACAGATATGACTTTATCGCTAATCATGACGATAATACTTCGCAAACTTTCACATGCGTTTTCTCCTCGGCCCTTTTTGCCATGTTTAAAACTAGGGGTCTAAATATCGGTCCTCTATACTCATGTCATTGTGGGAACTAATTTAAAAAAAAACAGTGTTTTCAGAAAACCGGCATTTCGGATTTTTTGAATCATCGTGTTTTAAAAAAACCACTTTCGAGAGCTAAATCTAAATCTTTGCCGATTTTCTTTAATTTCAGTAGCGTTCTTCCGTGGTCGAAAGACTTACTTCTAATAAATTTCATGAAGATCAGCCAACATTGCGACTTGAAGTCGCAAAAACAAGCTTTAGATAGACAACAAACAGACGGAGGGACGGACAGATGAACTCGTATATCGCAAAATCGCATCAACTGGTGCTTCTAAGTAGATCGGTTCTCATAAAGTTAAGTATAGCTCAAATGCTAGTAACGCATTCTTTAATTTAACATTCAACAGCAAAAACACCGAAAACCCGACATCAAAAAACCTGGTAAAACTACATGTCGGGTTTTAGCTATATTTTTGAAAAACCGATTGTTGGGTTCGGACATAAAAACCGGAATTACGGTTTTGGTTTCGGTTTTGGACACCTTAATTGGTACCAAAAGAGCAGTACAATTTATTTAGAGACTAGGTGCCGAAAATATTGTTCCTACAGATTTATATGGTGATCCATCTAGAGGTATTTTTTCACACCTTTAGACATTGGCTTTGTGGTCCAAAGGCTATGCTGACAAACCAGCTACGATTCATCTTTTAGAAACCAACATTACGCCATACCAGTCGAAATGCTCGAACGAGTCATCCAAAATTGGACCCTCAGAATGGAAACCCTGAGGCGTAGTTGCGGCCAACATTTAAAGGTAATTATTTTCTAATAATAAATGCCATAAAATGTCCTTTTAAATTACCAATAAAGATTCCACACTTGATTTGAATTTTTATATTTTGTTTTGTTCTGAAAAAATACCTCTAGATGGATCACCCATTACAATTGGAAAGGGTACCCAAAAAATCAAAGTCAAATATGGCATTCTTGAAGACATTCTTAGATCTGGAGCTCGACTCGTGGACCGTGTATAATTGGACAGGGTACCAAAAAAGCAAAGTCAAATAGTGCATTCTTAAAGACATGCTTAAATCTGCAGCCCGACTCATGGACCGTGGGGTTCCAAATAGCGGTTCTCAATACAAATGTCAATATGGGTACTACAGTACAATGACAATTCCTCACACATCCAAATATGACATTATTTCTAAAATCTGACTAAACTTAGTGTCCGGAACATGGACCCTAGGGCACCAAAACCAGTTATCTGCACGTGTGTAAAAACGTGTAAAGTTCAGACAGTCCGAACCATATACACCATCCAACGGCCCTACGTTACTAAAGCGCAAAAGAAATGGTCCATTTTTCGCCCGTTTTGACCATGCGGGACGTTTTGTGGCCAACATGAGCCGATACGTCCTGCATCTATGTTCTTTTTTGAGGTATTAAGTGCGTCTTAACTTACAGTAACCATTTAAAAAATTGGCCGCCTGCAAATAATTATGATACTCAAAAAAAGTATACTTTTCACCGAGCTGCCTTTATTGAATAAAGGAAAAGTTTATTCCCTTAATAGGAAACGTTTTTGCCCCCAAGACCGTTTTCGCCCATTAACAATCCCACACAACTTATGGCTAAAAGCCAACATTATGTACATTTTCAGGATCTTAGGTTGATTCGTTTGACCACTATTGCACAGACAAACGGACGAGCCTCCGATCAATATTTCGTGTTGTAGCAAACGAAATGATAAATTTAGTATACCAACCATCCTTTGGTGGAGGGAATAAAATAATAAAGTGAAATTATTTTCCGTTGATAAAATGTCAACTATTTTTTTTTAGATTTCACTTAATTTGGGTGCCGGGCCGAATCCAAAATCCCCAAACATGATCCATAGGAAATTTGTCTAGCAGGTGAAGCAAATCCGTGGCGCCTAAATTCAACGGTATAAGTATATTTCATACTTAGTACCAGCTTTTCTAAAAGCTTGTAGTTAGAAAAAGCACAAATCGAACTAAAAAAATGGTTCAAATTGAAATGACTTATATGCGCATACCCAAAACCCATTAACTAACGAAGCAACAAATAAAACACCATCTCGCTTTATTTGTTATTGGTTTAATTAAATTCTGCCGGTGTATGGAAATTTGTGTCATTCAATAACATATCAAATATTTGTGGATATTGAATTCATACATAAATAATCCCAATGGATTGTATGCCATTTCGGTGTCGCCGCCGCCACCACTACCGCTGTACGGACGGACAAGGCTCGAACAGGTAGACAGACAATCTGAAATGATTAAGACATTTCGATAAATGAAATGTATACATAAAAATAAAACTGAAAATTAAAAATAATAAATGTGTCTCAATGTCCAGACAAATGCGTTGTGTGTGTCTCTGGCACCTACAAAATGAAACTAAACTCTGGTTCAAATAAAAATGGAAACGACAAAAATATGAACAGAAATCAAATAAATACGGAGAAAGAAACATACGTATTTGTTTACGAGCAGGCAAAGCTGACTAAGTGTAAGTGCTACGTACGATTTGCATTGGGGAGCATTTAAAGCCAAAAGCCTATTAATTTCTTTCAAAATTAAAAATGCTGAGCTACACTGTGTAATTAGGTTGTAATGCAAAATACCGAGGTCCTAATATGAATCAAGTTCTGCACGACAAGATTAGGTTTTAGCAGGAAAGCGCGCGATGGCACTTCGCCGCAATCGATATTTTGCGCTACAAGTCCTGTTATCAGCTGTATTGGTAATGTCAATTTGCAACATCAGAGCTGCGATTTGGCGCTGTTAGACTCGGTTTTGGGGGAACCATGAATTACCGATATTATGCAAAAAAAAAAATATTATCGATTCAGGCCCTTAAGAAGAATGTCGTGTAGAGCATCCGTGAGATAAGGCCAGAAATCATCACCGAGATCTCGGGTGATTGGGTTAACAATATACGCTACCGCAAATTTAGGCAGCCACATAAAAATAGAAGATATTTAAGTCGACCATGTTTTTTGGTAAAATATTAATTTTGTTTTTTATTAATATTGACTGAGTTTAATTCTGAAAGAAGTATTTTCACTGAAAAGTTTGTTTTCCTACTAAACTTTTTCGAAAATCCTTGCAAAATCCGCACAGCAAAAGAAGCCAAATTGTATAATCAATGCGCTTCACGCAATAGTCGACCTGCACATTGAATTCAATTCACCTTGTGGTCCGTGCTATTTTTCTATTTGCTTCAAAACATACTTGTTTTCCCCCACAGATAAATATAGAGTATATTTTATAAAAAGTATTAATTAAAATAAAACAAAAACCATAGAAGAGTCGTTGCAGAGTGTATGACAATTATGTGTGAAACAAAATATATGCCAAATGTTCGCCACGGCACGCAGAGAAATAACATGGTTACTACATGGTCACGGCAATAATAATATATTCTTCACAACAAAAGTATGTTCGTCGCGACCATAGCATTGTTTACTGAATTTATTTTTGACAATAGTATAATTGCTGCAATTTTAATATTGTTGAAATGTTACAATAGTATTATTGCCAAATTGAAAAATGAAAATATGGTTATAGCAACAATATAAATATGGTTAGTGCTACAAAAGTATTGTGTTTTGCGTTTTATGTTAACAATGATATGATTACGGCAATCATACTGCATGATTGTAAGTTTTCTTCATTTAAATATGCTTTTTAGAACATATGTTATTGGTACGGATCTAATGCAATAATAGTACTTTTTTATCGAATTAAAATTTTATAAACAAACTGCTTTGGTTTTGTTTATCTAAAATATTATTAATAAAAACGCTTACGTTTATTTTAACTTATTTTTTCTACTGTGAAATAAATCACTCCTATTATTTTGAATTTAATGTATTTTTGAATAACTTTCATAATTCATATCTATTGTTGACAACTTAAACCAATTTTAATAAATAATATTCGTAATCAAATCTATTATCGACAACTCAAACAAATTCTATTAAATAATATTGGGGATCATAGTTTAAATGTGTGTGATCATACTATGGTTGTAGGGATCATAACATGGTTGCGTGTGAGTCATACTATTGTTGTGAGAACCATACTATGGTTGTATATGAAACATACTGTGGTTGTGTGGATCATACTATGCTTGTGGAGATCGTAGTATGGTTGAGTGTGAATCATACTATGGTTGTGGGGATCATAGTATGGTTATGTGTGAATCATACTATTGTTGTGAGGATCATAGTATTCTTGTATTTGAATCATACTATTGTTGTGAGGACCATAATATTGTTGTAGCACAACCATATACCCAACAATAGTATTATCCTCTTCGAATATTGTCATCACAACCATACTTTTTTTCTGCGTGGGTACGGTCGCTATCATCTATTCGACTCTGGGACAAATTGAAGGTTCCATGTCGTTAATGTGCCGAATTATCTCATCGTTTAGCTCTTGAATTATTCTTGGCTTATTAACGTACACTTTTGCTTTAAAATCTCCCTAAAGACAGAAATCCGACGGTGTCAAATCTCATGCCGGCCAATCAATAACGCCACGAGGTGAGATAACAAGGCCATTACATTTTCGAGGAAAAGAGCCATTGTTTCGTTGGTTGTGTGGCAAGTGGCATCATCCTGTTGGAACCACGTATCGTCCATATACTTTATTTCTGGCCAATAAAAGTCCGTTATCATTTCGGGATAGCGAACACCATTCACGGTAACTGCTTGGCCGACCTCATTTTCGAAGAAGTATGGCCCGATGACAAAACGAACTGGGCGAGCATGCACAGTTGTCACATTTCCTACAGACCCGGTTTGCAGAAATGTGCGCACAATTCTCTCGATTGTGGACACATTTGGTCGATTATGCTGACCAAAAAACACTTGAAGTTATTATATGTGACAGCGCATAGAGAAAGGGACCTAAGGGTAAAAAAATCATTTTTTTTTTCTTTTTTTGATGTGGACAACATCTGAGCATCGAATGAGTCCGATCCCATGCCCCAAAAGTGTTCCCTCCCAGAGATTTGCGCGTTTTATGAAAGTGAAGTCGACGATTCTTAGTGCAAATAGAAAGGGACCTAATCATTAAAATGACTCTCCTGAACAAAACTTTTCATCAACTTTTCCCTTTTTTGATGTGGACAACATCTGAGCATCGAATGAGACCGATCCCATGCCCCAAAAGTGTTCCCTCCCAGAGATATGCGCGTTTTATGAAAGTGAAGTCGACGATTATAAGCGGAAATAGAAAGGGACCTAATCTCTAAAATGGCTCTCCTGAACAAAATTGGTTTTTAACCTTAGGTCCCTTTCTATTTTCCGCGTCACCTATGTTAAATTGTCGTGATGTTTGGTTATTGTTAATCCTATTTCCTGAAGATGCTATCCGAAGGATAAAGAAATATCGAAACATGATTGGATCACAATTTACAAGCATTTTTCTCGATATTATACTCGACCAATCAAACGACACTAGGAAATGCTACAGAAAATGTTAAAAATATACGCATTTGCTTTTTTCGATAGTAATAATATGGTGAGAGTCTGAAGAATTGCACCTTTATTTAAATTTTTGTTTTTGAAATGCAGTTGTTGGAGTCGTTGTCAGGTAATTTTTGAGATCCTGACATGAATATTTTGTGTTGGTTGAGGCGATCGATGAAATTGATTTTATTGAATTATTTTATGGTTGATTTAAACTCTATCCAGCTATTCTTGTAGTAAAAGTGTAGGTCGTAAATCCGAACCGATCTCGATAAAACTTTACACATTTTTCTGTTTGTGGAAGAAATCAGTCCAATTTTGGATATAGCTGAATAGAAAAATGTGCCAACCGATTTGGCATCTTACCTACCTCGCAGCACACAGTAGTTGGACAAAATATTTTGGAAATAATTCTCTAATTTCTGTTGTGTTAGTCGTAGATACGAAACGTACATACGATATAAAGTTGACAGTATAACCCTCTTTCTGGAATATATAAGTACACATGTCGTGTAGGACGGCTCCGAAGTTGGCAACATTTGGTGTACAAAAATTATAATTTGTATTCGTTTGAGATGACAATCAACTTTTCAGAAAGCGCCAGACACTACCTAGTCTATTTTTTATTTTAGGCAGTACATCTACTTGTTCCCCATAGTCATTCGATTTGTAGCAGAATTCTACATAATATATCAGGAGTGAATATATATTAATCCAATCAAAAGTTATAGGCATTTTAATTTTAAATTTGAGGAATATCATAAGAATGTGTTTCTAAATACATTTTGTGTTATTATAGTGACTTGAAAAAATCAATTTGGCAAAAAAATGGAATTAACTCGAGAACATTAAGCACTGTGAAAAATTGGTTTAATGAATTCAATCGTGGCCGACGCTCGCTCAAAGACGAAGGTCGTGAAGATCGTCCAAAAACGGCCGTTTTGCCAGAAAACATTGATGCCACGAGTAAACTGATAATGCAAGACCGTTAGAAAGAAGCATCCTTGGGTATTTCTTCAAACATTTGATATTGCATAAACACCTGGCCGTAAAAAATGTTTGTTCTCGTTGGATCCCGCAATCGCTCAAAAAAAGGCTCGTGTCGATTGGTGCAAAGAAATTTAGAAAAAAAACGATCGCTGTGCCTTAAAAGACGTTTGTAAAATCGTCACAGGTGACGAATCATGGATCTATGCGTATGAGCCCTAAACAAAACAGCAATCGACCGTGTGGGTTTTCGAAGATGAGCCAAATCCAACGAAAGTTGTTCGTCGTAGAAGCACTTCGAGGCAAACGGTCGCCTATTTCTTTGGCACAACAGGTCATGTGGCAACTGTTCCGCTTGAGCAACGTAGGACGGTCAATTCTGAGTGGTACACCGCAATTTGATTGCTTGAAGTCTTCGGAGAAATTCGAAAAACGAACAAGAAAAGACGAATCATTGTGCACCATGACAATGCGAGATCTCACACATCGGCTCAAACCAGTGCCTTTTTGACCGGCCAAAACGTTGAATTGATGAGTCATCCGCCGTACAGCTTTGGCACCCAATTACTTCTTTTTATTCCCGCACATTAAAAAAAATGCGTGGTCAACGATTTTCGTCGCCAGAAGATGCGTTAAATCGTTCAAAAACCATGTTTTGCAGGTGTCTCAATCGGTGGAACAAGTGCTTCGACAATTGATTTGAGCGCATGCAAAAGTGTTTAAATCATGCTGGAGAATACTTATAAATACAATAAAACCATATTCGTATTTTCATTATTCGGCCAGAAATATATATAAAAAGCGTATTCATAACAAAAACCATTTTTAGATTATAAGTTCCCAAAACGCAAAGCTGCTATTTCAAAAGTAAAAATGTGTTTTTTTCGTACTGATGTCCCAAATAGAATAGGCTCACATACCAAATTTATACTTTCGGAAAGAGGATATTACAGAGATGAATACAGAAAACCCTTTTTTTGGGATTACTACAACAATTCAATTTCATTCAATAAATTGTGGTAGTTTCCTCAGAGTAGTTTGTGGTAGTTTCAAAAATGTGTTTACAACTCCGTACGTTAACTTGGAACAACATTGTTATGTCTTTACTGTCTTTACTGCTTCAAAAGTTGTGAGATTACCAAAATTATGATTTGATTAGCCAATACAAGGAAAAACACAAGAGAATGAAAGGACTTATTTATAAAATATTTGTTTTCCCGGAGGTATGGATGCCGGAGGTATGGATCAAATTCTCCAGCTACAAAAGCTTAAGACAACAATGAAGACCGAGGCTTCCACTGAAGAACCAAATATAAAATCCTTAGTATTACGTACTAAAGACCATGGACCGAAAAAACAGGTCATTTTTTAAAAGTCAATTAAAAATTTACGATGATGTAAGTGTCACGAAGCTGAATGAAGTACCTTATTGTCAAAAAACTCACCGAGCATAAAATTTGTCAAAAAACTTTTTTGTTTATGATAAAGTCGCCTATCCAATAAAACCAGAAATTAAAAAAAAAGTATCTGTGCTTTTTCTTACAGCCGATTCAAATTTAAGACGTTAAATCGCCTACTCTATACTTATATATGTTCATCCAATTTTGTGTTTTTGGATCATTCAATCATGATGAAATTAAACTCACATATGTTTTTTGACATAAGGAAGGACGCTATTAAAATTGAGAAAGGTCGGTTTAGATGAAGATATAGCTGCCTTACACATATGTTAATCAGATTTTATGTCTTTTGATCCAAAATCCACATATTAAATCCAATTTTGATGAAATTTAGCACAAGCAAGTTCCTTGTGAAAAGGAGGGGCGTTGTTAAAATTGGAAAAAAATCAGTTAAGATAAAGATATAGCTCCCACATATATGCAACGTATTTCACCTTAAACAATGAAATTATCCCACAAATTTAAATATGACATTAGTTTTAAAATGTGAGTAAATAGTGAGCCCGTCTAGGTCTGTCCAAACCCCTATTTTCAGTTGGATTTTTGGGCTGAACATTATCGAATGAATGGGATTGTTGGCAAAAAGTCGGACGCCCTTAATACTGTGGGCATAATTCGCTTAATACTATGGGTATAATCGTGTGATATTCCCTGGAACAAACACATTTGAAGTATCGAAGAAATTTTTAAAGAGGTATACTCAACATCTGCACCGCATACATTCGGCCAAAAATGGAGTGTAACTCCTACATTTGGGGGTTGCTTCAAAGTCTGCTTTGGATTTTCTCGAACCAACTATGTCGCTTCACTCGAGCTGAATGTCAGTTCCATAACACTCTTTTACATGTACTATAACGGGATGTGTATTTCTGAGATAGATGACTTAATCCCGGAGGTCAGAGTGTTTGCCCTTAACATATGCTTATCTAGAAGTTCTCATATGACAATATGAATACGTTCAAGTGACCGTTAACATTTCTCCGTCTTTCCTTCTCGACCTAACATATCTTCCAGTGAGTACATTAAAAAACTGGCTGAAAAATATTTAAGGTTATTTAACATTAAGGTAATTTTAGCTTAAAAATAATCGAATACATTTCGACCAACTTGTCGACTTAAAAAAACTGCAAAAAATTCTATTTCATACATATAAGTACGATCGCAACATCAATTATTCCACAAATTCAAAAAAGGTTAAACTTACTTGCAATATTTCTAACAATGCTAACGACAGCATCGTAGGGTGCACTCTCAAGCAGACAGTTAAAAGCACGCCATACGGATAACTTAATGTTTCACAGACATTACGATATCATATTTAACAGCTAGCAAAGCTACAGCGACGTCAACACACAAAAAAGAACCATAATAAAACTAATAACATTTAGAAACACTTTGGACTGGCCACAGCTCAACTCTGCTCCGCTCTCCTCTGAAGTCAGACAACAACAATAGAAACTAAAATCAATATCTTTCCAAAAATAAAAAGACGAAAAACTAAGGAACATTAAAAACAATATCGAAAAGAAATTGGCGTCTATCGTGGAGTCATGAAAAGGGCAGAAACGTACGGATAACAGGCAAGTGTCAAATGATGATGTTTAAAGTGTTTCCATTTCTCGAGCTGTGAGATAGATACATACTTATGAGCGGAGTATCTGTATTATATCATAATGTATCATCATGAACAACAACAACACGAACAACCGCACCAGCGTCTTCTAGTTCAAACAACTAATTTAAGTGAATGTATCTCATGGATACGAACAGAAACATTTGATACTCGTTCATAATGGTGTTCGAAAAGTATCGCTTTTTTGTGCTCTTGTCGTTTTTCTTGTTGTTGTTGTTGGCTAGTTATTGACCTTTTGTTAAGACAAAGAGATGGTCGCACGGACAAAGTATGTGACTGGCCGATAGACGGTCAGACATTCCAGCCACACAATTTTCCTGATACGTACAACAAATATCAATTTCATTTTATTTGACGCTGAAAGCAATAGCACTATGTGATGCTGGCAAGCGGAGGTGGAGGAGGACGTTCGATGCAACTTTTTAAAAGTGTTAATATTTGAAATTAAATTCTGTCAATAGTTTCAATTTTCAGTTTGCCCCCGTTGCACAGTGGTGCACGTGTGGGGAAACTTATCAAAATTGGGTGACTGCAGGCCCAGAGGCCCAAAGATACCGCTAGAGAGTAGGAATATTTGGGCCTCTAGGGGTTTAATACGCTTCTGATATTTCCTCTTTTGATCATCGTGATGGGCTGATTACTATGCACGACTATAACTCATAACTTACCTAGGTTCAAAACCGGGAAGGAGTGTCTTGTAAATGTAGGTGACTTAAAAGTTAGAATGCTATCGTTCAAATATATACAATTTATTGTCTAAAAAAGGCAAATCGTAGTCAGCTATAAACGGAAGTAGTTAGTTTCACAAAGAAAAGGCAGATTTGGTTTGCCTCTTTAGTTCGCTGTTCTAACATATTAGATTATGCAACCAAATATCGGACTTTATAGGGGGGGTGAACGATTTCTTTTAGAAATGAATAACTTAGGTGATCATAACAAAGAACGGTCCCGTAGATCTGTGCTATTTTTTATGGGTCAATGAAATTTTTACTTTGCAACGCTATACCATATGAAATAACTTTAAAAGTACTAAATATTCCTTCGCTTTTCCGAATTTTCGCGATGAATGTCTTAAGTGAAACGGCGTTTTTTTAAATTTTAAAAACCTATCCAATGCATGCACCAATTCAATTCCAAGAATCATCCTAGTTAGGACTACTGATACTTTGTCTCTTCAACCGATACTGTTAGTTCCCACTAATAAAAAATTGCCGTGTACCCAACCAACATTCGGTTGTAGCAATGTAATACATGGGTCGTACGTGCAACCACCAACAATCGGTTGTGGCAACAAATCTGATCTTTGTGTGCACACACAGAGTAAAAATTAGTTGAAAGTCGGTAGGAACTACAATATAAGTAATTTCGCTGCAAAAGAAGATCATTGGTTGCAATTACCAAATGCTTATAATAGTTATAATTGAAGTGAATGGTCATGTCAATCTAACGAGGAAAACCTATTAAGTTGACTCAAATGGTGGTTGTGGCAACCAATAGTTTTGCAAAAAAAATATTTGTTTCAACCAATTATTAGCGAAGACAACTCAAATTTTATCATAACCAAAAACGGGTTGTTTAGCGATTTTTTTTTTGGTTAGAATAGGCATCATAAAATAATTTTATTATAACTGACCTTAAGCCAAACGATTTAATGTATTTCAGTAAAAATCGTCAATCATATATTCCGTTTTTTTCTTGACAAGGCCCTCTTGATGTTTGTGCCTCGTACAAACATCAAGAGGGCCTTCCGTTCCACTTACTGAACATTGCAGAACAACAACTAATATTCGGTTGTGCTAATTAAATGTATGAGTTGAATGAAATGTACTCATTCCGTTGCCAAAAAAAATCGGTTGTGGTCACGAATTTGTTCTCTGGGTGCACGCGTATTGTCATATCTGTTATCAAAGCCAGCCTAATCTAACGGTAAATCAATCTAGAGGTATTTTTTTTAAAAGGGTTTTTTAGATATTACGCGTGAGTTTCTTAAACTTTTGTTTTGTAGCTCGTTTGTTTTATTTTGGTCTGTTCCTTTTACACATTGAACAGGGTTAACCGGCTCAAGAACTCTTGCATCTACTTATATATTTAAATAGAAGACAAGTTTTTAACAAAATGGCAAAGTAATATTGATTTTTGTGGCTGCGCACTGCTTTCATCATGATTCCGGGTCCGTGACAACCCTCTTTAGAGAGCTTCGCAGCAATTTCCTGGGCAATTGTGTGAAGAAAACTTGAAAAGTAAGGTTTTCAACAGTAGTTCTCATTCATTTGGGGATAGCCTGGCCTTATAGAGTTCGGTTTTAATTTCAACAATGGCTGCGAAACTTTCACTTTGCCATTTTGTTAAAAACTCGCTTCTATTTATTTTTTTCTTTCAGTACTTTTCATAATGGAGAAACTTACACCGCAACAACGTCTCCAAGTTTTGCAACTGTATTATGGAAATGATCTTTCAGTGATAAACGCTTTTCGTGCTCCAAGACTCAAAATGTTGTTCAGCGATGCAGCCAATTCTGGCTCAATATTAACGCATTTGGGCTGAAGAGCAACCAGAAGTGGTTCAATAGGTGATATTATATTCAGAGAAAACCACGGTTTGGTGCGGTTTATGGGATGGGAGATATTTTTTTCACAAATGATCGCGACATGATATCTGGATTAAAGGTCATGTCGGAGAGCAGCTAATTTCATGTTTTGGCAGGTGAGTTGGCCGCCTAGATCGTATGAAATCACACCTTTAGACCTTTTTCTTTGGGGCTACGTAAAGTCCAAAGTCTATGCTGACAAACTAGCTACGTTTCCGCGTGTCATTAACGCCGGTCCAATTGCTTGAACGAGTCATCTAAAATTGGACCCTTAAAATGCACACCCATTTGAAGGAAATTATATTCACAAAATAAATGGCTCATTCAAATGAACAATAAATATTCCACGCTTGATTTGAGTATTTGTATTTTTTTAATTTAAAAAAATACCTCTAGATTGATTACCCATTATGCATTAAAGCAGTAGTTTTCAAAGCATTCAATGTAAACAGATGGCTGTAACTTTCTTTTTGAAATGCGGACCTGTCTCATTTTAGCGCCCCTCTTCTATCAGATCCCCAAGGCAAATATCTATCTAGGATCTTCGGCTCGAAACGGCTAATGTATTATATAGAGAAATTCGGACATGGCTAAGAGATAAATCTCTCAATCATAAAATCAATAGCATTTTCAAGATGAAAACCTGCCGCTGACTAAAGGGCCTGTGAAAACATGGCCCTTTATTGTCCATTTTCAATCGATCTGGTTTTTGGTCGCTCGTATTGCTCTACGCGAATGTTTGTTGTAATATGTGGCAGGTTTTGAAGTTGTAAATTATCTTTCTATTGTATGTATTGTATCAATATGGACCCTAATCGACTAATTTCAGTGGGGTTTTTTCCCGACCAATCTGAATGATAAGTATTTGCACAACTGGGGATTGGCCGATTCGTCCTGGCCAACCTTAATGGAACTAGTTTTAGAATGTCATCTCAGCTCCTCAATCTTTCTTTGTAACCATTAATTTCGAAAATTAGAACTTAAAAAAAAAAATTATATTATCTGTAGTAAGATGTGGTTGATTAGGATCGCCGAAAAAATGTTCCTTGTCAACTGAGTCTATGAATAACTGTCATTCTTTTCTGAGTGTAACACCCCTGACCCACTGTGCATTGGTGCGTTGATATAAATCGGAAGTTTGTTTTCATTCCTTTGCATTTTTTCAGGTCTTTAATATCACACTTTGATTTTAAACACCACCACCGAAGTTAAGTCTCCAGTCGCATAAACAATTTTATAATATTTTAGTCGGACGCAGTCTGGCTTTGTTAGGTGTTTTTGTTGTTTTCTTTGTTTTTTTAATTTTCGAAATGTAACGTCATTGTTAAAGTGTCTGCACCTTGCGGCGCCTTTCATTATCGCCAAAGTCATAAATTCTGTGGCGTTGTTTTCATCTTTTTTTAATTTTAATATTTTTTCTGCTTTTGTTAATGTAAAGCATGAGTATAATGTGGCATAACTGTTTTTTTTATAGAGGCACTGCGTAAATGTAAACCATGACAAAAGGGAATTCCTTTTGGTATTACGAGTATTGAATATCTACAAAAAAACACACACACTCACAGAAACAACGAATGAAACAAGCACAGCGCAGCCCTATTTTGTTATTAATGATTTAATCTTTTGTGTCCGCTGACAATCGCCTTTAAAAGGTTTTCATAATTTAGCTTCAACGCCATGCCATGGATGAATCGCCCAGCAAGCTCAGCGCTTATAACACAAAATAAAACCTTTTTTTTGCTTATCTTTTCAATAAACATTATTTAGCAAAATTATGATATTACATTGCATTCAGCGATCAGTATTTATGCCATTTACTCACGCGTTTCGGGCGGCAGGAGGTGGTTCGCCACTTTGGCTTCTTAGTCAGCCGGAAGAGATGAAGATGATTTGCGTTAAGTGATAAAATAAGAATGTCGCTAAAAGCTTCCAGGGCCATTTTTGTACAAGCAAGTGCAATAATCATTGATCATTCGCAATGTGAATGATAAGATGACATGTGATAGATAAATAGTGCTTAGGGTGTCCTGCAATCACCGTATCGAAGTCTTATGCAGTTAGACTAGACTATGATTAGAGGTTTATGACGCGTGATTAATTTCGAGGTTCCCTACTTTTTTAATGAAAAAAAAACACAGAAAATTCAAATTGAATGGGGAATGTTAATTATCATTTGATAGAACATTCTTTGGCAATTATTTTTTGAAGATTATGTCATCAAATGTTGGCTACGTCTCAGATGGTCTATCAGTTGAGTTCAGTTTTCGATGACTCGTTCGAGCATTTCGATTGGTAACTGGCGACTGACACGCGTGATGTTTTGTTCCAAGGCCTCAATTAAAGCGGTTTTGTCCACATAAACTTTATACTTTAGATATCCCCACAGGACAAAACCTAACGGTGTGATATCACACGATCTTGGTGGCCAATCAACCGGTCCAAAATGTGAAATTATCTGCTCACCGAAGTGTTCTCTCAATAAATCCATTGATTGATGTGATGTGTGGGAAGTGGCGCCGTCTTGTTAAAATGTCGCCGAGATCACGAGTCGTTATCATGTAATCAAATCAAATAGTCGGTTATCATGGCACGACAATGGTCGCCATTGTCGGTTACGTTCTCACCGGCATCATTTTTGAAGAAATATGGTCCGATGATTCCACCGGCCCACAAACCACAGCAAACCCTTGTTTTTTTTTTGGATAAAGTGGCAGCTCTTGAACCTCTGTGTCCCAAATCCAACAATTTTGCTTGTTAACATACCATTGAGCCAGAAATGGGCCTCATTGCTGAACAAAATTTGGCTCGAAAACGTCGGATCTTCTTGGAACTTTTCAAGAGCCCATAGAGCGAAGCGATGTCGCTTGGGAACTTCGGGCGGCTTCAGTTCTTGCACAAGCTGTATTTTCTATGCTTTCAATTTAAGATCTCGACGTAAAATGAGCCATGTCGTTCCATACGACAGTCCGACTTGCTGCGAACGGCGCCGAATTGACTCTCCATGGTCTTGGTGTACACTTCCAACTACGGCCGCTACATTTTCTTCACTGCGTGCTGGACGTGGTCTATTCGGTCGAATATTACCCAATAATGAATGCTGCGTCTCAAGATGGGTGATGGTGTTGCGAATAGCACGCTCAGTAGGCCGATTATGTTGACCATAAGTTGAACGAAGTGCACGAACGAAACACATTCCTCACAAAACTTTAATTTTCGTAATAAAGTTAAAAAATTCTTAAACGTTGTTCAGACAAAAGTTTTTCCATGATAAAATGCCAAACAATTGTAAACAAAAATAACATGACAGCATGACACGACTCACACGTGATCTGTCAAAAAAGGCTATTGAAAAAATTATCTCTTTTTGGATCACCCATTACTAGCTTGAATATAATCATGTTTTTGATTGTTTGATCAAACAGGCTTACCAAAAAGGGTTTTTAAACGAGAGGAATAGTTTTTTAAAGGTAATGGCTGTAAGGTAATTGTATATTTTATTTATTTCCCAGCTTTTTATATGTCAACAAATCATTATGGCAAGTTACGGATATAGCGTCAAAATAGGTATTCTATTGGGACAATGATGTCAGCGCACAGCCCGTCTATCGTTCGTCCACTCCCGCTGATACTCCAAACGTAATTTGCTACTCCTGGACATCAAAATTAGATAAGCTGCTTCAACTGCAGACGTCAGATGAAGGGAGTTGTCGCAGTAGACTATTAACGGCTACGGTCATCGGGTTACCCAGGAAAAAATTCCTGTTATCACAGTGCATTACACAGTACAACATTTTTTTGGTTCATCATCTTGTACATCAGTTTTGCCAGTGGCCGCCGCAAGTACACCTCGAGGCATGATTTTGAGCACAACACTTTTTGACAAGTTGGCTCAAGTACATCGTACTTCGAACATTTTTGGGTTCAAAGTGGACTTTTTATACTTTGAGACGGCTATACCTCAGTAAACCAAACGGAATATTGCTTTAGTACTGATAGAAGTATTGTTTTCAAGTAAGATCGCGCAAATAACGGGTGATCAATCCAGAGGCATTTTTTCAAAATAAAAAAGTACAAAAATTCGAATCAAGTGTGGAATCTTTATTATTTATTAGAAAGGACATTTTATGTCATTTATTTTTTAAATATAATTTCCATCAAATGTTGTACGAAACTCCGTCTCATGGTGTCCATTTTGAAGGTCCATTTTTGAATGACTCGTTTGAGCATTTCGACCGGTATGGCGTTAATGACACGCGTAATGTTGGCATTTAAAACCTGAATCGTACCTAGTTTGTCAGCATAGACCTTGACTTTACGTAGCCTCAAAAAAAGTCTTAAGTGGTGTTATCAGACATTCTAGGCGGTCAACTTACTGATCTAAAACGTAAAATTAACTTCGAAATGCTCTTCGAAATGATCTCTCAATAGATCTATTGTTTAAGCAGCTGTATGGCAAGTTGCAACTTCCTGTTGAAAGCAAATTTCGTCAAAATTACTGGCTTAAATTACAGGAAAAAATGTCAGATATAATGGTTCAATAGAGAGAACAATTCATCATCCATCTAGAGGTATTTTTTCAGAGCTAAAAAAAATATAAAAATTGAGATCAAGTGAAAGGACATTTTATGGCATTTATTTTTTGAATATAATCTCCTTCAATTGTTGGCCGCAACTACGCCTCAGGGTTTCCATTCCGAGGGTCCAATTTTGGATGACTCGTTCGAGCATTTCGACCGATATGGCTTTAATGACTCGTGTAATGTTGGCTTCCAAAGCCTTAATCGTAGCGGGTTTGTCAGCATAGACTTTGGACTTTACGTAACCCCAAAGAAAAATGTCTAAAGGTGTGATATCACGCGATCTAGACCGTTAACTCACCTCTCCAAAACGTGAAGTTAGCTACTTTTCGAAATTACCGCTCAATAGATCAATTATTTGAGAAGCTACATGGCATGTGGCACCGTCCTGTTGAAAAAAAATGTCGTCAAGATTACGGGCTTCAATTTCAAGCGCGATAGCGAGCACCATTCACGGTTCCATACTATTGTTATATTGCAACAATACTATTTTTATATATTATCACACATTATCGAGAAAACTGATAAATACAAGCGAATTTTATATCCCCTTATTAATAGGAACTCTCTCCTTAACAACCCCAATAAGATGCTTATTGTCAAGGTAATCTTTCAAGCAATTATACTCTACGGCTGTCCTGTATGGGGTAACTGTGCCAAAACCCATTTAAAGAGGCTACAGATAGCTCAAAAAAAAATTCTGAAAATGGCACTAAGATTACCTTGGCATTTTTCCACTGCCAGACTTCATGTCATTAGCAACACTAATACTGTATCATTGTCAATCGACAGAATCACATGTCGATTTATATCTAATTGTGTCCTATCTGAAAATCCCCTGATCTCTAACTTATACTCGAAAAGTTTGTGTATTCATTTCTGTATATGAGTCATTCCATGCCAAACGGTACGCATTTTTTACATCACAAGCTTGGATTGCTTAACTAGTTTGTGTATGCATTCTTCTCTTAAAAATATTATATACGTGTTTCAAGAAAAAAAATTTAAAATTTTTTTTTAAATGTTATGACCAATTGAACTTTGGTGAAATGAAGATT
Source organism: Hydrotaea diabolus (assembly GCA_963513945.1). Lineage (NCBI taxonomy): Eukaryota > Metazoa > Arthropoda > Insecta > Diptera > Muscidae > Hydrotaea > Hydrotaea diabolus. The sequence continues at coordinate 120,941,327 of OY740720.1, forward strand.
TTATCAAAGAGGTGTGTTCATTCAGTCGCATGTAACTCCGGAAATACTTGACCGATTTTACTCTGCTATACCTTATTTTGAAGGTAATTTTAAGCACTTCTAAAATAACGAAACGGTATGGCATAACGCCATAGAATTTTTTAAGTTTGTATCATTTTAATCCTTTTATTTCGATTTTGAAAATGATTACATCTTTTTTTATTTTTGAAATTTTGCAGGCGTATTCTTACAGGTCTGTTTTACCGACTGTGTAAGTTTTAAAGTGGTGAAATAATGCGTTCTATTTTTAAAAATTTTTTTTTTCCTTATACCTTTTTCACTTCCATGAATATAGAAAATATAATATAGAAAAAAAATACTTTTTAATAGTTTATTGACACAAGACAACAACAAAAAAACAAAGAAAAAAAGAAATAAAAACATGATACAATAGCCGTGCACGTATTCCAGGAGGGGCTTGTAAATTTTTTAAAGAAAACCTTAGGACCTGTAAGTAAAATATTTTACTTTTCTGATGGCGCAAGCGCACAATACAAAAACAAGAAAAACTTTTTAAATCTGACGTTCCACGTAGAAGATTTTGGAATACCAGCGGAATGGCATTTTTTTGCAACGTCTCATGGCAAATGGCCCTGCGATGGTCTGGGAGAAACAGTCAAAAGACTAGCAGCACGTGCAAGCTTGTCCAGCCTCATAAATCCCATTAATAGTGCCGTCAAATTTTATGATTGGGTGAATAAAAACGTGAAGAATATTCATACAGAATTCTTCAATAACTATCAATATCAAGATAGGGCGAAACACCTGAAGGAGCGTTTTGAAAAAGCGAAAACAATTTCTGGAACTCTTGGCTACCATGCATTCATTCCACAACCCGATAAAATAATGAAAGTCCAGACAACATCATCTTCTGAGCAGTACTGTATGAAGATGGTATACAAGGCATAACATTTATTTCATTACTCATTTTTTTATTTCTTTTTTTCTTTGTTTTTTTGTTGTTGTTATATCTTGTGTCAATAAACTATTAAAAAGTATTTTTTTTTATATTATATTTTCTATATTCATGGAAGTGAAAAAGGTATAAGGTAAAAAAAAAATTTTAAAAATAGAACGCATTATTTCACCACTTTAAAACTTACACAGTCGGTAAAACAGACCTGTAAGAATACGCCTGCAAAATTTCAAAAATAAAAAAAGATGTAATCATTTTCAAAATCGAAATAAAAGGATTAAAATGATACAAACTTAAAAAATTCTATGGCGTTATCGTTATTTTAGAAGTGCTTAAAATTACCTTCAAAATAAGGTATAGCAGAGTAAAATCGGTCAAGTATTTCCGGAGTTACATGCGACTGAATGAACACACCTCCTTGATAAAATCTCCATTTTACCAAAGTTCAATTGGTCATAACTTTTGAAAAAAAAATTATATTTTTTTTTTCTAATCGCGGATTAAATAGAATTGCTAGAGGACCAAATCTGCAAATTTTCATAAAAATCGGAATCATTGCGTTAAATTTTTGCCCAAAATCGTACCGTTTGGCATGGAATGACTCATATGTGTATACTGTATATAAACTTATTTGTTATCTATTTCCACACACTATGTATTTTGAATTTCATGTTATTTATTTATTATCTTATTATTCCTTACGTACATATATTTGTACATTCATGTCTCCTTTCTGTTTATTTTTCTTAAATTGAAGGTTTTTGTTAATAGTTTTCCTTCAGGTCATTTAATCTATCTATAAAATTTATCAATTTCATTTCATAATAATTAAAATAATACTCTAGATATAAGGCTAAGCCAAATCTGTGCAATAACTAGTATTGATATAAGACCTTTTTTTCGCTATTAAATAAATTCATTCATTCATTTTTATATATTAACAATATCAATATATATATATACATCAGCAATATAAATATTGCCGCATTCATACTATTATCAAAATGTAATATAAAAACAATACTATGGTTGCGATGAACATACTTTTTTCCATATTTTTTCTCTGCGTGTAGTAATCATAAATGGCCGGCATCACAAACTTAACTTATGTGCTGGCATACGATTTGATTAAAAAAGTCAAGACCAAAAACAGGTTGTAGAGTCAACGTATGTAATCCTAAAAAATAAACACAGCCTATAATAAGTGTTCTAGAGTGAGGGCTATGCGTACAAATTTTCACAATTTTTTTAAGAGCCCAGCGAGTGTAACTTGAAATTTGTATATATTTTCGTTTAACTATTTGCAAATAGAGGCTTATTTACAGAGGTGTGGATATTCTTGGTTAAAGGCGTTTCACATTTTCTTTCTTTTGCCGATTGTTGGCCCCTTCCACAAAATGTACTTGATCATCATCGGTTTTTTCTTTTGTACCTCAAACTAAGCACTTATAAATATTCAAACAAATTTTCCATTTATTTTCTTTAGAATGACAGCCCGTTTTTCGTGGCGAGTTCTTTTGTATTTTCCGCTGCAACATCATGTAAAATCATTAATAAACAATTTGTTACAAAATATTGCTATTGTTCACCAAATTACGTTTATTTTCTTCGACAATTTCATACATTTGAATCTTTAAAAAAAGACGGGAAAAAAGTGAAATAAATTGAAATTGGAAATCGACAGCAACAAGATTTTCATTTCACACATCATCAACACCTTTTCACGGTCGCTGATGTACTCGTATACTCGGTCGGTGGAGTGTGAGGTGTGTTGGCAGGCTGACTGGCTCACTCGCTCGTTCGCCGCTTGGATGCTCTTGAAAGAGGAGACCCAAATCAATCTTTCTAATGATCTTCAAATTGAAGCCTTAAAGCAAACAACAACAAACTGCTTCAAAACACACACAGCGTGGCCAACTGACAGACAGAATGGAGAGACAGACGGACGGACAACTGGCCTAAGAACATTTATGTTATTTGACTAATGATGCTGGTATCGAGGAATCAGTAGGAGTTTTTATTATGTTTTGTTTAGATCTTTTGTGTTACAGCCCCACACACCTCTTAACCAGCAAGGAAATTAAATGGGAAAACATACACTCGCTCATAAACAGCGGTATTCAAAAACAACCCGCTCAATTCAAAAAATATAAGGCGGGCGGCCTTCGTAGCCTAGCCTGTTGTCTGTCTGTCAGACCTAAATGATCTTTTTTACAAATTCAATGTGCGGTTTGGTTTAGAAATCCTTTTGAAATTTCATTTTGAGAAATTAAATTGAAATGATCATTAAGTTGATCCTTTCCGTGTAGCCCATCCGCTGCTCCCTCTAACTCAACTCTGCTGCTTAATGATTTGTCTGTTTCATTGCGTCTCTTGTTGGCCCATCTTTAGTGGAGTTCCACTTCAAGAGTGTTAAAAATCACACTTGATTAGTGTTCCAGTGTGCAGCGTCGTGCTGTTCGTATCTTCTGGCTTTCCCTACATTGTTTCATCTGAGAACTGTAAGGAGAACAATCATTAATCAATTTGTGAGGATTTAAAAATCATAAAAGAAAAAGAAAACATAAAAAGTGTACAACGGAGAAACCAAAAAGAAACAAATGATACTTTGTATCACACGATGGTTATTAAAAATTCATTAAAAATCTGCACAACATTCGCGTATGGCCATAGAATGAACATTATTAATTCTAATAGATCGGATATCGTGTGAAAATATATCCCTACTACAATTTTTTGTGATATCCACTTTTGATTTAAAGGAGATCAGCAGTGAAACGAAATGGTTGTTGATTGAAATTGATATTTTTATGTATTAATTAATGACCCAATCCTTCTACACACTGAGAACAGATTTGTTGCCAAAACCGAATGATGGTTGCACGTACCATCCATGTGTTCCATCGCTACAACCGATTACACATTGGGTACACGCCAATTTTCACTGACAGTATCGGTTGAAAAGCAAAAGTATCGGTTAAAAAACAAAGTATCGGTAACCCTAGCTGACAAAGACGGTTATTGTTGTTAAAGATTATTGGTAAGATTAAGCTGATCATAATGTATTATTTAAGAAAAGTAAACTAGAATTTTAAACCTAAATATTTCTAGCTACTTAGGAGTATAAGTAAATGTGACACAAAATAACTCAAAACAATGCTTGAAGTCTTGGCTACAGATGTGATAAAAAATGTATACTTGTATATAGGTTTTATTTTGTAGTTTATTTAAAACAAAGGTGTAATTTTTTCAATTCGCCCCTCGGTGTCGATTTTGGTTTTCATTCATAAAATTTTATTAAAAATATTATTTTTTTAAGGAGGAAAAACAGTTTAGAGTGATAATATTCTCATTTATTTAAGACGATATATACTCATCAGATAATAAAATTAGTTAGGTACAACTTTTTAACCCATCAACAAATGTTTTTTAAAAAAATGTATACAATTTCAATAAAAAAGTACACACTAGGGGTAGTCTATTTTTGTAACACCTACTTTACATGGCATAACACGATGAGGAATAGTAAAAAAATGATAACTGCGTTTTTAGTTTTTCGATTTATTTCAAAAACTTCACGCAGAATTTAAATTGAAAAAATTCATATGTTATATGCGAAGAAGAAGAAGACAAATTTTGATTTAGAAGCGATAAAACTAATTTTAGTACAAGACAAATACATTTTTATAGTAAATATACGTTTTAGTTCATTATTTAATTCATTTTTATATTATTTGAGATAAACTTAAGATTTCAACTATATTCAGATATACAAAAAGGGTAAATTTCCTGAATAACTTTGATGGCTCTTTCAGCGCAAATATTAGATCTTTTTAAATTCAGAATGGCAGAATCTTCCTTTACCCAGTGTTTTAGAAAACACTTATGCGCAGTTCCGAATTGCTTGACGGATTTTTCCAATTTTTCAAAATCATTGTTATGAAAACGGTGATCCGAGAACCAAACATCATACCATGCGCTGCATATGAATTGTTCCGGTTCTGTGTTCCGGTATTAGTATGAACGTTAAAATCGCTAGAATAGCTCTAGAATTCCATCGAGCGTTGCTGAGCGCTGGTAAAACTCTAAATTTTATGTATGGGAACTTGTTGCTTACTTCATAATATTTAAAATATTGCCCTAGTTCATACAAAAATTGCATGTCATCACGCCATTTAATAGATCTTAAGGTCAACTTTTCTTCGTTTTGTTTGTAGTTTTGTTTTAGGTTTTCGTAGTTCATAATCAATTCGGTAAATATGTCATAACTGATGTTTGGCGATGTCGACTTTCCACTTAGTAACTCATTCATCACATGCTTCAAAACTAAATCTAATACATGATGTTGGCATCCAATATACTGCGGTGGGGACAAATGTTTTTCCTTAAAACAATTCTGCAGTAAACGAACAACTCCACTTTTAACCCCTGTATTAACGTTTGTTGTGTCACTAACAATCATTTTTATGGAATTCCAAAGGTTAAATTTATCCAAGACATTCCTTATTCCTTAAAAAAGTTATAGAAAGTTAATTAATGCTCTAAAAATATATTATTAAATAGAAACCTTCAAAAATTGACAAACTTTTCCCGTTTTCAAGAACCATTGCCGCTACTCTTACTTCCTTATGTTGACGTGTTGAGCGCCACTTTATTTAAACACGAGGTGCTTTGAACATTTTTTCTTGAAAGGGCAGCTTTGGAGGGATGCACATTAACTGCTTTAGCTGTCGTGTACCCAACTTCTCCATTTGTAGTTGTTTGGAGTTCATACAACTTTTTGTCCTCAGTTCCTAGCCAGACACCATTTAAATCAGTAATATCACATAATTTGTTGAACGTCATTGTAACATTTCTGCCATCCGGGAATTTTAAAAATGTTGAATAATCATTTAAAACTTTTGTTATCTTCCGTTCTGCAGCTATACGTGTTATGCTCGGAAAGTTTAGTTTCGACCACAATACAATCATTTCGTTTGTAATAATCTGGCATCTTTTCTTTTTAAATTTGTCCGTTTTTGCTAATTCATTATACCTTCCTATAATCACGGTCTGCTTTGGAATCTTACACAATTCACTCAAGGGTTTTTCAATGTTATTGATTTCACTTCTCTTATTCTTAGATTTTTCAAATAATATTAAATTGTTTTCCCATTTTTTTGAATTTTTTAAAACTTCAGCACCACTTTTTTTAAAAGACATTGTTAATTAAAAAAGACACTTTCACTCAAGCCGCCACGTACTGAATGAGAGATCGACAGCTAAATAAAAGCAACTGGCGCGACGCTTATACGAAGTTTAATATACGAAGTTAAAATACGATGAATAACAGAAGAAGAGCAAAACAAAACAGACACAAAGAAAAGAACATAATCTCATATGGTGTTTTTTCTTGGCATATGTATGAAATTTGCATACGAATTTTCAATTTAAATTCTGCGTGAAGTTTTTGAAATAAATCGAAAAACTAAAAACGCAGTTATCATTTTTTTACTATTCCTCATCGTGTTATGCCATGTAAATTTTTTTTTTTTCAAAAAATGCAAAAAGTTGTACCCCTAGTACACACCCCAACTGAAATTAGTTGGACAACATTTTTTGTAGAATATACAAATACTCAAACTCCGGTTTAAGAATCATTTCTTCCCTTTTTCGAAAAAAATACGAAAAGGACACCCCTATCTAAAAGATAGGATCTTAAAATATTCTACAAAATAAACTCCATTCGATTTCACTTTAGACATTTCATCAGAAAAATTCGCTAGAATAAGAAATATTTAATGCATTTAAACTTATTTAATACAATATGTGACAGCGCATAGAGAAAGGGACCTAAGGGTAAAAAAATCAATTTTCAACAACATCTGAGCGTCGAATGAGACCGATCCCATGCCGCAAAAGTGTTGCCTCCCAGAGATATGCGCGTTTTATGACAGTGTCGACGATTCTAAGCGCAAATAGAAAGGGACCTAATCTTTAAAATGGCTCTCCTGAACAAAACTGGTTTTTAACCTTAGGTCCCTTTCTATTTTGCGCGTCACATATGTTTATTTCGGCAGAGTTAGTTATACGGGAAATCAATGCTCTGTTGATTTTATTATAGTTGTGTCTATATATATATGTGACAGCGCATAGAGAAAAGGACCTAAGGGTAAAAAAATCAATTTTCACTTTTTTTTTTGATGTGGACAACATCTGAGCATACGTAGAATGAGACCGATCCCATGCCCCAAAAGTGTTCCCCCATAGAGATATGCGCGTTTTATGAAAGTGATGGTACACCAAAGATACACGTATTTAAATCTTTAAAATGGCTCTCCTGAACAAAACTGGTTTTTACCCTTAGGTCCCTTTCTATTTTGCGCGTCACATATAAGTATATTATAGCAAATGATAAAATATATATTCGGTAGTTGTTTTACATTTCGGCTTCAATTTGCCAGTAGGATTCTTCTTTTTAGTCATTCTATCATAATATGACGGTATATTTGCTTTGCCATTCCTTTTACAACATCTCAAAATAGTGGTCCGAAGCCACTATTTCGTAAATATATAAGCTGATCTGACCATGTCCGTCAGCCTGACAAAGAAAAGCAAACTTCAAGTCGCTTTATTCAAACTTTGTGGAGTTAATGAACTGGAACGGTTTCACATATGGGACAGATCAGTCAAGAGTTTAAAGTATTCATCTGAGTCTGAGTCAACCTCTGAAATTATCACTTTATTTGTAGCATGTTTGGGACTTCTTTATATAGGATGATCCATCTAGAGGTATTTTTTCAGAACAAAAAAAATATAAAAATTCAAATCAAGTATTGAATATTTATTGGTAATTTGAAAGGACATTTTATGGCATTTATTTTTTGAAAATAAATATCTTCAAATGTTTTCCGCAACTACGCCTCAGGGCTTTCATTCTGAGGGTCCAATTTTGGATGACTCGTTCGAGCATTTCGACCGGTATGGCTTTTAATGACACGCGTAATGTTAGCTTCCAAAACCTGAATAGTAGCTATTTTGTCAGCATAGGCATTGGACTTTACGTAACCCCAAAGAAAAGTATCTAAACGTGCGATATCACTTGATCTAGGCATCCAACTCACCTGTCCAAAACGTTAAATAAGCTGCTTTTCGAAATAACCTCTCAATAGATCCACTGATTGAGAAGCTGTATGGAAAGTGGCACCGTCCTGCTGAAATCGAGTGTCGTCAAGATTACGGTGTTCAATTTCAGGTAGCATAAAGATCGATATCATGGCGCGATAGCGAGCACCATTCACGGTTACGTTCCGGTCATCATCATATTTGAAAAAATATGCACCGATGATTCCGCCAGCTTATAAAACACACTAAACCGTGGCTTTCTCTAGGTATAATGGCACCTCTTGAATCTCTTCTTGTTGCTCTTCAACCCAAATAGGACAATTGTGTTTATTGACTTTGCCGTTGAGCCACAAATGGGCCTCATCACTGAACAAAATTTTGGTCGAAAACAGCGGATCTTCCCGTTTCTCACCGAACATTTCTTTCCATAATACAGTTGCCAACATTTGAAGGTAATTTTGAAAAAGACAATTTAAAAAATAAATGTCCTTTCAAATTACCAATAAAGATTCCACACTTAATTTTAGTTTTTATATTTTTTTTTTGGTTCTGAAAAATACCTCTAGATGGATCACACTTTATTTCCGACTTGTTGGCTGTAAATATCGTAATATTATTGTAGCTACCATTTCATGGTACGTCAATATTTAACAATCGATTGTCGATAGCCCAAATTTAAATTTTTAGACTTTTTCTCAACTTTTATTTGTAAAGTTTTTTACAATATTTTTTTTTAATTTAACCTTTATAAGGTGACATACATACGTATACCTTGCCACAGACAATTCAATATAATATATGAGCGCATGATAATAGAGAATCAGATCGTGGATATAATCAGATCGTGGATAACATTCTCTTTTAAAGGTTCGGATATATGGTATGTTGCACCGATACTACAGTTGCAATAACTGAAAGTCTTTGAGTGTGCCGATCGAATTAAAAAACTTGCTAGCTGATTCGATTAAATGATGTCTGTCTGTCCGTCCGTCCTTCCATCTTTAGCGTATTATAAAACTACAGGTCGCAAGTGTTGTCCGATTTTCATGAGATTTGACAAAAATAAGATTTAATCAAGGACGGACACTTTTTAAATTGAAGGAAATCGGTTCAGATTTAGATATAGCTCCCATATATATGTTAATCCAATATTACATCTAATCCTTATGAAATTTGGCACGGTTTAGTTTTTCGGACCAAGGAACTGTGGAAAATTTGTTCAAATTAAGATATAGCTCCCCCACACATATACGGTCATCCAATTTTAAGTATTTAGCTCTAGAAGCCACACGTTACATCCCGTGTTGATGGAATTTGGCACACTTTAGGTTTTTGTATCCAGGAAGTCCGTTATTGTATGTAAGAAAATGGATTCAGATTAAGATAAACCTGCCACATCCGATTTTTATCTGCTTTTTATGTTTTTAGCTCTAGACACGAGTTAGTTTTATAGACCCAGGAAGATCGTTGTCAAAATTGAAGAAAATCGGTTCAAATTAATGTACTTTATAGCAAACACACATATGTGACGCGCAAAATAGAAAGGGACCTAAGGTTAAAAACCAGTTTTGTTCAGGAGAGCCATTCTAACGATTAGGTCCCTTTCTATTTGCGCTTAGAATCGTCGACTTCACTTTCATAAAACGCGCATCTCTGAGAGGAAACACTTTTGAAGCATGGAATCGGTCTCATTCGATGCTCAGATGTTGTCCACATCAAAAAAAAGAAGAAAAAAAATGAAAATTGATTTTTTTACCCTTAGGTCCCTTTCTCTATGCGCTGTCACATATATGTTCATCCAATTTTATGCCATTAGCTCTAGAAGCCATATACAGGGTGGCCCAGAAAGACCGAAGTGGTGTGAATTCCTTATAACTTTTTTATTATAATTTTTTTTTTCTTTTCTTTTCAGTATTTTGTTAAGAAGACTTGGATAATTTATAATGGAGCAATACACAATTGAACAACGTGCCCATATTGTTGAAATTTACTTTTCAAATCAACGGTCCATTGTGTTGACTCAGCGTGCATACCGTCGTCAATTTAATGTGCGGGTTGCACCCTCTCAGTCAACAATAAACCGTCTGGTTGCAAATTTTCGAGAACAAGGAGCAGTAAGGAACCTGCCTGGTCCCGGCAGACATCGAACTGTCCACACGGCTGACAATATTCAAGTGGTACAGGAGAGTATTCGGGAGGATCCAGAAACATCAACCAGGAGACGTTCGTCACAACTGGGCCTCTCAAGAACGTCGCTGCAGCGAATTTTGCACACCATAGGATTGTTTCCATACAAAATTCAACTTGTCCAAGAATTGAAACCAACAGATTACCAGCAACGACTTGACTATGCAATTTATTTCCAGCAAAAAGCACAAGAGAATCCTAATTTTATTCATAACTTAATAATGAGTGACGAAGCCCATTTTCAATTAAATGGGTTCGTTAACAAGCAAAACTGTAGGATATGGGCTACGGAAAACCCGAGAGTACTTCATCAACGACAATTGCACCCAGTTAAGTGTACCGTTTGGTGCGGTGTTTCTTCAGAAAGGATCATTGGCCCATATTTTTTTGAAAATGAACAAGGTGTCGCCATTTCCATCAATGGTGATCGATATCGGGCCATGTTGGAAAATTTTGTAAGGCCAGCCGTGGAAAACCATCCGCAAATATGGTTCCAACAGGATGGAGCCACAGCGCACACTGCGAGGGCCACAATGACTCTTTTACGCGACATCTTTGGTGAAAGAATAATTTCTCGTAACAGCAATTTTAATTGGCCTCCGCGTTCCCCGGATTTAACCGCTCCAGACTGTTTTCTTTGGGGCTATTTAAAAGGAAAAGTTTATGTTAATAAGCCTAGGACTATTGAGGAGTTAAAAACCAATATTCGAGAAGAAATTAACAACATACCACCGGAAGTTTTGCGAAAGGTCATGGAAAATGTGTTGGAAAGAGCACATTTGTGCGAAGCAGAATATGGCCACCACTTGCGGGATATCATTTTTAATAACTAATCCAAAAATATTCCCCATAAATTTAATGTATTTAAAAAAAAAAAAATTAAAAAAATATCTCTTAAATAAAAAGTTATAAGCAATTCACACCACTTCGGTCTTTCTGGGCCACCCTGTATTACATCCAATCTTTTTGAAGTTTTTTGCACCGAGGAAGGACGTCGTTGAAATAGAATGAAATCGGTCCAGATTTAGATAAAGGTCCCACATATTCGTTTATCCAATTTTTATGTTTTTAGCTCTTTAAACCAATCTTTATGAAATGTGGTACGAGTTAGTTTTTAAGACCAAGGAAAGATGTTGCTTTAAAGAAAATCGGTTTCAATTTATATAAGTGTAGCAAACACTCATATATGTTCAGAGGCAACATATTACATCCAATCTTGATGAAGTTTGTCACAAGTTGGAGAAGTTGGAGAAAATTAGTTCAAATTAAAATATAGCTCCTACATGTATGTTCAACCGATTTTACCAAAAACAATCCGATTTTATATTTATAGCTCTAGAAGACACCAGTAAGCTCCTCGTGCCAAGGATGGGCGCTGTTGAAATTTTAGAAAATCGGTTCACGTTAGGATGTAGCTTAACATATATTTTAAACCGATTTTACTTTAAACATTTAAATTTTCTCACAATTTTAAATATGACATTGGTTTTAAAATCTGGGTAAATCGGTCCAAAAACCAAATTTCAGTTGGATATTCTGAACATCCAGGACTGGAGGGTGTAATGTAGTCGGCCGAGGCCGACTTTAGCTTTTTTACTAGTTCATTTTGAAGCCTCCCTCCATGTATAATTTCCCAGTACCATTTTTGTGGCTCAGCTTATATTTTCTATTTCGATGAAAACACTTTTTTAAGTCTTCTACAAGGTTTCCATCAGTGAATGACGAAATGCCCATTTAGAGTACTCCTAAAGTACAACTGGTGAGACATGTATAAGTGTGAAGAGTAAATGTTCCAACCAAACACCACACATAACATATCCAGACGGGGTACAACCTAAATATGTGAAGTACTAATAGTCGACAGGGCATCTCACACTCATGCATGTATGAATACAAGTGAAAATGGACAATACATTGGGTGTGCACCAAATTGTTAAATTGTGTTTTCATGACATGAATTATAGGAGAAAAGACCAGAGTATGAGGTGCATACTAGAGTACTCAAATATTTTTTCATGTATGCGTTCATTCAGTATGGGGTGTATACTTATGTCTGTATTTGTATTTGTTGGTTTCTGAAGGAGATGAAGTCACAACTTGATTTTTTTCTGATGAGTTACGAGTATTTGAAATAAAATCTTTGTACCTATATTAATTGAAAAATATTGTTGTATTTTATAAAATGAACAAAAGGTAAAGCACAATAAAGCACCACTAGGGTCAAGGGTATATTCACTTCGTCATACGAGTAACGTTTGCAACACATAAAAATATTCATCGGAGGCCGTACAAAGTACATACATATATGTATATATTATTGGTCGTCATAAAGTTCTAAGTCGATACAGCAATGTCCGTCCGTCTGTTGAAAACATTCTACGGCTGAAACTTTCCAGATTTCTTTCTTATTTTGTTAAGCTGCTTGGTATTGCTAGTCGGTCACATCGGGCCAAAGTGGAAAATTTCCCCATATAAGGACTCAGGCAGCCTGCGGGAAAATACGCTTTTTTGGAGCATTTTTACGTTCAATTTGTTGTATTTCGGCCAGTTTTTGATGTAAAAAAATTGGAACTGTTGCTTGTTCGATAGAACGACAACCACTTAATAACGAACCATAAGAAATATACTTGTTAAATGTTAGAGTGCAACCACGTATGGTACGAGCGTGTTATGACTAGACTTAACGAGTATCATAACATTCATACATATGTGCGATATGAGGTTAGAGTGTGTACATACTTGTCGCAACGTTATTTAAGTAAAGTGTGCAGTCAGGCTGGCGTAAATACTGGTGCGCACAAGTATAGAAATTATGAATAAGTACTCAAGTACTCTTTTTTGGTGAGTACATGTTGTCATTCTCTGGTTTCCATCTCGGTTTCGAAATCTGTCTATATCGCACTCTGATATTATGTTGCCCATAAACTAAATCAAATTAACCATAAATTCTATGATCAACTCTTCGTAGTCGTCATTATTTCTGGTGTTCGTTTTTTCATCTTCCTCCAGCAATTCATGTTGCATATGAGCCATAAACTCATGTTAAACTGTCATATTTGTCTGGGCTAATGCCACCTTCTTGGTCTTAGCAATTGAGCTAAAATTTGAAATGATGTCTGTCTGTCTGGCTTGTGGTTTTGCTTGGCAGACATACAATAAATATTCATTAAGTCTGCACCATAGCAGAATTTTTCTTTTTTCTTTTTTACAAGGACGGTGGCGCCAGGAGGGTTAATTAATGTAAGTTTACAGTAGCCCAAATACACTCGTAAATACACTAAGAAGATTGTAAAGTCTGGTCTTTTAGAGAGAAAAATTTAAAATAAGATATATATTTAAAAGATGGAAGTCCTTGACGTCCATCTTGAAATTGTCACTGCGTTTATCTACTCTTTCTCAATTTTGTTGCCTCGGTTGTTGTCTGTTTGAGTAGGTGTAATCAGTAGCTTTGTCTTGTCCTCGATCACTTCTAATCCACCAATTTTTTCGCTCTATAAGTATAGGGGACATAAATATTGTTACAACATTGAACACACCCATTTCAATTTTAGAACTGAACATACCCCCTTAATGTCATATGGTTTTTGAAAGCTAACCTCAATAGCGTTAGTCTGTAACGGGATTTTGAAATTGTTGCAACTTTCATCATGGAGTGTCAGATAATGAGAACCGTATCGCTGTAATAGCTCTTTTCAAGTGTGAAATGAAAAAAGCGATATTTTCAAAACGCTCCGGCCACTAGGGATTAGCCGCATGTTCGTCTACCGATGCATAAAACTGTTTGAGGAGATTGGAGATGTAAAAGACCGCCACCGGTCGGGCCGCCCACGCTCTGTTCGAACACCGCATGTCATAAATCAAGAATTCACAGAAATCCGCTCCGAAAACAGAAAATCATGGCCGCTAAAACAGACTTGGGACTTGGGGCTTTCAAACGACGTACCGGACATATGTTGACTCCAGCTTTAAAAAAATAGGATTGAAAAATGCAAACGTCTTTTGGTGAAGCACGCTAATAACTTGCACAGAAAAAATTCGATAAAAAAAATTTTTACCGTTCAGGAAAAATTTAACAAGCAAAATTATGGAGTGTATGCGCAGTCATCTAAGGAAGCAAATGAACTGATTCCAACGGTGGAAAAGGGTCATCACCCAGCTTCAGTCATGGTTTTTTGGGGTGTCTCTTACGATTGGGTCACTGACCTGCGAACAAGGAGTCAAAACATCGGCCAAAGTTTACCAAGAAACCGTTTTGGAAGCTGTTGTGAAGCCTCTTAACAATTTCCTGTTCCAAAACCAGCCATGGACTTTCCAGCAGGATTCTGCGTCGTCCCATAAGGCTAAAACGTCCCAGGCCTGGCTTTGAAACAATTTGCCAGCGTTCATTTCATCTGAAGAATGGCCTTCAAGCAGTCCAGATTTGAATCCATTGAATTAGAAATTGTAAACGGTTTTAGAGGACAAGGTTTGTCACAAAAGATACCCCAACATTGGATCTCTTAAGACTGCTTTAGTTCGAGCTGTGGCCAAGTTTCCAATGGACGTGGTTCGTGCAGCTATTAACTATTGGCCAGTGCGTCTTAAGGCGTGTGTAAAGGCAAAAGACGGACATTTCGAATAAGTAGATTCTTTTTGGATACCATATACATCGATAAATATATTAAAAATATTTGGGCCAAAAACATTCAGTCCTTTTTATTTTACAGCATAAAACGTGTGTAACAGTATTTATGACCCTGCTAAGTATTAATTTGTATTTCCTTTGCTGCGCCTTCCAACAATCCTTGTCAGCTGAATGTTAACTCATTGCACCATAGTTTGTTAATTTGCCTTAAGGACCTCCACTGCTGGATTATTCATATGTCTATGTCTGAAAGGAACGAGTATTGGTACCCAATGGCCCGTGGACTCAGGCAAATGCTTAAATAGGTACCAAATTAAATAAGTGCGGATGTTTTAATATATTTGGGTAGCCATATGATGTCAAAGTCTATAAATCTGGATCACAATCTGATTTTAATCAAAATGGCCCGTGAGTCTATCTATCGTTGTTTATTCGGTACAGACCGGATCGAAATATAACGAAATTGTTTCTTTTCGCTCCATGTTTTAAAAATATACAATAGTTCTTCCAGATTTTAGCACATTCAGCTCCGGATGCCACATCTCAAATCCGACTGTGCTCAAATTACCGCAAATAGGCCATATCTGCTGAAAGTTTCCTCTGCGCAAATTACCAAAAATAGTTCATATCTGCTGGAAGTTTTAGGTCAGGTGATCCAAAAACCGAACCTCGTGGTCAAAACCGGTGGTCAGTCAAAATTCTTAAATGGGTTCTCATATTATTAGCAAATTTATATACTTAGTACACGCAGAGAAAAGCTATGGTTACACTATGGTTACCGCAACAATAATATGTTCTCTACAATAAAAGCATGTTCGTCGCAACCATAGTATTGTTTTTTGAATTTCATTTTGACAACAGTATGATTGCCACAATATTACTATTGTTGAAATGTAACAATAGTATTATTGTCAAATTTAGAAATGAAAATATGGTTGTAGCAACCATATAAACATGGTTGGTGAAACAAAAGTATTATTGTTTAAAATTTACGTTAACAATAATATGATTACGGCAATCATACAGTATGGTTGCGACTATGAACAAAACAAAACAGGTTTTTTAGAGCATACATGGATGTTTGTGCGTATGTTTTTTTGATATACAAAAAAACATATACACACGATACAGTGATGGATGTTGTCCATTAAAAAAACAACAACAATCGGAAGGTAGTTCGAGGGATTTTTATTTACTTTGTTCGGTGAAATGCTCTAATATCGATTGGTTCTCGTTTATTTAAAATCTGCCTGCACTTTAGTATATAGCCATTGATCATGGTTTAATCACATTCATTACTTGGGGTCTACGAATAGTGAAGTAGCATTCACCTCTGCTGGCAACTAAAAACATGGCCCCAAATCTGTCCATGAACTAATTGTAATGCAATTAAAAATTACTTGCTTGATAAAAATCTCTTATTTTTGAATAACAACACTCAATCCTAATAAATAATTTTGGAGATCATAGTATGGTTGATTGCAGTATACTATGGTTGTACGGATAATAGCATGGTTGCGTGTGAATCACACTATGGTTGTGAGGATCATACTATGGTTGTATAAGAAAAATACTATGGTTGTGAGGATCATAATATGGTTGTGGGGATAAAAGTATGGTTGAGTGTGAATCATACTATGGTCGTGGGGATCATAGTATGGTTATGTGTGAATCATACTATTGTTGTAGGGATCATAATATTGTTGTGCCACAACCATATGCCCAACAATAGTATGATCCTCTTCGAATACTGTCACCCCAACCATACTTTTTCTCTGCGTGTAGGGACATACATACTGTTACACACGTTTTATGCTGTAAAATAAAAAGTACTGAATGTTTTTGGACCAAATATTTTTTAATATATTTATCGATGTATATTGTATATTGAATCTACTTATTCGAAATGTCCGCCTTTGGTTTTTACGCAAGCCTTAAGTCACACACACATGCCAATCGTCAATAGCTGCACGAACCTCGTCCATTGGAAAATTTGGCCACAGCTCGAACCAAAGCAGTCTTAAGAGATCCAATGTTGGAGTATCTTTTGTGACAAACCTTGTTCTCTAAAACTGTCCACAATTTGTAGTCCAATGGGTTCAAATCTGGACTGCCTGAGGGCCATTTTTCAGAGGAAATGAACGCTGGCAAATTGTTTCGAAGCCAGGCCTGGGACGTTTTAGCCTAATGGGCCGGCGCAGAATCCTGCTGGAGAGTCCATGGCTGGTTTTGGAACAGGAAATTGTTAAGAGGCTTTACAACAGCTTCCAAAACGGTTTCTTGTTAAACTTTGGCTGATGTTTTGACTCCTTGTTCGCAGAAATGCAGGTCAGTGACCCCATCGTAAGAGACCCCACCAAACCATCACTGAAGCTGGGTGTAACCCTTTTCCACCCTTGGGATCAGTTCAGATGCTTCCTTAGATGACCGCGCATACACTCTATCATTTTGCTTGTAAAGTTTTTCCTGAACGGTAAAAATTGTTGTCAAGTTGTCAGCGTGCATCACCAAAAGACGTTTGCATTTTTCAATCCTATTTTTTTAAAGCTGCAGTCAATAAATGTCCGGTACGTCGTTTGAAAGCCCAAGTCCCTAGTCTTTTTTAAAGATTCGACTCAAGGGCTTGTGCGTGATATTCATCTCACGGGCCATGATTTTCTGTTTTCGGAGCGGATTTCTGTGAATTCTTGATTTAACGGCTTTGATGACATGCGGTGTTCGAAAAGAGCGTCGGCGGCCCGACCGATGGCGGTCTTTAACATCTCCAGTCTTCCCAAACAGTTTTATGCATCGGTAGACGAACATGAGGCTAATCCCTAGCGTTTTGAAAATATTGCTTATTTCATTTCACACTTGAAAAGCGCTATTACAGCGATATAGTTCTCATTATCTGACCACTCCACGATGAAAGTTGAAACAATTTTAAAATCACGTTACAGATTAACGCTATTGAGGTTAGCTTTCAAAACCCATATGACATTAACGGGGTATGTTCAGTTCTACTATTGAAACGGGTGTGTTCAATGTTGTAAAAGTATTTATGTCCCTACTAAGTACTTATAATGCTATATTTTTTTTTCTTAATCTGAAAATGTTTCTTCTGAAACGTTAAGCCCTTGATCACGATTTATCAATAAAAACCAGTTGCAAACGGCAGTATGACGTTGTAAGACTCTGTGATTCCTCAGCGATGAAGATGGTATCCTTCCCTCCAAGCATAGCTTCAAACCTTTGCCTTCATTATATCTCAACATACAAACAAAATTATTTCCCTTCATTAAACTGAAATTGAATATTGGAAAAAGAATCGCTATTATAACTTTTACATCATTAATATTTTTCGTATCATCTGTCAATATACATACATGGATATTTGTATTACGGATGATGTGATATAAAAATAAATGTTCCATGCCAATGTGTGATGTTATTCGTCACTGCTTTATCTGTTTTTTTTTTTTATTTTGTAATGTTTATCACCGGCCCTTGTTATTGTGTTTCTTTTTTTCACCCTTCCTGTAGACTTTCCTGCCTGGTTGAGTGCTTCAGTTATGCATCATTCATTGGTTGCAGTGTCCGTCCAACGAGCTGCTCGTTCCGCTATATGTCTGTCCAGCCAGATATCCGTACTTCCATGCGTCGTCCATCCGCCGTTTTGGACGATATACTCGTGTGTGCAAAATGGTTTGTAGTCCGCTGGATGTTATGTTCTGTTGCGCTATGTTGCATTTATGTGCGTGTTTTTAATAGTTTTCATGTTGTAACATGTTATTGTTATACTCGTACGTACGTTTAAATGTTAAAAAAATATGTTGCTGCATATGCAACAGCAGCAACACCATTAACACAATTGCTTGAAATATTATATGTCTGTCCGACCGTCCGTCCGGCTGTCTGTCTGGTTGCCTTGTAGTGGCACAAACAATGAGTTTAACCAAGCGTCCCTTGGTCATTCGTCTGTCGGTCTGTCTGTCTGTCCATGCCAGTGATCATCAATTACACATGCTAATGCTTTTACATGTTTTAACATAATTCATTCTTTTTTTGTATTTTCTGCCTTCCTTCTGCTGTTGCCGAGTCCTGCTCCGCTTTTGTTAAACAATGTTTGTACACACACTCTTTCACCTACATACATATACACTTGCAATCATACAAATAAACAATATAATTATGCAATTACAGTTTAAAACGTTTAAGTGAATGGGTAAGGGTTTGGTCACATAATGACGAAATAATTTCCAGTCAATTTGCAAGACACTGAAGATGAGAAACTTCAACAAAAAAACTTGCTTCAGTGCATCCACATCAAAAGCAAGACCAATAGCCATTCAGTCTGGTAAGGAGATTTCTTGGATCACTTTGAAGGTCGCCAGTAATTAAAGTCCTTTTTAAGGATCGAAAATGTATTGTGTTAAAACCACTGTCATTTAGTTGTTGATGTAAACACAAAACTTTAAATAAAGAAAATACAATTTTATAATAAAACAAGTAAAAAATGTTATGTTTGGCTGTGCCGAACTTTGAATACCCTCCACCAGATTCCCAACTAAAAAATTTGGTGCGGAAGTGTGTTCTATATAGAAATCTTTATGTGCAAAATTTCATTTCGATAGGTCAAGCTTGAGGTGAGTTATCGTCATATTATTTCTCATGAGACCGTTTGTGTGGGAGGTACCTGTAGGACCTTTCCGATTTTAGCCAAATTTAGCGCAAAAGGCTGCTCTATATATTAATCTTTATGTCTCAATAGGTCAAGTGTGTGGTGAGTTATTGTCATATTATTTTCAAGGCCCATGAGACCGTTAGTGTGGGAGGTACCAGTAGGACTTTTCCGAATTCAGCTTAGAAGTGTGCTGTATATAGAAATCTTGATGTGTGAAATTTCATTTCAATAGGTCAATTTTGTGGTGAGTTATAGTCATATTATTTCTTAAGGCCCATAAGGCTGTTTGTATGGGAGGTACAAGAAATGGTGGCCCAATCTAAACCATTTCAGTGATTTTGCTCAAGAAACTGGACGGATATTTCCAAATAAAAAACTAATTTCTATGAGGTAGGGCTCCAACTATAGCCCATTTTTAATACTAACCATGCTAGGTTAACTACACATGTTTGTGTTAAATTTCAGCTCCCTAGCTGTTTTCATGCAGGCTCTATCTTTTTTTCAACAGACGGACAGCCGGACAACATGGCTAGATCGGACAACATGGCTAGATCTTAGAATTTTACGAGGACCAAGAATATATATACTTTATTGGGTCTCCGATGATTATTTCAAGGTGTTACAGACAGAATGGCAAAACTAAAATACCTTCCATTGTATGGTGGAGGGTATAAAAAGTATAGGGTGGGGTTAAAACCATTACCATGGGGTTAAAACCATTACTAAGCTTTTCGTTTATTAATTTTTTATTATTTTTTTTCTCAGATTATACGAGTATAATACATAAAATGGAAATTTTTTCACACTAAGTATGAAAAAAATGTCACCTAAAAGACTCCCGTTTACAGCTTCACAATGATAGGCTCCTTTTAGCTCATTTTCCATAACATCTTTTAAAATTTGTGGCTGTAGAGTTTGAATTTCTGCAACAACGTTGGCCTTGAGCTGAAGGATTTTCTCGTGCTTCTTTATATATATACTCGCTCCTTCAAATAACCCCAAAGAAAATAGTCGGGTGCTGAAAGTTCTGGCGTTTGCGCTGGCTAAATTGTTCCTAAATTTCTGGAAATACTTCGATCTCCAAAAATTTGACTTAAAAGTGTCATTGTGTCTCGGGCAGTGTATGCACTGGCTCCGTCCTGCTGAAACAACATTTTGGCCTGTTTTCATGAGCATGACGTAAAAAATTTTCTATCATAAACCGATATCGTTCTCCATTTTTGGTTAGAGCATTTCCATCTACGTTCTCGAAGACATGAGACCCATTGATATATACAGATATGATCCCATACCGTACTGTACCTAATGGGGTGCAATTGGCGTTGTTAAAAGGATTTCAGAACCCCAGAACCTACAGTTCTGTTTATTAACAAAACTATTTAAATGAAAATAAGCTTCATCACTTTGCGTTAAAATAATTGATCACTGATTTAAATAATTAAATTCTATTATTCTGGTTCTTTGTTCAATTGTAAATCTCTTCATTAATTATTCTTTAAGCTTTATTAATATAATCTCATAAAAAAAATAAAAATATATATGAACGAAAAAGTTATTAAATTTGTAAACCCCTTGGTAACTTTTGGCCTACCCTGTATAAACGTCTTTATGCTCGACCCGGCAGTGTTTCATATATTTTGCATTGAAGATTAATCATTGAAATTTCGCATTTTTTAAACTCCATTAGGTCAATAACTCCGACATCAATCTTAGATAAATTTAGAAAAAGGCTATATTTAAATTGGTAGAAAAATGTACTTTGATTTTAGTAACCAAATGCTAATATAAAATATTGATAACTAGATTTGCCGATAAAGACATATTTTGGGCCCCTTTTGTCTATGAGTCCGAACCCCACTTAGTAAAATCTTCAGAATAAATCCGCATATGTGACACCGCATAGAGAAAGGGACCTAAGGGTAAAAAAATCAATTTTCACTTTTTTTTTGTAGGGACAACATCTGAGCATCGAATGAGACCGATCCCATGCCCCAAAAGTATTCCCACCCAGTGATATGCGCGTTTTATGAAAGTGATGGTACACCAAAGATACACTCATACTTATGTCAATATATACAATTGTTCGCTAGTTTTGTCAAAACGGTCACTTCTTGGAACGAATAAGGCAGTTATTTTGCCTACAAGATTCGAAAAGTCCAACAACTATGCCTTTTCTTGAGGTGCGCCCCAACAGCTTCTATTTATGCCATAATTCTTCCATAAAAAATTACAAGACTCAAAAATGTGTAATTTTTCCTAAGTACTTTTATTCCCCTAGAGGAAAGGGTTTTCCCCCAAAAGCAAATCTCAACCAGCTTAGCATAGTGAAAAATTTAAGAGTGGTAGCTTGAAACTGATCGAATTTAAATTTTTGTATATACGTACATTTGAGTACCCAAATGTCGACATTAACTTTTGCGTGGCTAATGGCACCATATTGTTGAAACCACATATCAGTGATGTCAAGCTCATTTAATTCTGGCCAAGAATAATTTTCTAACATGGCACGATAGGGCTCTCCATTGACGATTATTTTCACCGTCGAAAAAAAAATACGGACCAATCACACCTCCGACATGAAAACCACACCACACAGTAACTTTTTACGGATTCAATTGTGGCTTTTGAAGCACATGAGGGTTTGTTGCTGTCGAATAACGCATATTTTTTTATTGACAAAACCACTAAGCCAGAAATGAGCTCCATCGCTAAAGATGATGGAAATTGGAGTAAGCTCTCTTAAAGTTGCGATCACCAACTCAGAATTTCAGTAGTAATTTTAATTTATTTCTAACAGTTGCTCGTAAGAAGACTTTACTATGATGAAATTGTTGACTTCGTCTCAAGTTTAGACACTGAAAGATCATTAAAAGTGTTTGAGGGTGCGTTGACATAAAGATACGAAATTGTTAGGCCCTTATTGAAAAACCTTTTATGTGGCTTTTAGAATGGCAGGACCATATCTCGAAAAGGATATGGTATAATTTCAATAAAGTCCCATACAAACCTTAGCAGAATCGGTTTTAATTTGTGGCTTCTAAAGTAGCGGGAAATTAAATCGCTAGGGAACTTTTTGTATGGGCTCTTCGTACAGAAGTATCGATTTCGAAAGTCGAAAACTTACTACATTCTTCGAGTTTGTGCCAAGGACGAACCCTACTTAAATTGGCCCATATCGCTGTATTTTTTTAAATCATACACAGGATTTTAGAACCTGCAGCCCTAAATGCCACATATTAAATTTAATTTCGACCAAATTGCACACAGAGCATTACACGTGACCACCACACACATCTAGCAAAATTTGACAATTCATGTTTTCAAAAAACTCCACAAAAAGCTCCCTCTCCTCCCAAAAATTACACTCGACCACGTCCGTGTTTTCGAATAGGCCCACACAAAAGATCGTCCCGATTTGTGGTCCTGTAGCTTCAGAGGCCACAAATCATACCTGATCAAACTCAAACTTTTATAGTAAATAAAAATATTAAATATTTAGTCCGACCTTGCTCAAGCTCCAGATAGAGTTGCTTAATCCTCTGAATGGAAACAGTGGTGTTAGGCATTTCATAGTCGGCTACGCCGGACGTTTCTTTACTTGTTTCGAATAGGCAACACACAGAGATAGCCCTTGATTTACGGTCCAGTCCAGTGCAAATTTTACATAGTGCGTTGTAAGATAGCTTTGTTAAATTGAACCACATCTGTCTATTATTTCCCTGCTGCTCTAGAAGTCACAAATTAAATCCGATCTTGATCAAATGTAGCATGGTGGAAATAATTGACTCTCATGAACTTAGACTACAAAGATCTTTTCCACGTTGAGGTCCTTTTTTAAGGCAGATTTTACATAACATTTTTAACAAAATCAATTCTCGTTATTTCAATTGAAAAGGCGAATTTTAAAATTTCTCGGGCTACGTGCATTCGCATAGCACTTTTTTATGTTGGCACACTTGTCTTGATCATATGTTGTTAGTAGAGTTAGCTTGTGTTTAATTTAGTTTGTTTCTAAGAGGCATAACTGTAAGACGTGTTTTGTTTTTCGGCGATTTTCTGCTGTGGAAAAAATAATCTAAAGAATTTGCATCAAATTTTGTATAAAAATAGAATTAAAAGCTCAAAAGCAATTCAAATATTAAGAATGTCATATGATGATTGTACTCTGAGTCCAGGTAGATCCATCACATCAAAAACCGATAAAAATTTTGAGAAAACAAAGAAAATTTAATTGAAAAAGTATTGCCGAAGCACTGCTAGAGAAGTTGCGGAGGATATATGGCTTGGCTCATGTTATACTTTTTTTTGGAACTTTAGGCATGAAACGTGTAGCAGCGAAGTTCGTTCTAAAATTGCTGCTCACTCACTCAAGAAATACCGTAATCATGCCTCAGCCACTGTATTCTCCAGATTTGGCCCGTGTCGACCTTTCCTGTTACAAAAATTAAAAAAAACCTTAAAGGACGAAGTTTTGCGAAGATTGAGGTGATAAAAAACGAATCGCTGAAAGAGCTTAAGGACATACCAAAATGGGCTTCTTCAAGAGTTGGAAAAAACCTTTTCTATTAACCAGACCTTTTGCAAATGTCCGTACATTCGTGTTGCTGCAGTTCAAAAATAAAATCTGTATTAAATTTGATATATAAGTAGTGCATTGTGGAAGAGCTAAAATTAGACCTGGTGACATTGGAACAACTCGTTTCAAGTATTGAGATAGTTCCCATACTTAGGTCCTTCCCGATTTTTGGTCTAGCCGCCCCAGTGATGTCATATTAAATCTTATCTTGCTATATGGCTTAATTTAGCAGTTTTATTCTACCGAGTTGAGGCCATGTCACTCTAGCAGACGTTATTCAAATCTAATATTGCTCAAATCTAGCAAAACTGGAAGGTCTACCCAACTGATAAATGTTTGGATAAAGCCACCCTGCAAAGGTTTTTTTTCGATAAGGGGGCCTGCTGGCACATAGCCCGATCAAGCTTAAATTGAGCATCGAGATATTGGATTGTATGTTTTCATATAGTCTATGTTTTTAGTAGAATTTTCATGGAGACTTCTAATTAACAGTGTTGTATAATAAAGGGTGGTTAAATTTTAAGGGCCGATGTTGAATGTAAACAACACCTAAACGTTAAGTTTTTTTCTGCATTTCATTTGATATTTCTCAATTTCAGACTAATTTAATTTGAGCTATGAAAAGATACACAAGCGAGCAACGCGTTAAAGTTATTCAGGCTTATTATGAAAATGAAAATCAATTTTCGAAGAAAATCATCTTCAGTGATGAGGCACATTTTCACCTCAGTGGATTCGTCAATAAGCAAAATTGCCTCATTTGGGCGAATGATAATCCAAGAAAAAACAATGCACCCACAAACAGTGATTGTTTGTTTCGGTTTATGGGCTGGCGGCATCATCGGGCCGTATTTTTTCCAAAATGGGGCCAGTCAGGCAGTTTCTGTGAATGGTGTTCGCTATCGTAACTTTTTATGGTCCGAATTGAGAGATATGGATGTGGACATTATGTGTTTTTAACAGGACGGTGCCACTCAGCTAACGAAACAATGACTCTTTTGCGCGACAAATCAACATCGGCCCTTAAAATTTAACAACCCTTTATATATACAAGTATAGGCACAGTCCGTTTTTTTGCCATTTGAACAGTTTTTGTGAAAAATTGTGGTTCCTTAATGGCATTCCCTTACTCGGTAGTACATATAACAACATTTCTCATATAACATTTTTCAGATTTCTTTTTAAAAGTTAGGAGTTCAATCCCCAACATAGCCGAACACCTCTGTTAAGCTAATGACATCATACATAAAATTTTAACAAAATGTTTTTAATTGTTTACTGCGCCATTTACTATAATAAAACGGCTACTTAAGATGCATTTTTAAACTCTTACTTAATTCGTATGAAAAATCTGCTTAATTTATATGTGTTGTTTCTCAAACAAAGCAAATATGATTTCATAAAGCACAGAACCCTCTGGTGTTCTGTGAGATCAGATAATCTGCATTTTCTTTGGAAGTAAGCCATATTTTAAACTTGATACTCGTATTCACATCTGGCGCTGGCCAAGCTAACTTCTGTGCTGTGACCGCAGCACCGAAAACAGAGTCATTAACTCCAAGCACACAACCACCACCTACCGTTGAAATGCTAAACAAAACACCGAGAGATTTGAAATTAATTTTAATGTTCCAAAGCGTTTTATTGTTGATTCTTATTTATTCGGACAGGCAGACGGACGGACGGACAGACGGAAAGGCCGACATAAATGTGTTATTGTAGTATTGTTGTGATTTAATGATTTTTCAAGTTGGCATTTCATTTCACAAATCTGAAGTCATATTTGCGCGAAAAGATCAAACGCGAGCTCTTGTACTATTCGCGTGGTTATTCGCACATATCCGTTTGTCTGTCCATCCATCCGTCTGTCTTTTTCAATGGCTGAATGAATGATGCATGAAAGGTGTGGCTTTGTCGGTTTTTTTTTGGCCATAATCTCAGTCCGAAAAGAAGTGAGTCAATATGAACGCAATTTTTATTTTTTACTGTAGGATTTGACACCTTCGAATATGCACACACGATTGTAAATTAAAAATTTGCAACGGTGATTTTTTAAAGGGATTTACAAAAAAACATAAATTAGAATT
The DNA here is from genome assembly GCA_963513945.1 of Hydrotaea diabolus. NCBI lineage: Eukaryota > Metazoa > Arthropoda > Insecta > Diptera > Muscidae > Hydrotaea > Hydrotaea diabolus. Next base: position 120,967,523 of record OY740720.1, read on the forward strand.
TAAGTCAAGGCGGGAAGGTAAAAAAAAAAAATATTTTGTCTTCAAGTATCCTTGTGTACAATATCGATTTTTTTTTATTTTACGACAAAAAAAAACAAAATTCCTTAGAAATCTATTGGCAAACAAACATTCCTTTCGGCATTTTAAGACTTTGGAGCGAAAAATGGCTCGAAGGTAAAGGAATAAAGCTGATATGTAGATATGTAAAGGGTGGTTCAAACATAATGCACGATGTTAATTGTGAGTCAACCCTTTACCCTTAAAAGTGTATGTCAGCAAGGCAAGAACAATTCAACAGCTAAAGAATGTGATAATTCGGCACATTATGACATTGAACCTCCATTAAGCTTCAGAGTCAATGAAAATATGCAGCATCGAATAGAGGTATGCCACCTAAGCCGTGGCGAGCATATGACCGACATTTTATTTCACACATAATTGTCATAGATCCCTTTATCATAATATAAAATATTCTTTGTTATATTTCAATTATCATCGTGGCGTTAAAGTTGACGAAGCTGAAAAGGGGGGTCATTTAAGTGACATTATTTTTCATACTTAGTGTAAAAAAATTTCCACTTTGTATATTATAACGCGTGATCCATTTCGAGGTTCCCTACTTTTTTAAAGAAAAAAAAACACAAAAAATTCAAATTGTTATTTATTTTTTGAAGATTATGTCTATCAAATGTTGGCCGCGGCTACGTCTCAGATGGTCCATTCGTTGAGTCCAATTTTTGATGACTCGTTCGAGCATTTCCACTGGTAACTGGCGAATGACACGCGTGATGTTTTGCTCCAAGGTCTGAATCCAAGCGGATTTGTCCGCATGGACTTTAGACTTTACATATCCCCACAGGAAAAAGTCTAACGGTGTGATACCACACGATCTTGGTGGCCAATCGACCGGCCCAAAACGAAAACGTCGGATCTTCTTGGAACTTTTTAAGAGCCCATAGAGCGAAGCGATGTCGCTTGGGAACGTCGGGCTTCAGTTCTTCCACAAGCTGTATTTTGTACGCTTTCAATTTAAGATCACGACGTAAAATGCGCCAAGTCGTTCCATAGTCAGTCCGAGTTGCTGCGAACGTCGCCGAATCGACTCTCCACTGTCTTGGTGTACACTCTCAGCTACGGCCGCTACATTTTCTTCACTGCGAGCTGGACGTGGTCTATTCGGTCGAATAATGAATGCTGGGTCTGAAGATGGGTGATGGTGTTGCGAATAGTACGCTCAGTAGGCCGATTATGTTGACCATAAGTTGAACGAAGTGCAAGAAACAGATTCCTCACAGGACGTGAATATTCGTAATAAAGTTAAATGATTTGTAAACGGCGTTCAGGCGTAAGTCTTTCCATGATGAAATGCCACACAATTCTAAACAAAAATAACATGACAGCATGACACGACTCACACGTGATCTGTCAAAAAAAGCCTAATAAAAAAAGTATCTCTACTTGGATAACCCATTATAAGAACTGTCCAATTGTTAGCCCAATAAAAGATAGTTTTGTTTTGACCAAAAATAATAATTTGGCTACATAAATTTGTCGTAAATAAATTCAGCGTTTACTAAATATTATAGGTCAGGTGAAAAATGTCAAAAATGGAAATTGCGGATTAAATATCTGCTACAGCTCCTGCAATAAAATTAAGCGAGTCGTATCCACGCATTAATGGCTAAACTCCGCTAAATCGTTTTTCGACAGAATGTACGATACGCTAGAACCGGCTAGCAATGTCCGCAACTGTCGAATTTTTGACACAGCCTGGATTTTAACGAGGACAGATCAATAATATATGAGGACAGATCAATAATTCTGTGACTTTTGGAATAAAACAGTTTTTTTTGCACAAAAAACTTGTTTTCTCTTTTAAGCTCAATACACTTAGTCCAACGTTTCTCCAATTTTTGTATCCCTTCCAAAAAATAGGATTTTTCGAGGTCCATATAATAGGCATTTGTTTGATCAATAATTTCATCGTTCGAGCTATATCTCTTTCCACCGAGCCATTTCTTTAGGTTTGAAAATAGTCATTGGGGGCTAAATCCGGAGAATATGGCGTATAAGGTACCAAATCGTAACCCAATTCACGCAATTTTGCAATTGTGACTGCACAGGTGTGTACCCGTGCACAGTGTCGATAAATTGTTTACCACGGCTCGCTTGTACTTGTGCGATCATAACGAAAGTCAGTAAACAAATTTTATTACCATTGAAATCGATGGTTCTAAACCCCATAGAATTTATCAAGCTTTTCCTTGTTTTGATTGACGTTTTTTTCCGCAAAAAATAATGTTTAATGACCACTTGAAATTCACTTTTTTCCACTTTTAACAAAATCCTCGAGGCTGTATGCATTTGAACAGAATCCACAAAAGGGTGACTGTTTGTTGCGGTTTAGGGGCTGGCGGTATCTGCGAGCCGTACTTCTTTGAAAATGAGCTCGTCCAAGCAGTTATGCTTGGTGTTCGCAATGGCGAGATGATAACGGACTTCTTGTGGCCGAAAATTGAGACTATGGACCTGGACGATATATGAATAAAATAGGATGATGCCACTTTCCACATAGTCAACGAAAGGTTGGACTTATTTCTTTGTGCTACTTGATGAGATAATGCGGCACATTAATGACATTAAACTTCCATTATGTGCCAGAGTCTTTGAAAATATGGACCATCAAATAGAGGTATGTCACCGAGGCAGTGGCGAGTATTTGCCGATATTTCGTTTCACGCAATTATATTAATATATAAGAAATATTAACATAATTCTCTGAAAATTTTACAATTAACATCGTGCTTTTTAGTTATTCCACCTTTTACAGTACGACAGTAAAAAAAACGGTGGTACTATTTTTCTTGGTGGTCAACAAAAATCATTTTGTGAACTTTTTCAAACAACTTTATAGTCTTAGAATCGGGTTTTGGAGTATTTTTGCCCACTTATATGCCTGTAACTAGGTAGACTATCCACTGATTTTTTGTTTCCCTGTAGATTTTAAAAGAAAAGAATTCGACATTTTGACTATTTATATTCCACTGAGTAAAGGTTAAGAATTATCGGTCTTTTTTTCGGCAAAAACTCGTTTTTAACATATTTCGCCCATTTTTCCTGTTTTTTTTCAAAGACTTAACTCCTTATATTTTAAAGAAAACATACAACATGTGATAGTATAACTTAATTTTTTAAAATCTGTTAGTATTTGGCTGATCTTTAGAAGTTTTTATTAAAATGAAAATTTTGCAAAAAAAAGTTTTGGTCTCTCTTCAGCTTCTGCAGAATGAAGTCCGTTCATGTTTAAAATCCTCGCAGAGGCTCGAATCTTTTGATTGGTCCGTCTTTACATTGCTTAGTTGTTTTAAAATGTTTGTTTAAAAAAATTGGGTTTTGAAAACTATTTTTTTTTTTTTGGTTTTTGTACCGTCGGGATCAACAATTTACAAAGGAGCTGAAATAAAACCTTTTTTACATCCCTGTTTTAAAGGATTTACAGTATTCGATTATCAAATTTGAAATTTTTCCTTAAAACAATTTCTTAAAAACGAAATAATAAAAAAAAATTATAATATCCATTATAAACAAACAACGACAATCAAAAAAATATTTATTTTTACATTTTTAAAAAATTAAACAAATTTTCAACACATTACAACATGTTGTTGTTGACTTTACGGATACAAACCAGTGTTGGTGGTGCCTCGTCCTCCACATTGAAATGTTTACAAAAAAGTTGTTGGCTGCCGGTGGTGCTGCCGCTCGGATGGTCCAAACGCACCGAACACAGCCAGAGTAAGAGGTAAACTTAGACCGTGGTCGTCTGTCCCCTGGACGGACAGACGGTCTGCCAGACCCTGACAAACCGACTCTGGTGTTGATTGCAAGTGCATGCGTGTCGCACAAGCAGAGATCACAGAAAAATGCATTAAAAACAAGAAACCAGAAACAGCAACAACACTGGCAATAAACCATTTATCCCAACACATGCGGACAAACTTACGTACGTAAATATAAAATATATAATGGACAGAGGTAGAAAAAATAATAATAAATAAAAGCAAAATAACACATAAATTGAAAACATGAACTTGAACAACAAAATTGACGCGTTGCTGTTCGTTTGTGTTGTTCTTGTTGCTGCCACAATTTGACTATATGCTACATGAAGTACGAAATACACGCCACTGTGTTGTGTGCCACGATGCTCATGTGTTGTCTACCAAACACTTGCTTAAACATACGAACTGTCTGCTAAATGTTGTAACTATGACTATGCGGTTGCACAGTGTTTGGGGCTGAAATAATATTACGAACTTCATCATAGGTAAAAGTGAATATTCACTTTGTCAGACCGTTTGCAACACCTCAAAATATTTATCAAAGACCTTATAAAGTACCAAGAAAAACTTAAACGCACGATGTTAATTGTAAATAAAACAAAAAGTTTCTACCCCAATGTTATTTATTATTATAGATGGATCTATCACAAATATGTGTAAACAAAAACTCGGCCAAATGCTTCCCACGGCTTTGGTGGCATATCTCAACTCTCGTTAATGTGCCAAATTATCACATCATTAGCTCTTGAATGGTTTTTGGCTTATTGAGGTAAACTTTTTTTTTGTAATATCCCCAATGTAAAAAGTCCAACGGTGTCAAATCACATGATCGTGGTGGCCAATTGACATCGCCACGACGCACAGTGGGGTATTGTACCCCCAAAATGGAGATTAATTAAAGGACGCTTTCCGGAGATGTAATGTTTATATATATTTACTACTTCAGAGATTATTAGCAGATTCCAGTTGATTTTGTTAAAATCGGTCTTAAAATGGTTTAGATATGGTCGAAACATCGGAAAAGATATGCCAAAAATATAATTTTTCAAAGTATATTGGGCAATAACTTCTGATGTATGCATTCCAAGTGGCACCTTCAAATAATAAAATTATAGCCCTCAACAATCTACGTCCTTTGCACTTAATTTAATAAAAATCACAATTCAAATAGCCTTACTATCGGCGATATTACGTCGAAAAAACACATTTACGGCTGATATCGGGCTATAACTCCCGATTAGCCTTCAGAGATTAATTTGATAGCCTTCAGAGATTAATAACTGAGATCTGTCTATTGCAGTTAATATCATTAAATTCGGTTATCAACTGGCGACAATACGGATTATAGTATTTCAAAAATATATATTTACATCCTATATTGTGCTATAACTTCCGATGTGTACATCCCACGCGGAATATCTTAAAATAGCAATATTATAGCCCTCAAAGTGGTCCATCTTTTAACGTTGCACTAATTGCATTTAAATCGGCCGAGAAATAAGTAAAAATTAATTAAAAACCGACAGCCGAAAAAATCTTTTCAACCGACATAAGGCTATATCAATATAACTCTGTGAATGCAAACCCCTCAGATAGAAATATAATGCATCGACCATGATATATAATATGGGCGCTGTAACATACTATACAATACCCAAACATTTGACCGGCTTCTTGAAGCCTTACAGATATTTTAACAGAAAAATTATTATATGTTGTCCGTAACTTAATTTTAAATTCGAATCAACATGAAAATAAACTTGCTAACATTATGTTATGTAATACTGTTATGAACAAATGTAATAATAGCTATATTTTTATTAAATATAATTTTTTAATATTTTTTTTAAAGCAGTACTAAGTAAATTATTTTGTAATTTTAAAAATTTTGCTTTATAAATCAATGGTATTCGTAAAATTATAAATGTTGCTTTTACAATTTTTTTTTTACAAATTTTGTTAAAAATCGAATTGGAGCAAAAACGCGCAAGATGTTTTTGTATATTATATTAGTACAGTACGTAAGCTTTAATAAAATATAAATTTCAGAACACGAAGTTGACCGGTACCATTTTAAAACTATACATACTTCTCAAGAATGGCTAAAATTAGGACTTATTTTCCATAAATGATTAAAAATAGTTGTACAACCTAAATGTCGGCCTGCAACTGTTTTTTTTTTGAAACTACCTGAAGTTGAAGGATCCATAATGATATTTGGCTTTTGAATGGCAAAAATAGAAAAACTTGCACTTGAAAATACAAAAAATTCACTTTTTGCAAATACGCGGAAAAATCAATAAAAATTACGAACTTTGAGACAACGCAAAAATTGCAGTAAGCAACATATGTTAACGATTCTTATGCCTAATGATTGAGAATTTTGTCTACAATTATCGAGTATAAAACATTGATCGCATATCTCAATTTTCATTTTTCAATTAACCTCCGTTTTAGTGGTCAAATACCCCAACGTGCGACGTGAGATAACACGGCCATTGTAATTCCTTGAGCCATTTTTTCGTTGGATGTATGGAAATTAGCACCATCCTGTTAGAATCTCATATCCTCAATTTCTGACCGTTATCATCGCGCGATAGCGAACATTATTCGCGGTTACTGCTTGGCCGAACTCATTTTCGAGGAAGTACGGCCCAACGTCAGATCGGTTCCTACTGACCTGGTATGCTGAAATTTGCGCACAATTATCCCGATTGTGGACACATTTGGTCGATTATGCTGACCAAAAAGCTCACGAAGAGCTCAAAATGCATTTTGATTGGAACTCCCATTTGTGTAACAGGCTTCAACAATATCAAAGCGCTGCCCAATGGTGTACCTCTCCGTGGTTGAATTTTAACAAACACTGAAACAAAGAAATGTCAAAAAATGTTGGTCAAAAACTTAACTTCAAGGTGTGACTCACAATTACTATCGTGCATTATGGTTGGATAACCCTTTATATAAAGTTGAATTTATGTTTGTGTGTTTATTGGTTTGTTATTTATAGTAGCCTAAACTACTGAATCGATATTCTTGAAATTTTCACAGTATATAGCTGTATGAACTGTGGTTAAAACAAAGCTACTTTGATTTGTAAAATCGCAAAAGGGCCAGAACTCATAATATTTAAAGTAACTAACATAGAATTTGGAATATATAATGTAGGGTGGGCGATTTAACATTTGAAATTTGACGTTTAATAATAGAAGGCAGTACATCATCCGATCAACCAAATATTTTAGTACATTTTCGATTGTTTCGGGTCGAATCTCTTCAATGGCAACGTCGATTTCATGCACAGAGATAAAAACTTAGTTGGTAATCGGTTGGAACTACACTGATTCGGCTGCAAAAGATTAATTTCGGCTGTAATCACCAAATGTTTAAAGTCGTAATGGATATGTGGTTCGACATAGCACAAGCTGATAAATATGATTGTTGTTCGGTACTCACAACTTATTGATCGGTCATACAAATAAAACGCGAAAAAGTTATTACGTTGGCACATCTGGTGGTTTTGGCAAACAATAGCTTTGCAAAAATCAGTTTGTCGTAACCATTTATAAGTGATGATAACTAAAACTTCATAATTACCGAAAAAGTTTCTAAATAATATTTTCAAAGAAATAGTTATATTTCTCGTATTATTGACTTTGAGACAATCGATTAACCAATTATTTATCATTTTTTCCACTTTTTCCTCCTCATAATCCCCCCATACCCATAGTATATCAACTGTAAACGCAAATAGTTTTTTGCTTGTGACTAAAATATAAATTTTTAGGTTTAACAAGTGTGGTTTGTGGATTTTTAGATCCAAAAATTCTTATCTAAAGGTTCGGATACTTGTTATGTTGCAATGATAGTACAGTTCCAATAACTGACTATTACAGATCCCTACTAACATTAGGTTGTACTTATGGAATACTCGTGGTATATGTAAACTCAATCATTCGGTTGGCAAACATTCGGCAACGAATCTGTTCGCTGTGTGGGGTCTATAACGCCTTGCATGGAAAATGTCGTTTGACTATATAAGTTTAAGTCAAACTTTATAGAATTTACAGTCCGAAAATATTTTCCGGGCTTGTTTTTTGGGTCCTGACTGGACAAAGGGACGTAGACACTGAAATTCTTATTTTAGTACGACCTTCTATTTTGCGATAAACTCAACAGAGTATTTAATATTGATTTTTATTAAGCTTATATTCAATATAGTTTCCATAGCTGTAATAGATGTGCTGTACCAGTGTTACTCCAGAAGTCGATTCGTTTAATCATTTGTTTATTATGTAGTACTAGTATTTTCATAGGCCTAAAGTACATACGCATATGTTATAATAGATCAAACAAAGCAAGCTTGTGAAATACCTTAGGTATTAGTCGTTTTCGGACGTTCTGAAAGTCGACCAGCATCTACGGGACTTGTCAGAGCTACATTTACGATATATACTAAGTAAAAATAGTTTAATGCAGAGTTTTATAAAGAGAAGTTTAACTATAGATGTACGTATTTTTGAGCCGGGAAATGTAACTTCTCACAGAAAGAAATCGAAAGGTCACTGTTGTAAAAATCGGATCGACATTTTGATAACAACCCTACTTATGTATATATTGAATGAATGACTTTTTATGTCATTCGATCCAATACTTTCATAATTTTGCATGTTTAATATTTTTTTAAATCTGCCTATGGGATTAATAATAGCCACATTAACATATCCCTTCTAGTACCTCCCACATAAACGTACCATTACGGTGCCGATTAAACTATTTAACTTAGAATCAATACAGAGTTATGTGGTTAACTTTGTGATTAATTTTTGGATTCCTAGCCACACACCATCTGGTAACTCCCACACAAAAGACCCTAATTTTGTGCAGATTAAAACCCAAATAACTTCTCTCCATGAAATTCGCTTTAATTGAGGACTACGTACATACTTATACTATATTAATAATGCTTATGCAGGTACGAAAAGAGGAAATGGCACGCCCCATTCTGGTACCTCCACTGACATTCAGCCAACTATTGGTACTCACATACTAATTTTTATACGATTCATATGATTCTGCTGAAAAGTAGAAAAACCATCTGATTTAACAGTGGAGCCTTAATCACACCCCTTCTCGTACATCGCACATAAACGGTTCTATCCGAGCGTAGATTGAAACTAACATGACTATAATTCCATTCACACGATTTTGCTAAAAATTAGCAAACCGATTATAAATTAGATTAGTTGATGAAAAAAATGGAGGCGTAGCCACGCCCCTTCTTGTAACTAACACACAAAATATACTATCAGAGCGTAGATTAAAACCCGTTTAATTTTTTTTCATATATAAAATCTTTGCATGCGCATAGAAATAATTTGAATGCCACGCCCCTTTATAGTAACCTAAACACAAATGACCTTTTACGATGTAATATAATAAAAATCGGTGCGCTTTAGACAGTCGAGGGCGGAAGAACGGAAAATTTAAAATCCATAAATGGGTGATGGTTATGTAAGTCCGATTACCCAACTGAAACTTTTTATAACGTCCACTGTAGGGTGGATGATATTCGAGTAAAAAATTTGGCTTGCAGAGACCCTATGACTTGCATATATTTTTTATTTATCGTCGCGAAATTCTATGACGATCTCTCCATATCTAAAAGCACGTAAGCTGTCAGGTGAACTCAGGATCCTCCAATTTCTTATGATGATGGCTTATGGTCATTTGCTGCTTGGGATTGTAAAAGGACATAATCGGCTAGAGGAGGTAAGAGTTTCCCTCTAAGGCACTAAAGTTGCAATAGAAAATTTACATTTTATGAGTATTTGTTTAAAAAGTAGTAACTTTTTGTAGATGGATAGTGGTTGAAATGGGTACTGTAATTTATGACATTAAAAAGAGGATAGTTGCTGGAGCTTTTGGTTAATGGGGTCCAAAAACGGGTAGCATGGTCTAAACAAATGATTAATAGTCAATATGGACATATGGGAACTGAACCTAAAGCAAATTATGCTACCGATTTAAATAAATCTAAAAGACCAATAAACAGACCATTTTTTAGCGTTTTAGTAGAGTAGGGACGGTGGAGAGTATATTATGAGGGCTGCTATATATATTTCTGCCCTAATAATAAAAAGGTCCTTATTTATCATTAAAAATGGTTTTAATGTTTTTCAAAGTATTCTCCAGTATGATTTATACACTTTTGGATGCGCTCAAACCAATTGTCGAAGCACTTTTTCCACTCCGATTGAGACACCTCCAAAACATGGTTTTTGAACGCTTCAGCGGCATCTTCTGGCGACGAAAATCGTTGACCACGCATTTTTTTTAATGTGCGGGAATAAAAAGAAGTCATTGGGTGCCAAGTCAGGGCTGTACGGCGGATGACCCATCAATTCGACGTTTTGGCCGGTTAAGAAGGCGCTGGTTTGAGCCGATATGTAAGAGCTCGCATTGTAATAGTGCACAATGATTCGGCTTCTCTTGTTCGTTTTACGAATTTCTCAGAAAACTTCAGGCAAACAAATTGTGGTGTACCACTCAGAATTGACCGTCCTACGTTGCTCAAGCGGAACAGTCGCCACATGATCAGTTTTGCCGAAGAAACAGGCGACCATTTGCTTCGTAGTGCTTCTTTCACGAACAACTTTCGTTGGATTTGGCTCGTCTTCGAAGACCCACACGGTCGGTTGCTGTTTTGTTTCGGGCTCATTCGCATAGATCCATGATTCCATGTGACGATCTTATACACGTCTTTCGAAGCACCGCGATCGTATTTTTTCAAATTTTTCTTTGCACCAATCGTTATGAGCCTTTTTTTGAGCGATTGTCAAATTGTGTGGGATCCAACGAGAATAAACCTTTTTTACGGCCAGGTTTTCATGCAATATCGAATGTATGTTGGTGGAAGAAATACCCAAGAATGTTATTAGTTTACGCACGGCATCAATGTTCTCTGCACAACGGCCGTTTTTGGACGACCTTCGTCTTTGAGCGAGCGGCGGCCACGATTGAACTCATTAAACTAGTTTTTCACAGTGCTATAGGATGGTGCTTCATCGCCATACAAAGATTTAAGTTCATAGATGCACTCTTGTCGTGATAATCCACGTCGAAAGTTGCGAAAATGATCGCACGAGTTAATTCCATTTTTTTGCCAAATTGATAATTTATGTCACTGTAAACAACACAAATGATGATCGTACGTCAAAACGTTCTAAGTACGTTTATGCTAAAAAATGTCAAACTTTCCAATGGAAATGTCAGAAATATATATAGCAACCCTCGTAGTTACGATGCAAATCCAGGTTACTTTACCATGCGAATCCAGATGGCTTTAGCCACCTTGGACATTTTGGACATTTTAATATTTAATTGACAGGCGATTAGTACACCTATTAGGATATTACGACAATCCAGTACGTCAGGTATTGTCATTTATAATTGTTGTTTCCACCACGTAAATGCGTGCGACTTAATGAGTAAGCGATTTATCTCTAAGCCATGTAAAAACTTCTCTATAAAAATGAATTAGACTTTTGGAGCCGGCGTAAAGCAATAGGTCCCGGTCAGTAAGTGTAAGAATTAAAACGTACACAGCTCACTTATTTGAGACAAGTTTCGCCTGGTCCCTTAATTGGATGTTGTGGGACTTAAGTAAACAATTTGTGTGTTAGCTTAGATTGAGAATGTTAATGAATCCAGTAGAATCAGGGCAATTCAAGCTCAACAGTTCGCATGTTCTAGCAACCAGCAACATTTATGTGTACAATTTCTTAGCAGTTTGACACTGTGCCATACAAATTTTGTGAATATTCAGACAAACAAACCGAGTGAAACTTTACGTATATTTATTATAATTTGCTTTTGTTTTTTATGCGCAAAACGAAAAGAATGAATAAAAATTAAAATTATTTAACAACCCCGGTCAAACATACACCATAGACATCCAGGCATACGTACTCGTATGAACAACATCCAGTCTATGAATGGCTGTAATGAATAATTTTTAAAACTCAACTACGGCACCATTACAATGCTTGGTTGACTATATCGCTGGGTCGCTGACTGGCTGGACTGGCTGACTGATCCAAATGGACGGTTGCATCCGTGCGCGCTAGGGTCACTATACTGGTCTACAGCTACAAAAGCAACAAAAAAAAACTAAAAATTTTCGCAAAAGAAAAAACAAAAGCAACAACAAAATCGTCTGTTATGAAGTCTGTCATTATTATTGTTCTTTTGTGCGAATACTTACACCACCGACGACCGCGGCTCTCTGAATAATGAAGAACATCATCATCAACGCCATCATTGGCATCACCAGCAGCAGCAGCCAAGCGGCAGTCAGCCAGACGCATGTTGCCGTTGCTCTTGCCGTGTGCTGTTGTTGATTTGTTTTCCCTTTTTTTGTTTTTGCGTAGCATTCGGCAATGATGCACGTGATGTTGGTGTTGCGCTTTCGGGGCTGTTGCTGTTGCTGCCTGTCTGTTGTTCCTACGTCCGTATGCGCTCTGGTTTACGTGTAGATACCCAGCAAAGAATTTTATGATTGTTGGATGATGGGTCGCCCGCGCAAATATGTATAAAGCGAATAGTGTTGACGGACGTTAGAGGAGGGGTCGCCTAACCATTTCCTAAGTGATTGATTCGAGGACTTATAAACGCTCAGCAAACCGATGGATGATGTTGGAAAGATTAATCGTCCAAGCGAGGTTATAGCGATTCTCCTTGCATGACATTTGCCGCTGCATCTCATGATCATTGTTCATGCGTTGCTTTCGCCATAATTCCTGACGTATATTTTGCGTTGAATCGCTTTACGCATTACCTAAGCGATGATTTCGCAATCTGAGAGAAGCAGGCATGATAGCTTATCCATTGCCCATGCGATGCAATATGGATGTTACGCTCTACCATTGCCTAAGCGCGAAATCCCACCCACATACACAAAATCGCTTAGACATCGCTAAAGCACTCCAATCGCGATTTGCGAGGAATTATGGGTAAACCCAAAAAAGTATCAAAGAAAACTTGTCAAAAATTGAATGTGAATGTAGTGCCTTTAAGAAGATTTTTAAATTTACGTAATTTTTGGCTAAAGAAAAAAATAAAATAATGGATAGAGAATGAATACGATTATGTGTTAGTATAGGGTGATCCATCTAGAGGTATTTTTTGAAAATAAAAAAATATAAAAATTCAAATCAAGTGTGGAATCTTTATTGGTAATTTGAAAGGATATTTTATGGCATTTATTTTTTGAATATAATTTCCTTCAAATGTTGGCCGCAACTACGCCTCGGGTTTTCCATTCTGAGGGTCCAATTTTGGATGACTCGTTCGAGCAATTCGACCGGTATGGCTTTAATGACACGCATAATGTTGGCTTCCAAAACCTGAATCGTAGCTGGTTTGTCAGCATAGACTTTGGACTTTAAGTGACCCCAAAGAAAAATGTCTAAAGGTGCGATATCACTCGATCTAGGCGGACAACTCAGCTGTCCAAAACGTGAAATTAGCTGCTTTTACAAATGACCTCTCACTAGATTCATTGTTTGAGCAGCTGTATGGCAAGTGGCACCATCCTGTTGAATCCAAGTGTCGTCAAGATTATAGGCTTCAATTTTAGGTAGCATAAATATCGATATCATGACGAGAAAGCGAACACCATTCACGGTTACGTATCGACTATCATCATTTTTGAAAAAATTTGAACCGATGATTCCACCAGCTTATAAACCGCGCCATACCGTGTTTTTTCTTGGGGTGTAATGGTACCTCTTTAACCCCTTCTTGTTGCTCTTTAGCCCAAATGCGGCAATTTTGTTTATTGACTTGGCCGTTGAGTCACTAAAGAAATTTTGGTCGAAAACAGCGGATTTTCCCGTCTCTCACCGAACGCTTATTTGCATAATACAGTTGCCAACATTTGAAAGCAATTATTTTCAAAAAATAAATGCCATAAAGCGTCCTTTCAAATTGCCAATAAATATTCCACACTTGATTTGAATTTTTACATGTTTTTTGTTCTGAAAAAATACCTCTAGATGGATCACCCTATATATGGTGGGCCATTTAAAAATTTTAATTTGTATTGTCTGTAAAAAAAAAGAATGATTTTTTTTTAAATTTATGGTTTTTTTAAAAAGGTGAAACTTTGTCGTTTAATAATGGAACATCCTCCAATGGGTTGTCGCTTCGCACAGTGGGCTGAAGATTGTTTGGCAGGAGATGAAGAAACAACGTGATTGACCGTGAATAACCAAAATTGTCGCATATGGGGTTCAGAGATCCTACACATGACTGTTGAGAAGCCAATGCAACCACAACGAGTCACTGTTCAATGTGGACTGGCGGCATCATTGGTGCATATTTCTTCAAAAATGAGCAAGGAACCCGTGTTACCGTCAGCATTACTACGACATGCTCGATGAAATTTTGTTTCCAAAAATTCAAGAGAATGACATGGATGACATTTGGTTTTAACAAGACGGGGCCACATGTCACATAGCTATCGCAACTATCGATGTTTAATGCATTGTATTTAAAAGTCGATTAAACAGCCAAAATTGTGATGCCAATTGACAGCTCTTTTTTTGGTTTGAGCCCTTTGGATTATTTCCTGTGGGGAGCCATTAAGGATAATTGTTTCGAAAAGCATCCAGAGACAATTGAAGCGTTGAAACTTGAAATCGCAGTTGCCACTCAAGAGATACGATCCGAAACAATCGAAAGTGTACTGAAAAATTGGGTTGATCGGATGAAGTACTGCCGAGCCAGTTGTTGTAGTCATATGTATGATATTGTGTTCCATTGTTTAATGGCAAAGTTCAACCTTTGCAATTAAACCAGACATTTAAAAAAATTATCAGTTCTTTTTTTTACTCGTACAGCCTATTGAATTTCGAAAATTAATATTGTTATCGATAAGTAATCGTTTAGAAGAATTGCTAATAAATCTGTTTCTCTTAAGATTCTGCACCATGCTTTTTCGAAAATCGTTCGTTTGGGTACAACTACTTTCACCAGGGGATACTCTGGCGATTCACGGCCGACAATCGCCACGATTGTATTCATCATTCCGGCGAATCGCCTGTGAATCTTCCGCGATCAAAAATGTTTGCAGGGCTAGAGTTGTAGTAAAGTGTTTCAACCAACACTTAAATAAAGTTAATGTGTTATAAAAATTTAAATGCATATTAAAAGTTTTATTTAATTTATATTTACTGCTGCAAACACAATTTGTGTTCCGGTGCTGGTGTGGGGCGACGGTGCGTGTGCGGGCAACATACGCAACAGTGTTCCCATTCCGTTAGTTGCATGAGGCGCAGCGACGCGTTGCGGCGTAAGTCTGAAAGCATTGCATTATTTCGGTAAATAATTTGTTGGAGGCAATTATCATTATTTTCTTTCCGATTCCTTACTTGCATGAACGAACGTTCGTGTTCGTATGTATGTATGAATATGCATACCTTCAATAACGGCAAGTGGCTTTTGAGAGGAGGACTGTCTGTCTACACGGAGCAGGCATCGTGGCCAATAAACCACGGATGTCAGGCATTTCGTTGGTATGACGGTGTACGGACTTAATGGCCGTAATGACAATTATTGTAATTTGTAACCAACTAAGATCATACTTAGACCGTTCCCGTTATAGCCGTTTATGTTAAAGATACAATTACCTCAATACAATCTGGTGGGACATTATTTTGTGGCGACCAAAAAATAATCTAAATAACTGGGATCGATATATACAGAGTGTTGCCTATTCCAGGACTCAAAAAATGGCCCACTGTATTCATAAAACGAACATTTTACCCAATTTTAAAACCAATTTTGACTCGACAAAATGGAATACATGGAGTTATAAAAAAATGGCTAAACAGAACATGTATGGCTTGATCAAAGAAATGGCTAAAAGAAACAATTAGCGGTTTGTTTCTTTTAGCCGAAAAAAGAGTAAATTGACCTCAGTGTATCATTCTGAAATCTTCATCTTAAACGCCGAAACTTGAATCGAACTCAGAGATCTTGCATTATATTATTGTTTATCTCAAAGATCGTTCTATTGAAAAAAAACCGATCGGATTCGTTTTATATACTAAAGTCCATTTCAAAGGTTTTCGCTTTACAATAATCGATCCCAGAGATCTGTCGCAAGACTAGAACAAATCTCAGATACTAGAGCAAATCTTAATAATTGCTCTCTACATAGGGTGATCCAACCATAATGAACGACGTCAATTGTGAGTCACACCTGAACGTAAATTTTTTAGTCCAACTTAATCCGACATTTCTTTGTTTTAGTGTTTGGCAAATTCAACCATGGAGAGGTACATAATTGATCTAACGTTAAGATTGTTAAAGCCTCTTACAAAAATGGGCATTCAAATCAAAATGCATTTCGTGCTCTCGAGATTTTTTAGGGCAGCATAATCGACAAAATGTGTCCACAATCGGGAGAAATGTGCGCAAATTTCAGCAATCCGTGTCTGTAGGAAATGCGAAAACACCTGTGCATGCTCGACCAGTTCGTAATGTCATCGGGCCGTACTTTTTCGAAAATGAAGTCGGCCAAGCAATTACTGTGAATGGTATTCGCTATCGCCAGATGATAATGGACTTCTTGTGGCTAGTATTTGAGGTCATGAACCTGGACGATATGTGGTTCCAACACTTGCCACAATGGCTCATTTGAGCTAGAAATTCAATGGCCGCGTTATCTCACGTCGTGGCGATGTTAATGTGAATTGACACCGTTAGACTTCTTTCTTTGAGGATATTTAAAAGAAAAATTGATAATTCGGCACATTAACGACATTGGACATCCAGAGTCATTGAAAATACGACCATCGAATAGAGGTACGCCACCGAAGCCGTGGTGAGCATTTGTCCGATATTTTGTTTCACATATAATTGTCATAGATCCTTCTACCATAATTAAAATATTAAGATAATTCTCTAAAAACGTTTTGTTTTATTTACAATTGAGATCGTTTGTTTTAATTGGACATGCCTTTAACATCTCAAAAATCGTCCCCTATACCAGGTTGATCTTAGAGTACTTCCTCTATACTAGGTCGATCTCAAAGATCTTACTCTATATTACTGTCGACCTCAAGATATTCCTCTATGCAGGAACTCTATTCTAAGGATCATCTCAGAGATGGTTATCTATACTATGGTCGATAAAAGAGATCTGTATAATAGATTAGAGAAGGATCTCTAATTACATTTTATGTCAGAGCTTTCTCTGTCGATTTTTCTCTAACTAAGTACCTATAAATTCGATTGAAAGGTCGCTATCTAATTAGAGTCGATCTTAGGTACAGCTCGCTCTCTTTACAAGGGTCGAGTTTTGTTATTTTTCTCTGTACTAGAGTTGCTCTCAGAGATTATTCTCTATAGTAAAGTCTATTTAAGAGGTTGTTCTCTATAGTCCATCACGGACATAGTTTTTCGTTCTAAACTCAATTTTTGTGATCATTGATTTTCATACTACCGTCGATCTGTCAGATCGTATACTACAGTTGAACTGATAGATCGTTCAAAATGCTAGAGTTAATCTCAGTGGACATTACTATCTAATATTTAATGTCACAGCAAGCGTCCTACAAGGCGAGCATTTTTTAAAATTTTTTTATAAAAACTGTTGGTCTCTTGCTTGAACCGCCAATAAGCCAGAACCGGTGAGGAAGCAAACATAAAATATCGTTAAAAATATGTCGAATACGGTCAATCTTTCGAGGCAGTCAATCACACACCATGCACTAGAATATGGGGAGCCCATATATGATCAAACCTAATTTTCAGGGTCAAATGGACCCTTGGCCAATTCAACAAAATCGTAAAACTAAAATTAAAAAATATAATTAACATAAGGAAATTTCAATAGTTTTGATTACCCTCCTTGAATACCTTCATTGTTTCCACTGTATCCAGACCCAAAACTCATACAAATCTTAAAAGCTAGTGAATATTTAGACACTTGAGAACATTTAGATTTTCTAATGCATATATGTGACGCGCAAAATAGAAAGGGACCTGAGGGTAAAAACCAGTTTTGTTCAGGAGAGCCATTTTAAAGATTTAAATACGTGTATCTTTGGTGTACCATCACTTCCATAAAACGCGCATATCTTTGGGAGGCAACACATTTGGGGCATGGGATCGGTCAAAAAAAAGTTAAAATTGATTTTTTTTTACCCTTAGGACCCTTTCCCTACGCGCTGTCACATATATATATATACACTAAAAGAAAAGCTGCGGGCTAAAATTAAGCTGTGTCGTGCTTGTTTTTAGAATTTTTTTATTTTTTAAGAAATCAAGCCTGCATAGTACTTAAATGAAGATAAAATTAAGAACGACAATCTTAAAACAAGATTAAAATCTTAAAACAAGTAGAATAATCTTGATTTGAGAATAAAATTCTCAATTTTAGATTACATCAAGAATGGAATTCTTAGTTTAAAACTAAAAATTCTTAAAACAAGCCTGACATGCTTAATTTAATCCGAAACGATTTTACAATAAAAAAAAAACACTCTCAGTATGCGGTGATTTCTTTAGTTTTGCTATTCTTTCAGAGTGTCCACGTGCTATAGTGAAAACTAATTAAATTAAAGAAGAGAAACAATAAACTGTGGTAATGGAAAATTGTCGAATAGTTAATATTGATGAAAGCACCGCAGATAATTGGATGGCTTTGGCCTTTGAAGAAGTTATTCCGGCCGAAGAAAACCCGTCGTATGTTCCGGGGAAAGAAAGTATGGAAAAAAGTTCGCGTGAGTTTGTGCTATTGAATGTTGAAAACGAACAGTCTCAGCATTGTGGCGAAAACCAAGATGAGGAAAATTTGAGAAAACTATTGAAAGAATTCCATTTGGAACCTGTCTTTGAATATTTAAAGGGTAAGTATTTGTTTATTATATGCTCTATACATCTTTCATTTTTATGATATTTTCAAGCTGCTCAAGTGACTTTTAGAAGCTTACAGTTCATGCGAAAAGAGGACATAAAGGAAGCTATTCCTCCATTAGGGCTGCGCATGGAATTTACATGTATATTATATTAACAATAGTAAAGCATTTATTAGACTTAAGTTTACATAAGTATATTTACGAACACAAATGTATATGAGTTTTCTTTATTTTAAATGAATTTTTTAATAAAACTACAATAATTTAAAAAACACTATTAATTATCTTTCATTTTGTTTGCTGGGTTTGTGAGATAAAATACATTCGAATTTCGAAGAGCGTGAAATTCAGAGGAAACATTCTTAAAATAAGACTAAACATTCTCGAAATAAGACTAAACATTCTTAAATTTAGCCTGAGTCATACTTAAAATAAGTTTATATAAAGCGTATTTCAAGAACGCAAAACTATTAAAAAAAGATTTTTATTCTTAAAAGAAGAATGAAGCGGCTTGAAATCAGGTTAAGAATTTTTGTTCTAAAATTAAGATTATCGGCTTGATTTTAACTTTTTCGACTTAACAGACTTTTATGTCGTTTTCGGCTTGTTTTAAGCCCGTTTTTCTTAAATTTAGCTTGTTTTTTCCCTCAGTGTATATATATATATAGACACAACTATCATAAAATCAACAGAGCATTGATTTCCCGTATAACTAACTCTGCCGAAATAAACATATGTGACGCGCAAAATAGAAAGGGACCTAAGGTTAAAACCCAGTTTTGTTCAGCAGAGCCATTTTAAAGATTAGGTCCCTTTCTATTTGCGCTTAGAATCGTCGACTTCACTTTCATAAAACGCGCATATCTCTGGGAGGGAACACTTTTGGGGCATGGGATCGGTCTCATTCGATGCTCAGATGTTGTCCACATCAAAAAAGAAAAAAAATGAAAATTGATTTTTTTACCCTTAGGTCCCTTTCTCTATGCGCTGTCACGTATGTTAATAAACGCTAAACATATGTATATGCACGGCACGACAAAGCAGTTGGTTACGTCAGAAATCTTTTCTCAACACAGATTGTAAAAGAAAATCTATAGATGCCATTAAATGTGGAGGCTCTGTAGAGGTGGTAAAGGTGAATTGTATTTTCGTGGGCAATTGTTCGAAGAAAACTTGAAGTAGTTCTTATATATTTGGTGAGAAACTGTTGTTAGGACTTCGGTTTTCTTTCAATAATTGCTGCGAAGCTTTCTGAGGATGAAATCGCGATAAATCAGTGTGCAGCCACCAAAATCAATGTCACTTGCAATGGTGCAAAATGTTGTCTGCTAAATATCAAAATGTAGATGCAAGAGTCCTCGAGCAGAAAAAATTTTAAATTAGATAGAAATGGTACTTCAGTAAGAGTCTTATATCACTTCTATTCTATTCATTTTGCCATTGAAATAGTGTAACTACGGAGAAGCGGATATTAAAGTGCTCCACGCCTGACTTTACTTGTTCTTGTCATCACATTGTATTGTTAGAAGAATTTTCTACTCACCCCTTGTGATTTTTCTTCTTTTAAGATTGTCTTAAAAGATGCAATGAGAGTTGGCCTTTCAAGTTCATGCATATGAAAATTTAACTCTTGCCTGGCCTTAATGAATTTAATGATGTTGAATATCTATTCCCATCCTTGCTTGCATTGCCCTCCTATCATCTTTTACCGATTTCCGGTGATTTGGTTTGCAACTCTCACATTAAGGCTTTAAGCTCTTCTCAGGCGACTTGTATTATTTAAATCTACAAATATTTAAAGTGAAAAAAAAACGCCGATTAAACCCTTTTTCTCATTTGCCTGCATTTAATTATTGGGTTCTATTTCCTTAACACATAATTATACCATTTGTCAATTTCTTAATACCATACCATGGTATGGGCCATTTCTGTGTGCCAACCATAACCATTTAGCCAAGCGGCGCAGACCATAGTTTGAAACTATGGCCTTTTTCCAGAGCACAGATAATATAACCGACTTAAAAGCAATGCTTGCAGAGCTCTTACCATACACTACCCCATACACCGCACACACATGCAGAGTCATAGACCGCTGCGTCCACACAGACAGATGGATGGTATGGCCCAAAGGCAAGGGCTCGACAGCCCAGGTAAGCTCAATAGTAGCCCAAGTAGTTGTAGACGCAATGGCGAGTGCTGGTGGCGGTGGTGCGGGTACGGGTAGAAGTAGTAGTTAGAGTAGTTTTACTTTTCGTTTTGTTTTTTTTTTGTTATACATATTATTATAGAATGCAATTGTTTTTAACCTCGACCAGGTTAAGCTTTAAGTCTTAAACTGACTATTGGCCCAGTTTGCATTGCGAAAAATTATACAAAAACGACCAGAACACCGAACCGCACCATTGCCATCAACTGCAGCCAACACCAGCTACCGACCATCGGACTGACCGGGACGGGCCGGGCTTGGCCTGTCCAGCCGTTGTCAGAGGGCAGTGCAAAATAAAGGGACTATTATTATGAAAATAAACTGAAATACTGAAAACAAAAAGGTAATGCAAGAGAGCTCATGTCTTTGTAATATGGAAATGGAGAAAAAAAGTTTTACATAAAATTAAAAGCAGGTGTTTTTAACGACGTGTGTCTGTGTGTGTGTTTTTGTTTGTCGGTTGGTGTATGACTGCTGTTGACTGGAAGGAAAACTATAAGCCTTTTCCGAACGGCGAAAACAAACACAGGTACAACTACAATAACCCCATAGAGAGGGAAGATTGTGCAAAACTTTCCATAAGGAGTCCCACAAATGCTTTAATGAATAGTTTCTTAGAGCCATTAAATGGTGGTAACTTAATTCATTAAAGGTTATTAAAGGCGATGGGAGGTGGAATATACCATAGATAACCCATTGGATCGAGGGCGTAATTTTGATTAACACAGATAGCTGGATAATCAGAAAAGTGTATAACAGAGTCGTTCTTAAATAGATTTCTACAAAGCGGAAATTATCTCAGGACTTTTGGTAACATACATACTTATACATAACATTACATAATTCCCTTAAGACAGAATTTAAGGGCAAACGGAAAACATATCTTAAACCATCGAGCTGGGCATAAAGAAGCAAAACATTTTTTTTATTGCCAATTTTCTGTTTTTCAGATTTTCTAAATTAAAAAAGTGAAATTTAATTTTTCGATTTTGTCGAACTGTAGCTCATACATTTTAAGAGCTATTGCACTATTTTTAAATATCAAGTGTGGTTTCTAATCTTTAACATGGCGTCAACATTTTGTTTATACCAAATATACAGCTGCGGTCAAAATAATAGTAGTGCACATAGCGAAAATGAAAAAAAATTTAAAAAAATATTTCTATTGTTCATTGAAAACTTTTATTTTGCATTTTTGAGAAGTTATATTTCGTAAGAAAATATTTTTCAAGAAAAAAGTAAGAATTTAATTCATTTCACTAAAATTGAATCTTAAATTATTCGAAAGCCCTAAAAATGGGCGGTCACAATAATAATAGTGTCGATTACGTCTTTCTAAAAAATAAAGAAAATAAAAAATTGTCAGAACTTCTTTATATTTGTAGAAAAATTGATTTATTTCCGACCTACTTGTATTCTGTTGGCTATAACTGCAGCACAGCGCCTCTGCATTGAGTCTACCAGGCCTTCGCATCTTTCGGCAGTTATTGACTGCCAGCCAGCCTTCACAACTTTCAAAGTTGAAAATTGTTTGTTGGTTGGCAATGAGCTACTGCTTTCTTAACACCGCACCAAAGATTTTCTATCGGGTTCAGGTCTGATGACTGTGGGCGCCATTCCATGACATTAATCTTGTTAGTCTGACATATTGTCGAGAGCCTCTGCCGCCATATAGTACAATTTTCGACTCATCGGACCACAAAATATTTCTCCATTTCTCTATTGGCCATTATCCCGCAACAGTCTAAGAACGGTTTCAATGCTTGCTCCTACACTTAATTCATCCTTAATTAATCTAGCGGGTGCAAACGGGTTACGTTTTGAGTATCTTACTACCCGCTGCACTAATTTATTCCACATAACAGGTGGCAGACCACGTCTTTCAGGTCGTGGAATAAATTTAAAAGCATTACGTATTATCGTAGACGAACGGCCAACAATATTTTATACTTCCATGTACATATGTGTTTCCTTCCGAAATTATTTTTTTTTATCAGATCACGCTTTTCAGCCGTGCAATGTTTCGATCTCCCCATATTAAACAAAAAAATTCAAACAACTTGATCAAATTTAGATCAAATATTTAACCAATTACAATAGATCAATATTTATTCTTTTGCAAAGTATCGTCTACAAACAATTGTAGAGTTTTATTTTTTAGCAATATATTATCACTCACTACTATTATTTTGACTGATGCAAATGACACTTCATTTGCCAAAATGTCAAATTATTGCAACAAAACCCAAACTTCACAATAGTAACGGCATAATTTCTATTATGTTCCCTCCACGTAATGATTTGGTAGAAAGCAAAATCGAAAAACATGACTTAGAAACAAAATACAACAAGTAACTCCAATTTAACAGTGGCACTACTATTATTTTGACCGTGACTGTACTTCGGTTGTAGTAACTACTTAAAAAATATCGATGTAAAAACAAAAATTGACTTTAGACCAACATAATCTGTTTTTTAAGAAAGCCTTTAAAGAATGCTGTGCCATTTTGGATAATCGAAAAGGTTCTCCATTTTTTGGAGGTAAATTTTGCCCACCCGAAGTTGCCCGCTTGAAAGATATTGTAAAATTAGTGAAAAAACAACACATTAGTTGTATCAAAACGTTCTCACTATTTTTAATAACTTTTAAAAGCTAGGTAAGCAACTTGAAATTTGACAAAATTTCCTTTCTTCTAAAGCTAAATTTTATCCCAATCGGAGTTCATTTGGCAGAGCTATGCCCCAAATAAAGGAAATATATATAGGCACAAATCGTAGAAAATCTACTTACAACTTCTCCGCCGAGAACAATAAGTATCCTAAGCAGCGTACCTACACCGAAGATGGAAAGGAAACCTAATTATCAAGTGTAATTGTATTAAAAACTTTAAGAAATCAATTAATTTATGAATCATTGATGTAAATTTACTTAATATTCAGTCGTTACACGCAGAAAAAGGTATGGTTGGGGTGACAATATTCGAAGAGGATTATACTATTATTGGGTACATGGTTGTGGCACAACAATATTATGATCCTCACAACAACACTACGATTCACACATAACCAAACTATGATCCCTTCAACCATAGTATGATTCACACTCAACCATACTATGATCTCAACAACCATGCTATGATCCTCACAACAATAGTATGATTCACACTCAATCATACTATTATCTTCAAAACCATATTATGATCCTCACAACCATAGTATGTTAACAACCATAGTATGATCTTTACAACTATAGTATGATTCTTACGCAACCATACTATGATCCACACAACCATACTATCATCCTCACAACAATAGTATGATTCACACTGAACCATACTATTATCTCCACAACCATATTATGAACCTCACAATCATAGTATTTTTCTCATGCAATCATAGTATGATCTTTACAACCATAGCATGATTCACACGCTTACATGCCATTATCCCAACAACCATAGTATGATTCACTCAACCATAAAATTATTTATTAGGATTGGGTAATGTTGTTATTCAAAAATAGAGATTTTTATCAAGCAAGTTATATTAAATTGCATTACATTAAGTTAATAGCCAGAATTGAGGCCATGTTTTTATTGAGCATTTCATTCAAGAAACAAAAATATATAATCCAACGGTAGTCGAAAATACTTTTAATTCCCAGCAGGGGTGAATGCTACTTCGCCATCCGCAGACCCCAAGAAACGAATGTGATTAAACCATGATCAATGGCTAAAGGTTAATACTTAAGTGCAGGCAGATTTTAAAAAAACGAGAACCAGTCGGTATTAGAGTATTTCACCGAACAAAGTGAACTTAATAAAAATCCCTCGATGTACCTTCCGATTGTTGTTGTTTTTTAATGGACAACAAACCATTCACTGTTTTGTGTGTATGTGTTTTTTTGTATATCAATACACATGTATGCTCTATAAAACATGTTTTGTTATACTGTATGATTGTGTAATCATATTATTGTGAACATAAAACCTAAAAAACAATACTTTTGTCGCACTAACCATATTTATATTGTTGGTACAACCATATTTTAATTTTTAAATTTGGCAACAATACTATTGTTACATTTTAAAAATATTAATGTTGCTGCAATCATGCTATTGGCGAAGTAAAATGCAAATAACAATACTATGGTTGCGACGATCATACTTTTATTGCAGAAAACATACTATTGTTGTCGGGACCATATAGTAACCATATCTTTTCTCTGCGTGTAGAACATCAATGTGTACTTGTGAATGAACTGCAGTACTACTCGTACCTGTGATTTTTCGATTTGCTACATTTATAAGTGGTTTTTGGGGTATAGCACATAGGACATTTTTCTCACCTTTCTAGCTGCGTACCTAATTTAAAAAGTTATTAAAAAAACGATTCATTCGGGTTTGGTACTAAAAAATTTGAATTTTTTTACTAATTGTACTTTATCTTCCAAGGGACGCAATTTGGGGCGGGCTAAAGTTGTCCCCAAAAAATGGAGAGCCTTTTTGCCTTTCCAAAATGGTACTGCATTTTTTAAAGGACTTTAAAGAAAAAGTTATGTTGGCCCGAAGTCATATTTTTTTCAAAATCGATATTTTTAAAATAGTTACTACGAGTACAACTAAAGTATATTTGGTATAAACAAAAATTTTGAAGCCATATTAAAGATAAAAATTACAACTATAAAATCTTAAATCTCACTTGTTAAATTTTCAGAACCTGAAAAAAGTGAAAATCGGCAATTGGGAACTTGCAAATATGTAAAAAAAATGTCATTTCCTTTAAATCGGAAAATACGACAAGTAGTCAACTTCAAACTACCTTTAAAATATACCCAATAGCACGATTTTATATGCCGTCAAGTAGCCTCACAGAAAATAGTCGAGAGGTGACAAATCGCACGACCTTAGAGGTCAATTACCTGGCCCATTTCAAGAAATTCATTTATAGTACAATTTTGATTTAAATAAACCGATGATTGTGGTCGCTGTTTGACACGTGATGCCATTTAAATCACCTTTCGCTAGGAACAATGGCATCCATATTTTCAGACCAAAAATTATTGATCATTCTGCGGTAACAATCTCCATTAACCGTAACGCGAGCTCCGGCTTCAATTTTTAAGAACTAGGGTCCGACTATACCACCGGCGTGTAAACCGCACCAAAGAGTGTAGTTTGTGGGGGGATTTAATGGAGTATGGAGTACGCGGAAATTTTAGTTTTAGGCTAACAAAGATGAGCTTTATCGCTGAAATCATTTTGCAATAAAACATCGGGCAGTCACCTCAACAATATGCGTTTTTGTTTGTCCTTTTTTTCATCGTGGGGGCAGCACTTCCAGGAACGACCGCTTAGAGTCGGACTTTGGATCTGCATAGTTTGTCGAACCAGATGTGGCTGTTCTGGACAGAACCCCATCACGGAATGAAAGGGACCTGAGAGAACAATTACAACACCACAAAACATCGAGAGAGTTAGAGCAGCAGTACTGCAATCTCCGGAAAGCCCTGCTCAGCCGTAACTGACGTAACTGTGAACTCCGAACGGTACTTGACTTTGATACAGGATTTATTTCAGCCGGCTCCTGATGCAATGTAATTAGAGGATACATGGTTCCAACAGGATGGTGTTACTGCACACACAGCGAGGGTTACCATGAATTGTTTGAGGCAAATGTTTCCTGGACGGCTTATCTCTTTGAGGGGTGTTGTGAACTGGCGGGCACGCTTACTAGTCTTAGCCCAATGCGATTTTTTCCTTTGGTGTTACCTGAAGTCGAAGGTGTAAATCAACCATTCAAACACCTTGGTAGACCTTATTAACAATATTGAGGTTGAAATTGGCAGAATACCAGTCCACATGCCGGTTAAAGTTCATAAAAACTTCAGAAAACGTATGCAGCTGTGTGTGGATAGCGAATATCGACATTTGCCGGATACACTATTTAAAACCATGTAATTTAAAAATTCCCTTCTGTTCAATATAAGTAAAATATAAAATAATTTTTTTTAAGGTTCATAATTTTTTTATTTTATTCTCAAATAAGCAAATTTCCGCAGTCCACCTTGTACAAATGTGCCGCCGATTTGGGGACCAAACGACCAATCTGTATTCCGGTTTTCTTTAACCAGCCACAACTCTTGTGCATCTACTTAGTAGGGACATAAATACTGTTACACACGTTTTATGCTGTAAAATAAAAAGTACTGAATGTTTGTGGACCAAATATTTTTTAATATGTTTATTGATTACATTGTATCCAAAAAAATATACTTATTCGAAATGTCCGCCTTTTGCCTTTACACACGCCTTATTAAGTCGCACTGACCAATCTCCAATAGCTGCACGAACCTTGTCCATTGGAAAATTGGACACAGCTCGAACCAAAGCAGTCTTAAAAGATCCAATGTTGGGGTATTTTTTGTGACAAACCTTGTCCTCTAAAACCGTCCATAATTTGTAATCCAATGGGTTCAAATCTGGACTGCCTGAGGGCCATTCTTTAGAGGAAATGAACGCTGGCAAATTGTTAGAAGCAAGGCCTGGCACGTTCTAGCCTTATGGGCCAGCGCAGAATTCTGCTGGAAAGTCCATGGCTTGTTTTGGAACAGGGAATTGTTAAGACGCTTCACAACTGCTTCCAAAACGGTTTCTTGGTAAACTTTGGCCGATGTTTTGACTCCTTTTTGGCAGAAATGCAGGTCAGTGACCCCATCGTAAGAGACACTCCACCAAACCATGACTGAAGCTGAGTGATGACCCTCTTCCACCCTTGGAATCAGTTCAGATGCTTCCTTGGATAACCGCGCATACACTCTATCATTTTGCTTGTTAAATTTTTTCATCGGTGAACAAAATTTTTCTGTGCATTTTTCAGTCCTATTTTTTTAAAGTTGCATTCAATAATTTTCCGATACGTCGGTTGAAAGCCTTAAGTCCCAAGTCTTTTTTAATGATTCGACTCATGGACTTTCCGTGATATTCATCTCTTGGGCCATGATGTTCTGTTTTCGAAGCGGATTTCTGTGAATTCTTGATTTAACGGCTTTGATGACATGCGGTGTTCGAACAGAGCGTGGGCGGCCCGACCGGTGGCGGTCTTTTACATCTCCAGTCTTCCCAAACAGTTTTATGCATCGGTAGACGAACATGCGGCTAATCCCTAGTGGCCGGAGCGTTTTGAAAATATCGCTTTTTCATTTCACACTTGAAAAGCGCTATTACAGCGATACGGTTCTCATTATCTGACCATTACCTGATGAAAGTTGAAACAATTTTAAAATCCCGTTACAGACTAACGCTATTGAGGTTAGCTTTCAAATCCCATATGACATTAACGGGGTATGTTCAGTTCCACTATTGAAATGGGTGTGTTCAATGTTGTAACAGTATTTATGTCCCTACTAAATAGATGGCAAGTTAGACTGACACTTATTTAATTTGTATGCCGGTTCATAGGATTTTTCTTTGAAAATGCAGTGCGGATCAGCTCTCTCGACATGGGACTATCTTGCAGGTTCCATTCGTTCTGGAACATTTTGGAACTTCCGTCTCTTCATACAAGCTATAAGTAGCTAGTATAAAATCTAATGGAAGATGTACTAGGGCCGGATATGCAGGCAGTTCTGGGCTAGGTACGAACTAAATAGCTCAAAGTATTAAATATCATCGTCTGGGGTGATGTCTTTATGTTAGTATTAATAATCACGGAGTCATATAGGCAAATTCAAAGAATACAGTTGCTGTCAGAATGAGTAGGCCGAAAGTGCATAGTCGTGGTCTGAGATATTCCTGAGTGCACCTTCTTGGAGCGCTCTCATATTCATAGCACACAAATAAAAAATCCCATTGGACTATTGTATTTCAAGGCACTAACCAAGCGAAATATGCTTATTTCAGACTACTTTTTGATCCACCTGGACTCACATCCACTTAACCTAGAGAGGTGCACTTTGACTTTTGTCAAAATTAGCTGTGTAGTGTGTTTTAAAGTTGTTAAGAACGATGCCAAATTGACGTTTTCCGTTTTTCGGTGACACTCTCTGTTACAGCAGCAATGTTTTCATTATTCAATGTTCATAATCGACCCACTTACTTCAAAATTGTGTATCCACTCATCGAGCTTAGGTTCCACAGTATAGTTGCATAACAGCAACTCTTGGTCCTAAACGAACCGATTGTTTCAAGCCACTGCAACACAACCTAATCTATGGTCAATAAATGAGATAAAGCAGCTTAGATTTCAGGCATGAATTTAGTGCATAGTATTACTGAATTTATACAAGATTGCTTCTGTTGTCGATAAAGTGTTTTTTTATGAGTGAGTGGTTTTTTTAGGATTAAAATTAATTATACAGCACCCTTCCCCCAAATAGAGCCCTAAAGCAGCAATTTGTGGTCAAGTGCTTTGAACGTATTCAATTTATTGTTGCTCTTTGAAATAAACAAATATAATTGACTTTGTCCCTACTCCCTAAGCGCTTTACAAGTACTTGGCCTTATGAGTGTCCCCAATTTATTTCTCTATGCAAAAATCACATTTGCATTCATCTTTTAGTCGTTATGATTTTCTTAAATATCTCATTAAAACATGATGCCGATTTGCATTCTTCTCATGTACCTGAGCATCATCATCGTCATCACAGCAATCATGAAATATTGTTCATCTGCTGACGTTTTTCAAAACGCAAAGAAACAATGCCAAACAGACTTCAAAGAGAAATTCTACTAAATTTAACTAATTTCCATTATGAACTAAATACATCGCAAGTCATACAGAGCAGCGCCAGTGGTAGGGAAAGAAACAAAAACGAGGGAAAAGCAACAAAAAAAGAAATGAAAAGGAAAAACTCCAAACTAAACTAGATAGAGAAAATTTTCTATAATTTCATTTGATATGCATATATTCATGCATGTTATAGAACTGCTTTACAAATACATACTTGCTCGTGGATACTCTCTCTCATCTAGAGTCAGTATAGAAAATTTCTTATATAAATCAGGTCAAGCTCATGGTACAAGGCAACTTACACTTGTAAATTTTTGTTTAAAGAAATATTGAAAAAGGAAAAAAGCAAAGAGTGCACTGTGATGGATGGTTGAAACCGAAACAATAAGACTCTACCTTGCAGAAGAACCGAGATGAAACATTCGAAGTACTTTTCCAGAAAAGAGAAGCCAGTTACACTGATAATACACTCAACAAGGGTGTATTATTATATCAAAACCTCCAGAATCTTTTATAAGAACACGACATACAGTGAAATGGCTGTTAGCATCCTTAAAAAGTCTGAAGCCTAGAGATTGCAATAAAATCGGCTCTCGTCGACGGCGCGTACCCGACGACATACATTTGCTTAGCATAGCCGCCCCACTGTTTTAAGGGAGGATACACGCTTGCCTAGGCAGATAAGCCCTACACTTTTAACGCCTTGGAAGAGAATATTCGTCGCGTTACTGTTAACATACAGCCCCAAATCCAAATAAAAGTCGTCAAAAATTGTGCCTTCCGCTGAAATTTATTCGAGCCATCCGCGGTGGCCTCTTGCCCGAAATCATTTTAAAACATAATAGCAAACCCTTATCTTTATAATGAAGCTAAACTCTTGCCCATAGTACTGAATTACATGCGTTTTATTTCACCTGGAAAACCAAACGTCTGAAAAAACAACCTTTAAATTGCAACAGATAATTTAATTTATAAATAGACCCAGCCACCGCATATGAAAACCTCCGTAAGGCCAATCAGCTTCCAACTCTAAAAGAATGTCCTCTAAAATAATGACTAAGAGAAGTAAGAACTTCAGAACGATAAAGAACATGTAAAGTTCATAGATTTGAAACCATCCCAGCACAATTCAGTAAGTACAATTCATTACCATTAGGCATTGACATCTCATTACTCTCTACATTATTTTAAAGCCAAAAATAATTACTTGCTGGTAATAGGTTAAACAATGACATATTAGTATGATGTGTGGATGTAGTTCTATAAAATGATCAAACTGTGAATTCATGAATAAACCCAGCCACCGCTTTTGAAAACCACTGAAAGGACATCGGAGAAGCTAGTTCCAAATCAGCTTCTAACTCTGAAAGAATAATAAAGACTAAGGAGAGTAAGAACTTCAGAACGATAAAGAATGTGTAAAGTTCATAGATTTGAGACCAATCCAGCATAATTCAGTAAGTACAAATCATTACCATTTACGTTACCAGGCAATGACATCTCATTACCCTCTACATTATAAAGCCATAACATCTTTCAAGAATTGTCTCGGGCTTGTTCACATATACTCGCTCCTTCAAATAACCTCAAAGAAAATAGTCGGATGCTGACAAATCTGGCGATCGCACTGGCCAAATAATTCGCTCTCCAAAAATTTGACTTAAAAGTGTCACTGTGTCTCGTGTGTCTCGGACAGTGTGGGCAGTGGCTCCTCCCGCTAAAACCACATCTCAGGTCTGTTTTCTAGAGCAGGACGTTAAAAATTGTCTATCATAAACCAATACCGCTCTCCAGTTACGGTTACAGCAATTCCATCTTCATTCTCGAAGATGTAAGGCCCAATGATGTTTGCAAATGTGATAATGGGGTGCAATTGGCGTTGATTTTTAGAACCCCAGAACCTACAATTCTGCTTATTAACAATGCCATTCAAATGAAAATAAGCTTCATCACTCATGCGTTTGCGTTAAAATAATTGATCGCTGATTTAAATAATAAACTTCTTTTATTCTAGTCCTTTGTTCAGTTGTGAATCTCTTCATTATTTATTTTCCAAGTGTTAAATATATAAACTGGAAAAAATTAAAAAAAATAAATAAACGAAAAAGTTATTAAATTTGTAAACCGCTACTGAAGTTGGGCAAAGACTCGAGCAAAGGTGAAGCGTACAGGCCTATCTCCTTGATATCGCCAGTTGTAAAGACACTTAAAGCACTGCTCTTCCCCAGCCTGATCGAACATTTCTCCTGTGCTGATCATCAACAGGGCTTTCGCAAGCAGCAGAGTACGACAGCTGCTTTACACACCGCCACCACACGACAAGTCCAATGACAGGTCGGTGCTCGTGGCTCTTGAACTCACCATGGCCTTCGATAGGCCAATCATGCCACTCTATTTAGCTGAGATCCGCCTAGTTCTATGCATTGTGTCGTAAACTATGTTGGCCGCAACAACGCCAACTACGTTTCCATTATCCAATTTTGGATGACTCGTTCGAGCATTCCGAATGGCTTTAATGCAATGTGTTATGTTGGCTTCCAAAACCTCAACCGTAGCTGGTTTGTTAGGCTAGACTTTGGACTTTACGTAACCCCAAAGAAAAATGTTTAAGCTGATTTTCGAAATGACCTCTCAAAAGATGCGTTGTTTTGGCACCGTCATATTGAAACCAAGTGTCGTCAATATTACGGGCTTCAATTTCAGGTAACATAAAGATCGATATCATGGCGCGATATCGAGCACCATTCACGGTTACGTTCCGGCCATCATCATTTTTGAAAAAAATGCACCGATGATTCCACCAGCTTATAAACCGCACCAAACCGTGGTTTTGTCTGGGTATAATGGCACCTCTTGAACCTCATCTTGTTGCTCTTCAGCCTAAATGCGGCAATTTTGTTTATTGACTTTGCCGTTGAGCCAGAAATGGGTCTCATCACTGAACAAATTTTTTGTCGAAAACATTGGATCTTCCCGATTCTCACCGAACGCTCATTTCCATAACACAGTTGCCACCATTTGATGGAAATTATGCTTATTAACAATGCCATTCAAATGAAAATAAGCTTCATCACTCATGCGTTTGCGTTAAAATAATTGATCGCTGATTTAAATAATAAACTTCTTTTATTCTAGTCCTTTGTTCAGTTGTGAATCTCTTCATTATTTATTTTCCAAGTGTTAAATATATAAACTGGAAAAAATTAAAAAAAATAAATAAACGAAAAAGTTATTAAATTTGTAAACCCCATGGTAACTTTTGGCCCACCCAGTAGCATCTGGTATGGCCGGCTGTGGCGCAGGGGCTAGTGATTGCATCTACTAACCGAAGCCATGATCAAATCCACGCAGAAGTATATTTCAATTTGTATTAATAATTTCTCAAAATGTACTCTCTCTGTTGCTCTCGCACACAGACTACTTATTCTTTAGATTGAGTATGCTCACCAATAAGTACTTATACTTGGGCTACGTACATGCTTGCAGATTTGTACTTTCCTTCTAATGTCATCACTTTGTAAAGGTAATTCGAAACGGTTGCGAATAATATGTAGTGAAGACTTCTAACCTAACTTTCTAGAAATATATATTGCTTGGTAAAATAGTTGTTTGCTTGGATGTTTCTAAAAAATTTCATTCAAAATTGTTAATAAAGCAGTCGAAAAGACTTTTAGTCGCTTGCAACAATACGTTGCAACAATACGTTGCAACAACACGCTAATAACAGTTCATAAGTTCTGTTTATTTGTGTACTATTCGTGCACACTACACATTACACTACGGCGGTCCTCTTAAATAATAGATCCATGCCAACCACTACCTTGCAGCAGCAAAGCTACACACTAGATTTAGTGCAACAGCCAGCGTAAGTCTTACGCCGAAGTAATCTCAACTGCTCTTTGCAAAAACCCCTACTTTCGATGACATCAGCGTGCAGTGGCTAAACATACTACCAAAACAGAAGCCTACAAAGATTAATTTGGTTACCGAAAGCAAAAAAAGGATCTAATAGTATGATCTAAAAAAACTCAGCTTACATAGAGATAGAGCTGTTAAAAGCATATATCTGCTGCAAGACAATAACCGCTTGGTCCTAGAAGACTTTTTATTCACCACGATTTGTGTCGTTCTATCCTAGATAACTTCCAGAGCGGCATAGCTTTGGCAGAACAAATTGATAGCTCTACGTTTTGCTCAGAGAATGAGGACTCTCCCACACGGATAATGGGCGATTGCCATATTTCGCCAGATATTAGTAATATAGTAGATAGATAGATAGTAATCTATCTGGCCTGATCAACAACGTAACCTGGCAACTAATCAATTCGCTAGGATTGGGCTACCTTCTCGTAATCCTCTCCATCAACAGACCATACGATTTCATAATCTCTGAACGCCGTACGTATCTCAATCTAATGAAGGCTGGCTGGGCTGCCCCATTGAGAAGCTTTAATGATCTACCTATTCCCTCGGATGTTCTCGTTCTCCGAGTGGAAGAGAGACCAGCAAAATTTACTTTTGGCTATGTTGTTAATGTCATCCACATCCTTAAGTTATCAAAGGTGTTTGGTTAAGGCGGAATCTCAATGCTGATGTTTAAATGATTAAGCACCGGGGTATCGTAGTACCCCGGTAGTAAACTACTCATATAGTTTACGACGCATGGAAATAGGCAGAGTGGTACCGCTACTGAAGTTGGGCAAAGACTCGATCAAAGGCGAAGCGTACAGGCCTATCTCCTTGATATCGCCAGTTGTAAAGACACTTAAAGCACTGCTCTTCCCCAGCCTGATCGAAAACTTCTCCTGTGCTGATCATCAACAGGGCTTTCGCAAGCAGCAGAGTACGACAGCTGCTTTACACACCGCCACCACACGGCAAGTCCAATGACAGGTCGGTGCTCGTGGCTCTTGAACTCACCATGGCCTTTGATAGACAAATCATGCCACTCTTTTTCGCGGAGATCCGTTGCGTTGTGTCGTTAACTACGCCAACTAAGTTTCCATTATTAGGGTCCAATTTTGGATGACTCGTTCGAGCATTTCGACTGGCTTTAATGATACGCGTAATGTTGGCTTCCAAAACCGGAATCGTAGCTGGTTTGTCAGCATAGACTTTGGACTTTACGTAACCCCAAAGAAAAATGTCTAAAGGTGTGATAATAATCGATCTACCTGTCCAAAACGTGATTTTCGAATTACCCCTCAAAAGATGCGTTGTTTGAGCAGCTGTTTGGCAAGTGGCACCGTCCTATTGAAACCAAGTGTCGTCAATATTACGGGCTTCAATTTCAGGTAGCATAAAGATCGATATCATGGCGCGATAGCGAGCACCATTCACGGTTACGTTCCGGCTGTCATAATATTTGAAAAAATATGCACCGATGATTCCACCAGCTTATAAACCGCACCAGACGGTGGTTTTCTCTGGGAATAATGGCACCTCTTGAACCTCTTCTGTTGCTCTTCAGCCCAAATGTGGCAATTTTGTTTATTGACTTCGCCGTTGAGCCAGAAATGGCCCCATCACTGAACAAAATTTTGGTCGAAAACATTGGACCTTCCCGATTCTCACCGAACGCTCATTTCCATAATACAGTTGCCACCATTTGATGGAAATTATTTTCAAAAAATAAATGCCATAAAATTCCCTTTCAAATTACCAATAAATTTTCCTCACTTGATTTGAATTTTTATATTTTGTTTTTGTTCTGAAAAAAATACCTCTAGATGGATCACCCTTTATATCTGTGGACACTGATCGTATGTAGAATTTTAAGACAGAGTGTCGAAGCTTCGTAGAGTTAAATAGGGAGTTTACCAGGACGGGGTGACTTCTCCGGCATCTTTTTACCTTTTTAAAATTCCTGCACCACCAGACTTCGTTAAATTGTGTCGTCTGCTGACGACTACACAATTGTGGCGTTAGAACCTAATCTGGATAACATACATGATAAAATGCACTTGAATATAATAAAATCCGCCACCAAATCATCAGCCACACTGTTTACAGTATGGATCGCCATCCTGACTATCCCAAATCCTTGGGTCGCATTGGATAGCTTTTTTCCGAGCCTCTGCACATGCTACAGCTGCGGCAAGCTGAGAAGTAGGAAAAAGTTCCTCAAGTCACTCGTCGTCAGCAGTTGGGGAACTGACAAAAAAACTTTGTTGACCTCTTACAAAGCAATAGGTCAGTTGTAGCGAACAGCGAAGCAGCGCCGGTGTGGTCGACAACGTGAGTAACACACTGTGATAGGAAATTCCGGATTCAACGGGGTGTCTCCCCATGCCTTTTGAGGACCACCTTTATTAGGAGACAAAGGTCCTTAATGTGGTCAGACTCAATTTCTTGTTTAAGCAGTATCTACTTGGGAGTCTTCTCAGTAGTCACCCCAACCACCATCTCATGGAAAGAATGCCTTCTCCCAGTCAGATCAGGTACGACCTTCATGATCTAGAACGAGAGGACCAGTGACACATGAAAGAACCTTTAGGTCATTGATACTATTCATTGACGTTCACGCTGATGAGACACCCTTTAAATAACACCAAATCATGGCTGCTATCGAAATCGTATGAAAGTGTATTGGCAGCCTTCTAAGGAAATCATTCGTTAAATCTACAGGCCCAGCTGCGTATACGTTGAGTATATGCGTCGAACCAAGAGTAGTTTGCTAACCTTTTCAAACCGAGGTTCAGTTCTTATATAAGAATTGGTGCGATTGGACCTCAAAAATAGTCGGGCCAGCAAAACTACAGTACAGTATCGTAAAATTTCCATGTAATCCGGTAGATTAGGGTATAGGGGTATGTTTTGTTTCTTGCATCAGACCAAGAAGGGATTGTGCAGCAAGGCATTTTCGAGCTGAAATTCAGTTCGCATATAAGATTTGGTGCGATTGAACCTCTAAGATGGTCCTGATGGTAAAATGTCCATGTTATCCGGTAGACTAGGGTATAGGCATCTATCTTGTTTCTTGCTTCCTGGTCCTACTTCGAAACTTACTATACAGCCTCTATTTCACAAACTTTTCCTCCATGGCCAAACCAACTGAGGGTAGGGTATTCAAACCCATCGCAGATATGCAAGTAGATGCCACAAATGCCCAATCACAAGAAAGCAAAAAACAGCAGAAAGATTTTGTTGCTGTTGAACATTTATTACGACGGCGACCTCATGCTTACACTAATATAGAGAGTAAAAGAACAAATCTTAATGTCTGGTGGTAACATGTTAAGAAATCATTTTACCTTGTTAACAACATGCAAAAAAAAAGTAAGCAACAACCGAAAACACTCACTCTCACACACACACACACACTCAGAACAAAGTAACCATGAACAAGTGCTGCTGCTGCTGTTGCAAACACGGCAAAACATTGCAGCAGCAGCAACAGACAAGACGAGTAAGAGTAGCTCATAACTACACACGAACATACTGGCGGCAAAGAAAAGTTTTAGCCACCAACTAACAAACTACTCACTACAGCGACTGGATGCATGCATGGATGCAAGACAAAGCTCAACTGGCTTAGTTTGGGTCCCTCTGTCGGTCCGCCGGGCGGATGGACAGACGGACGGACGGACGGCGAGTAGTAATAGTTGGTGGAACAAGACTAATGTTACTTAGCGTGAAGAAGTTGTGATGCGGAAGAGGAAAGGGGGCCAGCTGCTGAAGATGTGGAGAAACTAAAGAAGTAAATGTACGCCAATTAGCGTTTGACATTTTATGACAATTCGAGCGCATACAGCCAGAACAACAGGTACCGGTACCAGTGCCACAATAGTTCAGTATGCAGCGAAAATATGAGTATGTAAGAGAAAACGTCGTTAATAAAGTTCTCGGATGGTTTTTTGTTGGCTGCTCATTGCGAGATATTTCATATTTCATCGAAAGTATATAAGTATATGCATAAAAAGAAAGTGTATTCCATGAATGAATGATAATTTTTAAGAAAATCTAGGATAACAGATGCTTATGGCGGCTTGTAAACAATACGAGGGTTGCTATATATATTTCTGGCCATCTGACATTTCCATTGGAAAAATTCACATTTTTTAGCATAGGTCGTGAAGGTCGTCCAAAAACGGCCGTTGTGCCAGAGACAATTCACGCCGTGTGTGAACTGATAATGCAAGATCGTCATGTGACGTACCATGAGATAGAGGTATCCTTGGGCATTTCTTCCATCAACATACATTCGATATTGCATGAACACCTGACCGTAAAAAAGGTTTGTTCTCGTTGGATCCCACACAATTTTACAATCGCTCAAAAAAGGCTCGTGTCGATTGGTGTGCCAAACGCATGTCCCGTATGTGACCTCTCCTGTTTTAAGACTCCCAGCCAAGCCCACGTTGCTGGTTCGCAGGTCTTCGCGGACAAACCCGATCCATGTTATCACCTACCTGAAGCTGAAGCCTAGCTCTACAGCGCCATCAGAGCAAGACGACCACAACTCATATATAGGGTGATCCATCTAGAGGTATTTCTTCAGAACAAAAATATATAAAAATTCAAATCAAGTGTGGAATCTTTATTGGTAATTTGAAAGGATATTTTATGGCATTTATTTTTTGAAAATAATTTCCTTCAAATGTTGGCCGCAACTACGCCTTAGGGTTTCCATTCTGACGGTCCAAATTTGGATGACTCGTTCGAGCATATCTACCGGTATGGCTTTAATGACACGCGTAATGTTGGCTTCCAAAACCTTAATCGTAGCTGTTTTGTCAGCGTATACTTTGGACTAACCCCAAAGAAAAATGTCCATAGGTGTGATATCACTTGATCTAGGTGGCCAACTCACCTGTTCATAACGTGAAATTAGCTGCATTTCGAAATCACCTCTCAATAGATCCATTGTTTGAGCAGCTGTATGGCAAGTGGCTCAGTCTTGTTGAAGCCAAGTGTCGTCAAGATTACAGGCTTCAATTTCAAGTAGCATAAAGATCGATATCATGGCGCGATAGCGAGCACCATTCACGGTTACGTTCCGCCCATCATCATTTTTTGGAAAATATGCACCGATGTTTCCACCTGCTTATAAACCGCACCAAACCGTGGTTTTCTCCGGGTATAATGGCACCTCTTGAACCGACTTCTTTGTTATTGACTTTGCCTTTGAGCCAGAAATGGGCCTCAACACTGAACAAAATTTTAGTCGAAAACAGCAGATCTTCCCGTTTCTCACCGAACGCTCATTTTCATAATACTGTTGCCAACAATTGAATGTAATAATTTTCAAAAAATAAACGCCATAAAATTTCCTTTCAAACTACCAATAAATATTCCACACTTGATTTGAACTTTTATATTTTTTTGTTCTGAAAAAATACCTCTAGATGGATCACCCTATATTTTTTTTAATTGAACACTTAGGGGTTTTCCCTATACATGCAATGAATGCATTGCGTTGGTCGGTTGTAAGCAAGGGATCAAAGGGGGGAAAGAGGGAGTAATGTGTATTTACATTCGTCTTGAATTTGTAGAAAATACATTTGCCGAAAGTCGATTCTACATATGTGACAGAAAAAAGTGACCTAAAGGTAAAAAAATCTATTTTCACTTTTTTTTGATGTGGACAACATCTGAGCATCGAATGAGACCGACCCCATGCCCCAAAAGTGTTCCCTCCCAGTGATATGCGCGTTTTATGAAAGTGATGGTACACCAAAGATACACGTATTTAAATCTTCAAAATGGCTCTCCTGAACAAAACTGGTTTTTACCCTTAGATCCCTTTCTATTTTGCGCGTCACATATGATCAACCGGCTAATCGATAACAAATACTCGTAGGTGTTGGATATCCTACTGTCACTAATTAGCACCATCGCTCTCCTTTGAACATGATCCAGAAGCTCCAAGATGATTTCGGAGCACCAGCCCAAATATGGGAGTTGTATTACCCTACAAACTCATGCCAAGATCAGCTGCCATTTTTCGTCGTCGGTGTTATCACCTCATACATGGCGCAGTCTCTACGACGAAGTGTTTAACCAATAGGCTTAGTAAAAACTTCTTTAGAAAAACGAATCCATTCTGAATTTAGAGAAGTTATGCGTTTGTTTTACAAAGTCAATTTACACTTTTGGTATACTTACATTAAAAGAGTTCAAATATCTATCATTCCTAAAATTTCTTAGAAAAGGTTCCCCAAACCACAACAGACCACAGAGTGCTCTACGATTAATGTACGTTTGTGCCACTGCGTAAACATCAGCGGGACAATACAAAAGATATGGAAAAATCTCATCTCACTGTTGTAACTCTTTGTGATTTTGTTTTCAACGTGTCCCACTGATTTGCGGTTTTGTGTGCATTGTACGGACACAGTATCCTATATTTATTACAGAAATGTTTAATTATAATTTTACGCAAGATATGATTTAGAAGTTTTGCACACACACAAACAGTTTGGTGGAGTTCTGTTAAACGACATTGCTTCCCTGCAGGGGGAAATTCGAAACTTGAGGTTTTTGTTAAAGTAAGAGCTCAATTGTTCACCGCCATACACACAAAAACACCGCGACTTTAAATTTGGTCTTGGGTGACTTTATCTTTGGATGTAGAATAGAAAAAGTATCGATTGTTTTGGGGTAACAGTAATTGTTTACTAAATTTGGCTAAATTCTATAAATGGGGGTTTTCGGAAATTTTAAATTGTTCGCGAGTTATAGCCAATGAGTTGGAAGTTTAAATAGTTTAAAAAAAATAGTTGGAAATCGGTTGGAGCTACAAATATGTTAATAATCGTAATGGATATTCGGTTCGACAAACCACAAGATTTTAAAATTATCAACGTATAGTTCAAACAACTAATCGATTATAACAAAGAAACGAAAAAAAGAAACGGAAAAGGTATTTAGTTGGCACAACTAGTGGTTGTGACAACCAACAGTTGTGCAAACATATTGTTGTTGCAACCAATTACACTGTTCTGAGCCCTTTTTTTAGACAAAAACCAACTGATCCTTATGTAAAATGATCTCCGAATTGAATGTCCGTTATCACGGGTTATCACGTATTGTTTTTGAATTATCGTGAAAATTAAATTTTTCTGACTTTTTTCCTATGAGTTTTTACAAAAACTGCTATAACTCAGGCAATTGTCGTCGGATTATCAAACAATATACCACAGTCTTGGTTTCGAAGTCGTGAATGGTAGCTGGCTTATCGGTGGAAACGGAAAAGAATGTATAAAGTATGACTGGGCCGCTTTTTGTATTACCTAAGGTATACTTACGAGTATAATAAGTAATACCTATTGACAACAGCATCAAAAACAGCTCACTCCATGACCACGAAATGACTATATCTTCTTAACTTAGCGCATTATCGTTGAAAGAAGCTCAATATGTGACCACCTGTTACAAGAAAACAAATTGTGTATTTTACCAAAACCTTTAAAAAGCTGTGTATCATTACACGTTAAATAGGCAACTAATGGAGAAAAGGAACTCAATCTGTGTTCACATTTTTATTTTCGAAAAAATTCGATGTTTTCTGCGGAAATTTAAAACCCTCATACTCGTATTTCTCTAATAAACGTGTAATCAGAAAAAAAGAGAATTATAATCAGAATCGGATTGATTTTGCAACTTTTAGGTCAGCAATGTTTGAAATGGCAAGAACCCTTTGTATTATGTACTATATTTCAAAAGAGTTTAGTTCTAGTTCTAAACCTAAACATTATTTAAAGTTTAGTTTAAATTGGTTAACATTTGCGACCTGTACTTTGCTAAACAACGATAGACGTCCCAGTGTTTAACATGATTCTTAATGTGATAGCTTCAACCATGGTGCGCCATCGCAACAGAAGCCATTACCAAGCAATGGCCAGGTCCCCTTAAGGCCAATCCCGCCGGTACTAATTTGAAGCGTGCTATATGGATACAACTTCCTCCTTGGTAAGGGGTTGAGGCCTATATAAAACTTCTGCTGCTTTATGGGTCAGAGCACCCGGATATAGTGCAACTCTACACCGACCCGAAGCTATTACCGCAATTTGAGTTTTAAGCACAGCTACCACAATACTTCCCGAATTGCCGCACCTGCTCCTGACTACCCGTGGTGCCAGACTTTAGTCACCGATCAAACCTCTTAGTGGAGGTGCTGTCAGTTTGCGAACTATACATCGCGGGACTGGTCACTAAAAGTTAAAGGCTCAGTCGTGTGATAGTATAGGGTGATCCATCTAGAGGTATTTTTTCAGACCAAAAAAAAATATAAAAATTCAAATCAAGTGTGGAATCTTTATTGGTAATTTGAAAGGACATTTTATGGCATTTATTTTTTGAATAGTATTTCCTTTAAATGTTGACAACTGTATTATGGAAATGAGTGTTCGGTGAGAAACGGGAAGACCCGCTGTTTTCGACCAAAATTGTGT
Organism: Hydrotaea diabolus; assembly: GCA_963513945.1. NCBI lineage: Eukaryota > Metazoa > Arthropoda > Insecta > Diptera > Muscidae > Hydrotaea > Hydrotaea diabolus. The sequence goes on from OY740720.1 coordinate 121,009,626, forward strand.
TCAGTGATGAGGCCATTTCTGGCTCAACGGCAAAGTGAATAAACAAAATTGCCGCATTTTGAATGAAGAGCAACAAGAAGAGGTTCAAGTTGTGCCATTATACTCAGAAAAAACCACGGTTTGGTGCGGTTTATAAGCTGGTGGAATCATCGGTGCATATTTTTTTTCAAAAATGATGATGGCCGGAACGTAACCGTGAATGGTGCTCGCTATCGCGGCATGATATCGATCTTTATGTTACCTGAAATTGAAGCCCGTAACCTTGACGACACTTGGTTTTTAAACAATGGATCTATTGAGAGGTCATTTGGAAAAGCAGCTAATTTCACGTTCTGGACAGGTGAGTTGGCCGCTTAGATCGAGGTTTATCACACCTTTAGACATTTTTCTTTGGGGTTACGTAAAGTCCAAAGTTTATGCTGACTGACCAGTTATGATTCAGGTTTTGAAAGCCAACATTACGCGTGTAATTAAAGCCATACCGGTCGAAATGCTCGATCGAGTCATCCGAAATTGGACCCTCAAAATGGAAACCCTGAGGCGTAGTTGTGGCCAACATTTGAAGGAAATTATATTCAAAAAATAAATGCCATAAAATGTCCTTTCAAATTACCAATAAAGATTCCACACTTGATTTGAATTTTTTTTTGTTCTGAAAAAATTCCTCTAGATGGATCACCCTATATACATGCAGACACAAAGTACGATACATGAACAAAGCTTCCTAACCGCTCAGAGATAGGTTTATCTCTACTTCCCCCTTAGACGACGGTCAATGGCACCCATATTTTAAGGCTAAGCTCTGCCGACCCCCCAACAAGACAGAAGGGACTATACTAACTAGGTGAGGTATTTAGAAAACCCTATTAATCCCAGTCACCCGTGGTACCGGCTAACCCCCGATAAGGTTCCGTAACAACTGTTACTCTGTTTCAGACCTCTCTAGCCAGGGGACTGGTAGCCCCTTGTATCAGCAAGTGTCGAAGGACAAAAGGGCACCAACCGCCGGCAACAGCGGGATCGAGATCAGTCAACAAAAACACGACGGCTAGAGAAGGCCTGACAGGCGAACTGACTAATCCAAGCTTGACATGCGCTTGTAGAGAGAACCCCACTGATGTCCCACTGACAGTCAGGAAAAAACAACGCCCATAGCGTCCAGGTCCTGTATGTCCTCATGGAGAGGGAATTCGAACAGAACATGCATCCAGCCCTCGACTGGCACCCCACAACGTCAAGTCTGACAATCGCCAAGGACCCTCACACGCAAGAAAGCTTTAAGAGAACCTTGCCCGGTCACAAGAAACCCAAATAATGGCGGAAGCTAACATCTAGATTACTCCAGTCAATCTACCATCACGGGTAAACCTGTACTTCACCCGACCGATCGCGCTGCCAACCCATCTAGATGTTACACACTCACGCAACAGCGCTTTGCTTTTCCGATCAGCGATACTCCCCCCATCTCTCACCCAATCAATAGGCAGCATTGGCAACCTTCTGTTGATCTTGAAAGTAATACCGCACCGTATTACGTCAAGGTCAAGAGGAGCTAATAACACCTGCAGGGCCTTGGTAGAGACCGTGCGACTTACTGGTAGACTCGCTAGCAGGACAACCCTCTGACAAGAGAGTATCTTGTGAGTCCCTACAGTCGACCTGACTGTCTCATACCAGACCGATGATCCATAAGTTCCACAGGAGACGAACAGACCACCGTACATAACGCGTACAGCACATCTACTAAGACCCAACTCTGCGCTTAGAATACGACGTACCTGCCCCACCACGTAGGTCAACTTCTCACACATGCGGTTAAGATGAGGTAGAAAATTCATCCATTCTTACATCGTTATGCCCAGATACTTGACATGCATCTTTTACGTGAGGCCCGCTCTCTCCAACCTAACAATGAGCTGCCGGTTCAGCGACATTGCGCCTTTCAGCAACATTGTCCCTTGTCACTTCAACATCAAGACGCGAAGTGTTGAGAATTTGCTCGAATAATAAAGAAAAGCCTATTCGAGACTTGTAAAAGAAGGAAAGAATTTAATTATAGTTTAATAAACGTTTGCACAGAATTTATTTATTTTAATTATGTATATATACATTTGTATGTATACATTTGTAAAAGACACAAGTTGCTGTAAAAGAATTTTATTATTAGTAGCGATACTTAAATGTTGAGATGTTTATTCGTCTGCAGTCCAAACCAAAGAGAAAGAAAAAGTTCAAACAAGAATACCACAACCCAATTTTATTCAGCTGGAATACACAAATTGAGTGTGATATTCTTGTTGGAATTATAAATCCGCTACTTCTCTGTGGAAAATAAGCAAAAACACCCAGGCCTCGATCTCACGCTACAAAGTCACAGCAGTAAAGCAGTGGTGTAAATGATAACAATAGTAACGCAAACCGAGGCACCTGTGTGGTTAGGCTGCGATGTGTAAGTATGTATGTCATTCGATCTGTTTGGTCTCTCCTCAATGTTGTTTAGATTTATGTATGCACATAAGTATCAATGAGAGAGAGATTTAACCAAAGAAACAGACGGAGCAGCAAACATCATAGAAATATACTTAATTACAGTGCAGAAAATTTTAATATGTACAATATAAAAATAGCTTAAATGATTGTAGTTAAACGAAAATAAGAAACAATATTTTTTAAACTAAAATTTAATAGAAAAGAATGATAATAGTTGAGGGATTAATTATTTCCGTCAACATTCTCCCCCCTTAAGAACGAATGTTCTTAGATGTGGCGGACAAGATCAAGGACGGCCTATCGTTGGGAGTATTTTAGTCGAGCGCTAGCTCCGCTATGCTCCGACTCACAGCGTGTGGCAGTAGGCTCCGTCCAGATGCTTAAGAATAAGTTGATGAATAGGTGGTTAAATGGTAATGGTGATGGGTATTAACGTTGTTGATTGTTGGATGATTCATGATGAGATGGATAGTTCAGCATTACAAGTGTTGTTTGGAGGTAAATTTTCTGGAAGAAAACATATTTTAGATATGGGTCTTTTAAAAATTTTATTTTTTGTTGAAACTGATACCACCCTTATTCGTCCATCTGATCCGGGATGTACATCTTTGATTCGACCCAGCAGCCACTGTCCAGGACCGCACCGTTCGTCGACTATAAGAACCAAGTCACCAATTTTCGCCTTTTCGTCATCTTTAAGCCATTTAGGACGAGCTTGGAGGCGGTTGAGATATTCGTTATGCCACCTTTTCCAGAAATGCTGCTTCAGTTTTTCTACACATTTCCACCGGGTGAGCCGATTCATAGTTTGGTCCAACAAAGTTTCCTCTTGTATGCAATTGGTAGGTTCACCTATGAGAAAATGTGCTGGAGTAAGGGCATCAAAATCTGAGGGATCTGATGATAATGGGCATAAAGGACGTGAGTTTAAGCAACTTTCAATTTGGCACAGCAATGTTGATAGCTCCTTAAAACTGAGAAGCCTGTCATTTACTACACGTTTTAAATGAAATTTAACAGATTTTACACCTGCTTCCCACAGGCCGCCAAAGTTAGGCGACGCTGGTGGATTAAAATGCCAATTAGTACCACTTAAATTCAGACAATGTCTTAATTCCTCTGGCAGCGATTTTTGGCTTTTATTGTGGAGAACTTGAAGTTCTTTAGAAGCACCTACAAAGTTCGTACCACAATCTGAGTACAGGTCGGTGCATGCTCCTCTTCGAGACACGAAACGCCTAAAGGCAGCTAGAAATGCCGTCGAAGTGAGGTCTGAAACTGCTTCTAGATGTAAAGCTTTCGTGACCATGCATACAAATATACATATATAGCCTTCGGAGACAATAGTTGATCTGAGAGTTGATGTTTTTATTGTGATGGGTCCAGCATAATCTACTCCACTGTGTTTGAATGGTCGTGTGGCATTTAAACGCACAGATGGCAGGTTTCCCATTATCTGCTGTGAAGCTTTCGCCGAATATCTGAAGCATTTCATACACTTGTGAATGATGGATTTTGCGAGCTGGTTTCCAGATATAACCCAGAATTTCCGATTTACGAATGACATTGTTAATGTGACTCCACCATGTAACGTCCTTTCGTGGGAATCTGTAATTATTAGTGTAGAAAGTGGATTATGTTTTGATAAAATAATTGGGTGCTTTACATTGAAAGCAAGTGTTGAGTTTTGTAAGCGACCGCCAACACGAATTATACCATCGTTATCCATAAATGGCATTAATTTAAGCAAAGGGCTGTGCTTAATGACTCGATTTGTCGAAAGCGCTTTGCTTTCATCAGAAAAGTCTATAAACTGAGATACTTTTACCAAGCAATGAAGCGTGATGTTTGTTTCTGTTGTTGTCAAGACACCAGTTCGTTTTAGTTTTGGGTTCTTGCAGTTATAAACGAAACGAAGGCACCAAGACGTCACGCGAAGTAATGTTTGGAGCTTAGAATATTTTGACATAATTTCTGGATATATTTGTTCAGTTAAGGTGTGAATCGAAATTTTGGTTTTCCTTTTTTCTTCAGTAGTTACCAAATATGAAAGGTTTTTAGGCCATGACGATGAGGACTCGTAGAGAAATTTTGGGCCATACCACCAAGTTTCATTGTTCACTAAATCATGAGCAAGTATACCCCTAGAAGCACAGTCTGCGGGATTTAATGAGGATGGAACATACTGCCATTGAAGGCTACTGCTGAGCCTTTGTATATCCGCAACCCTATTTGCAACATAGACAGTCCAGCTTGAAGGAGGCTTTTGAATCCAACTTAAGACTGTGGAACTGTCACTCCAATAATGAGTATTTTTAATGTTTAGGTCTTTTAGTGACTCCTGTACACTTTGAGCCAATTGTACCAAGAGTTTTGCAGCACAAAGTTCCAATCGTGGTATAGAAACCGTTTTGATTGGAGAAACTTTGGATTTAGCTTGCAGGATCGAAACGAATATACCACTTGGATTCGTAATTCTTGCATACACAACAGCAGCGTATGCCACAGTAGATGCATCACAAAAGCAGTGTAGATCAACTTGCGATTCGCGGGTCCATTTGAACCATCTAGGTATTTTTAAGTTGACCAGGTGTCGTAACGACGATCTGTGTCTCAGCCAGTCTCTTTCAATGTCACTTGGAATTTTGGTGTCCCAATCTAATCCGCTTTCCCATAGTTTTTTGAAAAGTGACTTTGACACAATTGTCGATGGTGTTAACCATCCTAGAGGGTCGTACAATCTAGCCGATTCAGAGAGAATTGACCTCTTGGTAAAGGAGTGGACTTCATCTAGATTGACTTTAAATGAGAATGAATCACTTTTTATATTCCATTGAATACCAAGTGTTTTCACAATATTATCCCGATCAAAGCCAACTGATAGAGATGGATCCCTGCAATTTTCAGGAATATCTTTTAAAAGATCTTCTGAGTTAGAAACCCACTTGCGAAGATTACAACCTCCTCTTTTTAGGAGATCGCATAAATCCTTTTGTAATAGTTTTGCATCGTCAAGACTTTCAGCTCCGGAAATAATGTCATCGACATAGGAGTCTGACACCAAAACTTGTGCAGCTTTTGGAAAATCAGATTTAAAGTCTTCTGCAAGTTTTTGTAGAACACGAATTGCTAAATAGGGTGCACTTGTGGTACCATAAGTCACCGTATTAAGCTCGTAGATTGAGATATTATCGCATGGATTATATCGCCATAAAATTTGTTGAAATTTTCGATGTTCGGGGTGAACATCAATTTGTCGGAACATCTTTTCGATGTCTGCGCTAAATGCAATCTCATGCCTTCTCCATTTCGTCAGTATGGAAGGGAGGTCGTTTTGAAGAGCAGGACCAGGAAAGAGCTCCTCGTTTAGGGACTTGTGGCCTTGAAAATGGCTACTGCCATCAAAAACAACACGTAGTTTTGTTGTAGAACTGTCCTCTTTCAAAACACCATGGTGAGGCAAGAAATATGCATTTTGGCGAACGTCGTCAGGATAATGACCGATTCTCGTCATATGGCCTAAGGATTCATATTCTTTCATGAAATCCTTATAGCTGTGAGCAAATTTTGGTCGTTTGGAAAATGAAATTTCCAAATGTCGAAGCCGTTTGAAAGCGTTCAGAATATTGTTTTGTAAGTTCGGTTGCGACTTATCAAACAGAATGGATTTAAATGGTAAGTTTACCATATAACGCCCAGTTTTTGTATGGTTTGTAGAGGTTTTGAAGTAGTCCTCACAATATAACTCCTTATCTGTTAATTTCCTTTTGACCACTACTTCCTCTTGTTCCCAAAAAGCTCGTAATATGGTTTCTAGATTAGCATTATGTATATGAACCCTATTGGTAGATGCACTTTTGCTAGAGCCAGAGAATACCCAACCAAAATGGGTATTCTGAAAGAACAGCTCATCGTGCACAAATGAATCCGATGGAATTTTATTTTTTGGAATTATGTCTATCGGGTCAGATCTATAAAAATATGGGTCAGCCAAATCCTCAGCTGGAATATCAGGCATAGAAATATGTCTGGAAGATGAATCAGGAGTATAGGAAGAAAGATTTGACATTACCAGTGCAGAACAAGAAATAACTGGTTTGTTTTTCAGCGAATACAAATGAATATTTACCAAATGTTTGGATAAATTTTCACTGTTGTTGCCAATTCCAATCACTTTGCAGTGGGATTTGGTTTTCTTTAATCCTAACAACTGCACTGCTGATTCTGAAATCAGGCTACCCTGTGAACCGGGATCAAGAAGTGCACGTAATGGAAATTTACCACGATTTGTACAAACATTTAACCGAATAGTGTACAACAAAACGGATTGAAATGTATGTGTGGTATGAGAAGTGAGTTGTGGTGAGGAATTTCGATTTTCATTAGATGTAGTTGATGTTAAGGGATTTGGGTTAGAATAATTGTTCGTTGGCTCATTTGAATGCAGAACCGTATGGTGCATTTCTTTGCAAATAATGCAGCGAAAAGCGGAGCCACAACTGTTGTGGTTATGTCCGATCACAAAACAATTGCGACAAATGTTTTTATTGGCCAAAAAATCTTTTTTGGCATGTAAAGTTAATGAAAGAAATTTGTAGCATTTGGAAAGAGAATGAAATTTCTCACAATATGCGCAAGATGCGTTGTATTGCTTTGAAAATTTGCCAGAATGGCAAGTTTTCTTGGGTTGGGTGAAAGTTTTAACATTTTTAGAAAACTTTGATTTATAAGAAGAGGGAAATTCATCGGTCAAAGACTCAAGTGTGCGAAAAGTTCTTTCGAGAAAAGTGAAAAGTTCAGATCTTGTTTGTAATGTCGTCGCAGATTTCAGGGAATTTTCCCAATCTTTGCGTGTCTGCAAATCGAGCTTCTGGACCAATAAATGTATAAGAATTGGATCCCAGCTAAGAGTGCTAACTTCTAAATTCTTAAGCGACGAAAGGCATTCTTGCGCAGAGTCAAGTAAGACTTTTATAGATTGAAAACCTCCGTCAGACTTAGGAATGTTAAACAATTTTGAAATCAGATTCCCAACAAGCATTCGCTTGTTATGGTATCGTGATTCCAAAATTGCCCAGGCGGATTCATAATTTGCCTCTGTGGCAGAAATTGTTTTTATAAGATTGGCTGCTTCACCAGAAAGAGTGCCTTTTAGGTAATAAAACTTTTGAACTTTATTCAGCGAATCATTATTGTGAACCAAGGAGCAATATATATCCCGGAATGGAACCCATTCCATATATTCTCCTGAAAACTTTGGTAAGTTAATCTTCGGTAGTCTTGAATCAGAACTAATAGTGGTTTCCGCACGGTTATTAGGAGCAGCGAATGTGCTAGCCAATGGGGACTGAGCCACTGAATTTTCGGACAAAGAGTCAATTATTTGACCTTTAAACACTAAATATTTCTCCGAAAATTCAAAATACACGTCCTTAGTTAAATAAGGCACATCATCAACTTTTAAGGATGTTTCGCAAACTTTCCGTGTTATTTTATCATGATGATCCTCGAATTTATTGAATATTTCGTCGACTCGTTGTGCTAACGAATTTAAATAACCATGCGTCTTTTCGACTTTTGGTTTATTTTCAAACCAACTTTCATATTTTGTCAGCAACAGCAATAAATCGTGTTGTTCTTTTATTAAAACGTCAAGGGAAGTCATGGTTATATTTGTTTTCACGCACAAGAGTCTTAAAGGAAATATCACTTTTAATTAAATTGGTTGCACAACAAGATTCACTTTAATCACACACGAGCTAGAGTTTTTATGAAAAAAAAAAGAAAAATATTGACCAAGTTCCCGGGTTTCGGCACCAATAAATATGTTGAGAATTTGCTCGAATAATAAAGAAAAGCCTATTCGAGACTTGTAAAAGAAGGAAAGAATTTAATTATAGTTTAATAAACGTTTGCACAGAATTTATTTATTTTAATTATGTATATATACATTTGTATGTATACATTTGTAAAAGACACAAGTTGCTGTAAAAGAATTTTATTATTAGTAGCGATACTTAAATGTTGAGATGTTTATTCGTCTGCAGTCCAAACCAAAGAGAAAGAAAAAGTTCAAACAAGAATACCACAACCCAATTTTATTCAGCTGGAATACACAAATTGAGTGTGATATTCTTGTTGGAATTGTAAATCCGCTACTTCTCTGTGGAAAATAAGCAAAAACACCCAGGCCTCGATCTCACGCTACAAAGTCACAGCAGTAAAGCAGTGGTGTAAATGATAACAATAGTAACGCAAACCGAGGCACCTGTGTGGTTAGGCTGCGATGTGTAAGTATGTATGTCATTCGATCTGTTTGGTCTCTCCTCAATGTTGTTTAGATTTATGTATGCACATAAGTATCAATGAGAGAGAGATTTAACCAAAGAAACAGACGGAGCAGCAAACATCATAGAAATATACTTAATTACAGTGCAGAAAATTTTAATATGTACAATATAAAAATAGCTTAAATGATTATAGTTAAACGAAAATAAGAAACAATATTTTTTAAACTAAAATTTAATAGAAAAGAATGATAATAGTTGAGGGATTAATTATTTCCGTCAACACGAAGCATTTACTGTGTCCTGGAGCCCAGCTGTCCCACCGCAGACTGAGACTCAATCAGGATGAACAGGTTATTGGCATAGACACAAACCTTACACTCTAGACTGAGTAGACACAACATCGGTTCCATCACATATGGAACCCTGCGGGCAACTCCGGACAACATCGATCCCAAAATGATCGGAAGCACCCACCGTACACGCCCGTTTGCCAGAAAAATGACTCCTCCAGAGTTCAAACTCCTGACAGACTACCTCGGTCAACCGAGCAAGTACACTGCTCCAGCTAACATCATCAAAGGCACATTTGATGGATAATCGGACGCACGTAAGGTAAACTGTTTATGGAATCAAAAAGAAATTATGAATGGATCGGTATAAAAAACATCTTTTCGTTGTCCATTACACTTTACTTGTTGCAGCACTTGCTAAAATGGCCTTTTGGAAAAACATGAGGGTTCTTTCAAATATACAAACGTCATTAAATCAATACCCTTAAGTGTCCTTCAACATAAACCAACACAAATCTTTTCAATTAAAACTATTAATCAAGAGACACAAAAAACACGGCGGAAAAACCATTACCTATATTTCAAAACCAAGCAGAGAGTCATTAGGAGATGGCAAATTCTATATATCACTGACCTCAGACACTATAATTTTCTGTTAAGGGCAGAGCAAAACGTAGCGTTTTCTGAGTTCAAACAAACATTAGAAGCTTTTGAAATTGTAAAAGAGAAAAAAAACTATAGGAGAAGTTGAGAAAAAACATCCTGCACACAGACAATCACGAGAAAAGAGATTGCATATAAAATAACCATAAGTATCGCATTTGACTTGAAATGGTTCGTTTAATTTTAACGCTCAATTTAAATTGTTATACGACGACTATGGCTAAAAGCACACAAACATGGCGAACACAAACACACACACAGCCAACGATTTGGACACACAGATACAAGGAAGCACGGAATGCCCTCGCACACAAATACAATTTATAGAACATACAAGACACATACGAGTACACAAGCAGAGAAGAACGCCAGATAAAATGTCGTCAGCCGAAACTCCTACGAAAAGAACCAAAAGCATCCCGTAGAAGCAGCAATAAAAAATGACTTTGCATATACCAGCCAGCCACCGAAAGGAGTGCAAAAAAGGATAAGAAGGATAACACAAATGCACATTCACATATTCAAGCAGATAATGCATTAACACAGCTGTGCGTGAGTTCGACTCCGGGTGTGTGCGTTCTCCGTATACACAGAGTCAATATAAAAAGTATTAAGTTTCGTGTGAAACACTTCTTAAGTCCTTAAAATAATGCATTAAATTAATAAGTAAACATTAAAACAATTTTTTTTCTCGTTACTCTTAATTTCTGCATATCATTTCCCGCACAGGAGGACACACAAAACGGGGAGCAGCGACAGAATTTAAAAACACCTGGACATTTTGCGTGGGATCCCATTTAAGGAAATGCGTGAGAAATTTCGACACAAGGATGTTGCAATTTAGTGCGATTCTACGCTGCGATGGCTTTTCCTAAGATGCTACTTTACACTCTAGCTTGTCAGCAAACCCCCAGGTTTCGAGGCAGCTGGGAGGAGCTTAAAAACTTCTAATAGTAAAGGGTTTTCCAATAGGGACATAACAATTCGTATTTTTATGTCAACGCACCCACAAACATTTTTAATGATCTTTCACTGTCAAAACGTTAGTGAAAGTCCAGATTTTCATCATAGTAAAGTTCACCTACGAGCAAAGTTTGAAAAACATTACAAATTATTACCGTAATTCTGTGTCGGTGGTCGCAACTTTAAGAGCGCTTACTCCAAAATGGCAAAGTGACATTGATTTTCGTGGCTGCACACTACTTTTATCATGATGTCGGGTCCGTGACAACCCTCTTCAGAAATCCTTGCTGCAATTGTTGAAAGTAAAACCGAACTCTATAAGGCCAGGCTCTCCACAAACGAATGAGAACTACTGTTGTAAACCTTACTTTTCAAGTTTTCTTCACACAATTGCCCACGAAAATACAACTCACTCTTGCCACCTCTAAATAATACTTAGAAGGGACATAAATACCGTTGCACACATTTTATGCTGTAAAATAAAAAGTACTTAATGTTTTTGGACCAAATATTTTTTAATATATATATTGATGTAATTGTATCCAAAAGGATACAAATATACGAAATGTCCGCCTTTTGCCTTTACACACGCCTTAAGTCGCACTGCCCAATTGTCAATAGCTGCACGAACCTCGTCCATTGGAAAATTGGTCACAGCTCGAACCAAAGCAGTCTTAAGAGATCCAATGTTGGGGTATCTTCTGTGACAAACCGTGTCCTCTAAAACCGTCCACAATTTGTAATCCAATTGGTTCAAATCTGGACTGCCTCGCGGCTATTCTTCAGAGGAAATGAACGCTGGCAAATTGTTTCGAAGCCAGGCCTGGGACGTTTTAGCCTTATGGGCCGGCGCGGAGTCCTGCTGGAAAGTTCATGGTTGGTTTTGGAACAGGGAATTGTTAAGAAGCTTCACAGCAGCTTCCAAAACGGTTTCTTGGTAAACTTTGGCCGATGTTTAACTCCTTGTTCGCAAAAATACAGGTCAGTGACCCCTTCGTAAGAGACACCCCTCCAAACCATCACCGAAGCTGGGTGATGACCCTTTTTCACCCTTGGGATCAGTTCAGATGCTTGCTTAGATGACCGCGCATACACTTTATCATTTTGTTTGTTAAATTTTTCCTGAACGGTACAAATTTTTTCATCGGCGAACAAAATTTTTCTGTGCAAGTCATCAGCGTGCTTCACCAAAAGACGTTTGCATTTTACAATCCTATTTTTTTAAACTGCAGTCAAAGCCCCAAGTCCCAAGTCTTTTTTAATGGTTCGACTCATGGACTTTTGAGTGATATTCATCTCACGGGCCATGATTTTTTGTTTTCGGAGCGGATTTCTGTGAATTCTTGATTTAACGGCTTTGATGACATGCGGTGTTCGAACAGAGCGTGGGCGGCCCGACCGGTGGCGGTCTTTTACATCTCCAGTCTCCTCAAACAGTTTTACGCATAGGTAGACGAACATGCGGCTAATTCCTAGTGACCGAAGCGTTTTGAAAATATCGCTTTTTCATTTCACACTTGAAAAGCGCTATTACAGCGATACGGTTCTCATTATCTGACCACTCCATGATGAAAGTTGAGACAATTTTATAATCCCGTTACAGACTAACGCTATTGTGGTTAGCTTTCAAAACTCATATGACATTAACGGGGTATGTTGAGTTCTACAATTTAAATGGGTGTGTTCAATGTTGTAACAGTATTTATGTCCCTACTAAGTATAATGGACAACCCTGTATATTGAAACGAAAGCTATGCCGATACCAGTTGTCTAAACCACCGATTAAAATCAGCTTAAGGTGATTACCACCCTAGTGGCCTGAAACACTTAGCCCCATAGCACTGGGGTTAAGCTGTAATGCGACTGTCAACGCTATTCCACATAATCTGAAGAAATAAATTTTAGGATCAGCTTTGCGGGCTTCACCTTCCTCCTGGTGAGGAATTAAGGTCTATCTAAAACCTCTGCTACTTATTGGATCGTAGCACTTGGTTGATATGCAACTCTAAGTTAAACATTCACTTTACCTGCGATTAAGGTGGTAAACCACTGCCACTGCGATTCTCCCCGAACGGCCGTTTCCAAACAAGTCAGGCTAGAACAACCTCCTATGGTAACCGACATGAGTATCTGATCCGACCACGTAGCACATGACTCCTTCCTGTTTGAACTCTGCAGACTCTGGCTGGTAGCATCAATGTCTACACCAATTCTCTCCATATTTACCTTCAAATATAGGGGATGCAAACGATTATTTGAGATATATTTTAATCTTGCAGTGCAGCTCTTGTAATCACCTAAGAGAGATTTGGTTACCCCCATTCGTCCCCAGCGGGAGTCTAAACCACAGTCAATGGGAAGGTTAAGTCGGGCGTGGCCGACTAGACATGCAGAAAAATTAACTGAAACTATGTTTGGCACGGCCGAAGCTTATTTATTCTACATCACTGATTGCGATTCATAATATCAGAGTCGGTACACCTAATAATCGCAAATCAAAATATGTAATATGTCTAAAGTCACATTTTTTGGATCAAAAATTGCTTAGTATTCAATTTGTGTAACGGTTGGTTAACTAATTTGACCAATATCCATTTTCCCCCAATTTTACATTTTTCCCTATATACCAATTACTTTTGCCATTTGGATTTTCGCTTACTAGATATGGGCTCGTAGTGTTAAGAGTTGAATTGTCGACGTCACACCCTTTTGTCTAGTTATACCTTCTATGATAGGATAGTTTTCTTTTATATACGTATCCCCAAAGAAAGAGTTCCAACGATATCAAAAAACATGATCGTGGCTACCAGTCAACATCGCCACGATGTGAGATAACACGGCCATTGAATTCCTCGCTCGAAAGCGCCATTGTTTCGTTGGCTGTGTGACAAGTGGCACCATCCTGTTGAAACCACATATTGCCAGATCCATATCCTTAATTTCTGGCTTATAAAAGTCCGTCATCATCGAGCGATAGCGAATACCATTTACGGTAACAGCTTAGCCGAATTCATTTTCTAAGAAGTACGGCCCGATGACTGAACGAACTGGGCGAGCATACACAGGTATTTTCACATTTCTTACAGACCCGGTTTACTGAAATTTAGCCACAATTCTCCGGATTGTGCACACATTTGGTCGATTATGCTGACCAACAAAATTACGAAGTGCACGAAATGCTTTGAACTTCAAAAGACAATGATGGATGATATTGATGATATTGGCATGAATCTTAACACTTCCTGGAGAAAAAATGAGTGTAGCCACGCCCCCTTTAAAAATCTCGTTTATGGGCAAAGTAATGGACCGATCGTTAAAAAATTTGGCATAATGAAGTCAATGACTAGAAAACTAGTATGAACCATGTCATCGAACAATTGGACAAGGGGCGTGGCACCACCCATACAACTTGGAATTAAGAAAGACAATAGCTCATGAACTTTTAAAGATGTGATGATAATATTTGGAACATATATTGTTGGCATGAATCGAAACACTTTCCAGAGAAAAAAGAGCGGTGCCACGCTGCCTATTACCTTACCAAAATTACCTAAACGATGCCCAGAAGTCCTGCCGTTCCAAAATTATGACAATATGACTTTTTTGGAGGCAAAATAACAGCACACATTTATTTGTTTTTGTAAATTAATAAAAAATAAATTATTGTATTTCAGCCAAATAGTAGGACCTCTGGGCTTTGTTTAGGTAATTTTGGAAAGGTAATAGTAGGGCTATCTTTTAAGGGAACTGCTTCAGAACTAAGCAATTTTACCCTAGTACCCTCCGACCACCAATCCGAACATTTTCAAACCGCTGCCATTTCACCCCCTTGCATTTTTGGGTATGGTCGTAGATGGACATATTTTCATGAAATGATCCAAGGAATATGCTGGTAAAATTTGTCCAGTAGTGAATGAATAACACTGCTTGTATGAAAGCAATATTTAAATCTAAACAGATTTTCTTCAAGTTGAATAGCATCCGTGCAAGGTCTAAAAACTTTACTTCTACCAAGTTTCATAAAGATCGCACCACAATTGCGACTTATAACTTGATTACAAGCTTTAGATGGACAGCAAACGTACGGACAGATATACAAACATCGTTAAATGGAGGCAGCTGTATGCAGAGAAAAAATATGGTTACAACACGCAGAGAAAAAACATGGTTACTACATGGTAACGGCAATAATAATATGTTCTCCGCAATAAAAGTATGTTCGTCGCAACCATAGCATTGTTAACTGAATTTATTTTTGACAATAGTATAATTGCTGCAATATAAATATTGTTGAAATGTAACAATAGTATTATTGCCAAATTTAAAAATGAAAATATGGTTATAGCAACAATATAAATATGGTTGGTTCGACAAAAGTATTGTGGTTTGCGTTTTATGTTAACAAAAATATGATTACGGCAATCATACTGTATGATTGTAATTTCATTTCATTTCAATTTCTTCATTTAAATATGCTTTTAAGAACAAATGTTATTGGTATAAATCTAATGCAATAATAGTACCTTTTTTATCGAAATAAATATTTTTTAAACAAGCTGCTTTGGCTTTGTTTAACTGAAATATTTTTAATAAAAACGCTTACGTTTATTTAAACTTATTTTTTTCTACTGTGAAATAACTCACTCCCTATTATTTTGAATGTATTTTTGAATAATTTTCATAATTCAAATCTAAATAGTGATTATACTATGGTTATAGGGTTAATATCATGGTTGCGTGTAACTCTTAGTATGGTTGTGAGGATCCTACTATGATTGTATACGAAACATACTATGGTTGTGAGGATCATACTATGGTTGTGGAGATGGAGTATGTTTGAGTGTGAATCATACTATGGTTGTGGGGATCATAGTATGGTTATATGTGAATCATACTATCGTTGTGAGGATCATTGTATGGTTGGATTTGAATCATACTATTGTTGTGAGGATCATTATATTGTTGTAACAGAACCATATACACAAAGTATTATCCTCTTCGAATATTGTCACCACACGGGCACAATAATGTGTTCTCTGCAATGAAAGTATGTTCGCCGCAATAATAGTATTGTTTTATGAATTTTATTGTTGAAATGTAACAATACTCGTAGTATTATTGCCAAATTTAGAGAATATGGTTGTAGCAAGCATATAAATATAGTTGGTGCTACAAAAGTATAACAATAAAAAGGTTACGGCACTACCGCATAGTGATGACTATAAAAAAAGCATAAGGGTCTTAGACCAAAAATACATCAAAAAAAAAAATTACACACGATATACAGTATCGTGGTTTTCTCTGGGTATAATGTTAACTCTGGAACCTCTTCTGGTTGCTTTTCAGCCCAAATGCGATTATTTTGTTTATTGACGTTGCCTTTGAGCCAGAAATGGGCCTAGTCACTAAACAAAATTTTGGTCGAAAACAGTGGATCTTCTCATTTTCAGAATACATTTGCGCAATTTGGAGACGTTGTTGCTATGTAAGTCTTTTCATGATGAAATGGCAAACAATACTGTAAATAAAAAAAATTAAGTTAAACACAGCTTACGCGTAATCTGTGAAAAACCCCTATTGAAGAAAATACCTCTAGATTGACCACCCTTTAAAAACCAACAATAGATTTCGATTAGCGATGATAACCTATGCATAGTTAGAAGGCGAAGGATTATTATTGTATTCACAACGTTCGGCGCAATACTGCACTGCCCAATGGCTTTCGTTACCCATACCATGGTTGTGAGCATCATACTACGGTTGTATGTGAAACATACTTTGGATGTGTGGATCATCATATGGCTTTGGGGATTATAATGGGGATCAGTATGAATCATAATTCATTTGTGGGAATCATAGTACGGATGTGTGTAAATCATACTATTGTTCTGATATGCATAATATTGTTGTGCCACAACCCCGAACCCAGCAATAGTATGATGCTCTTCCAATAACGTCACTCCAATATTGTCCCTATTTTTTTTCTGCGTGCAGACTAAATACGGTTGTTACGTGACCCTCTAAACGATAAGGCGGAGAAGGAATCATCGAATGGGTGAAGATTTATTGATTACTGTCCGAAGGCTGAACAAACGATGCTAAAACAATTTGACGTATGTAAAAAGTGTTTTCAATATGCTTTAGTAAAAGGACTCCCACAAGTGTTGGAAGGACAAAGTTTTTGGATAAAATAAACTATAAAAAAAAATTTGCACACAATCACCAAACCAATTTCTCATCAATTCGATGGCTACTGATTGAGGGTTCCTTAAACCTTACACCACTACCAGTACCATATTCACCACCACAACACACATATGATCCTTTTCCTTAAAATAAACTGCAGCAACAACAAACACAAAGCCGCATTCAAATGTGTAACAAAATGATGACAGGTGTGTGTATAGCGTTTGCATAAGACACTTCAGATGAAAAAAGATTGCATATTTTACGCCTCATATCCTTTTGAAAATAACAAAAAAAATACTCAATATAAAACAAAAACAATGAGAACTAAACAAACTCAATCTCTGTTTAAAATGATACTCGTATGTGAACCAAGAGACCCTCATATGCCCGAATTCCTGTGATAAAACTCGGATGACTTTAGTGGAGTGTCTTTGTGCGTCAACTCTAGGAAATTTAAGAAGTTTTTCAAACATTTGCCTTCACTTCAAATCACAGCCGGAGAAGAAGGAAGGCATAAGGAAGAGATGTGTGTCCTAAATGTGTTATTTGATATTTTTATCTTAAGCATTTTCGGTTCTGCTTTTTCCTATGGGCACTGAAGAAAAAGGTTAAGATTTCTTCTGTGTTCCCAAACTCAACTACCTGCAGATTGTTTTGTAAATTAAGTTGACAATTTATTTTTTTTCGTATAGACATTGAGCGCTTCTGTCTTTCCATCTGTCTGTCCGCCCTTTGCCGGTTTGGCAGAGGTTACGAATTTTAATTTTAGCGCCGAAATCTTAAATTATTTTCGCATGTGGGAAATAACGCTTGAACAATCTTTTATTTTGAAATGTTTAGACAGTTTCGTCCTGTCAATCTTTCGCGTTTTGCGCTGAATATGATACCGGTGTTTCGTAATGTATCGCATAGTTTTTCATTCGGGGGATTTACTCAGCACCCTTTGGTGGTAACGTCAAACGCTTGTATTGGTATTTCGTTTCTTTAATCTTAGCCTATAATAATGAGGGAGGATTTTTTGATTGGATATTGAGAGGTTACCCATTTATGACAATTGAAGAGCAATAAAGAACTGAATGACATAGCTGCAGTTATGGAAATATTCGTTAATATTGCAGATGGTTTTATTTAGTGAGGGAAAGGTAAAAAGGAAGGAAGTGATATTATCTACGTAGTAGATTTATGAAGCAGTGTAAAATTTAGAGCTGTTTTTAATATTAATCGACATGGAAAAAGCCTTTGATAGTGTCTGGATTCCGGGTCTAATATTTAAATTTATACAATATCAATTCCCGTTGCATCAGATTATACTCATTTACAACATGATTAGCGTTAAAACGTTTAGTATTTTTCATCAAAATCAGAAGAGTAAAATGAGCTTTAAGATTGTTAATGGATTGCAGCAGGGAACGTACGAATTGAAAAATTTACTGTTGATTGGAATATGAAAATAAATCCACAAAAATGTGAAACTATTTTTTTCAGACCCCCAGTAGACAAATGTAATAAAATTATATAAAGAAAAATTGGAAACTTTTTGGAATTAAATCAAATCTAAGTAATGTAAGCATCCCAAATAAACAAATTGTTAAATACTTAGGTATTTACCTAAATAAATTTTTACATTTTAACAATCATATTAACGAAGTTATTGTAAAAGCTAGAAATGCTTTCTTTATGTATAAATCATTATTTTATTCAAAATTCATAAAACCCTGAGTGAAAATTATCATGTATCAATCACTTATTCGGCCAATTATTACATACGGATGTCCGATTTGGTTTAATGTTTCACCGTCTTATATGGAAAAGATTTGCAAATTCGAAAGAAAATGTCTTAGAGCTTGTACATCGTTGTTTAGATCACCACAAAGCAAATATATAAAATATGTATCCAATAAAAAATTGTATAATGCTTCAAATGTAATTAGAATAGATAACTTTATAATCACAATAATTAGAGAAAATATATTGAGGTGCACATCATGTAAAGAATACAATTTAATATTGGAGCCGTACTATACAAATGAAAAATACATAACAGAAGTTTTGGAAGAGGGTTGGGTACCGCCTGATGCCTTCCTATACCTCGATAAAATGAAGATAATCCAAAATGAAAATGGGATTCCGGTCTTTTATCATAACTATAGACGGGCCAACATTAAAGCAGTAAATTGCAACTCAACCACAAGTCATAATTTTAGATATGATGCTAATATATTTAATAAAGATTCTTATATTTTCAAAAAAGCAAAAACCAAAAAATTTTGGTGGCTATGTAACTAAATCTTTGTTTCCCTAGCTGATTTTTTTTTATTTCTTAGACCTTTATTTTAACTTCTACTAATAAAAAAGAAATGTCTTTGCAAATATTTTTATTAAAATAATCTATAAGCATATTCCTTTTAAGGAAATAGCTTAAAATCTTTGGTAAATCCAAACTAAAGTTATCGTAATAATACTCGAGCGCCCGAATATGAGACATTGTATATATGTAAATTGATATTATTATAATTTGAGTTATCCGAAATTGAACCAAATAAACGTTAAAAAAACAATTTAGTATATTAAGTTGGCTCTATTTCAAAGGAGAAACGATCCAAAAAACTGAACAGTTCGGAAAGTTTGTTATTTTGCTGCACTAACAGGAAGAGCCCTGTCTGGAATAGGTATACGAGGGCTGATATATATATATATATATATATATATATATATATATATATATATATATATATATATATATATATATATATATATATATATATATATATATATATATATATATATATATATATATATATATATATATATATATATATATATATATATATATATATATATATATATATATATATATATATATATATATATATATATATATATATATATATATATATATATATATATATATATATATATATATATATATATATATATATATATATATATATATATATATATATATATATATATATATATATATATATATATATATATATATATATATATTTCTGGTCTAATAATGAAAATGCAAATATTTATCATCAAAAATTGTTTTATTGTTTTTCAAAGTATTCTCCAGCATGATTTATACGCTTTTGCATGCGCTCTAACCAATTGTCGAAGCAATTTTTCCACTCCGAATGAGACATCTCCAAAACATAGGATTTGAACGCTTTAACACTTCTGGCGACGAAAATCTTTGACCACGCATTTTTTTTGATGTACGGGATTTAAAAGAAGTCATTGGGTGCCAAGTCAGGGATGTACGGCGGATGACCCATCAATTCGACGTTTTGGGCGGTATAAATGGCACTGGTTTAAGCCGATGTGTGAGAGCTCGCATTGTCATGGAGCACAATGATTCGTCTTCTCTTGTTCGTTTTTCGAATTTCTCCGAAGAATTCAGGCAAATAAATTGTGGTGTACCACTCAGAATTAACCGTCCTACGTTGCTCAAGCGGAACAGTCATCACATGACCAGTTTTGCCGAAGAAACAGGCGACCATTTACTTCGAAGTGCTTCTTCAAAGACCCACACAGTCGAATGCTGTTGTGTTTCGGGCTCAGACGCATAGATCCATGATATGTCACCTGTGACGATCATATAAACGTCTTTTAAAGCACAGCAGCTAATCCCTAGTGGCCGGAGCGTTTTGGAAATATCGCTTTATTTCATTTCACACTTGAAAAGCGCTATTACAGCAATACGGTTCTCATTATCTGAGAACTCCATGATGAAAGTTGAAACAATTTTAAAATCCCGTTACAGATTAAGCCTATTGAGGTTAGCTTTCAAAACCCATATGACATTAACGGGGTATGTTCAGTTATACTATTGAAATGGGTGTGTTCAATGTTGTACCAGTATTTATGTCCCTACTAAGTATTGCATCAGGTTTCGCCGAAATGGGCGTTTGGACTGTTGGCCTCAAAAACCACTTCTGTTTTTGGATTTTTACAATTATCTTGAAGAAGAAAAGTTTTCCAAAATCTACCTGAGCATCAATTATATAGCTAAAAATAGGTGTAGTTTAACTCTCAGTCAAAATTAAAATTCGTTAAGTTAGATCATTGTTCTCCACCTCAAATTTGTACGACGGTCCGGTTCGACATCAGAGAAATGCCCATATGTTGCAATGCCAATACAGAGCTTCGGAACGTACAAGTATTCTATGGCAGACCTTAAGGCCATTCTGTAAGTCTCGAACTCTGCATAATACAAATGTAGAAAAATCTCATTTTCTTTGATACTCATTTTTATGTTTTCAACTTTTTACGACGTAAAAAACATTACGGCAACTATTGTGTTTGATGAACCTTTGTGTCGACTCCCGCAAACACTTTTACCACCGGCAAAAGATTAACAGAAATTAAATTCTTTTCAACACTTATTTGCAAATGCAAAACCGAGCCATTACTGCGGATGCGAGTTCTAGCACAAAGCCTAGAAATTGTGGGTAGTTAAAGTTATGAAGAAAAACACAAACTACAAAATTGAATATTGAAAAAAATTAAAAGATTTCCTTAACAAACTTTTCAACTTCGCTTTACGGGTGTAAAGAGTATCTCCGTAAGCATGTGTGTGGTTAACATGAGGTAAAATTCAATTAACAAGACGACGGTGATAACAGATGCTCCAAGCAACACTGCCTACAGAACTTCCAACTCCATGATGATACTCATCTGCGCCTTCATCTCAAGTAGGCTGCACGTATGGCATGCTCCACCTTAAACTTTCAACAATCGATTTCCTAAATGAAGAGTGCAGAATTTTCCCGAAGATAAATGCTTGTTTCGTAAAAGTCAAACTATCAAATCATATGGGATGGAATGTTGGCATAGAGCGATGAGATGCAAACGATCATTATGATGTTCTTTCACTCTCGAAAAAAACCAACTAAAAAGAAAAACCCTCAAGAAAAACTAATGAATAGGATTTTTTGCTTTTTTGCCTTTTTGAGTTTTGCATATTTGCGTAAAGTGCAAAATGGATTTAATGAAAATTAATGTGTAAAATGGGAATTGATAGATATTCATATTTTCTCTCTCCTTGCACCTTTTCCTTTCTCTACAAATCCAAAGAGTATTAAGATTTATGGGATTTTTGCCAACAACAAAAGAATGTTTAATTTACAAAATGTTTACGTTGAGCTGGGGCATAACTCAATATTTGGCCAATAGACGTACATTCATATTTATAGATTTGTGCTATAACCCATTTTGTTTGGCTGCATTTAAATGTGTACGTTTACCGACGGTTCGGTGCCCCCCTTCACTTGCGTCTCCAATCGATTGCCAGTCTTTAATGCTTTCATAATTTATACGAGGTAAACAGAATAAAAAACACAAAATCTTTTAACTTAAAATCACAATCAAACGAAAAATACTATAATTTTTTCCTATAATTATTGGCTTGCTGTAACTCTATTGCTTTCGTGAAAATGTGCACAGATTTCAAGGTTTTTAGGATACCCTACCTTGGGTACCGTAACACGAACCACATTTTACTTATGTAAAAATGGATGTTGTATGAGATGGCCTCCTAAACCGTTGAACCGATCTAGAAGATCGAAAGTATATGTATAACGATGTAAAGGGTGTTTTGTTAGACGTTTGGTTTTTAAGAAAAAATAAAACACATATAGTTTAATGTTATTGCCAAGAATTAAGCTTTATTATAATGATAAAGGGTTTGCCATTATGTTTTAAAAATGATTTCGAGCAAGTGGCCCACGCGGCTGGCTTAAATAAATTCCAGCTGAGAGGCCAAATTTTCGACCACTTTGCAGAATTTGGGGCCGTGTGTCAGATATAAATCGCCAAATATTCTCGTCCAAGGCGTCAATTCTGTTGGGCTTATCTGCGTAGACAAGCGACTTCACATATCCCCACAAAAAATAGCCAGCGGTGTTAAATCGCACGATCTTGGAGGCCACACCACAGGCCCTCGACGCGAGGTAATGCGCTCACCAAAAGTTTCATTCGTTGGCTGTATGGCATGAAGCGGCTTTATTTTTGAAGAAATATGGACTAATGATTCCCTTTGCCAATAGAGCAAAATTTTCAAGTACCAGTATCTGTGGCCATCTCGTCCCATTCACTGATCGTGCGACGCGCTTGATGGTCGCTAGCCTAAAATTTTTGCGCGAGTTGAATTTGTAAGCCCGCAACCAAGATCCTTCCGCAAAATCTTCCATAAAGTGGATGGGCACAACTCCAAATGTTGCGCGCGATGTCGGATAGACTCATTCGGGTCGTCTTCAATACTCTGCTCTATAGCAGCAATAGCGCTTTCGGTGCGCACTGTACGGCGTTTCTGAGGAGGAGATGTATCGACTAGAGTAAAAGAGGTGCGAAATCGACACATGGTTGCTTGAATTATAGACTCTGTTGGGCGATTATATCGGCCGAATATTGGAGGCAGCGATTTGCAAACGTTGTTCCGAAGTAAGTTAATTAATTATGATATGGCAAAGCAAACTGAGAATAACTAAAGTGACAACTGTCAAAAAACACCCTTTCTATGAACGACCCATATATTTAAACTTTAAACAAAACCAGAAATTTAAAAAAAAATATCAAAACTTTTTTTTTTTAAAAATGTTAACAGAGATTAACCGGCTCAAGACATTTTGTATCTATAAGTATATTTAAATAGAAGACGAGTTTTTAACAAACTGGCAAGGTGGCATTGATTTTCGTCTAGACACGGATGTGTAGTAATGCCCCATTTGATGCAGGGCCGTGTTACTCTAGAAGTCACATATAATTTAAGCTCTGGATCTTGTTATACTCGTATGCGCTTTATTCTTGTTTACCATTAAGGCTTAGGTTGTGGTGTAACCCCTAGTTTGACTGTCCATTTCGTTCGTGCGAGTACGAGTCTTCAGCATTTCAGAGTGGTAAAGAGTATCAGAGAGTCGGTTATGTCTGACGTCAGTCCCAATTACTTATTTTCATAATATTTATTTTAGTCGATGTAAGGTACATTTACGTTCACCATTGACCACAGCACCCTCAGCAATTTTCCTTTCAATTCCAAAATGTATATGAACTCCATGGAGAATAAACAAAATAAATACCTGGCAAAAATTTACTACTAACCTGTTTAAATAAGCCATGTTATAATTTTGCCCCATTGCAATAAACTGACAGCAACATACAACAAAGCACTACCACTGTCTCAGCCCCAGCATCAGCCTAA
The DNA here is from genome assembly GCA_963513945.1 of Hydrotaea diabolus. NCBI lineage: Eukaryota > Metazoa > Arthropoda > Insecta > Diptera > Muscidae > Hydrotaea > Hydrotaea diabolus. The sequence goes on from OY740720.1 coordinate 121,033,718, forward strand.
GCCAAAGCGTCAAACGACAACCTGCAAAAAATCTAAGACCGATAATATTTCCTCAAAACAAGGCAAACCTCAACGAAATGAAACGAAAAATGGCCAACAAGAGGACAGGACAGGACAGAGCAGACACCGACATCGTCTTGCGGTGGCCCACTTCTTGTTGCATTTGTGTGTTGGCTCGAATTCGGTTTCGCTTACGACTTGGCTTGCAAATTGACAATTTAGCCTTTCACCTGTCTTCGTTTATAAATCTGTTACCAATCAAAATAAATATTACAACAACAGAAAATTGTAAGAGAAAAATATAAAACCAGTGAAGGAAAATGTAAAGAAAAATCAAACCAAAAGCGAAAAATATACAGCAGAGCAACAATGCCGCAACATGCCATAACTACTCGGCTAAATGACCATCCATCCATTCAGTTCATCCTTCCACCGAATGTTGCATCCACCGACAGAACGTCAGCACTATGCCAGCAAGGCTAGGCCAGCAACATTGCACTTGAATTTCGAAATGTTGGCGCTGCTGTCGGTGGTGATGTCGATATTACATGTTGCCATACACTCTGCCACTGCCCCTTCATTGTCCGTCTGTCAGGCTATTCGTTACCGCCATTTGATTCAAGCCATATTTTACTGACATTTTGTCTAGTTTCATTTTTCACGGTATCGGTGTGTGTGTGAGAGAGCGCCTAGTTTGTCCATCATCCGTACGTAAATTGTGTGGTTCCATGGCAGTTCCCGTCAACTTAACTAACTAATCAACTCCCAATTGTATACGAAGTGTATTATTTGGTTACCAGTGAAAACGAATAAAAATGGAAACCGAAAGCTACACCTTGTTTTTGAGCTCTTGAACGCAAAATCAAATTTAATTTCACTTTAGGTATTGCCTCAGTGTTGGTGGTTTTTTCCTTTGAAAAAGAAAATGTGTCAATAATAATGTTAGCTATGAGTCCATATACCACAATTTTTTTTACTCAAATGAATCGAATAAAAAATTCTCTTTATGTACGAGGGCGACCGCAAAACTAACTGGCCTGGCACACTTTTTGTTTTACCAGCAACTTGTTTTTTGTTTTTCAAAAGCAATCTTTTATAAGCCATCTGTCAAAATTTCCGAAATATTTAATGATTATTTTCTTTGTTACAGGTGATTGAAGTAAACAAATTGAAGTAAACAAACACTTTCATATGAAAGGTTATACGCCACAATTAATCAAAGATTAATTGGATTCTGTTCATGGTGATAATGCACCATCATACTCCACCGTGAATACCTGGGTTCAACAATTTAAAATGGGTCGTCCAAGTACGGAAGATGAACAACACTCTGGAAGACCGAAAACTGCTACTACTATTGAAAACATTAGAAAAATATTTAATGAAGTGACTAAAGATAGACGAATAAAGCTCAGAGAACTTGCTGATATTGTTAAAATACACGAAAAACAAGTTTGGAGTATTTTACATGATGAAAACTCCACATGAAAAAGCTATCCGCAAGATGGGTGCCGCTTTTGTTGACTTTGCCCCAAACAATCGTCCGTTGGACCAATTCCGACGAGCTTTTAGCGATTTATCAGCGTAATCCAACAGAGTTCTTGCACCGATTCATAACTGTTGTTGAAACACGGATCCATCACTACATCCCAAAATGCAAAGAACAGTCAAAACAATGGATAGAAGCTGGTAAAAGTGGTCCCAAGAAGGCGAAAACTGTTAAGTCAGCAGGAAAAGTAATGGCCACAGTATTTTTGGATGCAAGGGGTATAATATTTATTGATTATCTTGAGAAAGGAAAAACTATAAATAGTGAATATTATTGTGCATTATTGGATCGGTTGAGTGAAGAAATCAAGATAAAACGACTGCATTTAGAAATAAAGTTCTTTTTCATCAAGATAATGCTCCTTCACACACTGCATTTTTAGCTCAACAAAAACTGGCCGAATTACGATTTGAAATTGCTCCGCATCCACCATATAGTCCAGATTTAGCTCCTTCTGATTATTTCTTGTTTCCAAATTTAAAAAAAAATTCTCGGTGGCAAAAAATGTTCGTCCAATAGCGAGGTTATTGCTGAAACTGAGGCATATTTTGAAGGTCTTGAAAAATCTTATTTTTCGGATGGAATTAAAAAACTTGAAAAACGTTTGATGAAGTGTATTGAGTTGGAAGGAGATTATGTTGAAAAATAAATAATGATAATTCCAAAAAAAAAAACGGTTCTTTTTATGTTAGGCCAGTTACTTTTGCGGTCGCCCTTGTATATAATTTTATTTTAGGGGTAGGAGTGAAGTTGTGGATTTGGCAAGGCAGATCTTTAGAAGACTTTTCCTACCTTTTGCAAATATTCGATTTCCCTTAACAATTTACTAGGACCTTTGTGTATATAATAGGTGTGTTCGACTGATACTCTCTTATTAAACGAATAAGTAGTCAATTTAAAAACTTTGCGAACAATTTAAAATTTCTTTGTATACAAAAACTTGTAGGCGTTATGTTATATAAGCCGTTCGAATTTTTAATTTGTGAAAAAAAAGTTATTCAAGAAATTGTATTGCGTGTAATAACCGAGCTCGCTTAAACTGGCTAAATGTTATTCTTGAATATGTTTCTTCCCAAAAAATTTATAGTTTTTAATACACATGAGTTTTAACGCAAACTGTCCATAGTTTTCTGTAAACAAAATGATTTTTATAGTCTTATTCAATGGCCTGATGTTATCGCGTTTGAGACCTCCTAAGCGAGTTTTCATTCGAACACGTCCACTGCAAAGATTAGGGTAGGATCACAGTAGAAAATTTGGCAAGGTTTTTTTTTTATTTAAAAAGTAACCCATTTATCTATTGAACTCAAAGGGGTTCAAGGTTTTTAATTTTGAGTCTATTTGTAAGAGTCTATTGAGTCTACCCAAGAAAGTTTTGATACATAAATAATTTTAGCGTGGGCCAGGTGAGCGATATCGCTGTAATTTTTTTTAATAGAAAAGAGAAAAGATTATGCTAAATAAGCATTTAGCAGGATTTTATTATTTTTTGTTTTCTGCAGGCAATAATCGAAGACTTTTTTTGGAAAATGCTCCGGAAAAGTGCTGTCCAACATAGGAAAATGGTACAAATTAAAAATTTTAGCTTTACCAAATAGCTTAAGTTGCCTATGAAAAAAGTTGTCTAATGAAAAAAATCAAGCAGCGATACGTCAACACACCTGGCCTCCAGATCCGGTCAAATGCAAATGGGTAATTTTATTAAGAAAACATGGTACTTAAAAGAAATAAATCACTTAGCCTTAGCAATTTTCTTCTGATCTGGCGCACAACGTTGTGATAATCCAGGAAGCAAGTAGCGGGATGCAAATTCACCTTGCACTTCAAACAAACACCTTGCACGGGTATTTAAATACCCATGTCATATCTCAGGTAAAAATTGAGTTTTTTTCTTTCAACTTCTATGGTCTTTTGTACATAACATTCCAAATTTCATAAAAATCGTACGAGCCGATCTATGTGCAGGCAGTAACTGGTTAAAGGCTTAGGGGTTTCGGCAGAATTAAAAGCAGAGCCAAATTTCGCTGCTCATTGAAAGCCACTTTCTACTATTTTAACAAGAAGAAAAGGAACCCAGCATACCTATTAAAGAAGTGACATCTAAGGATGTATCTTCATCTTCAAGGGCTCAATTTCATCCAAATCGTAAATTTATTGTCATATTCACAGTTATGGAGAACATTTCATTGAGTTCGAGTACCCACTTATATGTCCACACTTAAAGCCGATTTCTGGACCTCATGGGCCGGCAGAAGTCCATAATTGGCCCAAGTCTCAAAAATTAATAATATATTTGGATTTGTGAGAAAATTTCACCGTTTCACTGGATACCTACTTATCCCTGAGTATTATTGGATTGTTTTTGAGTCCCAGGGCCCGTAGACCACACCCATAGGCCAAAGCGTCCAATTCACCCAAGTAGAGAAAAAAATAATGTGATAATCAAATTCTTTAGAAAATTTAACTTTTTCTAAGTCCACGTTCAAAAGGAGCTATTATCGTCATACGAGAATCCAAGATCGTTCTGTCAGGGCCTCATATCAAGTCAAATCAAATTGAAGAAATCCATTTTTGGTTCCATATGGGCGGAATCGAGGCTCAAATTGAACTAAATCGTAACTAAGATTTGTGCGAAAATTTGACTGTTGCTGGATACTCATATGTTCTCGAGAATTTGTGGACATTTTTGGGTGACAACAGCCCCATGGCCTAACGACCACGCTTATTCAAGCGACGTTCAATGCATCAACTCCAAACAAAATTTGGTCACGACTTTGTGTAATCCCTCACAGGAAAACTGTCCTCCTATCACCCAATTTGATCATAAGACATGTATCTGATAAGTAATTTTTTCGTTATACTTAATCGTGCTTTCAACGGAATGACAAAATTATATATACGTACAATACATCCTATGGTGTAAAGTATAGCAAGTGGACAAAATAGGTTTGACCGTACTGAGGATTATATGCCCTCTGTCATGGATTCCGGTTCAAAATTAAAATTTTTTCAAGGCACCCGCCTATTTTCTAAGGGTAGCACGCCCCAATTTTAACATTAGATATCGATATTAATCTGTTATAACTGTACAACGATCGGTCCATTACATTGGCCACAAATGCGATTTTTTAAAGAGAATGTGGCCATGCCCACTCTTCCACCAGGATGTATCTTCACCACCAATCGGTCTTTGTAGGGCCATAAATACAATTTTATAAAGGGGTCGTGGCGCCCTCCCTTTTCCTTCGGGAAGTGTTTCGATCCATTCTAATATCAAATGTTCAAAAAAAAAAGCTTAATTTATCTAAAAGTTCATTAGATATTGAGTTTTTAAATTCAGGATTGTTAATTTTTTCAGAGGTTGACCCAGTCCTTGTGAGGGGGAATTTGCTACCACAATACCAATCTGGCCCATTTTTAACACCAATCGTTTTAGGTCATCAGCACACGTTTCTGCAAAATTTAAGCCACCTACCACACACAGGCAGGCGAACATTGCTAGATCATCTTAGACGACGATTCAGAATATGTATACTTATATACTTTATGGGGTTTCCGAAAAGTATTTCGTAGGAATGACAAAGTGAATGTACCCTCAATCCTATAACGAAGGGTATAAAAGTAAGGTAAACAGGCGCCGACATCATAAAAGGGCACATTACGATACATTTTAGTATGCCGAATGAGTGCAGCGTTTTTCTAGCGGAAGTTCTAGCGAGCTTATGACCCTTACAGCCCTAAATTATATATATGTGACTCGCAAAATAGAAAGGGACCTAAGGTTAAAACCAGTATGGTTGAGGAGAGCCATTTTAAAGATTAGGTCCCTTTCTATTTGCGCTTAGAATCGTCGACTTCACTTTCATAAAACGGGCATATCTCTGGCAGGGAACACTTTTGGGGCATATGATCGGTCTCATTCGATGCTCAGATGTTGTCCACATCAAAAAATAAGTGAAAAGTTGATGAACAGTTTTGTTCAGAAGAGCCATTTTAAGACTAGGTTCATTTCTATTTGCGCTTAGAATTGTCGAAGTCACTTTCATAAAACGCGCATATCTCTGGGAGGGAACACTTTTGGGGCATGGGATCGGTCTTATTCGATGCTCAGATGTTGTCCACATTAAACAAAAAAGTGAAAATTTATTTTTTTTCCCTTAGGTCCCTTTCTCTATGCGCTGTCACATATGTAGTTATATTTATGCTGTAGCTCTATACCAAAGGGAAACCCCATTTTTTGTCGACAGTACTGCATTTTTTGCGACCGAAACATGATGGCTTGTTACGGTCGCGTTAATTAGGTGCAAAAAAGTTAAATCTCCCCATTAAGAGACAATATTGTTAGCCCATGCTAGCTGCTAGACTGGTGTGACATTAAAGCAAATGAGTTTATCGATAGTCTAACAAGACTAGGACCAGCAAAGGATAACTATATCTTCAGGGCGCGGGAGAAGGAAATTTTAAAACCAGTATCACAGGATTTATTGTTCGAGAGCTACCTGAAATGTTTGGATGTTCCTACCCGGATTTGAATCTGGCTTACTGGCTTACACCAGAGATGTAAAATAGATTTTTTCATTTTGTACTTTCCGCTCTTTGAAAATGTGCTATTTTGGTCTAGACGGCATCAAAAATAAGAAAATATATATTGTGTTTGAAATCAGTTTTATTAAACGAAAGAAAATATATTCGGACGGTTGCAACTGGGACTTCCTGCACCACTTCGTTATTCAGGAGATTTCCGCCTCTGTCAACAGTTTAGGAGCGGACGGCGTTATCCTTCAAGAGTGAGAGGGACATATTTCTTTAAAAACCTGTACCGATAAGGTCCAATTTCACTAGAAATAGTTCTAGGTCGCTGGTACGCCCTATGCTTTATTTGAGCTAGATCAAATTCAAAATGTTTTCCTTATAGAGGATGAACTTTAAACTGGAAATGTCATTTATATGAGCCGATATGGTCCAATTTATCCAGATGAAGGTGTTGGTCGCTCACTGACCGCTCTCGGTAAAACTTAGTAGGAATCGTATGTAAAAGGCACCGTCTAGAATGGCAGGGCCTCAAATCGGCAAGGAGGCTATAAGTATGGCGACGATATGAATGCGGACCCTCATGGTGCTGTCTTACTAGAGTTATTTTCATAGATCATTACGCAGCATGGTCTCATATAAGGGAACCTTTGTATGAGGGCTATTCAAAAACATGATTTGATATACTTTCTATAAAAATGGGTGTCGATGCTAGTGATGCTCCATGCGAAAATTCTTTACAATATATACAACGATAGATGGACAGGCGACGGACTGACGTCGACCTTAATCGATCGGTATACTAAACATTGGGGGTTTCTTCGTTCCTGGAAGGTGTTACAAACATCAGCACTAAATCTTATTATATTATTTACACCATATCGGAACATTTGTAAAATGTATCAAATTATTCGAAGTTGTATCACGGTACTTTCAGTTAAAAAATGTTTGAAAAAAGTACAATTGTTTCAACTTTTGCATCCCTTGCTTATGCTTGGTAGTCGACCACATTAATCGTGCCATGGCGGCCCAGAGCAGTTTTTCGAGAAGGCCTAATTTGATTAAAATTTGATTCCGGTCGATTATAAAGGGCGTCAAATTTCATCAATACAGAATGTAATACGTGACAGCGCATAGTGAAAGGGACCTAAGGATAAAAAAAATCAATTTTCACTTTTTTTTGATGTGGACAACATCTGAGCATCGAATAAGACCCCAAAAGTGTTCCCTCTCAGAGATATGCGCGTTTTATGAAAGTGATGGTACACAAAAGATACACGTTTTTAAATCTTTAAAATGACTCTCCTGAACAAAACTGGTTTTTACCCTTAGGTCCCTTTCTATTTTGCGCGTCACATATGTTGTGACTAAAGAATATTGAGGATCGATGCGTGGTTTCCGTGTCGCTGTACACGAGGCTGTGTAAAAGAACAGGTGGATTCGATGCGCGGTTATCACGCAACGCTGCACCGTACATAAGGCTGTGTAAAAGAACATTTGGGGTTGATGCGCTGTTTCCGCTCAGCGTGCCGCTGAACTTTTTGATAAGTTATAGAGGAGCCTGTGTTAAAACTGTCATAAGTTTTGACATAATAAAGTTATTTTGATGCGCGAAGATGCCTTTTTCTTAAGGGTTATTATATTTTAGAAATAAATATATATATTTTTTTCATGCAAAAAAACTATCAGTAGCTATATCTGATAGAGAAATGTCCGATCTCACTGCCTAGTTTTGCCAACATTTTGCAGCTGCTGACTATTTATTTCCTCCCCCTTAAACTCTCCTGCACAATTCTAGTTTCTTCATAGCAATCTCAAACCAGTAGTTGTAACGCAATCATGGCAATTTCTTCAACAACAAAAATTTCAAAATTATTGTGCCACCAAAACAACAGCACTTAACGGCCGCGCCACCAACACTGCTCAGTCAGTTAAGCGGCGAGCCAGCCAGCCGGCCACCTCCTTCTTTCAAAACGTTTCTATCATAGCTGAACCATTGCCATTCGCAATGACGACGTTGTTGAGTGGCACAGTTTAGTGGCCGGACTTTGGAGTCAATACAAAGTGGCAGTGTCATTATGACAGTTCAAATTGTTGTCTACTACCACCAGCAGCAGCAGCAGCAATCAATGCAACGGCAGGAACGGCAATTTCCACAATAGCAACAATGATTTTACATTTTTTGTAATGTTAATAATTTAAATAAGAAAACAATCCAAGTAAATATTGATTACGATTCTGGTTTAGTAGGTCAACGGTGCAGTGGAAACGAGGCAATAAACCGAACAGAGCAAACGACATCAGCCGTAGCAGCAGCGGTAGAAAAGACAATTCTACGGAAATTTCTTTCGGTATTTTATGGGTCATTACATACAATTTTTATCCCTTACATTGCTTCGGTGTCATTCGCATTTCCTTTTCTTTTCTCTAAATGAAACAAAGGGTGCAAAGGAGAGGGGGGAAGAATGTGAATTTGAATGTTTCACAAATAAACACCAATATTTTCTTGTTCAGGACATTACCTGATAAAACGTGCTCCGTTTCCTTGCCGGGTTTTGTTTGCCATTTGCATTCAGAGTAGAAGCTGATATAGCAGCAGCCCAAAACGAAAACACAGATATTCCGCTTCAACACATCAACTGACAGTGGAGCCAAACCGTTGCGGGATTTAAGTAATAGCATGCGAAGACAGTAAGTAACAGTTAATCAAATGGTTCCTAGTTTTTTCCTCCTAGGATATGGTTTGTCAGCTTCAATGGTATCAGCGACTTAAACCCCTTTTTAAAACCTTTAACTACGACACATGGTATGATCATATCGAACGATATGAAAAAGATTCTGTAGATGACAAAGAGCTATTATTTTTGAAGAATAGCTTTTTGTCCTTAGAACTAACCACAGAAAACCTAAGCGTGGTTTAAAAGATTTAAAAAGTACAAAATGTTTATTTGAACTGCTGCAGTGAGTAAAACTTGTATACTTAACACTAAAAATCGAATTTTCGATTATACCAAAAAAATTAAAGGTTGCCTTTTTAGCATAAAAAAGTCGAGTTTTGCAACTACAATAAAATGAAACGAATGTACGAGGGTGACCGCAAAAGTAACTGGCCTAACATAAAAAGAACCGTTTTTTTTAGAATTATTATTATTTATTTTTTTACATAATCTCCTTCCAACTCAATACACTTCATCAAACATTTTTCAAGTTTTTTAATTCCATCCGAAAAATAAGATATTTTAAGACCTTCAAAATATGCCTCAGTTTCAGCAATAACCTCGCTATTGGACGAAAATTTTTTGCCACCGAGAATTTTTTTTAAATTTGGAAACAAGAAATAATCAGTAGGATCTAAATCTGGACTATATGGTGGATTCGGAGCAATTTCAAATCGTAATTCGGCCAGTTTTTGTTGAGATAAAAATGCAGTGTGTGAAGGAGCATTATCTTGATGAAAAAGAACTTTTTTTTTCTAAATGCGGTCGTTTTATCTTGATTTCTTCACTCAACCGATCCAATAATTCACAATAATATTCGCTATTTATAGTTTTTCCTTTCTCAAGATAATCAATAAATATTATACCCCTTGCATCCCAAAATACTGTGACCATTACTTTTCCTGCTGACTTAACAGTTTTCGCCTTTTTGGGACCACTTTTACCAGCTTCTATCCATTGTTTTGACCGTTCTTTGCCTACTGAGATGTAGTGATGGATCCATGTTTCATCAACAGTTATGAATCGGCGCAAGAACTCTATTGGATTACGCTGATAATTCGGTAAAAAGCTCCTCGGAAGTGGTCCAATAGACGATTTTTTGGGGCAAAGTCAACAAACGCGGCACATATCGTATATTTCTTAATCAGTCAATCTAAAAAAAAGCAATTAAAAATATGATTTTATTTATGGTAAAAATAAAAAGTTGACTTTTAGACATTATTTAAAACAAAAGGTCGACTTACCGACTTTGACTTTTTTGTACACAAAAGTTGATTAATCGATTAGTCGAAAATCGACTTATATAGGTACTCGCATAACTCTTCATGGCACGAGTACAGAAAAGAAGGTTGAGTAATGTAGTCAGCTGATTTACAATTATTTCTCGTAGAAATTTAAATCATTAAATTTAAAATTTGACAAAGGCAATTCATAAAGTTTGTAAAGCTAAATTCATGGTACAATAAACAAGGTATAATCTAGTCCAACAACAACAAAAACAAAAATAGTTTGCTAGATGGTCAAAGTTACTTGAAAGAGAATGGCAAAATGAGTGTTTGTGAATGTTTGATGATACTCGTAATTGTGAGTGTTGGATAAAGACTTTTTCCTTTACAAACTTCAACAATCGCCGTTATCAAATTTCAAAATTGACAATTTAAATTACTACGAGAAAAAATACAAAATCAGCTGTTAGCATAACTCTACCTTCTTTATTGTCCCATAGCTAAATTTATATATCAGTTTTAACATTTTTTTTTTAAAAATTAGAAATCTTAGAAGTGTTTAGCATCGGGCGAACTTTTGAATGGGATCTAGATGAACACTTCTAACGATATGGTCCTATTATACCGGCTATGGTTATAGGACACCTACAACTCACTGTAATACTTCTGAGCAAGATAAGACTTACAATGTGGCGTGTAAAAAGACTAGACCTCAAAAGGTTAGAGTTCTTTGTATTGAGGCTTTAGAAAACCTAAAGCCACTATGGTATTAAAGTGGTGGGCTAGTAGTCGCACTTAACCTACCATATACATTTTGAGCTCAAGAGGATTTAACATCCAACTGGAACTGGCCTTGGAGTGGGTGCATCATAAAAACGTCGACCAGTATTGTCCATATTAGCAGGAATAATTTTAGATCTCCCATAATGCAATATGTTACATTCGATCAAGATCAGAAGTAAAAGGTGGCATGTTAAATGGTAAAATCTCTAATAAGGAAAGGCTACATGAAAACATGGAGCGATATAGTTAAGTTTTACCAGTGTTCATTATAAACCTCTCATTATAGACCATACTACATTTCAGTTAGATCGGAACTAAAATAAGGTATGGGAATAACTGGGAGACACCTTTGCTTGGGAGATGTAGAAAATCATGAACCGATATAATACTTATAGTTCATTTTCATTTGAGTAAATTAGTGGCCTCCCATAACGTACGTATACGAAATGTGAGCACGATGTGATTTAATAAGTAGGTTCCACAACTGCGAGACCTAAATCGTGGGTGGCGTTTGCATAGGGGCTATTTAAGAACATCGGTCAAAAGAGGTTTAATTTCGTTTAAGTTGGCGTTTTTTGGTCAGCCGCATCAATTCATACTAAATTTGGACTTAGAACGTGGATTTAACAAAGTTCGTCTCAATCTTGAATAATCTAAAAGGTTCGTCGAAATCGGTTTTTTTTTTGGACACTTGAATACAAAATATTGTTTATTTCGTAATTTTTGGGCAATTTACATCAACGGAAAACATTGACAATTTTAATTTAGTACATTCCCTTGTTGAATTTCTTCGAGAAAACGCTATTAAAGATTATGACATATTGTTATGTTCAGTGTTTCCTGCCAGATTTGGTAGGTTTTTTGCCGTATGGTAGGAATGTAGGCTAAGTCATATTTTGGTAGGTTTAGCGGAAAGACAACATACACAATATAAGTTAATCTTTTAAAGTAGTATTAGATTTTTTCTACCAATATTGAAATTGAATGTACACAGATGATACATAAGAATGCCAATAAGGATTAATGGAACTTTAATTTGTTGCCCCAGGACACAAATTAAGCTAACTCGTCAATATCATCATAGTAACCTATTTGTCGATGGTGGTTAGGCCATATGGTTTCGGGCCATTGAAAGCATTTGCCTTTTTGTCGTTCCGTGCAGATGAAGCAAGGTATTCGTGTATATATGTGACTCTGTAGAGTCTACAACGAACCTGGTTACTTGTCGACCATATTTAATTGTTTAAAACTTAATAGATATTGGATGTTAATTGTGGCTTTAATCGGTGCAGCATCTACTACTTAACCATTTTTTCAATGGCATTAGCGTCCGCCCTTGTTCCATAATACAACTACTACCCTATTTTATAAAGATCTGACCACAATTTCGATCTTTTTGTTTGATTACACACTTTAGAAGGGCAGCAGACCGACGGACAGACAGAAATCATAAAATTAAATCAGCTGTGGATTTTGAGTCGGTCGGTACACTTCAAAGATGATCGAATTCATATATGTCTGGACAAATATTTGCCATGAAACTTACTTCTAATACGATTTCTTAAATTTTGGTAGGTTTTGGCTCAATTTGGTAGAATTTTTAAAGATCTTTGATAGGAAAATAATTTTGTCAGTGGCAACACTGGTTGTGTTACAGTACCACTACTTTAACTGTTTTTACTAATTCCTATTCTCACTAGGCATTTTTACTTGCAGCCACTCTCAGTTTGAAGGAGAGAGTGGTAAGGGGAATAGAGAGAACAAAATTGTTCGTACTGGCAATTCCTCATGTATTATTCGTAGTGTGAAGTTGGCTGGAGACTATGATGATATTTTGATTTCATAACTTTTATTAAAATTATAAGTTAGAATTGATTAAATTAACTTTTATATTTTTCTATGTATTTTTTCACACAAAAATCAAAACAAATAAATCACAGATTATCAGAAAAGGCAATAACGAGAACAAAAATTGCCCAAACCGGCAGGTAGAAATGGGAATTAAAAAACAGGCTCAAGTAAAATTGCCTAGTATGAAATGAGACCTAGTTTTACCCGAAAAGCCGTTCCAGTTAACGAAAATCCATAAAAGTAGTAGATTAATTTAAAAAAGAATATGACAAAATGCTTTCACGTTTACTATGTTTTACTTACTTAAAATTTCCGAGTTAAATTAGTAAATTGTCAGTCAATGTTGTCAGTTTAAATAAATTGACAAAAATAAATAAAAAAAAACTCTTTTTTTCTTTCATGTTTTTCAAATTAAATCAGATCGTACTCCAAGTAACCAATTTATGAAATCCGCTTGCAATTGACAATATCCTCCTAATACGGCAACTGATTTTTCATAGATGACGATTGCATAAAACATTGAGCCAGAAGTTATTTTCCACGTTGGTAATAACGATAATCTTGACGCAGTCATTTTCGCCCTCTCGAAAGAGTTTTTTTTGCGTTTGGTTTAGACCTTAGCAATGACCCACCAGAAAATCAAATTTAGCGGTCCATATTTTCGAGTAACGCCCACTTAAAGGTCCGTCTCGATTTGAAATCTCTACGTATATTTACTAGTTTTTCATTTAGAGATTTTTTGAACTTTTTCTCTTTTACTACTTTTACTGGTAAAAAGGGTTCTTTTTCTAAAAACACTTACTACTTTTACATTTTCGGATAATGGAACGCTTTTCAAGTTAAACTAGTAACACAGTAGTAACAGGCGGACAAATTAAAATCGGCTTATGTACCCCCATTATGAATCACGGTCCATATCAACATCATATAAACCAACTACTTTCGTCATGTACTCTAAGTCAGAACACACTTTTAAAAAAAGGTTGAGAAGATGTAAATGACGACGCTCGTTCTGGAAGTTACATCACAACGAAAACCGATGAAAATTTTTATAAAGTAAAGAAAACTGTTATGGAGAATCGTCGAATCACTACTAAAGAAGTTGCAGAGTACATCGGCATATCGGTTGCCTCATGCCATACAATTTTTTCTAAAATTTTTAGCATGAAGCATGTGGCAGCGAAGTTCGTTCCAAAATTGCTGCTCACTCGTCATTGCGCGTAAGTAATTTTTTGGCCGAAAGGAAAACCGTTCTCATGCGTCAGCCTTTGAATTCACTAGATTTGGCCCCCTTCGACTTTTTTCTGTTTTCAAAATTTAAGAGACCCATGGTAGGACGGCGTTTTGCGAGAATTGAGGATATAAAATCCGAATTGCTGAGAGATCAAGGTCATACTAAAACCTGCATAGTAGGAACGCTTCGAGGATTAGAAAAATCGCAGGCACAAGTGTATTATGACCGAGGTTGAATACTTCAAAGGGGACGAAGTAGAAATTTAAGAATGTTTAAATATTTTTTGGGAAAAAATAAATTTAACCTTTTCTATTGAACAGACCTTACGTGATGCGCAAAATAGAAAGGGACCTAAGGTTAAAAACCAGTTTTGTTCAGGAGAGCCATTTTAAAGATTAGGTCCTTTCTATTTGCGCTTAGAATCGTCGACTTCACTCTCATAAAACGCGCATATCTCTGGGAGAGAACACTTTTGTGGCATGGGATCAGTCTCATTCGATGCTCAGATGTTGTCCACATCAAAAAAAAAGGTGAAAAGTTGATGAAAAGTTTTGTTCAGAAGAGCCATTTAAAAGATTAGGTGCCTTTCTATTTGAATAGAATCGTCGACTTCACTTTCATAAAACGCGCGTATCTCTGGGACGGAACACTTTCGGGTCATGGGATCGGTCTCATTCGATGCTCAGATGTTGTCTACATCAAAAAAATAAAAAAATGAAAATTTATTTTTTTACCCCCAGGTTCCTTTCTCTATATGCTGTAATAAATAAGTCTTGACTCATAGATTGATTGGTAAGGACGTGCTTGAAATGGTGCTTTACATACCAAAGAAATTTCTTTAGACAGCATAATTGTCTAAGGATGAGTCGCAGTCCTTGCAAAATGTTTATTGTGCGAGATCCTCTCCAAAAACTCTCTTTCGTGCATTCGGCTGATATTAATACCTTTGGGAATGTCTTCGCAACAGCTTTCTACCGAACTCATTTCACTTATTTTGTGCCACTGTCCATATCTCTATCCAGCAAAAATACATACAATATCCTTGCTTTGTATGCAAAACATTCTGTAAATGATGGTTAAGATGCAACAACAACAAAAAAGCCAACACAACACACATCCCAAATGTTCTTCGTTCCTTTCTTCTGCAATTTAGCCGGAGTGCGAAAGAAGCCGGTCGAAGGAAAATAAATACATTTTCTTTTGGCAACATTTCGAGTGTCGACTGTTCCACCAACTGTTTACTCCACATTTGTATTTCACTTGGCGTACATTTATATTACACTTCACACGGTACCGTGCCACTCATTTACACACACTCACTCACACTTGTGCAGCTTGGAAAGTGAAACAAGGAAATGAATATATAATAGAGTCCCGTCCCGTATGTGTTGTAAATGACTTTGAGCCAAAGTCAACAAAAAAAGAAGAAAAAACCGAATTGCGAAGAGACGGAAACTGTATCTTTGTATGCACAGTCAAGTCTTGTGCACCCGAATTCATACTCGCCTGTATTTGGTCATACATGAGCGTATGCCGTACAGCCTTACGTCCGTATTTTTCAGCCAACATTCATGAGAACCGAAATGATAATAGTCCGTAGAATGCAAGACGACAGTATTTTTTGGGCAATATACTCATACATATGGGACATTGTGCACAGGTTGACTTTGCTACATTTAAAGCCTCGCCTGTGTGTACTGAATTTGTCATACCATTAGCATCCTGACCATTTAAGTCTGTCCAGTTTAGAGTAGTGACAAAGCTCTCAATGCCATGGTAGTCTTTGGTTGTCCATGGTAGTTAAAAAGAGGTCTCTCACGGAGTTTACGTCAACATCAAGAAAAAAATATTCTCACTAGAAGACAACTACTTATACACTCCCCGCCACATGAATAGGACCCCCTTTACGATTTACTTTATTTGCGATTCTCTTAAATATTTGAGATCATTGAGCGGGATATTTTTGTTTGTTTTTGAGATCTTCATATTCACTCTCTTCGAGAAAAAAATTGTGTACTGTATTATAAGTTTTTTTTCTAATTTGCTTTACCATAACCTAAGTTTGTGAAATTTCTTACGACACATTAATAGGACCCCCATCATAATCTTTAGTTTCCTTATGGAAGTGGCTGCGTGTAGTAAATTAAAATATTTTCTGTTGCAATTTAATCGATTTCATCCAAAATTAAATTAAAATGGGTCGAGGAAAATCTTTATCTAACGAGGAAAAGTTGAAAATTAAAACTTATGAAGAATCCGGACACTCAATCCATAAAATCGCTGATAAAATCGGAAGAAGCCGAAATGTCGTGTCTACGTTTTTGCGAAATGAGTCAAGCTATGGCAAGAATATGAAAGGACGAACAAAAGTGTGCTTTCTGCTACTGATAAACGAGCTATACTAAGATCAGCATCAAATACGCACGATTCATCATCACAAATTAAGGCTAAAACTAGCGTTAAAGCAAGTGTAAGAACGGTCCAACGCGTTATTTCTAAAGCTAAGCATTTAAAGCGCCTAAAACTAAAGAAAAAACCACCCCTTAACGATGACCGCAAAAAGATACGCACCGGTTCACACTGCTCGAGTGGTGAAGGCATGGATCCGGGATCAAAATGTCAAAGTTCTTGATTTGCCATATTTGAACATTATAGAAAATGTTTAGGGGATGGCTCGTCCGCAAAGTTTATGCTTCTGGTAAGCAATACAGCAACAAAGACGAACTAATTGAAGCAATTAAGGAAGCCTAGTCTACGTATGTATGATTCGATTCCCAGTAGACTTTTCGAAGCTATCCTTAACAAAGGAGGCTCTACACACTACTGAACTTTCTTCAAAATGCATAAAATAATTACTTATTTAAAACTTAATAAAATGTATAATTTTGCTTTCAAACTTTACAAAAGCTATATTTGATGAGGGGGTCCTATTCAAGTGGCGCAAAAACCGATGCTCTGTTTTTCAGTCGTTTTAATAAAATGATTTTATAAAATTTACCAGCATATATATCAAATCCATTTATTCCCCATTCCTTTCAGAAGTAATGCACATTTCATACAAATAAATATAGATTTAATTCATACCGTTTTTCTGCTGATAATATTAAGTTTTAAAAAACTCATCGTGGGAGTCCTATTCATGTGACGGGGAGTGTATACCATGGGCAAATTAGGGTGGTCAGACTTAGGAAGAACTCCTCAAGGCGGTTTTCTATTCCTTCTATTTTGGAAACATCGCCTTAAACAAAATTATCTTCTTATTGGAGTAGGTTCAAATTAACGTGGCGTTAGTATCCATAGTGCAGTTGGCAAATATACAGGGTGGGCCAAAAGTTACCACGGAGTTAAAAACTTCAATAACTTTTTCGTTTAATTATTTTTTATTTTTTTTCTCAAATTATATAATGTTCAAAATGGAAATTTTTTTATGTCGCATAAATGGCCCCCGTTTTCAGCTTTGCAATGATGGGATCGTTTTAGAGCATTTTCCATAACATCTTACAAAATTTGTGGTTGTAGCGTTCGAATTTCTTCAACAATGTTGACATTGAGTTGAAGGATTGTCTCGGGCTTGTTCACATATACTCGCTCTTCAAACAACCCCAACAAAAATAGTCCGGTGCTGACAAATCTAATAATTTCCGGATTTCGAGAAATTATTCGCTCTCCAAAAATTTGACTTACAAGTGCCATTGTGTCTCTGGCAGAGTGGGCAGTGGCTACGTCCTGCTGAAACCACATCTCAGGGCAGTTTTCAAGAGCAGGACATAAAAAACTTTCTATAATAAACCGACACCGCGTAAAGATCATATATCATAAGGATCGTTATCATGGCGCGATAGCGAGCAACATTCACTGTAACGTTCCGGCCATCATCATTTTTAAAAAAATATGCACCGATGATTCCACCAGCTTATAAACCGCACCAAACCGTGGTTTTCTCTGGATATAATGGCACCTCTTGAACCTCTTCTTGGTTCTCTTCAGCCCAATTGCGGCAATTTTGTTTACTGACTTTGCCGTTGAGCCAGAAATGGGCCTCATCACTGAACAAAATTTTGGTCGAAAACAGCGGATCTTCCCGTTTCCCTATTACAGTTGCCAACATTTGAAGGAAACTATTTTCAAAAAATAAATGTCATAAAATATCCTTTCAAACTACCAATAAAGATTCCACACTTGGTTTGAATTTTTATATTTTTTGTTATGAAAAAGTACCTCGAGATGTGTCCTCTATATACTCTTGAAAACACAATAAAAAATATATATTAACGAAAAAGTTATTAAATTATTAAGCCGCATGGTAACTTTTGGCCCACCCTGTACTAAGGGTCATCCATGAAAGAGCGCTTCTCACTTCTCACGATTACTTTCTCCCTGGGCGTACTGAAATTCCTTTCGTTAACAGTGTACAATACCTCGGTGTTATACTGGATATGCTAATAAATGGTCAATGGGGAATGCATTGTTCTCTGGGTGTACGCTCTATGTGACGCGCAAAATAGAAAGGGACCTAAGTTTAAAAACCATTTTTGTACAGGAGAGCCATTTTAAAGATGAGGTCCCTTTCTATTTGCGCTTAGAATCGTCGACTTCACTTTCATAAAACGCGCGTATCTCTGGGAGGGAAAACTTTAGGGACATGGGATCGGTCTCATTCGATGCTCAGATGATGTCCGCATCAAAAAAAGAAAAAAAAATGAAAATTGATTTTTTTTTACCCTTAGGTCCCTTTCTCCCTTTCATTTACTGCAAGAACGGACCCACATAATATCAAGTCTGTGTATTACGAACGTGTTATCACATCTGCGACACACCAAATGTGATATAACATTTGCTGCCTCTGCATATCATAACAAGAGAGTCCAAAAAACAGGGGCTTTCAGAAAACCGGCATTTTAGTTTTTTTTTTCAACCCCGTGTTTTGAAAAAACCGACTGCCAGACTGTTTTTAAAATAAAACCCCGTCATTAACCGGCATTCCGGTTTTAGCCTTTTGCCTAAGAATTGAAAATATTTTCCGAATCAGAAGTAAATTAATGGCACCCTAGCCCAGGCTCTAAATTTACGCACACGCAGTATGGTTATGGTGACAATATTCGAAGAGGATCATACTATTGTTGTGTACATGGTTGTGGCATAACAATATTATGATTGTCACAACAATAGTATGATTCAAATACAACCATACTATGATTCTCACAACCATACTATGATCCTTACAACAATAGTATAATTCACACATAGCCATACTATGATCCCCACAACCATAATATGATTTAGAGTCGACCATACTATGATACCCACAACCATATTATGATCTTCACAATCATAGTATGTTTTACATACAACCATAGTATGATCTTCACAATTGCTTTAAGTTTTCAACTATAGAATTGAATTATGAAAATTATTTAAAAATACATTAAATTTAAAATAATAGGAGTGATTTTTTTAACAGCAGAAAAAATCAGTTTAAAAAACGTAAGCGTTTTTATTAAATTTATTTCAGTTAAACAAAGCCAGAGCAGTTTGTTTGAAAAATTTAATTTCTTATAAAAAATACTATTATTCCATTCGATCTGTAATAATAACATTGTTCTAAAATGAATACTCAAACGAAAAAAAATTACCATCATACAGAATGATTGCAGTAATCATATTATTGTTAATAAAAAACCCATAAAACAATACTTTTGTCGCATTAATTATATTATATTGTTGCTACAACCATATTTTCATTTTTTTAAATTTGGTAATACTACTATTGTTACATTTCAACAATATTAATATTGCGACAATGATACTATTGTCAAAATTAAATTCAGAAAACCATACTATGGTTGCGACGAACATACTTTTATTGCGGCTAACATATTATTATTGCCGTGACCATATAGTAACCATATTTTTTCTCTGCGTGCAGATTTATAAAATAAGGTCTTATTTGAATTTATGCGAAAATGTTTAGCTCGTTTGTTTTATTTCGGTCTGTTGCTTTTACACATTTAACAGGGATTAACCGGCTCAAGACCTCTTGCTTCTATATTTAAATAGAAGACAAGTTTTTTTACAAAATGGCAAAGTGACATTGTTTTTTGTGGCTTTTATCATGATTTCGGGTCCGTGACAATCCTCTTCACAAAGCTTCTCTGCAATTGTTGAAAGCAAAACCGAACTCTATAAGGCCTGGCTCTTCCTAAACGAATGAGAACTACTGTTGTAAACCTTACTTTCTTAGTTTTCTTCACACAATTGCCCACGAAATACACAAATTTCATATTTTTGGTACTCGTATGTCCATGGTTAAGTGTTACTTCTCAAGTTTTCTTCACACAATTGCTCACGATATATGAAAATATCATATTTTTGGTACTCGTATGTCCATGGTTAAGTGGATCAGATTTTCGAACATAGAGTCCGTCACTCTAACATATTCAAACTCAAAACTATTTTTTTTGCTTCGTGAGACAATTTTGTAGTTATTGTAAAGCCATATGTATGGGAAGAATTTTCGGATCTCTGACAATTTGTGCGTGTACTATATAAAAAAACCTATATGACTCAAATCGGTCCAAGACTGGTTGTTTTTCAGGTCGGTATGGTCACCATGTGTTGTAACTGATCGCTTAATAATGCAAATTTAAATTAAATTTGTGGCGTTCAAAGTGTACGGGTTACCTAAAACATGATCCAATAACTTTTTTATAATAATAGTTTTATATAATAATTTTATACTATAATTTATACTAAAATTGTATATATAATAATTTTACTACTATTAATTAGAACGCTAAAACTGAGAAGTACATTTGTAAGGGGCTATATAATGCACTCGGCTATGTTTGAGTAAGATCATAGTAGTAAAATGTGGCTTGAGTAGTGACAGACCCCTAAATCGGGAGGAAAATGTATACGCGGTCTGTGCTATAGGAAGCCATGGATGACATGATTTGCGAAATTTAGGCTATATCGATAATATATATTTTGATGATTAGTGTGTACCCAAGTTTAAATCCATGTAAAAGCTTCTTTATAAAATGGATTAGACGTTTGTATATGTGACAGCGCATAGAGAAAGGGACCTAAGGGTAAAAAAATCAATTCTCACTTTTGTTTTGATGTGGACAACATCTGAAAATCGAATGAGACCGATCCCATGCCCCAAAAGTGTTCCCTCCCAGAGATATGCGAGTTTTATGAAAGTGATGATACACCAAAGATACAAGTATTTAAATCTTTAAAATGGCTCTCCTGAACAAAACTGGGTTTTACCCTTAGGTCCCTTTCTATTTTGCGCGTCACATATAGATATTTCTGAGTACAAAAATTAAAATATTGCACAGCTCAACGATTTCAGAGAAGTACACTTTTGCTAAGAAGAGGAGTGTTGACGGAATTAAGTAAGTAAGAAGGGAAGAAACTTTAATCGGGAGGTGCCCTTGGGATATGAAAAAGCTTGATCCGTTCAGGTTTATTTTTACCAGAGGTGGTTGGTGGTGGCTGGTGGTGATCAAAGTATGACATCAGTGTCATCGTTATCTGTCAGCCCATCTGTCAGTCAATCGTTGACATTCAAATGCAGATAGCTTTTACGAACTGTTTTGATGGAAATTGGTACCATATTTTGGTATTATACAAAGGAAAGTATTACTACATATTCTGAAAAATTTAGCACAAAGCGTCACGAATAAAATGTATTAAACTCTGAGGAAATTAGGCCAAATCGGCTCATGTTTTCGAAAAGTATCCACGCAAAGGACGTTCCCCCCTCCAGACCAGAAATCAAAACCGATTGAGCTCAAATCTCGCATGATAAGTTATAAGCTTTCAATAGTTAGCTCTGGCGAACTATCGGTGCCACCAAAGGTGCCTCCCGATTTGATGTCCCGAATAGCATCCACGCAAAGGTCGCTTCACTCTCCCTCCACAAATTAAAAACGATTGACCTCAAATCTCGCATGATAAATTGCTAGCAACTAATAATTAACCCGGCGAAACTGGATCTAATCCATTGCCTGTCTAGCCATATCGGTCCATGTCTTCGCATAAAACCCACACAAAGGCCGATTGAGTGACAAATAATTAACTCTGGCAAAACAGTTCTATATCCCCCAACATAAATTTGTCTTCCGATTTGATGTCCTGCAGCTCTGACAGCCACATATTCAATTCCATCACGCCTAAATTTTCCATGCTAAAAACGAGCGACCAATAATTATCTCTGGTTCAACTGGACTTAATCGGTAGATATTGTTATATATTTCCAATACAAAGGTCCTTCCCGAGTTTAGAACCTGCAGCTCTAGAAACCATAAATGACATCAGTTTTTTAACCAAGTTTCACACAAAGCTTAAAGAACAACAAATGCATAACTCTATATGATATCAGGCCACATCGGTTCATGTTTTGAATAGATCCCATCCAATTAGATCCCATCCACAAATTGACCCTGATATTGCTCATATTTCGTATGTTACGTTATGAGCGACTGATGACAAACTTTAATCAAAATTGGCAAAATTAGTTCAATCTTTCTTAAACAAAGGTTCATTCGATTTATGTTCTTACCACTCTAAGTGCTACATCAAAATCCAATCTAGCTTAAATGAACGAAAGTACTTTATATGCGATCTGTGCAGAAATTAAGCCCGATTGTGTTAAGAAGTCTCTAAAAGTCAAATATTAAGACAAGCCATAGGAGCAGAAACATCTGAAAAACAGAGAAGTGTGGAATATTCCATAGTCGGCGACGCCCGACTATAGCCTATGGTTTCAAACCCACTAAGAACTAATCGTATATCCTCTTATACTTATTATAACATACTGGGACACAGTCCAAAGTGGAGAATATTAGAGACCTACGATTGAGGTATTTTTCTCTCTATTTTTACAAATCCAAGGTAAGTAATATGTGAAATGGCTCATATGTACCTCTATTATAAACGCAAAGAACAAACGAAACAAAAGGTGTTTATAAATACCCATAAGAGTATTTACCAAAGTTATCAAGACAAATAAATGTTCCTTCCAACTTGTGAATGAACTATAAACTAAAGGCGCAACAACGACAGGAACCAGGACCAACACCACCACCACAGACTACGACGGCGACACACTATCGTCAAAGCCAACAACAGCGACAAAGACAACGACGACGACGACAACAATGTGAAATGCAAAATGTGAAATACATGTGACACTATTACGTGGAAATGAAACTTTGGCTCAGTCGCAATGCATGAACTCTCGACAGACAGAGGTAGAACAAAACAAACTAATGTAGGCTCCCTTGAAAGAAGAAAAAGTTGGGGGGCCAACAAAGAAAAGACGGCACAAGTACCTACACGTATACAATTTGACACCACATTACGCTGGGACAATGGCAGAAAAGGAAGCGCATCTACGATTGTTGGGGCATTAACAAATACACGAATGTATGAAATATATGCAAATCGAAGTGAGAGCCCTGGATATTTTTCTGCCACACATTGGCTGCAATCAATATTCATATGAAGGTAGGAACGAGCTGAGCGACGGTCGGGCGGGTGTACGGACTGGCGTGTAAGTAAATATCTGTTACGGCTTATCAAGGACTTATTTATGGGGAATGTCAAAGACATTTGTTAAGAATTGAAAATGGAGAAACTGGTAAAACCAAAATATTTGCTTAAATCTTGAGAACTAATGGTTGCCCAGTGTGAGCCGCAATCAGAAGGCGAAGCGATAGATACTGCACAGAACTTTGGTGAAAATGTTAGATTGCTTTTTTTTCTTACAACATCTTGTAATTGAATCTGAGAACAAATTTAAAAATATATTTAACATGTATTCCTGATATTTGAAAAATATTTTAGAGTAGTACTTACAGAAGTACTTAACCGAAAACAAGTAAAAAAGTCGTTAAGATCGGCAAACGCCACACAACCAACGAAATAGTGGATTTTTGGCGTGATACCATTGCCGTATACTTCGCACAGTGGGGATTTAGCGGAAAAAAATCAAATGTTCATCAAATATTTTTTTTTTGAAATGTAAGACTAAATGGTACTTCGGCCTGACTGTTAGTTTTTTATATCCCTTTCAAACTCAGTACTTGTATGTTTCACCGAAATACGAGTAAGTTAATATAAACCTAAAAATCTCAAGACGAACATTATTTTACTAAGTGAGCTAACATTTTTGTTTTTATTTTTATTTAAAGTAACATATGTATACTAATATTGAAAAAATTAACACAGCAAAGACATAAGTTTATTATTTTTCTCTTCATTTTCATAAACTTACGAGGGCTGCTATATATATTTCTGGCCTAATAATGAAAATGCGAATATATATAATCAAAAAAGGTTTTTATTGTTTTTCAAAGTATTGTCCAGCATTGTCTTTTGCATGCGCTCAAACCAATTGTCGACCAATTTTTTCACTCCGATTGAGACGCCTTCAACAGCATCTTCTGGCGACGAAAATCGTTGACTACGCATTTTTTTCTTGATGTGCGGAAATAAAAAGTAGTCATTGGGTGCCAAGTCAGGGATGTACACGCAAAGAAAAAATATGGTTACTATATGGTCACGGCAACAATAATATGTTTTCTGCAATAATAGTATGTTAGTCGCAACCATAGTATTATTTTTTTTTGAATTTCATGTTGACAATAGTATGATTGCAACTATATTAATATTGTTGAAATGTAACAATAGTATTTTTGCCAAATTTAAAAATGAAACTATGGTTGCAGCAACAATATAAATATGGCTGGTGCGACAAAAGTATTGTTTTTTGGGTTTTATGTTAACAATAATAAGATTACAGCAATCATACTGTATGATTGTAATTTTTCTTAATTTGACTATGGGTTTTACAACAATGTTATTGTTAAGAATCTTATGAAATAATAATGGAAATAAAAAATTCTATAAACAAACTTATTTGGATTTGTTTAACTGAAATATTTTTAATAAAAAGGCTTACGTTTTTTTAAAAGGATTTCCTCGACTGTTTGATAAACACTCCTATTATTTTAAATTTAATGTAATTTTAATTTATTTACTTATTTAAAATCTCTATTGTTAACAACATAAACACAATCCTAATAAATAATTTTGAGGGCCATATTATGCTTGAATGGGATCATACTATGGTTACTTGTAAGCCATACTATGGTTGTATGTCAAACATACTATTATTGTGAGAATCATAATATGGTTGTGTGGATCATAGTATGGTTGAGTGTGAATCATACTATGGTTGTGGTGATCATAGTATGGTTGAGTATGAATCAACTATGGTTGTGAGAATCATAGTATGGTTGAGTGTGAATCATACAATGGTTCTGAGGATCATAGTATGGTTGTGTGTGAATCATACTATTGTTGTGAGGATCATAATATTGTTGTGCCACAACCATATACCTAACAATTGTATGATGCCCTTCGAATATTGTCACCACAACCATAATTTTTTTCTGCGTGTACGGCGGATGACCCATCCATTTTTGACGCTTTGGCCGGTCAAAAAGGCGCTGGTTTGAGCCGATGTGTGAGAGCTCGCATTGTCATGGTGTACAATGATTCGTATTCTCTCGTTCGTTTTCCGAATTTCTCCCTAGACTTCAGGCAAACAAATTGTGGGGTACCACTCAGAATTGACCGTCCTACGTTGCTCAAGTGGAACAGTCACCACATGACCATTTTTGCCGAAGAAACAGACGACCATTTGCTTCGAAGGGCTTCTTCCACGAACAACTTTCGTTGGATTTGCCTCGTCTTCGAAGATCCACGCTGTAGATTGCTGTTTTGTTTCGGGCTCATACGCATAGATCCATGAAGCACCGCGATTGTTTTTTTTTTTCAAAATTTTTTTGCTTCAAACGACACGAGCCTTTTTTTGAGCGATTGTTAAATTGTGCGCGAGAACAAACCTTTTTTTTACGGTCAGGTGTTCATGCAATACCGAATGTATGCAGGTGGAAGAAATGCCCAAGGATGGCTCTATCTCACGGTATGCCACATGAAGATCTTGCATTATAACTTCACGCACGGCATCAATGTTCTCTGGCACAACGGCCGTTTATGGACGACCTTCGTCTTTGAGCGAGCGTCGGTCATGATTGAATCAATTAAACTAGTTTTTCACAGTGAATGTTGCTTCATCTCCATACAAAGATTAAAGCTTATCGATGAACTTTTGTCGTGATAATCCACGTCGAATTAGTTAATTCTATTTTTTTCCGAATCGATTTTTTCAAGTACCTGTAAACAACACAAACGATGGTCGTACGTCAAAACGTTCAGAGTACGTTTATGCTAAAAAAATGTCAAACTTTCCAATGTCAGATAGCGCCACTTAGTGTTGCCTAGGCCAGAAATATATATAGCAACCCTCGTATACAACCATCTGTTTGCCAACAGTGTTCGAAGAAATGAGGAAAGATAATAATCATATTGCAACACGACAATACGACCTCTCCCACATCAGCTGAAACGATGAGCTATTTGACCACTCAAGATGTCGAATTGATGGACCATCCACCGTACTGCCCTGCTTTCGCACCCAAGTACTTCTTCTTATTCCCTAGTATCAAGAAAAAAATGCGTGGCCAACGTTTTTCATCGTCTGAAACAGCTGTTGAAGCTTTTCTTTAAGGCTACGTCAAGCACTAGAGCTACGTCAAACCCATTGCCTACTTTAAAAATTCAACTACTTTCGATTGTTGTTGTTATTTTATTTAATATTTCCTCATTGTTCTTATCTGGAATTTCTGCGATTATATCAACTTCAATGCTGTGGTAGGTCCAAGGGGTAAGATAATAATACTCATGCTCCGATTGTTCTCTAATTTTTTTTTTACTACAAACAATTTAATTTCATTAAGGTTTCCAGAAAATGTTCCCAAACGATAATAATTACTGCTTTTAAATCTTCATTCAAACCTTTTATTATTTTACACATCAATATGTATGTAGACTAAATGCAGTAGTTTGGGTGGGACTGGGAACACACACATCGATAATTATGGTATAGAAAGTCTCATAATTTACAAATAGTTTTTCTAAATTTTCGAGAACGATTATTTCATCACATCTCGAAAATTTGAAACATTGTAATTAATTACAAATTATCAGTTTGATATTAAACTGCCAGAAGGAAAAAGAGCACTGAGCTCATCACCGAACAGAGCAGGCCACCAATACTGATGATGATGATTGTTGACGTAGTAGTCGTCGATATTCATTCCGTTCTCAAGACCAAAAAGTCAATGGTTATCAATGGAATAAAAAGAACATTATTTGAAATCAAAGAATATCAAATGAACATCGAAGATACTGCTGGAAGACAATGCAAAGAACTTAGTAAGTACAGCGTGTCGATGTTTTTTCCTATGGAGGAGACTTGTAGAACCTCCAAAATGTCAAGGAAAACCTCAATAGAACGACAAGTTCTGCTGCTGCCGCTCTTCTTGGCTGGTTTGGTTTTCAATTAATTACGGAAATATATGAATGATCCCATAAAGATTGCTGTACAAAGATTATTACTACCAGAACAAGAGCCAGCCGAGCTTGGAAAATTGATAAAAGATCGAAAGACCGAAATTAACAACAACAAACAAAGGCCACCACACAAATAGACAGAAACCAATTCAGCCGACTCACTAGGAGAAAGACTGATGAAAAGACAGGCTGGCTGGCTGGCTGGCTGGCTGACTGACTGGCAGGCAGATATTGAAAATTTGAATATTTGTTGCAATGACATTGAGTACTTCGTTTCAAGTCTGTCTTTCTATCCGTCCGTCCGTCAATCCTTCCGTCTATCAGCCTGACTGTCTCATTCCAGTCCACACACAGAAACAAACAAATCATCAAATACTTTTCAATGACATTTAGCAATTGTTCATCTGAACGAATGCCTTCACTTTTTGCACAGACTTAACTGAAATCTGATTCCATCAATTCTTGGGCAATGCAAAAGATGACTTAAAAGTCATCGGCGCTTTGCCTTGCAAGCTCTACCCCGAAAGAAAGCTAGCTCGCTAGTTAGGCTATAGCTAGCTAGCTGGATTCTTGCCAGCCAGTGTCTCCGTATCTTACAAGTATTGGCTCTAAGAGGTTTCCAGTTTGAAGTCTTGATTGTAGACGGATTTTACAAGCATCAATTAGAAAAAAAATTGAAGACGAAACAGAAGAAGACAAAAAATATATATATTTTTTTAAAGACTTTGGGATTGTTTTTTTTTGGTTTTTGATTTTTCCTTTCTGCTGTGGCTGTCTTTTCTTTTGCTTAATCGAGGAGGAGATGTTCGATAATGTTTTCTGGTAATGTTTTAATGGTTGTAAAGACATTATATTTGAAGATGACGCCAAGGATTTTGGCTGACAACGTGAACGAACAAAAATTCTTTGATTCTACGGCTACAGCATCAGACTGTGAGGCCAGGCCAGACCACCCAGAGTGTTGTGAGAAAAGTTCAAAAAAAGGTCAACACAAAAATTTGTGGAGTTTTGGATGGAAAACATTTTCGGAGTTCTCGGAAAAGCCTTAAGAATATTTATTAGAGCAGGTCGGGTTTGAAGGGGAGAAAAAAAGTCGGAACCACAAACAACATGACATCTTATCTGCAAAAAATACGAAAAATCGGAATCTCCAGAAAAGAATTTTTGGACCAAAAAATTTCACATACCGCATTTGTTTAACGAAACAAATTTAAATTTTTAGTGGAAGCAAAATACAGTTTCCTTATATACTTGAAGTACTCTAAGGCTTAGAGTACTTCAAGTATATAAGAGTCTAAGCATAGGGAGAGTCATGTCGAGGAAAAAGAAAAAAGATGATGGAAGATTTTTATCTAAAGGGTGTTTAAATTTTAAGGGCCGATGTTGATTAGTCGCTCAAAAGAGCCATTGTTTCGTTAGCAGTGTGGCAAGTGGTACCGTCCTGTTGAAACCACATATCGTCCACATCTATATCTTCCAATTCGGGCCGTAAAAAGTTACGATAGCGAATACCATGCACAGTAACTGCCTGAGCGGCCTCATAAACTCTACCAAACAGTCACTCTTTGTGGCTGCATTGTTTTTTCGACAATAACTCTGGATTATCATTCCCCAAATGCCGCATTTCTGCTTATTAACAAATCCACTGAGGTGAAAATGTGCCTCATCACTGAAGATGATTTTCTTCGGAAATTGCTTTTCATTTTCATAATAAGCCTGAATAACTTTAACGCATTGCTCGCTTGTGCATCTTTACATGGTTCAAATGAAATGGGTCTGAAATTGAGAAATATCAAATCAAACGCAGAATAAAAAATTGACGTTTAGGTGTGGTTCACATTAAATATCGGCCCTTAAAATTTAACCACCATTTATATAAATTAGATTAAACAATTTGCTTAAAGCTGTTTTAAAAGGATTATTTCCCTTTTGGTTATGATGAAAGTTTAAATATCAATGTCAATAATTGGTAACAACAACAAAATGTTGGCTAAACTATTAGTTTCCACAACCATCAGTTATAGCAACTAAAAACATTCATACGTTTTATTGGTATGCCCGAGCAATTATTATATTTATCATCTCTTGGTATGTCAAACCTAATATCCATTACGATTATAACCATCCAGTTTTTTTCTCTGTGTAGCTACACTCAGCTGTGGCAACTGACAATGTTTCACATTAAGTGTAGTGAACTAATGTTTGACTAAGTAGTGGCTCATTTGTGGTACTCTTTTTGTCGTCCATATTAGCCGAACAAATCTAGTGTACATCCTTCAGTTTTTTTCCAAAACTTTGAAAATTGTTTCTACACAAACTGCAGCAAGTTTTCTGTTGGCCTTTAGAGAGAAAAAATTTCAGATTTCATGGAAAAACCTCGGAATATTCCAGTGGGTCGATTGGAAGGGAAGGCAAAAAATCGAAAGTGTAAATTCCTTTTCGAGCTTGGAAATGTTTGGCTAAGGTCCAACTTTTGTTAAAAAAGTAATGTTTAATAATATCTTAGAGTTCGGCCATTCAATTAGTTAATAATTTAAAACAGGTCCCGCAAGAATTTGTTTGTTAAAAAGAGGAACTTTTCGTTAATTTGAAAATAAAAAAGTTACCCACTCAAAAGTATCTGGACAATACTTGTAATTTTACTACAATTTTAATAGATCATATCGAGCACTTAACGCA
Source organism: Hydrotaea diabolus (assembly GCA_963513945.1). NCBI lineage: Eukaryota > Metazoa > Arthropoda > Insecta > Diptera > Muscidae > Hydrotaea > Hydrotaea diabolus. The sequence continues at coordinate 121,063,781 of OY740720.1, forward strand.
CAATGTTAATGTAATTTGATAAAAAAGATTTACTACGCTTTATGCTTAAGTATTAAAAATTAAATATTAATATTGACAAAGATATAGCAAATTAAAAAAAAACCTCTCCTGTAAATTTTTTTATTATAAAATCAGTTATTAAACAGTTATACACTAAGTGTTGCCTGGCGCCATCTGACATTTCCATTGTAAACTTTGACATTTTATTGCATAAACGTACTCAGAACGTTTTAACGTACAACCATTTGTGTTGCTTACAGTGACTTGAAAAAATCAATTTGGCAAAAAAATGGAATTAACTCGTGAACATTTTCGTGCGATCATTTTTCACAATTTTCGACGTGGATTATCACGACAAGAGTGCATCGATGAACTTAAATCTTTGTATGGCGATAAAGCACCATCCTATAGCACTGTGAAAAACTGATTGAATGAATTCAATCGTGGCCAACGCTCGCTCAAAGGCGAAGGTCGTCCAAAAACGGCCATTGTGCCAGAGAACATTGATGCCGTGCGTGAACTCATAATGCAAGATAGTCATGATACCGCGAGATAGAGGCATACTTGGGCATTTCTTCCACCAGCATACATTCGATATTACATGAAGACCTGGCCGTAAAGAAGGTTTGTTCTCGTTGGATCCCGCACAATTTGATAATCGCTCAAAAAAGGTTCGCGTCGATTGGTGCAAAGAAATTTTAAAAAAATACGATCGCGGCGCTTCAAAATGCGTTTATAAGATCGTCACAGGTGACGAATCATGGATCTATGCTTATAAGTCCGAAACAAAATTGCAATTGAACCGTTCCAAAACCATGTTTTGAAGATGTCTCAATCGGAGTGGAAAAAGTGCTTCGACAATTGATTTGAGGGCATGCAAAAGTGTATAAATCATGCTGGAGAGTACTTCGAATAACAATAAAACTATATTTGATGATAAATATTAGCATTTTCATTATTAGGTCAGAAATATATATACTCGTAGCTGTCCTCGTAGAAGAACTTATTTTGCTGATACATTAATCTATTTCGAGTCGGTTGAAACCTTATTGTGCTTTCATTCTTAAAATAGACTGCTGCTCAAGAAATACTCGTATGACCGATGTGGAAGAACATATTTCTTATGTACGGCAATCTTAAGGGTGAACCATTTAAAATTTGAAATTTCAACACCGATTCCTTTGACTTGAAAGGTAGAATAATATTCATTTTTATTTTTTCTGTCCATTTATTCCTAAGTATGTGGAATCGACTTTCGTCAAAAGTATTTCCCACTAATTGCGACATCGAGAAGTTCAAGGCAAGTGTCAGTAAGCATTACTCCCTCTTTCTCCTCTCCGATCCATTACTTTAAACTCGCCAACGCAAGCACCGCATGTATAGACGGGATCCCATGAGTTTTGGTTATTTAAAAAAAAGCGGAAGGAAATATATTGATTTAAAATTCTAACTCAGATTTCAGATCAGATTTATCTTCAAATTGCTTTTTACACTTTAGATCCAAAATTTAATTTTACGACCTTCTTTCTATATCAATTAAATGCTGAAAATCGGCTCACTTGTGCATACAAGTTTTATTAAACTCGAAAGTAGAATACAACTTTTCAAAAATCCTCATACCTTTAATAACACAAATAATATTTTTAATTTGTCATTTACGAATATAAAACTGAAATAAAACAAGTAAAAAATGTTAAGTTTGGATGTGCCGAACTTTGGATACCCTCCACCAGATTCCCAAATAAAACCAAATTTGGTGCGGAAGTGTGTCTTTATGTGAAAAATTTCATTTCGATAGGTCTAGCTTGTGTCACATTATTACTCAAAGTCCATGAGACCGTTTGTGTGGGAGGTACCAGTAGACTTTTCCGATCTTAACATAGGTACCAGTAGGACTTTTCATATCTCAACCGAATTCAGCGTAGAAGTGTGTCGTATATAGAAATCTTGATGTATAAAATTTCATTTCGATAGGTCAAGTTTGTGGTGAGTTATAGTCATATTATTTCGCAAGGCCCATAAGGCACATGTATGTGCCAAATTACAGATCCCTAGCTGTTTGCATGCAGACTTTATCTTGTTTTCAGCAGACGGACAGCCGGACAACATGGCTAGATCGTCTTAGATTTACGAGGATCAAGAATATATATACTTTGTTGGGCCTGCGATGATTATTTCAAGGTGTTACAGAAAGAATGACAAAACTAATATACCCTCAATTGTATGGTGGAGGTAAAGGTGTTTTATTTTGGTTAGATAACCAAATACGTAAAATGTCATCAGTTGGTCATGATTACAAATGTGGTAATGACAACCGAATTCAAAGAATACTAACAACCAATACATATAAATTCAGTTTCAATCATCATCTTCATTGGTAAGGATTAACAATACTTTGTCTTTTTAAACGATGGTGTCAGATCCCTTTACTGAAAATTTGCGTATACTTATCAATATTCGGTTGTAGTGAGGGTATATGGATAGCATCTGTAACCACCAATATTCGATTGGCAAAAATTTCGGTTGCGTTAGCAAATCTGTTATCTATGTGTACATATGACATTTTTTTTTTGAATCTTAAACCTAATCTTTATACACAAAAGCTTGTCTTCGTAAAAAACTTATCAATTTGCTTTAAGATGCACACTCGTATATAAGTATATGTGAAGCTCAAAATAGAAAGGGACCTAAGGGTAAAAACCAGTTTTGTTCAGGACAGCCATTTTAAAGATTTAAATACGTGTATCTTTGGTGTACCATCACTTTCATAAAACGCCCATATCTCTGGGAGAGAACACTTTTGGGGCAGGGGATCGGTCTCATTCGATGCTCAGATGTTGTTCACATCAAAAAAAATTGAAAATTGATTTTTTTTACCCTTAGGTGCCTTTCTCTATGCGCTGTCACATAAAAGTATTTTGTTACCTCACCTTATCCATATAATGACCTAAATGTTTTGCTTTCATTTGTTTGTGTCTGTTGTCAACAAAAGAATTTACAAAACATTCAAATCTAACGCTTATAACTTTTAAATATTTATTTGAAATTGTATTTGTACTTGTAAAGTACGAGTACCACACCAAGAAGGGTACGGGCAGAGAGTAAAACCACATTGTAAGACAAATATTTAAATTTCCTTTAAAAAAAAACAATTTTTTTAAGAATTTCTTATACAACTTCAAGTATACATACCTTTACAAACTAACACGAAGCGAATTGGTCACGAACAGTGTTTAAAATGGAACAAAAAATCCCAAAATTCACAAAGTGTGATATGTTATAAAAAAAGAAAGTACATTTTATCAGAAGCCAAAATGTCGGACTATCTTGGTAAATTGGAGTTATAATCAACATATAAGTTATAGGGTATATGGTATACGAAACAGGCTTGAGTGATACAGTTTTCATCAGGTATATGGAAATCTTCAGCAGATGCAGTTTTAGATACCGCAGGACAATAAACAATAATAAGATCCATCATCGTAGTAGGGTTAAAAATAAAACATTTTGCATATGTCATATGTAGTGTTTCCAGCGATGGGACAGTATCGTAGTAATTTTGTATGGCAGTTTAGCTTTCGTAGTTTCAGGTCTACAATTACTATCACTATCGGAATGACATCACTATCGGAAAGACATGTTTTGTTGGTTAGGATCTCTAGATCAAAGAGTTTCTGCCTTAAGTTCACAAAATCCGGGCAGTAACAATATTCAGATATCTCCTGCTTTTCATCATTATTTCAACTCCAACAGAGGTCGTTGTATGGCAGACGTAATCTTATAGGGTGTACGCTTAAAGGCCTGTGCCCAGTGATGACCGCATTGATGTTGTTATATCGATAAAAGGATTTTAGACCCTACAATGTTTTGACCAAATCCGTATTATGACTCTTAAAGTCATTTAAATTATATACGTCTGTACGGCTGGTTCGCACATTAACTCTCGAAAGGAAGCACCTTTCGTTTTAAAATTTAGCATGTCACAATATTTATCCGAAAATTCCGATGGGATTAAAGATAGGTCATATCGTCACACACCTTCTGCTACCTCCCACACAAATGTTCCATTACGCCCACTTTTGGAATTCTTTTAATATCTTCAATACTATATGCACGATCTCACTAAAATTAAATACTTACTCGAAAGAACGAAGGTATAAATTAAACTTGATGACTGAGAAGTGGAATTCCACCCTCCTTCTAGTTAATGTTCCCACACAAATGGCCCTGTTCCACTGAAGATTAGAACACGATTGTCAACTAGTGCATCAAATTGGTTTAAATTATGGACACCGACATATTTTGCTATCAGGTTTGTAATCGTATATGAGAAAAAGGGTTGATACGCGCCACTCTGGTACCTTCCATGCAATACACCATTCCGCCCACTTTTGGTTTTCGTGTAGTATCTTGAATGCTATTCACACGATCTAACGCAAAATTTATACTTAAAAAGGGAGTTATAAGGTTAACTTGGTGAAAAAATTAAATTCCTTACCACGACCCTTGTGGTACCTCCCACACAAGTGAACTGTTTCAGTGCAGATTATAACCCACGCAACTTGTCACCCAGTCCATGAAATTCGATTAAAGTAAGACCACCCTTATATTGAAACCACTCGCATATGAAAATTATGGTTGACACGCCCTATATTGGTACCTCCCATGCAAATGTACCATTCCGCCCGCTTTTGGGATTCATGTGATATCTTTAATACTATTCGTACAATAAAAATCAGACTTTAAGAAATGGTTCTTAAAGTAAATATGTTGACAACAAATCTAAATTACTAGCCACGCCCCTTCTGGTACCTCCCGTACAAATGACCCTATTTCATTGGATACTAGAGCCCACATAACATGTCTCATTGTGCATGACATTCACTTAAATTTCGAACCCCAAAATATTTTGATAATGGGGTCATTCTGGGGCCTCTAGTGAAACTGGAACATTGAGTGAGGGTATATATTATTGGGTGCCAAGTTGGCCGGTCCAAGTACCAAGTTGCCAAGTTTGAGCCGATGTGTGAGAGTTCGCATTGTCATGGTGCACAATGAATCGTGTTCTCTTGTTCGTTTTGCGAATTTCTCCAAAGACTTCAATCAAACAAATTGTGATGTACCACTCAGAATTGACCGTTCTACGTTGCTTAAGCGGAACATTCGCCACATGACCAGTATTGCCGAAGAAACAGGCGAGCGTTTGCTTCGAACTTTCGGTGGACTTGGCTCGTCTTCGTAGACCCATACGGTCGATTGCTTTTTTGTTTCAGGCTCATACCCGTGGATTCATGATTCGTCACCTGTGACGATCTAATAAACGTTTTTTGAAGCACCGCGATCGTATTTTTCAAAATTTCTTTGCACCAATCGACACGAGTCTTTTGAGCGATTGTCAAATTGTGCGATATAAAACAAGAACAAACTCTTTTTACTGCAAGGTGTTTATGCAATATCGAATGTATGCTGGTGGGAAAAATGTCCAAGGATGGCTCTATCTCACGGTATGGCACAGGACGATCTTGCATTACCAGTTCACGCACGGCATCAATATTCTCTGCCACAACGGCCGTTTTTGGACGAAATTCGTCTTTGAGCGAGCTTCGGTTACGATTGAATTCATTAAACCGGCTTATCACAGTGCTATAGGATTGTGCTTCATCACCATACAAAGATTTATGTTCATCGATGCACTCTTGTCGTGATATTCCTCGTCGAAAGTTGTAAAAAATGATCGCACGAAAATGTGCACGAGTTAATTCCATTTTTTGCCAAATTGATTTTTTCAAGTCACTGCAAACAACAAAAATGATGGTCGTACGTCAAAACGTTCTGAGTACGTTTATGCTAAAAAATGTCAAACTTTCCAATAAAAATGGCAGATGGCGCCATGCAATACTTAGTGTTGCCTAGGCCAGAAATATATTTAGCAACCCTCGTATAATGTATAAAACAGGTTTTAATATGCTTCCTTAAGGAACACCATCATAAATTCTTTTAGGATTTGAAAATGTACGTTTTGTTTTTACTTTGAACTGCCGATTTGATAAGTAGATCGCGAACAGCTTATGCGTTTTGCCTGGTCTCAATCTACATATTTTAAACAAAAGTCCTTCGTGCCGTACTTTGTCAAAAGCTAGGGAGATATCTATGAAAAAAAACTAAGCAGTACTATTTGTTCTCGTAGGCTTCTCTTATCGAGGTCGAATCATATACGATGTACTCGTTCTACTGTGCTATGGGTTTCCCGAAATTCGGTCTGGAGTATGCTTCAAAAGTCCGATACTTTTAAATGCTGCTCACCCATGTAGATACCACATACAATTTCTCGTAGTGACCTTCATCCGTAAGTGTATATTTTGAATACACCCGGGAGGCGTAGACCGATTCATGCGGTATCCTCATCGCAAAACCAATTTCCATGTAAACTAATTAAAAAAACACATTAAAATTAAAAATCATTAACTCTGTGCTAATTGAAAACCAGCCTGTCAAATGAAAAGATTTCCAAAAAACAGTTTTTCCACTGTTACGCTCCTCTTTTTGAAACAACTTTTTTTTAAACCCATTGTTTACATCCGAAAAAATTTTGATCAAAGCCAATGTTTTGTCTACAACAGACAAATATTTTCAATTAGAAAGAAAATCTACTTTAACAAAGACAACTACTGTTGTTCTCATAAAACATTTACATGTAATGCGAGCACTAGCGTGCCCCTAATTCAGCACGGCTAGTAAATCAACTCGGGTGAAATTGGATTACATTGGTCTATGTGTTCCTGCTCCATCACTCAAAAAGCACAACCCATTTAGACCACTTAGAAATTGGTGAGAAATTAAATTAGACCTTGCAAAAATTTAGCTTAGGACATGTAACTGTAACTATTCCTGGTAAAATTGGACCAAATCGGCCCATATTTTTTTTTTTTTGAAAGAAATTGTTACTCCACAATCTAATTAGATCAGGTTTTTTATTGTTTGTCGCATGGGGAAGGAAAAGTTGTTCAGCGCAGTTTTAGCACACACATCACTGTCTGGTAGACGCACGTTTCGCTGTTGGTGTGGGACGGCTCATCGGTACCACATACGAAACATTGATAGATTTTGCATATGCGAAGTATTATACTGATATGAACTATTTCTAATTGTATCTTCTTGGAGTTATTGGTTTCCTTTCATTCAGAAAGGGAAAAAGAGCTTCGGTGTGCCCTGGCCTTTAAACGGGTCTGACTAAAGCGAATCAATGGAACAACGTTCGCTGGTTAAATACTTAAGAAGTAAGAAAATTGGGATATCATTTTGCGTAAGGCTTTGAGAAGTTCACAAAATATATATTAAGTCGAAGAGTGAGGACACTGGCAACTGACTGAAACAATTCCTACCATATTGACAGTATTTCCGACTGACGCTTTTTCAGTACGGATCATTTACTTTTGTTCATACACCAACGTATATCGATAATTTGAAAGTTACTATTTTGAGAACAACGATGTTGATGACACTACAATCAAGGTCGGCTTACCTTTCGTTACATTCTTTGGTTTTTGCAATGTCAATGTTTTCATTTAATATTTACAGGAAGACCTATCCTCCTAATTTAACCCACCGATTAAACCATTGTTGAAACTCCGTTACATCCCCAAGAAGTCACTGTTTGATGTGTTCTATTAGCAGAGTGAATCAATGGTCCATATGTCTTCAAAACTGAATCCAGCCATAATGTTACAGTCAATTGGGAACGCTTTAGAGCTATGATTAATGACTTATTCGTGCCTGAATTGTGTGATGTTGATGCGGACGACCTTTAGTTCCAACAAGACGGCGCAACATGCCAATCAATTTATTGAAGGAAACTTTTGGTTAGGGCATTAACTCGAGTCGTGGGCCTGTGGCGTGGCCTCCAAGATCGTGCGATTTAACACCGCTGGACTATTTTTTTGGGGGTAATGTGAATTCGCTTTTCTACGCAAATAATCCCCAAATAAGCCCCACTAGATTGCCGCCTTAGAAGAGAATATTCGGAGCGTTAGTGCTGACATACGGCCTCAAAAGCGGCAAGAAATGGTAGAAAATAATTTGTTCTTTTTTTAACAGCCGATTTAAAATTTAAAATGTCAAATCGCCCACCCTGTATATGTAAATATGCGTTAGTTATTTTCATTCACTTCCTAAAAGCAATTTTTGCTAAACTGAATTTATTCGGCTGCAATTTATTCATGCCAGCCGCAGCGGTCACTTGCCCGAAACCATTTTTAAAACATAATGGCAAACCCTTATATTTATGAAAAAGCTAAATTCTTGGCTATAACATTAAATAAAATGCGTTATATTTCTTCTTGAAAACCACACATCGGAAAACCTTTATATACTTCTTTTATAAAGGACCTTCCGATTTATTGTCCTGCTGTAGTACAGGGTGACAGGGTGAGGTATTTTTTTGAGAACAAAAAAATATAAAAATTCAAATCAAGTGTGGAATCTTTATTGGCAATTGGAAAGCACATTTTATGGCATTTATTTTTTGAAAATGATTACCTTCAATATTATGGAAATGAGCATTCGGTGAGAATCGGAAAGATCTGCTGTTGTCGACCAAAACCTTGTTCAGTGATGACGCCCATTTCTGGCTCAACGGCAATGTCAATAAACAAAATTGATGCACTTGGGCAGAAGAGCAACAAGAATAGGTTCAAGAGGTGCCATTATCCTAAGAGAAAACCATGGTATGGTGCGGTTTATAAGTTTGTGAAATCATCGGTGCATATTTTTTCAAAAATGATGATGGCCGGAACGTAACCGTGAATGGTGCTCGCTATCGCGCCTTGATATCGATCTTTATGCTACCTGAAATTGAAGCCCGTAATCCTGACGACACTTGGTTTCAACAGGACGGTGCTTCCTGCCATACAGCTGCTCACACAATGGATCTATTGAGAAGTCATTTCGGAAAGCAGCAAATTTCACGTTTTGGACAGGTGAGTTGGCCGCTTTGAACAAGTGATATCACCCCTTTAGGCGTTTTTCTTTGGGGTTTGGGGTTACGTAAAGTCCAAAGGTTTTGGGCTCAGGTTTTGGACTCAGGTTTTGGAAGCCAACATTACGCGTGTCATTAAAGGCATACCGTTCGAAATGCTCGAACGAGTCATCCAAAATTTGACCCTCAGAATGGAAACCCTGAGGCGTGGTGGCGGCCAACATTTAAAGGAAATTATATTCAAAAAATAAATGCCATAAAATGTCCATTCAAATTACCAATAAAGATTCCACACTTGATTTGAATTTTTATATTTTTTTTGTTCCTAAAAAATACCTTTAAATGGATCACCCTTTACATGCCACATTTTGCATCCGATCTTGCGTGAAGAGAGTATAGATTAAGAGATCTGCAACAAATCCTAGTGAAATCAGACCATATGGATCGATGTACTCCGATGTGTATTCCGATTTGAGGTCCTTACGCTTTGCTTACGATCTGGCATAGTACGTGATATGAGACCTTTAAATAAACCTGCTGTAATGGAAACATATCGGTTCGTTGTACTCGTATGTGGCATCTATTAAGATAGCCCATCAGACACCCTCAAGACGACCAATTTCAAACCTATGTCGAAATACCGTACAGATGCGATAAGAGTTATGTTTACAAACAGTGAAGTAGGGTAGCATAAGGTCGGTCGAGTCGATGCTAGCATAACAATTTAGTTTACCAGAAAATTTAACACAATTCAAAGTTTCAACAAATTTTACAAACAGATTTTTGTTTCACAAGCTCACACGTGTGTGGCTTAATATCTGCCAGAGAAATTTTTGTTTTAATTAATATAATTTCATTATTTTTGTTTGATTTTTAAATAATTATCATCATAGCCAAGGCATCAACAATCTAAGATTTTGAGTTTTCGAAGCGCGATGAAATGGGTTCTTAACATTGTATACTGTATAGGCATCATCATCCCCTCTATTATTTCTTCGGACAACATACTGAATACTTAAAGAAGTGGGCACAAATTCTAATATCGTTAAAAAGAGGGACACCCTAGGCTTTAAAAAATAGGCTTTATATACTACACAAAATTTACTTGAAAACATAGCAAACAACCTAAAACTAAATAATGGAACAACATGAAATTTCCACAATGACCATGATTAGAATGTACGTATGTATGTGTGCATATGTTCGTAAGGACATACATGTGGTCGTGTATTTGCTACTCAATATACTCAAAATCCAAATGTGAAAAGTCCAACTGAATGCTGCAGGTCATTATTGCAGAAAAACCACAAACAAATAAGAACTTGAAAGATATTTCTTTTAAGTTACCTCTGTGTGTGTGTTTGAGTTTTCAGTTTTTATACCCTGCACTACTCTGTGGAGCAGAGTCTTATAAGTTAGTATTAAGGCAAATGTTTGTTTCTACAAAAAATATTTGAGCTAGACCTTGCTGATTCCATTTTACAATGTCTGTCTATCCGCCCGTCTGCCCGTTCCTTCATCCGTCCATCAAAATCTGATTAAACAAATAGCAGTTCGCTTTTGATGTACGATCTTCATGAAATTTTGCAAAAGTATGATTTTTTGTACCCAGGACAGACGCGTCTTGAAACTAAATAAAATCGGTTCAGATATTTTTTGTTTTTTTTTTCATCAGACTTTATTTTTGTTAGCTCCAGCTGCAAATATTGCAACCAAACTTAATAAAGCTTGGAACACGTTAGTTTTTTCGACCAAGGAAGGACCTAAAAGAAATTGAAAAAAAGTAAATACTTGGATATAGCTCCCACACATATATGTTCATCCGATTTTATGTCCTTAGCTGTAGAAGCCACATATTAATCCAATGTCGCACGTTAGTTTTTTGGACCAAGGAAGGACTTTTTTTAAAAACGAACAAATATTGACTCAGATTTGGATAAGGCTCCACATATATGTTCTGTTTTTAGCTCTAATGAAATAGAAGCCACAAATTGCAGCCAATCATGACGAAATTTAACACACGTTTGCTTTTTGAACCAAGAAATAACGCAATCTTAATGAAATTTAGCACGAGCAAGTACGTTATTGAAATTGACGAAAATCGGTTCAGATATAGATGTAGCTACAATACATATTATCGCCTGATTTTATGTCTATAGCTCTAAGCGACACATAGTACTTATACATCTAATCTTGATAAAATTTGGAACACTTAAGTTCCTTTTGCCAAGAACGGACACTATTGAAATTGTAGAAAATCGGTTTAGATTAAGATATTGCGTTCAACTAAATACATACGATACTACCAAAAACAATTATTTTTTTTAAAAAAAAATGTATATATGACCTTTTTTTCAAAATCTAAAAATTGCTTTTTTTACTAGTTTTCGTTCGATAAATATCCACATGTGCAGGGTATAACATAGTCGGCCACCCCCCACTTAACGTTTTTTACTAGCTTTCGTTTGTTGATTTGTTTTTGACAAAACCCAAAAATTGATTTCGAGAATTCAAAATAACCTTAAAACAATAGAGAACCGACAAAGCAAATAAACGTTTGAGACAAATTCACAAAAGACAGAAAAAAATTGCGAAATCAAGTGCATACAAAGATAAATAATGACATCAACAACATCTCCAGAAGGAAAGTGAAAAAATGGAAAATATCTAATAAACAAACCGAATGAAGCAGTCAAAAGGACTCCTTTGTTGCCACATAGAGAGGTCCTTTGAAGAGTAAATATTATTATCTTTGTTTTTTTTTCTTTTGGCAAATTCACAAATTTCTGACAAACTGAAAATGAAATTAGAAATCAAAGTAAGGGCAATAAAAAACATAGAGTAGAGTTTCAGAAAGTGAAAGCAACTGGTAAGTGTTTTTTTAGTACATACTCGTATTACCTTTCAACAGGAAGTACTTTCCTTCAGCATCAAGCAAACAAAAAACTGTGGTCAGTATAATAGCCATGTTTTTTTGAGGTAACTAGATTATTCGCCTAGTTAGTTTGCAATGTGGTAACATTGAACACAATCGAGAGTAATAGGGCAACATTGTTTATCCGTGTATACATCAAAGAGAATTGAACAAGCAAGAGGGTTCACCCGCAAATTTATCAAAAGCAGACAATAAGAAACTATAAAGTTGAATAAATAATTATTAATATATAATAACCAATTAATTGATACACTTTTACTTTGTAGAAATATGTAAAATGTCTTTGAACTATCAGTTTGCAGATTAACCCAATACTAGATGTACGCAATACGAATTCGCCGATAAAGGGTCCGTCATGTTTGATTTCCTTGTTAACCGAGCAACTTCGATACAAATGCCGGTTAACCGATGTAAAAAGAACACATCTATTGTTAAACAGGTCTAAAAACAAAAGGCTAAAAATTGGTGCTAAAAAACCACATAAATGCATTCTTTCCATTAAAATAAGTCTCCACTATACAAGAGTATACAAAATTTAGATATTACTTTTCATTTTCGCTATGCCCATAGCATCAGGAGTTGGAGTTATGTAGGCAATTGAGTCATATAGTTCGCAAATTTATCTTTGTGTGTTCAGAGTGACTTTTAACAGATCCAACTACGAAGCTTGACCTTATTGCTCTACCTTTTTATGTAGAATTCATACAAATGACTTTTCCAATTTGAAGAGCATTACATTCAATCAAGCTTTTTTTTTTTAAAGCATAGAGTGTTAATTGCGACCAATATAACGTATGTATTTCAAATGTATTTCCTCTAAACCAAAAACACCAATCGGTGAAGTCAGAATCGGTTGGTCTGACTCCTTAAGCTATAATAAATCCCTTAAGCTAAAGCAAAAATAAATAGCACGGTCGTAGAGTCCCACTTCAACACTCAAGACGTTGAAAAGCTGGTCGATGTAGTCGGCTATAGCATTGCAAAGCGAACAACAAAAAGCAAGAGATAGTCCGGTCGCAGCGATGGAGACCTACAAGATAGTGCGCCACAGATAATCTGCGCAAGGTCAAGCCGCCGCAAAGGAGGGCGAACCCCACCAACTTCTACGGTGGCTGGGAAAAGAGTGTTATCTCCGGATGATAAAGACGCTAGAGTTGTAGCAACTCATTGTCATTTAATTGTGGATCGTATCGGTATCCCAACTCCGGTCCTAAATGAAGTCACACGCTAGAGATTAGGGCACCGCTAGTAAATCTGCCACCAAGACAAAGATGACTTATAAGTCATTCATGTCTTCAAGAATGTTAAAGCTGGACGTGAAAAAAGGGAATAGGTTACAGTTATAGGTCAATGTTGCCAAGAATAAAATGAGAAACGATTCCTGCTTTGCAGTGATTGACACCAAACGCTCCAAAACGTAAAATTAAGGAGTACCAGAAGACGACTGTAGAGGACCTGGTCAACAATTAGATCGCGAAATACAAATGTCATCGGAAGATAATGACCCAGCGAACAAAATCAATAGCTGCGAGGTTTCCGGGGATCATCTGATGCTAAAACAAGCCTCAGATCACGCAGCGAAAAAACATGGTTACTATATGGTCACTGCTATAACAATATGTTCTCTTCAACAAAAGCATGTTTGTCGCAACCATTGTATTGTTTTTGGAATTTAATTTTGACAATAGTACGATTTGTGCAATATTAATATTGTTGAAATGTAATAATAGTATAATTGCCAAATTAAAAATAAAAATATGGTTTTAGCAACAATATAAATATCGTGGGTGCGACAAAAGTATTGTATTTTGGGTTTTATGTTAACAATAATATGATTAGGGCAATCATACTGTATGAATGTAAATTTTCGAACAATGTTATTGTTACGGATCTATTGCAATAAAAATACTTTTTATATGGATATTAAAATTCTTTAAACAAACTGCTTTGGCTTTTTTAACTGAAATATCTTTAATAAAAACGCTTACGTTTTTTAAACTTATTTTTCTTTTCGATTTAATATATCTATTTAATTTAATATATTTTTAAATAATTTTCATAATTCAAATCTATTCTTGACAAGTTAACCCAATTCTAATAATTAATTTGGGAATCATAGTATAATTGTTTGTGATCATACTTAGCTTGTAGGGATCATAACATGGTTTAATGTGAAACATACTATGGTTCTGAGGATCATAATATGGTTGTGGAGATCAAAGTATTATTGAGTGTGAATCATACTATATTTGTTGGGATCAAAGTATGGTTATGCGTGAATCATACTATTGTTATGAGGATCATAGTATGGTAGTGAGGATCATAGTATGATTGTGAGGATCATAATACGGTTGTATTTAAATCATAATATTGGGCTGGTTGTACCACAACCATATACCGAACAATAGTATGATGCTCTGCAAATATTGTTCCCATACATACTTTTTACTGCGTGCAGATAACGGCGTCAGCGCCCTGAAGGACCTGGTGGAAACTCCTCTGAATCCAACCTTTGTCAACCTTTGTGAAGAACGACGCAGTGGTTAGGATTAGGAATGTATTACTTTAATAGGTCGATGGATTCGGAGGAGTTTCCACCAGGTCCTTCAGGGCGCTGACGCCGTTATCTGCACGCAGTAAAAAGTATGTTGAAAATGCTTGGCAAGCCAAAAAAAACATTTGGCGGTGGGTAATTAAGAGGTCTTCAACAGAGACGAATGCCACGACGGTACTCATTTTGTGTTTTACCTCGACCGAGCTCCAATCGCCAGCCTTGATACAACAGAAGGAAAGAAACACGGTCTACATAAAAATCGACAAAGTAGCTATCGGCAGAGCGTTAGACGCACATGGCATCTCAAGGGAAGCCAGCGCCAAGGCAAACACGGGTAAGATCGTAGTTATGAAGTCCGAGCCAAACAAGCGACATAACTGACCAACTCCCAAGAAGACCGCCTGCTGAACGAAAAATTATCTCCATCGTTAAATTAATCTCCGTCGGAGCAGACTTGCAGCATAAGCTCAAATACAGGAAAAGTACATGTACACGTTGCTCTTAGTTAGTACATATTACCTCCTCCTTCCTATGGTCGAAGGTGTAATAAGTAAGTTTTAAACATAAAACGTTGTGAGCGGACTTTAAAATTTGGAGGTTTGAACTGGGATTCGTTTTGAGTCACAGGATTCTTAAGAATGTTCCAATGTTTTGAATATTAAATTTGAATAGGCTGTAAAAAAAAGTATTGATATTTTTTCAAATTTCTGGTTATATTGGAAAGGATGAACTTTGTCATTTAAAAATGGAGCACAATATCATTCATATGACTTCCACAACTGACTCCGCAGATTGTTTGGCAGGAGATGAAGAATTTTACCGAAAAACAATGTTTTCAGATGAAGCTCATTTCCAATGCGGTGGCCACGTCAATAAGCAAAATTGCCGCATATAGGGTTCAGAGAACCCAGACGCGGCTATTAAGATGTCAATGTGTCTACAGCGAGTCACTGTTTGGTGTGGATTTTAATCTGGCGGCCTTTTTGGGCCATAATACTTCAAAAATGAGCAAGGATACGCCATGCTCAACGAATTTTTATTTACAAAAATTCATGAAAATGACATGTAAGACATTTGGGTTCAACAAAAGGGGACCACATGTAACACAGCCAACGCAACCATCGATATTTGACGCACTGTTTTTGAAAATTTAATAGTCAGCCGAAATCGTGATGTCAATTGACGCTGTGATTTGAGCCCTCTGGATTATTTGCTGTGGGGAGCCATAAAGGATAAATGTTACGCAAAGCATCCTGAAACAATTGAAGTGTTAAAACATGAAATCGACCCGAAACAATCGAAAATGTAATGACAAATTGGGTTGATCAAATGAGGTACTGCCGAGCCAGTTGTAGTGATATTGTGTTTTATTTATAAATAACAAAGTTAAACCTTTTCCATAAAACCAGAAATTTGAAAAAAATTATCTGTACTTTTCTTACAGCCGATTGTAGTAACCATCGGCGCAAGCTCACAAATTCCAAGCATAGCTGTTGTTCTCCAAACAAAATACGGATTTCCTGTGAAAATTTAAAAAAAAAATCATTTATAGTCGTAGATACAGGGTTTTCCAATAGGGATACGTATAACAATTTCGCATCTTTATTTCAATGCACCTTCAAACATTTTGAACGATCTTTCAGTTTCAAAACGTTAGTCGAAGTCAACATTTTCATCATGGTAAAGTTAAATTACGAGCAACGTTTGGAAATCATTAAAAATTACTACCAAAATTCTGAGTCAGCGGTCGCAACTTTAAGAGCGCTTACTCCAATTTTCGTCCGTAATAATCTACTTCAGAGATGCTCATTTCTGGCTGAGTGGTTTTGTAAATAAACAAAATCTGCTTTATTGCATCAGCAAAAAATATTGGTGGTGTGGTTTTCATACCGGAGCTGAGTTTGGGCCGTATATTTTCGTCGATCGATAACATAAAAATTGTCATGTTACCGTCAAAGGAGAGCGCTATTGTGCCATGTTAGAAAATTATTTTTGGCCAGAATTGGGTAAGCTTGACATCGCCGATATGTGGTTTCAACAGGATGGTGCTACAAGCCACACAGCACGCGTTAAATTGATTTACTGAAAGGCAAATTCGGTGACCATTCGATAAATGGTCCGGTCGAAGGGCCACATCGCTCATGCGATTTAAAGCCATTGGATTTCTTTTTATAGGGCTAAATCAAGTCATTCTTCAATGCCAACTAGCCAACAACTATAAACGAGCTCAGAGACAACATCCAACGGAAAATTGCACGTGGTGGTCGCATAACCGAAATCGAATTTTATTCTTAAAATGTTATATTTGCACTACTCCTGGAATAACTGTGAACTCTATATCTCAAATATTCTGTGTTTTATTTATATATAAAATTCCTAAATGGAAAACCCTGTATATGCAATGCCTCTATATCGTCTAAAAGCAGCATATCTCATCGCTGGTGAATTTTCAAACGTTGTTCTGGAATTAGCCTATGAACTGGCAAACCAAACTCAGCACAGTCGGTAGAAGAAATGTTTAATTTCTAACCGTTTTATGGATTTTAACCGTTTAATTGGCGCTGATGTAAAAAAAAATTGAATTTGCTTAGAAGCTTTTTGAAAAATTATCGACCACTGATTCAACCTCTGAGTACATCTTTTAATTGGTCACTATGAATAAAGTTTTAATTTGATTTCTAAGCTCGACATTCGTTTACTTGCCATCGATCGATCACATATATTAACATCCTTTAAGCCACACGCAGGCAGTCACACGAACTTACAAAACTTGTTCATACTTTGTAAACTTGCCCCCCCCCCCCCTGGAGAAAAAAACAAAACGAATTGATTGCTTTTGGTAATTTGAAGAAGAAGAAGAAATAGCCTCCCAAAATAAAACAACAACAACACAAATATAAAGAAATTCAATCTCAATTTAATTTTAATACCCATGTTTGTCTGTCCGCCCCTACACTTCACTCGTATCGTACGTTTGCCTTTTTCCTGTTTGCTGTATTTGGCTCCTTTACAGACAATTGGCGATATAAAAAAAATCGTTTATTTCGTCGTCGTCGTCATTGTCGTCTCGCCAAAAGAGATGAAATTTATTTAAAGTCTGGCTCGTTTTATTTGGTTACTTTTTCGTTTGTCGTTGTTTTGTTTCGTTTCGTTTTTGATTAATTTGCATACGACAAGAAATTCGTGATCTAAATTATTTGGTCTTTAACGTTCGCATACAATTGTTTTGTTGGCAACAACCGGCAACAGGCTCACAGTCACAGCAACGGACAATTGTTGCCACACGGCTGCAACAATTGGATGGAAAATATAAATACACTAGGGTGCAATGAGAATACATGTAGTTCAATGGAAAATTTTGGAGTTTCGAGTATAAAAATGGGGTGAGGATGAGTATAGAGCTTGAAGAAAAGGAGTAATTATTAAAATATACGTACAGAAGGTTCAAAATTTAAATTTTCTAGTATTTGTAATATTTAATGAATATTGGATAATACGTTTTAATTTATTGAAATGTCGTCACGTATAATCAAGTTTCTGATAAGTACGAGGGTTGCTATTTATATTTCGGGTTCTGGCAATACTAGTGTTTCCGGATGCAAACTTTCATTGAAAACTTTGATATTTTTAGCATAAGTTCACTCTGAACGTTTTGTCTTTTGAGGGAGAATTGTTTTGTTACCAGTGTGTTGAAAAATACATCTCAGTCAAAAAATGGAATTATCCAGTGAACATTTTCGTGCGATGATTTTTAACGATTTTCGGCGTGGGTTGTCGAGGCAAGAGTGTTTAAATCAACTTGTTTCGACTATTGGCGATGAAGCACCATCAAAAACCACTGTATATCGCTGGTACCAGGAGTTCAGTCTCAGACGGCTACAGGATGAATTTCGTGAAGAACGTCCAACTTCGGTCATTTTGGCAGAAACCATCGATTCTGTGCGTGAACTGATTAAGCAAGACCGACATGTAACATACCGTGAGATTGAGGCATCTTTGGGCATTAGTATGACAAGCATCAATAAGATATGGCATGTTCATTTGGCCGTGAAAAAAAATTGTTCTCGTTGGATCCCACATAATTTGACGCATGCTCAAAAAAGACTCGTATGGATTGGTGCAAAGAGCTGTTGAAAAAGTAAAAGTATAACTGCTATAGCTCAAAGGCAGTGTATAACATTGTCACAGGTGACGAATCATGAAGCTATGCATATGAACTGAAAACAGCAATCGACCATATAAGTCTTTCAAGACGAGCCAAATCCAACAAAAGTTGTTCATGGAAGAAGTACATCGAAGCAAATGATTGCGTTTTTTCGATATAACCGGCCATGTTGCCCCAGTGCCTTTAGTGAAACTTAAGAGGTCAATTCTGAGTGTCATGCAACCATCTGTTTACCAACTGTGTTCGAAGAAATGAGGAAAGATAATAAGAGAAGACGGATCATTTTGCAACACGACAATGCAAGCTCTCACACATCAGCTGAAACAATGAGCTATATGACCACTCAAAATGTCGATTGATGGGCCATCCACCGAACACCCCTGATTTGGCACCCAATAACTTCTTCTTATACCCTAGCATCAAGAAAAACATTGAGTCTATGAAAAACATTTAATGTAATAAAATTCCTATATTGTAAGTTATAAAATCTTTTCGTGTAGGAGTTAATTTGTGATGTTTTCACATTCTAAGGTCCGCCCAACCAAAAGAGGCTCTCTTACTCAAAATTCTATTCAGTTTACAAATGTCGATAGATTCCAATTTTTTTTAGAAATTCCGTAAACATAATTCGTTTCAGTATAGGTAAATGTAACAAAAAAATATATTTTTCTGCTGAGTACTATAGGCTGTTCCTACATATGTACAGAATTGGCAACGTTTGTAAAAAAATGGCATATGTTTTACCTTTTGCTAGCACTTTAATGATTTTATGCATTGCGACTTCATCAAGCCATAACAATCTGTTTTTCAACGACTGTATTTGGACCATCCAATGAGCTCATGAGTTACAAAAAGCGTTTTGTTTTCCCTTTTTGTTATACTTGAATTATCTTTATATTCCAAAACACCTTTATATACGGTTTCTCTTAAAAACCCGTAGAATAAGACAAACATACGATACTTAACCTATACTATCGATAGTGTTCTCAAAAACTGTCGAATGGGGCGACGATCGATAGTTTTACAGCTCTAGCTCCCACAGCCTATCTTCCATTACAACTATGACGTCTTTATTATGCTCTATACCACTTAGTGCTGATTTTTATAACAGATTATCGGAAAAAAGCTAGATCCCATGTTATTAATACCCATCGATTCAGAACTGTATGATTCAATTAAGCCACATCGATGTATACTTAGGTCGATCTATTTTTATTGTCAAAGTCCACGTCGGAAATATCAACCAATTTCAACGAAACTTTAAACATTTTTTAGGTTTCAGCTAAAGACAGGAATTATTGAAATTAAAGCATATCGGACTATACCGAAGGTTATCAAGTTTTATGATCGGACTGCAATTAATAAAGGGTCGCCATGAGATATTTTAATAGCCAATTTTTTGTTGACAACTTTAAACGTTACGTCGCATGTATGTATGTATTGTTGCAGCCACAGCTTAAATTTCGCTATGTTGTCGAGCTTTGTCAATAGAAAGCCGGTCAACATCGCTTTGTACCGAGAATCATTGATGGCAAAAGATACCAGTGCCATCAACCACACTAAGCCATGGTGAGCTATCTCACTGGGGTACGTCATCATTCCACGGCCAGCAGTACCAATTCGAAGTATGATGTGGGTAGATAAGCCATTGTTTCTTGATGAGGGAGTCGAGGAAAATCTAATGCCTCTCCACAACAACACGAATCTCTGCCCGGGGAAAAATAAGCAATCAACACTCGGTTGTAGCAATGGAATGCATGGATAGCAAAAAACTCGATTATGTTAACTAATCTGTTCTCTGTGTGCAGTTTTTTTATTTACGTTAAGACGTTGTTGGAGGCCCACCTTTTACTCCACCCTAATTATTTCTGATATCGTTACACCCTAATAAACACACACCATGTACGTATTTAACAGATTTTGGAGACTTTGTTGGTTACAGCCTTAGTTTCTTTCATTTGAGTTGTGAACTAAATTCTGATTTTAGTCAGTCAGGAAACCAAAAACCATCTGAAACCAAAAATGATTCTATTTTAAAGCTTAATACGACAACAGCAACAACAAAGGGAACTTAAACGAAATCTACAAAAGCGAGATCATTTACAAACAAATGTTTTCGTTGTGTTTTGTTTTTTTTTTTTGTGGAAGAGAATTAAATATACGAAACAAAATAGGGATCGCCAAAGATGTTGAAGACGACGACATCATCAAGCACCATGGTCACAGTCACATCATCACACATCGTCATCATCATCATCATCAGCGCCTGGATCATCATTATTGTCAACACCGTTTTATTATAACCGTAGAGGATAGCATGATTGCTTTGGATGCCCTACACATCTAAGCAAACCTAGATATCAAAATCCTCCCTTTATTATGCTTTTGAACGCTAAAGGGTATACCCTATATGCAACACATTGTATGGATAATCAGTAAAAGGTTGATTTCTAAAAGAACATTCAAGGGAGGTGAGTCGTTCTTGTTCGAAATTGAATTTGCAATAGGGATAAAATAAGTTGTTTATAAAAAATGCGGCTACGATCTCCGAGTCCTTTTTTAAACCAAACTCCACTGAGACTTTCTCAAATAAAAATACCATTGACTCTCATCTTTACTAATACCCCTGGTACTTTTCTTACAGAATTGACCACTAAATCTAAATAATTCTCATTTATAACCATTCGTAGTGTGCTATCTAGTCGCCTAGATTGGCTTCACTTGTTTTATTTACTTCACTTTTCCTTTGGTTAGCACTGCTGGCACTAAGAGAAGATTAATACATTTTCCAGGATTGGCCTTAATACCCCAAGAGGAATATAAACCAAATAACCTTAATAGTATTGTTACATTTGTATAATTGTTGAAAACAATTTTTAAAAGGTTTCAATTAAAGGAAAACACAGAAAGGAAACACACACACACATACAGAACAATGGCAACGAAATAAATTACCAAAATTTAAAGCCAAATAAAAGAAAAACTTTTTCCAACTCACGATGCCGAAGACAAGAGCAACGGCAAATGCTTAGTGGGAAAATTTAGGCAAGTAAGTGTTTCAAATTTGGCTGAAAGAAACGCGAAAATGTGGTTTTGTACTTTGAGTGAAGAAGAAAATAATCTGGTGAAGAATAGGTTAGGGATAATTTGATATTTGGAGGAATGTGAAGGTTTAATAAACCTCAAGTTAGGAGACACATTTTCGGACAACAGAGTTTCCCTTTCGTCACAACTGAGGCTATCGCGGAAAGTGCACGAATATGGGCTGCGGAAAATGGCCACCACTTGCGGGATATAGTTTTTCATACTGAAGACAGAAATATTCCCCATTATAACAAAAAATATAAAAAAATAATAATAATTAAAAAGTTATTAAACATTCAAACCACAACGCTAGTTTTGCACCACCACGCAATAGTACAGGTAAAATGACAGTGCTGATTTTTATAACACATAATAGGAAATGAGCTAGATCCACTGTTATTAGTTCCTATCGTTTTAGAACTATATGATTCAATTAAGCCATTTGTCCTTTGGTCGGTCTATTTTTTTTATCAAAGCACACGTCGGAAATACCAACCAATTTGAACGACTCTTTAAACATTTTTTAGGTTTCAGCTAATGACAGAAATTATTAAAATTTAATTATATCGGCCAATATCGAAGGTTATCAAGTTGCACGATCGGTACTGCCCATTATAATAGGGTCGCCATGAGATATTTTAATAGCGAGTTTTCCGTTACAACTTTTAACGTTACGCTAAAATTAGGCAATATTGTAGAGCTTTGACAATAGAAAGCCGGTCAACATCGTTTTATACCGAGAACCATTGATGGTAAAAGTCCACAGTGCCATCTACCACTCTAAGCAGCCGCGTGTTTTCTTGCTGTTTTTGCTTTAAACATGGTGAGTAGGGTGGAGTGAAATTCAAAAAAAAAAAAGTTAACCTCGGAAAGAGATGTAGTCTGGGGTCCTAAAAAGGGGAAAAATAAAGAAAAAAATTTAAAAAAATTTTTAGGGGTCGCGCCACTCCCTCGAAATTTGCAAATTATCGCTATTTTGGCGTTGATTTTAGAAAAATCCTAAAAAGTTTTATGTCAATAAATGTTTGCAATAGCGTAAACAATGAAATAAGGGCATGAAAAAATTTAAAAAAATTTTTCTCATTTTTCAAAAATTTCAAAAAGTAAAATAAGTCAAATCGTCCCTTCTTCAGAAAATTGACTGAACAATGAAATCGCCACCAAAGCTACAAATATTAGTCGATTATCCTTATATTTGCCTCAAATACTTTTGTTTGGGCACTGAACAAGCTCAAACTTTCGAAGAAGTTAAGTCGTTAATTTTTAGGATTTTTCTAAAATCAACGCCAAAATAGCGATAATTTCCAAATTTCTAGGGAGTGGCGCGACCCCTAAAATTTTTTTTAAATTTTTTTCTTTATTTTTCCCCTTTTTAGGACCCCAGACTACATCTCTTTCCGAGGTTAACTTTTTCAAATTATAAAAAAAGCATGTTTTCACTCCACCCTAATGGTGAGCTATCGCACTGAGGCACTTCATCATTCGCTGGCCACAATTACCAATTCAAAGAACGACGTATACTTATATAGGGTAATCAATCTAGAGGTATTTTTTCAAAACAAAAAATATATATTGAACAGGGATTAAACCGGCTCAAGACCTCTTGCTTCTATATTTAAATAGAAGACAAGTTTTTAACAAAATGGCAACGTGACATTGATTTTCGTGGCTGCACACTACTTTTATTATGATTTCGGGTCCGTGACAACCCTCTTCAGAAAGCCTTGCTGCAATTGTTGAAAGTAAAACCGAACTCTATAAGGCCAGGCTCTCCCCAAACGAATGAGAACTACTGTCGTAAACCTTACTTTTCAAGTTTTCTTCACTAAATTGCCCACGAAAATACAACTCACTCTTGCCAGCTCTAAAGAGACTCCACATCGAGAGCCATCAATAGATTTCTTTTACAACAACGTGTGTGTGTGTGTTGTAAAAAGAGTTTAGTTGACTATGTCAACTTGTGTGCCGTGCCGTGCATGTACGTATGTTTAGCTCGTTTGTTTTATTTCGGTCTGTTGCTTTTACACATTGAACAGGGATTAAACCGGCTCAAGACCTCTTGCTTCTATATTAAAATAGAAGACAAGTTTTTAACAAAATGGCAAACTGACATTGATTTTCGTGGCTGCACACTACTTTTGTAAAAGCAACAGACCGAAATAAAACAAACGAGCTAAACAAAAAATATATATAAAAATGCAAATCAAGTGTGGAATTTTTAATGGTAATTTGAAAGGACATTTTATGTCACTTATTTTTTGAAAAAAATTATCTTCAAATGTTGGCAACTGTATTGTGGAATTGAGCGTTCGGTGAGAAACGGGAAGATCCGCTGTTTTCGGCCAAAATTTTGTTCAGTGATGAGTTCCATTTCTGGCTCAACGGCAAAGTCAATTAACAAAATTGCCGCATTTGGGCTGAAGACCAACAAAAGGAGGTTCAAGAGGTGTCATTATTCCCAGAGAAAACCACGGTTTTGTGCGGTTTATAAGCTGGTGGAATCATCGGTGCATTTTTTTCAAAAATGATGATGGCCGGAACGTAACCGTGAATGGTGCTCGCTATCGTGCCATGATATCGATCTTTATGCTACCTAAAATTTAAGCCCGTAATCTTGACGACACTTGGTTTCAAAAGGACGATGCCACTTGCTCAAACAATTGATCTAATGAGAGGACATTTCGAAAAGCAGTTTTGGACAGGTGAGTTGGCCGCATAGATCGAGTGATATCACATATTTAGATATTTTTCTTCGTGGTTAAGTAAAGTCCAAAGTCTGAGCTGACAAACCAGCTACGATTCAGGTTTTGGAAGCCAAGATTACGCGTGTCATAAAAACCATACAGGTCGAAATGATTACCCTGAGGCGTAGTTGCGGCTAAAGTTTTAAGAAAATTATATTCAAAAAATAAAGGTCATAACATGTCCTTTTATATTACCAATAAAGATTCCACACTTGATTTGAATTTTTATATATTTCTTTTGTTCTGAAAAAAAATACCTCTAGATGGATCACCCAGTATATTAGCCAAAGTTTCCCTTTTTATTGGGGGATGGGGGACATATCTAACTCCTCTGATGACGTATGGGTCTCATTCTTTGATTGCAATACAACTCCACAACAAGACAACTGTCTTCCCGGAAAAAATAAAGGAGGTTAGCTTTCTGGTATTTTTTGGTCTTCCTTAATGCAGACGTGTACAGCGGCTATGCTTTTTATATCCTACACCACACTGCTGTACTCCTGTATGACTTAGGGATGAAGTTTGCAACACCTTACTGAAATGGAGAAAGACCTAATGTTAAGTATACGGATCGACTCAGAATCCCTATCTGATTCCATTCCATAAAGCCACACATGCCATCTGATTTCAACCAAATAACACACAGATTATTTCTCTGGTGAAATTTGTCCATATCAGTTTTCGAAGTTTTTAAATAGTTCCTCAACGAAGGTCCCACCCGGTCTTAGGTCCTGCGGCTCTAGAAGCCACAGATTACACCTGATCAAGCTCAAATTTCGGGTAGGACGTTTTGAGCGTTCATTAATAATTCGAACTGAAACGGTATAGCTCTTATCCAAAGGTCCTTCCAGATTTAAGAGTCTGCAGCTGTAGAAGAATCTGTAACATTGCACAATATCGGTCCATCTTTTCGTATAGCCTCCTTAAAGGTCCCAACCAATGTGATGTTCTAAAGCTTAATAAGCCGGAAATTTTACCCTATCACGCTCAAACTTTGTATGGTGCGTTAGGAGCGACAAATAATTAAATCTACATTTCTGAAGGAAGCCTGGGGTCAAGTGTCTTGAAGTCAAAACTATTGTCTACTAGTTTAGTTGACTTTTTGTTAACACTGTCAACCAAGCGTCTACAATTTTTATTTTGCCTTTGATAGATACAGTTCACGTCTAAAGCTCCGATTTTTTTTACTTTTTTCGGGTGGTATAAAATTAAATTTCGAGAAAAAATATGTCAAAATATCCTCTCCAGTCGTTATAGTGTGGACATCTAGTAAAAATAGCCAAAAGTGTTGACTACCTGGTGATGCTTTACGGTTTAAATGATGAATCGCCTACGCACTGTAGTCAAAATGACCTCACGTCGAAAGCCACGCTGTTAGTAATGTTCATCATTTGTGCTTGTACAACCACTCTTAAATTCTGTAAACCAAATCCTGGTGCATGTTTGATTTATCTCAATGTATATATCGTAAGTATTGGGATGAATGAGCAATTCTCATTTTTCTCATTTTCGGCACTCTAAGGTCCTTTGACCTTTGAGCCATAGCATCAAATATATTCAAATCGTAGAATTAATGTTTTTTCAGATTCGTTAAAAAACCATTAATTATTAAAAAACAAAAATTTATGTTGTTTTTTTAATACAAATGGACTCAGTTATTTGGATTTGTAAGAAAGTTTCACAATTATTCGATGCCCATATGACTCCGAACATTATGGGCAAATCTACCAATCAATAGAATTATTGCTATTTTCAGATTGTCTCAAAATACCATGTTTCTGAGCACCCATATATCAAGGACTCCTTCTCTGGATACCCATATATCGCCGAACATCCGAGGACGGTTTTGGGCCGCAGAGCCAAATGACCACTCCTATTTATGAGAAGGTTAAAGCATTTTAGGCCACCACTTCCAAGAAACCCTGACTTAAAATTAAGTTATTGAAGTGGAAATGTCGAAAATTTAAAAATGTTGTCAGACTTTTTTTAAGTTCCTCAAAGAGGATCCTTTCCCTTTTGACCTATTGGTCCATTTTTAATACAGATCACCGACTATGAGACATATATCTGATAAGTTTGAAGACACTACCTACGATGGAACTAAACCATACTTTCAACAGACGGACATGGCTCGATCCTATTAGAATTTTATGACCATCTACAAGATTTATACTATATTCGCACACGGGTCATTGATAATCATCAGGCGATGCGATCTTACTGGATCACATTGCCTATATTTAAAATCACTTCTAAACTGATAGAAATAAAATTACAAGGAATCTTTTGAACAACGGATTTAACAATATACAATTTTTAAGAATATTTTTAGAAAACATAGTTTTCAAGTATTCATTGCGACTTTGCCAATATCTGTAAGTTCGGAGAGACCGAACCTTATATACCCTACATAGGCCCTTTTATCTACTAGTCCGACCTAAATCTTAGTGAAGTCTTTAATTTGGATTCGTATAGTAAAACCTTTAGCATGAGTATTTGTATGCCCAAATTGCCGAAGGCCCGTTCTTTTAAACATAAGGGCCGTATTTTGGGCTAATCTCAGCTAAATTTAAAAAAAAAATCATTTTTTAAGCAAATATACAAAAAGTGTACCTACTGTTTCCGCGTTACCTTTATTCCCCCTAGATGAACAATTCTAATGAAGTGATATGCCAGCCTCATGCTAAATTTCAGTATCCTAGGTTTATTATTCTTCACTTTTTGTTCACTTACTGTGGTGTTCTTTACCTACAGTAAAAATCATTCATCAATATTATCATTCTTTCTTTAAAAAATGTATGTGACACTCTCAATGGTTTAGAGGAATCCAAGCTTCTACTGACAAAATTAAATTTTTTAATTAATACCCTTCTGTTGAAAATATGTGATTTGCTCTAGAAAGTTTCCAACATGTTTGTATTTCCATTAGAATGTCTAAGGGGGATCAAATATGTACACAAGTTTTCGAAAACGCTTTTCAATTCAAGCACATTTCCACTGCGAGTTTGGCATGTTCGGTCTGTATGATTTCTCTCTCACTGCAATATCAAAACTCCTCGTCAAACTACTCGTACACTACCCTTCATTTATATCTAATGTAGTTTGTTTAAAGTATACAAATTTGCTGTAAACTTCCACCACGTGCTTTAAAACCACCTACTTCCACAAAAAACCATCCTGCCATATTCAAAACTCCTCACTTTTAACTTTAACCTTTCGCAATGACTTTTCGAAAATATTTATGCAACACAAAATGTTTTCCCCTAATTTGTTTATGTTTAATTTTGTCAGTTGGTACGAGTACTCCTATGCATGCACCCAGCAACAACAGCACAAAAAATGGAAGAAAAAAGGTCATGAACTTTTCATTGTTGCTGTAGTAGAAAATGAAAATCGTATAACTTTCATTGCCATATTGTCTACTTACGAGTATATATGTAATTACAAGTTATATATGAATTTACCACAAGGCTCCTCATCATAATAGCCCCGACTTCTGCATCCACATCATCAGCATCAAAACTTCAGAGTCAACAGCGCCAGCAGCAGCTACAACATCACCAGCAACAACAATATGCTGTAGTCGTGTCATGTAGCGCTTTACTTTTTAATGGTCATGAGCTTTTGTTTGGCATTTTCCATTTCCAAAGAGATTTCATGGCATGGCTTGGCAGTTTCCCTGTCCTCCAAAAACGAACTTCCTTCCACCACGACCGTACGACCCAATCGACCGGCCGACCGCCGTTCGACCACCGATTTGCTGGCTCAATAACACAATGAGTGTTGTTTGTGGCAGTCGTTGCTGACTGGCTGCCGCTAATACGATTCCAATAAAAAAAATGTTAAATTTTTATTGATATTTGCTACCAAATCAACAAAATAGTTGGAGCTTCTAACAAATGATTTGGCAGAACCGAGACCATAGCGATGTTGTCGCAAAGCAAAACACAAACTCCCCCATAAAAAAGGGAAGAATGATCAAAAAAAAATTATTATTTCAATGTGACTTTAGAAAAAAATGAGAAATTTGGTCGCTGTCGACAAAGTCAGTGGATGGGGTCATGATCTTTAACATGTTTAAGGAGAAATTTTGTTTTGCAATAAAAAGAAAAAAATTATGAATTTTTATAGGAAAACTATTGTTTAATATATTTTGGAAAAAAAAACAACAACAACATAAAGAGGAAGGACAAACTTTCCCTCAAAATATATTAGAAGAGAAGATAAAGTTAGATTGACTCACTTCAACTTTATTGACTAATTTGAACCCAGTGATTTTCTTATCGAATTTCAGGTCATCGCTCAGTCTCATAGTGACAGCTGGACAACATTACGATTGGCACTAGTGGAAGACACTTTTTCGTCAGTAGTTAAGGCACAAGAGGCTGTATTACTCATACTTCCAAATCTGACTGGACATTTTTCTATTGCTCCGCAAGCTACACTGCGCAGCGAAATCAATCAATACAAGTCACGTGAAAGGACGGTGTACGTGGATCTTCTCCTCTCGATACGGTTAGTCATACTGCTTGATGGCATCGTCACAACATCTTACGCACAATATGTAAGGTAACCTGTAACTTGTGGAATTTTTAAATATACACAGAGAACAGATTAGTTGCCACAACCGATATTTTTATCCAACGGAATGACTAGGGTTACATGCACTTCGAGTACTTCATCACTGCAACCGAGGGTGCTCTGTTATTTTCAGCAATTGGAACTGAATTTTGTTCCACCGAACAATCGAAGTATCCGAAACTTCACTAAAAAAATTTTGTATCTAAAAGTCAAAATGTCGCACTTATATAGGGTGATCCATCTAGAAGTATTTTTTCAAAACAAAAAAAATATATAAAAACACGAATGGTGCTCGCTATCGCGCCATGATATCGATTTTTATGCTACCTGAAATTAAGCCAGTAATCTTGACGACACCCGGTTTCGACAGGACGGTGCCACTTGCCACACAGCTGCTCAAACAATGGATTTATTGCGAGGTCATTTCGAACAGCAGCTTATTTCACGTTTTGGACAGGTGAGTTGGCTGCCTAGATCAAGTGTTATCACACCTTTGGACATTTTTCTTTGGGGTTACGTAAAGTCCAAAGGGTATACTGACAAACCAGCTAAGATAAGGTTTTGGAAGCCAACATTACGCGTGTCATTAAAGCCATACCGTTCAAAATGCTTGAACGAGTCATCCAAAATTGGACCCTCAGAAGGAAAACCCTGAGGCGTAGTTGCGGCCAACATTTGACGGTTGGCCGGCGGTTCCCCGGCTCCTTGTCAAATTTTACCATAACATAGTCTATAATAATAGCCTAGTTATTGATTTCACTTTGTTACAATTATGTAACGCTCTGTTCATCTGTTTGGTCATAAATGCAACAATTTAAAGGGGCGTGGAACCGCCCGTTTTCCTTCATCGTAATATCTGAATTAGTTTATGATATATCTAATATTTAATTTAAGGGTTGTGTCCATAACATAATCGATAATGATCGTCTAGTCATTGATTTCAATAAAATTTTGAAGAATTCTGTCCATTACTGTAGAATTTAATGCGATTGCCCGTGATACCGCCCGCTTTTTCTCTTGAATGTGTGTTCGATCCATGCCAACACCATCAGTTCCAAATATCATAGTCATGCCCCTACCAGTTTTCGCAGTTTTGTGTACTTCGAGTTAAAGGTTGTTGATGGGTCACCCTATATAACAAAAAATATAGTAACTTGTACACTTGGAGTACTCTAGAACATTGGGAGCGTCATGTCGTGGAAAAAGGAGATAGAGATCACGAAATCGTGTCATATGCTGACGGCTGTCATCGAATCTGGCTACGGGCCCCAAAATCGATGACAGCTGCGAAAGACTGGAATCCGCCACCAAATCTGTGCACATTATAGACTGCATGGACTGTAATACTTGGTAATCACTTAGTGAATACTTAGTGCTGATGTCTGAAATACTATCGTATCGATCCAAATTCTCACATAGACCCCATACAAAGCTCTTCCAAATTTGACGACATGTCATTTCAGAGCCCACACATACTGCAGAGAGGCGACAAACCGTCTTTATGCTTATGTTGCTAGGTATAATACAGGGTGGTTCATTTAAGACGGGACAAATTTCACCAGCGTATTCCTTGGCTCATTTTAGAATATATGTCCATCTATGACCATTCCCGAAAATGCAAAGGGGCAAAATGGCAGGACTGGACAAATTACACGACTGGACAAATTTCACCAGCGTATTCCTTGGCTCATTTTAGAATATATGTCCATCTATGACCATGCCCGAAAATGCAAAGGGGCAAAATGGCAGCAATTTCAAAATTGTTGGAACTCCTACGATAAAAGATAGCCTTTCCTCTTACTCGTACCTTTCCAAAATTACATAAACGAAGCCCAGATGTCCTACCGTTCCAAAGTTATGACTATTTGACTGAAATGGAAATTTTTTTTGTGTTATTTACGATTATCATGCCGTAAACCCAGGCTCAACTCCTGATAAAAACATCTTACATTCTTTCAGCGGCGGTTATTCACATCGTAACTGTCGGCGACTTTACTAGTAAGAGATTTTTCCCTAAGCCATATAAAAACTTCTTTATAAAATGCATAAGCCGTTCCGAGTCGGCGTTATACAGAGAGAAGTCCCCTTGTGCCTTAATAGGATGTTCCGGGAATTAGGTAAGTAAATAGATTACGATGCGGTTGGACAATGGGCGTGGCACCGCCATTAGAACTCCAAACTTAGACAGAGCTGAAAGAGATATATCTAGCATATGGTATTGGCATACCAACAAATGATATTGGCAATAATGACAGTCATTATAGAATTTTACCAGAATAATATCAGGCAAATACTTATACCCTACACAACACTGTGGTACAGGGTATTATGACTTAGTGCTAATGTTTGCAACACCTTAAAGGAATAGAGTTTTTTTTATTAAAAAACGTTTCTTAGTCTAAGTTATCACACAAGTTTACAGAGTTTTAGTCGCATCATGTAATTTTTCATCCGTGAGCAGATAATCTCACGTTTTTGGACGGTCGATTGTACACCAAGATCGTGTGATATCACTTTAGGTTAGACTTTTTCCTGTGGGGATATGTAAAGTCTAAAGTTTATGTGGACAAACCCGCTTCGATTCAGGCCTTGGAGCAAAACATCACGCATGTTATTCGCCAGTTACCAGTCTAAATGCTCGAACGAGTCATCGAAAATTGGACTCAACGGATTGACCATCTGAGACGTAGCCGCGGCCAAACTTTGATAGACATAATCTTCAAAAAATAAATGCCAAAGAATGTTCTTTCAAATGATAATAAACATTCCACATTCAGTTTGAATTTTCTGTGTTTTTTTTTCCTTAAAAAGGTAGGGAACCTCGAAATGGATCACGAGTTAGTTTTCCAGGTCCTTTTCCCATGCAAATCCGAAAGCGGTTTGTCAACTTTGGACAAATTTCGAATGGACAAATTTCACCAGCGCATTCCTTGGCTCATTTCAGGAAAATATGTCCATCTACGACCATGCGGTTTAGGTAATTTCGGATAGGTAAGAGGTAGGGCTATCTTTTAAGAGAAACAAAATGTAGTGGTTCAGAGTTCAGCAATTTTACCCTAGTACCCTCGGAACACCAACCCGAAAATTTTCAAACCGCTACCAATTCGACCCCTTGCATTTTCGGGCATGGTCTTAGATGGACATATTTTTATGAAAAGAGCCAAGGAATACGCTGGTGAAATTTGTCCAGTAGAAAGTTAATAATCCTGTAGGGAAAACGAGCGCGAAAGCTACTGGTTTTGTCAAGAATTTCTATTAGTTTTGTAGGATCATTCGCTAGTTTTAGGTACTAATTCTTATAAAGCTATTAGGTGGAAATCATCGAATAATCTTTTGCTCCATGCCATTACTAATTTTGGTTCTATTTACAAGAACTAGAGACCTTTTTGTTCGACTTGCTTTCAGGCAACATATTTAAATAAACCACTTTTATTTCTACAAAAAGTGTTTTTTTAAGAACATATCCCAATTAAAATTTCGTAGAGCAAAAAATCTCAATTTCTGGGCAATAGATTTAATTGCCTCGTGTTTAATACAGTACTGCCCTTACGAGTATTGATCAACTTTGAGTAGTTCTACATTTACAAACATCTCTCTAAAAAATTATAAAAAAAAATTATATAAACAAATTTTTAATACTGATAAAAAAATTAAAACTAAACAAAATCTCCATAAATACAATTCAATTAGCTTATTTATCTTTATAGTAAAATAAATTTCAAATATCCTCTTTGTTAATTGTAAAAGAGTCTCTAAGATTTGTTTAGAATTGTAATGAGATTTTCCTTAAGGTTTCTAATTAAGCAAATGACATTTCAACTTTAGCAAAATCACCTTTTAATCCGCGAAAGTCAAATCCACAAACATGCTTCATTACACTTCATATCTGGTTCAGTGCAAATATTACAAATAAAGGTCTGTGCTCTACACAGCAAATCCTAAAAACAAAACAAAACGTTTTAAACTCCAAATCATATTGACCTTTAACCTGGATTGTTTTTCCTTTGGTGTTTTTCAGTTGTTTTTTTTCTACTCCCTGATCGTTTCTGTTCAATACCTTCCAATGCATTTCGTTTTTTTTTGTTTTCTTTGTATTTTCTGCTTTTCTTAATACAACCATTCGAACAGCATTTAAAACGTAATGTAAGTCATATTACTTTGTGTGATTTGGACTCGCTGGTAAGCGTACCCGCTGAAGAGGACGGTCTGAAAGCCCGCAAGACGTAGAGAAAAGCAAGAATTGAGGCACTTTAAACAAATGTTTTACTGTTTTTTTTTCTGCCATAGCTTTGCAATTGCTTATAAAGAATTACTTAAGCTTTTTTGTTGTTGTTGTAAGAAAAATAACCCTTTTCGATGTCTATGTGGTTGTTGTTATTGCTTTTTTGCCATTTGCTTGTAAAGACTCATTTTCAGGCAAAACGATTAGTCGTTTAGCTCAGTTCAGTTTAGTCATCATAGTCGTCGTCATCATTGGCCCCGTCGTTGTTGTCGTCATTATATCAGTCAGTGTGGAAAGGATGTTCCCCATTTTGGGGTGATGAGATTTATAGGCTCGCGAAAAACTGAAGAAGTCATAATTTAAAAGAAGAAAAACAAATTTAAAGAAAAGAGCACCATTTTGGTAAAGAAATAATACTCTTTAATACAATTCAAAAATGTAAATTCATAGAGGGCGCTGCACTAAATAGTGACTAAAATGGTCCGAGTTTCCTTGTGAAGGTTACCGGACCATTGAAATAAACTGAGCTGAACTTTATTCAGATCGACATTGTACGAGCGGCAGGGCAACAAATGAGGGTCATGTGAATGCATTGTTCAATTGCATAAAAATTGGTTTTTCCTACATCGTAAGCAAATAATAAAAAAATTTCGTTTATCAGATACGTAAAAGTGGGCACCCTTTGCGGGATATATAAAAATATTGGCCCATAAAGCGTAGACCCATGTTCATATAGAGCCCAGCTTTACCAGGATTGGTTATTGTTCGATCATAACGTAGTGTGTAAAAGTAGATCATAACGTAGTACTTAGTAGGGACATAGATACTGTTACAACATTGAACTGAACATACCCCGTTAATGGGTTTTGAAAGCTAACCTCAACACCGTTAGTCTGTAACAGGATTTTAAAATTGTTTCAACTTTCATCATGGAGTGGTCAGATAAAAGCGTATATTCAAAACGCTCCGGCCACTAGGGATTATCCGCATGTTCGTCTACCGATGCATACAACTGTTTGAGAGACTGGAGGTGGAAAAGACCGCCACCGGTCGGGCCGCCCATGCTCTGTTCGAACACCGCATGTCATCAAAGCAGTCAAATCAAGAATTCACAGAAATCCGAAAACAGAAAATCATGGCCCGTGAGATGAATATCACGCAAAAGTCCATGAGTCAAATCATTAAAAAAGACTTGGGACTTGGGGCTTCCAAACGACGTACCGGACATTTATTGACTGCAGCTTTAAAAAAAAATGATTGAAAAATGCAAACGTCTTTTGGTGAAGCACGCTTATAAAAAGTTTGTTCACCGATGAAAAAATGTTTACCGTTCAGGAAAAAATTAACAAGAAAAATGATAGAGTGTATGCGCGGTCATCTAAGGAAGCATCTGAACTGATCCGAAGGGTGGAAAAGGGTCATCACCCAGCTTTAGTCATGGTTTGGTGGGGTGTCTCTTACGATGGGGTCACTGACCTGCATTTCTGCGAACAAGGAGTCAAAACATCGGCCAAAGTTTACCGAGAAACCGTTTCAGAAGCTGTTGTGAAGCCTCTTAACAAATCCCTGTTCCAAAACCAGCCATGGACTTTCCAGCAGGATTCTGCCCCGGCCCATAAGGCTTAAACGTTCCAGGCCTGGCTCAAACAATTACATTTTCGAAACAATTTACATTTTCTCTAAAGAATGGCCTTCAGGCAATGCAGATTTAAACCCATTGGATTACAAATTGTGCACGGTTATAGGGAACAAGGTTTGTCACTAAAGATACCCCCACTTTGGATCTCTTAAGACTGCTTTGGTTCGAGCTGTGGCCAATTTTTCAATGGACGAGGTTCGTGCAGCTATTGACGATTGGCCAGTGCGACTTAAGGCGTGTGTAAATTCAAAAGGCGGACATTTCGATTAAGTAGATTCTTTTTGGATACAATATACATCAATAAATACATTAAAAAATATTTGGTCCAAAAAAAATTCAGTACTTTTTATTTTACAGCATAAAACGTGTGTAACAGTATTTATGTCCCTACTAAGTATATGAAAGTACAGAACAACTAATACGGGTTACACTTGACCAGGGTCTATTATTTTAAAAAATTATGGATGTATTCAAGCTCGCGCTAAAAATGTGTGTTTTTAAGGAGTAGTAACTCAAAACATTATCAAACATCAAAACATGAACATTACGGTCCTGCACGCAGAAAAAAAGTATGGTTGGGGTGACAATATTCGAAGAGGATCATACTATTGTTGGGTATATGGTTGTGACACAACAATATTATGATCGTCACAACAATAGTATGATTCACACATAACCATACTATGATCCCCACAACCATAGTATGATTCACACATAACCATATTATGATCCCCACAACCATAGTATGATCCTCACAACCATAGTATGTTTCTTATACAACCATAGTATGATCCTCACAACCATAGTATGATTCACACGCAACCATACTATGATAACCACAACCGTAGTATGATTCACACTCAACCATACTATTATCCCCAAAATTATTTATTAGGATTGGTTATTGTTGTTATTCAAAAATAGAGGTTTCTATGAAATTGTTTTTATTAAATTAAATTGCATTACTATTAGTTCATAGCCAGAATTGAAGCCATGTTTTTATTAAACATTTCATTCAAGAAACAAAAATATATTTTCCAACGGTCGAAAATACCTTTAGTTGCCAGCAGGGGTGAATGCTACTTCACCATCCGTATACACCAAGTAACGAATTTAATTAAACCATGATCAATGGCTATATACTTAAATGCAGGCCGATTTTAAATAAACGAGAACCAGTCGGTATTAGAGTATTTCACCGAACAAAGTAAACACAATAAAAATCCCTTGAACTACATTCCGATTGTTGTTGTTTTTTTAATGGACAGCAACCATTCACTGTATCGTGTGTATGTGTTTTTTGTATATCAAAAAAAAAAAAAAAATACGCACACACATACATGTATGTTCTACAAAACCTGTTTTGTTATGTTCATAGTCACAACCATACTGTATGATTGCCGTAATCATATTTTTGTTAACGTAAATTTTAAACAACAATACTTTTGTTGCACCAACCATGTTTATATGGTTGCTACAACCACATTTTCATTTCTAAATTTGGCAATAATACTATTGTTACATTTCAACAATAGCAATATTGTCGCAATCATACTATTGTCAAAATGAAATTCAAAAAACAATACTATGGTTGCGACGAACATGCTTTTATTGTAGAGAACATATTATTGTTGCGGTGACCATAGTGTAACCATATCTTTTCTCTGCGTGTGTATGTCCAGGTTTGGAATCATGCCCAGTAAAGTAGATTGTGCCATTTATAATTTATGTTGCGCCACATATGCTGCTTGTAGAGCGACATTGCCATTAATAGAAATCATGCGAAGATAAGGTTCCACTTTACCGAAGCTGATTATTTAAACCTTATGCGAAATTTTGCTTGGTATTGGTTCTTTGTATAGGGTGTTTTTTTTAGCCGTGAGGTTTTTAATGTGGCCACCCCTTTTTACGGAGTTGGTCTTTTGGACAGCTGATGCATGATTCATGCTTTGCTTGGTTTGTCATTTCATAATGAATAGACTAACTCTGGAACAACGTTTGCAAATCTTGGAAATTTACTACCAAAATAACGGTTCGGTTCGAGCAACGCATCGATCGCTGCGTCTAATATTTGGTCAACATAATCGCCCAAAAGAGTCGGTAATTCGAGGGATCGGTTTCGCACCACGTTTACTCTTGTGGATAATGCGCATCCAAAGAGAAGCACCGAAGGCGCTATTGCTGCTATGAAGCAGCGTATCGAAGAAGACCCGTATCAGTCCATCCGCCATCGCGCGCATCAATTGGAGCCATGTCCATCCACTTTATCGAAGATTATGCGGAAAGATCTTGGTTTGCGGGCTTACAAAATCCAACTCGTGCTAGAATTGAAGTCGAACGACCATCAAGCGCGTCGCACGTTTCGTGAATGGGCCCAAAACGAGATGGTCACCGATCCTTTTTACAAGAAAATTTTGCTCAGTGATGAAGCTCACTTTTGATTAAATGGGTATGTTTATAACCAAAACTGTCGCATTAGGAGTAATGAAAATCTACAAGCCATTGTTGAGACGCCGTTACATTATTAAAAATTCACTGTTTGATGTGCTCTATGGGCAGAGGAAAACATTGCTCCATATTTCTTCAAAAATGAAGCCGGAAATAATGTTACAGTCAACGCAGGAACGCTACAGAGCCATGATTAATGATTTTTTCTTACTTGAATTGAAGGATGTTGTTGTGGACGACCTTTGGATCCAACAAGACGGCACTACATGTCATACAGTCATCGCAACAATCAATTTATTGATGGAAACTTTTGGTGAGCTCATTATCTCACTTCGTGGGCCTGTGGTGTAGCCTCCAAGATCTTGAGATTTAACACTGGTGTACTATATTTTGTGGGGTTATGCGAAGTCGCTTGTCTACGCAGATAAGCCCGACACAATTGACTCCTTGGAAGAGAATATTCGGTGGGTTATTGCTGACATACGGCCCCAAATGCTGCAAAAAGTAATAGAAAATTAAAACATGCGGCTGGAATTTATTCGATCCAGTCGCGGCAGACACTTGCCCAAAAACATAATTTTTTTAAAACATAATGACAAACCCACTTCTTTGCAATGAAGCAAAATTCCTTGACATAGCATTACATTATATGCGTCTTATTTCTTCTTGAAAATTACACGTCTGAAAAAAACATCCCCCTGCTCTTGAACCAAACCTTCACAATGTGCAAAGTTTTGGCGTGTTTTATTACAGCAACAGACTAAGCCAAATCGACCCCGGTCATGAGTCTGATTCGACGGGGAGATATGTGATTACAGCTATTCAGAAAAAAATGGGCTAGCACCGCCCACTTTTCCCCACGACTTTTTGGGTTTCATACCAGCAGCTTATATAAACCTATATAAGCCTACATAAACTAAACCAAATATAATTAACTATAAGGGTTTGGAACATCATACTCGGTATAAATGTTATCAAAGTGTAATGCTATACGTTCGGAGGAAGAGTGGACGGTGCCACGCCTCCTTTTTTCTAGCGAAGTGACAACCATAATTATAGACAGATCGTCGGTAAATTTACACAGTACTATACTATTATAGGCGAACAAATTATCATAGATTGTACACAGATAGGTTTTTACAGAGAGGCTTGGCCCAGGCCACACCCACAAAATTTAAACGACGAGATTTTATAAAGTGTTTAAGTTGAGAACATCGAATTTGGAAAATATGCTAACAATGTATTAAGAAATAAATTCGGGGTAAAAGTGGATGCTACTCCCTGTTTTAAAAGCAATGTAATAAACTTAATTAAGTGCAGACCTTCTTGACATTAACAGTGTATGCTACTGAAATTACTATAGTTTTAAAAAGGGGTGTAACATCGACCTCGCATTTGAAATCGTTAAACGACCAGAACTCGTAATGTATTTAAGATTGGAACATCATGCTTAAAATATTACTATTAGTAGGATGAAAAACTGTAAAGAGATAAACTGTATAGAGATATTTATTAAAAAAATAATTATAAAATAGAAAAGTGAGTGATCGATTAAAACCACTTACACTGATCTAGATACCCATTTAAAGTCTTATGAGTTTATCTCCGGACCCTAAACATCATCAAGTGATCTTGGCGAGGCTTAAGGAGTTTTGTGCCACATAGATGTTTATAGTCCCATAAAAAATGTTGAGTTGGAAATTCAGTTTTCTGTACATTCCATTACAGGGCAAACGGAGAAATTCCTTTAAATCAGTGACCTCTTCACGATGGATATAATTCGTACACCTACCAATTCGGTCCTACCCGATTTTTAACCTAGATTACTTATGACAGTCCACATATTTCCCATCACACAAACTCAGACCAGAACCCGTCAACGTGGATAATTTCAATGAACTCCAAGGATAAAGGGCTCACAGTTAAGATTCTGTTTCTCCTGCTTATTAAAACCTGATCTTTACCCTATGATAATGGGCCATTTTAGGAATTTCTCAAAGTCAATTTGGAATTTTCGACCTGACTTCTATTGTGACAATAGTATTGTCACATCGTAATGCATATACTCGTATATCAATAAAAAAAAATTTCGATATAGTACAAAATATATGCTATATATAGTGGAGCGCAAAAGTTTGCTTTATTGGGAATGAAGTAAAAAAAATTATGAACCTTAGAATAATGTATTTTATTTTTTAATTATATTGAACAGTAAGGGAATTTTTAAATTACATAGTTATACATAGTGTATCTGGCAACTATCGACCTTCGCTATCCACACACTGCTGCATACGTTTTCTGAAGTTTTCATGAACTCTAACAAGCATGTCGACTGGTATTCTGCTAATTTCAGCCTCAATATTGTTAATTATGGCTTTCAAAATGTTGGGGCGGTTGATATACACCTATGACTTCAGGGAAAAAAATCGCATGGGGCTTAGTCTGGTGAGCGTGCCGGCCAGCTCACATCACCCCTCAAAGACATAAGCCGTCCAGGAAACATTTGCCTTAAACAATTCATGGTAACCCACGCTGTGTGTGCAGTGGCATCATCCTGTTGGAACCATGTATCCTTTTAATGCATTGCCTTAAGAGCCGGCTTAAAAAATCCTGCATCAAAGTCAAGTACCCTTCGGAGTTTACAGTTACGGCAAGGTTATCCTTAAAAAGTAAGGGCCAATAATGCCTACTTGTGATATAGCGCACCTCGGAGTGACACGGTCCGAGTGCGCAGGTCTCTGGTGAAGTTCTCTGGGGTTTGTTTTACTCCACTACCGCATATTTGGGGGAACATAGAATCGTAAACGAAAAGCACGCTGCACTGCAATGATCGAGTGCGCATTTGAAAAATACGTTTCAACACAAAATGACCTCTACTCACGTGTCCAATACATGAAGGCAACTGAAAGGCAGACGAGTATAAATCTCCCGGCAGCCACTATAAGCCACCCTCTTAAAGGTGATTAATCCAGGAAACATTTGGCTCAAACAATTTATGGTAACCCTTGCTGTGTGTGCAGTGACACCATCCTGTTGGAACCATGTACGAGTGTCCTCTTAATGCAATCCTGTATCCGAATGAAAAAATCCTGTATCATAGTCAAGTACCGTTCGTAGTTTACAATTAGGGCGGTTACAATTAAGACGTAGGCCAATGATGTTCTCTGGGGTTTGTTTTACTCCACTACCGCATTTTTGGAGGAACAGCGAATCTTAAACGAAAAGCACGCTGCACTGCAATGATCAAGTGCGCATTTAAAAAATACATTGCAACACAAAATGAGCTCTTCTCACGTGTCCAATACATGATGGCAACTGAACGGCAGACGAGTACAAATCACCCGTCAGCCACTATAAGCCACTCACAATCTTTACTATCTTTGACTAACAGTTCTACCACAGCCTGCAGTGCAACAAAGTAAATTACCGCGCTCCACCCTGTACATGTGCTTGTTGAAACATCAAATTGCCATTCAAAAAACTAATTCAATCTATTGTCAAATAAATATTTTATAAGTTTCGTCATTCATAAAAAACAACTCCCTGCTGTTGGGCAATACAGGGTAGTATAATTTTATCGCTCAGTTTGCAACACTTTTCCAGTTAAATTTTTAAATTAGTTGCAAAGAAATCGTCATCTGTAAGCCGGATGGACTTTAGATTCCATTAAGATTCACCTTTTTATCGGAAGTTCATGTGGAAAATTTATGACACCTACTTGTTGTTGAAGCTGGATTTGAAATAGAAGTTATGACATCAGGATGTTTGCATAAGCTAATGTAAGTCTCTACAAATATCCTTATCCTGATTATGTTCTGCTTATTCTTTAGATTCATCTCGAAGGACAAACGGGTGGAATTTAATAAGCATACAGCATCATTTTAGTCGTTAGCCTTCTTCGCCAGGATTTGATGGACCATCAAAAATGTGCAACAATAGAACATAAGAGGTACATAAGGGGTTAAAAGAAAATAATTATTGGCTTGAGAGGTAGACCGCCTCACTCTAGGGTATAACATATTCGAACGAGACGAACACAAATACGTTTATACTGCTTCAAACTGGCAGTGGTGTCTTTTTACTGCCGCACTTCCCTCGAAACACGCTGCCGTTGAGTTGATTTTCTTGCTGTTTCTTTTGCGACTTTCTGCATTAGGAGCTGTTCGAAATGTCGTGATGATGGCAAATTGTAAATAGTTTAAATGATTTCAAATGGTTTCCAAATTTTCATACATTTTACTACCAATCTCTTGTTGGGACACTGTGAATGTCGTCAGCGTGTCCGTCTCTTTGTTGTCGCTGATTGCGGAGTGGTGGTGGTGTTAAAAATGCTTTTGTGAACATGGTTACGATCATAAATGGGAAGACATTGTTAGTCATATGGGCAAAGTGGGTGTTTGGCAAAAAATGATGAGGTTGTCATCTTTGAAATGATTAATACCAGCTGTGGGTTATTGATGAAATACCAAATGTTGACAATACAGCGGCTAAAAATAGCAACACCCTTTTTAAGGTAATTAATAAATTTTTATAAAATATCCGGGTTTCGAATGGCATTTAAACATTTTTAAATTTTAACAATATGCTCCTGTGGACAAAAAGACTTCCATGTACTCTAAATGGATACGATTTTAAAAGAGGACATGGCACCGCCCACTAATAAAAAACTAAACAGAACCAAAACCAATGAAATAAAACAGTTACGAATATTCGGTATGAATACTACTAGTGTGTACATAAATACGTTCGGGGAAAACTTGGATGTGCCACGCCTTCATTTTTAATAGCGACGTAATGACCTAACAATTCACACAGTATACTATTGTGGGCGATTATTTTCATATAGTATACACAGATGCGTTTGTACAGCAGGGGCGTGGCACCGCGAACATCTAACAATGTTAAACGGCCAGAACTTGTAAAGTTGGCATTGGCTTTTGAACAAATACTATCGGGTTATCAATCTAAAGGTATTTTTTTCAATGGAGTTTTTTCGCAGATTACGCGTGAGTTTTGTTGAACTAGTTTTTTTTCTTTTCAGTATTGTTTGTCATTTCCAGGAATTAAAGCCTAGCGATGTTCGTTCGAGTCGCCGTTTCAGTCTTTGGCCTCTTCATAAGCTCGAAGAATATACGCTGTTTTCGACAACAAATTTTGTTTAGTGGTGATAAGGACCATTTCTGGTTCAACGGCAACGTCAATAAACGAATTTGAAATTTGAAAAGCAACCAAAAGAGGGTGAAGAGGTGCCGTTTTACCCAGACAATAACATTATTTGGCGTGGTTTATGGGCTGGTGGAATCATCGGTAAATATGTTTTCAAAAATGATGATGGCCGAAACGTAATCGTGATATCGGACTTTTTGCTATTTGAAATTGAAGCCCTTAATCTGCTGCTCAAACAATGGATCTTTTGAGAGCTAATTTTGCGTTTTGAACCGGTGAGTTGGCCGCCTAGTTTGTGTGATTTCACACCTTTAGACTTTTTTCTTTGGGGCTTCGTAAAGTCCAAAGTCTAGGCTGATAAACCAGCTACGATTCAAGTTTTGAAAGCCAACATTACGCGTGCCATTAACGCCATAGGGGTCGAAATGCTCAAACGAGTTATCCAAAATTTCACCCTCAGAGTGGACACCCTGAGTTGTTGTTGAGAGCTTATTTACGTTCTGGATCGGTGAGTTGGCCTCCTAGATTGTGTGTTATTACACATTTAGACTTTTTTCTTTGGGGCTATGTAAAGTCCAAAGTCTATGCTGACAAACCAGCTACAATTCAAGTTTTGGAAGCCAACATTACGCGTGCCATTAACGCCATACCGGTAGAATTACCCGAATTTACCCTCAGAATGGACACCCTGAGGCGTTGTTGAGAGCTAATTTACGTTCTGGATCGGTGAGTTGGCCGCCTAGATTGTGTGATATTACACATTTAGACTTTTTTCTTTGAGTCTACGTAGAGCTCAAAGTCTATGCTGACAAACCAGCTACAATTCAAGTTTTAGAAGCAATCATTACGCGTGTCATTAACGCCATACCGGTTAAAATGTTCAAACGAGTTACCCTCAAAATGGACACCCTGAGGCGTAGTTGCGGCCAACATTTGAAGGAATTTATATTCAAAAAATAAATGGCTTTAAATGTGCTTTCGAATGAACAATAAAGATTCCACACTTGATTTGAATTATTGTAATTTTTTTTTATTAAAAAAAATACCTCTGGATTAATCGGCAATTTTTTTGTTAAATAATGTTCCCTGCAAGACTTGTACCTCGTAGAAGAGCTTCTTATGACTCATTAGTAGGAGGATTTGACTACTAACTCTACATGTACAGTTATATAATATATTTTTAAAACTTTTTTGAATTATATGCTGCAATAATGGAAAATTTTAAAATAAACTTCATAGACAATAGCCGGGCATCATGACATTACGCCGTTTGCTTCATTATTAATGGCGGAAGGAAATACAACGCATTAATATTTAAACAGCAATGATGGAGTGGCAATAACAGCGAGTGAGCTAGAGAAAAATAAAGTGTGACTACGGCATAACCACCATTCAACCGCAGAGTGTTAAATCAGCTCTCTAAACATTAAATGGTGCAAAAACACAAACATTTTAAAAGTTGTTTAAAATAATTCTATAAATAATCTATCAGCGCCAGCTAGTGGACCAACAGACCAG
Organism: Hydrotaea diabolus; assembly: GCA_963513945.1. Taxonomy (NCBI): domain Eukaryota; kingdom Metazoa; phylum Arthropoda; class Insecta; order Diptera; family Muscidae; genus Hydrotaea; species Hydrotaea diabolus. The sequence continues at coordinate 121,107,811 of OY740720.1, forward strand.
AACCAGAGTTCCCATAACTGCAAAAGCAGACAGCACTCCCGGATAGGCAGCAAAGCTTCCAACAGCCACAAAATAAAAATTTGGCCAAACATGAGCACATACTCGAGTACTCAAGCGCAGATAATCGCATTTGGTTGCAAAGCCTCAAATAAGTTTAAACATTTATTTGTGAACATGAATTTTAAAAATTTTATTTTTGTGTCCATTTTGTTCCAAAGCCACCCTAACCTCCCTTCTCCTTTGCGTTATTTGTTATTCATTGTAAACATTTTGTATCTTTTGTTAGCAGCAGCATTGTTGACCGCCATAAACAATTAATCTGCGTTGGTGGCTGCAACTTTTTGTTTTTGTTTTATTTCTGGTTCTATTTAATATGTATGTTTGTACGGGGTTTTTATTTCGGTTATTATTATTATTTATGAAATGTTTTAAAGTTCCCCCAGCATGTCGGTTTTGCATATAAATCGTTTTACAGTTTTTCATAAATTATTCCCAACTTACACCTCAATGCATTTGAAATTTCAACAACAATTTCATATTTGTGGTAATATCGGTGCATTTTAGTTTTAGTCGAAATTTGAAATTGTGGCGGTTTTGTTTCTTTTTGATTTTCTTGTTTTTTTTTTTAAATATTTGCTAGCTTTCATTCGTTCACCCTTAAATGTTTGTGTTTGGAAAATAGTACATACTTTTTTCAATTTCACGCTTCAGATATTGTACTAATTAGATTTATTTTCATGTTTTTCGGACTATATCATTTTCAAAGATACACTTAATGTTTTTGGTACATCTAATGTTTACAAGTACACATACCTACACCGCCCTTTCGGCCTGTTTACGGAAAGAGACAAAAAGACCAGCATAATTTGTTGGCAATAATGATTTAGCCTTTTTTTCTTCTCAATGAAATTGCTGTACGAATAAACGCAGAGATAAGATGTTTTTGTGAATGACCAAATGAACTCGACACTACTATAGAAATTTTAATTAATGTGAAAATAACTAGAATGCGGAATGTTGGGAAATTGTAATATTCACGGAATTAATTGTATGTGTAAATATTGTTTTTCATATTTAACGGCTTTTTGAGATTAATCTTTCGATAACGGAAACGGATGTGACAGGCCTGATACTATAAGTAAATGTCTCTGATGGAGTAGGGCAAATGTAGCGGGAGTCAAAGATGGAGCAAAAAAAGACGCATGTTTGCACCAAGCTACACTTGATTAACTTAAACCAGCAGTATGTATTTCATTCGCCTCTTTAATAAAGGGTGGGCGATTAAACATTTTAAATTTAAATTGGCTGTACAAAAATGTCGAAGAACGAGCAACAAAAGGCGCATGTTGGCATTTGATAAGCTTAAACCAGTATAGTGTATTTCGTTCGCCTCTGAAGTAGAGGGCGGACAATTTAAGATATTGAAATTAAATCGGCTGTTAAAAAAAGTACTGATAATTTTTTCAAATTTCTGGTTTTAGTGGAATGGTTTATCTTCTTCATTTACTAATGGAACACAGAGAAAAAATCAGTTGGAAATCAGTACGAACTTCGAAAATTCAGTTGCATAAACCAACATTATGGTTGCTACAACCATATCACTGTATTCACAGCTAAAAACATAGTTTTTTCAACCGAATTTAGTTTAACTATTAGTTGCGATAACCGGCGATTATGACAACCGACCACTTGTTATGTAAATGTTTTCTTGGTAGCAATAATTGATGGTGACAACAGATTAGTTCTTTGTAGTGACCAAATCCTATTTAGTGGCTGTTGTAACATAATATTGGTTATTCCAACATCAACATATAAGCCCTATAATATTTTATTGGTTTTAGTCACAACAAAATCTTTGTTAACGACGCAAACAAATTTCAAAATCCCCAAATAAAATGTTAAAAACAAAAAAAAATGTTCAGACAGTTAAAGTTTCTTGGGTTAAACGGTTAATACTTCTAAAGAATATTATTAAATTATATTATATAACGAATTATAAATAAAAAAAAATCCCAGAAAGGACATATATTTTGCGACCATACTAATACGTGATCATACTTATATGTGACAGCGCATAGAGAAATGGACCTAAGGGTAAAAAATTCAATTTTCACTTTTTTTTGATGTGGACAACATCTGAGCATCGAATGAGACCGATCCCATGCCCCAAACGTGTTCCCTCCCAGAGATATGCGCTTTTTATGAAAGCGAAGTCGACGATTTTACACCAAAGATACACGTATTTAAATCTTTAAAATGACTCTAACGAACAAAACTGGTTTTTACCCTTAGGTCCCTTTCTATTTTATATAGACCTCCTTATTATATAAAACAAGCAATTGTTTTGCTGTCGAGCAATTGTTTTCTGTCAGATTGGGCCGTCATTACTTAAATGCTTATCAAAACTTCTATCCAACACGTATTTATTTTACTCAGGTAACCCATTGCAAATTGAAAAAATTATTAAATTTTTTCAAAAAGTACTTACAACAAACGATATATAACAACAAACAACATAGCTACAAAATTTAGTTCCAATAATCATTTTAATCTGTTAGGAAGGCCGATACTTGTTTCCTCAACAGAAAGAGTCAGTTTCCTCTACTGAAAAATTTCTGTGTACACAATCAACATTCGGTTGTAACGATGGAATATATGAATAGTACGTGCAACCACCAACATTCGGTTGGCAAAAAAATTCGGTCGTGGCAACAAAACTGTTCTCCGTTTATGACTACCACAACTGGCTCGGCAGTATCTCATTCGATCAATCCAAGTTTTCAGTACATTTTGGGTCGAATCTCTTCAATGGAAACTTCTATTTCACGTTTAAACGCTTTAATTGTGTTTGGATGCTTTGAGTGACATGTATTCTTAATAGCTCTCCAGAGAAAATAATCTAAAGGGCTCAAATGACAGCTCTGAGGCGGCCAATTGACATTACAATTTCGGCTGATTATTCGATTTTAAAAAACAGTCTGTATAATATCGGCTGTGTGACATGTGGTCCCTTCTTGTTGAAACCAAATACCGTCCATGGCATTTTCTAGAAATTTTGGAAACAGAACATGGGGCGGTAACGCTCACCGCTGACGGTAACGGCGGCATCTTGCTCATTTTCGAAGAAATGTGGCCCAACGATGTCGCCAGCCCAAAATCCACACCAAACAGTGACTCGTTCTGGTTGCGTTGGCTGCTCAATAGTCATGTGTGGTTTCCCAGAACCCCATATGCTGAAATTTTTCTTATTGACATAGCTACCTATGTCATCCAGACAAATGGAATTGAGTGCAAGTTTTCATCTCCATGAGAAGGCTGACCAGGTAAAAATTACTGATTAAAACAAGTAAAAAAGGTCTAAGGTCGGGTGGAACCTACTACGTAACACCATTATTATCTCTTAAAGATCTACTTATATATTCTTGGTGCTAGACTTATATTTCTAACGTAACAACACGGAAATACATTTTTTCCCCATACGAGGGCTGCTATATATATTTCTGGCCTAATAATGATAATGCGTTATTTATCATCAAAAATGGTTTTTATTGTTTTTCAAAGTATTCTCCAGCATGATTTATACAGTTTTGGATGCGCTCAAACAAATTGTCGAATCACTTTTTCCACTCCGATTGAGACACCGCCAAAACAGCATCTTCTGGCGACGAAAATCCCTGACCACGCATTTTTTCTTGATGTGCGGGAATAAAAAGAAGTCAGGGCTGTACGGCGGATGACCTATCAATTCGACGTTTTGGCCGGTCAAAAAGGCACTGGATTGAGCCGATGTGTGATTGTCATGGTGCACAATGATTCGTCTTTTCTTGTTCGTTTTTTGAATTTCTCCGCAGACTTCAGGCAAACAAGTTGTGGTGTACCATTCAGAATTGACCGTTCTACGTTGCTCAAGCGGAACAGTCGCCACATGACCAGTTTTGCCGAAGAAAAAGGCTACCATTTGCTTCGAAGTGCTTCTTCCACGAACAATTTTCATTGGATTTGGCTTGTCTTCGAAGACCCACACGGTCGATTGCTGTTTTGTTTCGGGCTCATACGCATAGATTCATGATTCGTCACCTGTGACGATTTTATAAATGTCTTCAGGAGCACCGCGATCGTATTTTTTCAAAATTTCTTTGCACCAATCGACACGAGCCTTTTTTTTGAGCGATTGTCAAATTGTGCGGTATCCAACGAGAAGAAACCTTTTTTACGGCCAGGTGCTCATGCAATATCGAATGTATGCTGGTGGAAGGAATGCCCAAGGATGCCTCTATCTCACGGTATGTCACATGACGATCTTGCATTATCAGTTCACGCACGGCAACACTTAGTGTTGCCTAGGCCAGAAATATATACAGCAACCCTCGTACAATAAGTGCTCATTTAGTGAACCTGTTGTAACTCACAAATGACACAAACCAAATTTCATAAAAATCTAGTAACATTAATCGTCTAGATCTCAAATCGAGAGGTATCAGAGCTATATGTGACAGCGCATAGAGAAATGGACCTAAGGGTAAAAAAATCAATTTTAATTTTTTTTTTTGATGTGGACAACATTTGAGCATCGAATGAGACCGATCCCATGCCCCAAAAGTGTTCCCTCCCAGAGATATGAGCTTTTTATGAATGTGAGCTTTTTAAAATGGCTCTCCTGAACAGAACTGGTTTTTAACCTTAGATCCCATTCTATTTTGCGCGTCATATATGGATAATTTAGTCGCTGTGTGTCCTATGTGCTTATTAATGTTAAACATCTAAAACGCACCATATGAAAAGTTTCCAGCAAATTATCTTAATATTGTTTTATAATGATAGAATGATTTACGATAATTATGTGTATAAAACAATATCGGCCAAATGCTCAGCGCGGCTTCGGTGGCTTACCTTTATCCGATGGTACATATTTTCAATGACTGAGACATAATGGAGGTTCAATGTCGTTAATGTTCCGAAATATCTCCTCCTAAAGCTCTTGAATAGTTCTTGGCTTATTGATGTACACTTTTTCTCTTATATATCCGGGATCGGCAACATATTATTGGAACAAAAGAGCTGATCTAAATAGTTTGTGGAGTAATTTACATTTTGTTTGTTTGAGATAATTCCATCCTTTATCCAGAGTCGGAGTAGAACACATTTTTCTGACTCCTGGAAATTTTTCGAAACTCCAAATCTCCGGCTCCACAGCCCTGGAATGTCTGCACTGAAATAACTGATTAATGAACTGTCAAAGCTTCACCTTAGCTAATGATAATTTCTTCATTTGAAAACTTCTTTTTCTCTAAGAAAAATGTAAATGATTTTTGTTTCTTTTGCTATCCTAACACTGTAAAAATGAAGTGTTTTCTCATCTATCAGTAGAAGGAAAATGCTTACATTCGAACATCAGATTTTGACTTTAACCTCCTGTTAACTGATGATTACCAAACGTCTCCATAATACCTGTCTGACAATCTCTTTTTATTTTAGCTGTTGCTATCCTCTTTGGATTTAACCACCAGCGTAGCAAGCAGCGCAAAAAAGCCATCATCAAAATCAAATTTAAATCTTATTGTTTATAAGATTTAAATGCAAATTTGTTTAAGTTTAACAATCTCTGAAGAGCGAACAAAACCATCTAACAACTGATGCATCTTTTGAGCAACAGCCACGGCGAGGGAAACAAGTAAAGTCGTCATTATGTTCGGCCTGGCCGAATCTGACGTGCACTCCAACGTAGGTCTTTTTTGGCTCATGTGGGTCGATAAGTTCGACCTCAATCTAAGTCAAGTCTTCCAAATAAATCCTCATTGATGTTCGTAGTAGAACCGGCTTTTATGGGAGTACTCATATGTCCATAACCATTGGTTGTACCTTCTGTTTTACATAAGAGGGGTTTTTTCGGGTATCATTGACACATGCGTCCAACCCTCATCTCTGAAAAAAGTAATGCTTTGATTCGTTGCAAAATTTTCTTTTCTTTACCCGTTTTGACCATACGGTACGTTTCTGGTACCACATGACGGGAAACGTCCAGCAACTATACACCTTTTTGAAACGTCAAGTACGTCCCAACAAACAGTACAAAATAGAAATGGACCTAAGGGTAAAAACCAGTTTTGTTCAGGAGAGCCATTTTAAAGATTTCAATACGTGTATCTTGGTTTACCATAACTTTCATAAAACGCGCATATCTCTGGGAGGGAAAACTTTTGGGGCATGGGATCGATCTCATTCGATGCTCAGATGCTGTCCACATCAAAAAAAGTGAAAATTGAGCAACGAGCAACGTTTGGAAATCTTTAAAAATTACTACCGAAATTCTGAGTCTGTGGTCGCAACTTAAAGAGCGGTTACTCTAAATTGTCGGCCGTAATGATGAATGAAGCTCATTTCTAGCTGAGCGGTTTTGTTAACAAACAACATATGAGTTATTGGACAGCAACTAACCCACATGTACTCAAGGAAATTATTTTTGGCCAGAATTGGATGAGCTTGACATCGCCGATATGTGGTTTCAACAAGACGGTGCCACTAGCCACACAGCACCCGCTACAATCGATTAAATGAAAGGCAAATTCGGTGGACGTGTTATATCGAGAAATGGCCACCTCGTGCATGCGATTAAATTTAATTGGATATTATTTAATGGGGCCACATCAAGTCAATGGTATGTGCTAAAGAGCCAACAACTTTAGACGAGCTCCGAGACAACATGCAAGGCGAAATTGCCAACGTTCCGGTCGAAATGTGTGCAAGAGTGGTGAAAAATTGGGACCAAAGTAGATCGCTGTACACGGGCTCGTGGTGGTCATATGACCGAAATCGAATTTCATTGTTAAAATGCAACATTTGCACTACACCTGGAATTAATTGTAACTCTATATCTTAAATGCGAGTATTCTGTGTTTTATTAACATGTAAATTTGTGATGTTCTTAATGGAAAACCCTGTTAAAAATAAACGAGAAAAAAACTTAAGAGTATCATGGTTGTCTTTATTACATCCTTCGTTTCGGGTTGTGCAGAACAGCTAATTAAAACCAGGGTTTTGAACCTCTCGAAAAGCTCTAAATTAACACAGGAGAATAAGGTCATATTTGAAAAAATAAGGTCATATTTAAATTTGTCATAAAATTGCATTGCTTGTTGTATCCAGTTGGTATGGCCATGTTTAAATCGTCGCCTTAATAAAACAATAGTGTATAATTTTTTTGCCGTTTCGAGATAATAGAGTTTAAAGTTTTTGTTCTATTAGACATCTGGGAAACCAGTAATTTTTGAGAAAATAATCGATGTTTGCAAGTTGTGATCATTTCAATATGTGGAGGAATAATCAGGCTACTAGTAGATGATATTCGATTAATCTAAAAGTGCTTTATTTGCAACTTAATGGGATTCAAAGTACCATGATGTCACTTAGGCTATTTTATTTGTTTTATAATATGTATGAAAATCATTATACACTATTTTATTTTGTATGGTATACACTATTTTATTTGAATCCTTTACACCATTTATCACGAAATACATTTAAATTGTCTGACGAATGTTCATGCAGTAAAACAAAGCATTCGTGCTTAACAATCCATTTTATTCATAATTCACAGTCATTTTTTGGTATTGCAATGACACGTTGTTAATTGTTTTGTAATAAAATTTTTACAGTTTTAATTAATTAAAAAATACATGAATAAAAGGCAATATTCATCAATATTCATCTACGGAAATATCCTCCTCCACATCAGGCTCATCCAAGCAATTTTTATTTCCACTGTGTTGTAGATTAATATAAAAATAATGAAATTCTTTGGGAATGACATTTTTGGTACACAGCCCCTTAAGATCCTTGTACTTTAAGGAAGATATAGTAAGCTGTTGCTTAAATTTAGAGCACAAATTTTGGGTATCACAGCTATTAGTGGTTGATTTCTTCCTCTTACGTTGCATAATGTCAATTGTTTGCCACTCGGAGTCCCAATTCTCTTTGTAGATCAGCAAATTAGGATTAACTTTCTCTACTTTAATTTGCTTAATCTTCAACCAATTCACTGAGCTGTTTTCGTTATTAGTTTTCAAAGTGTGCCCCAATCTGCTGAACCATTCCTTGAGATCATAAATGTCGTACCAGGACATTCTTTTCACAATGTATGGTTGTTTTCTTCGGGCCAATCGCAAAATCGTTGGCCATTCCTCGGGCGAGTAAATGGATATATTTCGTTTGGCCCGTTCAATTGTCGAGTGCATACAATCCGCCTCCATTTGTGTGTGGCCGCTCTCTAAATACTTTAACGTGACCGTATTTAAATTCAACTTACGAATTACGTAAAATAGCAGTGCTGCAATATAACGATTCCTATTCTGCCCACCACAACAATCAGAATACAAAATTACATCCGTTACATTTTCGTCAAATGAGCTCAACATTTTGATAATTGAGGTCCCAATCTCGTCCGAACCTCTTTGTCCCTGCGTTTCATCCCACAAGAAACAGTAGCCTTCCTTCGACGCAAGATCGAAAAAAGTATTATTGAAGCTAGCAAACTTCCTTGAATAATACAATGAGCTTACATTGCTGCATGGGGTTGTCAAAACAGATTGTAAGTCAAAAGTTAATACTCTCAATTTGTTATTAATTTTTGCATCTTCTTTATCGGCCTCCTTTTCTTCCCTAGCCATCTTCTTATTTTTAATATGTTCATTGTACGCTTCCTGCAAAATCTCCTTGTCATCAGAGTTACGATATCGTTCGCATGTGTAGCATGTATCCTTCTTCGGCTTATGAAAAAAATAATTATATTCGTTGCAGAAAATACGCCTGTACATACTTTCCTTAATGGAATTGCCTTCATGCTTTTCATTAAAGAGTTGAAACATTTTTGAAATGTTTAAATTAGAAGCAAGATATAACCGTTTTGATGACGAGCGAGTGTAGTGGCTCTCCACGGCCGGAAAGGATTCAATATGCTCAAGTGACTATGTCCAATTCCTCTGCTTTCGACTCAGCATCTGTTTCTGCCTCTTCATCTGTTTCCGGAACATAATCATCCGAAGATCCTGTGGAGAAATCGTCTTCGTGCGTCGTACCAGGCGCATTATCATAACCAAAATCTGTCGAAATTCCATTTACATAGTCATAATACGGCACACACTTGTTTTCGTTTCACAGTAAATACTCACCATGACTTGATAGATCCATTATTTTCACGAACTTTTCACAATAACACACTAGCAAAAGCACAATTGCCCAGTCAATTAAGTATATTAGTAATAATTTTATTTTATTTAATTGTTTAAAGACTTATTTCGTCGATTGTTCAAATACAATTGATTTTTTATTTTTTTCTATTCAATACACAAAAATAAGAATGATAGATATAAGGTTACTAGGTTTGGTTTGATGTTACTATAATAAAATGATAAATATTGTACAAAGTAGATATGATACAAAGTATATTACATATTATGTAACTAGTCTATGTCTTCTCTCAGAAAATTCTACAATCTATCAAAAAGTTGACAATAACAGTGTAAACTGATTTTAAGGTATTATTTACGTCAACCGTAGAACACACAGAGAAATGTTGTGTGATATATAAAATAGTGTATAAGTGTCATACGGTTTGACTCCAAATAATATATTATTAAAAAATAGTGTATATCAATATACGTCATTTTTCGTTTTTATTTTGTTATGAAAATGGATTGTTTTGAATAATAAAAATAGTGTATGCTTTTTATACACTATTTTTCTTTGAAATTATATTTAGAGTAACAACTAAATAAAACACCATACCAGCACTTACACAATTATTAATGAAAAATTTCAATCACGCAATTATACGCTAATATTTCAATTGATCTTTTGACCCACTTTGTGGAAGTAGAACTTCACCAAATTTTGACCACATATAGAATCAGTTATGTAGATTCTTATTATGCAATAAAAAAATAATGGTGTACATGCGTATACACTATTGTTTTATTAAGGCGACGAAATGGTCTTCGGGTCCGCCACCCAAATTTAGTAGAACTACAAATACTGGCTTAATGGCTCCGCACAGAAAATAATCCCAAGGGCTCAAATCACAGCTCCGAGGCCGCCAATGGACATCACAATATAGGCTATTGATTTGATTTTTAAAAACAGATCGTAACATATTGATTGTAGCGTTGGCTGTTTGACATGTAGCCCCGTCTTGTTGAAACCAAATGTCGCCCAAGTCATTCTCTCGAATTTTTGGAAACAGAAATTTGTTGAGCATTAATGCAACAATGCTCAACACCGTTGACAGTAACGGCGGCTCCTTTTCGAAAAACAATCACCCAATGACCCGCCAGCACTAGATCCACAACAAAATGTGACTTGTTGCGTATGCATTAGCTTCTCAATAGTCAAGAGTGGGTTCTGTGGACCCCATATGCGGCAATGTTGCTAATTGACATAGCTATGTCTCATTTCATTTGAAAACAGTATTTTTCAGAAAAATTCGTCATTTCCTGCCAAGCAATCTTCAGCCTATTGGGCGAAGCGAAAACTGGTCAGATGACAAAGTTCAACCTTTCCAATCCATCTGCACCAACGGTTTAATGAGGATTTGTTAAGTAGTTTCATTGACAAAATAACACAACCATTTGAATGCCGAAATAGATTATCAATTTATAGACTTATAAGAAATGTACATGATTAGATTCATTTGAAACTTAAAATTTTCTTTTTCGCCATTTATAAGGTTTTATCATATCTTTTGCCTTAACTCGCTAACAGAAGTTCTAGACATTGATTTTTATTTGAAAAAAATCATTATTGCTGCAATACTTTTAGTTATAAAAAAGGCCTTAACTCGCTAACACTAGTTCCAGACATTGATTTTTATTTGAAAAAAAAATCTTTATTTACTGCAATACTTTTAGTTATAAAAAAATCTTTCCAATAAAACCAGAAATTTGAAAAATTATCAATTTATTAAAATGTAAAATCGCCCGCCCTGTACTATATCAAATTTTATCGAAATCAGGATTAATATGTTTTTTTTAGAGGGGTTGTGTGTTTCTTTGCGATATTTGTACTGGGGCCATACCCGTATAAAAACGATGATCGGTATTACTCATTTTTTATACTGATCTATCGTAAAGAACAGTGCCACATTTCATCAAGATGGACGAATTGGCTGTCAGCGATTAAGACATAAAATCGGTTAAACATTTGTGTGAGAGCTGTATTTAAATTTCAACTGATTTTCTAAAAAGCCTACAGGTTCCTCCATTGTGCAAAAAAATTACTTCTGCCAAATTGTATCAAGATTGAACATACATGGGAGAACTATATCTAAAAAAATCACCAATTTTTCGAATTTCATAGCGTTTGTCCTTGGCGGAAAAAACTTACGTACATGTGCAAACTTTATCAAGACTGTATATGGCTTCTAAAGCTTAATAAAGTTAACTAGGCTAAACATATGATTTGAAGCTATCAACCTAGAGGTATTTTTTTCAATTAAAAAAAAATAAACTTAGAAAGGACATTTTATGCCTTTTTTGAATATAATTTCCTTCAAATGTTGGCCGCGACTACGCCTCAGGTAGCAAAAAGTGTGATATCATACTCAGTAGCGTGCACTATTCTCGGCAGCGTGCCGGCCATCATCATTTTTGAAAAACTATGGACCGATTATTCCACCAGTCGATAAACCGCACCAAACCGTGTTTTTTCTGTGAACCTCTTCTGGTCGCTCTTCAGCCAAAATGCGGCAATTTCTTTGTTGTTGTTGTAACAATATTATATTTTATTCCTGTTTTATTCCTTCGATATCCAGGTGGAGGAAACGCTCCATTTTAACTCGATGCGTCCACAGAGACCTGGGGGTCAGCTGAGTGGGCTTGGCCGGACAATTGAAAAGGTGCAGCACATCATGTGGTCCCTGATGGCCGGACCACAACAAGAATTGAGGCGGCGGCACCATCCAGATCTCAGCTGAGCCAGAACTACGTGCGTCTGCCGAGGCAGTACCTTCTCCTCAGGTTAAATTTCCGGTTAAATCACATTCACATAGCACTACATTCACACTGTAGCTGGATACTGCTGCTGCGACTTCATCAGCGCGAATGTTGTTCAGACCTGAATGATAGTTTCGATGATCTAAGGTTCTCTATTGTACCGATGGACCTCTCTCTCTTGATCATAAAGATCGTACATGATCTGCCTGGGCGGAGGCATCCTGTCCAAGAGATGGTGGTTAGGATGACTAATGCGAAAACACCCTAGCAGGTATTGTTAGATAACAGGAAATTGTGTCTGCGCACGGTAAGAACCTTCGTCTTCTCATGTAGATGGTCCTCAGAAGACATAAGAGGACACCCTGTTGATTTTCTGAGGGTGGCACTCCGGCAAGTCTGAATTTTCTTCCACTGCATCTTTCCCACGTTCGCTGGCCACACCGGTGCTGTGTAGTTCGCTACAGACAGACCTATCGCTTTGGAAGAGGTCAACAAGGTTGCTTTGTCGGCTCCCCAAGTACTGACAATTTTGTTTATTGGCGTTGTCGTTGAGCCAGAAATGGGCCTTATTATTGAACACCATTTTAGTAGAAAACAGCGGATCTTCTTTGCGCTTTTAAAGAGCGCAAACACTGAAACGTTTGCGGTGTAAGTCTTTCCATGATGAAATGGCAAAAAATACTGAAAGGCAAAAAAACTCACACGTTATCTGTAAAAAACCCCTATTGAGCAAAGTACCTCTAGATGGATCACCGGTTATATCTACTTAGTAGGGACAAAAATACTGTTACAACATTGAACACACCCATTTCAATTTCAATGTCATGAAAGCTAACCTCAATAGCATTAGTCTGTAACGGGATTTTAAAATTGTTTCAACTTTCGCCATGGAGTGGTCAGATAATGAGAACTGTATCGCTGAAATAGCGCTTTTCAAGTGTGAATAAAAAAAAACGATATTTTCAAAATGCTCCGGCCACTAGGGATTAGCCGCATGTTCCTCTACCGATGCATTAAACTGTTTGAGGAGACTGTAGATGTAAAAGACCGCCACCGGTCGGGCGGCCCACGCTCTGTTCCAACACCGCATGTCATCAAAGCCGTTAAATCAAGAATTCACAGAAATCCGCTCCGAAAACAGAAAATCATGGCCCGTGAGATGAATATCAAGCAAAAGTCCATGAGTCGAATCATTAAAAAAGACTTGGGAGTTGGGCCTTTCAAACGACATGGTTTGGTGGGGTGTATCTTACGATGGGGACACTAACCTGTATTTCTGCGAACAAGGAGCCAAAACATCGGCCAAAGTTTACCAAGAAACCGTTTTGGAAACTGTTGTGAAGCCTATTAACAATTCCCTGTTTCAAAACCAGCCATACAGCAGGAATCTGCGCCGGCCCATAAGGATAAAACGTCCCAGGTCTGGCTTCGAAACAATTTGCCAGCGTTCATTTCCTTCGAAGAATGGCTCTGAGGCAGTCCAGATTTGAGCCCATTGGATTACAAATTGTGGACGATTTTAGAGGTCAAGGTTTGTCACAAAAGATACCCCAACATTGAATCTCTTAAGACTGCTTTGATTCGAGCTTTGGCCAATTTTCCAATGGACGAGGTTCGTGCAGCAATTGACGATTGACCAGTGCGACTTAGGCGTGTCTTAAGGCAAAAGGCTGACATTTCGAATATGTAGATTATTTTTGGATACAATATACATCAATAAATATATTAAAAAATATTTGGTCCAAAAACATTTAGTACTTTTTATTTCACAGCATAAAACGTGTGCAACAATACTTATGTCCCTACTAAGTAAATCTTGAATAGCGTCCGTCCTTAGTCCAATAAAACTTACTTCTACTAAATTTCATTAAGATCTGGCAGCAGTTCTGACTTGAAGTTTGATAACTTGCTCAAGATAGGACAGACTTACATCGTTTAATCGCATCAACTAATAATTCTGAGTAGATCGGTACCCTTAAAATTAGGTTATGGTCAAATACTAGTTACGTATTCCGTACATTATTACGACTTTTCTTTGATTCTGCTTTTAACAATAAAAAAACGAAAATCCCGACAGTTCAAAACCCGATAAACCGACATTTCGGACTTTAGCAATTTTTGAGAAACCGACTATCGTGTTTGGACATAAATACCGGAATGTCGGTTTTCGGTTTTGGACACTCTTATCCTTTTTCGTTTGAGAGCTTTTAAGTACCACATGGACGGACGGGCATGACTAGATCGTATTTGGTTTTTACGACAATTTATTAGATATTTCTTTTACAGGATACCCTAGCAATATTTCGAGGTGCTGCAAACGGAATGACAAATTTATTATACACTCCTTTCCTCGGCATAGGGTATCGCAAGCGCAATGCACAATGCACAATAGCAACCAACGTCAAAACAAAAACGTTTCGTTTTGCATCTTATTGTTTTTTAGTTTTTTTTTCTATCTTTGTACCCTCCATACTCGTATTTTTTGTTAACTTTAAATTGATTTTGTTAGTTTGAGTTTAAATCCCGAAAAAAGACAACACAAACAAACAGCCATAGCGAAACAGTTAACAACCAACCTCCTTTTGGCCAAATTTTAATGCAAATTATGATGGGAAAATTCAAATTAAACTTCGCTAATGAATAGTTGACATTATCGAAACGTCAGTCGGTCGCTCGGTTCGTCTGTCCGGTCCTTCTTTTTTGCATAGTACAACCACCAGCCTTTCTGGTTGTTCACGGTGAAGAATGTTTTTTTTTTGTGTTGTGGTGGGCTCCATTTAAAGTTTGTCTTGGGCAAACACTCAATCCATGTAATCTGAAATCTTGTGCCGGACTTTTTTTTCGTTGTTTTCATAGGGTTTTGCGGAAACTCGCATTGCATTGCTCCAGACAAATCGCCGGAGGGTGAGATCGTTTTTCATTGATTTGTGCGGGGGATTAGCATTCGTGTTGAAATCTTTTTTTTCTCGCTCCCTGCAGATGTAGCGGTTGTTTGGCTGGTTTTCTATCCCGATGAAAACCCATTGATTTGCCATGGCAATTTGGCTAGGAAATCACAATGGAATGGCTTTTAAATGTTAAGATAATGAAGTGATTAAATACCACATTTTAACAACGAAGCTGTCAAAGAAGCAGCATGAAGAACAGCGACCATACAAATTCCTCTGGGGAAAATTTGTTTATTGTTAGTTATATAAAAGTTTTTTTTACCGATTTTTTGGGAGGGGAAATTATCGATAATCTCATCGTAGGTGGTGAGTAATTGGGCAAACAAAACACATTTATCCATACTTTAATTAAATGTGTAAATGGTTTATTAAGATAAGTTAATTTAAAAATTAGATTACTATGCGTACAGGGAATAGATTCGTTGGCACAACCGAATTTTTGCCAACAAAATTAATTTTTGTTGCATATCAAGCCCTTACTGCGAAAAAGGCGTAAGCTCTTTAAAGAAAATTTAACAGGAGAGGCTTTTTTTTTGTTTTTGTCTAATTCATGTGAAAGATTCCGATACAATTGAATTTGTTATATCTTTCTAAATATTAATATTCAATTTATAATATTTAAGCTTAAGAGCGTTGTACAATTGTCTATCTATTTCTAACGGCAGAAAAATTTAACTTACAAATTTGTTTCTTGAATAAATAAATCATAGTGGACTTGATGCAACATCAAAGTGCCCAAGTAAAAGTTCATGATCCGCAAATACAGCCAGACTTAGAAGGAAAAAATGTCTCCTTAGCTCAAGTCTTAAGAGAAGAAGATATTAGAATTATCAGAGAAAAGATATAATTTATAGCTCACGTTGATTTAATGTCCCTAATCCGCTTGGGGAAATTTTTACTTTTCCCACAATAGGTATTTTATTTCAACAATGTTAGTAGTTAACGTCAATTTGTTAAAGATATATACTTAGTTTTTATTACCACCCATGTATCGATCCCACTATAGGCTTTGTCATTGGAGGGATTTAATTAACCCTGCTCAGATACTGTGTGAATTATCACGGGACCGATTAGAAAGGACAGGTACCGTAAGTGTCATTATAGTACCCATTTACCTCATAGCTGTGCCTATCACAGAAGCCATCCCAAACTAAATGTCTGTGGTAACTGCATTGGCGTTATTGTCGAAGCCGACTTAATACGAGTAATAAAAGGAAGGCACGCACATCAGTTCAATTAAACCGCGTTTCTAAACCGCGTACAGATACGCAAAAAAAAACCGCGAAATTATGGTTTTAATTTTCACATTAAGCGGGTTTTTTTTAAAGACTGCTCTAATCCGTGGATTTGTGAAATCCTCGTACTCTGTGTGATTATCGGTATGCGGTTTTTTGTGAAAAATTAAAAACGGGAATTTAACTTTAAAGCTGTCACAAACACCATTATAGCAACTAGTAACCCAGTAAACCAAATTTGCTGACAATGTCTGATATCAAACAATTCTGAATAATATCTGAACTCTATCAAGAATTCTTACCGAAATCGTTACGAATTCTGTTCGATTTGTCTGATGATTTTTTATTTATTATGTTCCGAAATATCTTCTCTTATCTTACTTGCAACGAATTCTGAACTATTTTTGTGAGGTAGTCTATTCGTTTAAAATTTTTGTTTTTTGCTTTATTTGCTGTGCGTGGGATTTTTATTGTGTTCGAAGGAAAACTCTACTGCCGGTAGTTCTCGTTAAATGCATAACTGGTTGCCCTTAGGTGTAAAGCCACTAAACATAGTTACAGCACAATTATTGCTTGTGGTATTATTATAGTAAAGTGGCGCTCTCCGAAACTGTAGATGAGAAACAGCTTTTCCGAACGCGTTTTGAAAATGTTTTACAACTTTTTTTTTAGAACAAAAATATTTTCTTCTTTTTGAATGTTTACATTCAGAATTTACCATGACATAATCTCAGACTTCGGTTTGAAATGTCGGTAAAAACATTAGAACTTAATAAGACTTAATGGAAGAATTCTGAGCGAAGCCGGATAGAATTAGTTCAGAATTGCATACGACAAATCGAAATTTCCTTTCGAATTTCCCAAGACTAAGGTTCAGAATTCGGTCAGAAATCGGTTCGAAATGTCGACAAAAACATCAGAATTCCCTCACAGAAGTAGTTCAGAATTCGTGACAACCCTCTCATATGTTTTTCGTAACGAACTCGCTAAGAATTCTGATCCGAAATCGGGACATTTTGCCGATTGTCGTGCAGAATTCCGACCGAAATCTGAAGGTTTGGTTTGCTAGGAATGTACTTTAAGTGTATTCCAATATCATAACAGTGATAATTGACATGAGTACCTAAATTTTATCATAGCTATAATATTTTGGTATGTTAAACTGAGTAACCATAACGATCATTTATATTTTGTGATTGCAATCTCATTGTCCAATTTGTGTTCCGGACCGATTTTTAGACCCTTGGGCAAACATTACAAAGCTTTATTTGGCCAAAATCGAATTTAAAATGTGGCATTTACAACGACAGATACACTAATCGGAATAGAGGGTTATATAAAAGATGGACCAAAATGGTCTAGGGGTCCAAAATCGAAACCAAAAAAATGGCATTATATCCAAACACACCGGCTACTAAAAAACAGCCAAAACTTACATGTGGGCTTACCCGGCATTTTACTATCGGGCTTTTCGGTTTTAATTTTTTTTCTTTTGTTGTTTGTAATACAAACAACAAAAGAAAAACAAAGATACAAAAAAAATTTCCCACACACTTGTGTTATGTCTTAACTCTAGAACACAGTAAACCAAATTTGCCGACAATGTCTGATATCAGACAATTATGAACAATAGCTGAACTCTATCGAGAATTCTTACCGAAATCGTTACGAACTCTGTTCGATTTGTCTGAGGATTTTTTTTTTCAGAGAAGTAGTTCAGAATTCTTGTCAATCCTCTCATATGTTTTTCGTTACGAAGTTGGTAAGAAATCGCAACATTTTGCCGATTGTCGTTCAGAATTCTGACCGAATTCTGAAGGTTTGGTTTGCTGGGAAGCCACATATTACATGCAATATTCATGAAATTTTGTACAGTTCATTAGATCGATAAGTAACCAGCTCCGATAAAAAATAACGGTCCATTATATAGCCCTAATACAAAGCTCCCTCCTGATTTTACATACAAATATACAATCGCTCTTGAACACACACAGAGAACCATTTTGTTGTCCCAACCGAATTTTCTGCAAACCGTAAGTCAGTGGTTGCACGAACTATCCATGTATTCCATCGTGACAACTGAATGTTGGGTACACAGCAATTTTAAGTAGAGGGACCTGACACTTTCGCTTGAAGAGGAAAAGTATCGGTAATCCTTACAGATTACGATGCTTATTAGAACTGAATTTGTATATGTATTGGTTATAGTTAACAATTGTTGGTTACTCTATACAAATTTCAAAACTTTACCGCCTTGCAATGGGTAAACTGACAAGTAAAATAAATACGTATTTCGGTAGATGTTCTGAGAAGCTTAGCAATGATGCCCATAATGCCCAATCTGAAAAGAATGAATTAAGGTATATAACGTCGTTATGGTATCGTCTGGAACTATTAACCCAATAAACTTAAACTTTCTGACCATTTTGTTTTTGTTTTTATACCGATTTTGGGGATTCAAAATATGTTTTCGACGTAAACAAAGATTTTGTTGTGGCAAGAACCTATAATATATAATAGAGTATATATTTGGAAATGATGAAATAACCAATGTAATGTTACAACAGCCAACTAAACAGGATTTGGCCACTACAAAAAACTTATCCATCAATTATTGGTACCAAAGTTTCATTTACATCCCAATTGCTTGGATGCCATAACCGCCAGTTGTCTGAATTCAGTTTTACTGAATTCAGTAGGTATAATTGTGTTATTGAAGGCGACTACCGTGATATGATTGTAGCAACCATCATATGATAGTTCAAACTATGGGACCAACAATACTACGGAATGTTGGTGATTGCAATATTAAGTCGGTTAATCTAGTCTAATTTTTCTAGTTTGGACCGATTTTCAACTAATTTTTTCTCTGTGTGCACCCATATTAATTCTGATCGAATTCTTGAAACAATTTGCACCATACAGGCTCATTCTTAATATAGTCCCTATATTAGTGGTCTTAGGGCTAAAAACAGCTTCCAATATACATGAGCATCGAATATAAGTACGTATACACAGAGAAAAAATCAGTTGGAAATCTATTGGATCTACACAAATTCCGTTGCTTATGTAGAATTTCCGCTGCCATCACGGAATGTATTCAATCCTAATGAATATTCGGTTCGATATACCACTAGATGATAAATATGATAAAAATGGATGGGTTATAATGTGGATATGTCTCAGAGTTATTTTAAATATTGACTATCGGGTAGAGGTATGCCGTGTCAAGCATTTGGCCAATATTTTGTTATAAAAATAATAGTCATAGATTAAAATTATTTGTTTTTTTTACAGTTAACATAGTGCGTTTAAGTTGGATAACCTTTTATATCTCCAATAACGCCATACTACTCGTATAATAAATTCAAGCAACCTCGATATTTACAAGTTAATCACGGGGTGACAGGATCTTTAATCGGGAGGGCTTTCTGCATGGGGCCTATTGGTGATTTATCCATCACCAATATTGGTGATTCATAGCTCGTAACAGTGTATCTCTTCACTGACTTCAAGAACTACAGGTTCTGAGGTCGGAAATGTGGATGCTATTCGAAGCCATTTTCCGATTAGGTAAAATTTTAATGGGATTGATTATTGGTCACATGTGTGAGGCGACTTTTATGTAAGTGCAATTCTGAAACATGGTAACATACAAAATTTTAGCATGATCGGAAAGAATCGGGATCTTTATTAGGTTGCAATTCGAAAACATGGGCCCATAAGATCTAATTTTATTGTAGTTGATTACAGGTCGCTAAAAACTAAGTTTTATCAAGGTCTTCTGTAATATTAAACTGGATAAGATATTTATGCGGTACCATCGCACACATTGATATGGACGAATTTCAACACTTACGTTGAACAATTTTTTGAGTTTTGTCAAAATCGCTTCAAATTTGCGACCTGTACTTTGTTTTGATTGCAAAAATAGATGGAAGGATGGACATTGCTCAAATTTTTATTTTTATTTACGTTTCTATAAAATTCATTACCCGTTCGGAGCTGTCATTAAGCACTTAGTCCTGGACAGTGAGTACAACAATTTTATCGTACACAGCTTGAAAAATTCAGAACCATAAATCCAGTCATACATAAAATGTATACAGACCCTGGTTCTCAGTGGGTTGTACCTTAATTTTACAAACAAGAAAAAATTGATTTCTATAAAGTTAATTTGTTATCGAAATCAAGTACTATTCTTTCTTATAAGGGTGATCCATCTGGAGGTATTTTTTCAGAACAAAAAAAAGCATATAAAAATTCAAATCAAGTGTATAATCTTTATTGGTAATTTGAAAGGACACTTTATGGCATTTATTTTTTGAAAAAAATTACCATCAAATGTTGGCAACTGTATTATGGAAATGAGAGTTCGGTGAAAAACGGGAAGATCCGCTGTTTTCGACGAAAAATTTTGTTCAGTGATGAGGCCCATTTCTGGCTCAACGGCAAAGTCAATAAACAAAATTGTCGTATTTGGGCTGAAGATCAACAAAAAGAGGCTCAAGAAGTGCCATTATATCCAGAGAAAAGCACGGTTTGGTGCGGTTTATAAGCTGATGGAATCATCGGTGCATAATTTTTCAAAAATGATGATGTCCGGAACGTAACCGTGAATGGTGCTGCTCGCTATCGCGCCATGATATCGATCTTTGTGCGACCTTAAATTGAAGCCTATAACCTTGACGACACTTGGTTTCAACAGAACGGTGCCACTTGCCAAGCTGCTCAAACAATTGATCTGTTGAGAGGTCATTTCGAAAAGCAGCTAATTTCACGTTTTGGACAGGTGAGTTGGCCGCCTAGATCGAGTGATATCACACCGTTAGACATTTTTTGTTGGGGTTACGTAAATTCCAAAGTCTATGCTGACAAACCACCTAAGATTCAGGTTTTGGAAGTGAACATTACGCGTGTCATTTAAGTCATACCGGTCAAAATGCTCGAACGAGTCATTCAAAATTGAATCCTCAGAATGGAAACCCTGAGGCGTAGTTGCGGCCAATATTGGAAGCAAATTATATTCAAAAAATAAATGCCATAAAATGTCCTTTCAAATTACTAAGTTTTGAAAGGACATTTCACTTGATTTAAGTTTATATTTTTTTTGCTCTAAAAAAAATCCTCTAGATGGATCACTCTATATAGGTGTATAATACCGGAATAAACGCATATCAAATCATTCATTCTCTACAATGTTTAATAACCAACATATCCTATTACACTTTTCGCCTTTGTTCATAAGATCAATTAATCTTTTTAAGAGACACTGCAATTGATTTATGAAAATGTAGGTTGGTCCCACAAGAGCCAATATCTCTTCAAATCTTCTCTAATGACATTTGAACATGACAACGAAATCCGGCGAATCCTTGTTGCGTTGCAACAATGTTCAGATGTAATTTTATGACTTAATGTAGGCATATCATGTCAAATAGTTAAAACCGAACGACTACTACTTCGCCAAAGATTGCCCCCTCCTCTACACACACTCATTTTAGTTTTGCAATTTTGTTCGTATTCCTGAATTAATTCAACAAGCAAATAATCATAATAAAAGCAGCAGCAGCAACGACGGCGTTCTGAAAGAACGGCGGATACAAAGTGCCACCAAACATGAAGTTTGCGCAACGCACAACAATACGAGTACACGATGGAAAAGTCTGGTGCACAAAGACAAAAAAAAATAAGATTTACTTTTAACTTAATCAACAAATAAAACGGCGGACGAAATGGTACAGGCGACACTCGTAAAACGCGAAATACTCATAAATCACATGTTGTACACTGTTTATGGGGTCATTTATGATTTTGTTGTTTGGAAGATTAAGCTTGACTTGTGCAATCAGTCGGCCACAAGGCCCTGAAAATCTGGTAGTGACATATATAGCTCTGTCTTATATCTGAACGTTTTGATTCGTTGACTGATAATCTCTTTGTTGTCTCGCACGGAGAGATTCAGCGAGTCCGTTTTTTGAAAACGGAAAAAAACTCGGCCTTAATACCAGGTAATAAGGCCTTAATACTAGGGTAACCTGGTCGTAGTGAAATTTCCACTTAGGTGCATATTTGGATTCCTGGTCATGCTGGAATTAATAATTAATCCATTATAAGCCATAAAGTACCTAAAGCACATATTTAATACACCATTGTACACGAGTACTTATATGGCTCTTTAAATTATCGTAATTTGATTTTTTAAGAGTAATTTCATTAAAATGAAAAAAGTGTTCTACCGGCGGGTCGTGGCGGGTATATATAGGGTTAAAGAAGACACTTTCACCTTTCTCCGGGTGGTACACGTTTCTTGTTCCCTTTTGTTCCCTAGAAGTTCTATTCCACTAAAGTTTAAATTTGAGAAAAAATATAGTAGTTTCATAAATATTGCATAACGCCCCTAATATTAAAAGCTAGAGCTGTGACCTGTGTTTGATAAAAAAAAACAAAAAACACCTTTTTCTGAAATTAAAAAAAAAACAGTTGAGTTTAGCAGTTTAGCAATAGTTTAACCAAATTTTTTGCAACCATAATCTGGATATATAAGCTACAAATTGGCGTAAAAACTTTAAAAATCGGTGACAAAAAAAATTACACTTTTGGCCAACGAAATCAAAATTTCAGTCACAGTGCGGCGGCACTGTTGGTCGAAGAGAGTGGAGAATATGCGTGGCTTATAATGGCTGACGGGTGATTTGTATTCGTCTGCCTTTCAGTTGCTACCATGCATTGGACACGTGAGGAGAGGTCAATCATAGTTTGACTGACACACAACCATAGTATGATCCTCACAATCATAGTTTGACTTGCAAATAGTTTATTAGAATTGGGTTATGTTGTCAACAATAGAGTTTTGCATTAAGTAAATTATTTTAAAATACATTAAATTTAAAATATAATGAGAGATTTTTTTAACAGTAGAAAAATTCGTTTAAAAAATCTTGAACGTTTCATTTATTAAAAAATATTTCATTTAACTAAATACAAACAGTTTGTTCAAAAAAATTGATTTACATATTAAAAGTACTCTTATTGCATAAAATTCGTAATACTAACGTTGTTCTAAAAACCGTTTTCAAATTCAGAAAAATTAAAGTCGTATGAGGGCGACCGCAAAACTAACTGGCCTGGCACATTTTCTGTTTTACTAGCAACTTTTTTTTTAAAAGCAATCTTTTATAAGCCATCTGCCAAAATTTCCGAAATATTTAATGATTATTTTCTTTGTTAAAGGTGATTGAAGTAAACAAGTTTTATAATTTTTGAAAAATGGAAAATAAAGAGTTTCGTGCGGTAATTAAACACTTTTATATGAAAGGTTATACGCCACAATTAATCAAAGATCAATTGGATTCTGTTCATGGTGATAATGCACCATCATACTCCACCGTGAAATCCTGGGTTCAACAATTTAAAATGGGTCGTTCAAGTACGGAAGATGAACAACGCTCTGGAAGACCGAAAACTGCTACTACTATTGAAAACATTAGGAAAATATTTAATGAAGTGACTAAAGATAGACGAATAAAGCTCAGAGAACTTGCTGATATTGTTAAAATACACGAAAAACAAGTTTGGAGTATTTTACATGATGGACTGACTCCACATGAAAAAGCTATCCGCAACAGATCCGCCGCGTTTGTTGACTTTGCCCCAAAAAATCGTCCGTTGGACCAATTCCGAGGAGCTTTTAGCGATTTATCAGCGTAATCCAATAGAGTTCTTGCGCCGATTCATAGCTGTTGATGAAACACGGATCCATCACTACATCCCAGAAAGCAAAGAACAGTCAAAACAATGGATAGAAGCTGGTAAAAGTGGTCCCAAGAAGGCGAAAACTGTTAAGTCAGCAGGAAAAGTAATGGCCACAGTATTTTGGGATGCAAGGGGTATAATATTTATTGATTATCTTGAGAAAGGAAAAACTATAAATAGTGAATATTATTGTGCATTATTGGATCGGTTGAGTGAAGAAATCAAGATAAAACGATCGCATTTAGAAAAAAAAGTTCTTTTTCATTTAGATAATGCTCCTTCACACACAGCATTTTTAACTCAACAAAAACTGGCCGAATTACGATTTGAAATTGCTCCGCATCCACCATATAGTCCAGATTTAGCTATTCTGATTGTTTTTGTTTCCAAATTTATAGCGAGGTTATTGCTGAAACTGAGGCATATTTTGAAGGTCTTGAAAAATCTTATTTTTCGGATGGAATTAAATAACTTGAAAAACGTTTGATGAAGTGTATTGAGTTGGAAGGAGATTATGTTGAAAAATAAATAATAATAATTCCAAAAAAACGGTTCTTTTTATGTTAGGCCAGTTACTTTTGCGGTCGCCCTCGTACAGTACGATTGCCTTAATCATACTCGTACTATTGTTAACATAAAATCCAAAAAACAATACTTTTTTTAAACTAAATCGGCTAAGTAGGGGTTTAAAAACTTCCCCGGAAACAAATTTCGTAAATAACAGTAATTATTGGGAAATCCCGGGCTGGAATTCTCGGAAAACTACTTCATAGCACCCACGAAATATGCATTTTTGAACTTGCTCCTTTCTTGCTTTATTTTTGATGTATACACAAAAATGATGCAGTCGTCCGTGTCCTTGGAGGCTCCACCACACCACACACCAGAAGAAAAAAATAGATTTCCAACAAGCACAAAATTGGCACTACCAATGTCTAGATTTTTGACTAGAGCGACGAGACGAAACGAAAAGCGAAAACCTACAGACAGACTTGACTGTATGTGAGAGATTTCCACTGAAGCACTTAGGCCAGGAGTGTAATGCTGTGTGATCGTGCGTATGATGACAATGTGGCGGCTGCTGCCGCCGCCACTGATGCTGCTGCTGTTACAGCGCGAGCTGATGATGGCAATGATGACGATGACAACTGAACTCCAAAAAATAACGCAGAAATGTCTTCAAGCGAAAAGGAAAGAAAGAAACACTGTTCGCTGTAAGTGTATACGCGTGTGTGTATGTGTGTATCATTATAATCATAATGCACGCCTCTGTAAGGTTGCATGATATGAATGCAAAATGTTGCTTATGTACATCGCACTTTGATGATGGAGGGCAGGCAGCCATGCGAGTAACATACTGTCGCCGCCAATGGTGGAGAGCGTAAGAATGACGCGTACGACGACGATATACGACGACGCCACGGCGGCTACAAATGTTGCTAACAATAAACGGGGCATGTGAGCGAATATAAGCGAAAACTTTCGAGCTGAAAAGTACTTCACATGTTCACGGGAGTGCTGAAGTTGCTGGTGGCTGGGCTGATTTGTATGCAACAATGAATTGTTTCTGCTTTTTTTCGTTTGGTTTCTTTCGGTTAAGACCATATCATCGCTTTCCTTGTTGCCTGCTTTGCGTATCATCACAATTTCAGTGCATTTAATTTTTTTTTTGCGTACGTTTTTGTATATTTCAGCACAGAGGCATAGTTTATGTTTGTCATCTCCTCCGCACAATTGTTCAGTTTGAGTCTTTTTTTATTTGGAGCCTAAGTCGAGACGAGTCATTTGCTTGTTGTTATTGTTGGCATTCAAAATTGTGAAAAATGCAAAAATCATGATATATATGCAGATACACACACGCACATACACGCCACAAATACTCCATCTTATGGATGTATGCAAGACATGTCATCGCATCGGGAGGTTACTACGAGTATTTGCAATCCCATCGCTGCGCTGCGCTGCAGCAACAGCCCACATATGCTGGCCCCATAATGCTCGTCTATGGTTGATTTTTGCATACGACGTTCTCGTATCGTACGTATCGCATGAAGTGCATATGTACGCTGATTTGACTCGCTTAGTTTTTTGGAGGACTAGGGAAGCATGACAACAACAGCAACAACAAATATATGATATAAAAATTGTTCCAATTTGCTACCTACCGAGCAATTGCACACACGTCTTATTGCGCGAGCGTTTTTTTATTTGTTTGTTGCTGCTCACTCTCCTATTTAATTCATCTTTTGCTAAAGCTACTGTTTTGGTTTTGAAATCGCATTGCGAAATCGAGGGACATGTAATATGGGTGGCGGAAATTGTGGCTTCAATAAAAAGGTACTTTTTAAACAGAACCATACTATAATCCCCACAACCATATTATGACTTTAGTCCCCAGGGCTATACTATGATCCTCGCAATAATGCAAAATGCTCTACATACAACCAAAATATGATCCTCACAACTACAGCATTATTCACACGCAGTATTATCGGTTTTGGCTTTTCCTACCAAATTTGTAGGTTTTTCCCCCGTATAATAGGATGATAGGCTAAGTCCTATTTTGGTGAAGTTAGCGAAATACATAACGAACTTATATGTGACGCGCAAAATAGAAAGGGACCTAAGGGTAAAAACCAGTTTTGTTCAGGAGAGCCATTTTAAAGATTTAAATACGCGTATCTTTGGTATACCATCACTTTCATAAAACGTGCATATCTCTGGGAGGGAACACTTTTGGGGCATGAGATCGGTCTCATTCGATGCTCAGATGTTGTCCACATAAAAAAAGTGAAAATTTATGTTTTTACCCTTAGGTCCCTTTCTCTATGCGCTGTCACATATACTTAGTAGGGACATAAATACTGTTACTACATTGAACACACCCATTTCAATAGTAGAACTGAACATACCCCGTTTATGTCATATGGGTTTTGAAAGCTAACCTCAATAGCGTTAGTCTGTAACGGGATTTTAAGATTGTTTCAACTTTCATCATGGAGTGGTCAGATAATGAGAACCGTATCGCTGTAATAGCACTTTTCAAGTGTGCAATGAAAACAAGCGATATTTTCATAATGCTCAGGCCACATGTTCGTCTACCGATGTATAAAACTGTTTGGGAGACTGGAGATGTAAAAGACCGCCACCGGTCGGGCCGACCTGTTTGAACACCGCATGTCATCAAACCCATTAAATCAAGAATTCACTGAAATCCGCTCCGAAAACAGAAAATCATGGCCCGTGAGATGAATATCACGCAAAAGTCCATGAGTCGAATCATTAGAACAGACTTGGGACTTGGGCTTTCAAACGACGTACCGAGCATTTATTGACTGCAGCTTTAAAAAAAATAGGATTGAAAAATACAAACGTCTTTTGGTGAAGTACGCTGATAACTTGCACAGAAAAATTTTGTTCACCAATGAAAAAATTTTTACCGTTCAGAAAAAATTTATCAAGGAAGCATCTGAGGAAGCATCTGAACTGATCCCAAGGTTGGAAAAGTGTCATCACCTAGTTTCAGTCATGGTTTGGTGGGGTGTCTCTTACGATGGAGTGACTGACCTGCATTTCTGCGAAAAAGGAGTCACAACATCGGCCAAAGTTTACCAAGAAACCGTTTTGGAAGCTGTTATGAAGCCTCTTAACAAATCCCTGTTCGAAAACCAGCAATGGACTTTCCAGCAGGATTCTGCGCCGGCCCATAAGGCTAAAACGTCCCAGGACTGGCCTCGAAACAATTTGCCAGCGTTCATTTCCTCTGAAGAATGGCCCTCAGGCAGTCCAGATTTGAACCCATTATATATTGTGGACGGTTTTAGATGACAAGGTCTGTCACAAAAGATACCCCAAGATTGGATCTCTTAAGACTGTTTCGGTTCGAGCTGTGGTCAATTTTCCAATGGCCGAGGTTTGCTATTGACGATTGGTCAGTGCGACCTAAGGCGTATCTAAAGGCAAACGGCGGACATTTCGAATAAGTAGATTATTTTTGGATACAATATATATTAAAAAATAAATATATTAAAAAATAGTTGGTCGAAAAACATTCAGTACTATTTATTTTACAGCATAAAACGTGTGTAACAGTATCTATGCCCCTACTACGTAAATTAAGCTTTTGAAGTCCTTGACGATTTTTCAACTAATATTTGGGCTTTGAATGTATATTTGGGCTTTGAATGATAAATGAAACTCTCACTTGTTGGCCACAAAATAAGCAAACTCGTCAACATCAACATATTCATTTAGTTAGGCCATATGGCTTCGGGGTTCCGACTAAATTGAGGAAAACCTTAAAAATAAGTACTTACCTTCTAAGCTACTTCACCATCCTCAGACCCCAAACAAAGAACGCGTTTAACTATGATTAAGTGCAGGTAAATTTTAAATAAAGGAGAACCAGCCGGGATACAAAGTAAACACAATAAAAAAATCTCTCGCTCTGCCTTCTGATTTCGCATAGGTTTACATTGCAAGCCGTATGTCATTGTGTGTTTTTTTATAATGGACATCTACCATGCACTGTATCGCGTGTGTGTGTTTTTGAAGGTATCGTTGGTCTATAAAAACCGTTATGCGTAGTTTATAGTCTCAACCATGCGGTATGAATGCCGTAATCATATTATTGTTAATATAAAATTCAAAAAAAAAATACTTTTGTCGCACGAACCGTATTTATATGGTTGCTACAACCATGTTTCAAGTTCTAAATTTGGCAATAACACTATTGTTGCAATTCTTCAATATTTATGTTGCCTCCATCACACAATTGTCAAAATAAAATTCAAAAACAATACTACGGCTGCGACGTACATGCTTTAATTGCAGAGAACATATTATTGTTGCCATTATCATATAGTAATATTATCGCTTCTCTGCATGTAGCTTAAAAATAAATGACTTACTATGACTTGAACAGTTTTTATTCTGGTTCGAGATCTTTTTGTTGTTTCTTTTTTAGAATCAACTAAAAAATTGGTGAAATGTATTGGCTACTGTTGCCAGGCAGACTGTACAGCTGTTTCTAAACCCGCCAAGGTTTTTCTTCAGCAGTCTTTAAATGATTTACTCATAAAATTGACGGCAGAACGTCTAACCGCCAAAAAGTGCATATTCCTGTCCCTGTCCCCGTCCCTACCCTCATCGCCAGATTTAACATAGCTTAGAGGTAAATATATACGCTCGAAGTTTGACGAAACCGCCATTGCATGGCAGCAACCCACGATAGTAACAAATAACCACCCAGAATAGATCTTGATGGTCCTATTGGTATTAGGCAAAGGGGTCACAGTGAACTGAAAGCTTAGTGCCTTACATAGAAAATAAGCCAGCACAGGAGATAAATGTTTCTAAAGCTTCCTTCTATGTGCTTATAAATACAATAGTATTAAGGGAGTAGTATTTTTATTCAGACGTATATCTACGATTATGAGTCATTCTAATTTTCCCAAAAAATTTTCTCGCTGGAAGTCGTTTGTACGTCACACAAAAACGATGCGGAGTAAGCGTCCTTAACAAAGGGATCATTAAAACCTAGACGAAGCGAAACATTGACCTCTTCACGAAAAATTATTATGTTTTCCTAGGTTTCCAATACTCGTCTATGTGCTTATACATAGTTTTAAGGGAGTTGTATTTTTATTCAGACTTAGATCTACAATTATGGGTAATTCTCACTTTCCCAAAAAAATTTCTTGCGGTAAGTAGTTGTACGTCACACAAAAACGATGCAGAGCAAGCGTCCTTTACAAAGGGATCCTTATAACCTAGACGGAGCGACACATTAACCTCTCCACGAAAAATTATTATGTTTGTTGCAATGTTCACAAACGTTTATATGCTTATGTGCAAAAATTTAACGGGTGTCCAAC
This sequence comes from Hydrotaea diabolus, assembly GCA_963513945.1. NCBI lineage: Eukaryota > Metazoa > Arthropoda > Insecta > Diptera > Muscidae > Hydrotaea > Hydrotaea diabolus. Next base: position 121,137,606 of record OY740720.1, read on the forward strand.
TAAAACGCACGATCTTAATTGTAAATAAAACAAAAAGTTTTCAGAGAATTATCTTAATATTTTTGACAATTATACGTAGGACAAAATATCGACAAAATATCAACAAAATATCGACTTGTCACGGCTTCGGTGGCATATCTCTACCCGATGGTCCATATTTGCAAAGACTTTGAGACAAATTGGAGGTTCAATGTTGTTAATGTGTCGAATTATATCATGCTTAAACTCTTGAATTTATCTGGACTTATTTTACGTACACCTTTTTTTATTTAATATCCCCAAAGAAAGAAGCTCAACGGTGCCAAATCAACGGTGGCGGCCAATTAACATCGTCATGACGTGTGTAACACGACCATTACAGTTTTTCGCCCAAAAGATCAATTGTTTGGTTGGCGATGTGGCAAGCGGCACCATTCTATTGGAACCACATATCGTCTAGGTCAATATCCCTAATTTCTGGCCACAATAAGTCCGTTATCATCTCGAGATAGAACCGTACCGATGAACCGTACCAAACAGTCACTCTTTGTGGATCTATAGGCTTTTTAACAATCATTCGTGAATTTTTATTTACCTACATGCGACAATTTAGCTCCTTCACGAATCCACTGAGGTGCAAGTGTGCCTCTACGCTGCATATGTTTTGCTTTGTAAAATCACCATTCACTTCTGTCTATTCAACCAACCATTCGGCATATTTACGACGCTTGGAATAGTCAGTAGGCTTGTAAGCGTGTTAATTCAAATCTTTACGCAAAATCGCATCAGTGATGTTCGTGAGATGTTTAATTTGCATTATGTGTAACGCCAGGACCAACTGTGTAACGCCTAGTACATTTTTTAGAGAAGTTTTTACAAGGCGTAGATAAAAATCTCTTACTTTAAAGATGCTTACTGTAAAGTTGCTGGCAATTAAGAGGTGAACACACGCTGCTGAACACACGCCACTGAACACCCGCCGCTAAAAATTTGTAAGATGTCTTATCCGGGATTGATTCTGGATTCACTGGCATGATAGTCATACAAACTTCTCTCACACCACAGCGGTCCAACATATCAAATGACTCAAAAAGAATTCATTCAAAATTTAGCGTCTAGATGGATAACCCGTTAAGTATCCTTAACGACTTCTCCTCCTCCAAGTCGTGCTAGCAATATTCCAGGTTGTCTTTTTAAAGTGAAAACACGATGTTGCCACCATCGGCGTAGATCTCAAACAGGGTAACAGCTTATCTGTAGTTTCTTTTTGATTAAGAAAATATGAAGACATGCCTAACTTTCTTCACAAGCACAATAATTAGCTAAATTTATTCTCCTTGCATATTCAGACGACATCGAGGTCCTGAAAGCGATTCAACAATAAGTAACTGCGAATTTTTCAAGAATATGGTTTGAATTGATGGAGATAAACGAAGATAAAACAAAACGTAAACTCACAACTACTAAAGATATTGTCACGACAAAATAAAGAAGGCTCTGTAGATGAATTTGTCAAAATTAGGGATCATGTAAAATAGATGCTACTTTGGGATAAGAAAAACGCTAAGGATCCGAGCCTGTCTCGATGAAAATCTACAAGACCTTTTTTATGGTTTTAAAATGTGGTTGTATGAAAAAATCCTATCATAACTACCCGATATAACTCATACCCTTAACAGGCGGTACCTTTCTTAACATACCACCTCCTTTCATCATTCACTCAACCGTAGATGCAAATGTTTCGTAAGAAATGAATGTTATAAACCAATTTTGTTGTTGTTTTTTTGTTGGCTTCTTCTGTTGTTCGTTGCATAAAAAGACATGAAGAATTTGTTTATGGGTCTAGTATATTTTAGTTTACAATTTAACATTAGTTATGCTAGTTTTGTTTTCCATAGAGTGGATTTTGGGTCTTTTTTCCCCACCGTTTTCTTTCACTTCGTTCACTCGTTTTGCTTTCGTTTTGGTGGACGAAAACTGCAGCAGTCTATGCTAATTCAATTTGATGACAAAGGATTGCTGTCACTATTTAAATGTTTATTTCTCTGTGGTAGTAGTTGTGATGACTGTTGTTTGTTGTTCTTGTCGGAATTGTTATTCATAAATTCAATTTTATTTGAAAATTGTTGAAAAGTTTCTCTATTTATTCGCATTTTGTGTTGAGATCACTTTTGTGCTGGCAACAAGGAAAAAGGCCACAAAGCACCAACGAAGAAGAAAAACATAAATGCTGCTGTGAATATTTTGTCGTTAAACTAATGTAATAATTTGTTGTCCTAATGGTGGTAATAATTCTCGGTTTGAGCTGCATTCGAGTGTACGAGTACATTACGGGATTCCTAATGTTCTGAAATAACTCAAAATGTCCGAGGGGCTAAAGACAACTGGTCGCAGAGTCGCCGATTTTATTTTTCAAGTTGAGATACAAATGTAAAAATTAAAGGAAAACATGTCGCATAAATGCGACAGAAAAATGGCAAAGAATTGTCGTGGCTCCGAAGATATGATAACCTTGATAGACAATACAAATTAAAGTGCTTTACTAAATGTTGGAGATTTCATATTTGTTGATGTTTATTCTACATTTATTGTTTATAAAATGTTTTGTTTATAAATTTAACAAATTTTGACAACTTTGAGGTTTGACGATCATACTTATGTTGAAGATTTCATCTTAATAAAATATGATCTACAGAAAATCGCCTCAAGTACCTAAACAACCTTTACCCAAATGTTCTCGAAGAATCGAACGTGTACTTTATTTGAGAAGCTAGTAATTTTTCAAGGTTTGTGACAAATTAAATGCAATTTCCTAACAAAACACGCCTATTATATGTACAGGGTGGGCCAAAAGTTACCATGGGGTTTATAAATTTAATAACTTTTTCGTTTAAATATTTATTTTCAGATTGTATAAATAACACTTGGAGAATAAATAATGGAGAGATTCACGACTGAACAAAGAACCAGAATAATAGAATTTTATTATTTTAATAAGCGATCAATAATTTTTGAGCAAACGCATGAATGGCGTTTGAATGGCTTTGTTAATCAGCAGAACTGTAGGTTCTGGTGTTCTGAAAATCCAAGAGCCATTCATCCGCCAATTGCACCCCATTAGGTGTACAGTATGGTGGGGGATCATATCTGCATATATTAATGGGCCTTACGTCTTCGAGAATGAAGATGGAAGTGCTGTAACCGTAAATGGAGAGCGATATCGGCTTATGATAGAACATTTGTTACGTCCTGTTCTTAAAAACGGACCTGAGATGTGGTTTCAGCAGGACGGAGCCACTGCCCGAGACACATTGGCACTTTTAAGTCAAATTTTTGGAGAGCAAAAAATTTACAGAAATTCGCAAATTATTTGGCTAGAGCGATCGCCAGATTTGTCAGCACCCGACTATTTTATTTGGGGTTATTTAAAGGAGCGAGTATATGTGAAGAAGCCCGAGACAATCCTTCAACTCAAGGCCAACATTGTTGGAGAAATTCGAAAGGTACAGCTACAAATTTTGAAAGATGTCATGGAAAATGCTCTAAAAAGGGCCCATCATTGCGAAGCCGAGAACGGGGGTGGCATTATATTTCATACTTAGTGTAAAAAATTTCCATTTTGTACATTATATATAGGGTGCTCCATCTATAGGTATTTTTTCAGAACAAAAAAAATATAAAAATTCAAATCAAGTGTGGAATCTTTATTGGCAATTTGAAATGACATTTTATGGCATTTTTTTGAGTATAATTTCCTTCAAATTTTGGCAACTGTATTATGGAAATGAGGGTTCGGTGAGAAACGGGAAGATCCGCATTTAAAGGTAATTATTTTCAAAAAATATGTCTTTTCAAATTACCGATAAAGATTCCACACTTGATTTGAATTTTTTTTTGTTCTAAAAAATACCTCTATATGGATCACGCTTTATAACCGTAGAAAAAATAAACGTAAAAGCTATTAAAGTTTTTAAAGCCATGGTAACTTTTAGACCACCCTGTATGTAAATTTAATAATATTTAAATAATATGTTCCTTCTCTCAAAATCACTGACCGTAACCTACTGTATATTAACGCCTTCGGAAAGCTACTGCAGTTTATCGATTTAAGATGGTTCAATCAAAGGTATAATTTGGTTAATAAAAAGAGCATTCCTCCTCTATCCAAGGACTATGTCTTACACTTCTGTCCGCTGAAAGGTTTCATGGCAAAATCTGGCTGGGTTTTCAGATATCAATGAATTTTATAAGGTTTAAAAAACATCCCTTTAAGGTGCGTAAAGAACTTTGAAGTCATTCTTAAAATATAAATATATAACCGCCAATGATCTCGGCAGTGTAGACCTTTTTTTACTGGATATATGAGGAGGATTTTTTTAAATCCTCGTTAAATCGGTCCAATAAGTTCGCATAATATTCGCCGTTTATTGTTTTCCCCTTTGAAGGTAATCGATGCGGATTATCCCGCCTGCATCTCAAAAAATTGTTGCCGTCACCTTATTGGCCGACAAAGTCACCTTAGCCTTCTTCGGAGACGGTTCACCCGAATAAGCCTATTGTTTAGACTGCCTCTTGGTCTTCGGATTATTATATTGGATCAATGATTCGTCCACACTTACAAAACGACGCAAAATCTCATTCGAGTTGCGGTTAAACAACTCCAAGCAATCCTTTGAAGTTGTCGCACGATTGCGTTTATGGCCAAATAAGAGCAAGCGCGGCACTCATCTTGCAGTTAGCTTTCTTAAACCCAACTTATCATGTAAAATCGAAACCACACTGCCATATGAAATGCTTGTTGCATCAACAATCTTACGCACGTTTACTTTTCGATCGGCCAACACCATAACGTGGACTTTTTCGACATTTTCTGGTGTATTGTCCTCAATTGGCCATCCAGAACGTTGAGCATCATTTGTACTTGTGCGAACACAACGAAAGTTGTTAAACCATTTTTCACCGTTAAAATCAATGGTGCAGTCTCACCATAGTTTTTATTGAGCACTCGAAATTCATTTTTTTTTTGATTTTTAAAAAAAATCACGAGGTTGTATGTTTTGAACAGCTGTTGAACACAAACTAAATGACGGAACTCTCTCAAACTCTATTAACAGATGGTAATTGATGGGAGCAGTGTTGCATTTCATATAACTAAGAGAAAATAGAAAAGTCAAGGAATTGTTGATATACCCTCGTATGTCCCACCAATAAACTCTGCTGTGGTGTCCTTTTTTAACTGGAATTCTTCTCCCACTTTTTTTACCCACTGCACTCAGAAAAAAGTAAGTCTATATTTGAAGACAATCATACTATTGTTGGGTATATGGTTGTGGCACCACAAAATTATGATCCCCACAATAATAGTATGATTCATACACAACCATACTATTATGCCCACAACCATATATGAATTCACATAGAACGACAGTATGTTGTTCACAACCACGGTATGATTAACACGCAAACCTTGTTATGATCCCTACAACCATAGTATGGTCCCCCTTAATCATACTAAGATCCCCAAAATTATATCCGTCTGTCCATTTAACTTTGTAATCAAAGTCGCAATTATGAATCGATTTCAATGAAACTTGGTAACCTGTAAGTTTGGGCAAAAGACGGACCCTATATTAATAAGTCTATATTTTGATATCAGCTACAAAAGTCACATATTTCATCAGATTTCGCACAGAAAATTTCAAGGGACCAATACTCAAATATGGTGAAATTTGTCCATATTGTTGCAAGTTTTTGAATAGCTCCCACATAAAGGTCCCTCCCGATTTGTGATCCTGCAACTCTAGAAGCCACAAATTACACCTGATGATGCCCAAATTTTGCATGATGTTTTCTGAGCAACCATTATTTAACTATGGTAGAACTGGGCCTCATAGGTCACTATACTATAGCTTCACAAAAAGGTCCTTTCAGATTTAGAATCTGCAGCGTTCGAAGCCACATTTTACTGCCGATTCCTACAAAACTTCGCAGAAAGCGTTTTAAGCGATAGACACCAATATTCTGTAACATTTTACTTTATCAGTGCACATTTTCGTATAGCTCTCAGACATAGTTCCCTCCCGATTTGAGATCCTACTGCTCTTGAAGCCACGAATTACAAGTTTTGCATAGTACGTTATGAGAGACCATTAATTGACTGCAGTAAAACTGGACCATATTTTCCTATAAACCCACAAAAAGGTCCTCCCTGATATTGGGTATGCAGCTTTTGATTTCTACCAAACTTTGCATGAAGCGAAAACCCCATGCTCTGTAGCATGGACTATACCCATTCTTGTTTTCGAATAGACGTCACTTTAAGGTCCTGCAGCATTAGCAGCCACAAATTTTGTATGGTACATTATGAGCAAATATAATTAAATAATTAATTCCAACATATTAAGTCCGACCTTTCTCAAGCTCCTGACAGCGATGCCTTATCCTGTTAATAGCAGAGTAGTTTAGTGTATCTCACAGTTGGCCAAGCCCAACTTTTTTTTTACTTGTTTTTATAGGCAAATTTTTCTTACTGCTAAAAATGTGCCTCCATAGTCTATATATTTCTATCGGCCTGTGTAAATCGCTTAGAAATAGATCAATTTAGTTTCGTTACTTTTTGCGCTTATTATTTATTCAAAGTGCATTTGATTTATTTTCGGCCTTTCCGTAAGAGACATGTATTTTGTGCTCGAATAGAGGAATTATAAAACCATTTTCATAAATCTCTAAGCACTATTTATACCACAGCCAAATGCCATAAATCAAGCATTCTGCTCACATTTAACAATGTTATCCGCATAAAGCCCACTATTTACACTACAAACCGCCCAGACCTACAAACAAACACACGTAAGTATTTACTTTGCTGCGTGCGGCGGCTTATAACTTTCCTTAATACATTTCTTTTAATATTCCTCCGGTACTTTTGGCCAAAAGATACATTAGATTGCAGGCGACATTGTCGCAAAAGGCAGCCAAGAACGTACGAACGACCGGCAAATGCTGCGACGGACGGACGGAATGGCTAGAAAATTGTGTCGCCTGAGATTGTGAAACTGAGGCCACCCATTAGAGTGGTTAAATACGTTGAACGTACTGTCACAGCGACATTAATAGGCGTTGCAGCGACATGTTGCTGATGCCGCACTCCGCCGCCTCCGTCGCTCTTGTTGCAGCAGCACAATTTATGTTGTTGCCGTCGCTCGCGTTGCCTAAGGTAAATGTTTGCACATGAATTATGGCATATAAATGCAAAATTTCCATATACGAAAAACAACCACGGCCACACTCGCCGTGGCAACGGGAGAATTAAGAAAATAAACGCTTTTTCGTTGAAAATTTTTTATAGATTTTTTTTTGGGTTTGTTCCTCCTTTCGGTTCTTTGTCGCTTTCCAACTCACTTTTAATTGTAGTTGATGTCTTAAGCAGAACAACAAAGAAGAATAACCAGCAGCAGGCGGAAAAGTTCCTTTGCCGCCGCTGCCGAAAGTGTTGCAAAAATCATTAATATGCAGGCAACAGTATCAATTACATTTAAATTACTTTGCGGCAAGTGAAACAACAAGAGCTGCAATGGTTTTCCTGGCGCTTTTGGCGGCTTGTTGCCTCTTTGTGCCAAATGTTCTTTAGCTCCCTCCCTCCCGTCCCTGGCAGTGCATTTAAAAAAGAGTTTGGCGCGAAAAGAAATACAAAATCTGTGACAAGTGCATTTTTAAATTGAAATTAAATATGAAAACTGTTTGGCGTATTCAGTGTGGTCGACCGTGTGGGACACTATAAATTAATAACACATTGTAAATTTTAGATATGGGCATTTTTCTGTAACCATGAGATCGTTTTAATTGGGGAAGAATATAGTGTAGCTTAAGCTGCAGAAAACTATGTTGAAAATGTGTCTGATATAATAACTTCAAAACCATGACCACTGGAAAGAAGATATGTTGCTCTCGAGGTAGTGGCATATTTTTAGTGCAACTACGTCGCTGCTTGCGGGGAGATTGCTTCAGAATTTCGTACTGTGTCAACTTTAAAATACCCTACACCAATCTGGTAAAAATCACCAATCTGGTACACCAATCTGGTACACCAATCGCCTCTCTCCTAAATTTGTGATAGGTCGAATCAGGTGTTTCCTTTTCCTTTTCATTAGCAGGGCATACTCAAACATGTGCAAAGTCGGTAAAGAGGAAACTAAGACCGTGAAACATTATCTGTGAAACTGCACTGCGATTAATAGGGAAGTCTTCCCACCCAGTAAACTTGGTGGGAGGACCTTTGCAACATTATTAATAAGACAGACCACCTGAAATAGTCTATTTACTACATTCAGACATACCTAAAATTAGAGTGCCCAACACCCTGAGATACTGGTAAAGATCTATGCCTTCATGACACCTATCAGGTCACGGCTCTCTCTGCTACAAACCAACTAACCAACGTAAAATTTATTATGTGACTTCTAGAGCGGATGAGACATTTTTCATGGAGGCTTATTAAAACACACACAGAGAAATATCAGTTGAAAATAGGTCCAAAATACAAATATACGGATGAATAAGCCGACTTTATGTTGCAATCACTAGCATTCCATAGTATTGACGGCAACATGGTTTGAGTTATCATATGAAGATTGCTTCAATCATATTACGTTATTCACAGCCAATAACACAGTTTTATCAACCGATTTTAGTTAAAGTATTGGTTGCGCCAATTGGCGGTTATAACAACCAACCAACTGCAATGTACATGTTACTTTGGTACCAATAATTGGTGGTGAAAACAGATTAGTTCTTCGTAGTGATAAAAACCTTTTTAAGTTTGCTGTTGTAGCATAAAATTTGGGTTTCCTATGTTCCACATGAACATATAAACTGTATAAAATTTTATCGGTTCTAGTCACTACAAAATCTTTTTTTAAGACGTAAACATATCCCCCAAAAATTATTAAAAAAATGGTTACTTAGTTGAAGTTTCAACCGATACGTCGCACAGTGGGGTATTTGATGACTACCATAACGGCGCTTAGTTGAAAAATAAAAATACTTTATATATCATGGTTTGGCATTATTTTGGTATCTGAGGGGTTTGCATTCACAGAATTATATTGATATAGCCTTAAGTCGGTTGAAATGATTTTTTCTGCTGTCGGTTTTTAATTTGTTTACTCATTTCTCAGCCTATTTAAGTTATTAATTAAGCAATTAACGTTAAAAGATGGATATTGATATTTTAAGGTTCCGCATTGGATATACACATCGGAAGTTATAGCACCTTATCGGATGTAAATATATATTTTTGAATAATCCATATTGTCGCCAGTTGATTACCGAAAATAATGAAATCAACTGCAATAGATAGATCTCAGTTAGGGCTATCAAATAGATCTCTGAAGGCTATACGTGGGATATACATATCGGGAGTTTTAGCCCGATATCTGCCGTAAATGTGTTTTTTCGACGTAATATCGCCGATAGTTAGGTCATTTGAATTGTGATTTTGATTAGTGCAAAGGATAAAGTGCAAAGGACACAGATTGTTGAGGGCTATAATTTTCGTATTTGGAGGTGCAACATGGAATGCATACATCAGAAGTTAAAGCTCAATACACGTTAAAAAATTATATTTTTGGCATATCTTTTCCGATGTTTCGGTCATATTTAAGCCATTAAAATTCTAATAAGCCATCTCAGAAATAGTAAATATATATAAACATACATCTCCGGAAAGCGCCCTCTTATTAATCTCCATTTTGGAGGTACAACACCCCACTGTGAGTCGGGAGTGCTGAGGAGATGAAAGAATATATGTCTAATTTACTAGAGGCTGATGATCTTGCCAATGAATTAAGAACAACAAAGCCTCAGAAGTCTACAAAATATCGGCAATGCTGGGCGAGATAAGCTGCATGCAACAGCTAATTTTAATTTTCAGAAAATAACACATGGCCATTGCTCAAAACCTCAGCTTACAATGACAAATTTACAAAAACTGAAATGTTCTAATTTTGTATAAAACGTCTTTATGAAAAATTTGTCTTCATTTAGGAACATAGTTGCTTAATTGTTCATTCAAAGAAGGATAATTCTCATTATATTGACTGAGACTACTGTATAAGTCGCTTGATATGTGTCCGAAGTAATCGTTGCAACAGACTACTTAAGAAAAACCATAGCCAATACACTTCTCCACACTTTTGTATACCCTCCATCATAGGAATAAGGGTATATTCACTTTGCCATTTCGTTTGCAACACATGAAAATATTGCTCGGAGACCCAACAAAGTATATCTAAGTATTTTTTGAATCGTCGTAAATGATTTAACAATGTTCGTCTGTTGAAAGCAAACAACATGACAAATTATCAAAGATAGGAGGCTTAAATTTTGCAGAAACATGTTTTGATGGACTGCAACTGTTGGTGTTGTAAAAGGGCCAGATCGGTTAAGAGGAAAAATCTGGAAAAATCAACAATCCTGAACTAAAAATCCAATAGCTCATGAACTTTTTAAGATATGAGGCTAATATTTGTAACATAAAATATTGGCGTGAACCAAAACACATCTACGGATCAAAACACTTCCCGCATCAACGGCCAAAGTAATAGACCGATCGTAATACAATTAAAACAAAACTATTCAAAGACTATGTAAATTGGACAGCAGGGCTAGACGAACTGAAAAAGGCTATACCTAGTAAACTACTTGGTAGGGGCATAAATGCTGTTACACACGTTTTATGCTGTAAATTAAATAGTACTGAATGTTTTTGGACCAAATATTTTTTAATATATTTATTGATGTATATTGTATCCAAATAAAATCTACTTATTCGAAATGTCCGCCATTTGTGTTTACACACGCCTTAAGTCTCACTGGCCAATCGTCAATAGCTGCACGAACCTCGTCCATTGGAAAATTGGCCACAGCTCAAACCAAAGCAGTCTTAAGAGATTCAATGTTGGGGTATCTTTTGTGACAAGCCTTGTTCTCTAAAACCGCCCGAGGGCCATTCTTCAGAGGAAATGTACGTTGGCAAATTTTTTTCCAAGCCAGGCCTGGGACGTTTAAGCCTTATGGGCGTGCGCAGAATCCTGCTGGAAAGTCCATGGCTGGTTTTGGAACATGGAATTGTTAAGAGGCTTCACAACAGCTTCCAAAACGGTTTCTTGGTAAACTTTGGCCGATGTTTTGGCTCCTTGTTCGCAGAAATGCAGGTCAGTGACCCCATCGTAAGAGACACCCCACCAAACCATGACTGAGGCTGGGTGATTACCCTTTTCTACCCTTGGGATCAGTTCAAATGACTCCTTAGAAGAACGCGCATACACTCTATGAGTATCATTTTGCTTGTTAAATTTTTCCTAAACGGTATCAATGTACAAAATTTTTCTTTGCAAGTTATCAGCGTGCTTCACCAAAAGACGTTTACATTTTTCAATCCTATTTTTTTTTAAACTGCAGTCAATACATGTACGATACGTCGTTTGAAAGCCCCAAATCCCAAGTCTATTTTAATGATTCGACTCATGGACTTTTGCGTGATATTCATCTCACGGGCCATGATTTTCTGTTTTCGGAGTCGATTTCTGTGAGTTCTTGATTTAACGGCTTTGATGACATGCGGTGTTCGAACAGAGCGTGGGCGGCCCGACCGTTGGCGATCTTGTACATCTCCAGTTTTATGCATCGGTAGACGAATTTGCGGCTTCACACTTGATAAGCGCTATTACAGCGATACGGTTCTCATTATCTGACCATTCCATGATGAAAGTTGAAACAATTTTTAAATCCCGTTACAGACTAACGTTATTGAGGTTAGCTTTCAGCACAATTTGCGCTATAGCCCCAGTTGTGCCGAACGTTTCTTGTTGATGTTTCTGGACTGTCCTGCACACTATCCCCAACACGTTGTATACTTTCGTCCTTGTTGACCATACGTGGTCTTCCGGTACATGGAAGGTGTCTTACTGTACCATGTTGTCGAAAATTTCCAACCAAGCGGTTTATTGTTGGTTGTGAAGATCAAGTACGCACATTAAATAATCGACGATAAGCACGCTGCGTCAAAGCAATGGACTTGACTTGATAAAATAAAATTGAACAATTGATGTTCAATTTCTGTTCTGTTGTGTTGTGTTTCATTTCAAATTTCCCAAGTTTGCTTCACAAAATTCTGAAATAAAAATAAAAAATTAAAAAAATTAGTTAAAGACTTCGGGGGTTTTTCCAAAAATTGCTGCAGCCACGAGAATCCGTGTCAGTCTCCCATTTTGTTAAAAACTTGTCCACTATTTAAATATAAAGGTTGATCCATCTAGAGGTATTTTTTCAATAGGGCTTTTTTCACAGATTATGCGCGAGTTGTGTCACTCTTTATTTTTTTTCTCTTTTCAGTATTGTTTGTCATTTCATCTTGGAAAGACTTACACCTTAACAACGTCTCCAAATTGTGCAACTGTATTATGGAAATGAGCGTTTGGTGCAAAATGTTTTTCGCCCAAAATATTGTTTAGTGACAAGGCCCATTTCTAGCTTAACGACAACGTTAATAAAGAAAATGGACGCATTTGGACTATCGAGCAACCAGAAGCGGTTCAAGAGGTGCCATTAAAGCCAGAGAAAAACACGGTTTGATGCGGGTTTTAAGCTGGTAGAGTCATTGGACTATATTTTTTCAAAAATGAAGATGGCCGGAACGTTTCCGTAAATGGTGCTCGCATTATATTGGACTTTTTGCTACCTGTAATTAACGCCCGTAACCTTGACGACATTGAGTTTCAACAGAATGGTGCCATTTGCCACACGGCTGCTCATATAATGGATCTATTGTGTCATTTCGAAGAGCAGCTAATTTAACGTTTTGAACCGGTGAGTTGGCCGCCTAGATCATGTGATTTCACACCTAAAAATTTTGGGGGCTACATAAAGGCTGACAAACCAGCTACAATTCTGGTTTTGAAAGCTAACATAACGCGAGTCGTTAACGCCATACCGCTCGAAATGCTCGAACGAGTCATCCAAAGTTAGACCCTCAGAACGGATACCCTGTGGCGAAGTTGCGGCCAACATTTGAAGAAAATTACATTCAGAAATAAATGCAACAACATGTCCTTTCGAATGAACAATAAAGATTCCACACTTGATTTGAATTTTTGTACTTTTTTTTTCAAAAAAAACCTTTAGATTGATCACCCATTAGATACAAAAGCTCTTTAGCCGGTTAATCCCTGTTCAATATAAATAAATTTAAAAAGTTATTAAACATTCAAACCACGACCGTAGTTTTGTGCCACCCTGTAGTAACCAAGCTTTCTATAGTTAACTGTTGTAACATATCATTGGTAATACCAACATCAAGAGGTAATCCCTATACAAATGTATAGCTTTTACTCACTTAAAAATTTTTGTTTGAGAAGTCGGTAGTTTAATTTTGTACAAACAAGATAATCAATTCAAAAATTGAGAAATGTGTAATCAATAGCAGCTATTTTATTGAATTGTTTAATGAGGCATTTCACTGCCTCAAGTCAATTAAGATTTAAAAATACGTGAGCAAACACCTTAACTTTAGTTGGTACAGTTAAGAAATATTCGTGCTTATGACAACCGAATTCAAAGAGAACTTTTAACCAACAGTCTAAAACAACCACCAGTAGATTTACACATTCAGTTCCAATAATAAACTTAATTAGTAAGGTTTACCGATACTTTGTTTCTTCAACCAATAGTATCAGTTCTCTGTACTTCTCTGGTGTAGGGCATAGAAATGGGGCCACTTGACTTTTTCTCAAAAATAGCTGAGCACTTGTGAGTACGCGTGTGTCTCGTATGGCCACATGGAAAAAAAGAGTTCACTTATGTACTTTTTTTCTGCCGGATTTCATTTGATATCTTTGTTTCTGTGTACTCTGTACTGCAAGATGATGTGGATGTTTTTGTTCCACAAGATACAAAAAAACTAGGAAAACTAAGACATCAAAGACTGAAAACACCGCCTGTTTTCTTAAAAAACGAAAACGTCAAAACACACAAAAAACAGAAAAGAAAAAATATTTATTCCTCAAAACTAAAACGACAAAGTCATTTCGAAAATTGTAATAAAAGGCGAAACAAAAATTAAAGAATGAAATTAAAGGCAGAGAATAATAAGTGGAGAATAAAAATTGTACAAATCTTTCATTTGGCTTCACATAAATCTTGGCAGGGGACCGAACCGACCGACCGAGCCCAACAGCCCTTTGAGTTGTAAATAGTATTTGGCCAGCCACAAAGGGGAAAATCGGCTAAAGGCTGTATATTAATTTCTTAGTATTTCTCAATTAAAGCTTTAAAAAGTCTAAGCCCGAAAATGTTTCAGTTACTCCAGAGCCCATTTTCAAATGCCATAAATTGTTGTACATTTCTCTGTTCGTAGTGTTCATAAATTGTTGTTTGTTCGAATACGAGTACGACAAGTTCGAGTATTTCTGTGCCGTCTAAGGATTACATAAATACAGATACACTGCCAGATACAGAGATACATGCACTCGTACTCGTATGCGCCTATACTAATCCACTTTGGCTGTGTAGCCCACTTAGTTTCCTCGCTCCTTTTGGCCATGTGACCTGTTTGTTGTTCCTCTCGGGTGGTGGTGGTGGTGTTACGGTACGAGCACGTAGACAAAAAGGTCTTATTGAAGGCTTGGAATTGTTGTTTGGGTGCCGGGATATTGTATTTTTTTATAGACTTTGAGCTTTTATAGGCATATTGTTATGCTCTTGTTGCTGCTGCTATTTCGGTTCTGCATCGAACAAAACGTAAAAAAAATAATGTCATCCTGCTGTGTTCTAGTTCTTTCATGGTTATCTTTTGTATTTTGAGTACTCCAAACGCTGGTTTCTTTTTCATTTCGATTAACATACAAACAACGAGTCGATTGCAAGCTGGATGAGACAGTGTTTTTGAGGGGAGATAATTCACAAACGCGATGGCTTTAAACAGGACTATTGAATCGTCCTGGTTAAAGCCATCGCATTACCTTGCGTCGAACAGGTCTACTCCTATTTTTTCTCGTGGCTACCAATTCGATGTTTATTGAGTCACATTGAACAGGGAATTACCGGCACAAGACCTCTTGTATCTATATTTAAATAGAAGACAAGTTTTTAACAAAATGGCAAAGTGTCACTGTTTTTCGTGGCTCCACACTGCTTTTATCGCGATATCATGTCCATGACGACCATATTCAGAAGGCTTCGCAGCAATTGCTGAAAGAAAAACCAAACTCAATCAATGTCACTTTGCCATTTTGTTAAATACTTTATAGTGCAAGAGGTCTTGAGCCGGTTAATCCCTGTTCAATGTGTAAAAGCAAAAGACCAATATAAAACATACGAGCTAAACGTATGCTGAGTGGTGAGGAGTTTAGGGCCAATTTAGACCTGAGCTTTTATAGCACCCGGCTTAAACAAATCTCCATGTCATGGTGAACGTTTACTTACGACCTGTGGTGGACTTAGACTGAACAAAGTAGGAGTAAATTTTTTTTTGAAACTACAAGCGAGGATCGGCTTTCTTTAGGTCTTTTATAAGGCAAGAAATTCCCTCTGAGCCGACTTACTTCCCAAAATGCTAAGTTACTTATTTCGTATTACCGTCAACCAGTGTTACCACCTGCGGTGGACTTAGACTGAGCAAAGTAGAAGTACAAATTTTTTTAATCTACTTGTGGGGATAGGCTTTCTTTAGGTATTTTAAAGGGCAAAAAAATCCCGTTTTAGCCTATTTACGCCCCACAATGCTAAGTGGCGTGCAAATGCAATGTTACCGCTGATAATTTTCAAAAAGTATCACAAAAAGGGGACTTCTCCTAAAAATATACATTCCGTTTTTTAAAAAAGGGCACAGGTTTTCAGTGTTTATTTCAAGAAAACTTTCTTACCGAGTGGGTGAAAGTAATACAGGGTTCGGCCAAAGTCGCGAAGGGATTTGAAAAATTAATAACTTAACTAATAGTCGTGTTCTTTTCAGGTAACTAGCTTAGTTACCTAGTTAGTTAGCTATATGGTATTAAGGCAACATTCAACAAAATTTTGAATCAGATGGCACCGTAAGCTCAACAAAAGTTTGTTTACAAACCAAAACAGAAAAAGCAAAACAAATTGTGGAAAACGAATTTTATTATTTTATTGACATATTTAATTTCGTTGGTATGCATTTATTTTTCGCCGGGGACATTCAAATTCGTCCTTTCTGGCTTTGTAGCAAGCCAGAGTCTCGTCCGTGGTTCACAATTTTAGTTTAGTCACTCTTAAAATAATATAGCTACATCGAAATTTATCTAAATCTTAACAATAAACATTTTCACTAACCATTTTTGCATCATTGTAATTTATGGAAATTGTTTTATCGTGATTTTTCTCTTTTTTCATTTTCTTTCTCTGTCAATGACAAAGAACATATATTTTTGATTTTGTTATAGAAGCCGGGTGTGTCATTATATTTTTTGTGTTAAAAAAATAAGTCAGGTAACTCTAACTCGTTTCGTTACCGAGTAACAGCCAACTCGCTGGCTTACCGAGTAACTTCTATACAAATGCTTGTTTAGTAACCTGAAAAGAACACGGCTAATGTAATGTTTTTCCCTTTTTTAGGACTTGTAAAATAAATCTGGGAGATAATTCATGGAAAGTTACAACGTTATCCAACGATCCAAAATCATAGAATATTATTTTGAACATCATCGATCAATAATTCAAACTCAACGAGCCTATCGTCGTCATTTTAATGAGCGGAATTCAACCTCCGAATCAATGATTCGACGCTTAGTGACGCGATTTCGGGAACAAGGCTCAGTGAGGGATCTTCCACGAAGCGGGAGACCACGTCTGTAATTAATGTAGGAATTATTATGCGCGTTCAGGAGAGTATTGAAAAGAGTCCTGAAACCTCAACTCGAAGGCGCTCTACTCAGCTGCAAATGTCTGACAGGTCTTTATGCAGAATATTAAGGAGAAATTTACATCTTTTTCCAAATAAGGTACGGTTAGTGTAACAGTTAAAAATATGAGATCCCAAAGAACGAATAAGAAATATATATATTTGTTATGATTGTTTTAAACCCCTTTGTGACTTTTGCCGCTCCCTGTTAAAATGTTTTAATGAATTTCTTGGCATGCAATTTTCAAATTCATCCTGTTTTGAATCAATGCTGATCCCAAAATTTCAGTTTGCAAATGGCATATAGAACCTTTTCCAACTTTACGAACGGCACTATCAGATGATAATTTTTTATAAATATTCTGTGGCTGTTAAGGTATAATTTAGATACAATACTTTACTGATTATCGTAAAGAAAAAAAACTCTATGCATATGTAAAGGTTTGCATTTAAGAAACAGGTTTTTACAAATAAACGTCAGCTTGACTTGAAATTGGGGCAAGATATGTGGTTAAATATGTGGCTTTCTGGATAACTTGGAAATAAGAACTAGCAATGACGAGTGAGCAGCAATTTTGGATCTAACTTCGCTGCCATACGCTTTATGCCCAAAATTTTCGACAAACATTGTCTGGCATGAGCTAACATATATGTTGACTTTTTCCGCAACTTCTGTTATAGTGATACGACGATTCTCCATAACAACTTTCTTCGCTTTCTAAACATTTGCATCTGGTTTTTGATGCGATGGATCTGCCGGACGAGCGTCGTCCTTCCCATCTTCCTTTGAAAAGCTTGTATCACTTGTAAAGATTTTGCTGACTCGAAGGACAATCATCACATGCCACTCTCAACATTTGATTTACTTTTAAGCACTTAATTCCTCAAAATTTATTGCAAATTCTTTGATAATTTTTTTCCACAACAGAAAATCGTCGCACAAGCAAAATACTTGTTACTGGTATGCCTCTCACAAACAAACTAAACTCAACACAAACAAGCTCAATTCAAAACATAAGCTTGAGACAAGTGTTTCAACATAAAAAACACCAACCGAATAGACGTAGGTCAAGAATTTTCGAAATTTTCCTTTTCATGGAGTAAAACCACCGCATGTTGAAAAATAAATTGAAATTATTATTTTAAAAAGAAAGTAATAATAATTTTAAATGTCACTTTGCCATTTTGTTGAAAACTTGACTTTTATTTAAATGTATATATATAAATAATATCCCTGTTCAATGAATAATTTAAAATATTAATAGTAATTTTCCTATTTTTTATTAGCATGTGTTACATGTATTGGAAACCCCGGTTTCTTAAAAAAATTAAAAAGCAAAATCCGGATTCTTAAAAATTGCAATTTTTCGATTAAACCGAAAACCGGGTTCTGAAGAAGGGCGGTTAAATGATCAACTCAGTGCGACCTATAACTAACTCTTCTCCTACGAGAAATTAGACCGGTACGGTACCAGTAATGTGATAGGTCCCTCATGGATGGGGACAGGTGTCAGTCCCATCCCAACTATATGAAAAGAATCCGTAACTTTTACATGGCTTTGTAATTGGAAGGAGTCAATTGACACTACTCAGATACCATGTGATATTTTACGGGACTGATCTGATAGACAGGTACCGAACGTGTCACTGTATCCATCATAGAATACCCATTACAGTAGCCACCCTATTCAACTCATCACATCAGTACAATATAACAATTAGTCTTATTGCTTAAAAAATTTGATCTGAATATAAATTTTCATTATTTGAATAGATTTCTAAACTAAATCCTCTCAAAGTAAATTTTGTTTAAGAGAAAGCTGAAATACGCGGATATGTAAAATCTTTTGTGTGCGGTTTTATGTGTGAAGTTAAACCGCGAATTTGACAACTGTGAAATTTCAAACAACTGACACTATTACGAGGGTTGCTATATATTATTGCATGAAACCTGGCCGTAAAAAGGGTTTGTTCTCGTTGGATCCCGCACAATTTGACAATCGCTCAAAAAAAGGCTCGTGCCGATTGGTGCAAAGTAATTTTGAAAAAATACGATCTCGGTGCTTCAAAAGACTTTTATAAGATCGTCACAGGTGACGAATCATGGATCTATGCGTATGAGCCCGAAACAAAACAGCAGTCGAACGTGTGGGTCTTCGAAGACGAGCCAAATCCAACAAAAGTTGTTCGTGGAAGAAGCACTTCGAAGCAAATAAACGCCTGTTCCTTTGTAAAAACTGGTCATGTGGCGACTGTTCCGCTTGAGCAACATAGGACGGTCAATTCTGAGTGGTACACCACAATTTTTTTGCCGGAAGAATTCGAAAAACGAACAAGAGAAGACGAATCATTGTGCTCCATGACAATGCGAGCTCTCACACATCGGCTCAAACCAGCGGCTTTTTGACCGGCCAAAACGTCGAATTAATGACTTGGCACCCAATGACTTCTTTTTATTCCCGCACATCAAGAAAAAAAATGTGTGGTAACCAAAAAACCATGTTTTGGAGGTGTCTCAATCGAAGTGGAAAAGTGCTTCGGCGATTGGTTTGAGCGCATGCAATAGTGTATAAATCATGCTAGAGATTACTTTGAAAAACAACAAAACCATTTTTGATGATAAATATTCGCATTATCATTATTAGGCCAGAAATATATATAGCAGTCCTCGTCTGTCTATACCGAACCAGTTCTGTGACAGATTATTTCTTCAACCATCCTCGATTCGGTACATTCAGGGTAATTAACTTTGTCACATTATAGCCACAACGAAATATTTCCCTCCGGCATTAGTCCACTTTGCCCGAACTCCAGCTTGAGGTGCAATATCTGCTGAATACCAGAGTAGTGGCGGGTATTTCAAAGTCGGACCCTCCCGGCTTTCGGTTTTTTTCGTTTCAATTTTACCCTTAATGTTGTTTATTTTTGTGCTTTTTAGGCTTTCGGTGTTCTGTGACGTCAAAAAATTGCATAAAGAGTGCGCTCCGCAAAATCCAGTTGTTTCACTTTTGCAAAACACTGTACGTGTGTGTGGTGCTTTGTTGTTATCCAATGCGTGGCACTATTTTACAATCTATAACTGCAAATCTTTGGAACTAGTGTCTCCACACTCGATACTTTTGGAGACAACAACAACAGCTGCGACAACAACACCGACCGACCGGCCGACAGCGATAACCAACTGAAAACTGAATTCAAATCAGAACTTAAAGCGATACCTCTTGAACGCCAAACAACGAAGCGCAAAAATGCACGTAAACTACACACACACATACACATTCGCACGCATTGCAAACCTATTGCGTATGCTCAGTTTTGTTTTTATCCTGTTGTCGATGCTCTTGTTTGTTGTTGCATACATGTGTGCATACATTGGCAGCAACCAAGGAACAACACCAACAACAACATAGCCGAGTATCTCCTTGCATGCACTCACTCGCACATGCACACAGCTCTAGTTCAATCTTACATCCGTACGGACAAAGCAACGAACTACAGATAGAAATGATGTGATTTAAGAGCTACAATTACAAACAGTGTTGCCATTAGAAAAATATTTTTGCGACCAAAAATATCCAAAAAAAAAACTGACCAAAAACCCTTGTAGCCGATCAAAATTATACACAGAGAGCAGATTTGTTGCCTCAACCGAATTTTTTGCCAACCGAGTTATGGCGCTTGTACGTACTCTCTATGTATTCGCTACAACTGAATGTTGATTGTTTACATGGCAATTTTCAGTAGTGGGAACTTGCAGTATCGTTGAAGTGACAAAGTATCGGTAATCCTAACTAATTAAAATGGTATTGGAACTTAACTTGTACATGTATTGGTTGTTGTTATATACTATTGGCTATAAGAACTCTTTGAATTCGGGCATTTGTTAACTGGACCAACATATGGTTAAATTTTATATATTCGATTAGCTGACCGAAATAATAAAATTCAATTTTAATAATTTTTTATATTTAACGATTTAAAAACATTTATTCTGTTATTTGTCTTATGAAAAGATTTTTTTAACTGGTTTTTTACTTTCGAATCTATTAAAGTTTGTACGCACAAATGGCACGATTTTATGCATCAAATTGGTAAAGTGGGTCAAGAAAATTCAATCTTGGTTCAAAGTGTCAATAATGTTTAAGATATGGTGATTATGATACATTATTTAGTGGAGTAAAGTGAAATTGTAAACCTTAATATTTCCAGCAATTTAAGGGTTAATGTGAAACAAATGAATGAAGTCTTAGGTTCGTATGCGATAAACAATTTTACACTTTCATATCGGTCATATTTTGAAGGTTATTTAAAAAATTGGGTGGAAAAATATTTAATATTCAAATCGACGCACTATGTCGATTGAGACACCTCCAAAACATTATTATTGAACGCTTCAACAGCTGCTCCTGCGATGAAAAACGTTGACCAAGTTGATGCTAGGGAATAAAAAGAAGTCATTGGGTGTCAAATCAGGGTTGTACGGTGGATGGCCCATCAATTCGACTATTGAGTGGTCAAAAAGCTCATCGTTTCAGCTGATGTGTGAGAGCTCGCATTGTCGTGATGCAAAATGATCCGTCTTCAATCTTTTCTCATTTCTTCGAACACTGTTGGCAAACAGTTGTATACGATTTAGAATTGGCCGTCCTACGTTCAACTAAAGGCACAGTGGCAACATGGCCGGTTATACCGATCAATCATTTGCTTCGATGTACTTCTTCCACGAACAACTTTTGTTGGATTTGGCTCATCTTGAAAGACCCAAACGGTCGATTGCTGTTATGTTTCGGGTTCATATGCATAGATCCATGATTCGTCACTTTTAAGCTACCGCAGTTATACTTTTTTAACATCTCTTTGCACCAATCCATACGAGCCCTTTTTTGAGCATTCGTCAAATTATGTGGGATCCAACGAGAACAAATTTTTTTACGGCCAAATGAAAATGCAATATCTTATTGGTGCTTGTGATACGAATGCCCAAGGATGCCTCAATCTCACGGTATGTCACAAGTCGGTCTTGCTTAATCAGTTCTCGCACAACATCGATAGTTTCTGGCAAAGTGACCGAAGTTGGACGTCCTTCACGAAATTCATTCGGGAGTGAACGGCGTCCGAGACTGAACTCTTTGTACCAGCGATTAACAGAGGTTTTTGATTGTGCATCATAGCTAAAAGTCGAAACAAGTTGATTTAAACACTCTTGTCTCGATAAAATCGTAAAAAATCATCGCACGAAAATGTTCAAGGGATAATTCCATTTTTTGAGATGATTTTTTCAAATGAATGAATTTTTCGCCCTCAAATGACAAAGCGTCCTGAGTGAAGTTGTGCTAAAAAATGTCAAAGTTTTCAATGGAAGTTTGCATCTGGGAACTCCAGTATTGTCAGGATCCGAAATTAAAATAGCAACCTCGTAGTTAATCTCTTGTTTTAATTATGACGAGCTTTTGGAACCTTAGGATCCATATATTTAAGTCTCCATATGCACATAAAACTTCAAGCAGCTTATGATTATAAGGACGCTAACATGCTTGCAACAGACACATAGAAGGACGAACGGACAAAAAGTTCCTAGAGTTGTACAACGATCAATAATAATTAAACTTATAGATGATTCTATCTCGGATCAGAACATCAAGGAAATGTAAACACTCCATTCTAAAGAGGAGGTGATACAAATCGATAAAGCATAACACAGTAAAAGTACATTGCCATGACATTTGCGCCGTCGCAAGAACTAGTAGAGAGCGTTGGCGCATAAGAGGTTGCAATAAGCGTACTGGGCCATTTAATATTATAAATTTGAGTAGACTGTAAAAAAGGAACTGATAATTTTTTCAAATTCGCAAGAAAAAATTCACCATCCGATGCTCTTTCGCTTCGCCCAATGGGCTGAAGATTGTTTGACAGGAGACAAAGAATTAAGACAATTAATACAAAAAACCAATTGATGATTATGTCCAAAACCTACAAAAATCAAATTGGTCCGTACATCCGACCAAATCTTAAAATTTAAAATCCCTCCGACCAAATTTGGTTGGAAAAGACCAAAACGGCAACCCTGATTACATACAGCAAAGGAAGCAAAAAGAAGTGTAGACGGATTGGAAGTGAAGAAGGAAAAAAGGCACCATTCATTTCATTTGAATACGAGTACAAATACCCTTTTTTCTGAATCCCGTCGTTGTACTTCTCTCAACTGATGCTTATTCTAGTTTGATGTTTTTTTGTTGTTGTCAGAGTTTTTAACTATGCAGATCTTTGCGATATTCTATAGAATCGAAGTATGGAGCAATAACAATGACGAGGCCGAAGAGGAGAAGAAGAAATTAAAAAAAACTGGGTGGTATGTGAGCATTAAAATTGTCAAATTTAAGACAGTTGAAATGGATTTAGTGTCGTTGGTAATTAAAGACTTAACAAAACATATAAATTTTCAAATTCTCGTCCAGGCTAGAGTTGTTACGATGAGAAAGGGTACTCGATGTGATCTTTTTTTGGGAAGATAGAATTTGAGAAACTTATTTCGTTGATCATAACGATATATAAAAGTATAATACATATTCGGCCAGCGAAATTTAAAATATACGTTATTTATATCGTACAGTGTTGACAACTAGAAAAATTATATTTTACAGCTAACCATTTAAGAAAAATCGTATTTAGTGATACAATAGCCTTGTTTTATTGGTATAACTAGCTTAGTTAGTTATTGTTATGAATTTGTTATGAAATAACCAAAAAAATATAAGAAATTAATAAATAAAAATGATTTGAGTTGATAAATTATTCACTTATCCTATTAAAAATTCGCCGTAAGACCTCTTCTTGTTTGATTAACTTTCAGTATTCATTAAAAATATGTTCATGTAGCAGGGTTTGTCATGTTAAAAGCAAAGGTTCGGCATATTCTTCTCATTTTTTTAGCTGTTTGAAGACAACTCTTTTGGTTATCGAGCAACTCCAATTGTAGCCGCAAACGAACGCAGTAAATATGTATATGTGACAGCGCATAGAAAAAGGGACCTAAGGGTAAAAAATCAATTTTAATTTTTTTTCTTTTTTGATGTGGACAACATCTGAGCATCGAATGAGACCGATCCCATGCCCCAAAAGTGTTCCCTCCCAGGGATATGCGCGTTTTATGAAAGTGATGGTACACCAAAGATACACGCTCAAGCGGAACAGTCGCCACATGACTAGTTTTTCCAAAGGAACAGGCGACCATTTTCTTCGAAGTGCTTCATCCACGAACAACTTTCGTTGGATTTGTCTCGTCTTTGAAGACCCAAACGATCGATTGCTGTTCTGTTTCGGACTCATAAGTATAGATCCATGATTCGTTATCTGTGGCAATCTTATAAAATGGTTTGAAGCACCGCGATCGAATTTTTTAAAATTTATTTGCACCAATCGACACGAGCCTTTTTTGAGCGATTGTCGAATTGTGGGACCCAACGAGAACAAACCTTTTTTATAGCCAGATGTTCATGCAATATCGAATGTATGCTAGTGGAAAAAATGCCCAAGGATGCCTCTATCTCAAGGTATGTCACATGCGTTATCAGTTCGCGCACGTCATCAATGTTCTCTGGCACAACGGCCGGTTTTGGACGACCTTCACGACGTTCGTCTTTGAGCGAGCGTCGGCCACGATTGAATTCATTAAACCAGTTTTTCACAGTGCTATAGAATGGTGCTTCATCGCAATCGATGTTCATCGTTCATCGATGCACTCTTACCGTTATAATCCACGTCGAAAGTTATGAAAAATGATCGCACGAAAATGTTCACGAGTTAATTCCATTGATTTTTTCAAGTCACTGTAAACAACACAAATGGTGGCCGTACGTCAAAACGTTCTGAGTACGTTTATGCAAAAAAATGTCAAACTTTCCATTAGAAATGTCAGATGGCGTCAGGCAACACATAGTGTTGCCTAGGCCAAAAATATGTACAGCCACCCTCGTATTATATAAAAGGGGTAAGTTGGTGCCAATATTACAAAATTTGCAGTTTGCGTAGTTTATTTCCTTTTAAATTGAACACCGTATATAAGATGAAAAAAACATAACCTGAACAAATAAGAACTGGCAGCAACATAAAGATAGCACTGTGCACTTAAGATTTAGACTTAAAAGTAAATTCTGATTAGAGTTTTCTTAGTAGTTAAGTTATTTTTAAAAATGTAAATCTAACTGTTGTTTCTAGTAATCTATTTTGTTTTCATGCAAGTTTAGCCTATTGATCTTACTTGTGATTGATCTGTTGTCAAAATCAAGTAACAACAACTTAAAAGTAATTCAGTATTTAAATAAGGAAAATGTCAGATGAAATACAAAATTATATTGTAACATAGACTGAAAAGTGTTATTCCTCACGAAAAATTGAACAGCTGTTAAGTATTACCCAACGAGCAGCCATTGCCACCCCAAAAACGACAAACTAGTGTTCCTGTGTCGATTCTAGTAGTACGAACATGATTTATTAAGAACTAAAGGTGGTAAAGAAACTTAAGAAGAAAGACACCAAGATAAGCAGCAGATGCCCTTCACAAACGTGTTCATGCGTGGACCTCTCGGAGAGCTTTAAAAAAAAGATTTATGTTTTACGTGTTTACGTTTTTGTTTAGCAAACAAAAACGTTGAAAACCGGTTAGAATTTAGTTAGGCCGTGCAATATAGTTTGATAAAACAAAAAATTAACCGTTTCCAATCTGGCGGAAAAGAGAATTACGGGCGGTGACCTCATGAAAGTATTAAGCTTAATAGATTGCTTTCCGTGGTGGAACATTTGACCGCTTAAAAAATATAGTAAGACCATCATGAAAAGACATGTATAGGGTGATCTATATAGATTTATTTTTTCAGAACAAAAAAAATAATAAAAATTCAAATTAGTGTGGAATCTTTATTATTAATTTGAAAGTACATTTTATGGCATTTATTTTTTGAAAATAATTTCCTTTAAATGTTGCCAACTGTATTATGGAAATGAGCGTTCGGTGAGAAACGGGAAGATCCGCTGTTTTCGAACAAAATTTTGTTCAATGATGAGGCCCATTTCTGGCTCAACGGCAAAGTCAATAAACAAAATTGCCGCATTTGGGCTGCAGAGCAACTAGAAGAGGTTCAAGAGGTGTCATTATATTATTATGATGCGGGTTAAAGGCTGGTGGAATCATCGGTGCATATTTTTTCAAAAATGATGATGACCGGAACGTAACCGTGAATGGTGCTCGCTGTCGCGCCATGATGTCGCTCTTTATGCTACCTGAAATTGAAGCCCTTGGTTTTGACACTTGGTTTCAACAGGACTGTGTCACTTGCCATACAGCTGCTCAAACAATGGATCTGTTGAGAGGTAATTTTGAAAAGCAGCTAATTTCACGTTTTGGACAATTGAGTTGGCCGTCTAGATCGAGTGTAATGATGTTCGTGAATGGTGCTCGCTATGGCGCCATGATGTCGATGCTACCTGAAATTGAAGCCCGTAATCTTGACGACACTTGGTTTCAACTGGACGGTGCCACTTGCCATACAGCTGCTCAAACAATGGATCTATTGAGAGGTAATTTCGAAAAGCAGCTAATTTCACGTTTTGGAGAATTGAGTTGGCCGCCTAGACATTTTTCTTTGGGTTTACATAAAGTCCAAAGTCTATGCTGACAAACCAGCTACGATTCAGGTTTTGGAAGCCAACATCACGCTTGTCATTAAAACCATACCGGTCGAAATGCTCGAACGAGTCATCCAAAACTGGACCCTCTGAATGGAAACCCTGAGGCCTAGTTGTGTCCTACATTTGAAGAAAATTATATTCAAAAAATAAATACCATAACATGTCCTTTTAACTTACCAATATAGATTCCACACTTGATTTGAATTTTCATATATTTTTTTTGTTCTGAAAAAATACCTCTAGACCTATATTTACTAGAATAAATACATAGTTTTTTTTAAAAGTGTATGTTTGTTTTACTAAACATGGCAAAAGCGACAAGCATGCACTCAGTTTTGTTCCCCACTGTATGTATCTACTGCATCATAATGCATCCGAAAACTCACGGTTTCTTCTGGAACTGACAAATTGCATCATAGCACCGATGAACACCCTTTTCCAATGCAAGCCTTTAGCAATAGAGGAACAAAGAGTGTAAATAAATACGTTCAACATACGTTCGTTAGTTGTAGCAGAGTTGTTGTTGTTGTTTTTTTTTTTGCTCTCATATCACGGTGTCCAATAAAGATTAATATTTGCCTATTTTACATTGAGTTATTAATCTTTAAGGCAAACAAATGCTCAAAACAAACAAACACGTTCACATTCACCGTATGCATGAACATTCAGGCATGCATGATTAAACAAGCATTTTATATGCATGAGTAAAGCGTTAAGAGCGTGTTTGAAATTTTGATTATTTTTTTCATACCGATTTTCAATCTCAATACTCGAATGAGTGAGTGTGTGTGTATGTTAAAATTTGGTGTAAAATTAAAGCGTTTGCCTTAAACCGCCATGTGTCACATGTCACATCGAGTGTGGCCAAGTGAATGTTATGGATGTTGTTCCTATTACATGCTAATCACACACACACATACTCGTACACACACTTACACATTTTTCCAATCACGCGTAACGTAGATACAACAAAAGAGGTTATATTATTTTTGGGGTTTTCAATATTTTCCGGTGTTTCTGTTTATGTTTTTTTTTGGTTCGGTTGCAGTTCTGGTCCAGGTAAATAGACTAATTAAGTATTCAGTTTTGACAACAACTAACGCACACATATGTTCGCGTACGCACACTCTCCCCGGGGGGAAAACGAAACGCTGTGTCCAGTGAAAACACCAAACATTGATTTGTAAACCCAACCAGAGGGCGGGAGTTGTTTCGCCAGTTCGCTGGCGTGTCATTTGGAAATTAGTTGGATAAACAATGGCCGAACATGCTTTATCAATTTAAAACCCATTTCAGTGTTTAAATTTTCATTGGCTTTTAGGGTTAATGCTGATGTGATGGAATAGCAAGTAACGATGTGTGGAGCAAATGAGGGGTACTTTAAAATTAAACTTTACGCCAGTAATTGATGTTTGGCGGTGGGTTTTATGTAAGGTTAGACTTAATGAATTCCCAGGTCTTGAGAGCAGATTGCATCTGGATGCCAGGAGGACAAGTAAGTTAGACAAAAGTTGAGTGGGATGAGGGCCTAAACAGTGATTCCTAACGCTTGTACTCGTAGTATTGTCAATAAATTTTGCTAAAGAAGTCAGAAAGGAATTTGTTCCCTGATTTAGGTATTCCAGGCACATTCATTATCGATAGGATAACTGCCATTTCCATAGGACAGTTGCTGATTTTTCCTCATCGTTGTCGCTATTCTGGTTTTTTCCATTATTTTTTTTCGCCAACCACATGGATCAAAATATTTCATGAATATTTAGCAGATTTCCGTAAAGTCATGTCAAATAATTGGAAAATCTGCGCAAATTTATTGATTTTATGGCAGTATTCGACAAAGTTTCCATATGTGACAGCGCATAGAGAAAGGGACCTTAGGGTAAAAAAAATAATTTTTCACTTTTTTTGATGTGGACAACATCTGATCATCGAATGAGACCGATCCCATGCCCCAAATGTGTTCCCTCCCAGAGATATACGCGTTTTATGAAAGTGATGGTACTCCAAAGATACGCGTATTTAAATCTTTAAAATGGCTCTCCTGAACAAAACTGGTTTTTACCCTTAGGTCCCTTTCTATTTCGCGCGTCACATATATTGTTTGGAAAAAAGTATGGCTGAGATAACAATATTCGAAAAGCATCAAAGTATTGTTGGGTATATGGTTGTGGCACAACAATATTATGATTCACATACAACCATACTATGATTGCCACAACCATATTATGATCCTCATAACAATAGTAAGATTCTAATACATCCTTACTACGATCCCTAGACCCATTGTATGTTTGACACTAACCATACTATGTATGATCCCCACAACCATAGTATGATTTACACGCAACCATGTTATGATCCCTACGACCATAGTATGATGCCACTTAACCATACTATGATCCCCAAATTATTTACAAGGATTGGTTATGGGCGTGAGGACCTATTTCGAAGCTTTCGAAAAGTACAAGGAATAAATAAATAAAAACAAGCCTACAATTTAAGCTCAACTAGGCCGAAGCTTTTATACTTAACACTATGGATTGCGTTGTAGTGCAGCATTAACAGTATTAAGGATTGAATTTCAGTTTTTTGGAGAACCCATATGCCCATTGTTAAAGAAAGCCGAAGCGACCCAAAGAGCTCATAGATTCGGGCCTTAAATTACGACAAATATAAAAATTTAATGCATATTGAGATTAGTGAGGAAATACCACTGTTTCTGAGTAACCACATGTCGATATTCAAACGCACTGGTAATTTTGACCGTAATTTAATGTTGTTTTTGGATTCATGATTAAATATTTGGATTTTTTTTAATACCCATATGCTCATAGTTGAAGAAGGCAATATTTAAAAGCCTATAGAACAAATGCGAAATTAGAACAAATCTGTAAATATTTGAAAAAAAATTCCTGTTTCTTGTTTTTCAAACATTAGAGTACAATTTTTGGGCCTCATATAGACCGTACACACTTGTTGCCCCCGACAAACGCTTTAACTTTTTGTATAGAAAATGCAAATCTGAAACAATTATAAAAATTCCTGCGTAAGTCTTATTAAAAATACAGGGTGTCCGCCGGGTTGGTATACTACAGGGTGTCCGTCAGGAAGGTAAGTAGGTACTTTGTTTGTTTATAATTTTTGATTAAATGAAAGAGAATTAATCTTATATTGATAAATGTTTTATTTAATGTCGGGAGTTATGTATATAATACGAGGGCTGCTATATATATTTCCGGCCTAATAATGAAAATGCGAATATTTATCATCAAAAATGGTTTAATTGTGTTTCAAAATATTCTCCATCATGATTTATTCACTAGTGCATGCGCTCAAACCAATTGTCGAAGCACTTTTTTCACTCCGATTAAGACGCCTCCAAAACATGGTTTTTAAACGCTTCGACAGCATCTTCTCGCGACGAAAATCGTTGACCACGCATTTTTTTCTTGGTGTGCAGAAATAAAATGAAGTCATTGGGTGCCAAGTCAGGGCTGTACGGCGGATGACCTATCAATTTGACGTTTTGGCCGGTCAAAAAGGCGCTGGTTTGAGCCGATGCGTGAGAGCTCTCAATGTCATGGTGCTCCGAAGACTTCAGACAAACAAATAATGTTGTACCACTCAGAATTGACGTCCTATATTGCTCAAACGGAATAGTCGCCACACGACCAGTTTTGCCGAAGGAATAGGCGACCATTTGCTTCGAAGTGCTCTTCCACGAACAACTTTCGTTGGATATGGCTCATCTTCGAAGACCCACACGGTCGATTGCTGTTTTGTTTCGGGCTCATATACATAGATCCATGATTCGTTACCTGTAACGATCTTAAAAACGTCTTTTGAAGCACCGCAATCGTATTTTTACAAAATCTCTTTGCCTCAATCAACACGAGCCTCTTTTTGAGCGATTGTCAAATTGTGCTTGATCCAACGAGAAAGGCCAGATGTTCATGCAATATCGAATGTATGCTGGTGGAAGAAATGCCCAAGGATGAGTCTATCTTACGGTATGTCACATGGCATACCGTGAGCCTGGCACACCGACTCTTTTTGGACGACCTTCGTCTTTGAGCGAGCGTCGGCAACGATTAAATTCATTAAACCAGGTTTTCAAAGTGCTATAGGATGGTGCTTCATCGCCATGCAAAGATTCAAGTTCATCGATGCACTCTTGTCGTGATAATCCACGTCGAAAGTTGTGAAAAATGATCGCACGAAAATGTTCACGAGTTAATTCCATTGTTTTTGTCAAATTGATTTTTTCAAGTCACTGTAAACAACACAAATGATGGTCGTACGTCAAAACGTTCTGAGTACGTTTATGCTAAAAAATGTCAAACTTTCCAATGGAAATGTCAGATGGCACCTGGCAGCAATACGTGCAACCCTCGTACAATGTCTGATAAATGTACGCCTCTGTTAGCCTCACAAACTACATTCAGCACGGCGTCGAATTGAGGTTGATGGATTGTTTTGAATACTTTCTTGAGCAGCAGTAATGTTTTCAGCCGATCTTGCAGTACGTTGTGGCCCATGCTTGGGCCTATCAGCAACAGACTCTCTTTCTTCGAAATCATTCACTACACGATAAATAGTGCGTTTTGTTGGCACGTTGTTTCTTCCAAAAATTTCATGTAATTTTCTCATCGTTACTGTAATCGATGATTGATTTAGATAAAATATTTAATGTTTATCATATATTTTTCCATAATAAATTTGCGTCGTCTCTACTTCACGACTGCCAAATATAAACTGTCAAGACTTATGTTAATCAAAATGGCGGCAAAACATAGTAGTATAACTGCCCGGCGGACACCCTGTACTAAATTGTTACAAGATGACCATCGTAGCCACTGAAAGATACTTATAAAACTTTTTTCATGTCAGACCATGAAAATCCATGTTCAAATAGACCTATTTGCCAGACCTTACCCATGTGTCAAGGCCTTAATAGTAGTTGTAATATTAATGTTGTGATATTTCGATTAGTGGCGAAATTGTATTGCCCTTATGTCCGTAGTAAAGAGGTACGAGGCCCCATAGGCCTAGCCATCCAAGTCTGATAAATCGTAAAATGAGTGCCATATTCAGATTCTTGAGGAAATTCTACTGTTTCTTGATTCTAACATGCCCTTGTGCGAAAGGACTTATAATATCGCCGCCCTAGGGGCTTTAACTCCTTGGGTCAAGGCATCTAATGTAGTTAAATTGCAAAATTAATGTTATATTAGGATTCGTAATGAAATGTTATCGTTTTTGGTTACACATATGTCGTTATTTAAAGCGGCCGGTAATTGGGCCTCTAAAATAAAGTTATAGGTGCATATTTAGATTTATGAGAATCTTTCGTCACAAGTCCCCAAACATTAGGGGACCTTTTTCGCCGAATATCCCATTACCACAAGTCAAAAAAAATAAGGTATTTTTCGTCCCTCAAAGGGAGTCTTTTCCCGTTCAACTAATGCGGTCTATTTGCAAATATCAACGGATCTGTAATTAAAAGGCATAGATCTGATAAGATATAAGCCATTAGCTGTTTTCATTTCGACGGAATCGTAATTTAACAGCCAGACGGGCGAACGGTCATGGCTATTTTGTCTTAAAATATCAAAAATATAGTATAAACTACATAGGCTTGCAAAAGTACTAAACGGATTGACAAACTTTGGTGGAAAGTATAAAAAGAACTTTATTGATATTGGTCCATAATGCTTAATTTTTTTATATAATATACATCGAGTATAGCTTGATTTAAAAACCAAAAGTTTTCTAATCCGATGGCAACTTCTGATGGTAATCTTGCCAAATCTTCTTTACATACCCTCGCATTTTCGACTCGAACCCAAGTACGTATTTTTGGCACGTTTTTAAATTCATGTAATATTAACCCACAGTATCTCAACTAAACCAATCACATATAAAGTGCTACAAATGTAACCTTTTTCCACCTCATAAATTCTCAAATAGACCAAAAGACCAGACATGTACGAAAAAAATATACCCAAGATTTGCATGAACACGGCGAGTATGCCAGTGTGAAAACGAAACACCAAAACCAAATGGCAAAACTTTCATGAATATTTATTTCAATCTTTGGAGGTCATGGCAAAGCGAAACTGAAAATTCTTCAATTTTGATTTGTCCTCCAAAACCGAAACAGTGTGTGTAAAGTACGAATCGTAACATCAGCCACACAAAACAACGGCAGCCAGCCATGGTACGGGCTTTAGCAGCGAATAAAGTGTTAAATTGGATTAATCCACAAGATTTACGCTGCGGGTGATACTAGCTTATGTAGCAGCAGCAACAACAACAAAGAGAGCGACAACACCACCAACTTTGACATGAGCCATGGTGTTGCTCAGATGTTGATGAGTCTGCGAATGAGGAGACAAGAAGCGCGTAGCAACAGCAACTGCTGCACCAAAAGCGACCGAGCGTCAAAAACAACCGTGGCAGAGT
Source organism: Hydrotaea diabolus (assembly GCA_963513945.1). Lineage (NCBI taxonomy): Eukaryota > Metazoa > Arthropoda > Insecta > Diptera > Muscidae > Hydrotaea > Hydrotaea diabolus. The sequence goes on from OY740720.1 coordinate 121,170,652, forward strand.
GGCATCCTCCGTGAAAGTACCAACAACGGGTTCAATATGTTGCTTTTGTCGCTTAAGTATAAAGAATCATCATGCAGCAAACTTCAGCATTATTTCGCAGTTCGTTTTTTTTCCTGCATACTTGCGTTATACGTATTGCACGTATGGTATGTGGCGACGAGGGCTGTATATTAAATGTGGAAAAGGTTGTGTTGGAGCTTTTAGAACTGGAAAAACTTACAATTCATCAGCTAAAGCGTGCCACGTACATGCAAAACTAAGCAAATTATAGTCAGAGTATTTAAAAGGTATTCGAAACCAATATTTAAGTGAATTTAAGCTGAAATTTTAAAAAACGAAAATGGTATTAACAAGTTGCTCGTAAAAAAACAACGTCGTGTTGCCCTTCTATATTATACCCCGCACTCCTGAATAATCAGAAAAGCCAACAGAAAATATGTTTTTGGATCCAATTTACCATGATTTTAAACTAATGTCATATTTAAATTTGCGATAATATGTCCTTGTTTTTGTTAAAAATCGGCTGAATATATGTGAGAGAGCAGGTCCGGCAATAAAAACACAATACTTTATCATTGCAAATGGTTTTATTGTTTATCAAAATATTTTCCTTTAAGATCAATACTCATTTGCATGCGCACAAACAAATTTTCGAAGCACTTTTACCACTCCGTTTGAGACATCTCAAAAACATGATTTCTGCTTCGGGCTATGAAAAACGTTGACCACTCATTTTTTTGATGCTAGGGAATAAGAAGAAGTCATTGGGTGAAAAATTAGGTATGGGCGGAGGATGGCTTATCAATTCGACATCTTGAGTGGTCAAATAGCTTATCATTTCAGCTGATGTGTGAGAGCTCGCATTGTCGTGATGCAAAATGATTCGTCTTCTCTTATTAACTTTCCTCATTTCTAAGAACACTGTTGGCAAACAGTTGGTTGTTTACCACTCAGAATTCACCGTCCTACATTCCACTTAAGCCACTGTGGCAACATGGCCAATCATTTGCTTCCATGTACTTCTTCCACGAACAACTTTTGTTGGATTTGGCTCGTCTTGAAAGACGCATACGGTCGATTGCTCTTTTGTTTCGGGTTCATATGCATAGATCCATGATTCGTTACCTGCGACAATGTTATACACCAACTTTGAGCTACCGCAGTAAAACTTTTTCAACATCTTTTTGCACCAATCCATACGAGCCTTATTTGAGCATTCAGCAAATTATGTGGGATCCAACGAGAACCAATTTTTTTTCACGGCCTAATGAACATGCAAAATCTTAATGATGCTTGTCATACTAATGCCCAAGGATGCGTCAATCTCACGATATGTCACAAGTCGGTCTTGCTTAATCAGTTCACGCACAACATCGATGGTTTCTGGCAAAGTGACCGAAGTTGGAAGTCCTCCACGAAATTCATTCTGGGGCGAACGGCGTCGGGATTGAACTCTTGATACCAGCGATTAACAGTGGTTTTTGATGGTGCTTCATTGTCAAAAGTCGAAACAAGTTGATTTAAACACTCTTGTCTCGATAACCCACGGCGCAAATTGTAAAAAATAATCGCACGAAAATGTTCACGGGATAATTCCATTTTTTTAACTGAGATGAATCTTTCAACACATTGTAAACAAAACAATTCGCCCTCAAATGACAAAAATGGCTAAGTTTTCAATGGTAGGTTCAGTTTGCATCTAGGAACACTAGTATTGTCAGGGCTCGAAATATAAATAGCAACCGTAGTATTTACATTATAAATCGACTAATTTCAAATTGTCTTCAGATTGTTTGTTTGGTTGATTTTTTTCATAATATTAAGCAAAAAGACCTTAAATTTTGGAATTAAATGTAAAAACTCTTTATGCCTTTTTTACGAAAAACCTCATCTAAGTAAAATCCAGTTCACTTAAATATGTAATGACCAATCTTTAAAGGAATTAACGTACAAGGATTTTAAAATATTTTCTGCGCAGAGGTGTATAGTTGAATGCCAGCGATTCCATAAATTATATGGTTTAAGTTAGCATATAAGAAAAGTATATAAGAAAAGTTCGACATGTGTTACCCGCTAGGTATATTACGAGGGCGGTTCGAAAAGTTCTTAGCCTATCAATGAAAGAGAATAGTTAGTTTTTCAAAAATATTTTTATTTTTAAATATAATCTCCTGAAACTTCAATACACTTAGTCCAACGCTTTTCTAGCAATTCTATCCCTTGATTAAAATAGTTTTCCTCAAGGTTTTCAAAATAGTGGTTTACAACTGTAATTGCATCTTCATTTGAGGTAAAACGCTTGTCAGCAAGGATTTTTTTTAGATTTGGGAACAGGTAAAAGTCACTGGGAGCTAAATCAGGAGATGGACTAACGTACTCCATCGGTATTTTACACACTCACCCTACTGGGTAAGAGGGTATTAATCATTTGGTGCGAAAAAAGTGAACACATCAATAAACGCATTTTAGACCATTTTTTTGACCATTTCATGAATTTTGTATTGACATTTGAGCCATGCCCGTCTATGCGGGTGATAAGCACGATAACTATCGAAAAAAACTACAAATCTCTTTTAAATTTTACATGTCATAATATTTTTCTAGAATCGGCTATGGAATTAAAAATGAGCCAAAGCGCCCCACCACTTTTGGCAACTCCCACACAAATGTACTTTTACTTTGGTATTCTTTGCATATCTTAAACACTTTTTGCACGACCTCCATAAAAATCAAACTAACGAATCAAGTTATGAGGCAAACTCAATGACCGAAAATTGCACTCCTAGCTACGACCCATCTGGTACCTACCACCCAAATGAATCTGCTTTATTGCGGATTACAACCAGCATAGCTTGTTCCCCAGTGCGTAGAATTAGATTGAAATGTAAATATCGTAATATTTTAAAACCGGCTTTGTACTCGCATATGAAAAAAGTTACTGACACGCCCCATTCTGGTATCTTTAATAATATTTATATTATTCTGCTAAAATATTATCAATCAGAAAATCTGTTATAAGTTAGACTAACTGAGGAAAAATTGTAGCCTAGCCAGTCCCCTTCTTGTACCTTCCGCTCAAACTACACTATCGGAGCATAGTTTGAAACCTACATAACTTTATGCTTTCGCATGAATTTTGTTTCCTGCAATCTGTTTATTTCTTCTTTATATGCGCGAATGAAAAAAAATGGATGCCTCGCCCCAAATCTAGTACCCATTTTGCTAGTTTAAAATAAAATCGGTACGCTTCAGGCAATGGAGGACGCAATAACGGAAAATTTGAAATTCATAGGTTAGTCAAGGTAAACGAGGGCTGCTAAATATATTTCTGGTCTAAAAATAAAAATGCGAATATTTTATTGGTTTTATTGTTTTTCAAGGTATTCTCCAGCATGATTTATACACTTTTGCATGCGCTCAAACCAATTGTCGAAGCATTTTTTCCACTCCGATTGAGACATTTCCAAAACATGGTTTATGAACGCTTCGACAGCATCTTCTGGCGACGAAAATCGTTGACCACGCCGTTTTTTTGATGTGCGGGGATAAAACGAAGTGATTGGGTGTCAGGTCAGGGCTGTACGTCCGATGACCCATCAATTCGAGGTTTTGGCCAGTCAAAAAGGCGCTGGTTTGAGCCGATGTTTCAGAGCTCGCATTGTCATGGTGCACAATGATTCGCCTTCTCTTGTTCGTGTTTCGAATTTTTTCGAAAACTCCAGGCAAACAAATTGTGGTGTACCACTCAAAATTGACCTCCTACGTTGCTCAAGCGGAACAATCGCCAAATGACTAGTTTTGCCGAAGAACAACTTTCGTTGGATTTGGCTAGTCTTCGAAGACTCAGACGGTCGATTGCTGTTTTGTTTCGGTCTCTTGCGCGTAGATCCATAATTAGTCACCTGTGACGATCTTATAAACGTCTTTTGAACCACCGCGATCGTATTTTTTCAAAATTTCTTTGCACCAATCCACACGGGACTTTTTTCGAGCGATTGTCAAATTGTGCGGGATCCAACGAGAACAAACCTTTTTTACGGCCAGGTGTTTATGCAATATCGAATGTATGCTGGTAGATGAAATGCCCAAGGAAGACTCTATCTCACGGTATGTCACATGATGATCTTGCATTATCAGTTCACGCACGGCATTAATGTTCTCTGGCACAACGGCCGTTTTTGGACTACCTTCGTCTTTGAGCGAGCGTCGGCCACGATTGAATTCATTAAACCAGTTTTCCACAGTGCTATAGGATGGTGCTTCATCGACATATAAAGATTTTATTTCATCGATGCACTCTTGTCGTGATAATCCACGTCGAAAGTTGTGAAAAATGATCGCACGAAAATGTTCACGAGTTAATTACATTTTTTTGCCAAATTGATTTTTTCAAGTCACTGTAAACAACACAAATGACACGTTCTGAGTACGTTTATGCTAAAACTTTCAAAATTTCCAATGGAAATGTCAGATGGCGCCAGGCAACACTTAGTGTAGTTGCCAGAAATATAAGTATATAGCAACCCTCGTATGTAAGTCGGGCCAACTGACTAAAACTCTCTTACTTACACTACCCTCGTCTATATATATATATATATGTATACGGACATGCATATGTGTGAGAGCTTACGGCATCACTCACTCAGCTTGTTTGCTCGTCGCCGGGTTTGTGTGTCGTTTACATCAGTGTTTGTTCTACACCGGATGCGTACTTCAACACTACCGGAAATATACAAGTCTTTTGTGGGTCTCCGTTGAAATTCAAAATGCTGCAACATAGCTCCATTTTCGATGAGCCCAACATGTATGCGTCATGTGAGCTTGTGAGAGTTGCCCCTGCTAACTATGCATAGATGTGCAGAATATTCAGGCTACAATTTGTGTCCCCTGCTCCACTTGCCGGGTAATGTTCTTAACTATAAGTGACATGTTAGGTTTCTTCTGCTCTCGTTTTCTTTTTGTTCCTGGCTGTGTGTTTGTGTGTCTGGACTGTTAACATGTTCCCCAACTGGCTGGATAAATTAATGGATGGATAGACGGATGGATGGATGGATGAATGAGCGAACCAACCAACGAATAGAGATGAATGAATTGGTTGGGTTGGCTTGTCAGTCGTTCGTTTCCTTGCAACATCTCTGTCGTTCTTCTTAACAATCTAATCAAAGTTAAGGCCACCGAACAAAGTGGCAAATGCGAAAATGCACACCAATCCAAGTTATTGGCTAGATTTAACAAATGGCCAACTAAACGCCACTATCACGCTTACCATCTTCCACCTCGGCAGCGACATCATTATCTCCCTTGGCTGGCGTGTTTATATTTGTCTTGCCGTGTTGGCCGGCTCTGCGATACTCAAACATCACTTTGTGATTATCGTTGAGGCGCGTTAATTGCACAAATTATAAAACACTTCAGGTTTAATGATTAGAAATCAATCAGTGATGAGTTCGCCGAGAACCAGTTTCAAGTGCAATTGAAGTTCTATACGGAGTGCACTCTACCCAAAGAAAATCAAGCAACAAGAGGTGTCATGGGCGAATTCAAGCTCATATTCATCAGATGGGGTTTTCGTCTATATAAGATAGTCGTATAAAATCACTGAATGGGGAAATGTAGTAAATCAATACATTGCTTCATTTCTACATTGGAAGAAATTTCAAAAAAAAAATCTTTGAACTACCTGTTTAAGTCGATTTAAATATTGACATTTCCCCATCTCGAGTACATGGACCTCTTAATGAAAATTGACGGCTCCACCTCTGTCGATGATTGCTGTAAATTATGGTTCAGAATTTTACTGCTCATTCTTCTTCTCAATTTTGTTTTCTAATCATTTGTTCAAGCTTTTAGTGATTACTTCAAAACGCTTAGATTTTCCCGTGGCAGTGATTGGGATTACGTTGTTCTCTATGCGGTGGTAGGATATGAGTGGAATATACTAAAGCATTAATGAATAATTACTGGCTTGTTGTTAACTAGATACCGGAGGATATTCTCTGGTCTATTAAAGTGTTAGTTTTTTAATGCAAAAACATGTTTATGTGAATTATAGTATGCGGTTAAGTAAGACATGAGAGCAAATAATATGAGCAAGAATCCAGAGCAAGGCAGTGTAGAAATTTGATTGATTTCACAGATCAATAGTGGTCTTTTTAGTTAAGATTCGATAAATAAGGCTGGATAGCGAACCCTCAATAGTAAAGTCATTTTTTATCAAGAAGTGCCAAAATTGATGTCGTCTCTACGAAAGGTACTACTGTTCTTGATACTTAAAGAAAATTCTAAAAATAAAATGTATGTATACACAGAGAAAAAATCTACCTACGTTCTCTGGCTTTACCCAACATTCCATTGTTCGAGTTCTATAACAACAACCTAAATACCTACAAGGTGACTTAACTGTCAATCAAAATCAATAGTTATGCCCATAAAACGCTATAAGAATCTGCTGCTTACTTGTGATTGAAGTTGTAAAGCCCTGGAACAAAGAAATGTCGAATTATGTTATGCAAAAATCTTGAAGTTAAGGTGTGCCTCACAATTAACATCGTGCATTATGGTTGGACCAGGCTTTATATACTACCCGTTAGCACAATCGCAATATTTAGTTGTTATCAAAAGTTGAGTTCATATTTATTGGAAACGTCCTGCAGAATTTCAAACTCCAAAAATATTTTTAGAAGTACAAGATGCTACATCCCCATTAATTCTTAGGCTCCGCTTTTATACTGGGGCTCAGGGAAATACATATTTTTTCAGGCACCAAATAATTATTTGAAACGACAAGTAATTGAACGCTTCAACAGCATCTTCTGACGGCGAAAATCGTTGACCACGTATTTTTTTCTTGATGTGCGGAAATAAAATGAAGTCATTGGGTGCCAAGTCAGGGCTGTACGGCGGATGACCCATCGACGTTTTGGCCGGTAAAAAAGGCGCTCATTTGAGCCGATGTGTGAGAGTTCACATTGTAATGGTGCACAATGATTCGTCTTCTTTTGTTTGTTTTGCGAATTTCTCCGAAAACTTCAGGCAAACAAATTGTGGTGTACCACTCAAGTTGAACAGTCGCCACATGACCAGTTTTGCCGAAGAAACAGGCGAGCATTTGCTTCGAAGTGCTTCTTCCACGTCTTCGAAGACCCACAAGGTCAATTGCTGTTTTCTTACGGGCTCTTACGCATAGATCCATGTTTCGTCACTAGTGACAATCTTATAAACGACATTAAAGCACCGCGATCGTATTTTTTCAAAATTTCTTTAAACTAATCGACACGAGCCTTTTTTTTGAGCGATTGTCAAATTGTGCGGGATCCAACCAGAACAAACCTTTTTGTTATGGCCAAGTGTTCATGCAATATCGAATGTATGCTAGTGGAAGAAATGCCCATGGACGTCTGTACCTCACAGTATGTCACATGGCGATCTTGCATTATCAGTTCACGCACGGCACAACGGCCGTTTTTGGACGACCGTCTATGAGCGAGCGTCGGTCACGATTGAATTCATAAAACCAGTTTTTCACAGTGCTATAGGATGGTGCTTCATCGCTATACAAAGATTTAAGTTCATCAATGCACTCTTGTCGTGATAATCCACGTCGAAATTTGTGAAAAATGATCGCACAAAAATATTCACGAGTTAATTCCTATTCATCGCAAAAATGGTACTGTCAAGAAAATATTGAAGCCCAAACTCGCCGGTCTGATTAATTCCTATTAGTGTGACTTCAGGCCGAATAAGTCTACAATTTCAATTTCTTCAACATCCTTATAGAAACCAATTTGGAAAATGCAAAGTAAATAGGCACAATCAACTCCAAGCGCCACTTTCTCCTCGCGTTTGCGGACGAGATTGACATCGTCGGAAGGACTGAAAGAGATCTTACTGGTGCGTTTTCTAAAATTGAGATAGAGTCTTTAAAAATGGGTCTAGTGTTTAATGAATACAAGACGAAGATGATGCTAGCAACTGATAGAGAGGTGCCGCGACGAAATAAAGGCGAGATAGTTCCGGCTGGCAGTTGCAACGTAGAGGTAGTAAAAGATTTCGTACACCTTGGATCCGTCATAAACCAAGAAAACGATGTCAGCACTTTGACAAAAATTACATAGTAAACTACGCTGATACTACCTGCACGCAGAAAAAAGTATGGTTGGGGTAACAATATTCGAAGATCATAATACTATTGTTGGTTGTATGGTTGTAGCACAACAATAGTATTGTTCACACACAACCATAATATGATCCCCATAACAATATTATGGTCCTTACAACAATAGAATTATTCACGCAGCCATACTATGATCCCCACAACCATAAAATTATTCACATTCAACCATACTATGATCCCTACAACCATATTATGATCCTCATAACCATAGTATGTTTAACGTACAACCATAGTATTCTCCTCACAACCATAGTACACACAACCATACGATACTAAGATCACTAAAATTTTCACTAAATTTTCGTTAAGATTGGGTTATGTTGTTATTCAACAATAGAGAGTTTTATTAAGTAAGTTATGTAAAAATACATTAAACTCTTAATAATAGGATTGATTTATTGAACAGTAAAAAATCATTTATTAAAAATATTTGAGTTATACTAATCCGTAGTTTGTTTTGAAAAATTGTAATTATTATTACTATTATTGCGTAAGATTAGTAAAAATAACATTGCCAAATATTGCCGCAATCATACTATTATCAAAATGGAATTCAAAAAAACAATACTATGGTTGCTTTTATATAATACTTTTATTGCAGAGAACATACTATTGTTGCCGTGACCATATAGTAACCATATCCTTTCTCTGCGTGTGTGCTTCGTTATGGCGCCAAAGCGGATGAAGCGGTGTTGGGTGTTTTTTAAAGGAAAAATATCCTTCGTAAAATGTACTGTTCCATCTGCGTGAACGGAGAGTATAGACGTCGAATGAATCTTGAGCTGTACGAGCTATATTCCGACATGACTGTAATTAAGCGCCTCAAAATACAGCGATTGCGCTGGCTAGGACATGTCGGTCGATTGGTAACGAAGGCTCCAGCCAGAATGAGCGTTGGATGACAACCACCACGGAAAGCGAAGACAGGGAAGACCGAGACTCCGGTGGAAAAAGTAGTTGAAGTTGAGAATCCGTGGTATAACAAACTGGATACAGCACGCACAAGAACGAAGTGCTGCCGCGTAAAATTTGGTTGGAGGTCATTTGTGCAACAGGTTTAGACCAACTACGGATTGTAGAGCCATCTAAAGTAGTAAGTACTGCAGGAATTTTCCTATATACATGAAAGAGATCGGCACTCTTTGTTTACGGGTGACTTATCTATTACGACTTTGAGTGTAAGTTTTAAGAACTTCGTAATAAACACCACTTTTATATATTTAATATTTAGTTCTAGATTAACACAATTTCTTTACTTTGTACTAAATTTTAATAAATTTATAGTTTTAAAGAAAATCGCCAAAGCATAAATTTAAAGTTTTAAAGAAAATCGACAAAGTATAATACCAAAAATCGTCAATTGGGTAAATTTTTTTTAAAAAAATCGGCAAAATGACGAAAATCTTTACTTTGGCACCACTGATTATACCTAGTGCTTTTCGTCCACTCTAATCATTGTTACCCTGAGCAACAGCATGTGGAGGTGGAAGTCGTAGCAATAAAATTAAATCGCCATTGTGTACGATTTTTTTTATCTTTTTGTATTTAAAGGAAATCATTGTTTTCCCCCTGTCTTCTTTCATTTTATATAAATTTAATCCGAAGACCATAAATTTTAAATGTTTGTTTTTTTATATATCACGGAAATAAAATCACTCTGTGTTAGGTTTAAGTCTTTATTTCACACAGTTGCTTAACTTGATGAACTTCTTTTAATCCGTCTATGCGTCCGTCCGTCGGCGAGAGTGTCTGCTCATCTGTGTTTCTGTTTTTCATTTATTTTTGCATTTAACAAACCCAGCCAATTGTTTCGTTGTCTACATACGATCTGAGACCGGCAGACGGTCGGTCGGTCGGACCGTCGAACCAAAAAAGCCAAATAAAAATCTGACTTCAATTCAACTTAAATGATTATTTTCCCCACAGAAAGGTGTTGCTGCCGCTTGCCTCTGGGACACTGCCACTAGACCAGGGTGGGCAACAGACAGTCACTTCTGTATTGTTGTTTTACTAAAGAGAAGCCCCCCGGAAAAAAGTTACAAAAGTAAATAACAACAAATGATTCAAGTTAAAACACAAAATACACATACTTGATCAAAATGCCAAAACAATTTGCATATTTTAATTAAATTCTTTGCATACAAGCAGCCACAGCACACATGGTCGGTCTATCTGTGGTGCTTTGGCTGGTCTAAATAGACACTGACTCGATGGACGACGAGCGGGCACAGTGACAACCCAGTATAGTTGACGTATGGTGGCCCGAAGGTATGCTAAGTGTTTAGTGGACGCTTGGCTTAGGTGTGAGGGAAATTCATGTTGGTCACAGAGTGAGTCATCATCATAGTTTCGTCATATGCATACGTCTATATATGACGAAATAATATGTTTGGACATCTGATGACTGGTCCTATAACGGGGCCAGACATGTGAAAATGATGAAAATGCTTAGAAAATGATACACTTCTTCTAAGTATGTAAGTAAGTGGATTTAAGCCTAAAATTTGTTATCCAGTCCAAGATAAAGCTTTGAAGGAAATACAAAATTGAACAGAGATTAACCGGCTCAAGACCTCTTGCTTCTATATTTAAATAGAAGACAAGTTTTTAACAAAATGACCAAGTGACATTGATTTTCGTGGCTGCACACTGCTTTTATCATGATTTCGGGTCCGTGACAACCCTCTTCAGAAAGCTTTGCAGCAATTGTTGAAAGTAAAACCGAACTATAAGGCCAGGCTCTCCCCAATCGAATGAGAACTACTGTTTTAACCTTACTTTTCAAGTCTTCTTCACACAATTGCCCATGCAAATACAACTCACTCTTGCCACCTCTAAAGAGAAATAAAAAATATAAAAAGCTACAGCAAACTTTTTCGGTTGATATGCCTTTCGCTTTTTTTTTAGTTGATAAACGAAGAACTTCAAATCTTTTTTTTTCAAAATAGTGCACAACAGGTGAAAACATCGCAGGCCGAATTTTTTCTATACGAGTACACCACCGTGGATTTGCTTCTGAAATAAAATACTTATTTATAGTCCATACACGAGTAATCACTAGTTTTTACTAATAAAATCGAATAGTTCTGGTCCCTACGAGACTCACCTTTTGAAAAATTTTGAGAATAACTCCCTATTTGGATTTGGACGTAATATTTCTACTTGTAGTTCTTAATATTAGTTGTTTGTTGGTTTCGACCAAAAAGTCCTTTTTTTAGGCCCTTAGGGTCCATGTCACCGACTCGCACATTTGCAATTCTTTAAAATTTATCTGTATTAGTATTCATAGTGAAAATAATATATTCATATTTAGTATTAGTCGTTTGTTTCGACCATAAGGATCTTTTTTGGACCCTATTACCCATCAGTATTAGTCTCATTATGTGGAATGTTGTACTCGAGCAAGTCCGGAGTAGTTTTCTGATTAGCAGTGACAAATTGAGTCTTTTTTCGGTCTTTTTGCCCAAACTCGAAAGTCGGTTTCTCAAAAATCGCTAAAAACCCGCATGTCGATTAAAACCGGCAAGGTTTATTGCTGTCGGGTTTTTTCTTGCTGTGTGTAAAATCAAATAAAATTCATAACCTGCACGTACTGAACACCACGTACTGAAACCGGAAGGGGCCTTTGTGTGAGACCTATTCGATAACGGCTTTGCGAAATGTGGTTGGAATCGGGTGTAATATGTGGCTGTAGGTTTAGAAATCGGGAAGGACCTCCATATGTGAGCGTTACGAAAACATGGAGCTATGTGGTTCAATTTCATCAAAGTTAAGTAATGGTCGCTCACAACGCACCATGCCTAATACTCGTAATTTGGGCGTAAATGGGTGTAGTTCTTGGCTTCCAGAACTACAGGACCTTAAATCGAGGGAGACCTTTGTGTGGGAGCTATTCGAAAACTTGAAACGATATGGATAAATTTCATCTGAGTTGGGTGTCGGTTACTCCCTCGGCTCTGTGTAAAATTTGGCTGCAATCGGATGTAATATGTGGCTTTTAGAGCTGTTGGTTATGAAGTCGGGAAAACCTACGTATGATATAAAAATATGGACCAATGTCAATAGGGTCCGTCCTAGACCCAAACTTGAAGAATGTACCAAGTTTTATCGAAATTGGCTTGTAATTGCGACATGTATTTAAATTACAACTATAGAAGGACCGACAGGCGGACAGAGTGACGGACGGACATCGGTCAATGGAATCTCTGCCGATCGGTATACTAAACATAGGTTCTATCTGCATACTTAGTGCTGCAAACTTCAGCTCTAAGTAATAATACTGTGTAACATAGTGTGGTGTAGGGTATAAATAAGGGGTTTTCCAACTAAAACGCACGATGTGTAGTTGTGTAAGCTATTGCGACCAAAATTGTTATAAATAAAAATTCCTTTTTATTTAATTTTTCCCGAAGTTTCGTCAATTTTTGTTGAATTTTTCAAGGGGTTCGTCTATTTCAAATAAAACATTAATTAAATTATCATATATAAATATCGTAACAATTATAAACTTACAAAATATTATAGTTTTTAGTTACATTATTGATAATTTGACAAACACACAATTAACAGTGACAACACTCATTTTTAAACAGGCAACTTAATTTAAATATCACAGCTTTTTGATTGCAACTCCGTAGCAGATGCTTATATTGTTCGTGTCTTCTTTCAGATTCATCGTATTTCCGTTTTTCACGATTTTAATTTTGCCCGATGTTAATTAAAAAAATAAAAAGTTTTCAGCAAATTATCTTGATATTTTTTTATGATACGTACAAGGATCTCTGACAATAATGTGTGAAGCAAATGCTTGCCACGGCTTCGGTGTCATATCTCTATTCGATGGTCCATATTTTGCGATGACACTGAGACATATGGGAGGTGCAATGTCCTTAATATGCGGAACTATCTCATCCTTTAGCTCTTGAATTGTTCGTAGCTTATTGACGTTCACCTTTTCTTTTAATTTTTTTTATATCTACTTTTATTTTCAATCTGTTTTACAACATTTAGCAAATTTGTTAACATAAACTTAGTCATAACTTTTGCTACTTGGATTCAGTAAGCCTCATAGACATGTGACATTGCTTCGTTGACATTAATAATATTATTTATTAATTTCTAAAGGGCAAGACTAATACATTTAATCTCTTTAATCTTCCTGTGTTATCTGTTTCATCTAGAAGCGTTATAGCTAGGATATTAGAATGATTACTTAGCCTTGATAAGTATTTTGTTTCTATTTCGTCTATAACTTTTGGAATTTTTAAATCTTTGTGAATCTGATAATATGGAACATACCAAGGAGCGTTGGTTATGAGTCTTAGGGTTTTTGACTGGTCTCTTTTAAATGTCCTAAAAAAATAAGAAGTCCAAGGGTGTCAAATTACTTACTTGGCCGCCACGGCCAATTTACATAGCCAATATGTCAGATAGCACGGCCATTCAATTTCGCAAAAGAGCCATTATTTTGTTGGCTGTATGGCAAGTGGCACCATCCTCCTGGAACCACGTCCAGGTCCACCATGGTCCAGGTAAATAACCTCAGTTTCTGGCTACAAAAAGTCCGTTATCATCTCGAGATAGCGAACATCCTTAACGTTAACTGTTTGGCCGAACTCATTTTCAAAGATGGACGGCCCAATGAAAAAACGATGGCAGAACGAACTGGGCGCCCATATACAACTGTTTTTACATTTGACCCGGTTTGCTGAAATTGTTGCACAATTCTCCTAATTGTGGACCTATTAGCTCAATTATGTTGACCAAAAAATTACGAAGTACACGAAATGTATTTTGATTTCAACGCCCAATTTCGTAAAAGGCAAAACAATCTTAACGCACTGCTCAATTGTGTACATCTGCATGGTTGAATTTATTAAACTCTAAAACAAAGAAATGCCAGATTATGTTTGGCAATAAAATGGAAGTTTAGTTGTGACTCACAATTAGCATAGTGCATTATGAGTGGGCCACTCTTTATTATAGTGTTCATAGTTTAATCAATTTGCATGCATGCAATTGTTAAACTCCAATTTATATGCTAAGGTATTGACTTCTGGTCAGATCGTGTAAATAGTATAGGGTGATCCATCTAGAAGTATTTTTTCAGAACAAAAAAAATATATATAAAATTCAAATCAAGTGTTGAATCATTATTGGTAATTTGCAAGGACATTTTATGGCATTTATTTTTTGAACCTAATTTCCTTCAAATGTTGGCAACTGTATTATGGAAATGAGCGTTCGGTAAGAAACGGGAAGATCCGCTGTTTTCGACCAAAATTTTGTATAGTACATTTCTGGCTCAATGGCAAAGTCAATAAACGAAATTGCCGCATTTGGGCTGAAGAGCAACAGTAAGAGGTTCAAAAGGTGCGGTTCATGGGCTGGTGGAATCATCGGTGCATATTTTTTTTAAAAATGATGATGGCCGGAACGTAACCGTGAAAGGTGCTCGCTGTCGCGTCATGATATCGATCGTTTTGCTACCTGAAATTGAAGCCCGTAATCTTGACGACACTTGGTTTCAACAGGACGGTGCCACTTGCCATGCAGCAGCTCAATAATGGATTTATTGAGAGGTCATTTCGAAAAGCAGCTAATTTCACGTTTTGGACGGGTGAGTTGGCCGCCGAGTGATATCACATCTTTAGACATTTTTCTTTTGGGGTTACGTAAAGTCCAAAGTCTATGCTGACAAACCAGCTACGATTCAGGTCTTGGAAGCCAACATTACGCGTGTCATTAAAGCCATACCAGTCGAAATACTCGAACGAGTCATCCAAAATTGGACCCTCAGAATAAAAACCCTGAGGCGTAGTTGCTGCCAACATTTGAAGAAAATTATATTCAAAAAATGAATGCTATACTTATAAAATGTCCTTTCATATTTTTATATATTTTTATATTTTTTTGTTCTAAAGAAATACCTCTAGATGGATCACCTATTATATGTAACGACATTAGAAGAATACTAATATTGGGCAAAATAGAACATTTCTGTTGGGCCTACTTGCAATCAGCCGCACGGATGGACATGACTCAAATGAATTAAGATATCATGAAATGGATTTGGTCCAAACATAATATAGAAGCGGACCTATGGTTAAAAACCAGTTTTGTTCAGGAGAGCCATTTTAAAGATTAGGTCCCTTTCTATTTGCGCTTAGAATCGTCGATTTCACTTTCATAAAACGCGCATACCTCTGGGAGGGAACAGTTTTGGGGCATGGGATCGGCCTCATTCGGTGCTCAGATGTTGTCCACATCAAAAAAAAGTGAAAAGTTGATGAAAAGTTTTGTTCAGGAGAGCCATTTTAAAGATAAGGTCCCTTTCTATTTGCGCTTAGAATCGTCGACTTCACTTTCATAAAACGCGCATATCTCTGGGAGGGAACACTTTTGGGGCATGGGATCGGTCTCATTCGATGCTCAGATGTTGTCCACATCAAAAAAAGAAAAAAACTGAAATTGATTTTTTTACCCTAAGGTCCCTTTCTCTATGCGCTGTCACATATGTAGATCCTAAAATGTTTTTTTGAGATACGTTACATTTTGTACCCATACCCTTTAACCCAGTAGTGTAGCGGTATAAAAAGATATTTGGATTTGGACCACCCGCTGCATTAAACGAACGCGAAGTGCCATTATTAAGTTCAGAATTATTCTGAAATACGTGAAATTTCTTATTTTCTTTAAATCTTAAATGGCTTTAAATACGAGTATGTCGCCGCTTTTGTTTGCGAGTTTTTGTATTAACATTTTTTCACCACGACCCTTTTGTTTTCCGCCTTCATTTTCCATTTCAAGTTCATTGTATTTTGATGTTGATCTTTTGTGTACAGCGGAAGTTTTTTCGCGGTTGATGTTGCTGGCATTGTCGTTGGGGCACTTTGAATTGCTTTCATTTAAAATTCTTAACAATGCGTTGGTGTGTTACAAAATTTATTACAACTTAATTGTTAATGTTATTTACGCCTTCTTAATGTTTGCCAGGCGCTGCAGCAACCGAACAGAACAACAGCCGCAAGAGCAACCCATTGGTTGGCCATGGCCGTTGCTGTCGTCCTGGTGCTGGAGCTGGGTGCTATTTGTTGCCGCCACATTATTGTTATTATTGCCGTAACATGGTGAGCTGTGGTCGCTCGGTTGGTCGGTCGGTCGTTTGCTCCGTCAGTCGGTTGTCGAGGACCAGCGGAGGCATTTAAACACACATGTCTTAATTTCAGCAGACGCCTGTAATGATTGTCTTTCATTTTAAATGCACTCCGTTTTTTTTTCTTTTATTTTGTGCACAATTTCCCGCAAAATGGAAAAAAGAGGGGAAAAACGCCAAAATAATTTAAATCGCATGAATACGATGGCCGGGACGACGGCAATGAAAATAAGAACACTTATAAAAAAAAGTCAAAATGTACCACCACTGGCCAGTTTGAAGTTTTGGTCATTAAAAAGATTTAAACTGGGCAACAACAACAAAAAGGCACACTTCCTGTTTCTCTTTTGGAGCCCGCTTGTTCCATCGTTCTCGTGCTCGAAGAATGAAGAATGCGTGTGTCGAGTGGCAACACAAAAAGACTGACGCCTACACAGAGTTGTGCCAGTGCATCATCTGGGCTGGCCGTTCCTCCGTTCGTCCGTCTTTCGTTGTGGGGTGTGAGAAATCATTGGCAGACCACCAGAGGCTTAAGTGGTTTTCTTTCTAAATGAAATGATTTGTGGTAATTTGAATTAAGAACATGTACGAGTATATGAGTTTTTTTTTTAATTTTTATTTATACACCGGGCTGTGTGAGAACGCATGTATAACAGCAAATAAGTAATTTTAATGGGCTGTTTTGCAAAATTGTTCGCATTTATTTCACAGTAGTGAATTATTCGCAAAAAGTTTTGCATGCTTGTTTTTTTTTTGGCTGCAATGTGTTTTTTCGGGTTTTGATGTTGAATTTTTGTAGGAATGTTAATTCACATGCATATTTTGTATCTACCCGGATAGGAATGTGTTTTTTGGCCTAAATTATTATTTATTAATTAATTTTATTTTACCGCGCACTATAAGATGTAACATCTTATATATTCTAGTGCGGGCTAAGAGGAATGTGCGGATTTTTAATAATAAAGGGTGGTTACATTTTAAGGGCCGATGTTGAATGTGAACCACACCTAAACGTCAGTTTTTCTGCACTTCATTTGAAATTTCTCAATTTCAGACAAACGCAATTTGACCATAGAAAGATACACAAGCGAACAACGCGTTAAAGTTATTCAGGCTTATTATGAAAATGAAAATCAATTTTCGAAGGCACATTTTCACCGCAGTGGATTCGTCAATAAGCAGAATTTCCGCATTTGGGCGAATGATAATACAAGAGTGATTTTCAAAAAAACAATGCATCCACAAAGAGTAACTGTTTGGTGCGGTTTATGGGCTGGCGGCATCATTGGGCCGAACTTTCAAAAATGAGGTCATTCAGGCAGTTACTATGAATGGTGTTCGTTATCTTGAGATGATAACGAACTTTTTATGGCCCGAATTGTAAGATATGGATGTGGACTATATGTGGTTTCAACAGGACGGTGCCACTTGCCACACAGCTCACGAAACAATGGTTTTTTGAACTACAAATCAACATCGGTTCTTAACATTTAACCACCCTTTATTGAAATCAAATTACAATTAGTTTGAATAAGATTGTACTAAAACTAGGATATACAATTTTTTTTATTTATATAGGGTGATTCATCTTCAGCCCGTAATCTTGACGGCATTTGTTTTCAACAGTACGGTGCCACTGCTCAAGCAATGGATCTATTGAGAGGTCATTCCGGAAAGCAGCTAATTTCACGTTTTAGACAGGTCAGTTGGCCGCCTAGATCGAGTGATATCACACCTTAAGACATTGTTCTTTTGGGCTACGTAAAGTCCAAAGTCTATGCTGACAAATCAGCTACGAGTCAGGTTTTGGAAGACAACATTACGCATGCCATTAAAGCCCTGCCGGTCGAAATGCTCGAACGAGTCATCCGAAATTGGACCCTCAGAATGGAATCCCTGAGGCGTATTTGCGGCCAACATTTGAAGGAAATTATATTCAAAAAAAAAATGCCATGAAATGTCATGTCAAATTACCAACACATATTCCACACTTGATTTGAATTTTTATGTTTTTTTGTGCTGAAAAAATACCTCTATATGGATCACCCTATACTAGGTGGCCTTCATTTTTTACATTTTTTCTCTTTTTGTATGTTATAAAGTTTTTTATAAAGATACATGATGTACAGCAATGAATCAAAATTGTTGAATTTTATTATTCTTCTGACAACTGAGTTATCTCAACTCAACAAAATTATCGTCGTCATTTTAGTGTCAAAACAGCACCCAGTTACAACATGATTCGAATCATAGTCTACTGTTTTGAGGAATAGTGATCAGAGTCAGAATAACATCAGGGTCAATAACACCCCTGCAGATGTACTGTTTGGTGCGGTGTTATGGTTAAGAAAATTATCGGTTCATATTTATTTGAAAATAAGCAGGGTCAGCCAGAAATCATTGTAGAGGATCTGTAAAAGACTATGACTGATTTTTTTTTTCGTTCGCAAGTTAAAAATAATCATAACGTATGGTTCCAGCAAGATGGAACCACTAAGCATTCAGCAAGAGCCACAATGGAACTTCCTCGTAATATATTTGGTGAACCCTTTAGTCTTATTTGGGCCACCCTGTACTACAGCCATCTGAGAGTTGAGCCAAGGGCTTTTTAGCCCAGGTGTTATTTTGAGTTTACAAATAAAATGTGTTCTATCAGAGATATATTTCAACTCATGTCTTTTACTTTTATTATAAAGTAGATATGATACTTAAGCCCCACTTGGCTGTTTGTTGTTCCCCTTAACTTTGGCCAGTGTTCTGAATTTTGTCCTTGAAGATCCACTGTATACAGTAAACCGTACCCACATATTCGACCTAACCTCCATTAATATTATTTTTGTTTTTTTTGTATGAATATCTTCAAAAGATTTCAATATTTTATTCGTTTTTTTTTGCACAGTTTAAATAGTGTCTCATTGTTTACATATCATTTCCAATTAAATTGCCATAAATTTTTCACTTAGTGCCTGACTGCCACATTTTTTTTGTCTGTCTTTCGGTTATTCCCTAACACCCATGAGCCAAGACACTCGTTGCTGTGCCGCTGATCATATGCATGGCACTTAACCCGATACGGCTGTTCTTTTGGCTGAAAAATGCCAACGAAATGAACAACTGAAGTCGATGCAACATTTGTTCTGTAGTCTGTCGAAGAATTTGTGCATAAATTTGAATTGTTTCTGTCTCGGTTCGGTTCGATTTTTCCTTTTTTTTTTGCTAATCTTTATGAATATTAGCAACTTTGTATGAATATCATGGGCGAACTGCATGAAGTATCAATTGTATAGAGTTTTTCCAATAAGTAAGAGTCATCATCATCAGTTTATTATAATAAAATGGCACAAAATAAATAATTCTTTTAGTTCGGAGTTTGATTTTCTTTTTTTTTTGTATTTTTCTTCGGCAGGAAGATGTTCAAAGAACATTCGTAGCATAAGTGAAAGGACCAAAACCATATTTGTGTGAGTCTTTCACCAACACCAGAGCTGCAATAGCTGGATTTAAACCAATGAAACTAAATCAGTTGATTTAGTGAATAATAGGTGTGTTCCTTAGCGAGCATCATCCGTCTAAATCATACAAACAAAGGACAACTTTATTGCAGTCTTACGTGGTTCTTGACATTTTGCCTATAAACACAATGGCCCATACCAAGGGGGTAAGCTTTAATGCGACTGCCAACGCACCTCCTGGTTTGCCTGACGGTTGCCAATTTATGCATATGCTGTCGGGGAATATTCATCTTCTAGGCGAGGGGTTGAGGACCATCTCACATATCTGCTTCTCTATGCGTCGTAGTACCCGGTGGAAACGCACATCAAGTATTAACTTAAACTGTGGCTCGGGTGTTTAGCCTATGCCACCCAACCATCAAGGCTAGAATACCAGTTTTAAGACTCCTAAACAGACGCGATACCAGATTACAGACTCCGGTCCGACCTCAAAATACATAAAAACTTCCAGTTTGAGGTCCACATACTCCGACTGGAAGCATTTTTGTCGGTATCAGAGATTTGCTCCATACTAGCATCTAGACATGGAGCATGAACAGGACTACCGGAGATATTTTTTAATTATGCAGGGGGTCTATGGGTTTACCCGGGAAAATTAACGTTACCCCATTTATTCACTGATTGACATCGAAGTTCATCAGTTGTTTTCTTAAGTCTTCTCCTATTGAAGTTAATCAGTTTTCTTCTCCTTTATCACATCGGTGCAACTACTATAGAAGTTGCAGTCCATTAAGGGGGAAAAGCCGGTATCCCCTAGTAATACCTCAGATGGAGTTTTGGAAGAATAATTAAAGCCTGTGTTCTCTGCTCATTCGTACCAGGCTACATCTAAGGCATGAATATAAAGATTTCGTGAGAGACTTTATCATGAAAGCAATACCAATCTCACCACTCATTTAAGTGTATGGTAGCATCAAGCTTTGCAAGTTCATCATCTATGAAAGCCTTTGCCACATCTTAAAGGAATGGAGATTGACCCTATGTTAAGTACACCGATCGACTCAAAATCTTTTTCTGGTTCCATTGAGCGATGTCTGTCCGCCTGTCCATCTTTCGTTGTAATCAAAGTCGCCAGTTTGAACCGATTTCGATGAAACTTGAACCACATCGTTCCATATTTTAATATCATTCGGCCACATATTGCATAAAATTTCGACCGAATTTCGCACATATAATTAGGAGTGATCCACACCTCTCCCTCGCAAAATTTGACCAAATCGGTCCAAGTTTTCCAATAGCTCCCACCCAAAGGTCCCACTTGATTTGAGGTCATGTAGCTCTAGAAGCCACATATTACACCCGATCACTCCCAAATTTTGCATGGTACATTATAAGCGACCATTTTTTTTACTATGGTGATACTTGACCACATAGATCCATATTATCCTTAGTTCCCGCACAAAGGTCCCTTAATATGCAGTGTTAGAAACCTCATTTTACATCCGATTCCCACCAAATCTTGCATGGAGCATTACGAAGGATCAACACATATCTCTGGTGAAATTGGACCATATCTGGAAGCCATATTTTTAAACCTGATCACGCCTAAATATATATCGTGGTACATTATGAGCCCCTATTTGTCAAGTGTGATGAAACTGGAACACATAGGTCACAGTTTCCTATAGTCCCACAAAGAGGTCCTTCCAAATTATAGAAGCAGCAGCTTTAGAAGCCATATATTACACCCGACCACGCCCAAATTATACATACTACGTTATAATTGACCAATAATTAGTTGTAGTGAAACTGGTCCACATCGGCCCCAAACAAAAGTCCTTCCAGATTTTAGAATCTGCATCCTTAGAAGCCTCATATTACACCAGATTCTGCACAAATTTCACACAGAGCATTACGAGTGACATACCTCTGGTGAAATCGGACCTTATCGGTCCATATTTTTTAATAGCCTCCATACAAAGGTCTCTCCCGATTTGAGGTCCTGCACCATCAAAAGCCACAAATTTTACCCCATCACCATCAAACTTCGTATGATATGAATTAATTCTAACATATTGACTACAACCTTGCGCAAGCTTCAGACGGAGGTGCTTAATCCTGTACAGAGCAGAGTGATTAAGGTATCTTTTAGTCGGCCAAGTCTAACTTTAATTTTTTTAGTTGTTTTGTTTGGATTTTCGTGTGACGGGTATGTGAGACAGTTACAAAGAACATTTGAGCTAAGGAAAATCAAGCAGTATTTTTAATTGACAACCCCTGTAACCTATAAAAAGTCTAATCGAGATATTGGGAAACCGAAAATTTAAACCAAAACCACAATAATGATTTTAAATTCAAATTTTTATATAATTTTAGAAGATTTTTTTATTTGATAAAACGTTTTTTTTTTGGTAGAGGTGGCAAGAGTGGGTTGTATTTTCGTGGGCAGTTGTGTGAAGAAAACTTGAAAAGTAAGGTTTACAACAGTAGTTCTCATTCGTCTATAGAATTATAATCCTTATAGAATTCGGTTTTACTTTTAACAGTTGCAGCAAAGCTTTCTGAAGAGGGTTGTCACGGATCCGAAATCATGATAAAAGCAGTGTGCATAAAATCTAAGGCAGCTATCTCAAATTTGCACATAAGGGAGTGACCGCTAAACCGAAACTACTGAACTAGATAAAGGGGATTTTTTTTAGACGTTTGGTTTTTAATCTGGCAACACATTTTTCGAAGTTGGTTTTTTCTGACAGCTGTCACTTGATTCATGCTCTGTTTGGTTTGCTATTTCATAATGAGTAGACTTACTCCGTAACAACGTTTGTAAATCGTGGTAAATGGACCTAAAACGATATGCCACCGATTCTGATTTTTACAAGAAAATTTTGTTTAGCAATGAAGCTCACTTTTAGTTTAATGGGTACGTTTATAACCAAAATTGTCGCATTAAGAGGAATGATAGCCATTGTTGAGAAGCCGTTACATTCTCAAAAAGTCACTTTTTGGTGTGCTCTATGGGCAGTGGGAACTATTGGTCCAAATTCTATCATAAATGAAGCCGGCCATAATGTATAAGTAACGTCAATAGGGAACGCTGTAGAGCCATGATTAATGACTT
This sequence comes from Hydrotaea diabolus, assembly GCA_963513945.1. NCBI lineage: Eukaryota > Metazoa > Arthropoda > Insecta > Diptera > Muscidae > Hydrotaea > Hydrotaea diabolus. The sequence goes on from OY740720.1 coordinate 121,193,550, forward strand.
TTTCGTGCCTGAATTGGAGGATGTTGATGTGGTTCCAACAATACGGCGCAACTTCAATACAGACCCGAAACAATCAATTTATTGATGGAGAATTTTGGTGAGCACACTAACTCGCGTCGTAGGCCTGTGGCGTGGCCTCCAAGATAGTGTGATTTAACACGGCTTTATTGTGGGGTAATATGTAGTCGCTTGTCTACGAATACGAGGGCTGCTATATATTTATTTCTGGCCCAATAATGAAAATGCGGATATTTACCATCAAAACTTGTTTTATTGTGTTTCAAAGTATTCTCCAGCATGATTTATACACTTTTGCATGCGCTCAAACCAATTGTCGAAGCGCTTTTTCCACTCCGATTGAGAGACTTCCAAAACATGGTTTTTGAACGCTTTAACAGCATCTTCTGGCGACGAAAATCGTTGACCACGCTTCTTTTTTTCTTGATGTGCTGAAATAAAAAGCAATCATTGGGTGCCAAGTCAGGGCTGTACAGCGGATGACCTATGGTTTTGGATAATGTCTTAGAACTCGCATTGTCATGGTGCACATTGATTCGTCTTCTCTTGTTTGTTTTTCGAATTTCTCCAAAGACTTCAGACAAAAAAATTGTGGTGTACCACTCAGAATTGACCGTCCTACGTTGCTCAAGCGGAACAGTCGCCACATGACCACTTTTGCCGAAGAAACAGGCGACCATTTGCTTCGAAGGGCTTCTTCCAAGAGCAACTTTCGTTGGATTTGACTGGTCCTGGAAGACCCACACGGTCGATTGCTGTTTTGTTTCGGGCTCATACGCATAGATCCATGATTCGTCACCTGTGACGATTTTATAAACGTCTTCTGAAGCACCGCGATCGTATTTTTCCAAAAATTTCTTTGCACCAATCGACACGAGCCTTTTTTTAACGATTGTCAAATTGTGCTGGATCCAACGAGAACAAACCATGTTTACGGCCAGGTGTTCATGCAATATCGAATGTATGCTGGTGGAAGAAATGTCCAAGGATGTCTCTATCTCACGGTATGTCACATGACGATTATTTCATTATCAGTTCACGCACGGCATCAATGTTCTCTGGCACAACGGCCGTTTTTGGACGACCTTCGTCTGTGGGCGAGATTTGGCCACGATTAAATTCATTAAACCAGTTTTTTCACAGTGCTATAGAATGGGGCTTCATCACCAAACAAAGATTTAAATTCATCGATTCACTTTTGCCGTAATAATCCACTTCGAAAGTTGTGAAAAATGATCGCTCGAAAATGTTCACAAGTTAATTGCATTTTTTTCTCACATTAATTTTTTCAAGTCACTGTAAACAACACAAATAATGGTAGTACGTCAAAACGTTTATGTTAAAAAATTTCAAACTTTTCAATGGTAATTTCAGATGGAGCCAGGCAACACTTAGTGTTGACTAGGTCAGAAATATTAATAGCAACCGCCGCCTGACACGATTGACACCTTGGAAGAGTATATTCGCCGCTGTTTTGCTGACATACATTGCTAAATGCTGCACAAATTTGGCCTCTCTGCTGGAATTTATTCCGCTACTTTCCCGAAATCATTTTTAAACCATAATGACAAACCCTTGGATTCAAGGAAGGGCATAACATAATTCATAAAGTCAGTAGAATTAAGAATAAAATTATTAGCAACAAGCGCGCAAGAAAGTCTACTGGATTAATACTATTAGATATAGAGAAGGCATTCGACACTGTCTGGCACAATGGACTCCTATACAAGCTATTATCTGTTAATACACCGAAATATATCTGCAAAATTATAGCCAATTTTCTACAAGACAGAACATTCGCAGTATCTGTAAATAACATTTCATCATCCTTCAAAAACTTACCAGTCGGATTACCACAAGGATCAATTCTTTCTCCAAGTCTACACATCTGACTTCAAAACATCAAAAGAAACCGATATTGCTTGCTATGCAGATGACGCTGCCCTTATAACGTCGAGTAAACTGACAAGTGCACTACTGAAAAAAATGGAACGCAGTCTTATGGCTTGTAACAAATACTTCCAGAAATGGAAAATACAAATCAATCAACAGAAAACTCAAAGCATTATTTTTCCGTGGAATAAAAGAATTCCATCCAGGCAAATTTTTTTCAACAACAACTATATACCCGTTCAAAATGATGTTATATATCTTGGCGTTATTCTGGACAAAAAGCTAACTTTTCGGGAGCATATTGACAAGACATGTGCGAAATCAAAAAGACCTTTCGAGCACTTTGGCCTTTATTAAATAGGCGATCCTCATTAAGTAAAACTAAAAAGAACCTCTTATACAAATGTGTCATTAGACCAATAATCACTTTTGCCTCTCCCATCTGCCATAGAGCAGCAAATTCACATCTTAAACGTCTGCAAGTCATCCAAAATAAATGTTTAAAGATGATTAACAACAAACATTGGCGATACTCTACAACGGCCCTCCACGAAGAGACCGGCTATGAACTCCTTAAAAATTTCATCCAACGCATAAATGAAAATCATTTCCGAAAAACTGCCGACTCTCCTTATGAAATATTAAGAGAATGTAACGAATTATTTTAAATCTTTGTATTTTACAAAAAAAATTAACAAACCAAAAATATTGTTTATATAGAAAATTATTTGTCACAATAATGACCCTATTTTCAATATTTTTTTTTTATGTTTGACCTTAAAGTAGAAAAATACAGAATAAGGTTTTTCGTATCCTTTTTACCTTCTAAACTATTATAACGAAATAAATTTCTTAAAAAACAACCATATATCTCCAATTGCTGAAATATTCTTGTGATAAAACTCAAACCGAGGGCGGTTCGGAAACTTCTTAGCCTAGCACAAAAAGCGCGGTATAAACAGAAAAATGTTAAGTGTTTTGGAAACTTCCATCTCTGATATGAACACATGTTAAATTTTGTTTCGATCTGGCAACATCTTCATATAGAAACAGGTGTTCACAAAAGACGCATCCGCGATTTTTTTACAATGGAAAAATTAGAAATGCGTGGTGTCATTAAATATTTACATAAAAAAGGTTTATCGGGACAAGAAATTCAAATTGATATGGTGAATGTGTTAGGTGAAAGTGCTCCTTCATATGCAACAGTAAAAAATTGGGTTGCTGAATTTAAACGTAGTCGTACAAGCATTGAAGATGAACCACGTAGTGGACGTCCAAAACAGCAACAACAACAGAAATTGTAGCCAAAGTGCATGATATGGTATTAAATGATCGACGAATAAAAGTGCGTGAAATAGCTAATATCATGGGCATCTCAAATGATCGAGTCCATTTAATTTCGCATGAAGAACTACAGATGAAAAAGCTTTCTGCAAGATGGGTGCCGGAGTCGACCAAAAACGCATAAGAATGAACATTTCTCAAGCTTGTTTGGATCGTTTTCAGCGAAATAAAATGGATTTTAAGCGTCGTTTCATAACTGTTGATAAGACATGGATCCACCACTATACTCCAGAGACAAAAGAACAATCCAAACAATGGACTGAAGCTGGAGGAAGTGTCCCAAAGAAGGCAAAAACAATTCAATCGGCTGGTAAGGTTATGGCAACGGTTTTTTGCGACTTCAAAGGTATTTTATTGATTGACTATCTGCAAAAGGGTAAAACAATAAATTCAGAGTACTATTGCAACCTTTTAGATCAATTAAATGTACAAATTCGAGAAAAACGTCCTGTCTTACAACACAAAAAAATAATTTTTCATCAAGACAACGCACCAGCGCACAAGAGTGTTTTAACAATGGCTAAAATCAACGAATTAAAGTACGAGTTGCTGACCACCCACCTTATTCTCCTGATTTAGCTCCCAGTGACTTTTACCTGTTCCCAAATCTAAAAAAATTCCTTGCCGGCAAGCGTTTTACCTCAAATGAAGATGCAATTACAGTTGTAAACCACTATTTTGAAGACCTTGAGGAAAACTATTTTAATCAAGGGATAGAATTGCTAAATAAGCGTTGGACTAAGTGTATTGAAGTTTCAGGAGACTATATTGAAAAATAAAAATATTTTTGAAAAATTAACTATTCTCTTTCATTGATAGGCAAAGAACTTTCCGAACCGCCCTCGTACTGTAACCTACGTAAGATTGACATGTATTCTTTGGATTAATAAATAAATTAAATTAAATTGTCTTTAAAATAAGCCGTAACAATATTTGTCCATTTGTTTTCAATTGTAAAGGTTTTTATGGTATTTTGTTAAATTGTTTGGTAATTCAAAATAAAATTTGTCTAGCGATCACTGTTTCCATAGCGACAAGGAACACACCTATTATACTGCCTATGTTCTTATTTCTACCAATTGCAACATATTTTGCAAAATTTATAGCAACCACGTGACAAAGTTTATGTCGCAGCTTATTAAATTTCATTTAATATCGGCAACAGTCTCAAACAGCTCGACAATGGAAACAATGCCAATGCACTGCAGCCAAACAGCCAACACTGCAGTCGGTGGTATGGAGTGTCGCAAACGCTTTCCTGCTGTTGTTTTTTTTTGGATTCTTAACCCGACTATCATGGTGAAAATAATTCACACCTTGATATTATTCGACGATTCTTTTTATTGTTTGCTAAAATCGCATTGTTTTGCATTGTGCAGATATAGTAACGATCGAGCGAGATATAGTTTGTGAATGGCTACGTGTGTCTATACTCGTATGTTTGTATGTATGTATGTACACGAATATATGAGAGTTCTTATGAACCTGGTCAACAAACATAAGTCATGATATTAGCCAAAACAATTGAAATCAAAAAGAGAGGATGGTATGGAGAAAGACGAAAGAAACTTTCCATTTTTCCAAATCGATAAATGGTGTACATGGAGAGAAAAAATTAATGGACCACAAATAAAGCGTCCACATCTAATTTACCACTAAAACTTACTAGTCCTTTACAGTGACCTTATATTCTTATAGTCACTATCCTTCGATAGAAGTTATTTTTTCAAATAAAAACATTAAGAAAAATATCTTTCAGTGTATTTTTCACTTTGTTTTGTTGTTTATATGAAACCATTCTTTGTCATTACATTCACACTCACTTATATTTTATTTTTGTTTATAAATATTTTTTATTTTCATATAACATCCGCTCAATATAATTTTTATGACTTTAACACCTTATAATCCTGCCCGAAGGACAGACGCCAGTTTACTCGTTTATGCAGCAGAAGTGAGTGCAAACAACTCGGGGATTTCTTCATGTTTGCCTTAATGGTCAGACTTTAGACTGAGTGCACAATATGGGAATGGCTAGAGGGTTGGGGTGATATACAAGGAGCCAAAGCGATTCTGAGCTGTGTAGAAAACGTACGTATAATTGCAAGGTAAGCAAAATTGTCGACAACAAGTCGATTTATATGGCAATTGTACATCGTAGCTTTCATGTTGCTGTAGCTGTTAGTTTCACCCGAGTGCAATGATTGTTGCACCGTCTCAGCAACGGATCGTTTTGCACTGATGTGCACTGAAAAGGAAACATGGTAATTCTAGTGAACTGTAAATGATTACCGAAGGCACCCTATAGGAATGTAGTATATAACATTGAGGGCTGTATTGGTGGGAAAAAAATGTAAATGATTATCGAAGGCACCCTATAGGAATGTATATAACATTGAGGGCTGTATTGGTGCAAAAGAAATGGTTTAAAAAATGTGGCCAAATTTGTTTTATGAAGAATATTCAAAACTTAGCAATTTTACCCTAGTACCCGCCAACCACCAATCCGAAAATTTTAAAACCGCTTTCGTTTCGTCTCCTTACATATTCGGTCGTAGATGATCATATTTTCATGAAATGAGAATTTGTCCAGTCGTGAATGAATCATCCTGTATAGCCCCCCCCCCCCCCCCCCTTTAGCAATTTTAGCATAATATTAAACTTTGTTTAAAGGGTCGTTGCACTGCCCAATTTTCTATCAGGGTCCTTACTAACACGATTCTATCGTCGTATTTCTATTCTCTCGCGCTCATATGTTATATTGTATTGAATGTGGCAATGTATATTTGTATGTCAACTTGGAAAGGTTATACATATTTAAAAAAAAAAAATTTTATTACTCGTATCTGCAAAAAAAACCTTAAAAATAAAAGTTAAGAAAAAGTAAAAAAAATAAAATTTGGAAGCCTTGACGGTCTAATATGAAAATTGTATTAAGGATGCATGGTACCAGTTTTTTTTTGTTTTGATTTTTTAAAATGGACTCCACCCACTGTTCTTGCAGAATGTGTTCCAATCCATGACAACATCTTGAGGTCTCCGACCAGAATTTCGAGGTCTTGAAACATAATGACAAAACTAACCCACATGATTAAAATTTTCCGGGCTTGATTACTGATCTCAGCAATTCGCTTTGCAAAATCTGAGCAAATAGTTGCAGGATCTTAAATCTGGAATTGCTGTCATTTCTTCTTTTTTGTATGGATGATATTTGAAAATATGGACCGATTAATTCAAATTTCACCAGAATATTTTATTTATTGCTTATAACGTACAATGAGATTTTTGGACAAGATAAGGTTCAATTGGTGCCTTATAGAACGACAGTATGTTAAATCGGTATGGTACAAGTTTAGCATAGTAGTCCCTCATAACGTACCGTACGAAATCGGGACACGATTAGGTTAATTAATGGTTTAATTAATAACAATTTCGTATCTTTATGTCAACGCTCCGGCAAACATCTTTAATTATCTTTTTGTATCAAAACGTTAGTGAAAGTCAACATTTTCATCATGATAAAGTTCACTTACGAGCAACGTTTGGAAATCATTAAAAATTACTACCGAAATTCTGAGTCGGTGGTCGCAACTTTAAGAGCGCTTACTCCAATTCTCAATGCAAATAAAATACTAAGATGATCTAGCCATGTCCGTCTGTGGAATGGTAACTATTAGTCGCAATATTGAAAAAAGTGGATGATATTTTGCAGAAACACGTGTTGATGGTCTGAAACGATTGGTTTTAAAAAGGGGCTAGGTCGTTCAATATGTAACAAATTTGCCCACTAGGACTGAGTCAACCTCTGAAATAATCAAAGACCGAAAATAAAAAAGACAATATCTCATAAACAATCAGAGACATAATGATGATATTAGGAACTTATGATCGGATTAACGGGCAAAGAAATTGACCGATCGTTTTAAAAATTGAAGGGAATGAAATCTATAAATAGGAAAGTGTGCGGTGTCACGCTCCCTTCAAAGATCGCAGTTATTGCCAGATTAATGGACCGATCGTCATACAGTTTGAACTAAGGAAGTGAGGCAGCCTATACAACCCTAAATTTTAAAAGTCTATATTTCGTGAACTAATACTGATAGTACTCGTAGTTGGTATATATGATGTTGGTATGGAAAGAAACACACACTGATAAAAAAAATCCAGTAACACACCCACTTGACAAACGGATCCGTGATGGAGGGTACATAAGCTTCTGCACGGCCGAACTTAATTTGTCCACTGGTTATATATTTTATACCGTCGTAAAAGACAAATTCTGCCAGCCTGAGGCTGTTTTAGTCCTTGTAAAGGTTTTCCCTTTACAAGGACTAAAACAGCCTCGGAAAAATTGCACCAAGTGTTCGACAATTTTCTAGTTTTTCCGATTTGTAAAATTACCAATTATTTTATAAATTCTTTATGACATTTTTTCACAGTATTAATGAGTTTTACAATAATCCTAATGAAGAATATATGATAGATATTGGAAAAAAATAATGTACTTATAGAGTACATTCACAGTATCGCCAAGCGACATTATTTTGTTAACTACAGGGTGTCCGTCGGGAACGTATACTACTTTGTATTGCCGCCATTTTGGTAAACATTGGTCTTGACAGTTCATATTTGACAATCGTGAAGTAGAGACGTGACAAATTTATTATGGAAAAATATTCGATAAATCGTTAAACATTTTATCAAAATCAATCATCGATTACTGTGACGATGAGAAAGTTACGTGAAACTTTTAGGAGAAACAACGTGCCAAAAAAACGCACTACGAGTATTTATCGTATAGTGAATGATTTTGAAGAAAGAGGAGGTGTAGCTTATAGGCCCAAGAATTGGCCCACAATGTACTGCAAGATTGGCTGAAATCATTACTGCTGCTCAAGAAAGTGTTCAAAACAATCCATCAACCTCAATTCGTCGCCGTGCAGAATGTAATGAAAAATGTGCTCAAAGGAGCTCGCATTTGTGAGGCTAACAGAGGCGGACATTTATCTGATATTACATTCCATACATAACTGCCAACATTAAATAAAACATTTATCAATATAAGATCCATTCTCCTTCTTTTAATCAAAAATTATAAACAAACAAATTGGTATAGATTCCCGACGGACACCCTGTACCGATGACATAAACCTACGTTGACCTACCCGGCTGGAGCACCAATTTTGCCATCTTGTAGTTGTTATTTTTGTTTGGCAAAAAGTTGTGTAGGGTATATGCAACCACTGCCAGAGATCTTCTTCACAACGGCAAACACATGAATGGTTCTTATATGAGAATATTCAACACTTTGACTTAAACTTCATTTGACTGTTTTGGATTTTTTCGGGGTTTGGAAACCAAAACCCCGGCTAGCAAATACAGCAGACAACTGTGACACCAGGCGGGCCGAGTAGCTGCCCTGCTGAGGTGACGACTACGGTGAGAACACCTTTAATGCGAATTCATGTGTTTGCTAAAGATCTGTTACAATTGGGCGCGCAGTTCTCTACACATACACACATTTTACCGATGAATTGTTTTACGGGACTGGGCTTTAGTTTCCAACACACAGCGAGTATCTGGCAGAAGCTAAAGCCAACCGCCTGGCGAAAGAAGAGGCAAAGGTAGGCCGGTCGGCTTGCAGCCAGGCCATAATACTCTATGCAAGCTTGCATACACATCATCATCGATTATAATCGAAATGGGATTGTAAATCAAATCGCATTGAATGGTAGTGACTTTAAAATGGGGTTCATTATCGCGCCAGTGAGCTCCTTTTATGATTGTTTGTTGTAGTTGTTGCTCTTGTTCGTTGGCTGGTTGGCATTGATTCCGATTTCTGATCCTGTTGATGGTGGTGTTGCTGTTTCTGAACCTTATAGTATATTTCGCTTGAAGTTTATGTATACATATGTACATGACCGCCATAATAATACCACTGTGCCTGGTTTTACTGTCACTGTACATACGAGTTCTTACATATGTACATTAGGGTGACTCACATATCTCTCACTAGTGAAATAAAATCAAACGGATGGTAAGTTTAAGAATTGCCAGTGTTGTGTTTTCCGTTTAAGGCCCCCTTATTAACGGCGTATATTTTTGCATAGAGAATCAAAATTTTTGCCATAATGGCGGCAGTCGTATATTAGTATGGTAGTTTTCATATAGATAATCCCCTACAGTGGTTTGAATGGTCATTGTCTACTTTGGCTAATTTCTACCTGATTATAAGTACACACAGAGAACAGATTCGTTGCCACAACCGAATGCTTTTGCCAACTGAATAGTTGAGGTTACGTGTATCATCAAATTTCAATGAGTGCAACCGAATGTTAGTTGGTTGATTCACTGAAATTTTTAGTATTTACAAAGTCTATATCAGTGTAAGTTACAAAGTAGAAACCTTTGAAACGGGGTTTGAATTCTAGTCAAAAAATAAATCTTTTTTTAAGGATTTGAAGATTACATTAAAAAAATTATACAAATTATATTCTTTAAATTTCAGAACACATTGTTATACTCTTTCGGTTCCGCTGAGCTATCTGAGGAATATTTATTTAGTTATTAATTTTTGGGGTATTTTACATCGTAAATTTGTATAATACATACTTTGGAGGAATAAATATATTAATGTCCTTTTTAATAATATGTTTTTTGACAATCCTTGAAATTTCGCCGTATTCTGAAAATTGAATTGTTTCTAAGATGCACCTATGTTTGGTTATTATATCAAAAACAGTTGTTGTCATTACCAATTGGTTGCATCAAACAGTTCTATACAAAACTATTTGTTGCCACCATAGGCAGTTCTCGCAACTAATTATTTTGCCTTCATTTAGTTAATGCGACAGAATAGTAAGTTGTCTGTACCATAATATTTTGCATACCAAAAATCCAACCGAATATTCATCATTGTTTTTAAGATTTAATGATTTCAACTGAAAGTCTTTCTTTCTAATTGAAATTTTGTAGTTGTTTATCGTAGGTATGAGGTTATGAAGCTATTCTCTCAAATCGAAAGGGAAATTTAAGTGAAGGGCGCTTTGAAAACATGAACTCTCTATGTGAACTTTGGTCAGAATCGGATGTAACGTGTGTCTGCTAAAGCTGCACGACAGTTAATATTTAGTCGCTCATTGGACAAACAAAAGATTGCAAATTTGTTCACTGCATGGAGTGCTGAGGTGCAGCTGTCCCTTTACTTAAAAGTCGATGACGTCATCGGACCACCAACAACCCCAATATATACCACCACCATTGGCAGGAGGCATCCGCTCTGGCCTTAATGGTCTAGAGTAAGAACTTCAGCGCTACGAGAGGGAGACATTAGGTCATCTAAACTTACAGGCAGGTCGGAACTTTAAGCGGCGGTGCCCAGGTGCTTGGGGAACATAAGCCGCAGCTTTTTTTGCGTGCGGAGTAGACGCTATCTCGGCAGACGCACGTAGTTTGAAAACAAGCTTTAAATAGACAGCAGACGGATGGATAGACATAAAGGTGGGTCTACCTTTTTTTTGGTAGTGAACATTATTATTTTTTTGCTTTTACTACATAGAGCAACCAAAATCCGGAAACCTGTCAGGACTAAAGGCAACTCGGAAAATAGTAAGATTTTTAAGATATTCCTGTAATATCATAACACCGTTATCGCCGTTACGGTTACTTGAGCATGTTGAGAGAGTTTTTCTATGCTGAATTACGCCGAATGGGAATTTCTTTCAACTCTGTGTGGTTTCAGCAAGATGGTGCAACTCCTCACATAGCCCTGCCTGTTATGACAGAATTGCTACGAAAATTTCCGGCTAATCTGATATCTAGAAACTCCACATTCCGTTGGCCCCACAGGCCACCTGACCTTACTGCACCTGATTTGTTCTTGTGGGGTTATTGCAAACAGGGAGTCTACAAAGCAAAACCAACAAATTTGAATGAACTGAATTTGAATTCTTGTCCCAACTCTCCAAGCAGTAATGAACAACTTTTTTGTAAGATGCCGCACATGCATTCAAATTCCATTATTTTTAAAACTAATTAAGCTTTATTCAATAATATTGAATGAAAAATGAGTTCCATACACTGAAAAAAAGCTATACAATTTTTTAACGTAGCTTTATTCATCAGCCACCCTGTACATGTGGATAAACCTTAGCTTAAATGGAAACTGTTAGCAGAGATTTTTTTAACTCATCAAGTAGAGGCTAGTAAGTAAATCATTCGGCTTAAATAAACGGACCCTATAAAAGTAAAGAGAATTTACAAAAAAAAAAACTTTGGACTTTGGTCCATCTAAATTGAAGCAAATTTCATAACAATTCGAGTTTTTGAAAACTAAATTTTTTAAAATAATCCTAAACTTTTTTTGCTTGTTACTGGTTACGTATTTATTGCTAGAAAAACGTTTGCCTAGTCAGAATGAAATATTGTCAAAAAATTATGGACTTTTTTTGTTACCGACCTTACCGAAAATGGAGAGATCTCCATTACCAAAATGTTTACTCTACCAAAACTTATTTAGCAGAATTTACCAGATTTGCATTTCAACTCAAAGTCATTGGTGGCCACTGTCCAAATATCATGGTCATATGAGATGCTCTATTTCTATCTGCTTATTTGGCCCTCACAGTGCATGTTTGTGCAATGTTGTGTTAATAATAGCCGCATTTAGCATAAAATTGTGTTTTTTTATTCGAACTTTTCATGAACCTTTGATAGCCTTTGCACATACTTACTCACGCAGACAGACAGACAGACAGACAGACAGACAGACAGACAGAGTGTGGAAAAATCAAATAGTGTTGGGCAAGTAAAGGGTACGTAATTTGCGGCAATTACTGAAACACTTGTGGTCTTACCGGTTCAAGTTATATTGAACTTATGAATCTGATATCTAGGGGAACAGCATACCATCAGCGTAAATCCTTCCCCAATGATAGGGTTGTAGCTTAAAACTCAAAAAATGCTTGAGAAGATTCACCGAAGGAATCGTGCCTCCTCCTCAACATAACCAGTGAATAATAAAAACTTCTTTGTTTTTTAGTAAAGTCGACTAAGACACAGTTAGGGTATTCACAAAGGTGTCCCTACGGTATGTTGTATGTGCTAAATCTGAACAATGTTGTTGACGTTTTCCACACAAAAAAAGTTGTGCAAAAATTCCACTTATGTATTTACTCGTATGTTTTTGAGGACTGCTAAGGCATCGGCTGCTTCATTGTCGTTTCTGGAATAATAAAATAGTAATTTTTGTTTTTTTTTGGATAATTTTTTTTTCAGATTCGTCAATAACCATCAACTCCTGGCATCTGGCGGTTAAGTGGCCTAAATTGAATGTTCTGCTGGACATACTCGAATCAATTGGTTGTTGCTGCAGTGGCTTTGAACTTGTGGCCGTGCTACCCAGGGACCTGTGACCCAGCTTAGTGGTCTTGGCTGGGCATCTGAACAGCTATAGTGTGGTTCCTGATGGCATGCGACACACGTCTTTGACACACTGTCGTCAATTTGAGCGTAGAACGAATTGAGTCGACTACAGCCAGAGCAAACTCAGCCAGTACCAATATGGTTTGACGGGCTTGCCTTTCCTTCTTGTGGGTTATCGCTGGAGGATCGTTTCCGAGCACATTTCGTTTCCGAGCACAGTCAGACGTTTATAATAGGTCCTTTGACCTAAAGGGTTTGTAGCGCTGGAACTCCCTCTGCCAAACATAGAGCTCCCTTCTGGGTAGGTGAAGCCTATTCGTGACCCCAGAAGGTACTGCCTCGACAATATAAGACTGTGTCAACGCACGGACAAGACCGTCGTCTCCAGGTGTAAGTGGTCACCCGCGGACATAAAGAGACACCCTATTCTTAAAGCGGCGTTCATACCGATCGGAATGTTCGTCGAGTACAATCAGATTTAATTTGTAACTTCTAGAGCGGCATTACACCAACTTGGGAGGGATCTTTGAGAGAGGCTTTATAAAGCCTGTTCGAAAACATTGACTTATACAAGTATGTTCGCGTATAATTGTTTATTAAAATGAATCTATATCTGTTTGTAAAACTACTAATTGTATTGTATTCTTACATAAAATCTTATAAAACAGTTTATACTTCATGCGTTATATAGGGTGGGCTATATAACATTTTAAATTTGAATTGGTTTAAAATAAAGTATAGGTAATTTTTTGAAATTTCTGGTATTATTGGTTGAAATTTGTCATTTATTTGTAATTTCAGATAAAGCTCATTTTTATCTCGGTTGCTATGTCAAAAAGCAAAACTGTCGCATAAGGGATTCAGAGAACCCACACGTGGCTATTGAAAATCTAACGCATCCACAAAAAGTCACGGTTTGGTATGAATTTTGGGCAGGCGGCATTATTGGGCCATTTTTCTTCGAAAATGAGCAAGCAGCCAGCCGGTATGCTTAATAAATTTTTGTTTTCAAAAATGCAAAAGAATGACGTGGACGTCAATGGTTTCAACACTGCGGGGCCACATGTCAAACAGCCAACGCATTTATAGATATTTTACGCACGGTTTTTCAAAATCAAATAATCAGACGAAGTTGTGATGTCAATTTGCCGCCTCAGAGCTGTGATTTGAGCCCTCTGAATTCTATTCTGTGGGGAACCAATAAGGCTAAATGTTACGCAAAGCATCCAGAGACAATTAAAGCTTTGAAACATGAAATCAAAGCTACCATTTAAGAGATTCGACCCGAAACAATCGAAAGTGTATTGACAAGTTGGGTTAAACGGATAAGGTACTAGTCATATTTATAATATCGTATTGTATTCCTTATTAAATAATATAGTTCAACCTGTCCAATAAAATCAGAAATTTGAAAAAATTACCAGTATTTCTTTAAAAGCCGCTTCAAATTAAAAACGTTAAATCGGCCACCCTGTAAAGGATTAGCAATAGAATAAAAAATGAAAAATTAATAAGAAGAGGTTACTCTCAGTTACAACGCACTATGCTTAATTGCAGCAAGATCTGATAGAAAATGCTATTTCTAGAGCAGAAAGGCCGTTATGGTCCAGTCTCATCAGACTTAGTAAAAATTTGAGACCAATTAAATTGAAATTGTGGCCATTACAGTGGCGGGGCTTTAGATTGAAAGGGACCATTTGTAGTTGCTATTAGGAATCGTGGACCAATTTTACAAAAGCTCTAAAAGCCACATCTTATATCCAATCTTGAAATTTAGCACACGTTAGTAGTTTGGACCAAGAAATAATGTAGATTAAATTGAAGAAAATCGGATCAGATTAAGATATAGCTCCCACATATAACGGGTGATCAATAGAGGCATTTTGTTTAATAGGGATAACGCGTGAGTTGTGTTAAACTTTATTTATATTTTCCTTTCAGTATTGTTTGACATTTTATCATGGAAAGACTTAACCGCGAAAACCGCGGTATGTAGCATTAACGCCTTACCGAAGTGGTCGAACGGGTCATACAAAGTTGGAGCCTCAGAAGGGACACCCTGAGGCGTAGTTGGGGCCAATATTTGAACGGAAATTATAAGTATATTCAAAAAATAAATGACATAAAATGTACTCTCGAATAATAAAGATTTTTTTATTTTGAAAATATACCTCTAGAAAATCAGATGACAACAATGGTGGTTAACCGCCATTGTTTTCATCTGATTTTTTATGTTTCTAGCTCTAAAAGCTACATTTTACCTCCAATCTTTATAAAACTTAGCACTAAAAAAGTTTATTGGACCAAGGAAATAGTCATTGGAATTATTGAAATTGAATAAAATTCCGATTTAGCCCTATCTTCATACATGTAAGTTCATCCGATTTTAGGTCTTTAGCTTTAGAAGCCACGTATAACACCCAACCTTAAATTAATTTGGCACACGTTTGTTTTTGGACTAAGAAGGTACGTTAATAAAATTGTAGAAAATCGGTTCAGATTTTGATATAGCTCCAAGATATATTTATCCGATTTTATGTTTTAAGTTTTTTTTACATGTTTAAGGGCGTAACGTGGTGGGAGGGCTAAGTACTTTCTGAATAAAAGGAAAACAATAATTCCAAGAAGATACAGATTAATGTTAGTTTATCGGAGTTATCACTCTTTTTGGCCGAACAATGGTGCTCCAGATCAATGGGGTAAACTACAATGCGACTATCAACTGGAGGGACCAATTTTAGAATCAGCTGTGTGGGCTTCATCTACCTCTTGATGAGGGGTTGAGGTCTATTTAACGCCTCCGCTCCTTTTTGGGTCGTAGCACCCGGTTGATACGCAACTTTACGCCAAGCATACACTTTACCTTTGATTTAGGTAGTAATCCGCAGCCACCGTGAAACTCCTTGAAGGACCGTTTTCAAACAGGCTAGAACAACAGTTCTAGGCACTCCTGAGCTCCCTCGGTAGCAGATTAGGTGATTCGGTCCGACCTCGTAGCACACGTCTACTTCCAGTTTATGCGCCGCACACTCTGACTGGTAGCATCAGTGTCTACGCCAATAATTCGTTTCATGTTACCCACAAACATAGGGGTTTGATAGCATTATTCAAAATGTATTTTACTCTTACAGGGGAGAAGGGAAATCAGGTGGCCTCACTCGTCCCCTGCAGGTCCAAGAAGATACAATATGAAATATAAAAGCAAAATAGATTTTTTTCACAATTTGTTATGCCTTGCTCCACCAGAAGTATAGGGTCGTCCAAGTCCGACTTAAGCTTATTTTACTAGTTCTTCATATGTTTCATTGGAATATGCAACTACTTTCAAAATAAATGATTGCAATACTTTTTAGTTTAGTAATATGCCAAAAAACACAGGATCCCCAGAAAACTTAAAAAGTCAAAATAAAATTGTATTCGGCAACGCTGTCTGCTGACACCTATAAGTACTCTACACTACGAGGGTTGCTATATATATTTCTGGCCCAGGCAATACTAAGTGTTGCCTGGCGCCATCTGACATTTCCATTGGAAAGTTTGACATTTTTTTGAGTAATTGTACTCAGAACGTTTTGACGTACGACCATCATTTTTGTTGTTTACAGTGACTTGAAAAAATCAATTTGGCAAAGAAATGGAATTAACTCGTGGACATTTTCGTGCCATTATTTTTCACAACTTTCGAAGTGGATTATCACGACAAGAGTGCATCGATAAACTAAAATCTTTGAGTGACGACGAAGCGCCATCCTATAGCACTGTGAAAAACTGGTTTAATGAATTCAATCGTGACCGACGCTCGCTCAAAGACGGAGGTGGTAAAGGTCGTCCAAAAACGGCCATTGTGCCAGAGAACATTGAAGCCGTGCGTAAACTAATAATGCAAGATCATCATGTGGCATACCATGAGATAGAGGCATTATTGAGCATTTCTTCCACCAGCATACATTCGATATTGCATGAACACATGGCCGCAGAAAATGTTTGTTCTCGTTGGATCCCGCACAATGTGACAATCGCTCAAAAAAAAAAGGCTCGTGTCGATTGGTGCAAAGAAATTTGGAAAACTACGATCGCGGTGCTTCAAAAGGCGATTATAAGATCGTCACAGGTGACGAATTATGGATCTATGCGTATGGGCCCGAAACAAAACAGCAATCGGTCGTGTGGGTCTTCGAAGACGAGCCAAATCCAGCGAAAGTTGTTCTCGGAAGAAGCACTTCGAAGCAAATGGTCGCCTGTTTCTTCGGCAAAACTGATCATGTGGCGACTGTTGCGCTTGAGCAATATAAGAAGGTCAATTCTGAGTGGTACACTATAATTTGTTTGCCTGAAGTCTTCGGAGAAATTCGAAAAACGAACAAGAGAAGACGAATCATTGTGAACCATGACAATGCTAGCTGTCACAAATCGGCTCAAACCAGCGCCTTTTTGACCGGCCAAAACGTCGAATTGATGGGTCAGCCGCCGTACTGCCCTGACTTGGCACCCATTGACTTCTTTTTATTCCCGCACATCAAGAAAAAAATGCGTGGTCAACGATTTTCGTCGTCAGAAGATGCTGTTGAAGCGTTCAAAAACCATGTTTTGGAGGTGTCTCAATCGGAGTGGAAAAAGTGCTTCGACAATTGGTTTGAGAGCATGCAAAAGTGTATAAATCATGCTAGAGAATACTTTGAAAAACTATAAGACCATTTTTGATGGTAAATATTCACACTTTCATTATTAGGCCGGAAATATATATAGCAGCCCTCGTATACAACACCGCTCTAAGCTGAGATAAAAAACGCTTAAAAAGCTGGAATGCAAAAAAAAAATCTCTACAAAAATTTAAACGTATTTTTTAGTTTATCAAAAAAAAAAACATTCCGAAACTATCAATTTTATAAAGATGTGGTCTATTGGAAAGGAAAGGAAATACCAACATCAGCAATAAGTCTGAAGCCATACCATGCAACACAGTAAAGTGTAGGACAATAGGCTAAATTTGTACGCCTTCTTGAGGGCTACTAGCTAGTACGTGTATTAAAATCTTAGTCACGTTACACAATGATCTCTTTGTCTACCTTCGATTGCAAGGCCTAGCTACTGCCGCCTCTTTAATGTTCCCTATCTATGTTCCACTGAAGCTTCTCATTTCCACATGCCTACACTGTATGGACACATTTACAAATATTCATATTCACATCCACGGTGAATGTGATACTAAAAGTGTTGTGAAAATGACATTCAATGTTATGCTTCTCATAATTTATGAGTTTTTCATTTACGTGCTTAAAATAGTGCAAATCGTACTTGTCCTACTACAACTTCATTCTTCTCTTCTCCTCTGCCCTGGTCATGGTCATGCTGCCCTGGTCCATGGCTGCTTCCTTCTTCTTCTTTTGTTGTGCTGCGAAAGGTACTTTAAAAAAAAAAAATCTATCGATCGATTTTGTGCCTGATTCTTTCACAAACGAGTGCATACCTACATGTATGGATTATGGCTTGTTTTTATTTTTCTCTGTCTTTTTGTATTATTTTGGCCAGAACAGAATACGTTTTCAATGTTACTGGCCGGGGAATTGTGTGTGTGTGTGTCATATGAGTGTGTGTGTGTCTGCTCTGGTCACCAGCCACCATCACCACCAACATTGGGACATGTGAATATGAGTTTGGCTGGCCAGCATGGTTTATTAGTTGAATGCTCTTGGTTCGCCGGGCTGTCCGGCTCAGAGTCAGCGACACAAAAGGCACATTGATGGTCAGTCTGTAGGCCGGAGTTTGTGTGAGTGTGTGTGTTATGGCCAGTCGTGTGGCTTGGTTGGAAGGCGGCCAGCATCGCTCTCTAAATGCTAAGCAATTAAAGGTGGACATAATTGATGTTTATATTTTGACAGGAAGTCATAATTAAGTAAAGCATGCATACATTTATCGTCGTTTTTCACTTCAGTGAAGCTGCGTTCTGGGTTTGTTTCATTCGCTTTGATTTTTTTTTTATTTGGCTGCCAAATAAATAGTGCCGCATTTTTCGCGCTCTAGATATTGACTTATTGCAATGCTAAGAATTCATACGTTCCATTAATCCTTAGCAAGCATTTCAGTTATTTATTGTTAAGTGACTTTTTGTGAAATTAGTGGAGGCCATGTGAAGAGTTACAAATTGAATCGATATACACTTGCTGACATTTAAGATTCTCACGGTTTAAAGGTGAGAAGATTAGAGCATGAATTGTGTATCCACAGCGAATTGGGACTTGTGTTATTTCTAAGTTATATTGATTATGGTTATAAAGGGTGATCCATCTAGAGGTATTTTTCAGAACACAAAAATATAAAAATTCAACTCAAGTGAGGTATCTTTATTGGTAATTTAAAAGGACATTTTATGACATTTATTTTTTGAAAATAATTTCCTTCAAATGTTTTCAACTGTATTATGGAAATGAGCGTTCGGTGAGAAACGGGAAGATCCGCTATTTTCTACCAAGATTTTGTTCGCTGATGCGGCTCATTTCTGGCTCAACGTCAAAGTCAATAAACAAAATTGCCGCATTTGGGCTGAAGGGCAACAAGAAGAGGTTTAAGAGGTGTCATTATACCCAGAAAAAAACACGGTTTGGTAAGTTTTATAATCTGGTGTAATCATCGGTGCATATATTTTCAAAAATGATGATGGCCGAAACGTAACTGTGAATACGTGCTCGCTATCGCGCCATAATATCGATCTTTATGCTACGTGAAATTGAAGCCCGTAATCTTGACGACATTTGCTTTCAACAGGGCGGTGCCACTTGTCATACAGCTGCTCAAACAATGGATCTATTGAGAGGTCATTTCGAAAAGCAGCTAATTTCACGTTTTGGACGGGTGAGTTGGCCGCCGAGTGATATAACATCTTTATACATTTTTCTTTGGGGTTACGTAAAATCCAAACCAGCTACGATTCTGTTTTTGGAAGCCAATATTACGCGTGTCATTAAAACCATACCGGTCGAAATGCTCGAAAAAGTCATCCATATTTGGACCCTCAGAATGTGAACCCTGAGGCGTAGTTGCGGCCAACATTTGAAGGAAATTATATTCAAAAAATAAATGCCATAAAATGTCCTTTCAAATAACCAACTTGATTTCCGTACTTGATTAAAATTTATATTTTTTTGTTCTTAAAAATACCTCTAGATGGATCACCCTATATTACAAATGGATCATCTTAAATGAAATATAATTCAACAATATCCAAAACATTGTCTGGGACCTGCAAACATTGAGTCGGTGGCCTAACCTAGACATTTACAAAATTAAAACTCTGATGTTAAGCTGTTCCTTGGAGTTTTAAACGAATTATGTTATGTGGTTATATGACTAAAAATTGCATGTACAAACGGTTTAATACTGCCGCTTTTGTCAGGATGCCCGGAGAAGATATTTGCTAGTAAGTTTGAACTATAAAAAGACCTAAAGTCGGTCGTGGCCGACTATATAATAACTAGTAGAACGGTTATTAATAGGTTTTTGACACCGTAGACTGGCTCCAGTATGACCCAGATTTAAAAAATAATGTCACATTAGAACGTTTAAGAGAACTTCTTTAATTTTGACACCTATAAGTCCTTGTTAAAATGGTACATATTTTTGGTATTGTGGTCCGATACAGAGTATCTACAAAAATCTGCGTTTTCAGAAAACCGACATTTCGGTTTTTATTTCCCATCCCGTGTTTAAAACAACCGACTGTCGGTTATTTTTGAAAAAAGCGTTTTATATCGATGGTTGCATCGGCTGTGTGGCATGTGGCCCCGTCTTGTTTAAACCTAATGTCGTCCATATCATTCTCTTGAATTTTTGGAAACAAAAATTCGTTGATCATTGCGCTGTAACACTCATCGTTGCCGGCAGCGGACGCTTCTTGCTCATTTCGAAGAAAAATAGCCCAATGATGCCGCCTGCCAAAAATGCACACCGAACAGTGACTCGTTGTGGATGCACTGGCTTCCCAACAGTCAAGTATAGGTTCTCTGATATAGCCACCACGATAAAAATGAGCTTCATCTGAAAGCACAAGTTTTGGGTAAAATTCTTCATCTCCCGCCAAACAATTTAAAGCTCATTTGGCGAAGTGAAAACTCATCGGATGGTGTTCCATTATTAAATGAAAAGTTTAGTCTTTCTAATAAAACCGGAAATTTGAAAAAAGTATCAGTACTTTTTTTACAGCCGTTTTTGAAAACCAACCGCTTTATCCAAAAAATTTACTTTTGCAAATTTTATGAAGATCGGACAACAATTTCGACCTGCAGTTTGAAAACAAGCTTTAAAAAGACAGATGACTGACGGATGGACGGACAGACAGATAGCGTAAAATCGAATTAACTAATGATTCTAAGTCGAGCGGTGCACTTAAATGTGGTTCTAGTTTAAATATTTTGTAAAATTAACATATTTTGAACTTGAATGTTATGAGTTATCTTTGCTTTAACATGTAACATCCATGGAACCGAAAACCGACTGTCGGGTTGGGACATAAAAACCGGTATGTTGGTTTTCGGTTTTGGACACCTAGTCCGTCATGGTCCTAATTGAACCAAGTTCAATTATCATCGTAATATCGATTAAAATCGGAATTTATTTGGCAGTTCTAGAGCACATTACGATGGACCAACAAATAATCTTATCCAATTGGGACTACGGGCTGGCGGAATCATTGGTCCTTATATTGCGTGATCCATCTAGAGGTATTTTTTCAGAACAAAAAAATATAAAAATTTAAACCAAGTGTGGAATCTTTATTGGTAATTTAAAAGTAAATTTTATGGAATTTTTTTGAAAATAATTACCTTAAAATGTTAGCAACTGTATTATGGAAATGAGCGTTCGGTGAGAAACGGGAAGATCAGCTGTTTTCGACCAAAATTTTGTTTAGTGAATGGTGCTCGCTTTGGCGCCATGATATCGATCTTTATGCTACCTAAAATTAAAGCCCGTAATCTTGCCGACACTTGGTATCAACAGGACGGTGCTACTTACCATACAGCAGCTCAAACACTGGATCTATTGAGAGGTCATTTCGAAGAGCAGCTAATTTTACGTTTTGGACTGGTAAGTTGGCCTCCAAGAGAGTGTCATGAATCGTGAATGGTGCTCGCTATGGCGCCATCATATCGATCTTTATGCTACCTTAAATTAAAGCCCGTAATTTTGACGACACTTGGTATCAACAGGACGGTGCTACTTACCATACAGCTGCTCAAACATTGGATCTGTTGAGAGGTCATTTCGAACAGAAGCTAATTTTACGTTTTAGACTGGTAAGTTGGCCGCCAAGATAGTGTCATGAATCGTGAATGGTGCTCGCTATGGCGCCATCATATCGATCTTTATGCTACCTAAAATTAAAGCCCGTTATCTTGACGACACTTGGTATCAACAGGACGGTGCTACTTACCATACAGCTGCTCAAACACTGAAGCTATTGAGAGGTCATTTCGAAGAGCAGCTAATTTTACGTTTTGGACTGGTAAGTTGGCCGCCAAAATAGTGTTATATAACGCCTTTAGACTTTTTCTTTGTGGCTTGTCTAAAGTCTATGCTGACAAACCAGCTACGATTCAGGGTTTGGAAGCCAACATTACGCGTGCCATTAACTCCACACCGGTCGAAATGCTGCAATGAATCATCCAAAATTGGACCCTCAGAATAGACACCCTGAGGCGTTTTTGCGGCCAACATTTAAAGGCAAATTTATTAAAAAAATTAGTGGAGGACAATGTCCTTTCGAATAAAGATTCCACACTTGATTTGAATTTTTTTTATAGATCTCTCGATAGATAGTCAAAATGGGAAATGGGAGTTGGTACTTAATTAATACCTCAAGAAACGGACTGTACAGCGATGAATAGTCAATATGGAGGTATGGGTACTTATTTTTATGTTTTGGCTGGAAATATCTCGGTAAATTCATGTACTGAATTGGTCCAGAAACGGCCGTTATTTTTAATTTTTAAATACTCGTATTTCAAAAAATTACAATTTTTCAAAATTTGCCGTGTGGTTTAATTAACGGTGCACAGTGGTTTAGAATCGTTTTTACTGGTAAAAAATCTATAACTTTTAAATCGATAGAGATATTTTAGTAATTTTTTTTGAATTCGACATCTTAAGCTTTTTTCTAGTTAGGTTTTAGTAGTTCAATAAAATGGGTCCAGTAGTTGCTAAGGAATTCAGGGTCAAAGTTGAACTTTTCCATTTCTGTTGTAAGTGAATAGTTTAAAAATTGCCGGCAAATATTTCATATATAGTTTCATATTATTTCTATCCTTTTCCAGTCCTTTTGCTTCTTTATTTTAGTCCACATGTTCTACTTTCCATTGATTTCGAATGCTAGAAATGAGCGGATGCGACAAATATAAAATATATCTTTGTTTGCTCTCTATCAAATTTGTAATCCTAATTTTTTATTTTACCTGGGCTGATAGATTTCCGATCGCACGTAATCTGTCTGAGCTGTCTATATTAGTGTCTTGTTAACTTCAAAATAATACTAATGCCTATTCAATTAAAAACTGTTTTTAATCGCTTGGAGTCGGAATACTTCTCATTATCCGTTTTAGTTTCACGGGAGAAGCATTTAAAACTTTTTTTTACAATATAATCTTTTGTGTGATGTTTTTGAAATCGCAATTAATGTAACAAGCTTTCTACAATAGTTTTACATACAAAAAGCAATCGGTAATAGTTTTTCGAGAAATGGCTATTTCATTCAACAGTTAGATTAAATAACGTATGTTTCCTATTGAATACCATTAGCATTTTAGAAATCGGTGACGACAAAAAATTGGGCTTTTTGCCAGTAAGATTAAAGTCTGAACCACCGTGCGGTGTTGTGTCTAAAATTTATTTATAAAACCTTTTTTTATAAAACCGTTTTGTCACTTTTACATTTTGTTAAAAACTTGTGTTCTATTTAAATATAGAAGCAAGAGGTCTTGAGCCGTTTAATCCCTGTTCAATGTGTAAAAGCAACAGACCGAAATAAAACAAACGAGCTAAACATATTTTTAAAACCCTTATTAAGCCCTTTACCTTTTTAAGCCAATACAACAATTGACTTATTTTGTAAACATTCAATAAAAGCCAAACAATTTTAGTACGCTGATAGTATACATTTTTAGCAATATCGAATTTTTGTTATTTTTGTTAAGACACTTGCCTTGACTTCGAATATGAGCTCTGTGAAAAACGGAGTTCCTTGTTATTGAGTTAGTTACAAAAATCTGCTGGCCTTGAATAAAATCTTGGAGAGTTTTAGTCAAATATTTTTAAAAAGAAAGGATTATAATATATGGACACATAATAACTCTACAGTTTTTTTTTTTTTTTTTTTTTTTTTTAAAAACCAACACTCAGGGGATGCCCCCTATACATTGCGTTGGCGAGTGGAAATTAATGGATCGGAGGGGGGAAAGAGGGAGTAATGTTTGTTGACGCTTGCCTTGAACTTCTGGATGTCGCAATTAGTGGGAAATACATTTGCCGGAAGTCGATTCCACATACGGACTGTACGAGCGAAAAACGAATTTGATCTGTAGTGTATAGTGCGGTCAACTGGCCAATCGATAACAAACGGGTGTGAATTCCTAGAAAGTCGCGTATCCCTGCCGAACATCCTCACGTCAGGAATAAGGCGACGGATCCCAGTGGTGGAAAGAAGGAGTAAGAAGGCCTTCAAGTAGGCCTTCATTTGGAGTCTGAAGGCCTGTCAGTCCCATTCCATACTCATTTCTTTTTAACACATGGTGGCATTGGCGACCAAGGCCTTCCATTCTCCATTATATTCGAAGGTCTTCTAGAAGGTCTCAAAAATAAGGCCTAGCAGAAGGCCTGCAAGAGAAGTCCTTCTGGAAGTCCTCCGAAAGAAGGCCTATTTTAGGGCATGCAAGAGAAGACCTTCAAGAAGGCCTCTTACAGAAGGCCTTATATAAGGGCTGTCAGAGTAGGCCTTATAGATGATCTTAAAAAGAAGGCCTTCTAGAGTATATCCTACTAAATTAGCTGCTACTGAAAACCAGAAAAATTAATAAAGGACTGCAGAAAAAGTTAAATTCAAGTGATTTTATTTTAGTTTTATTTGAACATAAATAAAAGATAATTCAGTCTTAGGTAATGAATAAAAATAAAAATTATATAAATTTTTTTGAGGATCTTTCTCTTACAAAACATAAAAAAGTAACTAAAGGTTTACACAAAATTCAGCATGTTATATGAAATGGAAATGTATAATGAAATGGAATACAATTTCTGTTGTATGAAAAGTTAAATTTATGAACTGATCGTTTGTTTTACATATTTGAATTATTTTTCTCTTTTAAACATTTGTCTTTATATAATTTATTTTTTTCATTTTTAAAAGCCTTTTTTATTATTGATTTATAATTATCGAAAGTTACAACTTCCAGTTCTGAGGCTTTAAAAAATAAATTGTCAACGCTGTAGAAGCTTTTGAAAGACTCTTTGTTTTGTAAGCCGTCATAATTGAACGACTTTATAATTGCTTCACCAACTAAGTTGTGAAAGTTTTTAAACAATCCTCCTCTGCTTATTATTTTGGTTATGACTTGTATAAGCTCGCTTTCGTCGTATTGGCTGATATTGTCCTGAAGTCTCTTCAATTCTTGTATGGATTTAATTGGGAAAATGTCAATCAAATTGTTATTTACGACTTTCTTTTTAATTATTTGCTCCAAATATACTTTTATTTTATTTTATATACTCATTTTTGCACTTTTTTTATTTACTTACAACTCCGATTTCACAACCGACTTCAATGAAACTTGAACAAAACTAAAAATGCGTCTAGCTTTCAATTTGTTTTACGTTTGTTTTTTTGCTTTGGAATTTTGTGGTGACGAAATTCCAATGAAAAAAAAACAAACAAAATCATTTCTTCTAACTGTATTTTTGACTGAACTGACTTTGTTTCGTCTCAGAGAGCGAACACATTCTGATCAGCATTCCTATAGATGGCCTGTAGCAGGCCTTGATTTGTCAGAGAAGTTTGCATGTGTATCAGATCTGTTTAGAAAGGGAGAATAGACATGCTAGAAGGCCTTGAAGTGGAACGTTGGTCAGAATGTGTGTCGGATATTTTGGAAGGAGCCAGTAGGCCTTCTAGAAGGCATATGTTTAGAAGCCCTTGCCAATTCCACCGCTGGGATGTCTAATGAACACACACCATGAAAGTAACGATAGAACAGCGTCACGCAACCCACATTCCGACGATGCTCCAGGGAAACAATAGAGTTGGATACCCTACTGTCACCTATCAGCACCATCGCTCTCCGTTGAACACGGTCAAGTAGCTCCTAGGATGATTTTGGAGCACCTGCCCATATATGGGAGTTGTATTCCATCTTTGGCCTGATGTAAGTTGTATAGATATTGAAAAGATCAGAAGGAGTGAAATATTTCTTGCACCGCTTTAAAAAGCCTATGCACTTGAGTGCTTCTTTCGACACTTCGAATACATGTCTCGCCAAACAAGCGTCACATTGTATTTTCATGCCCAGAACATCGAGAGCTTCTGATTGTTCAATATCCGTACCATCGAGAGAAATTGACGATATTGTTGGGTCAGCGAATCGCTTGTGAGACAACAAGCAGCACTGTGTCTTACGTGCATTAAAATCTACTCTATTCATTCGACCCCATTCGGAAATGGCCAGTAGATCCCGGCCAAGTGTCTCATCCATAATTCGCCTTTTGTCTTCAATATCTTGAAGGCTCGGTCTACGGTCGAATGAATACGAATGACAGAGGTTACTATCATCTGCGAAAGAGTAGATTGGATTCACGGTCTGACCCAATAGATCGTCAATGAAAATAAGAAATAAAGAGGGAGAAAGGACAGAGCCCTGTGGTACACCTGCGGTCTGCCTATGTGTGTTGGATGAGAACCCATCTACAACAACTCTAATAGTGCGATCTCTAAGAAAGCTCGATATAAACCGAGCAAATGTATTACCGACTCCAAAAGCGATCAGCTTTGATATGAGTGCACCATGCCAGACTCTATCAAAGGCCTTGGAGATATCTAGAGCCACGACCTTACTCTCACCAAACTGGTGGATAGACCGACTCCAACGCTCCGACAAGAACGCCAACAGGTCTCCCGTAGAGCGATTTCTACGGAAGCCATACTGTCGATCACTTAGCAAGTCGTTGGTCTCTAAATACCTCACAAGATGGTGGTTTACCATGCTCTCCATTACCTTGGAGAGCGCAGAGCAAATCGCAATTGGCCGATAATTCGCAGGATTATTGGCTTCACCCTTTTTAGGGATCGGCTGGACGTTCGCAACCTTCCAACACGCTGGGAAAACTCCCGCACGGTAAGCAAGGTTGAAAAGGTTGCGTAATGGACGGGCTAGCGTCGACGAGCACTTACATAGGACAAGTGCAGAGATACCATTCGGGCCCGGGGATTTATTTACGTCGAGGTTCGCAAGAACCCTTTTAACTGCGCGCGTTCGAAAAAATATCTGAGGCATGGAACTTGATACGTTTTCGACCGCGGGGAGTGGTTGATTGCTTTCCGGCAAGGAAGAATTTCCTGCAAATATTTCAGCCAAAAGGTTAGCTTTATCAACCGGGTCAGTGAATGCCTGGTCGTCTTTAACAAGAGTTGGGATAGATGAAGAACTATCCTTTACTCTTCTTACAAACGACCAAAAGCTCTTACTTCCCCTAGGAGAAGTAAGAACCTTTGTACGTAGACGTTGTTCGTGCAGAAATTTTTCACGTCTAAGCACTCTGGCACACGAAGCTCTTGCCTGTTTTCGCAGCAGTTCAGTAATGGGGTTTTTGTTTAAACGCCAATTTCTGAACGCTTCCTCCTTTGATCTGACAGCATCCCTGCATGCCTGGTTAAACCAACTGTTTTTGGCTGGTTTAGCCGACATAATTTTATTTGGTACAAAAGTCTTTATACCAGATAAAATTATGTTTTGGATCATTTCAGCCGCAGCATTTACGTCGTTATCAAGAAAGCAAAGTTTCCAATTGAAATGCTGGAAAAAGTGGTTGAGCTCATCCCAACGTGCCTTCTCGTAGAAAAATACTGTCCGCTTTGGGGCTGGTATCGAAGCGACACGAAGAGCGGAATACGGAAAGGATGCTGAAACAATGCAGTGATCGGAGTTACCAAGAGGTGAAAGTACATTAACTTCGTACTTTTCAGGGTGCGAAGTTAAGTAAAGGTCAAGAATGTTATGTTGGTGCCCTTCTACACACGGAATATGTGTCGGTTCATTCACTAGTTGCGTCAAGTCATTTTGCGCGGCGAAGAGCTCGGCGTATTGGCCCTCCGGAGTTGTATGGCTCGAATGTGAAAGCCAGGCGGAATTATGGACATTGAAATCTCCAGCAACGACAATTTCACTGTCCGGATAACTCTCCAAAACTTTCGATATTGAATCGGAAAGGGCGTCAAAGCCGTTAAGGGAAGCCTCCCTTTCCGAGTTTGGACTTCTATAAATAAACCCAAAATGTAGTACGTGTGTTCCAATCCTGAACTTAACCCAAAGGGAGTTAAATTCTGGATCTTGTGAGTTCAAGTGTTGCTGGCTCTGAAACACTATGTCATTACGTACATATACCACAAGACCTCTGTGGGAAATAAAAAGGGATAGGGTGTGGTACCCAGGAACGTGAAAATCCTGTGGATCAGAATCCTCGCGCACCTGGGTCTCACATAGAGCTAAGACGTCAGGCCTATGGAAATGAATGTGGGAAAACACTGCGAAAAAATTCGCACGCAGCCCACGTATGTTGGCGAAATGAATCTTAAATCTCTTCATCATTACGCCAACCAGAAAACAAAAACAAATGTCAGTATGTAAGTGCAGTTAACAGTCTCACCCCTCTGCCGCTGCTGGTCCCTCCAATGCTTAGTGTTATGCCTTAAACATTGGACGGACAACGACAAAAAAGCAAGAGAGTCAACTGCACTTACACAAATTGGAAAAGGTGTGGGGCTGGAGGGGGAGGGGGGCAATGCACCACGGAGAGAGATAGACGAGTTCTCTCAGTGCGTGATCGTTGGTTTGGTTTTTGTGTGTGTTTTATTGTTTTCTTCTGTTTTTTTTTTCTTCTTCTTATTGTTGTTGTTGTGTTGAGAATTTTGCACATATGTATGTTTGTTTATTTTAGAATTATGTTTTATTTTTGTGGTTTGGTTATTGGTGTTTTTCCATGTTTTATTTTATTTTAAATTGTTTTATTTTTTTTTTGTAGGACGGACGATACACATCTTTAACGCGGACAACACAAAACGCGTGCAGATTTTTGTTTTAAGACGGACAACTGGGACGCGGATAACAAAAAAAAAGCGTGCGGACAGAACAACAGACAGAACATCACTCCGTACGTGAAAGACTAATCGCCTCTGCTCAAAAGTAGAGCAATGTCGGATTTGATATGAAACTTCTAGAATAGCAGGGCCCTAAACCGGGAGAGTTTTTAATGAAAACATGAAAGGTCGCTAATAAATTTCTAAGCTAAAGGTCGAATTTAAAGTGTGAGTTGTTGAACGACAGGGCTATAAAGCGGGAGAACCTTTGTATGGGCCCTATATAAAAACAAAGACCGAAATGGTGCATTTTCACCAGGATTCATTTTTGATTAACTGAAGCATACCATGCGCAATTTGTGTCTTGAAGAGTGTCAGGACCACAGTCGAAAGGTTTCTTTATATGGGGGATATTTGAAATCTTGGACGAAATAAGTGATTGGTTTAAGCAAGATCGGTTTAATATTTAGATTATGAAACTGTGTGATCTAAAATCGGAAAGAATCTTGTACTACATAAAAAACAAACCCCGTTATGGACCATTTCAATAGAGTTCTCAATAGAGCCCTTCAATAGAGTTCTCGGCCTTCGTCGAGATTGGTTTATACTTGATTCCTGTATTTTGATTACAAGAGTAGAAGAACAGAAAACAGTTTCTATATCGATCTCTAAAAGAAATATGTTATCTATCTGCTTTTAGTTGAGGTATAAAAAATCAAAATGCTCAAAAATGTAACACCCTTTGGAACAGTGTAGTGCAGAGATGTACTTATTGACCAGCACATCACAAAATGGCACCGACCAACATGTCTCTAATCCATTATGTTTCTGTCTCCTAGTTATTTCCATTTCATAGAGTAAATTTTCCTTTCATTTTATATCAAGGACTACGGACGATTAGAATATACTCTCAAATTAATTTTGATGCAAAGCTTGTTATTAAAAGCAATGTCACAATTATGTCCTTTGTTCGGAACGGAGGAAAAATCCTTTTGTCGCAATTATTCTCTGGACATGTGTTTTTTTTTTTTGCTGAGCAGAATAAATATCCTTTTGTGAAAGAGTAAAATAAAGCCTCACATACATAATCCTTTGAATTCAAATGGACAATTTTACAAATATAAATTTAAAAAAAGAGGATCGAGTAAAAATTTTCAAATGTTAAGTAGAAGTTGAGCAATCTGACCATGTCTACAGGGGGTAAAGATTAGCAATGCCGACTTGCTAGTTTTTGCACTACTTGTGGTGATGTTTCAACACCAAAAAACACCATTTTAGAAAATAAGAGATTTTTTTAAAAAAAATGTCGCTATTGTGGCAATTTTAAACACTTTCGATTGCAATTTTCACTTTAAGAACATGTATTTCGTTATGGGCATTTATTGTTGCTGGAATATTTACGGTAGTTACTTACTATCCAATTTCAAATAACCTGGACAATTGATGATACAGGAACATTTCAGAATTTCTCAACATTCGCATGCATACAGTTTTCAAATACCTGCAATAGTTGTTGTACCTTTTTATTTTCACTCGAAGCAAAAAAACTTTTACAATTTTTAGACATTTTTTCCTTAGTTGATCCGAAGCGACTTTTTTGTGTTTTTACTCAAATTCTGTAGCGATTAATAGTAGTACAGGGTGTCCGCCGGAAAGGTATACTACCAGGTGTCCGTCGGGATGGTATACTATTTGTTTGTTTATAATTTTTAATTAAATGAAAGAGAATGGATCTTATTGAAATGTCGGCAATTATATATGGAATACAATATCAGATATATGTCCGCCTCTGTTAGCCTTACAAATGCGGGCCCTTTTAAACACATTTTTCATTACATTTAGCACAGCGTCGAATTGAGGTTGATGGATTGCTTTGAACACTTTCATGAGTAGCATTAATGTTTTCAGCCGATCTTGCAGTACGTTGTGGTCCATGCTTGGGCCTATCAGCTACAGACCCTCTTTCTTCGAAATAATTCACTACACGATAAATAGTGTGCTTTGTTGGCACGTTGCTTCTCCCAAAAAATTCACGTAAATTTCTCATCGTCGATGATTGATTTTAATAAAATGTTTAACGATTTATCGAATATTTTTCCATAATAAAAAAAATGTAAATCTTGAGTTAATGCTCTTTATCTGAATAATGAAATTTGTATCACCTAAATAGGTATAATATTCACAGGATTGATAAAAAAAAGTCCTTTAGTTCAACCGGGACAAATCTTACATACCCTCTACCGTTAAGCAAACACTTTTTCCGAGATATTTTAAGTCCCTCGTTCCTTTAAAAGTCACATGGACGGATCAAAGGAAGAACATAACATTATTGTTCTAGAATTTTACGAAGATCAATGTTTCGAGCTGTTGCAAACGGAATGGCAAATTGAGTATTTACTACGTAATCCAACGGTGCAGGATTTAAAAAAAATCATGGAACACTTTTACAAAGTTATGCGAACTTTCAAAATCCATCATGCCCCAAATAAATTTAGCCCAATGCTTTGATTTAAAGCAGGCTACTATTTCCACACATAATATTCCATTACTCCAATGGCTTCTTCCACACTAGCTAGACGTTTCAACCTTCATTTAAGCCACTTGTTGCTTCCTGCCTTCAGACAAAAGTCAAAAAGCAATTTTAACTTTTCCAATGAAAGCCATAAAATAAAGATGAAGCACAAGAAACTGAAGCAGAACCAGAACAACAGCTCTGACACATGTTATATTGAAACAGCTGAAAGCATACCTTTTGACATATATTAACCTTCACTAAATGCAATACGTTATTTAAGAGCTCATCCGTAACACAACAAGGAGGAAAATCTCGCAAGAAGCGAATAATAAAACGAAGCAATGCCGTTTCTTTTTGGCACTGCAAGTTAAGCTCTTATTCAAAAATACGTCTGTTGCATGTACGAGTACAGACGTACTCGTAGTCTTACATAAGCCGTCAAAATATAAAACAATAAAAACTGAGCAATGAAGCAGGCCAACACTACCAAGAAGTCTTCCTAAGAAAAGTATCACAATGGAACAGTGCGACCGACAGACAGACAGGCCGGCTGTCTGGCAGGCAGTTATACGGCAA
Organism: Hydrotaea diabolus; assembly: GCA_963513945.1. Lineage (NCBI taxonomy): Eukaryota > Metazoa > Arthropoda > Insecta > Diptera > Muscidae > Hydrotaea > Hydrotaea diabolus. Next base: position 121,225,646 of record OY740720.1, read on the forward strand.
AAGGCCAAAGACGTTATACGAATGTGAAAATCAAGACCAACACTTCTTTTAACTACCACCATACACATTTGTAAACTCACAGATGCAAAATGTAGGTTCACACCGCAGGAGAGGGCGTCAGAGGTAAGTAGGCCCTTTTACAGTCATCTTAAAGGGCTTTATTTTCAATTAAGACGGCGAATCGAAACAGCGGTGCTGTCAGGGAAAAACGACTTATGTGCAATTTCCTTAAGCAGAGCATTTAAAAGTTTTTTAGGGTAAAAACTAATTAAAAAATCTAAAGTAGGTCGTGCCCGTTTGTATTATACCCGGCACTCCTCGATGTTCAGAAAATCCAAATGAAAATAAGTCTTTTGGCCCAACTTACAAAGATTTTAAAAATAATGTCTTTTTAATAAAATTGTGCGAAAATTCCATTGTTCTAGGTAAAATCGGTTAAACATATGTGTGGGAACTATATCTTAATCTGAACCGATTTTCTCCAATTTCAACAGCTACCGTCGTTGGAACGAGAAACTTTCTTGTGCCAAACTTGAGCGAGATTTGTGGCAATATGTAGCTTCTAGAGCTTAAAACAAAAAATCAGATGACAATATATGTAAAGGGTGTTTTTAGACGTGTGGTTTTAATCTGGCCACACTTTTTTAGGAGTTGGTATTTTTGACAGCTGTGATATGATTTAAGCTCAGTTTGGTTTGCCATTTCAAAATAAATAGATTTACTCCGGCACAACGTTTGCAAATCGTGGTGAATGGGCCTAAAACGAGATGGCCACCGATCCTGATTTTTACAAAAATTTTGTTCAGTGATGAAGCTCACTTTTGCTTAATAACCGAAATTGTCGCTTTGGAGTAATAAAAATCAACAAGCCGGACTCCGTTACATCCTCAAAAATCACTGTTTGGTGAGCTTAAAGAGCCTAATCATTGGTCTTTCTTCAAAAGGCGGCGATAATTATAGAGTCAATAAGGAACTCTATACGAAGGCTGCTATAAATATTTTTGGCCTCATAATGAAAATGCGAATATTTATCATCAAAAATGGTTTTATTGTTTTTCAAAGTATTCTTCAGCAAAATTTATAAACTATTGCATGCGATCTAACCAATTGTCGAAACACTTTTTCCACTCCGATTGAGACACCTCCAAAAAATGGCTAGTGAACGCTTCAACAGCATCTTCTGGTGACGAAAATCGTTGACCACGCTTTTTTTTGATGTGCGGGAATAAAAAGAAGTCATTGGGTGCCAAGTCAGGGGTGTAAGGCGGATGACCCACCAATTCGACGTTTTGGCCGGTCAAAAAGGCGCTGGTTTGAGCTGATGTGTGAGAGCTCGCATTGTCATGGTGCACAATGATTCGTTTTTCGAATTTCTCCGAAGACTTCAGGCAAACAAATTGTGGTGTACCAGTCAACAACAGTCACCACATTACTAGTTTTGCCGAAGAAACAGGCAACCATTTGCTTTGAAGTGCTTCTTCCACGAACAACTTTCGTTGAATTTGGCTCGTCTTCGAAGACCCACACGGTCGATTGATATTTAGTTTCGCGCTCATACGCAAAGACCCATGATTCGTCATCTGTGACGATCTTATAAATGTCTTTTGAAGCACAGCGATCGTATTTTTTCAAAATTTCTTTGCACCAATCGATTGTCAAATTGTGCGTGATCCATGGAGAAAAAACCTTTTTTTACGGCCACGTGTTTATGCAATATCGAATGTATGCTGGTATAAGAAATGCCAAAGGATGCCTCTATTTCACGGTATGTCACATGACGAACTTGCATTATCAGTTCATGCACGGCATCAATGTTCTTCGGCACAACGGCCGTTTTTGGACGGCCTTCACGACCTTCGTCTTTGAGCGAACGTCGGTCACGATTGAATTCATTAAACCAGTTTTTCACAGTGCTATAGAATGGTGCTTCATCGCCTCTTGTCGTGATAATCCACGTCGAAAGTTGTGAAAATGATCGCACGAAAATGTTCACGAGTTAATTTAATTTTTTTGCCAAATTGATTTTTTCAAGTCAATGTAAACGACACATATGATGGTCGTACGTCAGAACGTTCTGAGTACGTTTATGCTAAAAAATGTCAAAATGTCGTACCAACGACGATCTAGGGGCATTAAAACAACAGAAACCAGTCCAAAACGATATCAGAAGGCGTAAATGGGGTTGGATAGGCCATACCCTGATAAAATCAGCGGCTGATATCGCCAGTCAGGCCATCGAATGGAACCCGCATGCATTAACTACTTAGAGTAAATTGGAAATCAATTGGTATGGCCCAATGAAGCTTATAGGAGTAAATAAAACAAATACTTAATAATGATACCAAAAACACATGATTTTACTTAGTAGGGACATAAATACTGTTACACACGTTTTATGCTGTAAAATAAAAAGTACTGAATGTTTTTGGACCAAATATTTTTTAATATATTTATTAATGTATATTGTATCCAAAAATAATCTACTTAATCGAAATGTCCGCAAACACACGCCTTACGTCTCACTGGCCAATCGCCAGTAGCTGCACGAACCTCGTCTATTGGAAAATTGGCCACAGCTCAAACCAAAGCAGTCTTAAGAGATCCAATGTTGGGGTATCTTTTTTGACAAACATTGTCCTCTAAAACCGTCCACAATTTGTAATCCAATAGGTTCAAATCTGGACTGCCTGAGGGTCATTCTTCAGAGGAAATGAACGCTGGCAAATTGTTTCGAAGCCAGGCCCGGGACGTTTTAGTCTTATGGTCCGGCGCAGAATCCTGCTGGAAAGTCCATGGCTGTTTTTGGAACAGGGACTTGTTAAGAGGCTTCACAACAGCTTTCAAAACGGTTTCTTGGTAAACTTTGGCCGATGTTTTGACTCCTTGTTCGCAGAAATGCAGGTCAGTGAACCCATCGTAAGAGACACCCTACCAAACCATGACTGAAGCTGGGTGATGACCCTTTTCCACCCTTGGTATCAGTTCAGATGCTTCCATACATCATACACTCTATAATTTTGCTGGTTAAATTTTTCCTGAACGGTAAAATTTTTTTCATCGGTGAACAAAATTTTTCTGTGCAATTTATCAGCGTGCTTCACCAAAATTTCAACCCTATTTTTTTCAATCTGCAGTCAATAAATGTCCGCTACGTCGCACAGTGGGTTAAAACATAGGTAAACTGTGGATTAATTCAGGGAAGCCCATTATTATTGATATTAATATTTTTTTGGAATAACTATACATTATTTAGTAAAAAAAAATTGTTTTTGAAAAAATATTGGTAGAAAAAATTTTTTTATTTTAAAAATAAGAAAAAAAATTATTGAAATATTGAAAATTATTGAACCTATTTTAGGTATTATTGTGATAAACAACAACATCATCATCATCAACATCATCATCAACATCATCAACATCATCATCATCGTCATCATCATCATCATCATTGTCGCCTTCTTCGGGTAGAGTTGCCAAATTTAAGGATGGAGATTGTAACATATTCACAACCATTTTTGGTAGGCTGCGTAATTTTTTTTCCGGGAATTTTCGAAGGCTTGATATTATTGGATCAGAAGTAATCAGCATCATGTTAAAAACGTCTTGATTTGACTTTTCTCGATCCATTTTTCTAGAATAAAACTCTCTATATTTTTTGAAATCTTTGTTTCTAGCTTCCTGCGCTTCTTCCGATAATTGGCCAATCGGTAACAATGCGTATGCTATTATTTCAGGTCCATGAATTAGAAATTTATGCAATGTTGGAGGCATATAGTACCACGGATAATTTTCTACAAAGATCCTAGCAGTTTCATGTGCATATTCCCGGAACTTATCGAAATTTACTTCATGACCACAAGAAACAACAATCAGTATATTATGCATTCTGATTATTAAATTAACGTTAATTTTCGTAATTTCCGCTGATAGTTCCGCATTGTGAAAAAAACGCCTGGCTGTGTTGCCGTCATTAGAGTTACCGAATCCGGGTTTTGGACGATCAACAATTAAACCAGTCCTCTCTTTAAATTGCTTTTGAATTTCTGCTTTAGTTTTTTCCACAATTTGCTTTTCGGAATCTGATCTAGCTTGCCATTTTTTGATTGGCAGTTTATATGACAAATGAAGAAGGCACTCAAAAAATCTTATCCATCCATGCAAAATCGATAACCCAAATTGTAAATTATCGCTATTAATTTCCTTTTCTATCATTTTATCAATTTGGTTAAAATCTTTGCTGGTGGATCCGCATAAGTAACACTTTTGTGTAGATGTAGTTTCAGTGAGAGCGTTACAAACTTTTCCATCTATCATCGATAATATTAAACTATGTCTCACTACTACAAGTTTCTCACCAAGTGCCACAGTTGAATTAGTTAGATGTTTAATTTCTTCACTGACTCTATGATGCTCTAGCTTTGAAATTGTTGATGTTTCTTTGATAAACTCCATTCTCAATGGTCTACAGAATCTGGTAGAAGAAGGGCGAGGATTCTGCCATACAATTTTTTCCCCGCATACCAACCTCAATGGCACAATTGATGTTATAAACACAGAGGAATCAGTAGCTTCTGTGCCATGAAATGCTTGTTTATATGAGCTATGGCCAGAACTCCCATCGAAGCCTCATTTTGTGTATAAACAAAATTCGGACAGTTCTTCTTTGTTTAAGGAATCAATCACACAGTTTTGCAGCAGTACTAGGCGTTCAACAGTGATTAAGAAGCGCCTGTAAATCAACTTCGACTGAGGATTCACATACTCTCATACTATCGCTTTTTGGATAACATTTTTTTTTGCTAACTGGACAGCAGTGTACGAGGGAAACCTTTGTGGAGCAGACGATTTCACAATGTTATATTGATGCCGCGATAGTTTAGCTTCAACCAAAACAGATAATGCTTCTTCACTACTCATTTTGTTGGACTCCGCCGACTGAATTAAACATTTTCTGTATTTTTCCGCTCTCGTTGGTGACGAAGAAGCTACGTCATTTACTAACTTAGATGCCCCAATATTACCAGACTCCCGTAACTTCACTTGAGTTGCAAAAGCTAGCATTGACAACGATGTGTTGTCTCTCAAATCTTTGGTTTTTTTATACTTTGTATTTGGGCCGCATTCTTCGAAAGCAATTTCTTTGCGCCCTCGTTTTAACTTTTTAGTACAGAAAGAAATAGAAGAGTCTAACCAATTCCGATGTGTTTTAAATAAACGTTCTTCTTTTCTATGACATCTTGCCCATCGGGTTTTAAATTCGGAGATGAAGCGATTCATTGTGACATTGAAAACAGGAATATCTTCCTCTGATGGTCCAGTACGCTTCTTTATTTCTTCCTTTAAAAAATTGAACTTATCTTCAAAATGCTGGAATCCTGAGTTTTGCATTAAGTCGTATAGATGTTGACGAGTGAAGGAAAGTGTGCATGAACTTATCCCTAACAAAAAAGATTAAACATTTATTAACTTTTGAAGTGGAAATAATTTGCCATTCAGCTTTTCACATTTATATTGACATTCACTGGAATGAAACTAACATTGTCTATCGGACAAATTAAAGTAATACTCTAAAACTGAAAGGCAAACACTCGGAAACAAGAACACAAAACAAATAATAAACCATCACAAATCACTTGTACAACAACAACAACAACACACAACAAATATTAAACCATCACAAATCAGTAGTACAACAACAACACAAAACAAATAATAAATATCAATAACAAAACAGAAACACAAAACGCCAGCAACACAGAACATGCGTGGAAATTGATCATTTTTCTCCACTGACATTATGAACAAAAAGTATAATTAATCAAAAGTGCCACAAAAGCGCACCTCAATTTTTTGCAGAAACATCGTCTACAGTCCGCAAAATTAAAAAAAAAAAATCAGAGCGCGATCTAGTCAGATAATTAACTATATGTCCAACTATATACTCCAAATATGCACATTTTGGGGACTTTCAACCAAAAAAAATAATTTAAAATATTAAATCACTTTTTTGCTGCAATACTTGTGTCTGAAAAATAGTTCAATACTTGAAGTTGAAGGCTCCATACTCAGATTTAAATTTTACTTGAAGATTTTTTATTGAAAAAACACTTTAATAAACTTGAAATATCAATTTTACAACGATCGCAAGCGAACAGAGAATGAAAGTGTAAATTCTAAAACACAATGCCGCTGCACTATACAACTTAGAGCCGTTATTTTTTCGGTTAGTGACGCAGAATTATGTCTAGTTTCTAGGGTTATTAAGTAATCGACTGTTATTTCAAAATAATTTTTTTAATTAATCCACAGTTTTGATACCCAATACCCCAGTGTGCGTCGTTAGAAAGCCCCAAGTCTTTTTTAATGATTCGACTCATAGACTTTTGCGTGATATTCATCTCACGGGCCATGATTTTCTATATTCGGAGCGGATTTCTGTGAATTCTTGATTCGACGGCTTTGATGACATGCGGTGTTCGAACAGATCATAGGCGGCCTGACCGGTGGCGGTCTTTTACATCTCCAGTCTCCTCAAACAGTTTTATGCATCGGTAGACGAACATGCGGCTAATCCTAGTGGCCGGAGCGTTTTGAAAATATCGATTTTTTCCATTTCACACTTGAAAAGCGCTTTTACAGCGATTCTCATTATCTGACCACTCCATAATGAAAGTTGAAACAATTTTAAAATTCCGTTACAGACTAACGCTATTGAGGTAAGCTTTCAAAACCCATATGACATTAACGGGGTATGTTCAGTTCTACTATTGAAATGGGTGTGTTCAATGTTGTAACAGTATGTATGTTCCTACTAAGTATATAGCTGGGTGTGTCTTAGTAGACTATTTATGTAAAACATAAGTCTGGTAACTCTTGCTCGGTTCTTAAGCGAACTAAAGATAAATATCTTGCTGAAGAAATACTGCAGTAGTCGAGGCTTGCAGCTATAACGCCAAGTTGGTTGATTTGTCCCTTACAGAGGGCGCAGAATGCAAAGCCCGTTGGTCCAGCGGAAAAGACCAACAGAAGAAGAAGACACTGCTGCACAGGCAACAAAAATCTTAGATGATAATTTTTAAGGCAAAATAAGTAAGTCCGTTGCTTCGATTGAAATAGCAACTAAGATGAGATGAGAGCCCTTAATAATTAGTGGATTTAAGTTTTTCTTTATCAAATCAAGATCACTAAAAAAATTATGCTATTATATTATTAGAATGACAGTAAGATCTTTTAGAAGATGATGCTCTCTTAATTACATTAAGAAGCTTGGCAGAAAAACGGTATCTTATTTTGACGAAAATGCACAACTACCTGCTAGGGTCAGTACTATTGGAAGGCCTTACGAATACCGCCGTACAGACAGGAAATTCTCATACTTTTATTTAAATGCACAAAGGTTTTTACGAGGACATACTGTTTGTGCACATGTAAAGCGTTCATGGGGACGTGAATCTTCGAATATCCTCTTCCCCTCTCTCTGTCGCGCGCGCTCACTCTATTGAATAGAGTTGAGTTGATTTAGTCGAGTCGCGCGTCGAGTGGAGCAAAAGCACAGCAATATTCATATGCCATCATGTGGCGCAATTTTCTGCAATACAAAAGTGACAATTTGATTTATCACCACACTTTGGTTTTATTGCGGCATTTTTAGAGTAACATCAGCCTTTAGAGGTTCTGTTCAGCGATATATTTTTTCGGCGTTGCTCTTGCCGATTTTTGCTGTTGTTGGTGTTTTATTTTTTGCATACGAGGACATTTGGTCGCAAACATACACACACTTGTGTGAGTGTGTATGGATATACGCTTGGAATTGTCCAAGAGTAGCAGATGCTGCTGATGGTGTTGCAAAAGCTTTAATAGCGCATCGCATTCGTCGCTGTAGTTTGTAACATTTTAATGGCATTTAGAATGGAAAGGCCAACCAGCAAACTTTTTTTGGAAATATAATGAAAAAGTCGGCTGTAGTTGTGTCTACGTTCTACGCTGCTTGATTTTTTCTGAGATCGAAAGGTTGCCTAAATGCTTAAAAACTTGCGCCGAGACTTATCGTCCTCTAAAAGACTGTTTAGGAATCCTTAAAGAATCCATATTACAAAAGTCAGTTATTTATCTTTTCGCGATCTCACACCATTGCAATTATTTTTTCCACAATATTGCTACCTTTGGGCCGCTGTGCTGCGATGGAAGTGTGCACGACTATCATGCCAGTTAACCCAGGTTCAACCCCTGGTAAGAACATCTAACAATTTTTCAGCGGCGGGTTTCTACATCAAAAATGCCTTAGAGACTAATCTCTAAGTTATGTAAAAACTTCTCTAGAAAATGCATTATCCGTTGAAAGCCGGCGATAAACAGTTGGTTCCGGTCATTGAATGTAAGAGTTAAGTCGTACACAGCTCACTGATTTAGAGAAGTTCCCCGTTGTTCTTCCTTGATGGTATGTTGTGGAACTGAAGTAAGTAAGACGAATTGCTACCTTCTGGGACAATTGGCTGCCACAATTCTTTAATGTATTTCAAACTATTAAATTGTGCGGCACAGCTAAATTTGCTCGCTGCACACCGTGCACGCAGAGAAAAGATATGGTTACTATATGGTCACTGCAACAATAATATATTCTCTACAATAAAAGCATTTTCGTCGCAGCCATAATATTGTTGTTTGAATTTCATTTTAACAACAATATGATTGCGGCAATATTAATATTGTTGAAATTTAACAATAGTACTATTGCCAAATTAAGAAATAAAAATATGGTTGTAGCAACCATATAAACATGGTTGGTGATACAAAAGTATTGTTGTTTAAAATTTACGTTAACAATAATATGATTACGGCAATCATACGGTATGGTTGCGAATATTTTTGTGTGTGCGTAGGTTTTTTTTGGATATACCAAAGAAAAACACATACACTCGATACAAGCATGGTTGTTCTCCATTATAAAAAAACAACAACAATCGGAAGGTTGCTCGAGAAATTTTTATTGTGTTTACTTTGTTTGGGGAAATACTTACTACCGACTGGTTCTCGTTTATTTAAATTCTGCCTTCACTTAAGTATTAAGCCATTGATCATGGTTTTATCACATTCGTTACTTGGTGTCTACGGATAGTGAAGTAGTATTCAACCCTGCTGGCAACTAAAAGTATTTTTGACAGTTGGAATATATAAAGGGTGTTTTTTATTGAGGTATAGAACTTCGAATTGAAATAAAACACAAGAAAATCGTTTTAATGTCCATCAATTTGGCTTTATTGGAAGGATAATTTTATGCCATTAATGTTTAAATATGATTTCGGGCATGTGACCGCCGCGGCTGGCTCGAATAAAGCCAATTCTACAGGTCCAATTTTCAACCACTTTTTCGAGCATATGGGGCCGTATATTGGCAAAAACGCCACGAATGTTGGCTTCCAAGTCCCCTAGCGTTCCTGGTTTGTTGGCGTAGACGAGCGACTTCACATATCCCCAAAGAAAATAATCCAATGGTGTCAAATCACACGATCTTGGTGGCCAATTGACAGGTCCATTCCGCGAAATTATGCGCTCATCGAATGTTTCCTTCAATAATTCGATTGTGACGTGCGCTGTGTGGCATGTAGCGCCGTCTTGTTGGAACCACAACTCATCCACATTCATGCCATCCAATTCGGGAACAAAATAGTCGGTTATCATGGCTCTATACCGGTCTCCATTAACGGTAACTGACTCTCCAGCATTATTTCGGAAGAAGTATGGCCCAATGACTCCACCAGCCCATAGAGCACACCAAACAGTCAGTTTTTGTGGATGTAATGGCGTCTCAAGGGTCTCATGTGGATTCTCTTCACTCCAAATGCGGCAATTTTGCTTGTTGCCGTAGCCATTCAACCAAAAATGAGCCTCATCACTGAACAAAATTTTGTGATGAAAATCAGCATCGAGATGAATCTCATTTTCGGCCCATTTTGCAAGCGTTGTTCTTTTGTCAACCTGTTCATGATGAAATGGCAAACCAAACTAAATATTAATCACTTGACAGCTGACAAAATGGCCGCCAGTTAAAAAAGTGATGCCAACTTAAAGTTCTATACCCCAATAAAAAACACCCTTTATTTTTGTTTCTTGAATGAAATGTTTAATAAAAACATGGCGTCAAATCTGGCTATGAACTAATTGTAATGCAATTTAACCCTCTAGTGCGCAAGAAAACCAAATTAAATAAAATACTACTTAAACGAAAGGAAATGGTTAAAAAACAAACTTTTGTTCTAGCAGTTTGTATAATTTTTGTTTATAAGGGCGCAGGAGGCGAAAAATCCTTTGATGCAAATTTGCATCATTGCGCATTTAGCTGTAAATTCAAAATCTAAAATTTTTATACTTTAATAGTGATTTAAATGGACAATGTTTTTGTTTCTTTTTAAAAACCAACGTATTATATATTTATTGTTTATGAAATTATACATTTTTTTAAAAAAAAAAAAGATAACATTTTAATTTTGTTCATTTTTTATGAAATTTTACAAAGCAGTTTTTGGTTTTTGTTAGACATAAAGCTATGTTACACTTGCTACAAATAAGTTGACTTTGGCCCTTACAACCCGGCAGCTTGCATCTTACCCTATTTTCTTGGAATTCCGGTAAGTGGTCCACATGATCGTGCCTGATATCTACGGATGGTATAGCTGATGCTGGACCTCGTTTTTGCTTTTGGACATGCAATCTTTCGACAGAAGGTGAATCGTTGGTTCTTGGACGTTTCTGTTTTGTGTTTATTTTTAGAAGTGTCAATGCCAGATCTTTACGAAATTTTAATAGTGTATGCGTCGTATTCTCTGTTGCTCGCTTATATAAAAAACAAGCATTTGTAACTGCTAGGTCCAGTAGATGTTAAACTAAACGCATATACCATTTTCTGGTTTTCATTTTGATTCGGTTCCGCCCCATCATGCTGTCTAAGAGATCAACACCGCCCATATGACGGTTGTACTCTTTGACAATCGCTGGGCACTTAACCATGATCGACTTGCGTTCCCGACGGTCGAATCTGCTAATATCATTTTCTGGTTCCACGCCAACGAATGAGGACAGAAGAGTTACGATCTTATTATCTTTCCACAGGACGTTTGCGAGCTCTAAGCCTTCAAAGTCAGCAACGAATTGAAATGATGATCCCCTAGGACATTTTTTTATTTCTTGATCAGTTGGTAATTTACAATTTTGTATCCTATTTCGTCTGACTGTTCCAACTGTATGTATGCCCTTTTTTCCTAAATAAACAAGCAACGGGATGCCAGTGTAATAATTGTCGAAGTAAACTTTATAGTTACATCCATTTGGGACATTTCGTAATAGTCGTACAACAACGTTGGCAGAAGCTCCTAGATCAGGCTCACTTGGCAAACGTTTATGCGGCAAATTGTCTTGGCCCGTATATATTTCAAAATTATATGCAAAACCTTATACTCCGGAAAGTACAAATAATTTGTAGCCCCACTTGTGTGCAGGCATGTATTGTTTCAAATGATGCGAGGCTTTACTTGCGCACATTTGTTCATCAACAGATACGCGTTCTTCTAACGGAATGGATGAAAAATTTTCATTTAAACAGTCTACCAGTGGCCGAATCTTGTATAATTTGTCGTAACAAGGATCTGTTTGATCGGCAATGAAATTGTTATTATTGTTCAAATGAAATATTGATCGTATCTTTTCAAATTTTTTTTTGAGGCATGCATTCCTTTACACAGTCCAAACCAATTTGGCTGTCCCATAGAAGGCGAATATTGGAGTAGTTCACTATTAATGACAAAATTAGGATGCCCATAAATTGGTAAATATCAGTTTTTTCCAAAATAAAGCTCTCTTCAATATTTTTTTGCTTCGCATACAAATTAGATTCCTCAACTATATGTTGTAAAATGTCTTCATAAAAGAAGTACATAGTTGAAAAATTGGAATGGAGTCTGAAAGTTCTTTATAAATTCCGGCAAATCGGTATTTCCTCCAAATTTTATTTCTTCACTGACAGAAAATTTAGTTTTTTTTCAGACAATATGTCTGCATTCCTCTCGTGTTAAGAAATTTGTGGCACCAAGTAGATTTTCCGGAATTTCTGGAGCTATATTTTCAGTTACATTTTCATCTTCACTATTCAAGTCGTCCATGAGATCCACAATATTTTCATCGCCCAGAAGGTGCTCTAGATCTTCATTATTTAGAAGCTTACCTTCCATAATTTCATCTTCATCATCGGAGTCGTCTAATTCATCTTCACTTGCAGCAGGATCCAACAAAATACGGAGAATATCATCCTCTAAAAGTTGGTTTCTTGACATATCCTGAAAATTCGTTAGATCCGAAGTTTTTTTTTATTATCACTTAAATGCGCAGTGATGCAAATTTGCATCAAACCTTTTTTTATACACATCAAGGTACTTACCACAAAAAAACAATAAACACTATTAGATTTTAATAAAAAAGAGTGTAACTTATGTAAAAATCACAACTGTTTAATAAACTTGTTGAAATGAATTAAATTTTAAGGTCAGAAAAACACACTGTTTCATCTACGCACAACAAACTAATGGCAGACACTTCAAAATTGCACAATAATTCAATGCTGCTATAACGGTACTTCAAAAGCAGAGAAAACGACGCCTACTTAAATGGAGACAACATATAACAAACATTTACACAAAACTGTTTTCAAATTTTGAAACTACGGACATATTTTCGGTATGATTCAAATTTGCATCACGGCGCACTAGAGGGTTAAAATAACTTACTTTATAAAAATCTCTATTTTTGAATAAAAACATTACCCAATCCTAAGAAATAATTTTGGGGATCATAGTATGGTTGAGAGTGAATCATACTATGGTTGTGGGGATCATAGTATGGTTGCGTGTGAATCATACTATTGTTGTGAGGATCATACTATGGTTGTATGAGAAACATACTATGGTTGTGAGGATCATAATATGGTTGTGGAGATATTAGTATGGTTAAGTGTGAATAATACTATTGTTGTGAGGATCATAGTATGGTTGAGGATATCATAGTATGGTTGAGTGTGAATGATACTATGGTTGTGGGAATCATAGTATGGCTATGTGTGAATCATACTATTGTTGTGAGGATCATTATATTGTTGTGCCTCAACCATATACCCAACAATAGTATGATCCTCTTCGAATATTGTCACCCCAACCAAACTTTTTTTCTGCGTGTGGTGCCAGGTATTTCAACTTACTGCTGACGTTTGTAACCCGGCTCATTTAAACATGGGAAAGGAGATGTTTATTATACCGACCGCTTGAGAATCACAATATGATTTCATTGTTCCGCTTATTTCGCACTTCACTTCGTTTTATTGTCTATCATTATGATCAAAGTACAGGTCGCAAATATGAACCGATTTCTATGAAAATTTCGGTATTTCTCAGGTTGGGCTAAAAACTAGGCCCATCGATACATGTTTTCAAATACAGTCGACTCTTGATAATTTGACACTTGTTTTGTAAAATCTCTCAATAATTTAAAGCTTTTTCCTAGTCCCTTGAAAAATACGCGATAAATTAAAATGTCTAAGTGAGCTGGTCTTCTTCGGAATTTAAATTTGTAGAAATGGTATTTCACTTGGCGACATATTTTAGAATAAAGTCGGTAATTCCGAGATATGTAACCGCATTTTTATGACCTACAAGCCGATGCTAAACTATTGGGTGGATACGAGTGCGAGGAAAAAAATCAAGATGAAAACGAAGGAGAACAACATCGTGGGAAGCTAGGACATCTCCTTCTATTATAGGCCCTCAGAACGGACACAAGTGACTTATTCTACAACCGATTAATTCTAAAATAGTAATAATAGACTATTGGAAATACCTTAGACGATGATACATTGAAGCTACTCACTCGAAAGAAAATTACTGAATTTGTTTTATTGATTATTTTTTTGTTAACGTAAATTTTAAACAACAATACTTTTGTTGCACCAACCATGTTTATATGGTTGCTACAACCATATTTTCATTTCTAAATTTGGCAATAATACTATTGTTACATTTCAACAATAGCAATATTGTCGCAATCATACTATTGTCAAAATGAAATTCAAAAAACAATACTATGGTTGCGACGAACATGCTTTTATTGGAGAGAACATATTATTGTTGCGGTGACCATAGTGTAACCATATCTTTTCTCTGCGTGTACTCCGTAATTGGTGGGTTGTTATGTCCACCAATTGTGGCAGCCAATTGTTTGACTGAATTCGGTTGGTATAACCGACTTATTGGCTGTTAGTATCGTAATTCAATCGTAGCTACCATCTTATGGTAAGTCGAACTATGTAAGCATCAAATCCTTGTAATGTTTGTGATTGCAACAGACAAAAAGTTTATCCAACGTAGTATTTGTAGTTGACAATGTTATCCAACAGAGTATATCTCTGTGTGCGCCGAGCTCTCTAAGTTCGCTATAGGGTTTACTGGTTTCAGTACGAAATGTTTAACCGTAGAGACGTTTGATTATTGTTACTCGTATGTTCTTGAAGATGATATCCGACGATACCGAAATATTGAAAATTAATAAACACAAAATTATGAAATCTACACTTATAAACTCTTGTCTAATTTATTACCGCTTTTCTGGAATATCTAAAATCTAAAACTTTACACTTTTAAAACAAACGTTTTATCTCACTGAAATTAATAGCAGTTTTCAGAAAACGAAACTTTTTTAATTTTGTGCAATGGTATGAAGTTATCTTCTTAGCGACCTCTTAAGCGAGTTACCAATCAACCACAACCTACATGCAGAGAAAAAGTATGGTTACTATAGTCAAGGCAACAATAATATGTTCACCGCAATCAAAGTATGTTCTTCGCAATCATAGTATGGCTTATAGAATTGAATTTGACAATAGTAGAATTACCGCAATATTAATATTGTTGAAATGTAACAATTTAAAAATTAAAATATGGTCGCAGCAACAATATAAATATTGTTGGTGCGATAAAAGAATTGTTTTTTGGGTTTTGTTTTATCAATAAAATGATTACGGCAATCTAACTGTATGATCGTAATTTTTCTTCATTTGAATATACTTTTTAGAACAATGTTATTCTTACGGATTTAATGAAATAATAATACTTTTATATAGAAATTAAAATTTTTCAAACAAACTGTTGAGCTTTGTTTAACTGTAATATTTTTTAGTAAAAACGCTTACTTTTTTTAAACTGATTTTTCACCTGTTAATAAAATCACTCCTAGTTTTTTGAATTTGTTGTATTTTTAAATACGAGGGTTGCTATTTATATTTCGCGTCCTGACATTACTAGTGTTCCCAGATGCAAACTGGAGCTTCCATTGGAAACTTTGAAATTTTTTGGCATAACTTCACTCAAAATGTTTTGTCTTTTGAGGGCGAATTATTTTGTTTACAGTGTGTTGAAAAATTCATCTCAGTCAAAAAATGGAAATATCCGTGAACATTTTTGTGCAATGATTTTTTAAGATTTTCGGCGTTTTCAACTTGTTTCGATTTTTGGCGATGAAGCACTATCAAAAATCACTGTTAATCGCTGGGACCAAGAGTTCGGTCTCGGACGCCGTTCGCTCCAGGGTGAATTTCGTAAAGTACGTCCAACTTCGGTCACTTTGCTAGGAACCACCGGTGCTGTGCGTGAACTGAAAAAAATGCTCGTATGGGTTGCTGCAAAGAGATGTTGAAAAAGTATAACTGCGGTAGCTCAAGGGCAGTGTATAACATTGCCACAGGTGACGAATCATAGATCTATGCATATGAACCCGAAACAAAACAGTAATCGACCATATGAGTCTTTCTAGACCAGCCAAATCCAACAAAAGTTGTTAGTGGAAGAAGTACATCGAAGAAAATGATTGCGTTTTTTCGGTATAACCGGCCATGTTTCCACAGTGCCTTAAGTGGAACGTAGAACGGTCAACACTGAGTGAAATACAACCATCTGTTTGCCAACAGTGTTCTAAGAAATGAGAAAAGATAATAAGAGAAGTCGGATCATTTTGCATCACGACAATGCGAGCTCTCACACATTAGCTGAATCGATGAGCTATTTGACCACTCAAGATGTCGAATTGATGGGCCATCCATCGTGCAGCCCTGATTTGACACCCAATGACTTCTTCTCATACCATAGCATCAAGAAAAAATGCGTGGTCAACGTTTTTCATTGCCCGAAGCAGCTGTTGAAGCGTTCAAAAACTTTGGAAGGTGTCTCAATCGGAGTGAAAAAGTGCTTCGAATATAGGTTTGTGCACATGCTAAAGTGTATTGATCTTAAAAGATAATATTTTGAAAAACAATAAAACCATTTCCAACGATAAACTATTGTGTTTAATAGTTTAAATAGCAACCCTCGCTATTGTCATAATTCAAATCTATTGTAAACCACTTAACCCAATTCTAATAAATAATTTTGGGGATCATTGTATAATTGTGTGTGATTATACTATGGTTGTAGGGATCATAGCATGGTTGCGAGTGAATCATACTAAGGTTGTATATGAAACATGCATGCATTGTAAGGATTATTAAATAGTTGTGGGGATCATAGTATGGTTGTATGTGAAACATACCATGGTTGTGAGGATCATGATATGGTTGTGGGGAGCATAGCATGGTTATGTGTGAATCCTGCTATTGTTGTAAATATCATAGTATGGTTGTGAGGGTCACAGTATGGTGTTATTTGAATCATATTGTTGTTGTGAATATTATAATATTGTTGTTCCACAACCATATACCCAACAATAGTATGATGCTCTTCGAATATTATTATATCAACCATACTTTTTTTCTAATGTATGTTTTATACTCTTGATACTCGTATAGAGGTATGGATTATCTCTACAGATATTGTATCATTGGATTGGTTTGGCTGATTCACCTCACCTGTTTTATGCTATTCTACTTGTTGATATGGTCCACATTTATTGTCACCAAAAATGTTTGTTGGGTTACAATTACCACTAACAATGCCGCCGTCACCATCATCTTCCACTTCTGTTTTTGTTAAAGAGAGTGGAAAGTAAGAAAATCAATGCAAAATGCCATTGGCTTTTAGGTTATTTCACAAAAAAAGCCACAGAATAAAAGGCAGGATTAAAACAACAACAACAAAAAGAACGGATATTGATGCAACAAAAATATAATAATGCTAAACTCAAAACTGAAGCACAAACAGGAGGGAAAAAGAAACTGTCGCGTCTTATGACTGCTGCTGACTGTTGCATTATTCAGCCAGCGAGACACTCACATGGAACCAAATGCCAAGGAGCAACAACACTCCATTCTAAATGTCGTCTAATGTCTGAAGTAAAGTTGCTTCAGACAAAACTCTCCAATAAAACCTACATATTCCATTGCACAGACATACACTCATGAGTGGAACTATGGACGCTTGATGCCCCAATCGCTGAAGCGCCAAAAAGGGAACGAACGTACGAGTATATCTGGGACTTAGACAGCACAAAAAATGAAATTTTGAAAGATTTATGCTGCTGCAAAAGTAGTGTTATGACTATAAAAATGATAACAATATAAAAGTTTTTTAAATAAACCCATTAGCAAAAAAATATACCAAGAGCATTCCCTCTCCCTCGTACTTTACCATTCCCTGCCCCTTTAGTTCTTTAGTTATGGCAGCCGATTTGTTTTATTCCAGTTAATAGCCGCCATAAAAAAGGCAAACTAAGCCAAAGCCACATATCTTCCACATATTTCTAAAACTATCGATCTTAGCTCTGGCTGTTGTGCTCGTTGCCCTGAGTCCTTAGCCAATGATTCAGTAGTTGTTCCACATAGATTTGCCCATTCATCATTCAAGCTTGAGCTCATTATTATCCTTTCTCAAGACTTTCAAGCGCATGCAAGTGCGAAGTGTGAGTGTGTCTCAAATTGAAATTAGCGTATGGCGTCGTCATTGTCGTAGTAGCGTTTTTTTTCTGCGCGCGCGATTACATCGTAGTCATACATAATGCTCATCATTCATTTTGGGAAATATGCTCGATTGTGGCCCCAACAATGACAAGAGCTGAAGGAGAGTGGGTAACAAGAACATCATCAACGACAACTTGTTCCTGTTCCAGACATGAGTCACATCTGCCATCGTTGCCATCTTTAAGCAGAGACATTAGCGCCTGAAACTGGTTCAAAGCATTCTGATTGCTTATATGCACGGGGGTTTATGTAAATTTTCGCATTTGTTTGCTCTGCCATGACTTTATTGTAGTTGCTGTGATTATTTATTAGTTCGATTGTTTTATGTGATGTTTTTCCCCTTGCATACGCATACGCCAATGATTGCTCACTCTGGGCTGTGATGTCATGTTCGAGATAATCATTGTGATGTGTTGCTGCTCTTACAGAGACTGCTGGCGTTTATTATGATGATTTCATAGCAAAGGAATGTCTGGGTTTGGCGCTAAAGGATATTTAGCGAGTTAAAGGTAAGGTGAACAAAACGCATAGGTTAGTTAAAAATAAGTAAAAAGGCTAAAGTGGAAGTGGCGGGAAATCCCGGAAATGTTAACAATTTTATTTTCGTGTCTCGGGATTGTGCCACTGGTTCCCGGGAATTTTGTTTAACATTTTTGTACCCTGAAAGACTTGTCTTTGTTGGGACTAGTTGTCGTTGGGTTTATTCCTAGCCCCTTGTTTGTCGCATAAGAATTTATTTAGTGCTTTTTTATGATCTCTTGATCGTTGGTATGCATATTCTTTTACACGAAGCAACACGTCGTGAGCAAAAGCTGTAATTTTGAAGCCTGATGTAATATCCCTTTGGGAAATTGGACCGGTACAAAATTAGACATGTAATGGGTCTCTCATGGCTACGTCATTGGAGGGAGTCCATTGACACTGCTCAGATACCATGTGACATATCATGGGACTGATCAAAAAGGACAGTACGTGTCATTATAAGTATAGTACCAATTACAGAATGCCTTTCTGTTGTACCCATTACTGAACCAGTCACAAGTCATCAGGCCAAGTACAAATTCAACTCGTCACAGAACTAGTCCCAAACCAGTACAAATTGAACCTGTGACACAACAGATCCGAATTTTGTAAATTGTACAAATCATTAAAATACAATGAGGCAATTAAAATACACAGTAATAGTAAATGTAGAGACCTATCAATATAAATATGTTAAAGAGCATAAACATAAACTGAAACATTCTGTTTGATCATAATTCTAATTATAAAATTGTTATGAGATAAAGAAAAATTTTAAGCGAAAAGAATTTTAACCATCATCTTTATTGATGATTATTAAAATGAAAATAAATCAAAAGAAAATTAAAAAAAGGAAATTCACATCAGTCTATCTACTGAATTTTCAAATATGTAAGATGGCCAAGATTTAGTCATCATTTATATCAAGAATGAAAATTTATAGCATTTCTAAAAATATATTCCACATTTATTCACAAGATTTGACGACTTTGAATATTTCAAGTAATTGACACTATTCTATCCAACCCGAACCTGTTCTGTATTAGGTTCTGTTTTCACCGGTCCTCGATTCGTTACTTTCACGGTAATTCACTCTTCATTTCCAGTAGGGATGTGACTGCTCGACCTGCAGGTTCTAAAATTTGAACCTTGTTTGTGTGAAGCTATATGAAAATATGAACCGATAACGTCTAGTTTCACCAGAGATACTTTCCGTCCCTCATAATGTACCCAGTAAAGTTTGAGCACAATCGGGGTAAATTTGTGGTATAAAGGGTGGGAGGACCTCAAATTTTGGAAGACCTTTGCGTGGGGGCCATATGAAATTATGAATGAATATCCTCTAGTTTCATCAGACTTAATTACACTGTGATACAAAATCGAACTTTCCGAATGCGAATAGGATGAGACCAATTGCAGATGAATGTTGACATTATCCATAACAAAACCTTCAAGGGTTTTCTTTAGTTCAGTGCGAGATTTTTAAAATTTATTTATTTATTTATTTATTTAAGTCTATGGAAGTACAAATTCCTTACAGACTATTTCTTACATCTAAAAGTAAATTAAATCTAAGTTATTAATAAAATTACATAACGAATCAAACAAATCAATGTTCTGATTGGAGATACTATTAAACTCTTTCATTGCTCTAGTTATAGGTTCATTAAGAGAATAATTCGTCCTATGAACAGGTAAACAAAACAAGTTAAAGCGACGCAAAGTTCTGGTAGGAAAGCAAAAATCGACTAGTGCCAACAAACACGATGAATCTATCGAGCCCGAAACCAATTTATGAAGAAAAACTTGAGATAATAAGGTTCTTCTATTGTCCAGCGTTTTCAAATGAATTAACCTACATTTGTCTACATATAAAGGCTGAGGTTGAGCAAAATTAGTTGAGCGAAGAGCAAACGATATAAATCTCTTTTGAATTTTTTCAAGTCTACAAATGTGAATTGAATAAAAGGGATTCCAGATTAAGGACGCATATTCTAATTTAGCTCTAACTAAAGACGTATAAACTACCTTTACTGTGTATGGATCCACAAAATCTCTACAATTCTATTTAATAAAAGCTAACAGTGAGTATGCTTTAGGTACAATAGAATTTATGTGATACACCGTTATATTGGGTGATTTTTTAAGAGCTTGATAACTTTTTTTTTAAAAAAAACGCATAAAATCTCATCGGTTCTTTATTTGAAACGTTAGATTGGTCCATGACATTTACTTTTTGAAGATAATTTCATTTAAATGTTGACCGCGGCTGCGTCTTAGGTGGTCCACTCGGAAAGTCCAATTTTGGGCAACTTTTTCGAGCATTTCGGCCGGAATAGCCCGAATTTCTTCGGAAATGTTGTCTTCCAAAGCTGGAATAGTTGCTGGCTTATTTCTGTAGACTTTAGACTTGACGTAGCCCCACAAAAAATAGTCTAAAGGCGTCAAATCGCATGATCTTGGTGGCCAACTTACCGGTCCATTTCTTGAGATGAATTGTTCTCCGAAGTTTTCCCTCAAAATGGCCATAGAATCGCGAGCTGTGTGGCATGTAGCGCCATCTTGTTGAAACCACATGTCAACCAAGTTCAGTTCTTCCATTTTTGGCAACAAAAAGTTTGTTAGCATCGAACGATAGCGATCGCCATTCACCGTAACGTTGCGTCCAACAGCATCTTTGAAAAAATACGGTCCAATGATTCCACCAGCGTACAAACCACACCAAACAGTGCATTTTTCGGGATGCATGGGCAGTTCTTGAACGGCTTCTGGTTGCTCTTCACTCCAAATGCGGCAATTTTGTTTATTTACGTAGCCATTCAACCAGAAATGAGCCTCATCGCTGAACAAAATTTGTCGATAAACACATTTCGAACCGAACACTGATTTTGGTAATAAAATTCAATGATTTGCAAGCGTTGCTCGTTAGTAAGTCTATTCATGATGAAATGTCAAAGCATACTGAGCATCTTTCTCTTTGACACCATGTCTGAAATCCCACGTGATCTGTCAAATACTAATGCATGAAAATCCTAACCTCAAAAAAATCACTCTTTATATATAAACACCGTTTTTTCTATAAAAATCTACAAGAAAAAGCCATTTGTGAGTTTTAGGTAAAAATAAATATCAAAAATGTATTCCTCGACCCCAAAAATAGTAAGATACCTCTACTTTCCAGAATAATCAAAATAAATAAGCATTATTTTATCAAATTTTTAATGATTTTCTCTTGTTAGACAGCGTTCCAAAATCAAAAACTTTAAATGCGTGTAAAAAATATCGCAATAAACTAAAAAAGCCCTTGATGGTTTTGTTATGGATAATGTCAGCTTTTATTTGCAATTGTTTTTATCCCATTCGCATTTTGGTTGTTGCACTGTGTTATTGTTTGCTCATAATATCTCTAATATGGAATATTTGAACTCGATCGAGTTTAACTTGTGGTTTCTAGAGCGACAGGACCTTAAATCGGGATGGTTATGGAAGTGGAGGCTGTTTGTTTTGGTCCAATTTTACTGGGGTTGAGTATTTCTTCTTCTCCATGAGAAATTTGGCCAGAATCGGATGCAACATAAGACTGCTAAAGTTACAGGTTCTAAATCTGGAGTGACCTTAGTATAAATCATGAACCAATATGGACCAATTTTAATTGGGTTCGTCCTTAGACCAAACCTGAAGAATGCCAAATTTCATCAAAATCGGTTTATCAATTTAACAAGTATTTTGATTACAATCTTAGAAGGACGGGCGGACATTGATAAATGGAATCAGATAGTGATTCTGAATCGTACAGTAACATAGAATTTTATCTCCTTTCCGTTAAGGTGTAACAAACAACCTGCACCACAGTGTGGTGTAGGCTATAAGTTTTTGGTCTGAAAAGTTTCTGACCGATTCCACGTGTTGTCAGCTACTTGCGATTTCGTGACGTCACCCTCTACAATCTGATAGTTTTTTTTCTGAAAGCATAAAGTAGGCAATACTAACGGGTGATCAATCTAGAGGTATTTTTTCAAAATAAAAAAAAAACAAAAAAATCAAATCAAGTGAGGAATTTGTATTGTTGATTCGAAAGGACATTTTATGCCATTTACTTTTTGTGTATAATTCCTTTAAATGATGTCAGCAACTACGCCTAAGGGTTCTAATCTGAGGGTCCAATTATGGATGACTCGTTCTAACATTTCGCATCGCATAAATGACACGCGCAATGTTAACTACCAAAACCTGAATTAATGCTGGTTTGTCAGCATAGACTTTGTTTGGACTTTACGTAGCCCCAAAGCAAAAAGTGTAAAGGTGTGGTATCACACGATCTAGGTGGCCAGCTTACCGGTCCAAAACGTGAATTCAGTTACTCTTCAAAATTACCTTTTAATAGATCCATTGGCAAGTGGCCCTGTCCTGTTGAAATCAAATTTCGTC
Organism: Hydrotaea diabolus; assembly: GCA_963513945.1. Taxonomy (NCBI): domain Eukaryota; kingdom Metazoa; phylum Arthropoda; class Insecta; order Diptera; family Muscidae; genus Hydrotaea; species Hydrotaea diabolus. The sequence goes on from OY740720.1 coordinate 121,248,573, forward strand.
AAGGTTACGGTCTTCAATTTCAGGTAGCATAATGGCGCGATAGCGAGCACCATTCCCGATTACGTTCCGGCCAGCCCATAAACTGCATCAAATTGTGGGTTTTGCGGTGTTAGTCTTTCTATGATGAAATGGCAAACAATACTAAATGAAAAAAAAATAAAGTTTAACACATCTCACGCGTAGTCTGTGAAAAAAAACACTATCGAAAATAATAACTCTGGATTGATAGCCTGTTAGTATAATTCTCTAATTGGATTCGCATCGAAATTTCTTTAATTATAACAGCATAAGCGCCTATTTCGGTCTTTTGGTTCCATGAGTCCGAATCTAATCTCAGCAAAATCTTTAAAACAAATCGATTTTAGTTCGAATCTAATCTTAACAAAACCAAAATAACAATTTCATATTTCGATTCATAACAAAATTTGCTTTAATATGAGTCCACATTTTTATCTGATCGCTTGTTTTGCCCAAAAAGGTCTTTTTGGGCACCTAAATCTGTATTAGGATTTCATTGAAATTTGCTCTAGTTTGAGTAGCCATATTTCTCATTAATTTTTTTTATTTTTGCAATATTGTTTTGTTTCGACACCTATTATTTATGCCTCAACGGCAAAGTCAATAAACAAAATTGCCGCATTTGGGCTGAAGAGCAACAACAAGAGGCTCAAGAGGTGCCATTATACCCAGACAAACCACGGTTTGGTGCGGTTTATTAGCTGGTGTAATCATCGGTAGATATCTTTTCAAACATGATGATGGCCGGAACGTAACAGTGAATGGTGCTCGCTATCGCGCCATGATATCGATCTTTATGCTCTCTGAAATTGAAGCCCGTAAACTAAATGACACTTGGTTTCAACAGGACGGTGCCACTTGACATACAGCTGCTCAAACAATGGATCTATAAAGAGGTAATTTTTGAGTTGGCCGCCTAGATCGAGTGATATCACTCCTTTAGACATTTTTCTTTGGGGTTACGTAAAGTCCAAATTCTATGCTGACAAACCAGCTACGATATAGGTTTTGGAAGCCAACATTACGCGTGTCATTAAAGCCATACCGGTCGAGATGCTCAAACGAGTCATCCAAAAATGGATCCTTGGAGGCGTAGTTGCGGCCAATATTTGTGGCCTTTCAAATTACCAATAAATATTCACACTTGATTTGAATTATTATATTATTTTTGTTCTGAAAAAATACCTCTAGATGGATCACCCTTATAACCAGAGGGTATAAAAAGCCGTCGCCAAAAAATTCAACTCCTTTTGAATTAATTAACCTACATTTTATGCTTTACGTATTTATGGCAAGGATATTTCTTTCTTTCTCTCTCTTATGTATATTTTCAGCTCTTTACACTTTGTTTACTTATATATCTACACTCTGATCTTTGTCATTTTTAATACTTTGATTATCCTCCTCAACGATGATGGCATTGTTAACATCATTAACGAATGTCCAGGCAAAAATGTAAGCCTTTCTTCCAGTGCGACTCATTGTAAGCCGCTATACGTAAAGTAAAATTTAAATATTTTTCTTTAAAAGTCATCAGTTCAGCAGGATGGCAATCCAGTTGATTATGCTCATATGTAAATTTGGTGATTAAAGTTTAACTAGCAGTGTAATGAGATAAGGGGTGGAATAAGGCAAACAAGACAAATTGAAATGAAGCAGCAAATTGCGAAAGACTATGGGATATTTGTTAGGTAAGGTTGAGGTAGCTGTTTGTCGATTCTTTAAAAGTAGCTGAATATAGATTACTACTGGGTAGTAAAAGTAAAGTAGATCGAAGTTTTAAGCATTACAAAAAGAAGAAAGATACCCTGGGTATCGGTAAAATATTTTTTTTGTAAACACTAATTATATTCTGCGAGAAAGGGCTTATTTTTCTTACGTAAACTATATTTTAGTTCAGTTTTTTTAAAAGCATTTCTAATGGCCATATTCTCTTTCATGTTATACGTTACGGCATTTAGATTTCAAAGTGCTACTTTAACTAGAACAAGAGAAACTAACTTGTTGGACATATTATCGTAATAATCGTAAACCGTTTGAAGTCAAATCCAATTTTGCTCCACCCGTTGCAACATAAACGGTTAGCAAAATTAATCAGTTGTTATAAAGTCCCTGCTTCCTGTGTTCAGTATTTTTTAGCGATGGCAACACTGACGAAGAGAAAAAGTACGGTAGTTTTTATAAACACTCGACTTGAATTAATATAGCAGGAAATTTATCTACCGGTAGTTCAATCAACATTCAGCATTCCAACTAAAAATCGAATTATCTCTGTGATGTACAATGCTAATTGATGACCAGACAATAACATACTAAGCTTTAAGGCGCTGTTAGAACATAAGGGTGTTTTTTTAGACGTGTGTTTTCAAAAAGAAAAAAAATATATATAGATCGTTAAACCAGTAGAGACCATGTCGACAACACACATATATGGTTGACATGCGACTTTACATGACCCCACAAAAAATAGTCCGGCGGTGTTAAATCACATGGTTGTGGAGGCCACAGCCTAACGACGCAAGATTATGCGCTCACCAAATGTTTCCTGCAGTAAATTGATTCCAATTCAGGCACAAAAAATTGATCAATCGTGGCTCTATAGTGTTCCCCATTGACTGTAACATTATGACAGTCTTCATTTTTGAAGAAATATGGACCAATGATTCCCTTTCCCCATGGAGCACACCAAACAGTGACTTTTTGAGGATGCAAAGGCGTCTCAACAATGGCTTGTGGATTTTCATTACTCCAATTTTGGTTATTAACGTAACCATTCAAGCAAAAGTGTGCGTCATCGCTGAACTAACTTTTCTATAAATATCTGAATCTTGTTTTGGACCCATTCACCACAATTTGCAAACTTGTTCCGGAGTGAGTCTATTTATTATGAAATGGCAAACCAACGTGATCGTAAATCAAGTGACAGCTGTCAAAAGGACCAATTCCGAAAAAAGTGTGGCCAGATTGAAATGCACACGTCTAAAAAAAACCTTTATATTGAAAGTTAGTGCAGTATGATAGTTCGTTTCACAGTTACGCTTTTTTGTGTGATAACACAGGTTCACTACCGGGTAGAATAATATATTATCACAATTGAAATTATTATGGACGTTATTAAGCGGTTGTGTCTAAAATCAGGTTTGACCATCGTAGTTAATCTATATCAAACCGCAGACCGATATGACCACTTGTAGGTCTTAATGAACTGTACCTAATTGTATCAAGATGAGATGTACTTGTTACTTCTAGATTATGATCTATAATAATGTGTATCCAAAATTGAAGTATCATTTTAATTTTGATGCCATTTTTTCTACTCGTAATTTTCATTCCAATTTTTTATTTTCAGAATTTAAATCCATTTCGGTTAGTTATTATGAAACGTTACAAGAACGAACAACGTTTTTTTATTAAATTATTTTTTGAAAATTGCAAAAGAAAATGACAATTTGTTAACAAAATATTCTTCACCGATGATCGTATTTCCAGCTCAATGGCTAGGTGAACAATAGTTCCGTAAGATTTAAAAAAATATGAATAATCGCCTTAAACAATACATTTTGCAGACATTTGGCGTAGAGAAACATTTTGAGTTTTTTTCCCGTTCTTTCGTTTTACGGAAAAGCGGGAAACCTTTTCTAATTCCCGGGATACTGAAAACTAATAAATTTGCCTGCCGAAGTTTTAGGCTATTTGCAATTAAATCTTAAATATTTAAAGAGGCAGCTATTTCTTCTGGTACTGCCACTAGCGACAAGGGAGCATTTCCGACTTAAGAATTTAGCTTGTACACTCAGAGAACAGATTCGTTGTTACAACACAATTTTACTTCACGATATTTTAATTGCCTTACCGACATATATATATATATAAAAAAAATATACCACTCCAATAGGCAGTAATTTTTAGTTTTTTATTGTTGGCTTCAACAAAACGATATGATCATAAGAACCAACAAATTAAAACAGGAAAGCTCGCATTAATCCACACTGCCCACGGAACAATCGATCAGTTGTGCAAGTAGCTGCGTTTTGGCACCGTTATGCTTTTTATTAGTTGGCATTACCAATTGTTGGTACCAAGGGAAAATTGAAAATAAAACTATTAATTGCCACAACAGACAACCGATTAATTACACTTTATTTCATTAGTGCAATCGACTAGTGGGTTATATGTACCATATAATTATCATAGCTACCATCTAATGGCATGTCTAACCTAGTATCCATCAAAATTTTGAAAAGAATAACAGAACTTTTGTGGCTCGAACCATTTTTTACATTTTTTTTTATTTTTCTGCGTATATTTTAAAAAGAATAACGTTTTTTACCTTAAAAACCAAATATATCGCAAAAGATATAAACTCTTGTAAGCTCCCTACGTTTTCTTTTTGATGAATTTTGTTCCATTAATTTCTGTTTATGTTTGGCTTATTAAGCTTAAATTATGTCAAGATTTTAACGTGTCCTCAGACTCGTAATTTTTAAAAGCTCACTTTCAAATATTTTTGATAGTGACAAAAATTGCTCATGATTCTAACTTATAATAGACTGTTCCACAGAGTTTTACGGGTTATGAAATAAATGGTAGGAATGTCGTGGGAAACTAAACAATGCTTTAAGAGATTTAAATAAGTTTGTTGCTATAATTAGTTTTGATGCAGTAGCGATATCTGTACATTTAGAGTAACGACTTAGATTAATTTTCGGATAACGACTGTCATATTTAAAACTGCGTAATTCTTTTGTTCTTAATTTTCTTTTTGAATCGTGTTCTATCTATCCTCTAGGGCGTCAAAGAGGTATGCCTGCCTGCTCCATTTTAAACGCCTGACTTATGATTTCTCTCGTCTTTTTTCTTTATAATTAGTTAAAATCAAGAAACGAAACTGCCATCATTGCTGTCCATTCAATTTATTGAAATCTCATTAAAAAATAATACGCACAGTAAATGAAAACGAGCCGGCCGACAAAAATAAATTGATAAACATTTTTATCAGTATTTTGACATGCCAATTTACGTTAGCACCTCCATGCAAAGAAGAAGAAAATTAAAATACCACCACAACGTTTATTTTGAACCTGTTGTTTTTTTATACATGGCCGATAAATTGCAAACAAATTTCAGTTCTTGAGAAATTTCCGCTTGCTGGCAGGCTGGCACAGGACATTAAAAGAAAAGACTTAAATACATATAACAAAAAAGAGAATATTAAATGCACAACAACATGTAATTTAAATCAATGTCAAAAACTGAAACAATTTCAAACCAGCACAAAGAAAACACAACATAAAATGAAAACCCCCAAAACATGAAACCCTTTCCGAACCGTTTCTTAAAGAACAACTTCTACCGCCAAACAAAAACTTAAAGCCAAAAAAAAAACATTAAAAGTGCACGTGCTTATCTGTAAAAAGAACTGAAAACGTTTTCCAGTTATTTTTCATTTTACAATTTAGGCTTTCAGTGCCACTTGTTTTACCAAAACCTAAAGTTTGCACACACTCTCACATACGAAGGGGTAAAAAAGGCAAAAAAATAACCGCCACACAAATATGATAAGAACACTTTAACATTTAGCCAAAGAAAGTTGTTGCAGTGCCCATCTTTTTTTCGTTTTTGGAGGAGACGAGACGTCATCATCTTCTTGGGACACATGAAATATAAGGCAACACGCACTGCATATCAAAAGATGTTTAAATTTTTCTTATCTTTTATACCCGAATGAAAGACAGCGAGAAAGGTATAAATAACATTCGGTATCGGCGGTTGAAAGCGAATGATCGAAGATGCTACGCCCCAAATTGTTGGCATTAAAAACTACAATCAAAGCTGTTCAAAACGGCTGTGATTTAAGGCAAGCAAAAAAAGACAAAAACAAAGTAGGCGGCACAAGACATATGTTTTGCAAGCATTCGTTTATCGGGGCCAGCGGACTCGAAATTCCTCTTATGTAGAGTAACTAGTGATGGATAAATTTCACATTTATATTGGACATAGCTAAATTGTGTGCTGGGATATGTTTAGTTTAGATCTAAATTAAGTTTTTTTTATGGAGATTATCATTTTTCTACTTTAAACGGTTTCAAGAAAAGCAAAATAGGTCAGCGTAAATAGACAAACGTTCCACAACCATATTGCCCAGTTGATTTCATTTAAGTTCTCCCTGGGCAAAAAGTCAATACAAGGTGGTTCATTCACGACTGGACATATTTCTCCAGCGTATTCCTTGGCTCATTTCATTTCGAAGTTAAGGCTTAACATTTTTAAGGCTTTTTATTAACCTTTTTTACTGAAAAATTAAGAAAACCAGAAAAGTAACAGAGCCATGTAAGGTATCTCATTGCCGTCTTTGCCGACTTGAACTTATTTATTTCTATTGTCGGCCATGTCGAATTGAATTCTTTTACTTCTTTTCATTGAATTTTCTGCTAAAATGCCATATTCGTTAGCGGTTAGAACTGCCGAAACAAGTTCAACCATTGAAGACATGGACTAAGATGATATTTGGTTTCAACAGGAGGGCGCGCATTTAGTCCCACTATGCATGTTACAATTGATCAGCTGCGCTTTGACGCCGTAACTCTTTAGGGTGCCTTGCAGGACCGATCCAATTTCACCCTTAAGGGACAATAGGTAGCTTGGAAAATACATTATACACTTTCTTGAACCTAAAGGGCGGTACAACTTAAACAAAAAGTTCTTAGAGAATTATCTTAATATTTTATATTGTGATGAAAATTATGTGCGAACCAAAGAATTGGCAAAATTCTCGCCACGTCTTTGGTGGAGTACCTCAATACGATGGTCCATATTTTCAATGACTTTGCACACAGAGAAAAAAATCAGTAAGAAATCGGTCCGAACTGCAAACATTCGGTTTGACAAGCCGAATATCTGTTGAAATAACCAGCATTCCATAGTAAAGAAGGTAACTTGGTTCGAGATTTCATAAAATGGTTGCTACAACCATATCACGGTATTCACAGCCAATAACACAGTTATATACAACGAATTCAGTTGGTTGCAAAAACTGACAGTTTTGGCAACCAATCTATTATGATTAACATGTACTTTAGTACTAATAATCGGTGGTGATAACAGATAAATTCTTTGTAGTGGCCAAACCCTTTTTAGTTGGCTATTGTAACAATATTGGTTATTCCAACATCAGAAAATAAACCCTATAATATTTTATCGGTTATTGTCACAACAAAACCGTTTTTTTGACGAAAACATATTTTGAAAATATACGAGCTATAATTAAAAAAAATATTTTTAGAATATAGAAACAGTCTTAAATATAATTTAGGGACATTACTCAGACATAATCAGATAGAACTCCATAGATAAACCACCTTATTATACAAAACAACAACCAATGTTTTTTGTTGGCGACCCATTTCATCCGAGTTACGGCCACCCAACGCTTGACAATAATTATTATTATGTTTAGCTCGTTTGTTTTATTTCGGTCTGTTGCTTTTACACATTGAACAGGGATTAAACCGGCTCAAGAGCTCTTGCTTCTATATTTAAATAGAAGACAAGTTTTTAACAAAATGGCAAAGTGACATTGATTTTCGTATACTTATTATTATATACCATAATTATTCTTTTCAGATTGGGACATCACTTCGATGCTTATCAAGACAACTATCCAAAGACCTATTTATTTTACTGATCAGTTGACCCGCTACATTTTTTCAATAAGTACTAATAACCAACAACCTACGCATAACTATCAATATCAATATATGTGACGCGCAAAATAGAAAGGGACCTTAGGGTAAAAACCAGCTTTGTTCAGGAGAGCCATTTTAAAGATTTAAAAACGTGTATCTTTGGTGTACCATCACTTTCATAAAACGCGCATATCTCTGGGAGGGAACAATTTTGGGGCATGGGATCGGTCCCGTTCGATGCTCAGATGTTGTCCACATCAAAAAAAAGAGAAAATTGATTTTTTTACCCTTAGGTCCCTTTCTCTATGCGCTGCCACATATGTACAAATTCTGTTCCAAAAATAATCTTAGTCTGTTAAGATTACCAATACTTGTTTTCACAACCGAAAGTGTCAGTTCCCTCTACTGAAAATTGCTGCCTATCCAACCAACATTCGGTCGTAACGATGGAATAAATGGATAGTTCTTGCAACCACCAACATTCGGTTGTGGCAACAAATCTTTTCTCTATGTGCGCGACATAATGGAGGTTCAATGTCTTTAATGTGCCGATTATCTCATCCTTTAGCTCATGAATTATTCTTGTCTTATTGAGGTACAATTCTTTAAATATCCTCAAAGAAATAAGTGTCAAATAACATGATCGTGGCGGCCAATTACCATCGGCACGACGTGAGAAAACATGGCCATTGGATTTTCTCTTGCACAAGAGCCATTGTTTTTTTGGCTGTGTAGCAAGTGACACCGGCATATCCTTAATTTCTGGTCACAAGAAGTTCGTTATCATCCCGCGGTAGCGAACATCATTTACCGGAACTGCTTAGCCGACCACATTTTCTAAGAAGTACATCCCGATGACGCTAGTCCATAAACCTCACCAAACAGTCACTCTGTGGATGCATCGGCTTTTAAATAGTCACTGGTGAATTCTTATTTTTACAAATGCGGCATTTTTGCTTGTTAACGAATCCACTGAGGTAAAAGTGTTACTCTTTAAGAATCACGAAGTGCACGAAATTTATTTTGATTCTACAAAACTTCAATTAAAGGGTTGAATTTGTCAAACACTGAAACAATTTAATATTAAATTAAGTTGGGCAAAAAACATGACGTTAAGATGTGACTCACAATTCACCTTGTGCATTATGGTTGGACCAAGCTGACATTAGGCTTATTGAGCTTGAACATTTCCGCCTGGTTTTCATATGAAGACCGCTCTTGGTTTTTGTCAGATCTTCAGTGTATGCGAGAATATCAGGTATTCTGTAATGATGTTGGCTAAATGGTTTAGTATCAGATCCTAGCTCTGCTTTGAACTGCCGTAACAAATTTAACCATTGAAGACATGGACCAAGATGATAATGGGTTCAACAGGAGGGCGCGCATTTAGCCCCACTGTCTGCGTTACAATCGATCAGTTGTGCGCTTTGACGCCGTAACTTTTTCAATAGCGTGCCTTGCAGGACCGATCCAATTTCACACTTAAGGGACAATAGGTAGCTTGGAAAATATATACACTTTCTTGAAGCTAAAGGGCGGTACAAATTAAACAAAAAGCTCTTAGAGAATTATCTTAATATTTTATATTGTGTATTAGTATCAGATCCAGCTGTGGTCCTGAGGCCTGCAACGGGGAGAAGCTTTGTACTGCTCACCGAATTATGTCATTTATGATTTTAACTTTATGATGGTAAAGATAAACTATGTGACTGTTGTTCTACCTTTGATGATTGTATAGGGCGATCCATCTAGAGATATTTTTTCTGAACAAAAATAAAAATATAAAAATTTAAATCAAGTGTGGAATCTTTACGGGTAATTAGAAAGGACATTTTATAACATTTATTTTTTGAATATAATTTCCTTCAAATGTTGGCCGCAACTACGCCTCAGGGTTTCACTTCTAAGGATCCAAGTTTGGATGACTCGTTCGAGCATTTCGACTGGTATGGCTTTAATGACACGCGTTATGTTGGCTTCCAAAACCTGAATCGTAGCGAACCCCAAAGAAAAATGTCTAAAGGTGTGATATCATTCGATCTAGGCGGCTAACTCACCTGTCCAAAACGTGAAATTAGCTGCTTTTCGAAATGACCTGTCAATAGATCCATTCTTTGAGCAGCTGTTGAAACCAAGTGTCGTCAATATTACGGGCTTCAATTTCAGGTAGCATAAAGATCAATATCATGGCCGATAGCGAGCACCATTCGCGGTTACGTTCCAGCCATCATCATTTTTGAAAAAATATGCACCGATGATTCCACCAGCTTATAAACCTCACCAAACCGTGGTTTTGTCTGGGTATAATGGCACCTCTTTAACATCTTCTTGTTGCTCTTCAGCCCAATTTTGTTTATTGACTTTGCCGTTGAGCCAGAAATGGTCCTCATCACTTAACACAATTTTTGTCGAAAACAGCGGATCTTCCCGTTTCTCACCGAACGCTCATTTCCATAATACAGTTGCCAACATTTGAAGGAAATTACTTTCACATTGAACAGGGTTTAGCCGACTCAAGACCTCTTACATCTATATTTAAATAGAAGACAAGTTTTTAACAATATGGCAAAGTGACATTGATTTTCATGGCTGCACGCTTCTTTTATCATGGTTTCGGGTTAGTGACAACCCTCTTCAGAAAGCTTTGCTGCAATTGTTGTCCTTTCAAATTGCTAATAAAGATTCCACGCTTGATTTAAATTTATATTTTTATATATAACTGAATTTGAGTAAGTTTAGACGTAAAATGTGTTTTCGGAAGTGGCAAGTTATTAGGAAAACAATAGACCGATATTGTCCAATATAGAGTTCTGTTTTGAATTATTAGTGCCATTTCTTTGTAAAACTCTATATCTACCTGCTGTAGGGTACAACCTTCTCACCCTCCTTTATCGAAGTGGACGAAGAATAAAATTAATATCCACCGGCCATCAACGTTCAACAAATGCATATAATATTTCTGATGTTAAAACATGCTGACATAAAAATTGGCCAAAATATCATTAAAATTATTATTGCTAAAGAAGAGGAATATAATTTTTGTAACCAAAAAAACCCCGAATTCATATTTCCCCGTCACGTATGACTCTTGTATCAAGTGCTATAGTTCGTTCATATGCGAATATGAATATCTTTTCCCATAAGTGACTTAAGGATCTGTCTTGAGAACTTTTTTGGCCTTCATTGCAGGCAGCCAGCAAAACACTGATAAGCAAGCCAAAGTTGCCCAAAGAACAACTCCGAAAAATAAACAAAAAAAATGGAAATTTTACGATATATGAAAACTGCATTCAAAACTTGAGAAAGTGTTTGCCAAAGGAAGGAGTCTCAGGGCAACGCTACAATTCCACCACACACCACACCTTGAGTGGCCGCCCTTTCTTGCGCGCTCCTCGTGTGATTTCTTGTGAAATTTTCTGGAGTGTGTCGTGTACTTGAGCGGTGATGTTTAATTCTGCAGTTGTTATATTTTGATGTGGGTTTTGTGTCATAATTTCAACGCCTAACCGACACCACACATGGTCGGACGGACGCACAGATGGAGGGACGACTGTCATACCATGTCATAGGTGGTAAACGTCATCATCAATGCCGTCCAAGGCGTCCATGAAGTTCACATGACGAAGACGATGGTGGTGTTGTCGTTCGTGCAGTTATTGTCTTTTTTGTTGTGGAGTTCTATATTATTGGCCCTAAAGATTTAAGTTATGTTGTTTTAAAAAAAACGTCAGTTAAACATAAGCACAGGCCATAAGACAACTTCGAAAAATAAACTCAAAACACCTGAAAGGTATGTAAATTTGTTTTTCGATTAAGCTTTAAGAATATAAGCAGTTTGGTGAAATATGAAGACCTCACAGGAAGATTTGAGAGCATTTATGGTAGGAAGTTTAGTGCGGCTGAAGATTTTTAAATCGAAAAGAGATTCGATTACTAGGTAACCGATATGAAATTGCTCATTCAAATCTAAGACAAAATTTTCAAATTACCCAAATATTTAGTAGCCGAGAGATTAAAGAATTTATTTACGGTTTAATTTCTAAAAAATGTAAAGCTTCTCTTTTACAGATGCTTCTTGCCCTTGGGAGACTTCAATTCAATTTATTAAATATTTCTCATATTTGGACCAGCCATCAATTGCGTCATGTTCTTTTTCTTTGTGCAAACTTCCGTCACAGAATATCTCACTCTAATTTATTACAAATCCTTTCTACTACCCATACTTTTTTTACATGCACGCACTTAACATTATTTACATGATTTTTGTGTTATTCTTACTCGTGTGTTCATACACTTGGCTTAAAGGCTTACGAATATGGTAGGACCAGAGGCGTGGACGGAAGAGCTATTTTAAGGGAGGAGCCAGTCGGCATAAGACCCTTAAGATAATACCATTGATACTATTAGGCGATGGTCTTCTGTAGGTCCAACTATCGTTCTAAAAAAAGGAAAGCTGGCAAATAAGAACCGATTTAGACGAAACCAGGCAGGAGACGAAACAGACAATAAAAGTAATTAATGTCGGTCGATGATGGCAATTTGATGACAATGGCATTTGCCAATTTCACAACCTACAGCTCTATAAGCCGCATATTACTTCCCGCTAAAACTAGGCTGAATCAGTAAGTGCTATCAAATAGCCCCCACATAGCGCAATAAATGAAATAAATTTAATCTGTTTGAGCTTTCTTATTTCTCATTGTATTCAAGCATAACGTTTATTAAAGCTTCACTGAAGTCCACAAGTAAAGGTCCCTCCAGACTTGAGGTTCTGCCGCTTTACAAGTAACATTTAACCTCCGATCTTTCCTTATTTTCGTATAGTGCAGTTAATGAGATGTGTCATCAAGTCTGCTAGACGTGTCCCATATTGTCCCCATTCAAAGGTTCTTCCCTATTTATGTTCCTGCCACTCCACGAGCCTTAATTTCCATTCCTTCTTGTTTAAATTTAGTATAGTGCATTACAACTGAATTATAGTCGATTCTGGTCATATTTGACTATATCGATCCTTATTTTGATATTGCCCCTATACAATAATCCTTCCGCCCAAAGGTCTTAACTGTTTAAGTCATATTTTAAATTTTGTTTAAAACATAAGTTTAAAAAACTAACAATTTGAGTTAAACCTAAATAATCACAAATATATCAAAAAACAAACGTCATTAAGTTCGGCCAGATCGAATCTTATATCCCATCCACCTCCGCAGTTAAAGCAAAAAAAAATGGTACGTTTCTTAATCCTAATCTCAGCCAAAATCGTTCATTTGCTCTATATTTGGATTCGAAGCAAAATTTACTTTAATTTAAGTACACGTTTGTTCATATCGCCCGTTTAACCCACGCTGTACGTTTTTTCCTCCACATAAGCTAAAAAGTCAACAAGCTATGTCATTTTTTAGGTATGTAACAGTACACATCCAATATTGTCTGCATACAAAGAATTATTATTTTCTTATCCAATAATCAAAAAAATGTACTTTTTAGCTTTTAGTCTATTAAAGGGAAACTTTTTCCTCATTTCGCTCATTTACAATCCCAAACAGCATATGCCATTTTCATGCGAAATTTCAGGTTCCTACGCTGATTCGTTTGAACGCTATTGTGCTTTCAACAGACACACGGACAACCGCCCACAAGGACGTACAGGCGGACATGAATAGATCGTCTAAACATATTACGACGATCAAGAATATATATACTTATAGCGTCTCAGATCAATATTTCGTGGCGTTGCAAACGCATTGACAACTTTAATATACCATCCACCCTTCGTTGGAGGGTTTAGTAAGGTTGTGGAAATTTTTTATTGTTTTTGATTAGCCTTATGGCCTTGTTAACTGGTCGGCTAGTTGAGTGCCTATTCCGGGTCCCACTTTTAAAAAAGATTATTTATACCTATTTTCCTATTCCTCATCTACAACAATACGCATCGAATGTTCTGAACAATCGACTATTGATACGTCAAACCAACGATTAAGGAATACCAACAATTTAAACCAACAATTGATTAATTACTATACGAGTATATCCACATTTCGATTCGCCTGGTTGTCAGTTATCTGAACCAATATTTGTGGTGCAATGGCATTAGCCTCGAAAAATTACTCTATAATTTACTTAATACCAGCCTATCCCAGGTTCATAGCCGGAAACCTTGCTAGAGTCATATTAGGACAAAATGGGTTACCAGCTAACTACAGGGTTAAAAACATTAAGTCCGGACTATACTAGGTACTTTAAGCCATTTCTTTTATTATTCAATGTTAACGATGACCCTTACTGTATGATGACCACGTTCTGTATGTTTTACTTTCGTACCATTTATCCTTTAGTAATTTCCTGAAGTATGACCTGGGTCAAATTATTTAATACGTGCCTATTATTTTTTAGCTTGAAAAGTTTACAAAACACTTCTTTCGAATCTTATAAATGGCTGCTACCATTTTTTTAGGCTTTACTATAAATATTGCTGTTCTGGAAAGCTTTGACCGATTTGTACGAACAAAAATTGTTTTAAAAAACTTTATACTTTTTTGATTGTATGGTTAAAGTGGCGGATTTTTTTAAAAAAATTTACAAATTTGAGCATACGTTTAAAAAAGGAAGACAGTAATTACATTTTTGGGACCGCCATAATTATTGAAATTATATGCGCAATATACGATCAGCACGGCACATTTTTTTTAAAGAAAATTGTATATTTTTAAAATTACTGGGTTATTTATTCACTAGACAAATTTCAGCAGTTTATTCCTTGGCTCATTTCATGAAAATATGTCCACCTACAACCATGCTCGAAAATGCAAGGGACGAAATGGCAGCCGTTTGAAAATTTTCGCACTGGTGGTCTCAGGGTACTAGGGCAAAATTGCTAAGTTCTGAACCAGTGGTCGGATTTTTTTACCTCTTACATTTCCAAAATTAACTTGACGAGGTCCTACCATTTCAAAGTTATTACTAATTGACTAAAATGCTAACACATTTTTGTTTAATCTACAAAATAAGATTAATGTGTGCTTTTCCTTCGCTTTCAAAAATAAATAATTTTTGCATTTCAGTCAAATAGACATAACTATGGCCATTATTAATCCAAAACAGCTTATGACTATTAGTCATCATTGTGCAATATCAGAACCTTAGCTATATTAATTTGTCCGTTATTGCGCTATCGTCCACACGCTCACGGACGGACGGACGGACGGACATGGCTGGAGTGTCTTAGAATTCAACGATGATCATATACATATGTGACGCGCAAAATAGAAAGGGACCTAAGGGTAAAAACCACTTTTGTTCAAGAGCCATTTTAAATACTCATATTTAAATACGTGTATCTTTGGAGTACCATCACTTTCATAAAACGCGCATATCTCTGGGAGGGAACACTTTTCGGGCATGGGATCGGTCTCATTCGAAGCTCAGATATTTTCCACATCAAAAAAAAGTGAAAATTGATTTTTTTAACCCTTAGGTCCCTTTCTCTTTGCGCTGTCACATATACTTAGTAGGGACGAAATACTGTTACAACATTGAACACTCCCATTTCAATAATAGAACTGAACATACTCCGTTAATGTCATATAGGTTTTGAAAGCTAACCTCAATAGCGTTAGTCTGTAACGGGATTTTAAAATTGTTTCAACTTTCATGGAGTGGTCAGATAATGAGAACCGTATCGCTGTAATAGCGCTTTTCAAGTGTGAAATGAAAAAAAGCGATATTTTCAAACGTTCCGGCCACTAGGGATTAGTCGCATGTTCGTCTACCGATGCATAAAACTGTTTTAGGAGACTGGAGGTGTAAAAGACCGCCACCGGTCGGGCCGCCCACGCTCCATTCGAACAGCGCATGTTATCAAAGCCGGTAAATCAAGAATTCACAGAAATCCGCTTCGAAAACAGAAAATCATGGCCCGTGAGATAAATATCACGCAAAAGTCCAAGAGTCGAATCATTAAATATGACTTGTGACTTGGGGCTTTTCAACGACGTATCGGACATTAATTTGCTGCAGCTTTAAAAAAAATATGATTGAAAAATTCAAACGTCTTTTGGTGAAGCACGCTGATAACTTGCGCAGAAACATCTTGTTCACTGATGAAAAAATTTTTACTGTTCAGGAAAAATTAAACAAGCAAAATGATAGAGTGTATGCGCGGTCATCTAAGGAAGCATCTGAACTGATCTCAAGGGTGGAAAATGGTCATAACCCAGCTTCAGTCATGATTTGGTGGGGTGTTTCTTATGATGGGGTCACTGACCTGCATTTCTGCGAACAAGGAGTCAAAACATCGGCCTCTTAACAATTCCCTGTTCCAAAACCAGCCATGGACTTTCCAGCAGGATTCTGCGCCGGCCCATAAGGCAAAACGTCATAGGATTGGCTTCGAAACAATTTGCCAGCTCTCATTTCCTCTGAAGAATGGCCCCTCAGGCAGTCCAGATTTGAACAAGGTTTGTCACAAAAGATACCCCAACATTGGATCTCTTAAGACTGCATTGGTTCGAGCTGTGGCCAATTTTCCAATGGAGGAGGTCCGTGCAGCTATTGACGATTGGCCAGTGCGACTTAATGCGTGTGTAAAGGCATAAGGCGGACATTTCGAATAAGTAGATTCTTTTTGGATACAATATACATCAATAAACATATTAAAACATATTTTGTCCCAAAACATTCAGTAATGTTTATTTTACAGCATAAAACGTGTTTAACAGTATTTATGTCCCTACTAAGTACTTTATAGCGTCTCAGATCAATATTTCGTGGTGTTGCAAACGCAATGACAACTTTAATATACCATCTATCCTTCGTTGGAGGGTTTAATAAGGTTGTGGGAAATTTGTATTGTTTTTGATTAGCCTTATGGCCTTGTTAACTGGTCAGCTAGTTGATTGGCTATTCCGGGTCCCAATTTTAAACAAAAATATTTATTCCTATTTTCCTATTCCCCATCTACAACAATACGCATCCGATGTTCTGAACAATCGACCATTGATACGTCAAACCAACGATTAAGAAACACTAACAATTTAAACCAACAATTGATCAGTTACTATACGAGTATATCCACATTTTGATTCGACTGGTAGTTATCTGTTATCTGACCCAATATTTATGGTGCAATGGCATTAGCCTCGGAAAATTACTCTATATTTTACTTAATACCAGCCTATCCCAGGTTCACAGCCGGAAACCTTACTAGAGTCATATTAGGACAAAATGGGTTACCAGCCTAACTCCAGGGTTAAAAACTTTAAGCCCGGTACTTTAAACCATTTTTGGCCACGTTTTGTATGTTTTACTTTCGTATCATTTATCCTTTAGTAATTTCCAGGTCATACACCTGGGTCAAATTATTTAATACGTGCCTATTAATTTTTTGCTTAAAAAGTTTATAGACCACTTCTTTCGAATCGTATAAATGGCTGCTACCATTTTTTTAGGCTTTACTATAAATATTGCTGTTCTGGAAAGCTTTGACCGATTTGTACGAACAAAAATTGTTTTAAAAAACTTTATACTTTTTTGTTTGTATGGTTTAAGTGGCGTATTTTTTTAAAAAAATTACAAATATGAGCATACGTTTAAAAAAGGAAGACAGTAATTACATTTTTGGGACCGCCATAATTATTGAAATTATATGCGCAATATACGATCAGCACGGCACATTTTTTTTAAATAAAATTGTATATTTTTAAAATTACTGGGTTATTTATTCACTAGACAAATTTCAGCAGTTTATTCCTTGGCTCATTTCATGAAAATATGTCCAGCTACAACCATGCTCGAAAATGCAAGAGGAGAAATGGCAGCCGTTTGAAAATTTTCGGACTGGTGGTCGCAGGGTACTAGGGTACTAGTTCTGAACCAGTAGTCGGATTTTTTACCTCTTACATTTCCAAAATTAACTAAACGAGGTCCTACCGTTTCAAAGTTATGACTGATTGACTAAAATGCTAAAAATGTTTTGTGTAATTTATAAAATAATATTAATGTGTGCTGTTATTACGCTTTCAAAAAAACAAAAATAACTTTTGCATTTCAGTCAAATAGTCATAACTTTGGCCATTATTAATCGCAAACAGCTTATGACTATTAGTCATCATTGTGCAATATCAGAACCTTAGCTATATTAATTTGTCCGTTATTGCGCTATCGTCCACATGCTCACGGACGGACGGACATGGCTGGAGTGTTTTAAAATTCAATGATGATAAAAAATATACATATATACTTTATAGGGTATCCGATCCATATTTCGAAGTGAGAAATCCGAATGACTCTCCTGCTTTGGTAGAAGGAACATATAAAGACAGACCGAAAAGAGTAACAGGACAATAATCAAGACACTGCTAGACTGTATTGCTCTCGACCTACATTTGTTACTGTCGGACGACAACCAAAAGTGACCATTGGGATTGTAATGGAATTGAGCAAACGGAATTTGGATATTTTGTTGTTGTTGTAACAACAATATATTTTTCTTTTGAAGTCCTATTCGTCTATGGAGGATCTGCATCAAAATCTAGGTGGAGGAAAAGTGCCATTTAAACTCTATGCGTCCACAGAGATCTGGGGTCAGCTGAGTGGGCTTGGCCGTACAATTAAAGAGGTGCAGCACGTGATGTGGTCCCTGATGGCTGGCGGGACAGATGTTCGGAACGTTAGCATCAATTCGTGCACATTAACAATTAAGGCGGGGGCACCATCCAGATCTCAGCTGAGCCAGAACTACGTGCGTCTACCGAGGTAGTACCTTCTCCTCAGGTTAAATCTCCGGGGATGCTCACATTCACATAGCACTACATTCACACTGTAGCTGGATACTGATACTGCGACTTCATCAGCTTGAATGGTGTTCAGACCTGCCTGATAGTTTCGATGATCGAAAGGTTCTCTATTGTACCGCTGGACCTCTCTCTCCCTAGATCGTGAAGTTCGTACCTGATCTGCCTGGGCGGAGGCATCCTGTCCAAGAGATGGTGGTTAGGGTGACTACTGCGTACTGCAGGAAATTGTGTCTGCGCACGGTAGGCACCTTCGTCTCCTCATGTAAATGGTACTCAGAAGATGTTTTAAGGGCGGGATTCTGGCAAGTTTGAATTTTCTTCCACTACGTCGAACTCACGTTCGCCGACCACACCAGTGATAGTTGTAGTTCGCTACAGACCGACCTATCGCTTTGTAAGAGGTCAGTCCCGGTCTATGTGCCGGATTGACCTGAAGCAAACCCTCTTCGGCCAGGGGCAGTTACCTCAACAATATGTGTTTTTGCATTACGATATTTGTAGATAGTTGCCGGAAACCTATCATCTACTCCGTCAGGGTAACCTTTGTGGAAGCGCAATGCATCATTATCCTCAGACCAGATAAGCGTTCTGCTGATTTTCTCACCGGAAGGTGACACATTTATTGCACTACGCCCTTATCACAAAAACGCCTTTGTCCGCAAACCTCTCTCTTGCTTTGGCAACTGGTTTACTTTATTTGTGTAACATCTTTCTTTAATTTTATTTCATCCTTCATCTTCCCCCCTTCCATTTTCATATTCTTTGTGGATATTGCCACAGCCGCTGCTGCAGCCACAGCCTCTGTGCCAGACCCCATCGCCAGCACCGACATTATGTTTAAAGTGCGTAAAAGCATCGTACATCAATTTTAAATCAATATATCAAAATATTGTAACCATCAAATGACATGTAACACAGTATAAGAATGTCTTCTACGACAACGTGTAGCCCAGCCCGGCACAGAGTGAGTGAATCTGTACTGACTGACTGGTTGGTTGGTTGGTTCGATGGTTCGTACCTGAATGGATGTGGTGGATACCTCAAACTATGGATGCATGTCGCTTGTTCGGGTACTTGTACCTTGTGGCAAGTATGCATTCAGCCAAATCGAATAGGTACATTATATGCATATGTGGAGCAGACGGTGGCGGCATGGGGACCGAAATGGGTTGAATTGGTAGGATGTTGTCGTATGTGAAAGAAGACACGTTGTATTGGTCTTTGATAAAATTGCCATAAATATGTCAAATTGAAAGAAAAGTAAGGAATGAAAAGAAGGAGTGTTTTCTTTTAGAGTGTTCTTTAATATGTAGTTAAAGAAACGTACGGAGCGATGCGTAACTATATGTAATGGGTTATCAAATGTGAACAACAAACAAAAATATGCTATTTTGAGCAGTAATGGCGCGATGCCGATACTATAAGTATATTTCAAACTTAATGAGGTTACCACAAGAATTTTTTGATGGTCTTGGATTATTCCATCTTTATGCACTTGGTCCTTCCATTAGAACCTCAATCTCAATGCGCTTATACTACGGTAGCTACAAAATTTGTATTCATTCGACCAGCATGTCCTAGCCACATTAATCTCTGTATTTTCAAGGGTCTTACTACGTTCATGTCACGATGCACCTCACGATGTTTTTAGTGCCTAAAACCCCCATTAACGAAGATAAGCCCATTGATTTTTTAAGGGCGTTTCTATCAAACCCAACCACGACTGCTTCATCTTTTTCTTTTCAAAGATTAAATTGAAATATAATGATGAGAAACCATAACTTTAAACTGAAAATTTACTTTATTAAAATACAAAAAAATATATAGATCTTTTAGTGCCAATAATATTTATATATAAATTTGGGCATGCCCTGGTCACCGTAGCTGGATATAGAACGACTTGCAAGTCAATATTTGGACCACTTTTTCAAACCATGGTCGTCAATTTGCTGATATAGTTTGCTCAATGTTGTCATTCGAGGCGTTCAAGGTTTCCGTTTCCAATGGCTTTAACTTACTTTTAAGAAAATTATGCATACGAGGGCTTCTTTATAAATTACTGGCCTAATAATGAAAATGCGAATATTTATCATCAAAAATGGTTTTATTGTTTTTTAATGTATTCTCAAGCATGATTTATACACTTTTGCGTGAGCTCAAACCAATTGTCGAAACACTTTTTCCACACCGATTGAGATACCTCCAAAACATGATTTTCGAACGCTTCAACAGCATCTTCTTGCGACGAAAATCGTTGACCACGCATTTTTTTCTTGATGTGTGGGAATAAAAAGAAGTCATTGGGTGCCAAGTCAGGGCTGTACGGCGAATGACCCATCAATTCGACGTTTTGGCCGGTCAAAAAGGCGCTGGTTTGAGCCGATGTCTTCTCTTGTTCGTTTTTCGAATTTCCTTGAAGACTTTAGGCAAAAAAATTGTGGTGTACCACTCAGAATTGACCTTCCTACGTTGCTCAAGTGAAACAGTCGCCACATGTCGAACAACTGTCGTTGGATTTGGCTCATCTACAAGGACCCACACGGTCGATTGCAGTTATGTTTCGGGCTCATACGAATGGATCCACGATTCGTCACTTATGACGATCTTATAAACGTCTTTTGAAGCACCGCGATCTTATTGTTTCAAAATTTCTTTGCACCAATCGACACGAGCCTTTTTTTAGAGCGATTGTCAAATTGTTAGTGTTGCTTAGGCCTGAAATATACATAGCAACCCGTAGAGTTGCCAGATTTGACCAGCTTGCGTTCAACATGTTTCAGCTTCGTAACGAAGCGCACGTATGTTGCGTAATTTTTTTTTTTCTTAATTGCCTCTAAGTGCTCCAAATCGAAAAGAACACTGTTTTAAGAGACCACATTACATATATAGAATTACACATATCTGAAATGTTTCTGTAATAACCCTTTAGAACTATCGACCGATTAGTGCCCAGATACCAGTACTTGGGTGCTGTTTGCTCTCAACTGTCTGCGCTATCTTAGCCACGATTGATGAGGGTAATGGTGGAAAAAATGCTGCAGGAAATAGAAAGGCTGAAATGCATGTGAGTGAGTGTAGGGCAATTAGTCATGGTGTCAGAATATCGAAAATATTAAAATATTTTATTAAGGTTTTGTTTCTTTTTTCTTATCGTGGTTATTAGCTTTTTCACCAGATGCCAATGTGTCTTATTGAGTCATTCATTTTTCATAATAAACTGTCATAATATCATTAACCTGCATAGTAGCACTTCTTTTTATCCACATTTGACATATTCAATCTATATTTCGATTGCATTCTCGTAGTCCCCTTAAACAATCCAGAATTCCATTTAGTACAAATCTTATGCTGTTATGTAATTGTCAAAATCCTTTTAAATTTTTAACATAATCGCCCTTATCGCAATTCATATCGGCAGCTAAGCAAACGGAAAAAAAATGAAAAAGAAAAACAATGTCTTTAGGCAAAAAAATTGTGGTGTACCACTCAGAATTGACCTTCCTACGTTGCTCAAGTGAAACAGTCGCCACATGTCGAACAACTGTCGTTGGATTTGGCTCATCTACAAGGACCCACACGGTCGATTGCAGTTATGTTTCGGGCTCATACGAATGGATCCACGATTCGTCACTTATGACGATCTTATAAACGTCTTTTGAAGCACCGCGATCTTATTGTTTCAAAATTTCTTTGCACCAATCGACACGAGCCTTTTTTTAGAGCGATTGTCAAATTGTTAGTGTTGCTTAGGCCTGAAATATACATAGCAACCCGTAGAGTTGCCAGATTTGACCAGCTTGCGTTCAACATGTTTCAGCTTCGTAACGAAGCGCACGTATGTTGCGTAATTTTTTTTTTTCTTAATTGCCTCTAAGTGCTCCAAATCGAAAAGAACACTGTTTTAAGAGACCACATTACATATATAGAATTACACATATCTGAAATGTTTCTGTAATAACCCTTTAGAACTATCGACCGATTAGTGCCCAGATACCAGTACTTGGGTGCTGTTTGCTCTCAACTGTCTGCGCTATCTTAGCCACGATTGATGAGGGTAATGGTGGAAAAAATGCTGCAGGAAATAGAAAGGCTGAAATGCATGTGAGTGAGTGTAGGGCAATTAGTCATGGTGTCAGAATATCGAAAATATTAAAATATTTTATTAAGGTTTTGTTTCTTTTTTCTTATCGTGGTTATTAGCTTTTTCACCAGATGCCAATGTGTCTTATTGAGTCATTCATTTTTCATAATAAACTGTCATAATATCATTAACCTGCATAGTAGCACTTCTTTTTATCCACATTTGACATATTCAATCTATATTTCGATTGCATTCTCGTAGTCCCCTTAAACAATCCAGAATTCCATTTAGTACAAATCTTATGCTGTTATGTAATTGTCAAAATCCTTTTAAATTTTTAACATAATCGCCCTTATCGCAATTCATATCGGCAGCTAAGCAAACGGAAAAAAAATGAAAAAGAAAAACAATGTCATGTCTGGATTCAATCTTCCCGAAAGTAGAGGAACAACAACGTTGACAACAACAACATCAAGAAAACATCAAAACTTGGAAGCATCTGTATAACCCCGAGCTGTTTATAATGTCAACTCAGTAAAGTCAAATGCTTACTTGTACTGCAACGACCGCATGGAGGAATGAATGAATAAATGCTTGAATGAGTGTCTGAATGACTGGCTGACTGACTGCGGGATTCTTCGAATATATCCACCAAGACCAAAAAAAAAATAAAGCAACGGGCAAACAGTCGAAGCCACCAAATGGCAGAACCATCTAAACTGACAAAAATCAAACTCTGATAACAGACAAAACAAAGTTGCCTTTATAGCTTATCATGATTTTCGACATCATTTCTGTTTTTTCCTCTTTTTTTGGGTGCTCTTTTACAACATTTAACCGTATTGATGAGATGACTTCTTCCTTTTTTGCGACCGTGGATTTTCGGGTGAACTTAACGTAGCACAGTGGGCTGAAAGCGCAAATACATAATGTGTTTATAATCATACGGGTTCCAAGGAAAAATGTCTAAATTCCTGGACAGACATATCGTCGCTCTCGTCCTATTTGGATCCAAACGGTATTTTAAGATATTGCAAAAAAGCTTACTTAAATTTACGATATATGTGCCAGCGCATAGAGAAAGGGACCTAAGGGTAAAAAAAATCAATTTTCACATCTTTTTGATGTAGACAACATCTGAGCATCGAATGAGACCGATCCCATGCCCCAAAAGTGTTCCCTTTCAGAGATATGCGCCTTTTATGAAAGTGATGGTACACCAAAGATACACGTATTTAAATTTTTAAAATGGCTCTCCTGAACAAAACTTGTTTTTACCCTTAGGTCCCTTTCTATTTTGCGCGTCACATATGTTAAAGTGTTGTGGGTGAATTTTAAATCCATGTAGGTTTATATAGGGCAATCCATCTAGAGGTATTTTTTCAAAATAAAAAAAAATACTGAAATTCAAATCAAGTGTGGAATCTTTATTGTTTATACGAAAGGACATTTTATGCCATTTATTTTTTTGAATGTAATATCCTTCAAATGTTGTCAACTGTAATATGCCATATGCGTTCGGCAAAAAACAAGAAGATCCGCTGTTTTTGACTAAAATTATGTTCAGTGATGAGGCCCATTTCAGGCGCAACGGCAACGTCAAGAAACAAATTGCCGCATTTATCCTGAAGAGGAACCAGGAGAGGTTCAAGAGGAGCCATTTTATCCAGAGAAAACCACGGTTTGGTGCGGTTGGTGGAATTATCGGTCCATATTTTTTCGAAAACGATGACATTTTGTTTCAACAGGATGGTTGCACTTGTCATGCAGCTGGTCAAACAATGGATCTAGTGAGATGTAATTTCGAAGAGCAGCTAATTTCACATTTTACCGGTGATATCACACCTTTAGACTTTTTTCTTTGGAGCTACAGAAAGTCCAAAGTCTATGCTGACAAACCAGCTATGATTCAGGTCTTAGAAGGCAACATTACGCGTGTCATTCACGCCATACCGGTCGAAATACTTGAATGAGCCTTCCAAAATTGTACCCTCAGAATGGACACCCTAAGGCGTAGTTGCGGTCAACATTTGAAGGATATTATAATCAAAAAATAAATGC
Source organism: Hydrotaea diabolus (assembly GCA_963513945.1). NCBI lineage: Eukaryota > Metazoa > Arthropoda > Insecta > Diptera > Muscidae > Hydrotaea > Hydrotaea diabolus. Next base: position 121,273,211 of record OY740720.1, read on the forward strand.
CATAAAATTTCCTTTCAAATTATCAATGAAGAATCCAAACGGATTTGAGGGTTTATATTTTTTTTGTTCTAAAAAAATACATCTATAGTTGTATTTCTTCTTTGCGAAAACGGTCAAGGCGACCATCGAATTTTATGTACTGTTTTTGAAAATCGAATATTTAGCCGAAATTGTGATGTCAATTGTCCCCTCAGAGCAGTGATATGAGCCCTTGGGATTATTTTCTGCGGGGAGCAATTAAGGATAAATATTACGCAAAGCATCCAGAGACAATTAAAGCGTTGAAAAATGAAATCGAAGCTGCCATTGAAGATATTCGACCCGTAACAATCGAAAATTTACTAAAAAATTTGGTTAATCACATGAGGTACAGCCATATGGACGATATTGTGTTCCATTATTAAATGACAAAGTTCAACCTTTCCAGCAGAACCTGAAATTTGAAAAAGTTATCAGCTACTTTTTTTTACAGCCTATTTAAATTTGAATTGTTAAATTGTCCACCCTTTACATTCCATATATCATTGTTTGGTTGCAGCTACATATCGTTCCAAATATTTCTGCTGCTATTGTCAACGTTCTCTCATCCCACTGTACGAATTATTGCTCTTGACTTCAGCTTGTATGTTCGATTCATTGAAGTTCGCATCGATTTGGACGGTTTAGTTTATGGCTTTTTGATTATTGAAACGCGGTTGGTAATCCTTTTATTTTTTTCTTGTTTTCTGATAAGTTAAAGCTCAGTCTAAAGGAATCAACAGCAACAACGCCAACGTCAAAATCAGCCGTCAATACTTACACACACATACATGTATAAAACGCTTACATTTGCTACCAATTTTCGGAAACTTAAAATATTTCTCATGTTAACGTATTTCGTTTTCTTTTTTACATTTTCGTTCGGATGTTTCTTCATGGAGTTGGTGCTTCCATGCAATTGCTTGTGAAGATGAACTCTTATGCTCCGTCCATAAACCCGGAGTCAAAGACTCAAATACTTACAACAATGATGATGGTTTTGGCATCTTGATGGGTTAGCAACCACAACAACAAGGCCAGCAGCAACAACATCGCAGCAAACATAAATCCTTTAAGGAAAACAACAGCAGATCTTCCAATGGCTGATATGGCCAATCCGTTGAAGGATGAAAAAAACCCAAAAAAAAAATGAGAGCAATGTTGCAGAAGTAAAGTGAAAATCTTGTAAAACTTTTGACTCGCTTTGTGGTCATCGATAATAAAAATTCACTAGAACCGGGATGAAAAAAAAGAAAATAAGAAAAGATTTGGGAAATTGAAAAGTGTTAAAGCGAAATCAAACTTCAATAAAAATTGTTAGCTATTTAAATTTTTCATTTTATTATTACAAAGATAACATTACCTGTGGGAGCAATATTAAGCAGTGCTCGAATTTTTAATTAAGTTTTTCTACTTGCATTCGTTAATGCGCCCACGTGTTTTTATTGTTATTGTAAGATGTTGAATAATTTTCGGTGCCCTACACCCGGTTGCGAGTTTAATACTATAATAAATATTGAGAAGCCAACGCAACCACAACGAATGACTGTTTGGTGTGGATTTTGGGATGACGGCATCATTGGGCCATTTCTCAATGATCAAGGGACCGCCGCTACCGTCAACGGTGTTCGTTACCGCAACATGCTCAATGAATTTTTGTTTCCAAAAATTCTAAAGAATGACATAGACGACATTTCATTTTTACAAGACGCACTGTTTTTGAAAATAGAATAATCAGCCGAAATTATGATCTTAATTGGCCGCCTCGAAGCTGTTATGTGAGCACATTGGATTATTTTCTGTGGGGAACCATTAAGGATAAATGTTACTTAAATGATCTAAAGACAATTGAAGAGCTGAAACATGAAATCAAAGTTGCTTTCGAATAGATTCGACTTGACACAATCACAAATGTACTGAAAAATTTAGTTGATCGGATGAGGTACTCCGAGCCAGTTATGGTATTCATTGTTATTGTGTTCCATAAATAAATGACAAAGTTCAACCTTTCCAATAAAAATACCCTGTATGTCTAAGCGATTATATGTCTTTAGCTCGAGAAGACAATTTTACATCCAAAAAGTTTTAGTCGGTTGATCCGACCTTCATATACCCTTAACCACACATGGTTTTTAAGCCCCGTTACGTAAAGAGAACCGATTTTAATGAAATCTCGTAAATGGTCGTTTTTGTTGAAGGTATTAGAGAAGGGCGTGGCATCCACTGTTTTTATGCGCTTGCAAAGATGAAATGAACATATTGCAGAAAACAAAATTCAAGCGAAATTCATGCATTTGAAATCAGGCTATGCGGGTTTCAGTCCATCTTAGATACTTACTTTCGTTTGTGTGGGAAGTACAGGAAGGAGCGTGACAAAGGTTTAAATTTTTCGCCAGCAAGTGTAGTTTATAATCGATTTTATTATTATTAGTTTTCATATTATTAGTTTTCAGCAGTATTAAAATTATCATGCGATTACTAAAAGTGGGCGCAATGGAGCATTTGCCACACGGTGGTACAGGGTATTATAACTTAGTGCTGACGTTTGCAACACATTAAATGAATGGAAGTGGACCCTACGTTAAGTATACCGATCGACTAAGAATCACTTTCTGATTTCAATGATCGACGTCCGTATGTCCATCTATCGTTGTAATCAAAGTACAAGTCGCAATTATGAACCGACTTCTATGAAACTTGGTGCGTTCTTCATGTTTGGCCCAAGGATGAATCCTATTGAAATTTGTCCACATCGGTTATGCATAGGTTTTTACGTTTTTAGAACCTACAGCTCTGAAAGCCACATATTACATTCGCTTTTGGCCAAATTTCGCACAGAGAATTTCGAGTGACCAACACTTATCTATGGTAAAATTTGTTCATATCCGTCCATGTTAAGTTAAATTTATTTAAGTCTTTTAAAATCATTAACAGAGTATAGTACTTATATATACAATAATAGACGAAAAATTTAAATTATAGTGTATTGTTTTAGTTACATAAATGTGAAGAAAACATTACTAATTTAAGTAAGAGGAATTTTCTTAATTATTGTTTACTAATATATAAGTGAAACACTGCTTGCTTCCGGCACTTACATTGACTAGTAGAGTATGAATCTACTTAATCCGTCCATGTTTTCGAATAGCTCTAGAAGCCACAAATTACACCCGATCACGCCCAAATTGTGCATGGTACGGTATGCGGGACCATTTAATAACTGTAGTGAAACTGGAGCAAAATGTCCTTTCAGATGTTAGAATCTCCAGCTTTAGAAGTCACATTTTACATCCGATTCCTACCAAATTGGATCATGGAGATTTACGAGCTTAAATGCATGAATCCTAATTAACCGAAAAAGTGTCCTTTAGTATTGAAACTTGACTTACACTTACATATGTCCTATTATATTGGACCCTATTTGTCCATCTTTTTAAATAGTCCTTCACTAAGGTTCCTCCTGATTTAAGGTTCTGCAGCTTAAGAAGCCACAAATTTTACCGCACAATGGTTTAATATTTCATGAGACGTTATCACCGACAAATGATTAACTCTATCATATTGAGTCCGACCTTGCTTAAGCATTAGGGAGGGAACCTTAATCCTCTGAATAGCAGATTGGTGTAGGGTATTTTACAGTCGGTCATGTCCTACTTTATCCTTTTTCACACTTGTTTCATAGCAATTATAAAGCCCTTATCAACATATTACGGTGTTGACATTTTAGTTGAATTTTACGCTCTGAGCGTAAACTTGCACTGAAACAGTGTGATTTGTGTGGGTATACCATTGGTCCATGTTTTCGAGAAGCTCCCATTCAAAGAACTATCTCGATTTGAGGTCACGACAAGTGATTAAGTCCGACCTGGCTCAAGCTCCAGACAGAGAACCCTAATCCTTTGAATAACAAAGTAGTTTAGGGCATCTCGTAGTCGGTCAAGGCCGACTTAAACTTTTCTTTACTTTTTTATTGTAATTATTAAGCCGTTATCAAGATTTGACGGTGTTGACAATATAATTGAATTATACGCTATTAGTGGAAAGTTATGTGGGTTCTAATCGGCACTAAAACTTGGTTCTTTATGTCGGAGGTACCAGGAGGTACATGGCTAGGAACTAAATTATTTGACATTGAGTTACCCCTTAAACTCTATTAAATATTGATTTTGGGTTAGCTCGCATGAATAGCATTAAAGATATTTCATGAATAACAAAAGTGGGAGTAATGACACTTTTGCGTGGGTGGTATTCGAAGGGGCAATATGGTACATTTCCAATACGACAGGCAGCTTTAGAAAAATAAAAATTTAAAAGCTATTGGTAGCTCTTTTCAAGAGTCATCGTGCGAAGCAGCCGCGGACAGATGGACATGGCTCAAATGACCATAAAAGTCATGGGACGGATTTGGTGTAAACATTAGGGTGGGCCGATTTGTGAGGACAACAGTTTGTCGATATTGTGCCATCGATTTTACGATAGCTTTTGGCATGTGGAAAAAAAATTCCACGATGACATAACAAAAAAAACATTTTCGAGGCGCCCATATTTAAATTTTTTGACTTTTTTCTAAACTTTTATTTTTAAACTTTTTTTTAATAGTTAATACTCGTAGTGTTTAATAAGTAATAAAAAAATATTTTTTTTTAAATATTACTTTTCCAAGGTGTCATACAAAGCATACAAATATATATTGCATTACATAGAAATACAACTAAGAGAATCGAACCTGAATTGACATTTGGGCGCCTCGGAAATGATTTTTTTGATATGTCGTAGTGGAACTTTTTTCCTCTTGCCAATTTCCTCATCAATTGAAAATCGATGGCACAATATCGATTGTTAAATCGACCCACCCTAGTAAACACACATTTCTAGGGTCTAAAATATTTTTTCGGTGTGTTATTTCTTATTATTTGTTTTTTGCATTTTGTTTTTTTAAGAAGCCGGAGTCGGTGTTCAATGTCGAAGTAAGAAATCAGAGTGCAGAATCGGAGTCCTTAGTCGGAGTCATTTAAAGTGCTGGAGTCAGTGCGTAGTCGTCCGATTGTAGTCATACTCTAAAGCCCTTATTATATTAAAAAGCCAAGGCTGCGGCGAAGTTATAAGTTACAAAACAGTTAAGACTACAACTTAGAGTCTAATATCAGGCAACGTACGAAAAAGAATCATTATGACTCTTAAGAGTCAACGGCAACGCTGACCTAAAGTAGTGGTAGTAAAAAAAAAATGATTAAACTTTTTTCAGACGTTATGTAGTATCTCTTTTAGTCGCCATTGACATCACCGTCGACATCTTCTGCTTGTTCGTATCGAAAAGAACAATAAGAAGAAAATTCACAATTAAAATTCTTTCTCTACCTCGCTTTTTTATGAAAATGAAACTTTAGGATAAAAGACTTCACAAAAACGTGACTGCAAACTTTGGAGACGTTTCGCAATCATCATTGTGAACTTTTGCATGAATCCTAATTAACCGAAAAAGTGCCCTTAAGTATACAAATTCGGCAGAGAAAAGCAATCTCGTAAGATGTGTTTAACACTTAAATTCCAAAGCAATCAGAAACTATTAATGATGTTAAAAGGATTAAGTACCAGAATTAAAGCAAGCACTTCTAAAATTCAATGCACATTTGTCCTTCCACAATACCCTCCTTTGGCAAAAGCCAAACCGTCCAATATAATTCAATTTATTTAACATTTCATCTGTAATAAAATCATTGATTATCGTGCCATGATTATCTTGTCATGTCCTGATAAAGAAGCACATAGCCACGAATACTCCCGAAAGTCAAGTGTCAGAATTTATGAAAACATCAGCTTTTATCCTTACGAGGGTGTTTTACAATTTCAATTTTGACAGCATCAAAAATTCTCATCTATTTCGTTTTTTTTTGTTTTGGCGTTGGGTGGGATTTAAAATGTTTTATATTTTTTTTATTGGTGGATTTTATGTTGGGGATATGTTGGTGCTTTTATACTGGCTTCCTCTCTGGTGAATCCCTTTACATCCCATTGAGAGCTGGAACTTATCTCTGATGTTTTGAAATATAAAATTCAATTTTGTTTTGAAGTTTCTATTCAATTGCTGTTATGCTCTTTTGACATTTGGTAATGTTAAAATGTAATAACAAAAAGTAAAAAAAGAACGGAAACAACAAAATAGCTTCGAGTGTAGGGATTGCGTTTGAGCGCCGAATAATTGAATTTTTCCTTTTTTCACTCAATTTTTCATAAAGTATTAATGTACGTAGTATTCTGTTGTTTTACATGGTGCCATTTCAGCAACTTGTTGAATATTGGCATTTGGCACCGCCTAAAAGTATGTTTCTGAATGCCATTGCCCGAAAGTATACTAACGTTTTGCATAGACAAGCAGAATGTTTAATGTTAATTGAATTACAACTCTAAAAGCTTGTTGCATTTATAGTAGTTGAGCCTAATGGTATGAAGACCAATTGTATCTTAAATTATAAAACTTTTTATAAATTAAGACGAATGAAAATTATTATAGAAAAACTCCACCGTTTGTCGTAGGATGGCTACATTCGTAATTCTTCAACATTTTATACTGAACTGCGTAGACAAACCTTCAAGGCTAGATTGCTATGCATGTCTAGTGCTAACTAAATAAGATACCGTACTGTGTTTATAAAGATAGGTATACATTGGTAAATCCGGGATATACCACTCCTATAGTGATTCCGGCACGCGATGACATTCCAGGGACGGTGGAGGGTATTTAAGGTTTTGATACCCTTCACCATCACTACACTACTAAAGCGCATAAAATAGTCCGTTTTTCTTCTAGACTAGCCTGCCCAATCTCAGTCATAACTGCGAAATTTCTCTAAATTTTCATTAGTGCAAAATATGCGTAAATTGACCGTTTCGAGAGACGTTTTTTGGGCCACATGAGCCCAACATTTAGTACGTCTCAACTAGCAGTACCGATTTTAGCCATTTTCCGTCAAAAAAAATTATAATTTCTTAAGCAAATACTTAAAAATTTGTGACTATTACAGAGGAAACTTTAGTTCCCTCAAGGATCTAAATGCAATTTAGGTTGATTCGTTTGACCGCAATCGTGCTTTTAACTAGCTAAATCGTCTTAGAATTTTACGACGATCAATAGTATGAGTACTTTACAGCGTTTCCGATAAATTAATCATTAATCATTGAAACGGAAGAACCAGGACCAAAAAACACGACTATAAAAGACACTTGGATTTGGTCCACTATGTGTAAGTACTCAAATAAGTACAACTACGTAAGGAATCCAAAAATGTATATAAAAGGGATATAATAATTTGTAATCCTACTAGTTGAATAGCGAATCCATGGTGGAGACTTTCTAAGATTGCCTAGGCCGTACTTAACACCGTTTCTACTTGTTATAGCATGGTATTACAGAAATCGTTACATGTATTCAAAACTCTGATTCGAGACTTAATCTATTTGTTCCATCATTCATAATGGTTTACAAAAACAGAAATCTTTAATGCGTTTAGCCTTCCTAGTCTTTTCGAATTCCAGCAAATCCCCATCTCTCCCCGTAACACTTACTGAAACTCCACAAATCGTCATTTGTTATGTTTTCCTGCGTTCATGCCACTGGTAGCCTCAAAACTGTTATCATATCATAATCCTTTTAACTTATCTACCCTTAAGGATATTTTCATTAATCATATTAAGATGCAATGAATGGTCAGCAGCTTGTAGAGATTTTCATGGCTTTACGGAAACAATAAATACATTAAACCAAAGCATCTCAAGAAACTAATCTCCAACACAAGAACAACGATGGAGTAAGGGAAAAAAACCTCAGACGTTCAATACTGTAATAAACCATAATATAAAAACAAATAAATTCCCCCGTTTGTCTTTCTTTCTCACACACACACGCACACACTCTCTGGAGGCTCTGCCAGGGTCCATCCAGGGAAAACAATGGCTAAACCTGAAGGTGATCTCAAAATGATGTTGATAATCATCTTTTTTCGTTGCGAAAGAAGAAAAGGAAGTTGTTACTTTAGTTAACCACCTTTTAGGAGATAAAACCGAAGACTGAAATGCTGGAGCAAAAACCAAGCGCAAGAAGAAGAAAAAAATGGGAAAAGGAATTCATGGCGTAGATGTGGCTAATGTGGCATTGTTTTCATTTCAAGTTCATGTGGCATACAAGTAGCCAAGGTAGGTGACTTTAAACTCCTACCCACAACGGTGGCCATCACCACCATAACCATCAGCTTGTACCCATGACCAATGCGGCTGCTCTCTCGCTGTTAGCCACATGCTCCTCTGCGCGCCCGCATGTGTGTGTTTGTGTGTATGGGAGTGTATACCGGACTGGACTGGTGAGGCTCCACAAGATGTTATCACCGTCAGCACAAGACAGCGAGACAAGAGCAAGCGATGCACTGTGGTTCTAAATTATCGAAAATGTATATGAGTAAATAGGCAATATCATCTACGATATTTATTTACCTAATTAACCCAGGACTGGGGCACAATAAGAGAGAATTTCTCTGAAAATTCTGGACATATAACCAGAAGTTCAGCAAGAGTAAACATAGCACGGAAGGACATGGCGCAACACTGGCAGGTAGGTTTGACAGGCTAATACGAGAGCTGCTATATATATTTCTGACTTAATAATGAAAATGCGAATATTTATTATCAAAAATGGTTTTATTGTTTTTCAAAGTATTCTCCAGCATGATTTATACACTTTTGCATGCGCTTAAACCAATTATCAAAGCACTTTTTCCACACCGATTGAGGCACCTCTAAAACATGGTTTTTGAACGCTTCAACAGAATCTTCTGGCGACGAAAATCGTTGACCACGCATTTTTTTCTTGATATGCGGAAATAAGAAGAAGTCATTGGGTGCCAAGTCAGGGCTGTACGGCGGATGACCTATCAATTTGACGTTTTGGCCTGTCAAAAAGGCGCTGGTTTGAGCCGATGTGTGAAAGCTCGCTATCACGCAGAAAAAAAGTATGGTTGTGGTAACAATATTCGAAGAGCATCATACTATGGTTGATTATATGGTTGTAGCACAACAATATTATGATCATCACAACAATAGTATGGTTCACACACAACCATACTATGATCCTCATAACAATATTATAGTCCTCACAACAATAAAATTATTCACACACAACCATAATATTATCCCCACAACAATATTATTATTCACACTCAACCATACTATGATCCCCACAACCATATTATGATCCTCATAGCCATAGTATGTTTAACGTACAACTATAGTATGATCCTCACAACCATGGTATCACATACACACAACTACTCGTATACTATGATCCCCAAAAAATTATGTAAAGATTGGGTTAAATTGTTATTCAACAATAGATTTTTATTAAGTATGTTTTGAAAAAATTTAACTTACATACAAAAAGTACTTATTATTGCGTAAGATTCATAAAAATAACATTGTCAAATTAAAAGAAAATACCATTTTGTCGGTATAATTGCCGCAATCATGTTATTGTTAACATGAAACCCATGAAAACAATACTTTTGTCCCATCAACCATATTTATATTGTTGCTACAACCATATTTTCTTTTTTAAATTTGGCAACAATACTATTTTTACATTTCAACAATATTAATATTGCCGCAATCATACTATTGTCAAAATAAAATTCATAAAACAATACAATGGTTGCGTCGGCCATACTTTTATTGCAGAGAAAATACTATTGTTGCCGTGACCGTTTAGTAACCATATCTTTTCTCTGCGTGTTGTCATGTTGTACAATGATTCGTCTTCCCTTGTTCGTTTTTCGAATTTCTCCGAAGACTTCAGACAAACAAATTATGGTGTACCACTCAGAATTGAACGTCTTACGTTGCGAAAGTGGAACAGTCGCCACATGACCAGTTTTGCCGAAGACACAGGCGACCGTTTGCTTCGAAGTGCTTCTTCCACTAACAACTACTCGTATTGTTGGATTTAGTTCGTCTTCGAAGACACACACGGTCGATTGCGTTTTGAAATGCATTAAACTACTCATAAGAATCCTGGAAACACAACCTAACGCTGACAGAGGTACTGGGTCACAGCGATATACCGGTCAACGATATAGCAGACGAATGTGCTAGGATGGGCCCGGGAGTAGTGGGTGAACTAACAAACCCAGACATACGAGTACACATCTCTAACGCCAAACTGACAAATGTAATCGATGAAGTGGCGGTTTTCGAACCACGATTAAGGTGGATTTCAATTTATAACTGCAGAATAACCCGGTCTCCTTAGCCAAAAATAGACCTTGGAAAAACAAGGGAATTCCTTACACTTTCCAGTCGATGTCAAACCTCATAGGAGTCCTTACGGGACACTACCTAGTCGGGACTATGACAGCGCGTATACACATAGAGAAAAAATTAGTTGAAAGTCGGTTGAAAAAGAAGAAATGTTGCAATAACCAAATGTTTATAATGGTAATGAATAATTGGTTCGATATACCCAAAGGTGGTTAATATGAATATCGCATTATAGACACAACTTATTGATCGGTCATACCCATAAAACAAGGAAAAGGTATTAAGTTGCCATAACTGGTGGTTGGGGTAAACAATAATTTTGCCGAAAAATGTGTTGTTTGAACATTTTATTAGTGAGGATAACTATAATTTTTCATGAGCAAAAACTGGTTGTTTAATGGTATTTTTGTGTGTTAAATAGTCTTTTTTAATAACTCGATTTATTACTTAACTGAGTAAATCCATCAATCCAAGGCTTTTTTGACATGACAGTCCCTATGTTTTAGAGTACTTGAAGTGAGTAAGAAAACCATTTTTTTGTCTCTTCTTGTGTTTCACTGGTGCTTCAGTTCCACTAACTGAAACTAACAAAGCACCACCTAACATTCGGTTATACTGATGGAATACTTGAGGTGCATGCAACTTCAACCATTCGGTTGGCAAAAAATTCGGTTGTAGCAACGAAATTGTTCTCTGCGTGTAGGAATATCGTGCAGAAACTTTTGTGAAGTTGTCATTTTGATTTCAACCCCCCATTTTGGTAAAAGGCGTTAGCAATCTTAACGTGCTGCTCAATTGTGTACCTCTCCACGGTTGAATTTGTCAAATATTGAACTAAGAAATGTCAAAATAAGTAAGGTAATAAAGTTGAAAAGGTGTGACTTACAATTAACATCGTGTATTATGGTTGGACAAGCATTTATTAGGAAATCCTTTTCACACAAAATATATGTCTCGAATAGTCTATAAATTATCTTTCGGTTAAGTATCTTCACTTATTACGGCCCATATAGACAAATTCCTTAACCCGCAGTATCGCATTTTTGTCTACACGCAGAGAAAAAATACTGTCACGGCAATAATAACATCTTCTCCGCAATAAAAGTATGTTCGTCGCAACCATCGTATTGTTTTCTAAATTTCATTTTGACAATGGTGTGATTGCCGCAATATTAATATTGTTGAAATGTAACAATAGTATTATTGTTGAAAATATGATTGTAGCAACAATGTAAATATGGTTGGTGCGACAAAAGTATTGTTTTTTTTGGGTTTTATGTAAACAATTATATGATTACGACAATCATGCTGTATGATTGTAATTTTTCTTCATTTGAATATTATTTTTAGAACAATGTTTTTGTTACGGATCTAATGTTTTCTAAATTTAATTTTGACAGTAGTATGATTGCCGCAATATTAATATTGTTGAAACTTAATAATAATATTGTTGTTGAAAATATGATTGTAGCAACAATGTCAGTATGGTTGGTGCGACAAAAGTATTGTTTTTTTGGGTTTTATGTAAACAATAATATTATTACGACAATCATACTGAATGATTGTAATTTTCTTCATTTGAATATGATTTTTAGAACAATGTTATTGTTACGGATTAAATGCAATAGTTCTTTTTACATGGAAATTAAAATTTTTCAAATCTACTTCTTTAGCTTTTTTAACTGCAATATTTTAAATAAAAGCGCTTACGGTTTTCTAAACTGATTTTTTTCTGTTAGATATATCACTCCTGTTATTTTAAATTTAATGTATTTTTCAAAATTCAAATCTAATAAAAAATGTTGGGGATCATAGTATAATTGTGTGTGATCGTACTACGGTTGTGAGGATCATACTATGGTTGTGAGGATCATACTACGATTGCATGTTAAACATACTATGGGTATTAGGATCAGAATATGGTTGTGGGGATCATATTATGGTTGAGTGGGAATAATAATATGGTTGTGGGATTCATGGTACGGTTGTGTGTGAACCATACTATTGTTTTTGTGAACATAATATTGTTCTGCCACAGCCATAAAACTAACAATAGTATAATAGTACAATACTTGTTTTCTTCGTCTATCTTTGACATATATTTTTTGTTGGTTGTTTTGAATTTTGTTCCTTTAAAAAGAAAATAAATTGTCGCTAATTTCCTTCTTTGATTTTCGTCACAACCCACTGTGCATTGGCGGCATCGTCATCATCAGCTGGAGCAACAGCTACATCTTCCACATCGTTCAGCAGTGCGGCAAATGTTGAGTTTTAAGGTAATTTATTAACTGAGAATCATATTATCGGTTGAAATGTCAGTTGTTAAGTTTATTTGTTTAAATATTCCATAAAAAAATAATGGCAAATTAAAAAGAATGAAGCAGCCGCAGCAACGGTCGCGACGGCAAATCGACAGCCTGTATTTCTTTTCAACGGTAAATGAAGTTTATTATGGAAAAGCTTCATGTCGAACACGATGTTTTGCTTATGGAAAACTGCAGCTACATCAGCATCAAAGGCAAAATCTACAACAACAGAAAAAAACATCAGTGATTAAACAAAGCTTTTGTTTATTATTATTATTGTCTTTTCATTCCTTAAGCCTTTGCCCAGGCTCTGAATAGCTAGCTGGCTGGTTGGCTGACACAACATCTCTACTCCCCCCGCTTGTTTGGCGGCGGTTGGAACTGCTGCTTCTGTTTGGCTGCTTCTTTTATTTTGTGGCCTCTGTCGGTTTCTTGGAGTACTCGTACTACACCCATAAAACAGTCATTGTGTATAAAATTGTACATTTATCCTTAAGATGGTGGAGGGAAAAAAGAACCCTGAACATTTTACCACACCGCCAACACCGCTGATACCGATACGGAAATTCTGGAATACTCGCTAGTTGTGGTGAATGGTCGGTTTCATTTTATTTTTTTCCTTCTGGTGCAGTTGTTCCTCTTCTTCATCTCATTCAAATGGTATGTTAGCGGCAAAGCTTTTTTGTGTCAATTAAATGTTGTACGTACTTCGGTTTGGTCGATTATGCTGCTGCTATTTCCACCGTGTTGTTGCTGTCGTTCGGCTGTTCTGTTACAGTGGCTTAAAACAACATGGAAACATAGTGGTAACATCATCAACATGCATCAAGGAACAGATGCACTCTCACACACTGGAAACTAGCAAATATAGGTAGTAAATTGTGTTAGGTGTAGGATAAAATGAATGGTCGTCCTAAACATACAGCTCATAGTCTCGAAAATGTAAAAAAACGCAAGCCCATAAGTATGCATTATTTTAAAAAAGAAATACAACAAAGTTGGATACCCAACCCGACTCTATTATTCAGAAGATTCAGCACCACTGTCTGGAGCTTGAGCAAGGTCGGACTTAACATGTAACTTCTCGACCGGAAGGGATATATAAGTATTTGGTTAGGCATATCCACAAAATTGGACCGATAAAGCACAATATCACTGGAGAATTGATAGGTCGCACTTAAAACGCTGTGCTCCATTTAAGCTAGATCTAATTTAATATTTCTAATTCTGCATAGCGAATTTTAGGTAACATGATTCGATATGGTCCAAATTCACCAGGGTCACTCAAAGGCTTCGTAAAACGCACTATGCTTTATTTATGTAAAATTAGATTTAATTTGTGGCTTCTGGAGCGACAGGATGTTATGTAGTATCTATGTTTAGGGGGCTATTCCTAAAGATGGACCAATTTGATCCAGTTTCACCAGATGTACAGGATGGCTAATGAATATTGCTATATTAAGAAACTCAAATTACTTTTCTTTATTCATGTTAAATCTCATCCAAATCTTTAAATATAGCTTAATTAGTTTTAAAAATAATGGAATTTAAATGCCCCCCCCCCCCCTGCTCGTTGATGCATGTGCGGCATATTACCAAAAAGCTGTTCATTACTGCCTGGAGAGTTGAGACAGGAATAGCCTTAATTGTTTCTCGAACGAGTTGCTTTAGTACATTCAAATGAGTTGGTTTTGCTTTGTAGACCTGTTTCCAATAACCCCACAAGAAAAAGTCAGTTGCAGTAAGGTCAGGTGACCTGGTGGGTCAACGGAATGTGGAGTTTCTGGATATCACATAGCCCGGGTCGGGCTATGTGAGGAGTTGCACCATCTTGCTGAAACCACTCAGAGTTGAAAGAAATTCTCAATCGACGTAATCTGTTGTGGCCGTTTTCTTCGAAAAAGTAGAGCCCGACAATGCAGCGTGATGAAACTGCACACCACACTGTGTGCAGCGTATTCTGGGATTTCTTCTAAGAATTCTCTGTGTGGCTTACCCTAGCATTTAGTGTCACTTCCATCGATGTCCCCTTTTGACTTGTAGTTACTTTCCCAGTAGAGCGATAACGCTTCTTCATATATCCTACACCCAATAAAAAGGGTGACCCGCCATAATGCGGCATAAAGTCAATGCCTTATTTAAACTCGTAACTCTTTTGACTAAGCTCGATAAGAAAAAAAACAACAGCAACACGGGAAAAATTACAAAATACTGTTACGGCGGCTAAGGTAGCCTGGTAAATACTCGAACTCGTATATACTGATTTTGATGATGCTCTACAACACTAACGACAGCAGCAACAACAACTGCGGTAAGATTAGCGGCAAACAGCAAGCAACATCAGCGGCAGTATCATCATTATCGTCATCCTCGGCATTATCAACGTCATCGGCCGCAGCTCCTTAGCTCCGGCTCATACCGACATACATACGTACGTACATACAGTATTAACAATTTTATCTTTTGGCCACATCTGAACCAAATAAAATAATTGAAAGTAGCGATAAGAATCGCCGCTGCTTTGCTTTTTGTTGTCGTTATTGTAGTTCTTTTCTTCTTCTCCGTATGCCTCTTCCTTTTCCTTGGATCAGCAGTTCCTGCTCTTCCTTAAGAAGTTAACTAACTCGACTTGTGGCCGCTGCTGGTGCGCAGTTGTGTTGCAACAGCGACAGGCCACAAACGGTGTTGTAAGAATTTATAGTTAATGTAAGTCAAAGAGAATATGCAGCAGGCATTAGCAGCCAGCAGCCGGCAATGTGCAACATTGGCAACTGTTGCCGTTTCTGCTGCCAATGCTCAGAGGTTACTTTGGATTTTCGGAGCTGTCAATATGTTCGAGGGGTTTATATCCCCCTGTGTGTGAGTCTCGAAGTTTGACTAAGAACATAGAAGCCAGACCTTAAATTACCATTTTTGCCAAACAAGCCAATGTCATGTTTTAAGTCAAAAAAAAAACCAAACAAAAATCCAACTAATAAGAAAAATTTCTATACGCCACGAAATACGGAACAAAAAATATAATTGTGAGAAAATTAAACAAAAGCTGCTGGCTACCACCGTGGCAAGCAGTTTTAGTGGGATTGAGGCTAATACATATATTTCAGATATTAAGAAGAGGATACAAATTTTAGTTTTAAAATCATTACAAAAAGGAATTCGGGGGAATAAAACAAGTGTTGTTACTGGCTGTTAAGGCTGTCATGACATAAAAATTGAATCATTCTATAATTGTAGAGATTAAAGCCCACAATATTCTCAAAGACAAATCAAGAAGTAAATATCTGTTTTTACTTACTTACTTAAGTCCCACAACATCCCATTAAGGAACAACTGCTCTCAAATCAAAGAGCTGTGTATGACTCACTGTTTTACGCCGACTCCGAACGACTTATGCATTTTATAGAGAAGTGTGTATATGGCTTAGAGATAAATCTCTAACTAGTAATGTTGCCGGCATTTACGAGGTGAAAACACGCACTGCTAAAAATTTGTGAGATATTATTAACCGGGGTTAAACCTTGGTTTACAGACATGATAATCGCGCACACTATCATTACACCAGGGCGGCATATAAGTCTTTTTCTACACACGAAGTTTGACTTTCTATAAAGTAAAATTTTCTCACTGAGACTTCGTCGTTTTCAGCAAAAATTACGTACCAGGGTTGCTATTTCTATTATGGTGGCAAATATAAAAGCTTTGTCCCGGCCAAACTTACGAATTATCTTCTTTTTTAACTTTTTTATAAGCATTCTAGAATACATGGTTTTCATTCCTTCCAATAGAAGGGAGCGTGGAAGGCCTTGCACTGCAATACGATATTATATTTCGGGTCCAGCAATAAACACGCAATAAGTTATCATTGGAAATGGTTTTATTGTTTTTCACAATATTCTTCTTCAAGATCAATACACTTTTGCATGCGCACAAACCAATTTTCAAAGAACTTTTTCACTCCGATTGAGACATCAGACAACAGCTGCTTAGAGCGATGAAAAACCTTGAGCATGCATTTTTTTCATGATGCTAGGAAATAAGAAAAAGTCATTGGGTGCAAAATTAGGGCAGTACGGTGGGTGGCCCATCAGTTCGACATCTTAAATGGTCAAATAGCTCATCGTTTCAGCTGATGTATGAGAGGTCGCATTGTCGTGATGCAAAATGATTCGTCTTTTCTTATTATCTTTCCTCATTTCTTCGAACACTGTTGGTAAACAGATGACTTTTTGTTGGATTTGGCTCGTCTTGAAAGGCCCATACGGTCACTTGCGCTTTTGTTTTGGGTTCATAGCTTGCATAAAACCATGATTCGCCACCTGTGACAATGTTATACACTGCCTTTGATCTACCGCAGTTATACATTTTCAACATATCTTTGCACCAATCCATACGAGCCTTTTTTGAGCATTCGTCAAATTATGCGGGATTCAACGAGAGCAAATTTTTTTCGCGGTCAAATGAACATGCAATATCTTATTGATGCTTGTCATACTAATAACCAATGGTGCCTCACAGTATCACATGTCGGTCTTGCTTAATCAGTTCACGCACAGCATCGATGGTTTCTGGCAAAGTGACCGAAGTTGTACGTTCTTTTGCGAAATTTATCCTGGAGCGAACGCCGTCCGAGACTGAACTCTTGGTACCAGCGATTAACAGCGGTTTTTGATGGAAACTAGTCTCAATAACCTACGCCGAAAATCGTAAAAAATCATCGCACGAAAATGTTCACGGGATAATTTCATTTTTTGACTGAGATGAATTTTTCAACACTCTGTAAACAAAACAATTCGCCCTCAAATGACAAAACGTTCTGAGTGAAGTTATAATAAAAAACGTCAAGTTTCCAATGGAAGTTCCAGTTTGCATCTGGGAACACTAGTATTGTCAGGACCCGCAATATAAATAGCAACTCTCGTACTTAATTTCCAAAACATCCCAGAAACATGAATATTTTTTGGCGTCACAGATAAATCTGTTCTGGTGCATTAAATTACAACATTCGAAGAATATTCTGTAAACGTTTCAAGAAGAAAAATTGTAAAATACGGCAATGGCAGCAATTATTTGCAAGCGTAGAATTGCGGAGCCCGTTCTCGGTTTTTGGAAGCACTTTGAGAGGAAAAATGCAATTTTTTGGAAAAAACGGCTATTTCGCTATTGTAAAAAAATATGCCAATATTAGAAAAAAAAACTATCCAGCGTTGCTATGTAAAGGATCTCTTTTAGAGTTATAGGGGCGCCTACTGTAAAAACGTCAGTTGTGGAAAACATGCTTTAAAGTTTTGTGTCGAGTTTGCTAAAACGGCTGTATCTTCGTTAGTTTTAATCCGATTATTATAGAATTGCGGTGCCTCTCAATATTCTGTGCTGCCTATATTTATACATCAATAAGTATATTAAAAAATATTTGGTCCAAAAACATTCAGTACTTCTTATTTTACAGCATAAAACGTGTGTAAGAGTATTTATGTCCCTACTAAGTATATTATTCGAAAGAAAATATCTAAGTTATTTCGTAAGATAACCGCTTTCCCCAGTTAACAATGGGTCTTTTTTAGAACTTATTTTTTTAATGTTTGGGAGCACTTTGAAGATAAGAATGTGATTTGTGTGTTAGCTCGTAAATTATGTGCAACAACAGTGTTCTATACTTTAGAAGGATCTAGGCAGAGCTTTTGAAGTTATGAGGGGTACTTATTTAAAAAACGTCAGTTGGGGAAAAAAACTCGTTAAAGTTTGTAATAACGCTAAGTTTTGTCTAAGGCTCTATTGCTGAAAATACAAATATATTCTTGAAAGGTTTTCCATTGAAAAAACCAATAAGAAAAAGCGAAAAAAAACAAGTGTTTCAAAGCATTCTCTCCGGGCTGAAACAGAGCGAACTAACCCTTTCAAAACGATACTTGAATGCACCCTTGATTGAAGAAAATTTGAAAATTCTGTGTGTACTTTTCGTTCATTTTTTGTACCCATTATTTAACTATAGTGATTTCAGGACTATCATAGAACATAGGGTATATTCACTTTGTCATTCCGTTTGCAGCACCTCTTAATATTTGGTGAAGACTAGGGTGGATCAATTTGTGTCGAAAAAACGCACAGAGCGTTTCCCCTCATTCGATTTTAGGAACACTTGAAAGAATATTTGCCAAAGAAACCATTTGTCTAAAACCATTTTCGAACTTGCCAATTTTGCGAACAAAGTCCGTCCTACCAATATAAGAATTAGGGCGAATGAAATATTCAAATTTTTTTTTTGAAACATATTTTGGAAAGACAAGAAAAAGTTGGAGGATGGTTTTAATGTTACTGTCATAAAAGGAAAAAATCTACAAACTCATCTTCAGGACACAAAGTAGAAAATTGTTCAAAAATTCCCAGAAATCTATGTATTATAAAGGTTGTTCTTTTCAGACTTATGGTTTTCAAGAAGAAATAAAACGCATATAATTCAATTTTACGGCCATGAATTTAGCTTTAATAGAAAATGAAGGGTACGCCATTATGTCTTAAAAATGATTTCGGACAAGTGGCCGCCGCGGCTGGCTCGAA
The DNA here is from genome assembly GCA_963513945.1 of Hydrotaea diabolus. Lineage (NCBI taxonomy): Eukaryota > Metazoa > Arthropoda > Insecta > Diptera > Muscidae > Hydrotaea > Hydrotaea diabolus. Next base: position 121,292,389 of record OY740720.1, read on the forward strand.
CAAACTCCAGCCGAGATTCCCAATTTGCTACCAATTTTTGCAGCATTTGGGACCGAATGTCAGCAATAACGCGCCGAATGTTCCCAATTGGCGGTGTTAAATAGCACGATCTTGGAGGCCACGCCACAGGCCCTTGACATGAGATAATGTACCCACCAAAAGTTTCCTTTAATAAATTGACTGCTTCGTTGGCTATATGGGATGTAGCGCCGTCTTCTTGGAGCTAAATGTCGTCCACATCAACATCCTCCAATTCGCTATCGCGAGATAATAACAGACTTCTTGTGGCCAGAAATTGAGGATATGGACCGGGACCGGTTCCAACAGGATTGTGGCATTTCCCACACAGTCAACGAAACACTGGCTCTTTTGCGCAATAAATTCAATGGTCATGATATCTCCCGTCGTGGCGATGTTAACTGGCCGCAACGATCGTGTGATTTCACACCGTTGGACTTCTTTCAAAAAAGTCCAATGGATATTTAAAAGAAAATGTGCACTTCAATAAGCCGAGAACAATTCAAGAGCTAAAGAGATGAGAATAGTTGGCACATACATCCTTCTGTTATAACAAATAATATTAAGATTTATATTATAATTTAATTAAATAAAAAATTATTTTTAGAGTACATCGAACATTTCAGTTGGACCATCCTTCACTTTTATTTTCAAAACTTTTTTTTTGAAAAAGCTTTAAAAAACTAATTATAAAATCTGATAAGCTAGTTCGTTTACTCGGTTTTGCGTACGACTAAGAAACTGATCAGGTTCGGCTGCAGCCTTCTATTGACGCCTAGCACCCCAGTAAAAAATATATGGATTAACCCATAATCGAGCAATAAAGGAGTAATAACTTGTTCATCCACTGGAATTAATAAGCAAGCAATCGAAACATTTTTGTTTTGCTAAAATATTCTTCGAAGTTAGAAAAAACAAAGTTTAGAACTCTTCAAATAGATCAATGAGGGACGCATCAATGCCTTTTTGTTTATGCATGTGTTTTTTATTGTTTGACATAACTGATGATTCGTCATGCATTACTTTCCTAGTCCTCCTTTCCGAGATCAAAAGGAATACTCCTTTTGTACTCAATAAGGAGCTCAAAGGAGTTATCGTTTTTGCGGACATGCAGTGTTAAAAAGGAGTACAAAATGCATGAGGCTCGGAGTTTTATAGAGTTATCCATTGCTCGCAAAGGAGCGATCCAAGAATAATCTTTGGATGGTGCTATTTTTAATAAGACAAGACTACACACATGCAAATTTTGAAAATATTAAATTCTTTGCAATTCCCGAGAATCTAAAAGCCTAGTCTCTCCTAAAACTATACTTTATTTTCTTTTCAAATATTGCACTAAAACTATGCCACAACTCCTCTCATAACCATTATTCATTTTAAAACTGTACATATTTGCTTCATCCCTAAAATTATGCTTTAATTTCTTGGCAAACATCTTCATAAAAGTATGCTCTGCAAATTTCCACAGCACATAGTTCATCTGAATAAATAAATTAAAAACTTTCGAATATTTACTCACTTTTTAATGATCTGCAGTTGCCAAAAAAAACAAAAGAACACAAATTGCCTTACATTTCGACAACAACAAAAAGGAAGAAAACAGTAAAACGCCGAAAAATCTGATTAAACATTTCATTTAATTTTTGCATCAGTTTCATTTTGCCCTTTTTTGCCTGCGTTCTATGAAAAACTAGTTTCCGCAATTTTCATTTTTTTGTGCTCGCTACTCGGTGTTTGTTCTCGTAATAGTTATTGGCGATTTTTAATCATATTTTTATTTGTAGATGCACTCACGTAATAAACTGTGTTTTAGTCATCGTTCAACTCGATGCAGTAAACCGAAGTAAATCAACAATGAAGTGGTGGTTAGCCAAACTCGATGAAAAGCGAGCAGGCGAATGAGTTCACCAGCCAACATCAGCAACAACGAAAAAAACAAACAGAAAAAAAATCCAATCAAACTTTTCCTATTCGAAAATTTCATAGAGGAACAAACGAAGGGGACGGTCGAGCGGAAAGGGCGGGCAAAGTTCCCTACTTATCAGCGGATGCCTTTGAAATGTTTGATTTTCTGCATCAATGCAAAAAAAGGAAATGTTAACAAATAACCGAAAATCTACGAGGACCGGGAATGGGTGGGTTTGCAGAAAACTTGTGTGCAGCAGAAACTAAACCGAACTGAACTGAGTGGTAAATAACAAATATGCTGTAATAGTTGGATGGTGGTTACTAATAGTTAACAAACATTTTTTGTGGTTAATCATAAAGGAAAAATTTCGAGAAAGGAAAACAAAAGTTTGCCACAGAATTTCGACGTCCATAGACATTTCCAAAGGAATTTCCGTCATCGCAAGAACGAATTTTATGAATAAATAAAGTAAAGTTTCAAGTCTTCATAAAATGAATGTACTCAAAACGAGAACATGCTCAGTTTGAACTCCTTAAGATATGCTACAGAAAATTTCTTTTAAAGTTTTCCTCTGAGATTTTTTTTTAAAAATAATACAACTTTCAATATGCTGACCTGGTTTCATCAGAAACCAACTGCCACCTTTTAGTCAAGGACATGGCTAAAGTACTGCGCGACTAGATAAGGCCGATAGAAAATAACTAGTAAGAAACAAAAGGCGGGCCTGGCCGACTATGTTGTTGTAACATCAATACATTTAATTTGTTATGTCCGGTTTGTCTACAGTGGATCTTCTTCGATATCCAGGTGAAAAAAAACAATCTATTTGTACAGGATGCATCCAAAGAGATCTCGGAAGCAGCTGAGTTGGCTTGGCGGGCAATTGAAAGGGTGCAGCACGTAATGTGGTCCCCGATAGCAGGCGAGACAAACGTCCGCAATGTTGCCCCAAAATCGAGACAACTGCCGGAACGTTGCCATTATTTTACGCCCAATACGAATTGAGGCAACTACACTAACGATATCTCAGCTGGACCAGTAATACGCTCATCTGCCGAGGTAGTGTCTTCTTCTCTGAAGAAATCTCCGGGGAATGTTGCCCTAGCACTATATTCACGCTATAGCTTAATGCTGCTGCTGCGATTACATCAGCGTGAATGTCGGTAAGGCCTGCCTAATAGTTTTGACGATCTAAAGGCTGTTCTTGTACCGCTGTTCCTCTCACTCTTGATCATAAAGATCACACTAGATCTGACTAAGCGGCGGCACTCTGTCCATAATATGGTAGCTTGGATGACTATAGCCAAGGCACCCAAGTAGATACGGTTAAGACAACAAAAAATTGTGTCTACGCCGGCAAGGACTTTCGTCTCCGCATGTAGATGGTCTTCAGAAAACATAATAAGACACCCGGTTGATGTTCTCAGGGCGGAGATCTGGCAAGTCTTAATTTTCCTTCATTGCGTCGTTATGACGTTCGTCGACTACACGGGAGCTGCGTAGTTCACAGACCTATCACTTTGTAAGAGGTCAACAAGGTTTCTTCGTCAGCTCCCCAAGTACTGCCGGCGAGTGACTTGAGGAACTTATTTTCAACTTATCGCAATTAGCTGTAGGATGTGTAGAGGATTGAAAAATGCTGACCAATGTGACCCCTACGATTTTGGGGTAGACGAAATTTTTACGTCACGCACCTCTACTGTCCATGCAGTGATACCGTTCTGAATGCAGGAGGATTTGAATGCAGATATGTTTATACTTTTTGCAGTGAGAAACAGTTGAGTTTCTCTCATATGCCATTTACTTGAGGCCCTGACGCCAGTTTAACCAGTGCCGAAGAATCACCCTACTCCCTGTTTGAGTCTACTGAGCTTCGACTTTCAGCTTCTATAAGTAAATTCTACCCGACTGGCGCCCACACATACTTTACAGTTTACGACCCAACCTTTCAAACTAAGCGGAAGGGACGTTTCTGCAATTTCCTCGAACAGAGTGACATGATTGATTGTGTCGAAGGCCTTGGTAAGGGCAAGACCCACTAGCTCCGTCCTGTCATTGGGCTTGTTATGTATGGTTAAGGCCGAGACTAATAGTAGCGGTAATACTTCGCCCATTTTCATGGCAATGGAATAAGCGTGAGTGGCTAATGACAGATTGAGTACTTTGGTCATGTACTCTTCTCCCGGGGTATCCAAGCATTCAGATTCCGTATCGCGCCAACGATGACTTTGCGCTGTGGATGACATTAGAAAGTTCACCAACTGTAAATTGTGGTGACGCTTCTTCGTTTTGGATTGCGCAGATACAACGCAATGATATCCCTAATTCTAGGGTCAGCAGGGTAGGAGCGACGAATCTTCTTTTCGGCTACTCGATTATATACCCTGCATTGCTGAATGTACAGAAAAGCTAAAATAAAACAGGTTTTTGGTCCCTGGATTTGTAGCCGTCATGCAACCTGATTTTTAAACTAATTTCATATTTAATTAATTTTTTATATAAGAAATATTCTTTACTTATACTTATAGTGATATGTAATACTGCTTACTAAAATCTCACAACATCCCATTAAGGAACAAGGGGAAACTCGTCTCAAATCAGTGAACTGTGCACTATTCAATTTTTACACTCACTAACATGGACATACATACTGTTAAACGCATGCTTCAAACGGTCAATGCATTGTATAGAGAGTTTTAATTGTTTGTTTAGTTTTAACATAGCTTAGTGCAGAAAAATTGTAAGATGTTTTCATCTGGAATTGAAGCTGGGTTTACTAGCATAATAGTCGTGCATACTTTTTTCCGCGCCGCGGCGTTTAGTAATATGTAATAAAAAAGTGTATCTATGAAACTTTTATTAATTTGGTACCCAATTCATAATTGAATAGGTCCGGCGCATTGGGCTCTTGGTGAAGAATAAGGTGGGTACGAAGTTAAAATTTTCATTGTACTTTCTTCTTTAATGTTAATTTGTTCACATATGAATACTGGAAGCTGTTTCTCCCTCAACTACCCTTCAATCTTTAAACTATAAGCATATGGAAATTTAAAAACAACAAAAATGTTCACTACAAATCCAAAAATAATATTCTACGATTCGACTACATAAGAGGTCTTGTCCCAAAGTGTCGAAAATAGGTCGTTTCGAATATTTATAAATGCTCACTCATAAATAGTGGAATTTCTTAACGTTAATTTAAGGCCCGAATTTAAGGGATATCTAGTGATCCTCAATAATGTACATATGAGTTCTTTAAATAAAACTAAAGTCACGAATCTGAATACGACAACGGTTCATAGGGCCCCAAAAATGTAGTTCTGTCATCATGGACCTACCACACGCAGAAAAAAAGTATGGTTGTGGTGACAATATTCGAAGAGGACAATACTATTGTTGGGTGTATGGCTGTGGTACAACAATGTTCTGATCCTCACAACAATAGTATGATTCACATATAACCATACTATGATCCCCACAACCATAGTATGATTCACACTTAAGCATACTATGATCTCCTCAACCATATTAGGATCCTCAAAACCATAGTATGATTCTCACAACCATAGTTTGTTTCACATACAACCATAGTATGATTCCCACACAAATATTATTTATAAGAATTGTCAACAACTTGTCAACAATAGATTTGAATTATGAAAATTATTTAAAAATACATTAAATTCAAAATAATAGAAGTAATTTATTAACCAGTAGAAAAAATTAAAGAGACCGTTATTATAAAAAAAAGCGGGTGCTATGCCTTCTTGACAAAATTAAAAACACTTAACATTTTTATTAAAAATATGTCAGTAAAACAAAGCCAAAACAGTGTATTTGAAAATTTTTAATTTCCATATAAAAAGAAATACTTTTGCATTAGATCCGCAACAATAACATTGTTCTAAAAAGCTTTTTTAAATGAGGAAAAATTACAATCATACAGTATGATTGCCGTAATTATATTATCGTTAACAAAAAACCCAAAGACATTACTTTTGTCGCACCAACCATATTTATATTGTTGCTATATTTTCATTATTAAATTTGGCAATAATACTATTGTTACATCTCAACAATCTTAATATATCGGCAATCATACTATTGTCAATATTTAATTCAGTTAACAATTTAACCCTATCCCCTAATATTGCCAATGCCATACTACAACGCAATCCATGGTGGAGGGTATTAATGCTTCGTCCTGGCCGAACTTACTTACTGCCCTCTTGTTTTCTTACATATCATTCAGTTCGTTGCCAGAAAAACGTACTATTGCCAAATTGTATTAATATTGGACGTACTGTATGATACCTTGACCTAATGAATTAAAAGACACAATTTTCCTAAATAACATTCGTCCTTGGTTTTGAGAAATTCACATCACAATTATTAACTTTAGTTTCAGTACGAGCTTAGGATGGACATTAAACTGGCGGACGAATGAACGCACAGGCAGATGGAACTCGACACATCGAATCAGCTCGTGAACTTAAATATTATTGGTAGTTACAAACATTTGCCATAAAACTGACTTAAAATACACTGTTCCACAGAGTGGACAAAAAAAAGTTTAAAATAAACTAGGCGGTGCCACGCTATTTTTTCTGTTTTAACATAATATAGTTTATAATAATTTTCAGATTATTTATTTCATTTTGTTAATTTTTATAACGTTTAGTCCCATATTTTGCCGACTATGCCTAGAGCAGCAGGTTCTTAAATCGAAAAACACATTTGTATGATTGCAGTCGTGGGCCTACTATATGAATCAATTTCAATAGGACCGCCAAGTTCAAAATATGTCAAAATGACGATGTCCTAATTACATTTACATCTCTAATGCTTTCTCTACAATGTTCCCTTTTGTGATTGCAGTCGTGGAGCTACTATATGGATCAATTTCAATAGGACCGCCAAGTTCATAATATGTCAAAATGACGATGTCCTAATTACATTTACATCTCTAATGCTACAATGGTCCCTTTTGTGCTTCATCTTCAAAATATCCTTAAAGTGTGCGATACATTTTAAAAATTGTATAAATTTAATTTTTCTCCATTTTATTGTGACATAAACATAAAAGAACTCGATGTACATTTTACATCAACATAATCAATCTGTTCTTGTGGACAATCAGTAGTCCGAAATCTCTGCTCTCAAGAGAAAACAAATCAATAATTAATTATGTTTATTGTTTGTTTTGTTGTTTAAAGACTTCCTTATTGTCTGTCGCCTGTCAGAGGCCAACGGCGAAACAAGAGGTAAAGAATCATTTCCAACCTTTCTCGATTATTAGAGCAATAACAGTAGCGACATAAGAACGCCAACGACAAGAACAACAACAACAGCAGCAAGTAGAACAAGATTATGTTTACATGTATATATATATGTGACGCGCAAAATAGAAAGGGACCTAAGGGTAAAAACCAACTTTGTTCAGTAGAGCCATTTTAAAGATTTAAATACGTGTATCTTTGGTGAAGAATCGTCGATTTCACTTTCATAAAACGCGCATATCTCTGGGATGGAACACTTTTGGGGCATGGGATCGGTCTCATTCGATGCTCAGATGTTGTCCACATCAAAAAAAGAAAAAAAATGAAAATTGATTTTTTTACCCTTAGGTCCCTTTCTCTATGCGCTGTCACATATGTATATATACATACTTATATATTTAAAAGTAAGGATAGAACATTAGCATCTGTTTTACCACAACATAAAACTCTTTGACACTGCATATCTAAATATGCAGTTGTATCCATTTGTTATGGCCGAGTATGTGAGTGCTTTGCGTACTCCCGTATGTGATTGTCCTGGGCTTTCTTTCTAGTCCATATCTCCAAATGCCACTAATACCATAAACAAAATCAAAGAAACACCAAAACCAAAAGCAAACAAAAAACGTATGCCCAAAGAGATATTGCAAGACGGTGCACAGTGGTCCAGCATATGTGAAGTCTATCATAAATGGATTGTTTGTTTAGTTACCCAGCAAAATCGCAGTAAGCATAACTAATTTAAATTTGCATTGCCAGGTAATGACATCTAATTATCCTTTGTCTTTTTTTGATACGATAAATAAGTACTTCCTGATAATCGATTTTATAAGCTTTTTCTATAGGTGCTCGCTTATTATACGAGTAAATAGTCGCTAAGGCGATGACTTCAAAACTTTACGAGGATATTAATAAATTAATATAAATAAATACAAGAAGCATACAAACCGCATTATACGAGTAAATCGTTTGACATGAAAATTTGTAGTTTGTAAAAAAAATATTAAAAAACCTGTATCATAGTCAAATACCGTTCGGAGTTCACAGTTACGACAAGATGGTTATCCCGGAAAAAGTAAGAGGTCTCAGGTGAAGTTCTCTGGGGTTTGTTTCACTCCTATATCGCATATTTTGTTTGTTTACACACCTACTGAGGTGAAAATGTGCCTAATCAGAAAATAAAATACTGTTCTCAATGAAGTTACTTAGTTTACAATTGATTGCCGTCCAGGAATACGTCCCCGTGGGGGAACAGCGAAAGGTAAACGAAATGCACGCTGCACTGCAATGATCTAGTGCGCATCCACCTGTATAATCGAGTAACAACCGAGATAAGGGCTATTCTTCAATAACTTTCTTTCCAAAAATGTTAGCGCATATTGTCTATAGTTTTCTGTTAACAAACTCATTTTTATATTCATGTACAATAGTGTAAAGTTATCGTGTAAGCGACCTGCTAAACGAGTTGTCACTAGAACACGGACAATAAGTGTTTATTAGTGTGATGTATGACGATCCATTATCTAATTTTCGTGGCCCATCATGCCGCTCTAAAAGTCACATATTCAATCCTAGCTTGCTTTAATTCAGCACAGTGTTTTGAAACCACTGTGAAATTGGACCACTGTGAAAAAGGACCATAATGGTAAATGTATTCCTATAGACTCTCTCAAAGAGCTCTTCTAAACTGAGGTCCTGTCCCTCTATAAACGTTCCTGAAGTACAGCCATTATACAGTGACCCTCGTATTGAGGGCATATCGCTCCAAAAGACACACTTTAAATCCATTCCTTTAAAAATATTTAACCATAGTGCGTGATGTGCGGATCTTTAATAAACCCTGGTGAAATGAGACCAAAGGACCGATTTTCGTGTAGCCCTCATTAAAAGATTGCTCCACGTTTAATATTCTGCGATATTTAAAACACATTTGAAATCAGATCATTGCGATAAATCTTTTGAATAGTGGCACAATAATGTTGAGTACGAGGGCATATCAATAATTCAAATAAAAAAACTATTTTTCAACATAATCTCCTTTAAGCTCAATACACTTATTCCAAACTTTCTACAATTTTTGTATTCCTTCCAAAACTTGAGACTGCACACGTGGGCACCAGTGCAATATCATGATGCAATGGTAATCGCGGGACATATCTTGCATCATTCATTTTCCGGTAAATTGATCTCAATTGGCCATCCAGAACGTTCAGCGTCACTTGTACTTGTGCGACCACAACGAAAGTCAGTAAACCACTTTTTTACCATTGAAATCAATGCTGATGCTGAGTCCTCATGGTATTGATCAAGCTTTTCCTTGGGTTAATTGACGGATTTTTTCTGCAAAAAAATAATGTTTAATGAGCAATAGAAATTCACAATCGAAATTAAACACAAACTAAATGACGGAACTCTCTCAAAATATGACAGTAGTAGTAGTACCTAACCCTGTTAAAATGTTACTATAGTACTTAGTACGGACATAAGTACTGTTACAACATTGAACACACCCATTTCAATAGTAGAACTGAACATACCCCGTTAATGTCATATGGGTTTTGAAAGCTAACCTCAATAGCGTTAGTCTGTAATGGGATTTTAAAATTGTTTCAACTTTTATCATGGAGTGGTCAGGTAATGAGAAAAAAATCTATATTTTCAAAACGCTCCGGCCACTAGGGATTATCCGCATGTTCGTCTACCGATGCATAAAACTATTTGAGGAGACTGGAGATGTAAAAGACCGCCACCGTTCGGGCCGTTGTTGTACCAACAAAATAAAATATATTGTTGGTACAACAACAACAACCAGCCTCATTATGGTCCATCTAATGGGGGAAGTTCCGCCAAACTCCCACCTAAACTCTCTTTGGACGGAATACAGGACTGCAAAGCATGGTACCGCTGTACTATCCATATCCTCGTTTTACTTTAATAAATCTAAATCCAAATAAAATAAGCCAATTCCTCACACAGAAAAAAGGTTATTACGCTTTGTTTATGCAGGATAATTCGAGCGCCACCCTATATAATTAATGGTCCATTCCAATTTGCAGAACCTTCAGCTTAAAAATATTGGACATGTTAAACACGATTCAAAACAAATTTCGTATGAGCGTTACAAACGACCAACACCATACTCTGGTGCAAATGAAGCAGATCGGTCATGTTTTTAAATAGCCCCCACACGAAGGCCCCTTTAAATTTAAGGCCCTGTCGCTCTAAAGGAAACACTGTAAAAAAAATAAAGTATAGCGCTTTATATTCGACCTAGAACAATACTTGGTGAAATTGGGCCGGTCTGTGTTTTAATAACTCCCCAAAAAAAAAATATGTCTTTCGCGCAGTGAAGTCACATATTAAGCGATACCTTGGTCAAGCTCCAGACAGAGGGCAGAATAATCTGAATAGCAGTGTGGTATGGGGTCTCTCATAGTCAACCACGCCAACTTCCGCCTGTTTTACTTGTAAAATATTGGGGTTGAAGAGTAACAACAGCCAATAAAGTATACCAAACGACTAAATCCTACTCAGATGCATTTTTAAACGATTTTTTACAACTGGGCCATTTTTGGCTTAAATATGAAAAAGTATATCCCGCAAGTGGTGGCCATTTTCGGCTGCGCACATTTCTGCTCTTTTCAGTACATTTATCATAACTTTTCGTAAAATTTCCGGTGTTATGGCTTGAATTTCATGGCGAATGTTTTGTTTTAGCTGTGGTATGGTCGCTGGCTTATTTACGTATACCCTTTTTTCAAATAACCCCAAAGAAAATAGTCTGACGCTGTTAAATCCGGTGAACGTGGGGGCCAATTAAAATCGCTACTGCGCAAAATAATGCGTACGACAAAGAGGTCCCGTAACAGAGCCATTGTGTCCCTTGCAGTGTGGGCTGTGGCTTCATCTTGTTGGAACTGAGCTGGCCTCAAAAACTGTTCAGCATCGTTCGATAATTAGCACCATTATCCGTAACTGAGGCGTCATTTGCATTTTTAAAGAAATATGGAACAATGATCCTTTCAGACGATACACCGCACCAAACAGTACATTAAAGTGGGTGTAATTTTTTCTGATAAACTGTTCTTGAATTCTCCTTAGCTCATATCCTATAATTTTGTTTGTTTACGAAACCATTCAATTGGAAATGGGCTTCAGCGCTCATTATCAAATTTTCAATGAAATCGGGGTTTCCTTCTGCTTTTTGTCGGAATGAAATGGCATAATCGAGCCGTTGTTGGCTGTCTATTGACTTCAATTCTTGCACAAGATGAACTTTATACGGGAACATGTGCAATGTGGCCAAAATCCTCTGATCGGACCTCAGCGGTAGTCTTAGTTGGGCCGAACGTCTTCTTGTTGATGTTGCTGGACTGTCCTGCACACCATCCACAACACGTTTGATATTTTCTTCCGTGTGTGGTCTTCCGGTACATGGAAGGTGTCTTATGCACCATGTTGTCGAAAATTTCCAACCAAGCGGTTTATTGTTCTATTTCAAGTTCCGCAAGTTTGCTTCAAAAAATTCTGAAATAAAAGTAAATAATAAATTTATTTAAAAAGTTATTAAAAATTCAAACCACAGCGGTACTTTTGCGCCACACTGTATAACTCCAAGAAGCCACATATTAAGTGTTACCTTGGTCAAGCTCCAGACAGTGGCGCAGAATCATCCGAAGAGCAAAGTGTGGGATCTCTCATAGTCAACCGAGCCCAACTTAGCCTGGCTGACTTGTTAAATATTGGGATTTAAGAGTAACAACAGCCAATATACCAAAATACTATATCCAACTCCGGGGAACCTTTAAACGATTTTTTACTACTGGGCCAATGTGCAACAAAAAATACGGCTGAGGGGAAAAGAGGGAAAATGAGAGAAGAAATACATAATACTATTTGCTGTCGCTTTAATAATTGATGAAGTTTCGGTATCTAATTTGATTGTAATCACATATGCCAGTGTTACATAAATTGGCATAAGACAATGTGGTATGGATAGCCGAGATGGTTGTCCTTATGCTGCCGGTGCATCCCGGTGTATGTAGTGCAACTCTTATGAATTGGCAATGGCAGTACATACGGATTCACAGGCCAATAAACATACATACAGACATAGGATAGATAGACAACAACGAATGAGAATGCGAATATTTATATGGTTATAAATGCCTTTTTGCTGCATCCAAAGGAATTGCACCTCTACGTATGACGACAGGCGAATGCGAATGCAATTGCTACTGCTACTACTCGGGCCAATGTTGTTGGCTGCTGCCAACGTTGCTGTTGTTGCACCAAAAGATATGTCAGCTTGCCATGGCTTCATATGGTGATGATACTTACTTAAATGCTGCCACTGTATTGCATTACACCGAATGCCTTTTTCCAAAATGCATTCAATAGCAACCATTACCCCCTCCTAACCGGCCCACCAGTGTCCTAGATCATCCTCCCTCTCTCTCTCTCTCTGTCGTTCGTTCGCTCGCTGCTGTTATAGAATGCGTTCATCTCAATTGTTTGCAAGTATGTATTTATGGATTTCGATTGGGATTTGGATTTCCTTAGTGTCTCTTCCTCGGCTATCTGCATCTGTGTCTGTGGCTGCTTTTTGCTGTTGGGTTTGTTTAACTTTTACATACCACAGAGCAGGCGGTCAACTTGAAATGCATCCCCAATTCTTTCTGCCGCTGACGCTGTTGTCGGAGTTCAGCATTTGGGAATTGCTTATGTCAGTGGTTTTTACATTAAATGCTCTTAGTTCGTTCGTTCGTTTGTTTGCCTACCCATATATATTTCCGTAAATAGCACCGTAGTCCGTAATAGGTAGGCAGGCAGGAAGAACGTAATGTGGCAGTTGCAATGAGTCGGTTTTTGCGGATATTAAACTTAATGAATAAACCACAGATATAGAAAATTTGCTGGAAATTTGAAACACCACATACACACACACCCACAAGCATATCCCAATATGATTTACCTATTCAGATTCGGTTTTGCATGTAACGCAACTAGGGCTTATTTTAATAGGATTGGAAAGATTTTGTGTTGCCATTAGTAAAATCAATAACGTATTTTGTGAATCATCCTCCCATGCAAACTATAATCTTTATATTACCACAGCACTTGAAAATAATTAAAGTAGACAACATTAAAATTCCCACACCAAATGCACTTCATTAACATATTATGGCATCCCTATAAGGTACACTTTAAGTTTCATTACTTTAATGAGAAAATTAATTAGCAGTAATTTCCCAATAAGCCCCAAAAGGTTCCAGATGTACGTTCATTTGTTATGCATATAAAAGCGAAGGTAATTCAGTCCAGTCGAACTATTTCTTAGGTTTGTGGGTGGAGATTGCTGTTGGCATACCGAAACGGTCTAATCGATGAACTTTATCAAATGCATGGTGCTACGCTATAGGCAGTGCCAACAGAATGAGTTGTTCTTAGAGTTTTCTAGTGGCGCTATTATGTGTGATGTGCCGCTTCGATAATCGAATTAAGGTAGAGTTTCCCGGAAATCCTGGTCAGTTTTGATACCCGGTTTTGTGGGATATCCAGGAAATTCATTATTTCCAATTACCACTGTCTTTACACTACCATGTGGAAATCGATGGTGCGAATGATGAAAAACTATTTACGCTTAAAAACGTTATAAAAACTCTTTTTGATATAGAACAATTTTAGCTTTGGATTGAATGTCAACAAATTTTTCACATTAATACACCTTCGAATGAAAAATTTTAGAATCGATTGATGATCAGCTTATATCAAAGCTGAAAGCATTTGGTGTCGGTAATACTTTTACTCGATTTATATCTAGTTTTCTTACTGTTAGCGATCGCTCTATAAGAGCTCTTGTAGATGGTTTCTCAACCAACAAACATACGCTTACCGCAAGTGTACCACGAGGCTCTGTCCTCTCCCCCATTTTATTTCTCATTTTTATTGACGATCTTTTGGGTCAATCTACGAGGGTTGCTTCTGGCCTAGGCAACACTAAGTGTTCTCTGGCACCATCTGACATTTCCATTTCCAACATTTCCAAAGTTTGATATTTTTTAGCATAAACGTACTCAGAACGTTTTGACTTACGATCATCATTTGTGTTGTTTACAGTGACTTGAAAAAATCAATTTGGCAAAATAAGTGTACCAAAAGGCTCTGTCCTTTTCCCCATTTTATTTCTCATTTTTATTGACGATCTGTTGGGTCAAACCGTGAATCCAATCTACGAGGGTTGCTATATATACTTCTGGCCTAGGCAACACTAAGTGTTCTCTGGCACCATCTGAAATCTCCATTGGAAAGTTTGACATTTTTTAGTGTAAACGTACTCAGAACGTTTTGACGTACGAACATCATTTGTGCGGTTTACAGTGACTTGAAAAAATCAATTTGGCAAAAAATGGTTAATCGTGAACATTTTCGTGCGATCATTTTTCTCAACTTTCGACGTGGTTTTTCACAACAAAAGTGCATCGATGAACTTATATCTTTGTATGGCGATGAAGCACCATCCTATAGCACTAACTGGTTTAATGGATTCAATCGTGGAGGACGCTGGCGCAAGGACGAAGTTCGTCCAAAATGTGCCGTTGTGCCAGAGAACATTTATGCCGTGCGTGAACTGATAATGCAAAATCGTCATATGACATACCGTGGAGAGAGAGAGGCATCCTTGGGCATTTCTTCCACCAGCATTTATTCGATATTGGATGAACACCTGGCCGTAAAAAAGTTTTCTTCTCGTTGGATCCCGCACAAATTGACCGCTCAAAAAAAGGCTCGTGTCGATTGGTGCAAAGAAATTTTGAAAACTACCATCGCGGTGCTTCAAAAGACGTTTATAAGACCGTCACAGGTGACGAATCATGGATCTATGCGCATGACCTCGAAACAAAACTGCAATAGACCGTGTGGGTCTTAGATGACGAGACAAATAGAATGAAAGTTGTTCGTGGAAGAAGCACTTCGAAGCAAATGGTCGCCTGTTTCTTCGGTAAAACTGGTCATGTGGCGTTTGTTTGGTTGAGAAGAGTAGGATGGTCAATTCTGAGTGGTACACCACAATTTGTTTGCCTGAAGTCTTCGGAGAAATTCGAAAAACGAACAAGAGAAAACGAATCATTGTGTACCATGACAATGCGAGCTCTCACACATTGGCTCAAACCAGCGCCTTTTTGACCGGCCAAAACTCAGAAATTATGGGTCATCCGCCGTACAGCCCTGGCACCATATGACTTCTTTTTATTCCCCCACATCATGAAAAAATGTGTGGTCAAGGATTTTCGTCGCCACAAGATGCGCCAGAAGGTAATTATTTTCAAAAAATAAATGCCATAAAATGTCCTTTCAAATTACCAATAAAGATTCAACACTTGATTTGAATTTTTATATTTTTTTTTGTTCTGAAAAAATACCTCTATGGATCACCCTTTATTTTAAGTCTTTAATTTTTGTATTTTTCTCTTAAGCCGCGAGGCCAGGAAATCTGTTAAGCGAAAGAATATTTTTGTAAATTCACGTAGTAACAGACTTTCGACTATTTCATTAATGCTTCTTCTGCCCTAAAAACATATTTTTAAAACATATTTAATAAAATTTCAATATGCATTTAAGTTTTTATTAGGAGGGAGTATTAATAGTTCCGTGACTTTTCCAACTTTCCTCGTAGCTATATGAAATGCAACACTGCTCGCATCAAGTACTATCTGTTACTAGACTACTGTTAAATGTTGAGAAAGTTCCCTCATTAAGTTTGTATTTAACAGCTGTTCAAAACACACAACCTCATGGATTTTGTTAAAATTGAAAAAAAGAGAATGTCGAGTGCTCATTAAACATTATTTTTTGCTGAAAAAACCGTCAATCAAACCTAGGAAAAGCTTGATAAATACTTTGGGTACCCTGCACCATCGATTAGAATGGCAAAAAAGTGGTTTACTGAATTTCGTCGCACAAGTACAAATCGTTCTGGACTGCCAATTGAGGTCAATACACCCGAAAATGTCGAAAAAATCCACGATTAGGTGTTGGCCGATCGAAGAGTAAAAGTGCGTGCGATTCTTGGTGCCAGTGTGGTTTCGTTTTTACATGATCAGTTGGGTTTAGAAAGCTGCCTGCAAGCTGTCTGCCGCGTTTGCTCTCAATTGACCAATAAACGTAATCGTGTGACAACTTCAAAGGATTGTGTGAAGTTGTTTAAGCGCAAATCGAATAAGTTTTTGCTGCTATCTTTAACTGTGGATAAAACATGGATCCATAACAGCACTCCGAAGAACAAGCAGCAGTCTGAACAATGGGTTTCTCCGGGTGAACCAGCTCCGAAGAAGGCTTAGGTGACTTTGTTGACCAATAAGGTGATGGCAACATTTTGTGGAATGCATAGTCCACATCGATTAATTTCAAAAGGAAAACACAATAAACGACGAATATTATGCCAAGTTATTGGACCAATTTAAAGAAGATTTAAAAAAAACGACCCTATAAAGCCAAGAAAAAAGTTATTTTTCATAAAGATAGTGCGCGGGTGCACGCAATTGGGTTACGAATTGTTACCTCATCCGCCATATTCTCCGAATTTTGACCCCTGTGACTATTTCCAAAACTAAAGAATTGGCTCGGTGAAAAGAGATTTAGCTCCAACGATAAAAATTATTGATCAAACAAATGTCTTTTTTATGGATCTCAAAAAATCCTATTTATTGAAAGGGGTACAAAAATTGGAGAAACGTTGGACTACGTATATTGAGCTAAAAGGAGATTTTGGTGAAAACTATTTTTTGCACAAAAAATGTGTTTTGTTCGAAATGTCATGGAATTATTGATATGCCCTTAATAAAGCTCAGAATTTTTGCATGGACAAATTCACTAATATTATTTTCAGTTTCATTTAAACTCCCACTAACATCGTCGTCGTCATATCCCCAACCCCTAGCGATGACTATCAATTTTTCGAAGAATATCAGCCAACATGCAATTATCTTTGGGAAATATCTTCAATTGTAATGTCGTTAACAAAAAAGCACTTGCTTTGACCTCGTCCCCAGCGAAGCCCCACTACGCAATTGTGGCTCGCGTCGCTACTCGTCCTTTCATGGTGGTTTAGAAGCGTAGCCAACTGCATCATGATGCCACAATCGCATAATCGCGTCTACTTACATATTCATAATGACATTGACGGCGTTAGTTTAGAAAATTTCCACACCCAATGAATGAAAAGGACGAGTCATTTCCTTGCAACCGATAGATGGCGAATAAAATTAACTAAACTACAGTTCCCCTATTCATGGCTCCCCGCCTTGACCAAGAGATTATGGTGATATCTCACGACTTTCGCATGGTTCGGTTCAGCTCGGTTCAGTTCAGTTTGACATACTTCAATGTTATCCATTCAGCGCTTTGTTATTTTTACTTACTCTGGGGTGTATAATTAAAATTGTGTGGTATATTTTGTTGTTTTCGGAGGGGGAAACTGGGCAAAAAATTCAAGTACTCTTAAAAAGAAATTCTATTCATTCGGATATGAATGGAAATTATGTTGAACTATATTTTAGGGGAATTTGCAACCTAAGCAGAGTAAATCATACTTTAGGGCATGCTAAGGAATCTTAATAAAATAATGGCGGTCTAACGGGGATGACTGAATATCAAAGGAGTACAAATTTTTAAATAATTCTATGGCAGTTGGTTATTGTAACACTAAAATTAATTCCACTCAAATCTGAGATTTATACTGAACGATGCAAATAATTTAATTTGTAACAACTTTTAAATAATATTGATGAACACTTGAATACTGTCCTGATATTAATTGAGCAGTCACAGTTTAAACCATTTTTTGGATGGCGGTGGTGCATCAGTAGTGCTTTGTCACGTGTTCTTATAAATGAGCTGACTTGACGTATGTGATGTTGGTTATCAATAGATTGTACGAGACTGAAAACCGACATTCCGTTTTTAATGTCCAAACCCGACCGTCGGTTTCTCGGAAATATCCAAAACCCAACACATCAGTTAACCCGGTTTATCGCGATTTTCGTTTTTGTTGTTGTTGTAACGGGTGGTTAAATATTAAGGGCCGATCGCGAACACCATTCACAGTAACTGCATGAATGGCCTCATTTTGGAAAAAAATACGGTTCTATGATGCCGCCAGCCCATAAACCGCATTAAACATTCTCTTATTGTGGGAGCATTGTTTTTTCGACAATTACTCTTGGATTATCATTCGCCCAAATGCGGTAATTCTGCTTATTGACGAATCCACTGAGATGAAAATGTGTCTCATCACTGAAGATGATTTTCTTCAAAAATTGGATGATCAATATCTTGGATGCCATTTCTTGCCATCATGCTGACCATTGATGGCGTTTGAAATGTGGCCTATCTTTCCATGGCTCAAATTGAGCTAGTCTGAAATTGAGAAATATTAAATGAAATGCAGAACTTGACGTTTAGGTGTGGTTCACATTCAACATTTCACTTACGGAATACGTTAGTTTTTGAGCTAGACCCACCTTTAAGAGTACCGATACACGCAGATAAATGTATCGTTACTATATGGTGACGGCAACAAAAGTCCATTGTCCGAAATAAAACTATGTTCGTCGCAACCATAGAATTGTTTTTTGAATTTCATTTTGACAATAGTATGATTGCGGCAATATTATTATTGTTAAAATACAGGGTGAATCATTCACGACTAGACAAATTTCAACAGCGTATTCCTTGGCTCATTTCATGAAAATATGTTCATCTACGACCATTCCCGAAAATGCAAGGGGCGAAATGGCAGCGGTTTGAAAATTTTCTGTTTGGTAGTCGAAGTAGTATTGTAAAATTTCTGAACCAGCTGCCGGTTTGTTTATTCTAATTTAGCCCTACCTCTTACCTTTCTAAAATAACCTAATCAAATCCTAGAGGTCCTACTGTTCCAAAGTTATGACTATTTGATAAAAATGCAATAAAAAAAATTTTTGAAGCGAAATGATAGCACACCATAATTTGATTATGGGAATAAAAGAATAATAGTTGTGTTTGAATCAGATTATGGTTGTGGGGATCATAGTATGATTGTGTGTGAATAATAATATTGTTGTAAGGACCGTACTATTGTTGTGTGTATCATAGTATGGTTATATGTGAATCGTACTCTTGTTGTGAGGATTGTTGTGCCACAACCCAACAATTGTATGGTGCTCTTCGAAAATTGTCACCCCAACCATACTTTTTTTGTTCGTAAAGACTCAGAATTGCTAGTTGATGAGATTTATCTATATTTGTCTATCCGTCCCTCCTACCGTCTGCTGCCTAACCAAAGTTTTTTGTGAAACTAAAAGTCACAATTGTTGGCAAATCTTTATGAAATTTGGTACGAGTACGTTTTTAGGACAAGGACGGGCGCTATTAAAGTTGGAGAAATTGGTTTTGATTAAAATAAAGCTCCCGCACACACGTTTATTCGATTAGTCCTCGTGTTGCTCTCTTTAAAAGCAACATGTTGAATCCAATCTTTCTAAAGTTTGGCAGAAGTAAGTTTTTTTGACAAAGGCTGGTGACTTTTAAGAAAATTGGTTCATATAAGGACAAAGCTCGTATTGATTTATAAAGGATGGACCATTTAAAATTTAAATCGGCAGTAAAAAAAAGTACCGATAATTTTTCATATTTTTGGTTTTATTGGGTAGCTTGAACTTTGTCATTTAATTATGAAACGACATTTGATGACTTTTTGGATTCGCCTAAAAGGCTGAAGATTGTTTTGCAGGAGAAGAAGAGTTTTATTGAAAAATCGTGTTTTCAGATGAAATTCTTCCGCATATGGGGTTCAGAGAACCCACACGTGACAGTTGAGAAGCCAATGCATTCAGAACTAGTCACTGTTTGGTGCGGATTTTGGACTGGCGGCATCATAAGGTCTTCGAAAATAAGCAACAAGCTGCCGTTACCTTCAACGGTGATCATTACCGAGCTTTCATCCGCCATCAAACGTGTCATCGGTGAGATACAACCTCATCTCTGTAAAAAAATCATGAAAAGAGTACTAACCTCTCATCAGAGCCGTAAAGCCATTTAACGGATATTTTATTCCATGTTTAAACGAACGGCGCATAAATTCCAATCAAAACATAAATACATCTATCTTAAAACCACTGAAATTTTTCAATAAAATTATTAAAAATACTATTATTAGATAATGTTTTCGTTTTATAGCTAACCCCCATTGCACTTACAAGTATAAAAAACAAATAAATTTGTTCCTAATTCAAAATACTTTTTTAAACGTCAAAATTTAATGCATCGATTTTAAAAAAATGGCTAAACAGAAAACCTATGTGTAGATTTTTCGGCTAAAGTTTCATGCATCGATTTTTTTTGGTCTTGAGGAAAACAATTTTTCTGATTTGAACGTCGTTGACCTCAGGTGTCCCCTTATGGTACTTACCCACCATATTACCACTCTGTGGAACAGGGTATAAACCATAAAACTTACCAATAATACGTTGTTCCACAGAGTGGAGCAGAGTGCAGGGTAGAAAAAGAAACAAGTGGACTAATAAAGTTTGGCCATGCCAAAGCTTATATACCCATTTATCATGAATTACGGTTCAATTAAAAATTTTTGTAAGGGCGCGTGGCACCGGCCTCTTTTCTATGTATTTCGTTCCATACTAACAGCATATATACCAACTAATAATGCCATATTAGTATTAGTTCACGAGATATAGCCTTTTAAAAATGAGAATTGTTTGGGTGCGGCCAGTTACCCTGGTCCAATTTTAAGACAATACGAGTATAATCTGTAATAATATAATAATCACTGAATTCATTCGGTGAAAATTTTATAACGATCGGCCTATTATTTTGACCATAATTGTGATTTTACGGGGCGTGTCTTCGCCCGCTTTTCCTCAACGACATTTTATCCATGCCAAAATCATATTTTTTAAATATCATCGTTGAAATATCTTTTTGTTTATAACAAATTGTCTTTTTAAGTTCATGGTTGCCTGGGCGGTACCACATCTCATTATCTAATTTTACCATAAAATAGTCTAAAATGCCGAATTATTGGTTTCAATGTGTCAACATTTTATATAGATCGGTCCACTAGTTTCGCCATAAATGCGATTTTTGAAAAGGGCGTGGCACCGGTCACTTTTCCTCCGGAATATATTTCGAGCCCCTATTTCTAATTGAGTGTTGATTTTTTCACAGGTTAACCTAGTTCATGTGAGGGGAACATTTTTATCTCTTGACCGATCTGGTCCATTTTTATCACAACCCTTTTCAGTTCTTCAACACATGTTTCGGCAGAATTTCAGCTTTGTAGGCCTTCGCGTTGTAATTCGAGTGTGCATTACTACCATGCCATTAAACTGAGGTTCAAATCGGTTAAGAACATCTAACAATTTCCGGAGACTTTACAAGTAAGAGATTTATCTCTAAGCAATGTAAAAACTACTTCATAAAATGCATGTGGGCCACCGTGTTTTTATGAAAGCGTGCACGACTACCATGCCAGTAAATCCAGGAAGAACATCTAACAATTTTTAGCGAGGGGCGTTTCCACCTCGTAAATGCCGTCGACTTTACGAAAAAGAGATTTTTCTCTTAATTATGTAAAAACTCTTCCATAGTAAGCAATAGCCGTTCGGCGTTAAACAGTAGGTTACAGTCAGTGAGTGTAAGAACTATATCGTGCACAGCTGGCTGATTTCAGAGAAGTTTCCACTTTTCCCTAAAAGGGATTTTGTGGGAATTAGGTAAGTGGTAGCTTAAATAGTGCGATCTGTAGTTTTTTTTCTACAGACTGGCGGATAGATGGACATGGCTACATCTGAACGATTTACTACGATTTAGAATATATATACTACTTTATATGGGGTCTCCGACAAGTATTTCGATGTGTTGCAAAATGCCATGAATCCTATGATCGATGGTATAAAAAAAGTGAAAACTCCATTATATGTTATATTAATGTATAGAGTGTACATTTTAGTAAAGTATACTATGAGGGTAAAAAATGGCCGACTTATTAAAAAAAGGATTTAAATAAGAGTTTTTAACGGTGAGCTGAAGAAAACATACAAAACATGGACGACTCCGCCTCTAGTAGAAAGACCGAATAAAAAAAACTCTTAGTGTCGAGAACATGGTGCCAATGGTCGTGGAATCCGTCTATAAAATTTCCAAAGCTGTACTTATGATTGTGAAGCACCATATATGCAAATTCCCCTTCAAAATCGGACACAGCTCCGACTCCGTCTCTTTTCTCTGACTAAAATTATTTTCCAGAAGAAATGATTCATATTACAAAATCCCCTTGCCTAAATGAAAGCATTAGTAAGTAAATGTTTTTTTTTATAAAAACACTCAAGTGTCTGAATTATTCTAGTTTTAACTATTCAATAATTCAAGTATTTATATCCCTGCAGAGTTTCACTAATCGCACCTACATTCGTATCTCTTTCATAGACCGGACAATAACTTTTTGTTTGGAGTAGCAAACAAGCCCCCCAACGGTTTTTAATGTAGCACAATAATATCAAACAAAAATAGGGCTTCTCATGTGAGTGTTTAAATTCTTTTTTCTATTTTTTTTTTCTTTTACAATTTTTCTGAAAAAAATATCTAATCAAGCTAATGGATTTGAATTGTGTACTTGTACTCGTATCGCGCTCGAGCTCATAACTATAAATAAATTAAACTTTAACAGTGCAGAGCAAAACGAATGAAATGGAAACGGAGTTGCTGGTTTTATTAAGCAAAAGAATTTATGCAACGAAACCCCAAAAGTATGCTTTAAAATATTTGAAAATTCCGACTAAAACTATTTGAAGCCATGTTTAGCATGTATGCCGTCTGTCTTGCCAGTCTAGTTACACCCCAGCGGCGGAAATTAGGAGGCCTTCCATATATACGGCATACAGAAGGCCTTATTTGGCAAGGGCTGTCTTATATAAGGCATGCGACAAGCATGATTTACGATCAGTTGCAGGCATGCCAATATCAGGCCTGCCAGAAGGCCTTGCCATTGCTTTCTTTTTTATTTTAATAAATCCTCCTTTTTGACGGCATTATGCAGGCCTTCTAAATGAATGCAGAGGGAATGCAGTAGCGTGTGTTCGTCGTCCAGCGTGCTTAAATACAAAACAAATGAAAGAGCACCAAAAAAAAAAGAATTATCCCGTTACACAAATTCCAACGCAGAAGTTTAGAGAGGGGGCTGAAAAGAGCAAGTGAAAACAAAACGAAAACAGATCTCATAAAACACTATCAGTTGATATCAGTTTCTGTTAATGCGTTGGCTCATTCAGTTGTCATTCCAGTGTATCAGTGCCAAAAAGGTAATATTTTTGCAAGTGAAAATTTTTAATGAAATAGACATGAGTAGAGCTACAATTAAGAGACGCATAAAATTGGAAAGAGAAAATTTGTTAAAGAAATTTAAAGGCAGTGTTGTAGAAGAAAAGCCATGTGAAATTAATACTTCTGAGGTTTTGTATGAGAGTGTCGTGAACGACGTAGGTAATGACGTATTCAATGAAAACTGTTGCAATTAATTTCATTATGTTTTCTACTTTTTAAGGTGTTATATTGAATTAAATATGAATTGAATTATTTTACTTTATTATATATAGTATTGAAACTATTGTCAGAATAAATATAAACAATTATTTTTAAAAATATCGTTTCATTGGATTCACTTGGGAAGGCCTTCTAACGGGCATTTGGTTTCAGACCTCAAGCAGGCCTTCATTTTAAGCCCTTGTGGAAGGCCTGATTTTTTGCGGATATGATTTGTGCCTTCTTTGTGCAGGCCTTCAGCAGGCTTGTACTTTAAATGCCTTCAGAAGACCTTCTCTTTAAGTCCTTCTGGAAGGCCTGCTTTTATCTAACATGCGCCATGCCTTTTCGTGGAAGGCCTTCTAGAAGGCCTTCTTGTAGGAAGCGGGGATGGAAGGCCTTGCCTCCCAATCTCACGCTATGTTAAATGGAAAGGAAGTGGCAATGGCGTTGGAAGGCCTTCGGACACCATAAGCAGGCCTGATAGAAGGCCTTCCAGCCCATGATTTCCGCCGCTGGGACTATGTCGGCATACATGCATGCCTGTGTGACTGTGTGTGAGTGCATTTACACACACACACTCACTGAAATAATATCACGCAAGCTATGCATACTTGTGGCATGTTCTCACAGCAGCAGCAGCGACAACGGCAACCATGACTAAACTAGTTTCATTACACTGCACTGTGGGACTGTAACGAATATAGGTAAAGTGGTAAGAAATGTGCAGAGTGTGGATGAACTGTAGACTAAGTTTAATTACTGGCTAACTGCTTGATTGAGTAGAAAGTTTTTTTTATTTTTTTTGTTGAAGCGCCTGAAGTGTAAAATCTGTGAAAAACACAGTCATCCTAAGTGTTATACGATTAACCCATCCTTCGTTCTACAGAACTCCCTTAGACGTCTACCCAATTCCGACGTGGTTGTTTCGGCAGTCAGAGGAAAGTACTCCCTTGTTTTCTCCTATCATCTGCTCACTTCAATCGGGCCGTTCTGCCACCCACAAATTCTTGTTTAAACAAATAAAAAGTAATTGTGTGCCAGGATTCTTCGCCCGTATAAAGGTGTCAACTGTGATCTACGCTGTCAGTCTTCCCTAAATCTAAATATTGACCCTCATTCATCGAAGCATATGGGTAGAAATACGATACTCCCTAATTTTTTTTATTTCCTCCGTAACCTTCGTGTGATATTAAAAAGTGGGTCAGATCATAGCGTGTACTAGTTCTGGCGTTTGTAACACCTTAAAGTAATGGATAGTCATCCCATGTAAGGAAGCAATTCTAAGCCGTCTTTCCATCTATCGCTGCAATCATGTACAGATCACTATTATAAACCGACTTCGATTAAGCTTATTACATTGTTCAAGCTTGGTTCAAGGATGAACTGGTCCAATCGGTTCATGTTTTAATATTTAACAAATGTTTTTCAAATTTCAGCCCCTACAGTTCTGAAAACCACATATTTCTTCCGATTCCGACCGAATATCGCACAGAGCGTTATCAGCGCTTTTAAAGATAATCGGTTAAAATTTAGATATAGCTCCTACCCATATGTTTAATCGATTTTATGTCTTCAGTTGTAGAAGCAACATATTACATCCAGTATTGATAAAATTTGACACAGTTCATAACGATCGATCAGTTACCAACTCAGATAAAAATGGGCACGTTTTTTAATAAAGCCCCAGTTTAAAATCAATACCAATACGAGGTTGCTATATACATTTCTGGCCTAGGCAACACTAAGTGTTGCCTGGCGCCATCTGACATTTCCATTATAAAGTTTGACATTTTTTAGCATAAACGTACTAAGAGCGTTTTGACGTATGACCATCATTTGTGTTGTTTACAGTGACTTGAAAAAAACAATTTGGCAAAAAAATGGAATTAACTCGTGAACATTTTCGTGCGATTATTTTTCATACTTTCGACGAGGATTATCACGACAAGAGTGCATCGATGAACTTTAATCTTTATATGGCGATGAAGCACCGTCCTATAGCTCTGTTAAAACATCTATAATGAATTCAATCGTGGCCGACTCTCGCTCAAAGACGAAGGTCGTCCAAAAACGGCCGTTGTGCCAGATAACATTGATGCCATGCGTGAACTGATAATGCAAGATCGTCATGTGATATACCGTGAGATAGAGGCATACTTGGGCATTTCTTCCACCAGCATACATTCAATATTGCATGAATACCTGTCCGGAAAAAATTGTTCTAGTTGGATCCCGCCCAATTTGATAATCTCTCAAAAAAAGGCTCGAGTCGCTTGGTGCAAAGAAAACTGTTCCGCTTAAGCAACGTAGGATGGCCAATTTTGAATGGTACAACATACTTTGTGTGTCTTCGGAGAAATTCGAAAAGCGAACAAGAGAAGACGAATCATTGTGAACCTTGAAAATGCGATCTCTCACACATCAACTCAAACCAGCGCCTTTTGACCGGCCAAAACGTCGAATTGATGGGTGATCCGCCGTGTAGTCCTGACCACTACTATGACTACAATGACTACGATTTTCGTCGCCGATGATGCAGATGTTGAAGCTGTCAAAGACCATCTTTTGGAGGTGTTTTAACCGTAGTGGAAAAAGTGATTCGACAATTGGTTTGAGCGCATGCAAATCTGTATAAATCATGCTGAAGAATATTTTGAAAAACAATAAAGCCATTTTTGATGATAAATATATGTAAATATTCGCATTTTCATTATTAGGCCAGAAGTATATAAAGCAGCCCTCGTTGTACAAAATACCGCTATAGAACAACCATATTAATTCCGACTTCGATCAAATTAAATATTGTATATTACCGTAGACAAACAACTAATCTGACCTGTCAAATTGACTTAAAAAAACTATAAAATTTTATCACAAAGCCATAAATTAAACTATTTTTGCAGTTTAGCTAAATAAGGTTGACGTACGCTATGTCCGATAAACTTACCCATTTAAACGTGGGCATAGTGTGGACACCAAAAACAAAAAAAATGTTCACACAAGTTCACGCCTGGCCCTATTTTTAATTTCTGGTTAAATGAAGAGAGCGCTCAGAAGTAAACGGTTATAAATAAGTCTGTTACTCCCAATTTAGCTATTAAATTTTGAAAAAAACCAACGAAAAGGGATTTATTATTAATTTTTCAATTTATTTGATTTGATTAAGTCAAGAAAAAGATTACTTCCCAAGAAAGAAAAGAAAAAGTTTACTTCTCTTCTGATAGGGAAAATATTTGCCAGTCTGTTAATGGCGGTTATTTATTTAAAACACGGTTTAGAATAAAAGTCGAAGTGTCTGTTTCTTGAAAACCCTAATTTTTTGGACACTCTAGTTTCAACCTACGCTCTAATAAATCTACCGTACGAATATATCCTGAATTTTTCCGAAAAATTGTAGAAGTGATAATTTTTTGGTCTGGTTTGTCATGGAATGACTCATATGACTTCATATAGAGGTCCTTCCCGATCACATAAACTACAGCTTTTATTACATTAGATTCCGACATCGAATTCCGATAAAAGTGTATAACATCCATGTTTGGTGACGTGTATCCATGATTTCTACATAAGTCCATGATTTCGAATATCTCCTACAAAATGTTCTCTCAGATTGGAAGCCACAAATGACATCCATTTTCAACCAAAGTTTGCAAAGAGCGTTAGGAGCTAATTGTAGCTATCTGTCCTGAAGCCCGGCCATATTGTTTCATCATTTGAAATAGGCCACAACTATTTAACATTTCCGATTTTATGTCCAGCCACTCAATATGATACATTTTAAATTCGATCCAGCTCAAAGTTAGTATAGCGTGATAAGTGCGAACACTTACTACCTCTGGGGATATTCAGCCATTTCTGACAATGTTCTATTATGTAGTTGCAAAATAGTATGTCCCTTCCGCTCTAGAAGTACCAAGTTAAATCCGGCATAGGAATACCGAACATAGCCAGTGTTTGATGATTCTGATTGCTTTGTTCGCATGGTGCGGTACATCTTTCCTTTCCAGAGATTATAAATGTATAGCAATCTGCAAATTCTACATACAAGGTTAGACAGAACTTCATACATGATGATCCTTCACAGGGACCCTAAAAAATAGCCACAGGAATATAAGATTGTCACCTCATAAAATTCTCTTCAGTTGTGGATTTCGTTAAAAGCCTTCGTCTACGAAAATAGTCCGGAATCATTCACATCAACCCTCGTAGGGCAAAGTGCCCGAAGTTGGACGTCCTTTACAAAATGCATCCTGGAACGGGGTCCGAGACTGAACTCTTGGTACCAGCGATTAACAGTAGTTTTTGATGGTGCTTCATCGCCAAATGTCGAAACATGTTGATTTAAACACTCTTGTCTCGATAACCAATGCCGAAAATAGTAAAAATTTATCAAATGAAAATGTTTACTGGGTAATACCATTTTTTTGACTGAGATGAATTTTTCTACACACTTTAAACAAAACAATTCGCCCTCAAATGAAGTTTCCGATTGCATCTGGGAACCCTAGTATTGTCAGGACCAGAAATATAGGATGATCCATCTAAAGGTATTTTTTCAGAACAAAAAAACAATATAAAAATTCAAATCAAGTATGGAATCTTTAGTAGTAATATGAAAGGACATTTTATGGCATTTATTTTTTGAAAATAATTACCTTTAAATATTGGCAACTGTATTATGGAAATGACCTTCGGTGGGAAACGGGAAGATCCGCTGTTCGACCAAAATTTTGTTCAGTGATGAGGCTCATTTCTGGTGCAACGGCAACGTCGAAAACCAAAATTGCCGCATTTGGTCTGAAGAGGAACCAGAAGAGGCCATTACCCTCAGAGAAAACCACAGTTTGGTGCGGTTTATGTGCTGATAGAATCATCGGTCCATATTTTTTCAAAAATTATGATGGCCGGAACGAAACCGTGAATGGTGCTCGCTATCGTGTCATGATATCCGACTTTTTGCTGCCTGAAATTGAAGACCGTTTTCTTGACATTTGGTTTCAACAGGACGTTGGCACTTGCCATACAGCTGCTGAAACAATGGATCTATTAAGAGGTATTTTTAAAGAGCAGCTAATTTTACGTTTTGGGCAGGTGAGTTGACCGCCTAGATCTAGTGATATCACACCTTTAGACATTTTTCCTTGGGGTTACGTAAAGTCCAAAGTCTATGTTGACAAACGATTTAGTTTTTGGAAGCCAACATTACCCATGTCATTAAAGCCATACCGGTCGAAATGCTCGAACGAGTCATCCAATATTGGGTCTTCAGAATGGAAACACTGAGGCGAAGTTGCGGCCAACATTTGAAGGAAATTATATTCAAAAAAATAAATGCCTTACAATGTCCTTTCAAAATACCAATAAAGATTCCACACCTGAATTGAGTTTTTATATTTTTTTTTGTTCTGAAAAAATACCTCTAGATGGATCACCCGTTATCAATAGCAACCCTTCTATTCGAGAATATGTAGTCAGCGCCGAGATATACGCATGTTGTGCTCCACTGCCATTGATTTGGCCAAGAGTATCTTTGTGTAACTGACACTTTGGAAGTGGTGGACTTTATGTTCTTATAAAGGCAGAACTGGGAAGGCGTTTTGAAAATTTTTGACATGTGGAACGACGACATCCTGTCGAAAACAGATCACACTGGCCATCTCAGACGAGACCAGGAGTCTATTACATATAGAGCTCTCCACACGCTGGTCTATGATACATAAGAAAGAAAATATCAACCAATAGCTTAAAGATACAGCTGCCATTATTAAAAAGTATTCGAAGGTACTACTTCCTAACAAATGGGCAAGATCCCAATAAATTTACAGGACTTCCGCAGAAGTCAAAGTAGAAGCCAGTGAGAGACAAAATCCATGATAATATGGCAGTAAAATAAAAGCCAAGAAAATAGTCATTTAAGCTAAGCTTACAAATATGAAACTGAATAAATCGAAAACATTTTGAAATTAACTACGACCTCACATAGTTCCTAAGTGCCGAAGTTACCTTCTTAAATATTGGCTGGATAATGCTCTGACTAAAGACTGCAAAAAAGTATTAAACTTCATAGAGCGTTATATATGAAGATAAAGTTGGAGGAGCGGCGAAAAACAAACTTAACTAGTAGGACTTTTTAGACTGAGTTAATCTTAATGTCCTGCAATGCAATAGCTAGCTAGAATGGAAGGAGATTAAGAAGTGGAGCTTTAAAGTCACTAAATACCGCAAAATTTTAGGTTCCCCCCTCTTACCCAAAAAAAATATACTGACCTATGTTAACCACCAATCATATTGTCCTTCTAGACACTGTGCACTGCTGCCTAAGTGTGGGTGTGAAAGGCTTAGGTTTTGTACACATCGCCAATGAGGTATGCATGTACATTCTACGAGCGTTGTCATCATATTTGTTGTTTTTCTGGTTAGTATTGCTGCTGGCTATACGTATGGCCATATGCAGCGTCTCGTCTCTGTAGAGCTCAAATGTTTAATGCAGTTGCCTCCGTTGTACATAAAAATGTTTTGCAACATGTTAGCTTAACTAAGGAACATTAAAAGTTGTTAATGACTTGTAATGCATTTCTATCAGTTCAGCCAAAGAACAAGCCATTTTCTATTTTCGAGCGCAACAACTACAGCGCCGCCAACACCGATGACAACAAGAATAACAGCAACATTTAAGGGTAAGTTCCGCTAAAGTTCTACAAAATGGAGACTAGGGATATTTGAAAACTAAAACGGACAAAGGGTAATGTTGGCCCGAGGAAAGTAACCCAAGTCAATGCAGGCAAATTATAATACATATTTGAAGTTAAAGGAAGGCTCTCAAAGTTAGGAAGAGGGAAAACAAAACAAGTGAAGCATATTTGAAGGCACTTAATCTAACTTTGTAGTACTGGTTAATAAAAGTAAAGCTTACCTAAGGGCTGTCATGACACACACTACTGACTTTAAATGAGAACTTTTAAAAGAAAGCGAAAGCCTACTTCTAGGCAATACAATTTTTGAAGCAAAGTTTCAGGATGTAATAGAAAACACAAAAGTAAGCATACTTTGTGGCTGCATGCAAATTCCTCAATGATCCTTGGCTAACATTCCCTTAGTATTAACATCTTTTGTGGCACACTGAAGTCATGTTGACAGTTTATAATTTTGCTGTTGTTTGTTGCTCTGGCTAGCAGTCGTTAAATTTGCTGCCACAGCCAAGCAGTGAAGTAGTTTTGCAACTACTTAATGCACCAACAAAGTAATCGTTTATGTTGCGGTTAACAGTACAAGCACTAATTGAGATCAAGCTGTAATTAGCGTTGAAAAAACTTTTGGTACTTTGTTTGGATGATGTTTTTTTTTTCGCCGATAAAATCCGTACAAACGATTTTAAAAAGGGTATAATTACAACAAAAAACCAAACTACTTTTGCGAAGATTTTTCATAAACAAAATGTTAGGGGAAATTTCATTAAAAGCTTTGAAAGGTTTACTTTTCGTTAGCACATCACAGTTGATAGCAGAGAAATTGATAATAAAAAGAAAGAGCTCAAGTTTTAGAAAATAAATATCGTCAACGATGATTTTAAGTAACTACTAGCTATATCTACAAATCAATAGTTATATTTAAAATACAGGAAAAATAAATCTTAATTTGAAAACTGGATTTGAGCCAAAATCGCTTTCCATTCGAACTACGTGTACAAGGCGATGTCATTTGAGGTAAGTTGCTTTGGTTTTGAATGTGTGATACGTTACAGTCTATGATAACAGCTTGTACTCTTACGTAACTATGTGTTGCTTTCTCGAGAAGGGGCTTTAAGATTAGGCCAGTCAATGCCACTTAGGCCATCCAAAGGTCAGTCGCACAGGGCTCTCACTGCGCATCACCCCACCTGATCTTTTACACAGCTGGTACCATATCCTAATTTGAATCGTCGTAAAA
The DNA here is from genome assembly GCA_963513945.1 of Hydrotaea diabolus. Taxonomy (NCBI): domain Eukaryota; kingdom Metazoa; phylum Arthropoda; class Insecta; order Diptera; family Muscidae; genus Hydrotaea; species Hydrotaea diabolus. The sequence goes on from OY740720.1 coordinate 121,324,099, forward strand.
TCGTCAAACACAAGTTAGGCAATTTTCACATAGTAAATTTATTTTATAACAAATGACTACTCTCGCCAGCATTATGATCACAGTTCTTGTTGTTTCTCAAATAGTGATACTCGTATCAGTCAGCAAAGCACATGTGACGCGCAAAATAGAAAGGGACCTAAGGTTAAAATCCAGTTTTGTTCAGGAGAGACATTTTAAAAATTAGATCCCTTTCTATTTGCGCTTAGAATCGTCGACTTCACTTTCATAAAACGCGCACATCTCTGGGAGGGAACTCTTTTGGGGTATGGGATCGGTCTCATTCGATGCTCAGATGTTGTCCACATCAAAAAAAAAATTGTTTTTTTTACCCTTAGGCCCCTTTCTCTATGCGCTGTCACATATATAAATGCAACATCACTTTTAAGAAATGGTTTGTCCTGATGAAAGACAACTTATCAATATCTTTTTTGTGCTCATTATGTCTATATGTACGAGGGTTGCCATATATATTTCTGGCCTAGGCGACACTATGTTTTGCCTGCCGCCATCTGACATTACCAATGGAAAGTTTGACATTTTTTGGCATAAACGCACTCAGAATGTTTTGAGGTACAACCATCATTTGTGTTGTATACTCGTACAGTGACTTCAAAAAATCAATTTGGCAAAAAAAAAATGGAATTAACTCGTGAACATTTTCTTGCGATCATTTTTCACAACTTTCGAAGTGGATTATCACAAGAGTGCATCGATGAACTTAAATCTTTGTGTGGTAATGAAGCACCCTTCTTTTGCACTGTGAAAAACTGGTTTAGTGAATTCAATAACCATGTTTTGGTGGAGTGAAAAAGGTGCTTCGACAATTTGTTTGAGCACATGCAAAAGTGTATAAATCATGCTGAAGAATACTTTGAAAAACAATAAAACCATTTTTGATGAAAAATATTCGCTTTTTTATTATTAGGCCAGAAATATACTTAGCAGCCCTCTTATTAATTATAACATTAATATGTATATAAGTTGAAGAACAAATAGAAAAAAAAACACTACTTTGAAAAACATATTTATAAAGGAACCAGAAAAATATAATTTTTCTATTTTTTTTTCCTGATCGGGCTGAAATGTCAATCTCTGCCAAAATATTTTTGTGTGAATAAATTACATATTCTTGCTACACAATTATCGAACCCAAAGGTTTGTCATTCTAAACATTTGCACATTTTAGATATGGCTTTCGCTTTATATCACATAACGATTTATTAAAAAATCGGAAGCTTCGAATGTTGTTAATCGTCTTTTTATCACATTTTTGTTTAAAAAGTTGACACATGTCAGCTCTGCTTCGAGCCATATCTGATGAAATATATCGCTGTTAGGTCGGTTAAAACCAAAATCGGGAGGTACTCCATAAACTAAATCAAAATTCGGACCGATTTCTCTAACTTTCATTGAGAGCGGTTCATATTCACGGTTTATATACTTATACTGAATAGATGGACAGAACCTTATATACGAGTACCCTCTATCGTCCCCACGCTACTGAAGCGCAAAAAAATAAATAATTAGTCCGTTTTGTTTTTGTGCCAGATTATGAATTTGGTTTAAAGAAAGGCAAAACCTCAAATATATAGGACGAACTGTAGGGTGATCAACCTAGGGCTACTTATATTTTTTTTCATCGGGTTTTTTTCACAGATTACGCGTGAGTTGTGTTAATTTTTGTTTTCCGCGGTAAATGGACTGGTAGAATGGGCTGGTAGAATCATTGGTCTATTTTTTTCAAATTTGTAACGGTTGATCGATCTAGAGGTATTTTTTCAATAGGGTTTTTTTCACAGATTGGGCGTGAGTTGTGTTAAACGTTTTTTTTCAGTATTGTTTGTCATTTCATCATGGAAAGACTTACACTGTTAAAACCAATAACGTAAAAGTTGCAAAGATATCTATAATTGGTAGTTGTGGCCAACATTTGAAGAAAACTATATTCAAAAAATAAATGGCATTCATGCCTTTCGAATGAACAATAAAGATACCACGCTCAATGTGAATTTTTGTATTGTTTTTATTTTGAAAAAAATACTTCTAGATTGATCAGCAGTTATGATCATTTTTTGCAAGATCGAGTGTAAAATTGCAGTTTGTATGCGGCGATAACTTAAATACAGTGTGTCCTTTGCATTTAGGCTGTAGGCATATATCCACTAAAAGGATCTAGTTGGCGACAAGTAATAACAGACGTAAATTAAATATTGCTAAATATTAAGCCAAATCAAAGTTACGCTGGTACTTCTAGCGCAGATTGGAAAGACTTTTGTGTGGGAGCTATATGAAAATAAGGTTCGTTTCTGTTCAACTTTAGCAGGGCTAGTTACAGTCTTACAACCCACTATGCACGATTTAAGAACGGTCAGAACTTTTGGTGTAGAAAATTACACTGATTTAGTGTCACGTCTCCTTTATCGGTGTTAAATGCTAGGGTCTACTAAAACATCGACTTAACATCCCATTGGGGACAAACGGGAAACTTCTCTGAAGTCAAGGAACTGTGATTCTTATAATCACTGACCGGGACCTACTGTTTAAAGAAGTCTTCGAACAGTGTATGTAAAGTAAAGTAAAACTTTTTTCAATTTTAGTCGGCAATTAACATCGCAGAAAGATGTCAAATTCTCTATCCAGCCTTTTTGTGGGCTCCCTATGAAAACAATGATTTTTGTCGTCCAATTTTGCCAGGGCTAGTTATAGAGATCCTGTAACCTACTATGCACGATCGGAACTTTTGAGGTAGAAAATTACACTGATTTAGTGCCACTTCTCACTCAGCGGTAGTCAATTCTAGGGCCTAGGGGCAAACGACAAAATTCTCTAAAGTCAATAAACTCAGATTCTTATAAACAATGACCGGAACCTACTGCTTTACGAAGTCTTCGAAAAGTTTATGATCCGTAAAGAGATGTTGTAGTGTTGACGCAGAAAAATGTCAAATGGTCTACAACGCAAAATAATATGGCTTGCTTGCGTGAAAATAGCGTATACTCTAGCACACAACGGCGACAAACACGTTCATCGTCGACTTCACTTTCATAAAACGCGCATATCTCTGGGAGGGAACACTTTTGGGGAATGGGATCGGTATCATTCGATGCTTAGATGTTGTCCACATCAAAAAACAAGTGAAAAGTTGATGAAAAGTTATGTTTAGGAGAGTCATTTTAAAGATTAGGTCCCTTTCTAGTTGAATCGTTGACTTCACTTTCATAAAACGCGCATATCTCTGGGAGGGATCGGTCTCATTCGATGCTCAGATGTTGTCCACTTAAAAAAAAGAAAAAAATGAAAATTGATTTCTTTTACCCTTAGGTCCCTTTCTCTATCACACATGGTTTTATTTTATCGGGCTTAAACATATTTCGTTATGCATGCACTATACAAAATGTTATCATAATCGAAAGTTAAATTTAGTTTTTGTAGTAACAGAACCTCAATTAGGTAGGGACCTTTTCATAGGGTCTATAGGAAAACAGAGAACAATATGGTCCACATTTTACGAAGTGAAGTAGTTCACGGCGATTGAATATCCATCTAGACTATAAACACTTGGTAGTAACATCAGATAGTCTTTTCTTTAAAATGAATTTAAGAATTCCACACAAATTTGCAAACGATTTTCAAACGAGCACGTGTACAGCGATCTATTCTTTGGACTCAATTTTCCACCACTCTTGCACACATTTCGACCGGAGCGTTGGCAGCTTCGCGTCGGATGTTGCATCTAAGCTCGTCAAAAGTTGTTGGCTTGTTGGCATAGATCAATGACTGGATGTCGACCCATATAATGAAATCCAATGGCGTCCAATGACAGAACCATTTCTCGAGATAACACTTTTTTGCCTTTCAGTAAATCGATTGTAACCCGTGCGTATGGCTAGTGGCACCGTCTTGTTTAAATCACATATTGGAGATTTCAAGCTTATCCAATTCTGCCAAAAAATAATTTCCTAACAAGGCACGATAGCGCTCAACATTAAACGTAACATTGTTTTCATCGTTGAAAAAATACGACCCAATTACAACTCCGGCATGAAAACTACACCACACAGTAATTTTATGCGTACGCAATGGTGTCTCTTGAAGCACATGTGGGTTTATTTGTTCTCCAATGACACATATTTTGTATATTGACAAAACCACTTAGATGAGCTTTATCACTCATCCTGTCGTGTGGGACGATTATAACGTCCGAAAAATGGAGTAAACGCTTTTAAAGTTGCGACCACCGACGCAAATTTCGGTAATCATTTTTAATGATTTAGAAACCTTGTTCGTAAGTGAACTTCACCATTAAGATAAAGTTGACTTCGACTAACGTTTTGACACTGAAAATCATTAAAATGTTTGAGGGTGCCTTGACATAAGGATACGTACTTGTTATGTCCCTTTTGGAAAACCCTTTACTACACATTTGTTGCCTCTTCCATAGTAAACAGTTTTATTGAACCAAAAGGCAAATTTGCCGGTAAATAACTGACAAAGCTTAAAATGTTTCTGTAAATTTGTCTGTAGTTTTTATTTCTTGTTTTTTTTGTGTGTAAAGAAGGAACAATTTTTCCTTTTGTAAAGGAAAACATGCTAAACACTAGGAACAAAAACCGAAGCCATGTGCCTAATAGAACGAAGGAGAGAATGAAAGAATAAGCTCAAACAAACGGAAACGTCATTTGTGAATTTATTACTGGAAAATTGGCTAAAAACTTTGGTAGGCAGCCCTATTAAAGCACACAGCACTTGTGTTTGCCACATAAAATGGCAACGGGCACAATACACAACATGCCATATTTCCAAAGTGCTCCGGTGCACCGGTATATGAGAGTGTGTCTCGATGTCGGTGACTACGATGATGTGGCTGTTGTCATTGCTGCTGTATAGTTGCAGACAATGAACTCGGCAATGTTGCAGGCAATGGTGATTTACACACATACACACGTTCACAATTGTATGCTGCTCCATCGGGGATATTTACCGACAAAATGCTAACATCATTTGCGACAGCATAGTTTCGTCCTTAATATGGTTATGGCCTCCACAATATGTTTTTCCAAATTTTTTGAAAAAATCACATTACAACCTCTAGTCCTCTCTTATACTCGTATATATGTATTTTCAACTTATCACTGCTTGAATTTGTAGATAGTTGTGCTTTTTATCGGAGAGTCAAGGAAGGTTTGCTTAGGCTTGTTTAGGTTATTGCCAGTTTTTTTTCTTATTTTTTTTTTGCTGGGAATATTTTGGGCCAAATTCAATAGCAATTAAAAATCTGTTCCATTTACATATTTTTATACATTCTGTTGCCAAGTTGTGACAGTCAAGGAAAAGCGTGTGTTCAACTAAGTCTCAACGAAAAAAATATTAAAAATTGTTAAAGACAAACACCGCCATTTGGAGGTTGTAACCAAAATAGACACTGATGGTGGCAGGCATCTGTTCTTTTATGTGCCTTAAAAAGAAAAGAATCAGTTGATTGTTCAATGGATATAATACTTAGTAATGTAGATACATATTGGCCACTATTTTTGTCAATTTTGGTTTCCAATCTGAAAATAACTCAATATTGCCATTTGCTAAATAAAAGACAAACAAAATCATTAATTTGTCATCAAATTTTATTAAAAAAGTAAATTTTAAATTTTTGATATGTCTTAAAGGACTCCTTTTTCTTGAAGATATTCCGATTTTTTCTTACACGATCTATGCAAAAGGGAAAACCGCAATAAAAGGGGTAACAGTAAAGCCAAAATGCCTATTTTAACAATTATATTATTTATTTAAAAAAGGACTAAGGACACGTTAAAATGAAGGATATCGATTTTTTGTCTTCGGTAACCCCCCTTTTTGTTCACGAAATTAAATTCTGCCACATGCATCAAGATTGGAAGTAGTTCGAGGGCATATCAATAATTCCGTCACTCTTCGAAAAAACACATTTTTTTTCGCAAAAAAAAATATTTTTCAACATAATCTCTTTTTAGCTCAATACACTTACGAGTATTCCAACGTTTCTCCAGTTTCTGTAAAATATAATTTTTTGTGGTGCACAAAATAGGCATATTACTACAAGGGAAGTTGGAAAAGTCACGGAATTAATTATAAGTATATGCCTTAGTATGTTGTTTTTCACGCTAATAACATAAAATCTGTTGAACAAATCTGAACCGATTTTCTGCAATTTCAATTACGTCCTTCCTTGGTCCAAAATACTTACTAGTACCAAATTTTTACAACTTTGGCTTCTACAACATTTACAATTGAAATTGAGAAAATACAAAGTAAACTTAAGAAACGCAAATTGAAATTGAGAAAATAAAAATTGAAATTGAGAAAGTACAAATTAAAATTGAGAAAATGCAAATAGAAATTTAGAAAACACAAATTGAAATTGATAAACGCAAATTGAAATTGAGATACGCAAATTAAAATTGAGAAAATACATATTTACATTTAGAAAATAAAAGTTGAAATTGAGAATACAATAGAATAAAAATTGACATTGAAAGAATACAAATTAAAGTTGAGAAAAGCAAATTTAAACTGAGAAAATACAAACTGAAAGTTCCCAATTGAAGTTGAGAAAGTATAAATTGAAATTAAAAAAATACAAGTTAAAATAAAGAAAATACAAATTGCAACTGAGAAACGCTAGTTGCTATTGAGAGCTGCAGCGCCTAAATGTGGAAAACCTTTGTATGGGAGCTATAAAAACATTTGACCGATAAGGTCCAATATCACTAGGGTTGTTTATTGTTCATTCGTATCGCAATATACTAAATTTGAGCAAATTCGGATGTGTAGCTAATAGGTCGGAATGGTCTAAAATCGGGATTGACATTTGAATTTTTAACGTGGTGGGCTACTATTACGAGGGTTGATAAGACAAAACTAGTGTTCCCAGATTCAAACTGGAACTTCCATTGGAAACTTTGACATTTTTTACAAGAGTGTTTCAATCAACTTGTTTCGACTTTTAGAGATAAAGCACCATCAAAAACCACTGTTAATCGCTGGTACCAAGAGTTCAGTCTCGGACGCCGTTCGCTCCAGGATGAATTTCGTGAAGTACGTCCAACTTTGGTCACTTTGCCAGAAAACATCGATGCTGTGAGTGAACTGATCAAGCAAGACTGACATGTGACATACCGTGAAATTGAGGCATCCTTGGGCATTAGTTTGACAAGCATCCATAAGATATTGCATGCTCATTTGGCCGTGAAAAGAATTTGTTCTCGTTGGATTCCACATAATTTGACGAATGCTCAAAAAAGGCTCGTCCGGATTGGTGCAAAGAGATATTGAAAAAGTATAACTGCAATAGCTCAAAGGCAGTGTATAACATTGTCACAGGTGACAAATAATGGATCTATATCTATGTATGCATATGAACCCGAAACAAAACAGCACTCAGCCGTATGGGTCATTCAAGGCCAGCCAAATCTAACAAAATTAGTTCGTGGAAGAAGTACATCGAAGCAAATGATTGCGTTTTTTCGGTATAACCGCCCATGTTGCCACAGTGCCTATAGTGGAACGTAGGATGGACCATTCTGAGTGGTATACAACCATCTGTTTGCCATCAGTGTTCGAAGAAATGAGAAAAGATAATAAGAGAAGACGGATCATTTTGCGTCACGACAATGCGAGCTCTCACACCACAGCTGAAACGATGAGCTATTTGACCACTCAAGATGTCGAACCACCGTACGGCACTGATTTGATACCCAATGACTTCTTCTTATTCCCTAGCATCAAGAAAAACATGGTCAACGATTTTCTTCGCCCGAAGCTGCTGTTGAAGCGTTCAAAAATCATGTTTTGGAGGTGTCTCAATCGGATTGGAAAAGTGCTTTGAAAATTGGTTTGTGCGTATGCAAAGGTGTATTGATCTTAAAGGAAAATATTTTGAAAAACAATAAAATCATTTCCAATGATATATTATTGGGTTTTTATTGCCGGACCCGAAATATAAATAGCAACCCTCGTATAATGTACCATAACATGTCAAATTTGAACACCAAAATCAAACGAGGAGTTTTTCTCAAATCTATAGCTGTGCACGAATACTTGATTTTTCTTTTCACTAACCACTACTCCGACTGCCAATGACAAGAGCTGTTCTAAAAGTTTAATATTTTACTGGAAATTATGCCTTAAACACTAACAGTTATCTTTCCTGGATGTAAACAAGGGTTTGTTTTTTGAAAATCGCGTGCACTTCCCATCGCGCCCCAACATACCAACCATTCTACCCTATCGTTTAGAAACTCGATTTAACAAACACTTTTCTTGGGGTGTCATTTTGTCAGCCTTACTAAACTAAAGGGTCTATTTAAACAAAAATCAAATTCTATGTTCCATTCATTCCCACAGCTACCCCCCCTAAAGATATTTCGGTTACTGAATATAGCCCCTAAATATTTGTTAGTTTAATAAGAACATATTCACATGCCATATTGAAAATTTAGGAATTCTTTGTACATATTGTACTGAACGCATGAAAAGCATGAAAACTATTAGAACCCATTGTGGGAAATCAATGCTGTTATATTTAAAAACATGCAGTTATTGGAAAAACATGTACGTTGTTGTGTTCAAAATTTCCAGTTGAAATGTTTTTCTCTTGTACTTAACAAGGGGAAGAATGTTAACTTGTTTTTCCTTTCTTTTTGATGGTACATATGTAATCATTTGTCTGATTTTCCCATATGTTGTTAATTAAAAGTTCATTTTAAGGGAGTTAGTGTTTACTAAGGACACTGGCTAGGGCTGATGTCTGTTCTTATGGACAATTAAAACTTTTAATGATACGAAGGCAAATTTTGTTTCATACTTTTGATTAAGATGGATTGATGGAATAAGTCTCAGTTCTACATAGTTTCGAAATCATAAATTAAGAATTCAAACAGCATACAAGTAAAAAAGGCTCAACTGAGACGGTACCAACTATGGGCTCGGTATAAAAAATATAGACTAATATGGTCGACAAGCAGTAGTAAGGATTGCTATATATATTTCTGGTCTAATAATAAAAATGCGATTATATATCATCAAAATGGTTTTATGGTTTTTCAAAGTATTCTCCAGCATGATTTATGCACATTTGCATGCGCTCAAACCAATTGGCGAAGCACTTTTTCTACTCCGATTGAGACACCTCCAAAACATGGTTTTTAAACACTTCAACGCCATCTTTTGGCGACGAAAATCGGTGACCACGCATTTTTTTCTTGATGTGCGGGAACAAAAAGAAGTCATTGGGTGCCAAGTCAGGGCTGTATGGCGGATGACCCATTAATTCGACGTTTTGGCCGGTCAAAAAGGAGCTGGTTTTAGCCGATGTGTGAGAGCTCGCATTGTCATGGTGCACAATGATTCGTCTTCTCTTGTTCGTTTTTCGAAATTCTCCGAAGACTTCAGGCAAACATATTTTGGTGTACCACTTAGAATTGACCGTTCTGCGTTGCTCTAACGTAACAGTCGCCACAAGACTAGTTTTGCCGAAGAAACAGGCGACCATTTTCTTCGAAGTGCTTATTCCACGAACAACTTTCATTGGATTTGGCTCGTCTTCAAAGAACCACACGGTCGATTGCTGTTTTGTTTCGGGCTCGTACGCATAGATCCATGATTCGTCACCTGAAATGATCTTAAAAACGTCTTTTGAAGCACCGCGATTGTTATTTTTCCAAATTTCTTTGCACCAATCGACACGAGCCTTTTCTTGAGCGATTGTCAAATTGTGCGGGATCTAACGAGAATAAAGCTTTTTACGGGCAGGTGTTCATGCAATATCGAATGTATGCTGGTAGAAGAAATTCCCAAGGATACCTCCATCTCACGGTAAGTCACATGACGATCTTGCATTATCAGTTCACGCACGGCATCAATGTTCTCTGGCACAACGGCTGTTTTTGGACGACCCTCAAGACCTTCGTCTTTGAGCAAGCGTCGGCCACGATTGAATTCATTTAACCAGTTTTTCACATTGCTATAGGATGGTGCTTCATCGCCATACAAAGATTTAAGTTCATCTATGCACTCTTGTCGTGATAATTCACGCCGAAAGTTGTGAAAAATAATCGCACGAAAATGCTCACGAGTTAATTCCATTTTTTTGTCAAATTTATTTTTCAAGTCACTGTAAACAACACAAATGATGGTCGTACGTCAAAACGTTCTGAGTTCGTTTATGCAAAAAAATGTCAAAACTTCCAATGGAAATGTCACATGGCGTCAGGCAAATCTTAGTGTTGCCTAGGCCAGAAATATATATAGCAGGCACATTCTTAATGAAATTTGAGCAATATTTCACTTAAACCTTCTAGAGCAATAGGACTTTAAATTAAGAGGGATATTAGTACAGTGGGCTGTTCAAAAAAGAATAATCATCAAAAGAATAATACCTAGGTGGGTTTAAATACCACGCATAAGCACAATAGTGAACTGGATCAAGATCGGATTTTACATTTGGCTTGTAGAGCGTCATTATCTCAGATCGGTAAATGACTATGTATGGCAGCTTTGCCAAAATATGGTCTATATGGTCGGCCTATAATAAGTTTTTTATAAGTTGCGTACCATGCAAAATTGTATATAAATATATTACCTTAGTCGCCACATAGCTTCTTGTGGCGATACGCACGAAAAGTGCAATGCTTCAGAAAAATTATTTCAGACCAAACATATGTTTGAACAAATCCATTTCACGACTTTTTACGACATTGGAGCCATGTCTGTATGTGCGGCTGGTACTCACAATAACTTCGAAAAGAAGTCACCAATCATTTTACCGTAATATTTTTCCAAAACTGCCTACAGGATTAAAGATACCTCCCACACAAATGTACCATTTCGCCCATATTGGGTATTGTTCTATTATCTTTAATACAATCCCCACGATCTTACCAGTAATCAGTAACTAGAAATTTATTTAAAAACTAAATATGGTGATGAATTATTAGAATCCAAGCCATGCCCCATCTGGTATGGTTTTTTTATTGTAAGGATAATGCTTTGTTGTATACAATAATAAACGTTGATATAAGCATACTCAAAGAGACAATTCTAACTGGCTTCACAGCTGAAATATATCGTCGTAGTTCCCAGCAGAAGGCATATGTGTAAAATTTATATTTTTTTATTGTAGCTTACAGTAGTCATATTGGTCATACATGTACCCACTAAATCGTTATTCGATATCTTTATTAGTTCAGGATTTAGAAAAAGACCTATGTGCTGTTTTTTTATAGAAATGATCATATACGAGGGCGACCGCAAAAGTAACTGGCCTAACATAAAAAGAACCGTTTTTTTGGAATTATTATTATTTATTTATCAACATAATCTTCTTCCAACTCAATGCACTTCATCAAACGTTTTTCAAGTTTTTTAATTCCATCCGAAAAATAAGATTTTCAAAACCTTCAAAATATGCCTCAGTTTCAGCAATAACCTCGCTATAGGACGAAAATTTTTTTTAAATTTGGAAACAAGAAATAATCAGAAGGAGCTAAATCTGGACTATATGGTGGATGCGGAGCAATTTCAAATCGTAATTCGGCCAGTTTTTGTTGAGTTAAAAATGCAGTGTGTGAAGGAGCATTATCTTGATGAAAAAGAACTTTTTTTTCTAAATGCGGTCGTTTTATCTTGATTTCTTCACTCAACCGATCCAATAATGCACAATAATGTTCACTATTTATAGTGTTTTCTTTCTCAAGATAAGCAATAAATAGAGAATAGTTAGTTTTTCAAAAATATTTTTATTTTTCAATATAATCTCCTTTCTCAAGATAATCAATAAATATTATACCCCTTGCATCCCAAAATACTGTGGCCATTACTTTTCCTGCTGACTTAACAGTTTTCGCCTTCTTGGGACCACTTTTACCAGCTTCTATCCATTGTTTTGACTGTTCTTTGCCTTCTGAGATATAGTGATGGATCCATGTTTCATCAACAGTTATGAATCGGCGCAATAACTCTATTGGTTTACGCTGATAAATCGCTAAAAGCTCCTCGGAATTGGTCCAACGGACGATTTTTTGGGGCAAAGTCAACAAACCCGGCACCCATCTTGCGGATAGCTTTTTCATGTGGAGTTCATCATGTAAAATGCTCCAAACTTGTTTTTCGTGTATTTTAACAATATCAGCAAGTTCTCTGAGCTTTATTCGTCTATCTTTAGTCACTTCATTAAATATTTTTCTAATGTTTTCAATAGTAGTAGCATTTTTCGGTCTTCCAGAGCGTTGTTCATCTTCCGTACTTGAACGACCCATTTTAAATTGTTGAACCCAGGATTTCACGGTGGAGTATGTTGGTGCATTATCACCATGAACAGAATCCAATTCATCTTTGATTTATTGTGGCGTATAACCTTTCATATAAAAGTGTTTAATTACCGCACGAAACTCTTTATTTTCCATTTTTCAAAAATTATAAAACTTGTTTACTTCAATCACCTGTAACAAAGCAAATAATCATTAAATATTTCGGAAATTTTGACAGATGGCTTATAAAAGATTGCTTTTAAAAAACAAAAAAAAATTGCTAGTAAAACAGAAAATGTGCCAAGCCAGTTAGTTTTGCGGTCGCCCTCGTAATTATTAAATAAGACATATGTGTTTTTCTTCACATGGGCTTCACATATCAATTTCCAAATCAATAACTCAAGTTATCCTTTTATATATCGCCCATATAACTGACAACGAAAGTGGTATTCAGCATAGAAGTGTTATCGCTTGGACTGAATCTTGAATACCCTCTACCATGGATTATGTTCAATGCAAGAATCATAATCATTAGGCGTATTTGTATTTGAGCTAATTTAAATCACTACTTCGTGTCAAATTTCGTCGAGATCAGACTATACAGTTTCTAGAGCGCCGTTACCTAAACTCGGGAAGATACTTTGAATGGGGGCTATATCAAAGCATATACTGATTTGGCCCATATTCAATCCTTAATAGGCCTTGTCATATCTAGTTTCAACAGGCTATGTCAATCCCATGGTACCTACCATTATCCAAAATAACCTCAAAATGTGTGATTTTTACAGATGTTAGTAAGGGTCCTTGTATAGAGAACCCTTTTTTCACTGAATGAATTTGGTCCATTATATATCCCAAACAACTTGCAACAACAATACTTTTTTTCTGGAAAGTTTGGACTTTCTAGGTTGATTATTGCGACCGCTATCGTGCTTTTAACAGACACACTGACGACGGACGGTCGCTAGAGCGACTCAGACTTGTACTCTGATCAAAAACATATATAAACCAAAGAAAATGGCAAATCCTATGGAGGAGGATATAAAATGCCTATGTGGAAAATAATTATTTTTTTTATTTATGTTAATACAGAAAAGGCAATACTAAAAGGGCCTACGAGTATGTGACATTTATGTATATGTTGTTGTATCACACAAAATCGCGCCTTAAACTCAAATTTATTTTTAGTAAAAAGAATCGACTGTAATTACTTATTTTCGAGAATTCTGCGAAATGAACAACAACATTTTGGCTTTTCTGTAAAGTATCGAAAAACACATAGTTTTCTTTTAATATTGTAAAAACCAATTATACGAATATTATTAGTGTGAAGTTAAAAAAGATACGAAGACCTTTTTAAAAGAAAGTTAATTACTTTATAACGGTTTAATACGCTCGTACGAAAAAAATGGTTGACAAACCCTATTCTGGTACCTTCCCTGCAAATACACAAACCAGCCGACTCGTTGTATTCCCATAATAATATTAAAACCGTTCTTGTATTTCTGCGGAAAATTTGTAATTTGAAAGTCGACTATATATTATTACGCTACCTGACGAGAAATTGGAACCTTAGGCGTACCTCATCTTGTACCACAAATGATATTATCGCCGTGCAATATGCAATATGTGACAGCACTTAGAGAAAGGGACCTAAGGGCAAAAAACTAAATTTTATTTTTTTTCTTTTTTTTGATGTGGACAACATCTGAGCATCGAATGAGACCGATCTCATGCCCCAAAAGTGTCCCCTACCAGAGATATTCGCGTTTTATGAAGTGAAGTCGACGATTCTAAGCGCAAATAGAAAGGGACCTAATCTTTAAAATGGCTCTCCTGAACAAAACTGGTTTTTAACCTTAGGTCCCTTTCTATTGTGCGCGTCACATATGTAAATCGAACCCATCGACTTAAACTTTTTTCTTTTTCTTCCTTTCTTTTCCTTTTTTATTTTGTTTACCTTCCTTCATGTGCAGGACTTTTTGAAGGACAGCTAAGAGAAGATAGTTATACAGGCCCTACCTTTATTTGCGTTTAAATCATCTGAAGAGATATCCTAGTGACTGCATTTTGAGACATGCTAAAAGGCATCGAAAGCTGCTCATTATGCCGCTCGAAAGTAACATATGGCTTCGATTTTTGTTCTACGCTAAATTAAATTTGCCTATGCATTAAACTGAATACAACGAACTGAAAAAGTTTCATTTTAAATGCAAACTAAGTTTCATAAAAATAGATTTCCCTTACGTACAATGACAGCATTCTTCATTTTTAATCAAAAAGTACTTACGTACATTTCTAACTATCCTGGCAAATAAAAGTGTCTCTTTTTTGGGCAACAACCAAAACACACAGGACAAGACTTTGGAAATTTTTAGTTTTCCGTTTAGTTTTTCTTTATCTGCATATGCTATACGATTTGGGCAACCATAGAGAAATCCGAAGGCAAAAAGTGTTGCACAAAAACATGCAATGAAATCAATCGTAAATTAATTTATCAACTCTACCTTTCTTTACCAAATGGAAATGGCATTGAAAACTTTAACAAACGTTTGACGGGAGGGGGAATTGAAGCAAAGAAGATGATTTGAAAAAATCTTGAAAACTCAAACCAATTTCAATTGAGCACATCAAATGATAAGAAACAGTTTTTCAGTATTCCTTCTTTTTTCAGCACAGTAAATTTTGAAATGTGCTCTGACAAAATGAAATGAATGATATTGACTGAAGTTTTTTTGGTACTTGTGATGAAGAGCCCCCCGTTCTTGGGCAAAAAAAGTTTCAACGATAAGGTAAAACTTTCATACTTGAGAACAAAATCAGTATTAAAATATATCATGTTTTCTGTTCAGTATGAATATTAAAAACCACACGACACTCCTTATCAGCAGAATTAGAGATAAATGTAATACATCTTTCAGCCGAAAGCTAGAGCTTCGTTTAAATATATCTTTAATTTGTGGTCCTTTTAATTATTTACTACTATTAAAATTAAGTGAATAGTTGAACTTTGTTTTTATTATTTTTCGCCTTGAGTATTTATTTGAAATTAATGATGAATTTTTTTGCCCTGAGATGACGAAGTCAATCGATATATTATGAAGAATAAAAATTAAACCAAAAAACAACATCGAGTTAAAATACATGACTTTAAGTATTAAAATTTGTTGTAATTGTTGACCTTTGGTTTTATTATCCTTTAAAATTATTTTTTGGCTTGAGGTCATGTATTTAAACATTGTGTTGTATTTTTTGACAATTTCTGAAGATAATTGCCAAAGTCAATCGAAATATAAGGAAAAATTAAAATGTAACCAAAACAACAACATCAAGTTTAAATACATGTCTTCAAGTCGAAAAATAATTTTAAAAGATTTAAAATTTCTCAAAACGTGGAAATTGAAAGCGTTTTTCCAAATTGTTGAAGGTTTTTAGTAATACAAAAAAATCATCACCCGACTTTAGGTAAGAGTCTTTTTCCTACCTTTGACTTTAATATGTGCTGCAGCTGTGTGTCAATCTTTTTCTTAGATGTTCCTTAAAACTTTCGTTTGTTTAAAAATAGTTATGACACATGAAAAACTTTAATTTGTTGCTGCTATACAAGTTTTAAGTTTAGCAGCAGCTCACAGGAGATTGTCACAAACCATAACCAAATATAGTGCAGCTGATTTGGTCAAAGGACAAGAATTCGCAAACAAAAAGAAGAATGAATATCTGGACATATCTCAGTGAGTTTTGTTTTGGGATCTTACATTGAACGATATGAGCTGCTTTAGAGGCACAGGTATTCTAAGTTTGTTATATCATATGCAACTAGCAGTTGAAAATAATTATTGCTTTCTCCAACTACAGTGTTATTTATTTAAAGTGCTTGTACTTTCTGCAGATCACGTGTAGTCCATTATGTTTTTTATTCGGTACTGTTAACAATTTCTCATGAAAAGACTGGCATCGTAACAATATCTGAAAAAGGCTTTGCAACAGCGAGGATTTTGTTTGTTTAGCGAACTTTGTTTTTTTCCACATTGTAAACGGCAACATACGAAAAAACTACATCATTTGTAGACAATAGGCCTAAACAGTTTACTGTTTGATTGGAGTCATCGGCCTGTACATGTATTTCTTTAAAAATAAGCGAAATGACCGACTTAACGTTGTCTGATATTGGATCGCAAGTTGTCTGCGGCATTTGCTTTTGGCAAGACGGTGCTACTTCACAAACAGCAGGAGATGCAATAAGATTTTGGAAAACTCATTTTTGTGATTTAATTTCATGCATCGGACCTGTCGAGTGTTAGCCTTGATAGTGCGAATAACGCTGCTGTTTTTTCAACCTACATACTGCCTTATACCACATTTCAAACTCAATTGAACTTTTTTTACTGGCATAGAAAAGCTTTAATTAAGTATGGAACGTTATGAGTGCTTAACACCCGACCACAGAGAAATTATACCACACTTATCAACAATTTAGTAAAGTCCCCATTAAGAGACCTTCACGAATTAATGTTTCACCGTATCCACAACCATATTTTACATCTCGATATTATATGCTTATTTATTTCTCTATAGTCCCTAAACAAATTAACAACTAAAACAAATAAGGAAGGGTTGTCCTGCAGTCTGCAGGACAACCCTTCTAATAAATCAAACACATATAAAACTTAGGCCTGTTAATCCTTTTACTCTTAGCAGTCCTTCAAGAAGTCATGCAAACTAAGGACTGGAAATAATAATTTTGATGACGGAAAACAAATTTGACGAGAAAGCAAGATTCAGTTGTGGTGGACCATTTAAAATTTTAACTTTAAATCGGCTGTAAAAAAAAGAAGTAATGACAATTTTTTTTTTTAATTTTGTAAACTTTGTCATTTAATAATGGAATACAATTCGTATGACTACCACAACTGCCTAGGCAGTACTTTATTCGTTAAATCCAATTTTTCAGCACACATTCGATTGTTTCGGGTCGAATCTCTGCAATGGCAACTTCGATTTCATGTTTCAAGGCTTCAATTGTCTCTGGATGCCTGGATTAACATTTATTCTTAATTGCTCCCCACAGCAAATAATCCAAAGGCAATGTTAAATCGCTTACCCTTTAGTTGCATATAATTACATTTATTTACTTATTTGATTCTCACAACATTCGATTTAGGAACTGAAGGTAACTTCTCTCAAATCAGTGAGCTGTGCACGATAAAATTCTTATACCCACTGACCGGAACCTACTGTACGACGCGTCGTCGACGAGTCGGCCCCAGAATGGGGCGAGTCAACCACTCCTTTGAAATGCGAGTACAAGGCCGTTATAACAAGTGAAAACGTTTTAATTCGACTTCCATATACCCTGACCCATGCATGGATTTCAAATTTTTATTCGTTCCGTCCTAGATTGTCTCTTTTATTGAAAACTCGTGAATTGTCGTTTGTGTGGAAGGTACTAGAATGTGGCATTACATTCACATTCTCTTCTCATACAAACGCGCATTAGCAATCTAAGCTCGGATAGTATTGATTGTGTGGAAGGAACAAAAAGGGGCGTGGCTAATGCTCGCATTTATTGTATTATGACATGAACAATTTAAAATTCATTGCTCCTTCCGGCAGTTATCGTGTAAAAACCAACCGCACAGACTGATATGACATTTTTGACTCTCAATATGTAATATATAGCTTCTTGAGCTGAAGTTTTAAATGGGATAAGATTTCTAAAAAGTGGTCCAACCATAGTGCACGATACTTAGAGTTTTTGGTTTTTTGTGATCATTTGTTGTTATTATTTTTGTGAAAGAGTTAATTACCTCCACAAGCTAATAAGATCACAATGTTAATTGTGAGCCACACCTTAACGTCAAGTTTTTTGACTAACTTCATTTTACATTTCATTGTTTCTGTGTTTGAAAAATTGAGCAGCGCATTAAGATTGTTGAAGCCTTTAACAAAAATAGACGTTCAAACCAAAATACACTTCGTAACTTTTTTTGGTCAGCAGAATCGACCAATTGTGTCCACAATCGTGAAAATTGTGCTCCAATTTAGCAAACCAGTAGAAAATTTCAAAACATCTGTGCATTAAAATGAGGTAGGCCTAGCATTAACTGAGAATGGTGTTCGCTATCGCGAGATGATAACGGACTTCTTGTGGCTAGAAATCGAGGATATGGACTTGGACGATATGTGGTTCCTTTGCCACACAGCCAACGAAATAATGGCTATTTTGCACAAGAAATTCAAATCCCGTATCGTCTAACGTCGTGGCGATGTAAATTGGAAGCCACGATCATGTGATTTGAAAACGTTCATTGGGGATATTCAAAAAAAAAATTCTAAATCAAAGAGCCAAGAACAATTTAACACATTCCTGTCCAATGGGAATTTAAATACCCAAGAAAGTGTTGATACATAAATAATTTTAGCGTGGGCCAGTTGAGGGATATCGCGGTATTTTTTTTTATAGAATAGAGGAAAGATTGGCTAAATTAATGCATTAAAGGATTTTTTTTTTTATCTTTTTTGTTAGTTGCAGTCAAAAATCGAAGATTAGTTTTTTCGGAAAATGCTCCGGAAAAGTGCTGTTAAACATAGGAAAATGGTACAAATAAAAATTTCTAATTTTACCGAATAGCTTAAGTTGTCTACTATGTAATGGAGGCAGCGATGCACAACACACCTTTCCTTCAGATCCGGTCAAATGCAAATGGGTAATTTTATTAAAAAAACATGGTACTTAAAGAAATAAATCACTTAACATTATAAATTTTCTTCTGATCTGGTGCAACACCGTTGTGATAATCCAGAAAGCAAGTAGCGGGATGCAAATTCACCTTGCACTTCAAACAAACACCTTGCACGGGTATTTATTTACCCATGTCATATCTCAGTAAAAATTTAGTTTTTTTTTCTTTCAACTTCTATGGTCTTTTGGACATAAATTTCCAAATTTCATAAAAATCGTACGAGCCGATCTATGGGCAGTAACGGATCAAAAGAAAAAGGATGAAATAAATCGACATATTAACGGCATTGCACCTTCATTATGTCTCAGACTCATTGAAAATAGAAACTATCGGATAGATGTATGCCACTGAAGGCGTGGCGAATATTAGGCCGATATTTCGTTTCACACATATTTGCCATAGATTTTTCTATCATTACAAAAAATATTAAAATAGTTCTCTGAAAACTTTTTCTTTTTTTACAATTAACATCGTGCGTTTTAGTTGGAAACCCTATTTTTCATAAATCAGGGTGGAGCGCTAAAATTTGCTTATTTGGGAATTAAATCAAAAAATAATGAACTTTAGAAATATTTATTTTATATTTTAATTATATTAAACAGTAAAGGAATTATTAAATTACATGGTCTTAAATAGTGTATCTGGCAAATATCGACCTTTTCTATCCATACACCGCTGCATACGTTTTTTGAAGTTTTTATGAACTCTAACAATCATATCGACTGGTATTCGGCCAAGTTCAGCCTCAATATTGTTGATTAGGTCTTCCAAGGTGTTGGGACGGTTGATATACACCTTCGACTTCACGTAAGCCCAAAGGAGAAAATCGCGTGGGACTAAGTCTGGTGAGCGTGCCTGCCAGTTCGCATCACCCCTCAAAGAAATAAGACGTTCAGGAAACATTTGCCTCAAACGATTCATGGTAAGCTGTGTGTGCAGTGGCACCATTCTGTTGGAACCATGTATGCTCTAATTGCTTTGTCTCAAGAGTCGGCTAAATAAAATCCTATATTATAGTCAAGTACCGTTCGGAGTTAACAGTTAAGGCAAGACGGTTATCCTGGAAAAAGTAAGGACCAATGATGCTTACTCGTGAAATGGCGCACCACACAGTGACGCGGTCTGAATACAGAGGTCTCTGGTGAAGTTCTCTGGGATAAGTTTCACTCCAGTACCGCATATTTTGTTTGTTTACACGCCACGCCCACTGAGATGAAAATATGCCTCATCAGAAAAGAACACAAAAGAACACGCTGCACTGCAATGATCGTGTGAATTTGAAAATACGCTTCAACACAAAACGGCCTGATGATGGCAACTGAAAGGCAGACGAATACAAATCTTCTGTCAGCCACTATAAGCCACGCCACTCTCTTCGACCAACAGTGCCGCCAGAGCCTGCAGTGCAAAAAAACAAATTCCGACGCTCCACCCTGTATTTGTCAACAGGGTTCGTACTTGACTAAAAACCTAAACAAATGTTTAAAGTTTTGTCCAAATCGGTTTACTTTTGCGACCTATACTTTGAATGTAACGAAGGATGTAAAGATGGATGGACATCAGTTTTTGCACACTGTACTACAGTGTGGTGTAGAGTATAAATTGGTCTAGCATCTGGACTTTCAGCGTCTAGTAATGTAGTATAAGTATAGTCATAATATATTCTGTTCCGCATCTCAGGCTGGCTGCTTTTAAGCAACTTTTAGTTATACGTAGGCAGAAACTGCAATAAGATCACGCAAAAGGGCCTGTAACGAGAAGTTCTTGTACTGTAGATCTGCCTGTTAAAGGACTAAAACGTCTAAGCTATAGGGCATATACAACTCGCATTGGTCAAAACTATAGAATACTTATCGCATATGTCTGTATCTTTGCAAAGTTTCTACTCCATAATATGTCTCCAAGTGTTTACTTACGTCTTTTCAAGTTTTGCAGTACGAGTAGTACTTTGTATATCATTCATTGACTGCTGGCTGCTAAACTGTTTAAACATTTTGCTTATTTGTTGCAAATACTTCATGTTCCTATTTGTTATTGTTGCCCGTACCTTTGCAACATTTAGTTAAAGTCAGTCATGGGATATTACAAATAAGGATATGGAAGACATAAATAGTTAAACTCAAATATGTGCATAAAACTCCAGTCGGTGGTGGCCCAACAAACGCTTTGGCATACAAACTCTCCCTCTCCTCCCTTTGCGGCCGTAACACATACACACACATCAGTGGCCACCTCTTGCAAACACCCCACAGTTGGTAGTGGAAAAGTTTGCCTTTCTGGGCTTAAATGTTAGCCAGGGCGCGAGTGTGTGTGATTCTTTCTTCGTTTACCGTCTACTGACAAGTTATCAGTTAGTTGGCCAGGAGAAAATATTGCATGCTTTTATTCAATGTTTCATACGCCAAACCAACGTGCCGAAGTATTTGTAGCGAGCTAGCGAGAGTCTGTAACTAGTCAAAAGCTGTTGTTGTTCTTGTCGTTGTTGTTGTTTGGCTGGCAGCGTGTAGTTTGCACAATGGACGAGTTAGTATTAGAGACGACCAACGACGACAGCAACGACGATTCCTTTTGAGTTTTCCTTCTGTTAATGTCAGTAGTTTTTATACCCTCCACCATTGGATGGTGTGTATACTAAATTTGTCATATCGTTTGCGACATCTTGAAGTATTGATCAGAGAATCTAAAGGCTGGTCCATGTACCTTAATTTGACAAACACCGAAACAATTAATTGCCAAATTAAGTTGCCCAGAAAACTTGACGTTAAGGTGTGACTTACAATTAAGATCGTGCATTATGGTTGAAGAACGCTTTATATACAAACTGGCGCAAAATTAAACATTTAATTTTGTTTTAGAATATTTGTTTACTAAATAAAAACCCTAAAAATGTTCCAGTCGGTTGATCCGACAAAAATGAACATTTACACATACATATTTGCTTTTAAAATTTTCCTTCGTTCCGTCCTCCATTGCTGGAAAGGCACCGATTTTATTGAAATTTCTTAAAGAGTCGATTAGGTGGAAGGTGCTTTTTTTCTCATATGCTCTGTAGTAGCTAGTCTAATTTATGTTAGATTTGCTAATAACTAATTTTCAGCTTATACGTATGAATAGTAATAAACTATAAGAACATAGTTGTATGAACTGAACTGTAAGGACTATGTAAGCCCATTAGATTGAAATAGAATACCAAAAGTATGCAGAAGGATGCATTTGCACTGGAGGTAATACGTTTGCTCGATTTATATCGAGCTTTCTTAGAGATCGCACTATTAGAGTTGTTCTAGATGGGTCCTCATACAACACACATAGGCTGACCGCAGGTGTGTCACAGGGCTCTGTCCTTTCTCCCTCTTTATTTCTTATTTTCATTGACGATCATATTCATATTCATACTCATTCGGCCGTAGGCCGAGTCTTCAAGATATTGAAGACAAAAGGCGAATTATGGATGAGACACTTGGCCGGGATCTACTGGCCATTTCCGAACGGGGTCGAGTGAATAGAGTAGATTTTAATGCACGTAAGACACAGTGCTGCTTGTTGTCGCACAAGCGATTCGCTGACCCAACAATATCGTCAATTTCTATCGATGGTACGGATATTGAACAATCAGAAGCTCACGATGTGCTGGGCATGAAAATACAATGTGGCGCTCGTTGGGCGAGACATGTATTTAAAGTGTCGAAAGAAGCACTCAAGTGCATAGGATTCTTAAAGCGGTGCAAGAAATATTTCACTCCTTCTGATCTTTTCAATATCTATACAACTTACATCAGGCCAAAGATAGAATACAACTCCCATATATGGGCAGGTGCTCCAAAATCATCCTTGGAGCTACTTGACCGTGTTCAAAGGAGAGCAATGGTGCTGATAGGTGACAGTAGGGTATCCAACTCTATTGTTTCACTTGAGCATCGTCGGAATGTGGATTGACTGACGCTGTTCTATCGTTACTTTCATGGTGTGTGCTCATCAGACATCCGTCGCCTTATTCCTGACGTGAAGATGTTCGGCAGGAATACGCGACTTTCTAGGAATTCACACCCGTTTGTTATCGATTGGCCAGTTGGCCGCACTATACACTACAGATCAAATTCGTTTTTCGCTCGTACAGTCCGTATGTGGAATCGACTTCCGGCAAATGTATTTCCCACTAATTGCGACATCCAGAAGTTCAAGGTAAGCATCAATAATCATTACTCCCTCTTTTCCCCTTCCGATCCTTTACTTTCCACTCGCCAACGTAATGCACCGCATGTATAGGGGGCATCCCCTGAGTGTTGGTTATTTTAAAAAAATGGTACCTATTCTCAAATCTTTGCTTAGGCATTTTATAGAGAAGTTTTTACATGGTTTAGGGGTAAATCTCTTAGTCGTTAAGTTGTCGGCGTTGACGAGGTGGAAACCCGCCGCTACAAAATTGTTCTTAACCAGGGTTGAACCTGGTTAATTGGCTAAATAGTCGTGCAGACTTTCATCTCACCGCGGTGGCACATATAAAATTAATCAATTAATTGATTTCTTTTGCTTTATAAAAATGTATAAAATTTCTTTATGTATCTGTTTGAGTTGATTTATAATTTCACTTATCCCATATCATGTAGATGTACACAGTACGAATTCGCCGAATCCCCATCATTTTTAGTATACTTATACATAACAAAAACAGGGTATCCTGTTACATGATTGACTTTTTTTGAAAACATAAGTGCGGTAACTCTTATTCTTTTCATAAGCACCGTGAGCTCATCTCGCTTGCTAATCTTGTAACTTTCATCGAAATGCTAGTTTATTAACCTGAGAAGAACACAGCTAATATCATCGGAGCACGACCTAGCGTTTTTGTAATCGTCGTACATCTCTAAGACGATCTGCTTATGTCAGTTAGATTTTGTCCTTCATTCCGTCCGTCGTTCTTCTGTACGCCCTTCTGTTCATTCCTCAGTGTGTTACAATAACACGATAGCTATCAAACAAAGTAAGCTAAGACTCTGAAATATTGAATGGCGATGGCTTATATTCTCATGTTGTTTAGACTAGTAATTGTGCAAAATCGGATTGGATAGAAAAAACTCCTTAAAAGTACCTTTGAAAATGTACACTTTTTAAGTATTTGTTCAACATTTCTAATGGGCCGTTAATATCTAGTTTCCTCAGTGTTCGCGTAATAGGTGTTATTGTTTTAGACGGTATCTCATCCGATGAGCATGATATAAATCCATGACTACCGACGCGCTCTGTTCTATTTTATACTCTTTATACACTGCCGCACTCTGTTGAAGAGTTTAATTAAACGTTTAGAAATTTACTAAGTGGAAACATAAGCCAGACCGCGTTAGTTGTTTTACTAGTTTCTTATTTTTCAGATTGACCTCCTGGATCTGACAACAACCACCATTTTTATTGCCGACGGCAGAAGCATCTGTCACTAATAACACTGGTCAAGAAAATTTTAAAATAAACCAGCAGCAGAAGGTTTGATAGTTTATTTGATTAGGCAGCTTAAAGTAATTTTTGTAGCGAAAATTCGAAATTTCTGTAGAATTTTGCCTATGTTTTTAACAATTCTCATTAAAAATAAGAGCGCTGCATATCGTTGAAACGAACAATTTCTCCTGTAAACAAAAAAAAACGAAAATTACGGTTTATGTGGACATCTCTTAAACTAGAGCTTATCTGGCAGATTCGTGATCAGAAGCCCCAAATCAACTAAAGTTGACTATCGAATCTTCTGCTGCAAATTTAGTGTTGACCAGTGTAATTGTTCGACCGAAAACTCCACGCCATGCATTTGCTAAGCACCAGCATATCTATTATAGCTATTCACGAAGCGCCAGTAGTGCCAGACTAGACAAAAAAAACGCTTCTCGGGTCTCTTGGCCAAACAAAGCATCAAACTTAGTCTCTGGTCCGATCTCTTAAAAAAATTCGAGCTCCACACACTCTAACTGATATCATCGTCTTCACCAAGCATTCGGTCTATTCCACCTTCAAGCATAGATGATGAATATCGTGCCTGCTAAACGGTATAGGGTATTAAAGATTCGGCCTGGTCGCAACTAACGACGGTTTTTACTTGTTTAAGCCATTGTTGTGTTGTGTGTATTGTAACCCAGGCCCGCTCGTTGTCGTCGTAGTAGTCGTCTTTGTTGTCATTGGTGATGGCCATGGCGATGCTGATGCAGTTGCTGCTGGCTGTTGTTGGAACTGCTGCTGTTGTTGTTGACTAATAACGGAAAGCAATTAGTCAACTCAACTTTGTCTAAATGGCATGAATGCCAGTTAATGTCAATTGTTCTACAACGTGATATGGTGGCATGAACACGTGATAAAATATTTACCACACGTGCAACAGCAGCAGTTGAACCAGCACTACTACCCAGAAGGTTCAACAACATTTCAGCACAACTTTGTTTTGTCCCTTTTCTCGGTCGATGTGGTTCGTGTCTTTTTGTATCGACTCCTCCCATTCTACACCTCACCGCTTTGGCTACGGCTAAATTTAGAATAATAGAATAAATGAATAGCTGGAATAGATATGCTTTCTAAGCTAAACGGAAAATCATCTACCTCCCTACGACAACATAAACTAACTTCTATACAAAAGTTCCTGCTAATTTCGTATTAAATTTCTCTATGATTGGTCACCACAGAACTAGACTATGGCTGGTCAGAACAAAACGACATCAACTGACCTCTGCACAATTGCTGACAACGTTAAGACCTGGACAAAAGTAGTGGCCACTAGCACACACACCATCAAAAGAAAAAAATTAACAAATTATCAGAAAATCGCTTGGAGAGCCGTCATTTCTGGCTTAATTTCTATAGTTGAATTTACGGAGATAATTGTCGCCATGGACACCAAGGCAACGCCTACATAGGTCTTTCCTGCATTCGTAACGATAGACATATTAGGAGTTGGTTGTAATGCAAACAACAATGAATGGATTATTTATTGGGTAGGACAGGAAGATGAACTTTGCATGAGACAAAAAAAACTTTATTTGTTTTCTTAAAAGGCTCTACTCAAATTCATGAGGGGTTTAGCTTAATTTAAAGTAGAATTATAATATCGTAGGAGGGCAATGTTAGTGGACTTTTTGTGTTTATAGCTTGACAACGCTTGATATATAAGTATATCCTGCTTGTAGTTCTACACGTCATATAATTATTGCTACACTCCAAGTAGTAAGGGACATAGTTCGCTGGAGCTACGACAAGCCTTTAGTTTACTCATATAAGGCTAACATTACAGTTTTATTGCAGGAAAAACGTCGCTCATATACTACTTATTGTTGATCCTCATCTGGTCTACTAAGAAGGTAGCCATATAAGATCCTACATGCAGAAAAGACAGAGTCACTACATTGTCATGCAACAATTATATGTTCTCTACAATAAAAGCATGTTCGTCGCAACCATAGTATTTTTTTAATTTAATTTTGACAATAGTATGATTGCTGCAATATTAATACTCGTACGAGTATTGATGATATGTAACAATAGTAGTATTGCCAAATTTAGAAACGAAAATAGGGTTTTACCATGTAAATATTGTTGGTGCGACAATAGTATGGTTGTGTGACATTTATGTTAACAATAACGTGATTAAGGCAATCATACCATATGGTTAATGACAACAATCAGAAAACAATGGTTGAGTGTATATCATACTATGGTTGTGAGGATCATACTATGGTTGTACGTGAAACATAATATGGTTGTGAGGACCATACTATGTTTGTATGTGAAACATAATATGGATGTGAGGAACATACTATGGTTTTGGATCTCAAAGTATGGTGGAGTGTGATTCATAAAATGGTTATGGGTAACATTGTGTGGTTGTACGTGAATTATTGTTGTGAGGATTATAATATTATTGTGCCGATATCATATACAGAACAAAAGTATGATGCTCATCGAATATTGTCACCTGAACCATAATTTTTTTGCGTGTACTAAAGTTCAACAATTTTATATTTATCAACTCGAAAAGGGCTATATATCAATAAATTATACTTATATAATGGGTGATCCAAGTAAAGATACTTTATTCAATAGCCTTTAGATGTCATATTATTTGTGTTTAGTTTTGTTTGGCATTTCATCATGGAAAGACTTACGCCTGAACAACGTTTACAAATCGTTCAACTTTATTACGAAAATTCACGTTCTGTGAGGAATGCGTTTCGTGCACTTCGTTCAAATTATGGTCAACAGAACTTATGGCCAACATTTCTGGCTCAATGAGTATGTAAACAAGCAAAATTATCGCATTTGAGACAAGGAGCAACCAGAAGAGGTTCCAGAGCTGCCACTTCATCCAGAAAAAACAACGGTTTGGTGTGGTTTGTGGGCCGGTGGAATCATCGGTCCACATTTCTTCAAAATTGATGCCGGTGAGAACGTAAACGTCAACGGCGACCGTTATCGTGCCATGATAACCGACTATTTGATGCCTGAAATTGAAGATCGTGATCTCGGCGACATTTGTTTCAACAGGACGGTGCCACTTCCCACACATCGCATCAATTAATGGATTTATTGAGAGAACACTTCGGTAAGCAGATAATTTCACGTTCTGGGCCGGTCGATTGGCCACCAAGATAATGTGATATCACACCGTTAGACTTTTTCCTGTAGGGATATGTAAAGTCTAAAGTTTATGCGGACAAATCCGCTTCGATTCAGGCCTTGTTGCAAAACATCACGTGTGTCATTTGCCTTTTACCAGTCAAAATTTTTGAACGAGTCATCGAAAATTGGACTCAACGGATGGACCATCTGAGCCGCGGCCGCGGCCAACATTTGTTAGACATAATCTTCAAAAAAATAAATGCCAATGAATGATCTTTCAAATCATAATGAACATTCCCCATTCAATTTGAAATTTCTGTTTTTTTTTCTTCTAGGGAACCTCGAAATAGATCACGCGTTATTATATAAATAAAAACATATACTCGTACATATTTTAATTCAATAAATTTTTACTTTTGCTACAGATATAAATGTAATATGCAAAAGTTCCTGATATAGCAAATAGACACATATTTTTTATTAAAGTCATTTGCAATCATACTAAGAGCATCTGCAACGAAACATTTCACTTGCGCTACCAGTTTGTAGACACTAGAAATTTATCGTTTCTTATCTTCCTATCGATGTCGAAATTTCTGATATGTACGAGTACTTAATGGAGATACAACATACGCGATTAAAGTGTTTCCAGCATCACTTTGGCAATACTGGTTTCTCAGTATTGCCTGCTATGTCAAATGCATACCAATGACAGCTTTTTATATTTTTTACAAACTATCAAAAGCATTTGCAGTTAAGTTTTATAGAACAAATGTTATTCAAAATGTAATTAAAGCGTTATAGTGTGATTGCGCAATATTTGACCGGAAAATCAGAATCAGCTATTGATTGTAAGCTAAGCCATCTCAAAGTGGATAAAATATTTGCTTATCGCCGCACAAAACGTTTTAATTATACAGGCATCATTGCCAAGCGTGGTCGAAAAAAAACGCAGCACCACATGAAATGGATCGGAAAGTGAAGGCTCGACACTAAAGAAATCTACGTCGTAGTGGTAATCAAATGGCCGAGCAGGCAAACTTTTCCGTCACAGGCCAAGAACGTTCCAACAAGTCTAGTCATAAAGCTTGTGTGAAACCAGAATGGTTTAAAACAAAATTTCCACACTTCATTTCGTCCACACAATGGCTTTTGAATTCGCTTGACGTAAATCTGATGGACCATATCGTATGGACCATTATGGAGAGAAAGGGAAGCACTAGGATGCGATGCAGAAAGCCATTGTAGAAGAATGGCCCAATATTCCTGCAGCATGCAGCTCATATTTTAACAGTTAAAGTGCCATTAAAAACGGTGAAATTTTGACTATTTTCACACATTTTGTAGTTTGAAACCCAGTATCCATATCCCAGTGTTATGAAGGTGTTGTTTTAGACGTGTGGTTTTCAAGAAGAAGAAAATTCCCATATTATTTACCGCTATGGCCATGAGTTTAGCTTTATTATAAAGACAATGGTTTGGCATTATGTTGTAAAAATGATTTCGGGTAAGTGGCCGCTGCGGCTGGCTCAAATACTTATAAATTCCAGCCGAGAGGCCCAATTTTCGACTACTTTTTGCAGCGGTGTTAAATCGCACGATCTTTGAGGCCACGTCACAGGCCCACGATGCGAGATAATGCGCTAACAAAAAAATTTCTTCAATAAATTGATTTTTTAGTTGGCTGTATGGCATGTAGCGCCATCTTATTAGAACCAAAGGGCGCCCCCACCAAACTTCCTCCAATTCAGGCACGAAGAAGTCATTAATCATGGCTCTGCAGTGTTCCCCATAGACTGTAACATTATGGCCAGCTTCATTTTTGTAGAAATATGGACCAATGATTCCCTCTGCTCTTAGAGCACACCAAACAGTGACTTTTTGAGGATAAAACGGCGTCTCAACAATGGCTTGTCGAGGCCATATTGTTTTGGGCCCATTCACCACGATTTGCAAATGTTGTTCGGGAGTACGTCTATTCAATATGCAATGACAAACGAAACTGAGCACAAACGTAGTGACAGCTGTCAAAAAGACCAGCTCCCAAAATACAGTGTGGCCAGATTGAAAACCACACGTCTACAGAAACACCCATTACTTGCTGATATGGTTATATCACCCCAGTGTCTAGTTTGGTTTCGAATCTAAACATAACTATTGTGTCATTATACAGGGTGATTCATCCACAACTGGACAAATTTCACCAGCGTATTCCTTGGCTCATTTCATTTATATAAGTATATGTCCATCTACGACCATGCCCGAAAATACAAGGGTTGCCCTGGCAGCGGTGTGATAAATTTTCTGATTGGTGGTCGGCTCTTTCCTTTCCAAAATTACATAAAAATAACCTTTTCAAAGTTATGACTATTTAACTGAAATGCAAAAATTTTGTTTTTGAAAGCTAAATAACCGCATACGTTTATTTTGTAAATTAAATTAAAAAAAATGTTTGCATTTAAGTCAAATAGTCATTACTTTGGAACGTTACGACCTGCTCCAACTCATTAACTACTTAAATTAAAGACGAGAGAAGTGTGCCAACATAAAAAACGCTAACCGAACGCAAGTCGCCTAAGAAATTTTAAAATTCACTTTTTTTGTTGAACATACCTCGTACATTACTTAATATTTTCCTCAATATTTAAAAGAAAACTATATTCTAAAGATATTGCAAATGAAAAGAACGACTTCAGCCAGCACTGATGGCAGATCAGACATATGGAACTTTTTAGATGGAAGACATAAAGTATCCACTCACATCTACAGAATTTTTATCATGAAATATAACATAGCAATGGCAAGATAATGATGATGATGATGACGCCGAAGTGATGAGAAATATTCTTGAAATCTACATTTAGATACAATTTCGTCATATGGTGAATGTCTAGATTGAAGAAATAACTCATTTCTAACATTCTACGGTATAAAGTCCCAGTATCCAAAAGAGATGTTGTTATGATAATTTAATTTGATTTCTTTTTATTGCATTTCAATCTGTATCCCATACCACCCCCAACATTCCCTCGCTTGCCCTTCGAATTTGTATGCGAAAGTAATAAATCAACATTTAATTTCGTTAATGTTTCTCCATAACAGCTTGAGGGGAAAAGCGAGTAAAAGAAAAACTGCCAAGAAAAAGTAGCGAGTATTAACCACCAGAAAAGAATCCCATAATTCGCTTATCTGCGTTCAGTGGAAAACAAACAACAACACCACCACGAGGGCATTGATGATGAACAAGAAGAAGAAAAAAATGCAAACAAACAACGGATGGATGGCCAGAAGGCCGGGCAGGCGGGGTGGTGTATAAACTCAATGTATGCAAAAATATTTGAAAAGTACCTCGAGCGTATTTTAAGTATAATTTAATAATTCATAACGAGCCAAATGCGTCAAATAGTGTCGTCATCACGTCTCAAACGGAAACAAAACAACGCAATAAATTATTCTCCGACTCTGTGCTGATTTTCCAGAAGAGAGGCAGCAGCAGCAGCGCCAGTCGCTCAACAGACGAGGAAACCACAAAAACTAAAGCAAATAAAGCACACAATTCCTTAAACGAAAACCCATAATAAATACACTGGCCAAAACCCACTAATAATAACCAAGGATAGTCAGAGCGGCAGCAGCAGTGGCATCATCATGAACAGAGTCGCATAAACATCAGGATATAGCAACTACCACCACCAGCGCAAGCACCCACCCCTCAACGAACAGTTCCATCACCAATGTCATCATAACCCAACAAGCAACCATGGATATCGAGTAAAATATAAAATCATGAACGGAAAAAATAACCAGAATCCTTTAAACAGACTGAAATTGTACATCCATACTTGTATATAACCGAGCAAAATAATAAAAAAATGGTTGAAAGATGACCTTACCCTAGGGTTTGCATCCCAGGATTTTTCCCGTGGCAAATGGCGGGATATTTCTAAAACTTTTCTCGTGTCCCGGGAAATTGGCCACGGGATCTCGGGAGTTTGGCATTGCCTTTTCTGACTGGAAAAGACTAAATCCAGATCAAAAATTACTACATAATGCCCCGTAGCTGTGTTGGTCCTATTTTTTAAGGTACTTTGATAATTTTGTAAAACTCATTCATTTCAGGTGAAATTACAGTATATCTTTTTTATTTCGATGGAAAGAATTTTGATAAAGCTAAAGAAAACTTATACACCTAATGCCAACTATATCATTATTGTTATAAAGTTAGTAAAAACAGCTAAAGTAGGACGTGGCCGACTATATTTTGGCAACTCAAGATTGGTGTTTGGAGCCTATATACCCAGATTTTTAAACGAATATCATATTTAGTCAAAGCGGTTAAAAATATATGTGAGAGCTATATCTTAATCTGAACCGTTTTTCTCCATTTCCAGCAGCGCCCGCCTTTGGCTCGGGAACTTATTAGTGCCAGTTCTCATAAAAATGTGTTGTATGATGTTGCTTTAAGATCCAAAAATATAAAACGCTATATCCAAATCTCATCCGATTTTCTGCAATTTCAACAGCGTGCTAAATTTCATTAAGATTGGATGTAAGATGTATATTCTAAATATATAAACATAAAAATCGGATAAACATATATGTGGGAGCTCTATCTAAATCATAACCGATTTTCTTCAATTTTAATAATATCCTGTCTTGGTCCAAAAATCTAGCTGGTGCTCAATTTGATCAAGTTTGGATGTAAGATGTGGCTCCTAGAGCTTAAAGCACAAATATCGGATGAACATATATGTGGAAGCTATATTTGAAACTGATCAGAATTTCTTTAATTTTAAAAACATCCTTCCATCCGTACGGACAGACACATCATAAAATGGAATCTGCAATAATAATACGTCGATACGTGTACCCAAAGGTTCTACCTCAAATATTTTTGGTAGTTACAAACATTTGCCATGAAACTAACTTACAATGACCTGTTCACAGATTAGTGCTGAGTGTTTTGAAAGACTTGGAGAAAGAAATGTCGCTAAAGCTTCTGAAAGACTTAGAGAAAGAAATGTAGCTAGAGCTTGGTATCCCAACGCGCCGAAAGTCTGTAGCATTAGTGATAAATAATAAACTCTTTTTGAAACTGCACTAAGTTAGAGCGCCGAAATTTGCACTGCAGGCTATGGCGGCACTGTTGGTCGAAGAGAGTGTGTGTGGCTTATAGTGGCTGGGGAGATTTGTATACGCCTGCCTTTCAGTTGTCATCAAGCATTGGACACGAGAGGAGAGGTCATTTTATGTTTGAAGCGTATTTTTTAAATGCGCACTCGATCATTACAGTGCAGCGTGCTTTTCGTTAACGATTCAGGTTTTGCAAGCGGAATAGCCAATTATTAGTAAATATACACTCCATCTATCTTGGAGGCTATACGATGAACTAGCTAAGGGTGAGTCCGCTTAACTGACTTACGTGTGATTTACGAATAAGCCTCTTGTGCCAGTGATATTTTTGGTTTATTTGCCCACTTTTCTAGAACGTTATCCCAAAAATTGTACGAGGTTTTCACAGTGAAATGGGGAATATTAAATACGTATTTGCCTTTATGGAAAATATGTTTACTTCAACCAGCTCAGTGCTCGCAATAACATTAAATGTTCCATTTGCCATGATGGTACAAGTGTTTTTCTTTTTTCGTAGCTGCTGTTGCTTGCTGTTGTTGCTATTATGCAACAGTAAAAGCTAAATTAAATTACAATTAAATTGATTTGCTTGATTGGTTCAATGCTGTTGTTTTCGCGCTGGAAAATTGTGCGAGAACTCAACACTATACAATTGCAAAAAGTGGGGAAAACAAGTGTTCAAAGGCAAGCATTTATTGTAAGGATTCTCGTTTTTTTATGTGGCTCAACATTTATGGGCAAATATACAATTCAATAATAAGATTTGCATCACTTGCATTTACGATATGATATTGTGAAAATGCGATACATTTTGAATGGAAATTGTTCTGATGTTATTGTTTTCGGGGATGGGAACAAGCTTAAGTGGCAAGAGATCTACCTAGTGAAGAAACGATTACAAGAAAAAAGGCGTATCTGAAAAATTCTGTTGCGTTAAAGCTTTATAAATAGGACATTTTCTAAAAATCTGTTTAATGTATTACATATTGTCTTAATTAGGGTTTCTTTAAAGAATCACCAAATATTTCACTCAAGAATATAATTTGATAAGTGATTTTAAACTTAATTTTTTTTCTGTAAAAACTCGATTTTGCTTATAAGCCGCATAATCACTTAATTGAAGTATGCTCGTCGTTTCGGATTGATCTCGATATGTGGTGACAGAAATAACGAATTGATCCCTACCAAGACTGATACATCGGCTAAAAAAATCTAAAATGAAACTGATTAATAGGTTGGTCGAAATCGACAGGTGTTTGTACTGATTGTGAATGTAAAGGGTAATCAATAATCGGTCAATATTGTTTCAAAAAATATGATGGCCGGAACATAACCATAAATGGTGCTCACTATCGCGCCTTGACATTGACATTGGCTAAATGCAATTGAAGCCCGTGATCTTGACAACATTTGGTTTCCACAGGACAGTGTCATTTTCCATACAGCTGCCCAAACAATGGTCTATTGAGAGGTAATTTCGAGGAGCAGTTACTTTCACGTTTTAGACCGGCGAGTTGGCCAACTAAATCGTGTGATATCACACCTTAAGACTTTTTTCTTTGGGGCTACGTAAAGTCCAAAATCTATGCCAATAAACCACCTACGATTTAGGTTTAGAATCCAACATTGTACGTGTCATTAAATCCATACTGGTCAAATGCTCAAACGAGTCATCCAAAATTAAACCCTCAGCATAACCACCCTGAGGTGCAGTTGTGGTCAACATTTGAAGGAAATTATATTCAAATAATAAATGGCATAAAATGTCCTTTCGAATGAACAATAAAGATTCCACAGTGGATTTGAACTTTTGTATATCTTTTTATTTTGAAAAAAAAACTCTAGATTGATCACCCGTTACTAAAGTGTTGTCACATTTGGAGTATAGATAACCCTCGAGAGATTTAGGTCGGGTTGAAACTTTTACAGTTACACACAGAGAAAATATCAGTTGGAAATTGGTCCGAACTACACAATTTGGGTTGGATAAACCAACTTTCTGTTGCAATAAACAACATTACATAGTATTGAAGGTAAAGTGATTCGATATATCATTTTATGGTTACTACAACCGCATCGCGGTATCGCAGCCAAAACACAGTTACACCAACCGAATTTAGTTTAACTATTGATTGCACAAAGTGGCGGTTATGGCAGCCAACCAATTGTGATGCATATGTTTCTATGGTACTTATAATTGGTTGTGTAGTGTCCAAACCCTGTTTAGCTGGCTGTTGTAACATAAACATATTCCCCCATAGAATTTATCGGCTCTAGTCACCACAAAATCTTTGTTTACAGCGAAAACATATTTCGAAATCCCCAATAAAACGTAAAAAAACAAAAAAAAAAAATCTTACAGTTTAAGTTTCTTGGGTAAGAAAAGTTAATTCTTCCAAATGATACTGCCATATGAATAAACGAACTCTAAATAAAAAAATATTTTCCAGAATATAAAAACGGGCTTAAATGTTTTTTTATCGACATTACTCAGACATGATCAACATGTTCGCCTTAGATAGACCTACTTATTATTCCCAAAGCTTGACAATAAATTGTACCATACCTTAATTAATTATTTTCAGATTAAGGCATCACTGTAATGCTTATCGAAACATCTATACAAGGAAGTATTTATTTCACTGATCAACCCAAAGCGGTTAAATATTATTTTTTCCAAAATTACCTATAACCAACCATAACGTGTAAATGTTTAGTTCCAATAATTATCTTATTCTTTTAGGATTGCCGAATCTTATTTTCTTCAACCGCAAGTGTCAGTTCCCTCTACTGAAAATTGCTGTGTATACAATCAACGTTCGGTTGTAACGATGCAATATAAATGGTACATGCAAAAAATAGTACATGCAAATCTGTTTTCTGTGTGTACTACCATGGATTGCGTTTGGTTATTGCATTGGCAGTATTGGGGAAAGAATTCCAATTCAGCCCAATCGTAAAATTATTTTCATATTTAGATTCTAGAGGAAATTTCATTGTTTTAAAGTAGATTCGGACCCGATTTTATGACAAATCTTAAGATGTGCTGCCTACTAAGTTTTGTAACGAAACTGCAATGTTTCTGACTTCCCATATGTTTACTTTGGATAGACTAGATGCCATGGCCTCAAACTAAGTCGAATCATACAATTAATATTGTAATCGGATTCGTGATGAAATTTTATTGTTTTTTTTTAGTACCCAGAATTCGGACTAGCTGTCTATCGTCTTATCTATCTATAAGTACATATATAACTTCTCCTTCTCTCTCCCCTATAACTCATCATTCTTCCCCCTGTCTCTGTCTCTCTTTTCACGCAGAGAAAAGATATGGTAACTATATGGTCGCGGCAACAATAGTATGTTCTCTGCAATAAAAGTATGGTCGTCGCAACCATAGTATTCTTTTTTCTTGAATTTCATTTTGATAATAGTATGATTGCGGCAATATTAATATTATTGATATTCAACAATAGTTTTGTTGCCAAATTTTAAAATGAAAATATGGTTGTAGCAACAATATAAATACGGTTGGGGCGACAAAACTATTGTTTTTTTGAATTTTATGTTAACAATAATATTATTACTGCAATCATACCGACAAAATTTATTTTTGTCAGTATGATTTAATTTTTCTTAATTTAACTGTGTTTTTGTTACGCAAGAATAGTACTTTTTATATAAAAATTAATTGTTTTCAAAACAAACTACTTTGAATTAGTATAACTGAAATATTTTAAATAAATAATTTTTTTTACTGTTAAATAAATTACTCCTGTTAATAAGAGTTTAATGCATTTTTAAATAATTTACTTAGTACAATTCTCTATGTAAGTCAAACTATGGTTGTGAGGATCATACTATGGTTGTATGAAAAATATTCTATGGTTGTGAGCATAATAATATGGTTGTGGGGATCATAGTATGGTTGAGTGAGAATAATAATATGATTGTGAAGATCATAGTATGGTTGTGTGTGAATAATTCTATTGCTGTGAGGACCATAATATTGTTGATGGAATCTTAGTATGGTTGTGTGTGAACCATATTATTGTTGTGATGAGCATAATATTGTTGCGCCACAACCATATACCCAACAATAGTATGATACTCTTCGAATATTGTTATCCCAACCATACTTTTTTTCTGCATGTTGTTTCCCTTTTTAGTTTGGTTTCAAAATGGGCGTATAAATTCTGCGAGTGAATTCGCTTTTTTTATTTTCTGGCATGCTACCCTTACAACATAACATAGTAGATTTTATTGTTTTTAATACCCAGAATCCTGGAGAACCACCTATACAGCTTATCTATCTCTATACACATTGGTTCTGCTTCTGACTCCCCTTTAACTCATCAGTCTTCCCTCCTCTCTCTCCTATTGCTTCCTTTATAGTAGAGTTCCACAATGGGCCTATAAATCATCCGAGTGAACTTGTTATTTTCTTCTGGCAGGCTACCCTTTCAACATAACATAGTAGATTATGCATTTCAATAGATTTACTCCGGAACAACGTTTGCAAATCGTGGTGAATGGGATCAAAACAAGATGGCCACCGATCCTAATTTTTTTCAAGAAAATCTCTCTTTTGGTTCAATGGGTACGTAAATAACCAAAAATTTCGCATTTGGAGTAATAAAATCCGCAAGCCAATTGTGATGTATGCAGATAAAATACATTAAATCGCATAAAATCAGATAATCGACTTTTTGAAAGAAACTTTTAGTAATTGCGTTATTTCGAAGTGGGTTACTTTCAATTTCCATATTTTGCTGGGTTTGTGCTAAATTTAAGAACGATACACCTTTATATGGAGACTACATGAAGCCATGGATCAATCTGGTCTTATTTCACTAGGATAATGTACTCGTATAGGAAACTTTAAATACAGTATGCTTACTTTGAGGCTTTAAAATGCAGGTAGTCCTATTTTAAATACTCGTACTTCAAAACCTATTTAGATTTAAGTTGCCAAAAGCTACATCCGTTATTGTGCCCTTTAAAAGTGTCATCATATAACATTTCACATTTTGGCGAATCTACAAACATTTTAATTTAAATCTCATTTATTATTTGTTCATCATTTTTACACCATTTGTTGTCACAAATCATTTTTAGCATAGTTAAATAGTTGTTGACAGTTGGCTGTTGATATTTGCGAAAGATGATGAAGACTACAGTGTCAACGACGACAGCGCTGACGATGACGACTACGATGCAAAGCAAATACCACAAGAACCAACTTTAATATTTTCCATGTCACAGCAATGGGGGCAAAAAAAGCAGCAGATGGATCTCATGTTTTTGGTTGACTGTGTCTGTCTGTCTGTCGGTTACACCACAACAGGAAGCTGGAACAGTAACATTTTTCGAGGATTTTTCAATATTCCCGTCATACAACCAGACGTTGGCTGTTCCGTTCATTTTGTTCGAGTGGTTTGAGGTTTGTCTGACAAAGTGCTGATACGTTGCAAGTTGTACTTGCAACCATCTATGAATAAGTAAGTAAGAGCACAGAACAGAAGAGCATTTCTTTGCCATTTCCAAGTTGAATGACAAATATTAACAATGTGTTGCAATATGTCAAATATACAGATACACCAAGAGTGCCATCAACCCCGCTAACATCGTGAATGTTTGATCACAGTATTGCAAGACAGAAGGGCGGAGAAATAAATCTAATTTTTCGCCCCACCACCACCAGGATAGCGAAATTCTGCAGAGGATTCTTTGAATATTGAAAATTGAAATGATGGATGGTATTAAATTTTCAAATTGAATTAGAGCAAAAATTAAAGCATACTTTTAGGAGGGGAAGGCTAATGCAATGTTGAAGTACACTTCGGGGGGCAAAGAACTCGTATTTCAATCTTATGATGTTTCATTATTTGATTTGCACTTGCGAAATTATATCAAATTTAAATTAACACTTCATTTGCATTGCGCAAATGCTCTTCTTGATACAATTGTATTCACTGCCGAAAGAAAAAATATGAAAAAGTTTTTCATTGTTAAACAAAAAAAAAGAGGAACTACAGCAGAGCAGACTGTACAGTGGTGATGACACTGTGGAAGCAGACAAAAGTGAAAACCACAATCATCAGTGGCAACATCTCATACCTAAGCAGGAGAAATAATGCCATCCCAGCATCGTCGTTTTGAGAACAACACAGGATCCCATTGAAATATATTTGATTGACAACTGTCACCCGAGTTTGTACGTTAAATGGACAGCAAAAAAATCTAAGACCGACATAAAGCAGAACTAGACGCCACCACGATATGGAAAATTTTATTTTATTTTAATGGTAAATAGATTAAAAAAAAATTGATTCTTGCCACACTACCCGTAGAAATACGTGGCAGGTGAATGTGGTCACTGAGTTTTAGTGGTTACTCGAAATCCAAAAAAAAAAAAAACTAAACAGAACAGAACAGAAGAGCATAGAAATATATGGAGGACAATGTGGCTTTACTTGGAGTTGTAGATGACATCGACACGGTGTCTGATACTGCTGGTGATACTTCTTTTCCACCAGGAGTACATAATGTGTCGCTAGAAAAGTTTTAATTTGGTTATGCTGTATCTGAACAAATTTTGTTGAACTTCCACTACTGAGTTTAAAAAAGGAGTAGGATTTATAATATACACAAGGAAATTAAGGCTTGAAGATGATAAAGGAGCATTCACCAAAACTGCAGTCATCCCTGCTTGCAACTAAAAATCGTTTCGACTGCCTTTTTAAAATACTTTTTGGTTTCTCTTGGAACAAATGTTCAAAAGAAATATGGTCACAAAACTGACTGTGAACTAAGAGGAATTTGCAATTTGATTTTTTGCAGGAATAATGAAAAAAAAGAATTCCACTAGCTTAAAGTTTGCCAAAATGCTACAATTAAAGGTTTAAAGCCCAAGGTTTAAAGAATGCTTAGCATAAAACACACTTGGGACATTCTTAGTCATTGGAAAAACTTTAAAAATTAGAAACAAGTAAAAAAACTTCAGCCTGTAGATCCGACTTACATATCGTCGGTGTTTCCAGCAGAAGGCCTATGTGTTTTTCCGATACTTTAGAGCCATAAAACTGTTGCTTTTATTTATTTCGCGGAATTTCCAAAAAGTTGTATTTGCAGTCGATTCGTATATATGACAGCGGATAGAGAAAGGGACCTAAGGGTAAAAAAAATCATTTTTCATTTTTTTTCTTTTTTTGATGTGGACAACATCTGAGCATCGAATGAGACCGATCCCATGCCCCAAAAGTGTTCCTCCCCAGAGATATGCGCGTTTTATGAAAGTGAAGTCGATGATTCTAAGCGCAAATAGAAAGGGACCTTATCTTTAAAATGGCTCTCCTGAACAAAACTTTTCATCAACTTTTTACTCGTATATATACAAAAATGACACATAGGCTCTTTTAGTACTGCCTTTTCTGTATTAAAATAAAAAAATTGATCATTTTCGGCAAAGGGCTTTTATATTCCCCACAATAGAATTGGGGTGCACAAAATTTGGAATTTCGTTTGGTATACCTAAATGTTTTTGAACAGCGTACAATTCTAACACGCTTTAGCGATGTCTGAGCGCCAGTGTGTCTGTTAAAAGTACGGTACAAAAACCAACCTAGAAAGTCCAAACTTTGCAGAGAAATGTACTCTTGTTCCAAGCTGTTTGGGATTTAAAATGGACCAAAACCATTCAGAGAAAAAAGAGATACTCTATTTAATGACTCAAACAACATCTTAAAAATCGCACTTTTTGTACAGGGTGGAGCGCTGTAGTTTGCTCTTTTGCACTGCAGGCTGTGGCGGCACTATTGGTCAAGGAGAGTGGAGAGTATGCGTGTCTTATAGTGTCTTGCGGGAGATTTGTATTCGTCTGCTTTTCAGTTACATTCATGCATTGGACACGTGAGAAGAGGTCATTTTGTGTTAAAGCATATTTTGCAAATGCGCACTCGATCATTGCAGTGCAGCGTGCTTTTCCTCGGTGTTTGTGTAAACATACAAAATATGCGGTACTAGAGTGAAACATACCCCAGAGAACTTCACCAGAGACGCTCACCACGTGCCGACCAGTTCACATCACCCCTCAAATAGATAAGCCGTCCATGAAACATTTGCCTTAAACATTCATGGTAAACCATGCTGTGAGTGCAGTGGCACCATCCTGATGGAACCATGAATCCTCTAATTCCATTGCCTCATGAGCCGGCTGAAAAAATCCTGTGTCATACTCATAGTCACCGTTCTGAGTTCACAGTTACGGCAAGAGGGTTATCCTGAAAAAACTGTGGGCTAATGATGCCTACTCGTGATAAGGTTCACCACGCAGAGACGCAGTCCGAATGCAAAGGTCTCTGGTGAAGTTCTCTGGGGTTTGTTTCACTCCAGTACCACATATTTTGTTTGTTTACACACCCATTAGCCCCATTTTTTTTCCTTTAAGGTTACCTGAAGTCAAAGATGTATATGAACAGACTTAACACCTCGGAAGATCTAATTAACAATATTAGGGCTAAAATTGGAAGAATACCAGTCGACATGCTTGTTAGAGTTCATGAAAACTTCAGAAATCGTATGCAGCAGTGTGTGGACAGCGAAGGTCGACATTTGCCTGATACACTATTAAAACCATGTAATTTAAAAATTCCTTTACTGTTCAATATAATTAATATATAAAATAAACTTTTCTAAGGTTCATAATTTTTTTATTTCATTTTCCAATAAGTAAATTCCGCACTCCACCCTGTACCATGGGATTGACCTAGTCTGCTGAAGCTAGATATGAAACTGTTCTTTTGTACAAGGCCCATTTAGGTTGGAATATGAGTCGAATCGGTAAATGTTTTGATATACTAGTGCCAATACAAAGTACCTTCCCGAGTTCAGATACCGGCGCTCTAGATCTTGACGGCATTTGACACGAAGTAGTTTCATGGCATAGAAATTAACGGTTTATAATTTTGATAATATCGGTCCATGATTTTATACAACCCTCATACAAGGGTCCATACCGATTTAAGGCCCTGACGCTACATTTATTGTCTGATCTGGATAAAATATAGTTCAAAGTAGTTCTATGGAATGGCAATTAACTGTTAAGGAACTGGACCATGTTGAACCATATAAAATTATTTATATAGAAATTGAAAAGGCCTATGTGAAGAAAAACACATAAGAAATGCACATAGGACCTTTACTACATTCTGAACTAATAAAGATATCGAAAAACGATTTTGTGGGTACAAGTATGACCAATACTTGGTGACTACTCAAAGGGGCAATACAAAAAATCGCTGGAAACGGCGACGATATACCCTTACCCATATATGGAATCTATATTTTTTGTCGTCCCGAGTTAATTAAAATCTGGTAAACCGTCCTTTGTGTGTGAGGTACTAGCATGGGGCGTGGCATATACTTTTTTCTTATGAGCGTAAAAAATTTAAAAAACATATTGCGGAATACAAAATTCAAACAAAATTTATGCATTAGGGCAAAAGTTATGTGGTGGTAGTTTGTGTGGTAGGCACAATAATGGGCGTGACAGAGGCTCAATGAATTTATCTTTTAATTCTACCCATCTCCATTTTATTACTCATTTTCAGCAGAATCGTATGAATACTATTAAACTTGTTATGCAAATACCAAAAGTGGAAGAAATGATCATTTGCACTGGAGGTATCAGAATGGGGCGTTTCTTTTCGGATGTGGGTTCTAATCTACACTATAAATTTATGTGAAAGATACCAAAACGGACTTGGAGTCCAATTACTTGTCACTAAGAGAGCCCAACACTTCTGTTCTAAAGTAATGATTTTGAGTTAGGTCGTATAAACAACATTCAAGATATTGTACAAAATCCAAAAGTGGGCGGAATGGCATGAGATGTACCCATTTTCATATGGATATACAGAGCCGTAATAAGGATATTAAGGGATTCACAATTTAAGCGAATTTCATGCACTTTGTGACAAGTTATGCGCGTTCTAATCTTCAATGGAACGAGGTCACGAGGTGATTAAAAGTCCAATTCTCTGTCACTGAGTTTACCTTAAACCTCCATTCTTAGGTATTTATTTTTAGTGAGATCATGCAAATAGTATTCAAGTTATAAGTATAATGCAGGCGAAATGGTACATTTGCGTGGAGCTACCAGAAGGGGTGTGGCAATATTGCTAATTATCAGTTTTTGACAAATATTGTAAAATTCAAAAACGATTGGTAGCCTCTTTTGAGAATTATCGTGCAAACAAACCAGCCGCACAGACGGACATTAAATGACTTATAAAGTCAAGAATAGGATGTGGTCAATATATATGTGGGGTCTAAAACACTTTTAGATGCGCAGCACTTTTTGTCCCTACCAAATGATATATATACCCTCTTACCCATTAGAGTGAGGGTATAAAAAGTGAAAAAAGGGTATAAAAAGAAAAGCTCTGCCAGGTAATATAAAGGAACTTTATTTGCCGATGTTTAATACCAATCGATTTACAACTGTAAGTCATGTTACTGTTAAAAGGAAAATCCCTCCTCTTTTCGTAAAGGCTGAATAGTGCGTTTAACAATTAAACGCACGGACAGACAGACTTACTTAACTTCATCGGCTTAAAATCCGTCGAGATGTTACAAACTGAATGAGAATCTTACATACGCATCCTATGGTGGAGAGTATAAAAAACATTAGTACCAGATGGGAAACTACTCTCAACTCACTAAATGAGCACGATATTGAAAACAATATAACTTGAATAAAATGGATTTCGGCTGAATTCTGTATACTGACTTCTGTTTATTGAAATATGCTTATTTCATATATGTTTGTGCATAAGAAACATGTTGACAAATTAAGTTCGACCGAGCCGAAGCTATGGTACCCTTCATCATGGGTTACGGTTTAATATGAATCTTTTGTCAAGGGCCGTGGCAACGCTACCCTCTCTAGTTCTGGTTTTCATAACAGCATCGATGGTAGTAGGTGTGCATGATACCTACTAATATCGCCACCTCAATATTTGTCCTCAAGGTAGAGCTGATGGTTCTATGGGCCGGGCCACGCCCTTTTGTCAAATTTAAATACACTATAATCTATAAAAATTTGCTTATCATAATTTCATCCTGTTAAAATATCGGGTGATCAATCCAAAGGTATTTTATTAAAATAATTAAAAATAAAAAAAAAAATTAAATAAAATGTGGAATATTTGTGGTTCTTTCGAAAGGCCATTTTATGCCATTTATTTCTTGAATATAATTTCCTTTAAATGTT
Organism: Hydrotaea diabolus; assembly: GCA_963513945.1. Classification (NCBI taxonomy): domain Eukaryota; kingdom Metazoa; phylum Arthropoda; class Insecta; order Diptera; family Muscidae; genus Hydrotaea; species Hydrotaea diabolus. The sequence goes on from OY740720.1 coordinate 121,368,138, forward strand.
GGCTGCAACTACGCTTCAGGGTATCCATTCTCCAGTTTTGGATGACTTGTTCGAGCATTTCGACCGGTATGGCTTTAATGACACGCATAATGTTGGCTTCCAAAACCTGAATCGTATCTGGTTTATCAGCATAGAATATGGACTTTGCGTAGCCTCAAAGAAAAAGTCTATAGCTGTGATATTACACGATCTAGGCGGCCAACTCACCGGTCCAAAATTTGAAATTAGCTGCTATTCGAAATAGATCCATTGCAGGAGCAGCTGTATGTCGAGTGGAGCCGTCCTGTTAAATCCAAATGCCAAGACTACGGGCTTCAATTTCAGGAAGCAAAAAGTCCGATATCAAGGCTCGACAGCGAGCTCCATTCACGGTTAAGTTCCGACCATCATCATTTTTGAAAAAATATAGACCGATTATTCCACCAGCCCATAAGCCGCACCAGACCGTGGTTTTATCTGGGTATAATGGCACCTCTTATGGTTGCTCTTCAGCCAAAATGCAGCAATTATGTTTATTGACGCTGTCGTTGAGCCAGAAATGTGCCTCATCACTGAACAAAATTGTGGTCTAAAACAGTTTCCCACCGCACGCTCATTTCCATTATACAGTTGCACAATTTAGAGACGTTGTTTCGGTGTAAGTCTTTCCATGATGAAATGGCAAACAATACTGAAAAGAAAAAAAGTAAAGTTAAAAACAACTCACGCGAAATCGGTGAAAAAAGGCTATTGAAAAACTACCTGAAGATGGATCACCCTATATTGTTACGTTTTGAATATAGGCGATTTTTTAAAGGTGGTGCGACACCGCCGACTTTCCCTGCAGGATTCGTTTTGATCCCTGACAAAAAAATATGTTTCAAAAATCATCGTCATATTTCTTTTAGTTCATGAGATATCGAGGTGTCGAGTCTTCTTGTCCAATTTTATCAAACCATAGGCTTTAATAATTTCCTCGTCATCTATTTCATTCGGTGAACATTTAATAACGATCATTACTTTACTTATGCCATAAATGAGATTTTTTAAGAGAGTCGTGGCACCGCCCACATTTCCTTAAGGTTTAGTTTTCATGCCGCTATTATACGTCCCAAATATCATCGTCATATCTTTAAGGTTAATAAGATTTTGTGTTTTTAAGGGCAGGGTTGTTGGTTTTTCCAGAGGTTGGCTCAGCCCCTGTAAAGGGAAATTTTTTACCTCTTTACCAAGCTGGTCCAGTTTTAATATCAACCGTTTCAGTCTATCAACACATTTTTCTGCAAAATTTCATCCACCTATCTTCAATTAATCGACCTGTAGTTAGCTTTCAACAGACAGACACACGGACGGATGGATAGACGGGCATGGGTATATACTCGTATATGACATATATATACTTTCTGTGTTCTCTGACCAGTATGTGTCGATGTGTTGCAAACTTACTGACAAAGTAAATATACCCTATATCCCATTTTTTTTGAACATCCATGATTTCAATTTTCCAAACGTTTTCTATATACATAGATAAAAAAACGAATTCCCAATTGTTTTTGCTCAACTGTGCATACTTCGTTCGCATGTGTGTAAATGTGACCTTAGCAAAAAGTAGGGCTTTACAAAAGTGACAATTAAAGCCGACATGTTTTGGTCAATGAACACAGTGGCTGCCCGGCACTGTTGCCATTGCAGCTGTGTGTGTGTCTGTGTTGGCCAAAAACTTTCTGCAACATCTTTAGTTCATTTACGATATTACTACATCAAGTTGAACTATTATGGTCACAAACTCGCCTGTCACTTTTAATTACGAAAGTTTTTCCTAAGGCTGTTATGCCTGGTGACAATAGGTGTGTTTGAAGACATCAGCTGGGTGCAGGAGTCATAATAAATCAAATAAGTTGCCTTAAAAAGCCGATACAAATTTTGATAAGTTAAATACATAGCACACATTTTTTACAAAATTTGGATAGGGTCGACTTTATGGTACCCTACATCTGTGGTAAGGGGAACATTTATCGGAATTCAAAAAGATTATACTCAAAATGAATCGGTAAGTTCCATTTTTTACAGGTTTGGTTAAAGGTCCAATACAACGCTGAAGTTGAGCAATATCGAAAGAATGCTGTGGCGCACTGAGCAGAAAATACAATGATTTTTTAACCATGTGTCTGGTTAAATTTTTCATGGTAAATGTTTGATAACGAAGACAAAATAACGTATTTAAGGTCAAATACACATACAAAATAGATGAGTTATCATTATAAGTATAAGGTTTGTTTTTTCAAGAGAGAGGCAGAAAATTGTGCGAGACAAACAAAAATTTAAGGATCATTTATATAGGCTCTGTTGTATCGAAGTTTTTGCTGCTTTTCGCACAGTTTAAAGACTATACGCAAAGGGCAATTCTCATTAATCATAATGGGACTCAAGTATAAGTCATTTGATTTATAGCCGAAGTAATCGTTGCCAAAGACTGCTGAAGAAAATCCTTGGCGGTTTTAGAAACAGCTGTACAGTCTGCCTGGCAACCGAAGTCAATACATTTCACCAATTTTTTAGTTGATTCTGAAAAAGAAACAACTAAAAGGTCTCGAACCAGAATAAAAACTGTTCAAGTCATAAACATGAAAAAAGACCAAGTAAATGTAAACAAAACAAGAGCATAATTAGTAGATTAATTCAATATTAAAAATTGTGACAGTAACTATAACTATATATAACTACTCTGGTTAAAAGAGGTAACCAATAATTTGTAAACTTACCAATAAAAATGATTTCTATAACAATCTTCATAGTTAATAACAATTTCATTGTTAAATTAAGCATGTATTGTTTCAATAAATTAACTATGAAATTTTAATATTAACAATTTTTATTATTAAAAACAAGGCATTGTTAAAAAACAATAATTATTTTAATAATAACAATTTAAATGGTTAAAAGACTCAACAATGCATTGTTAAAACAACAATAATTATTTTAAAATTAACAATTTTCTTGGTTAAAAAAATCAACTATAGAATAGTTAAATTAACTATTATTATTGAGAAATAGCAGTCAATAACAAAATGTTTGAATTAACCTTATATAACGTAGATTCCAAATAATGTTTATTTATGGTTAAATTAACCATATATAAGGTTATTCCTGTTCGCAGTGCGTATAAAGGGGAATTATCAACTCGCAAGTAACCTTTGCATTGGCATTTAAGAAAACATGACAAACTGAATCTATAGTATCAGTACAAAGATCTGACCGGATTTTATGTACACCAGGTAAAAATAAATTATGTCCATGAGGCCTCCTTATGGAACACTAGTAAATATGGGCATAAATGAATTATGTCCAAGAGTCCTCCTTTTGGTCAAAACATGTGAACACTAGTAAATATGGACATATGTGTACTCAGAGTACAGAATTCAATTATTGATGTATTTTTATGATTTTACTGAGAACAAGGCTCGAACTGATGGAACGATAGGCAGCAAAAAGGCGCATATCTCTGGGAGGGAACACTTTTGGGCATGGGATCGGTCTCATTCGATGCTCAGATGTTGTCCACATCAAAAAAAAAACAAAAAAAGTGAAAATTGATTTTTTACCCTTAGGTCCCTTTATCTATGCGCTGTCACATATGATCATTGTTATTTGTCCCATCTCAATAGCGAATGAATAGTGGAAACTAACAAAGTTTAAACTTGTTGGTCCTTCTGCGAAACTGTACCTATTTCTTACCCAATCAAACACGGCCAATAACATCGAGCAAGTAAATTGAAGGGTTTTTTCATCTATAGGGTGTCCTCATTTTTCTCCTCTATTATAGGTTATTTCATTAGGACCATGTGTAAGGCCAACGGTAGAGCAAAGGAGAAACAAAAAACACAACCGAGGAGGCTTTCAATTCAATAGAGAAATATATTTGTGAGGTCGAGTTTGAAGCAATACATTACGAGTGCGGTCCAATTACTTGATGGCTCTCATAAAAATAAAACAACAGATCGGAAAATCAACTGCTGACACACATACCGGCCTACATGGGTATGCAAGTATAGCATTACAAAATGTTACAACTAAAAGTATGCCACGAATTTTACAAAGTTCACACACAAATGCATAACATACTTTTGGGGCTCAAATACACTTTGTGGCATAATTGAATTATTGATGTTCGTCGCTGTTGTTACTAGAAATTCAATTAAAAATTTAGTTGCATCGTCCAGCTGCCATCGCTGTTATCGTCACAGTCACTCGATGCTGGAATGGGCGCCAGCACCCGCTCCGTCAGCATACAGCATATTAACACATTATTTATAATTAAATCTTTATTTAAATGTTCATTGCATTAGTTGCTACAAAAATTGCATAATTTCATTTGTTTTTGTCATTTGATCCGAATAGTTTTGTCATCGTTTGCCCGGCGTACCAACTGACGACCGCCCCATTATTAGTGGCGGCTTTGGGTCAGGATCTCTTTTAATGCCACTCAAAATACGTTTATATTTTGGTTGTGAATTGCTGCAGTGTATATAAAGCATGACAACATGGACAAAGTGACTAAGTTTCCTATTAAAAAAAGTAAAATTATCTTTAAAATGTATCTTTTAAAATTATTTTTAACATCGGTGCCTCCTCTTCATTGTCATTTACGTGGCTAGTATAACATTTGGAGCTGCAGACACTTTGTTTAAGTGTCATATCTCTAAAAAACTGGACTTAATCCTTTTTGTGCCATTTAAGCCGTCGCCTAAACTTGTATACCGCTATGCTATAAATTGTATTCCATTCCAATAATAACCACTAAATATGCATATCGAACGGATGCAGGCAACACACAAAGCGGCTGTATCGGCACATTGGCAAGTGACAAATTATTAAATATTTAGTGTATGAAAATGATGTTTTATCGAATGCGAAACATTTTATGATATATTGTATTTCAAACTATACGCATCGGCTTCGGCTACAAAAGTTTTAATTTAATTACAATTTTCATTAAATTTCAAAATGGTAAACGAGCAGTAAACTTCACAAAACGCCTAACAGCAGACAATGGACTCGTATTCCTAGATTCATTCTTAAAATATGCTTTAGCTATTTAAAAATATGAATGACGAAAGAAGCTTCACCTACTCACAAGAGCAAAAAAGTTGTGTCATGGAAAGGAGTTTTATTAATAGAAAGATTTAGTGTTATGGTGTAGTTTTTATTTTACTGACAACATTAAGTGTTGCCTGGCGCCATCTAACATTTCCATTAGAAAGTTTGACATTTTATAGCATAAACGTACTCAGAACATTTTGACGTACGACCATCATTTGTTTGTTTACAGTGACTTGAAAAAATCAATTTTGGCAAAAAAATGGAATTAACACGTGAACATTTTCGTACGATCATTTTTCACAGCTTTCGACGTGGATTATCACGACAAGAGTGCAATGATGAACTTAAATCTTTGCGTGGCGATGAAGCACCATCCTATAGCGCTATGAATAACTAGTTTAAATTCAATCGTGGCCGACGCTCGCTCAAAGACGAAGGTCGTGAAGGTCTTCCAAAAACGGCTGTTGTGCCACAGAACATTGAATGCGTGCGTGAGTCGTGAAATAGAGGCATCCTTAGGCATTTCTTCCACCAGCATACATTTGATATTGCATGAGCACCTGGCCGTAAAAAGGTTTGTTCTCGTTGGATCCAGCACTATTTGACAATCGCTGAAAAAAGGCTCGTGTCGATTGAAAAAATACGATCGCGGTGCTACAAAAGACGTTTATAAGATCGCAACAGGTGAAGAATCATGGATCTATTCGTATGAGCCCGAAACAAAACAGCAATCGACCGTGACGGTCTTCGAAGACGAGCCATATCCAACGAAAGTTGTTCGTGGTCTGTTCGCCCGTTTCTTCGGCAAAACTGGTCATGTAGCGAATGTTCCGCTTGAGCAACATAGAAGTGGTACACCACAATTTTTGTGCCTAAAGTCTTCGGAGAAATTCGAAAAGCGAACAAGAGAAGACGAATTATTGTGCACCATGACTATGCGAGCTCTCACACAACGGCTCAAACCAGCGCCTTTTTGACCGTGCAAAACTTCGAATTAATGGGTCATCCGCCGTACAGCCCTGACTTGGCACTAATGACTTTTTTATTCTAGCACATCAAGAAAAAAATGCGTGGTCAACGATTTTCATCGCCAGAAGATCCTGTTGGAGCGTTTAAAAACCATGTTTTGGAGGTGTCTCAATCGGAGTGGAAAAGGTGCTTCGATAATTGGTTTGAGCGCATGCAAAAGTGTATAAATCATGCTGGAGAATACTTTGTAAAACAATAAAACCATTTTTGATGATAAACATTCGATTTTCATTATTAGGCCAGAAATATATATAGCAGGCCTCGTACAGGGTTTTCAATTAATGACATAACAATTTTGTGTAATAGTAAATGACAGAATATTTATGATATAGAGCTCTAATTTATTTCAGGTGTTACATTTTAAGAATGAAATTCGACTTCGATCATATGAACACCACGAGCCTGTGTACAGCGATCTATTCTACGGACTCAATTTTCCACCACTTTTATACATATTTCGACCGGAACAATTTTTACAATTTTGCGTTGAATGCTGTCTCTGATCTCGTCTTAAGTTGTTGGCTTGTTGGCATATGACCACTGGATTTTCATCAAACTTTGCCAGAGCACAATCGGAAAACTTTCGGAGTTTAAAATGAGCAAGTGGCTTTAGTTCTTGAGTCAGTTTGATCTTATAAGGATAAAGGATATGAGATGAAGGATATTTTTGCAAAATACGCCACAGTTAGTTTGAGAGATGTCCAATTCCTTAGAACGACGTGGAATCGACTGGTTTGGATCATTTTACGGCTACGATATTTTCGTCGCTTCGAGCGTTGCGTCATCTCCTTAACGCCGGAGCATCCAAAAGTAAAAATTTTGATCCAAATTTATGCACTATAGCACGCAAAGTCTGTCGGGTGGGACGACTATTACGGCCGAAAATTGAAGTAAGCGGTTTTAAAGTTGCGACCACCGACTCAGAAAATTGGTACAAATTTTTAATGATTTCACAACGTTGCAGTTCAGTGAACTTTGCCATAATGAAAATGTTGACTTCGACTAGCGTTTTGAAACTGACTTATCATTAAAAATGTTAATGGGTGCGTTGACATAGAGATGAGAAATTGTTATATCCCTATTGGAAAACCCTTTATACACGATCTTCTTCGATTGACTCTAAACTTACTCAGATTTTTAAAAAAAAATGCCACATTTGAATTTAATAGACAGTTTCATTATTTTTTTGGTACCCATATGTAGATATTTAAATAGGCCTGATAGGCCTTGGAGGGTACCTTACCCAAATATAGTCAAATTTAAAAAATATTATTTTTTATAAGAAAATATTACTGTTATTTGGTACCCATATGTCACTATAGATAGAGAGAGGCCTGCGTGGTCCACATTGGTCGCAGATACAAACATTCATATTTCCCTCAACATTCCATTAACAAACAAACGGAGAACTTCTCTCAGTGAGCAGTGGACAATGATATTCTTACAAATTCGACTGACCGGGACCAACTGTTGAACGCAGGCACCAAACAGCTAATACACTTAAAGAAAAGCTTGTAAATACAATTTTTTTCTTGTAAAATCGCCGGCATTTACGTGGTGGAAAACAGCCAGTGGAAAATTGTAAGATGTTCTTACCGGGTGTATTGGTTTGACATTCGTGCACACTAAATATCACTTAAATGAAATCGGGAAGTACCTTTGTGGTGGGGCTATGTTTAAACACGGAACAATACGTATGAGCCATTTTAATCGGGCTGATCGAGGATTGGCTCAAAAAACTTACTTGTGCCAAATTTCAGCAAGATTGAGTATGTTGGAGTCCTCGAACATTGATTGGAGACCCTATATAGTACATATACTTGTGTGTCCGTCCTTTCGCGCATGATAGCGGTATATTGATGTTTTAATAGCGGCATTTTGCACGGCCATAACTAAAAGTCATAAACTATTCGGAATTGTGGATGGGCGAAGTAAACTTAGGGGTGAAAAAGGTAGACTCGAATAAAACTACACTTCTTGAGTATTTTCTTAAATTAAAAAAAAAAATAAGGGACCGTAGCTTAAATGGGGACTGTTTCATTTACTTTTTCTTCTTTGGGTTATGGGTGAGGGACGACAATATCAACATATAGACCGGCAAATACCAATTTCGCCAGATTTATTTATTGTCCAATCACTCCTAACACATCCCGACAGTTCTTAAACACCCGACACATCGCAGAATACAACTATGCCATATATCTCCGATCTGAAATCGGTCTAGTATATATCGTAAATAAGGTCTAATATATATTCTCAGGCCTATCTTTCTTTCATTAAGTTCGACCGAAAGTGTCCTTAAGGGGCTTCAAAAAATGACATATCGTCAGGAAAATGTCTAAGAATACAATCAACGCAACTGTTATATCTTGTCTTACGAATATGTGTTGTTTTATTTAATAGAATAGGTGGTCCAACATAAAAAAATGTAAATAAAACATAAATCTTCAGATTTATGTTTTATTATGATAGAACACGCAGAAAAAAGTATAGTTGGGGTAACAATATTCGAAGATCATCATACTATTGTTGGTTATATGGTTGTGGCACAACAATAGTATGGTTCACACACAACCATACTATGATCCCCATAACAATATTATGGTCCTTACAACAATAGAATTATTCACACAACCATACTATGATCCCCATAACCATAAAATTGTTTACATTCAACCATACTATGATCCCCGCAACCATATTATGATCCTCATAACCATAGTATGTCTAACGTACAACTATAGTATTATCCTCACAACCATGCTAAGATCACTAACATTTTTCGTAAAGATTGGGTTAAGTTGTTATTCAACAATAGAGAATTTTATTAAGTAAGTTATGTAAAAACACATTAAACTCTTAATAATACGAGTGATTTATTTAACAGTAAAAAAAATACTTATAAAAAATATTTGAGTTATACTAATCCGTAGTTTGTTTTGAAAAAATTTAATTATTATTACTATTATTGCGTAAGATAAGTAAAAATAACATTGTTAATTTAAAAGAAATTACGATTTTTCCGATATAATTGCCGTAATCATATTATTGTTAACATAAAACCTATTAAAACAACACTTTTGTCCCACCAACCATATTTATATTGTTGCTATAACCATATTTTCATTTTTAAATTTGGCAACTGTACTATTGTTACATTTCAACAATATTAATATTGCCGCAATCATACTATTATCAAAATGTAATTGAAAAAAACAATACTATGGTTGCGACAACCATACTTTTATTGCAGAGAACATACTATTGTTGCCGTGACCATAAAGTATCCATATCTTTTCTCTGCGTGAAGGATGTGAAACATAATATTGGCCAAATGCTCGGCACGGATTCAATGCCATACCTCTATCCATATTTTTAATGACTCTCGGACATACTGGAGGGCCGTTATCGTTAATGTGCCGAATTATCTTCCTTTAGCTCTAGAATTGTTCTTGGCTTATTGACACACACTTTTTCTTTTAAATATCGCCAAAGAAAGAAGTCCAATAACAACGTCATTGAATTTCTCGCACAATAATGTCATTGTTTCGTTGGCTGTGTGGCAAGTGGCACCATCCTGTTGGAACCACATTTCCTCCAGGTACATATCCTCATTTTCTGGACACAAAAAGTCCGTTTTTATCTCGCAATAGCGATGACCATTCTTATTTTCGAAGTAGTACAGCCTGTTAACAGAATAATAGCAGAACGAACTAGGCGAGCATGCACAGCTACACAGCTTCACATTTTCTACTGACCCAGTTTGCTGAAATTTGCGCAAAATTCTCCTAATTGTAAAGATATTTGGTCGGTTATGCTGACCAAATAAAAGATTTGAACGCCCATATTCGGAAAAGGCTTTAACAATCTTAACGCTCTGACGCTCAATTGTGTTTCACCATTTTAAATATTGTATTTTCATCTAAGATTTAATTATGTTAATGTGATTGAACCATAAGAACTATTTATGGACACTTTTGCTTGTGTGCTTTTGGGTTAACGAGTTCCACATTTTTGTGTAATAGCGTGTGGCATACCAAGGCTTGAATCTAATACAACAGGTAGTCATTACATACTGTGGTAGCTGTAGCTGACAGCTGAACTACTATTTTCCAGTCCGATAGCGTACCTTGGTTAAAGCTATTGAAAGCGAGAATCATGAATCACCAAAAGCAAAAATCGGGTTTTTTCAAATATAAAAAGTCTTTAAATCATTGAACAGTAAATAGTAAATAGTAAACTTATCAACAATTAAAATATAAACTGTCTGCATTTGCAAAATGCCTATGCTATGTAACAAACCTTAAACTCCCATTACCATCAAACTGCCTGCATGAAAATTTTTTTATCATTTTACATTTTTGATTAGGTAGACACAATTTGCGTCCCTAAACGCTTACACCTTTCCTACATGCCTTTCAGCATCGGGTTTCTTCTACGGGGAAACATAAAGATCCAATAAACATTGTTAGAAGTGAACAGCATTAAATTATTTCACTCATCTGTGTGAAGTCAAACATAATTATAATGGATAACTAGGTTGCCTAAGCTTATACTGCATCTCTTTTTCCTCCGACAACTCGCCCCCTTAGGGTAGGGCTTTGCCAACCGAGAGCAAAAGAAAAGCAAACAATTTATTTTCACAAAATTATGATTCGCACAGAATTGCCTACAACTGGAATTGGAATTAACTCAGCATCAGAAACAACGCCCACCAACCACCCCACCTATAGTCACGGCGGGGATGAGCAATAAATGACTTCGGCTCTTGACTATTCCACTACTCGACAAACAAATGCAATGCACGCATAATTGTTATTTGCTTATGCCACTTTTCATCGAGAAAAACTCGTAATTACGCGCATTTTACGCGTACATGCAGACACTTATGTGCGTACATGGAAAATGTCTTCTTTAGCATTCCGGCACTGCCAACCGTGCTAAAGGGAAACGATGTCACCATGACAATCGTTCTCTGAAACGTTTTCGAATTCAAATTTGTAATGCGACGACAAAGCACAGTGTTGCAATACCAAAAAAAAATGTTTATTTTTCAAGAGGTTTTCTGTTGATTTTTTAAATAGTGAATAAAACAATAACTTTTCCCAGATGCATCTTATTTTTTACATTATTATAGAAGAATCTACAACTAGTATGTGTTAAAAATATCGGTAAAATGCTTGCCAAGACTTCAGTGGCATACTTGTTTTCGATGGTTCATATATTTAATGACTCTTAGAAATATTGGAGGGTTTAATGTCGTCCATATGCCGATTTATTTCATCCTTCAGCTCTTGAATTGTTCTTGGTTAGTTGACTTACACTTTTTCTTTTCAATATTCCCAAAGAAAGAAGTCCAACGGTGTCAAATCACATGATCGTGGCGGCCAAAAGATTAACTAAAAGAGCCATTGTTTCGTTGGCTGTGTGGCAAGTGACACTGTCCTGTTAGCACCACATATCATCCAGGTCCATATCGCCAATTTCTGGCCACTGGAAGTACATTATCATCTCACGATAGCGAATACCATTTATGGTCCCAAGTTAAATGATTTCATTTTCGAAGATGTACGACAATATGACAGAACGATGGCAGAACGAACTGGACGAGCATGCACAGGTGGTTTCGGATTTCCGACAGACCCGATTCTTTGAAATACGCGCCCAATTCTTGGTTATAAGTACGCATTGAATTCAGTTGACATTATCACGAACATTTGTTAACTGCAACAACTGTTGGTAAAACTACTCTTTTAATATAACGATCGACTCAGAATAACAATATTATTGGTACTCGTATGAAAGCTATTATTGGAATAACCAATAATAGGATTCAACAGTAAATTTAACGGGGTCATCACCAATAACTGAGACCAAAGCAAATCCACGACAATTGGTTCTGTGGACCGGATTGACCCAAAAAGCAAGTCTTCAGCCAAGGGCTGACACACCGGTTCACAGATAATGCTACAACAACAACAAACCAAAGTAGCATGTAATTCTTAATTGCTTAGTTTCCATAACTACCAATTGGAGAAACCAATTGTTTTACTTATTCTGTAGGTATTACCGATTTATTGGCTGTGAGTTCGGTTATATTATCGGATCTACTATCTTATGATGTGTCGAACCATGTAACCATTACTACCATGAAAATTTGCTTATTGCAACTGGATGTTTGTTTGTCAAATCGTAGTTCAGATTATAGTAGTTCAGATTATTTCTACACACAGAGACCAGATTCGTTGCCACATCCGAATTTATTGCCAACCGAATGATTGAGTTTGCATGCACCTCAAGTATGCCATGAGTACAACGGAATGTTAATTAGTGCTCTGTAAAGTTCAGTAATTTTTACTAAAGTATCAGTAGAAAATAAGAAGAGTCCGAATACCACGGAATCCCACGACAGCCGGTTCTATGGACCGGAATGACCCAAAAAGCAATTCTTCGGCAAACAAACGAAACTAAATGTACGCATTCATCGATTTTTATGACCTATGTACTCGTATCTATGTAATAACCTGATATTTTTACTTTTTCGTGTTAATCATAAATAATATATAATAAATATTATCCAAATTCATTGAAACATAAAATCAATATTCTTGTCAAAATGAGATACTTTCACTTAATTGTGAATAAAAGCCAAATGCGTACATCGATTTTAATGATCTGTCTCATTTTGTTCACAGGTTATGTGACTTTACGCGAAAGTAATAGGACTTGACACTTTTTCCGTTTTGGACTTTTTATAAATTAAAGAAATATAATTTTCTAGCCAAGAAATACTATTTTTCTTCATACATTTATTTATTACTGCGAAACTGTTGCTTTTAAAGCAAAAAGTTATATAAAAGGATTGAAGGAATTGTAATTTTTAATTTCAAAATTTATTTCAGCAAAAGAGCCTACAACTTTCCCCGGTGGTTTCATCCCATCCCGATTTTGGCTGTCACACAGTGTAATTTTTTGATCGAAAAGTCCACATGCCGCACAAGCTTTAAGAGGAAAAGGTGATAGAAAATTGTTACAGAATAAATTAGATTAAACCATTAGCTTCAAGCAATAATAATGGTATTATTTTCGCTTTTGGTTATTTATCTATCAGCACTAATATTCGATTATAACTATGAGTTACCACTACCACCAGTTATGGCATATACGAGGGCGACCGCAAAAGTAACTGGCCTAACATAAAAAGAACCGTTTTTTGGAATTATTATTTATTTTTCACCATAATCTCCTTCTAAACGTTTTTCAAGTTTTTTAATTCCATCCGAAAAATAAGATTTTTCAAAACCTTCAAAATATGCCTCAGTTTCAGCAATAACCTCGCTATTGGTCGAACATTTTTTGCCACCGAGAATTTTTTAAAAATTGGAAATAAGAAATAATCAGAAGGAGCTAAATCTGGACTATATGGTGGATGCGGAGCAATTTCAAATCGTACCTTGGCCAGTTTTTGTTGAGTTAAAAATACAGTGTGTGAAGGAGCATTATCTTGATGAAAAAGAACTTTTTTTTCTAAATGCGGTCGTTTTATCTTGATTTCTTTACTCAACCGATCCAATAATGCACAATAATATTCACTATTTATAGTTTTTCCTTTCTCAAGATAATCAATAAATATTATACCCCTTGCATCTCAAAATACTGGGGCCATTACTTTTCCTGCTGACTTAACAGTTTCGCCTTCTTGGGACCACTTTTACCAGCTTCTATCCATTGTTTTGACTGATCTTTGCATTCTGTGATGTAGTGATGGATCCATGTTTCATCAACTGTCAACAAACGCGGCACCCATCTTGCGGATAGCTTTTTCATGTGGAGTTCATCATGTAAAATACTCCAAACTTGTTTTTCGTGTATTTTAACAATATCAGCAAATTCTCTGAGCTTTATTCGTCTATCTTTAGTCACTTCATTAAATATATTTCTAATGTTTTCAATAGTAGTAGCAGTTTTCGGTCTTCCAGAGCGTTGTTCATCTTCCGTACTTGAACGACCCAGTTTAAATTGTTGAACCCTGGATTTCGCGGTGGAGTATGATGGTGCATTATCACCATGAACAGAATCCAATTCATCTTTGATTAATTGTGGCATATAACCATTCATATAAAAGTGTTTAATTACCGCACGAAACTCTTTATTTTCCATTTTTCAAAAATTATAAAACTTGTTTACTTCAATCACCTGTAACAAAGAAAATAATCATTAAATATTTCGGAAATTTTGACAGATGAAAGATTGCTTTTAAAAAACAATTAATCATACTTTTCTGTCAAACCGAATAAACATTACGGTTCTTAACATTTGGTTATTTCAACCAAATTTGTCTTTTTTGCAACGGAATTTTTGTAGTTTCAACCGATTTCCAACTAAATTGTTCTCTGTGCGCAACTAATTATTCTCTGTATATGTGACGCGCAAAATAGAAAGGCACCTAAGGGTAAAAACCATTTTAAAGATTCAAATACGTGTGTGTGTACCATCACTTTCATAAAACGAGCATATCTCTGGAAGGGAACACGTTTGGGGCATGGGATCGGTCCCATTCGATGCTCAGATTTTGTCCACATCAAAAAAAAAGTGAAAATTGATTTTTTTACCCTTAGGCCACTTTCTTTATGCGCTGTCACATATAGTGTTGGTCAGTATCTAAATTTATCACCGGTGCTAAATGCTGATGGGTTTAATTATACTCACTCATTTCTGCTTTTGCTCCTTTTAAACTCTTTGACTTCCTTCTCTTCCCTCTTTGCAAGGTATTCCAACTAGCCTATTCACGACTACCGAGTAAACCTGCTTTACGCGAAAACAACACATTGAACCTAAACCTCAAACTTAGCCGACCTTTTTTTATATTTCACCAAATCGATCCATGCTTTAATATACTTACTAGGGACATAAATACTGTTACACACGTGTTATGCTGTAAAATAAAAAATACTGAATACTTTCGGACCAAATATTTTTTAATATATTTATTGATGTATATTGTATTAAAAAGAATGCACTTATTTGAAATGTCCGCCTTTTGCCGTTACACACGCCTGACGGTCGCACTGGCCAATTGTCAATAGCTCTCGTCCATTGGAAAATTGGCCACAGCTCGAACCAAAGCAGTCTTAAGAGATCCAATGTTGGGGTATCTTTTGTGACAAGCCTTGTCCTCTAAAACCGTCCACAATTTGTAATCCTATGGGTTCAAATCTGGACTGCCTGAGGGCCATTCTTCAGAGGAAATGAACGCTGGCAAATTGTTTCGAAGCCAGGCCTGGGACGTTTTAGCCGTATGAGCCGGCGCAGAATCCCGCTGGAAAGTCCATGGCTGGTTTTGGAACATGGAATTGTTAAGAGGCTTCACAACATCTTCCAAAACGGTTTCCTGGTAAGCTTCGGTCGATGTTCGCTGAAATGCAGGTCAGTGACGCCATCGTAAGAGACATCATTTTGCTTGATAAATTTTTCCTGAACGGAAAAAAAATTTTCATCGGTGAACAAAATTTTTTTGTGCAAGTTATCAGCGTGCTTCACCAAAAGACGTTTGCATTTTTCAATCCTACTTTTTTTAAAGCTGCAGTCAATAAATGTCCGGTACGTCGTTTGAAAGCCCCAAGTCCCAAGTCTTTTTTAATGATTCGACTCATGGACTTTTGAGTGATATTCATCTCACGGGCCATGATTTTCTGTTTTCGGAGCGGATTTCTGTGAATTCTTGATATGATGGCATGCTGTGTTGGAACAGAGCGTGTGCGGCCCGACCGGTGGCGTCTTTTACATCTCCAATCTCCTCAAACAGTTTTATGCATCGGTAGACGAACATGCGGCTAATCCCTAGTGGCCGGAGCGTTTTGAAAATATCGCTTTCTTTCATTTCACACTTGAAAAGCGCTATTACAGCGATACGGTTCGCATTATCTGACCACTCCATGATGAAAGTTGAAACAATTTTAAAATCCCGTTACAGACTAACGCTATTGAGGTTAGCTTTCAAAATCCATGTGACATTAACGGGGTATGTTCAGTTCTACTATTGAAATGGGTGTGTTCAATGTTGTAAGCGTATTTATGTCCCTACTAAGTATAAGTAAACATTAAACAATTTTGTCCTACCCCTTATTGGGTTTTCTGCCACTGTGTAGTGGTTCATGGAGAAGCACAAAAGCAAAATTAAATGACTGACATAAGCTTTTGTTTACATATTTTCGAGCTTATTTTCAGAATCTTTACGTGGATGTGTAAATGCTCATGGCGCTGATGGTTTTGTGTAAACGTGTGCGTGTGTGTGAATGTTTTCGAGTACATCTGCTCATGTATGGGTGAGAAGTTGTTTGTTTTGCATTACTTTGACATAACGTTAGTTTACTCACCCACACATGCAAATAAGTTTATGTGCACACATATATAAATCCGCACATGTGATAAAAGTGGGGTTAGATTTGGCGGATATTAAATATGTTTGTATGTGTTTTGAAGGTAATGTCATTTGCACACATAAACTTACACCGTGGCATGAAGCGCACACACACACTCGCGCATTCTTTTCGAATATCAGCCATTGTTAGGCTGCAGTTGATTTACTGGAGTTCATCATCATCCTGTGACTACGACCGTAATGAGTAACAAACATGAATTGAAAATTTTTATGGGATGCGGGTAAGAACGCGTACTGTTTTGTATTTCTAAATGTAATGACTTTGAGGCAAAATATGTTGCATACTTTTGGGGAATTCCTAGCAATGCCATAATGTTGACTACCTTAAGGATGCTGCAATTTATATTTCAATTAATTATGGGAATAATAAGTACACATAGAGAAAAAATTAACTAGAAATCGGTTCAAACTACAAATATTCGGTTGGATAAACATTCTTTCTGTTGCAATCACCAACATTACATGGTATTGATGGTTACATGGTTCAACATACAATTAGATGGTACCTACAATAATATTACGATGCTTACAACCAATAAGTCGCTATTACCAATCGAATTCCGTTAAACTGTTGGTTGCAGTACTGGTGGTTATGACAACAGATAAATTCTTAGTAGTAACCAAACTCCGTTTAGTCCGCTTTTGTTACATAATATACTATGCAACAAGATTTCGGACTTTCCGGGGAATAAAAGAATTTCTTCTGAGAATGAAAATTTCCAAACGGACGGCTCTGGTAGGTACCATTTATTTTTTATGAGCCAAGGAACGTTTAATTTTCCAACTCTATACTTTATGAAGAATGTTAAAAAGAAGTATATTTCCTACGTTTTTGCGAATTTTCGTGATGGCGTGACTTTAGTGAAATCGTACATTTTAACATCATATCCCTAAGATTTAAGTTTAATTTTCTACGATAATATTGTTTAATTAATTTCAGTTGGGATGTGTCCTTTTCTTAATGAAATTTTGGTCGGTTTTGTGTATATATGTTCTACTAAATTACTACCACAGGGTATTTTGGCCACACTTTTTTCGGAGTTGGTCTTTTTGAGAGCTGTCACTTTATTTATTCTCAGCTTGTTTTGCCATTTCATAATGAATAGACTTGCTTTGGAACAACGTTTGCAAATCGTGGTGAATGGGCCCAAAACAAGATGCCCACCGATTCTGATTTTTTCAAGAACATTTTGTTTAGCGATGAAGCTCACTTTTTGTTTAAATGGGTACGCTAATAACCAAAATTGTCGCAATTAGAGTAACAAGCCATTGTTGAGACGCCGTTACAACTTCAAATAGTCACTGTTTGGTGTACTCTATGGGCAGAGGGAATCATTGGACCACAGTTCTGAGTTCTGAGTTCGAGGATGTTGATGTCAACGACCTTTGATTCCGGTGCTACATGCCATACAGCCAAAAAAAACAATCAATTTATTGAAAGAAACTTTTGGTGAACGCATTATCTCGCGTCGTGGGCCTGTGGCGTGGCCTCTAAGATCGTGCGATGTTACACCGCTAGATATATTTTGTGGGGTTATGTGAAATTGCTTGTCTTCGCAAAAAAGCCTGACACGATTGGCGCGTTATTGCAGCCATAAGGCCCCAAATGCTGCAAATAGGGGTCAAAAATTTATTCGAGGGCCACTTGCCCAAAATCATTTTTTAAGCATAATGGCAAACCCTTATATTTTGTTTCACATATAATTTTCGTAGATCCTTCTATCATAATAAAAAATATTATGTTAGTTTATTGAAGACTTTTTGTTTTATTTACAATTGTCATCGTGCGTTTTTCTTGGACCACCCTTTACGTGATCATGGGTGTCTGAGCCTATTTGGATCTACTCGTAATGGACCTTCTGAATGTAGCACTTTTATAGCAGTTAAATAACATTTTACTATATCTTTTCAAAAATGATGATGGCCGGAACGTAACCGTGAATAGTGCTCGCTATCGCGCCATGACATCGGAATTTTTGCTACCTGAAATTGAAGCTCGTAATCTTAACGTCATTTGGTTTCAACAGGACGGTGAATCTATTGAGAGGTTATTTCGAAGAGCAGCTTATTTCACGTTTTGGACCGGTGAGTTGGCCGCTTAGATCGTGTGATATCACACCTTTAGACTTTTTTCTTTGGGGCTACGTAAAGTTCAAAGTTTATGCACAAAAACCGGCTTCGGCTCAGGTTTTGAAAGCCAACATTACGGGTGTCATTAACGCCATACCGGTCGAAATGCTCGAACGAGTCATCCAAAATTTTACCCTCAGAATGGAAAACCTGAGGCGTAGTTGCGGCCAATATTTGAAGGAAACTATATTCAAAAAATAAATGGCATATAATGTCCCTTCGATTGAACAATAAAGATTCCACACTTGATTAAAATTTTTTATTTTTTTATTTTGAAAAAAATACCTCTAGCGTTATTTATTAATTTAACCATAGTGCCTCGGCCGTTCCACATTTTTCATAAACCTATGGGATTAACTTCGCCAATTGGTTTCTGGAGAAAAAATTTCTTTACCTTTGCAAAATATCTTCGCAAAATTGCCGTTAAAAATGTTTCGATATAACAAAAATTATGTTCACATTAAAATACCACAATTTAATACAGTACGCCTGAACATAGGCAGTTAAACAAACAATAACAATTTCCCCAAAGTAGGCTACAAGGGTTCTCATTGTTAACATTTTCCAATTCATTACACAAAATAATTGTTGAAAAAAATATATATAAGTAGTAATTAAAAAAGTCAGTATTAGTATTTTTTAAAACCTCCGAAAAAAATTATACTGAGTTTTTAACAACCCATGGCTAACAATCATTTACCATTAAATACAACTAATACGAGTATAATTGGCTATTTTTCGAGTTAATTAAACAATTAAATTATTGATTTTTCTATTGCATTGCAATTTCATTTATATTCCAAATCATTTTTAAATAAAACAGCAATTTAATTAAACTAATTTTAGTGAAACACAGAGAGAGATTGAGATGAAAAAACACATTTAATGTTGGAATATTTACAAATTTAAATAATTATTCATCAATTTTTAAATATGAGAGTATTTAAAATAAATATTTATATAAGTTATTTGTGCATGGCTTTATAGTCCTCGTATGTGTGGATATTATGTGTATTTAATTTTATAGAAATTTTCAAAAAAAAAATAACAAAAGTTAAATCATTTATTTTTCGATGAACTTCCAATAATTTATGTTTAAAATTGTCGAATATATTGACTGAATAATAATGACAAGGAATCAAATTTAGAGCTGTTTAATGTTAATATATCGCATGATTGCAAAGACATCCTGTCTTGGGGTCACCCTCTGTATAAACGTACCGGTAATACTAAAATTCATTTAATTTTAACGAAAAAAGGGACATAAACATCATCAATTAGCAAAAAATGTGTAAAATATGTTTTTGAAAATCATGTTATGGGCACACTCGAGAAAAATGTTATATTATAAATGTTGTGAAATGCACAAACATATTTAGACATGAAATACTTTCTATATATGAAGCGAGTCATCAAGTAAAAACTAATAATTTGAAAAAAAGAAAAAAAATCCGGCGTGTTCGACTATACTAAACCAGCACTTCTGGATCTGCCAACCCAATCACACAATTTACACAGATTTTAAAATTACATTTAAATTTGTAAGAATATTGCATTGTTTTTTGCTAAAATCTTTTGAACATATATGTGGGAACTATATATTAATCTGCTACAATTTTCTCCAATTTCGACAGCGTCAGTCCTTGGCACAAATTTCATCAAGAATGGATTAATAGGTGGGTTCTAGAGCAAAAGATAGATATAACATCAAAAGAACATGCATATACTTAGTAGGGACATAAATACTGTAACAATATTGAACACACCCATTTCAATAGTAGAACTGAACATACGCCGTTAATGTCATATGGCTTTTGAAAGCTAACCTCAATAGCGTTAGTCTGTAACGGGATGTTAAAATTGTTTCAACTTTCATCATGGAGTGGTCAGATAATGAGAACCGTATCGCTGTAATAGCGCTTTTCAAGTGTGAAATGAAAAAAAGCGATATTTTCAAAACACACTGGCCACAAGGGATTAGCCGCAAGTTCGTCTACCTATGCATAAAACTGTTTGAGGAGACTGGAGATATAAAAGACCGCCACCGGTCGGGCCGCCACGCTCTTTTCGAACACCGCATGTTATCAAAGCCGTTAAATCAAGAATTCACAGAAATCCGCTCCGAAAACAGAAAATCATGGGCCGTGAGATGAATATCACGCAAAAGTCCATGAGTCTAATCATTAAAAAAGACTTGGGACTTAGAGCTTTCAAACGACGTACCGGACATTTATTGACTGCAGCTTTAAAAAAAAAATAGGATTGAAAAATGCAAACGTATTTTGGTGAAGCACGCTGATAACTTGCACAGAAAAATTTTGTTCACCGATGAAAAAATTTTTACCGTTCAGGAAATACTTACCAAGCAAAATAATAGAGTGTATGCGCGGTCATCTAAGGAAGCATCTAAACTGATCCCAAGGGTGAAATAGGCTCATCACCATGGTTTGGTGGGGTGTCTCTTACGATGGGGTCACTGACCTGCATTTCCGCGAACAAAGAGTCAAAACATCGGCCAAAGTTTACCAACAAACCGTTTTGAAGCTGTTTTGAAGCCTCTTAACAATTCCCTGTTCCAAAACCAGCCATGGACTTTCCAGCAGGATTCTGCGCCAGCCCATAAGGCTAAAACGTCCCAGGTCTGGCTTCGAAACAATTTGCCAGCGTTCATTTCCTCTGAAGAATGGCCCTCAGGCAGCCCAGATTTGAACCCATTGGATTTAAATTACGCGGAACAATGTGCAAATTTTCGTCGTAATGCGTTTATAATTGCTACAAGCAATTTGATTATATCGTAATCAGCTTAACTGACTCAGATGATGATGCTGAGTATTTTCACCAGATGGCATATTTTAAAACTCACCCTCCTACATAAAAAATTACCACAAGATTCCATAAAGGAATATGGGGAAACTTCTCTTAGTGCACGATTTATGTCTTTACATCAATAATTGAGATCTCACCCCGTTTACTGAGCTGCATTTTATAGAGAAGCTCTTACATGGATAAATCCCTTACTCGAAATAAAGCCGGTATTTACCAGGTGGAAACCCGCCGCCGACAAATTGTTAAATGCTCTTACCCGGAGTTGAACCTGGGCTTACTGGCATGATCGTTGCTTAAAGGAAGTGTATAAACAAAAAACCACCACATGAATTTTTAATATGAAAGAAAAATTTTCGAAAAAATACCCCTAAAAGTATACACCAAAAAATGTTGTTGGCCTGCCGATCAATCGATAATTTTATAGTAAAAATTTAATTTTTGTTTGGAATTATTTGGAAGGATGATGCTGTTTTTAAACGAAACAATGTAGAAAGTTTCGTCGTAAGAAAGTTTCGTCGGACAGTCCAAATTAGCTAAACTGACCCAGATGATGTTTCTGAGTCTAGTCACCAGTATTTATATTTTGCAGCTTTTAAGGATGAATTATAGAACACTCACCGTGTTACTTAATAATTCCCACAACATCCAATGAAGGAAGATGGGGGAATTTCTCTTAAAGCGGAAAGCTGTGTACGATATAATACTTTTAATCAATAATTGGGATCTACAGTTTCAGACTGGTTCCGAATAGCTTATGCATTTTGTAAAAAAGATATAACATGCCTTAGAAATTGATCCCAATTACAAATACCGGAGACATCACAGTAATGTTTCCGGTATTTACAAGGTGGAAACCCGCCGGTGACAAGTTCTTAAATGGCTTTCCCCGAGTTGAACCTGGGTTTACTGGTATGATCGTCGAGAACACTAACTGCTCGTATCACACACGGAGCACAGTGGAATTTAGTCGGCAAAAGTTTCGATTTTCGAGTTAAAATATTAAAAATGAAATAATACAGCATTGAAGAGAATTGTTTAATGGAATGAAATACATCATTTTTTATTTTTTTTCTAAAATGTTTTTTTTCTAAATGTTGGCACTCAAAAAGTCAGGATTTCATGGACAAAAAAAGGTGAGCTCGGTCGACCTCTGTATACAGGTTGTAACAAAATGAAAGATGGGAATGTATTCTATTGACTTAATAAAGAATTTTCTGCTAATTCTTGCTTGTATTGAACAAAGTTATAAATTGCAAAAAAAAAAGTTCGTGAAATATTATTTCAGTAATTCAAAGAAGTCTTATAACAAAATAGTGAATTGTTTTAGGTGCATTTGTAAACGATTATTCGTTTAGAAGTGTATTTAGAAGTGTGCTTATTAAAAGTGTATAAACAAAAACAAATCAAAAAACAAACAAATAATTAAAAAAAACACCATTTGAATTTCCACTATGAAAGTTCAAGTGTTAAATTGCCAAAAAAATATCCCTAAAGGTATGCACTGAAAAATATTGTATGAATGCAGATCAATCGATACTTTTTTAGTTAAAATTTGATAGTTATTTGAAATTTTTTGGAAGCAAGATGCTGTTTTTACTAATTTTTAAAGAATTAAGATAATACTTTATAGTCTTAGGTTCCTCTATATATTTATTTCTCATGTCATTCTGTAAAAATTATACAAAAAAATCTCAGTAAATTAAACTTTAACTTAAAACTATTTGTTATTTTAAAATAAATGGTCTGCCATGGCCCTCTAATTTTTCATTACACTCATAGTAATTTTTATTCACATATAAGTAGATAACTTAATTAGGAAAATTTATCGATTTATTATTTTAAGTTAAATGGGAGCTACATACGCGTATAACTTGGGCGTTTATCTATATGAGAGATGTTTGCTAAATTTCTAAGCCCTAGCTCGATTTTTTCAAATTTTTGCTGCACCTTGTATGAAAAACCCCCACTGTGAGGCGGCCCACAAACCTGTACAAAATGCTTTAAAATCCATTTCAATTTAACTCGCATTTATTTTCGAGTGCACAACTGAGTTCTCCCATAATTTACATAACGAATTTCCAATTTAAATATACGAAAAATTTATTACCTACTCTTATTTTAACACAAAATGTAATAATGCTTCATGAAATATTTGCCAATATTTATTTAAACCTTCCCTTTTGCCTATCCAAAAGCCAAAAAATGCATTTTTGTGTAGCATACTTTTAGGGAATAGAAACAGACACAGCCAGACACAAATGTTGGCAGACTGCTATGTGCACCAGAGTGTGTCTGAGTGTTTGCTAAACTATTGTAAACTATTAGTTTTGTTTTATGGCAAATGCTATTAAACAAATTGTAAATACGAATGTAGTTGTGTGCCGAATATGGCAAAGTAATAAACGAATTTTTTGTCCGTCTGCCTGGCTGAACTGCAAAAAGTCTCGCATACATATCGAGAGACATACAAACATTCTGTTTATGTGTATTTATGGAATTCACAAGTTTTCAGTTATACCTTAGTTCATGTATTGTACTTGTTCTAGGAAATCCACGTGATAAAGGCCAATGCCAACTGACTTGAATTCAGAGCATTTCATTTTATGCCGTAATATGGAAATAGATGGAGACACTAGGATATCGATACTGTGGTCGTATCTATAAATATATAAAATACCATGGTGACAGTGGCGTTATCGCACCCTGCCTCTTTAGCTTTTTAGGGCTTAATTGAATGCGTGTATGGTATATGATGTCTAATTGCTATCAAAAAAAAAGATGAAACCTGTCCCATTTAGACATTGCAATTTTAATATTTTTTCCTCTAATTATTGTTTATAGGTTTTTAGGTCGAAATAAGAAGTCTATTGTACAGACGAGTACAAAATCTTTATATTCAATAAAAGCAATCATAATATATGATCAAATATTTGTGCGTATGCTTGCACAAACAAACAATATTAATGGACCTGCTCAATGATGCTAGCCAATCTGACAAAAATCTATGGGACTAAAATAGGAAATGTTTTTTCCAGCGAATGACTGCTTTTCCTGTCATAAAATCTCAACTCATTATTATTTGATGCTCATGATTTACCATTATCCTTTGCATTGCCTTCAGGTAAAAAATAATTACTTTTTGGTTATTATTTTATTTGTGGGTGTAACAGTAGGCTTAACACTTTTTTATAGCCCACCGAAGGTTAAATTACATGGTTTTTTATTAAGGATATAACAATTTTTTATATTAATATTTAAGAGTTCAAATTTATTCATGTGTAGTGCAAATATTATATTTTAGGAATGAAGTCCGATTTCGCTCATATGACCACCAAGAGCCCATGTAAGGCTATCTTTTTTTTTTGAACCCAATTTTTCAACACTCTTTTACACATTTCGACAGGAACGTTAGTAATATAGCATTGGACGTTGTCTCTGAGTTCGTCTAGAGTTGTTGGCTTGTTAAAATAGACCAATGACTTGATGTGGCCCATAAAAAAATCCAATGAGGTTAAATCACAACCAACGAGGTAACCATTCGACGGGGTCATTTCTCGAGATAACACGTTCACCGCATTGCCTTTCCGTACATCGATTGTAACGAGTGCTGTGTGGCTTGTGGCACTGTCTTGTTAAAACCACATATAGGCCACATATGTCAAGCTCACCCAATTCTGGCTAAAAAATATTTTTTAACATGGCACGATACCGCTCTCCATTGCCGGTAACATGAGAATTCTAATCACACCTCCGGCATGAAAACCACACCACACAGTAATTTTTTGCGGATGAAATTGTGTTTCTTGAATCACATGTTCATTTGTTGCTGTCCAATAACTCATATTTTGTTGATTGATAAAACCTCTTAGCCAGAGATGAGCTTTATCGCTCATCCTGTCGGGTGGGACGATTATTACGGCCAAAAATTGGAGAATACGCTCTAAAAGATGCGACCACCGAATTCGAATTTCGGTAGTAATTTTTATTGATTTCTCGTAGGTGATCTTTACCATGATGAAAATGTTGACATCGACTAACGTCTTGACACTGAAAAATCATTAGAAATATCTGAGGGTGCTTTAATATAATGTTACGAAAATGATATGTTCCTATTGAAAAACCCTTTATATAGGGGTTGGTTGAGGTATTTTTTTCAATAGCATTTTTTCCCAGATTTCGTATGAGTTGTGTTAAACTTTTTTTTTCTTTTTCTTTTCAGTATTGTTTGACATTTCATCGTGGAAAGACTTACACCGAAACAACGTCTTAAAATTGGGCAACTGTATAATGGAAATGAGCGTTCGGTGAGAAACTGTTTTCGACTACAATTAGTGAATGAGGCACATTTCTGGCTCAACGACAACGTCAATAAACACAATTGCCGCATTTTGGCTGAAGAGCAACCATAAGAGGTTCAAGAGGTGCCATTATACCCTGAGAAAACGACGGTTTGGTGCGGTTTATGAGCTGGTGGAATAATCGGTCCATATTTTTTTTTAAAATGATGATGGTCCGAACGTAACCGTGAATGGAGCTCGCTGTCCCGCCTTGATATCGAGCTTTTTTGCTTCCTGAAATTGAAGCCCGTAATATTGACGACATTTGGATTTAACAGGACGGCTCTACTCACCATACAGCTGCTTAGCAAAGGATCTATTAAGAGGTCATTACGAAGAGCAGCCAATTTCACGTTTTGGACCGGTGAGTTGGCCGCCTACGAGTAGATCGTGAAATGTCACAGGTATAAGTTTTTTTTCTTTGGGACTACTCAAAGTCCAAATTCTATGCTGACAAACCAGCTACGATTCAGGTTTTGGAAACCACCATTACGCGTGTCATTAAAGCCATACCGGTCGAAATGCTCGAACAAGTCACCCAAAATTGGACCCCATGAACACCCTGAAGCGTAGTTGCGGCCAACATTTACAGGAAATTATGTTCAAAAAATTAATGGCATAAAATGTCCTTTCGAAAGAACCACAATTTATTTGATTTTTTGATGGTATATGGTATATCATGTTCAAACTGGTGCGACGTTACGTTAGCACGAAAAAACTTTATATTACGTTAGCACGAAAAAACTTTACTCTAAGCAGATAAAGATAGGAGCAAAAATATGTGCTAGAGTGGCATCAAAAACGAAAGTGGAATTTATCTTACATTACAAATTTGCAATACACTGCGAAATTAGGAAGATTTTTTTTATAGATTTTAAAGGAATATAAGTTAATTATGTAATATACAAAACTTAAAAATGTTTTATCGTTTTCTTTTTTATTAGCAAACTTTTAGTTCAAATCGTGTTAATAAAATTCTTAAACTCAAATACAAAACACAAAGAGAAAACATCGGTTGACAGTCGGTTTGGACTACAAAAATTCTGTTTGACGAAAAGACTTTTATTGGTAATAATCTCGATGGATATTCGATTCGACGTACCTTAAGATAATAGCTATAATAATAATATAGTGCACACAAACAACGAGTCGGTTGCACAAATAGAATGTAGTGTAAATAATCGGTTGTCCGAACCGCATTTTCTGTCAACTGATAGTTTTGTTTGCAATTGTTCCTTGGTGCCAACAATTGGTAGTGCCAACCAATAGTATTGTTCTTATGACCATCTAGTATTGTTGACCTCAAAGTTAAACACATTGAATAGAAACAGATTATTACAGGTTTCCATTCACACTACCTATTAAAACGGAAAAGAAAATATATGTCGGAAAGGGAGGTAAAATGTCGTCTTGTGTGAGTTTAATCTAAATTAGAACTGATTTTCTTTAATTTTATTTACGTCCGCCCTTGGTCCCAAAAACAAACGTGTGCCAAATTCCATTATATATATATGTAAGTACATATGTTTCTTATAGAGCTTGAGGTATAAAATCGAATAAGCTTATAAGTATATGTATGAGAGCTATATCTTAATCTGAACCTATCACATCATATGCTGAAATTAAACATTTTTTGTCTCGACTAAGCTACAAAATTTGTTAACTTTGCCTAAGTGAACCTTAAGTAAAGACAGCGCAAGTAAAGGGAATCTATTTAATATCTGTTGTTGCATGTACTGAAAATTGAAGTGCACGAACTAACGTTTGGTTGTGCTAATGTAATTCCTGGAGAAGACGTAATCACAATCATTCGGTTGGAAAAAAAAATTAGTATGTGACAACGGATCTGTTCTCTGTGTGCATAAATGTTGGCCAAAAATGAACATGAATAAAGAATTGGAATTGGCTTATATTTTTGACCAATCATAGGTTTTTCCCGGATATAATATAAAACCATTATATTATATCCGATTCCGACGATATTTCGCACAGGGCGTTACATGCATATTCTAAAATAGTGTAGGGTACGTTATGAGAGTCCAATAAATAATATTTGTAAAACTGATCCATATTTTCGTATAGCCCCCTTACAAAGGTCCTTACCGATATTAGCGCCTAAAGCTCTTAAAGCCAAATATTACAACCGATACCGACCAAATATCGCATAAAGCGCTACAAGCATCCAACACATTTCTTTGGTAAAATTGGGTCATATCGGTCCTTGCTTTCAAATAGATCCCACACAAAGATACTTTCCGATTTGACGTCCTCAGCTACAAAAACCACAATTTTAATCCCAGCATGGTCCAATTTTTATGGTTCGTTATAAGCGATCAGTAACTAGCTATGGTAAAATAGACCACATAAGTTCATTTCAGAAACTTCAGCTCTAACAACCTACATAATAATGGGTGATCAATCTAGAGGTATTTTTTTTCAATGTGTTTTTTAAAGATTACGCGTAAGTTGTGTTAAACTTGTTTATTTTTTTCATTATTGTTTGTCGTTTCATATTGGAAAGACTTATACCATGAAAACCACGGTTTGGTGCTGTTTATGGGCTGGTGGAATCATCGGTCCATATTTTTTCAAAAATGATGATGGCCGGAACATAACCGTGACATAACCGTCGCTTGCTATCGCGCCTTGATATCGGACTTTTTGCTATTTGAAGCCCGTAATATTGACGATATTGGTTTTAACAGGACGGAGCCACTTGTCATACAGACGCTCAAGCAATAGATCTATTGAGAGGTCATTTTGAAGGGCAGATAATTTCACGTTTTGGACCGGTGGATTGGTTGCCTAGATCATGTAATATACCTTAAGACTTTTTACTTTGGGGCTACATAAAGTCCAAAGTCTATGCTGACAAATCAGCTATGATTCAGGTTTTAGAAACCAACATTAAGCGTGTCATTAAAGTCCTACCGGTCGAAATGCTAGAACGAGTCATACAAAATTGGACCCTTAGAAAGGAAACCATGAGGAGTAATTGCGTCTATTTGAAGAAATTAAATGTCCTATCGATTGAACAAAAAAATGTCCATGCTTAATTTGAATTTGTATTTTGCTTGTATTTTGTTTTGTTTAAAAATACTCTAAATTGACCACCCATTATATGATTTCACCAGTGATTGGTCAGTTGACTTCATTCGGCCTTGACCACTTACTTATTTGTAAGTTGTTCGATACTTAAAACACAATGAAGCCTAAATATAAATATAAATAGCCAACTAAAATATGCTCAGTAGGATGAGGGTGTAAAAATGTGAAAATTGTGTACAATAACAAGCAAGCCTTGGAACCAGGGTACACTATATTCTTTCGGGCACATCACCGTTGGTCCAGTTTTGTTTTCATAAATATTGGCCATTATTCATATTTATTCGTGTCCTTGTTTTCGTTTCTATTTTGGTTTAAACATTTTCAATTTTTCATTTATTTATTTGCATAAAAAGAGGGTTATAAGCTATTTTTTTATGATTACAAATGTATTTACATTGCCAGCCATTGTTCTTCATGGTTTTTTTCTATTTTTCTTCTATCCCCATTTATCCAGTTACGTTGTACTATTTATATGTATGAACGAGTATTAATATATAATCTTTTTCTATAAATACTATTATACATGTGTGAGTGTATAGCTACTATACATACAAATACACAAAGAGAAAGGTTGGTTGGAAATCTCTTGGAATTACATAAATCACATAGCAACAAAAGAATTTCCGTTGCCATCACCGAATCGTAATAAATATTCACTAATCGTAATGAAGATTCATTTCGACATAAAACCGGTTGATAATTATTATCAATGTATTGTGCACACAACCAATATATCGTACATACCAATGAAACACGGAAAAATATAGTATAGTTGTTACAACTGATAGTTTTACAGAGAACTAGTTGTAGCAACTAATTATAATGGGGTTGCAATTACGTTGTGGGGTGATTACAACAAGCGATCATAAAAATCCAAAAAATATTAGTGATAATAACAAACAATTTGTAATAGTGTTTTTTGTTGGTAAATTTTTGTTGCATTTTTTTGGTTTTTTTTGATCATTTGTTATTATTTTTAAAAGTTTGAATTTCCCACAACTTAATAAGCTCAGGTTTGTTGTTGTTTGTCATATGAGGAAGGAAAAATAAGTCAGAGAATTTAAAGCAAACACATCACCGTCTGGTAGTCGCAAGTTTTGTCGTTAGTGTGGGACGGCTCTTCGGAACCGTTTATTTATGTGAGCTGCCGACAAGGCCTCTACTCATTTAAGGATCTATATTTACGAGACATAGCTTGACTTTGAATAAGCGAAGTATTAAGTCGACGACAAAGGACACAGGAGAGTCACTGAATCAATTCCTACAAAACAATTCTTACGAGAAAAAAGAATAACAAACCTGATCTAAAAAAATTCAAAACATCAGGCCTATCAGAATGTACCTATAGTATACAGTCGGATATTTAACCGCAAGATGACGAAATTAAATCGCGAGATGAAATTAACGGATCTGAACTAAAATTTGATAATATAAGTATAACTAAACTTTTAAAACTACACACTAAGAATAGATTTGTTGCATACAAATGATTGCAAATTTTAGTAGAGAAAACTAGCACATTTGGTTGAAGATCGGTATTCCTAACAGATTAAGATGAACTAAAAACTCCAAGTCGAGATACTTTTTCAACAGCCTTTTTTTGACCGATCGCATGTGAGTCGCGTCATGCTGTCATGTTATTTTTCTTTAGTGTTGTTTGGCATTTCACCATGGAAAGACCTACGCCTGAACAACGTTTGCAAATCGTTCAACATTATTACGAAAATTCACGTTTTGTGAGGAATGTGTTTCGTGCACTTCGTTCAAATTATGGTCAACATAATCGGCCTACTGAGCGTACTACTCGCAACACCATCACCCGAATAGACCACGCCCAGCACGCGTGGTCTATTGGCATTGAAGAGAATGTAGCAGCCGTAGCTGAGAGTGTACACCAAGACCGTGGAGAGTTGATTCGGCGCCGTTCGCAGCAACTCGGACTGACGTATGAATCGACTTGCCGCATTTTACGTCGAGATCTTAAGTTGAAAGCGAACAAAATACAGCTTGTGCAAGAACTGAAGCCACCCGACGTTCCTAAGCGACATCGCTTCGCGCTATGGGCTCTTGAAAAGTTCCAAGAAGACCCGAGTCAAATTTTGTTCAGCGATGAGGCCCATTTCTGGCTCAATCGGTATGTAAACAAGCGAAATTGCCGCATTTCGGACGAAGAGCAACCAGAAGAGGTTCAAGAACTGCCACTTCGTCCAGAAAAAACAACGGTTTGGTGTGGTTTGTAGGCCGGTGGAATCATCGGTCCATATTTCTTCAAAAATGATGCCGGTGAGAACGTAACCGTCAATGGCAACAGTTACGGTGCCATGATAACCGACTTTTTTATGCCTGAAATTGAAGCTCGTGATCTCAGCTACAGTTGGTTTTAACAAGACGGCGCCACTTCCCACACATCACATCAATCAATGGATTTATTGAGCGAACACTTTGATGAGCAGATAATTTCACGTTTTGGGCTGGTCGATTGGCCACCAAGATCGTGTGATATCACACCTTTAGACTTTTTCCTGTGGGGATATGTAAAGTCTAAAGTTTATGCGGACAAACCCGCTTCGATTCAGGCCTTGGAGCAAAACATCACGCGTGTCATTCGCCAGTTACCAGTCGAAATGCTAGAACGAGTCATCGAAAATTGGTCTCAATGGATGGACCATCTGAGACGTAGCCGCGGCCAACATTTGATAGACATAATCTTCAAAAAATAATTGTCAAATAATGTTCTTACAAATGATAATAATCATTCCCTATTCAATTTGTATTTTTTGTGTTTTTTCTTTAAAAAAGTAGGGAACCTCGAAATGGATCACGTATTTCATGTATTGTTTGCTGTTATAGATTGCTAGTTATAAGAACTCTTTGAATTTGATTGCCATTATCACTAAAATTTGTTAGCTGAACCAACTTATGGTTTAATGTTGGTTAATGATGGTTATCTATCGAACAAGATATTTTTTTATTTAATTTTTATATTCAAGAACTTTAAAGAATTAACTCTTTAATTTGAATTATGAGCAGTTTTTTAAAACCTTTTTTTTCGAATCTAATTAAGTTTGTATACACAAGTGGAACGATTTTCGGCATTAAATTGGTATAGTGGGTCATACAACTAACTTTTGGTTTCGATGTTTTAAAAACAATTTGAAGCTAAATTAGATTAGTATATATTAATAAGATATCTAAGTTTGAATTTTAATCCTATATTTTTCCGTCTACTTAGGGTTGGAGTGATATAAAAAATTTCAAATGATTGGTTGAAGTCTTGGCTACATGTATGCGATAAGCGTGTTGGCACATTTTTTACGGCCGTAACTTGGGGGAAATTTCTCGCCGCCAAAAAAATGGTTGTTGGTTTGAATAAAAAAAGGCATGAAGAAAAGGATAACAATTAAGCCTGTTTCTACATTCTGGAAAATATTAGTATATATAGTTTGTTTATTTATAAGGTTGTATCGCTAGGAAGCGTAAGTCGTCTTGTCCAAGAAACGTAAACTGTCTGACCATTTTTTGGGAATTTTAAAAAATGTTTTCGTCGTTGACAAAAATTTTGTAGTGACTAGAACCGCTGAATTATTATAGGGTTTATATGTAGATGTTGAAATAACTTATTTTATGTTACAACAGCGAAATAAAAAGGCAAAATCAGGCTTGGTCACTACCTAGGATTTCTCAGTTTTCACCACAAATTATGCTTACCAAAGTAACAATTATAAGTACATAACAATTGGTTTATTGCCATAACAGTCAAGTGTCACAACCAATAGTTTAACTGAATTGGCTAAGTATAACAGCGTTATTAGCTGTGAATACCATGATATGGCTGTTGCAACCTTTATATGGTATATGGAACCATGCTACCATCAATACTATGGAATGTTGGTAATTGCAACAGAAATTTGGTTTATTTTAACCGAAATTTTGTAGTTCCGATCGATTTCCAAATGTTTTTTTCTCTGTTCATAGGTAGAGGCTTACAAGAAATAAACCTAATGGTCACCCCTGCTTAACCTTTGTTTAAGTGGATATTACCGGTGAGTTAATAATAAATAATGTAACGCACTTGTTCAAAAAAATGGCAACATTTTATTAACATTTTTATTTTCAACAAATTTTATTTTTTCTCTTTTAACATGTTTCCTCAACTTCTCTACTCTGGCATCGAGAAACGACCCAGCAAACCAAACCTTCTGAATTCGGTCAGAATTCTGTACGACAATCGGCAAAATGTTCCGATTTCGAATTAGTATTCTTAGCGAGTTCGTACCGAAAAACATATAAGAAGGTTGACACGAATTCTGAACTATTCTCTGAGGGAATTCTGATGTTTTTGCCGACATTTCGAACAAATTTCTGACCAAATTCTGAACTGTAGTCTTGGGAAATTCGAAAGGAAGTTTCGATTTCTCGTATCGAATTATGAACTAATTCTGAACGTCTTCGGTCAGAATTATGGCATTAAGTCATATTAAATTCTGATGTTATAACCGACATTTCGAACCGAATTCTGAAGAATTCCAAGCTTATGTCATGGTAAATTCTGAATGTAAACAATTAAAGAAGAAGAAAATATTTTTGTTCTACAAAAAAAAGTTGTAAAACATTTTCAAAAAGCGTTCGGAAAGACTTTTAGTTACAAGCAGGGATGTCTGCAATTTCGGAGAGCACCACTGAACGAATGTCTTGGTAAATTTTGAATGTAAACAAACAAAAAAAAAGAATTTGAAATATAAAAATACCTCAGACAAACAGTTAAGAATTCGTTCAATATTAGTTCCGACATGACTGATAAATAACAAAAGTTTTAACGAATAGACTACCTCAGATGAATGGTTCAGAATTCGTTGCGAGTTCAATAAGAGAAGTCCGAACAAAAATTAATAAAAATCCTACAGACAAGTCTAACAGAATTCGGGCCGAATTCGTTCAGATATTTCGGAACGTAATAAATACAAAATCCTCAGACAAATCGAACAGAATTCGTAACGATTTCGGTAAGAATTCTCGGTAGAGTTCAGATATTGTTCAGAATTGTCTGATATTAGACATTGTCGGCAAATTTGGTTTACTGGGGACATGACTGTCTTTTTGTTTTAGTGTACCCGAAGAATATTTAATTACAGATGCGATACTTATATGGATATTTATAACCAGAAAAATCATTTGTGAGGGTTCCGATACTTTGTTGTTGTAACAACAATATATTTGTTTTGTTAGTCCTGTTCGCCTAAAAGAGGTTCCGATTCGATATACAGGTAAATGAGACGCACGATTTGAACTGGATGCTCCACTAGCACTACATTCATGCTATAGCAGGATACAGCAGCTGCGACTTCATCAGCGTGAATGTCGTTCAGTTCCGCCAGATAGTTTTGATGATCTAAAGGCTCCCTCTTGTACCGCTGGGCCTCCCTCTCTAGATCATGAATTTCGTACTTTATATGCCCGGGCGAAAGCATTCTTTCCATGAGATGATACTGTGAAGGCACACATGCAGATACTGCTTATACAACAATAAACAGTGTCTAAGCACAGTAGGAACCTTTGCCTCCTCGTGTAGATGGTCTTTAGAAGACATAAGAAGACACCCTGTTATTGTTCACGGGGCAGCATTCTGGCAAGTGTGAATTTTCTTCCACTGTATCGTACTTACGTTCGCCGACCACGCCAGTGCTACAAAGTTTCTACAGATCGACCTATCGCTTTGTAAGAGGTCAACAAGGTTTCTTTGTCGGCTTCCCAATTACTCCCTACGACTGTCGGTTCTATGTACCGGTTTGACCCAAAGCAAGCACTTTTCCGCCAGGGGCGGTTACCTCAACAATATTTGTTTCTTTGTATCTCCGATACTTCGTCACTCCTACCGATGCTTTCAGTTCCACTAACTGGCAATTACAGTGTATCAACCATTATTCGATTGTACTGATGAAAACTTTTTAGTTCATACAACCTTAATCATTTAGTTGGCAAACAAATTCGGTTGTGGCACAACACATCGGTTCTCTGTGTGTACATAAATGTACAAATGGGAATGTACGTACTTGTAACTGCTAAAGAAAGATGCCATAGGGTAAATAGCAAAAATTGCATTGTAATATTTTTTCTTATCCCTGAATTTATGCATTTTCAATATATCGCAGCATAAAACTATCACAACAACAACAAATATTTAGTATAACTATCATCCATTATATTTACTTGTATGTATGTAAACATTCTATGCGAGCATAGCTTTACTAGGACAAAGATTACCACAACTGGTATACTTTGTATTGAAGGGAACAAGTGTAGCTACGAGTTGATGACACAATTACTGCGAATAAAAGACACTCAGAGGCTATGAAGGGGGCATTGGAGGCCTACGATCAGGCCTTTGGTACCAACGTAGTGTGAAAGTTATCGTTTGCGACTATGACACAAGTAGACTCACGTTCAAATCCGTCTAGAAAGATTTAAAGTTTTTCTGCGGTGGGCAGGCAAACAAATTGTGGTGTACCACTCAGAATTGATCGTCCTACGTTGCTCAAGCGGAACAGTCACCACAAGACCAGTTTTGCCGAAGAAACAGGCGACCATTTGCTTCGAAGTGCTTCTTCCACGAACAACTTTCGTTGGATCTG
Organism: Hydrotaea diabolus; assembly: GCA_963513945.1. NCBI lineage: Eukaryota > Metazoa > Arthropoda > Insecta > Diptera > Muscidae > Hydrotaea > Hydrotaea diabolus. The sequence goes on from OY740720.1 coordinate 121,403,717, forward strand.
TCTCGTCTTCGAAGACCAACACGGTCGATTGCTGTTTTGTTTCGGGCTCATATGCATAGATCCATGATTCGTCACCTGTGACGATCTTATTAACGTCTTTTGAAGCACCGTGATCGTATTTTTTCAAAATTTCTTTGCACCAATAGACACGATCCTTTTTTGAGCGATTGTCAAATTGTGCAGGATCCAACGATGACCACGATTGAATTTATTAAACCAGTTTTTTACAGTGCTAGAGGATGGTGCTTCATCGCCATACATATTTAAGTTCATCGATGCACTCTTGTAGCGATAATCCACGTTGAACGTTGTGAAATCGCACGATAATGTTCATGAGTTAATTCCGTTGTTTTGCCAAATTCATTTTTTCAAGTCACTGTGAACAACACAAATGATGGTCGTACGTCAAAACGTTCTGAGTACGTTTATGCTAAAAATGTCAAACTTTCCACTGGAAATGTCAGATGATGCCAGACATCTTTATACTTTATTTTGACCATTGAAAACGTTTGGCTTGCAAGAAAAACAATCTTACGGAAGTAGTGTTTTTCGAGGCCCTGTATAGAAGGTCGTACAAATTCCGCCGATGAGGTCGTAATGACACACAGTGGTTACTATACATAATTTAATAGCACAGTTGTTATTAAAGAGACCTAGTGGTCTCTTTTCGTCTTTGTCCGGAGCTTGACGCACATAACTCAATATGCTTCAATTACGTTAGATCGAACTTAAAAAATAATCTCTAGGCAGCATTTCAAGCTTCGGTAGAAATGGGTCGCTCTCAACGCTCAACGCTAAATTTTAGCAAAATCGAATTTAATTTGTGAATTCTAGAGCGGTGGAACCTCGACTCGGGAGGTTTCTATAAGACATGGTTCAATTATGTTGTAGATCTTCTTAAATATACTTTAATAAATTTCAGCAGAATCAAAAGTAAAATGCGGCTTATGAAGTAACAGGACCTCTTGTCGGAATGGACGTTTGCTTGAGAGCTGTTAGAAATCTTTAAACGATATAGTCCAATTTTACAGTAGTTAATCATTATTTATATAGTTATAATTACTCGTATATAAGTTGTAACGTTTCATGTGAAATTTGAGCACGATAAGATTTAATTTAAGCACGATCAGATTTAAGGAACTTTGTATGAGGGCTATCCGAAAAAAATGAACCGATTAAGTTCAATCTCACCAGAGTTGGAAATTGGTCGCTCGTTATGTTCTATTTTTTTAGAATCGAATGTAATATATCTCTTTTAGAGCTGCATATGTGCTCATACAATGGGGATCCTTCATCTTGACAACCCACCCACCGCTATGAAGAACTCAAGTTTAATCAAAATTGGACCAAGTGTTCTACTTATATAAACTCTACCATCATGTCATATCCTTATTATCGAGTCTCCTACGAACACTTACAAATTTGGAAATGGGGAAAATACTCCTTCAGCTCGACAATCTACCTGACCAACATCATTGAGAACTTAAACCAATTTGGCGAAATTAACGCTACAAATTGTGCTACTCTCACCATATCCTCCAGATCAACTCTCCTACGTATAACTCCTGCTTTGAAGTTTGAAAATAATTTTACGTTTGGCTAATTGGCTTTTTAAGAACTTGTGAAGCTGTCCTTCAAGGATGGCATAATGAAATTGGAAAAATGCTGGTCTAAGAATATTAAGCTCAAAGGATACTACTTCCAATAAGACTGGTACCAAGTTAGTATTTTCATGTATAAACGTGCCAAACTGCATATAAAACTTGTTAAAAAAAAGCTTAAGTCAAGCGTGGGCGGCTATATTTTACCCTACGATTCTGTATGTCCCAAAAAGCCAACTAAAAGTAGGTTTTTGGATCACCCTGACCACTGTCTAAATTTACCCAGATTTTCACACAAATGTCATATTTAAATTTGTAAGAAACTTTTTTTTGTTTAAGGTAAAATCGATAGAACATATATGAAGAAGCTATACCATCATTAGGACCCTTTTTTTCCTTTTCAACAGCGTCAGTCCTTGACACAGGGAACTTACTTATTCCAAATTTCAAGACTGGATGTTATATGCGGATGAATATATATATATATATATATATATATATATATATATATATATATATATATATATATATATATATATATATATATATATATATATATATATATATGGAAGGTTTATCTACATCTGAACCGAATTTCCTTAATTTGTATAGCGTCCTTCCTTGGTTCGTCCTTTTTTGCACTAAAAAATTAATTAATTCTAAATTTCATTAAGATTGAAGGCAAGGTGTAGCTTCTTGAGCTTAAAATAGAAGAATCGGATGAACATATTTGAGCTATATTTGACAGCGCATAGAGAAAGGCACCAAAATTCAGGGTACAAAAAATCAATTTTCATTTTTTTTCTTTTTTTGATGCGGACAACCCCCTTAAAAGTGTTCCCTCCCAGAGATGTGCGCGTTTTATGAAAGTGAAATCGACGATTCTAAGCGCAAATAGAAAGGGACCTAATCTTTAAAATGGCTCTCCTGAACAAAACTGGTTTTTATCCCTAGGTCCCTTTCTATTTTGCGCGTCAAATATTTTTTTAGCGCCATTTCTTGGTCCGAAAAATTAACGTGTGTCAAATGTCATCAAGATTGGCTAAAATATCTGCCTTCTAAAGCTTAAGATATAACATCGGATGAACATGTATGTGTGGTAGCTATAACTAAATCTGAACCGATTTCTTCAAATTCAACAACATCTGTCCTTGATTAAAAAAAATACTTATGTAAAATTTCAAGAAAATCGAAGAAAATTTGCTATCTGTAGTTTGATTACAATCTTTAGATGAACGGACCGACAGACATATTTAAGTCGATCAACTAGTGATTCTGAGTCGATCGTTACACTTAAATGTGGTTCTAGCTCAAATATTTTTTTTTGTAGTAACAAAAATGTTCCACCCTTTTTCAGAGTGGTGCAAAATTGCGTCAAAATTGTTTACAATTGTTAAAAAATTGTTTAAAAATCTATTTTTTTCAGAGTGGTGCAAAATTGCGTCAAAATTGTTTCAACTAATATTACGAACAGCATGCAACTATAAAAACTAGGTTGATAATTTTGATTACAACTACAAAAACTATATTGATATACATGTCTATCTCGGTTAAGTCGCATTCATGCGCTATTTTTATGCGGTTAATGATTTTTGCAAGTATAATCTTAATATATTACAGCCATTTTCAGGAAATTGCAATTGCAAACCAAAAAATTATGTTTTGTCTTTTACACATTGAACAGGGATTAAACTGGCTCAAGAACTGTACCATGGTTCTGTCTTATTATTGAAACTTCCTCGATTGTTGTCCCCGATTATTGTCATCATATTTATTTAGATTATACCCACTGTGCAAGGTCTTTTAATATCTACACAGATACATATAACAGACATATGATACACAGTTACATACACAGATACATACACAAACATACATATTTGTTTCAGCAAATTTCCCATTGTTATGATGACCTTAAGATAAAGATTTGTATTGTTTTAAAAGATATTTCAGATATCCATACCAGAACTACTTATCCAATCATCTCTGCAGCTAACTCCCTGTGTACATACTTATCGCAATACGAGAGGGTGTGTGTATGTTCGTACACATACATGTACATATTTCAAATATTGAGTTTGGTTAACTGCCAATATTCTATAGTTTTATGCACAAGAAATATTCAGCATACGTACGAGTATGTATGTGAGCTTGCATATTTTCCAAATGGAAAATTGCATTTGGGTGATTCTTCCCCAACCTCCAACAGGAAGTGGCTGTAAATCGTAAGTATATTTGGCATAAATCAATGGGTTCAATGGCATTGCTTAAGTACCCCATATATATCCGAGAGACATAATAGCATTGTATAAAGATTTGGAATCGAAAATGTATGTCGGAAGCCGAATATGTTTTTGTGTGTACGTATGTATAAGTATGTAGTTGAGCAGATAATTGGCAAGGAAAAGGTCGTATCGTAAAATGTCATTAAACCCATTTATGGTATATTTATGGAAACGAATATGTATCGAGGATATTCAGAAATTAAAAATTAAATACTTACTTAAAAGTCGACTTTTCGACTATTAAAACAAAATTAAAAATCGACTTTATAGTATAAAAAAGTCAATTACAGTCGACATTTTTACTTTATTCTTTAATGTAATGAAAATGTAATATTTTGGAAAAAAAAATATATTTTATTGTATACAGAAATATTTATTTCAAAAATACAGGCTGCTTTATATATTTCTGGCCTAATAATGAAAATGCGAACATTTACCATCAAAAATGGATTTATTGTTTTTCAAAGTATTCTCTTTTGCATGCGCTCAAAATAATTGTCGAAGCACTTTTTCCACTCCGATTGAGACACCTCCAAAACATGGCTTTTGAACGCTTAAACACCATCTTCTGGCGATGAAAATCGTTGACCATGCATTTTTTTCTTGATGTGCGGGAATAATGGCGGATGTATGGCGGATGACCCATCAATTCGACGTTTTGGTCGATCAAAAAGGCGCTAGTCTGAGCCAATGTGTGAGAGCTCTCATTGTCATGGTACACAATCATTTGTCTTCTCTTGTTCGTTTTTAGAATTTCTCCGAAGACTTTACTCAGATTACCACTCAGAATTCACCGTCCTACGGTGCTCAAGCGGAACACTCACCACATGACCAGTTTCGCCATCTACAACTTTCGTTGGAGATGGCTCGTCTTCGAAGACCCACACGGTCGGTTGCTGTTTTCTTTCGGGCTCATACGCATAGATCCATGATTCGTCACCTGTGACGATCTTATAAACGCCTTTTGAAGCACCCCGATCATATTTTTTCAAAATTTCTTTGCACCAGTCAACACGAGCCTTTTTTTGAGCGATTGTCAAATTGTGCAGGATCCGACGAGTACAAACCTTTTTTACAACCAAGACTTAATGCTATATCGAATGTATGCTGGTGGAAAAAAATGCCCAAGAATGCCTCTATCTCACGGTATGTCACATGACGATCTTGCATTAACAGTTCACGCACGGCATCAATGTTCTTTGGCACAACGGCCGTTTTTAGACGAGCGCCGGCCACGATTGAATTCATTAAACCAGTTTTTCACAGTGCTATAGGATGGTGCTTCATCGTGACACAAAGATTTAAGTTCATCGATGCACTCTTATCGTGACAGTCTACTCTCGAAAGTTGTGAAAAATTATCGCACGAAAATGTTCACGATTTAATTCCATTTTTTTGCCAAATTGATTTTTTTAAGTCACTGTAAACAACACAAATGATGGTCGTACGGCAAAACGTTCTGAGTACGTTAATGCTTAAAAATTTCAAACATTCCAATGGAAATGTCAGATGGCGCCAGGCAACAATTAGTCTTGTACTTCGGTCATGCGGTTGCGTCTACCAGTTTTTAATCTCAAGCATCATCGCCTCATCACTTACTTGGTCTCTTCTCCGGAGTGTCTGTCTTCCCTGTCAGCGCTTTCGGTGGTCATTATCGTCCTACGCCGATACAGCGATACAGCTACAGCGTCTGTATCCATTCGACCTACAGCGATATCGTTGTATTTTGATGCGCTTAACAGATCTCGGTTTGTTCAACAGATAAGCTCCCTGCCCACGCAGCTGGGACCGCAGATTGTACGAAGAATATTTTTCTCAAAGACTGCCAATACACATTCATATTATTGAAAATATTATTGAGTTCACAATTTATGTGAATTTTATGCATTAGGTGACTTGTCATAAACAAGCTTCAATCTCCACTACAACAGAGTCATTTGTGTTGGAAGTACCAAAAGGGGCGTGTCAACCACTTTTTTCATATTCAAGTAAAAAACCGTTATTAAAATATTCCAGTGTTCACATTATAATCAAATTTTACACACTAGGGGACAATTTATATGGGTTCTTACCTTCACACAATAAGAGTTATAAGTATAGATCGTGCCAGAAGGGGCGTGGAGTAATAGTCTCATCTTTTGTCACTAAGTTTGTCTTATTAATTTGTTTTTTAGTATCGATTTTTGTTTTTTAGTATCGATTATTTTTAGTGAGATCCTGCAAATTATAGTTTAAATGATATTACAAGAATACCAGAAGTGGGCGTAATGGTACATAATGGTATATTTGTACCAGGCTAAGTGTGGCAATATATCCCATTTATAACCTTATTGATAATTTTGAATAAATATCACAATATACATGCCAAATATAAAAACGATTGGTTGCTCCCTTCGATAACTATTGTGCAAACCAGCAGTACTGACGGACATGGCATAAATGTCTAGAAAGTCATGAATACAATTTGGTCAAAATAGCCGTTGGATCTAAAACGATTTTTCGATGCGTTACACTTTTTGTCTACACCAAATTATATACGTGATATACCCTCTTATCCAACAGGTTGAGGGTATAAATATATCCATGCAATTGAATACTAGAACAGAGTGTTATCTGGTCTAGGCAAAGTATCGCAACTAGGGAAAAGACAAGAAAAACAGATCTGCAGACGTTTGAAGCACGCACACGGAAAAGGATGTTTTAAGGCCTCCGCCTCCAAATTATTTTTCATTATTCATCAATTCCGCACAAATTTCACTTCAAAGATTAGAGCGGTAAATTACCAATTCTTCTGAAAGTAGCCATATCGTTCTTGTTTATCAAATATTTCTATATACAGGCTCCTCCTGGTATAAAGCACCCCAAACTAGAAAGCACAAATAAAATCCAATCATAAATAAAATCATGCACAGGTGCTTGATATGGCTCCCCTTAAATGTCCCCTTCGATTTAGCTCCTTGGGGTAACAATATTCGCAGGGTATCATACTATTGCTGGTTATATATTTGTGGCACTGCAATATTATGATCATCACAACTATAGTATGGTTCAGACAGAACTATAGTTGTTATGTTGTTATGGTCCCACAACAACATTATGGTCCTCAAAACAATAGAAATGTTCCCACACTACCATACTATGACTCCCACAACCATATTATTTTCTACACACAACTACAATTCTCACAACCATATTATGATCCTCATAACCATAGAATGTTTAACATACAACCATAGTATGATCCTCACAACCATAGTATGGCTCACATACAACAATACTATGATCCCTTTTATTTTTTCAAGGATTGCGTTCAGTTGCTATTCAACAATAGACTGTTATTAAGCAAATTATGTAAAAATACATTAAACTCTTCATTTATTTATTAAAAAAGCGAGATTTTTATTAAGTAAATTATGTAAAATTACATTAAACTCTTCATATATTTATTAAAAAAAATGTATTTAAAATATTTCAGTTATATCGCGTGATCCAATTCGAGGTTCTCTACTTTTTTTAAAGAAAAAAACCCAAAAAATTTAAATTGAATGGGGAATGTTTATTATCATTTAATTATCATTTGGCATTTATTTTTTGAAGAATTTGTCTATCAAATGTTGGCCGCGGCTACATCTCAGATGGTCTATCCGTTGAGTCCAATTTTCGATGACTCGTTCGAGCATTTCGACTGGTAACTGGCGAATGGCACGCGCGATGTTTTGCTCCAAGGCCTGAATCGAAGCGGGTTTGTCGCATAAACTTAAGACTTTACATATACCCACAGGAAAAAGTCTAACGGTGTGATATCACACGTTCTTGGTGGCCAATCGACCAGCCCAAAACGTGAAATTATCTGCTCACCAAAGTGTTCTCTCAATGAATCCATTGATTGATGCGATATGTGGGAAGTGGCGCCGTCTTGATGAAAGCAAATGTCGCCGAGATCACGAGCTTCAATTTTAAGCATCAAATAATAGGTTATCATAGCACGATAACGGTCGCCATTGACGGTTACGTTCTCACCGGCATCATTTTTGAAGAAATATAAACCGATGATTTCGCCGGCCCTCAAACCACACCAAACCGTTGTTTTTTCTGGATGAAGTGGCAGCTCTTCTGGTTGTTCTTCGTCCCAACTGCTGGCTCAGTAGGTTTTCATACCTACTGAGCCAGAAATGGGCCTTATCGCTGAACAAAATTTGGCTCAAAACGTCGGATCTTCTTGGAACTTATCAAGAGTCGGGCAGCTTCAGTTCTTGCACAAGCTGCATTTTGTATGCTTTCAATTTAAGATCACGAATTAAAATCCGCCAAGTCGTTCCACGCGTCATAACGCGTTGCTGCGAACGGAGCCGAATCGACTCTCTACGGTCTTAGTGTACCCTCTCAGCTATGACCGCTACATTTTCTTCACTCCGTGCTGGAGGTGGTCTATTCGATCGAATATTTTCCAATAATGAATGCTGGGTCTCAAGATGAGTGATGGTGTTGCGAATAGTACGCTCAGTAGGCCGATTATATTGACCATAAGTTGAACGAAGTGAACGAAATACATTTCTCACAGAAAGTGAATTTTCGTACTAAAGTTGAACGATTTGTAAACGTTGTTCAGGCGTAGGTCTTTCCATGATGAAATGCCAAACAATACTAAACAAAAATAACATAACACGACTCACACGATATCTGTCACAAAAAGGCTATTGAAAAAAATATCCCTACTTGGATCACCCATTGCTAATCTAGCGTTGTTTGTTTTGAAAAAAAAAATTTCATATAAAAAGAACTATAATTAACAATAACATTGTCAAATTAAAAAAAAATAATTACGATTTTGATGGTATGATTGCCGTAATCATATTATTGGTAATATTAAATAATAGTTTTGGTCGCACCAACTTTATTTATATTGTTGCTACAACCATTTTTGCATTTTTAAATTTATCAACAATACTATTATTACATCTTAACAATACTTATATTGCCGCAATCATATTACTGTCAAAATGAAATTCAAAAAACAATACTAAGGTTGCGAAGACCATACTTCTATTGCAGAGAACATCCTGTTGTTGCCGTGATCATATAGTAACCATACCTTTTCTCTGCGTGTACAAGCCCCGTTTAAAAACATACGATCCTACTTAATAAGCATACTGTTTTATGAGAGCCCAATAAACTACTCCAGTATATTCGATCCACATTGTTCTAGGTTTTTACTTATATAGCCTCCATTCAAAGATTCTGAGGCGCTAGAAGATACTAATTAAACATAGAAACAAATTGACCTAAACCAAATTGGTTAAATTTTAGCCTGGTAACCATATGGGTTACAAATACATCGTCATCTTTTCGCCCTTGGTGTGAGACAGCTTTGCTTGTTTTTGCATAAGTGAAATATTGAATCGAAGAGTCAGGTTCATGTTTTTATCTCATTGAGTCGCCTTTAAATGTGTCCCTTCAGCCCTAGAAGTCACATATTGAATCCGATCTTGCTGAACATTCAGACAGAGGCAAGGATTCTTCGGTACACCGTCCTCTCCGTAAAGGTAAAAAACTATTTGCCTGAATAGCTTTTATTCTCAAACACATTTTAAATGGAGGAGTAAAGCAAACGAAAGTAGAATTTGGCAATCGATAGATATGAGCTCAGCATGTCGCTTCGTACAAAAATTGCCTTTAACTAAACATGTACGTTATGACAGATACAGTTCCTCTCTATATTTTGCCTGCTTCATCTTGTAATTCTCTACCAATTTCTTATAATTCTAAATTATTCGAATCTTTATCAATTATTTGAATCTTTATCAATCACTTTGAATTGTACAGGTTCCCTATTTTACCATCTTTTACCAATCTAAACAATATTCTACAAGGGTCAAGATTCGAATATGAGCCTCAGCTATTTATTAGAACAACGGTGCTTACAAATAATTTACTTTCCATCATATCATTAAGTTTATTTGGCTTTGTCGAACCTTTTTGTATTCATATTACACTATCCTTTAACCATCAGTACCAACAGACGGACATACAAACAATTAAAATCATACCTGAAAAACCCTAAAACTTAGACCGTATTCATTTTTATAGTTTTAATTTAAATTCTTCAAACAATTAAATTCAATTTATGTGCTCACTTCTGAACAAATAAAACATAATCTTTTCATTTGATATGATATGAATTTCCATGAATTCAGAAACAGAAACCCTTTTCCCCTAAATTGTGAAATAATTGGCCATAATAAAAATGTAACACAGAACACGCAATTTCAATACAAAAGAAAATGAATTTAACGTAACTTAAAAAGTAAAATAGTTATATTAAATTGATAAAGTTATACGAAATTTGTTAAATAGCCTGCTTCCAACAACTGTTCGTAACGCAATTAGTCTGCGTGAAATTTTTATAAATTCAAAATTTATATTTAAGTTTCACTCGAGTATGTGTAAACGTAGATTTATTACTTTCACAATTTGTTGGGCAAATATCAAGTGAATGGAATTAGCAAATTACAGTTCATCAAATGTTAAAAGAGTTTTCAAAGTTTGTTTGGCAGTTCGTCAAGTTAACTGAGCGTATGATTGATATTTATTACCCTTTGAACAGACAACGGAGCGTATGAGTGATTTATATGTACAGCACAGAGTACTTATCAATCATACGACAGGGTGGCGGCTCCAAATCATGACAAAACCATATCCCATATTTACACTTTACTAGAATAGATAAAGTTACAAGACTTATGGTGAAAGTTTGTTCAATGCAAATGCATTTATTTAAGCTAGGGCAACATATTGAAGGGATAATAAATTATATTCAGCTACGTGACAAAAGCATAGAATTAATTGAAACACTTGTACCTTAATATTGACAAAAATTTGCAGAATGTTGCAATTAATCGGTGTATATTGATGTGTGTGTAATCGAAAATATGTCTTTGCCGAAAATCAAATTAAATATTTGATTGTGTTTATCTTAGAATTGCTATAATTCTATTATTAATACAAAAGTATACGACGTACACATATATATAATATTGGTTTAGAAATATAATAGAGATTCTACAGTCTTAAAATAAAATTTACAAAATAAGACCGACCAGTCATTACCCTAAATTCTAGAGTTAAAGGACTAAAATGGGCTAGAGATATTCGGATCTGACTATGTAACAACACTACACCAATAAGTATTTGAGCCATATGGCAGTTGAAAAAAGTCTTTTAAAGCTGCAGGGCCTCTTCATGAAGGCCATTTAAAGACACAAACTGATATAACGGATGATGAATCTAGAGGTATTTTTTAAAAATAAAAAATCCAATATTCAGATCAAGTATGGAATCTTTATTGTTCATTCGAAAAGACATTTTATGCCATTTTTTTTTGAATATAATTTCCTTCAAATCTAGGCCGAAATTACGCCTCAGGGTGTCAATTCTGAGAGTCCAATGTTGACTGTATGACTCGTTTGAGCATTTCGACCGCTAAGGCGTTAATGGCACGTGGTTGTCGCGGTGTAAGTCTTTCCATGATTAAATGGCAAACAATACTGAAAAGAAAAAAATAAAGTTTAACAGAACTCAAAATATCTAGGTTGATCACCCGTTACAAATTTGAAAAAATATGGACCGATGATTCCACCAGCCTATAAACCGCGCCAAACCGTGGTTTTCGCGGCGTAGGTCTTTCCATGATCAAATGACTAGCAATACTCGTACTGAAAAGAAAATAAAAATAAAGTTTAACACGACTCACGCTTAATCTGTGAAAAATCCCTTATTGAAAAAAATACCTCTAGATTGATCCCCCTATATGCTAATTTTGACAAAGTAAAATATTTATATGTCATAATTTATAATTTACGGCCCTGACATCTAGCGTTGTTAAGCTAGGAAAAACTCCTGAATGCAAAGAGGTAATAAATAATCTCTCTGACAATCGTAAATTCAACATTATTTTGGTCTCGGGACTTAAAAACATACTAGTTATGGAGACCATTGACAAATGGACAACTCGTTCCATTACAGACCATCAGAGCCAAATTGAAAATGTGGGTTAAGACAGCTCATACCCGAATATGGTGATGGTCCAGGAGGAGGGGGGACATTATTAGGGTCTCGGAACTTATAGACCTACTAGCTATGAAGACCATTGACCTGGGCAACTCGTTCTATTACAGGCCATCAGAGCCGAATTGACAATGTGGGTTAAGACATCTCATACTCGAATATGGTGATGGTCCAGGAGGAGGGGGGACATTATTAGGGTCTCGAAACTTATAGACATACTAGCTATGGAGACCATTGACCTGGACAACTCGTTCTATTACAGGCCATCAGAGCCGAATTGACAATGTGGGTTAAGACATCTCATACCCGAATATGGTGATGGTCCAGGAGGGGGGGGGGGGGGGGGGGGGCGTTGTACACGAGCAAATCTTTATGGAGGATTCTGATTGAGCAGCTCAAGTTGCAACAGGCAAATCTAAAGGGCATAATAACTGGTAACTTCCCCTGGAACAGCGTTAATAACACAGACCATCTTAACTTATATTTTACCACTTTCAGACATACCCTAAATTAGTGCTCACAACAGCCAGAGATGCTGGCTTAGGTGTATGCTTTCAGGGGCATGATGCGGGCTAGTGCTACCTCTACTTCAATTCAACCAACCAAGGTAACACTGTCTCAGCTCAAAAAGGTCCTACTCATATATGAGTCATTCCATGCCAAACGGTACGCATTTTTTACATCACAAGCTTGGATTGCTTAACTAGTTTGTGTATGCATTCTTCTCTTAAAAATATTATATACGTGTTTCAAGAAAAAAAATTTAAAATTTTTTTTTAAATGTTATGACCAATTGAACTTTGGTGAAATGAAGATTTTATCAAAGAGGTGTGTTCATTCAGTCGCATGTAACTCCGGAAATACTTGACCGATTTTACTCTGCTATACCTTGTTTTGAAGGTAATTTTAAGCACTTCTAAAATAACGAAACGGTATGGCATAACGCTATAGAATTTTTTAAGTTTGTATCATTTTAATCCTTTTATTTCGAGTTTGAAAATGATTACATCTTTTTTTATTTTTGAAATTTTGCAGGCGTATTCTTACTGGTCTGTTTTACCGACTGTGTAAGTTTTAAAGTGGTGAAATAATGCGTTCTATTTTTAAAAAAAATTTTTTACCTTATACCTTTTTCACTTCCATGAATATAGAAAATATAATATAGAAAAAAAATATTTTTTAATAGTTTATTGACACAAGATATAACAACAACAAAAAAACAAAGAAAAAAAGAAATAAAAACATGATACAATAGCCGTGCACGTATTCCAGGAGGGGCTTGTAAATTTTTTAAAGAAAACCTTAGGACCTGTAAGTAAAATATTTTACTTTTCTGATGGCGCAAGCGCACAATACAAAAACAAGAAAAACTTTTTAAATCTGACGTTCCACGTAGAAGATTTTGGAATACCAGCGGAATGGCATTTTTTTGCAACGTCTCATGGCAAATGGCCCTGCGATGGTCTGGGAGGAACAGTCAAAAGACTAGCAGCACGTGCAAGCTTGTCCAGCCTCATAAATCCCATTAATAGTGCCGTCAAATTTTATGATTGGGTGAATAAAAACGTGAAGAATATTCATACAGAATTCTTCAATAACTATCAATATCAAGATAGGGCGAAACACCTGAAGGAGCGTTTTGAAAAAGCGAAAACAATTTCTGGAACTCTTGGCTACCATGCATTCATTCCACAACCCGATAAAATAATGAAAGTCCAGACAACATCATCTTCTGAGCAGTACTGTATGAAGATGGTATACAAGGCATAACATTTATTTCATTACTCATTTTTTTATTTCTTTTTTTCTTTGTTTTTTTTGTTGTTGTTATATCTTGTGTCAATAAACTATTAAAAAGTATTTTTTTTTCTATATTATATTTTCTATATTCATGGAAGTGAAAAAGGTATAAGGTAAAAAAAAATTTTAAAAATAGAACGCATTATTTCACCACTTTAAAACTTACACAGTCGGTAAAACAGACCTGTAAGAATACGCCTGCAAAATTTCAAAAATAAAAAAAGATGTAATCATTTTCAAAATCGAAATAAAAGGATTAAAATGATACAAACTTAAAAAATTCTATGGCGTTATGCCATACCGTTTCGTTATTTTAGAAGTGCTTAAAATTACCTTCAAAATAAGGTATAGCAGAGTAAAATCGGTCAAGTATTTCCGGAGTTACATGCGACTGAATGAACACACCTCCTTGATAAAATCTCCATTTTACCAAAGTTCAATTGGTCATAACTTTTGAAAAAAAAAATTATATTTTTTTTTTCTAATCGCGGATTAAATAGAATTGCTAGAGGACCAAATCTGCAAATTTTCATAAAAATCGGAATCATTGCGTTAAATTTTTGCCCAAAATCGTACCGTTTGGCATGGAATGACTCATATATGGGATCTGTTACAATACTTATATGATCGAATTTTATCGAAGTTTGGATATTGGTTAGTCGTAATGTCGTATAAGCTGTTAGAGTTTTATCACGACGTGACTGTCGTTGCGGGCATCCAAATGCAACGATTGCACTGGATTGGACACATCGGTATCGAGTTGCCCATAATGAACTATACTTGAATTAGTTTTAGGGAGGTAGGGGTGCTTAATCAATAGATCCTCAAACCAGAAGGGCCTTTGAGTGGGGCTTTGTATAAACATCGATCAATATGATCCATCTAAACCAAGATTAGTTAAGTCAGGGAAGTACTTCAGATCTTGATACGGAGACTCACCATACAGGCATTAGATAATGAGCAGAAATTTATAATTAGCGTAATCCTTCCAACAGCGTCGCGATTTTAAAAGATCATAATTTATTTTCCCTAATATAAATTTTTTTGAACGCTGTTGCGCAGCTACTTCTTAATTTAGAAGTTTTACAAGATTCCTTCAAAACAAATATTGAAGCTATCGTACGAATTTCTTGTTCATTATTATATTTAAGTTTGAATTTGGTCTTAAACTCATGGTCTTATGCATGTTCTTTTAAATACGCCCAAGAAAAATTCGTGAGCAGAAAAATGCGGCTACTGCGGCGGACAGTTGGAAATATCTGACCCTTAAAAGGATTAGGTCATCTTATATGATCGAACATATTCCGGTATGCGCTGTCGTTCCATTTAGTTAAAACCGTAATTATGGGTAATTTTTAAAACAAATATGCACCAATGATCATTTTGGATGATACGCCACCCCAAACTGCAATTGCTGTTTTTACGAATTTTACGTAGCCTATATTCTGAGGGTTTATTTATTGTCAAAGAACATTTATTTCAGTGCATGCATTTCTCGTTTCTTTCATTTGCCCTGCTGGCTACATCTCAAGAAGTCACAGACCTTCACGTGGTTTATCCTGAGCAAAGTCGTTGTGACGTCCATTCATGAAGCATGTTTATATCATTGGGCCTCTATACAACTGACAGATGTTCTCGAATAATAAAAGGCTTATATTGCAGCAATACAAGATATATAATGGAACCTATGTACTTCCGTAAAAAACCCATAAGCGAAGATGTCAGATTGTCGTCAGTTTCACTGCAGAAGACAAACTGCTGTCTACAGACCATCTGTGCACTCAATCCAAAGGCCAATTTAAGTTACTTAAAAGAACGCATTACAATAAACTAGTCCAAGCAATTTTGAGATGATCACTAATCCACCAAGATCAAACCTCTCGGTACCTGTTCTAAGCATAACATACATACAACCAAAAACTTTTCTCTTATAGGGAAATAAAGGCCTTTTGGGTAAGTAAAGGCCTTAGCTCTGCTGATCTAGGCTGACCAGAATAGCGTTTGCTGCTGCCCCTGCCAGAGGTCAATGAATTCCTTTGTAAACGCATCCGTATACTGACATCTGTCGTATTTCTTTCACTTATTTCGCGTTGTGCAATCTTACATATCAGTAAGAAAATCTTAAAGATAATACCCTAAGTTGTAGGGTGTACATATTATTATTATTCCAAACATCTTTCATTAATGAATACCGTATATAGACATTAATTACTTATTGCGAATGTCCATAGAACATCTGTTACTCCTGAAACGGCTATGGGAATACTGCCAAAACACACCAGACTACGAGTACACAACTCAGGAGAAATTTCGAAACTATTCTTTTGAACATAAAATAAATTAAATTTGTATTTATATTCGAATAGAAGCATGTATGTGCTTACAGTGTCGTTCATACATATCTTATAATAAATAATTTGCAAATTTATTGATGACTAAGACGTGTATGCGTTAGCCTTAGTAATGAAATATTTGCCAAATAATGAAATAAATAAAGATATTTCATATAATATAAATATATGTACATGTAAATATACTTATATGTACTCCTATATATGCATACAAATATGTATATTGTCTGCCTGTTTTATGTGCCTTTAATAAAGATACATAAAGAATTCAAAGAGGCGTTAGAGAGTTAAGAGCCTAGACATGATTTATAAACTATTGATGTTGACACGCTACACTCAATGAAATTTGTTATGGTTAGTTAGCGATGTTGTAACAAAAAAGGTGAACCCACAAAAGAAGCTAAAATTCAATTAAACTTTTAAGAAACTTCGATGTTGGCGTTAGTTTGAGCATTGGCCATATACGAGGTCTGTTCAATGGAAAGGTTAAATTTATTTTTTTTTTTTCAAAAAATATTTACAAATTTATAAATTTCTATTTTGTCCCTTTAAAGTACTCCTTCTCAGATATAATACACTTTATCAGCGTTTTTTTCCAATCCTCAAAGAAGTCCTGATAGGCGCTTTTTAGTATAGCCTTGAGCTCTTTCAGCAATTAGGTTTTTATTTCCTCAATCGCCACAAAATGCCGTCCTTTCATGGGTATCTTTGATTTTGGGAACAGGAAAAAGTCGACAGAGGGCCAAATCTGATGAATACGATAGATGAGTCATGATTCAGTCATTTCGCCAAAAAATTACGAACAAGCAATGACGAGTGAGCAGCAATTTTGAAACGAACATCGCTTCCGAATGCTTCATACCCAAAATTTTCGAAAAATTGTATGACAGGAGCCAACCGATATGCCAACTTCCTCTGCATCTTCTCTAGTAGTAATTTAACGACTCTCCATAACAATTTTCTATACTTTCTAAACATTTGTATCGCTTTTTGATGTGATCGATCTTCCAAGACGAGCGTCGTCATTCACATCTTCTAGACCTTCTTTGAAAAGCTTGTGCCACTAGTAAACATTGTACTCAATAAACGTGCTATTCTCAATATTTCAAGTGCTTTTGAGCCCATCACTCCATTTTTTACACCAAATTTGCCTAATCCTTCAATAAATTTTTTCCACAGCAGAAAATCGCCTAACAAGTAAAAGACGTCTTTTTGTTATTCCTCTCACAAACAAACTAAACTAACCACGAACAAACTTAAATGAGAACATATGTTCAAGACAAATGTGCCAACATAAAAAATGCTTATTGAATGCCTGTAGCTTAAAAGATTTCAAAATTCACCTTTTCTTCTTAGCAGACCTTATACTGGGTGGAGCGCAGTTTTTGTTTTTTTGCACTGCAGGCTGTGGTGGCACTGTTGGTCGAAGAGAGTGGAGAGTGTGCGTGGCTTAAAGTGGCTGACGGGAGATTTGTATTCGTTTGCCATTTAGTTACGCATTGTACACTTGAGGATAGATCATTTTGTGTAGAAGCGTATTATTCAAATGCGCACTCTATCATTGCAGTGCAGCGTGCTTTTCGTTTACGATCCGCCGTTCCCCCAAATATGCGGTACTGGAGTGAAAAAAACCCCAGAGAACTTCACCAGAGATCTCAGCATTCGGACCGCGTCACTGTGTGGTGCGCCATATCACAAGAAGGCATCATTTTCTCTTACTTTTTTCAGGATAACCATCTTGCCGTAACTGTGAAATCCGTACGGTACTTGACTATGATGCAGAATTTTTTTTCAGCCGGCTCTTAAGGCAATACAATTAGAGGATACATGGTTCCAACAGGATTATGCTACTGCACATACAGCGAGGGCTACCATAAATTGTTTTAGGCAAATGTTTACTGGAAGGCTTATCTCTTTGAGGGGTGATGTGAACTTGCCATCATGCTCACTTGACTTAGCCCCATGCGATTTTTTCCTTTGGGGTTATATGAAGTTGAAGGCATATATCAACCGTCCCAACACCTTGGAAGACCTAATAAACAATATTGAGGCTGAAATTAACAGAATACCAGCTGACATGCTTGTTAGAGTTCATGAAAACTTAAGAAAGCGTATGCACCAGTGTGTGGATAGCGAAGGTCCACATTTGCCAGATACACTATTTAAAACCATGTAATATAAAATTCCCGTACTGTTTAAAATCTTTAAAATATAAAATAAATTTTTCTAAGTTTTTTAATTTTTTTATCTCATTCCCAAATAAGCAAATAACCACACTTCACCCTGTATGTAAACATATTAGAATATAGGCCCTTTGCATATGTACCACAGAATTTACGGACTAACTAACCAAGCAACGGAATTTCCCTCGGATTAAAAATTTGACTTGTGTCATTGTTAGGAGAACGAAGAGTTGCGAAGGATGAACATGAAGTAAAAATAAAAGACAAAAATATTGTTGGAATGAAATTTATTTTAATTTCCTGGTATCCGATCAACATTGGGTTGCCGCGATGAAATACATGGTTAGAACGTGAAACCTACAATACTTGGTTGGCAACAGAATCGGTTGTGACAACAAATCTGTTCTCTGTTTTAAGCTTTAACAAAAACACCATATGTGAAGCGCAAAATAAAAAGGGACCTAAGAGTAAAACCCAATTTTGTTCAGGAGAGCCATTTTAAAGATTTAAATACGTGTATCTTTGGTGTACCATCACTTTTATAAAACGCGCATATCTCTGGGAGGGAACACTTTTGGGGCATGGGATCGGTCTCATTCGATGCTCAGATGTTGTCCACATCAAAAAAAGTGAAACATGATTTTTTTAATCTTAGGTCCCTTTCCCTACGCGCTGTCACATATGTAAAAGTTAAATAAAAACATTTGTGTTTCGGTTAGTTAACCGAATAACAAAAATTTATCAATCAGTTGGTCCAGTTAAAAAAATGCTCGTGGTAATGACAAACGAATTCAACGAACTCTTATAACAAATAATTAATAACAACAGCCAAAACATGTATTAATTTTGTTTCAATAATTATCTTAATTAGGGTTACCGATACTTTTCCACTTCAACCAATAGTGTCAGTTCCCTTTACCGAAAATTGCCGTGTATCCTATTATCATTTGGTTTACGCGATGAAATTCCTAGACAAAACGTGTGACTTCCAATATTCGGTTGGGAACAAAGTTGGTTTTGTACTTCAAATAATTAGAACTGCATAGAATAAATTCAAATAATTTTACACTTTTAGTAGAAAACCCTTTATATGTAAGTCCATAACTCAAAAACTCTGAAAAGCCTTTGTATGATATCAAAACATGGAGAGGTGAACCCAATTTCAATAGCCTTCGTTCTGGGCCTAAGTAAGAACAATGTACCAAGTTTCATTGAAATTGGTTAATAAAAGTGACTTGTTCTTATGTTAATCCGATAGATCGGAGATAATTTAAATTCCTGAAAACATTAGAAGTAAACCATAACACCATGTGCGTTAGTGTGGCGCAGTCCTAAATAAACAGTGTTTGAACGGACTAATGAAAAAATCAATTACAATACTCCTTACTATTGTCTGGAGCATGAGTCTCACATTTTTTATTATTCTTGCAAAATGATCTCTTTTTTATTCCTTTATTAATTTCACTTTGAAACATAGGGCTTTTACAAAAGAAATCAATCTTCTTCTTACCTTACATTACATAAAGTCTGAGAGTCCTCAAAAATTTTATCTTGTTGTTGCAGTTCTTGCAAAACTGTCCTTGGCCAAGTATTTTTCAAACGACCTAGGCGTCGGCTGTCTTGGGGATTCCACCCTAATCCTGGCATGAGGCTCCCGCAATGTATGTTCTCTCCATTTCCACTTCCTTCTCGTTATTTGACAGACTATTTGCTCCTCGTTTGTTGACGTTCAGATATCTGCGTTGAAGATTTGGTCTGGCCAGAATATGAGACTCATTATAAGCTGACAGTTATTTACGAAGACCTGTAGCCTTTCTGCTATTGCAGTCGTCATTTTTTAGATTTCGCTGCCGTATATTACGGTGGATTTCGCACATAAGTAAAATATTCTTGTTTTTGTCCTCAATAAAATTTGGGTTGACTACCATATTTTGTTAATCGGCCACATACTGATCTTGCTTTATTTATTCTTTTTTCTATGTCATATTCAACTACCTCGTCTAAAGATATCATACACCCTAAGTAGCAGAAGGATTTCACATACTGCATCCAACTATTTACTTACAGAACAGATTTATTCAGCTCATAGAGAACGCAAGTTTTCTAAGTTTTTTAAACGAGCTGAAGTTTATCCATAATAATGTTTTGCTCCAAATGGTTGAAAAAAACTCAATCAAGTCTATGCATTTTTCTAATAGGGTATAACTTAGCCGACTAAAGTGCTGCAATGAAAAGTTAACGATGTATATTTACTAACTATGGCCTGAAAGAAATCTAATAAAACAAAACCCAAGAAGCATATATCCTTAAAATAAAGAAGAAAAAAGTCAACTTCATACAGGTATTTCATACCCTCGGCTGGCATGGCACATAACTTACGACTGTAAGTTATGTGGACTCAATGAAGTAGTAGTGTATGGTCTAAAGCCAAAGAATAATAGGTCTGACCATGTTATTGCACTGGTCATCGAATAAGTTTATTGATATACAAAGCCACACAGAACAGCAAAATTTATGACCCTCAATAAATCTTACAAATTTTCACATTTATGTCGAATATCACAGCAACAGCAACAAAAAAAAAAGAAACAACGAAAAACAAACAACGGAGATCCTTCCTCAGTTGGCGTCATTAAACGTCAACGCTCAGCATTGACCCACACACCTATACCATCTCTAGCCAGAGTAGCTTTTCCTTTTCACAACATAAACCGACATGTGAGTGTGTGTGTGTGTGCATATAAACTTGTTAAGTTATAGAATTTCATTAAATATAATCTATAAATATACTGGAAACAACGGAAGAAAAGAACAAAAAAGGAAAATCAAAACAAACTATAGACTTTTTTTATTTGAAAAATACGGATACGGATATGGCTACAGGTATATTGACCCTCATGCCACGGAGTGTGTGTGTGTGTGTGAATGAGTGTGCAATGGTCAAATGGTCGTTAGTGTTCGCTGTACATATATACGATGTGCTAATATGGTTCATGGTATTAGTTTGGCAACAAGGACCTTTGTCGTTCACCTCCTCCACTCGGTCTCCTCAACTTCTCTGGCAAGAAATAAGAGTGAGATTTTTATAGGTGGCGGTGTTATGGTCAAGTATGTGTTTTTCCATTGTTACCTCATAAAATGTCACACATTACGTGTTTTCTGTTCTTTTTATGTTTTCCATAAACCATGAACTCTATTATGGCATTTGTCATGGTGTGAGAATGAGCGTTTTTTTTCTTATCCTGGCTGTTTTTCCTGTAGTTCTTGCGATTGTAATGCGGTATTTTTGTGTCCTCTTATAAGGGTGGTAGTATCCTACGGCAAGGGTTGGCAATTTATTTAAGTCATTTCATTTATTATTTGATAATCTCTCAACGAATTAAAACATGATACATTCGATGACTTAAGCGATATTTAAAGACAGAAACGTGGTTAAGTTTAAGATCAATTGGAGCAAAACGTTCCATCTGAAAAAGCAAGAGCACAGAATGTGCAGAGATGAATGATTGAGACTTTGGAAATAGGATCAAATGGAAAATAACTGAAGTATCAGTGCAACACAACATGTATCCGAACTATCAGAAGAGAACTTTTGGATCTAAAAAGCCAAAAATCTAATAACAAAAATGATCAACGAAAAAAATTGAAATTTTAGACAGAGGCAAAAAAATGTTTACTGCCAAAACTGAAGTACTTAAAGTTCTCATAACGAGTTTCAAGACGGGGAAAAGCCGAAAGTAATGATGGATGATTTTTACTGAAAAAATATTGGTTAATCGATTGGCTTAAAGTCAGTAATAATCGAATTATTTTATTTTTAAGAAAATATATTACTAAATAACCCTAATCACTAAAAGATGGTTACAACAAAAAAATGTTTGCAAAACTATATAACCATCAGTTTTGGAACGAAACTGACACTATCTGTTGATGAGATAAAGTATCGGAAACCCTAAACAATTATGATGATTATAGGAAGTAAATTTGTACATCTATTGGTTTTTGCTATAGATTGTTGGTTGTAAGTACTCTTTGTATTCGGTTGTCATTACCTCGAACTTTTGTTAACTTGACCAACCGATGGTTAAATTGTATGTATTCGGTTATTTGACCGAAACACAAACCCTTCATCATAGGATCAAAGTGATATTTCGTTCATTTTGTCATTCCATTTGCAACATCTAGAAATACAGGTCGGAGATACCATAAAGTATACATATTCTGCATCGTCGTAAAATTCAAAGATGATTTAGCAGTATCCGCTGTGGCATTTTTGCTAATTATAATTTTAATCTGGCTTAAATTTAGTTCAGCGCATTATGGTATTTCTTTAAAAAAGCCTGGTAAAATTGAGCAATATCGGTCCATGTTTTCACGTAGACGCCATATAAAAGTACTTTCCGATTGGAGGATAGAAGTCACATATTTGTTTTGACCTTAATGAAATGCGTTGTCCGAGATCGATAACAAACTCTGGTAACGCTTTAAGTATATTTTCATACAAACCGAGCAGAGTCCCCTCCCAATTTTCCCAAATTCAACAGGGCACTTCCAGTAACCAGCCGTACATTTCTATAGCCTCCTGTCGATTTACAAGCCATATTACAGAGTCGAAATTGTGTATAGTGCGTTATGAGAGATATAAAAAAATTATGCTAAAATTTAACCGTTTTGGTTTATTTTTTCTTATCACCCATAGATAATTGCCACATTTTTAATTCGATCTTGCACAAATTTAACGCAATCTGTGATGTGTTTTCCCACCAAGTTGTTGACAAGAAGTCAAATCGTTTGCTTTCGGTCTAAGGCCTCAATCTCAGCTCATTCAAATATAATTTAATAACATTCACTGAGGTAGTGAACTCGGACAGACAAAATTCAAGACACATTTTAAGGAGTGGTGGCGGAAGTAGCCCTAGGGGACGAGGCTAGCTTTTAAACTTTCCATCATTGAGCTAATAATGCTGATTCTACTGAAACGGATTTGGTAATAACTTGCGAAGGGTCGAAAATGCGTTTTTCGGTGCTCGAAAATTGTTTGGTTGGGTTTCGGTATAATAATTAATATCAAAACATTTAATGTTTCCTTTAGCCTTCAGCAAATATCTAAATCAAATATCTAAAAATTTGTAGGCTCTAAATTCACGCGCAGTTATAAACTATAGAGCAGGATATTTAATGAATTATTTCTACAAGCTGAGTGCCATTTATTTGTGTTACCACTCAATTAATATAGCTTCGCCTCTCACGCTTTTCCTTGAAAAGGGCCACTTTCAAAAGGTGTTTGATTGTGGTCCTCCTTTAACATAAAAGTTATCCCACAATAAAAGGAAAAATGCTAAAAGGCTTAACTACATGTTTTCAACTTTATAATAGACTTACAAAAAGTCTTGGTCGTACATAGTTGTGAGTAGAATGCCCAAAACTGATACCGAAACCCGACATTTCGGTTTTTATACCCAAACCCAACTGTCGCTTTCCCAAAAATAGATAAAACTCGACATGTCGGTTTACCTGCTTTTTTGCTGAGAGGTTTTCCGATTTTTGGTTATTGTATGTAAAAGCAAAGAACATTTTTAATTTTCAACTACGGAATACTTATCTCTAAAAAATAAAAGGTAGATCCGTCTTTAAGTGCACCGATCGAGCATAATAACCAGTTGATACGATTTAACAATATCTGTCTATCCATCCCTCCATCTGTCTTCTGTCTATATAAGGCTTATTTTCAAATTATAGGTCACAATTGTTATCCGATCTTCAAAAATTGGCAGAAGTAAGTTTTCTGGACAACGCCCGATTATGCTGACTTTTAAAAAAAATGGTTAAAATTTAGATATCCGAGGGCTGCTATATATATATATATATATATATATATATATATATATATATATATATATATATATATATATATATATATATATATATATATATATATATATATTTCTGGCCTAATAATGAAAATGCGAAAATTTATCATCAAAAATGGTTTTATTGTTTTTCAAAGTATTCTCCAGCATGATTTTTACACTTTTGTATGCGCTCAAACTAATTGTCGAAGTACTTTTTCGACTCAGATTGAGACACCTCCAAAACATGGTTTTTGAACGCTTTAACAGCATCTTTTGGCGACGAAAATCGTTGACCACACATTTTTTTCTTGATGTGTGGTAATAAAAAGAAGTCATTGGGTTCCAAGTCAGGGCTGTACGGCGGATGACCCATCAATTCGACGTTTTGGCCGGTCAAAAATGCGCTGGTTAGAGCCGATGTGTGAGAGCTCGCATTGTCATGGTGCACAATGATTCGTCTTCTCTTGTTCGTTTTTCGAATTTCTCCGAAGACTTTTGGCAAACAAATCGTGGTGTACCACTCAGAATTGACCGGCCTACGTTGCTCAAGCGGAACAGTCGCCACATGACCAGCTTTCCCGTAGAACCAGGAGACCGTTTACTTCAAAGTGCTTCTCCCACGAACAGCTTTCGTTGGATTTGGCTCGTCTACGCAGACCCACACCGTCGATTGCTGTTTTGTTTCGGGCTTATAGATCCATGATTCGTCACCTGTGACGATCTTATAAACGTCTTTTGAAGCACCGCGATCGTTTTTTTTTTTCAAAAGTTCTTTGCATCAATCGACACGAGCCTTTTTTTAACGATTGTCAAATTGTGCGGAATCCAACGAGAACAAACCTTTTTACGGCCAGGGGGCTAATCACGGCATTCGACGACGAATGCAAATTCGAATAGAAAAATATTTCGATACGTTTAAATGTTTGGATCATGGCATTCGATCGTAATGTTTTATCGCATACTACTTTTTTTTGCAAAACAAAGACTTTCAACTCAAAAGATGTGTCGTTGGCTGATTCGAGCACGACGTGGGACTGTTAAAAATTAAATAGATAATAAGAAACATTTTACGCATTATTGCAATGCAAAAATGTAACGATTAATTATTTTATTGTAGTTAATTTATTATTTTATAACAATTCATGGTGTTTTTACGTAATTTTTGTCGAAACCACTACTGTGATAACACAAATTGAGTTTCCTAAAAGGCCGATGAAGCATCTTTCTTTGTTGATTCTCTTTGCGGCAAGCATACGAGTATGATGACAAGCAGAGAAAAGCAGAAAAACAAAACAACCGTGAATATTTTAATAAATGCAAGTGAATATTTTAATAAATCTGATAAAAATATAGAAATTAGTTATAAATGGATCCAATGCTATTTTTTTACTCATATTCGTCCGATTCGGAGGAGGATTGCAATGTAAACGTAATTAGAAGAAATATTCGAGATAAAAGCAATCGTTTTTTCATTATCTTTGTCCCTAAAAATAATAAAAAAGACGAATATTTTTACGTTATTTCACAAAATATAGAAAAATACCTACATTTCTTTTGTTTTAATCTGTTGTTTTGTTTGGCGTCATTAAAAATGGTAGTGTTTGGTTTTTTTCGATGACGGTTGTGCTTTCGAATTCAACTTCGGGTAGTTTCAATTCGATAACGATTGCCGTGATCCAAATTAATGGCGTTTCGAAGTAAATTTGGTCGTTAACGAATGCAGTGATTAGCCCCCAGGTGTTCATGCAATATCGAATGTATGCTGGTGGAAGATATATCCAAGGATGCCTCTATCACAAGATCACATGATGATCTTGCATTATCAGTTCAAGCACGGCATCACGACCTTCGTCTTTGAGCGAGCGTCGGATACGATTAAATTCATTAAACCAGTTTTCCACAGTGCTATAGGACGGTGCTTCATAGCCACACAAAGATTTAAGTTCATCGATGCATTCTTGTCGTGATAAACCACGTCGGAAGTTGTGAAAAATTATCGCTCGAAAATATTTACGAGTTAATTCCATTTTTTTGACAAATTGATTTTTTCAAGTCTCTGTAAACAACACAAATGATGGTCGTACGTCAAAACGTTTTGAGTACGTTTACGCAACAAAATATCAAACTTTCCAATGGAAATGCCAGATGGCGCCAGGCAACACTTAGTGTCGCCTAGACTAGAACGATATATATTAACCCACGTATGTATCCTCCACACATATGTTAAACCGATTTTATGCTCTAGAGGCCACATCCAATATTGATGAAATTGGGCACAGTTCATTAACATCGATCCGTCTTCTTACATAAGTCCCACAAGTCTCAAATCAGTCGAATTGTAATGGAAGTGTGTACGACTATCAAGTCATTAAACATAGGTTTAACATCTAACATTTTTTTTGCGACGTGTTTGCAATTCGAAATTGCTAGCGACGTTACGAGTAAGAGGTTTGTATCTAACGCAGATTTGGAAAATATTTTCTAATTTAAGGCAAAAGCCTAAAACCGGAATGGTGGTTAATGCTATGTTTTTATTTTTAAAAAACCCGACAACCAGTTAAACAAAAAAAAAGAAGCTCCAGTTTTTTTAAAAAACCAAAATTCCACTTTTATAGGAAACCAGGATTTTCGGACTCTCCAGTTTTGACTAAGTTTTTTCAAATTTCTTATAGGATAAACCAACGAGATTCTTAGAATTAACAAATCGGAAACGAAATGATTTTATTCACATTGTAATGGAGTATGCTGTGTTCTCGTATCATTAAAAAAACATTTTATTTGTTATGTTTTTTTTTCGTTGTTGTACCCCTTTGCCATTCAGCTAATGAGATATCAGTGTGCCACGAATCGTACTCACAAATATTTTTAATTAAAATTGTCACCTGCGTCACAAGGAAATCAGATATTATTTGGTTATGGTTTCCTTGAAATGAAGAAAATTACAATTGAAGAAAAAAGGAAAACGTTAAAGGCTGTTAAGGCTCAAGGATATAGTTGACAGAGAAATGAAGCGAACAGGATGTCTTAATTTAAAACTGTGTGAATGTTTGTAAGCTGAAGAAGAGATTTCAAATGAACCAGTAATATATGCAAAAATACAAAGATGGAACTTAAGATATTGGACTTTACGCGGTAGTTGTGCTTTACGCACTCTACTTTATTAAATTTTACTGAATTTTCACCAAAAGGACGAAGACGGAATACATGTTTAAAATTTCATTCATGTGGTAGGTAGATTTGTTCCCCATCGCAAATTAACGGTAGATGGTATATTAAATATGTATACCTTCCGCCAAAGGGTGGATAGTATAAGTATATAAAATATGTCATTTCTTTAGCATTAAAATAAATAAAGTTTGAATAAAATGTCCCATAGAATGGCCTCAAATCGGCCTATGAACTAAGCATACAAGTTTTCATAAACCAACGATAAATACCAAAAGACAAAAATAAAAACTAGTAAAAAAATAAATAAAGCGGAATGGCTGACTATATTATACCCCTGCACTTCTGGATGCCCAGAAAAACCGACCGAAAATAAGTTTTTGGGTCCCTTGGACGGGCTCTAAATTTACACATATTTTAAAACTTATGTTTGAATTTGTGTGAAAATTCCATTGTTTTCAGTAAAATGGGTTCAACATATATGTGGCCCCTAAATCAAAATCTGAACCGATTTTATCCAATTTAACAGCGTCCGTTTTTGGTGCAAGGATTTTCAAGATTTGATGTAATATGTGCTAAAAACATAAATCGGATGAATATATATGTGGGAGATATATCAAAATCTCAACCAATTATCTTCCCTTTTCTCAAGAAAAAGTATCTGTGCCAAATTTCCTTAGGAATGGATAAAATATGTGGCTGTTAGAACTACAAACATTCAATTGGATAAACATATGTGACAGCGCATAGAGAAGGGGACCTAAGGGTAAAAAAATCAATTTTCATTTTTTTTTCTTTTTTTGATATGGAAAACATCTGAGCATCGAATGAGACCGATCCCATGCCCCAAAAGCGTTCCCTCCCAGAGATATGCGCGTTTTATGAAAGTGAAGTCGACGATTCTAAGCGCAACTAGAAAGGGACCTAATCTTTAAAATGTCTCACCTGAACAAAACTTTTCATCAACTTTTCACTTTTTTTTTGATGTGGACAACATCTGAGCATCGTATGAGACCGATCCCATTCCCCAAAAGTGTTCCCTCAAAGAGATATGCGCGTTTTATGAAAGTGAAGTCGACGATTCTAATCGCAAATAGAAAGGGACCTAATATTTAAAATGGTTCTCCTGAACAAAACTGGTTGGTAACCTTAGGTACCTTTCTATTTTGCGCCTCACATATGTATGTGTGGGAGCTATATCTAAATTTAAACCGCCTTCTTTCATTTTCATAACTTCGGTCCTTGGTCCACAAAAATAAAATCGGAAGAAAATATTGATATCTGTTCAGATTTTCTTAAATTTTATTAACGTTCTTACTAGGTCCAAAAATATCTCTTGTTATATTCCATTAATATTGCATGTAATATGTGGCTTTTAAAGCTAAAAACATGTCAATGATTGATGGAGCTTTGCGTTTATATTGATAGTAATATCCACAGTGTTATCATCAATTTACGGACTTTTAGCGCCTTCGGTCCACTATAATTATTAACTCCACACAGTTACCTTCTTCGGAAGCACTGTAGGGTGTCCAAAACCGAAATTCAGGTTTTTATGTCCAAACCCGACAGTCGGTTTCTCAGAAAAATCTAAAACCCGACATGTCGGTTTATCCGGTTTTTATCTGTCGGGTTTTCGCTTTTTGGTTGTTGTGCGAGTATATAAGCACAGAATATTCATGATATTCAAGTACGTAATAAGTAAATATCAATAATATTTAAGCTAGGTCCACCTTTACGTGTACCGCTTGATCAAAATCACTAATCGATTCGATGTTACGATACCTTTCTCTTCGTCAATCCGTCCATCTACTGTCTTTCTAAAGCTTCTTTTTAACACTTGCAAAAGTAATTTTTTGAATAAAGGCTATTGAGTTTCATGGAAAACGTTTAAAATTTAGTTATAGCTCCCACAAATATATACTTTGTAGGGACATAAATACTGTTACACACCCATTTCAATAGTAGAACTGAACATACCCCGTTAATGTCACATGGGTTTCGAAAGCTAACCTCAATAGCGTTAGTCTTTAACGGGATTTTAAAATTGTTTCGACTTGCATCATGGAGTGGTCAGATAATGAGAATCGCTGTAAAAGCGCTTTTAAAGTGTGAAATGGAAAAAAGCGATATTTTCAAAACGCTCCGGCCACTAGGATTAGCCGTATGTTCGACTACCGATGCATAAAACTGTTTGAGGAGACTGGAGATGTAAAAGACCGCCACGGGTCAGGCCGCCCATTATTTGTTCGAACACCGCATGTCTTAAAAGCCGTTAAATCAAGAATTCACAGAAATCCGCTCCGAATATAGAAAATCATGGCCCGTGAGCTGAATATGACGCAAAAGTCCATGA
Organism: Hydrotaea diabolus; assembly: GCA_963513945.1. Taxonomy (NCBI): domain Eukaryota; kingdom Metazoa; phylum Arthropoda; class Insecta; order Diptera; family Muscidae; genus Hydrotaea; species Hydrotaea diabolus. The sequence continues at coordinate 121,433,374 of OY740720.1, forward strand.
GTTAAAAAAGACTTGGGACTTTCAAACGACGTACCGAACATTTATTGACTGCAGCTTTAAAAAAAAATAGGATTGAAAAACGCAAACGTCTTTTGATGAAGCACGCTGATAACTTGCACAGAAAAATTTTGTTCACTGATGAACAAATTTTTACCGTTCAGGAAAAATTTAACAAGCTAAATGATAGAGTGTATGAGCGGTCATCTAAGGAAGCATCTGAACTAATCCCAAGGGTGTAAAAAGGTCATCACCCAGCTTCAGTCATGGTTTGGTGGGGTGTCTCTTACGATGGGGTCACTGACCTGCATTTCTGCGAACAAGGAGTCAAAACATCGGCCAAAGTTTGTCTCTTAACAATTCCCTGCTCCAAAACCAGCCATGGTTTTCCAGCAGGATTCTGCGCCGGCCCATAAGGCTAAAACGTCCCAGGCCTGGCTTCGAAACAATTTGCCAGCGTTCAATGGCCCTCAGGCAGTCTAGATTTTAACCCATTGGATTACAAATTGTGGACGGTTTTAGAGGACAAGGTTTGTCACAAAAGATACCCCAACATTGGATCTCTTAAGACTGCTTTGGTTTGAGCTGTGGCCAATTTTCCAATGGACGAGGTTCGTGCAGCTATTGACGATTGGCCAGTGCGACTTAAGGCATGTGTAAAGGCAAAAGGCGGACATTTCGAATAAGTATATTCTTTTTGGATACAATATTCATCAATAAATATATTAAAAAATATTTGGTCCAAAAACATTCAGAACTTTTTACTTTACAGCATAAATCGTGTGTTACAATATTTATGTCCCTACTAAGTATAAACGATTATATGTCTTCAGCTTTAGAAGCCACAAAGTACATCCAATATTGATGAAATTCGGTGCAATTCATTACGATCAATCAGTCGCTATCACAGATAAAAATGGGTCATACCGGTTCACGTTTTGATATAGCCCCTGTGCAAAGATCTCCCTCGATATAACGTACAACCACTCTAGAATATCCATTTTAATTCCGATTTCAATCACATTTGGTTTGGTATATTTCAATTGACAAACAACGAATTTTGTAACGATTTGAGTCACATAGGAATATTTTTTGACATAGTCCCAGAAAAAATTGTCTTACGCCGCAAAAACTGTTTTCCATATACATTAGGGCGTACCTCAAAAAAAAAGTTCCCCGTACACCTTCGAATATGAAGTATTATTGAAAGGTAGTTTCAAAAAAAAATTTTTTATTTTTTTATGCCGAACGTAGGGGTCGCGCTTTTACATTTTTCTATATAACTTCTGCATTTATAAACGGATTTTTGTGATACATCGATGTTTTTGTCTCGACGAGGCCGATTTTTTTGTCTTTGAAGTCATTGAGCTCAAGCACCCCCTTCTGGTACATACCCATCATATCTCAGTTGCTACTACCCTAATGTACGACTCTAATATCAGAAAATTAAAGCTCGCGCGGGGTGCTTGAGCTCAATGACTTCAAAGACAAAGAAATCGGCCTCGTCGAGACAAAAACATCGATGTATCACACTTTAAAATCCGTTTATAAATGCAGAAGTTATATAGAAAAATGTAAAAGCGCGACCCCTACGTTCGGCATAAAAAAATAAAAAAAAAAATTTTGAAACTACCTTTTAATAATACTTCATATTCGAAGGTGTACGGCGAACTTTTTTTTTTACTTGTAACCTGGTACGCTCTAATATACATGGCATAAAATAACTATATAAAGTTATTTATAAAATAAAATTACGTCTAAAAATCTGACCAATTTAAACATAGACGCATGGGTTCTAAAATAAAAAATTTAAATATGACCTTATTTTTAAAATCTGAGACAGTTCCTCGGCACTATTGCTTTACTTCTGATTCAAAAATTAATTTACATTCTTAGACAAAAAGTTATAACTGAATGTCGGTTAATGCCGTCAGTTTTTTAAACCACGGAAAAAATCCGAAATGCCTCTGATTTTATGGACACTAATTAATGTCCATTCACAAATTATAATGCATTGTTTCTCGGTGGACTTCCGGTGGACTGATATCGTCTCGTATCTTTCAATGAATATTGCTAAAATCTTGGAATCTTTAAACTTCTTCAAAGTCAGCCAGTATTCAGCGTTATTAAAGACCGATTCAGTTAAGCCTCCGAATTTGGTTTCACATAGTATTTAAATTAAGTACTACAATAAGGCATTTGATCTAGAATATTTAAAAGCTCCTTTTTGTTCTCCTTTAAACTTTCTTTTGAAAATTCCTTCAACATTTAAAAAAAATCTGCTAAACTTCATGTAAAGCCTTTCTTCTTCTTTGCCATTTATTGTTAACGCTGCTTCCTAACCAAATCAATAACAGCAACAACCACACAAACGAAAACACTTTTAACAAATGAAACAAATTCGTTTGGCGTGTGTGTGCGAGTGTGCATATGTGTGAATCGAACAAACGGAAACGGAACTCCAATCAGCCATAAAGTTAAAATCACATTCGCCAACAACGCGAGAACACATTCGAAAATGCGTCTACATACATGCTTTCACACACAGATTTCCACTTACAGAAACACTGAAAGAAACTACAATAATGCATTGCAGCAACATCACTTTGCAGCTCGTCATCATTTTCGGCAATATGTGAAAGGCTTTCCATCGATTTTAGAGCCCAATAAGAAAATCATGCCGAGTCTTATGGTTCAGCTCTTTTAAACAGGTAAGTTATCAAAATTTGACGAAAGCCACATTTTAATGTTAAGGATATTATTTTTAATTATTGCTTGATTGAACCTTGTTAATATAAAGCTTTGTTAACCTTGTTAATTTAAGATGTGTTCCAGCAACATAGGCCAAAAACCTGTTCCTTCAACTATCGACAAGTAAGTATTCAAAAACCACGTAAGTTTCATCAAGAATCCAAATACGACATTTATTTTACGATTTAACTAAATTCAATGACTTGACCCATTGGTCTAAGGTTCTCACAATGTAGAAACATCTGTGGTTTTGCACCATGGGCCCTCGCAATCCAAATAACGATCTTCATTTAGACATACGGGTACCCTGAAAAGTTTGCGGCTCAAGACCTTTTGCATCATTATTCTAAAAGAATACAATTTTTTTGGCAAATGGCAAAGTGACTTCTATGACCTTTGTCAGAACACTAAGTGTTGCCTGGCGCCATCTGCAAGTTTTAATGAAAATGATAGTTTATATTTAGTAAATCAACTCCAATACGAGGGTTGCTAAATATAATTCTGGCCTAGCCAACACTAAGTTTTGCCTGGCGCCATCTGACAATTCCATTGGAATGTTTGACATTTGTTAGCATAAACGTACTCAGAACGTTTTGATGGTCGTACGTCATTTATGTAGTTTACAGTGACTTGAAAAAATCAATTTGGCAAAAAAAATGGAATTAACTCGTGAACATTTTCGTGCGATCATTTTTCACAACTTTCGACGTGGATTATCACGACAAGAGTGCATCGATGAACTTAAATCTTGGTATGGCGATGAAGCACCATCCTATAGCACTGTAAAAAACTGGTTTAAAGAATTCAATCGTGGCTGACGCTTGCTCAAAGACGAAGGTCGTGAAGGTCGTCCAAAAACGGCTGTTGTGACAGACAACATTGATGCCATGCGTGAACTGATAATGCAAAATAGTCCTGTGACATAATGTGAGATAGAGGCATCCTTGGGTATTTCTTCCACCAGCATACATTCGATATTGCATGAACATGAACATTGCACGTCGTTAAATTTTATGATAATCAAGCCATGTCCACCCGTCCATTTGTCTGTGTCAAACGAATCAACCCAAGATCCTGAAAATTTTTCATGATGATGGCTTGTGGCCAGAAGCTATGTAAGATAGTTAATAGGCAAAATCGGCCCAGGGGAAGAAAAGCTTCCCTTTAAGTGACGAAAGGTACCTCGGTAAAAAGTACAGTTGTTTAAGTATTTGCTTAATAAATCTGAATTTTTTGAGGACAGATAATATTTCAATGGGTACTGAAAAAATATTCAGGTCCATCGGGCCCAAGAAAACATACCGCATGAACACAACTGGCGATTAATATTCAGAATGGACAAATGGCTACACAAGTAATAGCAAATTATGTTGCGAATCTAAATAAAGAGTAAGTTCGAAGTTTTGGCTTATATAAGGGATGGACGCATGTTTGTGACCATTTTTTCGCTTTTTAGCTTGAAGACGGTGGAGTGTATATAAGGTTCGGCCTGGCCAAACTTAACGACGTTTTAACTTATTCAAGTAAAGGGTGTTTTTTATTGAGGTATAGAACTTCGAATTGAAATAAAACACAAGAAAATCGTTTTAATGTCCATCAATTTGGCTTTATTGGAAGGATAATTTTATGCCATTAATGTTTAAATATGATTTCGGGCATGTGGCCGCCGCGGCTGGCTCGAAGAAAGCCAATTCTACAGGTCCAATTTTCAACCACTTTTTCGAGCATATGGGGCCGTATGTTGGCAATAACGCCACGAATGTTGGCTTCCAAGTCCCCTAACGTGTTCCAATGGTCCATGTTAACCGATCCATGGTTAACCGAATTAATTGCTCTGATGGACGATTATGTCGACCATAAAATGGACGGAGCTTTCGGTGAACTTCGCGAACTGAACCATTACTTTCGAAATAAATTTGTACGATTTGCAAGCGTTGTTCTTTTGTCAACCTGTTCATGATGAAATGGCAAACCAAACTAAATATTAATCACTTGACAGCTGACAAAATGGCCGCCAGTTAAAAAAGTGATGCCAACTTAAAGTTCTATACCCCAATAAAAAACACCCCTTATAAGATTTTCAAGTGGCTATCGGAGACTTGACCATTTTTTTGCTTTTTTTTAGATTAGGGACGCTTATCTTAATCAATATATATATATATATATATATATATATATATATATATATATATATATATATATATATATATATATATATATATATATATATATATATATATATATATATATATATGGTAATCAATATAGAGGTATTTTTTGCAAATAAAAACAAATACAAAAATTCAAACCTAGTGTGGAATTTTTTTTGTTCATTTGAAAGGACGTTTTATGCCGTTTATTTTTTGAATATAATTTCCTTTAAACATTGGCTCCAATTTTGGATGACTCCATCGATCTTTTCGACCGGTATGGCTTTAATGACACGCGTAATGTTGGCTTCCAAAATCTGAATCGTAGCTGGTTAGTAAGCATAGACTTTTGACTTTACGTAGCCCTTAAAGAAAAATGTCTAAAGATGTGATCTCACACGATATAGGCGACCAACTCACCCTTTCAAAACATGAAGTTAGCTGCTCCTTGAAATGACCTCTCAATACATCCATTGTTTGAGCAGCTGCATGGCAAGTGGCACCGTCCTGCTGGAACCAAATGTCGTCAAGATGACGGCTTTAGTTTAGCATAAAGTCCGATATCATAGCGCGATATAATCTTTTTTAAAAAAAAATGTGCACCGATGATTCCAGCAGCCCATAAACCGCACCAAATTGTGGTTTTCTCTGGGTATAATGGCACCTCTTAAACCTCTTCTGGTTGCTTTTCAGCCCAAATGCGGCAATTTTTTTTATTGACATTGCCGTTGGACCACAAATGGGTTCATCACTCGAAAACAGCAGATCTTCTTTGAGCTTTTGAAGAGCCTAAACTCTAAAATTGCGACTCGCAAGAACATCGTAAAGTTTAAATCCCTAGAAAGAGCATACAATACAGAAAAATAATGTTTAACACAACTCACGCGTAATCTGTGAAAAAGAACACTACACAAAGAATGCCTCTAGATTGATCACCCGTTATAAGGCTTACTGCAGAAGGAGTCTATACCGAAATTGTTCACTGTTTCTTTCTTTTTATCAGTGTAGTGCCCCAAAAGCCCCAGCAAAATTATTTTAAAACAAACTTTCGCACAATGAATGTTAAAACACAGAACAAGCGAGTGAAAGAGCCAGCATAAAAAGAGAAGCATCAAATAAAACCATTACACAAAGTGTTCAATTAAAAGACCTTTTGTGCATTCTGCACTTTCAAACCAACACTGGCGAATGGTTGCTGGCGACTGGGTGCTGGTGACTGTGTAACCCCCCCGGAGGAGCTGCAGCATGCAGTTAATATGGTGAGGAAATTGCGAAAACGTGCTAAGAATTTTCTTTTTCTTCCCGCACCGTGTTTTTTTAACATGAATTCATTTTAACCAAAAACTGCAAAGTTTTTTTTCTTAAACAAAATTCTGGTTATTGAAGATCGAAAAAATATATATTAAAAGGAGAACAGAAACAAAAAAAAAACCTAGAGTAATCTTTATGAAATGCAAATAGAGAGGGTTAAACAAGAATGCAATATATGAAAGAAAAAATATCGAGTAACATGTACGAGCACGTTGATGGTGACGAACAGCGAAGTTTTACTTGTACTCGAAGCATTACCTCCCCCCTCTTAAGCTTTATGTAATATTTCCATTTTGTCAATGAATTCCAACTGATATTTTGCACATAATTGAAGAGCAATGTGTTGACAAACAATCCAATTCCGATAAATTGTTGCCATGGTTCAAGGAATCAATAATTATAATTACAGGAGCGGGTGGCAACGACAGCATCGTCATACGTCTAGCAACAGTGTTCTGAAAGAGCAAAAAATTGTCTGCAAAAATTTTAAAAACAGAAAATAACACAAACGTTGGATTAGAAACAGGTACGACATAAAAACGAAGATATTCCGGTTTAATTACCAAATGTTACCTAGTAGGGTCATAAACACTGTTACAACATTGAACACACCCATTTCAATAGTAGAACTGAACATACCCCGTTAATATCATATAGGTTTTGAAAGCTAACCTCAATAGCGTTAGTCTGTAACGGATTTTTAAAATTGTTTCAACTTTCATCATGGAGTGGTCAGATAATAAGAACCGTATCGCTGTAATAGCGATTTTCAAGTGTGAAATGAAAAAAGAGATATTTTCAAAACGCTCCGGCCACTAGGGATTAGCCGCATGTTTGTCTAGCGAAGCATTAAACTGTTTTAGGAGACTGTAGATGTAAAAGACCGCCACCGGTCGGGCCGCCCACGCTCTGTTCGAACACCGCATGTCATCAAAGCCGTTAAATCAAGAATTCACAGAAATCCGCTCCAAAAACAGAAAATAATGGCCCGTGAGATGAACATCACGGAAAAGTCCATGACTCGAATCATTAAAAAAGACTTGGGACTTTGGGCTTTTAAACGAAAAAAGGATTGAAAAATGCAAACGTCTTTTGGTGAAGCACGCTGATAACTTGCACAGAAAAATTTGTTCACCGATGAAAACGTTTTTACAGTTCAGGAAAAATTTAACAAGCAAAATGATCGAGTGTATGCGCGGCCATCTAAGGAAGCATCTGAACTGAGCCCAAGGGTGGAAAAGGCTCATCACCCAGCTTTAGTCATGGTTTGGTGGGGTGTCTCTTACGATGGGGTCACTGACCTGCATTTCTGCGAACAAGGAGTCAAAACATCGGCCAAGATTTACCAAGAAACCGTTTTGGAAGCTGTTGTGAAGCCTCTTAACAATACCCTGTTCCAAAACCAGCCATGGACTTTCCAGCAGGATTCTGCGCCGGCCCACAAGACCAAAACGTCCCAGGCCTGGCTTCGAAACAATTTGCCAGCGTTCATTTCCTCTGAAGAATGGCCCTCAGGCTGTCCAGATTTTAACCCATTGGATTACAAATTGTGGACGGTTGGATCTCTCAAGACTGCTTTGGTTCGAGCTGTGGCCAATTTTCCAATGTACGAGGTTCGTGCAGCTATTGACGACTGGCCAGTGCGACTTAAGGCGTGTGTAAAAGCAAAAGGCGGACATTTCGAATCAGTAGATCCTTTTTGGATACAACATACATTAATAAATATATTAAAAATTTTTGGTCCAAAAACATTCAGTACTTTTTATTTTACAGCATAAAGCGTATGTAACAGCATTTATGCCCCTACCAAGTATAAGCCTGTTGAGTATGTTGTTCCACGTACCATAAAAAATAGATATAATTATTTTGTGGCAAAAATAGCCAACAAAGCAATTAACCATTGAAATATGTTCAAAGTATATGTTGGTTATGATAACCAATAACATTTTAGAAGACTGTTTGTTGGTACCAATAAAACAGGCAATGGATTCTGAAAGAGGAGACAAAAAATAAATATACGTATGTCGGCGTTTTGATAGATCACATCGGAATTTCATTTAAGAGCCGGTTAAAGTTTCCCAACTCTGGCATATGCTTGCAGCATATCGGTATATGAAACAAGTTTTTCTTTACATCTTAGGTGTAGGGTATTTTCAGCCACTTTGTAGATAATGGTATGTCAATAAAGGCAGTTTATGGCTTTATTCTAACAAATTGTAAAAACACCCCGAAAATGGGGAAGGCGGTGATGAAATGGAACAATGGAAGTTCCAGTTTCCATCTGAGAACATTAGTATTGTCTAGACCCGGAATATAATTAGCAACCCTCGTAATTGGTGAAAGAACCAATAATTTCTAGTCACTGAGAAAGTGGATATTATTGGTTCATATTCACATTGGAGATTTTAACCAATAATACAAAGTCGACTACAGACTAATTTAAATAAAACCAGTAAGCAAAGTAGTAAGTCCGGCATGGACGACTTACGAAATTGTATGGGAATCCGATATCAAATATGGCCTTTAAATTGACAGATTCCAAAATCGAGAAGAACCTTCACGGCAGTCTATAAATGGTCGCTGGTAACGTACAATGTTAAATTTGGGCTTGTTTAGGTGTAATTTTTGGCATCTAGAACTGCGGGACCTAAAATCAGGAGGGACCTTTGTGTACGTTTAATTCGAAAGCATACACCGATATGGGCAAATTTTACCACTGCCGGATGCTGGTCACTCAAAATTCTCTGTGCGACATTTTGTTCAAATCGGATGTAATTTGTGGCTTTCAGAGCTGTATCGTCGGTTCTGAAATCGGGAAAACCCGATGTATGATATCAAAATATGGACCGTTTTGAACGAATTTCAACAGGATTCGTTCTTGGCCAAACTTGAGAAAAGTTACAAGCTCTTCGAAATTAATTCAAATTGCGACCTAAAATACTAGTCTGTCTCCAATCCTTTACGGTGCTGCACACATCAACATTAAGTCATAATACCATGTACCACAGAGTGGTGTAGGGTATAACAACTAAAGGCCTACACCGTTATGGGCAAATATTACCTAAGATGGGTGCTGGTCACTCAATATTTTGTGTGCGAAATTTGGTTGAAATTGAATGTAATATGTGACTGTCAGAGCTGTACGTTCTGAAATCGGGAAAACGCTATGTATGATATCAAAATATGGACCGCTTTGAACGAATTTCAATAGAATTCGTCCCTGGCCAAACTTAAAGAAAGTACCAAGCTCTTAGAAATTGATTTAAATTGCGAACTGAACTACAAGTCTATCTCTATTTTTTTTAGATTTTGCAAACTACAACACTAAGTCATAATACGATGTACCACAGTGTGGTGTAGGGTATAAAAATTAAAGGCGTTTACACTCAGCCAGGGCTGGCTTTATATAAGTAATACGCTACACCACAGTTCTAAACAGCTTACTTCCTTAAGTTCCACAACATCCCATTAAGGAGCAAGGGGGAACTTCTCTACAACCAGTGAGCTGTACACAATTCAATCCATATACCCACTGACCGGGACCTACTGTTTAATGTCGGCTCGAAACAGCTAATACATTTTAGAGAGTTTTTACATGGCTTAGAGATTAACCTCTTACTGCTTAAATCGCCTGCATTTACGAGGTGGAAACCCGCCGCTGAAAAATTTGTTAGATTTTCTTAACCGGGGTTGAACCTGGGTTTACTGGCATGATAGTGGTACATGCTTCCATCTGCTTCTATGTCAAATCAAACAAAGATCTGTTTAAAAATTGTACTTGGTTTTAGGCTAGGTTAGGAAGAAGTGACAGTCTTTACAACAAGCACACTCACTTAGACAACATGATCCAATGTGACACCACAAGAAATCTTTTAAATTGGCCAAAGCCTATATCAGCCAGTTCAGCTAGATCCCCATCGTCAGAGCAGGGCTAGTCCAGAGAAGGAATTAAATGGATTACCCCTCCTCATCATTATTACAGCTTTTGCAGTAGTCTTTAGCCGTGACTTTCAGTCTCACTGCATGTCTTCCAATCCGATATGCCAGACACGACCAGTGAGATGTCAAGTCTTGATTACGGAGTAATCTGCAAGAGTGTTTTATGTAAGTCGTCTAGATTGAAAGCAGCCTACTGAAGCCTGACTAAAGACTACCTATTACAAGCTTTTATTTAGGCTATCTTTGGCAAAATAATTTTGCAGGTGCTAAGAACTATGCCTACGGATTTAAGCACCCCAGAAGTCCGCAAGGTAGTACAGAGTCCGGCTAACTCAACTGCTGTACAGTGGCTTAGTATGTTCCTATGGCCCAGCGACCAAATAATAAACACAGCTGAGACATCTCGTTAAAATATTTGTGGCAGTAAAGGGCTAATGTTGAGTTCATAAAGAGATTAAATGGCAGCCTGACTATCAGAGAAAACATTTACCCCCACAGTTTTGATAATATTATATTTAGCCATTCGGATACTTCCCTAGTGGCTAAGATCTGCGCTTGGTAGACACTTCAGTGATCAGGTAGCCTTCGAGCAATATCTAACCCTGGGTCCTTTGAAAGAACACCGAAACCTATTTGGTTGTTTAACTTAAGGTTGTCAGTGTGAAAGTCGACATACATCCTTTTACCCGAAGTTAGGCAGTTTGATGCGTCCATGTTTGGTGTATAGAACTTTTTGTCGAAAACCGGCTCGGCTAGAGTGTTTTTTGTATTGACCAACACTCATGGAATGTCCCCTATTATACAGAGCATTGAGTTGGTAGGTGGAAAGTAAGGGATGAGAGAGGGGAAAGAGGGAGTAATGTTTATTGATATCTGTCTTCAATTGCTGGAAGTCGTAGTTGGTGTGAAATACATTTGACGGAAGTCGATTCCACATACGGACAGTACGGGCAAAAAAACGAATTTGATCTGTAGTGTATAGTGCGGTCGACTGGCCAATCGATAACAAACGGGTGTGAAGTCCTGGAAAGTCACGTATTCCTGGCGATCATCCAGTAATACGCGATGAAAATTCCATGAAAGTAACGAAACAGCATCCAGCACATCCCACATTTCGACGATGCTCAAGGGAAACAACAGAGTTGGATAACCTACTGTCGCTTATCAGGACCATCGCTCTCCTTTGAACACGGTCAAGTAGCTTCAAAGATGATTTTGGAGCACCTGTCCATATATGGGACTTCTATTCCATCTTAGGCCTGATATAGGTCATATAGATGTTAACAAGATCAGAATTAGTGAAATACTTCTTACACCGCTTTAGAAAGCCTATACGCTTGAGTGCTTCTTTCGACACTGCGAAAACATATCTCGCCCAGCGAGCGTCACATTGTATCTTCATGCCCAGAACATCAAGATCATCTGATTGTTCAACATTCATACACTTGATAGATAATGACGACCCTGATGGGTTAGTGCATCGCTTGTGATACAACCAGCAGCACTGCGTCTTGTGCGCATTCAAAATCCACTCTATTCACTCGACCCCATTCGGAAATGGCCAGTTAAACCCGGCCAAGTGTATCATCCATAAAAGGCCTTCTGTGTTCAATATCTTGAAGACTTGGCCCATGGTTGAATGAGTAAGAATGACAGAGGTTGCTGTTATCCGCAAAGATTGGATTCAACAGATCATTAATAAAAATAAGAAATAAAGATGGAGAAAGGACAGAGCCTTGTGGTACACCTGCGGATAGCCTTTGTTGGTTGGATGAGAACCCATCTACAACAACTATTAAAGTGCGATCTCTACGAAAGCTCGATATAAAACTATCGAAAGTATAACCGACACCAAGTGCGTTCAGCTTTGAAAAGAGAGCACGGTGCCAGACTCTATCAAAGGCTTTGGAGATATCCAGAGCCACAACCAAACGTGGTGGATAGACCGAATCCAGCTTTCCGACAGGAAAGCCATCAGGCCTCCGGTAGAGCGATTTCTACGGAAGCCATACTACCGATCATTAAGTAGGTCGTTCGACTCCAGATACCCCCCAAGATAGTGGTTCACCATGCTCTCCATAATCTTGGAGAGCGCTAAGCAAATCGCAATTGGCCGATATTTAGCTGGATTATTGGCTTCACCCTTTTAGGGATTGGCTGGACGTTCGCCACCTTACAGCACGCTGGGAAGACTCCCGCACGATAAGCAAGGTTAAAAAGGTTGCGTAGTAGACGGGCTAGCGTCGAAGAGCACTTACATAGGACAAGTGCAGAAATACCATCCGGGTCCGGGGATTCATTTACATCGAGGTTCGCAAGAACCCTTTTAACCCCACGTGTTCGAAAAAATATCTGAGGCATGGAACTTGATACGTTTTCGATCCGGGGAGTGGTTGATTGCTTTCCGGCAAGGAAGAATTTCCAGCAAATATTTCAGCCAATAGGTTAGCTTTATCAACCGGATCAGTGAATGCCTCATCGTCTTTAACAAAAGTTGGAAAAGATGATTAATTATCCTTTACTCTTCTTACAAACAACCAAAAGCTCTTACTTCCCCTGGGGAAAGCAAGAACCTTTGTACTTAGACGTTGTTCGCGCAGAAATTTGTCACGCCTAAGCACTCTGGCACAGGAAGTTCTTGCCTGTTTCCGCAGTAGTTCAGTATTGGCGTTTTTGTTCAGAAGCCAATTTCTGAACGCCTCCTCTTTAGATCTGACAGCATGCCTGATTAAACCAAGTTTTTTGGGCTGGTTTAACCGACATAACATTATTTGGAATAAATGTCTTCATTCCAAATAAAATCATATTTTGCTGTTAATGTCTCTAGAATGTCAGACATCATATTTAGGATTAAATTATGCTCGTAACCGTTTATACACCATTGTGACAGCTCTTTAAAGCTTAGTCCAGGAGCAGTAAATGTAACACAATATTAAGTGCTTAAGACGGTGTGGAACGCAAGAAACCCGCGATGCATAGACTAGCCATTCATTGGACCCTATCTAGTAACTTACAGTATCAGAACTTTTAAAGAGCGTTCCACCAGACGATAATCGAATATCACATTATCAGTCTCACTACTGCAGTTTAAGTCCAGTGCACAATCTTAAGCTTAAGGGCCGTTTGCTTATTTGTTGCTCTCTTGCTAGCATAAACGGCCTTTTCGCTCAGCCTATGACGTTGAGCTTGAAAATGTATTTCAAGTATAACACTGAGCTTATTGCATCGGAATAGTGCACATAGGGTATATGTGACGAGCAAAATAGAAAGGCACCTAAGGGTAAAAACCATTTTTGTTCAGGAGAGCCATTTTAAAGATTTAAATACGTGTATCTTTGGTGTACCATCACTTTCATAAAACACGCATATCTCTGGGAGGGAACACTTGAGCATCATTCGATGCTCAGATGTTGTCCACATCAAAAAAAAGTGAAAATTGATTTTTTTTACCCTTAGGTCCCTTTCTCTATGCGCTGTCACATATAGTTAAGTGTATAAAAGCCACAGATTCGTGTAGGGTATTAAAACTTAATATCTAGCGAAAAATCTTGCAGATATTTGACCGCATCAGTAGTCTGTGCCACATCTGACATTGCCACCAGATTATTTCAGGATTTGTTGTCATTCGTCTGATATTGTGTGAATTTAATATACGCGCACACACATTTAATGGAAACATGCTTTAGGGTGTCGCGAAAATTCGCGAATAAAAATTCTTGGATAATATGCGCAAAGTGCACGCAGAAAAAAAGTATGGTTGGGGTAACAATATTCGAAGAGCACCATACTATTGTTGGTTATATGGTTGTGGCACAACAATATTATGATCATCATAACAATAGTATGGTTCACACACAACCATACTATGATCCCCATAACAATAGTATGGTCCTCACAACAATAGAATCATTCACACACAACCATAGTATGATCCCCACAACCATATTATTATTCACATTCAACCATACTATGATCTCCACAACCATATTATGATCCTCATAACCATAACGTACAACCATAGTATGATCCTCACAACCATAGTATGACTTACGCACAACCATACTATGATCCCCAAAATTGTTTGTAAAGAATGGAATACGTTGTTATTAACAATAAAGAATTTTATTAAGTAAGTTATGTAACAATAGGAGTGATTTATTTAACAGTAAAAAAATCATTTATTAAAAATATTTTAGTTATACTCGTACTAAACCGTAGTTTTTTTTTTAAATACATAATTTTTTTTACTATTGTGTAAGAATCGTAAAAATAACATTGTCAAATTAAAAAAAAATAAGGTTTTGCCGGTATGATTGCCGTAATTATGTTATTGTTAACATAAAACCCATGAAAACTATACTTTTGTCCCACCAACCATATTTACATTGTTGCTACAACCATATTTTCATTTTTAAATTTGGCAACAATACTTTTGTTACATTTCAACAATATTAATATTGCCGCAATTATACTATTATCAAAATGAAATTCAAAAAACAATACTATGGTTGCGACGACCATACTTTTACTGCAGAGAACATACTATTGTTGCCGTGACCATATAGTAACCATATCTTTTCTCTGCGTGTGGAGTGGTACCGTCTGCTATATACTTATATATTTCTGGACTTATAATTAAAATGCAAATATTTATCTTCAAAAATGGTCAAATTGCATGCGCTCTAACAATTGTCGAAGCACTTTTTCCACTCCGATTGAGACACCTCCAAAACATGGTTTTTGAACGCTTCAACAGCATCTTCTGGCGACGAAAATCGTTGACCACGAATTTTTTTCTTAATGTGCGGGAATGCAAAGAAGTCATTGGGTGCCAAGTCAGGGCTGTACGGCGGATGACCCATCAATTCGACGTTTTGGCCGGTCAAAAAGGCACTGGTTTTAGCCGAAGTGTGAAAGCTCGCATTGTCATGGTGCATGGTGATTCGTCTTCTCTTGTTCGTTTTTTGAATTTCTCCGAAGACTTCAGGCAAACATATTGTGGTGTACCACTCAGAATTGACCGTCCTACGTTGCTCAAGCGGAACAGTCACCACATGACCAGTTTGCCGAAGAAACAGGCGACCATTTGCCTCGAAGTGTTCCTTCCACGAACAACTTTCGTTGTCTTCGAAGACCCACACGGTCAATTGCTCTTTTGTTTCGGGCTTATACGCATAGATCCATGATTCGTCACCTGTGACGACCTTAAAACGTCTTTTGAAGCACCGACATGGTATTTTTTCAAAATTTCTTCGCACCAATCGACACGAGTCTTTTTTTGAGCAATTGTCAAATTTTGCGGGATCCAACGCGAACAAACCTTTTTTGCGGCCAGGTATTCATGCAAAATCATGCTGGTGGAAGAATTGTCCAAGGATGCCTCTTTTTCACGATATGTCACATGACTATCTTCACGCACGGCATAAATGTTCTCTGGCACAACGGCCGTTTTTGGACGACCTTCGTCTTTGAGCGAGCGTCGGCCACGATTGAATTCATTATACCAGTTTTTCACAGTGCTATATGAATGTGCTTCATCGCCATACAAAGATTTAAGTTCATCGATGCACTCTTGTCGTGATAGTCCACGCAGAAAGAAGTGAAAAATGATAGCACGAAAATGTTCATGAGTTAATTTGATTTATTTGCCAAATTGATTTTTTCAAGTCACTGTAAACAACACAAATGATGGTCGTACGTCAAAACGTTCGGAGTACGTTGATGCTATAAAATTTCAAACTATCCAATGGAAATGTCAGATAGCGCCAGGAATGTATATAACAACCCTAAGAGAGACTTTTAACTGTGTCTTAATCTTAGAAAGTGAAACGCGGTGCATACACTCGTTGACGTATGTAGGATCAATTGTAATTGTCCTTTGTGTATGATTTCTGTAGGAAGCTGACCTTGAGTAACTTCTCTTGAATATTTAAGTTATGCCCGTTACTACTATTTCTACCCACATTCTATGCCAGGTAACTTTTCAATATTCACTCACATTATCCATCACATCTCGCCGGCCTACATTTTGTAGTGACATCCTAGTATAAATATGTGAACGTTGTGTTTTTCTATAAATCTCTCAAGTATTTCGAAATTTTCATTTTCACTTGTGTTTTTCTGTCCTCCGTTGCTGCTGCACAACAATCACGTGCTAAATTAATTTTCGAACGCGCGTCACACGGGTTTATGATAAGCCGGGGCAATATGCACTTGCATTCCATTCCATTGTATGCCGGTATTAAAACATTTACCATGCATCCCACCCAATGTTAATGATGTCGCTCTGATGGTTTACATAGCAAAGTATGAATCACTTTGTATTCTTTAAAATTATATAAAACAAATTGAACAGGTATTATAACCGGCTCGAGACCTCCTGTATCTACAATTTAATAAAGACAAGTTCTTTTCATTTTGGGATTTCCGTAGAGATGTACTGTGTATTCGTAGGCAATAAGTTGAAGCAAACTCGACTAAGATTTGCGACAGTATGTCTCAAACGCTCAGTGAGATCCTAGTCTGAACTCTGTGCAAAGTGAACACCGTGAAACAAATTCAGGTTAGCAAAAGTTAGGTCGATTCTGAGAGTGAGGGGTGAAAATATAGGCTAAATTAGAAGACCCGTATCGCGGCGTTTGTTTATGTTAGTTCGAAAATTGTAAGTCCGAATATTTTTTTTAATCGACCTTCGAACTTTGCATTCATATGCCGATTTTCAGCATATTGTTTATATGTCTTTTAGGCATCTAATTGATATTTTTTCAATCTGTAAAATCCAAATTATTGCTAGAGACCTGTCCAACAACTAATTTTTTTTAAAAAAATTGATTTAAAAATTTTGTGGTGCTTATGAAGAAAAATGTTGGAAAGATTATTTTTTTTTTAATTCTTTTTGAAAATATTTTCCACAAAACTAAATCTCTTTAGCTTTCTGTTTCATCTATAATATGCTTCTCATTTTCTGCAATAAATTTCATTTCAAAAGAAAACCATCATAATACAAAACTTGCGTTTTCCAGCTTAATATTAATTTACTTCTCATTTTTTATGTATCAATTTTGTTCAGTGTTTGTTTTGAAGAAACATTGAAAAAGAAATTATAAAAATATGTAAAAAATATAATTTTGAAATCTTAGTTATGAAATGTTTAAGTAAAAAAATTAAATAAATTAAATTAATGATTTGGCCAGTTGCCGTTTAGCAGGCGGCTGTGGATCAACATTACTGCTCTCTCTAATATCTTGGTCATCGTCATCATTATAAGCAAAGTCGATAATTTCGTCCAACTGATATTCTGGAATTTCCCCTTCTTCCGCTTTTTCCTCGTCGTCCACTTCTGCAAAGGTGTTTTTATACCACCAACAAATTTCAGCGAGTATTGCATCTGGAGATTTCTTTCCTCTGTACCTGAAACGAAAATAGTTTTCAATCGTTAACATGTTTAAATTGTTCACTCTGACAAAGATATTAGAAAAATCTAGGATTTCAAAATATGCACACTCTATAGTTACCTTATTTCAAATAGAAGCGCAGTTTGGTGATAACGTTTACCTTGCTCATCAGATTCAGTTGGCAACTGTTGAGCGAGTTGATCAAGATGCTGATGCAAGAGATGAATTTTGTACGACATACGAGTATTAACCCCAATTTCATCGAAAGCTGCAAACATGTTTGCAACAAATTGCCTGTAGATGTCTTTGCGCTCTTTACCCAAAAGTCCTTTAATGACTGCTTTCAATGCGAGCCATGCATTTAATTCTCGGTCAAAATCTTGACGACTCATTAGTTTGCGTATGTCGGACCATTAACAACCCCTTCATGGATTTTGGCGTTACTAAGTCTTGGGAAAATGTCTTTTAAGCGGTTAAATACTGCTGGTCTTTTTGCGATACCTTTTAAAAACTTTTTAGCAATGTCAAGTTTAATGTGGAGCAACGGCAACACAATTTTCATTTCAGGAACAAGACTTTGGTGTAGCCTATCGTCTTTAGGCCATGTTCGTCCAATGCGACTATTCCAGTTATGCTGTTTGTACTAGTTTCTTCCTTTAATACCTTCTCCGAATCGTGAATCCCCATCGCACAAAAAACACGAATATTTAGACTGCCAGATGCTTTTAAGCCTGTAATCAATGAAACTAATGCGCCACTGGTGTTCGTTATATTTGACTACTTCCAGAATGTGTTTCCAATTATCGAATTTTCACTAGTGTCAGTGCTATTTACAATTGGAACAGAAGGCATTCTATTTTTCTTGTGCAAAAGCACAACTTTTAAGCTGTTTAGTGAACTATTGACAAATAAAAGCCAATTATCTTTTTTATTGGTTAACCCTATCGTCTCCATTAACTTTTCAATATCGTTGGAATAAGCGACATTTTTTGCATCATTCACATTGAAGAATTTTTCTAACTCTTTTTGGCGTTTTCGATATGCTGTTACTTTGGTACCTTTCGCCAGTAAATTATTTCCTTTCAAAAATTAAGCCAGTAATACTGATTTTTTCTGAGTCAAACAAAAATTTTCAACACATCCATCCAATTCGTTTTGTGTGACTAGGATTGGGTAATTTGATGTTTCATAGGATGTACCATCACCAGGGTCGTATTCTGAGAAGAAATGCATGGCTGTAGCAGTGGCGGTTGTACTTATAGTACTGATATCTGTTTGAAGGTCAATACTTCGGTATGTTGGTACTGGAAGGAATTCTGAGTGCGGTAATGGTAATTGGGCACTGCTACATAAGTTGTATATTTTGCTTTCCTTATATTCAAAGTTTTATGGTAGTTGAAACATCCATAACATTCTTTTTCTTGATGCGGGCCGTTGTCTAACCACATCATTAGTATACCAAAAGGCTTAGCCTTCTTTTTTTCACTTTTCCATTGCATAAGAGTTGAAAAACAATTATCGCAATCTTTTTAGGGGCATAGTTTACGTCAGTGATGAACTCATGCGAGAAATATTGTTTATAGGCTTCCAAAAAAATCACTCGCATTGCCACATTTTTCATCGCTTGCTGTTTGTGGACATTGCATAAATGGTCCATTTTACATTTTGGTTCCGTCATTTTTAATACAATATATATTACACAATGTTTTTTTTTTGTTATTTTTACGAAACCGATGCACTTTACTTTAATCACAAACAAAATGAAATAAGTTCCAAAAAAATCAGTAGCGTATTTTATGACGACCGAGCGAAATTTAAAATACATCAGCTTCGGCTGAGTTTCGAGACTTAACTGAATCTTTATTTTTAAAATAAGTTCGCTTGTACGAAATAAAAAAAAAATCGCTACCTGTTCGGTGGTTGAAAACAAAAAAATGTTTTACTAATTCCTAATTCTTGGAACTTTCCTTTTTAATTACTTCTACCTCATTTTCTTTTTCAATGTTTCTTCAAAACCAACACTGAACAAAATTGATACATAAAAAATGAGAAGTAAATTAATATTAATATGGAAAACGAAAGTTTTGTATTATGGCTGTTTTCTTTCCAAACAAAATGTATTGAAGAAACTGAGAAGCAAATTATATATCAAACAGAAAACTATAAAGACTTAGTTTTGTGGAAAAAGCATGAAAAAAAATATTTTTTCCAACATTTTGCTTCATAAGCACCACAAAAAAATTTCAAAATCAATTTTTTAAAAAATTTTAATTGTTGGACAGGTCTCTAGCAATAATTTGGCTCTTTCAGATATCAATTAATCGAAGAGTTATAGCCAAAAGACCATATAAACAATATGTTGAAAATCGGCATTTAACTGCAAAGTTCATAGGTCGATTAAAAAAAAAATTCGAACTAACATAAACAAACGCCGCGATATGGGTCTTCTAATTAAGCCTATATTTTCACCCCTCCCTCTCAGAATCTACCTAACTTTTGCTAGCCTGAATTTCTTCCACAGTGTAATTTTAAAACAGTCATAGAAAACCTTGACTGCTTCTTGCTCGATAACAACACATAAGTCCCACCTATTTTTTTAAACATAATGCATGCACCTATCGTATGTAAACTTTAAATTTATTTTTAAACCAGGGAAAAATTTTATTTTGATCCGTTTTTTAGATATGCATGTGATTTGAATATTGACAAAAAAAATTTATACCCTCTATCAGAGGATGGAGAGTATTTAACCTTGTCATTCTGTTTGCAACACCTAGAACTACTATTCGAGGACCCTATATACTCGTAGGATAAATATTCTTCATCGTTGATAAATCTGAGATGATCTAGCCATGTACGCGTGACCGTCTTTCTGTCTGTGAAAAGTAAACTACAAGTTGCACTTCTGCAGCAAGGTTTTAACATACAACAAACAGATTTGTTACCACCACCGAACTTTTTTCCAACCGAGTGTTATTGATGGCAAAGTCTATCCATGTTTTCCATCGCTACCGCCGATTGTTGATTTGTTATACACAATTTTTAGTAGAGCGAACTGACACTATCAGTTGAAGAGACAATACTTGGTTATAAGTGCACTTTGACTTTGGTTTCAAGGCCTGCTTTGGACGGAGGGGAGCCACTCTTTTAGTATAACAGTCGACTTAGCATAACAATTTTATTTGTACGAAAGCTACAGCTCGCAATTCTGTTCAAATCTTCATTGATTTGTAGCAGCCTAATATTCAATAAAAAAAAGCTTTGTTTGATCATATACAGAGTGATTCATTCACGAGTGGACAAATTTTACCAGCGTATTTTTTGACTAATTTCATGAAAATATGTCCATACAGAAGTCAAGGTATAATTGTATACTTGCCACAAAGTAATTGCATAGGAAGAGGGGTGTCCGAATAATTATATGAAATTTGAATATGGTTTCAAAAATACACATCGTAGTAAAAAACGAAATGTAGGCTGAGGATGGCGTTCTGTGGTCTTTTACTAAAAGTTATAGAATTGGCATAAAGTGTAGTCCAAATAAAACGCATAATGTTAATTGTACATGAAACAAAAAGTTTTCAGAAAATTATCTTAATATTGTTAAATGTGATAGAAGAACCTACGGCAATTACTTGCGAAATAAAATATCGGCCAAAAGTCTGCTATGGCTTCGGTAACATACCTCTGGTCGATGGGCCTTATTGACTGTGAGACATTATAAAGTTTCAATGTCGTTAATGTGCAGAATTATCTCATTCTCTGCTCTTTAATTGTGCTTGGCTTATGGAGGTACACTTGTTTTTGGTAATTGGTATCGTCCTGCAGGAACCACATATCGTTCACGTCGATATCCTCAATTTCTGGCCACAAGAAGTCCGTTATCATTTGTTCCAATCAGAAAAAGATATCGATAGTTCACACTTTTCGCAAAAATCTTCTAAAGCCGACAAATCTCCACATATATTATTGAAATCTATCCCGCCTATTCCGTACCTACCTCGTAATCCATAAATCACTTTCCTACTGCACATAAATTTAATATATTCGCTATGCGTTATGGCTTCGCTAGTGTTTGCAATATCCGTTCACACTTAATACTCCTAACCCATATGCCATTCAGCTGTGCTCCCTAGGCGGACAAACGGAAGCACCTGCTTAAACTATTTGCCAACATTAAAAATTGTTATAGTTTCGCAACACACTTTATAGCATTAACATCTAAACTTTTTCGTTTATAAAACAAAAAACCAACAACAACGACGACTAAAACAAAGGTTACGAGTATAAAAACAGCGAAAACTCATGACGTTTTCGAAATAAATTTTTAAAGTTTGAAAGCAAAGAAAAATTAAAATAATTATTTTGACCACTGGCAGCGTACACAGTGCATGTCCTCTGCCGGTCTCCGGCGTTGTCCTTCCATTACTTTTGCTTGTTTAGCACACATTTCCACATTTTTCCTGTTCCTGTTTTAATGACATCTTCTGTTTTTTTGCTTGTTTCCTTCTTTTTGGTAGGTATGTGTAAAGAAAAAAACTCGACCTTTTTACGAGTGTCCACTTAATGTTCGTTTCTTTTTAGGAGGCAAGCAACAACAAAACCTACACAATGGACATTCTAAAAACAACTCAAAAGAGTGTGAAGTTCGGCCAGTCCACTTTTGATATACCCTGCAACAACACAAAGAGGTTTCTTTAAAGGATGAATTTTCTTAAATTTAAAATTTGTATCCGGCAAAGCAGATTTATGGACAAGCCAATTGTAGTTTTGTCAGAAACGAAAACGTGAAAACTCTGTGCAAGGGAAACTTCAAGAGGACACTAATCAAAGCTTTCGATCCTTCAGAACTCTCTGTTGATCTCGCAGTCAAATATTTAAAGGCGTTAAAAGCCGTATATAACTTAAAATACCCTACAGTATAGCAGCATAAAAAATAACTGCAAGACAACAATGGCAGTAATCATAAAATACAGAGAACGTTGTGAAAGCAACATAAGGCTTTGCAAGAAAACTGAAAACACCAAACATAGGGCCAGAAACAAAAACAGCTACAACTCCTGTGTACAAAGTATGCAAATGTCTTTTTGTTTCCGCTTCCTTTTAACATTGTAAGTGCATTCTCTGTCCCATGGTCTAATGCTTTTAAAGGAGGTGGGGGACTTACAGCAACTAGGACAAGTAGTTCGCAATGGTAACGAAAATAACAGGATAAGATGAAAGAAGAAGGCACAAAACGTTACCGATAATTTAAAGAGGACAGTGTGAAAAGCCTGTAATGGCTTTTAAGGGAAAATATAATTAAAAATACTGAAAAGCATAAGTATTTAAAAAGCAAGAGCAGAAGCAAGGGCATAACCAAGAGCAAGATCAGTAACAAATAAACATTAGCAACAGGAATAGGAGTGGGAACAGGAACAGATATAGGAATAGAATAGGAATAGAAATAGGAATAGGAATAGGAATAGGAATAGGAATAGGAATAGGAATAGGAATAGGAATAGGAATAGGAATAGGAATAGGAATAGGAATAGGAATAGGAATAGGAATAGGAATAGGAATAGGAATAGGAATAGGAATAGGAATAGGAATAGGAATAGGAATAGGAATAGGATAGGAATAGGAATAGGAATAGGAATAGGAACAGGAACAGGAATAGGAATAGGAATAGGAATAGGAATAGGAATAGGAATAGGAATAGGAATAGGAATAGGAATAGGAATAGGAATAGGAATAGGAATAGGAATAGGATAGGAAATAGGAATAGAATAGGAATAGGAATAGGAATAGGAATAGGAATAGGAATAGGAATAGGAATAGGAATAGGAATAGGAATAGGAATAGGAATAGGAATAGGAATAGGAATAGGAATAGGAATAGGAATAGGAATAGGAATAGGAATAGGAATAGGAATAGGAATAGGAATAGGAATAGAATAGGAATAGGAATAGGAATAGGAATAGGAATAGGAATAGGAATAGGAATAGGAATAGGAATAGGAATAGGAATAGGAATAGGAATAGGAATAGAATAGGAATAGGAATAGGAATAGGAATAGGAATAAGAATAGAATAGGAATAGGAATAGGAATAGGAATAGGAATAGGAATAGGAATAGGAATAGGAATAGGAAGGAATAGGATAGGAATAGGAATAGAAATAGGAATAGGAATAGGAATAGGAATAGGAATAGGAATAGGAATAGGAATAGGAATAGGAATAGGAATAGGAATAGGAATAGGAATAGAAATAGGAATAGGAATATAAAAAGGAAAAGGAAAAGGGAAAGGAAAAGGAAAAGGAAAAGGAAAAGGAAAAGGAAAAGGAAAAGGAAAAGGAAAAGGAAAAGGAAAAGGAAAAGGAAAAGGAAAAGGAAAAGGAAAAGGAAAAGGAAAAGGAAAGGAAAAGGAAAAGGAAAAGGAAAAGGAAAAGGAAAAGAAAAGGAAAAGGAAAAGGAAAAGGAAAAGGAAAAGAAAAGGAAAAGGAAAAGGAAAAGGAAAAGGAAAAGAAAGAAAAAGGAAAAGGAAAAGGAAAAGGAAAAGGAAAAGGAAAAGGAAAAGGAAAAGGAAAAGGAAAAGGAAAAGGAAAAGGAAAAGGAAAAGGAAAAGGAAAAGGAAAGGAAAAGGAAAAGGAAAAGGAAAGGAAAAGGAAAAGGAAAAAGGAAGAGGAAAAGGAAAAGGAAAAGGAAAAAGGAAAAGGAAAAGGAAAAGGAAAAGGAAAAGGAAAGGAAAAGGAAAAGGAAAAGGAAAAGGAAAAGGAAAAGGAAAAGGAAAAGGAAAAGGAAAAGGAAAAGGAATAGGAATAGGAATAGGAAAAGGAATAGTAATAGCAATAGGAAAAGGAATAGATATAGGAATAAAAGTAGGAATAGGAATAGGAAAAGAAAAAAGTTAAAGTCAAAAAGGAAAAGGGAATAGAACTAGGCTTAGAAATATAAATAGGTAACGGAATAAAAAACAGTCGGAAATAGTTTTTAACTGGTAAACTAACACTGAGAAAGACAACAAGATTTCAACCACATATAAATTAACCAAAATCACATGGTCTTAAAAGCTGCAGATGGAATATTCCGATATAATTACAAACGTACGGTCCCTTAAATACTGTGAATGACATATACTTATCATTTGAATTTGAGTATCAAGAAATCGGTGGATAGGTTTTAGTAGAGGTCATAGCATCATTAAAGATTCCACTAAAGTATACCATTACACATATGCAGATAGACAGTAATGAAAGAACACTTTAGAGAAACCAGCAGCATGTTAATAGACTATCCAGACTGAAAGAAAAGCTATGAGTTTTTCTAGGTAATTTTCCCATACAAATCAAAAAATGGTTGGCATAAAAAACGATAAGTTGTGCCATTCTGAAAAGGCAATATATGTTATAGCTAAGGCTTTATATCTCAAGTGATAAAGGCTGACTAAATATCCACAGAGAAACCATGGACAAGTTTCAGCAGAATGTAAATTAGAAAATGTAAAGTCCCACTTGAACTGTTATCTATATACTTATAGCTTCTCTCCGACGATCGTTGTGAATAGGGTCCTTAGTCTGATGTTTTGCGGCACCCGTAATGGCGAAACGATTGTTGCTTCGGACAGTCCCAGTACATAGAACCGGCTGTTGTTGGATTGACATAAGAGTGTCACTATATTTAATATAACTAACCTAACACTCCAATTGTAATTTCTATGTGATTGATTTCGAACCAGGCATTTGTTTTAAAATATCTGTTGTACTACGCTTTGTTCAAGCTTTGAAACCACATCGGTCGAAAGCAATAGCCCGTGGTAAGGTTTTTGTTTATTGATTACAACGGAAAACCTCAGTTAACAAAATTGCTCAAATAAATATTAGCATTGTTAACAAACACTTGTTACACATTTAGCTTTTTTTCCATTTTTTTTATTGGCCCATCATCGAAATCGATTGTTAGCCGCTGGTGTGAATGGTACAGCGATAATTTGCAAAGTTTTGTTTAATACAAAACGTGATTCAATTACAGCAACACCAGCAATCAAAAAGTATACGCCATTTAATCGAATGAAAATCATTGGAAATGGCTGACAAAAAAACCGAAACCTTCACCAACTCATGAAGATTGTCGGGGGATAGGTGAAATGGAGTACACCTGAAAAAACAGTCATATACGGCGGTTGCAGATTACGAGTAGGGTAGGTACATCGTAGGGTGTGAGAGAAGGAATTGTAAGGCCTTATGTCGCACCTTTATGTGTAGCCATTCACCATGACTTCTTGGAGATGAGAAGCTGGGATAAATATCTGACTTTTTGCAAATGCTGGAGACCAGATACCTAGAAATTTGGGTGTAGATTCGTGGTAAACAAGATCCACCGGCATATGGTCTATAAATACGCACCAGTAGATAAACCTACAGTTTCAAAATGGCATCAAGGCGAAATATTTGTACAACAGCTATATGTGTGCGGCGTAGGTGATTTTGGATACCCAGCAAAGGTCTGATTGGTTTTAACCTGGAAAGTCGCCTATGGATAACTATTAGTTTGCTGATTATAACCTACACACCACTGTGGTACAGTTTATTCTGACTTACTGATGATTTTTGAAACGCCTAAATCGAAAGGGCATGCACCCATGTCTATTAAACCCATCGATTCTAAATCACTATCTGATTTAATTGAGCCATGTCCAAAGTACGTTCGTCCGTCTTTCCATCTTCGTTGTAATCGAAGTTGCAAATTAGACGGAATTTGATAAGAAGTCCGATCAAAAAAGGCCTCATCTGCCAAAAACTTGTTGTCAACCTTGTGCCATAACCAATGCCAATGTGCCATAACCAATACCCATAACTTCTACGTCTACACTCATTCAATCAGCCGTTTATTCGCACGAGTATTAGCGCTTCCCTTTAGCAGTTGCATGAGTTAGAGTGAGTCATATGAAGCCGTTAGAGATGAAATGGCCTAGCTCAATGAACTTAAATAGTACTCAAAAAAGTTTCTTTAACTTCAATTATGAAAAACTTAATTTCACAATCCGATATTTTAAATATGTCTTTAGGAGCTGCAGGACGTCAAATATGACGGGATCTTTGTGTGGGATCTATTCAAAAACATAAGCCGATATGGATCAATTTTACAAATGTAATCTGTTGGCTGGTAATTAAGCTTTAAGCGAAATTTGGTCGGATTTGGATGCAATATGTGGCTATAAGAGCTTAAGATGCTGGAATCTGGAAAAGGCTATTCAAAAATATGGACCTAAACGTAATAATTGGTCGCTCATAGCGTACCATACGAAATTACAACGCTATCGGGTTTACTTTGTGGCCCTAGGCTGCAGGAACTCAAGTCGGGAGACCTTTGTGTGGGAGCTATTCGACATTATGAACCGTTTTGGTCCAATTTACTATTGATGAGTATTTGTTGCTTGTAACGCTCTGTGCTCTGTTCTCTCTCCCTCTCTGTTTCTCATTTTTCTCAATGACCTCCCGAGTCTGACAACAAACCCTTTTTATTCGTTTGCTGATGACAGCAGCATCTGTCACTCATATTCTTTCGACCATAGACCTGGCCTCACAGATCCAGAGGCGATGACGCAAAATATGACTGACACACTCAACGAAGATCTTGTGAGGGTCTCAGGGTGGGGTTTTGCAAGTAGGGTCGAGTTTAATGCTAGCAAACCCCAATGCTGCCTGTTGAGCCATAAACGATCGACGGACTTAATATCGTCGGCAATATTGATGAATGGGACTGTTTTCGAGTATTTGGATGCTCTTGATGTTCTGGGCATGAAAATTCAGTGTGATGGTCGCTGGAACAGACACATTTTTGATGTGTCGAAAGAAGCATTCAAGTGCCTGGGCTTTTAAAAGCGGTGTAAGAAATACTTCACTTCCTCCGACCTCCTCAACATCTACATCACATACATTCGACCAAAAATTGAGTATATCTCCCACATCTGGGCGTGTGCTTCAAGGTCTTCTTTGGAGTTTCTCGACCGGGTACAAGGGAGGGCGCTGAGGTTTGTTGGAGATAGCAGGGAAGCTAACTCTGTTGTTTCACTCTAGCATCGGTGGAGTGTTGGTTGCGTATCACACTTTTACGGGTACTTTAACGGGATGTGCTCTTCTGAGATAGGTGATCTCATCCCGGAGGTCAGAGTGTTCGCCCGTTACACCTGCTTGTCTAGAAGTTCGCATCCATTTGTTATTGATTGGCCTACTGATCGCACGACGCATACGCAGGAAGAATTCGTTTTTCAGCCGTGTTGACCGCATGTGGAACAGATTTCCCGCAGAGGGGTTTCATGCCAAATCAAATGTCCATAAACATTACTCCCTCTTTCCTTCCCTACCCCAACCTATCTTCCCTTGACTGATACAATGCACTGCATATATATAGGGGACACTCCCTGAGTGTTGGTGTTAATATTAAAAAAAAATGTATGTATATCCCTAATATTTCTTTTGCCGGATTTACCTATACGAGTTCGAGTATGAGTTATGGGGCACATTTGCTTCGTTGGCCTCATATGTCAGTAAACCTTATGGTTCGTCATATGGTTAACTATAGTTTTCGGGTATTGTTGCCAACGAAAAATATTTAGTATTTTGCCGTTGTTAGTGTTGTTACCGAATTGCTGTTGCTGTTGTGTATTTTTCATCCGCTACTGAAAAGGTTTCGTCCAAATGGCATTTGTTGTTGGATTTTTTTTTGTTAATCCTGCGGAAATGGCTAAACTGGTTGAACAATTTGTGGTAGAAATTTTTATTGTAGAACAAACTATTGCAGCCGCGAATGATGTTCGCAAGTATTGAGGTGTAGGTACGTTTATATCCCACATATGTTATTTTTCATAGTTATATGGAAAGGGTTATCAAAAGTGAGTGGTATTTTTTTGATGGAACTTCCTATTTTAGTCATGACTATTTTGATATCCACCAAAATGTATGGCAGGAAATTACCTGCTGTGCAATTGAGTTCAGAAAATGTGTAACAAAACTAGCAAAAAGAGCTGAGTTATGCGTAGCGGACCCTAGACTTCTGGCTGTTCCAAAGAGCCAACTGAAAACAGGTTTTTGGACCACCCTAGAAGTGTTCTAAATTTACTTAGGTTTTAAAACTTATGTCATATTTGAATTTGTGAGAAAGTGTCATTGTTTTTGGTAAAATCGGTTGGACATCGATTTGAGCTATTTGTAAATCTAAACCGATCTTCTTTAAATTATACTACGTCCTTCGTTGGCCCATTAGACTTTCTCAGGCTAAGTTAAGCAATCTAGATGTAGTATGTGGCTTCTAGAGTTAAAAACATAAAAATTTGATGAAAATATATAAATGGGAGCTATATCCAAATCTTAACCGACTTCTTGAATTTCAGTAGCCTTTCCGTGCTAAATTTTTATAATTGTTTGTAAGATGAGGTTTCTAGAGCTAAAAACAGACAAATCTAATAAACATGTATGCGGGAGCTATAACCTTATCTAAGCCGATTTTCTTAAATTTTAATAACGTCCTTCCTGGGTCCAAAAAAACTAACTGCCAAAAATTGATTAAGATTGGAAGTACTATTGAAGAAATGGAAGTAATACCTCTTCGCGGTTAGGACTCGGTCCGAGTTCACCAAACTTTATTAAAAGTCCCTATTCTCGCCAATAGCGAGACACATAAGACTCTCATTTTCCCCTATTATTACTGAACAATTCGCAATTGTCCATCGCCAACATAAATTCCACCAGCTAAACAGCACGTGTGACAGGACGGTAGTCGTTGCTCTTATCCGCTCGAAGGCATTCGATAGCTACATCTGAGACACCAGTTATTTGTGAAATTTAGAAGAGTTAAACAGGGGTACCCCATGTAGGGGTAATATCTCCGGCACTGTTTGTCATCTTACTATCTACAATTCCACGACTAAACAATTCTGCTGTCGGTTCCCAAAATCGGTGATATATGCTATATATACTATGATCCTGCCAGTTATTCGTTAATGGAAACCTGAAGATATCCTCCATGAGTTGCTGAGGTAAGGCTGTTCTTAAATGGGAAAATCGACGACATACCAAACCCAACGAACAATAACTTATACATTAAAATTCTTGGTGTCTGTCCTTTCAAGTTATAAGCGCTTACTGATACCTAGAATAAGGAACTAGGTCCTCAAGTCGCTTACCGACTGCACTTAGGCTCTAAAAAGTAACCTGTAGACCTTATATAGAGATATGTAGGTCAACTGTAAACTATGCAACGCCAGTGTGGAAGACGAACGTAAACGAGACGCAGAGGAGGAATATTCAGACTTGCAAGAACGCTCCCTGCGATAGTATGTCTCCGGAAGACTACCTACATGAGAAAATGAAGATTTTGTCTATGCAACGATACAACTTTGTGTTATTGCAGCTAGTATTGAAGAAGTTGTCATCCGAATCACCACCTAGGTCAGGAGGAATCTTCATGAGCTATATATGTGACAGCGCATAGAGAAAGGGACCTAAGTGTGAAAAAATCAATTTTCATTTTTTTTCTTTTTTTGATGTGGACAACATCTGAACATCGAATGAGACCGATCCCATGCCCCAAAAGTGTTCCCTCCCAGAGATTTGCGCGTTTTATGAAAGTGAAGTCGACGAGTCTAAGCGCAAATAGAAAGGGACCTATTTTTTAAAATGGCTCTCCTGAACAAAACTTTTCATCAACTTTTCACTTTTTTTTGATGTGGACAACATCTGAACATCGAATGAGACCGATCAAATGCCCCAAAAGTGTTCCCTCCCAGAGATATGCGCGTTTTATGGTTTTTAACCTTAGGTCCATTTCTATTTTGCGCGTCACATATGTAGGTCCAACGATACAAACGAAAGCCTCTCGACCAAAGTGTCGATCAGAAAGGTCTGACATGCATTTTCTCAGAGGCCACCACTTAAACTGTCAACAACTTCAGAGTAACTGCCGTGCTTGGATACTATCCTCCAGAGGTAGTGCAAGAGAAGGAAACACTACCCCGACAAACGAGAGTACTTATAGTATTGGCCCAATTGACGTCCAGCTGGTATAGTCGACTGAATTCGTCCTAGGCATTGTTGAAGCTATCACAGCGTGAATCATGTAAATGCTTGGACGCTGGACACATGGTGTAAGCTATGAAAGCGAGAACCATGTAAAACACTCGGACGCTGGGCACAAATTGACAGCAGTCACCCGACAACTGATCAGGTACCCGCCAAGACCATTCAGCTGGTTCTATTTCCCTGTATACACTCCCTGTCGAAGTCGCCATCTTCCTGCACCTGCACGCAGAAAATAGATATGGTTCCTGCTGGGTCAAGGCA
Source organism: Hydrotaea diabolus (assembly GCA_963513945.1). Classification (NCBI taxonomy): domain Eukaryota; kingdom Metazoa; phylum Arthropoda; class Insecta; order Diptera; family Muscidae; genus Hydrotaea; species Hydrotaea diabolus. The sequence goes on from OY740720.1 coordinate 121,464,235, forward strand.
ATAATATAAAATAATATGATCTCTGCAAAAAAGGTATGTTTTTCATGACCAAAGTTTTGGTTTTTTGATTTCTTCTGAATTCTTGTAGAAAAAAGACATAACTGAAACAAAAATACGAATCTGTTTACGAGTATAAATATCAAATTGGTACAGGATGTTCATCGTTACCTCTCAATGATTGTCATAAACATTCTATTAATGCTTACATATCATAATGTTGTTGTTATGGCAGTGAGATCCAAAACAATAACATTGTTCTTACAACCATATTCAAATTTATAAAATTACAATTATACGGTAAGATTTTTGTAATCTTATTATGGTTTACAAAAAACCCAAATAACTATACTTTTGTCGCACCAACCATATTTATATTGTTGCTGCAACCATATTTTCATTTCTAAATTTGATAGTAATACTATTTGTACATTTTAACAATATTATTATTGCCGCTATCATACCATTGTCCAAATAAAAATAAAAAAAAATCAGTGTTTGCGACGAACATCTAAATGATGGTTAAATTCTAAGGGCCGATGTTGAATGTAAACCACAACTAAACGTCAAGTTTTTTTCTGCATTGCATCTAATATATCTCAATTTCAAACTAACTCAATTTGAACCATGGAAAGATACACAAGCCAACAATACTTTAAAGTCATATAGGCTTATAATGAAAATGGCCACAGTGGTTGATCAATTTTCGAAGAATATCATCTTCAGTGATTCGTCGATAAGCAGAATTTCCGCATTAGGGCGAATGATAATCCCAGAGTGACTGTCGAAAAAATAATGCACCCACAAAGAGTGACAGTTTGGTGCGGTTTATGGGCTGGCGGCATCATCGGGCCGTAATTTTTCCAAAATGTGGCCGGTCTGGCAGTTACTGTGAATGGTGTTCGCTATCGTGAGATGACAACGAACTTTTTATGGCCCGAATTGGAAGATATGGATGTGGACGATATGTGGTTTCAACAGGACAGTGCCACTTACCACACGGCCAACGAAACAATGGCTCTTTAGCGCGACAAACTTAATGGCCGTGTTATCTCACGTCGTGGCGAAGTTAATTGGCCGCCAAGATCATGTGATATGACACCGTTGGACTTCTTGCTTTGGGGTTATTTGATAGAAATGGTGTATGTCGATAAGCCAGCAACAATTCAAAAGCTAAGGATGAGACAATTCGGCATATTAACGGAATATAACCTCAATCAGCGTCATCGAAAATGTGGACCATCGGCCGCCATTTGGCCAATATTTTGTTCCATACATAGTTGAACCATACTATTATTATCAAAACAAAAAGAAATGACAATAATTTCCTAAATAATTTGTGTTTTATTCAAAATCAGCATCGGTCCTTAAAACTTAACTACTCTTTATTTATTACAGAAAACATATAAGTATTATTGTTGGCGTGACCATATAGTTACCATATATTTTCTCTGCTTGTACTAATCGTTTGCCAGTGACTCCTGCTTTTTTAAACACTTTCTTATACTGTCTTAGACAATATCAGCTCAATACATAGAATAAAATTGAAAACTTGAGTTAAATCTTAACCATGAACAAGACCTACTAAAACAGAATCACTCAAATATCGTAGATGAATAAGTATAAGTATTTACATATTAGCTCTTAAAATGTATTGCAAAATTTTGCGTAATCCTTACTTCGTAACCCTTTAATATCCAAACCCATTCAAGTGTAGGTGTGCACATTTGGTAGTTCAATTTTCTCGCCAAAGGGTTTCGTTGGAACAACGCAGCCCGGGATAGCAGCAGCTTCAACAAATATTTCATTTCTAACGCATGATTTGTTGGCCATTTGTGCTCAACAAACTATTGAGAAGTTTGATTTAAAATGCTCAAAGGCTTTGGTGAAAAAACTCACACTCACACACATAAGAACATAAAACTGCAAACCCCAAAAGGACTTAAATACAACCACAGCGAAGTAAATATTCCAATTTTTATGTTATGCTGAACCAATTAGTAAAAACGTATCAAGTTGCAGATTGAACCATGAGCCCGGACTGGTAGGTTAATAACTGGAATATAGAAAATGCTGACATGTAGCAGATGGGCCAGAAACTGATTAATGTCAGCTACAATTTCAGATTCTTCTTTATGGATATGGTCAGCAACATTTTGCCATTTCATTGACACAGCTAAACAATATAGAAGGAACTGGGGTCATATCAAAACTGCTGCTTAAATCCAGAATACAACGACATTTTTGCAGTTCACAGACAGTAGTCAAGCGCAATAATCAATTTTTTGATTAAGCTCTATATTTTTATGGTTTTTCGACCTTTTTTCGACCCTATTTCCTTTCGACGTCGCACAGTGGCGCCATTTAAGTTATTTGTTGCAAAAGTCCTATCTTTCGAGTCGAAGAAGATAATCGAATAATTTAACTCGCACGTGATAGATAATTGTGAGCCTATAAAATGAGTTTCTGGAAAGGGTGCTACGCCTTGTAAATAAAATTTGTGGAAAAATCAATTTTATGCTAACTAAAAAAAATATTTTTACCAATTTAGATTTTTCTTAGTATCTTTTTAAGGTAATTTTGTTTAAAAATTTGTCATTGGCCATTTCAAATTTTAAATTTGAATCATCTGTAAACAGTGACAATTTTTTCAAATTTCTCATTTTATTGTAAAGGTTGAACTTTGTCATTTAAAAATAGAACACAATTTCATTCATGGGACTACTACAACTGGCTCAGAATTACCTCATCCGATCAACCTTAATTTTCAGTATATTTTTGATTGCTTCGAATATGTATTCGATTGCTTATTTTTGAAGAAAAATGGCCCAATGATGCCGCCATTCCAAAATCCACACCAAACAGTGACTCGTTGTGGATGCATTGGCTTCTTAATAGTCACGTGTGGTTTCTCTGATCCCCACATGCGGCAATTTAGCTTATTGATGTATCCACCGAGATGATTTCTCGGTAAAATTCTTGATCTCCTCCCAATCAATCTTCAGCCTATTGAGCGAAGTGAGTGGGCATAATTAAATAACAAAGTTCAACCTTTCCAATTGAACCAGAAGTTTGAAAAATTATCAGTACTTTTTTTTACAGCCGATTCAGATTTAATATGTTAAATCGCCCACCCTATACTTATATAAGAAGAAGCATAAAGTACAGGGTGGCTGATGAAAGTAGCTACCAAAAAAACTTTAACACCTTTTTTCTATTTAATGAACCTGGTTAATTTTTTACTTTGCAGATTTATTTTTATTTATTTAACAAAAATGTATATCGTAACTGGCACACTGAAACAAGAATTTGGATTGCTCGTCGCACTGGAGTCGGTAGTTTTAGTTCAAACAGAGTATAGGCGCATGTTTGGCAGCAATCATCCGAGCAGATGGACCATAATGAGACTTGTTAACAATTTTGCCGAGCATAGGACAATCAACAGAAGACCTTGCCATCAAAACCCTTTAGTTCGGTCGGAGGAAACATTCGCTGCTGTAGCTGCTGCCATACAAAACAATCCAAGAGTTTCGACAAGAAGCTTATCTGTTAAAAAAGGTATAAGCATACAGTCATTAGAGTCAATTATGCACATAGATTTGGACTTATTCCCATATAAAATTCAAATGTGCAACAAACTGAAAGCAGCAGATCTTCCGATTCGCTTGGAATTTTGCAGAAGATGCTTCAAATGATGGAAGAGAACGGGAACATGTTGTATTTTTCACGTCTGAAGAGGCCCATTTTGATTTAAACGGCAACAAAAACAAACAGAGTACATGACCAAAGTGCTCAATCTGTCGCTAGCCTCTCACTTAGTTCCCGATGCCTGGAAAACGGGCAGAGTGGTTCCGCTACTGAAGCCAGGCAGACGCAAGTAAAGGAGATTCGTACAGGCCGAACTCCTTACTTTCTCCAGTAGCAACGACGCTTGAAGCACGGCTTCTCCCCAGCCTGATCGAACACTTTCCTTGTGCTGATCATCACCACACATGAAAGGGCGCCAGTCATATGTAGAATTTAGAGACAGAAGGTCGAAGCCCGGTAGAGTTAAACAAGGAGTTCCTCAGGGTGGAGTGATATCCCCGGCTCTGTTTAACTACTACCTATCTAAACTTCCTGCATCACCAGACGGCGTTGAAATTGTGTCGTACGCTGACGATTACACAATTCTGGCGTCAGGACCTAAAGTGTATGACATATGCGAGAAAATAAACTCTTACCTCACTGACATAGCACGCTTTTTCACTGCGAGGAATATGAAAATATCCGCCTCCAACTCATCAGCCACACTGTTTACTGCATGTACCGCAGAGGTGCGGTTGTCACTCAATGTGAAAGTCGATGACGTCAACATCCCGACTACCAACTAGCCCAAAATCTTTGGGGTCACGTTAGACAGCCTTTTTGATCCTCTGCACATGCTACAGCTATCTGCGATAAACTAAAAAGTAGGAACAAGGCCCTCAAGACACTTGCCGGCAGTACTTGGGTAGCCAACAAAGAAACCGTGTTAACCTATTAAAGAAGCCATAGGTCGGTCTGTAGCAAACTACGCAGCACCTGTATGGTCGGCGAACGTGAGTTTTTGCCAGAACGCCGCCCTCAGAACATCAACAGGGTGTCTTTTTTTGTCTTCTAAGGACCATCTGCATGAGGAGACGAAGGTCCTCACCGTGCGCAAACACAAGTTCCTGCTGTCTAAGCGATACCTGCTAGGGTGTTTTCACAGCAGTCATCCTAACCACCATCTCTTGAACAGGATGCCTCCGCCCAGGCAGATCAGGTACGATCGTCATGATCTAGAGGGAGAGGTCCAGCGGTGTAAGAGAGAACCTTTAGATCATCGAAAGTCGCAGCAGCAGTATCCTCGGCAGACGCGCGTGGTTCTGGAGCAGCTGAGATCTGGATGGTGCAGCAGCCTCAATTCTTACTCGAGACGAATTGATGCTAACGTTCCCGACATCTGTCCCGCCTGCCATCAATGACCACATGATGTGTCAATTGTCCGACCAAGCCCACTAAGCTGACCCACAGGTCTCTGTGTACGCATCCAGTTCACCTGGATAAATATATTTTTGTTCAACAACAACAACAACATTGTCGAATATGAAGTACTTCCAACCCTCAGATACTTCATGAGGTGTACCGTTTCATCATGCTGCATTGTCGGGCCCTACTTCTTTGAAGAAAATGGTCACACCGTTACGGTTACTGGAGACCGGTACTTGAGCATGTTGAGAGAGTTTTTCTATTCAGAATGAGGCCGAATGAGAATTTTCAACTCTGTGTGGTTTTAGCAAAATTGTGTAACTCCTTACATAGCTCGACCAGTTATGACAGAATTGGGACGAAAATGTCCTAATAAGCGGATACACAGAAACTCCACTTTCCGCTGGCCCCCCAGGTCGCCTGACCTGCACCTGACTTTTTCTTGCGGGGTTATTGCAAAGCAAAACAAACAAACTTGAATGAACTAAAGCAATCCATTCGAGAAACAATTGCGACTATTCCTGTTTCAACTCTCCAAGCGGTAATAAACCACTTTTTGGTAAAATGCCGCACATGCATCAACGAATCCTAGAGAGATCCATTATTTTTAAATCTATTAAGCTATATTTAATCGAATTTAAAAAGCTTTACATTAATACAAGAAAAATCAATTTTATAGTCTGAAAAAAAGTTATTTGAGTTTCTTAATGTAGCAATATTCATGCGCCACCCTGTATATAAAAATGCAGATCAGATCAAAGGACAAAGAATGTTTTAAAAGCTAAGAAGAAGAAATGGAAGGTTGTGGCAATTTTTTCCAATGTAGTTGACGATTTGGAGCTCAAAATTAGTTTCTTGAATAAAATCTCTTTTAAAACAAAACTTTGCTTGTTACATCTTTAACTTGGTAATACGTATAAATTTCTACGTTATCTTTGAAAGTTAGTGTACACTCGAAAAAAAATTGTCAAGACAATTTAGATCACCAAATATTCTGTTACAGATCTAAAACATCTCGGATGCGGAAACCTATAACCCCGGATATCTGTTTGGAAATTATTTTTAGTTAGTTTTTTTTTATTTAACTTTACATACATTTTTTTGAGTGTACTAAAACTTTAAGAGTCCCTAATTTATAATAGTCTTCCAAAAGTCATTCAAATTGCTTCAGCCGTTTTGGATGTAATTCATTTTGGCCAAAAAAGGGGGCCAAATTTCCTATAGTACAACGGGAACAAAGTTTCACTGTTAAGGACTAAAGCTCTCCGGAAAAAAAGACAGATTTTAAAATATTTTTTAGCCTCATTTTAAAGGTCTGCGATAGATAAAATGCACCATATTTATTTTTTGCTCTATATTAGCGTAGTGACGGTGAAGTGTGTATACGGGGTGGCCTGGCCAAACTTAATGACATTACTTGTTTTGCCATGGATTTGTACCACCGGCAACTTTGTTAACAAACGATTAATTTTGTTGAGATTTTGCTATCCTTATATTTTTATTAAGACTTCGTAAAAAACATCCATTATTCCTTATTAAATCCTTTCAAGACTCGTTCTGAATTAACATTCAAATTCACAACACAGTGGTCCAAAAATACCATATTTTTCCATCTTGCTCTTCAAACAACTTTTATTCTTGCAAGCATGCTTATCTCTCCAAAAATATAAAGGACAATGGAAGCATATTCAAAATAAATCCAGACAGTCTCACACTTCCTCTCACTGCATTTTAAATATTTTAAATAAATATTTAATAAATTTATTTAGAATGTACACACACACACATATGCGCATAGCACAAGTACAAACATGAGCCAAACAGGTTAAACCTGAAAATATTCTGAGGTTGGAAAAATGCTTTTAACAATTTCCCCTTGCTTGGTTAAACGTGGCAAACAAAGAGACACTTTGCAAATACTTACAACAATTTGGCAAAAAGGAAACAACAACAACAACTACATTAATAAATCCGACAAAATAAAACACCCAACAAAGTCGAGATGGAATCCTAGAGAAGGATTTGAGTTTATTATAACCAAAAAATGTCTCTTTATCTCTCCCTCAGCTCTCTGTAGGTATGAGTACGAATGTATGCATGTATTTTGCAAACCCACACAGAGACATCCAGGCAGACAGACCGGATATTCATGAAGATTTCAGTAGAAGATGTGTTGAGGCCTTCACAGACGATGCCTTCGACATCAACATCAGAATCACATGTATCGGATAGACATTTATCAACGACTTCTTTAAGAAGGCATTACAAGACAACTTACCTATTGCATATTTTAATTTACAATTTGATACAACGTGTGGTTATAAACCACTAAATCATAACTCCGCAGGAATGAAATCACTACACAGGGTGGGCAGATACAAACAATCAAAAAAAAATGATCGAAATTGAAAAACAAGTAAAAAAAATAATGTCGAGCGTGTTCGACTTTGAGATACCCTAAACCACTGTGCAATTTAGAGGATTAAGGAGGAATAAACACCTCTGTCTGAAGCTTGACCAAGGTCGGACTTAATATATTAGAGTTAATTATCTGGGTGTGTCTTTCTACTTTCTGTACTCACTTAAGTCCCACAACATCCCATTATGGAACAAGGCCCAACTTCTCTCAAACCAGTGGGCCGAGCATGATTCAATTGTATACTCACTGACTGGGACCTACAGTTTAATGCCAGCTCTGTATAGCTTATGCATTTTAAAGAGAAGTTTTTACATGGCTTAGAGATAAATCTCTTACTCGTATAGTGGCTGGCATTTAGGAGGTGAAAACCCGACGCTGAAAAATTGTTAGATGTTCTTACCCGGGGTTACACCTGGGTTAACTGGCATGATAGTCGTGCATACTTCCATCACACCACGGCGACTCACATAAATTGTCTATCATACAAAATTTGAGCGTGATTCGGTATAATTTTATTTTTTCTAGAGTTTTAGGACCTCAATTCTAGAGGTACCTTGGTGCGGGGGCTATTCCAAAACATGGACCGATATGGTACAATGTTACAGGACATGGGTGTTGGGCGCTCATAACGCTCCATCTGAAATTTGGTAATAATCAGAAGTAAACTGTGCAGTAGATTCTAAAATTGCCAAGGACCATTGTGTGGGGGCTATAGGAAAATGTGGTTATATGTAGTCCAGTTTCACTTTAATTAATTTATGTTTGCTCAAAACGTACCATGCACTATTTAGGTGTGATAATTACATCTTGCACCCATCTGTGGAACAGTGTGTTATAAGTTAGTTAAAGCAAATTTTTGTTGCCGTTGTGCCAGAGAACATTGATGCCGTGCGTAAACTAATAATGCAAGATCGTCATGTGACATACCGTTGGATAGAAGCATCCTTGGGCATTTCTTTCAATAGCATATATTCGATATTACTTGAACACCTGAACGTAAAAAGGTTTGTTCTCCTTGGATCCCGCACAATTTGACAATCGCTCAAAAAAAAGGCTTGTGAAACTATTGGTGCAAAGAAATTTTGGAAAAATATGATCGCGGTGCTTCAAAAGAACACTTTGACGTACGAACATCATTTGTGTTGTTTACAGTAAATTAAAAAAAATCAATTTGGCAAAAAAATGGAATTAACTCGTGAACATTTTCGTGCGATCATTTTTCACAACTTTCGACGTGGATTATCACGACAAGATTGCATCATTGAAATTAAATCTTTGTATGGCGATGAAGCACTTTCCTATAGCACTGTGAAAAACTGGTTTAATGAATTCAATCGACAGACGAAGGTCATCCAAAAACGGCCGTTGTGCCAGAGAACATTGATGCCGTGCGTGAACTGATAATGCAAGATCGTCATGTGACATACCGTTGGATAGAGGCATCCTTGGGCATTTCTTTTACTAGCATATATTTGATATTACTTGAACACCTGAACGTAAAAAGGTCTGTTCTCCTTGGATCCCGCACTATATGACAATCGCTCAAAAAAAGGGTTGTGAAACTATTGGTGCAAAGAAATTTTGGAAAAATATGATCGCGGTGCTTCAAAAGACGTTTGTAAGATCGTCACAGGTGACGAATCATGGATATATGTGTATGATCCCGAAACAAAACAGCAAACGACCGTGTGGGTCTTCGAAGACTAGCCAATTCCAACGAAAGTTGTTCGTGGAAGAAGCACTTCGAAGTAAATGGTTTCTTCGGCAAAACTGATCATGTGGCGACTATTCCGCTTGAGCAACGTAGGACGGTCAATTCTGAGTTATACACCACAATTTGTTTGTCTGAAGTCTTCGGAGAAATTCGAAAAACGAACAAGAGAAGACGAATCATTGTGCACCATGACAATGCGAGCTATTACACATTGGCTTAAACCAGCTACTTTTTGACCGGCCAAAACTTCGAATTGATGGGTCATCCGCCGTACAGCCCTGACTTGACACCCAATGACTTCTTTAATTCCCGCACATCAAGAATAAAATGTGTGGTCAACGTTTTTCATCCCCCGAAGCAGCTGTTGAAGCGTTCAAAAATCATGTTTTGGAGGTGTCTCAATCGGAGTGGACAAAATGCTTCGACAATTGGTTTGAGCGGAGAATACTTTCAAAAACAATAAAACCATTTTTGATGATAAATATTCGCATTTTCATTATTAGGCCAGGAATATATATAGCAGCCCGTATATGTTTATTCAATTTATCTGGTGTTAGCTCCAGAAGCCAAATTTTACGTCCAATCTTGTCACACGTTAGTTTTTAAACCAAGGAAAGACGTTGTTTAAATAAAGAAAATCGGTTCAGATAATTAAGTAGTTATAGCATCTACGAGTATACATGTTTAATCGATTTAATATCTTTCGCTATAGATGCCACATATTATATCCAATCTTGATGAAATTTGACACACTTTAGTTGCTTGGACCAAAGAAAGACGGTATTAAAAGTGAAGAAATCCAGTTCAGATTTAGATATAGCTCCCACATATATGTTTACCAATTAGGCTCACTTTAGTTTTTTGGACCAAGAAGATATGAAATTAAAAGTAAAGAAAATCGGTTTAGATACATATAGCCCCCACACACATATGCTCTCCAGATTTTATGATTTTAGTTCTAGGAGCGACTTTTACATCCAATCGTAAAAAAATTTAGCACAATTACATTAAAGAAAATCGGTTCAGATTCAGATATAGCTTCCACACATATGTTCCTCCAATTTTATGTTGCTAGCTCTAGAAGCCACATAATAAATCCAATTTTGATGAAATTTTCCACAAGTACGTTCCTTATGCCAAGGACGGGCGCTGTTCAAATTTGAGAAAATCGTTTCAGATTAAGATATATAGGGTGATCAATTTAAAGATATTTTTTCAAAATGAAAAAATATACAAAAATTTAAATCAAATGCGGAATTTTAATTTGCCATATAAACGGACATTTAATGTCATTTATTTTTTGAATATAATTTCTTTCAAATGGATCCAATTTTGAATGTTAGTCTATGAATGACAAAATGGCAAACAAAACTAAGAAGATAACAAATCACAGAACTCACGCGTAATCTGTGAAAAACCCCATATTGAAAAAATACCTCTAGATTGAACACCCGTTACAAATTTGAAAAAAATATGGATCGATGATTCCACCAGCCCATACATCGCACCAAACCGTGACTTTCGCGGTTTAAGTCTTTCCATGACGAAATGACAAACAATACTGAAAAGAAAAAAATAAAGATTAAAACAACTCACGTGTAATTTGTGAAAAAAATCCTATTGAAACAAAATACCTCTAGATTGATCACCCCATAGCTCTTACATATATGTTCAGCCGATTTTACCAAAAATAACCAAATTTTCTCACAAATTCAAATATGACATACTTTGTAAAATCTAATAAAATTTAAAGCCCTTCTAAGGATCTAAAAAACCTATTATAGGTTGGCTTTTCTGAACATCCAGAAGTGCAGAGTATAATATAGTTGGCCAAGCCCGACTTTAGCATTTTTGACTTGTTTCAAATAATGAGTTTACTAAAGGAATGGACCTTCTGCTCTGGCCCTCATTTTGCTACTGAGAAGTACGAGTAGGTATGTACAATCCCCAGCATACACAGAGCCACATTATTTCATATTTACCGCTAGTTAGCTGTACGTGCATGTGTGGTAGTAAGCAGTGATGGTTGGTATTGTTGGTGACAGTAGTTTGCTGTTGAACCTAAACCACTTCCCAAGCTCTCACACACCTTTGTACAAATGTATATCTACATTAGAGTGGGTCACGGTTTAAGGAACGAAAAAGACAATGTAAAAAAAGAAAACTATATAACATGTATAACTCTAGTATAAAGTATCATTGTTCAGCTTGTCTTAAAACCCCCTTACCGGTAAGACCTTCTCAAGACGGTCTTCGATTTTGAGGCTCCTATGTTGTATTAAAAAAAAATTCGGTTTAAAATAGTAAAAAATGTAAAAACCGAAAAATGCTTCATACAGCAATGGAGCCCAAAAATCTAAGACCGTCTTGAGGCGGTTAGAGGGTTAAACCTATTTGTCCTTAGAACGCGACAACGACTCTAGTCTTCTTGGAGCAAGTTGTAATTAAGGACGTTTTTCAATTGCTGTTATCGTTTGAGGTTTGGAATTATCGTACGAAATGTCACATTAAAAATTAGAGCTAGATTTAAGAGAAGCAATGCAATTCGATACTATCTCCTTAAGCGGATCGAAAAATACTTCAGTCTCACATTAGGCGTGTGCTCTACGGTCACCTTTGAAGTTTCTCTATATAGTGAAATATAGGCTATTTCAGTCGATTTCAATTTGTTTTGCCTGCTGCACGCAGAAGAAAAGTATGGTTGTGGTGACAATATTCGAAGAGAATAATACTATTGTTGGGTATATGGTTGTGCTACAACAATATAATGATCCTCACAACAATAGTATGATTCAAAATCAACCATACTATGATCCTCACAACAATAGTATGATTCCCACATAAACATACTATGATCCGCACAACCATAGTATGATTCACACTCAACCATACTATGATCTCTACAACTATAGTATGATCCTCACAGCCATAGTATGTTTCATATACAACCATAGTATGATCTACGCAACCATGTTATGGTCCCTACAACTATAGTACGAGAAATATCACACACAATTATACTATGTCGGGGATTATTAGAATTTGTTAAAGTTGTCGACAATAGATTTGATCCCCAATATTTTTTATTAGAATTAGTTCAAGTTGTCAACAATAGATTTGAATTATGAAAATTTTTCAAAAATACATTAAATTCAAAATAATAAATAAGGAGTGATTTATTTCACAGTAGAAAAAATAAGTTTAAATAAACGTAAGCGTTTTTATTAAAAATATTTCAGTTAAACAAAGCCAAAGCAGCTTGCTTAAAAAATTTTAATTTCGATAAAAAAAATTACTATTATTGCATTAGATCCGTACCAATAACATTTGTTCTAAAAAGCATATTTAAATGTAGAAAAATTACAATCATACAGCATGATTGCCGTAATCATATTATTGTTAACACAAAACGCAAAACACAATACTTTTGTCGCACCAACCATATTTATATTGTTGCTATAACCATATATTCATTTTCAAATTTGGCAATAATACTATTGTTACATTTCAACAATATTAATATTGCAGCAATTAACAATGCTATGGTTGCGACGAAAATACTTTTATTGCTGAGAACATATTATTATTGCCGTGATCATGTACTCGTAGCAACCATGTTTTTTCTCTGCGTGTGGGAAGTCCCCACTGAACAAGTAATGAAGTAAAAAAAAGTTTTGTTTTTTGTATAGAGACCACAAGGACCGCTTCGACCCATCATCGGGTCATCTTTGGTGTGAAAAGATTAATACACAGCATTCCTCTCAAATCCGATTATATATGTAGTCCGCATTTATGTCGGCTAATCCCGAGGTCTGGACTTTTAAATACTAATAGTAAAACGAAGCCCCAAGTGGTCAGGCGTTCCTTTTGCCAAAAAGGTGAGGCCATAGCCGACAGATATTATATTTCTGAATTGGTGGCCGCATTCGCATTTATTTAAGACCCATTTTAATACTACAGGAGATATTCAAACATGTACATATACCTATTTATGAGTATACTCTCGTAAATATGAACATTAACGTGACCCGAATTAAAAAATTATACAAGCATACTTTTCAGTACACAAACAACACGTATATCATTGGGCTTTGAAGTCGAACTTTCGCAAATTTGGTCAAAGTTGAAGTAAAAGCTGATAAAATTGAAATAGACTCATTATTCAATTTTGTATTTTAGTCGCCTGCTTTAGACGCCGCGTATTCGGCCGCCGAGTGTCCTTTTTAAGTTAAGTGTCCTTTAAGCCGAGTGTCCTTTAAAGTTGTTGAATAGCTCAACTCAATCGATGAGTGTCTGGGATTGCTGTCTAGTCAATTATATTTCTTCTCTTTATGATATTTTAGCTTTGGTGGAATAAGAGCTACTCGTATGTATCATTGTTTATAGGCAATTCGATGAGATGTGTACATCTGAGATAGTTTACCCAATATCCGAGGTCAGTGTTTCACGTATCTTTTGTAAGGGTAGAAGAACTAATTCATCCGTTCATGATTATCATGAATTATTTCATAATTATTTTTTCCACGTGTAAGGTCAGACTCCCTGATATGCAAGACACTCTAATAAACGCATGTATATATGTAGTGGTTGGTACTTTCAAAAACAACAGAACACATCTGGTAATTTTAATAGCATTACATGACACCGCTTTTTTGTCCATAGCTCTACAAAAACTCTTCTAATTTTTACTTAAACTACAAAAATAGTTGGATTTGGCCAACTGAGTCCAATTTTGGATGACTCGTTCGAGCATTTCGACCGGTATGGCATACATGGCACGCGTTATGTTTGGTTTTAAACCTGAAATGTAACTTGTTTGTCAGCATAGACTTTGAACTTTACGTAGCCCCAAAGAAAAAAGTCTAAAGGTGTGATATAACACGATCTAGCCGACCAATTCACCGGTCCAAAACGTGAATATACAAATTAGCTATATCGTTTCGAAAGATTACTAAATAAAAATCGGGAAACTGATCAACAGAAAATGTAGAATATATTTAACATTAACATAAGCATAAACAACTAGTAAAAGAAGTAAAAATGTCCTTAAATTTCGGCCAGGCCGAATCTTATACATGCCTCCACTGTCAACTCGCTACCACCGCCCAACCACAATTGCCAAAAAGATTCAGTGCACCTGTGTCTTAAAACAAAATTTTCTTTGATATCTCATACGTAACATGTTGTTATATAGCCATCCCTATTGCATACTTGATATTTAAAATTTATAACTTCGCTACCGATCAAAGTATACGTCATGCTTAGAATTATCAAGCTAGTAAAAGTAATGCTTAGTTCATAGTCAGATTAGAGACCATGTATCATTTGAACACTTTCTTCAAAGAGAAACTAAAAAGTTATTATAAAGGCAGTCGATAAAAAGTTTCTAGTTGCTAGCAGGGGTGGGGTCTAAGGATGCTACTTCACCATCCTCAGACCCCAAGCAACGAATGTGTTTTTACAATGAGCAAAGGCTATATATCTTAAATTTAATACTCATGGAATATTGATACATTGAAAAACGGCCTCTCCAACATTTTATAATCAACACATTAAATGCAAGCAACTTCCAAAACTTAACGAAGTTCTTGTTCTAGATGCAATACGTACCACACGCCGAGAAAAGATATGGTTACTATATGGTCACCGCAACAATAATATGTTCTCTACAATAAAAACATGTTTGTCGTAACCATAGTATTGTTTTTTGAATTTCAATTTGACAACAGTATTATTGCCAAATTTAGATATGAAAATATGGTTGTATCAACCATGGTTGTTGCAACAAAAGTATTGTTTAAAATTTACGTTAACAATAATATGATTATAGCAATCATACCGTATGGTTGCAAATATGAACATCACAAAACAGGTTGTATAGAGCATACATGTATGTATTTGCGTATGTTTTTTTTTGATATACCAAAAAAAATACATACACACGCATGATTGTTGTCCATTATGAAAAACAACAACATTCGGAAGGTAGTTCGAGGGATTTTTATTGTGTTTACTTTGTTCGGTTACTCTACAACCGACTGGTTCTCGTTTATTTAAAATCTGCCTGCACTTAAGTATTTTGCCATTGATCATGGTTTAATCACATTCGTTACTTGGGGTCTACGGATGGTGAAGTAGTATTCACCCCTGCTGGCAACTAAAAGTATTTTCAACTGCCGTTAGAATATATATTTTTGTTTTTTTGAAGGAAATGTTCAATAAAAACATTGCCTCAAATCTGGCGATGAACTTATAGTAATGCAATTTAAAACAACTTACTTGGTAAAAATCTCTATTTTTGAATAACAACATTACCCAATCCTAACAAATAATTTTGGGGATGATAGTATGGTTGAGTGTGAATCATATTATGGTTGTGGGGATCATAGTATGGTTGCGTGTGAATCATACTATGGTTGTGAGGATCATACTATGGTTGTATGAGAAACATACTATGGTTCTGAGGGTCATAATATGGCTGTGGAGATAATAGTACGGTTGAGTGTGAATCATACTATGGTTGTGGGGATCATAGTATGGTGTTGTGTGAATCATACTGAGCCACAACCATATACCCAACCATAGTATGATCCTCTTCGCATATTGTCACCCCAACCATACTTTTTTTCTGCGTGCACCATTGCTACTTCATGCAACACTGCTGTACAATATGTCTGCGATATTATAGTTTCGTTGTGTTTTTTTCTTATTTTTCCCATACGAAATGCAATTTCAAATAGGGTTTGTAGGTTAAACTTGACGTTTTGTTGACATTCTTAAAACAAGCGAGTGCATACCGGAAAAAATATGTGTTAACATATATTTGGGGTATTTTTTGATTTTTTTTTGTTTTGCTTCTTATTGCGAAAACATTTTACCAACTCGATTTGAAATTTGTCATTCCGTTGGCAACATCACGAAATATTGATCGAGGACCTTATAAAGTATATAAAGGATGGTCCAACTAAAGCTTACGATGTTAATTGGAAATAAAACAAGAAGTTTTCAGAGAATTATCATTATATTTTTATTAAGATAGAAGAATCTATGACAATTATGTGAAATAAAATATCGGTCAAATGCTCGCCACGGCTTCGGTGGCGTACCTCTATCCGATAGTGCATATTTTCAGTGACTCTGAGACATAATGGAGGTTTAAAGTCGTTAATGTCTCGAGTTATCTCATCCTTTAGCTCCTAAATTATCTTGGCTCTTTGACGTACATTTTTTTTTTAAATATGCCAAAGAAAGTAGTCCAACGGTGTCAAATCGCATGATCGTGGCGTCCAATTTACTTCGCTACGACGTGAGATAACACGGTCATTGAACTTCTTGCGCAAAAAAGCCATTGTTTAGCTGGCTGTGTGGCAAGTGGCACCATATCGTCCCTATCCTCAATTTCTGGCCACAGTAAGTCCGTTATCATCTCGCTATAGCGAATAACATTTACAGTAACTACTTGGCTTGGCCAAGAACGGCCTAATGACGCCGCCAGCCCATAAACCGCACCAAAACAGTCACTCTTTGTGGATGCATCGGCTTTTCGGGTGGATTCTTATTTGCCCTACGTAATGCGGTAATTCTGCTTGTTAACGAATCCAATGAGGTGAAAGTGTGCCTCGTCGCTGAATATGATTTTCTTTGTAAAATCACCATTCACTTCCGTCTGTTTAACCAACCATTCGGCGTATTGATGACGCTTAAAATGGTCAGTAGGCTTCAGCTCTTGTGTCTAATAAAGCTTGTAGGTGGGTTAATTAAATTCTTTTTTCAAAATTCACATCAGTTATGATCGTGAGATGTTCAATTGTTGGACACGACGAAGAGTCAAGGTTAACGGCCCTTCTGTCGCACTATCGCGAATTTCCGCAGAACGAACTGGACGAGCATGCACAGAAGTTTTCAAATTTCCTACAGACCTGGTTTGCTGAAATTTGCACACATTTGGTCGATTATGCTGACCAAAAAAATGAAGTGCACTTATGCATTTTGATTTGAACCTCACTTTTTGTAAAAAGCTTCAACAGTCTCAACGCGCTGCACAATTGTGTAACTCTTCATGATTGAATTTGCCAAACACAAAAAAAATGTCAAATAAAGATGGTCAAAAACTTGACGTTAAGGTGTGACTAACAATTAACATCGAGCATTATGGATGGACCTTCGTGCATGAATTTCTATTTCTATGTGCCATGTCCGTCCGTCCATGAGTCTTTTAGAAGCACGATTGCGTTTTAACGACTCCTCCTAGGATCCAGAAATTTTGCAAGGTGATCACTTTTATCATAAGCTAGTTTTAGGCGAAATCGGGTCAGGCGGAAAAAAATGTCCTTTAATAAACTATTAATTCCTAAAGGTTTCCAAGATAAAAATAATCTGTTTTGGATTGTAAACGGAGAAATCGGCCCAGGAGGAAAAAAGTTTGAATTTGAGGGACTGAAGGTTCCTCGACAAAAAGCACAATTTTGTAACAATGTTTTAAATGGATACGGTTGGAAGTAAATGCCCGAAAAGGGCGTGGTTGGTATGGTAAGCAAATTTTACTACCAATCCAAATATGGAGTAATTCTGAAGTTTTTCTGAGATTAGGGAGGGACGCATCGGCCGAAAGGGCATAAAACAAAGGACCTTTTTGCGCTTTAGTTGCGCAAAAATGCTGGAGGGTATTTAAGGTTCGGCTTGACCAAACTTGGCGACTTGTTTACTTGTTTTTATTTCAACCCCAAAAATAACGAACAAATTTTGCTATATTTTTGGAAGACACTATTGACCTTAAATACATATGTACTCGTATCGTGGTGGTATAGGTATTTGTTGAACAGGTACTGTTGTGCATGTGCACCAAAATATGAATGGCTTAAATTGCCACATGATTTCCATTGAATTGGATACGATGGGTGCCCTCCGACCTGTACATTCATATTAAATAGATGGAATTGCTGTTTTCTTTGTACAGTTTATTTTATGTTTCCTGAAAAAGACAATTCATATGAAGGCTCATTGCAAAACAGGAAAACATTGAAAAACTACAAGAGCTTTGGGATGCGTGACTGCAGGTACGTGATTCTGCCTACATCAGGAAATGTTTTATTTGCACAGGGTCGTGTTTCAAGACTGATATCATACTGGCTCAGGGTGTTATAACTTAGTAAATCATCAATACTAACATCTAAAAGGAATGAAGTATACCGATCGATTTAAAATCACTATCTCATTTCATTTAGCGATGTCCTTCCCTTCATCCATCCGTCTGTTTGTCTATCTTTAGTTGTAATCAAAGTACTCGCAATTCTGATCCGAATTCGATGCAACTTGCTAAGTTCCTTAGTTTGGGTTAGGAACAAATAAAAGGTCCCTCCCGATTTAAGGTTTTGCAGCTCTTTAAGTTAGAAACTAACCCCGATCCGGCTCAACGTTATTAGCGACAAGTAATAAATTCTGGTGAAACTTGACCATATCAATCAATATCCTTTCCTATTTCAGAACCTACAGCTATAAAACGCACATATAACATCCCATGTGGAAATCCTCTTTTAGTGGGACAGTGTTGGCGGTCCCTAAACACTTGGAACAAAAAAATAAAATAAAAACTCTTTAAGCAGGAGTTTAAACCTCTTTAAGTGGGACTTATTTATTTAGATTTTACCTCTATGAGTGGGCATTTTTACTCGTTTACCTCTATGAGTGGGATTTACCTTTTTGTGTTCCTTCTTCAAAAGTACGATTTATTTCTCTTGTTTTTGCATTTTTCCTTGCGAGTTTTTGCGGAGTGCGACGCTTGGTTGACAGGTTTGGCGACTTCTCGCCAATTATGGAGAGATCGCAGACTTTTGGTGACTTATACAGGGTGGGCCAAAGTAACCATGGGGCTTAAAAATTTAAAAACTTTTTCGTTTACATATTTTCAGATTATATAAATTACACTTGGAGAATAAATAACGGAGAGATTCAACACTGAACAAGGAACCAGAATAATAGAATTTTATTATTTAAATCAGCGATCAATTATTGAACGCAAACGCATAAGTGATGAAGCTCATTTTCATTTGAATGGCTTTGTTAATAAGCAGAACTGTTGGTTCCGGGGTTTTGATAATCCAAGAGCCATAAGGGGTAAAGTAAGGTGTGGGATCACATCTGCGAACATCATTGGGCCTTACTTCTTCGAGAATGAAGATGGAAGTGCTGTAACCGTAAATGGAGAGCGGGATCGGTTTATGATAGAACATTTTTTTTTTTTTCATAATTCATAATTTATTTATTGATTCATAATAATATACAAATTTGTTTATAATTATTATTCATAAAATTTAAAGAGTTTAAGGGGTTTTTCCTTTTTCTGCTTAGATATGACAATGTTATTCTTAAAATAGTATTATTTATGATTTAATATTATAAACGGAGGCAAAACATTTCAAAAAACCTGTATGACATTTTTGGTATATGATAAAACTTTCTGGTAAAACTTAAAACTACTTAAATACTAAATGAGGCCAGCTCAACTATATGATTATATTCGGAATAATAACATTTGGTATTAAAACTTAGAGACAGTTTGTCTATCTTAACAACCACAAGGTCGACATATGCGATATGATGGAGTCGTGCCGTGGAATACCATCTTCGAAAATTATATATTAATTTTAAGATTTTGTTCTGGAGTACCTGTAGCCTTTTTAAATGACAATTTGCACTTTTTGTCCAAACAGGGGCTGCATAAAATATCACAGCGTGATATATTAATTTAAATATTAACATTATGATAGAACATTTTATACGTGCTGCTCTTGAAAACAGACCTGCTATGTGCTTTCAGCAGGACGGAGTCACTGCCCGCACTGCCCGAGGCACAATGGCAGTATCAAGTCAAATTTTTGGAGAGCGAATATTTTCCAGAAATTCGGAAATTATTTGGCCAGCGCAATCGCCAGATTTGTCAGCTCACGGCTATTTTTTTGGGGTTATTTGAAGGAGCGAGTATATGTGAACAAGCCCGAGACAATCCTTCAAGTCAAGGCCAATTCGAACGCTTCAGCCACAAATTTTGAAAGATGTTATGAAAAATGCTCATAAACGATCCCATCATTGCGAAGCTGAAAACAGGGGTCATTTAAGTGACAGTATTTTTCACACTTAGTGTAAAAAAAATTCCATTTTCTATATTATACTCGTATAATCGAAGAAAAAAATAAAAAAAAATTAATAAACCAAAAAGTTATTAATGTTGTTAACCCCACGGTTACTTTTGGCCTGTATTTTGGTGAATTGGCGATTATTTTGGCGGATTTTATGAAAACGCCCTAATTTTACTTTAAAAGGTTTAAATGGAAAAGATGACGCCGATAGTCTTAATTTTTAGTCGGCATTTTCGATATT
Organism: Hydrotaea diabolus; assembly: GCA_963513945.1. NCBI lineage: Eukaryota > Metazoa > Arthropoda > Insecta > Diptera > Muscidae > Hydrotaea > Hydrotaea diabolus. The sequence goes on from OY740720.1 coordinate 121,484,733, forward strand.
TTGGTTCATATCCGATTGAATGACTCAATTCTATGCATTTTAGTACCTTCTTTCATAGGATAGAGGGGCATGGATATTGGATAAATATTTTTTCTGCGTAATTTTGGCCAACAATTTGGAGACAGAGGCTAAAAAAACTGAGAAAATTAGTGTGATGTTGCGAGCGCTCGGTTTTTTTTAGTTTTACTTTTTATGTTTATCAAAGCATATTCTTCTGTTTGTCATCTTTTTAATTTAACGAAGGAGTTTGGATTTAATGTCAAATAACAATAAACAGAAGAATATATCAAAGGATTTCATTTTTAAAAACATTCTTTAAAATGCTTCTGTTTATCCTACCATGTTCAAATTGGTGTCAGATGAAAGAGGAAATCGGGGTTTTTTTATCATATTTTTATTTTATCGCTGCGAAGAACAAATGATGCAAATAATATCATTTAAAAAATCTATCATTTAATCCTTTGCAATTTTCATCCAGGTTGTTTGAAAAGAAAAGTTGGCTACTAACACACAACAAAATTTTACATTTCTATGTATATTTGTTAAATTGGAATAAATGTAATAAATTTTACACTCCTAAAAATGCGTTTTCATAAGTTACATATATAATATAAGTTTGAAAATAAAATTTGTGAATTTTTAATATTTTTTTTTGTCGTTTATTGAAATGTTTTTAAGAAAATTGTATGCTTTTGCTTTCCCGTTTATGTGGACCAGTAGAGTCCCGACAAATAGACCAACAGTATTCCGCCGGCATATGGGCGGTATTTTTCCATTGTGGCGATATCTTTAAGAAAATTTTGGCCATGTTCATCACTAAAACTCCCAAAATTTTAATAAAACTGACTGATCAAAAAGTTTATTTTTAGCAACCTGTTTATATTCATTCTTTTTTAAACTATCCACTAGTTGTCGAATAATATTTTCATAGTTATCAGATTACGTATTCCCCAAGATATTGTTTAGTACAACTTAATAACTTGTCCAAGCGACCTTTTGCACTGGCTTTAACAAATTAGGAATTTGGTTACATTTCATTACGTTTCTTCAGCATACTATTTGCATGCTATTTCCTTTGCAGTGATAAAGCAAAAACATCATAAAATAACCCTGAGTCCCCTCTCTCATAAGACACCAAGTTGAACATCGTAGGATAAACAGAAGCATTTTAAAATATTTTTTTTAAAAATATAATCCTTTGAAAATTAAAATCCTTTAAAAAGGGAAACTTGCTGACTAAATGAAAAACTGTAAATGCAGTTTTAGTCCACGTGTTCTCCAGCCTTAGACGTTGAACGTCCTTTTTAAATTTTGTCGTGCGGTGTAATCACACGCAGAAAAAAAGTATGGTTGGGGTGACAATATTCGAAGAGGATCATACTATTGTTGGGTATATGGTTGTGGCACAACAATATTGTGATCCTCACAACAATAGTATGATTCACACATAACCATACTATGATCTCCGCAACCATAGTATGATTCACACTCAACCATAATATGATTCACACTCAACCATACTATGATCTCCACAACCATATTATGATCCACACAACCATAGTATGTTTCTCATACAACCATAGTATGATCCTCACAATCATAATATGATTCGCATTCAACCATAATATGATCCCCACAACCATAGTATGATTCACACTCAACCATACTATTATCCCTACAACCACAGTATGATTTACTCAACCATACTATGATACCCAAAATTATTTATTAGGATTGGGTTGTTATTCAAAAATTAAGATTTTTATCAAGCAACTTATTTTAAATCTCATTACACTTAGTTCAAAGCCAGATTTGAGGCCACGTTTTTCTTATAAACATTTCATTCAAAAAACAAAAATATATTTTCCAACGGCAGTTGAAAATACTTTTAGTTGTCAACCCTTTAGTCACCATCCGTAGACACCAAGTAACGAATGTAATTAAACCATGATCAATGGCCATATACTTAAGTGCAGGCAGATTTTAAATAAACGAGAACCAGTTGGAAGTACAGTATTTCAACGAACAAATTAAACACAATAAAAATCCCTCGAACTATCTTCCGATTGTTGTTGTTTTTTTTATAATGGACAACAACCACGCACTGTATCGTGTGTATGTGTTAGTTTGGTATATCAAAAAAAACATACTCATACACATGCGTGTATGCTCTATAAAACCTGTTTTGTTATGTTCATAGTCGCAACCATACGTTATGATTGCCGTAATCATATTATTGTTAACGTAAATTTTAAACAACAATACTTTTGTTGCACCAACCATGTTTATATGGTTGCTACAACCATATTTTCATTTTTAAATTTGGCAACAGTACTATTGTTACATTTCAAGAATAGTAATATTGTCGCAATCATACTGTTGTCAAAATGAAATTCAAAAAACAATACTATGGTTGCGACGAACATGCTTTTATTGTAGAAAACATATTATTGTTGCGGTGACCATGTAGTAACCATAACTTTTCTCTGCGTGCATATACCAATAGTTTAAGACATACTCATACAATCATCTGACAACTTCTTTTATACCGTTGAAATTCTGAAGTAAAAAACTTCATTTTAAAATCTCAATTTAATTCCGATTAAATAAATTCCGATTAATTGTTCAAATTTGTTGGAAACCAATTAAGCTTCTTGTTTTCCTACTGAAAATAGTCAAACACACACACACAAACAACCAACACCAAATGGAAACTTTTCTCACCAGCAGAAAGAGTGAGAGAGGAGAGAAGGAGCGTAGGAACAGAAAAAGTTTTAATTGTTCTACACTTCTGCGAACCAAATAAAACAATCGCAGAAAATCATACAGAGAAAACAATTGAAGCGAAGAAAATTAAACTAAACACAAACAACACCACACACATACACATGCACACAAAAACAATTAAAACATAAGAAAAACTGTTATTGCAATTTAAAAACAATTGTCAAATTATGCAAATTTACACACGGATTGTTAAAAGTTAAGCAGAAGCTCTTAAAAGAGCCTTCGAACGCAACGAGACTTGTTCGAAGTCAAGACATTCGCCACCTTCGAAAAAAAACCCGAGGGAAACACACATTTACGAGAACGGTGAAAAGTAAACGGAAACCGGAAACAAATACAGCCAAGTGGCAGTTTCCTTTGGAATCACCCAGCAAACATTTGGGAGTGCGGTAGAATTCTAACACAAAGAACAGATTTGTTGACACAACCGAATTTTTTGCCCACCGAATGTTGGTGGTTGCACGTACTATCTAATTATTCCATAGTAAGAAACGAACGTTGATTGGGAAGACAGCAATTTTAAGTAGAGAGAACTGACACTTTCGGTTGAGGAAAACAATTATCGGTAGTCCTAACAGACTAAGATGTTCATTGGAACTGAATTTGTACACGTAACACTATTTATTGTCAAGCTTCATGTGGCCGTAACTAAAAAAAAATTGGTTGTTGTTTTGAATAATAAGGTGGTCCATCTATGGCGAAAATTCCTATCAAGTCTGAGTAATGTCGCTAAATTAAGTTAATTCCGTTTCTATATTCCAGAATTTTTTTTTTTTAATATAGATATAAGAGGTCTTGAGCCGGTTAATCTCTGTTCATATTTTTTTATTTGTATTTATTTTTTATGAATAGTTCGTTTATTTATGTGGCAGTATCGTTTGGAAGCATTACCCCCTAACCCAAGAAACTTAAACTGTCTTACTATTTTTTTGTTTTTTAATTTTTTGGGGATTTCGAAATATGTTATTGACGTAAACAAAGTTAATGTTGTAACTAAAACCGATAAAATAAAATAGGTTTTATTTAGTAGGGACATAAATTCTGTTACACACGTTTAATGCTGTAAAATAAAAAGTACTAAATGTTTTTGGACCAAATATTTTTTAATATAATTATTGATGTATATTGTATCCAAAAAGAATCTACTTAATCGAAATGTACGCCTTTAACACGCCTTAAGTCGTCCTGGCCAATCGTCAATAGCTGCACGAACCTCGTCCATTGGAAAATTGGCCACAACTCGAACCAAAGCAGTCTTAAGTGATCCAATGTTGGGGTATCTTTTGTTACAAACCTTGTCCTCTAAAATCGTCCACAATTTGTAATCCAATGGTTTCAAATCTGGACTGCCTGAGGGCCATTCTTCAGAGGAAATGAACGCTGGCAAATTGTTTCGAAGCCAGGCCTGGGACGTTTTAGCCTTATGGGCCAGCGCAGAATCCTGCTGGAAAGTCCATGGCTGGTTTTGGAACAGGACTTGTTCAGAGGCTTCACAACAGCATCCAAAACGGTTTCTTGGAAAATTTTGGCCGATGTTTTGACTCCTTGTTCGCAGAAATGCAGGTCAGTGACCCCATCGTAAGAGACACCCCACCAAACCATGACTGAAGCTGGGTGATGACCTTTTTTCACCCTTGGAATCAGTTCAGATGCTTCCTTAGATGACCGCGCATACACTCTATCATTTTGCTTGTTAAATTTTTCCTGAACGGTAAAAATTTTTTCATCGGTGAACAAAATATTTCTATGCAAATTATAATCAGCGTGCTTCACCAAAAGACTATTGCATTTTTCAATCCTATTTTTTTTAAATCTGCAGTCAATAAATGTCCGGTACGTCGTTTGAAAGCCCCAAGTCCCAAATCTTTTTTAATGATTCGACTCATGGACTTTTGGGTGATATTCATCTCACGGGCCATGATTTTCTGTTTTCGGAGCGGATTTCTGTGAATTCTTGATTTAATGGCTTTGATGACATGCGGTGTTCGAACAGAGCGTAGGCGGCCCGACCGGTGGCGGTCTTTTACATCTCCAGTCTCCTCAAACAGTTTTATGCATCGGTAGACGAACATGCGGCTAATCCCTAGTGGCCGGAGTGTTTTGAAACATTGTTTTTTTTCATTTCACACTTGAAAAGCGCTATTACAGCGATACGGTTCGCATTATCTGACCACTCCATGATGAAAGTTGAAACAATTTTAAAATCCCGTTACAGACTAACGCTATTGAGATAAGCTTTCAAAACTCATATGACATTAACGGGGTATGTTCAGTTGTACTATTGAAATGGGTGTGTTCAATGTTGTAACAGTATTTATGTCCCTACTAAGTATATGTTGATGTTGGAATAACTAATGTTTCAACAGCCAACTAAACAGGGTTTAGTCACTACAAAGAACTTATCTGTTGTCACCACCAATAATTGATACCATAGTAACATTTACATCACAATTGGTAGCCGCCAGTTGTCGCAACCAATTGTGTTAAAATGTTTCGTTGGCTGTGAATATCGTGATATGGTTGTAGCAGCCATCATATGATATCTCGAACCATGTTACCTTCAATACTACGGAATATTGGTTATTGCTACGACAATTCGGTTTATCCAACCGAATTTTTGTAGTTCGGACCGATTTCCAACTGATTTTTTCTCTGTGAGAAATTCCGAACTTTTGTTGCATAGTCTAATATGTTACAACAGCGAACTAAACGGGGTTAAGTTACAACAAGGAATGTATTAGCTGTCACTGCCAATTATTGGTACCTAAGTAACATATACTGCATAAAGGGTTAGTTTTACAGAATTCGGTTGGTATACCCGACTTATCGGCTGTAAGAACTGTAATATTATTGTAGCTAACATCTGACGGTTAATCGAAGCAAGTAACCATCAAGACCATGGAATGTTAATGATTGAACAGAAAGTATATTTACCCCACCGAATATTTGTAGTTCGGACCGTTTTCCAACAGATATATTCCCTGTGTGCATAACTGCAGGGTCTTAAAACAGAAAGGTGTTCAGGAAGTGTTTTATATCAAAACATGGGTCGAGTTGAATTAATTCCAACTAATTTAACGCTTGGCACAAATCTGCACAATTTTTATATTTATAACCCTACTTGGATCACAACAATAAATCGAAGAATGGACCGCCATAGCTCTATCGAATAAGGTGATGATTCTAAGCCGAAAGGATTAATAAACATGCGGTCAATGCCAATCTCGTTTTAGACATTATCAACACTATCAGTTTAATAACACTCTGCGACAAATGGTAAGGGTCAGTGATCGGTTTGGAATGAAACCACCGGGGAAAGTTATATTGGTAAAAAAAAAAGTCATACGTGTTCCAGCGTTTCGCTGGGTCTCATCTAGGAATCGAGATATATCGATTTGAAGTTAGTAAGTATCGTATAGGGGAATTTGTCACGTTTTAGGCTCTTTTGTTTGACATAACTCGAGAACCACTCGTCCGATTTAGCTGAAACAAGTTTAGAAAAATTAAGAATTACAATTCCTCTAATCTGTTCTTAAACCGTTTTCCTACTTAAGCAACAGTTTCGCAATTATAAATAAATGTATGAAAAAAAAAAATATTTTTGCCTAAAAATTAAAATTTTTTTTTTTTAATTCATAAAAAATCCAAAACGGTAAAAAGTGTCAAGTCCTATTACTTTCACGTAAAGTCACATAACCTATGACCAAAATGAGACATAAATCATGAAAATCGTGAAAAACGTGACAAATTCCCCTATACGATACTTACTAACTTCAAATCGATATATCTCGATTCCTAGATGAGACCCAACGAAACGCTGGGACACGTATGACCTTTTTTTGACCGATATAACTTTCCCCGGTGGTTTCATCCCAAACCGATTGTGGCTGTCGCACAGTGTAATTGAATCCGTCGTTATTTTCTGAAAATTTCTTTTCCTATCATTCTTATCTGGTCACCTGAGGCAAAAGGTTGACGCGAATATTCTCTACGGCTAAGTCAAATCCATAGCTAAGTTAACATGGCTAAGTTAACATGCCAAGAACTTTGGGTGAGCTAGATGCCAACATTCGAAAGGCTACTGTCATATGCTACACATTGAACTGCCAGCGGCAACCATTTGAGTGCTTTTCCATAAATAATGGCAAAAATGTAGCTGAAAACCTGTACTAGACAAATTAAATTGGGCCGTGCCGCAGCATATATACCCGTCATCATGGATTACGGTCCAATATAATAATGTTGTCAAGGGGGCGTGGCTCAAGCCTCTTTCTATCAGGGTGTGTTTATTTCCATACAAACATAATATATACCAACAACTATGCCATAGCGGTATTAGTTTACGAAATTTAGCCTTTTAAAGATCAGGGTTGTATGGGCGGGGCCACGCTTTTTGTCTAATTATATGCTAGTCATAGATTTCCTTCTCTTAAATTTCTATAAAGATCAATCCATTACTTTGACAACATATGTTATTTTTATAGGGGTGTGGCACCGCCCACTCTTCCTCCAGGAAATTATACTTCTAGAAAAATATGCTAATCATTGATTCTGTTAAACTTCTATCTACTTTCTACTTTGGCCAAATACTCGTATGTTATTCTTTAAAGGAGTGTAGCACCACCCAGTTGTTCTCCATTTTAAAGTCATATCGTTAAAATATCACAGTCATATCTCTAATAGTTTATAAGATATTTTATTTAAAATTTCTGGGTAGAGTGGACCGTGCCACGCCCCCCAATTTCCAATTTTTCCAATTTTTTCATAATATGTTTTGTAATAATTACCTATTTACTGGTTTCATTCTGTTTAAATTTTAGAACCATCGATCTATCTAGTTTGGCCATAAAATCAATTTTTAAAGGGGGCGTGACACAGCCCACTTTTCCTTCAGGATGTTTTTCAAACCATGACAAAATCATTTTTTTATATATCATCGTCGTATCTCTTATAGCTCATGGATATTAGGTTTTTGAGTCCAGGATTGTTAATTTTTCCAGAGGTTGACCTAGTCCTTGTGAAGAAAAATGGTTTTTCTTCTGACCGATCTGGCCCATTTTCAATACCGTTTCAGTCACATGTTTTTGCAAAATTTCAGCCACCTAGCTTTGCTTTCCATAGATAGACAGACGGACATGGCTAGATCTTCTTAGAGTTTTGCGATGATTCAGAATATACATACTTATACGTTATGGGGTCTCCAACCTGTATTTCGATGTGTTGCAAACGGAATGACAAAGTGAACATGACGTCTATCCTACGATTGAGGATTTATAAATTGTTAAAATCATTCTGATACCTTAATCTGTCTTTATTTAATTTAAATTTCTCTTCCTATCGTTTTTATCTGATCACCCGGGGCAAATGATCAACGCGGAGATTCTTTGGGGCTACGTTATGTTCTTAGTCTCAGCTAACGGAGGCTAGTGGCCAACATTTGAGATGATACCACTTGGCACATACTGGACCGAGTTATCAAACATGAAACCAACCGCATGAAGCACTGCCAGCGAAGATCAGGCAACCATAATTTTGGCTTCAACCAGCTCAAACTACAAATACCGCTCTAAAATGCACAGTTGTTTTTACTAAAACTTAGTCGGAAAAATTATCGCCCGGAAGATTCGAGCAATTATTGGAAACACCATTAGTTTGCCAACCATCAGCTGTTTGCACTAGGATACTAACGTTCACGTAACGATTGATTAAAGAGTTGTAAATCGATTCTTTCTCAATAGATCGCCAATACGAGTGTCAAATTCCTTCCACGCCTCTGGCCCAATTGTTTTCAGGGTTATGGTCTCTCACACACGCGTTCACACTTAGCTTCGTGCGGGTATGTGTGATGAAGAGCAAATTGTTGTTGGCTTTCGGTGTCAACAGATTTATGACCATATTCGAACGAGCATCATCTTTCTTCCTTTCATCTCTATTTTGTGCCTCTTTTTTCCAGGCCATGGGCGAAAGCAAGACAAAGTTTTGTTGTTATTCTCCGTCTGTGCCTCTGTCGGAGTGGGTGAGTGTTCTTTGGCGTTTCGGTCGCACTTCCTTTAATGTTCTTCAGTTTTCTTGGCTGCTCAAGAATTTGCATAAAAATTCATTGTTGTTGAAATTAGTTTAAGAGAGAAGTGGTTGGCTGACGGGGGCACGGGCTGGTCGACTTGACTGGTTGCTGCTCGCTATGTCGTGTATTTTCTGTTTGTCTTTGATATTAATAAATTTTAAAGTTTAAGTTGATAATAAAATAATGAAACAAAAAAAAATACGAGAGTACTTTTCTAAGAAAATGTGAAATTTCAATTAAAGTTTTCGCAACGATTTTCTGCGCTTACACACACTCAAACACCTACTCAACCACAAAAATAAGGGACAGTGGAACGTAAGTCATTTGTTCCACTGTGCCTTAGTGGATTAAGATGGGTAGAACCGATTGATAGTATTTGTCCTGCAGTTGTAAGTGCCCTTATGTTATTTTCGAATAAGGTTCCCAAACGTAGGCGCCACTCGCTTTTTAATGAAATTCGATAGAAAAGTATACAACGCTCTAAATCTTAAATAAAATAATTTAAATATTATAATATAATATTTTTTACTATATTTATTGATGTATATTGTATCCAAAAAGAATCTACTTATTCGAAATGTCTGCCTTTTGCCTTTACACACGCCTTAAGTCGCACTGGCCAATCGTCAATAGCTGCACGAACCTCGTCCATTGGAAAATTGGCCACAGCTCGAACCAAAGCAGTCTTAAGATATCCAATGTTGGGGTATCTTTTGTGACAAACCTTGTCCTCTAATGCCGTCCACAATTTGTAATCCAATGGGTTCAAATCTGGACTGCCTGAGTGCCATTCTTCAGAGGAAATGAACGCTGGCAAATTGTTTTGAAGCCAGGCCTGGGATATTTTAGCCTTATGGGCCGGCGTAGAATCCTGCTGGAAAGTCCATAGCTGGTTTTGGAACAGGGAATTGTTAAGAGGCTTCACAACAGCTTCCAAAACGGTTTCTTGGTAAACTTTGGCCGATGTTTTGACTCCTTGTTCGCAGAAATGCAGGTCAGTGACCCCATCGTAAGAGACACCCCACCAAACCATGACTGAAGCTGGGTGATGACCCTTTTCCACCCTTGGGATCAGTTCAGATGATTACTTAGATGAAGTTATCAGCGTGCTTAACCAAAAGACGTTTGCATTTTTGAATCCTATTTTTTATTTTTTAAGCTGCAGTCAATAAATGTCCGGTACGTCGTTTGAAAGCCCCAAGTCCCAAGTCTTTTTTAATGATTCGACTCATGGACTTTTGCGTGATATTCATCTCACGGGCCATGATTTTCTGTTTTCGAAGCGGATTTCTGTGAATTCTTGATTTAACGGCTAATGACATGCGGTGTTCGAACAGAGCGTGGGCGGCCCGACCGGTGGCGGTCTTTTACATCTCCAGTCTCCTCAAACAGTTTTATGCATCGGCAGACAAACATGCGGCTTATCCCTAGTGGCCGGAGCGTTTTAAAAATATCGCATTTTTCATTTTACACTTGAAAAGCGCTATTACAGCGATACGGTTCTCATTATCTGATCACTTCATGGTGAAAGTTGAAACAATTTTAAAATCCCGTTACATACTAACGCTATTGAGGTAAGCTTTCAAAACCCATATGACATTAACGGGGTATGTTTAGTTCTACTATTAAAATGGGTGTGCGATGTTGTAACAGTATTTATGTTCCTACTAAGTACAAAAATATTGCAATTTCAATTGTATCGGAATCCTCCAGATCAATTCGACAAAAAAAACAAACAAAAAAGAAACCCTCCCTTTAAAATTTACTGGCGCTTTTTTGGTGCATTCTTCTTTTTGCGGTTAAGGCTTGCTATGGGCATATCAATCATTCCGTGACTTTTCCAACGTAGTTATATGAAACGCAACACTGCTCCCATCAAGTACCATATGTTAATAGGCTTCTGTCAAATTTTGAGAGAGTTCCGTCATTTAGTTTACGTTTAACAGCTGTTCAAAACCTACAATGTCGTGGATTTTGTTAAAACGGAAAAAAGTGAATTTCAAATGCTCATTAAACATTATTTTTTGCGGAAAAGGCCGTACAAGGAAAACCATGATAAATACTATGGGAACTCTGCACCATCGCTTTCAATGGTAAAAAAAAGTGGTTTACTGACTTTCGTTGTGGTCGCACAAGTACAAATGACGCTGAACGTTTTGGAAGGCCAATTAAGGTCAATGTACCCCAAAATGTCGAACAAATGCACGATATGTTGTTGGCCGATCGAAGAGTAAAAGTGCGTAAGATTGTTGATACCATACGCATTTCATATGGCAGTGTGGTTTCGATTTTACATGATCAGTTGGGTTTAAGAAATCTGTCTGCAAGCTGTCTGCCGCGTTTGCTCTCAATTGGCCAAAAACGTAATGGTGTGAAAACTTATTCTAGAGCGATTCGGAAAGTTCTTAGTTAGTTTTTCAAAAATATTTTTATTTTTCAATATAATCTCCTGAAACTTCAATACACTTAGTCCAACGCTTATCTAGCAATTCTATCCCCTGATTAAAATAGTTTTCCTCAAGGTTTCAAAATAGTGGTTTACAACTGTAATTGCATCTTCATTTGAGGTAAAACGCTTGCCAGCAAGCAATTTTTTTAGATTTGGGAACAGGTAAAAGTCACTGGGAGCTAAATCAGGAGAAAAAGGTGGGTGGTCAAGCAACTCGTACTTTAATTCGTTGATTTTAGCCATTGTTAAAACACTCTTGTGCGCTGGTGCGTTGTCTTCATGAAAAATTATTTTTTTGTGTTGTAAGCCAGGACGTTTTTCTCGAATTTGTACATTTAATTGATCTAAAAGGTTGCAATAGTACTCTGAATTTATTGTTTTACTCTTTTGCAGATAGTCAATCAATAAAATACCTTTGAAGTCCCAAAAAACCGTTGCCATAACCTTACCAGCCGATTGAATTGTTCTTGCCTTTTTTGGGGCACTTCCTCCAGCTTCAGTCCATTGTTTGGATTGTTCTTTTGTCTCTGGAGTATAGTGGTGGATCCATGCCTCATCAATAGTTATGAAACGACGCTTAAAATCCATTTTATTTCGCTGAAAACGATCCAAACAAGCTTGATAAATGTTCATTCTTATGCGTTTTTGGTCGACTGTTAACAAGTGCGGCACCCATCTTGCAGAAAGCTTTTTCATCTGTAGTTCTTCATGTAAAATTAAATGGACTCGATCATTTGAGATGCCCATGATATTAGCTATTTCACGCACTTTTATTCGTCGATCATTTAATGCCATATCATGCACTTTGGCTACAATTGCTGTTTTTGGACGTCCACTACGTGGTTCATCTTCAATGCTTGTACGAGTAAATTCAGCAACCCAATTTTTTACTGTTGCAAATGAAGGAGCACTTTCACCTAACACATTCACCATATCATTATGAATTTCTTGTCCCGATAAATATTTTTTATGTAAATATTTAATGACACCACGCATTTCTAATTTTTCCATTGTAAAAAAATCGCGGATGCGTCTTTTGTGAACACCTGTTTCTATATAAAGGAGTTGCCAGATCGAAACAAAATTTAACATGTGTTCATAGCAGAGATGGAAGTTTCCAAAACACTTAACTTTTTTCTGTTTATACCGCTTTTTGTGCTAGGCTAAGAAGTTTCCGTACCGCCCGTATTCTGCTCTATTCTGTGGAGTTGTTTAACTGAATTCGAATGAGTTTTTGCGGCGTTTTGTAACTGAGGATGAAACATGGATCCATTACAACACTCCAGAGACAAAGCAACATTCTATACAATGGGTTTCTCCGGGTGAACCGGCTCCGAAAAAGGCCAAGGTGACGTTGTCGGCCAATAATGTGATCGCAACAGTTTTTTGGGATGCACGCGTGATAATCCACATTGAATACCTTCAAAAGGGAAAAACAATACAAGGAGAACATTATGCCAAGTTATTGGATCGATTTAACGAGGATTTATAAAAAAAGAAAAAAGTTATTAAGGTTATTACGTTAAGATAATGCACGGGTGCACACGTGTACAGTCTCAATGGCAAAATTGCATGAATTGGGTCATCCGCAATATTCTCCGGATTTAGCCCCCAGTGACTACTTTCTTTTCCAAAACAAAGGAGTAGGCTTGGTGGAAAGATATTCAGCTCCAACCATGAATTTATTGATCAAACAAATGCCTATTCAATGAACATCGAAAAATCCCATTATTTTTAAGAGATACAAAAATTGGAGAAACGTTGGATTAAGTGTTTTGAGCTAAAAGAAGATAATGATGAAAAATATTTTTTTTTTCAAAAAAAAATGTGTTTTATTCGAAAAAACGGCTGGAGTCGATGGTCAGTCTATCGAAGCGTTGGCCGAGCAACACATTTAAAGTGCAGGTGTATTAAACCTTTTTTTTTAAATAAACGCAACCGCAAGCTTCAATGATATGGTAAACTGCCTGCAATAAATGTCCAACGTACAATAGTCCTGACCGTTTACAACGAGGTATTTAGTTAGCACGCAAAGATGCCATTGCAGTGGCGGTAATCTAACAAGGAATACGCTGGTGAAATTTGTCCTGTCGTGAATGAATCACCCTGTATATACTTATACATTGTATGGGGTGTTCGATCAATAAATGTTTCTCTCATAGCTGACAAAAAGCAATTAAGCACCCGCGCCATGCAGACAACCGGCCCACCGTAACACAGTAAAAGTTATTACCGCACAAGTACTTGGTTGCTGGCGAAAAAAAAATATTTATATCTAAATTGTTGCATTAGAGAACATTTTTAAGATATTAAATAAATAATAAAAAAAAAAAAAAAAAAAAAAAAAAACCAAAAGCATAATAAAAAAATCTCAATACCCATGAGGATAAAGCACTGTTAGCGTCATGAGACGATCAGAAAACTTTACTTTTTGTTGGCACTTTTTTGCACTTTTCATAAATTGTGTGCCGTTTGTCTCTGAAGTCTCTTCATCTCCGTGTCCCCGAAGAAAGGCACATTTGTAGCTACTGCTCGACGGATGTTGCTTCCACTTCACTGGCCATGATGGCCGGCGGGTGTTTGGCGTTCAACAGCAGCATCTTAAAAGTTACATCTTCAAATTATGGAAATTGCTAAAACAAGTGTTGCACATTTCTCTAAGTTTGTTGCTGCGTTGTTTTTTTCTTCTTTTTGGTATGTCTCTCTTTTGTACTTTTACTTACTTCCAGTGTTAGAAAACTTTGGAAGAGCCCACGCAGGCACAGAGCAAAGCGGACCACATAGACCCCATTATGGCCATTCCCTCGGCTGAGAAATCGTTTCTTCTTACTATTTCCTCTGGCCCAGCATGCCTGGCGTTTTGTCTTAAGCGATGTTCATTTTTTATTTTGCTTTTCGGTTTCCATGAGTGTGTCTATGCCTCCCCGCTTTGGCCAAAGGCCATATTTTACCTTTGACCCTCTTACTGACTCTGCTCTGCTGTGTCACTGAGTTCGGTGCGTTGATGCGCCGGAAAAAAGTTTTGTGTTGAAAATTTGCTTGTGCAACACCTGTTGTCGGCGTCGACAGGAACAAAAACCAAATTACACGGGGCAATCTCTAAAATCTTGTCTTGCTTCTTTTTTCTTTCTGGAGAAGAACAGAGGAATTAACATAAAATTGCCATGAAATGCTACTGTTTATGGATATTGAAATTATCTGGACAATAAAAGCGAAAAGAAACAAATTGAGAGTTTAAAAATTATCAAAACAAAGTTTAAATTTTGTAATGCATATTTCCATGAGTTTTAACATAAAACTATATTTATTTACTAATTGGTGTTTATTGAATTTTAAACAAATCTTTCTGCATTAGGAAAAGTGGACATTTCGAAAAAACAGCGGTGCTGAAGCTCGTATGCATTCCACCATGGATTGCGTTAAAAAGTGTGGTCCAACCATAATGCCCGATGTTAATTGTGAGTCACAGCCCAACTTAATTTGATATTTCTTTGTGTCAGTGGTTGACAAATTCAACCATGGATAGGTGCACAATTGTGCAGCGCGTTAAGATTGTTAAAGCCTTTAACGAAAATAGGCGTTCAAATCAAAATATCTTTTGTACACTTCGTGATTTTTTTGGTCAGATTAATTGACCAAATGTGTCCACAGTGGATTTGTTAACAAGCCAAATTGCCGCATCTGGACAAATGAAAATCGACGAGTGATTGTTTGAAAGCCGATGTATCCACAAAGAGCGACTGTCTGGTGCGAGGTTTGTGCGACGTCATCAGGCTGTACTTCTTCAAAAATAAGGTCGACCAACCAGTTTTCGTGATTAGTGTTCTCTATCGCGAGATGGCGACCGCAAAACTAACTGGCCTGGCACATTTATTGTTTTACTAGCAACTTTTTTTTTTGTTTTTTAAAAGCAATCTTTTATAAGCCATCTGTCAAAATTTCCGAAATATTTAATGATTATTTTCTTTGTTACAGGTGATTGAAGTAAACAAGTTTTATAATTTTTGAAAAATGGAAAATAAAGAGTTTCGTGCGGCAATTAAACACTTTTATATGAAAGGTTATACGCCACAATTAATCAAAAATGAATTGGATTCTGCACCATCATACTCCACCGTGAAATCCTGGGTTCAACAATTTAAAATGGGTCGTTCAAGTACGGAAGATGAACAAAGCTCTGGAAGACCGAAAACTGCTACTACTATTGAAAACATTAGAAAAATATTTAATGAAGTGACTAAAGATAGACGAATAAAGCTCAGAGAACTTGCTGATATTGTTAAAATACACGAAAAACAAGTTTGGAGTATTTTACATGATGAACTCCACATGAAAAAGCTATCCGCGAAAAAGGTGCCGCGTTTGTTGACTTTGCCCCAAAAAATCGTCCGTTGGACCAATTCCAAGGAGCTTTTAGCGATTTATCAGCGTAATCCAATAGAGTTCCTGCGCCGATTCATAACTGTTGATGAAACATGGATCCATTACTACGAGGGCGGTTCGGAAAGTTCTTAGCCTATCAATGAAAGAGAATAGTTAGTTTTTCAAAAATATTTTTATTTTTCAATATAATCTCCTGAAACTTCAATACACTTAGTCCAACGCTTATCAAGCAATTCTATCCCTTGATTAAAATAGTTTTCCTAAAGGTCTTTAAAATAGTGGTTGACAACTGTAATTGCATCTTCATTTGAGGTAAAACGCTTGCCAGCAAGGAATTTTTTTAGATTTGGGAACAGGTAAAAGTCACTGGGAGCTAAATCAGGAGAATAAGGTGAGTGGTCAAGCAACTCGTACTTAAATTCGTTGATTTTAGCCATTGTTAAAACACTCTTGTGCGCTTGTGCGTTGTCTTCATGAAAAATTATTTTTTTGTGTTGAAGCCAGGACGTTTTTCTAGAATTTGTACATTTAATTGATCTAAAAGGTTGCAATAGTACTCTGAATTTATTGTTTTACCCTTTTGCAGATAGGCAATCAATAAAATACCTTTGAAGTCCCAAAAAAACCGTTGCCATAACCTTACCAGCCGATTGAATTGTTTTTGCCTTCTTTGGGGCACTTCCTCCAGCTTCAGTCCATTGTTTGGATTGTTCTTTTGTCTCTGGAGTATAGTGGTGGATCCATGTCTCATCAACAGTTATGAAACGACGCTTAAAATCCATTTTATATTGCTGAAAACGATCCAAACAAGCTTGAGAAATGTTCATTCTTATGCGTTTTTGGTCGACTGTTAACAAGTGCGGCACCCAACTTGCAGAAAGCTTTTTCATCTGTAGTTCTTCATGCAAAATTAAATGGACTCGATCATTTGAGATGCCCATGATATTAGCTATTTCACGCACTTTTATTCGTCGATCATTCAATACCATATCATGCACTTTGGCTACAATTTCTGTTGTTGTTGCTGTTTTTGGACGTCCACTACGTGGTTCATCTTCAATGCTTGTACGACCACGTTTAAATTCAGCAACCCAATTTGTTACTGTTGCAGATGAAGGAGCACTTTCACCTAACACATTCACCATATCATTATGAATTTCTTGTCCCGATAAACCTTTTTTATGTAAATATTTAATGACACCACGCATTTCTAATTTTTCCATTGTAAAAAAATCGCGGATGCGTCTTTTGTGAACACCTGTTTCTATATGAAGGAGTTGCCAGATCAAAACAAAATTTAACATGTGTTCATAGCAGAGATGGAAGTTTCCAAAACACTTTTTTCTGTTTATACCGCGCTTTTTGTGCTAGGCTAAGAAGTTTCCGAACCGCCCAGAATGCAAATAACAGTCAAAACAATGGATAGAAGCTGGTAAAAGTGGTCCCAAGAAGGCGAAAACTGTTAAGTCAGCAGGAAAAGTAATGGCCACATATTTATTGATTATCTTGAGAAAGGAAAAACTATAAATAGTGAATATTATTGTGCATTATTGGATCGGTTGAGTGGTCAAGATAAAACGACCGCATTTAGAAAAAAAAAGTTCTTTTTCATCAAGATAATGCTCCTTCACACACTGCATTTTTAACTTAACAAAAACGGGCCGAATTACGATTTAAAATTGCTCCGCATCCACCATATAGTCCAGATTTAGCTTCTGCTTATTTCTTGTATCCAAATTTAAAAAAAATTCTCGGTGGCAAAAAAATTTCGTCCAATAGCGAGGTTATAGCTGAAACTGAGGCATGTTTTGAAGGTCTTGAAAAATCTTATTTTTGGGATGGAATTAAAAAACTTGAAAAACGTTTGATGAAGTGTATTGAGTTGGAAGGAGATTATGTTGAAAAATAAATAATAATAATTCCAAAAAAACGGTTCTTTTTATGTTAGGCCAGTTACTTTTGCGGTCGCCCTCGTACATTAAGTGGTTCCAACAGGATGGTGCCACTTGCCACAAAATCAACGAAACAATGACTCTTTTGAGAGGCGATGTTAATAGGCCGACACGATAATGGATTTGACACTGTTGGACTTCTTTCTTTGGAGATATTTCAAAATAAGATTTACGTCAATAAGCAAAGAACAATTCAAGACCTAAAGAATGAGATAATTCGGCACATTATCAACATTGAACCTCCATTATGTCTAAGAGTCATTGAAAATATGGACCATCGGATGATAGAGGTATGCCATCAAAGCCGTGGCAAGCATTTGGCCAAAATTTTATCTTCCACATAATTGTCATAGATTCTTCTATGATTATAAAAAATATTAATTTAATTCTCTGATAACTTTTAGTTTTATTTGTTATAAACATCGTGTGTTTTTGTTGGACCTCCCTTTACAATGGCATCGGCAGTATGTGGGGATATGGTTGTTGGTGGTGGGTCCATGCCTGACAGAACTACATTTTTGGGGTCCTTTGAACCGAACCGATTAGCCGAAGTTTGCAGTTTTAAAGAACCCGTATGGCCTTAGATAAGGGCCTTAGATGCTTTAAATTAAGACAATTCTTAAAAGAGAAAGCATATTGAGATTAATCGGCAACTTCTACTGTTTCGGAATAACCATATGTCGATGTGTGAAAGGACCTCATTTTTGACACTCCAGGGATCTTAAATCAATGGGCCAAGACCCATCGCAACGAAAATTATTGTTGTTTTTTAATACCGATATGCCCATTGTTAGAGGAGGCCGATTTTTATACCCCTATGGGTATATAATCGGCCTCCTGTGAAAGCTGGAGTGCAAAATTGGCTCAAATCTAAAATCTTAGTACATATTTTGAGAGAAAATGTTACTGTTTCTGGCACGTAGACCACGCCCATAGTGTTTCTGACACGTAGACCACGCCCATAGGTCAAAGCATCTAATGCAGCCAAATCGTAAAATGAATGTTATATTCAGATTCTTCATAAAATTCCACTGTATCGGAGAACCCATATGTTGCTTAAAACTGTCCACTTACCACTGTTCTAAAGCACCAATATTTCATCACCCTAGTGCCATTAGACCCATTGGTCAAGAACTCAAAACTAAGAGCATCGTAAAATTAATATGGCATTAAAATCCGCAACGAAATTATATTTTAATTTCTTATATTTTTAATACCCATATAGTTTTATAGTTCAAGGAGGTCCATTTTTGGGCCCCTAATCATACAAAGGGCGGCCACATATGTTTCTGGTAACCCATATGTCCCCGAAAATTAGAGAATGGTTTTAAGACCCAGGGCCCATAGAGCACGCCCATTGGTCAAGCCCTCGAATTATGCCAAATGGAAAAATTAATTTAATTTGCCGCTCGTTTTTCACCCAGGATGTGTTTCGATCCGTGCTAACATTAAATGTTCTAAATATCGTCACATCTCTATAAGATTAGAAGACATTAGAGCTCTTAACAGGCCGATTACTGGAATAGGTACATATCCAAGGTCATGACGCAGAACAAATTTGTCTCCTCTTTTTAAATCTAGTTATCTCAAATTAAAGTATGGAACATCAGATTAAGCATATGTGCTATTCGCGTGTAAATCACTGAGCCTTGGCAAAAAGTGACGGTGCTAAGCCCACTTTTTTTGAACATGCTGTGACACCCATAATATTCCACAATCCACAGAGTGGTGGAGGGTACAAGAAAAAACATTCCTCTAAAATCTGCCAATAGGTTCAAAGAATATTTTTATGGAGAAAATTTCAATTTCAATTATAAACCATTCTAAAAATTTTATTTACGTTATAAATTGGTCAACATTGTTAACTCCAATGAATCTCAAACTTTATCGAGAGTGTGAGTCAACTCTAACGATGTTCAAACTAGCATAAGAGTGGGAGTGTGTCAATGCTAACGTCTTAAATAGCTTGTGAGCACCCTGTGATACAATTCACAGTTGGTTGTGAGCCACAATAAAACGGTTTGCATCTTAGACAATTTCGAAAATATGTTCCACATTTTCTTCGGTAATGCATTCACAATGGTTTATATATTTTTCTTGCCAGCAGTGTTGCTAACTCTTCAGTACAGAAGATGGCTGTATCAAAAAATCGCCATAATTATCTTAATGCCTTAAAAAAGAATAATACTGTGTGAAAAAGGTCAAGTTCGTTTTTTATTGCCCTCCGATTATTGCGTATTTCTTATTTTTCGTCCAATTGGAACCAAATTTATTATTTAGACGTTTCATATTTCAAATATAACAAATTTGAGTACAAATAGGGTGGACGATTTAACATTAAAAATTTGAATCGGCTGTAACAAAAAAGTACTGATAATTTGTTTAAATTTCTTTGGAAATGTTGAACTTTGTTATTTAATAATGAAACACCATCCAATGCGTTTTCACTTCGCCCATTGGGCTGAAGATGATTTGGCAGGAGATGAAGAACTTTACCGAAAAATCGTGTTTTCCGATAAAGCTCAATTTCATCTAGGTGGCTATGTCGAAAAATTGGCGCATATGGAGTTTAAAGCTATTAGGCTATTGAGAAGCCAATGCATTCAGAACAAGTAACTTTTTGGTGTGGATTTTGCGCTGGCGGCATCATTGGTCCATTTTTCTTAGAAAATTAGTAGGGAGACGCCGTTACTGTCAACGGTGAGCGTTACCGCGCAACGATTTTTTTGTTTCCGACAATTTAAGAGAATGACATGGACGAAATTTGGTTTCAGTAAGACAGGACCACATGTCTCACAGCTAACACAACCATCCATATGTTACGCATCGGACATCAGCCGAAATTGTGATGTCAATTGGCCGCCTCGGAGCTGTGATTTGAGCCGTTTGAATTCTTTCCTGTGGGAAGCCAATAAGACTAAATGGCTCCCCAAGTATCCAGAGACAATTGAAGCGTTGAAGCATGTGATCGATGTTGCCATTGAAGAGGTTCGACCCGAAACAATCGTAAATGTACTAAAAAATTGGCTTGATTAGGTGAGGGACTGTCGAGCCAGCTGTAGTCATATGAATGATATTTTGTTCTATTATTAAATGACTAAAACAATAACACCATAAATTTAAAAAAAAAATACTAGTACTTATTTTTACAGTCGATTCAAATTTTAAATGTTAAATCGCCCACCCAGGCGTCCAACTAAAACGCACGATGTCAATTGCAAATAAAACAATAAGGTCTCAAAGAATTAGCTTGATATTGTTTTATGATTAAAGGTTCTGGCAATAAGGTGTGAAACAAAATATCGACCAAATGCTCTCAACGGCTTCGGTGGCATACCTCTATCCGATGGTCCATATTTTCAATGACTCTGATACATAATGGTGATTCAATGTCGTTATTGTGCAGAATTATCTCATCCTTAAGCTCTTGAATTTTTCTTGGCTTATTAATGGTGTAAAATCACATTGACGGCCAATGAATTTCTCGCGTAAAAGCCGTTGTTTCGTTGGCTGTGTGGCAAGTGGCACCGTCCTGTTGGAACTATAAATCGTCCAGGTCCATATCCTCAATCAATACCAACCCATCGCCGACTATGGGACATAACCTGGTAATTTTAAAGAGTCTAGATATTTTCGTTTAGACTGAATCGTGCTTTCAAAGACGGACATGGCTAGATCGTCTAAGAATTTTGAAACGATCAAAATATATGTAAATCCTTTATATGGTCGCAGATAAGAATTTCGGGGTGTTACAAACGGAATGACAAAGTTATATATACTCCCATCCTATGGTGAAGAGTATAGAACTAGGGACTTTTCACAACGTCATTGGTCAATTCGGAATAAATTGCGTTTTCCTCTTATACAGGTTACCTTGGGGTTTAAAAATGCAATAACTTTTTCGTTTATATCTTTTTTTCAGATTATATAAATTACATTTAAAGAATAAATAATGGAGAGATTCACAACTGAATAAAGAACCAGAATAATAGAATTTTAATATTTAAATCAGCGATCAATTATTTAACGCAAAGTGATGGATGGGCTTTGTTAAAAAGTAGAACGGTAGGTTCTTGGGAGCCATTCATCAACGCCAATTGCACCCCATTAGGTGTACAGTATGGTGTGGGATAACATCTGCAAAAATCTTGGACCTTACTTCTTCGAGAATGAAGATGGAAGTGCTGTAACCGTAAGTGGAGAGCGGTATCGGTTTATGATAGAAAATTTTGTACAGACCTGAGATGTCGTTCTGCAGGACGGAACCACTGCCCACACTGCCCGAGACACAATAGCACTTTTTTGGAGAGCAAATTATTTCCAGAAATTCGGAAACTATTTGGCCAGCTCGATCGCCAGATTTGTCAGCATCCGACTATTTTTTTTTTGGGTTATTTAAAGGAGCGAGAATATGTGAACAAGCCCGAGATAATCCTTCAACTCAAGGCCAACATTGTTGCAGAAAATCGAACGATATTGGCACAAATTTCAAAAGATGTTATGGTTGTTACTGTATTTTTTTATTTTGTATATTATAAAGGGTGATCCATCAAGAGGTATTTTTTCAGAACAAAAAAATATGAAAATTCAAATCAAGTGTGGAATCTTTATTGGTAATTTGAAAGTACATTTTATGGCATTTATTTTTTGAATTTAATTTCCTTCAAATGTTGACCGCAACTACGTGTCAGGGTTTCCATTCTGAGGGTCCGTATGGCTTTAATGACACGCGTAATGTTGGCTTCCAACACCTAAATCGTAGCTGGTTTGTCAGCATAGACTTTGGACTTTACGTAACCCCACAGAAAAATGTCTAAAGGTGTGATATCACTCGATCTAGGCGGCCAACTCACCTGTCCAAAACGTGAAATTAGCTGCTTTTCGAAATGACCTCTCAATAGATCCATTGTTTGAGGCGGTGCATGGCAAGTGGCACCGTCCGGTTGAAACCAAGTGTCGTCAAGATTACGGGCTTCAATTTTAGGTAGCATAAAGATCGATATCATGGCGCGATAGGGAGCACCCTTCACGGTTACGTTGCGGCCAACATCATTTTTGAAAAAATATGCACCGATGATTTCACCAGCTTATAAACCGCACCAAACCGTGGTTTTCTTTGGGTATTAATTATGGCACCTCTTCTTCAGCCTAAATGCGGCAATTTTGTTTATTCACTTTGCCATTGAGCCAGAAATGGCCTCATCACTGAACAAAATTTTGATCGAAAACAACGGATCTTCCCGTTTCTCATCGAACGCTCATTTCCATAATACAGTTGGCAACATTTGTAGGAAATTATTTTCGTATGTTTAGCTCGTTTGTTTTATTTCGGTCTGTTGCTTTTACACATTGAACAGGGATTAACCGGCTCAAGACCTCTTGCTTCTATATTTATGCAGCCATGAAAATCAATGTCACTTTGCCATTTTGTTAAAAACTTGTTTTCTATTTAAATATAGAAGCAAGAGGTCTTAAGCCGGTTAATCCCTGTTCAATGAAATTATTTTCAAAAAATAAATGCCATAAAATGTCCTTTCAAATTGCCAATAAAGATTTCACACTTGATTTGAATTTTTATATTTTTTTTTGTTCTGAAAAAAACCTCTAGATGGATCACCCTATATATAAACGAAAATGTTATTAAATTTCTTAACCCGATGGTAACTTTTGGCCCACCCTGTATATACTACCATCCTATGGTGAAAAGCAAATTCAAAAAATTCTATCGGTCCATTTGAACAAAAATTGATTTCCAATGAGAACGACGAAGTTTTAGAGTACGAGGGCAATTCGGAAGCTTCTTAGCCTATCAATGAAAGAGAATAGTTAGTTTTTCAAAAATATTTTTATTTTTCAATATAATCTCCTGAAACTTCAATACACTTAGTCCAACTCTTTTCTAGCAATTTTATCCCTTGATTAAAATAGTTTTCCTCAAGGTCTTCAAAATAGTGGTTTACAACTGTAATTGCATCTTCATATGAGGTAAAACGCTTGCCAGCAAGGAATTTTTTAGATTTGGGAACAGGTAAAAGTCACTGGGAGCTAAATCAGGAGAAAAAGGTGGGTGGTCAAGCAACTCGTACTTTAATTCGTTGATTTTAGCCATTGTTAAAACACTCTTGTGCGCTGGTGCGTTGTCTTGATGAAAAATTATGTTTTTGTGTTGTAAGCCAGGACGTTTTTCTCGAATTTGTACATTTAATTGATCTAAAAGGTTGCAATAGTACTCTGAATTTATTGTTCTACCCTTTTGCAGATAGTCAATCAATAAAATACCTTTGAAGTCCCAAAAAACCGTTGCCATAACCTTACCAGCCGATTGAATTGTTCTTGCCTTCTTTGGGGCACTTCCTCCAGCTTCAGTCCATTGTTTGCATTGTTCTTTTGTCTCTGGAGTATAGTGGTGGATCCATGCCTCATCAATAGTTATGAAACGACGCTTAAAATCCATTTTATTTCGCTGAAAACGATCCAAACCAGCTTGAGAAATGTTCATTCTTATGCGTTTTTGGTCGACTGTTAAAAAGTCCGGCACCCATCTTGCAGAAAGCTTTTTCATCTGTAGTTCTTCATGCAAAATTAAATGGACTCGATCATTTGAGATGCCCATGATATTAGCTATTTCACGCACTTTTATTCGTCGATCATTTAATACCATATCATGCACTTTGGCTACAATTTCTGTTGTTGTTGCTGTTTTTGGACGTCCACTACGTGGTTCATCTTCAATGCTTGTACGACCACGTTTAAATTCAGCAACCCAGTTTTTTACTGTTGCATATGAAGGAGCACTTTCACCTAACACATTCACCATATCATTATGAATTTCTTGTCCCGATAAACCTTTTTTATGTAAATATTTAATGACACCACGCATTTCTAATTTTTCCATTGTAAAAAAATCGCGGATGCGTCCTTTGGGAACACCTGTTTCTATATTAAGGAGTTGCCAGATCGAAACAAAATTTAACATGTGTTCATAGCAGAATTGGAAGTTTTCAAAACACTTAACTTTTTTCTGTTTATACCGCGCTTTTTGTGATAGGCTAAGAAGTTTCCGAACCGCCCTCGTACATGAGCGCGATACCTACTAAGTCTGTTAGGCTCTTTGTATGTGAATAAAAAACAACTACACTGCAATTTTGTTTAAAACTCATAAATATATTTTTCTTTTTAAATTTCTAATACTTATAATACTTATTTCTGTGTGTGTGTGTTATTTTTGTTTTCATTTATTTTTTGGTTTGGTTGAATACATGTATGCATAAATATAATACATACACATAATAGTATATACTCTGTATATATATACTCCGTTCATGTGAATGTTATATGACGTTATATATACTGAAATCATAAATAATTTTCACTAGCTTATGCTTGTTTTTATGATTTTTTTTTGAGTTTTCAGTTTTTTTTTCAAATAAACTATTTACGATTAATATTAGAACAACACAATTTCCAACACATGTTTTTGATAGTTTGTTTTTTTTTTTGGTTTTTAAATATAGAGGATTTTAGTTTTTTTTGAATATAAATAGTTCTAATTGGTTTTATTTAATTCTGTTATAGGTCGTTAGTATTATTTTCAGTTAAAGTAGTTTATTATTATTAAGTTTGTTTAGTTGTTTTCAAGATTTCTTTATTAAAACAAAATAACACAACATATTGCTTAACGGAAGGAAAGTTGTTTATGTTTCATTTTCTTGTTGAAATCTTTATTTTGAATTCTCTTTTCATTTATTTTAGTTTAAATACTTTGTTGACTTTAGTTTATAATTTAGTTAGATTTTTTATAATCGTGATTTTACTTTATTTTTTGTTTTTTTTTTGTTTTGCTCTTGTTGGTTTATATATAAATAACATTTTCTTTAAAATCAATTTTAACAATTTTCGTATATTTTGTTTTTTTTTTTGTAAAATATTTTTACTAAACTAAAAAACACGGAACACTAAGGGAATATTTTTTTGTTAAACTAGGTAGTATGTGTAGTGTAAATATTTGGTTGTTAACGGAGGTTTGAGTATAAGATTTTTGTCCAGCATCAAATAGACGAGTAAGTGGCCCAGAAAAAAACCAAACATCAACTGATACAATTTTTCTATAGAGGAAAAACAAATATTTTCCTGATTCGTACTTGCAACCACTCCTTTACCCTCAACTCTTCTGCTCTATGGGTTTAACGCAACAAATCTTTGTAGATTTTCTCAAAAGATTTTCACTCTTTTAAACTAAAAGGATAAAATAATTGGGCTAGATTTTATTTTAATTCTTTGTAAAGATTTTCTTTAGCTGGTTTTCACATTCCCTTTCTAATATATAACAAATATAAAAGGTGGGTTAAGAATATAGATTTCATAGAGATTTTTTTCCATTAATTGTTATTTTTTAAAACGTTTTTCACTATCGGCCATTTTTCTCAAATAACGTCACACATACAGGTAGATATGAGTAAAATTTTTGTTGTATAGGATTATTATTTCCGTTTAGATTTTGGCTTAGAGATTTCTATTAAATATTTTGTTGGGTTTATATAAAAATTAACTACTACCGTCTAATGCTAAAGACAAGCTCGTGCTTTTGTTTTTTAATGTATAAGTATATAGAAATACAAGAAACTATAACAAATTGTTAAAGAAATGGGTTCTTTTCAATAAAATAAGGGAAATTTAGAAACAATAATAAACAAAAAACAAGAATTGACTGTTTATTAAGTGACCATGATGACGGTTTGAATTTCCATAAAACTAACACTGGTTGAGAAGAGAAATCGTAACCAATCACAATGTTAACACATTTTTCTGGTATGTTTGTCGGGAAGTGATGAGAATCGCACGTATTGCCTCTAACATGCGATTTATAAATCGCACGGTTCATAAAAGTACGGACATGTGACGGAGTTCACGCGTTTTAAATTGGTCCACATTGCTCTAAATTCCAATAACAGAAGCTACAGCTCTAAAAGCCATATTTTCGCCCATGTACTGTGTTCCGAGAATTTTTGAATCCGCACATTTTTTAAGATCAGCATTTTTTGTAAAATGGTGTGCTACATTCCACACATATCAAAATGTGTGATCTCCGAGAAGCAAAGCATTTTTCTAACCTAAAAAATGTGCGTCAACGATTGAAAGGAATCGATTTCTATATTGTTAAACTTTATAAATTTGAAGCTAATGTAAACAATATTTTTACAAATGTGAACCTACAACATATTAAACTTTAAGGTTGTAGTATTACAATGTATATAAGTACATATATATCGTTAGCTAAAATGCAAAAAGGCGTAACTACCAAAAAATTCAAAATCGACTTTTTGATGGATTATTATAAATGCCATTAAACTACATGTTTTGACAAAATTAAACGCATTTGCGATCAAAAGTGACGCTTTTATTAACAAAAAAAAGTAGAAAAAAAAACTTCGTTAAAAATTTTTATAGTTTTCAAAAAAAGTAGAAAAAAACTTCGTTAAAAATGTTTATAGTTTTCATTTTACAGCGTTTTTTGGTTCGCCTGTAAAATTATATTTTTGTTAGTTCTGCCTTTTTGCATTTTAGCTAACGATATGTGCTTATAAAGGACAATAAACCCATTTCTAATTCGATTCACGAGGTTACATGTGGTCGATTCGAAAACCCCCCATATTTTTTGGGTACTTGGAAAAGCGCACACAATTTATGAAATGTAGCACATGGACGATTACATCTGATTTCGATCAAATGTCGCACAGAGCATTTCGAGCGTCCTCTCGCACACAATTTATGAAATGTAGCACATGGACGATTACATCCGATTTCGATCAAATGTCGCACAGAGCATTTCTAGCATCCTCTCTAGTGAAATAAGACGATATCGGTTCATGTTTCTGAATAGGTCCCAGGCCAAGGTCGCTCCCGATTTTAAGTCCTGCAGCTCTAGAAGCCACAAATTATTTTCGTAAGGACCTGATACAAAGTTTCTTCCCGATTTTAGAACCTATAGCTCTAAAAGCCATATATATCACCCGATTGCGACTAAAGCTTCGCTCAGAGCGTTACGAGTGACCAACACATTTCTCTGATGAAATTGGACAGTATCTGTTCATGTTTTCGAATAGGTCCCGCATCAAGATGATTCCCAGTTTGAGGTCCTGCAGTTCTAAAACACCCGTTCACGCTTAAATTTAGCATGGCACGTTATGAGTGATCATTAATAAACTGTAGTGGAACTGGACCACATAGGTGTATATTTTCCAATAGCTCCCACACAAAGGTAACTCCAGATTTTTAAATCCGCAGCTTGAAAAGCAACAAGGTCCACATAAACTGTCTAGTCCCTCCAAATTAAACTTGTTTCCATTTCGCCGAATTTTGTCCGTTTTTAACACCAACTCTGATCTGCAACTGCCGGGTGATCGACCAATAGGTTTCATTTTTAATAGGGTTTTCTCTGAGTTTACGCATGAGTTCTGTTAGACTTTTTTTTTCGTCTCCAGCATCGTCTCCATGATAGCGGACTTTTTGCTAACTGAAATTGAAGCTCGTAATCTTGACGACATCTGGTTTCAACATGATGGTGCCATTTCCATACTGCAACTCAAGCAATGGAAATACGAGTATTGAGAGGTAATTTCGAAGAGCAGCTAATTTAACGTTTTGGGCCGGCGGTTGTCCGCCTAGATCGTGTGATGTCACACCTTTAGATTTTTTCCTTGGTCCAAAGTCTATGCTGGTACCCAGCTACGATTCAGGTTTTGAAGCTAACATTACGCGTGTTACGAGTATTAACGCCATACCGGTCGAAATGAAGGAGTCATTCAAAAATGAACCCTCAGTATGGACACCCTGAGGCGTAGTTGCGGCTAACATTTGAAGGAAATTGTATTTAAATATTAAATGGAATAAAATGTCTTTTCGAATGTTCGATAAAAATTTTTGTTGTATTTTTTATTTGAAAAAAATACTACTAGTTTGATCACCCTTTATTAGACATATTTCTAATAAGTTATAAGCCTTAAACACTTTTGTTTGGACTGAATCGCGCTTTCAACAGAAAAACAGACATGGCTAAATAGTTTTAGAATTTGATTACGATCAATAATGCATCTACTAGTGTTGGCCGCAGTGGTGTGATGGGAGTGTAGACGCCAGTAAACCCAAGTTAAACTCCGGATAAGAAAATCTAAAAAAAATTTAGCGGCGCGATTTTCAACTCGTAATTGCAGACGACTTTACGAGTAAGAGATTTATCTCGAACTTATTGTTTATGGGCCGAGGAAGTGTTTATTTTGTAATGCAATGCCGCATGCAATATAAGTTTGTTAAAAAATAGTACGTATTTCTATATTTTAGCGAATTTTCGTGATGAAATTGTCTTAAGTGAAATCGTACGAAGATTTTTTTCGTAGAACATTATAAATTTTTTTTTCGATAAAAGTGAAAAAAGTATTCTTTAATGGGCTTTTTGAGTATTTTTATGTTCTACAAAAATGTTACCCAGTTATTTTTTTTTATTTTATGTATCTCGAATTTATTGTTTATGGGCCGAGGAAGTGTTTATTTTGTAATGCAATGCCGCATGCAATATAAGTTTGTTAAACAAATAGTACGTATTTCTATATTTTAGCGAATTTTCGTGATGAAATTGTCTTAAGTGAAATCGTACGAAGATTTTTTTTCGATAAAAGTGAAAAGGGTATTCTTTAATGGACTTTTTGAGTATTTTTATGTTCTACAAAAATGTTACCCAGTTAATTTTTTTGGGTGGACCGTAGACGAAAACTCGATATCTTTAATTTTAGCGTGACTTTTGTGGTCCTTTTGCTGTTAAAATTGGGTAAAATCGTAGTTTTTGGGTAAAATGCTTTGCTAAACAACTACTACTATCATTTTTTGTATAAGTAGTCTTAAATAAAATCAGAATATCTTCAAAACAAGGCCGTTTCGTCCTTTTACTAAAACGAAAAATTTTTGAAAACAAATTTATGTTTTCTAAGACGACAAATGGATTGAAAACCTAAATAGTGTTATAAGCAGCATTTTAAATAACAATTACCTTCAATTACGAATTTGACATATGAAATAAAATATTTCAGAAATCTAGGATGATCGGAGGAATTGTGTGTTTCTATTGAATATTGCGATGGTCTCAAATGCGAATAAAATATAAGAATAATTAAAGTAGCCTAACATATTTTAAGGCCAATTATAACAAAAACACGAAAAATAAAAATAAACAATACGAATAATATAAATAAATTAAACATACGATCAAATAACTTACATCTATGGTATATATTATCTTTTTCTATCGTAACAGCCACTTTTTATAATTATTTTTTTAAAAAACACATAATGTTTAATTGTTGTTTCTCATAAAATTAAAAAAGTAAAAAAAATATATATTTCATAAAAAAAAATAAATATATATGTAATTCATATATTTATATATATATATTGTATGCATATATGGTTTTCTTTTCTATAATCAACTACACATACATACATATAACATCAAAGGTACACAGTTGTTGATTTATTAATTCATTCATTCATTGTTTTTTTGTTTTTTATTCAATTATTCTTGGCCTAAAGGTGTCTATATCAGGTTAATCGATTTTTTATCTTGTGTTTCATTCTTGTATTGATGGATTATCTTCAACACAATGTATAGGCATATGTTTTTCTTGTGTTATTGTTTATATATAAATAAATATTTTAGGTAAATTTTGCTTTTTAACTTGCTGGTGTTTGTGTGTATGTATGTATATAGGTACGTATCTAGGACTAAACATTGAAAAAGACAACATTCATCACATTCATACGTTTGTGTTTTATTTACGTCTGCTCATAATTTTCTATTTTCATATTTATTTTTATTTGCTATTCTATCAAGTAACTAAGTAATAATTTTGACACTTTAAGGATATTCTGCGGTGTGGTAGAATGTTAAACTGAGTTTCGAACGACTGATATATTGGTACTATCAGGTGAACATCATTTGAATTTTGTGATTAAAAACTTATAAAATACCCACAAAAAATCGAAAGTTATATTCCAATGACTTAAATTCGACGAAGTTTTTCAAAAGGTTTTTTATGTTTAGCTCGTTTGTTTTATTTCGGTCTGTTGCTTTTACAGATTGAACAGGGATTAAACCGGCCGGTTTCAATATTTTTTTTTATTTTGTAAAGAAAACTTAAAAATTCTGTAACTAAATGCTCATAAGAATACATTTAAAATTATTTAACAAGATTGGAGATCATTTTTAAAGACCTACAAAAAGATATAGCATTTTTTTAAATATTGTAAAATATTTTATTTAATATCAAAAAATATTAAAATTTTTTCTGAATTCTATTTTTGTTAAATGTAAATTAATTAACATCGTGCACAGATATAATTCTCATACTCACTGGCCGGACCTACTTTTAATCTTTCATGGCTAAGAGATTATTCTTTTACTCGTAAAGTGCTTAGAATGAATAAGTATAAGGTGGAAACCCGCCCTGAACATTTGTAAAATGTTCTTACCCTTAGTTAGAGATTTTCTGTTCGCGAATTCCGATCATTTTTCATTCCCGGTATCCCGGTCATAACATTACCAAGCGTAATTCTCTTATTTATTTAGAATAAATAAGGCTTTAGATTGAAGACAAATAACTATACTAACAGGTCTATTAAATATTTTAAAACCTAATAAAATTACCTGTGGAAGTGCTTTGCCTACAAAATATTAATTTATTAGCCGCGGATGCAATGCTAACAATTTTTTTACATTCATTTAAGAAGCGAATCGAAGAAAGAAGAGACTAGCGACTTAATAAAATATTTAAAATATTAAACAATATTTAATCACAATGATAAATATTTATTTTAAAACACTAAAAACAAAAATTATCGGCGAACGCGCCTTTTTGAAATACTCACGGATTTCAAAAAGGCAGCGGTAGCGACGAAATTGTGAAATTGGACGATATTTCTTTAATATATATATATACCATTTAAGGACGTTTTAAGTTATGCCATAACAAACGCAAATCAAAATGTTTCACAGAATAAAAATAGATTGCCAAATAACTCCATCAATAAAGGATTAAAAGTTTTTTAAACAAGTGGAAAAACAATAAAAAAAAAACGTCAACAATTTTTTAAATGCTCCTCTGACAATTAGACCACAATCAGAGGAAAGCGAAAGAATATTTTCTATAACAAGGTAGTTTTGAAATAAAATTAGAAACAGACTTTCCAATGATTCCATTAATACTCTTTTAGTTCTAAAAAAAATATTTCAAAATGAATTCTAGTAGTCAATATCGTCTATATATTTTTCATAATAAATTCTATATAAATCCTAGTGAGTGTTTCGAGCCGGCTGACAAAAATTACATTAACTGCCTTGTTGTGAAAAAGGAATGGTAGACATTTGGAATATGCCCCATACAAATTATGGTGAATCATCTTTAACACTGACAGTTGTAAAAATAGTAACTATAAGTAAGGACTCTGATATTAATTGTGAACTCTAAAAATTCGTCTAAATCAAAAGTTTTTATATCTAATTAAAAAAAAAACAAAAAGCTTTAAGCGAATAAATTTAAAACAAATTGTTTTCGGTTATCTTACAAAAACTTTCACACTTTCTGGCCCGGCTTAGGTTTTAAAAAACTACAGAAACATATTTGGAATATTAAATAATAAATTGTTGGAAGCCTTTTAATAACATCAGATTTTAAAACTTAAAAGGTATTATGTGTATAAGTATAAGGAATGAGATTTTCTAAAGAACAAAATTTCAAGAAATAGCTTTTCCAAATCAGAAAGCTGTACGCGATAAAATTAAAGTACTTTTAACCAATTTAGCTTCGTACGACAAATGCAGAAGTATATGGTGATGACTTTTTTCAAAATAAAAAAATGCTTAAATTCAAATCAAGTGTATGATTCCACACTTGATTTGAATTTAAGTACTGCTCATACGAAAGGACATTTTATGCAATTGATTTTTTAAATATAATTTCCTTTAAAAGATGGAAACTGTAATATGGAAATGAGCGTTCGGCGAAAAACAAGAAGATCCGCTGTTTTCGACTAAAATTGTGTTCCGTGATCAGGCCCATTTCTGGCGCAACGTTAACGTCAATAAACAAAAGAAGAGGAACCAGAAAAGGTTCAAGAGGTGCCATTATATCGGTGGTGCGGTTTATAGGCTGGTGGAATTATCGGTCCATATTTTTTCAAAAATGATAATGGTCGAAATGTAACTTATAATAGTGCTTTTTTACTACCTGAAATTGAAGCCCGTATTCTTGACGACATTCTGTTTAAACAGGACGGTTCCATTTGTCTTGCAGCTGGTCAAACAATGGATCTAGTGAGAGGTAATTTCGAAGAGCAGCTAATTTCACATTTTGGACCGGTTCTAGACTTTTTTCTTTGGAGCTACGGAAAGTCCAAAGTCTATGCTGACAAACCAGCTATTATTCTGGTCTTGGAAGCCAACATTACGCGTGTCATTTACGCCATACCAGTCGAAATGCTCGAATAAATCATCCAAAATTGCACCCTCAGAATAGACACCCTGAGGCGTAGTTGCGGCCAACATTTGAAGAAAATTATACTCAAAAATTATATGGCATAAAATTTTCTTCGAATGAATAAAAAAGATTCCACATATGAATTGAATTTTAGTACTTTTTTTGAAAAAAATACTTCTAGATGGATCACCCTATATTTACATGGTTTTTATACTCGGAATTATACAACAATTTACACCACGAACCGTGGGAAACTATACCAACAAACAGAAAAACTTTAAAGCTTTTAACCGTAATCCACTATGGAATTTAAAAGATACTAACTTTTAAGGGTTTTGGGTGTAGACGAAGTGAGTTTTAGAAATTGTTGTTTTTGTAAAGTCATAGAATTCTTGGAATCTCGATAACAACCTAAATAATTTATAGAAAACATATTTACAAATCTCTTATAAGAGATCCTATTAAAAAAGAAACGGGGAAGTTCTGTCAGAAATCGGTGGACATTAGAATACTTATACTCGACGATGAATTTTAATGAGACTTCTCGTAAATCGGACAGCACTTGAATATGTGAAGATAAGCTTACACGTATATGAACCCGGGTTTGATAGCCAAAGGCAGCATCCTGGGCCGGCATCGCAGTAAAGTATTACTTAAACCCAATTCCAAAACATTGGAGACGGTTTCTTGAGCTATTTCACGAATTTTATAATCGATATTCGCCTTGATAGTCTGAACTGTTAATGGATCGCGTGGCACTGGTCTATCGGTTGCACAACAGTACGCACAAAAGATCAATTTTGGCGAGGGCTGTGTGGCATGGCGAACAATCATGCTGAAAGCAAATATTGTCAAAGTCCATAACTTCAATCTACGACCACGAAAAATAGTTTATCATACACCGAAATGGCATTTGCACCAGTATTTTTAAAGAAAAGAAATCCAATGATGGCACCATAATATCACTTTCCCAGGATGCATAGGCTTTTAAACGATCAGTTTTGCTTCTTAAAATAGCCGCCCAGGTAAAACTGCGCTGCGTCAAAAATAATTTATGGCGCATAGTTGTAAGAAGCGATTGAGTAGTCTTAGTGTGCTGATTTAATTGGACCTTGTTAGCGAATAATGCGAGGTCTTTGTGCAAAATCTGCGGTAGGGTATTGAGTGAAACGTTGAGTGTTTTGACGAGTCTATCTTGTAGGACTGAGTCACACAATCTTGTCTGTGATAGTCGCATTATCTTCAATGCGACCGTACGTAGACAGAGACCGTTAATGTCGAACATTTTCTTGCGTACAGCAGGCTCAGTGGTTGAATCATTTCAAACGAAAATTACTTTCAATTATCGCTTTATTTGGACCACACACAGATTTATCTCGGGTAAGTATTTCTGTAATTATTACATGTGATTCAAAAAGAAACCATTAGATGGACCACCAGCACTACCTAAACAGAATAGTTTTCAATGCGTTGGGATTTCTGTAATTCTCTTAATCCGAAATAGGTTTATCTTATTGACCGCCATGGTCAGATAGTTAGTTCAAATATTACATAAGAAAAATCCAGGTTATCATTCGCGTAGGTTCATCTTAAGTTATTATAAGCATTAGAAATGTGTTTGAAGACTGATATTAGGGATTTTTTAAATATTTTCCTAGTGAGTTTTCATTTTTTATCTCAATAGAAAAATCTCTTGAATAGCCCTAAGCGAATTAAGTCCATAAGTACATTCGAATCATTCTAATGCATCAGTAAACTTTTTGCCACACCAATAACAATTAATTAACTAATCAACACATTCTAATAGTTATACTTATATAAAAAACATTAAATTCAATTTAACTAACAATACTTTGAGTGTAAAACAAAAAGCTGTTTATATTTATATATAAAAAGAAATAATTAAACAGAATATCACATTATATAATAACTGTACCGTAAAAAATTATTATTCACCTTACAAATAAGGCCAGGTAAATTAAAACGGATTCCATTTGCTTGGTAATGTGGTTTTGTTATCATATTTGTAAGATTATTTTAATCTATTTCACTAACTACAGCTAAAAACACATATAAAACATCATATAAATATAGTATGTATATTTTTTTCTTATATATTATTATAATTATACGATTATTTTGCTATTATTTGTTATAATGATAATTATGTTGTTACTTCAATTGTAAATATTATTTCAAGTATTTCATTCATCATTATTTGATTATAATTAGTATAATTTTAGTGTTAATTTTTCCTGTTATTCTATAACATTTTCTTTCTTTTAATTACTGTCATTATACATTTCTCGTTAATTATAACTTATTTGCTATGGTAACTTATTATAAAGTATTATCATTTTTTCTTATGCTTAATTTGTAACTCTTCTTTGTTTGTTTTGTCGAATATTTTTTTTTTTTATAATTTTTCTTTCCTTATTTAATTTAGGTGTTATCCTAAGGGAATTCTAGATTTTGTTTATCATATAAAGAAAGAGACCTCTTTTTTCCTTGTTGTGTTGTAGTTTCTAGGTACTTTTGATTTTTCTCTTTGTTTTTTTTGTCTTTCTTTTATTTATTGTTGACTTACCTAGTTTGCTTTATATCGTATCTATTGTAAATAT
Organism: Hydrotaea diabolus; assembly: GCA_963513945.1. Lineage (NCBI taxonomy): Eukaryota > Metazoa > Arthropoda > Insecta > Diptera > Muscidae > Hydrotaea > Hydrotaea diabolus. The sequence continues at coordinate 121,520,510 of OY740720.1, forward strand.
AATTTATTAAATTATTTTGCATTTTCATCTATTTAAAAAAAAATATTGTATTTGTAATTGTTATTTTCTCAATCCCTGACTCATCGTATATTGTTTCAAGTAACAAACAATTCCAAAACTTCCGTTGCCGACTTTGGCGGTACAAAATAAAAGTCTAACAATAATTGAATAGGAGAGCACTGTAAAACGTAAAGTGGGTGCCACGCATATCGAACAAATTGAAGTAGTGCCATACCGAAGTGGATTTTTCGGTCCAAATTCTGATATTTTTTAAGTTTTTTAATCCCATTTTCCTAGCAGCTGCATGTCTAATAAGATGGGGCGATTTGTAAGGACAAATATTTGTTAATATTGAGCCATCGTTGTTTCGACAGCTTTTGGCATGAGAAAAAAGTTTCACTAAGACATATCAAAAAAAATTATTCTGAGGCGCCCAAATTTCAATTTTTTAGTAGGGAATAAAAAAGGCGATGGCACAATATCTCTTGCTAAATCAACCCACCCTAATATCTACGATAGTTTTTCATTCTAGTTTTCATTCTATATTGCTTCCTGCTGAAAGCAAATATTTTTTAAAGCATGTCTTCAATCTACGGCCACAAGAAATGGTGTATCCCGCGCTATAGCGCTCACTAGTAATCGGACTTCCGTTTTATTGTAAGAATTTTATGATTTCGCCGAAGTCAAAAACTTGTCAAGAAAATGTGTACATCTTTTGACCCAACCATTTAAAGCAGCCGTTCTTTTTGTGCAAAATGCTTTAAGGAATGGTAAAGTTAGGAAGGGAGCTCAAAAAAGCATCTCCTCTTGCAGATCTAAGGATATATTTTAATTGATTCTCATTTATAAAACGTCGTTAAGTTCGACCAGGCCGAAACTTATACACCCTTCACCGTCCCTACGCAACTAAAGCGCAAGGCCCATTCGTCCGTCCCTAATTTCAGCCAAAACTTCAAAATTACTCTACTAGGATTGGAAGCTTAATTATCTTTAATTTGAGTGTCCATATTGACTATTAATCGACCGTTTTGACCATTTGAGACGTTTTTGGGCCACATGATATATTTAGTGCGTCACAAGTAACAGTGTCCTTTATAACCAATGTTAGTCCCCAAAAAAATTATTATTTGATAAGCAAAAGTCCCTTAAAGACAAACTTCTTTTCCCCTGGGCCGATTTCACCCATTTGCAATGCAAGACAGCTTATGACCAGACAGCTTAAGCCATCATCCTGCAAAATTTCAGGATCCTAAGTTGATTTGTTTGACCGCTGTCGTTTTTTTAACATACACACGTACGGGAGGACGGACATGGAAATATATAGTCCTAGAATTTTACGAGATCAATAATATACCTTCATAGCTCAACATCCACCTTTATACAAATGAAGCGCTTAACGAATGAACAATGCGTTATAATTGTAAAAACCTATTACAAAAATTTGGTAAGTTGTGCCAAGACCGCTCGCAAACGAAAAATGGAAGAATGTTTTGTCATGAAAGTGTGCCTTATGTATCAGCCATTCAAAAAATTTAAAGAAACTGATCGGAGCATTCATTTTAAAAGTAAGTTTGCATTATATACCAACGTTGTTTAAGCGTGTAGCTATTTACCTCGTTCTACGTACTGACTTTCTAATTAGATTTCGAGCGGGTAAGAATTTCTGCAAAATTACATGTGATTCAAAAAGAAGCCCACCAGCACTACGTGAACAAATTAGCTTTCAATGAGTTGGGATATCTGTAATATAAACATGAGCTCTTGTCATCCGAAACAGCGATGACAAGAGTGTCGACGAAAGCCCGAAAACATCAATTCGTTGTTGTTGTAGCGTCAACTGTGTACCGGGGTGACAGCCCTTGGCCGAAGAATTGACCTTTGGCTCAATCCAGTCCATAGAACCGGCTGTCGTGAGATTATCATCGTTTTCACGAAGCACTACGCAGTGAATTTTGAGAAAAGGCCTCCATCTTTATGGCTTCAGGATTCAGCTTACTAAGGAGGAGCTCAAACCAGCAGGCCATGGAAACGGCCGGCAATTCGTTCAATAGGTAATGGAGCAAAGTGAAGTCAATGATGGTTTTTCAAAAAAATTATCTACTCCTATAAACGCATTTCGATCTAAATGCACAATATTGTCTAATTTAGGGATCAGAAAATGCTCATGGAATTTATAAGAAACAAATGCACCCACAACGGGCAACTGTTTGTGCGGATTTTGGTCAGGCGGTTAGATTGGGTCTTACTTTTTTGAAGATAAGGCGAAATTTCAATGAGTGTGAACGGCATAAGTTACAGGGAAATGATAACTGAGTTCTTGTGGCCTCAGCTGGACGTCGTGGATCTAGATGATATCACAACTATCTCAAAAAATACGTATTTTAGATTTTTAAATGAAAATGTGAATTCTTACTGAAACACCCTTTATAGTACATAGCTTGCCGTGCTAGTTCAACACTGTCAAAATGGCATTCCTTATGCAAGCTCTCCGCCTTGAATTTTGATGCAGCAGGTCATCGGCAGTATTACTATTACCATCGGCACCAACAATTGCTGGTGGGACACATAGGTCAATTACTCCAATACAGCCAAATTGTAAAATGAATGTCATATTCCGATTCGCGAGGTAGTTTTATTGCATTTATGTTAGCACATTGTTCGCACAGGGTTACTGACTACACATACATATGTCCAACTTCGAGAGGACCTTTTTTTCAAAGCTCGCTGAACCTTATACCCATGGGTCAAGGCCTCAAATTTAGTCAAATCGAAGATATAATTTTATATTTCGATTCATGACGTAATTTTTAAATTCCATAAATCTATGTTTGACTTTTGGGCGCCAGAGTCTGATATGCACCGGCCCAAATCCTCAAAGAGAATATGTTTCCCCCTCTTGTCCGATTTAGTTGATTTTCGATAGCAACGATCTACAACTAAAAGGTGGTCCAACCATAATGCACGATGTTAGTAGTGAGTCACACCTTTACGTCAAGTTTTTGCCCAACTTAATTTGACATTACTTTGTTTCAGTATTTGACAAATTCAAACATGGAGAGGTACACAATTGAGCAGCGCATTAAGACTGTTGAAGCCTTTTACGAAAATGGGCGTTGAAATCAAAATGCATTCCGTGACATTACAAAGAAAATCATTTTTAGCGACGTGGTACAATTTTACCTCAGTGGATTCGTTAACAAGCAGAATTCGCAAATGAGAATCCACGAGTGATTGTTAAAAATCCGATGCATCCACAAAGGGTGACTGTTTAGTGCCGTTTATGGGCTGGCGGCGTCATCGGGTCGTACTTCTTCGAAAATAAGGTCGGTCAAGTAGTTACCGTAAATGGTGCTCGCTATCGCGAGGTGATATCCATTTTCTTGTAGCCAGAAATTGAGGATATGGACCTGAGAAATGTGGTTCCAAAAAAGTGGTGTCACTTGCCACACAGCCAACGAAATAATGGCTCTTTAGCGCGAGAAATGTATTGGACTTGTTATTTCACACCATGGCGTTGTTAATTGACCACCACGATCATGTGATTTGACGCCGTTGGACTTCTTTCTTTGGGATATTCTAATGAAAAAGTGAATTTCAATAAGGTAAGAACAATTCAAGAGCTAAAGGATGATATAATTCGCCACATTAACGACATTGAACCTCCATTATGTCTCCGAGTCATTAAAAATATGCACCATTGGATAGAGGTATGCCACCGTGGCGAGCATTTAGCCGATATTGTATTTTACTCATAATTGTCATAGATCCATCTATCATAATAAAAAAATAATAAGAAAATTCTCTGAACATTTTTTGTTTTTTTTTTAAGTAAGTTTTAGAACTCTCGCACTTTTGTAGGGCTGAATCGTGCTTTCAACAGACAAACCAGACATTGGCAAATCATTTAAAAATTAACGACTCTCAATAATACTTTATAGGGTCTCATGTAAGTATTTCGAGATGTTACAAAACGAACTGACAGCGGATACACTCTATCCTAAGTTGCAGTGCATAAAATATCAGCTTGAATAGAGGTTCGACATTTACATTCGAATTGTACACATGTAGTTTCACTTTGCCTTTTTTAAAGTGTCGTATGTATGGCCAAAGATATTTGGTTTCCATACTAATAAACGTTCAAATAGGAGTTTAAAAAATAAAAAAATATCTCAACATTTTCTAGTCATCCATTCGTTATTACCACTGATATGGAGCAAAACATTGGTAGATTAGTACTCGTATAAATTTCATTTTGAAAGTGTTTTAATTTGTCGTTAGACTTGTGGCACCCCTTTTGTACAGTTCATTTATATATTTTAGTAACATTTTCTTTTTGAAATTCATGCTTCATTAATCTAGGAAATGATTTCTTTAGTGTTGTTAAAAATAACTCAAACTTTATTTTCAATACTTAAATTGGAAGCTCTCAGTATTAAAACTTAAAACATATTTAGTTAGAAGCTTGTAGATTGTGGAACAAAGAGGTACCGCTTCAAACAATTTCATGCAGTTTACATTTTTGAAACAGAGTTGCACTATTGTGTGGTAGCAAAGAACAAAGTTGCATTTTGGCTAGAATTTCTGTTGTATTTCGTGTATCTAAAACTTAGTTGCTGCTGTTGCATTTTTCTTTTTAGCGTAGATTTAACAAAATCTAATTCAAGTGTTTTGAAATAAAATTGTTTGGCTTATAACTAAATTAATGTTAGTATTAAAATGTACGCTTAACTTTCTATGGTTTATATTCTCCTTCTTTGGATTTACATACCATGGCGGTGTGTAGAATAAAGTTAGCTTAAAACTACTTTGTAGTTGTGGTTAGTGATGCGGCGGCTGGTGCTGCTGTTGATGTCGCTTCTCCGTTGGTGGTTGAGGTTTTGGTTGCGGTTTGAGCTTTTGAAGATGCAGCCAGCGACGACTGCGACAAGGGGCCTGGTGTGACTGTTGTAGCTGGTATTGTCGCAGATGTTGTGGCAGGTATTGCTGTGCTGTTGCCCGTAGTTGAAGTGGCAGCTGTAGTTGTGGCTTTTGTTAGGGTCGTCGAGAATGTTGTCGGTTTCTGAATGGTAGTTGTGGCGATGGGCTTATCGTTTGCCGTTACCACAGACGTTTTGGCAATTTTCGTGGGTGCAGACTTTGGGACTGAGGAGATGGATGCTGCTTTGGCATCTGCGGTAGCGGCGGAAGTTTGACTGGTAGAAGGTGTGGTAAAGGAAGTTTGTGGTTTCGGGTTTATTGCAATTGTTGTAGCGGTTTTAGATAAGGAAGATTGTGCCTTAGAATCCACAGCTGATGTTGGTTTACTTGATATTGATAATGTTGCAGCTGTGGAAGTAGTTGTAGCTACAGCTTTGGTAGTTTCATTCGATTTTGCCGTGACTTGTGTTGTTGGTGGTGGTTTGGCCGCTGCCAAAGTTGTTGAGCTTGCAGCCGGAGAAGTCACGGCTTTACTTTGATGGCTTATGGGGGCAGCGGTGCTTTTAGCTTGGGAAGCTAACGTAGAGGTAACGTTTACTGCTGCAACTGATTTAGCTGAAGATGTTACAATGGCAGAACTAGAAGATTTTGCAGTTGATGTTGTTGCTGTTGCAGGGGTTGCTGTTGAAGCTGTCGGCTTATCGGGAGTTTTGGCTGCTGTTGTAGTGGGAGTCGCAATGGAAGAAGACGGAGCGGCAGCAGATTTACTTGATGTTGGGGTAACAACGGATTTGATAGTCGACTTTCCAGTCGCTATGGTAGAGCTGGCAGAGGAAGGTGTAGTAGCTGTTTTAGTCGAACTTCTCGCTGTTGTGTTGAAGTCCAGTGTAACTAATGCAGGCGCAACGGTTGAAGACGTGTTGGACACAGTTGTTGTTGGCGATTTTGTGGCCACCTTTGTAGCTGGGGCCAATGCTACAGCAGCGGCTGCCTTAGCTACATCTTGACTGTGATTTGTCATCGTATTTGTGTTGGACGACATTGGTGTCGCCTGTGTTGTCGCTAAAGTTGAAGCACTTGTTGGTAATTTATTGATATTCACCACATTTGTGGTTGTTGCTTTAGTCGTTATGTTTGTAGCTAATGTAGCTGGTATTGTTGTCGGTGTGGTTGATTTAATAATGGCAGCACTTTTGTTGGTGTGATCACTCGATTTTATACCTACATTTGTTGCAGATGTCAGCACCGTTACCGGTGCCTTTGGTATACAGTTAGCCACTGGTGGTGATTTTGTAGTCGTTGTGGTAAGGCTTAACTCGGCCGTTGACACTACCTGTATTTGTGTTTTGCTACCACCGGGTTCCGCTTTAACTATTGTGGGCTTGGTGGTCGCTACTGCGGAGATGGGCTTTGGATCGGCCGCCACTGTCGCAGTTGTGGCAGCCGTGGCTGCTTTACTCACACCCGCATTTGTCAGCGGTTTTGTGACCGTCGCTGCGGTCACTGTGGGCATCATGGCCACCGAGAATGTTGTGGGCGGCGTTGCCGCTATACCGTTGATCACATGTGTAGTCATGGTTGTGGTACTACCCGATGGTTTGATGGTGACAATATCGGTCAATGTTGGCTTGGCAGTTGTTGTGGCAAACGTTGTCAGCGTCTTAAGCTCTCGGCCACTGTCTGCCGTTCCAGCTACAACCAGTTTTGCAGCTGTGGTCGTTGTTGGTACTAAGATTTTCGATTGTGTTGTTATCGATGTTGCCGCCGTGGTGGGCAACACTATTGTGGCAGTTACTTTGGTTACTTTATCGTTAATCGATTCGGTTGCCAGCGGCGTTGTCTTCTCGTTGAGGAAAGACACCACACTGTCGTTGGCTCTCAGCTCTGCCTGTATTAGAGGCTGCTTGCTGGGACTTATTTCCTTGCCACCATCTGTCGCTTTAGTGGTCTTCAATATACTGGGTTCTGGCTGGCTTGTGGCGTGACCGGCCATCTTTATGGCAACTATATGATCAGATTTCTAAAGAAACAGACATACATTTTACTAAACATAGAATTAAAGTATATTTTACAATACTTACATTTCCATTTACTTCCTTAGTTAAATTGTCTGGCTCATTATTTCCATTTACATTCGACGTTGCTGTGGTAATTGTGATAGCAGTGGCATCACTCGTTTGCTTTGGAGCAAATGTCGACGTGGATGCCATGACCCGCTCTCAGAGTTGCATCACTTCTTTTTGCGTAGCAACGCCACCACTAACACCCTCATCCACAACAACGCCGGTGCCTCGATTGCTACCAACTCCGAACGTTGTGCCATTATCTTCGAAAGGCGGAATCTCAGCTGTTATGCCTTCCATTAAACTGTGTGTATTTTCGTTTTGATAGCGATCAGGATACAAACATGGTCTTCCAGCAGGACCCCACTCTTCAGTGGGTTTCAGCAAAAAGAGTACACGGTCTTTGAAGCCCAGATGTTCAGGTCCATGGTAGATTTGCATAAATGCCACCAAAAATATGACAAGAACGGGCAGTAGACCAATAGCCCAGCCGGCTGCATCGGCCCAAAGGGGGTAGACATACTGGCCATAGGAGGCGGGTTTATACTCGACCCAATTGAAGAATAAAATGAACTACAAAAATAATTATAAAAATCGGTGAAAGTTTTAAAATTAAGAGTAAAGACTGAGGTGAAGTAATCGTTAAAGTACATTTGTGATAAAGTGGCTCTATAACAAAAGATCCAATCAGGACATCAAGTAAGACAAAACGACTCGACAAAAAAATACGGAGAGATGAGAATTTATACATAATAGACCTCTTTAAGGGAATGGGCATACTCGATGAAGGGCAAAAAGATGATGTAGCCAGGAAGAAAAGAAACATTGTAGGTGGTAGTAATACATTGATAGACTAAACAACAAGACCACAGTTAATACTATGGGAATATCATGTAGCGAAACCCCCAACAAAATAAGGCAGACCTGATTACTTTAAACGACCGTGCCACGACACCTACTCCAGTTCATTGCGCAAAGGGTATCATGTAGCTGTCAAAGGCATTTTTGAACGACAATAAAAGCACCACCAGATCTTCTACGGCGAGGTGTAATCAATTTTCTACTGCTGCAGCTTCTCTACTACTGCTAAAACTTTCTCGCTTTTAATTTGTCTCCAAACTAACAGCTGCCAGCCTTAATTTTGTCTTGTTCTAATTAGTCATTGAGCTCAAGCACCCCCTTCTGGTACTTACCCATCATATCTCAGTTGCTACTACCCTAATGTACCACTCTAATATCAGAAAATTAAAGCTCGCGCGGGGTGCTTGAGCTCAATGACTTCAAAGACAAAAAATCGGCCTCGTCGAGACAAAAAACATCGATGTATCACACTTTAAAATCCGTTTATAAATGCAGAAGTTATATAGAAAAATGTAAAAGCGTGACCCCTACGTTCGGCATAAAAAAATAAAAAAAAAATGTTTGAAACTACCTTTCAATAATACTTAATATTCGAAGGTGTACGGCGAACTTTTTTTTTACTTGTAACCTGGTACGCTCTACTGTTCCTCCCAAGAAACACTGTTCCTCCCAAGAAACTCATTTATTTTAACTTAGTTTAAAGGAACTGGCACCTTTTTCGCACAGCTTTTAAGTAAGATATGCAATAATTTGAGTAGAGCCTTGCTAAGCTGACCCAAGTAGTAATTTGAATATAACACCCGTCATTTGTCACTAAACAAACATCAGGCCAAACGTTACTATAATCTAGGACATTTTAACACTTTACTTGAGAGAGTTAGGTCACTTATCTCAGAGGAACACATTCCTTTAAAATACATATAACGTTTTGATTTGCAACACAAATTCCGCCAATGCACTTTGAAAACAGAAGAATTTGTTATTCTGATATTCTCGAGAAGCATCAGCGCCCTTCCCAGCACCTGCTTGAGAAATTCCATAGACAGTGTTGCCAAATTAATTTTATATAGCTTGATAAAACCAAGCTGGAAAATTTTGCTATTCTTTTCACTTTTAGCAATGGTGTTATGATGGCTAGATTCGGGTGATGCTCGGTGTAGTACACTTTTGATAAATTCCTTTTTTTATAGAACCATTTCTTGCAGTTCTTGTACAATTTTTCTTTTACTATATGCAGATACTATAAGATATACCATCAGATATTTTAGTAGATTTCGAAAACCGCGAAAATACCAGTGGTCGAAAATCTTTAATGTTTCTTTTAAATCCAAAATTTAGTTGATGTCATTCCTATCAGTTTTTCTACCGAAATCCAACCATTTTCTGTGTTAACGAAACTCCAACAGTTCTAAAGGACACCTTAGCACAAGCGCCCTCATATGATAACTTTGTAGATAATGGCGGAATCTTATGCATTACCTAGGTTAATTTCATTTCTATCCTTTAGGAAACGCTTATTGGGAATATGGTTTGGGATATGATATTCAGTCTTTAAAACGAGCTTTAATTATAGGTAGGTAAGTACTCGTAAAAAAGCTAGTACCAATAGGATCATAAACGAAAGTAATAGGACGAAATCAGAGTCGTGACAGAAGTACATGGACCGTTGGGTTCAAGTTTAATGAGTTTCGTTATTTGATCTAGCTGATAGACTGAATTCAACAAATTTTAGTTTATATTAATTTATACCAAAACTAGATTGGAAGTACCAAGGTGCCAACGAGTCTTCAATTTTACCACATTTGGAACAATTGTGCTGAGTTTTCCATCAGTGCTCCCGACAATACCTATGTGGTTTGCATTGCGTGAGAATGAGGACAGTGTTGTTAATTGAACCCGATTAATTATCCCAAGTATTTTCCAGAATTTTGTTAAAGAAGTTATATGACAAGCTGTTACCATGTCTGAGATGTCATGTAGTGGTAAATGATACGAAGAGGACACTTACAATTTTAACTAAGGATTTGGAAATATTGTTAAATTAATCTATAAGTATAGTTGGATCCTTAGCAAAATTTGACTACCCACATTACTACATTGACTATTGATCAGTCGTTTTAACACTGCGTGGTCGTATTTTAGGCCACAAGATCCAAAAAGACCAGCAAATATTAATTTCTTTAAAAAGTGCGTCACAACTAACAGTACGCCTTTTACCTATTTTGTTCGTCCACAATAAAAAATAGTATTTTATTCCTAGGCATCTTGGCATCCCTGGGCCGATGCCAAACAACCTTCATCAAGAAAAATTTAAGGATTCTAGATTAATTTGTTTGATTTGTTTCCGCCCGTCCGTGCAAGAGTCACATGGACGGCCGGACATGGTTATTTCGTCTTAGAATTTAAAGACAGACTTTTAATAGCCATAAGAACTAATCGTTTCTTATTTATTGTCTTTACAAATTGGACTTAGTAGTTTAAGACACATATTCGCACACACATTCATTTTAGCTGACGTCGTAGTTCCTAGACGAAACTGAACACAAAGCAAATCAAGCCATTGTATTCATAAATCTACGAATGTCGTCTGTGAAGCTTAACTAAGCTTAATGAAAATGAAAAATAAAACAGACAAAATGTCCAAAATATACATAGGAAGGGCATGGCAAAGCCGCAGGTTAGTTACTCAATACACAATATTTTTGCTACACGTTTTCAAGCAGAAATCGATCAATCGACTTCTAAAATTTGAGACGATACCCTAATGTTTTACAAATAGCACGATATAAATCGATTCATAACTGACAATGGATGTATTACAACTTGAAATGAACACACAATACTTAACTGATCCCTACCATTTGAAGAGGGTATTTAGAAACCATGTGGTTGTGAACCTCTAAATGACCCTGTAAAGTATATAAATTATTGATCGTCCTAACATTCTTAGACGATCTAGTAAGGACCGTTCGACGGTTCTCGTGTCTGTTAAAACCACAATTGCTGTCAAACCTAAAGGGTGGCCCAACCATATGCAAGATGTTAATTGTGAGTCAAACCATAACGTCAAGTTTTTTGGCGAACTTAATTTGCCATTTTTTTTGTTTCAGTGTTTGACACATTCATCCATGGAAAGCTACAAAATACAACTGCGAATTCAGATTGTTGAAGCCTTTTACGAAAATAAGCGTTCAAAACAAAATTCATTTTGTGCTTCTTTTGGTCAGCATAATCGACCAAATGTTTTCACAATCAGGAAAATTGAGCGCAAATTTCAGCAAACTGAGTCTGTCTGGAAATGTGAAAACACATGCTCGCCGAGTTCTGTGATCGGGCCGTTCTCCTTCGAAAATGATGTCGGCCAAGGAGTTACCGTAAATGGTGTTTGCTATCGCGAGATGATAACAGACTTCTTGTGGCCTGAAATTGAGGATATGGCCCTGGACGATACGTGGTTCCAAAAGGATGGTGGAACCACTTGCCACAGCCAACGAAACAATGGCTCTTTTGCGCAAGAAATTCAATGGCCACTGGACTTCTTTTTTTGGGGATATTTAAATGAAAAAATGTTCTTCAATAAGCCAAGAACAATTCAAGAGCTAAAGATGGGATAATTCTAGAGATTAACGGCATTGGACCTCCACTATGTCTCAAAGTCATTGACCATCGGATAGAGGTATGCCACTGAAGCCGTGGCGAGCATTTGGTCAAAATTTTGTTTTACACATAATTGTCATAGATCCTTCTATCATAATAAAAAATATTAAGATAATTATCTGAAAACTTTTTGTTTAATTTCAAATAAACATCGTGCGTTTTAGTTACACCACCCTTTAGTATCCTGAAGTCTTATGGTCATAAGCTTCTAGGGATTCTAAATAGGCGAAATCGGCCAAGCGAGGAAAAAGTTTTCATTTACGGGACTAAAGGGCGCACAAAAGTAAACTTTTGTTAGTTGGGCGCACAAATGCCTTAAAAAGGGCATAGTTGCGGGAAGTTTGGCCTCGGTTGGTTTATTGTGATCAAAACAAGCAATCAATATAGCTGTGTTTATATATACTAACATCAGAGCAAATATCGTAATGAATTCAAATCAGGATTTCTTTTGAAGATTTGGCTTTGGAAATTATGCTCGTAATCATGGACCCAAGGGGACAAGATTTATAAAGTAATCATGGAGAAGGGTATATAAGGTTTTAATAAAACATTAGACCAAAAAATTTGTCCCAGACATTTGCACTTACCAATAACGTAGCGGGTGTAACATAACGCCACATACCCGACCAGAAGCAATTCCACAACTTTGAACGTTTACCAATCATGCCCTGGATGTCGTTTAAGAAATTCTGCGAACCATAAACCCAAGCAATCAGAACACACTCCGAGATGGCTATCAATAAAACTGACCAGTTGGCCGCATATTTATCCATTAATTGCAGCCAATACATGCCGCTCTGTAAAAGAAAAGGTAAGGATTTAATGAAACTTCCAGTAACAAGGCAGTTCATTGATCAAAGCGTTTTTGTGATGTCACCACTGACTACGGTGAACACAAACGCTTTTATCTGTGATTTGCGTACTAAAGCCTCTACTTACATTTGTGGTAAAGCCCAAGCCTCCAATATAACCAAAAATACCCACAAAGAGCACAACCCAAGTTTTGTATTGTCTTAAACTTGGAAATTTATCCAAAATGGCAGTAGTAACGGTTTCCATTAAAGCAAACTAAACGAGGTGAGAAAAAAGGGACAAAAGAGATTTATAAGTACTCCGAGAAGAAATATATTTGTAAAATCGTACCTGTGAGTCCAAACCCAAAGTTAATAACATCACAAAAAATAACACCGACCAAACGGGCGATACGGGTAAACGTGTAACCACCTCCGGATAGACAATAAAGGCCAAACCGGCTCCCTGATCTACGACTTTCTCCACTTCAACTTCTAGTTCATGGGCCAAAAAGCCAATAATCGAGAAAATAACCAGGCCAGCAAAGAAGGAGGTGGCTATATTACAAAAGGCCACTATTAGGGAATCTCTGTAAAGAAGGTAGAAGAAAGTGTCATAGGCAAGCACAAATACGAATCGATTGTAAGAAATATAAACTTACTTGTAACAATTGTTCGAAAATTTATTATACGATGATAGAGTAATTAAACCACCCCAAGCTGGACTTAAGGCAAAGAAAATTTGTACTGCAGCATCACCCCAAACCTGAATGTATTAAAACCGCTTAGAATCCTTATTAGAATTGTTAGTATGCCAAAGACTTACCTGAGCATTAGCCAACTGATTGAAATCTGGCGTCAGATAGAACAATATACCCGTTCCAGCTCCCGGCAGGGTTACACCTCTGAAAAACAATATGACCAAGACCACATAGGGAAAGAGGGCAGTGAAATACACCACCTTACCCGATGATTGGACACCTTTGCACAGGCACAAGAACACTATGGTCCAGGCACAAAACAAACAGGCCGCCAAAGAGAGCTTTATGGATCCCGTCTCCTCTATGCCCGAGGACAAGCCCAAAACATAGTTACTGCAGAGAAATAGAGAGAAAGAAAAAAAACATGTAATGACGTCTTAACTATGGGTATATTTTTCGGACTTACGTGAAATACTCCTCGGCTGGTGGTTTTTTAAGGGCATGTAAAGCCAGCTCGCTAATATTGTGCTCATCGGCATAGGTGGCATTATAGCAGTTCCTTAAGTAGAAGGTACCATTGACGGCATCGCACTTATCTGCCATTTCGTATGAAAAGCAATCTGCAAAAGTGGTTTAGTAAAGTGAGGGGGTGCGTTTAAATATTTGAACAACTCTGGTTTTATATGTACATAATTTGTTATTTGCAACGTTTCTCTTTCCTCGTCTGCAAACTTGCCAAAATAATTAAAATTTAACTTGCCGAAAATTGCGTTTAAATATTGACAAGGGAAGCTTACCCCGCTTTAACGTAACCCCCTCTCCACTGTTTGAGTTAAAACGTAAAGGATTTTATTTGCTGTTTGTGGCCTTCCATTATTTTAATATTAAAGCAAAGGGACAACAACAATTCCTATGGTAAAAGGTTAGTTGAAACAGTGGGTTGCAGAAAAAGGTTATCTAGGGAAATTAGTGGGATAAAGTGTTAACCAAAGGTTCAACGCGAGTAATGTGTTTTATTCATTTCAAAACGTTTTGCCCCAAACACCGAAAACCTGTAGGGCAATCTTGTCTTAACCACGACCTTAAAAGTCGTTAAGGCCCAAGGTACCTATAGATTGATATGGTGCCAGTTATACAAATACAGGGTGACCAGATTAGAACAATAGAAAAAGATGTAGCAATTAAATAAAAACCATATGTGGTATGATATTGATTCTGGCTTTAATTTAACGCTAAATTTATGACACTACGTATGGATACCAACGAAACCAAGGCAGTCAACTGAGTGATGTGCTATCATTTTAATGGCTGCCTCAGCTTCGTTGGTTGTTACTATAACAACAAAAATTTTGCATTGGAATCCAGTTGGTGTATAGGGATCTGTTTCGACATTCAGGTAAAGGAAACGCGCCATTTGAACTGAATGTTTCTAAAGAGACCGCCTGAGGGTCATCTAAGTGCGCTTGGCCATTTAAATGAAGAGGTGCAGCACGTCATGTGGTCCTTGATGACAAGTGGGACAAACTCCGCGTCCAGTACGAATTGAGGCGACTGCACCATTCAGATCACAGCTGAGACATAACCACTTGCTTTTCGTTGTTCCCCTAGCACTACATCCACGCAATTGCTGGATACTGTCACTGCGACTTCATCAGCGTAAATGTCGTTCAGCTCTGCCCGATAGTTTTTTTCAGCTCTGCCCGATATGTTGTTTTGTAAGTCTTATTCGTCTATGGGGGATCTGCTTTACTATCCAGTAAAAGAAACGCGCCATTTAAACTGGTCCATTTACAGACAGCTGGGTGTCAGCATAGTAGGCTTGGTCGGATAATTAAAAATGATGGCAGGCGATACAAACGTCCGGAACGTTAGCATCAGTTCGCGCCCAATAGAAATTGAGACGGCTGCACCATCCAGATCTTAGATGAGCCAGAACCACGAGCGTCTGCTGTGGTAGTGTCTTCTCCTTTGGTGCAGTTTCCGTGTTATGTTTCCCTAGCACTACTACATTCACGCCATAGCTTGATACTGCTGCAGCGACTTCATTAGCATGAATGTCGCCAGCCCTGCCTGATAGTTTTTATGGTGTTAAGGCCGTTCTTTTGTACCGCTGGAACTCTCTCTTTCTCTAGATCATGAAGATTGTACATGATCTGCTAGGGCGGAGGCATCCTGTCCTTGAGATGGTAATTGGGACGACTACTGCAAAGACGACACCCAAGCAGGTACTACTTAGACAGCAAGAACTTGTGTCTGTCCACTGTAAAGCCTCTCATGTAAATGGTCCTTAGAAAACATGAGGAGACACCCTGTTGATGCTCTTCAGGCAGCATTCTGGTAGGTCTGACTTTTCATTCACTGCGTCAAACCTACGTTCGCCGATCATAGCGGTGCTTTATAGGTTGCTATAAACCGACCAATCGCTTTGTTAGAGGTCAACAAGTTTTCCTTGTCATTTCCGCAAGTACTGACGGCTAGTGACCGTCACGTCACGTGTTGTCACGTGTAGAGAATCGAAATAAGCCTGTTTAATGTGTCCCAAGGATTTTGGGGAGATGGTAGTCGGGATGTTGACGTCATCGACTTTCACATTAAGTGACAACCGTAATTCTCCAGGCCATGTAGAGTGGCTGATGATTTTGAGGGGTATATTTTAATATTCCTCGCTGTGAAAAAGCGTGCTAAACCAATGAGGTAGCAGGTGCATATGTCATCCACTATAGGTCCTGACGTCAGAATTGTGCAATCATGAGCGTACAACACAATTTTAACGCCGTCTGATGGTGCAGGAATTTTAGAGAGGTAGAGGTTAAACAGTGCTGGAGCTATCACCTTTCCTCCGGAACTCCCTGTTAAACTCTACGGGGGTTCGACTTCCTGTCCCTAAATTCTATATATGGATGGCGCCCACACATATAGTTTAAGACCCAACGTTTCCAACTAAGTGGAAGGGTCGTGTCTGCGATATCCTCGAAGAAAGTTACGTGATTGACCGTGTCGAAGGCCTTGGTGAAGTCAAGAGTCAAGTGGACTGTCCTGTCGTTGGACTTGTTCTGGTTAAGGTTGCGACTAACATGTGTGGTGATGGCGTGTTAAGCAGTTGTTGGGCTGTGATGCTTGCGATGATCTGCACATGAAAGTTGTATGATCAGGCTGGTGAGAGCAAGAAGATCGACCTGTTCGATTAGCCTTTGCTAGCGTCCTTGCAAGGCTTTAGTAGCGGTTCCACTCTGCCTGTTTTCCAGGCATTAAGAACTAAATGAGTAGCTAAAGACAGATTGAGCACTTTGGTCAAGTACTCTGCTCATGAGGTATCCACGTACTTCATCAGCATTGAGTTTCCGTCTGGAATGGCGTCCTTACTGATATGTCGAAAAGAAAGATTTGCTATTAGGATCTCATGGTTGGGACGACTTGGCAGGTTACATGCCAGCAGAAACTGTTTAGTCAGCAACACATTATGTTGCCTGTATGCTGTAAGCATCTTGGCCTCCTCATGGATATGATCCACACTCATTATTTTAACATAATTTATAGCAATACGGAGTGTACTATTTCGTGTCGCTTGCAAAATTCTCTATAACGTATGAGGTCCACACTAAGGTATGAAATTCTCGATTTCACTTTCTGGTTGATGAAGGTGGCTCAAGAAGAGAAGTGGAAAGGTTTTCAAAGACCTCCCAAAGTATTATTTTATTGTGTACCTTGGGGATACGCCTGCCTTCGACAACGATGTTAAGTTCCATATTGACTTCTCTTGTCCATAAAGTGAAGAAGAACACAGTGGACTTTGTTGTGGACAACTCTAGATTACGCTCCCAAAAGAAATTTGTGATGCAGGCTAAGTAATCGGTTTATTTAGCATAACGCCTGAGGAGATGATAAAACAACCGTCCCCCTGACGATCCCACGGCAGCCGTTCCTATGCACCGGGTCGACCCGAAGTAGGAATTTTTCGGTCAAAGGCTGTCGCCCCGCACTACGTGCTTCCAGACCAACATGGAACAACTATCGGCGTACGACACCACCGAAACATCTTTTGTAGGATTAGGGAGTGTGGAAAGATAGATGTTAAATAAAAAAGGTGACAGGACTCCTCCATAAGGCACAGCTATTTTAATCTTGCGGTTTTTGAATGGTTGGCCTCGGGATTCTACAAAGGGTTTGCCAGCCATTAAGGTAATTGACAATTTATTGCTTGACATCATTTAAAAGGCAGAAATTCATTGCATTCATGACATTATTTGGAAGACTGAAATTCATTATGCCAGAAATTAGTAAGGAGTTTCAACCGTATCAAAAGCTTTAGACAGATCAAGAGCTGCCACAAAAATTTGCTCGGCTGGTTGTTGCTGATTTAGGCACACATATTATAAGTATTTGAAATGTTGGAAGTTATTACTTGCAAAGAGCTGTTGTTGTGCTATGCGCTTTCCGAAACGAGTGTTGGTCAGTGGCAAGCTGGAAATTCTCTTTTAGGGATGGCAACAACAGGGATTCTTTAAATCGGGCGGTTATTAGAATAGGAATTGTCTAGTTTTAAAATAGAATTATGCGGACAAATTCCCACATATCCGAAATCACCAGTTGACAGATAGTTTCCGAACTTTGGTAAGACAACCCAAACCTAAATTCTTCAGCATCAGCATTGAGATACCGTCTGGACTAAGGGCTTTGGATGGTTTTGTCTTGGAGATTATACCCCGACTTAACCTGACTAAAGGAAAAAAGGATGCAGAGAGATTTTTGCTGCTCCAAACTATGGCTCGCTTGGTCCTGTTCTGCGACGTGCCCTATGAATTGACGTCAGAACTGTATTGTACACTTTTTGACATCGGCATACTGTATGCTATTAAGGGTAATAGCTGGGAGTTTTTCGCCTTTTCTGGAACCCGTTAGATTTTTAATTGTAGACCAAAGCTGTTCCCGCTAACCGGATAACCCTAGATGGAAATTTTGGCCTGGGGAGAGGAATTCTGCTGCTGAATTAAAGCGCCCAGCAAAATGTTTCTCGGAAATTCGTTTCACCCTTTCTGGTACATGTGGCGGCCGGCGTCTTTAGGAGTCTTTAATAAGGTTCGTGTAATCATGCCAGTTGGCTTTATTTTAATTCACGAACGTGCACTTATCGCTACCAGGATTATAATGTGGCCTAAATGTGAAGCGACCTGCGGTTGCCGGGTTGGGTATGGAAGACTCGTCGGGAGAGCTCGATCACCTGGCTGGTAGAGAATTCCTAATAGTTTGAAGCGACGTCGGATTCATCTATCCGGTTCGCAATAAGGTAAATCGTTCGGAAATTGAGTGCACCAGATTTCCTGATGAACAGTAGGTGGAAAATGATAGGGTGATAACTGGCACCTATGCTGTTAACTGGTGGAAAACATAGGCTCCATATATATGTACCACCATATTTGGATTCTAATCGACCAAAATAGCGGACAAGTTTACCAGAATGAAAAAACAGTTTGTTGGATTTGGGACTGCCTTGCACGAAAGGAACGAGAACTACCTTTGACTTATTATCTGAACTGGAGAAAACTAAAATCCAATATTACATAAAGGATTTATTGGTTTATTTATTGGTTATATACTAATAATATCGAGTCGAATGAGTTCGTTAAGGGTATCACATACGAGTAAGCGATACCACCCGTCTTTAGACTTAGTTTACTTGTTTATGAGAAGAACATTGCGCCAAAATATATTTATATCGCGCCAAATATATAAAATATTAAAATATATTTTTGAATTCTAGTTCATCCTAGAATTCCAAAATCAGTCAAGCTTGCATTTGATGCAATGATGAATTGAATTGTGAAGGAATTTCTGGTAGAGTATGGGATATTGTATTGAGTTTGCCTACGCCGGATTTCGTCCAGCGAATTTTCACAATCTCGCCAGATATTTGTCAGGTACAATTCCTCTTGTCACCGACTATATGCCCTGTGCGTACGTGTAGGGATTTTTTCGCCGAAAATTGCTCTTCAAACCATATGATGTGGTTTTCATTTTCAATATTGTGGTTTATATCACATTTACTTTTTTAATATTTTGCTGAATACAAAATAGGCCAACCCTTTTTGCTTTTTGTGTTCTTTTTTGGTTGGTTGCTAGTGATGTTATGTAAAATATATATATTTATGTGTGTAACAATATGAAATGAAGGGAAGTCAGTAAGTACTCGTTAAAACATTGCAATCACGACAGTGGATTTCACTAGAAAACTCACATTTTTTTCATGTGAAATTTGAAATGGCATTGAAACGAAATGCGAAAGAGAAAAAAAACGAAAAGAGCGTAGGTCGGAATAAAATCAGCAGTAGGCAGAAACTAATTGGATGATGGTTGCGGCGGTCATAACTGGTTATGACCTTGGGCCATGGCCCCACAGCAGTATTGATTGCGTGGTTGAAAATTAAAGATTTCTTCTAAAGCTCGTAAATTTATCTTACGCTTTCTTATGCCACACCACCGACATACTTGTCATTATTTTGTTCCACTCTATTATCCTTTTTGCCGACGAAAATCCTCTACACATACATGCGCGCCATCGAAATGTTCAAGTTAATTGAACCTAAAAAGACCAAACTTAAGATGAACCAAAAGAAAAAAAATTATGAATAAAAAAACAAGGACCTCCCTAAAAGCCAGTAGAGAAAAGTTTGATGAGGAAATTTAAGTAGCTTTATGCCCACATCACGATACGAATATAATAAGGATACCATGGACAACAACAACAGCATGACACTCTTAATGATTACAATAATGATGCAGTAGATGTTAATCATAAGGATCATCAATGTCATCATCACATTGATTAAGGGCTAAGGATTTCTAAAGGTTGGAAAAGAAAACTGGATGACCTTTCTTTAATATTTCATGAACTTCAAAAAGTGTTCAGCTATTTGAGAATATCAGGATAAAACAATTAAGGGTCATTTGGTATTATTGTCTTGTTTTGTAGTCCAGATACTACAGAGATCGGAAATGATTTTTTGGGAATATAAGAATAAAACAATTAATGGCCATTTAGAAATATTGGCTTGTTTTGTAGTCCAGATACTACAGAGACGATTTACTGATAAAAATTGCGAAAAGTTCACTTTCCATGGTAACTGTAAAACATCTGTCGAATCCCTGAAGTCCTTATTATATCTGGAAGTGTCTCTCAGTTGTTTAACCCACTAAGTTCTAGGAGCAGCGTTGTGTTGTAGTCTGGAAGTGACTCTTAGTTGTTTAGCCCACTTAGTCCTATGGGGAGCGTTGCAAGCAGAGAACAGATTAGTTGTCAGAACCGATTTTTTTTTGGCCAACCGAATGATTAAGCTTGCATGCACCCCGAGTATGTCATAAGTACAACCGAATGTTAGTTAAAGCTCCGTTACGTTCGGTAATTTTAACTGAAATATCGGTAGAAAATGCGATGAATCCGAACATCCAGGATAGAATTTTTAAATCTAAAAGTCCACACTCAGAACTTTTTTAACAAACAAATTTTAAATTTTCAGTAGAGAAAAAAACTGTTCCTTATCTAATTAAAGTACTCTTAGGCATAGGGAGGTTTGCAGCACAGGTTGTATCTATACAGATTTTACACGTTAGGAGAGGACATGCTTAAGTGTTTCGAGATTATGAGTGTAACGAATGTGCTTATAGCTAAAGCGAATATTGATATACATATATTAATTGCGAAGGCGAATATTTTAAAATTGTTTTTTACGAATGCGAAAGTTAATAATGATTTGAAGTAGTTAATAATGATGCGAAGTATTCGCACATGCCAATGCTTACATTCGTTACAACCCTACTTGTAACGTATTTCTATTCCTAATCAATACGTATTGCTGAGAAAACCTCAAAAATTATTAATTTCGCTGCTCTAAATATCAGAGAGGTCCGACGAGGAGTATGAGCTCTAAAACTTTTATATTCTCAGGCACAGAGCCTAACACAAGTTTATGCGGTGTTCGACTCTTTCATTCTTCTTTTCGTTACGACAGCTTCTATAAATACAATAGTCAACAGCTGATACTCTCAGTTTGCACGGAGAGAAAAGATTTTTTTCTGCAATAAAAATATGCTCGTTGCAACCGTAGTATTGTTGTTTTGAATTTCATTTGGGTAGTAGTATGATTGCAGCATTTCAATGTTGTTCAAATGTAACAATAGTACATTGCCAAATTAAGAAATGAAAATATGGTTGTAGCAACAATATAAATGAGGTTGGAGTGACAAAACTATGGTTATTTTGGTTTTATGTTATGCTTACGGCTATAAATATAATATTGCGCAATAATACTATGTTTATAACAATCCTAGAATGGTTACGATAACTTAGTCTAGTTTACTGACAGAACTCTGATCTTTTCAAAACGTTCGACTGTTATCAACTTTTTGCTATGGTCCTATTTACGAGTATAGCAAAAATAATATATTTAATGCTGATATTTAAAAAAACCCTAAATGAAAACTTACAGCTTCTGAAATGAAAATGTATAAAATATAAACGCTCTTAACCGAATTAAGCAAGTTCCTTAAACGTTTTTACCCAAAAATTTGTTATCAGTAAATTAAAATTTGGCATACCAGTCTGCATTTGATGTGAAATATAAACGGAAATTTGTTAAATAAATGAAACTCTTGCGAGGATCATAATATTGTTGAGTCACAAGCATATGCCCAACAATAGTATGATGCTCTTCGAATATTGTCACCTCAACCATACTTTTTATTTGTGGCTGCAAGAACAGTGATCAAGGTTACTAACATACTTGTAGATAGATATCGATATATCGATTTTAAGGATTTCGACCGATTTAGATCGTAAATAGGTCATATTTGCATGGTGATTAGTTAAGTCCTGGTCCTAGCCCATCTATTGTGCGCTAGTGTTATATCTTCTTTCTTTTCTTTAAGTGGCCTGACCACTAAATTAGGTGGACCTCGAACTGGTGGCCCATATCGTTAAGATATGCGCGAGAGTTGTGGATGATTCTTGAAATCAGAAATTTGGGACTTATGCGAATTAAGGCCACTGCGCTTGCCGGACCTTAGTTGAGCCTATACCACTTTAGTTTGTCGGGGTAGCACTCCATTCACCCTAAAGTTGTTGAAGGTTTTTGCTATAGCGTCAGAGTTAATGCCAAGCAAACTCGTTCTAAAGGCCTTTTGACCTAAAAGTTCTTTTTGTATCGTTGGAAGTCTCCCACTCTAAGTAATAATGATCATTCCTGGTCTGAGGAATGTCTATACGTTGGGTAGTGATTCGGATGATACCGTCTGCAACACGCCATCAGTTACAGTAGTTGTGTCGGCGCTTAAGTAAAATATTCTGCACCTTATATCGGCGGTCTTGCAAGGATATTAATCTGGCAAGTTTGAATGTGTCTCACTGCGGCTCACATTCGTTGTCCACACTGCCGCTGCATTGTCCACCACTGATCTCTTTATCAGAAGTCGACAAGTGTTTTTGTCAGTACCCCGACTTAAGAACATTGTTCTCAGCTTATTGTGTTAGCTATGGCAGGCGCTGAAACCTTTAAAGACTTTCTGACGTGGCACCAGGACGAATTGGGGGTGGATTTGTTATATCATCGAATTTCTTAAATCCAAGAACAGCCTTACCTCAGTTGTCCACATTGCAAACAGTGTGGCCGATGAACTGTCTTCTAGCTAGACGTTTAGCTAATCGCAGATGCCATCGATTTGGGGTCCGACGGCAGAATAGTACAGCCGTCAGCATATGGCACACCGTCAAGTGGCTGTGGAATTGCAGAGGTAACGATTAAATAGTGCAAGATATATTACAACTCCACCGAAGACTAGTTAGATGGTATACTAGATCAGATATCCTATAAAGTATATATATTATTCTCCGTAAAATTCTAAAACCATGTCCATTCTTCTGTTTGTCTAATGAAGGCACGATAAGGGTCGAACAATTCAACCGAGGATCCCAATATTTTGCATGACGGTAGCTTATGGTCATAAGCTGTTTGGAATAGAAGAAATCGGCCGAGGGACTACGACGAACATTTCTTTGGGAACATGCATACATTTTTGGTGACGGACAATCGTTAAAACGGGTATTGGTGTTTGGCACGCACTAAATACCTTAAAAAAGGCGACTGTTGTTGGTCTATTGTCTTATGTGGCCCAAAAAACGTCCGGCATGGTGAAAACGGACGATTATTAATCAATATGGGTACATGGATACTAAAATTAAACAAATTTAGCCTACAATATATGTATTGAGAAATTGTGACTTTTTGGATGAGATTAGGGACGGACGCATGTGCCGAAAGGGACCATAAAACGAACCCCTTTTTTGGTGCTTTAATATCTTAGAGACGTTGGAGGGTATATAAGGTTAGGCCTGGCTGGACTTAACGACGGTTTTACTTGATTTGATTATGATATGTTAGGCGTTCAGAGATTATGAAGTCGGATGGTCGCTAGATGGAGAGGATTCTGGGAAGGTGGTTCTCTTGATAGAGAGGATTGTGGAAATGTGGTTCGTTTCTAAAAAGATGATGGGTTGCCAGATGACGTCGTTGAACAGGCCAGGCGATGACATAGTTATATCGGGCGAGCTGAGGCAATCACCCTTTATTCGTGTGGGACATCCTTATTCACTGTGCAGAGCTTAGAGCTTTTCATTTTCTCTGTCAATTTTAAGACCGACTGGTGGGCGGACATTAAAGTCTCCTAGGACTACGCGGTTATTGCCGCGGGGCACAGCTTTCAAACGGCGGCATGTATACTGGTCCATGTACTGGTATTTAGAGTCAAGCTCAGGCGATATAGATCTGATTTCTTCAGAATGTTGTATCAAGAAAGCTAGTCTCCACTTCCATTTCTAGTGCGATCCTTACGTAGCACGCTGTATCCATCAGAACTATGCAGGCTGCAGGTGGAATTTAGCACAGTCTAATGGACCCGTGACATTTCTCTGAATTGTTAATTCTATTACCTCACTGATTACCTAAGGCAATGTATTTGTTGACGCTGCTGCGAGGGAGACTGCGGGGTGTCACATATTTAGATTGCGATGACGAGGGCGACGAAGGTGTAGACGCCGACAATGACACCAAATTCAGAGTCCCACCTCGGACTACGTTGATACAGCAAGAGGCAACAAAATCCGTTTAGCTATACTGATGTTGTTCAGACCTGAACAGTTCCTGAAGTGCACCCACTACATGCAACGATTACACATTACGATATCTGACAATCCAAGCAGATCCAATGTCCGGGTTGCTGTTCGATCCCGGCTTGGACCAGTTATGACCGGAGCAGACATTTCACGGCAAGAAAATGAACAAACAAAACACATTTATTGTTGAGGTGAATGCCCCTGCCCGAAGAGTGTTTGTTTCGGGGTGATCCGGTACATACTCGTAGAACCGGCAGTCGTGAGATTGCCAAGGTAGCGCCTTATCTTCTGGCGAAATCTCCGGGGATATTGCCCAAGCACTTCATTCACGATTTATCTGAACACTGCTGCTGCGACATTATCAGCGTGGATAGGATATTTCTTGTATTGCTTGACCTCTCTCTAGTTCATGATCCTGATCCTGATATGCCAGGGTGGAGGCATCCTGTCCATGACATGGTGCTTGGGGTGACTTAAGCAAAGACACCCCAGCAAAACCTGCTTCGACAAGCAGACAATGTGTCTGCACACGGTAAGGACCACCATCTTCTCATGTAGACATGACGAGACACCCTGTTCATGTTCTCATGTAGACATGACGAGACACCCTGTTGATGTTCTCAGGGCGGCATTCTGGCAGGTCTGAATTTTCTTCCACTGCGTCGTACTCTTGTTCACCGAGCACACCAGGGCTGCGTAGTTTGCTAAGACCGACCTATCACATTGTAAAAGGTCAACAAGTTTTCTTTGTCAGAAAACCGGCGAGGTACTTGAGGACCTTCTTTCAAATTTTCAAGTTATCGCAGATAGCAGTAGCATGTGCAGAGGCTCGGAAAAGGTTTTCCATAGTGGACCCAAGTGTTGTGGGAAAGTTGGTAGTCGGGATGTTGACATCATGGATTTTCACATTAAAGGACAAACACATCTCTTCGGTCCATGTAGTAGAGCGGCTGATGATTTGGAGGCGTTATTTTAATATTCCTCGAGGTAACAGTTGATTTTATCGCATATGTCATCCAATGTAAGTCCTGAAGCCAGAATTGTGCAACCATCAGCGTACGCCATAATTTGAAGTCGTCTGGTGGTGCAGGAATTTTAGAGAGGTAGAGGTTAAACAGTGCTGGAGACACCACATCGCCCTGGAAAACTCCCTGCTTAACTATACGAGTCTTTGATTTTCTCAATCACCATACATTGCTGTATTTTCCATTGTTTCCTTGAAAGCAGGATTCCCCTCCCGTCTCAACTCGAAAATCGCCGCAATAGCGCTCGCTTTGTCATTGTTACCTTCTGCCTTTCGTCGAAGTCGGAAAATAGATACTACGCTTGGAGTGCAAAAGATGCTAATACTGAGGCACCTTTTGCCTCAACTAAAGGCCTTCCGTCCTCCCCTTAAACTTTTGCCTACTAAACTTCTCAAAATAAATTACAACGATAGTATTTACAAAACCATAACAGAACCGACTACTTTTTCAATCAGCTATCGCCGCTGACCTCCTTACGCCATCATTATTGGCCTCCTTACAAACACAAAAACTTTTCTATGAAAAGTTCGATAATCCTTGATTTTTAGAAACTTTTTGCCATCTAAAATCATTCAATTTGATATCCTTTGACTTCCTGCCGGCGCTGAACAAAAGCGGGCGTTAGATAATATCAACCGATGGATATAATCGAAAACGAATTTCACACCCACAAATGTATCCATTTGCCATTACACTGCGATAGCGCCAGTCAACGGGAAGGATGACAGGCATCAGACATCCTTTCGGCAAGAACATCCATAGACAAATCCCGGAGTTAAACATTTCAATCATTAGACCGACCTTAAAGCTTTGTTTTTGACCTAACCCCTTAACAGTAATTCACGATGAGACCCCATAAATCGGTAAGGAGATATCCTGGCGACCGGCAAAAACAACAACAGCAGCAACAGCATGATAATAAATGAAAGGGTTAAAAGACAATAACAATGAACTATAAATGAGTTGAAAAACATAAGTAAAGTGAAGAAAAATGTTGCAAAGGCAACGCCAACAGCAACAACAACGGCAAAAAGGAAATTAATATATAAAAGGATGAATAGACACACTAAAACACTTTTAGATGGCGATGACTAAGATGGTGTGGATGATGATGACGACGACGACCAAAACGAAGGAGATGATGGGCAACTACGAAAGGACGTTGGCAAAGGCAACGACAATGATGAGCATCATAACGAAGAGGATGTTCATGATAATGATGAGGATGTTCATGATAGTGAAAGTATATCAAATGATGCTTCATTTCATTTTTTGTGTTTTTTTCTGTTTTTTTTTTGTTCACTTTTTCCCCCGGCTCATCACTCTCCTCCCCTACGGTCTGTGTGTGTGGCACTGGGTTAATGAAAATCTCATTAAAAATGTTTTTTGTATTCCGAAACCTTTAAAAAATTCATGCACACACATTTTGAAGTTTCAAAAGGACATTCTGTGAGGGAGAAGTTGAAGGAAGGAAAATGACAAAATGAAACAGAAAAATGGGATTAGTTTCATTTTAAATTATTTAAGATTATACATATTGTAGATATTCTAATGATCTGGGCAAAGCGCTGGAACAACGCTATGGTTAGAAGAATGTACTCCATTAGTATTAGTGTCATTTACAAGTGGGCAGCGGAACAGCCTGTTCAGGGTAAATTGTCATAAGTCCTTTAATAACTGGAGAAAATACAGCACCTCATTGGCGGATATCCTTGTCTGAGCTAATAAAGAAGAGAAATTATTTTGTACATTCTAAGGTCACCTTCAAATAGATTAGGAATTTTAAACAAATTTTTACTTCCTGACATTGAGTCTAGTAAAATGTGTACACTGGTAGAATCATGTTCGTAAAGGGTGCTCCCTTTAAAATTCTAAATTTGAACTACCGAATACTTTGACTTTGGCAGCCGTCACTTGATTTATGCTCAGTTTGGTTTGCCATTTCATAATGAATTGACTTACTTCCGGAACAACGTTTGCAAATCGTGACGAATAGGCCCAAAACGAGATGGACACTGATTCTGATTATTACAAGAAAATTTTGTTTAGCGATGAAGATCACTTTTTATTAAAGGAACTTTTGGTGAGCGCATTTTCTTGCGTCGTAAGATTCAGCATGTGAAGTCGCTTGTCTACGCAGATATTCGGTGCGTTATTGCTGACATACGACCCCGAATGCTGCAGATATTCGGTGCGTTATCGGCAGGAATTTATTTGAGCCAGCCGTGGCGGCCACTTGCCAGAAATCATTCTTAAAACAAAATGACAAACCCCTATCTTTTTAATAATGCTAAATTCTTGGCCTCTTGAAATTCACACGTCTGAAAAAACAACATTTAGACAACATTTTGGCTTCTTGAAATTCACACGTCTGAAAAAACAACATTTAGACTAACATTTATTTAGACTAACATTTATTTATACTAACATTTATTTAGACTAACATTTATTTAGACTAACATTTATTTATTTTTATTTTCACTCGAAAAAACTGAGAAATATTAAAAACTTTCTTTCTAAATTTCTTACAGTTTACGTTACAGACTCACTACTTTAGTCTGTAACGTAAACTGTAAGAAATTTACGTGGATAATTTTCGAGAAGAGGTCGTTCAGTTTGTGCTTCAATTTGTAAAGCGAGTTCATGAACATGGATCGTTATTGGACAAACCAACCCAAATACGTTCTTGTCCAGTGCGTTCAATCGAAAACATTTATGCTGTGGCTGAGAATATTCACGAGCACCTACCAATATCAAAACGTCATCGTTCTCAGGAAGTAAACATTTGTATACCCTCCACCATACAATGGAGGGTATATTAGTTTTGTCATTCTGTCTGTAACACCTTGAAATAATCATCGGAGACCCAACAAAGTATATATATTCTTGATCCTCGTAAAATTCTAAGGCGATCTAGCCATGTTGTCCGGCTGTCCGTCTGTTGAAAACAAGATAGAGCCTGCATGAAAACAGCTAGGGAGCTGAAATTTGGCACAAACATGTGCTGTTAACTTAGCATGGTTGGTATTGAAAATGGGCTATATAGCTCTACGGGAAGTTGGTGTTGGAGACCCTCAACCGACACTACCTCATAAAAATTAGTTTTTTATATGGAAATATCTTGAGCAAAATCACTGAAATTTTGCATATAATAATCTCTATATAGGCGCAATCATCTATATAAAAATGGTTTAGATTGGGCCACTATTTCTTGTGCCTCCCATACAAACGGCCTTATTTGCCTTGAGAAATAATATGACTATAACTCACCACAAACTTGACCTATCGAAATGAAATTTTACACATCAAGATTTCTATATAAAACACACTTCTACGCTGAATTCGGTTTAGATCGGAAAAGTCCTACTGGTACCTCCCACACTAACGGTCTCATGGGCCTTGAAATATAATATGACAATAACTCACCACACGCTTGACCTATCGAGACGAAATTTTCGGCATAAAGATTAATATATAGAATAGACTTTTGCGCTAAATTTGGCTAAGATAGGAAAGGCCCTACTGGTACCTCCCACACAAACGGTCTTATGGGCCTTGAAAAATAATATGACAATAACTCACTACAAACTTGACCTATCGAGATGAAATTTTCTACATAAAGATTTTTATATATAACACACCTCTGCGCCAAATTCTGTTGAGATCGGAAAAGTCCTACTGGTACCTCCCACACAAACGGTCTCATGGGCTTTGAGAAATAATATGACGACAACTCACCACAAGCTTGACCTATCGAAATGAAATTTTGCACATAAAGATTTCTATATAGAACACAGTTCCGCACCAAATTTGGTTTTATTAGGGAATCTGGTGGAGGGTATCCAAAGTTCGGCACAGCCAAACTTAAAATTTTTTACTTGTTCGTATTTTTTTAAGAATAATTTGACGTAAAAACCTCGGTATGAAGGCTGACAAAGTTCAATTGCTTCAAGAACTAAAAAATCATGACCTCCGATGCGTCTTCGCTTCCTTCAATGAGCTGAAGATTGTTTGACAGGAGATTTTACCGAAAAATCGTGTTTTCAGCTCATTTTCATCTCGGTGGCTATGTCGGTAAGCAAAATTGCCGCATATGGGGTTCAGAGAACCCTCACATGACTATCGAGAAGCCAATGTATCCACAACGATTCACTGTTTGGTGTGGATTTTGGGCTGGCGGCATCATTGGGCCATTTTTCTTCGAACATGAGCTGGGAGCCGCCGTTATAGTCAACGGTGAGCGTCACCGAGCCATGCTCAAAAATTTTTGTTTCTAAAGATTTAAGAAAATGACATGGACGACATTTGGTTTTAAACAAGACGGGGCCACATGTCACACAGCCAAGCAACCAACGATATTTTACGCACTGTTTTTGAAATCAAATAATCAGCCAAAATTGTGATGTCAATTGCCTGCCTTGGAGCTGTGATTTGAGCCCTTTGGATTATTTTCTGTGGGGAGCCATCCTAAATGTTACGCAAAGCATCCACAGACAATTGAAGCGTTAAAACATAAAATCGAAGTTGCCATTGAAGAGATTTGACCCGAAACAATCGAAAAAGTACTGAAAGCTTGTGTTGATCGGGTCTGGAAATGGCGAGCCAGTTGTAGCAGTCACATGATTGATATTGTGTTCCATTATTGACTGACAAAGTTCAACATTTCTAATAAAACTAGAAATTTTAAAAAAATCATCAGTACTTTTGTTTTACAGCCGATTCAAATTTAAAATGTTAAATGGCCCGCCCTTTTATATCACCAACATCAACTCCGATCGTTACGGAACGTTCACATTATGCTACGTTGTAAGGTACCTCACGATGTGTTTGGAAAAGTGACGTGGGATCACCCTTACATCACCCTGAACTTAGAAAGACTATATCTCGGGATATGATGATATCTGGATAGAAGAAACCACAACCTGGTGGAATCTTGGACGGTGCCACGCCCTTTTCAAAAATTGCATTTATGGCCAAAGAATATTAGCAATGACTAGCTAATTATGAAAAAACTTTGTTATGTTAAAACTGGCAAAAGGGCGTGGCATAAACCCATACCACCCTGAACTAAGAAAGACCATTACTCATAAACTGTTAGAGATTTGACTGACTAGGAACATATGATACTGTCCTGAAACGAGACACAACCTAATGGAAAAGTGGGCGGTGTCATTCCTTCCTGGACAAAGACCGTGGCACCGACCGTAAAACCCTGAACTTAGACAGATCATATCTCTTAAACTGTTGAAGATATAACAATGAAATATGGAACATATGAAAAAGACATGGAACGAAACACATGACGATAGTAATTGGTATATCTGATGTTGGTTTGTAGAAAAACACCTTGATGGAAAAGTGGTCAGTGCCAGGACTTCTTAAAAAAATGTTCATATTGAACTGGAATCATGATGGAGGGAATATAGGCTTCGGTCCGGTCGAACTTAATTTGTCCCATTGTTTAGTATGTTTTTGCATGACTTGATTTGGCTTGGTAAAGGGTGGCTGATGAAATACGCTACCAAAACCAATTTAATAACTGTTTTTCTTTTTGATGAATCTGGTTAATTTTTTTTTTTATTTTGCAGATTGATTTTCAGATTTAACAAAAATGGATAACTGGGACACTGAAACAAGACTTTTGATTGAACGCCGTTATCACTCACTCGAGTCCGTAGTTTCGGTTTAATGAGATAATAGGCGCATGTTTGGTGGCAATCCTCCGAGCAGATGGACCACGAGACTGGTTGAGACAATTTTGCCAAGCATGGGACAGTCAACAGAAGACCTTACCATCGAAACCCTTTAGTTCGGACGGATAAAACAATTGCTGCTGTAGCTACTGCCATAGAAAACAATCGAAGAGTTTCGACATGAAGCTTATCTGCTCAAATGGGTATAAGCAGACAGTCATTGCAGTCAATTATGCACAACGATTTGGACTTATTCCCATATAAAATTCAAATGGCCAAAAAACCGAACGCAGCAGACTTCCTGATTCGCATGGAATTTTGCCAGACGATTCTTAAATTGTGAAAGAGAAAGAAAAAATGTCTAACGAATCCCATTTAGAGTTAAACGGCAACATAAACAAACAAAACAGTCGAATATCGAGTTCTTCCAACACACAAATACTCCATGAGACGGAATTTCATGCATTTTCATCACGCTGCATTATCGGGTCCTACTTCTTCGAAGAATACGGTCACACCAGAATTATACCGAATAAGAATTTTCTTTCAACTCTGTGCGGTTTCAGCAAAATTGTGCCCGGCCTGTTATGGCAGGATTGCGACGAAAATTTCCCAATACTCGTAAGCTGATATCCAGAAACTCCACATTCCATTGGTCCTCCAGGTCGCCTGATTTTATTGAACCTGACTTTTTCTTGTGGGGTTATTGCTAACAGGAAGTCTACAAAGCAAAAACAACAAATTTGAATTAACTAAAGCAATCCATTCGAGAAGCAATTGCGGGTATTCCTGTATCAGCTCTCTAAGCAGCAATGAACAACTTTTTGGTGCCGCACATGCATCAACGAGGCATTTAAATTCCATTTTTTTAACTAATTAAGCATAATTAATAAAATTTAATAAAAGAAAAATGAATTCCATACACTGACAAAGTCATTTGAGTTTCTTAATGTAGCAATATTCATCAGCCACCCTGTGAATATATCATTTATTCTACGTTAAGACTAAATTTAAAGCATCGGACCATGGATGTAAGCTCCCTAGAGCGCCGCAAAATAAGTTCTTTCGTACATGGTCACATTAGTACTCAGACGTTTTCTCACTTCTCTAAATATAGACTGGAACGCAAACCATGGTGGAAAGTATAAAAGCTTCGTCCCGGCCGAACTTACGAATTATCCGCTAGTTTTATATTTTTATAACTCTTTCATAAGCATTCTAGAAAACATTTTTTTTGCATTCCTTCCAATATACCTTGTGCTGCAATATAACCCTATGAGAATAATAGTAGAATGAAGCAAGCATGTTTGTAGCTCCATAGAAATGAAATGATACCTAAAAGACTTTGCAGTGAAAGCTCTTGGGATACTTAGTAGGGACATAAATACTGTTACAACATTGAACACACCCATTTCAACAGTAGAACTGAACATAGCCCGTTAATATCATATGGGTTTTGAAAGCTAACCTCAATATCGTTGTAATTTTAAAATTGTTTCAACTTAAAATTGTTTCAACATGGAGGGGTCAGATAATGAGAACCGCATCGCTGCAATAGCGCTTTTCAAGTGTGAAATGAAAACAAGCGATATTTTCAAAACGCTCCGGCCACTAGGGATTAGCCGCATGTTCGTCTACCGATGCATAAAACTGTTTGAGGAGACTGGAGATGTAAAAGACCGCCCACGCTCTGTTCGAACACCGCATGTCATCTAAGCCGTTAAATCAAGAATTCACAGAAATCCGCTCCGAAAACAGAAAATCATGTCCCGTGAGATGAATAACACACAAAAGTCCATGAGTCGAATCATAAAAAAAGACTTGGGACTTGGGGCTTTCAAACGACATACCGAACATTTATTGACTGCAGCTTTAAAAAAAAAATAGGATTGAAAAATGTAAAATCCGCTCCGAAAACAGAAAATCATGTCCCGTGAGATGAATAACACGCAAAAGTCCATGAGTTGAATCATTAAAAAGACTTGGGACTTGGGGCTTTCAAACGACGTACCGAACATTTATTGACTGCAGCTTTAAAAAAAAATAGGATTGAAAAATGTAAACGTCTTTTGGTGAAGCACGCTGATAACCTGCACAGAAAAATTTTGTTCACCAATGAAAAATGTTTGCCGTTCAGGAAAAATTAAGCAAGCAAAATGATAGAGTATGCGCGGTCATATAAGGAAGCATCTGAACTGATCCCAAGGGTGGAAAAGGGTCATCACCCAGTTTCAGTCATGGTTTGGTGGGGTGTCTCTTACGATGGGGTCACTGACCTGCATTTCTGCGAACATGGAGTCAAAACATCGGCCAAAGTTTACCAAGAAACCGTTTTAGAAGCTGTTGTGTTCCAAAACCAGCCATGGACTTTCCAGCAGGATTCTGCGCCGGCCCATAAGGCTAAAACGTCCCAGGCCTGGCTTCGAAACAATTTGCCAGCGTTCATTTCCTCTGAAGAATGGCCCTCAGGCAGTCCAGATTTGAACCCATTGGATTACAAATTGTGGACGGTGTTAGAGGACAAGGTTTGTCACAAAAGATACCCCAACATTGGATCTCTTAAGACTGCTTTGGTTCGAGCTGTGGCCAATTTTCCAATGGACGAGATTCGTGCAGGTATTGACGATTGACCAGTGCGACTTAAGGCGTGTGTAAATGCAAAAGGCAGACATTTCGAATAAGTAGATTATTTTTGGATACAATATACCTCAATAAATATATTATAAAATATTTGGTCCAAACACATTCAGTTCTTTGTATTTTACAGCATAAAAGGTGTGTAACAGTATTTATGTCCCTACTAAGTATATTTATAGGTGATAAAATCGTGAGAATAGTGGACCGCCGTAAATTCGCCGTTAAGTGAACTTAAGCACAAATCTCCAATGCCTTTTTTATCTCGTAAATGACGGAGGACCTTACGAGTAAGAGATTAATCTGGTAAAGCAACGCTTTATGATGCATTTTCCGTAGATCCAGGTCAGTGAGTATAAGAATTATGTCCTGATTCGGGAGAATTTCCCCCTTTTAATAAGATGTTTGGGAAAAAAATTGTTCCACTAAAGTATACAAATTTTAGAAAGGTTTGTCCCAGAGGAAGTCTAGCCATCTTTATAAGGCACAGGTTATTTTACTTATTTCTTCTTCATGTTTAAAAAGCTCAAATACACTATGACCGCTTAAAATACTCTAAACCACGTGGGCTTTAAAATGAAATCCAAGAATATTGCCACTAATGGTTTGGGTTTTTTGCATAGGTCGAATCGTATTGAAGCCAACCTCATAGTAAAGATAAGCATTTATTATACTTAGAAGGTCATTATCCATAAAATTGCCAAGAATCAATAGAAAAACTAGTGCTTTTTAGATTTTCAGGCTTCTAATCAATAACATGAAGCCATTGATTTTTCTACTCTAAAAAAATATAACCCTTGCTATTCTCTTCCATAGTAACAAAACAATTACTCCCACTAGGACAATTTCCCTAGCCTTGCAACACTTTAAACCTTTTTCAACTTTCTACCCCTAATTTTTCTCTCTCCTACTACCATTTGCATTTCCATACATAATTGATTCAATATCATCGTATCCATCGACAGCATCAATTTAATTAATTAATGGGAAAGTATTTAATATTTGTGTAACGAACGCACCCATAAATCCCAAATGCAAATCAATATTAGTAACTACATATACCTAGCGGGAAAATTCAGGGCCCAACAAGGCCTTCTATGAGCACTTCATACGATGCCATTTGAAATTGCCGCAGGGCTAGTTTGCAGAGCAAGGCCTTCCACACTCCTTTCTTTTGAAAGGCCTTCCAGAAGGCCTATAGAAAATGGACTGGTACTGATAATATTTTCAAATTTCAGGTTTTAATGGAAAGGTTGAACTTGGTCATTTAATATTGGAACACAATATCATTCAAATGACTACCACAATTGGCTCGGCAGTACCACATCCGACCAAACACATTTTTTAGTACATTTTCGATTGTTTTGGGTCGAATCATTTCAATGGCAACTTCGATTTCATGTTTCAACGCTGTAATTGTATCTGAAAGCGTTTCGTAAAATGTATTCTTTATGGCTAATCATAGAAAAAAAAAATTCAAAGGGCTCAAATCACAGCTCCGAGGCAATTTCGATGGTTGCGTTGACAGTGTGACATGTGGCCCGTCTTGTTGAAACCAAATGTGGTCCATGTCATTCTCTTGAATTTTTGGAAACAAAGGCCACCTTACAGGCTGCACCAATAAATGACTAGAGGACATTACAAAGCCTTTTGCCAGGCCTTCATAGAGAAGCGACATGAGAAGGTGTAGGGGGATCATTTTTCATTTGCAACGAAGACCTTCTAAAATGGCAAATTTTGAAAGGCATAAGCAAATGTTTATTAGATTCAAAAAAGGCATTCTTGAAGGTCTTCTTAAGAGAAGGCCTTGCCAATTTTCCCGCTGGACATACATACAGAATATCTACTCGTATTTACATACAGCGGGTTCAATATGACTTTGATGTCTTGTCAATATTAATATAATTAAACAATAGCATACTTGATGGACATTAACGCGGGTCGGATTGATTGTCGTCTATCCATTTAAATGTTTTGTTTTCGAAACAAACGAATTTACGAGGGCGGTTTGGAAACTTCTTAGCCTAGCACAAAAAGCGCGGTATAAACAGAAAAAAGTTAAGTGTTTTGGAAACTTCCATCTCTGCTATGAACACATGTTAAATTTTGTTTCGATCTGGCAACTCCTTCATATAGAAACAGGTGTTCACAAAAGACGCATCCGCGATTTTTTTACAATGGAAAAATTAGAAATGCGTGGTGTCATTAAATATTTACATAAAAAAGGTTTATCGGGACAAGAAATTCATAATGATATGGTGAATGTGTTAGGTAAAAGTGCTCCTTCATATGCAACAGTAAAAAATTGGGTTGCTGAATTTAAACGTGGTCGTACAAGCATTGAAGATGAACCACGTAGTGGACGTCCAAAAACAGCAACAACAACAGAAATTGTAGCCAAAGTGCATGCTATGGTATTAAATGATCGACGAATAAAAGTGCGTGAAATAGCTTATATCATGGGCATCTCAAATGATCGAGTCCATTTAATTTTGCATGAAGAACTACAGATGAAAAAGCTTTCTGCAAGATGGGTGCCAGACTTGTTAACAGTCGACCAAAAACGCATAAGAATGAACATTTCTCAAGCTTGTTTGGATCGTTTTCAGCGAAATAAAATGGATTTTAAGCGTCGTTTCTGTTTATGAGACATGGATCCACCACTATACTCCAGAGACAAAAGAACAATCCAAACAATGGACTGAAGCTGGAGGAAGTGCCCCAAAGAAGGCAAAAACAATTCAATCGGCTGGTAAGGTTATGGCAACGGTTTTTTTTTGGGACTTCAAAGGTATTTTATTGATTGACTATCTGCAAAAGGGCAAAACAATAAATTCAGAGTACTATTGCAACCTTTTAGATCAATTAAATGTACAAATTCGAGAAAAACGTCCTGGCTTACAACACAAAAAAATAAGTTTTCATCAAGACAACGCACCAGCGCACAAGAGTGTTTTAACAATGGCTAAAATCAACGAATTAAAGTACGAGTTGCTTGACCACCCACCTTATTCTCCTGATTTAGCTCCCAGTGACTTTTACCTGTTCCTAAATCTAAAAAAAATTGCTTGCTGGCAAGCGTTTTACCTCAAATGAAGATGCAATTACAGGAGGAAAACTATTTTAATCAAGGGATAGAATTGCTAGATAAGCGTTGGACTAAGTGTATTGAAGTTTCAGGAGATTATATTGAAAAATAAAAATATTTATGAAAAACTAATTATTCTCTTTCATTGATAGGCTAAGAACTTTCCGAACCGCCCTCGTACTTCCATTAGGTAAATAATTTGTTCTTGTGCGACTTTTGTCATGGACAAGCTACGTGTTGGCAATGCAGTCATCGACGTACTTTAATTATCTGCATAACAATAGTGATGCCTTTAAGAAAAAACTATTCCACCCGCCATTGATTTTAACAACTCAACATTTCACACAAAAACTGATGCGAATTTTGCACAAAGACTACAAGTTTTAAATGACTCTGCAATTGAAGATACACAGTCCACTTCGTTATCCATTCTCAGTTTTGGCCTTAGAGCAGCTCCAAATAGGAGATTTTGCTCGAAAAATCATCATTTCTGACAAGGCAAGCAAAACTGGCTCATCTGTGGATTGGAAATTCTGCGCGTGATCTCCGAGAAGTTATAACATCCTCGAAGAGTGACAGTTTGAAACGGTTGGTCTATTTTTCTTTGAAAATGCTGGTATCTCGATTAACGGTGAGCAATACAAAGATATGATAAAACCTTTGTTTTTGTGACTAGAAATAAAAGATATCGACTTGGACGAGCTTTGTGGCCCACACCACAAACTTTTAAGCGGATAGCTCAGAAACCGTATTATAAGCCATCTTAACGATGTCAATTCGTTACTCAGGAGTTGCGAGTATTATGATATTTTATATTAATTACGAAATTTGTCATATTTTGTATGCTTAAGAATTTTTAATAAGAAAAATTTAAACAAATTACGAAATCGGTTTGATTCTAAAAATTAATGATTTTTTGGAACTTCTGAAAGATTTTTTTTATATTTTAAAAATTTCTTTTATAAAAGGTGATCCATCTAGAGGTAATTTTCAGAACAACAAAAATATAAAAATTCAAATCAAGTGTGGAATCTTTATTGGTAATTTGAAAAGAACATTTTATAGCATTTATTTTTGGAAAAAAATTACCTTCAAATGTTGGCAATTGTATTATGAAAATGAGCGTTCGGTGAAAAACGGGAAGATCCGCTGTTTTCGACCATAATTTTGTTCAGTGATGAGGCCCATTTCTGGCTCAACGGCAAAGTCAATAAACAAAATTGACGCATTTGGACTGAAGGGCAACAAGAAGAGGTTCAAGCGGTGTCATTATACCGAGAGAAAACCAAATCATCGGCGCATATTTTTTCAAAAATGATGATGGCTGGACCGTAACCGTGAATGGTTCTTGCTATTGCGCCTTGATATCTATCTTTATGCTATCTGAAATAAAAGCCCGTAATCTTGACGACACTTGGTTTCAACAGGACGGTGCCACTTGCCATACAGCTGCTCAAACAATGGATCTATTGAGAGGTTATTTCGAAAAGCAGCTAATTTCGCGTTTTGGACAGGTGAGTTGACGGCCTAGATCGAGTGATATTACACCTTTAGACATTTTTCTTTGGAGTTACGTAAAGTCCAAAGTCTATGCTGACAAACCAGATACGATTCAGGTTTTGGATGCCAACATTACACGTGTCATTAAAGCCATACCGGTCGAAATACTCGAACGAGTCATCCAAAATTGGACCCTCAGAATGGAAATGGGGCGTAGTTGCGGCCAACATTTGAAGGAATTATATTCAAAAAATAAATGCCATAAAATGTCCTTTCAAATTATCTTTATCTTTATGATTCCACAATTGATTTGAATTTTAATATTTTTTTTGTTCTGAAAAAATACCTCTAGATGGATCACCCTATATATTCATAAATTCAGTTTCATATTATATGAACTATTTTATATAAATTCATATATATAAAATATTACTTATTTTTCATGCAATAGCTCTATATTTTCATGAAACTTTCTCACAATTTTTATGACAATATTTCATAACAAACATGAAAGAATTTCATAAAAATTACACAATTTGATCATAATTTTTTATGAAAAACTTTCACGAAAAATACGAAAGTTTTCCATGAAAAGTTTTACAATTATTATGACTTGAACTTTGAAATGGCTATGGTTTTTTTAAGCATTCTCGACCACTAATCAAATAACTTATACAGTAGTCTCATTTAAACGAATGAGAATTACACTTTTACGCATAAGCACAAGCACAAAATTATATTCTGAAAATGACAAATCATTTTCTTATGAAGACATTTCATACAGAAAAAGAACTTTCTCGTAAAACACATACAGCAAAAATTACAAAATTTCTACGAAAAGTTCGAAGTTTATACGAAAATTTTCCTAAAAGTTACGAATAAAATTTTTACGATGACTTTTAATATATAAGTAAAATAAGAAATTTTTAATAAATCATATAAGGGACAAATCACGAAACTTTTTAGAAGCCGATTCGTACAAAATTCTTCATAAAATAATTATATGAAGAATGTGCGAAGGACATAATAAGAAGAATGTTTCATAAATAGTACGAACATACGAGAGCGGCTCGGAAAGTTCTTAGCCGATCAAAGAAAGAGAATAATTAGTTTTTCAAAAATATTTTTATTTTTCAATATAATCTCCTGAAACTTCAATACACTTAGTCCAACGCTTATCTAGCAATTCTATCCCTTGATTAAAATAGTTTTCCTCAACGTCTTCAAAATAGTGGTTTACAACTGTAATTGCATCTTCATTTGAGGTAAAACGCTTGCCAGCGAGGAATTTTTTTAGATTTGGGAACAGGTAAAAGTCACTGGGAGCTAAATCAGGAGAATGAGGTGGGTGGTCAAGCAACTCGTACTTTAATTCGTTGATTTTCTTGATGAAAAATTATTTTTTTGTGTTGTAAGCCAGGACGTTTTTCTCGAATTTGTACATTTAATTGATCTAAAAGGTTGCAATAGTACTCTGAATTTATTGTTTTACCCTTTTGCAGATAGTCAATCAATAAAATACCTTTGAAGTCCCAAAAAACCGTTGCCATAACCTTACCAGCCGATTGAATTGTTTTTGCCTTCTTTGGGGCACTTCCTCCAGCTTCAGTCCATTGCTTGGATTGTTCTTTTGACTCTGGAGTATAGTGGTGGATCCATGTCTCATAAACAGTTATGAAACGACGCTTAAAATCCATTTTATTTCGCTGAAAACGATCCAAACAAGCTTGAGAAATGTTCATTCTTATGCGTTTTTGGTCGACTGTTAACAAGTCCGGCACTCATCTTGCAGAAAGCTTTTTCATCTGTAGTTCTTCATGCAAAATTAAATGGACTCGATCATTTGAGATGCCAATGATATTAGCTATTTCACGCACTTTTATTCGTCGATCATTTAATACCATATCATGCA
This sequence comes from Hydrotaea diabolus, assembly GCA_963513945.1. Classification (NCBI taxonomy): domain Eukaryota; kingdom Metazoa; phylum Arthropoda; class Insecta; order Diptera; family Muscidae; genus Hydrotaea; species Hydrotaea diabolus. The sequence goes on from OY740720.1 coordinate 121,560,510, forward strand.
TTTTGGCTACAATTTCTGTTGTTGTTGCTGTTTTTGGACGTCCACTACGTGGTTTATCTTCAATGCTTGTACGACCACGTTTAAATTCAGCAACTCAATTTTTTACTGTTGCATATGAAGGAGAACTTTTACCTAACACATTCACCATATCATTATGAATTTCTTGTCCCGATAAACCTTTTTTATGTAAATATTTAATGACACCACGCATTTCTAATTTTTCCATTGTAAAAAAATCGCGGACGCGTCTTTTGTGAACACCTGTTTCTATATGAAGGAGTTGCCAGATCGAAACAAAATTTAACATGTGTTCATTGCAGAGATGGAAGTTTCCAAAACACTTAACTTTTTTCTGTTTATACCGCGCTTTTTGTGCTAGGCTAAGAAGAACCGCCCTCGTAATTCATTCAGTGCCGCTTTAGCCGTTTAGCCTGCACTTTTAAGGATAATGGCGATCCAACTCAGAAGACATAGGCTTAGAGACACTGCCCGTAAGAACAAAACGCCGCACAGTGAGCTATTTGCAGGGTCTAGCCGGTAAAAAATCAAAATGAATTTTATGTGTTTTAATGATTCAGACATAATAAGAATTGTCCAATTAGATAAAAAAAAAGTAGCCATGGGTGTTTTGAGCCGTCTACTAGCCATAATTTTGTAGGTCAAAGATGAAGTTTCAAAAACTATTTTTTTTCAATTGCATGCGCATTAAAGACATCTTATTCAAATTATTCTCATTTTTAGTACAAACGCTGCTCTAGAATTTTGGGTGGAACATATTTTGCTTAAAAAGATATGCTCGTTTTAATAAAAATAACAACAATTATCATATCTTTAGAGAAGTGCCTATAAAGTTGTCTCAAATTAGAGGTTTTCTCGATGAAAATTAGCATAATATTTGATATAAGTTGGACCATCTCATTGGTGACATAAAGAGACATAAACTTGAAACTTCGCTAAAACACTCTCTAGATTATACTCTCTTACATCTTGAAAGATTGATACTTCGCACGACTTCGCATCAATGTAATATTTCAAGTCAAAGGCAATATTTCAAGTCAAGTGCATGGTATAATAACTACACGGTAGAAGCACTAGAATATGCACGCCACAAAAGCCAAAATTAGCTATTCACAATATAAGCAAGATGCATACATAAGGTGGTCGCAGTAGAACTGCCTTGTACTTTATTTGTTCTAACCACAGTAATTATAAACAAAAGTTTAAAGCAGAAGGTTGCTCAGATTCGTCTTTATTTGTCGTATCCTTTGTACCGATACAACTACGAGCAACAGACAATCCAACCAATGTTTTATGGCAAAATTTTAGCCCTTCGTCTACCCGTCTTTGCCGACCCCTGAAATTTTTGTTTGCAAAAGAAACAGAGGAAATGTCGGTCTAGGAATTTAAAGTCATACGCAATCAAATAGAAAAATTGCAGAATCTGGATTATTTTGTATTTTCCCAAAAAGTAACAATAAAATTTGAATTTCTTTTAACAATGATTGATGGGAAAATGGCCAACTATTTAACTAGTCACAAAGCCACGCAATCTTGTTACATTTGCGGTGCTAAGCCCAGTGAAATGAATAACGTCAACATTGTCAAAGAACCTAATTCAGCATTTTATTCATATGGGCTGGCCACCCTTCATGCGTGGATAAAGTCATTAGAGTGCATACTGCATATTGCGTACCGGCTAGAATTGAAAAAGTACATGATTCGACAAACTGCAGATAAAGCGGCTGTAACGAATCGAAAAAACGATATTCAAAAGCGAGATGGGCCTGATTATTGATGGTGTAAAACCGGGATATGGCACGACAAATGATGGAAATACTGCCAGAAGGTTTTTTATAAATTATTCAAAGAGTGCTGAAATAACTGGACTAGACGAAGAAGTCTAGTCCAGTGTCTTGTCATCAGGATTTGAAATTAATCTGCATGAGTTTCAAGGATTCATCCTAGAAACTAGAGACAAATATTTGAAATTTTACGACTGGTACTCTATGCCTGTTAGCGTGCACATGATATTATGTCATGCGATCGATGTTATAAAAAATTTCGTTGTACCCATCGGTCAGTTATCTGAAGAAGCTCAGGAAGCTCGCAACAAGGATTGTAGGCGATACAGGTTGGCGCACACACGCAAATCTTCAAGAATCAATACAAACAGAGATTTGCTTAACATGTTGTTGATAACATCAGATCCTCTGATCAATTCTTATCGACAAAAACCCTTCAAAAGCTTTTCATCGCTCCCACCGGAAGTTATAAGGTTTTTAGTTGAGCCTAGTTTTGATGCCCATAAAGATTTACGTTTTGAGCTTGCAGGAGCAAGTGAAACTGAAGAAATAGAAAACTTTAGCGAATCTGATTCTGATGAATAGTAGAGTAGTGTTTGGTTTAACTCATAAATGTATGACTCATTTATTATGAAATTAAATGAGCAGTCCTATTTTAATTTTAAGCCCTTATTTTTTGTTGAAATTGAATAATAAGAATTTAAACAAGTTTTTTCAATTCTGTTTTTTCTATTGTGTTACAAAAGTAAATAAAATTTTCTATTTAGGGTCATTTATTTTGCGTTCTTGACCTCCTCCTCCCTCTCAGTATTTTGTGTTCTAGCCCTGTACTATCACCTCCATTCGTCTAATCATCTATAACATCACAATTCATTGGAAAAATATCGAAAAATAATGTAAGGAAGTAATTCTTACCCCATTGGCCCTTTAAATAGACCCTAAGACTCTCTAGGACCCCTCGGGAGGTCTTATCGGTCCTTGATTCTGTCAAAATTTTTCATGGACCCATTTTACACCAAATCCATCTATTTTAAATTTAAAAATAATTTTTGCCGTCTAACTTGTATGGGGTAGCCCACTGTGCGCCGTTTGGCGAGTTTTCTCTACCAGTGGCATGAACCAGTCTAATGTACACAGGCCTACAGGAATGTATTTATGTGTTAGCATGTATGATTGCTTACATAAGCAAATACATGTTTTATTGATGTATGTGAGTGTGTGTGCGTGTGTGCTGGTATGTGTATGGCTAAGTGTCTAATTCGGATTTACCCACAAATGAAAGAGAAGATAGAATGAAATTGTTTTTGATTAACATCTGTTTGTTTGTTTGCTTGTATTTTAGAAGGATGATAACCCAAATAAACTTAAATACCTCCTTCCTAGCAGCCAGCAAGTAAGTGGGCGGGAAGCAGGCAAACATAACACAACAAGACGAGAAGAAAACAGCAAAGAAAAATAGAGCAAACATAGCCACAGACAGATACACAAAGGATCTAACATTAAAAAGAAGAAAAAAACTCACACACATACCCATAGACTGAAAGACTTACATACTCGCACATATACAATCGTTGAAGAACAAGGAAGAAATCCTTATAAACATGCATACAGTGAACCAAGAAAGTGTACGTACACCGAAGACATACAAAAAAACAATGCATCGAAATCCTTTCTTTATGAAACAATAAAGTGATTAAGTTTACAGCATACGTTGATATATTTTATAAGGAATATTTTTCTTTTATTAAAATTTGACTGAAAATGTATAAACAATTACAGAAAAATATCGACATCTCGTCAAATTACGCCACAAAAATAAAATAAAAATTTAACTTTAAGGTAAATTTCCAGTAAACCAAATTTGCCAACAATGTCTGATACGTGTCAGACAATTTTGCACAATATCTGAACTCTACCGAGAATCCTTACCGAAATCGTTACGAATTCTGTTCGATTTGTCTGAATATTTTTTATTTATTATGTTCCGAAATATCTGAACGAATTCGGCCTGAATTCTGTTAGACTTGTCTGTGGATGTTTATTAAGTTTTTGTTCAGACTTCTCTTAACGAAGTCGCAACGATTTCTGAACTGCTAATCTGAGGTAGTCTATTCGTTTAAAATTTTTGTTATTTGCTCCATATTTTTAAGGTTATTGTTATTGGAAATGTTGTGGAAATTAATGATGCTGATTGTGATGAAAGAAATTCTAAGCATCAAAGACCTTAAGTCATTTTTAAGTTTTTAGTCGGAAAAATATTCAATTTCAGTTCTAGCAATTAACGAATCCCTGAATCAGTTAAAATTTGTTGATAATAGCTTGCCAAAAGACATACCTGCATTGCGTGAACGCCTAGAAATACAACTGTCATGAGAATGGAGAAGGGATCATACTTTCATTAACGTTTGGAAAACTTTTTCACAGATTTTTTTATACTAAACAAATTTGAATAATACCAATAAATTACGAGGGCTGCTATATATATTTCTGGCCTAATAATGAAAATGCAAATATTTATCATCAACAATAGTTTTAGTGTTTTTCAAAGTATTCTCCAGCATGATTTATACACTTTTGCATCTGCTCAAACCAATTGGCGAAGCACCTTTTCTACTCCGATAGAGACACCTCCAAAACATGGTTTTTGAACGCTTTAACAGCATCTTCTGGCGACGAAATTCGTTGACCACGCATGCCAAGTCAGGGCTGTACGGCGTATGACCCATCAATTCGACGTTTTGGCCGGTCAAAAAGGCGCTGGTTTGAGCCGATGTATGGGAGCTCGCATGGTGCACAATGATTCGTTCGTTCACTTGTTCGTTTTTCGAATTTCTCCCAAGACTTCAGGCAAACAAATTGTGGTGTACCACTCAGAATTGAACGTCCTGCGTTGATCAAGCGGAACAGTCGCCACATGACCAGTTTTGCCAATGAAACTGGCGACCATTTGCTTCAAAGTGCTTCTTCCACGAACAACTTTCGTTGGATTTGGCTCGTTTTCGAAAACCTACACGGTCGATTGCTGTTTTATATCGGGCTTATACGCCTAGATCCATGATTCGTCACCTGTGACTATCCTATAAACGACTTTTGATGCACCGCGATCGTATTTTTATTTAAATTTCTTTTCCAATCGACACGAGCCTTTTTTTGAGCGATTGTCAAATTGTGCGGGATCCAACGAGAACAAACCTTTTTTACGGCCAGGTGTTCATGAAATATCGAATGTATGCTGGTGGAAGAAATGCCCAAGGATACCTCTATCTCACGGTATGTCACATGACAATCTTGCACTATCACTTCACAGCATCAATGTTCTCTGGCACAAAGGCCGTTTTTGGACGACCTTCGTCTTTGAGCGAGCGTCGGCCACGATTGAATTCATTAAACCTGTTTTTCACAGTGCTATAGGATGGTGCTTCATCGCCATACAAAGAATTAAGTTCGTCGATGCACTCTTGTCGTGAAAATCCACGTCGTAAGTTGTGAAAAAAGATCGCACAAAAATGTTCACGAGTTAATTCCATTTTTTTGCCTAATTGCTTTTTTCAAGTCATTGTAAACAACAATTGCGGTCGTACGTCAAAGCGTTCTGAGTACGTGTTGCCTTGGCCAGAAATATATATAACAACCCTCGTACCAATAAATTAATTGTTAATATTGGAATTGACGACCTTTCCCTCTAAAAAGCCTCAAAATTTGCCAAGAAATTAGACTAGAATTCGTTCAGAATTAGGTTCGAAATGTGGGCAAAAAAAACGGAATTTAATGAGACTTAATGCCAGAATTCTGACCGATATCGTTCAGAATTCGGCCCGATAAATAGAAATTTCCTTTCGAATTTCCCAAGACTACAGTTCAGAATTCGGTCAGAAATTGGTACAAAATGTCGGCAAAAACATCAGAATTTCCTCAGAGAAGTAGTTCAGAATTCGTGTCAACCCTGCCATATGTTTGTCGTTACAAACTCGGTAAGAATTCTGATTCGAAAAAGGAACATTTTGCCCAATGTCGTACAGAATTCTGACCGAATTCTGAATGTTTAGTTAGCTGGGTTAATATTTTGCATGTACTCCACAAGCATCAATTATGGATTTATACGTCAATGCAAGTAAGCGAATACCGTAAAATTTGCAAAAACAATAAGTTAGGGACCTTACGTGAACTTGTTTGACCTCACTTTAAAACTTTTCTGAGAATTACTGCAAATCTCTCCCTTCCCACGAAAATTAAGGATATATAAAAGATGAGAATAGAACTACAAACTAGTGTCTAAAGCTAATGGAGTCAAAAAACGCAATTTAAACTGAGAAAAAGACGATTATTTTATACGCAATGAAGATGTGTGTAAACTTTTTTGGTTTACTGTTTGTCCATACCGCCACACAAACATACCAATAACAAGAGCCAGAACAACAGCAAGAGAAAAAAATATGAACAGGAACAACAACGGCATCAACAGCTACACTAGAGCTAGCTAGCGACATTCTTTAACCCGCAGACAAATGGGAAAAGCTGAAGATGAGAAAAGTGAAAAGGTTCAAATAGCACGTCTACAATTTCTGCTTTCACTGCTTTATTTTCAGCATCCTGTTTCTTCGGCGTGCATCTGTACTCAGCATACCCAAACATCATATACTTGTAAGCGACAACTACAACAACACAATAAAACGGCTTAAAGGCTTGGGTCCTAGGAAAAACATACACACACGCCCATTCGACATATACCACTTCATAGAAACACATACACACCCACAAGCATATAGCCGTGTACCAACAAAGACTCAAAGCTCGGTGCCCGGTTACAGAAAGCGTCACAAAAGAGAAACATAAAAGTATTTCCTTCCTTAAAACGTAATAGCAAAAGTAGATAATGATACTCACACACACACATACACAACACAATGAATATGGTGGCGTTGTTGAAAAAGACGAAAAAGAAGAAGAGAACATAAAGAAGAAGATGCCAGCAAAAGTAGAAAAATCGTAAGCGTCAGTGGGCGCAATAAAAAGCAGCAGCAGAGTTTGTAACCACGAAAATTGGACCAGTGGTTTAAAGAAGAGGGAACATCTTGTAGGTCCCCGGTAAACTCTTTTCAAGATCTGGTATTTTCGTCCAATAATTGAAGACTTAAGCCTCCACGACTCGAACCTTCAATCTTTTGAAATCACGAACTTGGCAACTGCGATTTAAGGAAAGAAGTTTTCTTACAGCTTAACGGTTCTTTCCATTTCCATATCTAAGATAAAACACAATTGAAGACTCTTGCTTCGGTGGCCCCAACCCCTGTCGCTCAGTTTTCTGTAATGTGATTGGAAGTGATGGCTATTCATAAAACTTTCGTGGAAATTAGAGCCTCTAGGTTAACTGATCGGTCTCTCTTCAATGAAGTTGCCATAGATGGCGACTACAATTCTGTTCAGTCTTTTAATGTGGAGATCAAACACAATTGAAGACTCTAGGCTCGGCGACTCGAAACTACGCTCCAGTCGCTCATCTTTCTGGTAGCAGCAATTAAAAGTAAAAGGACCTATGGTAGTATAGTTTCCTGGATAATTCTTTTCTGTATCTGGTATTTTCGTCCAACTTGAAGAAGACTCTGGTATCACTTATTTGTAAGGCAGTAGCAGTGATTGAAAGTGAAAAAAACAATTTAAAAGCTTCCCGGAATAGTTTTTCCAAATCCCGGCTGCGATTAAACACAATTTTAGACGGTCACATTTTTGTTATCACGAAAATGGTAGCAGTTATTGCAAGTGAAAGGTTTCTCTTACAATTGAAAATTTTCTGTAAACAACTGTTTTATTTTCAACCAATGAGATTAAACACAACCAGAATCGCAACCTCGGCTTCTCTAAACTTTACTCATGTCGCTAACTCTTCAATACAGTTAAATATTTACACACAGAGAAAAAATCAGTTGGAAATCGGCGTGAACTACAAATTTTTGGTTGGATAAACATCTGTTGCAAACACTAACATTCCATGGTATTGATGGTTCGACCTACCATAAAATGGTAGCAACAATAATATTACGATTTTTACAGCCAACATGTTGGTTATAGCAACTGAATTCTGTAAAACTATTGTTTGCTTCAACTGGTTTTCATGACAACCAAGCAATTATAAAGTACATGTTACTTTGGTACCATTAATTGGTGGTGACAGCTAATAAATTTGTTGTAGTAACCAAACACCGCTTTGTTCGCTATTGTAATTACACTATGCAACAAAACTTGGGATAATCTCGGGGGGTAAATGTTATAGTAAATTCCTGAAAGGACGGCCCTCGTAGGTCCGAGTTATATTTTATGGGGCAATGGAAATTTTTATTTTGCAACTCTATACCATATAAAATAAGTTAAAAAGTAATAAATATTCCTACGTTTAACCGGATTTTCGCGATGAGATGTCTCAGGTTAATTTCAGTTGTGGCGTGTCCTTCTTTTAATGAAAAAATAATAAATGATAAATGTCATTGATCATTTTAGTATAGTAGATCATCCAAAATAAAATCCAGAATATCTTCAAGGTAAAATGGCCTTTTACGTCATTGCTTCAAAAAAAAAATATTTAAAATTAAATATACTAAATAAGTTAAGTTCAGAATTGATACCAAAATCGTTGTTTTAACCAACAAAATATGATCGATATCATAGTAAATATTTTTATCACAACTGTAGCCAAGACTTTAAGCATTCATTTGTGGTATTTTACCCTTGAGTAGCCAAAAATATTAAGGTTTAAAATTCCACTTTAATTCACTTAAATAATTTATCATAATCAGCTTTATCTTAAAATTTTTTGACCTACTTTACAATTTGATTCAGAAAATCGTTCCACTTGTGCATACAACTTTATTGGATTGGCAAGTAAAAAAGAAATTTTAAAAAACCTTCCAGAGTCAATATTTTTAAATCGTTATGTATGAAAATTTAATAAAAAAAACTTTATTTCGGTCAGATAACCGAAAAATCAAATTTAACCATCAGTTGGTACAGTTAATAAATGCTCGTGGTAATGACAACCGAGTCGAAATAGTTTATATAGCCAATAATCTATAACAACAACCAATTCATGTACAAATTCCAATTCATGTACAAGTTCCAAAACTGGCAGTTCCATTTGTCTCTTCAAACGATACCGTCAGTTCTCGCTACTGAAAATTGCAGTGTACTCAATCAACATTCGGCTGTAGCGATGGAATACATGGATAGAACATGCAACCACCAACATTCGATTAGCAAAAAATTCGGTTGTGTTAACAAAACTGATCTCTGTGTGTACAATCGTTGAAAAGGATGCCTCGCACATGTTTGATCCCACTCTTTCAATGGGAAAGAGATATGCCTTTAGTAGTGAGTGGCCGGCAGGAACGCTCATCAGCTAGCTTTATTCAGTATTCTAAGACTTAATAGTTTTTTTTTAATTTTTCTTTCATTTGGGTCTCCCCAAAGCTTTTAGTAGATATTATTTTCGTCGGTGTAACTGTGAATGCCGGTTTATTTCATATAAGGGACCCATCTGTCCAGGATTATCTGCATTGGATACTGAGGTCAGATTTGTTGTCACAGCCGAATGTTGGTGGTTGCACGCACTATTTATGTATTCCAAACACATTTGAGCTAGACCCAATCGTAGTACCGATCGACTCAGAATCACTAGGTGTTTCGATTAAACAATGTCAGTCTGTCCAATAATTGTTTTACAACATTGGCAAAAGTAAGTTTCTTGGATCATGGACGGACGCTATTGCATTTGGTATTGAAAATCGGTCCAGCGGGAGGCTATTAAAATTGTTGGAAATCGGTTCAGATTTACATAAAGCTCCCACACACATATGGTCTGCCGATTTTAAGTCTTTTCTTTAGAAGCACATATTGCATCCAATCTTGCGAACATATTGCACGAGTTCGTTTCATGGACACAGATAAGCCGTTGTTAAAAGTAAAGAAAATGATTTGGCTATAGCCATAGCTTCCATACATATATATTCATCCGATTGTATGGCTTTAACTCTAGAAACTACATATTACATCCAATTTTTTCGAAATTTAGCACACGTTAATTTTAGAGCCTAGGATTAATTTAAATTGAAAAAAAACGTGTCAAATTTAGATATAGTATCCACACATATGTTCTTATGGTTTTAACGTGGTGTGATGGAAGTGCATTCGACTATCATGCCGGTTAACCATAGGCTCAACCCCGATTAAGAACATCTAACAATTTGTCAGCGGCGGGTTTCCACCTTAAAAATGCCAACGACTTTACGAGTAAGGGATTTATCTCTAAGCCATGCATAAAATGCATAAGCCGTTCGGACGGAGCCAGGGTTAGGGTCCGGTCAATGAGTATAAGAATTGAATCGTGCACAGCTCACTGATTTGAGAGAAGTTCCACCCTTGTTCCTTAATGGGATGTTGTGTGACTTAAGTAAGTAGGCTCTAAAAGCAACATATTACAACCAATCTGGAAGAAATTTGTCAGAAGTTAGTTCTTTATGCCAAGGAGATATAGCTCATACATCTATGTTTAACCGATTTTACTAGAAACTATAAACATTTTTTCACAAATTCGAATATGACTTGTTTCAAAATCAAGGTAAATTTAGAGCCTGTCCTAGGGGGTCCAAACACCTTTAAATTGGCTTTTATGAACATCTATAAGTAGAAGTGCAGGAATTTAGCTTTTTTACTTGTTTTTTTACTTAGTTTAAATATTAATTTACATGATGAATTTGTGGTGGAACGTGTATTTGAAAGTCGTCCTGAAGAACGATTGTTCATTAATTTTTAATAAAAATTCCACGGAAATCCCAGTGATAGAGTTTTTGTTTTTTTCCCATTTTTCTTGGGAAATGTAAAAATCCAGGAAATCCCAAAGCGCTACAGTAGGGTATCCTGGCACATTGTTATTGCATCCTTCACGACCAACAATGTGAGTGTGTAAATTGATTGGGTGTATTAAAGTCAACATCAGCATATTCTCTCTCCAGCACCCCACTTCCATTCTCTCATACTCCCTCCCCCGGTGCTAGGGGGAAGATGCGATGAATATTTGCTGGGTAGTCAGTCCATCTTGTAGCTTGGTGAAAGGTTTTAAGGCTTTTGCTGGCATTGGGTTCGCTTCTTCGTCTACAATGTCAAATGATTAGACATTTCAATGGCATTCTCAAGTAACCATTATTCTAATACTACACGCACGAGTACAAAAGATCCAACGAATAATAATACAACCCACCATACTCGTACATACTACATACGTATATCCCGGAGTACGTGTGTAAGAGTGTAGCCATTCCTAGAAGGACAGGAAACACATTTACACATTCAACACCATATAAAATACCTACAGACACGCATACATACGTATGCAAACACATACACGCACGCACACATATATGTCGTCGCACATATCAATCATCATCACCATCATAATCAAGTCCTGCTTCTTCTCTTTCCGGTTTTACTTTTTCGATTTCTTTTCATTTTCGTATTTAACTTTCGATAATGAAGTTGCATTGGTATTGAATACACATACGCACACACTTCGTTGTCCAGTGGAGGTTTGAACAGGGCCTCGGTAAAAGAATCCCAAGGCAGTCTTAGACTATGGAAAAATATCTGATTTCAGGCAATAAAAAAATTTACGAAAAAGTCGCAAACAAAAAATTTGTAAGCCGTTTATAAAAAATCTTTTCTCTTTAACTTACGATTAAAAATGTACACATTTTATGCTTTGTTTCCAATCATATAAGAGACTTTGTTTCCATTGAACACTTGATTCAATAAAAATTAAAAAATATTCAAAAAACAATCAAAAAGACTTTTAGCTGCAAGCAGCAGTCTCTGCTGTTTCATTGAGCTCTTCTTTACCATCATTAGACCCCACGCAACTTAGGCAAGGCAGATTCACATTTAATGAGAACTGCCGACAGAAGAGTTTACCACCGAACAAAGTAAACACAATGAAAATCCCTCTTCAGTGTCCATTAAAACAACAACAGCAAAAGGAGATACAAAAAACTCCTATTGTTGAGGAGTCTGCCCCTGGTTGAAGAATGTTTGTTTCGGGTCAATCCGGTACATAGAACCCGCTGTCGTGGAGTTGTTGTGGTAGCGGCAACTGTGTGCCGGGGTGACAGCTCTTGGCCGAAGAATTGCTGTTTCAGGTCAATCCGGTCCATAGAACCGACTGTCGTGGGATGGATTAAGTTGAGGGTTGTTGGCTCCTTAGAACATCAACAGGGTGTCTCGTTATGTTTTCTGAGGACCATCTTCGTGAGGAGACGAAGTTCCTTACCGTGCGCAGACATAATTTCTTGTTGTCTAAGCTTTATCTGCTTGGGTGTCTTCGCAAAAGTCACCCCAATCACCATTTCATGGACAGAATGCCTTTGCCCAGGCTTATCAGATACGATCTTCATGATCTAGAGAGAGAGAGGTTTAGCGGTTCAAGAGAGCGCCTTTAAATCATTAAAACTATCAGGCAAATCTGAAAGACATTCACGCTGCTGATGAAGTCGCAGCAGCAGTATCCAGCTATAGCGTAAATTTAGTGCTAGGGGAACATCCCCTGTAGATTTCATCAGAGGAGAACACGCTACCTCGGCAGACACGCGTGGTTTAGGCACAGCTTAGATCTGGATGGTGCAGCCGCCTTAATTCGTATTGGGCGCAAATTGGGGCTAACGTTCCGGATGTTTGTCCTACGTGCTGCACCTCTTGAATTGTCAGACCAAGCCCACTTAGCTGACCCCCCAGGTCTCTTTCGAAGCATCTAGTTCAAATGGCGCGTTTCCTTACAACAGCAAAAGGTACACGATGCGGTTCTTAGTAAACATTTTATTCTTGTTCATTAAAGTTTATTGCAATATTTGATAAAAGGTTTAGCTTATTAACAAAAAATTTAATTGAGTGGTGATAATTTTCACACACCAATTTTATCGTTAAAATTTTATGGTTGTCCTTTTTCCTACAAATTCTATTTCTAAAATAATTGCTCAGAACTGGGATGCTAAAATATGATATAAAAGGAGCGATGACCATCAGTCCTAGGTTATACATCTTATACGTATTTAAACCCAATCGTATACACATTTTTACTCAATTTCAACTATAAATCGGGCACGCAATCTGACGATGCGCAATTTATATGATTGCCGCCTAATCGAAAATGCTAGGTCTTCTTCAATACTGGCGGCTTGGTTTTCATCTCAGGCTTAAACGTTTTAATGATGCAATGAATTGCCAGTATGCTAAAGCCATGATAGTGGTAGATCTCACGACAAAATTTTCTTTGCGTATTTGCAAGGAACCTAGATTTTCAATTTTTTTAGAACATTTCATGATAGTGCACACCTTATTAAATATTTTGGCAGCTAGCTGGCATTGACAACTTTTAAATCTTCTGAAATATAACACTGCGAAATACGAGGGCGGTTCGGAAACTTCTTAGCCTAGCACAAAAAGCTAGGCTAACTCCTTCATATAGAAACAGGTGTTCACAAAAAACGCATCCGCGATTTTTTTACAATGGAAAAATTAGAAATGCGTGGTGTCATTAAAGATTTACATAAAAAAGGTTTATCGGGACAAGAAATTCATAATGATATGGTGAATGTGTTAGGTGAAAGTGCTCGTTCATATGCAACAGTAAAAAATTGGGCTGCTGAATTTAAACGTGGTCGTACAAGCATTGAAGATGAACCTCGTAGTGACGTCCAAAAACAGCAACAACAACAGAAATTGTAGCCAATATGCATGATATGGTATTAAATGATCGACGAATAAAAGTGCGTGAAATAGCTAATATCATGGGCATCTCAAATGATCGAGTCCATTTAATTTTGCATGAAGAACTACAGATGAAAAAGCTTTCTGCAAGATGGGTGCCGGAGTCGACCAAAAACGGATAAGAATGAACATTTCTCAAGCTTGTTTGGATCGTTTTCAGCGAAATAAAGTGGATTTTAAGCGTCGTTTCATAACTGTTGATGAAACATGGATCCACCACTATACTCCAGAGACAAAAGAACAATCCAAACAATGGACTGAAGCTGGAGGAAGTGCCCCAAAGAAGGCAAAAACAATTCAATCGGCTGGTAAGGTTATGACAACGGTTTTTTGGGACTTCAAAGGTATTTTATTGATTGACTATCTGCAAAAGGGTAAAACAATAAATTCAGAGTACTATTGCAACCTTTTAGATCAATTAAATGTCCTGCCTTACAACACAAAAAAATAATTTTTCATCAAGACAATGCACCAGCGCACAAGAGTGTTTTAACAATGGCTAAAATCAACGAATTAAAGTACGAGTTGCTTGACCACCCACCTTATACTCCTGATTTAGCTCCCAGTGACTTTTACCTGTTCCCAAATCTAAAAAAAATCCTCAAATGAAGATGCAATTACAGTTGTAAACCTCTATTTTGAAGACCTTGAGGAAAACTATTTTAATCAAGGGATAGAATTGCTCGATAAGTGTTGGACTATGCGTATTAAAGTTTCAGGAGATTATATTGAAAAATAAAAATATTTTTGAAAAACTAACTATTCTCTTTCATTGATAGGCTAAGAACTTTCCGAACCGCCCTCGTACTGTTATTATTATCTGGTCATCCTTTATTAATCTATTTAGTTAAGTGTGAGATACTACAGTGCTAGATACCCGCTTCCACTTTTGTTCAACCATCCTATGGGCCTAAAAAAATTATTGAGCCTTGTAGTCTGATCTTTGAAATACCGCCCAATTCGTTTTCCTGGCTACCTTTGTCTCGGCTAGTAGATTTAAAAAAAAACATAGAAAAGAAAAAAAACGTGGTCCAACATTTCCAGCTCATATTTGATTGCACACACCCAGCTAAAGTCTGAAATTGTGTTACCCTAACTAGTGGTCTTTGTCGTATATTAGGACTACGGTAAATCACATTTGTTTACCTGAGTTAGGTGGTCCTCGACAGAGTGAAACCTTCCATCGTATTTCATTGACTTCTTTTCAGAATAGTTGCCTTCTTTGTCGTGAGGAAGTAGCTAATTGGCGGCAAAAACGCTTAAGTGATGCTAGCTTATCGGCTACCTTATTTCTTCAATTCGCTGTGGTCTGGCACACAAAATAGTGGTCTTCCTGTCCAATCCCTCCTCCCGTACTTCTTACAGAACATGTTGCAAAAAAATCAAATCGCGGAATGTTGTCATTCACGCCAACTGTAGTAACGCCCTTCTTCCAATGACACCATGGGCAAATTCGAATGAAATGGTAGTTACATGTCTTCCAATTGCAAAGAAAGGCCTGCGAGAAGGCCTGCAAACTCCGTACAGCCATTGGGTGTATGTGTATGCGAGTATGTACGAGTACCAACACAAATAAAATACATCAAGAACTTCGTGTGTTATAACAATTTTCTAGTCATGAATTTAAAATAAAGGAAACTCAAGTATATCTGTTTTATCTGCTACACTTTGTATTTGTATTTGTGTCTCGGCGCACAGTGTTTTCAAGCAGGAAAAATTCAATATTATTATACAGTAGCTGTAACCCGCTGAGCTCCGCATTCGGATTTATTCATGGTCTCATTGGAGAGCAGGGGGTTACTACAATTGGCGTATATGACAGCTTTTTACTATTTCTTTTTTGTTTTGCAACATTTTCTGTAGGTAGTCCGGGTTCACTGAAGGGACTGCCTGTCTTCACATCTACTATGTCGAGACAAAAGTAGCCAGGGAAACGAATTGGGCAATATTTCAAAGATCAGACTACAAGACAGAACACTTTTATTAGGCCCATTAGATGGCTGACCAAAAGGGATTGCGGTTATCTAGCACTACTATATCTTTCACTAAATGGATGACCAGATAATAATGACACTCGTAGTATTTCGCAGTGTTGTTTTTCCGAAGCTGTAAAAGTTATCAATGCCATTTAGCTGTCAAAATAATAGTATGCTTTTTAAAAAACAAATAGAAGTAATATACTCGTATTCGGTATAATTGGTGTACTGATAATTTTAATCTTACGGAAGTAATTTTGCTACTTGTTTTAGAGGTTTTTCAACAAAGAAAAAGACATAATGGTCATAACGTCGCTTTTAAAAATGAGGATCATATTTTTCCCCGAACGTATTTCATTACACACTAATAGTAAAACAACAATTTTTCATCAAACTTAACGCGCTGCTAAATTGTGTACCCCTCCATGGTTACATTTTTCAAACAATGTAACAAAAAAATGTTAAATTAAGAGGTCCAAAAAACTTAGTTAAGGTGTGACTCACACTTAACATCGTACTTTATGGTTGGACCACCCTTAACAATATCGCTTTGTCCTTACAAGAGACGCAACGCTTAAAGTTGTAAGGGAACATTTTGACGACAAGGTCATAGAAATTCGAACTGACACTGCCCGCGATTTAGCTTTGAAAAAAGCCAGAGTCAATGTGATATCTCATGCTGGTCCTGTTTAATTTAAAAAAATCTTTCTAATCTGGTTACTTTATATAAGGTTATCAATCTAGAGGTATTTTTTCAATAGCATTTTTTCACAGATTACGCGTGATTTGTGTTAAACTTTACATTTTTTCTTTTTAGTATTGTTTGCCATTTCATCATGGAAAAACTTACACCGTAAAAACCACGGTTTGGTGCGGTTTGTGGGTTGGTAGAATCATCGATCCATATTTTTCAAAAATAGTGCTCTCTATCGCGCCAGGATATCGGACCTCTTGCTACCTAAAGTTTAAGCCCGTAATCTTGACGACATTCGGTTTAATCAGGACGGCGCCATTTGTTATACATCTGCTCAAACAATGGATCTATTGAGAGCTCATTTCGAAGAACAGCTAATTCAACGCTTTGAACCGGTGAGTTGGCATGCTAGATCCTGTGATATCACACCTTTAGACTTTTTTCTCTGGGGTTGCGTAAAGTCCAAAGCCTATGCTGACAAACCAGATACGAATCAGGTTTGGGAAGCCAACATTATGTGTGGCATTAACGCCATGGGCATAAATCCTCGAAAGAGTCATCCAAAATTGGACCCTTAGAATGAATACCCTGAGGCGTTGGCCAACAACATTTGAAGAAAATTATATTAAAAAAATAAATGGCATACAATTTCATTTCGCATGAGCAAAAAAGATTCCACGCCTTATTTGAATTTTTTTTTTATTTTGAAAAAATATTTCTAGATTGATTACGCTATATACTTTATAGTGCATATATTTTTAAACGGAAGTCAAGACTGCTATCACATATTAATATTCTATGTGTTGGTCGTAACGCTCTGTGCAAAATCTGGCAGGAATCAGATATATGCGGCTTCTAAAGCTGCAGATTCCAAAATCAAGAAGGACTTTTGTATGGGGGAAATTCGAAAATATGGACCTATGTGGTCCAGTTTGGTAGAAATTAATCATTCGTGGCCCATAGCGAACCATGAAAAATTTAGGCTTGATTAAGTGCCACTTGAGCCTTCTAGATCTGCAGGACCTTAAATCGGGTGGAATCATTGTGTGGCAGCTATTTGAAAACTTGGACTGATATGGTCAAATCTTATGTTATAAAGTATGTGGCTTTGGAGCTGTAGGTTCACAAATCAGTAAAAAAAGTCGCTTAAAATTGTCAAGTGATCTCAAATCAATTAGAAGTGACTTTGGGATATATAGGGTAATCCATCTAGAGGTAATTTTTTAGGAAAAAATATAAAAAATCAAATCAAGTGTGGAATCTTCGTTGGTAATTTAAAAGGACATTTTATGGCATTTATTTTTTTAATATAATTTCCTCCAAATGTTGGCCGCATTCACGCCTCAGGGTTTCCATTCTGAGTCATCTAATTTTGAATGACTCGTTCGAGCATTTCGACCGGTATCGCTTTAATGGCACGCGTAATGTTGGCTTCCAAACCCTGAATCGTAGCTGGTTTGTCAGCATAGAATTTGGACTTTACGTAACCCCAAATAAAAATGTCTAAAGGTGTCATATTACTCGATCTAGGCGGCCAACTCACCTGTCCAAAACGTGAAATTAGCTGCTTTTCGAAATGACCTCTCAATAGATTCATTGTTTGAGCAGCTGTATGGCAAGTGCTTCAATTCAGGTAGCACAAAGATCGACAATTCCCGGTAATGTTCCGGCCATTATCATTTTCAAAAAAAATATGCGCCGATGATTCCACCAGCTTATAAATCGCATCATACCGTAGTTTTCTCGCGGTATAAGGCACCTCTTGAACCCCTGCTCTTCAGCCCAAATGGGTCTCATCACTGAACAAAATTTTGGTCGAAAACAGCGGATCTTCCCGTTTCTCACCAAACGCTCATTTCCATAATACAGTTGCCAACATTTGAAGGAAATTATATTCAAAAAATAAATACCATAAAATGTTCTTTTAAATTACCAATAAAGATTCCACACTTGATTTGAATTTTTATAATTTTTTTTGTTCTGATAAAATACATCTAGATGGATCACCCTGGTATTTTTTAAAATAGTCTGAGCATAGACAATCTAAAAGCCAAATGGTCACATGCAGATTGTTCCATAATAAATCAAATATAATTATTTTAGTGAACCGAAGGCAGAGAAAAAACTATATCTGACCTCTATTAACCAAACTCTGTATGTGACTAAGGCCACTTCTGTCCTTTAAGATATCTTTGCACAGGTTATAACCATATTCATATCAGATGATAAGTTTTGGTTACACAAAAAAAAATACGGACTCCTCATACCATAACATGGACTGAGTGAATATTAAACTTTAAGCATTCAATCATCTTTCGAATACGTTAAATCTGCTGTCAGGTGATTTCATTTTATCGAGCATAAAACATGTATGCGTTAAAATAATGTTATGTATTTTGTAACCACTTAAAGATTTCTTTTGATTGATGCCAGCTACGACCTTTGGTATGTCGACCTTTGTGTATTGGGATAAGAAGTCGACAAATCCCCTGGAGTCCCACCACTAAAGAAGTTTACATTCAATTTCCGTTTAAATGTTGAGGTGTCAATTAATAATGCATACAAATCAATAGAGAGAAGATGTATGGCGAAGTGTCTGCATGTATGTACGAGTAGTACACATGTCTAAATGATTCCTATGGGACAGAGTTCGTGTGGTGGCTATGGGAGTGAGTAAGCGGTTATATAGACATTCAGCAATTTGGCAGCATATGTAGTATTGTTGGATAGATTAATTGCTACCTTTGTTAATGAATCATTAGAAACGAGTATGAATTGTGTATTTATGGATATTGTGAGCGATAAATCTCCGGGAAACAAGTAACCATGTCAACAGTCAAAAATTAAATTTGCAGGTAGCCTTACGGGGATGTTGTTTTGCACGTAGATAGCAGATGAGTAGGACTTTCATTCAGCTAGAAATTCTCAGGTAACACTGGTTCCAAAGTTTTTTCGTTAACCAAATGCTTTACTTTTTAATTGTTTTAAAAAGAAAATTAAACATTTTCAAATGACTTACACTTTAAAGAACCTGGAAACCAAAAGTTTTGATGCCACAAAAGTTTACAAGACCTGGAATTCATATATTGAATCTACACGAAGAAAAAAAAATATGGTTGGGGTAACAATATTTAAAGAGCATCATACGTATGTTGAGTATATGGCTGCGGAACAACATTATTATGATCATCATAACAATAAAATGGTTCACAGACAGCCCTACTATAATCCCCACAACCCCAGAAGCATATTATGAGTCACACTCAACCATACTATGATCCTCACAACCATATTATGATTCGCATTCAACCTCTGGATTTTTGGCCCTGTCGCTCTAAAATCACATATAAACTCTGGTCATGCTCAAATTTCGCATGGTCAGTTATGAACGACCAATGATTAATTCTGGTAAACCTTGACCATATCGGTTTATGTTTTCGAATATCCCCCACACAAATGTCCCTCAGGATTTAGTTTCGTCACTCTAAAAGCCACAAATTGAACACAATTGGTTCAAAATTTCGCTTAGTATGTTTTAAGCAACCACTCAACATAACTCTAGTGAACCTGGACCATATCGGTGTAAATTTTCATATATACGGGGTGATCCTTTTAAAGGTATTTTTAGAACAAAAAAAAGTATACAAATTGAAATCAAGTGTGAAATCTTTATTGGTAATTTGAAAGGACATTCTATGGCATTTATTTTTTGAAAACAGAGTTCGGTTTTACTTCCAACAATTGCAGCAAAGCTTTTTGAAGAGGGTTATCACGGACCCGAAATCATGACAAAAGCTGTGTGCATCCACGAAAATTAATGTCACTTTGCCATTTTGTCAAAAACTTGTCTTCTATTTTAAATATAGATGCAAGAGGTCTTGAGCCGGTTAATCCCTGTTCAAAAATAATTACATTCAAATATTGGCAACTGTATTATGGAAATGAACGTTCGTTGAGAAACGGGAAAATCCGCTGTTTTCGACCAAAATTTTGATCAGTGATGAGGAGGCACATTTCTGGCTCAACGGCAAAGTTCAACAACAAACAAAATTGCGGCATTTAGGACGAAGAGCAACAAGAAGAGGTTCAAGAGGTGCCAATATACCCAGAGATAACCACGGTTTGGTGCGGTTTATAAGCTTGTGGAATCATCGGTGCATATTTTTTTAAAAATGATGATAGCCGCCATGATATGGATCTTTATGCTACCTGAAATTGAAGCCCGTAATCTTGATGACGCTTGGTTTCAACAGGACGGTGCCACTTGCCATACAGCTGCTCAAACAATGGTCATCCAAAATTGGACCCTCATAATGGAAACCCTGAGGCGTAGTTGCGGCCAACATTGGAAGGAAATTATATTCAAAAAAATAAATGCCATAAAATTTCCTTTCAAATTACCAAAAATGAGTCCACACTTGATTTGAATTTTTATATTTTTTTGTTTTGAAAAAATACCTCTAGATGGATTACTCTATATAACTGAACAATTTTTTAAAACACTTTTTTTAAATGAATTTTTTCTATTGTCTATTTAACTCCTACGAGTATTTTTTCTACTTATAATTTAAAGTATTTTTAAATAATTTACTTTATAAAAATCTGTATTGTTGAATAACAACATAACGCAATCCTAATATAAATTTTATGGAGCATAGTATGGTTGAGTGGGATCATACTATGTTTGTAGGAATCATAACATGGAAACTTACTATGTATGTTCTGGATCCATAAATTGATCGGATTCAATTTGTGGATCCAGAACGGCAGAACCTTTAATCGGTAGGGATCTTCGTGGGGGGGCTATTTAAAAACGTGAACCAATAAGGTTCAATTTTACCCGAGTTGGATATTGGCCTCTCGTAACGCTTTATGCGTTATTTAAACTGAATCGTCAGAAGCAGCTGACGAAGTTAAATTTTGCATTGTGGCATCTACAGCTGAAGTTTCTAAAAATCAGAAAAGACATTTGTATTATACAAAAACATGGACCGATAAGGACCAATTTCAATAGGCTTCGTGCTGAACAATGTGCCAAGTATCATCGAAATCGATTCATCTTGGCGACCTGTACATTGAATACAGAGGAGGACAGTCGGACGAACATCGTTAAATAAAATCAGATAGTTATTTTGAATCAATCGGTATACTAAACAAAAATATACTGACATTGGGCGTGTTTTTTGTGTACTCGGTTATTCAAGAGGTCTTTAAGGTGGTAGCTTGAAAAGTTTTAACAAATCATTAGAAATCATTTTTTATTCAAGACCTGCACAACGCTATACAGCATTAACCGTTCTTATGAAAGCTTGGAGTTATTTAAGAAATATTATAAGCAAGTAATAACCGAGCTCGCCAAAGGTCATTCTTAAATAACTTTTTCCTAAAAACTTAAAATGTTCACAACAAGATGTCGCTTAATAAGCGAGCGACAAGCGAACACGCCTATTGTAAAGAGGGTGATTAAAGAAAATTCAATTTCATTGCGAGTTTAAATATACACTTTCGAAAAACAGTTGATGGGTCATATCAAACAAAAATAACCAATACAATGTTGGAAGGAATATTACAATTTGACCCGGCCCAAATTTATGTCATTTTTATATGATTTTGTTTTATACCCTCCACCGAAATGGTTATATAAATAGGGGAAATCGGCTCAGGAGGAAAAAAGTTTCCCTTAAAGGTACCTCGGCACACTTTTTGAGTATTTTCTTAACAAATAATAATTTTTTATGGCCAGGTTAAACTTAATGACGTTTTTAGTTGTTTTTATTTTATTTTTCATCTTTCGCTCATAATTCATGATATAAAATTCCCACTGTTTAAAGTTAATAAAACGAATTTGTTTGATGCTGTGTGTAAAACATGAAATAAAAATTCAAATATTTCAACAACGAAATTTTTCATAAATCACTGCTGTATTATGTTCGGGAGGGAAGTTGTTTTCTTTCTTTTTTGTGCTCTGCTCCCTCTCGGAAACATAATTTAATACAAATTGATATACATTTTTCAGTGGCATGAAACGCCTTATGGCCTTTGTGCTACAATTTTTACATAAAGGAGCAATTAACAACAATATGACCCAATTTAATCATATGTTAAAGCCACTTTAAAAATAATTGCTGTGGCAAATGTGGTAAGCGCCAGTGATAGATGTGATGCGATAGGAAATGCCGGAGCTGGTGGCGGTGATTGTGTCAGTAATGAGTGAGGCGGAAAGCAGCTGGCGGTTGCAGCTACCAACAAAGCGAAATACTCAATGAAATACGGGTAGTGTACGATAATTTTTTGTCAAAATTTTAGGTTTATACAAGCGAGAATGCTTTAAATATTTCCTTGAATATAAGGCTAGGCTATAGGAAGGAATGTAGATTTAAAAATGACTGAAGAAAGTAGAAATAGTTGTCCACAAAATTGTTTTTGTAATGTGAAAGAAAATGTGTTTTTAGATAAGTTTTCCCGGTTAAAATTTTTTCTGATGGCTAAGAACTTATTTTTTTTAGGTTTTTGAACGGTTATATAAAGTCAACTTCTTTCGCACTTTGGCCTCAAGTAGGTTAAACGAGTTCCTAGATAACTTTAGTCTTTCTGGACTGGGTCTTTTCACCAGGGCCTAAGTTGTATCCTACTGCGTGCGCCTACGAATTTAAATTTCAGTGGCGAACCCTTCGCACAACATGTCCTATTATCCAGCGCAGTCGATATTTACCGTAAGAGAAGAGGGTTCCATAGATTCCACAAGAGGCCTTAGGCCTCCTAATATCGCTTATCTGCTTGCGAGGGTACCATATTTCAGCGCCAGTCAGGAATGCAAATGTTGAAAAAGTTATACTTTTATGAACCGTTAAACAGGGTAGGCCAATTGAAATTTTAAATTTGAATTCGCGGTAAAAAAACAAGTCTAATAAGCTTTCAAATTTCAGGTTTTATTGGAAAGGTTGAACTTGGTCATTTAATAATGGATCACAATATCATGCATATGACTACCACAGCTGGCTCGGCAGTACCTCATCCGATCAACCTAATTTTTCAGCTCATTTTCGATTGTTTCGGGTCGAACCTCTTTACTGACAACTTCGATTTCATGTTTCAACGCTTTAATTGTCTCTGGATGCTTTGGGTAAAACTTATTCCAAATGGCTCCGCACAGAAAATAATACAAAGGGCTTAAATCCAAGGCTACCAATTGACATCGCAGTTTCGACTGATTATTCGATTTTCAAAAACAGTGCGTAAAATATAGATTTTCGGAATCAAAAATTCGTTGAGCATGGCGAAGAAAAATTGCCCAATGATGCCGCCAGCCCAAAAATCAGACCAAAAGTGAATCGTTGTGGATGCATTGGCTTCTCAATAGTCACGGTGGGGTTCTATGAACAGCATATGCGGAAATTTTGCTTATTGACTGACATCGAGATGAAAATGAGCTTCATCTAAAAACACTTTAACACCTTAAAGAGTTAAGGGGTCTAACTCTACCGAGGGGAGTCTAGTATACCGATTGATTCAGTATTTCTACATGAATTAATTGAGTAATGTCCGTTCGTCCATCCGTCCCTCAGCCTGTATCATATAAACCTAGGACCCTAAAATATATAAGTAGTTGTTAATGTATAGGTCGAAATTATAAGGCTAATTAGTCTAACCTATAGACGAACCCTATTAAAATTGATCTGCGAGGACGGATATATATGCATGGGACAACCCGAAAGCTGTATGAGATGTACCATCACGCAGAGAAAAAATATGGTTGCTATATGGTCACGGCAAAAATAATATGTTCTCTGCAATAAAAGTATGTTCGTCGCAACCATAGTATTATTTTTTGAATTTCATTTTGACAATAATATGATTGCGGCAATATTTATATTGTTGAAATGTAACAATAGTATTAATGTCAAATATAAAAAGGAAAATATGGTTGTAGCAATTTAATGTATCTCTATAGTTGACAACATAACCTAATCCTAATAAATAATTTTTCGCAATATAGTATGGTTGCATGGGATCATTCTATGGCTGTAGGGATAGAACATGGTTGAGCATGAATCGTACTATGATTGTCTGTGCAACATACTATGGCTGCGAAGATCATAATATGGTTGTGGTATGTAGTATGGTTGAGTGTGAATCATACTTTGGTTGTGGGAAGAATAATTTTGTTGTGTGAGAATCATACTATTGTTGTGAGGATCATAATATGGTTGTAGGGATCAGAGAATGGTTGTATGTGAATCATACTATTATTGTGAGGATCATAATATGCAACAACCATATACCGAACAATAGTATGATGCTCTTCGAATATTGTTATCATATTTTTTTCTTCGGGCTGACATGAATGTAGTGAAGCGCAACAAAATAGAACTATTGCGCTGGCTTGTACATGTTGGTCGAATAGAAACAGAGTGGATGATGATGCGTAGATCCTTGGGATTAGAAACAGGAGGAAGCAACCCAAGACCGAAGTGCTTATAAATCATTTACTGAGTAGACCCTTATCAACAAGAGGTTGTGGAGCCAGCCGCAGTAAGTAATATCGTCTAGACGTTCTAAATCGGATAAGAACCTGGGTTTACTTCTGTACTAGAGGTGCTCACTAGAGATCACGCAACGGCGGTTCATCCACAGGTAGAAAAATGTGAATAATTTTTAAAACAAAAAAAACGTAAAATTATTAGTCACAACAACAAAATGTTTGCAAAACTTTTTGTTCCCACAATCACCAGTTTCATTGGTATGACCGATCAATAAGTTGTGCGAACAGTACGATGATCATATTTATAATTAAGTGGTATTTCAAACCGAATATCCATGAAGGTTATAAACATTTGTTAATGGCAACCGAAATTCCTTTTTTTGCAACCGAATCATTGCAGTTCCAACCGATTTCCAACAAAATTTTTCTCTGTGTGTACAACAATAATAAAAACGATATATTTTATGTAATATGATTTTAAAGGAATTACTTAATATTTCTATTTGTCGTTTGTAAGCGTGTGTGTGCGTGTGCACAATATCAAAATAAAAATGTAAAAAAAAGGTGGAACGAAATCACTAAAATGGGAGGATGTCAACCACTTGACACCGAGTCAGATGAGATGGAGGCGCGGCAGCAACGAACAGAACCAAAACAAACCAAAAACAGAAAGGCAAGGAAAACGAATGTCAGCCACCCTCCCTCCATTCCTCGCACTCAACGATAGCCAGCCAAGCCATGCTGCTGAAAACAAACATAAATTTTGCGGAAGAAAAACTACCTCTTGGAATAAAAAAGAATCCTATAAATCTTCTATGAAAATGTTGTCGTCGTCGTCGACATTGTCATTCATTCATACAGCCCGACAGACCGACACACTTTGCCATAGAGAGAAACACTCATATTTTCTCAACCTTGTCCTTATGTCTGCAAGTGAAAGTTCGCTGCGTAAGTGTTTTGTAGGTTTTGTTATAAGGCCTTTTTTCCGTAAGGACTCTTCTGGGTCTTTTTCTCCCTCGCCCCCCTTACCAACACCTCCTCCTCCACTCACGGGGGGGCTAGGCATAAGGATAAAAATATTTCCCGTTCAGTGTTTTCAATAAGACGTTCTCAGGCTTTACATATATAAATTTAAATGTATGTAGATGTAGATCTACATAGTAAATACGAGTACATAATATACATATGTTTGTATGTGGACATATACGAGAAAATGGCCCACATTTCTTTCCGCCTCAAGATGGCTGACAGGAGTACAAGTATATATGTATGTTTTACCTACACATATACTATATCGAAATAGTGAACGATTTCTTAAGAATGTCGACTGTGCAAAAGGCAGGGCACGAAAGCCGAGTGGGGGACCGGAGGAGGATTGCTATAAGTAAACCTGTCGGATATGTTTATGATTTAATACAACATTCTTATTTTTTATATCAATATTGTCAAGCATCCGGTTTTGGGCCAACGGAAACAGCGTGACTTCAATAATATTTACAATAGCAACAAAACCATTTTAAATTTACACACAAAGAATGCCAGGAATTGTAGCCGCAAGAGGGTAGCGTAGAAGGAGGTCAAAAGTGTCTATGATGACTTAATACATTTTCGGCGGGGGAGGCTGATAATGCGTATACCAGTGCCATGTTAAAGGTGGTGCGGTGAGATGGCATTTTCTTACCTCCTCCCCCCATATGTTATGAAGATAAAACAAAACACAAAGAACACTAAAAGACAATTAATTAATAGCAGAAAACTGGCCGACTGGTATACATTTTGTAAGTCATCTTAAAGTGAACACCAACTAATGGTGGTACCTGTCCTTATTGTCCACCCCACCCTGTTCAGAAGAAACCAAAGCAATCAAGTTAAAACGTAGTTAAGTTCGGCCAGGCTGAACCTTATGTACCCTCCACCGTTCCCATGTTACTAATGCGCAAAATGAGTAGATTTTTTGACCCACGTTTCCAATCATAATACAACTGATTTGATTCACTCAGTCGTATTGCTATACTCACGCGTTCATATGTTATTGTATTGTATTCTATGTGGCAATGTATATTTGTATGTATTGTATGTCATCTTGAAAAGGTAGTATAAAAATACCTTTAAAATAAAAGTTGAGAAAAAGCAAAAAAAAATGAAATTTGGGCGCCTCGAAAATTTTTAATTATGTCGTAGTGGAACTTTTTCTTCCTCATTCCAAAATCTATCAAAAAACGATGGGACAATATCGATTGCTAAATCGATCTACCCAAATAAGTACCCATATGTCCACATTCACCAGTTTCTTTGGTATGACCGATCAATAAGTTGTGAGCACTGTCATATTTTTAATTTTGTGGTATTACTACGAGGGCTGCTATATATTTCTGTCCTTATAATGAAAATGCAAATATTTTTCATCAAAAATGGTTTTATTGTTTTTCAAAGTATTCTCCAGCATGATTTATACACTTTTGCATGCGCTTAAACCAATTGTCGAAGCACTTTTTCCACTTCGATTGAGACACCTCCAAAACATGGTTTTTGAACACTTCAACAGCATCTTCTGGCGACGAAAATCGTTGACCACGCATTTTTTCTAGATGTGCGGGATTAAAAAGGAGTCATTGGGTGCCAAGCCAGGCCTGTACGGCGGATGACCCATCAATTCGACGTTTTAGCCGGTCAAAAAGGAGCTGGTTTGAGCCGATGTGTGAGAGCTCACATTGTCATGGTACACAATGATTCGTCTTCTTGTTTGTTTTTCGAATTTCTCCGAAGACTTCAGGCAAACAAATTGTGGTGTACCACTCAGATTTGACCATCCTACGTTGCTCAAGCGGAACAGTCGCCAAATAACCAGTTTTGCCGAAGAAACAGGCGACAAGTGCTTCTTTCACGAACAACTTTCGTTGGATTTGGCTCGTCTTCGAACACACACACGGTTGATTGCTGTTTTGTTTCGGTCTCATACGCATAGATTCATGATTCGTCACCTGTGACGATCTTATAAACGTCATTTGAAGCACCACGATCGTATTTCTTCAAAATTTCTTTGCACCAATCGACACGAGCCTTTTTTTGAGCGGTTGTCAAATTGTGCGGGATCCAACGGGAACAAACCTTTTTTACGGCCAGGTATTCATGCAATATCGAATGTATGCTGGTGGAAGAAATGCCCATGGATGCCTCTAGCTCACGGTATGTCACATGACGATCTTGCATTATCAGTTTACGCACGTCATCAATGTTCTCCGGCGCAACGGCCGTTTTTGGACTACCTTCGTCTTTGAGCGAGCGTCGGCCACGATTGAATTCATTAAACCAGTTTTTCACAGTGCTATAGGGTGGTGCTTCATCGCCATACAAAGATTAAAGTTCATCAATGCACTCTTGTCATGATAATCCACGTCGACAGTTGTAAAAACTGATCGCACGAAAATGTTAACGAGTTAATTCCATTTTTTTGCCAAATTGATTTTTTCAAGTCTCTGTAAACAACACAAATGATGGTCGTACGTCAAAACGTTCTGAGTACGTTTATGCTAAAAAAAAATGTCAAACTTTCCAATGGAAATATCAGATGGTGCCAGGCAACTCTAAGGTCAAAAATATATATAAACCCTCGTACCATAAGTCCCTTAAGGGGTAACTTTTTCCACGTTGGGTTGATTTTGCTCATTATAATTCCCAAACCGCCTATGACTGTAAACCATCATCGCGCCGAATTTCAGGGTCCTCGGTTATTTCGTTTGACAGCCATTGTGCTTTAAACAGACACGCGGGTAAAACGGACAAGGGTAGATCGTCTTAGAATTTTACTCTTCGATCAATATTTCGAGGTGTTGCAAACGGAAAACAAATAATGGGTGGAAAATGGACCAGTATAGTTATAACAAGCGCTTAAAATCAAATATGGACAAATGTTTGATTTGATAAAACAAATCGGACGTAAACAAAAACCTCCTTCGTGAAATTACAAACCATCATGTGGGATAGCCATCTCTGGCATTACCTACCTCAGGTTTTCCCTATGGGTCTCCGATCCATTCTATGGCATCCTATTAAACCAAGGGGAAGAAAGTTCCCTTTTTAACATCAATCAACACATTTGTAAAAGAAAAGTATCCGAAAATCCCACAGCAAATTTACCTAAAAACATTAGACAAGGGACACCGAAGCAGGATGGCGGCTTACATTCTTGTGGTTAATACACCCACAAAAAGAAGAAGGTAACAACAAACCACATGGCATTCCCCGTGCTCGCAAAAAGCAAGCCATTAATATACCCATAGCAATAACCTATACAGACTAAACCATCCTGAAAGTCAATATTAAAGAAATTGAAAAGCTAGCAAAACATTTCATTTCCTTTATTTTATTTTTACTTTTCATTTATATCTGCTGTAAAAATAAATAGCCTACTATTGATTTTATTCTTACCCCACCAGCCACAAACACAAATGTCAAGTACCAGCGACATGTATTTTACTTGCAATTCCATAGATGAAAAAAAATATTCTCAACATTTTCTGTAAACATCATTTAAATTCGTCTAAGCGACCGGGGGGAAAACTTTAAGAGCCTTTTTCCGTTTCTACTTTTTTTCGCCAGCCCCCCAAAAAGGTCTTTCTATGAAATTCCTTAAGCTAATACCAACAAGGTTTAACTATTTTTTTATTTTTTGTTGGTTTCCTCTTTGTTTCCAACCACCGAACGTGTTTAAATATTAAAAAACAAAACCATTAAAAATTGTTTCCACTTCAAGTTTTGCGCCTCCCACTCCCGCGTTTTGTGCGGTTTCGTGTGGCGGCACATACCAAAAATGCAAACAAACAATAAAAAAGTGTACCCAGCGAGAGAGAGAGAGAGCGAAACGGAAACTAAATTGTATTTCAAAAAACAAAAATCGTTATTTTCACTTACTTTCTGTACTCCATTCTGGCTCACAGTTCTGCCAAGGCAGCTTGGTGCGAAACGATGCAAACATGTAGAATATAGTCCAGGCTATAATTAGGTTATAGTAGAGCATAACTATGGCCGATACGATAATCATGCCAGTGCCCAAACCGCTGAGCAAAGGACAAAAACGTTGATAGATGGCGACTGGTCCCAGGGCAGCATATTGGCCGAATGATAATTCCATGAACATCAGTGGAAGGCCGGCGATAATTAACATGATGGTGAAGGGTATAAGGAAAGCGCCTGAAAAGTAAGAGAGCAGAGATATTTAATAGCAAATAAAATCGTAAACAATTGTGCAAGAATACAAGTAACATTTAATCGAAATCTACATATCGTCGTAGTTCCCAGCAGAAGGCCTATGTGTAAATTTTGATTTTTTTTTATCGCTTTTAGTAGTTCAATTGGTCATACATGTACCCCCCACTAAATCGTTTTTCGATATCTTCATTGGTTCAGGATTTAGAAAACGGCCCATGTGCATTGCTTAATAGTACTTATAATAAAATTATTGTAAAAGGCCAATGTGTTTTGCTTCACATAGGCCTTTTCAATTTCTTAATCAATATTTCTATATGGTTCAATATGGTCCAGATCCTTAACAGTCAATTGTCATTCCATAGAACTACTTTGTACTAAATTTTGTCCAGATCAGACTATAAATGTGGCTTCCAGAGCATCAGGAGCGTCCTCAAATCGGGAGGGACCTTTGTAAAAGGGCTGTATAAAATCATGGACCGATATGGTCTAAATTATAAACAGCTAATTTCCGTTGCCATTCCATAGAACTGGTTTGTACTAAATTTTGTCCAGATCAAACAATAAATGTGGCTCCCAGAGCATCAGGAGCGTCCTGAAATCGGGAGGGACCTTGGTACGACCGATATGGTCTAAATTATAAACAGTTAATTTCCGTGCCATGAAACTACTTCGTGTCAAATTCCGTCGAGATCAGACTATAAATCCAGTTTCTAGAGCCCTGGTATCTGAACTCGGGAAAGTATGGGGTCCATATTAAAACATTTACCGATTTGACCCATACGCAATCCTAAATAGCCCTTGTCCACAAGACAGTTTTATTGCTAGTTTCGGCAGTCCATGTCAATCCCATGGTACTGACTTTCATACAAAATACCCCAAAAAAGTGTGATTTTTACAGATGTTGTTTTAGTCCTTGGGTGGATTTGGTCCATTACAAATCCCAAGCAGCTTGCAACAAAAATACATTCTCGCAAAGTTGGGACTTTCTATGTTTCTTTCAACTGGCACACTGACAGCCTCAAAGAATTGTACACTGATCAAAAACATATATGTGACAGCGCATAGAGAAAGGGACCTAAGGGTAAAAAAATCAATTTTCATTTTTTTTCTTTTTTTTTTGGATGTGGACAACATCTGAGCATCGAATGCCCCAAAAGTGTTCCCTCCCAGAGATATGCGCGTTTTATGAAAGTAAAGTCGACGATTCTACACCAAAGATACACGTATTTAAATCTTTAAAATGGCTCCCCTGAACAAAACTGGTTTTTACCCTTAGGTCCCTTTCTATTTTGCGCGTCACATATACTTTAATGAGTATCAGATCGATATCTTGTGGTGCACCAGAAGAAATGCCATTTGTTGCAGAATTGTCAGCATCCTTAGACGATTCAAGATGTGTCAGTCCATCGGCTTTTTCGTCCCTTTCAGCATTACTGTGTCCGGAAAGCCAACAGAGTCGAACATTCCCTTTTGTCCGACACTTTTGCTAAAAGAGACACACTTGCGGTCTGAACCACCACTTCTTATCAAATCCAACAGCCGGTTCTTATTGACTCAAACAGAAATTCTTCGGCCAAAGGCTTCACCCCGGCACACAGTTGCCGCTACATCAAACCTCGCACTGTCACAGTGTGGCGACCTTGACATCCAATACAATAAAAAAAACTTTTCGAAGCTTCACGTCTTTTAGCGCTGCTGGAATATTTTCGTGGGCGAAAATAGTCAGTACCTGGGGAACATCTTCTCCGCATGCTTTAGACTTTCAAATACACCCAAATTATGGCAAGAGGTCTAATAAGCCAATTATTATAACTTTGTAGCGCTTTGTTGTGACCTTAGTCAATAATGAGATTACTAGACAACGTGCTCAAGTTCATATAGCGCGCCTACGTCAAGGGCAGATCAGTGGAAACAGCTCGATACAAGGTGGTTCACAACATAGAAAAATCTTTTCAGGATAACATCTACACGCTTGCTTTTTTGTTAATATTGAGGGAGCATTCAACAATGTGTATATGCCGGCAAACTAATCATGGCCATTAGTGGACTGGGAACAGTCACATGCCAGGAGTAGATAGATAAATTGTGTTATAGGAAACACAAGTATCAGGGACAACGTCTAATGCGGCACCAATCTGGTTATTTAAGGTCACCACGATACACAATCTGCTTTGTACCTTAACCAAGAAAGGATTCAAACCTGTTCACGCAGCGATACTCCTAAGGTGTAGGCATCCTAGCTTCTTATGCAAGAAGGCTTCTGCCCACTCTAAATATCTTGTGAATTACGCGGAATTCTGATAAAACACTACGTCTTCGAACTTTGGGTGAGTGGATTAAAGAGTATCTGGGATCACATCTACAAAAAACTCTGAACAAAATGCGCAACCTTCCTTCCTCTTTGAACAGGTATTAGACCATATCACGTAGAAGTCTATGAGGACAAATTGTACTTCAGTTATCCAAAACAGACATTCATGGGCAGATGGATCGCTGATCCATGTTCAATGCTTATTGGGTGGATCTAGAGTAAATTAGAAAACAGGTTAACGCAATAAAGATAAACATAACTAAAATGTAGAGATACCTTAGATCTACTTACAGACAAGAGTCTGTCACAATTTTCACTGACACTCAAGCGGAAATGAGGGCGAAGATGCGGTAAATATTCTCTCTGAGGCCATCATAAGCATAGCAGGATAAGATCATAAGCATAGCAGGATAAGATAGCACATATCGGAATATGGCGATCTTCCACGGTGGGTAGCATACAACGGGAATATCCCGACGATTGTTACAACTAAGCATTCTAATGGAAAGATTGGCTGGTCACTCCCCTCTCAGGGGTCATTACTTCCGCATCGACAGGGCATCCTAATACTAGTGCGAAGCCTGTGTAGAGGAACCCGATACCCTGCAACGCTACCTATGT
This sequence comes from Hydrotaea diabolus, assembly GCA_963513945.1. Lineage (NCBI taxonomy): Eukaryota > Metazoa > Arthropoda > Insecta > Diptera > Muscidae > Hydrotaea > Hydrotaea diabolus. The sequence goes on from OY740720.1 coordinate 121,593,403, forward strand.
CATGGCCCTGCGTTTTCAAGGGTGAGCATGAGGCAGTTACACGGAAACTTGTTCCGACTTAGGTCATTAAACTGTAATGTGGCAGGCTAACTTAATCATTTTTATTACCACTTCCAGACCTACCCTCTATTACTTATAGCGCACAACGGATCAACACATTGGCTTATACTTAGTAGGGACATAAATACTGTTACAACATTGAACACACCCATTTCAATAGTAGAACTTAACATACCCCGTTAATGTCATATGGGTTTTAAAAGCTAGCCTCAATAGCGTTAAAATTGTTTCAACTTTCATCATGTTGTGGTCAGATAATGAGAACCGTATCCCTGTAATAGTGCTTTTCAAGTGTGAAATGATAAAAAGCGATATTTTCAAAACGCTCCGGCCAGGGTTCGTCTACCGATGCATAAAACTGTTTGAGGAGACTGGAGATGTAAAAGACCGCCACCGGTCGAGCTACCTACGCTCTGTTCGAACACCGCATGTCATCAAAGCCGTTAAATCACTAATTCGCAGAAAACCGCTCCGAAAACAGAAAATCATGGCCCGTGTAATGAATATCACGCAAAAGTCCATGAGTCGAATCATTAAAAAGACTTGGGACTTGGGGCTTTCAAACGACGTACCGGACATTTATTGACTGCAGCTTTAAAAAAAAATAGGATTGAAAAATGCAAACATCTTTTGGTGAAGCACGCTGATAAACTGCACAGAATAATTTTGTTCACCGATGAAAAAATTTTTACCGTTCAGGAAAAATTTAACAAGCAAAATGATAGAGTGTATGCGCGGTCATCTAAGGAAGCATCTGAACTGATCCCAAGGGTGAAAAAGGGTCATCACCTTCAGCTTCAGTCATGGTTTGGTGGGGTGTCTCTTACGATGGGGTCACTACCTGCATTTCTGCGAACAAGGAGTCAAAACATCGGCCAAAGTTTACCAAGAAACCGGTTTGGAAGCTGTTGTGAAGCCTCTTAACAATTCCCTGTTACAAAACCAGCCATGGACTTTCCAGCAGGATTCTGTGCCTGGCTCTGAAACAATTTGCTAGCGTTTATTTACTCTGAAGAATGGCCCTCAGGCAGTCCAGATACGAACCCATTGGATTACAAATTGTGGACAGTTTTAGAGGACAAGGTTTATCACAAAAGATACCCCAACATTGGATCTCTTAAGACTGATTTGGTTCGAGCTGTGGCCAATTTTCCAATGGACGAGGTTCGTGCAGCTATTGACGATTGGCCAGTGCGACTTAAGGCGTGGGTAAAGACAAAAGACGGACATTTCGAATAAATAGATTATTTTTGGATATTGTATCCAAAAAGAATCTATTTATTCGAAATGTCCGTCCGTGTCCGTGTACATCAATAAATATATTAAAAAATATTTTTTCCAAAAACATTCAGTACTTTTTATTTTACAGCATAGAACGTGTGCAACAGTATTTATGTCCCTACTAAGTATTTATGGCTTTGTGGCATGGGGCGCCCTCAACTTTAAACCAACCAATTAAACAACTTATTACAACTCTAAGCCAGTTTGGATTACGCCATGTTTGACCTAGCAGCCTTTAAAGCTGCCTGCCTTACTCCAGATAGAAGAATCGCTTAGTAAACCTATTGTATAAATTTTGCAACTAGGAGATCCTGTACAAAGACTAGTATACAGATATGGATAACCTACACAAAAAATGCGCGATCTTTAAGGATGGCCATGGAAACGAGGCTGTACCCGCAGGAGTATACATTAAAAAAGTTAGACATAAGGAAACTTTTTATACTGCCGGAAGAGTGCAGGTCTAGGCAGGCTTTTAACTTACTTACAAGGAACTCAAAGATTATGCTAGCAGCAAATTCAATGGTTTCATAACTTCTTCTAATGTTTAACATAGTCTCTTCAGCAGTTGGCAGTTGGTCAGTCGTGGGATTCCCGGCGAAGGCGGCAAGACTAGGAAATATGCCTGATATCTATATGAGCAGCCGTAGCGACGAAAGGACCAGTACGCTTGATAGGGAAGTTACCCAGTTGGGCAACGAGTACAGGCAAACTTTGGTATACCGTCTCTTTCCAACACTCCCATGCAAGAACACAGGGTAGCAAACGGCTAAGATGAATATCATGAGCATGGTAAATGAACTCAAGCCCTTCGTAGAACAACATACCTTCTCCCCGAGCGAGAATGTAATGCCATTGTCATACTATCAAAGACACTTGGGCAATTCCATGTCAATTACAGTGGACCCTCAACCTATCGCTCACTACCCGAGGTATTGTACCCGATGTATGGAAGATGGGAAGGGAAGTTTCCCTACTAAAATCAGAAAAGAGCGCGGGCCAGGGATGCCCATACCGTCCAATATCCCTGCGGTTCGCGCTTGCGAAGAACCTTGAGGTACTTCCTCTTCCCATATTTATGCAGCATATCCAGGTTGCCGATCATCAGTACAGATTTCAACAACAGTTATTGCCATTACAACAAGCTTTTGCCGTGTCGTGAATTTGACACGACCATGCCTACGAACGACCCTCGTGGCTCTTGACCAGTCGAAGGCATTCGACACGGTCAAACATGCCATCAACTTCAGAGAAATCTTGGAAACCAGTCTTCCCAACACGGTAAAGAGATGGCTGTCAAACTATCAGTACTTTTTTGATTTTCAATAGATCAGTTTTGAATCAGTTTTTTTTAAACAGTGAGTATCGCAGCACGCTTGTGGCGAAGGGCCATGGCATCAATTTCCTATGCGCCGAAATTACGGATTTCTTCACTTCTGTGACTGGTTTTTTTTCCTGAAAATAATCTAAAAATATCGCCCACAAAATCTTGCTGATGACTGTTCACTACCTGGACTAAGGATGACGTTAAGGTCAATGAAGTAACAATGCCGTTTATAAACCAGCCCAAAATACTAAAGGTGAAATTTGACAGCCATCTTTTTAAGCGGCGTATTCGACCACATTCTGCAATAAGATGCGCAATAGAAATAGAGACCTTAAGTTACTAGCAGGCTGTACTTGACACATGGAAAAGCATACATTAGAGTCTAGATATAAACGACTACGCGGCCCCTGTGTGGTCCCCAAGAGTACGCGATACCTAATGTAAGAAGTTACAAAACTGCCACAACACTGACCTCCGATAGAATATCCTTATGGCAAAAGATCATTAATGGCTTAAAGAACAGCAAATCCTCCTGGGAGGCCATCAGTGTTTTACAAACTCCTATTCTTTCAAATTATTCATACATCGAGGACTTAAATTTATTTTCCCCTTTTCACTTACCTCCACCATTATTATAGCATAAATACGGAAAGCGCCAAACATTGCCCAGACCCACCGAGTAGCCCAACAGCGAAAGCAAAAAATCAAAACGTCCCGTCCAATTGCCTCTTTCGTGTTCATTACTCTCACCGGGGGCGGCAACATCCAGAGTCAGCAGTGCAGCGTGTGAGTCCACATCACGCAGTGTCGCCACTGTGGGCACCGATGTAATTGTAGCGGCTGGCTTAGTCGACGCCTGCTTATCCACTTTGGCTGGCTTGGGCGTTGGTGGTGCTGGCACTGGTATGGGTGCATTGTTGTACGGCATCTTTTGGCCTGGCGGCAATTCAATGGATGTGAAGCGGTCCTCATTTTCCTGGAAATGAAATGAAAAAAGAGTACGAGTATAAATGGTAAATAATAAAAAATTCCGCTTTGCCAAATAAAAATAATAAATATTACGAAAATAGTTTACACCGACAAGTGTTGACGGACGCTGCCGGTTTTGGAAGATTTTTGGTAAATGCAATGTCGATTTCATTCACAATTATCCCGGTGATTCACACTATTTTAAGAGACGAATTCTCTCATACCCAAATTCAATATTAATTTGATTTCATTGCTAATTGTTTTAAATTCCCACTCCGTCTCTAGAAAATATGCACGCCTCCAGCAACCAGATGCCGCTGACATAGAACGTAAGTAACCTTGCATGGGGGAAATTTATATTGAAATTGCCAACAATTGACGTTGACACTTTTCGTGTTTTCTTAGTATGAGGTGATGATGGAGGGCGCCCATGGTTGGCATGGATGATGAGTCTGGCATGGTAGATATGTATGTAGGCATGCAACATAGCCTCCTAAAGCACTCAGTCACATCATCGTCAAGAGGGGATGGGGGTGGTTGGGCATGAACTGTTGTACATATTCTGTTGTTCTTTTATTTCGCTTTTTTATACAATTTTTTTCTGGGTATGAATGGCCTTTTAGGGGGGACAAATGTAATAGTTCCACCACAAAAGTTGCTGTAGATGAGGAGGCCTTCTCGAAAATATTGTTGCTTTTGTTGTTGTTGTTGTTTGTGAAATGAAATATCAACCACGTCAACAACAACTTGGCCAACAGCCAATTTAAACATTTGATAACTGGATTCTATGGCTGAACAAGATTCTTTTTCTTTGCTCTTTGTTCCCTTATAGTTTGCTCTGTTGCAAAATAGGAATTGTTGTTCCTAGAGTCGCATGTGTGCAAGTTGCCAGATTTCCTAATGAATACGATAAAATATAGTAACAATAAATTAAGGATATGAATATGAAAACAACAAGGTACATACATATTCGTATTAAGTCTCCGCCGTTGTAAAGGACTAATATGGAAATTTCCAATGATTTATGGGAATTGGTTGATCTGTTATCAAGAAGGAGCTATTTGGTTTAATTTATTTTAGTTTAAGAGAGGACATTACTCATATTTGAAAGGGAGAAACCAAGGCGGGGATATAATTATAAAAAGTGTGCAAGTCTTTGGAAATCTGTTTGGAAGTCTATTGGATTGGTTCATGACCTGAAATTTTGACTAGATAAAAATCTTTCAAAATTTGAATAACGCAGATAAATTAAAACAATTGCTACCATCAATCGAGGGGTTGTATTAGAGCAAACAGCTGAGGGATTGTTTTATATGAGAAACAACATTTCTACAACTAAACATCGTTTATCTTACGGAAAGCACCTACAGGGTGGCTAATGAATATTGCAACATTAAGAAACTCAAATAACTTTTTTTCAGTTTATGGAATTAATTTTTCTTTTATTCATGTTAAATATTATTCAATTTTATTGAATATGGCTTAATTAGTTTTTTTTTTAATTTTAATTAATTTCAATTTAAATGCCCCCCCCCCCATGCTCGTTGATGCATGAGCGACACCTTACCAAAAAGTTGTTTATTGCTGCTTGGAGAATTGAGAAAGGAATAGCCGCAATTGTTTCTAGAATGGATTACTTTAGTTCATTTAAATTTGTTTGCTTTGGAGACTTTCTGTTTGCCACAAGAAAAAGTCAGGTGCAGTAAGGTGCAGAAACCACACAGAGTTGAAAGAAATTCTCATTCGGAGTAATTCCGGAAAGAAAAACTCTCTCAACATTCTCAGAAAACCGTAACGAAGTGACCGTTTTCATTAAAGAAGTAGAATCCGACAATGCAGCGTGATGAAACTGCAAGAAACACGAAGTGGATGCAATGCCGTCTCATGGAGTACCTGTGGGTTGGAAGCACTCGATATTCGACAATTTTGTTTGTTTATGTTGCCTCTTTCACCATTTGAAGCATCTTCTGGCAAAGTTTCAAGCGAATCGGGAAGACTGTTGCGTTCAGTTGGTTGGCCATTTGAATTATATATGGGAATAAGTCCAAATCTTTGTGAATAGTTTACTGCAATGACTGTCTGCTTATGCCCATTTAAGCAGATAAGCTTCTTGTCGAAACTCTTGATTGTTTCGTATGGCAGCAGCTACAGCAGCGATTGTAAGGTCTTCTGTTAACAAGTCTCATTATGGTCCATCTACTCAGAGGTTTGCCGCCAAACGTGCGCCTATACTTTCTTTAGACCGAAACTACGGACTCCAGTGCGTGATATCGGCGGACAATCTTGTTTTCCCAGTTATCCATTTTTATTAAATCTAAAAATCAATCTGCAAAGTTAACCAGATTCATTAAATAGAAAACAAGTTATTAAATTTTTTTTGGTAGCGGCTTTCATCAGCCACCCTGTATATACCTTCTCAATTGAACAAATAAATTGGAATCATTGTACTCTGTAGAACTAGTAAACGATTTGAATTCAGATCTTATGCCTGTTAGATTGACCTTCAGAAGCCGATATGATGAGCAGAATTCAAATATTTTGATTTTAGAAATGCAAATTGGCAACAATTTTCGCGGTATATAAGAAGACATCTTATTCTTCCCGCAATTTCCATAACTGAGTTAATTGACTTTGCCGTAGATCATTTTATTAAAGTTCTGAACGCGGCAGTTAACCTTAGTGCACCTTAAGGGGCAAAATGAACGGGAAATATAGTCTTTGACTCGCAGGCGCGTCTATTTTCGTAGATAAGGATACGAACGTTCGTTATGAATTCAAGTTTCTGAATTCTGCAATTAAATGGAAGATTGAGGGATTTAAAAATGTCTCTATTTTCGTAAAAACTGGCTTCGACATAAGGATACGAACGTTTGTTATGAACTCAAGTTTCTGAATTCTGTAATTAAATGGAAGATTGAGGGATTTAAAAATTTGTCATGGAATCAGTTGTTTTCATCATTGGAAAAAGGGTCTTCTCCTTTTTGGAACCTAACAATGGTCCTAAAGAGAAAAATCGAAGAACATTCCAGTTTAAAGGTAGAGTAATACACGGTTCCCTGCAACGAGGGAGAAATGCGAACTACTGGGACGAACTTTTTCTAATAATAACTCTTTTTCCTCTGACCTCACTGACCGTGAGAGGGAAGACTAAGTAAGAAACACTATTAATGAATTTAACTTCGACTTAAATTCGAATAAGGTTCCTGCTACCTATGTCGAAATTGCTGTTATTATTAAATGCCTTAAGTCTAGGAAGTCACCAAGCGCACATGACATAAACAACCTCTGTGTAAAATGTCTTCCAAAGAAAGGTGTTAAATTTTTGTCTATTTTTATGAACGGCTGCATTGAAATCGGAAATTTCCTTACACAGTTCAAAGAGCCATTGATATGAGAAAACCCAACAAACCGTCTGATTCCACATCTTCACATCGTCCAATCAGTTTATTGTCTTCGATTAGTGAGGTTCTAGGAAATTTTCTAAAAAAAAGAAATACAAATTTTTTGGATCAAAATGCTATTTTGCTAGCCCAGCAATTTGGTTTCCGTAGGGAACACAGCACTTTCAGAAAAATATCCTAACTTTGACAAACAAATGTCCACTGGAATGGACATTTGGACTTGAGCGCTGCTTTGACTCAATTTGACATGCTAGTCTAGTTTGAAAATTAACACTTACCTTCTAATATTATAAAAATCATACAGAGCTTCCTGTGTTCCAGAACGTTAAGGGTCCACAACGGATCTATAAACTTATGCTGGCTTATTAAGAATAAATGCTGCTTGACCACAGGGGTCGTGCTTATCGCCTGTACTGTATGACATATATACCGCGGATATTATGACCATACAGAACGGTATTATGTCTATATTTGATGACGACACAGCACGGTGGCACGGTGCACTTTTATCAAAGCTGATCGCGTTTGGTGTCGGAAATACATTTGCTCGATTTATATAAAGCTTTCTCAGAGATTGCACTATACGAGTTGTTGTAGATGGGTTCTCATCCAATAAACATAGGCTGACCGCAGGTGTGTCACAAGGCCCAAAGATCATTGATGATCTTTTGGGTCAGACCCTGAATCCAATCTACTCTTACGCGGATGACAGCAACCTATGTCATTCATATTCATTCGAATGTAGGCCGAGTCTTCAAGATATTGAAGACAAAAGGCGAATTATGTAAGAGACACTTGGCCGGGATTTACTGGCCATTTCCGAATGGGGTCGAATGAGTAGAGTAGATTTTAATGCGCGTAAGACACAGTGCTGCTTGTTGTCTCACAAGCGATTCACTGACCCTACAGTGTCGTCATTATCTATTTTTATTATCTCTTTTCATTATCTCTTGATGTTCTGGGCATGAAAATACAATGTGCCGCTCGTTGGACGAGACATGTATTCGAAGTGTCGAAAGAAGAACTCAAGTGTATAGGTTTCCTAAAGCGGTGGAAGAAATATTTCTCTCCTGATCTTTTCGATATTTAAACAACCTACATCAGGCCAAAGATGGAATACAACTCCCATATATGTGCAGGTGCTCCAAAATCATCCTTGGAGCTTCTTGACCGTGTTCAAAGGAGAGCGATGGTGCTAATAGGTGACAGTAGGATATCCAACTATATTGTTTCCCTGGAGTGGGTTGTGTGTCGCTGTTCTATCGCTGCTTCCATGGTGTGTGTTCTTCAAACATTCGTGGTCTTATTCCTGACGTGAGGATGTTCGGCAGGGATACACGACTTTCCAGAAATTTACACCCATTTGCTATCGATTGGCCGGTCGATCACACTGTACACTACAGATCGAATTCGTTTTTCGCCCGTACTGTCCGTATGTGGAATCGACTTCCGGCAAATGTATTTCCCCCCAATTACGACATCCAGAACTTCAAGACGAATGTCAATAAACATTACTCCCTCTTTCCCCCCTTCGATCCCTTGCTTTTCACCGACCAACCCAATGCATTGCATGTATAGGGGTAAACCTCTGAGTGTTGGTTGATTAAAAAAAAAGTTGGGCAAAAAACTTGACGTTGTGATGTGACTGACAACTAACGTCGTACATTATGGTTGACCACCCTATATAATGGTTAGGGTATATGTAAACCGTATCAACCGACTGAAACTTGCTTAATTGTTATATACGGGCTTCGTACTCTCAAGTGAAAAAATGGTTTACACGCCCTTTTAGTGTACCTCCCGTACAAATGCATCAATTCTTTTACTTTCGGTTTTTACATACAGCTAGATATTTATGTGATTCTAATGAAAATATGTCAAAAGAGAAACAAGTAAAAACGTCGTTAGTTCTATCAAAAATTCTAAGACGATCTAGCCATGCCCGCCCGTTCATCCGAGTTACCTCCTGTTGAAAGCCAGTAGCAGTCCAACGTATCAACCTAGGAATCTGAAATTTTGCTTAATGATGGCTTATTGTCTTAAGCTGTTTGGTTTGGTAAATAGGTGAATTCGGCCCAGGGGAAAAACGTTTCGCTTTAAAGGACTAAGGGTGCCTCGGAAAAAAGTACACTTTTTTAATATTTACTTAACAAATCATAATCTGTCGTGGGTGGACAATGGTTAAAATTGGTAATGTTTGTTAGGGCGCACTTAGCAGCTGAAAAAGAACAATTATTTTTTAACGAACATTACTGAAACATCTAACATGGCGTAGGGACAACGTACAAATTATAGATTTTAATGCATCTAAACAAAAGGAGATTTCAATTAAATGATATACCGAGTTTAAATCAGCACACATTTTACGAAATAGATTATAACAGACATAGTTTGAGCCGTTTTTAATTGATGAGGTTACATGCAAACGACGATTTTTATTTAATCAGATTAAATTTCTTTGGTTTAAAATTTATATTTTATTTGTAATTAGCCGCACATTTATCAAAGAATTTCTTAGGTAATCGAAATCTATCGGTATCGTTATTAAAAATTAAGTTTAATAGGTTATTTGCAATACTTACATCCCATAAATCAACATCCAAGTGCGTGCTCGACTCCTTGTTGGGTTTCAGTTTTTTCTGTTTCGATTTTGATTTGGACTTCGATCCACCCGACGAACCCTTTCTGTCCATGATTTAATTACTGTCGTGTAGTTTAGCGTTTAAAGAATTATGGAAAGCAATTTGAAGAATTCGCTGTCTCTCGTAGTAACTTAAATGAAAGTTTTGATTTCAGGCCACCGGTCTTCAAAGTTTTATGTCCTCATAAATATGTTGTTAGTGACACATTAAAAGATGTTTGTATTTTTGAATTTGCTTACATCCACTGCAGTTATTTCGCCCTCCTTTAGCGTTGGTTGTTCGTGTATCAAATTAAAACAATTTTGAGTACAAAATTGCCTTATTGTTGCAACAGAATCGTTAACATTGGCTGAGACTTCCAAACACCATCATCAGCATCGACATATCCAACGTCGCTATTAGCATTGACAGTGTTTTCTGTTTGATCATGGACATTGTCAGGTACACAGAATCAGATACAGTTGTGAAAGTGTGCGCCAGTAAAAAATACTTTTCAATATCACCGCCTCACATAGCAATCAGTCTGAAAGAAGAAAAAAAAAGAAAACACTTTTCATCGTAAAGAAAAAACGAGCAACCTGAAAAATAAAGCTAAAACTTTGTTCTGTTGGCAAAAGTTTTTGTGTTCGTTTTTTTTAATTGAGTTTTACGAAAATAATTATTACCACATGGCGATGGCCTCTGATCGTTTACATCTGTTTCAGCAGACATTCAATAACATTTGATTTGGATATATTTTGCAATGTCATAAATTGATTTAATTTTTCTTTACAAAAAATATTTCCATATAGTTTTTCAATTAAGTTTTTGATGTTACAATTACACAAATAAGTTCCATTGTCACATGATTGAAATGGGAAATATTTCAAGTGTAATAAATAATGGATAAACTTTAACTGTCGTACTTTAGAAACTAACAAAATGTTAAAAGAAAACATTTTTATAGAGAAAAATTGATTCGTACATTAGACCCCTAAAATTTAATCTCTATTCAAAATTTTAACCTTAGGAGCATGATAACTAGACAAGTGAGTGTAGTGTGTTGCAGTCAACAGTGTCATGTTCCATATAAATGAGTAAGTTGTAGTCGTTTGCGCCGACTTCAGGTATCAAGTGGGCCATTTAGTTTTGTTATTCTGTATCATACGAGGGTCGCTATTTATACTTGAGGTACAGCAACCAAAAAAAATTATTTATCATTGGAAATGTTTTTTTTTTTCTTTTCCAAAATATTCTCCTTGAAGATCACACTTGTATGCGCTCAATCCGATTGGGACACCTCTAAAACATGGGTTTTGAATGATTCAACAGCTGTATCAAAAAAGGTTGACCACGCAGTTTTTTTTTTTTGATATAAGGGTGCATTGTTTTAGCTGATGTGTGAGAGCTTGCAGTGTCGTGATTTAAAATAATAGGTTTTCTCTTCTTGTTTTTCCTTTTTTCTTCGAACACTATTTGCAAACAGATTGTGTTGTACTACTAAGAATTGGTCGCCCTTAGTTCAACTGAAGGCATTGTTGCCACATGACCGTTTGTACCAAAGAAAAAAAGGCGCGATCATTTGCTTCGATGTACATTTTCAGATCAACTTTTGTTGGATTTGGCTCGTCTTGAAAGACCAATTCGGTCGATCGCTGTTTTGTTTCGGGCTGATATGCATAAGTTGATGTTTCTTCACCGCATTTAAGCGGTTGTATTGGATCGAAAAGCACCAGAGACTGAACATTTTTGATGATGTTTTATCACCCTTTGTAAATATTTCTCAAGAAAATAAAAAAATTCGTGTAAATCACAAAGTTAGAACCAAAGTTAGAGTTTTCTAAATTTAAAGTGTTTAAATATATATATATATATATATATATATATATATATATATATATATATATATATATATATATATATATATATATATATATATATATATATATATATATATATATATATATATATATATATATATATATATATATATATATATATATATATATATATATATATATATATATATATATATATATATATATATATATATATATATATATATATATATATATATATATATATATATATATATATATATATATATATATATATATATATATATATATATATATATATATATATATATATATATATATATAGTGGAGGCCGTTGCACATTTTAATCTATAACTTGAAAAATTAAAGCGTGGCTACAAAAAACTTTTATTGTGTCATTAGCCAACATAATAAAGTGAAATTTTATTTTTTAAAATATTTTATTTTTTAATTATTCCAAAATATAAAAAGTTTTTTAAGTTTAATTTATAAAAATATATTTTGTAAACCTCAGCTTAATCCTGATAGCTAAAAAATTCCAAAAATCATAAATAGAACAAAAGTTTTAAATTTTTTAAAAAAAAACGTTTTGAAAATGTTGCCACTGCTGTAATTTTCAGAATTCCGATTTTTTTTTTAAAATCCCAAACTCTATTTTTTTATAACACCAAAGTAAACCAATGTACAAAATTTCGTCAAATTCGACTATCTGTAAAAAGTTATCGATTTCACGTGGAATTGACGTACTGTGTGGCCCAGAGCGATTTTAAAACAGATGTTTTGGCCAAAGTGTTGCACCCACCGTGAGACAAGCATGGACTACACTGACGGTCTCCCTCGGTGCTCACTAACGAGAATATGGCTATTATAGCCGAAACAGTACGAGTCAGTAATGAAACATGGACTTGCTAACATCAACTGCTAACAATTTCATTAAATGGACAACGAATTTGATTGAAAAATAATTGTTAACAGTCAAACTGTTCTGGAGATCGAAGACATACTCAGAGATTGACAGTTTAATACGGATTTTGCAACGATGCCATAATTGCTTTATGCAAAATCGGTTCAATGTAATTTCTACAGAGACATGATAAACCATTTTTTGTGGCCGGAAATTGAATGGATAGCCTTGGCACACATTCCAAACCACGATCTTTTGCGATTCCAGTTCGGTAAACGAAGGACTAATGGACATGGTTTATAGAACACACCACTGTAATAAAGAAAAACGTCGTTAAGTTTATAAGTATATACCCTCCTACGTCCCAATGCTACTAAAGCGCTAAGAATTAGTCCGTTTTTCGACCCCTTCAGCTTAAGCGACAGTCCCTAATCTCAGCCAAAAATTCAAAATTGCTCTTTATGGAATTGCAGCAAAATTTTGTCTGTTGATCGCTCGTTTTGACCATGCAGGACGTTTTTTTGGGACACATGAACCAAGAGCAACTATGCTCTTGTTTGAGTTCTTTAGTGTGTCCCAACTAACTGCAAACATTTGAACCTTTTTCCGTGCACAAAATTATGATTTTTAAGCTATTACGCTCCAAAGTGTACTATTTTCCGAGGTACCATTAGTACCTTAAAAGGAAACTTTTTCCACCTGGGCAGATTTCGCCTATTTTCCAAACCTAACAGCTTATGACCATTAGTCATCATCGTGCAAAATTTCCGCCACATAAGTTCATTGGTGTGACCGCTTTTGTGCTTTCGACTGATACAAGGACGGGCATGGCTAGATCATCTTAGAATTCTACGACGATCAACAATAAATATACTTTATAGGTTCTCCGATCATATAGTTAAGAGAATCTTTGATCAATACAAAAGGAACTTGGTCAAGGATGTCCCCATGGGCGTGGCTATAGCCGTCCCTTAAGACCCAAATTAGCAGATTCTCTTATTAAAGACATGTAGCAGAATGCTATAAAGTCCCGATTCCCTAGATGAAACCTTTTCATACCTACCTGAAAGCCGGCTGTAAAGCCTGCCACACAGCAAGATGTTTCAATTAGAAAATCATTTTCAAGGCCCAGAGGGTCGCCTGGATTTGAGCCCCCTTGTTCATTATTTCTTCCGAAACAACCACCCCATTCTGTGAAGCGTGGCAAATTTTTGGTGTCAAGTACGCCCCATCTGCTCCAATTTTGCCCAAAATACTTATACCAGTGATCTGTAGCACAGCTGAAAGCCATTAAGCCCGGAAGTTGTAATTAAGAAAAATTGCATTAGGTTTTCTGCATTTAATACCTTTCATTTGAGTCGCATATTGTCGAGGTAAGTGCGCGGGTTTTTATTCGATGATGCACGTCCTATGGGCGTCAGCGACACTATTTATGAAAAGTTTTGTGCTCCATGCATCATTCTGAAGGAGATGGCATAACGATGTTTATTTTCCCAGTTATGTCCCCCATTGACTGAACTTATGCCCAACTTAAACCTTTAATGACATAGCGATTAACTTTGGTACTCACACTTTTGCAGAGAAAATGTTTCCAGACGCCTCGATGCTTTGAAAAAAGGCAGATATTTATTCACAAAATGGGGGAATTGTAAAACCAGTACCATAACTTACCACGTTCCGTGTTGCGTTGGCCATACAGCCGATTATATTTTGGCCACTTGGATTTAAATCGATCTTTATTTTCCATTTTACCAAGTATTTCACGAGCAGAACTGGACATTTTTCTCTACATTTTAAGCACATTAAACAATTTTTGATTTGTCGAAAAAAAAATAACTCAAGCGTCTGGAAAAAAATTGAAGAGCTTTCAAAGTGATAGAGATGCCAAGGGCACTTTATTAAAAAAAAACTGTTGGCAGCTGGAATCCCTAAAAGCCAGTACGTTGGAAAAAATTACAAGATCGGATTCAGGCAGAGTTTAAAGACAAAGAAATTATCGGCGCGAGTGTTTTTGTTCAGCGGCGGCTTGGTGTTTTTATTAAATTGGGCATCCGACGGCGGCTGCACATCGTTTTATTGTCTGTAAATTAGCTTAAAAGCCGCTTTCTTTTCGTCCTGTATATGTGATAGCGCATAGAGAAAGGGACCTAAGGGTAAAAAAAATCAATTTTCACTTTTTTTTGATGTGGACAACATCTGAGCATCGAATGAGACCGATCCCATGCCCCAAAAGTGTTCCCTATCAGAGATATGCGCGTTTTATGAAAGTGATGGTACACCAAAGATATACGTATTTAAATCTTTAAAATGGCTCTCCTGAACATAACTGGTTTTTACCCTTCGGCCCCCTTCTATTTTGAGCGTCACATCTACCTTAACATATACTTTGTTTTAAAATTTTGTTTCTATAAGTCGATTTTCAACTAATCGACTTTTAGGTGTAAAAAGGTCACATTCGGTAAGTCGACTTTTTGTTGTTAAAAAGTTAACTTTATCTGTCGACTATTTATTTTTACTTCTAATAATAGGTGGTCGATCTAGAGGTATTTTTTTAAAACAAAAAAATATAAAAATTCTAATCAAGTGTAAAATCTTTATTGGTAATTTGAAAGGCCATTTTATGACAATTATTTATTAACTATAATTTCCTTCAAATGTTGGTCGCAACTACGCCTCAGGGTTTCCATTCTGAGGGTCCAATTTTGGATGACTCGTTCGAGCATATCGACCGGTATGGCTTTAATGACACGCGTAATGTTGGCATCCAAAACCTGAATCGTAGCTGGTTTGTCAGCATAGACTTTGGACTTTACGTAACCCCAAAGAAAAAAATCTTAAGGTGTGATATCACTCGATCTACGCGGTCAAATACGTGAAATTAGCTGCTTTTCGAAATGACCACTCAATAGATCCATTGTTTGAGCAGCTGTATGGCAAGTGGCACTGTCCTGTTGAAACCAAGTGTCGTCAAGATTACGGGCTTCAATTTCAGGCAGCATAAAGATCGATATCATGGCGCGATAGCTAGCAACATTCACGGTTACATTCCGGCCGTTATCATTTTTGAAAAAATATGCACCGATGATTCCACCAGCTTATAAACCGCACCAAATATAATGACACCTCTCGAGCCTCTTCTTGTTGCTGTTCAGTCAAAATTTTGTTTATTGACTTTGCCGTTGAGCCAGAAATGGGCCTCACCACTGAACAAAATTTTGGTCGAAAACAGCGGATCTTCCCGATTCTCACCTAACGCTCATTTCCATTATACAATTGCCAACATTTGAAGGTGTGATATCACTCGATCACCATTGAAGGTAATTATTTTCAAAAAACCACCATTCACGGTTACGTTCCGGCCATCATCATTTTTGAAAAAATATGCACAGATGATTCCACCAGCCTATAAACCGCACCAAACCGTGGTTTTCTCTGGGTATAATGGCACCTCTTGAACCTCTTCTTGTTGCTGTTCAGTCCAAATTTTGTTAATTAACTTTGACGTTGAGCCAGAAATGGGCCTCATCACTGAACAAAATTTTGGTGAAAAACAGCGGATCTTCCCGATACTCACCGAACGCTCATTTCCATAATACAGTTGCCAACATTTGAAGGTGTGATATCCCTCGATCACCTTTGAAGGTAATTATTTTCAAAAAACAAATGGCATAAAATATCCTTTCGAATTACCAATAAAGATTCCACACTTGATTTTAATTTTTATATTTATATTTTTGTTCTGAAAAAATACCTCTAGATGGATCACCCTATATAAGCATATGTATAACTGTCATCCGAACAATGCGTTTTTTTAGTTTCGCCAATTGAAAAATACACATAAGTTTTATTTTAATGTAGTGACAATGTATGCTGATCTTTTAAAACATATGCTTTTAAAAATTTTCGAGATTCATCCAGAGAAATCAATCAAGTCGGTAAGTATAATATAACTTTATTATGTTTTTAAGGCAAACTGATAAACACCGCAATCAGAAATTATCAAATAACTATTGATACACATTTATCCGATGTTGAAGTCGCTAAAGAGATTGTGGGTTCCAACGAAGAGGATTGTATATGGGGGTTCCATGACAAGAGTGCAAGCACTAGGCGCGACAAATGCCTTAATGATGATAGTGGTGTTCCAATACAAATAATGCACTATCTGAAGACAAAGTGTGTCTGTCTTAAAACAAAGGCTAATACTACACATCTAGGAAGAATAATGGAAAGCGATTATCTATATATTGCAACAGAGGCAAACAAATTTTTCAATCGTTGTCACTTCTCTCCTATTCGAGAGTTTATTTTCGCATACACGACTTATTGCTACTCAAATTCGGAGCCAAATTTGAACGAATAGTTCAAATATAATTATCTTTTTGAGATCAATTGATGCGGACATGTGGTACCATGTACATTAATCGGCTGCTCGTTTAAATAGTTATGAGTTAGTTATATGAATATGAATAATTCAAAAACTACCAGAAGTTTATTTGGGTTTTAATAACTTAAATAAAAGTTTTTATACAAAAAAAACTTGTTTTTCAGTCCAATATATTGTATTTTTCCCCCTGAAGAAAAAGGTAGCCATTAATAGACTTTTTTCATACTAAAAAGTTGACTTTTGATTTTTTGGAATAGTTGAAAAGTCAACTTTTAGTCTTAAGTATGTATATAAACCTATTACAGACACTACCGCATTTCTTTGTAGACAATCAAGTAGTTCCAAGGATGATTTTGAACAACCAGCAACCTGATGAAGTTCGTAAAGATAACGAAAAGATCAGAAGGAGTAAAATATTTCTTGTACCGCTTTAGGAAGCCTATACAATTGAATGGTTCTTTTAACACTTCGAATACATACCTTGCCCAATACCTTGCACAAAGAAAACATGTTTTTTATTCCAAAATATTGCATTTTCATTTCCTAAAGAAAAAGTCGACTTTTATACTTTATTGAACTGCCAAAAATCTTGTATGAGTATTTTGTTGAGTTCGTTAAGAAAGCCAAATTTTAATGTTGTTGTGTGTATGTTAAACGTTGTTTATTATTCAATAAGTGGATTATATCTATTAAGCGATTTTATTTCTAAAGTCTAAAACCGACTTTTGATTTCTTGTAATACAGTCGAACCTGGTGAAAGTGAAACATGCAAAAGTGGGATTCTTCTAAAAGTGGGGCAGTTTTGACGGTCCATCCACACTTTGAAAAAAAAACTCTAAGCAGCAGTTTCAACCTCTTTAAGTGGGACTTAATTTCTTAGAACTTATCTCTATAAGTGGGAATTTTAACTCGTTAATCTCTATGAGTGGGATTTCCCTTTTCATGCTGTACCTCCAAAAGTAAGATTTTGCCTTTTTTCTGGTGTTTTTTTTATAGAGTGCGACGCATGGTTGTCAGGTTTGACGATTTTTTGCCAAATATGACGAGATGAAGATGTTTGGCAACTTATACGAGTATTTTGGTTATTTGGCTATTATTTTGTCGAATTTTATGAAAACGCCTTAATTTAACTTTTAATGGTCGAAATGAAAAAAGTAGCTAACTCCAAAACGCCGAAAGTGTCAGTTTTACTCGCCAATTTAGTTATTTTGGCTCAGGTCAGATTGAATGACTCAGTGCTTTTTATTGTTTTTGTACCTTCCATCATAGCGTTTAAATACATGCATGCTGCTGCGTATTTGTTGTTCTGACAGGTTGTTTTCCATTTCAAGTTAAAATTGTAAATATTAAAACACATCTTAGAAAATTACTGAAGTTCCATATATGAATTAAAGGCCCGGTCACGCTTAAGCTTTTTTTCTTGCGCAGCGTTTACATATTTCAATATCCGCTAATCTTAAAACCATTGAAATAAGTGTGTAAAACATGCAATCAATAAACACATGAGAAAGAAAAACGCAGAGCAAAAAAAGCTTCACAAATCCACTTAAAAATTTGAGCGTGTAATTTACAGAAATTTGGTGTGATTAAACTGTGTTGTTTCGCGCCCACTTCACCGAAAAACGTACGTTTTATGTTTTTTACCCGTACTGTAATCTAGGGTTACCAGGTCTCGGTAATATTTTTTGATAAAATTTACATTGGCATCTCTGTCACTTTGAAAAGCTCGTCAAATTTTTTCAGACGCTTGATTTTTTTTTGACAATGAAATTTGTTTTATTTCATAAGAAATGGTGAAAAATGTTCAGTTCTGCTATTGGAATTGTTAAAATGGAAAACAAAGATCAATTTAACACCATGTGTTTAAATTGAGATCGGCTGGATGGCCAGCGCAGCACGAAATATGGTAAGTTGTACTGATTCTACATACACTCTGAATTTTGCGAATAAATATGCACATTTTTTGCATTTTTTTCGAAGCGCCTAGAAAAAGGTTCTTCTTTGCCAAAGTGCACGTATCAAATCTCAACGAAATATTATTCAAGGTTTAATTTGGTCAAAAGTTCAGTATACTCGTAAGGGGAACACTGCCTGAGAAATAAACAAAATATGCCATCTCCTTCAGAATGTAGCAGGGAGCTCAAAACTTATGTAGCATGAATAGTGGCGCTGACGTCCAAAGGAGGCATGTAATCAAATAATTTACCCGGTCACTAACATCGATAATATGCGACTCAATTGAAAGGTAATTAACTCACGAACCCTAATTTGAGTTTTCTTCATAAAAACTTCTTCCGAGTTGGGCGGCCTTTGGCCGGCCTGAACCTCTTTTATCTATGGACCGACCTAATTTAAGGACTTGTTACGTTAAAACCTTCTGCTACTGTTGTTGTAACGGCACACAGTACCGAGGTAACAGCCCTTGGCCGAAGAATTTCTGCTTCGGGTCGATCCGGTGCAAAGAACCTTCTGCTACTATTGTTGTTTTTGTTGTAGCGGTATACATAGTGGCGGGGTGACCGCCCTTGGCTGAAGAATTGCTGCTTCGGTACATAGAACCAGCTGAAGGTTCCTTCTGCTACTGATCACTGGTACAGGTATTTTGGAAATATAGAGGAAAAAATACCAAAAATTCTTTTTCTTTTGGAAAAACACCGCACATTTTGTTAGTTTAACTCAAATAAGTCCATCTGCTTTCTGTCTTGTAAACTCATATTTGGACTCGCGAAATTGCTGCCTTTTACTTAAGCCCTTTATTGTCGGGAAGGATCATTTCTTTCGATACCAAGTCCAAATATTTGTCAGCCGCACTCTTCATAGTGACTTCAGTGCTTCCTGCAATACTCTGAAGGATGTGGCACATTTTTTATTAGAAGTGTTCCCATAATCTAAACCTCAGTCCATTAGGGAATTAATCTAGAACTTGTGCGACTATCATTTAGTTCCGTCTGTGTAAATATGCTAGAGCATTAAGAAGAAGAGCGCTTTAACATTTGCAAGCAAAAAACCTAGAGTTGCAAGGAGGAAACATTTAAGCATTTATGCGACAAAATTCAATCTTGATTTCAAGATTCTCCGGTACTCTAAAAAAAACCTAAAACTGTTATGCTTAGTCCATAGTCAGGTTAGAGGCCACGTTTCTTTTGGACACCTTATTCAAAGATAAATTAAAAAGATATTCATATTTTTTTACAATTATCAAATCTAACTGAACTAAGCATTAAGGCCCAATTAGTCTTGACGGTTGATTCTGCAACCTCCAGAAGTCTACCGTCGTCAACCGTCAAACTGTAGTTATCTTCCTCTAACACATGCAAACCCCAACTGAAATAGCTAATTGCCTACCGTCAACCGTCAAGACTAAATGGACCTTTACAGTTTTCATTGACCAACGATACATGCCAAAAAAAGCAAAACTACTTTGCCGGCGGCCACATATTCCTTGGTTTACGTTACCGCTCCAAGATGCATCAGTTGGTGTTATGCAAACCGCTTTGAGCATTGCTACATCATCCAGAACATTAATCGTCTATGTTTATTTCTCATACCAACCTGTACAGTTGAAAAAACTAAGAAAGTCTTTGGGATCTGTTGTCGATATACGTGATAAGTCCTCCAGAAATCTAGATCTTAGTCTATTGTAACGTCGGTAAGTCAAATCAGGGCACAGAGGAAGCTTCCTGAGTGTTGCCACAGCTTTGGCAGTGATAGTTAAAGGTATATCCCAAGTAACAGGACAAGATAGTTCGAATATGTAAACTCATATAACTTTTTATGAGGTCGGATAAGTAAAAGAGCCGTTGGAAAGCTTATCGAATAAATATTTTTAGCAATAAAGGGTGGACTAACTGAAACGCACGATGTTAATTGTAAATAAAACAAAATGTTTTCAGAAAAAATATTTAATATATTTGATTATGGTAGAAGGTTCTATGGCAATTAATAATAATAAACAAAATATCAACCATATGCTCGTTGCGGCTTTGGTGCCATCACTCTTTCCGATTTTCCATATTTTCTATGACTCTGAGACATAATAGAGATTCAATGTCGTTAAGGTTCCGAATTATCTGATCCTTTAGCTCTTGAATTGTTATTGTCTTATTGACGTACACATTTTCATTTAAATATCCCAAAGAAGAAAGTCCAAAGGGTTTAAATCACATGATCGTGGCGGCCAATTAACATCGTCACGACTTGAGATAACACGTTAATTGAATTACTCGCACAAAACAGAAATTGTTTCGTTCGCTGTGGCAAGTGGCACCATCCTGTTGCAACCACAAATCATCCAGGTCCATATGCTCAATTTCTGGCCACACGTTAGTCCGTTATCATTTCGCGATAGCGAACACCATTCACTGTTCTGCTGGGGCCACCACATTTTCGAAGAAGTACAACCCGTAAAAGGCTTGAAAAATCGTAAATCGTAACTGCTCAATTGTGTACCTCCCCATGATTGAATTTACAAACGCTAAAACAAAGAAATGTCAAATTAACTTGAACAAAAAACTTAACGTTAAGGTGTGACTCACAATTAACTTCGGGCATTATGGTTGGACCACCATTTTTATGTCCTTATAAAGTATACAAGGTGGCCCAAATAAGACTGAAGTGTTTAAA
Source organism: Hydrotaea diabolus (assembly GCA_963513945.1). Taxonomy (NCBI): domain Eukaryota; kingdom Metazoa; phylum Arthropoda; class Insecta; order Diptera; family Muscidae; genus Hydrotaea; species Hydrotaea diabolus. The sequence goes on from OY740720.1 coordinate 121,614,814, forward strand.
ATATTCATAACTTTTTATTTATAATTGTTTTTTTCCTTTTTTCAGGTTATATAAAATTGTTGAATTTTTTTATTCTTCGGGTAAGTCTATTATATCAACTCAACCAAATTATCGTCGACATTGTAATGTAAGAATAGTACCAAGTAATAACAGGATTAGGATTTTAGTCTCACGTTTTGAGGAACAACGATCTGTGTCAAAATCCTAAGGTATTACATTTGTTTGTTGCGGTGTTATGGTTAATTAAGTTATCGGTCCATATTTATTGTAAAAATCATGAGGATTAACCAGACACCATTAACGGGACTCTGTATAGGACTCAAGTCCGCAAGTTGAGAAAAAAAACCAACAACAGCATATGGCAAGCGTTGCAAACCTATGCGAAACAGAAGGCAGTGCAAGGAATTTTTATTGAGTACTTTGTTCGGTGGGATACTCTACTGCCGGCTGAGGATGGCGAAGTAGCGTTAAGCGAAACTGCAGTCACCCCCTGCATTTAAAATTTGAATCGTTTTAAAAAAAGTACTGATAATTTTTTTTAAAATTTTAGGTTTTATTGGAAAGGTTGAACTTTGTCGCGTTGCCCATTGGGCTGAAGATTCTTTGGCAGGAGATGAAGAATTTTACCGAAAACCCGTGTTTTCAAATTAAGCTCATTTTCATATCGGTGGCTGTGTCAATAAGCAACCAACACGTGACTATTGAGAACCCAATGCATTCACAACGTGTCACTGTTTGGTGTGGATTTTGGGCTGGTGGCATCATTGGGCCATTTTTCTCCGAAAATGAGCGAGGATCTGCCGTAAGCGTTACCAACAATTTTTGTTTGCTCAACAATTTTTTGTTTCAAAAAATTCATGAGAATGACATAGACGTCATTTGGTTTCAACAAGACGGGGCTACATATTAAACAGCTAACGCAACCATCGATATTTTACGCACTGTTTTTGATTTGAGCCCTTTGGATTATTTTCTGTGGGGGGCCATTAAGGATATGTGACAGCGCATAGAGAAAGGGACCTAAGGGTAAAAAAAATCAATTTTTATTTTGTTTTCTTTTTTTGATGTCGACAACATCTGAGCATAGAATGAGACCGATCCCATGCCCCAAAAGTGTTCCCTCCCAGGGATATGCGCGTTTTATGAAATGAAGTCGACGATTCTAAGCGCAAAAAGAAAGGGACCTAATCTTTAAAATGGCTCTCCTGAACAAAACTGGTTTTAACCTTAGGTCCCTTTCTATTTTGCGCGTCTCAAATATGTAACGCAAAGCATCCAGAGACAGTTGAAGGGGTAAAACACGAACTCAAAGTTGCCATTGAAGAGTTTTGACTCGAAGCAATCGAAACTGTACTGAAAAATTGGGTTGATCGCATGAGGTACTGTCGAGCTAGTTGTGGTGGTCAGTTATATGATATTGATTTCCATTATTGAAAGACAAAGTTCAACCTTTCCAATAAAAAAAGAAATTTGAACAAATGAACAGTACTTTTTTACATCCGATTCAAATTTAAAATGTTAAATCCTCCTACCTCTATCGTATCTTATTAATACTGCTCTGCCTCCTTTGCATATTTCCTAATTTCTTTTCAATATTCTGAATATTAAAGGCAGCAGCTTTGCCGTGTTTAACCAGATATCACTTAATTTCAAAAGCATATTCCTGACAATCGCTCGTAATGCTTCATTTCATTTCAATACAGAATTGGAAAAAAGTGCAGAGATATTTTCCTTATAGTTTTTCCTTTTCTTCTTCTACGTCTTCCTCTGTGGCCGGTGCGTGTGTGTGTGGTGCAACATAGAAACAGAAGAAACATTTCCTTCCCGTCTAAGTTTCTGCTTAGTTTCCTTTGAATGATTTTGCCGACGGAACAGTAGAAGAAAAAAAAACTGAATGTAGTTCGAAGTAGAAAAAAAGTGCCTACAGTTACGGACAAAAGTATTCACACGTTAGAAGATTATTATGTATTCTTTTATTATTTATCTAAATATAAAAAAATATGTATGGCATGTACCGTCTATAAAAGAAATACTTAAGTTTGTTTACTGAGGTCTTTAGTTCAAATAATAATAACAATTTATTTTTTAACATAATCTCCTTTTAGCTCAATACACTTAGTCCAGCGTTTCTCCAATTATTGTATCCCTTCCAAAAAATAAGATTTTTTGACGTCCATAAAATAGGCATTTGTATGATGAATAATTTTTTTCGTTGGAGCTAAATCTCTTTCGACCGAGCCTATTCTTAAGTTTTTCAAATAGTCACTGGGGGCTAAATCCGGCGGATGAGGTACCAATACGTGTGCAGTCTCATGCATTCTTGCCATTGAGACTGCACACGTGTGCACCCGTGCATTATCTTGATGAATACGAACTTTTTTCTTGGCCGTATGGGTTCGTTTTTTTTTTAAATCCTCGTTATATCGGTCCAATAAGTTGGCACAAAATTCGCCGTTTATGGGTTTTTTCCTTTGACGGTAATCGTTGTGGTTTATCCCGCGTGCATCCTAAAAACTGTTGCCATCATCTTATTTACCCGGAGAAACCCATTGTTTACACTGCTGTTTGGACTCCGGAGTGTTGTAATGGATCCATCCATGTTTCATCCACTGTTATAAAACGCTATTGCGTGAAAACGCGACAGACAGCTTTCTTAAACCCAACTGATCATGTAAAATCCTATATGAAATACGTATGCCATCAACAATCTGAAACACGTTTACTCTTCGATCAGCCAAAACCATATCGTGGAGTTTTTGACATTTTCGGGTGTATTGACCTTGATTGTCCGTCCAGAATGTTTAGCGTCATTTATACTAGTGCGACCACAACGAAAGTTTGTAAATCATTTTTTTATCATTGAAATTGATGGTGCAGAGTCCCCATAGTATTTATAAAGCTTGGTTCGATTGACGGGTTTTTCCGCCAAAAAGAATGCTTAATGAGAACTCCAAATTCACTTTTTTCCATTTTTTACAAAATCGACGAGGTTGTATGTTTTAAACAGCTATTAACACAAACTAAATGACGGAACTCTCTCAAAATTTGACTGTAGTCTATTAACAGATGGTACTTGGTGGGAACACTATTGCAGTTAATATAACTACGAGGGAAGTCACGGAATTGTTGATATGCCCTCGTACTAACTTAATCAAGTTTTTAAGCAGACATAAGTATTCACACAGTTACAAAACTTTAATCAAAAAAATGTTTTACAAGCATTTAGTACTTCGATGACTTATCTTAATCTTCTTGGCATTGAATACACTATATTTTTTGTGACATTGGCCCCAATACTTTCGAGTTCTTGCAACAGAATTTTTTATGATGAGTTATACGCTTTCCTACTCTTCCCAATTCGTCCCATAGATGTTTTATGTGATTCAACTTCTCGGCGCTTGCAGAAGGGTTTCTCTCAAGATATTTAGGTATACAGTTTGACCCATTATACCTTCGATGAAAACCAAGTTTCGTGCACCATAACCACTCCTCCACCATGCTTTTCTGCGCTAACCGCATTGTTTTTATCTAGCTCGGTATTTGGCTTTTTCTAAAATCGTATTCTCTCTTCCGATTAGAAAATGTTTAATTTACTCATGTCTTAGAAGATTACTTTATCCTAAAAGTAGTCTGGTTTGTTTTTGTACTCTTTTGCGATGTCTTTTCGTTCCGATTTATTTATTTTGTTTATTAGTGGCTTTATTTTGCATATTAGAGGATTCGTGAGCTGTTACCAGTACGATGAAGAGTTCTACGGACAGTTCTTGGATGAAGTTCTGTATTCATCTTCTCCAAACACTGTGCAGCCACTTGAGTAGAAGTAATTTTTCGCTTCTTTTTCATTATTTTTACAATCTGGGCTTCTATTCAAGCACTTAGCTTTTGAGGACGCCCAGTACGTTTCAAGTGTGTATAATCTGTTGACTCTTTTTAATTGTTTTACAATGCTGCATGCAGTAAATCTGCATCGATATACATTTTCTCCAATTTCTAAATAAGATTTATTTTGCTTATATACTTATAGTTCCAATATAATTTTTCTTTCGGTCTCGTTAAGTGCCTTTTGTTTTCGGCCCATTTTTCACAATTTCGCTCTTTATTACACTTCATTAATAGAAAACGAAACAAAGACTAAAACGGGGTTTCCCCTATTTCGTAACATCAAAGGATTGGCTTTTTGCAGAACAGAAGAAAAATATAAAAATTCAAATCAAGTGTGTAATCTTAATTCGTAATTTGAAAGGACATTTTATGGCATTTATATTTTGAAAGTAATTACCCTCAAATGTTGGCAACTGCATTATGGAAATGAGCGTTCAGTGAGAAACGGGAAGATCCGCTGTTTTCGACCCAAAATTTTGTTCAGTGATGAGGACCATTTCTGGCACAACGGCAAAGTCAATAAACAAAATAGCTGCATTTGGGCTGAAGAGCAACAAGAAGAGGTTCAAGAGGTGGCATTTTACCCAGAGAAAACCACGGTTCGTTGCGGTTTATAAGCTGGTGGAATCATCGGTGCATATTATTTTAAAAAATGATGATGGCCGGGACGCAACCGTGAATAGTGCTCGCTATCTCGCCATGATATCGATCTTTATGCTAAAATTGAAGCCCGTAATCTTGACGACACTTCAACAGGACAGTCCCACGTGCCATACAGCTGCTCAAATAATGGATCTATTGAGAGGTCATTTCGAAAAGCAGCTAATTTCACGTTTTGGACAGGTCAGTTGACCGCCTAGATCGAGTGTTATCACACCTTTAGACATTTTTCTTTGGGGTTACGTAAAGTCCAAAGCCTATGCTGACAAATCAGCTATGGTTCTGGGTTGGAAAGCCAACATTACGCGTGTCATTAAAGCCATACCGGTCGAAATGCTCGAACGAGTCATCTAAAAATTGGACCCTCAGAATGGAAACCCTGAGGCGTAGTTGAGGACAACATTTGAAGGAAATTATATTCAAAAAATAAATGCCATAAAATGTCCTTTCAAATTACCAATAAAGATTTCACACTTGATTTCAATTTTTATATTTTTTTGTTCTGAAAAAATTACCTCTAAAAGAATCACCATATATTAGGAAATACATTCATATTAGGGTATTTTGAAGACCATAATTAAACATGTGTGAATACTTTAGTCCACCTGAAATCGTACAGTGTGCCTGATGAATATTGCTACATTAAGAAACTCGAATAATAAATTAGACAAATTACCAATAAAGATTTCACACTTGATTTCAATTTTTATATTTTTTTTTTGTTCTGAAAAAATTACCTCTAGATGAATCACCTTATATTAGGAAATAGGGTATTTTAGGGTATTTTTGAGACCATAATTAAACATGTGTGAATACTTTAGTCCACCTGAAATCGTACAGTGTGCCTGATGAATATTGCTACATTAAGAAGCTCGAATAACTTTTTTCAATTTTATTACATATAGCTTTATTAGTTTTAAAAATAATGGAATTTAATCAATCAATCCAAAGTCTTCATGTTTCAGTGTACCAGTTATTCATTTTTGTTAAATATAAAAATCAATCTGCACAAAAATAATAAAATAACCAGATTCATTAATTAGAAAATGTTATTTAATTTTTTTGTAGCGTCTTTCATCAGCCAACCTGTACTTTCCCCTTAAAATATCATACTTGGTGTAAATTTCACAATATATTTAAATAAAAAAATATAAAAAATAACCAGATTCATTAATTAGAAAAAGTTATTTAATTTTTTATTTGGTAGCGTCTTTCATCAGCCACCCTGTACTTTATTATTATTTTTTAATTTTCCCCCTTAAAATATCATACTTGGTGTAACTTTCACAATATATTCAAATAACTATAAACTAACAAATATTTTTATTAAAGACCGCACCGTGCTAACGACTTTTGTTTAAAAATTATAAAGTCCTTGACATTCAGATTGTCACTGTGCGAATACTTAAGTCCGTCACTGTACGTATGTAACATATGTAGAAAGATTGTGTTTGGTCTTTCATTTTTTGTACAAAATGGCAACAAAAAAATTTATCAGTTTTCATTTGAACGTTTCCAATACAATGCCAAAGAAAAAATATTGCCTTTTCCATTGTGTGTTTTCAATATGTGCTGGGTATTTTTTCAAGGAAGTTCAATATGGTGCAACATAATTGTGAATTGTAATTGTACGAGCGTATGCCTTAAAGAAAGAAAGAAAGAAAGTTGATTCAAAAAATGTTTAAAAATTTAATTTAAAGAATTTCAAGAATTTTAAATATTTCTCTCACTTAAAATACCAGATTAGCAAATCCTTTTGGAATTTTAGGTTTTCACCACCAACCAACCACTCACTCACTGATTCATTTATTCCTCAATAGTTAGGCAAATCATTTCATTTGGTATAATTCCCCTTTCCCAAGTTTGTATGTATACTTGTGCGATTTATTCGTGGTGGTTGGTAAAGGTATTTTATAAACTGAATGCAAAACTTTTACTTGAAATTGCATTCCTTTACCCCGAACCAACCTCTGACCTTTTGGAATGCCATAATATTTTTGCACAAAGCTTGCCTTTGCCAGCAAGTAAATATAAATATCTATCACACACACAAACATACCGACACACTTACCAACACATAAATGTATACTTATATAGTAGCATGGAATCCTCTTAAACAGCCATGCCCGTATTTCGACCCCACCTACACCCTCTCGACCACTGAAACAAGAACGTCGACATTTACCCTCTACTGCAGTTCGTTGCAATGAACTCCACCTTTGTGCTGAGCTGAATAAGTTTCGCTATTTTGCATTAAACATTTTAAATATTTCTCTGGTTAAACAATAACTTAACAAGGGGTTTTTAATATAAACATTATTTCGATTAAGTAAATACATACTTTTGTTTTTACAATCTTTTTAACCGTTGGAAAAGGTGCACGTGGCGTCGGAAAAATAAATTATCTTAAAATCGTTTGGATATTTTAAAACAGAAAGCAGTGTTTGTTAATTATTTTCGAGATGAGATTAGAAAGCGGGATCTTTTAGTTTGAGGGAAGAGGACATTGCCATTAAGACCCTTCATACAGCTGGCATCAAAATGACGTTTCGTAGGCCAAGGATACTCAACTATCTGATTTTTGGTTTGTGTGAGGGCGCCCAAAATTTAAAACAATATTTGAACATTTTGGCAAAGTCCGCCTTTCGTGATGTGTACATCCATATCATGAACAAAACCAGACCATTGGGCTCTATCGAATGCGAATTCTGATGGTTGTACAAATGTTGCATTGCACTTGCTATGAATTGAAAACATTTGAATTTTATCATATTTAAATGAATGTGCTCGAGATGCATTTACAACTTAATATTTTAAACAGGTCGAAAAATTCCACAATGGTACTATCCAGTGAGACATTCTCTGCCAATGCTGCGATGAGGCACACGTTTGCATCAATGGATTCGTTAACAAGCCGAATTGCCGCATTTGGGCAAATGAGATTCCACAAGTGCGTGTTGAAAAGCCGATGCGTCCACAATGATTGACTGATTGGTGCAGTTTATGGTCTGGTGGCGTCATTGGGTCGCACTTCTTCGAAATTGAGGTCGGCCAAGCAGTTCAAGTCAATAGTGTTTGCTATGCGACGTTCTTGTGGCCAGAAATTGAGAATATGGACCTGGAGGATACGAGATTCCAACAGGATGGAGGCAACGAAACAATGACTCTTTTGCGAGAGAAAAACAATGGCCGTGTTATGTTATTGTTGTAGCGGCAACCGGGGTGACAGCCGTCGCCCGAAGAATTTGTGCTTCGGGTCAATCCGGTGCATAGAAATGGCTGTCGTGGTACTGCAATGGCCGTGTTATCTCACGTCGTGGCAATGTTAATTTGCCGCCACGATCATATGATTTGATACCGTTGGACTTTTTTCTTTGGCGGTATTTTAAAGAAAAAGTGCACGTCAATAATCCAAGTAAAAAAAATCATTTCACACTTGAAAAGCGCTATTACTGCGATACGGTTCTCATTATCTGACTCTCCATGATGAAAGTTGAAACAATTTTAAAATCCCGTTACAGACTAACGCTATTGAGGTTAGCCTTCAAAACCCATATGACATTAACGGGTTATGTTCAGTTCTACCATTGAAATGGGTGTGATCAATGTTGTAACAGTATGTATGTCCCAACTAAGTATATAATATGTAATTTTATAATTCAACTGAAATCGGGGCCCAGACTCATGCATAGACCACTTTTAAATATACACAAATTAGAACTCAGCATAAAACAAATTTCACTGCGAATCCAAATATTAATTTATTTTTGATGATTTTACTGAGATTGTATGGATTTTTTTAAGATTCGATAAGTATTATAATTGGGTGGGGCTCGTGGACCCTTGAGGCCAAAATATGACCGTTATTGCCAAAAATGGAACAATTCTCAATATCGACACATGGGAACTAAAATGTAAGCCAATTTCATTTGCCCTTAATTTGATAATTGTTTTTTCTTCCATTTCAATCGCGTATCCATGATGACGGGATTTTAAGATTCAACCTGGCCAAACATAACATCGTTTTTACTTCTTTCTATTTCTAATCCATTATAAAATATGGATTCCCAAATACATGCATTCTATTGGCTGTGTTACCCAAACTTACAAAATATGTACAGATGTAAGTTGGAAACATATACAAGGTCGCCCAACGAAGCGGCAGTGACCTTCAATTCTATTGAACAGCATCACAAACAAGCAAAGTTTTGCGCAAAAAAATCATTCATCTGGCAAATTAATGATTCATTCACAGTCAGCAGCTCGTCGTAGTCGTTGTCGTTGTCCTCGTATGCTGCCAGGGAACATGTTTGGATCTAACGTGTAACCTGCACACATGCAGTTACGGACAAAAAAATAGGGCCACTTGGAGTTATTTTGGAAGAAGCGAAAAAAAAGTTATTGTTTACCAAACAAATGTTTGTTATTTCATTTCGTTTTATTGTTTTATTATTAATTCGTGTTAAAAATAGTTATAATGTATTTCGAATTAATGCTCGTCAATTGGGATCTGCTTTGATATCCAGGTGGAGAAAACACGCCATTTGAACTGGATGCGTCCACGGAGACATGGTAGTCAGCTAAGTGGGCTTGGCCGGACAATTGAAAAGTTGCAGCACATCATGTGGTCCCTGATAAAAGGCGGGACAAATGTCCGGAACGTTAGCATCAATTTGTACCTAATAATAATTAAGGCGGCTGCACCATCCAGATCTCAGCTGAGCCAGAAAAACGCGCGTCTGCCGAGGTAGTACCTTCTCCTCAGGTGAAACCTCCGGGGGATGTTCCCCTAGCTCTATATTCACACTGTAGCTGGATACTGCTGTTGCGACTTCATCAGCGTGAATGATGTTCAGACCTGCCCGATAGTTTCGATGATCTAAAGCTTCTCTCTTTCTCTAGATTATGAAGAGCGTACCGTTCTGCCTAGGCGGACGCATCCTGTCCAAGAGATGGTGGTTAGGACGACTGCTGCGAAAACACCCTAGCAGGTATTGCTTAGACAACAGGAAAAGGTGTCTGCACACGGTAAGGACCTTTGTCTCCTCATGTTGATGGTCCTCAAAAGACATAAAAAGACACCTTGTTGATGTTCTGAGGGCAGCATTCTGGCAAGTCTAAATTTTCTACCACTGCGTCGTACTCACGTTCGCCGACCACACCGGTGAGGCGTAGTTCGCTACAGACCGATCTATCACTATCAACAAGGTTTCTTTGTCGCTTATCGCAGATAGCTGTAGCATGTGCAGACGATCGAAAAAGGCAGTCCAATGTGATCCCAAGTAGTTGGTAGTCGGTATGTTTACTTTATTCGTGACTTTGTCTGCCACAGGGAAGAATGAATTGGATCTGAAGATGCTGCTAACATGTTAATGGGGTCCTCTTTTTGCCTTACCCTTGATGCTTTAAAGGCGTTCTGCAATCTATATTTTTTATAGAATTTGTTAAGAAACTTATGTGCTTCTTTAGAAAGCTCTCCAATTGACAAACACTGATATTCAATTATATCATTGCCATGCGTCTATATTTTATGGACTGTCGGGGTCAACTGCTCTTTGAATACATTTCCGCTAAAATGGATGCATGTTTCGATGCATACTCTTCATATTTTGTAAAATTGACGTTTCATTTGCAGTTTATAACATTCAAGATCGTTTCCGATCTTTTCAAGATTTGATTGTCAATTTCAGTGACTCTAGTTACTGCCTTATACATTTAAAAAAATTTCTAGAAGTGTTAATCGTTTGAGTTTCCGTATCCGTACTTGGGGCAGTATACGTTTAGTCCAACTTGTTTAAGAAAGTCATCCTGTATTTGCTACTTTATGATTTTTCGTTAATTGATGTATTTTTATCGAAGTTTTCCTCCTCTTGTGGTAGGTTTACGATAGACGCCAATTATGGCAAAAATATTTAAAAAAGCATCAAAAATTTTGAAAATTGTGTGGAAATTATTGGTGAACGCATCATTTTGTCCGTGACTGTATGTGCACACGGACATACAGGCGTTCATCATTAACAACTAAAAGAGAGAATCTGTATGCATTCATTAATCGATTATCGAATTTTTCATTCTTCAGTTATGCACCCATACATAGATCTATACACACATACATATGTAGTATGAATGTTCCATGTTCCAAAGGAGAACATGGTACTGCTGGTAATGCTACATCATCCTCATCGTCATGTGTTTGCAGAGCAGATTACATAAAACCGAATAGATACTCGAACTAGTCTGGAAGGATACACCACAATAGAGTGGGTGGGTTCCGCTGCATAGCGTAAGTTGTAAAAGTCGCCTGTTTGCTTTGAGTCTTATCAAGACAGAGTTTTCCCGAATTACCACCGAACATGATTTCATCAATGTTCTTGTCTTCAGTTGCATGATATTCAGTCAGCCTTGGTGTGTGTAACTTACAATAACTGCCGGCTTACTTAAACCAGACTTGCTAAGAAATGGCCTTTAACTCTTTGGTTGAAATTATTTAATTTCAGATATAGAAGCTGTGTTAAACAACAGCACATTAAAAGTTTGGTTCTTCTAATAATCAATCTCTTTGTATGCTTCACAACAATTTGTTTGACCCACCCTATAGCTCAACGTAACAAAATTTTTTTGAAACCCGAAAGTATTCAACTGGCATATGCAAACGATTAAAAATTCATCGAATGTTTGCCTGCAACAGCAACTGTGTGAAGAGACAGGTTCGCAATGACTGGACTGACTGCGGCCAGTTATAACCAGTGGGCAGTTGCAACTTCTCAACAATTTATATAGGATATTAAGATTTATAAATTTTTATCAGGAACTGCAGGGATAATTTGGGTAAAAGTAACGAAGTATTTAAAATATAGAAGCAATCAATGGCGGATATGAACCAGTAATGTCCAAACACTCCACTCCTCCATCGGTCGATCTTGAAAAATATATGACTGGCAATATTCACGAGCGCCCAAAAAAAAAATTATGAGCGCAGTCTCCAGATAAGATTGAGAATAAAAATTTTAAGCCCAATATATAGACAAAAATATCTTTAAACTTACAAACGTAAAATAAAGCGTTACCAAAGATTGCACTATCAGGTAACGACTAGAGCATGTGGACATGTCACCTTATATCCAGAATTTTGCTAACCAAATGCCTGTCTTATGATAGGAATCTCGGTAAATATATATAGGGTGTTTTTTTAAGAGCTGATAAACTTCTTCTTATGATTGGAATCTCGGACTTCTTATGATTGGAATCTCGGCAAAAAAATATATAAGGTGTTTTTTTAAGAGCTGGTGAAATTGAAATAATAATACAGGGTTTTCATTAAGGACAACAGTTTTATAAAGGGTGTCCCAAGAAGAACGCAATTTTTAAATCTGGCAACATTTGAAGTGTCATTGTTTGACATTTGAACAATTGTTATTGTTTGTTAGTACGAGGTTTACGAGGTTAGTAAAAATGGAGCGCTACACGAATGAACAACGCATTCTCATTGTGAAATTGTTTTACCAAAATGGTGAAAGTTTTGCGGCTACAGTTCGCAAATTGCGATCAATTTGGGGTCACAATAATGCTCCAAAAGAGTCAACTGTAAAGAGATTAATGGATAAATTTGCCGAAACTGGGTCTGTTAGTGATGTAAAGACAACAACGCGCCATCGACCAGGTCGATCGACCGAAAATGTCGCAGCTGTACGTGATGATGTCGCTCAAACTCCATCCACCTCAATTCGACACCGAGCTCAGCAAATTGGTGTCTCCAAATCCACTTTGCAGCGAATTTTGACGAAAGATTTGCATCTTCATGCATACAAAATTCAATTGACTCAGGAACTGAAGCCAGCTGACCATGGACAGCATGAAAATGCTGATTTTGCCGATAAAATCATCTTCAGTGACGAGGCCCATTTTCATCTTGATGGCTTCGTCAACAGGCAGAATTGTCGCATTTGGGGTGTGGAAAATCCTCGAGTGATTCACGAGAAGCAAATGCATCCTCAACGTGTTACTGTGTGGTGTGGTTTTTGGGCTGGAGGAATCATTGGACCTTTTTTTTTATGAAAATGAGGCAGGTCAGGTTGTCGTGAGGTTGTCGACAATAGATTTGAATTAGAAAATTATTAAAAAAAACATTAAATTCAAAATAATAGGAGTGATTTATTTCACATTACAAAATATAAGTATAAATAAAAGTAAGCGTTTTTATTAAAAAAATTTCAGTTAAAAAAAGCCAAAGCAGCTTGTTTAAAAAATTTTAATTTCGATAAAAAAGTACTATTATTGCATGAGATCCGTATTAATAACATTTGTTCTTAAAAGCATATTTAAATGAAGAAAAATTACAATCATACAGCATGATTGCCGTTACCATATTATTGTTAACATAAAACGCAAAGCACAATACTTTTGGCGCACCAACCATACTTATATTGTTGCTATAACCATATTTTCATTTTTAAATTTGGCAAAAATACTATTGTTACATTTCTACAATATTAATGTTGCAGCAATTATACTATTGTCAAAACTAAATTCAGTTAACAATGCTATGGTTGCGACGAACATACTTTTATTGCGGAGAACGTACTTTTATTGCCGTGACCATTTAGTAACCATGTTTTTTCTCTGCGTGTAGATGGTATTCTATTCTGAAAAGGTCTTGCCAGTATTTGGTGACCAACAAGATGCAAACTGATTTGAGAAATGAGAGTTATGCTACTTAATATTAGCTCTTAAGCCAAAGTTTTATAGATAATTTTAGATTTTCGTCTTGTCTTTAAAAATTACCCTATTTTTTGTCCGTTCGAAAACAAGATATTAATATTTTTTTTATGTTTTTTTCTATTTTTTGGTGTCATATATAGCAAGGATATATAAAGTAAATGTAATAACAATTATTTGATTGTTAAAAAAAGTACTGTTTTCGTTTCTTTCAAAATAACTTCAAATAATTTTTTTGTCCGTAACTGTAGGCTCGTATTTTCGAATAGACCCCTTACAAAGGTCCTTGCCAATTTCGGAATCCGCAGCTTTAGAAACCACTTATTACATCCAATTCCGACTACTTTTTGCATAAACCTATACGAGCGACCAACATCAAACTCTGGCACCTCCCAAACCTCATCGAACTCAAACTTTGCATTACTTATTACTTAGTAGGGACATAAATACTGTTACGCACGTTTTATGCTGTAAAATAAAAAGTACTGAATGTTTTTGGACCAAATATTTTTTAATATATTTATTGATGTATATTGTATCCAAAAAGAATCTACTTATTCGAAATGTCCGCCTTTTGCCTTTACCCACGCCTTAAGTCGCACTGGCCAATCGTCAATAGCTGCACGAACCTCGTCCATTGGAAATTAGCTCGAACCAAAACAGTCGTAAGAGATCCAATGTTGGGGTATCTTTTGTGACAAACCTTGTCCTCTAAAACCGTCCACAATTTGTAATCCAATGGGTTCAAATCTGGACTGCCTGAGGGCCATTCTTCAGAGGAAATGAACGCTGCCAAATTGTTTCGAAGCCAGGCCTGGGACGTTTTAGCCTTATGGGCCGGCGCAGAATCCTGCTGGAAAGTCCATGGCTGGTTTTGGAACTGGAAATTGTTAAGAGGCTTCACAACAGCTTTCAAAACGGTTTCTTGGTCAACTTTGGCCGATTTTTTGACTCCTCGATCGCAGAAATACAGGTCAGTGACCCCATCGTAAGAGACACCCCACCAAACCATGACTGAAGCTGGGAAATGATCCTTTTCCACCCTTGGAATCAGTTTAAATGCTTCCTTAGATGACCGCGCATACATTTAGCTTTTAAATTTTTCCTGAACGGTAAAAATATTTTCATCGGTGAACAACATTTTTCTGTGCAAGTTATCAGCGTGCTTCACCAAAAGACGTTTGCATTTTCAAACCTATTTTTTTTAAAGCTGCAGTCAGTAATTGTCAATAAAGTCCCAAGTCTTTTTTTATGATTCGACTCATGGACTTTTGCGGGATATTCATCTCACGGGCCATGATTTTCTGTTTTCGGAGCGGATTTCTGTGAATTCTTGATTTAACGGCTTTGATGACATGCGGTCTTCGAGCAGAGCGTGGGCGGCCTGACCGGTGGCGGTTTTTTTACATCTTCAGTCTCCACAAACAGATTTATGCATCGGCAGACGAACATGCGGCTAATACCTAGTGGTCGGAGCGTTTTGAAAATATCGTTTTTTTTTATTTCACACATGAAAAGCGCTATTACAGCGATACGGTTCTCATAATCTGACCACTCCATGATGAAAGTTGAAACAATTTTAAAATCCCGTTACAGACTAACGCTATTGAGGTTAGCGTTCAAAACCCATATGACATTAAGGGGGTATGTTCAGTTCTACTATTGAAATGGGTGTGTTCAATGTTTTAGCAGTATTTATGTCCCTATTAAGTATAAGCGACCAACAATTAATTCCAATAAAATTAAAGCGCATCGGTCAATCTTTTCTTATTGGTCCTATGCATATGACCCAACGGATTTCAGGTCCTACAACTCCACATCTTTCGCCACAATTAAATCACCAACTAATTTCGATTATACTCAAATTTCACATGGTACGGTATGATCGACCAGTAACAATCAATGGTTAAATTGGATCATATCAGTGTAAGTTTTTCTATAGTCCCCACGCAAAAGGTCTCTCCAACTTTTTGGTTCAGTCGTTCAAATTGAGTATATTGCGTGATATAAGTAAAAACAATAGACATTGAAATTGGACCGTACCGATTCATGTTTATCTAAAGTCCCTAAAGATTTAATCTTGCTCAAATTTAGTAAAGTTGGTAATGACAGATCTATAACCAACCTGGTGAAATTGACTTACAACGGGTAATGTTATATATAGCTCCTTAATTGAAGGCTTTGCCGCTGTACAAACCAAGCGCTTATTGTGCGGCCTATAACCAACTCTAGCGAGGTATAACCATATTTGTCCATGTTTTCGTATAGCTCCCCATTTAAATGGACCCGTCCGATTTGAAGTA
Organism: Hydrotaea diabolus; assembly: GCA_963513945.1. Lineage (NCBI taxonomy): Eukaryota > Metazoa > Arthropoda > Insecta > Diptera > Muscidae > Hydrotaea > Hydrotaea diabolus. The sequence goes on from OY740720.1 coordinate 121,630,374, forward strand.
CTTATATATACGAGTACTGCACCCCGCAGTTAGGTATTTGGTATTTTTAGGTATAACTCTATAATGACCATAATAATATGCAGATCGTTATAAAATGTACACACAAAATTTTTTAAGGTATAAAAAAACTTTCAGCTATGAAGGAACTCCATTTAAAAGGGAGGTAAATAAATCAACAAGTTGTCAGAGAATTACCTTAATATTTTGTTGTGGTGGAAGGATCAACGACAATCATGTGTAAAACACAATATCGGACAAATAAAAAAAAAACATAAAATGTTTAAGCTACAAAAAACATTCAGCTATGAAGGAACTCCATTTTAAAGGGAGGTCTAACTAAAACGCACGATGTTAATTGTAAATAAATCAAAAAGTTCTTGGAGAATTAACTTAATAATAATTATCTTAATAATAAATAAATTAAAATAATATAGAAAGATCAATAACAATCATGTGTAAAAAACAATATCGGACAAATGCTTGCCACGGCGTAGGTGGCATGCCTTTATACGATGGTCCATATTTTCAATGACTGAGACATAATGGAGGTTCAATGTCATTGATGTGCAGAATAATCTCATCCTTTAGCTCTTCAATTGTTCAAGGCTCATTGACGAACACTTTTTCTTTTAAATATCCCTAAAGAAAGAAGTCCAACGGTATCAAATCACATGGTGGTGGCCAATTAACATCGCCACTACTTAAGATAACACGTCCATTGAACTACTCGAGCCAAAAAAACATTGTTTTGTTGGTTGTGTGACAAGTGGCACCGTCCTGTTGGAACCACATATCGTCCAGGTCAATATCCCCAATTTTTGGCCACAAGAAGTCCGTTATCCTATTGCGATAGCGAACACCATTCCCGCTAACTGCTTGGCTGACCTTATTTTCGAAGATTTACGGCACCAAACAGTCACTCTTTGTGGATGTATAGGCTTTTCAGCAACTGCTCGTGGACTCTCGTTTGCCCAGATGCCGCAGTTCTGCTTGTTAACAAATCCACTGAGGTGAAAGTGTGCCCCTTCACGAATCACGAAGTACACGAAATGCATTTAGATTTGAACGCCCATTTTCGTAAAAGGGTTCAACAATTCTAAAACGCTGCTTAATTATGTGCCTCTCCATTATTAAATATGTCAAACACTGAAACATAAAATTGTCAAATTAAGTTGGGGAAAAAACTTGACGTTAAGATGTGACTCACAATTTACATCGCACACTATGGTTGGACCACCCTTTATAAAGGAATTATAGAATTACTACTTCGAATTAAAAAACTAAAATTGAAAACCAATCTTGCATTTTACATAGGTACTTTACGTGCATTTTTGTGTGTTGGAAAACCCTCCAAATCTGATGGAACTACTTTAGTAAGATTGAATCACAAATTATTCCAAATATTTGACTTTTATTTTTTTCCTTAAAATCACGTGTGTGGGTAGCGAAGCGCACCGTGTTACGCCTCGTACTTTTATATTCATCGTTTAAGGGTTAACCTGACATAGGAACATTAACTTGCCTACAGATTTCCATGCATGGCCTTTGGAACGTATCCTTGTTTGGCTTTTACATTGTAAATGCGAGTACTCGTATAGAAAATACCCTTGTGTGATATTTGTGTACTTGAAATTAAAAATTCATTTTGATACACCTAAATGTGGGTACTTCTTATGTACTCATACGCAATTTACGTATAAGCGTACATACGTAGAAACGGAGCGAAACGGAGAACGACGAGTAATAATAATGATTTGCTTACCTCCTGCCAAAATGCGAAATTATTCCATATCACTCATACGCCACGGTGGCGTTGCTGCTGGAGGATAGCTGATGTTGAAAATTCAATTCCTTCCGTACGTACACACACATACATACATATGCGAGTGTTTGTGTGTATGAACATGCGTCCTCGTCAGTCGGTTATTACGTGGATATTACGTATTCCATTAAGTCGGAATATTTAATGGTTATGACATGTTTATTCCATGGCTATGTTTTTTCTCTCTCTTTCTCTTCCGCGATTTGTTGTTTTTGGTCTGTAAGCGTGTTTTTTTCCGTTCAGGTTCGTAAGTACTGAAATTTAACACGGAAATGCTTTTTTCACATTGTTATAATAATAATAAGTAATCAAGATTTCTTGCTGTTTTTCCCCATTTTTTGTTTTTTTTTTGAAAACCCCCCTTCAACACTCACTCACATGTTTCACATCAACATGTGAGAAGACACAGTAAACATTTTGAGTTTTTGTTTTTTTTTTTCATAAAATGTTTTTCCATTTCCTTTTTTGTTTTTTTGGTTTCCAACTAAAATGAGGGGAAAATAGCGTTTTTTACAACTTGTTTTTATTATTGTCGTTTATTTACAAAACAGATTTACTAAAACTGCATGTCGAGAGCGTTATGTTCTTGCTCAAATTCAGATGAGCGAGTCAATCCTGTACAAAGTGAGCCAATTTCGTTGATGATTTTAATAGTTTTTTTAAGTGTTCCATGAGATCATTGTTTTTAAAATATTTTACTGGCATTTCACATGCGAAGAAATCATATAGGGTGGCACAGTTCAGATAAAAAAGTCGTTTTAATCGGACAGGCGAAATCTGCTTAACATTCTGCCGTTTTGTAAAAGAAAGTTAGAGTGATACTCGTAGCGATTATTAAGCGGTGCATTAACTAAGGATTATGATAAATAGGCATCGTAATACTATGCACTAAAAAATCATGTTTTAGGCTCATAAATATGCACTATAAAATCGAAAATATGTCCTTTAAATAAGAAAATATGCGTCGAAAAAAATGCTTAAAAAACAAAAAAAAATTAATCCAACCTTAATGCTCGATGTTACTAGTGAGTCACACCTTAACATCAAGTTTTGTGTCCAACTTAATTTGGGAGTACTTTGTTTTAGAATTTAGAAATTATTGACGCCTTTTATGAAAATGAGCGTTCTAATCAAAATGCATTTCGTGATGTTCTTTTTGGTCAGCATAATCGACAAAATCTGTCCACAATCGGAAGAATTGTGAGCAAATTTGAAAATACCTGCGCATGCTCGCCTAGTTCGTTCTGCGAAAACAGTGATGTTGTTCCCGATAGCGTGAACATCGATCTACATCGACTTCTTGTTGTGCCCTGCAACTGATTTTCATGAACATCACTGTTTGGAAATTTAAATAAAAGATTCGAATTTTTATCACGTTTACAAGGTTCAATTGACTCAAGAACTGAAGCCTACTGACCATTTCGTGCGTCGTCAATACGCCGTATGGTTGGTTGAACAGACAGAAGTGAATGATGATTTTACAAAGAAAATCATATTTAGCGACGAAGCATATTTTTACCTCAGTGGATTCGTTAACAAGCAGAATTGCCGTAAATGAAAATCCACGAGTGGTTGTTGAAAAGCCGAAATTGACCGATGACGTGACGAGCATTTGGCCTATATTTTGTTTTACACATAGGTTTTCATAGATTCTTCCATCATAATAAAAAATTTAATATACGAGGGCTCCTATATATTTATGGCCTAATAATGAAAATGAGAATATTTATCATCAAAAATGCTTTTATTGTTTTTCTATGTATTTTCAGCATGATTTATATACTTTTGCATGCGCTCAAATCAATTGTCGAAGCACTTTTCCCACTCCGATTGAGACACCTCCAAAACATGGTTTTTGAACGCTTCAACAGTAACTTCTGGCGACGAAAATCGTTGACCACACATTTTTTTTCTTGATATGCGGGAATAAAAAGAAGAAATTGGGTGCCAAGTCAGGGCTGTACGGCGGATCAATTCGACATTTTGGCTGGTGGTTTGAGCCGATGTGTGAGAGCTCGCATTGTCATGGTGCACAATGATTCGTCTTTTCTTGTTCGTTTTTCGAATTTCTCCGAAGACTTCAGGCAAACAAATTGTGGTGTGCCACTCAGAATTGACCGTCCTACGTTGCTCAAGCGGAACAGTCGCCACATGACCAGTTTTGTCAAAGAAACAGGCGACCATTTGCTTCGAATTGCTTCTTTCACGAACAACTTTCGTTGGATTTGGCTCGTCTTCGAAGACCCATACAGTCGATTGCTGTTTTGTTTCGGGCTCATACGCATAGATCCATGATTCGTCACCTATGACAATCTTATAAACGTCTTTTGAAGCACCGCGATCGTATATTTTCAAAATTTCTTTACACCAATCGACACGAGCCTTTTTTTGAGCGATTGCCAAATTGTGCGGGATCCAACGGGAACAAACATTTTTTACGGCCAGGTGTTCATGCAATATCGAATGTATGCTGCTAGAAGAAATGCTCAAGGATACCTCTCTCTCACGGTATGTCACATGACGATCTTGCATTATCAGTTCACGCTCGGCAACAGTGTTCTCTGGCAAACGGCCGTTTTTGGACGACCTTCGTCTTTGAGCGAGCGTCGGTCACGATTGAATTTTTTGAACCAGTTTTTCACAGTGCTATAGGATGGTGCTTCATCGCCATACAAAGATTAAAGTTCATCGATACACTCTTGTTGTAACAATCCACGTCGAAAGTTGTGAAAAATGATCGCGTTCAGAGGTTATGAAATCGGGTGGTCTATTAATGGAGAGAATTATGGGGAGGTGGTCCGATCCTATTGAGATGACGGGTTGCCAGGTGACGTCGTTGATCAGGCCAGGCGATGCCAAAGTGATGTCTGGCGAGCTATGGCAATCGCCCATAATCCGTGTGGGGGCGTCCTCATTCACTGTGCAGAACGTAGAGCTATCAATTTGCTCTGCCAAAGCTATGCCCCTCTGGTCGTTGTCTAGGAGAGAATGCCACAGTTCGTGGTGAGCATTAAAGTCTCCTAGGACCAAGCGGTTATTGCCTTGTAGCAAATTGCTAATGTCTGGCAGATAACGCGGGGCACAGCTACCAACCGGCGGGATGTATACGTTGTACAGCTCTATTTCGGCAGTTCCAGACTTGACTGCTACCCCCATACATTCCATGTATGGTCTATGACCTCACTGTGAGGTCTATGACCTCACTGAGGTCTATGACCTCACTGATTTTGTTGCGTAGGCCATTACAATTAAATTGCAAGATTGATGCACTGTCAGGAGTGGCAACAGCAATCTGTGGTGTAAGATGCTGTATGTGTTGATGCTGTTGCGAGGGCGACTGCGGGGGAGTCTCGTAGTTAGATGATGATGATGACGACGAAAATGCAGACGACGATGATAACACCAAATCCAGAGACCCACTGCTAACTTCGTTGATACAGCATGAGGCAACAAAGTCTGCTTCGCTATACTCCCTGATGTGGTTCAGACCTGAACAGCTCCTGAAGTGCACCCACTCCATGCAACGATTACACCTTACAGACGTGGCACGATGGTGTATTCGGTTCTGACAAACCGAGCAGATCCAAGGTCCGGGGTTTTGTTCGATCCCGGCTCGGACCAGTAGTATTCGGAGCAGGCATTCCGGGAAGTGCTGCTCCCACGACGAAAAAATGGACGAACAAAAAACATATATTGTTGAGGTGACTGCCCCTGGCCGAAGAGTTTCGGGTCAATCCGGTACATAGAACCGGCAGTCGCGGGATTGTAGCCGAGAAAAAGTTCCGGGCCATCATTAACGCAGCAGCCGCTCGCCATATCCCTGCTGGTCGAATACCCGAAGTACGACCAAACTTCCCAGCAGAGGCAGCGGGACTCGCAGACGAGCGTGATGACATTCGTCGCTCCAACCCTACTGACCCTAGAATTAGGGATCTCAACTCCGAGATCAGTAGGTTGGTCAACGAATATAAGCGGAACAAATGGCTAGACCACTTAAAGCAGTGCAACTTGAGTTCCGGAATTGGTAAGTTGTGGACAACGGTCAAATCACTCTCTAACCCTGTAAGGAAGGATGATCGGACAGCTGTCACGTTCGGTGATAGAACAGTGACAGATCCGAAGCGGTGCGCGTGTTATTTTAACCGGCTTTTATTGAGCACCCAGAGAGTGATAAGGCGTCGTATCCGCGCTCTCCGAGTCGAAGAGGCACCACCACAATTTACCGTTGGCGAAGTTGCCCATGTCATCCGCAGCGCAAAGTCATCAAAGGAGCTGGGTCCGGACGGAATCTCAATGCTGATGTTAAAGCACTTGGATACTCCGGGAGTAGAGTACATGACCAAAGTGCTCAATCTGTCGCTAGCCACTCACGAAGTTCCCGATGCCTGGAAAATGGGCAGAGTGGTCCCGCTACTGAAGCCAGGCAAAGACGCAAGTAAAGGAGATTCGTACAGGCCGATCTCCTTGCTTTCTCCAGTAGCAAAGACGCTTGAAGCACTGCTCCTCCCCAGCCTGATCGAACACTTTCTTAGTGCTGATCATCAGCATGGATTCCGCAAGCAGCACAGCACAACAACTGCTTTACACGCCATCACCACACGTATAAGTCGCGGCCTTAACCAGAACAAGCCTAACGACAGGACGGTCCTCGTGGCTCTGGACCTCACAAAAGCCTTCGACACGGTCAATCATGCCACTCTGTTCGAGGACATTGAAGAAACGTCCCTTCCGCCCAGTTTGAAACGTTGGGTCGTAAACTATATGTGTAGAATTTAGAGACAGAAAGTCGAAGCCCCGTAGAGTTAAACAAGGAGTTCCCCAGGGTGGAGTTTTATCCCCGGCTCTGTTTAACCTCTACCTCTCTAAAATTCCTGCACCACCAGATGGCGTTGAAATTGTGTCGTACGCTGACGATTGCAAATTCTGGCGTCAGGACCTAAAGTGGATGACATTTGCGAGAAAATCAACTATTACCTCACTGACTTAGCACGTTTCTTCACTGCGAGGAATATGAAAATATCCGCCTCCAAATCATCAGCCACACTGTTTACTGCTTGGACCGCAGAGGTGCGGTTGTCACTCAATGTGAAAGTCGATGACGTCAACATCCCGACCACCAACTACCCCAAAATCCTTGGGGTCACATTGGACAGCCTTTTTAGATCCTCTGCACATGCTACAGCTATCTGCGATAAACTCAAAAGTAGGAACAAGGTCCTCAAGTCACTTGCCGGCAGTACTTGGGGAGCCGACAAAGAAACCTTGTTGACCTCTTACAAAGCGATAGGTCGGTCTGTAGCAAACTACGCAGCACCTGTATGGTCGGCGAACGTGAGTACGACGCAGTGACATGCCAGAATGCCGCCCTTAGAACATCAACAGGGTGTCTTCTTATGTCCTCTGAGGACCATCTACATAAGGAGACGAAGGTCCTTACCGTGCGCAGACACAATTTCCTGTTGTCTAAGCAATACCTGCTAGGGTGTTTTCGCAGCAGTCATCCTAACCACCATCTCTTGAACAGGATGCCTCCACCCAGGCAGATCAGGAACGATCTTCATGATCTAGAGAGAGAGGTCCAGCGGTATAAGAGAGAACCTTTAGATCATCGAAACTATCAGGCAGGTTTGAACAACATTCACGCCGATGATGTCGCAGCAGCAGTATCCAGCTACCGTGTGAATGCAGTGCTAGGGGAACATCTCCCGGAGATTTCACCTGAGGAGAAGGTACTACCTCGGCAGACGCGTGTCGTTCTGGCGCAGCTGCGATCCGGATGGTGCAGCCGCCTCAATTCTTACTGGGCACGAATTGATGCTAACGTTCCGGACATCTGTCCCGCCTGCCATCAGGGACCACATGATGTACTGCACCTCTTCAATTGTCCGGCCAAGCCCACTCAGCTGACCCCCAGTTCTCTCTGGACGCATCCAGTTCAAATGGCGCGTTTCCTTCACCTGGATATCGAAGCAGATCCCCCATAGACGAACAAGACTTCAAAATAAATATATTGTTGTTACAACAACAACAACAAAAATGATCGCACGAAAATTTTCACGAGTTAATTCCATTTTTTTTTGCCAAAATGATTTTTTCAAGTCACTGTAAACAATACAAATGATGGTCGTACGTCAAATCGTTCTGAGTACGTTTATGCTAAAAAATGTCAAACTTTCCAATGGAAATGTCAGATGGCGTCAGAAATATTTATAGCAACCCTCGTATTTATATAGTTTTTGTTTTGTAAATTTCTCAAGTCCGCTGCCAGTAGGTTAAATTGTCATAAAATAATGTATTTTCAATTAAGAAAATTATTTTGTGAATTTGTTTACCATGCATAGAAAAAATGTATGTGTATAGAAGGCAGAGTCATCTATCGAAAACAAACTTAAGAAAAACCTTCCGACATACAAATCTAACATATTGCCCAAGTTTGGTGGTAATCGATCAAACAGTTCTGGAGTTTGAGGCGCTCGTACACCGAGCATTACATTTTAAATATGTATTAAGATAAAAATAGTTATATCTAATTTTATTAGCTGATTTAAACTATTTTTCTATTTATAGGTGATTTTTATGACTGGTTTCGGCACGATGAACTTAATTGTATGACAAGCCTTTTTGAGACTACGTTAAATCGCTGGAATTGCCAAAAAAAAAATGCGCAGCAATTGGTTAACTGGACAACAATATTAAGTTGGAATCAGGTGAGCTTAAGGAAACTGCAAATCCTGTACCCAACGCCGATGCTAACATTTGGAGTTTAATTTTAAATACTTATACATCCATGAAGACATCCATTAGTATGGACCGCAATAACCAATGGTTTCTGAGTTCGATTGTGGATACTGTTCAATTGGACCGTTTTCAGGATCGTTGGGCTGTAGTAACATCCTAGTTCGTAAAAAGGTACGTACTTAAGTAATGAAATTGGCTTTAATTGTTAATACCAAAATTATTGGCCTTTCTTTTAGGACTGCGACAATAGCACTGTTGATAGTATTAATAGTTTATTTTTGGCGTCAATATCGATAGTTTTTTTCACTATCGATAGTATCGACAAAAACGTCATCACTTACACGAATTTGAGCAAATAATATATGTGACGCGCAAAATAGAAAGGGACTTAAGGGTAAAAAACAGTTTTGTTCAGGAGAGCCATTTTAAGATTTAAATACGTGTATCTTTGGTGTACCATCACTTTCATAAAACGCGCATATCTCTGGGAGGGAACACTTTTGGGGCATGAGATCGGTCTCATTCGATGCTCAGATGTTGTCCACATCAAAAAAAAAGTTAAAATTGATTTTTTTTACCCTTAGGTCCCTTTCTCTATGCGCTGTTACATATAAACAATACTCATTTAAGTCATTTGTTTACAAAAGGTCTCAGTTTTGCTTAAAGGAAACGCCCAAAAGAACATTAAAAATAAGTTGTTGTAGCCTTTTTGGCACTTTGTCTCAAAAAACGCTATTGACTGAATATAATATCAAAAATTTTGAGTCAGTGCGTCCATTTGGAGTGGTCGGACCTTCAAATAATTAAATCCTTTTAGCTTCATGTTTTGGAATAGCCTCCACACATATTCCGATTTGAGGTCCTCTCATTCTAAAAGTCACAGATTAGGCGTGTTTCGGTTACACCGCTAGCTTAGTTTTTACATAGTACTCGTATATAAAGAGACCCAAAGGTGTTTAGATTGTTCTGAATACAATCTCATAAAATGAAAACTCATTTGGCACTCACAACTATTTCTTGACATTTTCAATGTATTTTTTTTTTAAATTGCTTGCTTGCTTACCATATAGGTCCATGTTTAGAGAAGCTCCTATACAAAGGGTTCTTCTATTAATCCAACCTTCTATTACATCTAATCATACTTAAATTTTACTTGGTTTGTTATGGGCGACAAATAATTAAATCTTCGAAAGTAGATCATATCAATCTACATTTTCATATAGCCTCCATACAAAGATACTTCTCCTTTTGAAGCTCATCACTCTAATAATCACATATTGTATTCGTTCTTGTTTACATTTCTGTAATTAACCCTGATAAATTTGAACCATATCGGTACATGTCCATGTTTTCATATAGTCCCACACAAAAGTCACTCACGATTTAAGGTTATGGCGCTCTAGAAGTCACAAATTAAATCCGATTGTGCCTTAATGTATTTTAGTTCGTTATGAGCGACGTATAACCTATCGTACTGAATCTTGACCACATTGACCCCTGCTTTGACGTGGAGCTAATAATAATTACCATTTCTATTTGAAGTCCCTGCTTTGAAGAATAGTTCGTTAAGTGTGGCCATTCAAGTTTCTACATAGACCAATTTAATATATACTGCCCGCTCTAGAAATCACATATTAAGTCCGATCTTGCATAAATTCCAAACAGTGCGGAATCTTTCAAAGAACGGTATGGTGTAGGTTGTCTCATTGTCGTCCCGCCCGACTTTTTTTCTATATTCATGAATTAAATTTTTTTTAATGCATTAAATGTCTGTGAAATGTTTTTTTTTTCTAAAAGATGGATTTCGTTTACAACCATATACATTATGGTGGGCCGATTTGTAAGGACAAAAATTTGTCGATATAGTGTCATCGATTTTTCTATAGGAAAAGGCATGAGGAAAAGAAGTTCCAATACGACATATCAAAAAAAATCATTTTCGAGGCACCCAAATTTCACTTTTTTGACTTATTCTCAACTAATTTTTAAGGATACTGTGAATTTGTTTTCTAGAACTATCGAATAAGGCGACTATCAACAGTTTGACAGCTTTATGATAAGCACCTTTCAATTGGCGACAATATCGGAAACATATAGGCTTTGGTGATATGTAAAGTCTTCCAGTTACTAACAAGAATGCACACCCTAACGAAGAGCAATTTACCTGGCGGTGAATAACATATAAATATGTAAATTATCGTAACGTCGACAGCTTTTTTTTGTACACTACATTTAATATTTTTTTTCTTATTTTTCAGAGCTACATTTCTTGAGCAAAAATCACCTTGAGTTCTACCGCGGAAACTAGAATTCTGGTGATATAACGTCTGGACATCGATTTGTCAGCCGGAATCCTGAGCCACTCTGATCATTTACGAGGTACAATATTCATAATTACCCCTATCATAAAAAAATTCACACTAAATTAGTTCAATTTACTTTAAATAGCGAAACAATCATTCAAGCGAAGTAAAAAAAGTACCCAAGCTATATATTTTATATCGTTCCTTGGAAGCTAAAAATTCCCGCTTAAATACATTTACCTCTTATTCGTGATGGAATTGGTTACGATTATGAAATTTTCTCCGTGTTTATAATTTCAAGTATTATAATATGCATGCATATTTGTGCGCGCTTAAAGCTTTATCCATATGAGTCATTCATTGCCAAATCTGACAAAAAAGTACCATTGAAAACGATGTGTGATAACTTTTAGAAAAAATATAGCTATTTATACTGCCAGCGGAATTGAACTTCTTTAACTTCTACATAAGCCGCATATTAAATATTGCTTAAAATAAGCAACATTGGCATATGTCTATTGACAAACTGTATAAAGAAATTATAGTTAATAGGTTGGCATAATTAACATAGGATAGAATAATTAAGGCAGTGTATACAAAATATCATGACACAGTGTAGCGCATTTTATAGTCGGCCCAATTCGTTTTTAGAATTAAACCCTCCACCGTACAATGAAGTGTAAACTAACTTTGCCATTTCGTGTGCAACGCCTCGAAATATTAGTCGAACAATTTTAAGACTTTCTAGATGAATAAATTTTCTCGTACTGGAAAAAACGTCAGTCGGACAGTCGGTCAATATGGAAGGTGTTGTTTTCGTGAGTTCGCTGACTTAATTTTCTTTCCCCATATGACAAACAAAAATAAACCTGATCTAATTGGCTTGTGGAGTAATCCACTTTTTCAAAAGTAAAGGTACTTTAGTCTCAAATCTAACGACTTATTTACTTGTTTTCTCAGTAGGGTTTTACCGTTGCAAGTGAACTCTTGGGACATCAAAGTTTTCATTAAGCTCCGGCTTATTCTGTTCTATTTACTTTTTTGGCTTACTTGTTTTCTCAGGGTTGCCATAGCCACTTTTGATTTAAGCAGAAGTACAATTTTTGGACCAAGAATAGATGTTATTGAAGTTAAGGTTTAGATATAGCCCACACATTTGATGTCTTTAGCTCGAGAAGCCATATACTCGTATTACATTCAATTCTGAAAAAAATTGGCACAGTTCATTATGATCGATCGGTTACCAGTCCAGTATGAAGATCTCTCACTATATTTGGTACGAAGGTTGTTATTTATATTTCGGGTCCGGCAATAAAAACACAATAATTTATCATTGGAAATGGTTTTATTGTTTTTCAAAATATTCTCCTTTAAGATCAATACACTTTTGCATGCGCACAAACCAATTTTTGAAGCACTTTTTCCACCTCCAAAACATGATTTTTGAACGCTTCAACAGCGGCGCATTTTCTTCTTGATGCTAGGGAATAAGAAGAAGTCATTGGGTGCCAAATCAGGGCTGTACGGTGTTTGGCCCATAAATTCGACATTTTGAGTGGTCAAATAGCTCGTCGTTTTAGCTGATGTGTGAGAGCTCGCATTGTCGTGATGCAAAATGATCCGTCTTCTCATATTATTTTTCCTTGTTTCTTCGGACACTGTTGGCAAACAAATGGTTGTATACCTTTGAGCTACCGCAGTTATACTTTTTCAACATTTTTTGCACCAATACATACGAACCTTTTTTTGAGCATTCGTCAAATTATGTGGGATCCAACGAGAACAAATTTTTTTCATGGCCAAATCAACATGCCATATCTTTTTGATGCTTGTCATACTAAGCCCAAGGATGCCTCAATCTCACGGTATGTCACATGTCGGTCTAGCTTAATCAGTTCAAGCACAGCAGCGATGGTTTCTGGCAAAGTGACCGAAGTTGGACGTCCTTCACGAAATTCATCCTGGAGCGAACGGCGTCCGAGACTGAACTCTTGGTACCAGCTTCATCGCTAAAAGTCGAAACAAGTTGATTTAAACACTCTTGCCGAAAATTGTAAAATATCATCGCATGAAAATGTTTAAAGGATAATACCATTTTTTGACTGAGATGAACTTTTTAACAAACTGTAAACAAAACAATTCGCGCTCAAATGAAAAATGTCGAAGTTTCCAATGGAAGTTTCAGTTTGCATCTGGGAACACTAGTTTTGCCAGACGCGAAATATAAATAGCAACCCTCGTACAACCCTTCTAGAAAACTCTTATTAGTTCCGATTTTGATCAAATTTTGTATATATTATGATGGACAAGCCCAATCAATATTGGGCCAATTTGGACCAAATAGGACATTTTTTTAATATAGCCCCATACAAATGATTTGAGGCTAAAAAAGGTCTTGATAACCATATAATGGGTTATTATAAACAATAAAAAAATTTTCTCACGAAGCCAAACAAAAATTTACTTTTGCAATTTGGCAAAATTTAGGTGATGGACTCCAATGCCGAAAGTCCGGACCATTTAAACGTGGTGAAATGGGTACCACAAAATAATGATATTTTTTCACAAATCCAAATGTGTCGTGATTTTAAAAATCTGTATGAACTTTGAGCCACTTGGGCGATCCAAAAGTTTACTTTCAATGGGCTTTTCTACGCATCCAATTGTACAGGGTATTATATATTCTTCCTTTCCTGGCGATAGCCTTTTTATCCGTCAGGTTCATGCTTACCACAGCAAAAAAAAAATCTTTATTTGGCTTCGTACCTAAATTTTGAGTACCATCTGTCCATATTGACCATGCGGTCCGTTTTTTTTGGCAACATGAGCCAGAACGTCCCGCACTATGATATCTTTAAAGAATCAGGTGCGTCGCAACTAATAGTACCCAATTTAAGCATTGTTCGTTCACAACAAATTTTGATATGCAAAGCAAATACTTTTTCGAGGTTCCATAAGTCCATTAAAGGGAAGCATTTTTTTACATCATTCTGGACAATTTCAGAGTTCTAGCTATCTGAGTTCTTTCGTGGTTTTAACAGCCACCCGGACTGGATCGTCTTAAAATTGTACGGCATTCATTAATTTAAATACTTTTTAGGGTCTCTGATTAATATTTCGTGGTGTACAAACGAAATGACAAATTTAGTATACCACCCACTCTTCGGTGGATTATATAAATAAAATAAAAGTCGATTTATCGACTTTTTATCACAAAAAATCGATTAGTCGGAAGTCGACATTTAATATATTTTTGTTATGAAAAAGGAAACTGTTTGCATCGAAGTTGCGACCCTAGTTGGAACATCTAAAATTTTTTTAGCGTTGGGTTTCCACCTCGTGGATGCCGGCGACTTAACGAGTCAGAGATTTATCTTTAAATCATGTAAAAATTTCCTTATAAAATGCATTAGCCGTTCGGAGCCGGCGTTAAACAGTAGGCCCCGGTCAGTGAGTAAAAGAATTGTATCGTGTAAAGCTCACTGATTTGAGAGAAGTTCCCCTTGCTCCTCAAAGGAATGTTGTGGGCATTAAGTATCCTGTCTTTCTTATAACACACAGAAAAGCCGGGCTTAATCCCGTAAATGTGTACTGGTTTCGGAAGGAATTGTGTTGTAACAGGGTTTTTCCTTCTCGCCTGACTTTTCGTTGTCCTCGGTGTGACATTTCAGTTTCAAGTTATCTTTGGTTAAGTCACTCTGCTGAAATCCTTTCAGTTTCATTTTGTAATGGAATCACTCATATTTGGATGCGTACGCATGTGTGAGTGAAAGTGAAAATGATGCGAGTGTTATACGTTTAAGCAAACAACGTAAATATGCAATACAACTACAACGACAACGTGACACAGTGTGTGGCAAAGCATTTTATGCATTTTTCATCTGTCAGTATATCTACATATATGTAGATATATGAAAATCGATGCACATACATACGTGCTACATATTAATGTCCATGTACATATGTACGTATTTTGCGGTTGCATACAACCCATATCTCCATCAGGTGTGAACACGAGTTTGGATTTACCTCGATAAATGTCCTATTATGAAAATTCTTCCCCGCTCTGCTGTGGCGTTGCAAATGAGATATGGTTTGCTGTAACATGTAACATCGATGGAACAAAGGATGATTATGACTCGGTTGGTAGCGCCTTTAGGAGGCGGTTTCAGGTTTGACCTACAATGGCCATTTTGTTCTTATTTAAGTGTAACCTTCAATTGATTACACAATACAACGAAAATTCTTTGAAATGCAATGCACATTTGGATCGTAATCCAAATTTGTTATGTTGTTAGGTTAGTTTGAATGGGATGCCTGTTAGTTGAGATTATAACCAGCGTTGCCCTTAGAGACTCTAAAGAGTCAAAAATACATTTTTCTTGCCCTGACCCTTTTTATACCCTGCACTACATTGTGTTGTGCTGGTGTTTGCAACACCTTAAATGGAGATTGACCCTGTATTAAGTATATCGAACGATTCAAAATCACAACCAGATTTGTTAAAATTTGGGTCAAGGGCGAACCCACTCGAAATTGGTCCACGTCGGTTTACATTTTGTATAATCATACAAAGGGTTTTCCCGATTTCAGAACCTACAGCTCTTAAAGCCACATATGTGCTGTGTTCAAAGAATTTTTTAATCCAAAAATTTTTTTAGATCAGCTTTTTTTGTAAAATGTTCTACATTCCGAGAGAAACCACACATACGAGGGCTGCAATATATTTTTCTTGCCTAATAATGAAAATAGGAATATTTATCATCAAAAATGGTTTAATTGTTTTTCAGTGTTCTCCAGCAGATTCATACACTTTTGCATGCGCTCAAATCAATTGTCGAAGCACTTTTTGCACTCCGATTGAGACACCTCCAAAACATGGTTTTTAAACGCTTCAACAGCATCTTCTGGCGAAGAAAATCGTTGACCACTAGGTGCCAAGTCAGGGCTGTACGGCGAATCAACCATCAATTCGACGTGTTGGTCGGTCAAAAATGCGCTAGTTTGAGCGGATGTGTGAGAGCTCGAATTATCATGGTGCACAATGATTCTTCTTTTGTTTATTTTTCGAATTTATCCGAAGACTTCAGGCAAACAAATTGTGGTGTACCACTCATAATTGACCGCCCTACGTTGCTCAAGCGGAACAGTCGCCACATGACCAGTTTTGCCGAAGAAACAGGCGACCATTTGCTTCGAAGTGCTTTTTCCACGAACAACTTTCGTTGGATTTGGATCGTCTTCGAAGACCAACACTGTCGATTGCTGTTTAGTTTCGGGCTCATACGCATAGATCCATGGTTCTTTTGAAGCACCTCGATCGTATTTTTTCAAAATTTCTTTGCACCAATCGACACGATTCGTTTTTTTTGAGCGATTGTCAAATTGTGCGGGTTCCAACGAGAACAAACCTTTTTTACGGCCAGGTGTTCATGCAATATTGAATGTATGCTGATGGAAGAAATGACCACGGTATGTCACATGACGATCTTGCATTATCAGTTCACGCACGGCATCAATGTTCTCTGGCACAACAGCCATTTTGGACGACCTTCGTCTTTGAGCGAGCGTCAGCCACGATTGAATTCATTAAACCATTTTTTTTACAGTTCTCTAGAATGGTGCTTCATCGCCATACAAAGATTTATGTTCATTGATGCACTCTTGTCGTGATAATCCACGTCGAAAGTTGTGAAAAATGATCGCACGAAAATGTTCACGAGTTAATTCCATTTTTTCCAAATTGATTTTTTCAAGGCACTGTTAACAACATATATGATGGTCGTACGTCAAAACGTTCCGAGTACGTTTATGCCAAATAATGTGAAACTTTCCGATGGAAATGTCAGATGACGCCAGGCAACACTTAGTGTTGCCCAGGCCAGAATTATATATAGCAACCCTAGTATTAAAATGTGCAATTCTCATGGAGCAAACTTTTTCTAACCTAAAACTTGTGCGTCGCCATTTCCAAGCACGCACGAGAATACACGATGGAATGGAATGGTTTTTCAATTCTTCTTTGACCAAATGGGTATTTATTTTATCGGCTTTTATTTTGAAAATTTTAGTAAAGTCCAAAGGTGTGATATCACTCGATGTAGGGGGCCAACTCAGCTGTCCAAAACGTGAAATTAGCTGCTATTCGATATGACCTCTCAATAGATCCAAGTAGCACCGTCCTGTTGAAACCAAATGTGGTCAATACTACGGGCTTTAATTTCAGGCAGCAAAAAGTCCGATAACATGGCGCGATAGCGAGCTTTATTGACGGTTACGTTCATTATTTTTAAAAAAATTTTGAACCGATGATTCCACCAGCCCATAAACCGCCCCTGCGGTGTTTTTTTTTCTGGGTATACAAATCTTGAACCTCTTCTGGTTGCTCTTCAACCCAAAAGCGCCAATTTTGTTTATTGACGTTGCCGTTGAGCCAGACATGGGCCTCATCACTGATAAACATGTTTGTCGAATCTGGAAGCATCGCACTAAGGCCGTACCATTGAGATTTCTATGGTTGGGTTCAAGAAACCATCGCTTACCGATAATTCATGATGAATTAAACTTATTTCCGTACAAATGACAAGCAAGTTATACCCTCTGGATTTACCTATTCAAATGGAATTTTGCAATAAAAAAATTATGTAAACGGACCAAGAAGACACCAGCTTTATAAAGTGGTTGTTTATGTCTTATGAGGCCCATTTTGATCTAAACGGCAACGTAAACAAGCAAAATTGCCGTATATGGAGTGAATCTAATTCACAAATACTCCATGAGACGGAACTGTACCCAGAACGAGTTACTGTGTGGTGCACAGTTTCATTAAGCTGCATTGTGGGGCCATACTGCTTGGAAGAAAACCAGGTTAAAGTGACTGTCAATAGGGATCGTTATTTGAAGATGTAGAAAGAATTTTTTTTTACCCAGAACTGCGCCGAATACGTATCTTATTCAACAGCATGTGGTTCCAGCAAGATGGATCAACTGCACGTATAGCCAGACCGGTTATGGTAGAGCTCTAACGAAAATTCTCAAACAAATTAATATCCAGAAACTCCACTTTCAAGGTCACCGGACCTGACTGCACCTGACTTTTTTATCTCGTTAAGCAAGAGATGTACAAAACGAAACCAAGGAATGTGTCTGAATTGAAGCATTCTATTAAAACAATAATTGAAGCTATCCCAACTTATATTTCACATCAGACGTCTCATATGCGTGGATGAGAATGGAGGTCAATTAGGGTCTCACATCTTCAAACACAATTAATCATATAAAATTTAATTAAATTATCTTAAATGAAAGACATTGATTTAAAAAAAAGTTATTTGAATTTCTTATTTTAGCGCAATTGGTGGGCGAACCTGTAGAAAGTGCTGCACTTATTCCTCCCTCCTCTTCATCCAAACAGCATCTAGTGATGTCCTAAAGGAAAGCAGCTCTTTGGTGCGTGTCATTGTAATGACCGGCCATAGAGGTCGAGCCTTGTTATAATAAACTGAGAACTGTAATAAGTTCCGCAAGTCCATGACAATGGTTTCTTCCGAAACACAGTCTAATCTGGGGCACTCGTTTGTTTGTCACATCCCGCAGTGTCTGATATCGTACGCCTGATTTCAGGTTAAAAAAGGTAGCGCCTTATGGTACAGCGTAATTTCATGATCCTTGAGTTTAAGCCCTTAACTGTAGCCCGGGATTACCTAATCTTTAACCTGCTGTTCGGCAATGCCAATAGCGTAATTTTCTGCCTAAAAGGCGTACGTCTCAAAGTGTCCGACACCTGACGAACCTTTAGAAAATTCTGAGAAATATACCCCTAAGTTCTTGTATTTCCAACACAAGTTTTTCGTACCTTCGACTACAAACGGTGCAAGATTACAAAGAAATTATAATAGGCCAATAGTTTCGGATTTCCTTGTAACGTTGTTTTATGACATTTTGAACACGTGCCGTAATAAGACTTGATTGTTTGATTTGTATGCTGGCACTTCCAGGAACCTCTACAAAAGCTTTGATATTAATGTCCAATTTTTAAGGAAACCGACTTTGGCAAAGTTGATTTTAAAATTAAATTGCTTTAAAATAAATTAAAAATCCTCCGAAAGATTATCATTATTTTATTTATTCTACTTGTATATGTGTTCTTATACGTTTGTAGTACATACTCGTACCTATGTACTAACTATATGACCACAAATAGTGTATATACATTGTATGTATCGTATGTATGAAGAAAAGCAAAACAACCACGTTTTGTATAACGTTTCATTCCTAGAATTATTGTTGATTTACACAGTGTATTAGAGAGAATGGAAGGTATAAAAAGTTGTGTGAATTATGAGCACCAGCATGTTTTGGAACACCTAAATCCCATAGAATTTTATTACATGTTCCATACATGTTTAGCAGGACTTAGACGAATTCAGTGTTTAATTTAGTTTTAAGTTATTGACAAAAAGTAAAAACCGAAAAGAAGCATAATAGGCTAAAGACTGTCGAGACAGTCTATGTGATCCCTACACCACTCAGCTATTTTAATCCCTACAACACTCAGCTATTTTGAAGGCTCCTAGCTTCGTTCCGTCCGGAGCAAGGTAGGGCTATATGAAAGCTCATACCGATATCGTTCAATTGCACCAGATATAGTTTTAGTTTGTCCCTTAACGGGTTGTTAGAATCAGGGATTTACACCAATGTTTGCCTAGTTTTAGTTTGTGTCAGTACTGTGGCCTAGACTAGGCAGGAACAGATCCAAACCCATGCTAAAAAACAAAAGTGATGTCGGGGTAATCGCAGGTGTCCTGACGAGACGTTATAATGCTAAGGAATCGTCTGGGGAACTGTGCCTGTGTGAGATTAAGGAGAATAGTATGACAGTGAAGCATCATTCTACAGGAAAGATGAGGTAGTTGTCGGGGAAGTACTTTATTGAAGATAAAAAGGGTGGTGTACCAAAAAACGCAGGGTTTTAATTGTAAATAAAACAAAAAGTTTTCAGAAAATTATATTAAATATTTTTTATTATGATAGATAAGTCTATGTATGACAATTATGTATTAAACAAAATATCAGCCAAATGCTTGCACGGCTTAGGTGACATACTTCTATTGGATGGTCCAAATTTTCGTTCACTCTGACATATAATGGAAATGTCGAACTATCTCATCTTATAGTTCTTTAATTGTTCTTGACTTATTAACATACTCTTTTTCTTTTAAATCTCCCTTAAGAAAGAAGTCCAATGGTGTCAAATCACATAATTGTGGCGGCCAATTAACATCGCCACGACGTGAGAAATTACGGCCATTGAACTGATCCCTCAAAAGAGTCATTGTTTCGTTGGCTGTGTGTTAAGTGGCACCATCTGTTGGAACCACATATCGTCGAGGCCTATATCCTCAATTTCTGGTCACAAGAATTCCTTTATCATATCCCGACCTCATTTTCGAAGAAGTGCCGATGACAGAACAATGGCAATACGAACTGGGCGAACATGCCTGTGCATGCTCAAATCTCCTTCATACCCGGTTTGCTTAGAATTACGCACACACCTCACGATTGTGGATACATTTGGCCGATTATGCTGACCAAAAAAAAAAGATAATGCACTTTGATGTGAACGCCCATTTTCGTAAAAGGCTTTAACAATCTTAACGCGCTGCCTGATTTTGCACCTCTCCATGGTTGAATTTGCCAAACACTGAAGCAAAAAAATGTCAAATTAAGTTGTACAAAAAACTGGGCGTTAACAATTAATATCGTGCATTATGGTTGGACCATCCTTAGAAGCGTTTTATCCTACAAAATGCTACTTCGGCTAAGTTTAACAAACAGTTTGCCGTGGCTACAAAACAATAAGTTTTTTTTTGTCAAAAACAAGGGATAATCACAATGGACGCTCTAGGGCACTGGGTGGATGTTTCGCGTGTCAACATTCCAAGGTTAGACAATGGTACAAGTCCTTCAAACTTAACCAACCTTAACTTAACTAACTTCCAAAAACTGAAAATGGGTCATATTGTCACACCTCTTCTAGTACTTTTCACACAAATGTATCATTGCGGCCACTTTTGGTATTCTTGTAATGGCCCTGATTACGGTTGTAGTTGTCGCTTCAGAAGCCACTTATGGGGTGGGCGCTTTGACATTTTAAATTTGAATAGGCTGTAAAAAAATTACTGATAATTTTTTCAAATGTCAGATTTTATTTGAAAGGTTGAACTTTGTCTTTTAAAAATGGAGCATTCAAATTATAATCACAACTGTGCCGACACTGTTCCGGCATCTGATCAACTTAATTTTTCAGTACATTTTCAATTGTTTGGGATGAAATCTCTTCAATGGCAACTTCGATTTCATGTTTCAACGCTTCAATTGTCTCTGAATGCTTTGCGGAACATTTATTCTTTATGGCTCCCCACAGAAATTAATTCAAATGACTCAAATCACAGCTCCGAGGCGGCCAATTGATATTACAATTTCGGTTGATTATTAGATTTTCCGCTAAAATTATTTATCTCCTGGTAAACATTGGGCGAAGCCAAAATCATTGAGCTATGTCCGTCCATCTATCGTTGTAATCAAAGTACAAATCGTAGTTACGAACCGATTTCGATGAAATTTGGTACGTTTTTCAAGTTTGGTCCAAGGACGAACCCGAATAGGATTGTCTTGATTTTAGAACCTTCTGCTTTTAAAACCATATACTCGTACTACATCAGATTTCGAACGTTATGAGCAACCAACTATCCTATCTATCTCTGGTGAAATTTGACCATATCACACAAAGGTCCTCCAGACCGAGGTGCGAAATCTACTTAACAGCAGAGTGGTGTAGGGCAACCCATAATAAGCCACGCTCGACGTAAACCTTTTTACTTGTTAAATTTGATTTAATTTATAATTTGTGGCAGTACGATATTAGGGACACATAACCCTAGTGTAATTGAAATATGTTCGCCTAAGTTAATTATACTCTCTACCATGATATGGGAGTATATATAATATTGTTATTCCATTTGTAACACAGCGAAATACTTATCAGCGACCATATAAAGTATATGTATTATTAACCGCCATAAGACGATCTTGCCATGTCCGTCTATCCGTCTGATGAAAGCACCATTCAATCTAAACGTAATTTCCTAGAGTCTTGTAAAGAATCGGATGTATGTCTTATAGTCGCCGATCGATTTGTATTGAAAATAGATCAAATCGAACTCAAGGAAAAAAAGTTCCCTATTGAAGGACTAAAAAAAATCCTGAGCTCACTTTGAATTTTATGACATTTCACTATGTAATTTAAAAAATAAACTTTTAAATCAGCGTTTTTTTAAAGTAGTAGACATGGCCCTTGGGTCCTAGAGCCCTATTGGCCCAAAAACGTCCCCTTGGGTTCGAGGACATACTGGTATTTAAAAACGGTGAAATCTTTTCACAAATCCAAATATGTACCTATATTTACTATTTGGATTAATTTAAGATTTGGACCGGTATTTATAGGCCCTATTGGCCCCAATTTAAAGGCCCTATTGGCCTCTTTGTACTATAGAGATATGAGTATTAAAAACAATAACATTTCGTCTCGGATCCTTAAATAATGTTAATTTTACTATTAGACAAATGTTCAGTCCTGGCCCCTTGGTTTCAATTAATAGGAGAGACCCTGACCTAAGGGTGTGGTCAATGCGCCCTGTGGCCTACAAACCGTCCCGTAATGTTTATTGACGTATGGGTATTTAGAAACAGTTAAATTGTTTTGAAAATCCAAATATGTACGTATTTATGATTTGAGATAATTTTGCACTCGGACCGGTCCATATTCTCCCAAAATTCGTTCTTATTTAACTATGCGTATTAAAAAGCAACACATAATTTCGTTAGGAATACGAAAATTATCATTAATTATACGATTTGATTATATTTGAGGCCTTTGTCCATCGGTCCCTAGAGCGAATAAAATCAGATTCTTTAAAAACCCACATATGTTTTACACAGAAACAGTTAAATTTCGTCACAAATCTCAATATGCTTTATCTTTTTGGATTTGTCCCTTCAACAATGGACTACGGGTTCTTCAAAACAATATTTGCTTCACGAATCTGAGTTAGATAATAATTCATAGGGCCCCAAAAATGTAGATCTGTCAAACATGGACCCACCACCAACAACCATATCTTCCAATACTGTCAACGCCATACTACAACGCAATTAATGTTGGAGAGTATAAAAGCTTCGACCCGGCCGAACTTACGAATTGTCCACTTGTTTTTTATTTGAAGCCCCTATTGAGAACACACCGCTATAGAAGAATTCTATAGAATCCGGTTGTGCTCAAATTCTAATAGTAAGTTCTAAGTTAGCAGTAATGAACCCTGGCAGTAATGAAATTGGAGCATACTGGTCTATGTTTTTATGTCACTATAGGTCCTGGTTTAAACCAAAGGTCCCGGTCACTAAGTAAATGTTACAGGTTTACTCGTATAGTGCTTAGTTAGTTGAAATAATACTATGTTCCCTGCGTCTGTTACATATTATTAAAGTTGAACCTGGTGGTCCTTCTTGTGTTTTTTTATATCATCTTCCGATCTGGATTTTTTTTATACTTTTAAAACGATTTTTTTTTCAAAAATAAAATTTTTTGAAACTATGAATAATGTTTATACTTCTTGGTAAATGGAAAACCCAAGCACTGCGTTCATATTCAAACCAATTTAGTATATTTTAGAAGAATTTCAAATCCAATTTTCTAAATTAATTTAGTCGGAATATTTAAACGACTAGTAGTGAAAATTAATATGCAGTGGAAACTTATATTCCATAGAAAAAGTTTCATTAACCTAATTGATATGCTATCTACAAAATTTTATGGAATACAAAGTAGAAATAGTACCAAGAGTTTCTCATACAGAACTCTGTCACAAAATATATGGCTTGTCCTTCGGAAAGAATTCTAGAGAAATCGTTTATGCCAGATAAATGTTTCGATGCTTTAGTGTACATTCGAGTTATACTCGTAGTTGCATAATTTTTGCTAAAAATTTTGTATAGATAATACAAATTAGGTGACTGACATCCGAGGTGAAAATGAGTTTCATCTGAAAACACAATTTTTCGGCAAAATTCTTTTTCTTCTGCTTAACAATCTTTAGCCCATTGGTCGAAGCGAAAACGCATCGAAAGGTGTTCCATTATTCAATAAAAATTCAAAGTAAACAAAAAAAACTTGTTCAACCTTTCCAATTAATTCAGAAATTTAAAAAAAACTAACAGTACATTGTTTTTACAGCCGATTCAAATTTAAAACTGTAAATGACCCACCCTATACTTCGTAACGTATTATGCGGCATTTGAGGACTGCACGGACCGCAGTAATGAGGAGAATTCCTTAATGTGAATTCCGATGACGTCAACATCACGACTACAAACTAATCCTTGGGTTTACACTAAACAGCTTTTTCTGAGCCTCTGCACACGCCTCAGAACTTGGGGAGCTGACATAGAAACCTTGTTGACCGCTTACAAAGCGATAGGTCAGTCTGTAACAAACTACGCAGCGCCGTTGTGTAGTCGGCTTACATAAGTATGACGCAGTGCAGACATTTAAGGCCTGCCAAATGACCCCTGAAAAGATCAATAGGGAGTCTATTGAGGAACATCTTCTTGTGGAGACGAAGGTTCCTACTGTACGCAGACACAATTTCTTGTTGTCGAAGTAGTGGCTTCGCAGTATTTATCCCAACCAACACCTCATGGACAGGATACCTCCGACTAGGCAGATCAGTTATGGCCTTCATGATATAAACAGAGAGCCCCAGATCTCTCTCATGACAACTACCATGCGGGTCTTAGCAACATTCACGCTTATGATGTGGCACCTACAGTGTTAATGTAGTAATGTAGGGAACATCCCCTGGAGATTTGACTAAAGAAGAAGAAGAGGCTTCCTGGGCAGACGTGCGTGTTTCTGGCTCAGCTGAAATCTGTATGGTGTAGTCGCCTTAATTCGTATTGGGCGTGAATTGATGCAACGTCCTGGACTTATATTCCGCATGACGTGCTGCACCTTCTTATTGCCCGGCCAAACGTTCTCAGCTGCTACAATAATATAATCTGTATAAACATCTTTAGGAGGTAAATCATAAATTCGTAGTCGAACGATTAATGAGTCTACTTATATATGCTAATGAAGAATATTGACGACGAGCTGCTTAGCCACATCGACTTAGTCAGGTGCTTTAGGACGTATTGCATTAATGGAAAAAATGCTTCTGAAATTCCACTTACAAAGGCTCCAAAAAATGAAGAAGTTCAGGAAACATAAAACTTTTTTCTGTACCTCCAGAAGGATCTTTCAAAGACGATGAAATCTTCTTCAAACCCAGCTAAGGCCATAAGAAGAACGTAAGTAAATCTAATTTGGAAAACTAAATCTTTACCAACTCTTCTTGTCGAATTTCTTTTCTTTTCTAGCTGCCAACCAACTTTTGACCTGTTGTTGCCTTGACCAGATTTATCATACCAGTCCCGGGTATTCATATTATATTTGTTCAGTTGTGCTTACATAGTATATTACATATACAAGCTTGTATGCATGTGCATACAGACACGCACACTCGCATCTATTATCTGTTATACATGTAACATTTCCTATCGAGAACAACAGCAGGACCAAAAAGCAAAAAAAGGATAGAGAAAAATTGAGATTGTACACACAAACAAAAACAGAAAAAAGGCATCCACCCAAGCTGCACAAAAACAAATAAACAACTGCATATATGTATGTAAATATGCGAGGGTGTGTGTATGTGTGTCCGTATGTAAAATCGAAAATAGGACTTAACTGAGTGCATCATCATCAACATTCGTAGTAGCAGAGTAGCAGTTGTGAGTCCAAGTGCGACCGACTAACACTCTCAACCGAAACCATGAAGTCCATGACAAACATAACACTGTACAAAGATGAGAACAAGTACCTACAATTTGATCGTGGTGGCCCTCCAACACAAGTTCCCATAGAAGGCACCATGCTTTAAGTTGAGGTCCCACTAACCCCTACCACTTGATGGCATGACAAAGTCAAAGCCCTCCACCACGTCAACGAGTGTATCCTTTGATATTAAACTTCAATGAATCCCTTCGGATTTCTATTTCACCATTCCAATAGTAGTTGGGCGTACAAGGATATTCACATTTACACACACACCCACATCTATACTAGATGTACGGCGTACTTCTCTTGTGTTTGGCATTTGTTGTAAGTGATGATGTTGCAAATAAAGCCTGCCTCCGATATAAAAAATGAATGCCTGTCGCAACAGCAGAAAAACAGCAACCCAAGATCCTTTGCCGTTGCAACAAACATATGTTCGTTTTGTATTAAATGCACAGTGGCTTGTAAAAGTACAAATGATAGCTGGCATTTTGGTATCTTCCACATAACTTGCAAAAAGTAAACAAAGGGTGAACAATTGGATGCCCGTTCGGCTTTTGTAAAAGCAGAGTTTACCCATTGATTTAAGTTTGCAAAAAAAGAAGAATAGAAATAAAAAAAACTAGTATCAAACTCAAGTCGACACATTATGGAACAAATACGACTTCTATTGGATTTCTACGCACGAACGCAAGCATGGGCGATTGCTCTGAATATGTCATGTTGGTAGAATCAACCCAATGGTTCTAGCTAGAAATGTCTTAGAGGACAAATATTACGGATTACTTAGAAGAGGAGACATGAGAATTCTTAGCATTACGAACTAAAGACGACACTTACAAGTTCAAATCGCAGGGAAAACGTTTCTTATGCAGGCGAGGGCCAACAACATGTTGTTGCCAATCTAAGTAGAAAATTTTAGCTGATTTTACACATTTCAGTAACGTCTAGTGGTCCATAAATATCAGATAGATAGGATTGCATTACTATGCCCGACCGACCTAGAGAAATGTGCAAATATCTTAGTTGATTGTAGTATTCAATGCGAAAAATTAAACTTAAATAAGTCACTATCTGATTGAGCGATGAACGTCATTCTGCTATTCTACCGTGGTAGTCAAGAAACAGGTCGGAAATATGAAGTGATTTTGACGATTTGTTTTGATTGACCACTAAAAAGCGCTGGCGGAAGTAGAATCTGTTGATCCATGTTTTTGAATAACCCTCAGACAATGGTCTCCTTCCACATATAAAATCGTATTCTGCCCAATTTCAGACTAGTACACATTTTAAATGTAACAACTGTTTATTATTTTTTTGTTTTATGCAATCCTTAGTGGGAAAAACATTTTATTTCCTTTTAAATGAAACATAAAGAAATAAAGAACCGTAAATACCGGAGTACGAGTATATGTTAGTTTTAGGCGTTTTTCGTTATAAGCGGTGTTTGAGACAAGACTTAGTTGACAGCGTGAATACTCTGGCAATTTTTGCAATGTTTTTTGTAGCTTTTTAGTTCCTTATTCCAGTTCTTATTTGTAAATTAGCGTTTAAACAGTTGTTAACGGCGCTTTGTGCTTTTTTCTCTGCGCTTTTAGCTAATGGGAACTGCATTTTACGTTAAAAGCCAGAGTATAGGAACCAAAGGTAGTTTTCTTAAATAGTAATATCGTCTTTCAGTGAAAGATCCCATAAAATATTAATATTTTTGATATTTGTTTAGTACCTTGAAGATCAAATTTCTTCGCCTTTTTCATTTAACTACCATACGTTCCATGGCTATAAATGCTTAAGTTTGAAGGTGCTTGCTCTTTTTGTACGGACGCTTGGCCATCACCAAATCGTCTTAGATTTTCTAGATCTATATGATGTCCGAGATGAGCACTTCAAGATGTACAGACTTGATCCTATTGTGAGGAATATAATGACTGTTGCCTTCTTGTGCATAGTTTTCAAAGGTCCTAATTATAAACAGAATTGGGAATATGTCTCACTACTTTGCGATTTCGAGACCAATTGCAATTCCTTAAATTTCCCATAACTGTACTCACCGCTGTTGCGAATAGTCGTTAATAAATGGCAAGATTATTTTGCCCGGCTCTTCTCCCTCGATCCAATATTTTAAGCACATCTTGGAACTTTTTTAACTACTTCGACTTCTTATTTTTTTACCATCTCAAACCAAATTACCAAATCAAAGAAAATATGAGGGGGGATGTAAATATGGTGAGAACATTTTATTAATGGTAGGGGTTGTAGTTTTGTACCGGATTGACAGGATACAAGCACTCTTCAGCCAGGGGCAGTCACCTCAACAATATCTGTTTTTTGTTTGTCCGATTGTAGAGGTGATTATTTTTGGCGTTAAATTATCTTTTGCTTTGTCTCAGTGATAACAAAGTGTACTGCTTTGGAGATTTGTTGCTTTAAAACGTTGCTTACCGTTCTACCCTTGTTTCAATTTTTTTAATCCGTTTTTTGTCTTATCTTATTCTAGAGTTGGCTACACTGTTAGTTTATATTATTAAGACAGATATTTGTCTTTACCATCCCGATTCTGAAGATATTAATTAAGCAATGCGGTTATCCATGTCATTAGAATACAACTGGAAATTATGACTCCGATTATCTTGTTAAGACTAGAAGCCACGAATTGAATTCCCAGAAGTATCTATCTCTATCGCTAACACTGTGGACTAAAAATATAGATGGAAATCCTCGTTCACCTGAGAACAAACAAAATAACTGTTGGAATAAGAATCGTAAAAAACTCCTAAATTCCAAAACTACAAAACCGCAAAGGATGTACCAGAAGTATATCCATCGCTAACACTATGGACTTTTCAGAAAAATAAGAAATACCATTTAAATATAGATGGTCGCCTGAAAACAAACAAAATAACTGCTGGAATAATAATCGTACCAGACTTTAAAATTTTGCTTAAAATGGAAAAAAATATAATTCAACTGGAAATCAAGATTTTGATTATATTGCAAGACTAGAGGACACGTACCGCGAAGGATGTACCAGAAGTATTTACATCGCTAACACTATGGACTAATCAGAAAAATGTGAAATAACATTTAAATATAGATGAAAATCCTCTGTCGCCTGAAAACAAACAAAATAACTGTTGGAATAAGTATCGTCACAAACTCCAAAATGTTCTTTAAAATGGAAATAATTAACCTGTTGTGATTATAACATAATATGCTTTGCAAAGACTCAGTAAAACTTGGTAAAAAAAGTATAATGATATGCAGGTATAACTTTATGTATGGACACTGACTAATTCCGTAGATTTATAGTAGAAAAACCAAATACTTATATCTTGTTTCTTTCAGTGTCTGCAAGGACAGCTTGCTGTCCCTTAAAATGTTGGCGTCTGACATGAAGAACACAACGACATGGAAGAATTAAAAATTACCCAAATTTTAAAAGCACAGTGAACTAAATGCAGTCTCAGTGGATGCTGTCATCTGCAAGTTAATGCCGTCTATGCCACCGCAATCATTGTGTTCCAACATCATCGGGCGGCAGTTAAATAAACCAATTGGGGTAAGTGTAACTATTTATTTGAACGCATATGTTAGTGTTATTGTCTGCGTCGCCTATGTTAGTAAAATACGGAGGAACGGTTTATGATGCATAAAACCAATCACTTCTTGTAAACAAAGACATTTCAAAAATTGATCGTAATGCTTTGAAGTTATCGCCTTAGCGGCCACTTAGTCGTTCAATAAGCAAGTACCAATAAAACACGCCTATTGTTAGCGTATTCAGCCAAGTTGTTTATTATTTTCTTGCTTTTTGAAGAGATTTGGAGTAGTAGGAGTTGAACTATGTTTCTTCCAGTTTTAGACGTAGGGGTTGTTGATTTTATTACTTAAGAATTTTTAAACAATAATTGGAGCCAACATTGTCATCGATCTTCATAATGCTTCTTTAATAAAACAAGGTTCACCTATACTTATACTGATAAACTGTCACATTCTCCCATAATCCTTTGCAGGGCCGTCTTCAGTTAATGTATAGAAGATGATGTTAACGAGTTGTTTCTCTCTGGTAAATTTTTTTTATATATGCTTTACTTGAATTTTTGAATCTGTTCCTTAGTCTGGTTTGGATTAAACCTCGCGATGAAGGGTCGGTGGACCTTCACAGTCATTTAAAGACTGTTCGCTATATAAAAACTCTAGTAACGAATGTATAAGGAATAACACTAGATTATTAAAGTGGACGACACTAAAGTGGTTGAGTCGTTTTTATGCGTACTGTTGTAGGCCTTTAAGTGTTCACATAATTGACAATTTTAAGCCAAGAGTAGGTTATACCTTGTGAAATAGAGGTGGTGGCCTCTATAGCTGGTCATTTTCTAAATATAGGTATTGTAGACTTTTTACGTTGACTGTTTTAAGGATCACGTGTTACATAATTTAAATCACGTTTGGTTTAAAACTTGTGCATATGCTTAATACTTGTATACATACTATTTTATTTCGGACCCACCGAACTTAATTTTATGATTGAAATCTAATTTGAGCTGCCAATGTGCTGTACCATATGTGCTTTAATATGACTGTGACATGTCCATCGATTAATGTAATCAAATATTAACCGATCTTGATGAAACTTTACACAGAAATTTTTCCAAAGATTAATGACCGCTCTTATAAATTAAGCGGTCCAATCTCCGAGGTGTTTTCACCGCAGCTAGTGCAGCAACATAACGTCTGACTTGTTTTACTAACACTTATTGTATAAGTATGTGAGACGAAACGACGGTAGCACTGCCTACGGAGATAATATTGCCTAGGCTATTAAATGTCCTAGGTTCGAGGTTTCAGTTCAAATTTCACCATAATAAACAACAAAAAAAATTGAAAGAGGAATTACTCCACAAAAAGCCGGTTTGTTGTTGTTTGTCATAGAAGGTAGGAAAAGTAAATCAGCGAAGTTAAAGCAAACACATCACCGTCTGTTAGACGCGTTTCGCACTTGGTGTGGGCGGCTTTTCAATACTATTATGTGTGCTGCCGACATGGGCTCTATTCGTTTAACGATCTATCAAGTATATACCAAGCAAGCATAGATTTTGCATATGCGAAGTATTATTGTCGAAGAGTGAGACACAAGACTGCCCGACTGACGTTTTTTCAATACGAGAACATTTCGTTCAAACTCGTACACACAAGTACAAGTATGTTTAAGATTTGAAAATTTCTATTTATACAGGGTGGAGCGCGGTAATTTGCTTATTTGCGAATGAAATAAAAAAAAATTAAGAACCCTAGAAAAATTTATTTTATATTTTAATTATATTCAACAGTAAGGGAATTTTTAAAATACATGGTTTTAAATAGTGTATATGGCAAATGTGGACCTTCGCTATCCACACACTGCTGCATATGTTTGCTGAAGTTTTAATGAACTCTAACAATCATGTTGACTGGTATTCTTCCAATTTTCGCCTCAATATTGTTAATTAGGTTTTCCAAGGTGTTGGGACGATTGCTATACCACTTTGACTTCAGGTAACCCCAAAGGAAAAATCGCATAAGGCTAAGTCTGGTGAGCGTGCCGGCCAGTTCACATCACCCCTCAAAGAGATAAGACGTCCAGGAAACATTAACCTCAATCATTTATGGTAATCCTCGCTGTGTGTGTAGTGGCACCATCCAGTTGAAAAAAATCCTGTATCATAGTCAAATACCGATCGGAGTTTACAGTTAGGGCAAGACGGTTATCCTGGAAAAATTTAGGGCCAATGATGCCTACTCGTGATATGACGCAACACACAGTGACGCAGTCCGAATGCAGAGGTCTCTGGTGAAGTTCTCTGGGGTTTGTTTCACTCCAGTACCGCATATTTTGTTTGTTTACACACCCACGTGGGGGAACAGCGAATCGTAAACGAAACAAACACGCTGCACTGCAATGATCGAGTGCGCATTTGAAAAATACGCTTCAACACAAAATGAGCTTTCCTCACGTGTCCAATGCATGAAGGCAACTGAAAGGCAGACGAATACAAATCTCCCTTCAGCCACTATAAGCCACGCTCACTTGTGTTAAAGCGCTCACTCTCCACTCTTTTCGACCAACAGTGCCGCCACAGCCTGCAGTGCAAAAAAGTAAATTACCGCGCTCCACCCTGTAGAACAACGATGCTGTTGTCACTTTTGCTACTTATTTTTTTAGAGATATTATTTAATTCATGTCTTGGCTGGCTTCGCAGTATTGCATCCAGTCGAACTAATTTCTGCAAGACCTTGATTTCTGGCCAAGATGGTCTGCTCGATATTTGCGCTAATAGATTTTTTGCAAAACATAAATTTTTAAAAAAAAATTCTTACAGTGTCAAATCGCAGCTCCGAGGTGGCGTTTTCAAAAAGATATGGGCCAATGGTACCTCCGCTTTCTGCCACCCTTATTAAATGCCTTCTAGACAATTGGAAGCGGGTTGTCTTTTCCCTAGGTGGGTTAGTATTGCTTGTGAAAGTAGTTGCGGTGGATGCCTCATTTCGGCCAAACGTATTTTTGGGGCCGTAACAATGCGACGGCCAACGTCTCATTGGATTGATTCCGCCGGTACCGATTCGAAGCATGACAGTTATGGGTCATAACTTCCCTCTTGGTTAGGGGTCGAGGACTGTCTAAACCTCTACTGTTCTATGGGTCACAGCACCCGGTCGCAATGCAACTCCACACCGAACCGAAGTTCTCTCCGCGATTTGGGTCTAAACCACAGCCACCACGATACTCCCCGATGGGCCGTACCAACAAGTCAGGCCAGAACGAATTCTGGGGGCACCTGGCTACCCGTGGTACCAGATTTGAGTCTGAGGTCAGACCTCGTAACCAAAAGGCTAATTCCAGTGTCTGTTCCATCCAATATGGGACTGGTCATCCGCAATGTTTAGGGACAATTTATGTCGTAAATGACTGGGAACACATCAGTGTGTTGACTATTTGGGAATCGAACAGACGGACAGCACAGCTGATGAACGTATTGTCCATATGAAGCATTCTGCGATCTGTAGAAGCAACGAGACAATCGTATCAAATACGTGCTAACACTCTGATGAATCAAGTTAGGCTACTTAACATCCCATTAAAATACAAATAAACTTTTGAATTTTAAAGAGTTTCGTTACTTGGTCTAGCTGATAGATTTACCTTAATAAATTTCCGTTTATCGCAGCCTTCTGTAAAGAGATCTTCATTTGTGCCATAAATAGTACAATTGTACCATGTTTTTCATCTAGATTTAGTCCACTAATATACAATTTTGGATCCCTTTTGTTGGAAGTAACATTTTAATATTCTCCAAAAAATCGGTTAACCCTAAAAAGAGGGTACGAAACACTGTGCTTTGGCAACGTACAACAATAAAGAAAATGAAGGAACATATACTTATACGCTCTCCTTTGAGACATGCATTGTGTTGTAAAATATTTTGTACAATCCCAAAGATCTCTGAGCTGGGTCGAACCGAACCTTATGGACTGTGTACTAAATTATAAATAACACTGACAATAAAATCTATTGCGCTTGTTCGTTTGTGACTTGTTGCCGAAATTCAGTGTCAGGTTTTTGCATAATAAAAGCAACAAACAATTCCAGTAAACCATAATAACCTTGATTTTAGTCTTAGTAAGTAGGTACAATAATACAAATATGTAAAGTAGCTTTTATGTAAAATTGAGAATTTCAATCTTTATACGTACGAGCTTGGAGTCACATACATGCAATAGACATCAACAGTTTCCCTTTTCTTGTTAAAAAGTGACGACAATATCCACAAACGCCATTTATCATGCAGATGTTAAAAACTTTAAAGGTCTGTGTTTGCGTCTCCTGGG
Organism: Hydrotaea diabolus; assembly: GCA_963513945.1. NCBI lineage: Eukaryota > Metazoa > Arthropoda > Insecta > Diptera > Muscidae > Hydrotaea > Hydrotaea diabolus. The sequence continues at coordinate 121,664,038 of OY740720.1, forward strand.
ACTTTTCTAAGGAATTAAATATGAAGTGACAAAAATTATTATACGTATGTACTTCCCTCCTCCTTCCATGATGCCGATGGTGGTGGCGGTGTTGGCTACAAAAACATCTCACAAATTATTGCTGCAAAATGTTGCATACAAATTAGTTTGTGCATTTGCAAGTAGGACCCAAAAGGACGAACGGATGTCGCTCTCGCTCACACTTTTTCTTTCTCTCCTTCGCTCCCTCACTTGTATGTTTGTTATTCTATTCAAATTTTATGCTGCTTCAATGCATTTTTTCTCTACTTAAAAATTTGTGAAAGAAAAACAAATTAAGCAAATGTATTTTGCTAAACGAGGTTATTTTTTATCAAAGGAATAGAAAAGGAACAAGCGTACTCTTCACATTAGCGTCGGTCAACGATAGTCTTTAAGATACCCTAAATTATGCAATACCCTACGTTTAATACACATCTGCTCATAATTATAAAGACACCTAAGTCACTTTTATTTGAAGAAGAAAAAACAATTTTTTGCATGAAAATAGAAAAAATCAGCCCACGAACAAAATTTCATTTTATTTTTCATATATTTTATTCAATTATACTTGCTTATATATAAAAATTTAACAATTTCCTTTGCATGGAAAAAGGAAAAAATATGTATATTTATTTGTAGCAACTAAGGAACAAAAATTCATATATTTTATTAAATTGTAAAAAATGAGACAATTTCCTTACTTATTACGAAAATTTGTTGCCCATTACAATAGATACATATATGAATAAACACTGCAACCAAAAACTCCTTAAATATTATCTCAAAAACTATTTGTAAATATTTATGTAGGACTAGTATCTAGCTAGTAACGCATGGTCCATTTCGCGGTTCCCTACTTTTATAAAGAAAAAAACATAGAAAATTCAAATTGAATGGGGAATGTTTATTATCCTTTGAAAATACATTCTTTGGCATTTATTTTTTGAAGATTATGTCTATTAAATGTTGGTCGCGGCTAAGTTTCAGATGGTCCATCCGTTAAGTCCAATTTTCGATGACTCATTCGAGCATTTCGACTGGTAACTGCCGAATGACACGCGTAATGTTTTGCTCCAAGGCCTGCATCGAAGTGGGGTTGTCCGCATAAACTTTAGACTTTACATATCCCCACAGGAAAAAGTCTAACGGTGTGATATCACACGATCTTGGTGTCCAATCGACCGGCCCTAAACGTGAAATTATCTGCTCACCGAAGTGTTCTCTCAATAAATCCGTTGATAGATGCGATGTGTGGGAAGTGGCGCCGTCTTGTTGAAACCAAATGTCGCCGAGATCACGAGCTTCAATTTCAGGCATCAAATAGTGGGTTATCATGGCATGGTAATGGTCGCAATTGACGGCTAAGTTCTCATCGGCATCGTTTTTGAAGAAATATGGACCGATGATTCCACCGGCCCACAAACCGTTGTTTTTTCTGGATGAAGTGGCAGCTCTTGAACCTCTTCTTGTTGCTCTTTATCCCAAATGTGGCAATTTTGCTTGTTTACATACCCATTGAGCCAGAAATGGGTCTCATCGCTGAACAAAGTTAGGCTCGAAAACGTCGGATCTTCTTGGAACTTTTCAAGAGCCCATAGAGCAAGCGATGTCGCTTGGGAATGTCGGGCGGCTTTAGTTCTTGCACAACCTTTATTTTGTATGCTTTCAATTTAAGATCTCGACGTAAAATGCGCCAAGTCGTTCCATACGTCAGTCCGAGTTGCTGCGAAAGGCGCCGAATCGACTCTCTACGGTCTTGGTGTACAGTCTCAGCTATGGCCGCTACACTTTCTTCACTTCTTTGTAAATGTCACGTGGAATTTTCAAACTTTAGGTCGACGGACATTCCTTTGGCAGTCATTTCCAAACCAATTAGTTTTTGTTTCGTCGCCCATTATAAGTTTTTTGGCTTTCACATCCAGACCATAGTAAATGTTCTTTAGCAAATTCTTATCTCATGTTTAACTTTTTGTTTACGCTTGAATGCAACTTCTCTGGCAATTCTTTCGGGTAATTTAACGCCGACGCCGTTTGTGGACTAACTTCATTACCAATCTCAGCAGAAATAGCTTTTAAAAACATGATCGGGTCTATTTAGCAATTACAACAATACACGTGACAGTTTCTGGGCTAGTTTAATGTGGTCCACCCCGAGTTTCTCCAGTCTACTTTTTGGACCAAATGTAAAGATCTTCCTTTCCTGTCCAGCACTAACATTGAATATAGCTGTTGCGTGTGCCTTCGATTTCAGTTGAATTAATAATTCCTTTGAAAACATCATCAAACAGAGCATGGGGATAACAATAATTCCGACGAAAATTTATATGTGGATTCGTAGTAAACTGGTCATGAATGTATCCGTTTGCAAATTAGTTCGTTATGATCAATTTAACCTTGCACAAGGTCAAATGACAATTTGGTCAAAACAAATAGAACATGCGTCCGACTTTACTCTCAGCCAATAAGTAAAGTTGGATTCGTAGCAAAATTTTCTTTACTTATAATTTGACTATTGGTCGCCTGTTTTGAACGGTTGCCGTTTTTTTTTTTAATTTGTGTAGTGTGTCCCAAGAAACAGTACCTATTTTAACAACTGTTCGTCCTCAAAAAATTGAGATTTTTTTATAATTGTTCTTTGATTGCAATCTGTCAATTTAACAATGAGTAAATTGTATGCATTTATAAATTAACATATTCGGTTGCGTACCAGTGTACAGAAAATACTATGCTTAAATATTAATAGCTTATACAGGATGGGCGATTTAACATATTAAATTGAATTGGCTGTAAAAAACAGTACTGATAATTTTTTCAAATTTGTCAATATCGCAACGCGAAGTTAATAACACTTCACCCGACCGAACTTCATATGTTCACTTGCTAAATTCCTAGACATTCTCGCCTTGTCCATTGACCTGTTCTTTTGTTAAAGTCATTAGAGTGACGAAGTCAACATAGATAAAGAAGAAAAAGTTCCACAAAGTACAAAATATTTGCCCTCGCAAAAAAAACTTTTCGTCAGTATTTTGATAGATCCAACGATGAACTATCGCACTGTATAAATACTCCCTCATTAACAGACACAGCCCCCTGTGAAATGCTTTCTCTTCGCTTATGCAACCCTTCAACTATCAGTTCATCAATTTTTTCCATAGCGTTTTAGTGTAGTGTATCTAAGGTAACTGGTCTTCGCCGGCTAAATATCTGTTTCGAAACTTTATTATCCTCGGGTTTTTTGTTGTTGTTATAGCTTATATTACCACATACGAATTTTGGCATAATCACATTTCCAAGAAACGTAATTAGAGAAAAATTCAACAGGAAATTCAGCAAACTTTCTAACGAACAACACCTACCCAAAATGAAATGACCAAAAAGATAACAACAAACAAAGCAGTAAAAAGGACATTACTTTCTTTATATTTACTTACCACACACACTCACACTACATACACAGACAGCAAAAAAAGTCTATGTACAGTGAACATATGTACGAGCATTTGAACAAACAAACACGTACACATCGCCGTCGAGATGATGGTGCAAAAACATACCAGAATACGAAAAAGGATAAAATAAAGTCAAAGGCGGAGCAAGGTTGATGGCAATAGCACAATTTGTGAGGAGGAGTTGGGCTCCTTCAACATCAAAGGGATAATATGTGGCAGATACCAATGAAATTCAATTACTTCGTATGGAACCTAGTAGGCCCAAAGTAATTATCTCCTCCCACCCAGAAATTTCGATTTGGGTATCCGCCTCTGTTGTTTTGGCAACTTTGTATTTGTCTGTATTTATTTGGTACCCAATTTGGTACAGTGGTCCTCCAAAGGATTGTGCTGAAAAAAATCATTTTCAAATCAACGGATAACACATTTTCCGAGCAGACTTTAATTTTGTTATGCTAGCATTGTGTAGATTTTTCAAAATGCTGATATTTATCGGCTATTTAGTCAAAATTAGTGCGTAAAGAACCATTTTGAACAAGATTTAATTATAGTTGCTCGACATTTATAGACAATTTTTTGAATTGATACCAAAGGGTTTGAATTTTTGGAACTCTTTGTTTAGATCAGGTCAGAGCAGATATTACTAATAGTTGTTCCAATTGTTATATTTCAAAATCGAGCGGAGCTAAAGACCTAAAACTTGTATCAGGGAGCTATAGGTGTGCAGTATTCAAAAAGGCACTGTAAACAATATCCCAGTTAGGTTCATCCAGCTTCACCTTTACCATTGTGCCGCAGCTTAGGATCTCCCGACTCAAACCGCCTGGGAATCAAATATAGACGTTGCAATTTTGATCGAACTGTATAGAAAAAGAGACAAAAGTGAATGGAAGGTGGATTCATTAGAGCCCGCGGAATTTAAGCAATAGAATAGGGTACGAAGCAACTAACTGGGGGCTTTGCCTAAGCGAAAATAGGGTACATCAATATATACAGCTGCTACAAGAAGATTCTTGGACATATAATAAGAGACGCAGCCCAGGACAATTCAATAGTGATTTTAGGCGACTTCAGCGATAGGGCAGTTGCATGGGATAGCAGCCTCACAACAGAGCAAGGGGAAATACTTTGGGAGCCGTTCTCACGTTTGCTCGCAACCCAAGGAAGCGTTCATTCCTTTAAAAGAGCTGGCTATGGCTTCATTGTTACTCTAACTTTCGTAGGCACCAGCATAGCCAAAGACCAGTAGTGGCAGGTAGGTGAACACTACAACTTCAGAGATCACCAGGCGAATGTTTTCCATGAATATCAAGAGGCCAGTGCAAACACCGAGACCGAAGGTCACGTTTAACGGATGTGCCAAGGACACGTTTACAACACGTTACAGGAGACCCCTCGTCTTCATAAAATACTAAGCTTGGCTCTGCTCTCCCAATGGGAACCATGCGTACAGGAGACCCCTCGTCTTCTTAAAATACTAAGCTTGGCTCTGCGATCGGAGATAGTTAGTTCCCAGGCCTGGACTGTCAACCGAATATAGCGCGGAAATTGACTTAAAAAAACAAGGCCGCAGCTATTTAAAAAGCTATCCAGTAAGATGGTTTTTGAGCGCTTCAACAGCATCTTCTGGCTACGAAATCGTAGACCACGCATTTTTTTCTTTACGTGCGCGAAAAAAAGAAGTCATTGGGTTCCAAGTCAGGGATGTACGGCAGATGACCCATCAATTCGACGTTTTGGCCGGTCAAAGAGGCGCGTGTTTGAGCCGATGTGTTAGAGCCCGCATTGTAAGGGTGCACAATGATTTGTCTTCTCTTGTTCGTTTTTCGAATTTCTCCGAAGACTTCAGGCAAACAAATTGTGGTGTACCACTCAGAATTGAGCGTCCTACGTTGCTCAAGCGGAACAAACGCCACGTGACAAGTTTTGCCGAAGAAACAGGCGACCATTTGCTTCCAAGTGCTTCTTCCACGAACAACTTTCGTTGGATTCGGCTTGTCTTCGAAGATCCACACGGTCAATTGCTGTTTTGTTTCGGGCTCATATGCATAGATCCATAATTCGCTAGCTGTGACGACCTTTTAAACGTCTTTTGAAGCACCGCGATAGCATTTTTTCAAAATTTCTTTGCACCATTTGACACGAGCCTTTTTTTTTTGAGCGATTGTCAAATTGTGCGGCACAACGGCCGTTTTTGGACGACCTTCGTCTTTGAGCAAGCGTCGGCCACGATTGAATTCATTAAACCAGTTTTACAGTGCTAAAGAATGGTGATTCATCGCCTTACAAAGAATTAAGTTCATCGATGCACTCTTGTGATAATCCACGTCGAGAGTTGTGAAAAATGATCGCACGAAAATGTTCACGAGTTAATTCCATTTTTTTGCCAAATTGATTTTTTCAAGTCACTGTAAACAACACAAATGTTGGTCGTACGTCAAAACGTTCAGAGTATGTTTATGCTAAAAAAAATTCAAACTTTCCAATAAAAATGTCAGATGGCGCCAGGCAACACTTAGTGTTGCCTAGGCCAGTAATATATATAGCAACCCTCGTATAAACCAACATACTATATATACAATAGATTAAATAACGCAGATTAGAAGGTCAACGGTCTTTCTCGAAGACGATAGGGTTTTCGTAAAGCTTGACCTACTAAAGACGCTATACAATTAGTGGGGAACACGTGCGTCCAGGGTAAAGGGGTGAAGAGGAAATACTGCGTCGTTTTAACTCTGGACATTAAAAATGCCTTCCTGAAGAAGCACAGAAGTCTCTTAACAAATTGTATAAAAATGTGGATTGTAGAACACGTTCAAAGCATTAAGGATAAGGCAAAATAAAGACCTCTTAAACATGTTTGTAGCATCTTCGGATCAAGTTATTTCTTCCCTGCGACATGTAAAGTCATGAATAGAGGTAGAAACTAGTTATATATCTGGGACGAAACAACAATGTCGCATCGCTGCGAAGACTCAACATAACGGATAATACGCTAAAATTAAGGACTATTTCTCCGATCGAGCGCTATGGCATAAGATGGACAATGGAACATAATCGTACAATGACACGTCAGATAATCTATGATGGAGTGTTCAGCCTTACAGTCCGGAGGGTGCACCAAATGTCGAAATCGCAGACAATATTGCGATTCTAGTCCAAGCAAAGGAGACGGAGAAAGTCCAGGTAAATGCAAACGAGTCGATAGGGGTAAAAAAAACGTGGCTGAGTTCGGTAAACCTAGTGCTGCCAGACCATAAGACCTTTTCAGCAGCAAGAAAGAAATTGAGACTTTCTCGGATGCTTGACTCCAGCCCACAGATTTTCATTGCGATTTTTATCCTTTTTCGATTTTATGTCTGCTCCAATATGAATTGACCATGTACTGTATATACTTAACTATCTGTATATACATCTGATTGTTTTATTTCATTGGAGCATAACCTCACGTCTACAAACGTGTTTATTAGGATGTCTTGCAGAAATTAAAAAAAAATCCGAAATAAAAAGGCCAAATATACCCTTCGCTACTTTTTGGTATAGGGTATTATTAGTGTTTTTGTTTTAAACAACTTTAGGGTAATAGGAGATAGACCCTATTTTTATTTTAGGTACTATTTTATTCAAAAGTACAACCTGGTTCCATTGAGCAATGTGCGTCCGTCCATATATCGTTGTATGTACTGGTCGCCAATATAAACCGATTTTGACGAAATCGACTGATATGGACATGGACGAAACCTTAAGAAACTCGTTCATATCAGTCCATGTTTTTTTACAAAACAAATTTCTTTTCCAAATTCGAAACCTTTGGCTGAAGAAAATTTCGTGTTAAGCGTTACAAGCGACCAATATCATATGTTGGTAAAGTTTAACCTTGTCGATCCATGTTTTAAAGTATCCCCTACACACATAGAACATATTCGTTGCCACAACCGAATCTTTTTGCCAATCGAACGATTGACATAACATGGAACTCGTGTTTTTCATCAGAACAATCGAATGTTAAATGAAACTGGAATTTTCCGAAATTTGTTCTGAAGTATCGGTTGAACATATACTAAACTCCAGAAAAGAACATTTGGATCTAAATATTCACCTACAGCAATTGTTCAACGTGCAATTTTAAAATTGTCATCAGAAGCAGGAAAATGTTTGCTTGTGCACTTAAGTACTCACACACATGGTGAGGAACATGTCGAGGAAAAAGTGGAAAAAATGATAAAATATTTCTACCGAAAAAAAAAAAATTGGAATTGAAAAGTCAGTGATAATCGAATCATTTTATTAAAATGACGCTTTTTCAAACCAAAAAATAATACTATTGAACAAACAGTTTTTTGGTTATGATAAAATTTTAGTTATCATCACCAATAAATGGTTACAAAAATTTTTTTGTGCAAAACTATCGGTTGCCACAACCACCAGTTATGGCAACCGATCAATTAGTTGAGTATAAAATACGATAATACAATAATTATCATCTTGTAGTATGTCGAACCGAATAGCCAATACTATAATAAATATTTGGTGATTGCAACAGATGTTTTGTAGTTCCAACCGACTTCCATCAAATGTTTTCTCTATTTGTATAAGCACATAAAGATTTCATTCGATTTGAGATCTGCAGCTTTAGAAGCCGCAAAATTACTCCGATCGTGCTCAGATTGCGCGGGGTATGTTTTAAATGACTAATATGAAACCCCGCTAAATGAGGTTATGTCGCTCTAAAAGTAAAATACCCAAAAGGAGGGATTTGTTGTCACAACCGAATGTCGGCGATTGCACGAACTATTCATGTATTTTATCTTCCATTTTCAGCAGAGCAAACTAGCGCTATCGTTTGAAGAGACAAAGTATCGGCAACCCCTAATGATTATGATAGTTATTGGGACAGAATTTGTTCTTGTATTAGTTGTTATTATGGATTGTTGGCTATTGGAACTCTTTAAGTTGGTTGCTTTAATTATTTCGTTTTTATAAAATAAATAACTTCCGGAGATATAATCTAATGCAAATTTTCCCCAACCAAGTTGTACCAACTTATTTCTAGATAATCCATAAATTCCAATACATTTTGTGAAAGATTTCCTGCAAAAAAATCAAGAAATATGTACTTTTGTTAACGAATCTTTTAAATCCAATATGGAAATAAATCATAATCTAAATTGAAATTTTTTCCATTAATGATTTAATACTTCTAGTTTCTTTTTAGATCGCTAATAGTGTTTTTGTCTCAAGCAAAAACTTTGTAGTGAGTACAACCGATAAATTATTTTAGGGATTATATTCTTGTTGGGATATCTAAAACTAAGTTACAACAGTGAACGTAACGGTGTTTGGTTACTACAAAGAACCTTTCTGTTGTAACCACCAATTATCAGTACCAAATTAACATGTACTTCATAATCGGATGGTTGCCATAATCACTTTACGGTTGGTATAATCGATTTATTACCTTTGATTACTGTTATGTTATCGTAGTTACCATAGCTTGTGATACTTCGAAGCATGTTACCATCAATACCTTGGAATTTTGGTGATTGCAACAGAAAGCATGTCTATCCAACCGAATTATTGTAGTTCGAAACGATTTCACTTTATTTTTTTTCTCTGTGTGTTCAAATGACAAGCCCTGAAAAAAATTCAACCATATCGTGCTATAGTTTTATATAGCCCCTACACAAAGATCCCTCTCTTTTGATTGAGGTTTTGTTTTTCTGGATGGTACAAATTAAATCGGATTGGAACTTATACTAGGACCACTAGCCATGCAAAATGAAATTGAACCACAGTGGTTCTAACTTTTATATAGCCTCTATACAAAGGGAGCTCCAAATTTTAGGTACGGCCGAACTAGAAGCCACATTTGCTATCAACACCTCAAAATACTAGTCGGAGACCCCATAATGTACATTTATTCTGAATCGTCGTTAAATTTTAACATGATCAGGCCGTGTGCATCTGTCTGTGGAAAACAAACTACAGGTCGCGCAATTGAAGTTAGGTGGCTGAAATTTTGCGGAAAACTGGGTTGATGGACTGAAACGGTTGGTATTTTTTATGGGCCTTATCGTCATTTTCCGCAAGGACTGGGCAACCTCTGGAAAATCAACAATCCCGAAAGTATAAACACAGAATCTTATGAAGAGGTATGACAATGATATTTGGAACATATGAGGAAAATGGTTATATGCCATTATGCGATTATAAAAAATCGCATTTATGGCGAAAGTAATAAACCGATTGATATAAAATTTGTAAAAATATATTATCATTGACTATTTTATGATAAGATTAGACAAAATGGCGTGGCACCACCCACTGAACTGTGAACTTTAGAAAGCCATATATCGTGAACTAATATCGGTATGACAATAGTAATTGCATTTTATGATTTTGCTATGGAAAAAACACACCCTTACAAACAAGTAGGCAGTACCACGCCCCATTGAAATAATTTTATTGGACCGAAATCCATTATTGTGAGTATGTAAGCTTTGATCTGGCCGAATTTTGGTTGTAATTACGATCAACTTCAAAAAATAAACCAACGCACCGAATTAATAATGTTGCGTGCACTCCAAGCTTTCTGTTAGCGCAACCAAATGTTAGTTCGTGCGCTGGAATTTTAGTACAAGAAAGAACTAGTACAGTGTATAAATTATCTTTTGCAAGTCTCGACATCACTTAAAATGTTAAAAATGATGCTAAGCCAAATAATTTTATAATAGAATCAAGATACTTACAAGTAAACGTCGGCCAGGCCTAACCTCCGACTGTTCCTACACACTGAGAACAGATTCGTTGCCTCAACCGAATGATTGAGATTACATGCACCTCCTGAGCATACCAACAGTACAACCAAATGTTAGTTGGTGATCTGTAGTTTTCAGTTATAAGAACACTTATAGAATCTTCAAAAAGGATTTTTTAATCTAAGAATCCACATGCCAAATTTGTTCGAGGAAAAAATTTAAATTTTAGTCAGAGGCAAAAGCTGCTTACACAATTGAATTGAGATTTATTTTTAATAAAAAAAAATGTAGTTAATCGATTAGTTTAAAGTCAGTTAAAGTATAATTATTTTATTTAAAAAAAAATTGTTCTCTTTTCTGATTTGACCCAGAATAACTCCGCCAAATTTAGTCCGATCGTAAGGTATCTTAGCTCGTTGGACGCGAATTTATTTATACGCTTTATTTATAAATTATTAATACGATTTATTTATTATTAAAATACAACACTGGTAAAGAATCCAAAAAATGTAAGCCGCTTAAAGTAATTTTTGTAACGAAAATTCGAAATTTCTGTATAATTTTGCTTTTAACTCCACCAATTCTTATTCGAAATAAAAGCCCTGCTTATCGTTGAAAGGTCAACTTTCTCCTCGAAACGTCAAGTTTTAAAAAATCGGTTGACAAGTAAAGCATTTAGAGGTCCTTTTATTCAAAAATAACGGTTTATGCTAATATCTTCTAAACTAGGGCGAATCTAGCAAATCAGAGGCCAGATTTGTGATCATCAGCCTTAAGTCAACTAATAAAGTTGCCTATCAAATCTTCTGCCACAAATTTAGTGTTGACCAGTGTAATTTGTTACAGCAACAAAATGTTTGCAAAACTATTGATTACCACAACCACCTGTAGTGGCAACTAAATACATTTTTCGCGTTTTATTGGTATGACCGAACAATAAGCATTGAGTACAGTACGATGATCAAATTTTATTTAATTATATGGTATTTTGAACCGAATATCAATTAATATTATAAATATTTGGTGATTGCAACCGAAATTCCTCTTTTGCAACCAAATTCGGCTCATGCGTCCCTCCCTAATCTTAGCCAAACATTAAAATTACTCTATATATGGATTCGCATCAAAAATAAGTATTATTTTGGGCACCCGCATGTCCATACTGACTATTAATCGCACGGTTGACCATGCGCGACGTTTTCGGGGCACATGAGCCTTATCGATTTTGTTTTTAATTTTTTTATATTTCTGGTTTTTATGTTAAGATCAGCAATGGTTATAGAAACGAAACAATTTGTGGCATCCTCAATTGTTGGTACCAACAACCAATTCTATAGAGGACTGTTATTTGGCACACCAGGTGAATCTGACAACCGATTATGGTACCAACAACCAATTCTATAGACGACTATTTTTTGCCACACCAGGTGAATCTGACAACCGATTATGGTATTAACAACCAATTCTATAGACTACTATTATTTGCCACACCAGTTGAATCTGACAATTAATTATGGTAACAACAACCAATTCTATAGACAGCTCATATTCGCCACATCAGGTGAATCTGACAACCGATTATGTACTCCATTAGTGTTAGTACAATCGGTTTATTAGTAACCTGTAGCATAATAATTTCACAGTTTTAACCTTATGGTAGGTCAAACGGAAATTCCATCAATGGTATTAACATTTAGTTATTGCAACAGAAGGCTTTTCCAGCTGACATAATTTTTCTAGCCTGAAATGAATGTCAACCGACTCTTTTTTCCCTTAGTGTATGACTGATTTAAAAGGGAGTTTAATCCCAAATACATTCCAATACAATTACAGTTTACTCGCGGAAACGTGATCTACGAGGGTTGCTATTTATATTTCGAGTCCGGCAATAAAAAACACAATAATTTATCATTGAAAATGGTTTTATTGTTTTTCAAAATATTCTCCTTTAAGATCAATACACTTTTTTTGCATGCGCACAAACCAATTTTCGAAGCACCTTTTCCACTCCGATTGAGACACCTCCAAAACATGATTTTTGAACGCTTCAACAGCTGCTTCGGACGATGAAAAACGTTAACCACCCATTTTTTTTTGAATGCTAGGGGATAAGAAGAAGTCATTGGGTGTTAAATCAGGGCTGTGCGATGCATGGCCCATCAATTCGACATCTTGAGTGGTCAAATAGATTATCGTTTCAGCTGATGTGTGAGAGCTCGCATTGTCGTGATGCAAAATGATCCGTCTTCTTTTATTATCTTTCCTCATTTCATCGAATACTGTTGGCAAACAGATGGTTGTGTACTCGTACCACTCAGAATTGACCTCCTACGTTCCACTAAAGGCACTGTGGCAACATGGCCGGTTATATAAAAAAAAACGCAATCATTTACTTCGATGTACTTCTTCCACGAACAACTTTTGTAGGATTTGGCTCGTCTTGAAGGATTGCGGTCGATTGCTGTTTTGTTTTGGGTTCATATGCATAGATCCATGATTCGTCACCTGTGACAATGTTATACACTTCCTTTGAGCTACCGCAGTTATACTTTTTCAACATCTCTTTGCACCAATCCATACGAGCCAATTTTTTAAGCATTCGTCAAATTATGTGGGATCCAACGAGAACATTTTTTATGGTGCTATTTTATTGATGCTTGTCATACTAATGCCCAAGGATGCCTAAATCTCACGGTCTTGCTTAAACAGTTCACGCACAGCATCAATGGTTGCTGGCAAAGTGACCGAAGTTGGACGTACTTCACGAAATTTATCCTGGAGCGAACGGCGAATTCTTGGTACCAGCGACTAACAGTGGTTTTTGATAGTGCTTCATCGCCAAAAGTCGAAACAAGTCGATAACCCACGACGAAAATCGTAAAAAATTATCGCACGAAAATGTTCACGGAATAATTCCATTTTTTGACTGAGATGAATTTTTTAACACACTAAACAAAGCAATTCGCCCTCAAATGACAAAACGTATATGCTAAAAAATGTCGAAGTTTCCAGTGGAAGCTCCAGTTTGCATCTGGGAACACTAGTATTGTAGTGGATCCGAAATATAAATAGCAACCCTCGTATTTAGTTGAGGTTGTTCACGTTTCCGAAGTTTTCGAATCCTGATATTTCAATGCAAGATAGTGGTGTTATACCACTGAAATGAACTTATATTAATAAATCGAATAATCAGTATCTTAAAAACAAATATTTTATTAAATAAAAATATAGTACTCGTATTTAAAAATTAATTTTGTGCAAAGAAAACCCAAAATTCGATGACCAATGGACGGAAATATGACGAATACAATATGTGTTGACAATATGGTGTTCATGTTTTTGAATCGTTCATGTTTTAGAATTTTCACGTTTCCGCAAGTTGACTGTTTGTCCCTTGGGTTTATGTCACCATACCATTATCGTCGAAATATTTTTAAATTGTCTTAACAAAACCTTAATTTTCAAACTTTTGGGCAAATTTAATTTTTCGATTCAATTGTCAATATGTCGAATAAAACACCTGCAACTTTTCTGTCGGCGGGACACCCTAGTCTATATGAGAATGTATTTAATAACACGTGTACTCACCATATGCATACTTTTGTGGATTTTCCTGTTGTCGTGTAGTCAGTTGTTGCTATTGTTTGATTATTGCACAGTAAATACACCATGTACGAGTGTATGTGTTCCATATATGTACATGTATATATATACACACATATCTATGTACGTCTCAATTGTCCACTGTGGTATGTTGCTATGTGCGTGTGTGAGTATATGTAGAGATTGAAGGACGCGTGCTTTGAATTGCATTCGAAATTAAATGTGGAAAATTTTGTAATAATTTCATTACTGCTTAAATCATTCTCATCAGGCGCAACGCAACAGTAGCATCATTCGCCACCAGCAGTGACGGCAGGCAGTGCGGGACGGGGCACACAGGATATTATCTTTGAGCCACTGAGCTATGTTTTCTTTTGATTTTTGTTAAATTTTAATTAATTTTCTTTCGTTTTTATAATTTACTTTTTTTATTTTTCCATACAATATAACGTTTTTAATTGAAGTTTTTTATATTTGGTTCATATATTTTTGTAATCTTGAGCATTTAATTTGGCACCGTTGAATAAATTATCGTTATTATTATTTTGCTTATATTATTTTTTTGTTTGCTTTTATTTAATTTTGTCTTATATAAACAAGAGTTTTTAGCTTATTAATTTTTCTCTTTTGTTTTTATTGAAAACTCCAAGTAATTGTTTTTGTTACTTTTGTGTGTGTGGTTTTTTGCAGGTACTTTGTATTTGTTTTGAAATATTTAAAATTGATTTGTAATTTATGCCGCGGCTATGTTTGTGATTGTGCGAGAAAAACAATGGAATTCCAGCTTTTATTTATTTATGCAGATTTGATCGATTATGTTAATGTTTTGATTATTATTTCAGTTTTTTTCGGAAAAATGTTGAGAATTATTTAGTTACGGGTATTATTACACTAGAGGGGACAGAAAACACGAAAATCGATATATTGTATACAACTTTTAGTTGGTTCTAGTGAAAATTAGAGAAACAACCCTATCGTGGATATGACTGAATTTTACTCCCTCCATCATGGCGTATTTATTTTGTGATTCCGTTTGCAAATACTCGAAAAATTTATCTTCGACTGTATAAAGTACTAAACACTGATCATAAAACATATTTTGTTGCAACGACAGAGTTTTTGACTGATTTTACAGTACAGGTTGGAACATTTAAATTTTAAATTTGTATCGGCTGTATAAAAAGTACTGATAATTTTTTAAATTTCTGGTTTTATTTAAAGGGTTGAACTTTGTCATTAAATAATGGAACACCATCCGATGCGTTTTCGCTTCGCCCAATGGGCCAAAATTGTTTGGCAGGAAATGAAGAACTTTACCGAAAAACCTTGTTTTCAGATGAAGCTCGTTTTCATCTCGACGGCTATGTCAATAAGCCAAATTGCCGCATATAGGGTTCAGAGAACCCACACGTCACTATTGAGAAGCCAATGCATCCACAACGAGTCATTGTTTGGTGCGGATTTTGTGCTGGCGGCATCATTGAGCCATTTTGCTTTAATTGAGCAAGGTGCCGCCGTTACCGTCAACGGTGATCATTACCGCGCCATGCTCAACGAATTTTTATTTCCAAAAATGCAAGAGAATGCTTGGACGACATTTGAATTCAACAAGACGGGCCACATGTTACACAGCCAGCGCAACGATCGTTATTTTACGCACTGTTTTTGAAAATCAAATAACCAGCCGAAATTGTGATGTTAATTGGTCGGCGCGGAACTGTAATTTGAGCCCTTTAGATTATTTTCTGTGGGAGCTATTACGGAAAATTTTTCCGCAACACATTCAGAGACAATTGAAGCTTTAAAACATGAAATCAATGCCACTGAAAGGATTCGACCCTAAGCTATCGAAAATGTACTGAAAAATTGGGTTGATCGGATGAGGTACTGCCGAGCCAGTTGTGGTAGTCATATGAATGATATTGTGTTTCATTATTAAATGACAAAATTCAACCTTTCAATAAAACCAGAAATTAGAAAAATTTATCAGTACTTTTTCGCCCACCTTGTACAAGTATACAAGTAGATCAATACATGGTTATGTGTAAAACAGCAGGTGTCCAATATGCGGTGTCCTCTTATTATGTTTTGGAAATTTATGTGGTCCATAGCTTTTAAAGTACCTACTGACATCGTTAAGATACTTTGAAGCGCAAATATGTGCTGGAAAGTTAGAACAATTTTTGATTACAAACATTTGTATCTTCCCAAATTTAGCCCAATGTGCTAATTTATCATTTAACAAGGAAAAACGCCGCTAAGTTCGGCCAGCGGAACCTAATATGCCCAGAACCGTCCATACGCTTCTATAACACAGTACAAACATTTTTAAGGTGATTTATTCGGGACTCAATTCTGATAATTGTTTGTAAAAGTTGCCACAAAAAGAAGAACTTCTGCATCATTCGTTTGGTCAAGGTACATCAAAAATAATTTAATAATTAATTTAAAGTAAATAAGTATAGTATAGGTGAATTTTTCACGCTTAAGGCTATTTTGTTTGTCAAACCTCGAGAACCACTAGTCCGAATAAGCTGAAACAAATTTAAAAAAATTAAAAATTACAATTCCTTTAATCTGTTCATACATTTTGCCTAAAAAATTAAGGTTATTTTTGGAAATTCAAAAAAAACTACAAAACGGTAAAAAGTGCCAAGTCCTATTACTTTCACGTAAAGTCACATAATCTATAAACAAAATAAGACATAGATCATGAAAATCAAGTTATGCGTTTGTCTTTTATGCACAATTAAGTGAAGGTACGAATTTCCAAAATTTGCTCGAAATATGTACCATGTATTTTTTTTAAATTTGTTTCAGCTTATTCGGACTAGTGGTTCTCGAGTTATGACAAACAAAAGAGCCTAAAACGTGACAAATTCCCCTATACGATACTTACTAACTTTAAATTAATCATTAAATTATTATTTGATGTACCTTGATCAAACGAATGATGCAGAAGTTCTTCTTTTTGGGGCTACTTTCTCAAACAATTATCAGAAGTGCATGTGTTGTACTGTGATATACTGCTAATATAGTGCGCCACAGGGGATGAGTGAGGTCACCGGATTTTCCTTTTCCTATTTTATGTTTGTGGGTAACATGGAACGAATTGTTGGTGTAAAGTAGACATTTATGCTACCAGTCAGAGTGTGCGGCGCTCAAAATGGAAGTAGGGGTGTGCTACGAGGTCGGACCACAGCACCAAATCTGGTACAGCAGGAGGTCAGGAGCCCCTAGAACTGTTGTTCTAGACTTCGGGGAGTTTCTCGGTGGCTTTGGATAACCACCTAAATCGCAGGTAAAGTCTAACTGGAGGTGCGTTGGTAGTCGCACAATAGCTTACCCCAGAGCTATGAAGCACCGTGGGCCATAATGATGATAATCATGTAAACTGACATTAATCTGCTCAAAAAGTGCCTTCACTTCCTACATCGATGGTTTTATCCAGATACGAACATATAAAAATGTTTGCAGCCGCAGGTTTCCACTTCGTTTATTCGGCGACGTTATAAGTAAGAGCTTAATCTCGAAGACATTTACCGCTTTAAGCTGACATTAAACAGCCCAGTCTGCCCCGGTTAGTTAGTTAAAGAATCAAATCGTACACAGCTCACTGATTTGAAAAAAATAAGAATTTTGCTCCTTAATGGAATGTTGATGGAGGACAAAAACTTCAATAATAGCCCGCTGGGCGTATGAGTGTTTACTACTTACTTATCACTCATACGCACTGAGGCCCAAAGCAACGACCGCAATTATGACAAACGTTAGGCTAGCATATGTGTATCCGTTGTTGAGTAGGACGGGGCGGGAATTTCAGTTATTTACGTTACCCGGGAAGTTTCCGCCAGGATCCCAGAAATTTAGTAAAAGAACATTAAAGAATAAATTTAATATAATTTTGGAAATAAAGGGGTATTTGTTTAGCGGCACGATAGCAAGTAGCTCAAGGTCTATGGGGAACCTGCGTCCTAAAGTAGCAGCTGGCACAGCACAGACTTAAATTCCTGTTTTTTTTTCAAATAAATTTAAATAAGAATTTCTTATGCACCCTTCTTAATGGCAATTGAAAAATAAAAATGCCAAAAAAAAATGTTTAATATTTGATATGCAATATATATCAAGCCCACGCGTTATAATTACGGCATATAGAAGGGAAAAAATTCAATTATTTTTTAATCATATCAGTATTGAGTGTCATACGTCCGCTAAAACTGCGAGCAGGCGTTGTGAAGTCAATTTACTGGTGGGCCGAATGCAACATTCAAAACGATTACATTCACACCCCTCAGATATGAAATGCACACCCACCAAAATGGAAGTGAACAAATGGCGTGGTAAAAATCTAAAAATATGCATACAACAAGGGAGAGATGCATACAGGGCGGGGGCAGTGCATGCCAATGATCCCATAAACATTAAAAGGGTCCTTGCGACCCTTGTGGTATCTGAAAAGGTTGGAATGTGGAGCAGTACATGGAAAACCGAATACGTGTAGGAAGCGACAAACGCTTTGGACCAACGATTTATCTTAGTGATGGTCCTGCTAGGCAACAGCATTGTCATCCTCGAGCATAGTGGGAATGTGGGCTAAGTGTCGCAGTTTTTTTCGTTACTTTCATGGTGTGCGTGCATAATTCGTCCGTCGAATACACGATTTTCTAGGAAATTACAACCGTTTGTTATCGATTGGCTGCAGCATACACTACAGATCGACTTCCGGCAATTGTATTTCCCACTAATACCAATAAACATTACTCTCCCTTTTCCCCGCCGCTCTCGTACTTTTCACTCGCCAATGCCATGCGCTGCTTATATACACTGGGTGTTGGTCAAATGGGTTGAAGTTACCTATCTCAGAAGAGCACTTCCCGTTAAAGTACCTGTAAAACAGTGATACTCAAATAAGATTCCGGCCATGTCCGAGTGAAACAACAGAGTTGGTTACCCCTCTAGCACCAACAAGCCCTTCCTTGTACCCGATCGAGAAACTTCAAAGAAGACCCTGAAGCACCCGCCCAGATGTGGGAGATATACTCCGAATGTATGTGATGTAGATGTTGAAAAGGTCGGAGGATGTGAAGTATTTCTTTCAGCGCTTTTAAAAGCACTTAAATGCTTCTTTCGACACTTCAAAAATGTGTTGGTTCCTGCAAATATTATACTGAATATTCATCAGAACATTTAGAGCACAACAATGCCATTCATCAATAATGCCGACAATGTGCTAACATTAAAGTTTTTCCTTCTGCTCTCGACTAGGGTTGTAACGAATGTTCACATTCAGACTATTCGCATCGTACTGAACATTCGACCTATAGACTAACATTAAAGTTTTTCCGTCTGCTCTTGACTAGGGTTGTAACGAATGTTCTCATTTAGATTATTCGCATCGTATTGAACATTCACTTTTAAATTCGCAAAAACCAATTTTGGAACATTCTCATTCGCAAAAGAATATTTCAGTGTTCGCATTCTCAAACGAAAAAAATAAGAATACTTGATTGAATGCCTAAGATGCAGCAAACCTTTTTTTTAAATATCAATTGGCTCTACTAAACTTTAAAATATTGAATATAGCAAACTACTTAAATATATAATTATTTCAGAGCTAAACTTTTTGTAAATTGCATTTCTAAAAAGTTTGTTTTTCTTGTACCATTCCATTTTGTGTGAAAATGAATCTGGTAAATGACGTTCAGTATTAATATTTCACATGAAGTTTATTTTTTTTGTTTAGTTCGTTTGTTTTATTTCGGTCTGTTGCTTTTACACATTGAACAGGGATTAAACCGGCTCAAGACCTCTTGCTTCTATATTTAAATAGAAGACAAGTTTTTAACAAAATGGCAAAGTGACATTGATTTTCGTGGCTGCACAATACTTTTATTATGATTTCGGGTCCGTGACAACCCTCTTCAGAAAGCCTTGCTGCAATTGTTGAAAGTAAAACCGAACTCTATAAGACCAGGCTCTCCCCAAACGAATGAGAACTACTGTTGTAAACCTTACTTTTCAAGTTTTCTTCACACAATTGCCCACGAAAATACAACTCACTCTTGCCACCTCTAAAGAGACTCCACGTCGAAAGCCATCAATAATCTTGGCAAAATCACATTTATAGGTAATTTTGTTTTTTAATAGGCAGACCAACTTAGAACTGAACAAAATCTGTGTAACCGTTTTAATTTTGCCGCATTTTTTCGGCCATGATACTTTTATCCCACTTTTTTATTGTAATACATTTTGTGAAACTTTTTGTATTTTGGTGCCACTTCTTTACCTTTCTGCACCTTTTTTTAAAAATACCTTTCTTATTTCCTTATATTTTATACGTCATAAAATATTTAAAAACACTTATCATCTAATAGCGTCTTTTGTACATTTAAAAAAAATGGTTTGTCTGCCATTTGCAAACTTGAAGTTCGGTATCAGTATTGATTTGAAACGCAAAGAATTTGATATTAGCTAGCATGCCAAGAAAATCATGTAAAACCTTGTTCGGTAAGCAAGATTCCTTGAAATAATCACTGGAAGAACTGTGCCACTTTTTCAAAAACGTTTGCCACTTTTTATGAAGAAATCAGTGATACAAATTCATAAAAAATTACGAAAGTTTAAATATCGAATTTTCTTTATAACATTGTTCTTTAAACTTTCGGCAAGTTTTTATGAATGAGAGGGCGTATGTTTAATAACTAAACTTCAATACTGCCGACAGATAGTCGGAATAAATCTAAATAATTTGATTTCATTAATCAAAAGCAAAAGATAATTATTTGCACTCGCAGAAACCATTTTTGGAATATTTGCTTTCGCATTCACAAAAAAGTGTATTTCAATATTCCCATTCGCTTTCGCTAAATCCACTTTCGTTACATTGCTACCCTAAACACCCTGTGCTCGATGTTATCCTTTTACACTCTGATGTGGACCTTCATACTGTTAAAAGTCGTTATAAATCGGCTAATGCATTTTTTAAATAGTTTTTACATGGCTTAGATTTGTATCTATTGCTCGTTTAATCGCCGCCATTAACTGGATGGAAAACCAGCCGCTCAATTATAGCAAATGTTGTTAAGCGAATTTGAACCTGGGGTTACTTACTGCAATAGCTGTGCATACCAACCATCACACGACGGCCTAGTAAGAGAACTATTGTCTTCTAGTTGAGTCACCTGCATTTACGAATTTCTACCTATTTGAATTATATTTTTCTATATACGTCACATTTTACATCCGATCTTGTTAAAATTTATTTTAGTGAGTTAAATGAGATTTGCAACCAACTCTGACAATGTTGGGCCATATTGGTCAATGTTTTCATGCAGCTCACGGGCTTTTAATGAAATTTAATATTGACAACATACTCGTATTAATCTCCGCTGTATTTCAAATGTGTTTGATTTTGCGAACATTCAAAACTCATTAACTATTCTCCACTCTAAATTAGGATACTTTTTTCAATTGCTATGCCGAATCTAATTTTTAAATTTCTTCTGATGTATAAACCTAATTTGCAATACATGTTTTTCAAATTCTCTGAAAATATTCTCGTCATAGAGTATCTATTACCTAAAAACACGTACGATGTCCTTTGTCTTAGGACAGAACAAATCTAACTGACCAACATGATGTATTCACCTTTCACCTGCAAAGAAACGAAGTAGAGACTGAATTCCACAGAAAGATAAAAACTTTTCCCACAAACCCTAGTAGAACACAGAAGATTAAAAAAACAATACTAAGAAAACGAAAAGGTAGGTGGAGGAGGAGATAAAGAACACAAGAAAAAACACGCCAGAAAAACAATACCTACTTTGACTTTGACATCAATCCAAGTCTTCGTTTTTTCTTGCGAATGATAATCCACGGAAGACAAGTGTAGTTTGTGGCAAGCAGCAACACCATGAACAAACCTAACCCCACCTCACCTAACGCCACCAACTACAGGATACCGAGAAAGAACTCATCTCAAGATCGGGGGGCATAACACGTAAAACAACACTAACTTGACATGAGTAGGGAAAGAAAGGCAAGCTAAACTACACCATTTCGTAGTGGTACTGAAATTTTGAAGAAAGAAAAAATACTCGTAATTGAATGAGGGAAATAGCCAATGCCACAGGGCATTTTTTATCAATTTTAAACACTTATTTTTAAAAGGAAATCTTAGTTCATTTAAGAATTTTATAGTTGTTAGTGTGTGCTTTGGGAGGAAGAGGCACACCGTGTACCGACCTACGCCTAGGTTTTTCCCATAACTTCACTAACTTTAATATAAAAAAATATAAAATTTTTTATAAAAAATATATATAATTTTTAATAAAAAAAATATATAATTTTTTATAAAAAATATATATAATTTTTTATAAAAAATATACAATTTTTTACAAAAAATATACAATTTTTATAAAAAAAAAAATATACAATTTTTTATAAGAATAAAATATACAATTTTTTATGAGAAAATTATACAATTTTTTATAAAAAACATATACAATTTTTTATAAAAAAAAATGTAAAATTTTCTATAACAAATATATATATACAATTTTTTATAAAAAAAAATTATAAGAAAAATATACAATTTTTTATAAAAATTTTATAAAAAAAATATACAATTTTTTATAAAAAATATACAATTTTTTATAAAAAATATACAATTTTTTATAAAAAATATACAATTTTTTATAAAAAAAAATGTACAATTTTTTATAAAAAAATATGTACAATTTTTTATAAAAAAAAATGTACAATTTTTTATAAAAAAATGTACACTTTTTTATAAAAAAAAATATACAATTCTTAATAAAAAAAAAATACATTTTTTATAAAAAAAATTAAATTAAAAAATGTATTTTTTTTTCTTAATAAAAAAATACATTTTTTATAAAAAAAATTAAATTTTTTTTAAAAAAACATCTGTAAAAAAGCATACAATCTTTTTTTAAAAAAGATATAAAATTGTTTATAAAACCAGTGCACCAGTGTTTTGCCCAATACTTGATTATAAAAAAGGCAGTGTTGCGTTCAATAAATGGCGGCTATGGCGGTCCCAAAAATCAGAATAATCATATTTGGTACAATTTGAAGAAAAATCGAAGACTATGATCGCAAAAAACTATTTTTTTTAAAAAATATAAACAAACAAATTTATTAATTACATTTTAAAAAATTTAAAAACAATACAGACCGAAGTCTTGACGCAAATTCTAGAAAAGCACAAAAATTCATTTTCTGGCAGTTTTAAATCGCCACCAAAAAAACAGCCATTTTTACGATTATAAAGTAGTGATTTTTAAGAGAAAAACAAAATTTTACGAATGTAAAAAATAGTCTGGTTCCAATATTAAATTGATATTAGTTTATTTTAAACATTAAATGATTAACTTGTTTTAAAGTTTTTATAAATTTAAAAGACAATTTTAATGATCAGTTTGTGTTGCCATAATCTTAATACAAAATTAAATATTATAAGATACAGTGGAAATACAGTGTTAGAAAACGCTTAGTTTCGCAAAGAAATATTATTTTTAATTTAGATTTTTTACACGTGGGTGTGAAAACTCAACAAAAAATAGAAATTAGTTTTAAACTTGTTTTTTTCAATTCCTACTGCTTTACGTCAGTGTTTTTCCCACTACTTCAACAGTTATGGCGGTCCCAAAAATCTGAACGGTGTTTTAAATTGTAAGATTTGTGCGCAAATTTGCAAACATTCAAAAAAACGAAGACTTATGATTAAAAAAATTTAAATTTTAAAAAAATATATATATTAATTAAAATATAAAAACAGAAAGCAGACCCTTCTGTTGATTCAAATTTTAATAAAGCCCAAAAAATCATTTTTTGACAATTTTAAAATTTACAATCCCCCAAAAACTAATATAAAAAAACACAATTTTAGCAGTCATTTTTACGATTATAAATAATAATGCGATTAATAAAGCTTTACGAGAAAAACAAAATTGTAGGTACGTACTAAATATTCTGAGCCCAATGTTAAATTGATATTATTTTCTTTCAAACAATATGATGATTACATTTTTTCAAGTTTGAACGGGGATTAAACAAGTTTTTAAAAATTCAAAACAAAAAACTTCAATTATCATTTTGTTTTGTAATTATCCCAATGTAAAATTAAATATTTTCAATTAGAGTAGAAATTTCCACAACACCGTGTTAGAAAAAGTTCAATTTCGCAAAGGAATATAATTTATTATTTACATTTTTTGCCATGTGGGTGTAAAAACTCAACAAAAAGTTAATTTTTAACTTGTTTTTCTACCGCTTTTTTATCTACGCCAAATTCACTTTTTTTTGACAATTTTAAAATTAGTTTCAATTCATAAGAGGGGGCTCTAGTTTGTTTTTTCAATTCCTACTTTTTTTCGTAAGTATTTCAACTGGAAATGGTGCAGTAACAGTGCACCCAGTAATAAATGTAGGTAGATTGGGCACGATGTATATTATACTAAATGTATAAACGGGAGATACCTTCATGCATGTAATACCAATAACAGTCTCAGCCTCAGCATCTCCAGAATACCAAGAATATCGGGGACTGCAACAAAAACATCGGATACAGTATAAACTACAGCAGCAGCATCATCAACATCAGCAGCAGGAGCAGTAGCCTCAACATCAGGCAACTCTCAATAGAAATGTATCCTTACGACTTTAAATGCTCACTCACTCATACAGACACAACCGCACATAACACCAACGAACTTCAGACAACACGAGCACACATACACACACTCGCATATATTGAAAGAACATACTCACATACACGCACACACTCGGCTATGAACAATACGAAAAATATTAAGGCAACAACAGGATAATAACGATAGGAAATTTAGCCTTCGTTTTCAGTGGGAGAAAAGTTTTATATTTTTTTTTTAAGAAAATTCAATTTCCTTTTTTTAACGAAAAAAAAATTATTTTTTTTAATTCTTTCTATAGTGAAAACATTTTTTTACTTTTTAAACACTTTTTTCATGTTAAATTGAGCAAAAGTTGTTGGAACAGAAACACCTAGATGGCAGAAAAGTTTTGAGCAAATAGTTTATAATTTTTTTATTTTAATAAAACAAAATATTTTGAAATTTTTAGTAGTTATTTTTTTGTGTTTTTTTTACTGTTGCTTTTTTTCTTTTAAGTTTTATTAAGGTTTTTGCACGCGTTTATGTAGTTTGCGCAACATTTCACAGAAAACTGACTATAAAATT
The DNA here is from genome assembly GCA_963513945.1 of Hydrotaea diabolus. Lineage (NCBI taxonomy): Eukaryota > Metazoa > Arthropoda > Insecta > Diptera > Muscidae > Hydrotaea > Hydrotaea diabolus. The sequence continues at coordinate 121,689,109 of OY740720.1, forward strand.
GTTGTCGTCCATCTGGACGTATGAGTGACAATGAATTTCATTTACTCTTTTTCATCTTCTTTCGCTGTAATTTCGTTAGAGCAGAGATGCCAGCCAAAGAGAGAGCGAGCTTTCAAACACACACACCAGCACACGTTTTTCTTTCTTTGCTACACCTACTACTGCGAGGGAGTATGTTTAACATTCGTAAAAGCTTGAACGGAAATCCGCTAATGTGATCACACCAACAAAATAGCAAATGAAACAACAACACTCCACAACCTAAACTTAATATAGCCAGTAATGATTGCTCATTTTATTTGTCTTTGCACAAAAACACGTACATAAATCGCATCTTTTTTTCTCTGAGAAGAAAGCTTTATTCTCGCTCCTACACTCGCTTACAGCTAACGGTCACGTATTCCCCACGCTCTCTGTAGTCTAACATTCGTGTAGGCCACAGCATCATTAGTGAGGGTGTGCAACATATGTTTTAACATTACACTTAACGGTCTTACAAAACAGTTTCACTTACAAGTACTTGTAATTTTTCTCTCTCATCATATTGCTCTCTTGTTTCTTCTTTACATCCCTTTATTGCCTTACTCACCATAATGCTACTTGGTGCGGGCTTCCTGCTTTCTGCCGTTTTTTCTTCCGTTGTTCCATTCAAAATCAAAACTTGAATAACCTTGTCTCCTTTACAAGACCATTAACGGCGGGGCGGGGAAGTAAACCCCCTTCATCCAAAAACATATGTAACGTTGCCATCACAGTGTAATGAATTACTTCCATGCCTTTTTCTGGGTTTTACCAAAAATTGGTGAGAGCTTATCCAAAGTTTATTACAGAGGGAACATATTTATTTTAAATCGACATTGAATGAAATTAAAAAGACCCGCAGTTCAAAGGAAATGGTATAGTATGATTTAAAAAGAGTTCTATCGCGAACGGGTTCATGATTAGACAAATTGTAACTTTTACAAAGTTATTCAATTCAAGTTCGTGTAAAAGTATTTTGAGATCGCAGCAATTGTAGAACTAAATGTCCGTATTTTGTCAAAATCCTTAGGCTTGTAACGCTTAAATTGGGGACCCTAGGATTTCAGACCTATGGGGCTGTAATTATTTCTTCTGTCGACCTTCGTCTTTGAGCGAGCGTCGGCCACGATTGAATTCATTAAACCAGTTTTTCACAGTGCTATAGGATGGTGCTTCATCGCCATACAAAGATTTAAGTTGATCGATGCACTCTTGTTGTGATAATCCACGTCGAAAGTTGTGAAAAATTATCGCACGAAAATATTCACGAGTTAATTCCATTTTTTTTGCCAAATTAATTTTTTCAAGTCACTGAAAACAACACAAATGATGGTCGTACGTCAAAACGTTCTGAGCACGTTTATGCTAAAATATGTCAAACTTTCCAGTGGACAAACTGGACAAACTTTCCCAGATAGCGCTCGGTGTTCACTAGGCCAGAAATATACATAGCAATTCTCGTAATTCAAATAACAGAATACATATTTTTAATATAAAAATTAAATAAAAAAAACATTTTTGTTTCGGTCAGATAACCGAATACAAAAAATGTAACTACCTGTTGGTCCAGTTAAACAATGCTCGTGGTAACGACAATTGAATTCAAAGAGAAGTAGGTAATAATCTATAACAACATACAATACATTAAAATTCAATAATCATTCTTATTAGTTAGGGTTAACGATACTTTGTCTCTCTAACCGATACTGTCAGTTTCCACTATTAAAATTTGTCGTGTACCCAATCAACATTGGGCTGTACCGATATACATGGTTGTGGCCACAAATCTGTTCTTTGTGTGTGAGGAACGCCTCAAGGTGATGTTCTATCCCTTTTATTCTGGACCCTTCCCTTGGACAAAGTTCTGTTCTTTTAAATGGAGGTTGGAGTTTTTGCTGCGCAGATGACTTGGGAAAGTAGTCAGAGGGATATTTCTAAATACACATATAGACCGAATTTTATGCCACAACCGAATGTTGGTGGTCGCACCTTCTATCCATGTATTCCATTGCTGCAACCGAATGTTGATTGTGTACACGGCAATTTAACGTTGAGGGAACTGGCAGTGTCGGTTACTCCAACTAATAAGGACACGACAGCCGGTTCTATGCACCGAATTGACCCGAAGTAGCAATTCTTCGGCCAAGGGCTGTCACCTCGGCACAATGTGTGCCGCTACAACAGCAACAATACTTAGTAGGGACATAAATACTGTTACACACGTTTTAAGCTGTAAAATAAAAAGTACTGAATGTTTTTGGACCAAATATTTTTTAATATATTTATTGATGTATATTGTATCCAAAAAGAATCTACTTATTCAAAATGTCTTAAGTCGCACTGGTCAATCGTCAGCTGCACGAACCTCGTCCATTGGAGAATTGGCCACAGCTCGAACCAAAGCAGTCTTAAGACATCCAATGTTGGGTTATCTTTTGTAACAAACCTTGTCCTCTAAAACCGTCCACAATTTGTAATCCAATGGGTTCAAATCTGGACTGCCTGAGGAAATGAACGCTGGCAAATTGTTTCGAAGCCAGGCCTGGGACGTTTTAGCCTTATAGGCTGGCGCAGAATCCTGCTGGAAAGTCCATGGCTGGTTTTGGAACAGGGAATTGTTAAGAGACTTCACAACAGCTTCCAAAACGGTTTTTTGGTAAACTTTGGCCTATGTTTTGACTCCTTGTTCGCAGAAATGCAGGTCAGTGACCCCATCGTAAGAGACACCCCACTAAATCATGACTGACGCTGGGTGATGACCCTTTTCCACCCTTGGGTTCAGATGCTTCCTTAGATGACCCCGCATACACTCTATCATTTTTCTTGTTAAATTTTTCTGAACAGTAAAAAATTTTTCATCGGTGAACAAAACTTTTTTGTGCAAGTTATCAGCGTGCTTCACCAAAAGACGTTTGCATTTTTCACTCGTATTTTTTTTAAAGCTGCAGCCAATAAATGTCCGCTTCGTCGTTTGAAAGCCCCAAGTCCCAAGTCTTTTTTAATGATTCGACTCATGGGCTTTTGCGTGATATTCATCTCACGGGCCATGATTTTCTGTTTTCGGAGCGGATTTCTGTGAATTCTTGATTTAACGGCTTTGATGACATGCGGTGTTCGAACAGAGCGTGGGCGGCCCGACCGGTGGCGGTCTTTTACATCTCCAGTCTCCTCAAACAGTTTTATGCATCGGTAGACGAACATGCACCTAACCCTTAGTGGACGGTGCGTTTTGAAAATATCTTTTTTTTTCATTTCACACTTGAAAAGCGCTATTACAGCGTTACGGTTCTCATTATCTGACCACTCCATGATGACAGTTGAAACAATTTTAAAATCCCGTTACAGACTAACGCTATTGAGGTGAGCTTTCAAAACCCATATGAAATTAACGGGGTATGTTCAGTTATTGAAATGGGTGTGTTCAATGTTGTAACAGTATTTATGTCCCTACTAAGTAAGGATGATTATTGGTACAGATTTTTTTATGTTTATTGGTTGTTATAAAGGGTGTTTTTTCAGAACGCGTTGTTTTCAAGAAGAAATAAAACGCATATAATTTTTAATTGTGGACAAGAAGTTAGCTTTATTATACGAGTAAGAACATGGGGTTGCCCTTATGTTTTAAAAATGATTTCGGGCGCATGACCTCCGTGTCTGGCTTGAATAAATTCCAGCCTAGAGGCCCAATTTTCGAACACTTTTTGCAGCATATAGGGCCGTATGTCAGCAATAACGTGCCGATTATTTTCTTCCAAGGCGTCAATCGTGTCGAGCTTATCTGCGTAGACAATCGACTTCACATTACCCCACTCAAAACAGTGCAGAGGTTTTAAATCGCACGATTTTGGTGGCCAGGCCCACGACGCAAGATAATGCGTTTACCAAAAGTTTCCTTCAATAAATTGATTGTTGCGTTGGCTGTATGGTATGTCTTTTTGGAACCCAATGGTCGTCCACATCAACATCCTCCAATTCAGGCACAAAAAGTCATAAATCATGGCTCCATAGCGTTCGCCATTGACTGTAACATTATGGCCGACTTCATTTTTAAGGAAATATGGACCAATGATTCCCTCTGCCCACAGAGCACACCAAACAGTGACTTTTAACGGCGTCTCAACAATGGCATGTGGATTTCAATACTCTTAATGTGACAACATTGTTGTAGGGATCATTCTATGGTTGTATGTGAAACATACTATGTTTGCGAGGATCATAATATTGTTTTGCCACAACCACATACCCAGCAATAATATGATTGTCTTCGAATATTGTCACCTCAATCATACTTTTTTTTCTTTGTGCGAGTAAACCAACTCTAATCAGATATCAGAGAACACAACACATATTGTGCATAGAGGCATCTTGATCGTTTTTTTAAAGATTGTATTGTTTTTTCAATCTGGCAACAGAAACGAAAAGAAATCTCTCGCTAATGAAAACTTGACACCCAGCATTGCTCGTCTGGTAGTTGTTCCTATTGTTTGCCTGTCTGTCCGTCTGCCTATCACCCTGACTGACTGAATGGTCGTCTGTGTGACCAAAAAAAGAAAGAAAATGATGTTGGATTTTTGCCTCTGCATTGTTCAGCTGTTGTTGCTTTTATTTATTTCCAGGCCCCGTGTGAGGATGTTGATGTTAGTGTGATTTCATTGTTACAAATCGTTTTTTAAAACCTAACCTTGCCTTTGGCACAGGGTTACTGTTGTTGTGTTTTTGACCTTATGTATATCACTCCATAAGCATCTGTACATAACAGTTTTCACACATACCAATAACTACAGTCAAAAAACACACACACAGACATATGTACAACCATGGGAACATTTAAATGCCTTCGAAGGGAGATTCACACTAGTCTCGCTATCTCCGTAAGTGTGTATGTGTGAGTACTAGGACATAAACATTTAACATTTAACGTTTAAATTGCATTGTCATTAACAACAACGAAATGTTGCTGTAAACATGCTGGTGTCTGGTTATGTATGAACCCATGCAAGGATGGATATGTTTGTGTGAGAGCTTATGTTTGCTGCTGCTAGAGCTTGTTTCTTTGGTGGATGGGGGGAGGGGAGTGCCAGAACATTAGTTAAAGCACAGCTGTTACTGGGAGGCCACACCAACGTAGAAAGGTGAAGGCATTCGGTGACAAACGATTGAATAACGTGTGTATATAAAGGAAAATTTCGAAAACGTGACAGATCTAAGTTTTCTTGTCACTTTTTACACTGCCCTCTCTGGGCCTACTGATTTTTTTCTTCTACTATATATGTATATACATATATTTTCTCTTTCTAGACTTCCTTTTGTATCTATATTTCTTTAGTTTTTCAGTTTTTTCAATCCAACATATAATAAATGTATGTATTTATGTTTGTACATATATAGTATATGTATGTGTTATTTTGTTTTTTTTTTTCCTATCCAGTTTTTGCGCATTTCCTGGCGTGTTAATCCCAGCCTTCGCCTTTTTCACAAGGTTATGAATGAAAAGCTCTTGATTTTTAATTTAATTCTTTTCTATTCCATTTTGTCTAGTGTCATTTTGAGTATATTCATTTACATTTCCTGTTTTAACGCAGCATTCTCTGGATGCTCGGCATTACTCGCAACTTCCGCTTTTATTGCTGGGGTTTTTTTCATTCCTTAATGGATGCTTAACAGCGCTCTCTCCACAAGGGAACTCTAGAAATAGAGGGAAAGCCCAAGCTTTCGCTCTCACTGTGTGTGTGTGTTGTCACATTGTTTCATTGACTGTTAGTTTATGTTTTTGTTCCGTTATGCAATTGTTATAACCTCCAAAAAAACAAACACGTAAAGTTCAATAACTATATGTTACTTTTTTGAGCGCTCATATGTGTGGTGAGAGCTTTTTCTTTCTTATAAAAGCTTTCCAGCAAGTTCCGTTTTACTTACAGCCAGTAAACGAATGTTCGTTAAATTCCGCAAAAGTGTTCTAAAATCGGTTTAAGTAAAAGCTGTCAAAAGTACAATTTTTGGGAAAATCTGTCGAAATCTGTTGGGAAAATCTGTCGATCAATTTTTTGGGAAAATCGACTTTTTGTTTTTAAAAAAGCTTAAAAGTCGACTTTTCTTATCCACTTTTTCCACTTTTCGACTTTTTATTTTAACTTCAAATATAGGGTGATCAATCTAAAGGTATTTTTTAAAATAAAAAAAAAAATCAAATAAAATGTGGAATATTTCTGGTTCTTTCGAAAGGACATTTGATGCCATTTATTTTTTGAATATAATTTCTTTTAAATGTTGGCCGCAACTACGCTTCAGGGCGTCCATTCTGGGGGTCCAATTTTAGATGACTTGTTCGAGCATTTCGACCGGTATGGCTTTAATGACACGCGTAATGTTGGCTTCCAAAACCTGAATCGTAGCTGGTCTGTCAGCATAAACTTTGGACTTTACGTAACCCCAAAGAAAAATGTCTAAAGGTGTGATATCACTCGATCTAGCGGCCAACTCACCTGTCCAAAACGTGAAATTAGCTGCTTTTCGAAATGACCTCTTAATATATCCATTGCTTGAGCAGCTGTATGGCAAGTGGAGCCGTCCTGTTAAATCCAAATGTCAAGATGACGGGCTTCCATTTCAGGAAGCAAAAAGTCCGATATCAAGGCGCGACAGCGAGCTCTATTCACGGTTACGTTCCGACCGTTATCATTTTTGAAAAAATATGGACCGATTATTCCAACAGCCCATAAACCGCACCAGACCGTGGTTTTCTCTGGATATACTGGCACCTCTTGAACCTCTTATGGTTGCTCTTCAGCCAAAATGCTGCAATTATGTTTATTGACATTGTCGTTGAGCCAGAAATGTGCCTCATCACTGAACAAAATTGTGGTCGAAGACACTTTCTCACCGAACGCTCATTTCCATTATATAAGTACAGTTGCACACGAGGTCCCAGCAAAGGTAACAATTTGTTCAATATTTTGCTGCAGAGAATCTATTCTCTGCATTTTTTTAAGTGTTTGAAAATTCCAAACTTGTGTATAGTAATATTGAACAAATTGTTACCTTTGCTGGGACCTCGTTTGTTTGTGACAATAGATCCCGTCCCGGGATTTACCTGCAGCACTAAGTGTTGCCTGGCGCTGTCTGACATTTCCTTTGGAAAGTTTGACATTTTTTTAGCATAAACGTACTCAGAACGTTTTGACGTACGACCATCGTTTGTGTTGTTTACAGTAACTTGAAAAAATCAATTTGGCAAAAAAAAAATGGAATTAACTCGTGAACATTTTCGTGCGATCATTTTTCACAGCTTTCGACGTGGATTATCACGACAAGAGTGCATCGATGAACTTAAATCTTTGCATGGCAAAGTATATTATACAGATCTTGTAAAGTAGGTAGCTATGTAAACGTCATTCACCCCCTTCATTGATGTAATGGACAGTAAGGGTATTTTTTCTATTTTCGAGCCAAACTACCCCAATAGAATCATGTGTGTAGTCTGCACCCTTTTTTTAAAACAACAACATTTCTAGGACCCGCAATGCATAAAGGGATAGTGAGCATTGCAAATTTCGCATCAAAATTTGAATGTCTTCCCAAATCAGATGTAAGTCTGACCTGAGTGCAGCTGGAAGGTGATTAAACGTGCTTAGAAAAATGAAGTCAGTCAGACTGGGTCGACCTCATGACACCCAACAGCACTGTGGTATACAGAAGAGTCATTGCTTCTCTGCAGAATTTATTGTAGATCAGCTTAAAAATTTTACTCTTTAAAAGGCATATTTTTAAATCTGAAGGTACGTTATCTAAGGAATCCAAAGATCGAAGTGGTACTATTACGCCAGTCCGGCAAGACATTTGTGTCATGACTATATAAAAATATAAACCGACATGGTTTAAGTACTATGCTAAATACGAACAATATCGGATTTAATAAGTGACTTAGGAGGGCGGGGCCGATAATCAAGAGAGATTTTTGTTAGGGGGCTGTATAAAAGCATGAACGTTTATGATCCTCTTTTACCAAGCCTGATTATTGAAAAATCGGAAGAGACCTTGGTGTAGAGGCGAGGGATCTTTGTTCAATATATGGGCTGATAAGGTTAAATTTCACCAGAGATGTTACAGATACGCCTACCGTTCTTTGCAAAATTAATTTAATCTTATCGCTCACCATTTGGGGCTCTTAGAAAGGGAGAGGGTGTATATTGTGTGGGAGCTACATCAAAACATACACCGATATGGAGAAGTTTAAAAAGAATTCGTACACACAAATAAAATATCAGTTTTAATTTGCTATGAACTACAAAAATGTAGATGGATTAACATAATTTTTGTTTCAAACGAATTATAAAGAACATGTTACTCTGGTACCAATAATTGGCGGTGCCAACATACTTACATATTTACAGGACAGAACTTATGTACTTACTTAGTAGGGACATAAATACTGTTACAACATTGAACACACCCATTTAAGTAGAAGAACTGAACATACTCCGTCAATGTCAAATGGGTTTTGAAAGCTAACCTCAATAGCGTTAGTCTGTAACGGGATTTTAAAATTGTTTCATGGAGTGGTCAGATAATGAGAAGCGTATTGCTGTAATAACGCTTTTCAAGTGTGAAATGAAAAAAAAGATATTTTCAAAACGCTCCGGCTACTAGGGATCAGCCGCATGTTCGTCTACCGATGCATAAAACTGTTTGAGGAGACTGGAGATGTAAAAGACCGCCACCAGTCGGGTCGCCCACGCTCTGTTCGAACATCGCATGTCATCAAAGCCGTTAAATCAAGAATTCACAGAAATCCGCTCCGAAAACAGAAAATCATGGCCCGTGAGATGAATATCACGCAAAAGTCCATGAGTCAAATCATTAAAAAAGACTTGGGACTTGGGGCTTTCAAACGACGTACCGGACATTTATTGACTGTAGCTTTAAAAAAAAATAGGATTAAAAATGTAAACGTCTTTGGTGAAGCACTCTGATAACTTGCACAGAAAAATCTTGTTCACCGATGAAAACATTTTTACCGTTCAGGAAAAATTAAACCAGCAAAATGATAAAGTGTATGCGCGGTCATCTAAGGAAGCATCTGAACTGACCCCAAGGGTGGAAAAAGGTCATCTCCCAGCTTCAGTCATGGTTTGGTGGGGTGTCTCTTACGATGGGGTCACTGACCTGCATTTCTGAGATCAAGAAGTCAAAACATCGGCCAAAGTTTACCAAGAAACCGTTTTAGAAGCTGTTGTGAAGCCTCTTAACAATTCCCTATTCCAAAACCAGCCATGGATTCTGCGCCAGCCTATAAGGCTAAAACGTCCCATGCCTGGCTTCGAAACAATTTGCCAGCGTTCATTTCCTCTGAAGAATGGCCCTCAGGCAGTCTAGATTTCAACCCATTGGATTACAAATTGTGGACGGTTTTAGGGGACAAGGTTTGTCACAAAAGATACCCCAACATTGTCAGCTTTGGTTCGAGCTGTGGCCAATTTTCCAATGGACGAGGTTCGTGCAGCTATTGAAGATTGGCCAGTGCGACTTAAGGCGTGTTTAAAGGCAAAAGGCGGACATTTCGAATAAGTAGATTCTTTTTGGATACAATATACATCAATAAATATATTAAAAAATATTTGGTCCAAAAACATTTAGCACTTTTTTATTTTACAGCAAAAAAGTGCGTAACAGTATTTATGCCCTTACTAAGTATATTATCTAGAAATAAGATGAAAGAATTAGCTTAAGAAAAATCAAATCATAAACTTGGAAAATATTTAATAAAATAAAGCAATTTTATTAAACATTAGCCTTCAAAACAATAAAGATTTGAAAAGAATTGCCAGCTGTAGTTTTTTTTATAGATAAAATTGTTTTGTTGAGCTGCACTAAATGTGTGGTCAAGCTTATTTTTTTAGCCTTTAAATACATGGGCGATGACTTAACCATCAGTTGGTCAGTTAAAAAATATTCGTGGCAATGAGAACCGAATTAAAAGAGATTTTTTTCCTAGCAGTCTATAACAACAACCAATAAATGTACAAATTCAGTTACAGTTCAGTCACAATTATTTAGGGATACCGATGCTTTGTCTTTTCAAACGTTAGTATCAGTTCGTTTTACTGAATATGGCCGTGTATCCAATTTACATGCGATGGTATGCATGGATTGTACGTGCAACCACCAACATTCGGTTGACAAAAAGTTTGCTTGTGACAACAAATGTCTTCTCTGTGTGTAGATATCGGTTCTTATGTGCAACCTGCCAGATAGTTAAACTATGCTTTGCCTAGGGTGCGGATAAGGGGCGTCAAAGACAACAGACAGGGAATCATTTAATTTTTTAAAATGAAAGGTTTCAAAGGAAAAATCTTACTTATTCCGGATCTCAATTGAGAGATAAATATACCAAGCATGCATATTAGAGTGGGTCGATTTAGTAATTGATATTGTGCCATCGATTTTTCGATAATTTTTGGCTTTTTTATTCTTTACGATTCTGACAGTCGAATTTCTATTCTCACGCGTTTATGTGTTATACGAGGGCTGCTTTATATATTTCTGGCCTAATAATGAAAATGCGTCATTGGGTGCCAAGCCAGGGCTGTACGGCGAATGCCCCATCAATTCAACGTTTTGGCCGGTGAGCTCGCATTGTCATGGTGCAAATGATTCGTCTTCTCTTGTTCGTTTTTTGAATTGCTCCCAAGACTTCAGGCAAACAAATTGTGGTGTACCACTCCGAATTGACCGTCCTACGGTGCTCAAGCGGAACAGTTGCCTCATGACCAGTTTGCCGAAGAAACAGGCGAACATTTGGTTCGAAGTGCTTCTTCCACGAACAACTTTCGTTGGATTTGGCTCGTCTTCGAAGACCCACAGGTCGATTGCTGTTTTGTTTCGGACTCGTACGCATAGATCCATGATTCGTCACCTTTGACGATCTTATAAACGTCTTTTCAAGCACCGCGATCGTATTTTTTCAAATTTCTTTGCACCAATCGACACGGGCCTTTTTTTGAGCGATTGTCAAATTGTGCGGGATTCAACGAGAACAAATCTGTTTTACGGCCAGTTGTTCATTCAATATCGAATGTATGCTGGTGGAAGAAATGCCCAAGGATACCTCTATCTCACGGTATGTTACATGACAATCTTGCATTATCAGTTCACGCACGGCATCAATGTTCTCTGGCAACACGGCCGTTTTTGGACGACCTTCACGACCTTCGTCTTTGAGCGAGCGTCGGCCACGATTGAATTCATGAAACCAGTTTTTCACATTGCTATAGGATGGTGCTTCATCGTCATACAAAGATTAAAGATTCATCGATGCACTCTCGTGATGATCCACGTCGAAAGTTGTGAAAAATTATCGCACAAAAATGTCCACGAGTTTATTCCATTTTATTCCAAATTGATTTTTTCAAGTCACTGTAAACAACACAAATGATGGCCGTACGTCAAAACGTTCTGAGTACGCTTATGTTAAAAAATGTTAAACTTTCCAATGGAAATGTCAGATGGCGCCAGGCAACACTGAGTGTTTTTTTTTTTTTGGATGCTTCAAAAATTAACTCTTGAGCCCCATGTTAGACAAAACCAACTGCCCCTTATGTTAATTGATATCCAGAACCCGAATTGAGTGTCCTTTTTGACCCATCACATATAGTTCATTAATTTGCCTGAAAATATGCACCCTTATTTGTTAAGAAATGCATCTCCCATTTAAATCTTAATTTATATAAATCGAACAAAAATTGTAGTAACTTGCAAAAAGTTACAAAAGAAGTAAATTTTGTTTTTTTTTTTTTGAAAACATTTGTTTTTAACTGTCAATTATAGGCTGTTTCCACTACGGTCGCGTCCACGTCCGCATCCAAAAATCAATGAACGCGCGTTAAGGCCCATACAAAAAACATAGGCAGTTAGGTATGGGAAAAAGTCGCATTCATATTGGACGCGTTTATCGATAAGTCGCGTTTACTATAAAATCGATTATTTTTGCAATCGAAACCCACCCATACCTATCAATGGCAAAATCGCAAATTGCACATCCCTATGAAAACAGCTGTCAATCAGTATCAATAAAAAAAAACCCCAAATGCAAAAAACAGGAGGTAAGTTAATATTTTTGCTTTTGTTTAAATAATATTAATTTTTCCAATTATTTTAGAATTTAAAAAGACGGAATGGACAGCAGTAACAACACTACATCTGTTGGACCTCTGGGAGGAAAACATTGATGGCCTGAGGGGTGCTCGGAAAAACACCCACATACACAAAGAGATGGGCCGAAGTAAAAAATAAACTGGACAATTTAACGAAAAAATACAGGTAATTTTTTAAATATAAATTATATACCAATATTTTTTTGGAGTTAAATCGATTGTGTTTATTGCAGAAAGGAGCAGGCGCTAGTTGGGCCACAAAAATATTAAAATTTTTCGCACCCCTAAAAAAACAAATAAACACAAACAGCTGGTTGAACGCAAACGTGGACGCAAAACACAATGGAAACACCATTACAAATTTATCGATAAATCATGGACGCGGACGTGGACGCGACCGTAGTCTAAACAGCCTATTATTAGACCCCAATTATCTAACTTTCACTCGTCTTTTGCACAAAAACTTAAAGAACTGTAACGTTGCCAACGTGGTATATTTTTTATAATCCGATGAAAATTGCCTGAGTTATAGCAGTTTTTGTAAAAAATTCGTCTTTACACATTTCTTACTGATTCTAATATAAAATCATCCGCTGAATCCGAATATTCCATCCATCTTGCTTAATCAGGTACAGTTTTCGAGATATCCATTCTTTAGAAATTGAGACTTATTCACATATAGTTTATAATACTTTTCCTAAGAAAACGGACACTCAATTCGGATTCAGGAGATCATTTTACATAAAGATCAGTTGGGCTCAGAAATTATATTTTGCAAAACAGTGTTAAAACTTATTCTTGTATTGAACCACTGTAAATCCGTCCATCTGTTCGCCTAAAAGCTGCTATCAAAATGATCGCTTGAATTAAAATGACAATAAAAATAAATATATTTCTATGTGACACCCTTTACAAAATGTGTTTAGAAACACAATAAAGCTTTTTTTTTCTTTCAAACGTATAAAAGAGTAGAAACGCTGTAGGTTAAGAGAGCAAAACCAGTTACGGCACGCACGCATAAGAACAGCTGATATTTTCTTGGCTTTCCTCCACTCTCCAACCCCCAATGGAAATATTTGCAACAGCTGTTTGTTAATATTCAAGTTCAAGTGCTTAAGAGAAATATTTATAAATTAAAAAAAAGAGAAGGCACCCTGGAAAAACTCACACAATCAATTGATCACGCAACAGAGATAGAGTAAACGCGCGAGAGCATTAAAGAGCGTTGTAAGATGGAAGGCATTAATTGAGTACCATAAATACCGCAACAATTGACAATTTTATGGCAGTTTGAGTTTAGCAAATCTCGTCAGTGGTCAAGTTAAAGAAAGAGTTCCGGTTGAAACGACGGTTTTTATTTAAATTTACGGAAATATAACTTGCAAAAATATTGCGAAACAAACAAGCGAGAAATTGTTTAAAAATTCAACGTTTTTTTTTGGGTTTTAAAAATCAGCTGACGCGTTCTAAAAAAACAAACCTTTGATAGTTCAAAGTCTGCAAATTATTAACTTATTTTTGTGCGTGTTTGGTTCTTATAGCCACAATTTAAAGTGAAATTAATTTACTGTGGATTTCAAAGACGACAATCCAACACAAAATCACACACATAAAATGGCAACAAAAGAAAGGTAATGAAAAGGAAGATGGAGAGGCAGAGGGTGACTAAAAATTTACGAACAAAATTATTAAACTAAATTGAAAAACTCTTCCGGAAACAATGGAATCTGTACTCGTATTTGGTTATCCCGGAGTTTGGGTGATTATTATTTGCTGCTTTAATTGTTTTATGCTGTGTTTGTCAGCGGTTTGTTGATCTTTTATACTACACCGGTGGTCAATAAAATAGCAGAATATTTATTTACACTGATAGAGCGGGATAGTATGGAATTTCGCTGGCTGGGTGGGATCACTTGCCAATGTTAGGGTATTAAATATGAAGTAATTGTTGAGAACCTTACAAATGACACATTATCAAGTTAACATATAATACGAGTAAGATCTTATATAAAATCTTTGTTAAATTTAAGTCTTACATAAACAGATAAATCTTCAAACTCACAACAAATGCGAAATTCCCCAATGTGTAATTTTATCTTGACAAAGAAAAAATATTTAAATTTAAACTCACGTTTGAAAATCCTAATAAAAAGATTTTTAACAATTTTTCTTAACTTATCAATGTGAATACAACGTTAATTAACTTTTAAGTATTATTTAAATTACACGGGGTAATTGACTTGTGTTTAAAGCCTGCACAGAGGGAAAATATGCTTTGCAATCGGTTCGGACTACAAAAATACTATTTGGCGAGAATTTTATCTATTGCAGCCACCAAATGTTAGTAATCTTTATGGAAATTCGGTTCGACATGCCATCAGTTGATAGCTTCAATAATATAAAGGCAGACATTACTAACAGTTCGAATGTACAATTGAACTAAAAAAAGTTCTGAATTTAATTGTTCATTGGCACAAAAAATTGGTAATGTCACAAAATAATTCCGTCCCTATAACCACCTTTGTATTTTTGCTAACGCAAATAAGAAAACCAGGAATAAAAAAACAAAAAGACTATTGAAAAGCTTTATTTTTACAATGGCTATTAAACAAGTCAAAACATTGTAAAGTTTGGGCAGGCCGAACCTTACATACCCTCCACCGTTCCTACGCTACTAAAGTGCAAAAAAAAAGTAGTACGATTTTGGGCCCTTTTGGCCCCTGCGCCCTTCCCTAATCTCAGCCAAAACATCAAAATTACTACTGTATATTTGGAATCGTAGCAAAATTTGTTTTTAATTTGAATACACCTTTCGACCAAGGGCCACATGATCCAAAAAGTTCAGCAACTATGCTTTATTTTGAGGTATTTAGTGCGTCCCAACCAACAGTACCCATTACATAAACAAAAAATTATGAGTTGCTAAGCAAATACTCAAAAAAGTGTACTTTCTACAGAGGTACCTTTAGTTCCTTAAAGGGAAACTGTTTTCATCCTGGGCCGATTTCGCCCATTTATGTTCCCAAAATGCTTAAATAAGCCACCGCTACCGTGGATTTTAACAACCACACGGACCAACGAACGAACAGATATGTGACGCGCAAAATAGAAAGGGACCTAAGGTTAAAAACCAGTTTTGTTCAGGAGAGCCGTTTTAAAGATTAGGTCCCTTTCTATTTGCGCCTAGAATCGTCGACTTCACTTTCACAAAACGCGCATATCTCTGGGAGGGAACACTTTTGGGGCATGGGATCGGTATCATTCGATGCTCAAATGTTGTCCACATCAAAAAAAGAAAAAAAAATGAAAATTGATTTTTTTACTCTTAGGTCCCTTTCTCTATGCGCTGTCTGTTACATATGGCTAAATCGTCTAAGAATTGTACAACGATCAAGAGTATACATACTTTTTAGGGTATCCATTTAATATTTCATGGTATTACAAACGGAATTATAAATTTAATATACCATCCACCCTTCGGCCTTTATTAAGATTATAACGTCCCAAACACAATTTCGTTGAAATTTGATCAATTTTATCGCTGTTAGGTCGGTTAAAACACAAATCGGGAGAAACATTTGCATAGAGACTATATGAATAGTTGGACTGATTTTGTATATTTTCGTGTATGCGAAATAACGCTACAAACTCAATTTCGTTGACATCGGGTGCAATTTACCACTGTTAGGTTGGTAAGACCCCAAATCGGAAGGACATTTGTATGAGGACTGTATAAAGATCTGCTTTATTCTCAGAAATGTATATTCCGACTGCCAAATAACGCCACAAACTAAATTTCGTTGAAATCGGATGAAATGTACCGCTGTTAAGACGGTTAGACTCCAAATCGCTAGGTAGACCACAAACTAAGGGTGATTCATCTAGAGGTATTTTTTCAAAACAAAAAAATATAAAAATTCAAATCAAGTGTGGAATCTTTATTCGTAATTTGAAAGGACATTTTATGGCATTTATTTTTTGATTATAATTTTCTTCAAATGTTGGCAACTGTATTCTGGAAATGAGCGTTCGGTGAGAAACGGGAAGATCCGCTGTTTTCGACCAAAAATTTTGTTCAGTGATGAGGCCCATTTCTGGCTCAACGGCAAAGTCAATAAACAAAATTGCCGCATTTGGACTGAAGAGCAACAAGAAGAGGCCCAAAAGGTGCCATTATAAGTATACCCAGAGAAAACCAAATTTTAAAGTAGGACAATTTAAATAACTTTGATTGACTCCTAAGTGTTGGCAAAACTGTTTAAACAAATTTAGTTTGTATCTAAGATTCCATGTATAAAACAATTCCAATGCACGGAACCATATTTGGTTGTACTGATGGAATATATGCAGTATACCGAATCACAATCATTTTATTCAAGTCATTTAACTGGATTAACCGTTTTCCTTTGAATGTTTTGGACACCCTTCGTTTAGCTTTAAAAGGGTCTGATATGATTTTTTTGTCCAAACTTTGGATCTCCGGCGAATATTTTCAGCGACCAATGGCGTTGCTTTTTTCGTACGGCTGTAAGTATTGCTTTAATACTTTTTTATGCGATTTTTATCAAATCCTGCCGCAAAATAACTTAAGTTGGCTCTCTGACGATAACAAATTTAGCCAAATTGATATTTTTTAAGTATACTTCTTTGGAAGTTTTCATCGTTTTGCACGACTCTACCTGGTTGGTGGCTTAAGATCCAAAAGACTGTACTGACAATCAGGGTTTCCGATTGTGCCACGAAATGCCTGCGCACTGAAACCATGATAGCGACCGGCCACATGAGGCGTTTTTACTACAGAGACAGATTTTCCATAGTATTTTTTCACACCAGGCGTAAGGCAGCGTATGGTGAAATGGCAAACCTTACTGAATAATAGATAACGATTAAAAAATCTACAATTAATATCTGGTCAACCTCTATTACCCCTCTCCACAAAGCCATACCAAAGCACAATTTTTAGAACGTTTGCAGAAAATCTGGCTTATATCGGGTTTTAAACCAAGTGAACAAACGTAAGTGAGTGGAGCAAAATGCTTCTGACTTTAAACAATTTTCAAGTCAATGAGGAGGTAACATAATGTTTATCCTATGCAGAGAATTGCATTTTTCATATCGTCGTCTTACCATGCAAACCTGCTAACTCCCTTTCAGGAGGGACAAAAAACTTCCTATATTTCATACTTTCAGCTTGTGACGAAAACCAAGCAGATCAAGCAAACCAAGAATGGTTTATTTAATAATTTTCTGGATTTCGCAGTTTTTCTTACAATTTTTTTTTTTCAAACCTTATTACACACTGAAAGACTCATATTGAAGAAAAACTACATGCTGGTCATCAATGCGTATCATTCTCTACCAGGCGGCATCAAAATCTCAACTAACTTAAACAGTGGATTTAGCAGGTTTGCATATTAAGCCGATGATATTCAATAGAATGTGAACGAAATTTCCAAAAAAAAAACAAACACACATCTCAGCAAACAGGTTCGGCTCACTTGCGGCAAAAAATAACTCACTTTTGCCAATCAGTAGCGGGTAGAAATCATGAACTGCAACTTGAAAAAAAAACAAAAAAAAGTAATACATTTTGTATTGAAAGGAGCCGGCTTTACTTACTTACTTTACCGTTGGCATGCAGTATCCCAAAATACATACCAGAAGTAATTTTGACGCAGTCAACACCGGTTTTAAATTATTAAATTTTAATTTTCAAGTTCAGCGTTAGGTTAATATATGGAAGAATATATGTAAGAGCTAAAGGACCTACATGATTTGGCTTGAACTTTTTTATTGTCAAAATTTCTTATGTTTGATTTGCAAAATTTTGGCGCCTCATATGCTATTTAAAGTAACGTGTCATTGAGCCCCTCAATCTGGAAATAAATATTAGTCACTAAAACGGTCATAACTAGCAAAGTAATTCAACTAAAGACTACTTATAGACCAAGCTATTTTGATTCAAACTTCAGTCGGATTAATAAACTGTTTATTTTTGTTATTTTGTTTTTTTAATTTTTGATCCATATTCAAAAGTGCGACATTTACTTATAGAATTACAATACTTTGGATATTATATCCTTTTTTTATTAATTTGTTTTAAAATCAACTCCTTCAGAGCCTAAAAATAAGTTTACAATAGCAGTATTGATCCATTTTTCTTTGAAAATGCAGCTGTAATTGCGACTTTGATTAACGGTGTGCTTTACAAAGGCATGATAAATCATTTTTTGTAGTCGGAGATTAAAGCCATGAGTTGTAATTGTTTGAGGTTACTTTACTAGCATTTGAAGGTAAGTTAGTCGGTTAGCAATTGCTAAGTGTTTTCAAGTCGAGTAAGAGTTTCCAGACATATTTTTCTTAAAAACTGTCTCACATGACACACCCTGTTTTATATAAGTAATAAATGCATCATGAACAGCAGAAAAGGCAGAACTACGCAGTTCCTCGTTTAAATATCACTGCAGGTAATGGGACAAATGGAACCTACGTATAGTTCCGCAAAGAAGAAGACGCTACGCCGAATATGACACTGTTGGTCATGTAGCAAGGGAACCCTGCGCGGTACTCTCCGGTAGGAAACGCACTACTGGTTTCAGCTGAGTGAAATGCTTTCCACATTGAGTTAGTATGAATTCAATTAATCTAAACACCCTCACAGAAATATACTTATATTAAAATATCTGGCTTTTATTTCCCAATAGTCTTAAAGTGGGTAAAGGGCTCTTTTTGTCAATATTGCTCGAACTTGCTTTGCTTCATAGCTGAGTACCGTATAACCAGGTCAAATTGGTGCAGCTTAAGCTTTAGTAAAACGAAAATCCAACTACGAAAAAACATGTCGACAAATTAAGTTTGCCTGGACCGAATTTTATAAGCCCTTGCAGTCATCTAATCCTTAAGTTGAAGTATTAAAAAGTCTAAATATATAAATAAGGGTGAGGAAAATATATTTCACTACGACATATCAAAAAAAATATTTTTACTTTTTCTCACTCCACTGTATAATGCTGTACTCACTGACCATTATCTACTGTTTAATGCCGGCTCCAAACAGCTAATACATTTTGTAGAGAAGTGTTACATGGCTTAGAGATTAATCTCTTACTCGTAAAGTCGCCGGCATTTACGAAGTGGAAATCAGCTACTGCATTTTGTAGAAAACTTGTACATGGCTTAAAGATTAATCTCTATCTCGTAAAATCGCCGGCATTTACAAAGTGGAAACCCGCCGCTCAGTTGAGTTAAAAACAAAAAGTCGGACGTACAAACGACAGTGTTTCTTTGCTTTTGTTTGACACCCCTGAAGATTTTTTAAAAAGTGAGTCGATTAATTGGGAAACACTAAAATAATATATAAAAAACACATGACCTCAAGCTTAAAATAATAATAAATGATAAAAGATACGAAATGTCAACTATCCACAATATTTAATTAAATATATATTTACAAATATATATCAAATTAAACTGTATCGGAAACCTCCAGATGAATTTTCGCTTACATCTTTTTCGCGGTTCGGGTTCGATATATTTTTTTATACAACTGGGTGTGTCATATAAGACTGTTTTTACGAAAAATAAATCTGGTAACTCTTGCTCATTTCATTAGCAACTTAAAGCATCTCACTTACTAACTTAGTAACTTACATTCAAACGGTAGTTAGATAATTTTAACCAACATAAATTATGGCTTAAATCTCCGACCACAAAAAAATATTCATCATCCTCCATGATTAAAGGCGTTTTCAGCTGCATTTTTAAAGAAAATTAAAAATATCTGCATCCAACTGACACTCTCTGAGAGTGCATTGGCCTTTCGACGATCACTTGTGGTTTTTCGAAAAGCGTTCGTTCGAAAAGATAATTTTTCGAGCAAACTACATGGTAATCCATTTCGAACTGCTGTAAAGGCCCAAACTGAAAAGCCGAGTAATTTTGAACTTGTATGCGAGTAATGCGAGGTTCTTATGCGAAGTGCCCTTTAGGCAGGTGCGTGAAATGTGAATGAGGAATTGAACTTTCCCTCAAACAGACGTTTTTAGTTATAGGCTTAACATAAAATTACCTAATAGCATAGTGCCTTAAAGACTAAGTAAATAAAACATTTCTATTATTAATAAGCTCTCGTTTTGTTTAGTTATTTGTTTTTTATATATTTGCTCTTGATATTTTCCCTATTATAATAACATTTGCGAAGTCTTTTCTTTTTCTACCCCTCTTATGGTTTTTTTGATTGTGAACTTGCCTGATTAAATGCAATACGTACGTCTCACTCTCAAGCATACTTGACTGATTTCGGGTTTGTTTGTTTCTATTTTTTTTGTCGTTCAATGACTTGACACATTTATTATACCAAGCACGCTACGCTCTGACATAGGAGAGTTTTAGTTTCAAGAAGTGTTTTGAGACATTTTTTTAAATATACATATTTATTTTTGAAATTATATAGTAAACAGATACGTAACACTATCGGAAATGAAGCGAAATCAAATTAGCTATGAGTTATCCATTACTTTGTTAAGGTCCAATTAGTAGGCAAACGTTATCGTTATTGATGTTTCTTTTATTTTTGTAGCTGTTATCCATTCTTGAGGTGATTTTTATGCTGTCGTGTCTTCTGATGTCGTTATAAACCCTTCAAATCAAATTGCCTGTAGCGTCTAACTCAACATGTTCATGTCTTTTTATCAGTTGTAATCGTTCAACTTGTTAAATTACTATGCATATAAAAAAATGTGATTCGTTTTAATTGAAAAATACTTTTGAGTTTTGCAAATAATGATTGAATATAAATGAGTTAGCAAACAAGAGTGATAATTTGTATAAATTTAATGTGAACAATTAACGATAAATGCTTATCGTTGAAAATAACTAAATAGTAATTAAAACAATATCATTTTTTATTTTGAAAGATTGAATTATTCAATTTTTATTCAAGCGATTTGATAAAAGGTGCTGAAAGACGGCATAACCTACTAAGTGGTGTGTGTACCTCTACAACATAACCGACTAAGTGAACTGAGATTTGTATATTTAAATTTTTATACATCTATAGATGTATAAAAATTTTTGCTATAGCAAAAAAAAATTAATGGTCTAGAAACCGTGC
This sequence comes from Hydrotaea diabolus, assembly GCA_963513945.1. Lineage (NCBI taxonomy): Eukaryota > Metazoa > Arthropoda > Insecta > Diptera > Muscidae > Hydrotaea > Hydrotaea diabolus. Next base: position 121,710,391 of record OY740720.1, read on the forward strand.
CCCTTTTTGAGGTTTAAGTACGTCTTAGCTAACAATCCATATCTAAGACACGCACGGTTAGGCTACATTTAATTAGGATATTTTAAGATAATGCTCCAAACAGTGAACGTTTTAAAGATTTACCATAAAACCCTTTAAGGGAATTTTTTTTCTCCGCATCCATTTAGAATCCTACACACAGAAAAAAAAATAAGTTGGAAATCGTTTCGAACTACCAAAATTCCGTTGCAAAAACAAATGTCGGTTGCAATCACCAAATGTTTATAACGTAATGGATATTCGATTCGACATACCACATGATGATAAATATGATCATCGTACTAACGACACAACTAATTGATCGGTCATGCCAATAAAACGCATAAGGTATTTAATTGCCATAACTGGTGGTTGTGGCAACCAAAAGTTTAGCCAACATTTGGTTATTGTAACCGAATATTAGTAAATATATGTAAACTTTCATCATAAACCAAATCTAAAATAATCCTATTATTCCTGTTTTAAACAAATCGTTTAATCTTCTTTATTCACGAAAAACCTTCCATAATCTTTTCCTCGACATGACCTTCTCTATTCTTAAGAGTACTTTTTTATATTATGACCAACACATAGGGGGTATTCCCTAGATATGCAGTGCATTGTATCGGTCAAGGGAAGATAAGTTGGGATAGAAAATGAAGTAGGAAGTAATAGTTATGGACAATTAAATTTAACCTGTTCATATCGTGCGTAGCAGGAAACACGGCTGAAGTGTTGTCGGGAATAGATTTCCGAGTTCTCTCAGAAATGTGTCGTGCGATCATTAGGCCAATTAATTACGAATGGATGCGAACTTCTAGACAAGCGGGTGCAACGGACGAACACTGCACTTCGGGATGAATTCAACTATCAAAAGAACACATCCCGTTAAAGTACATTTTAAAAGATGATACGCAACTAACATTCCACCGATGCTCGAGTAGGCTTTGACCAGGCTTTTGAATGCTTCTTTCTAAACTTCAAAAATGTGTTTGTGAACATCACACTGAATTTTCATGCCCAGAACATTAAGAGCGTCCGACTCCTCGCCAACAAACGATGTTAAGGCCGATAGTTTAGTTACAATTACTGAACCTTACAGAGCACCAACTAACTTTCGATTGTACTGATGGCATACTCGAGGTGCGTGCAAACTTAATTATTCGGTTGGCAAATATTACCAAAACGTAAAGTCAGGATCGTAGTTAATTTCGTTTGACAGCTATCGTGCTTTTAAATAGAAACACTGACGGCAGGACGTACATGGCTTAAACGCCTTAGAACTCTACGACGATTAATATAGGGGTCTTTTTCGATATTTTAGAATGTTGCAAACGGAATAAAAAAAAAATTTGTTTGCGCTCCATCCATTATAGTCCTGCTTGTTTTGGGTAACTAGCCTTGATAGTTTGCAATATGATACTTTGGTCCTATTAAACAAAATTGCGAATAATATGGCAGCATTGTTTTTCTTTGTAGATAATAAAAAAAATGTAACACCAAAAGATTTCATCGTCAAATTAAGCAGATAATAATCAACTGTTAAAAAGCAGATAAAATTTAATTGTAGTAGCATAATCAATGAAATATACTTATAGTAAATCAATTAATTGCTACTCTCTTGCATTGTTGAAATGTATAAAATGTCATTAAACTATCAGTTTGATTTGATTTATAGTTCCACCTATCCCACCTCGTGCAGATAATAAACCCTTTCCCCCATCTCCCCGATAAGACCTCCTATTCTTTGATTGTTTTAGTATAAATAAGATAAACCATTTATGGCAGGGTGCGTCATGTTTGACTTTTTGTTAAAAAAAATGTGGTAACTCTTACTCATTTTTTTAGCGACTTGAAGCCAACTTGCTAACCAAGTAACTTTCATACAAATGTTAGTTTGGTAACCTGAAACAAACACAGCGAATGTGATGTTATTCCGTTTATAAACGAATACAAGTTATACTAAGCGTCTACTAGTTACACTAAGTGATTACTAGTGTCAGTTACTTATCCACCATGTAAATGACAGTAAATCGCCACTATGTGTGCTTTAAAAGAGCGCCGACAAAAATCTATTGGATCAGCTTCATTGTGTAATGACACGCCAAGTGGAAATAAGTAAATTAAGAACAATTTCCCGATTAAAAATTATTTTTTATGAAATGTGTAAATAACAAAAAGTGGATGAAATGGATTTAACTATGATTTTAAAAAAGCAATGCCAATTTATTGAAAATATTTAAGTGCACGAAACGTTGAGTTTTTATTGGTTGGGAATTCCTGCGGTATCTGATGCAGACAAATGTAATGATCTCTTTGCTCACCGGAAATCGCTGAATTCATCTATTACCAGTGATATAAGTGCAAAGTCTTACATCGCACTTATTCGGGCTCAGGGTTGTGTTTCCCAGGAAATTCAAAAGTTTCCAATGTTAAAATTTTTTAATTGTTGAAAATTCTCAAACCTCTGTGGTAAAATTCGAATTCTCAAACCTCTTTGGTAAAATTCGATCGGACAAGAGTTGCAAATTGCAGTTTAGTCAGAATCTTTAAAAAGCTGACGGAAGGACGGACTGATAGACTTCAAGTGAAATCTAACCTGCTTGTAATTTTAAGTCGATCGAAATATTTAGTGTTTCTTATTTTTTTTAGTTTGAATTATTTGTTATGCAACTAATTTATAATTTCCTGAGTGTTGCAGGTCACTCTCCAGGGCCAACTCAATTAACCCCCATCAGTATTATAGAGCACAAGGAATTCAAGATTAAACCTGCACGTACTATTTTCGAAACGTTTTAGATATCGTCTCGAATTTTTAGCTCTATCATTTTTAAGCAAATTAGTTTTTAAAGGTAATTTTTTTTTTAATTCCCTCTAATTTTTGTTAAGTAGTTGATATTTTTGTATTTGCACCTATAATAGAAGGCATGTTTTATTTACAAGGTGATATGCAACAAAAGTATGATTGTGGCAATAATCATATTGTTGATATGTAACAATAGTAGTGTTGCCAGAATTGAAAATAATAATATTGTTGTGGCAACAATATAAATATGGTTGGCACAACAAAAGTATTGGAAATCATACCTTAGGATTGTAATTTGAATACAGGTTTATGAACAATGTTATTGTTACGAATCTTAGGCTACACTAACACTTTCTATCTGAAAAAAAAAAAAATTCAAATCAAACTGCTTTCGCTTTATATACTTATAGGGTGATCCATCTAGAGGTATTTTTTCAGAACAAAAAAAATATAAATATGTAATTTATTTTCTGAAAATAATTACCTTCAAATGTTGGCAACTGTATTATGGAAATGAGCGTTCGGTGAGAAACGAGATGATCCGCTGTTTTCGACCACATTTTTGTACAGGGATGATGAGGCCCATTTCTGGCTCAACGGCAAAGTCAATAAATAAAATTGCCGTTTTGGGCTGCAGAGAAATTAGAACAGGTTCAAGAGGTGCCATCTATAAGCTGGTGGAATAATCGGTGCATATTTTTTCAAAAAATAATGATGGCCGGAACCTAACCGTGAGTGGTGCTCGCTATCGCGCCATGATATCGATCTTTATGATACCTGAAATTGAAGCCCGTAATCTTGACGACACTTGGTTTCAACAGGATGGTGCCACTTGCCATACAGCTGCTCAAACAATGGATCTATTGAACTTTCATTTCGAAAAGCACCCAATTTCACGTTTTGGGCAGGTGAGTTGGCCGCCTAGATCGAGTGATATTACACCTTTAGACATTTTTCTGGAATTCGGAATTAGACATTTTTCTGAAATTACGTAAAGTCCAAAGTCTGTGCTGATAAACCTGGAACGATGCAGGTTTTAGAAGCTAACATTACGCGTGTCATTAAAGCCATACCGGTCAAAATGCTTGAACGAGTCATCGAAAATTGGACCCTCAGAATGGAAACCCTGAGGCGTAGTTGGACCAACATTAAAAAGGAAATTATATTCAAAAAATAAATGCCATAAAATTTCCTTTCAAATTACGAATAATCATTCCACACTTGATTTAAATTTTTAATTTTTTTTGTTCTGAAAAAATACCTCTAGGTGGATCACCCTATAGAACAAAACAATATATGAAACACATTTTTTTTAAGTGATTTTTTCTATAAATAAATCACTCTTATTCTAATAACAATATTGGGGGAGCATATTATCATTGAGTGGGATCATACAATGAATTGACGAATCATAACATCGTTGCGTGTGAATTATACTATGGTTGTGGGTATCATATGGTTGAATGGTAAACTTATTTGGTTGTGAGGATCATAGCATGGTTGTGGAGATCATAGTATGGATGAGTGTGAATCTTAACATGGTTGTGGGGGTCATAGTATGGTTGAGTTAAAATCATAATATGGTTGTCGGGATCAAGGAATGGATGTGTTTTAATCATACTATTGTTGTGAAGATCATGGTGTTGTTGTGACACAACCATATACCCAACAATGGTCTGGTGCTCTTCAAAAAATGTTACCCCAACCATACTTTTTTTCTTCGTGTAACTTATATTACCTTGTTCCACAGAGTAGCGCAGGATTTTATAATAAAAACAATTAGGTTTTTTGTCTACTGTTACTGTTTATCGAAAAGCGGAAATGGTGTAGCGTAAAACAATGTTGCCTTGGAAAAAATATCATAAATGAATATCTGAAAAACTAAAAATTGATTATGAAAAATCCGATGCCAGAGTGATGATCAGCGACACCAATTTACTTCAGTAGAGAACACAAACTGCTTATCTTTTTCAGGAAAACTTTGCACCACACACAACAAGCTCCTAGCAATTTCACCATATTTCGATATCATTAAACCTCAAAGGGCATACTTTTGCATTTTTTTATTGTCCAATTAACAAAAACAATTGTGCCACTTTTAGAGATAAAACTACTCATGTGTCATACATATTTTTATGTTTTCAACAAATCAATTACTAATTACTTTTTAATTAACGAAAATATTGTAAAACATTCCACATGACAGTCAGCACTTATAGGCGTGTGGCTACAATGACCTACACATCAATCGCAACCAGTATTTAGAAAAGTTCTCAAATATTTTCTATACTTTGGCAGACATCAAAAACCAAACGTTTAATAATTTCCAGTTTTCTTATCATTTTTAACACGCAATGTACACCCGTGGCTAAAATGACGTTATAAATTATCTGCAAAAAGACACAAAATCGTTATCCGAGTCTGAACTTTCGAACATGTGCTTTGGAGAGCTGGACGAGCTGATAGACTGACATACTAAATATGAAGAATCATGCAAAAAAACTAGAATTGCCTTTGAGTATTCACATTAATTGTTATCATTTTGAAAAAGTCTTAAATAAATAAATACTGCTTGAGTATATATTTATATAATTTTATATATAAGTATTATACATATTTATGTCAAAACTAAGATTTGTTTTATTTACTAGTGTCTTAATTTTTTTTTGCGGTATTTCTTGGTGATTTTTTGGGATAGGCCATAAAAATAGAATATAAACAAATAATTGCTTAGCCGCTTGATGGGAGACCTGTCGGATATGTCGAGGTGTTTTCGGGAATCTGAACAGTGTTTTGCATGGTTTTGTTTTCCTAAACGCCCCTCTTAGTAATGATAAATAAATATTTAGTTTAAGAATAAAAAATAAAACAAGTTGACGATTACTCTTTTGCGGAAATTTACTCACATATTTTTAAAGAAATTGTAAATTAAAACAAACAATTAACCATATAATGTTTTTTAAATATATTGTGTGTTCCACACGTAGAAATATAAATAAGAATACTCATCATTTGGTAATTGCTCGTATATTATTATAAATATTTAGTTGATAAAAACAAGATATAATTGTACACAGAGAAAAAATCCGTTGAAAATCGGTACGAACTACAAATATTTGGTTGGACTAACATACTTTCCGTTGCAATCAACAACATTCCATGGTATTGATTGTTACTCGGTATGACATACCATAAGATGGTAAATTCAATAATAAAACGAAATAACCAATAAATCGGTTATACCAACCGAATTCAGTAAAACTATTGGTTAACAAAACTGGTTGTTATGGCAACCAACCATTTACGAAGTGCATGTTACTTTGGTACCAGTAATTGGCGGTGCAACCGATAAATTACTTGTAGTAATCAGGCCCCGTTTAGTTCGCTGTTGTAACCTATTACACTATCCAACAAAATTTCGAACTTTTTTCGGGTGGTAAATGATTTCTTCTGGAAATGAAAGTCTAAGCTGAGTAGAGTAAAATCCCAAAAGGACGGACCTGATAGGTCTCAGTTATTTCTTATGGGCCGATGATATTCAATAAGTTAGAAAGAACACTCAGAGATGAAATTTGTTAGAAATCGGTTAGAACTACTAAAATTAAAAAGAATTTTGGTTGCAATCACATAATGTTTATAAGCGAAAAGGATATTAGGTTCGACGTACCACAAGATAATAAATATGAACAAATTGATCGGTCATACCAATTAAACGCATACAATATATTTAGTTGTCATAACTGGTGTTTGTGACAACCAATAGTTTTGACAACATTTTGTTGTTGTAACTGAATATTGGTGATGGCTTTCATTATAACCAAAGGCGTTTAATGTAATTTATCGTATAATATAATTTATTAAGCAAAAATCTTCCAGCATCTTCCGTACAAAATTTTCTATCATTAACCGATACCGCTCTCCATTTACGATTACAGGACACCTCCATCTTCATTTTGGAAGAAGTAAGGCCCAATGATATTTGCAGATGTGATCCCACACCAATATTGGCGTTGATGAATGGCTCTTGGGTTATAAGAACCCCAAATCCTACAGTTCTGCTTATTAACAAAGCCATTCAAACGAAAACGAGCTTCATCACTCACCACTTTGCGTTTAAATAATTAATCGCTGATTTAAATAATAAAATTCTATTATTCTGGTTCTTTATTCAGTTGTGAATCTCTCCATTAGTTGTTCTCCAAGTATTATTTATATAATCTGAAAATATGTAAACGAAAAAGTAATTAAATTTTTAAACCCCATGGTAACTTTGGCCCACCCTGTATACGAGGAAAGAGTTGTTTGCCTCTACTGAAAATTTAAAATCTTTTCATTAAAGAAGTGCGGCATGTGGACTTTTAGATCCAAAAATTCTTTTCTGGATGTTTGGATTCTTTGTATTTTCTACCGATACTCTATTACACGAGGTGCATGCAACACCTGGAATCACTCCTGGATTCTCTTTTGCCCAAATTCGACAATTCAGCTTGATAACGAATTTACTGTGGACACATTTAATTGATTATGCTGATATACAAAACCAAACGCCTTTAACAATCTTAACGCGCTGCTCAATTCATGACATACACGAGGTGCATGCAACCTCAGGAATCACTCCTGGATTCTCTTTTGCCCAAATGCGGCAATTCTGCTTGATAACGAATTCACTGTGGACACATTTAATCGATTATGCTGATCTTCGAAACCAAACGGCTTCAACAATCTTAACGCGGTGCCCAATTGTGTCCCTCTCCAAGGCCAAACACTGAAAAAAAGAAATGTCAAATTAAGTTGTGCAAACAACATTAATGTGTGGTACACAATTAACATTGTGCATTATGGTTGGGTCACCCTTTGTTTTTGTGTCAGGAAATTCAAGACATTGAAACAATATTGAAAATCCAAATATTCCCATGTCAAAACACGTACAGAGTAAGGCGATTGAATAGTTGCCTATTTAAATGACCATTTTTTTGTAAAAAAAAATATTTTTTATTGATTCATATTACAAAATATGGCAAAATAATCAAAAATTCTGATACCATATAATTTAGCTCCATTTTAGATTTCATTTAATTTAGCTCCCTGTGGCCACCTTTTGCCTCTGATGTTCCTGCAAAATATAACGCGAAAACACGTTTACGTTTGAATTTCATTTCAAATAATTTTTGTTCTGTGGTAGCCTATAAACAATAGGCGTGTTCTATTGATACTCGCTTATTAAACTATTAAGTAGTAGCTAATGCGAAAACTTAAAAACTTTACAAGATTTGTTTTTTAAATTTATTTGTGTACAAGAACTGGTTGACTTTTATTATTATTACAGTTTGCTTTGATAATTTGTAATTTGTAGAAAAAAAATATTCAAGAAATACGAGTAAAAACCAGCTCGCCCAAACTCCCTTAGAGTTTTTCTTGAATAACTTTCTTTCTTCCCGAAAATTTTAATTATTTAATAAACCGGGCTTAAACACAAATTATCTATAGTTTTCTGTAAACAAAATCATTTTTATATTTCTGTACAATGTTGTGAAGTTATCGCGTTAGTGACCTGCTTAGCGATTTAAACTCGCTAATGTTTATTTTTGAATAACTCTCTTCGGATGTCGTTGGCGACTTCCTAAGCGAGTTACCATTAAAACACGGCCTGTACAAGCAGTTTTCATTGGCATTGATAACACTGATGTGATGTTGATAACACTTCAATTGACTAGCTCTGTAGAATCCGGTTTAATTTCCAGTTTATCTAAGCTTTATGCATTGTCTTTTCACGTGAAAATGTGCTAAACTCGATAAATAAATTAAATTTGTGAAATTGAATTGTGTAGAAAATTCACTAAGTAGCACGGTTTGCTGGGAAAATCTTCTACGGTCTAAGTCCAAACTTTACTACAAAAATAAATTTTAACAAAAAATTTTATTTTGTATGACACAGTCAATTACACGAATTACTTAACATTTTTATGGGGGATTTTTGTTTAAGTTTTGATTACTTTGTTGAAAATGCCAACCGTTTATATAAGTAGTATATCTGTATTAAAATGAAACGTGTGTTGACCACGTTCTTCTTTACAGCCCGTGCATGGCCAAGGAATATACGATTTAACTTGTGCCTCCGAATTCATCTGCTAAATTTGCAGTTCACATAATATACTTAAGTCATATTTCATTATCTGTTTCAGTTATCTGTTGTTCTTGCTTGATAAATGCTTTAAATAGGCAAATATTTTGTAAGACAATTAATTGAGATAACAAATGTTTATTTTTGATTTACATATTTGCATTTAAGGAATATCTCCTATACATTCTCTTTGTGGTATATTAAGAAAGACGTTTCATTTGGAACAATTTTAAATAATTAATATTAATTTAACGCTTAATTTTTTACTACCTTGCGTAAATTAAATAAAAATGTAATTCACCTAAAACAAGAATTGTTTTCTGTGTGTTCAGTAACTTATTATAAAACACTATCCTAGTAGCCAAATAAATAACCAGTCTAATCAAAGAAATTATAAAATGAAAGACCGCAAATTAGTAAATACAGACTTGTTGCACTGAAATGTGTACCGTACCTGCAAATCACTAGTAATATTCTTTCCTGTTTTCGAAATTCTATGATTCGGCTAACCACATTTGGACGGACGTTTGATTTAATTTGCACAATTCTGTTAGCAACACATGTTTGATTTAGAACGTCATTTAGACGCGCTATTTATTGGGCAATAAAAAGAATCAGTCGCCTATTGTTTCTTTGGTAACAGTTTCTAATGCCTTTTTGCTGATATCTTGAGGTAGGGCGGACAGAGGCTATGAATACTCGAATGAAACAACTTCAGGAAACATTAGAAAAATGTGAACCAAATCGTATACCACATAAACATATATACACGCAGAGAAAATGTATGGTAACTCTATGGTCACGGCGACAATAATATGTTCCCTGCAATAAAAGTATGTTATTAAAAAATATTTGGCCCAAAAACATTCAGTACTTTTTATTTTACAGCTAAAACGTGTGTAACAGTATTTATGTCCCTAATAAGTATAACTGAAATATTTTTAATACGTATATAAGTATTTTTTTCTACTGTTAAATAAATCACTCCTATTATTTTGAATTAAATGTATTTTAATATAATTTCCTGAATAACAATCTCTTGTTGAATAACATAATAACCCAATCCTAATAACTATTTTTCGGGATCATAGTATGGTTGAGGGAGATCATACTATAGTTGTAGGAATCATAGTATGGTTGTGTGTGAATTATGCTACATGGTTGTTTGTGAAACATGCTCTGGTTGTGAGGATCATAATATTTTTGTAGGGATCATAAAGTGGTTGTGTGTCAATCATACAATTGTTGTGGGTATCATAGTATGGTTGTGTGGCAATCATACAATTGTAGTGGGGATCATAGTATGGTTATGTGTGATTCATACTGTTGTTGTGAGGACGATAATATGTTTGTGGGGATAGTTTGGTTGAATATGAATCATAATATGGTTGTGGGGATCTTAGTATGGTTGTGTTTGAATCATACTATTGTTGTTTTAGTGATGATATTATTGTTGTTCCACAGCCATACACCTAACAATAGTATGATGCTCGTCAAATATTGTAATCCCAACCATATTTTTTTCTTCGTGTTGGGTGGTACAATTAGATCACAGTTTTTATACCCTGCACCGTAAGATGAAGTGTATACAATTTTTTTCGGTGCGTTTGAAACACCGCGAAATATTGATCGGGGATCTAATAAAATGTATATATTATTGAGCCTCGTAAAATGCTAGGACGATCTAGCCTTGTTCGTCCGTGTGTCTGCTGGCAAGCGAAATAAGCTAGAACTATGAAGTTTTGTACAATAATGTCATAAGGCATAAACTGTTTTGGATTTCAAATAGGCGAAAATATCGTCCCAGAGGAAAAAGTTTACCTGTAGGTACCTCAGAATAAATCATAATCGTGCTGGCCGAACTTATAGACATTTTCCCCATACACTCTGACACCCATATTTTTTTCTCGCTCAAAAAAGCTGGGCTTTCGCAAGATCCACTTTGAACGCGCATTCTGTTAGCACCCTTACTCGGGATTAAATTTAAAATAGGCGTGTCCTACTGGTACTCGCTTGTTAAACAAGTACGATGTTGCTAAGGCGATAACTTTAAAACTTTACGAGACATATTTTTGTGTACAAAAAATAATTAGATTTAGCATCATAAACCGTTTGATTTATAAATGTATAATTTGCAGAAAAAAAATTATTTAAGAAATGCTCTAAGCGAGTTATATCCGATCACGCCTAAAAAAACAGGTTTTGACGCATATTTTCTACAGTATTTTTATATTCTTGTACAATGTGGTGAATTTATTGCGTTAGCGATCTCCTTAGTCAGAAAGCGCTTGCGCAGCTTTTTCATTTGGGGTGTCTGAGTAAATGCGAGAAACTGCGTTAAAATTATATATATTCTGTGCATTATATTAAAGTATCTACATATTCAGTCTTGTAATTTATTTGTGTTTATAAAATTTAAATGCGAAGTAATGGATTCATCTGACGAAGAGTATTCTCCAGTTATATTTGATTATTCACAAAAAAGATATTGGAAAGCATTCAATTAAATTAATGATTTTAGAAAAATTTCTGCCAAATCTCAAGAATATACCCGGATTCCAAAAACCACAACTGAACAGTAGAGAATTAACATCAGCAATGCGATTCAGCTCGAAAAACGCTTTTAAACTGTTTTCTAGCATTCAATCTGCTTTGCTTTCCGCTCCGTTCGGCTCTCATACTGCCAAACTCACACTCATTCGTACTAATTTGTAAGAATACATTCCAGTTTATCGCATCGATAAGCTTTTGGCTAGACTACACTCAGCTTGGAGTACGCACTCTGTCAGCACCCTAAGCCTAGATCTATAGACAATCATAAGTACCGAAGAAAGTTTTTACGAAATTTTAAACATGTTGCCACAGCTGTTGGCAACGGAAATTGGGTATTAAAACATTACGTACTAGTTCCAATATTTATACAGCGATTTATTTTAAAATTAAGTAACACTATTCTACAATTTGGCTTTATAAACAAAAAGTATCAAATAATGAATAAGGTTATTTTACTCACATTTCCGTATCAAACAAATATTATTTAAAGCCATCAAACCTTAACTGCCGAGAGGGCGATACAATTAGCTGTGTTCTTTTTAGGTTACCAAACAAGAATTTGTATAGTAGTTACTCGGTTAACAAGTGAGTATAACAAAAGAATAAGAGTTACACACTAATTTTTCCAACAAAAAACATATGATTTTTTTTAGTAAAAACATATGATTTTTTTATATATATACATATTAAAAAATAATCATACAAGAAGATTTCACATCGGCGAATTCGTATAAGGAATATCTGTACGACATAAGATAAGATAAGCTAAAAATCAATTTATACGGATAATTTAAAGAATTTTTACACATTTGTGCAGCAATTAATTTATTTAATATATTTTACTGATTACTTTATTATAATTTATAGTTTTCTATTGCCTGAATTTGACGAATTCGCCGATGAACCCTGTTGTTGTTTAATTCTGTTTGGTGTATGCAAAGCGAAACAATGTTGCTGCACTACTCTCAATTTTGTTCTTGCAAACTAACTATGTGTCTAATTACCTCAAAAGAACACGGCTAATGGTAAAAGTAAAATTAGTAAAAAAAAAAGTACAGTCGACTTTTTATAACCTGCTTCACTTCACTATGGATAAACAGGAAAGACAACTGCAAAATGTTCAATATAAATTCATATTTGTAGCACTTAGGAAATTCCATTCCTTATGGGTACACACGGATAACAGTTCCCAATTTTTTGCCAACCAAATGTTTGCAGTTGCATATACACTAAGTTGCTATATGTGACGCGCAAAATAGAAAGGGACCTAAGGGTAAAAACCAGTTTTGTTCAGGAGAGCCATTTTAAAGATTTCAATACGTGTATCTTTGGTGTAAATCGTCGACTTCACTTTCATAAAACGCGCATATCTCTGGAAGGGGAACACTTTTGGGACATGGAATCGGTCTCATTCGATGCTCAGATGTTGTCCACATCAAAAAAAAAGTGAAAATTGATTTTTTTTTTACCCTTAGGTCCCTTTCTCTATGCGCTGTCACATATGTATTTCTGGCCAAGGCAACACTAAGTGTTACTTGGCGCCATCTGACATTTCCATTGGAAAGTTTGACATTTTTTAGCATAAACGTACTCAGAAAGTTTTGACGTACGACCATCAGTGACTAGAAAAAATCAATTCGGCAAAAAACTGGAATTAACTCATGAACATTTTCGTGTGATCATTTTTCACAACTTTCGACGTGGATTATGACGCCAAGAGTGCATCGATGAACTTAAATCTTTGTATGGCGATGAAGCACCATCCTATAGCACTGTAAAAAACTGGTTTAATGAACTCAATCGTGGCCGACGCTCGCTTAAAGACGAGCGCATTTCTTCCACCAGCGTACATTCTATATTGCATGAACATCTGGCCGTAAAAAGGGTTTGTTCTCGTTGGATCCCGCTCATTTTGACAATCGCTCAAAAAAAGACTTGTCGATTGGTGCAAAGAAATTTTAAAAAAAATACTATTGCGGTGCTTCAAAAGACGTTTATAAGATCGTCACAGGTGACGAATAATGGATCTATGCGTATGAGCCCGAAGCAAAACAGCAACCGACATAGTGGGGCTTCGAAGACAAGCCAAATCCAACGAAAGTTGTTCGTGAAAGAAACACTTCGAAGCAAATGGTCGTCTGTTTCTTCGGCAAAAGTGGTTATGTAGCGACTGTTCCGCTTGAGCAACCTATGAGGTCAATTCTGAGTAGTACACCACAATTTGTTTGCCGTACAGCCCTGACTTGGCACCCAATGACTTCTTTTTTCCCGCACATCAAAAAATGCATGGTGAACGATTTTTGTCGCCAGAAGATGCTGTTGAAGCGTTCAAAAAACATGTTTTGTAGGTCTCTCAATCAAAGTAGACAAAGTGCTTCGACAATTGGTTTGAGCGCATGCAGAAGTGTAAAAATCATGCTGGAGAATACTTTGAAAAACAGTAAAACCATTTTTGATGATACATATTCGCATTTTCATTATTAGGCCAGAAATATTCCGTATATATTCTTATTCCATCAGTTAAACTGAATGTAAGTTGGTTTTCTGTAATTTTCGGTAAGTAGAACCGAACCTCAAGAAAGGAATTTTTGATGCGAAATAATCACATGCCACACCTTTTCAACGAAATAAGTTAACATTTTCATCAGAGACAAACAATTTTTTGTTAGTTATCTCCCCCAATATTTACAACAACAACATGTGGGCATAACCCTTGATTGCCGCAACCATATGTTGGACAACTACATACCTTTTTGGCGTATCATGTTTGTCATCTTGTGGTATTGCAAACCGAATGTCTATTACAATTATAAACATTTGGTGCTTGCAAATTTAATTCTTCTTTTGCAAAGGCAATTTTTGTAGTTCCAACCGCGTTGTAAACTAATTTGTTCTCTGTGTGTGGATATGAACTCCCATCAGCTTTTTAAATGTTGTTAAATTGCACTTATAAGTATTGAAGATTAGGCAAACTATGATAATTACGATGATGGTGTATAAAATTATCCGTGGGGTTGTGATTTGTGAATATTTAATATCAAAAATCTCTATTTGCATCCTATTTAGACCTTCTAGATACTATCAGTTCAAACACTTGGATTTCCAAAGGTACAATTATGCCTGTTGTAATCCATTTCGTAGAATGTTTGCTGATTTTAACTTGTTATATCATTTAATTGACTTAATTGGTTTTGATCTATAATTATTTTTTATTTAGTTTCATTGTCTTCATAAAAATTTCAAATTATTTGCAATGTTTTAATTCCCTAATTTTTAAATTGTGGCCGTTTATAATCTTTTTAAGTTTCTATCGTATACTTATAGTTTTTTTCTAATTTTGTAATTGGTTTTGCTTTCCAATATTTTGCTAAGTAAAGGTGGTGGTTATATTTTAATTTGTGCAAATTTTCTAGTAATTATTATAATTTTTGTACCGATTGGCTGTTGATAATTAATTTAATTATCTGTAGCTAATTTACATATATAACGTTTCTTGTCATCTCTTCATTAAAATTCGGTTTACTTTATGTACATACTTTGTCCCTACGTCATGGGGACATGGCCCCTTTCGGTCGACAGGTGAGGTTGCGAGAGAACGTCTGTTTAAAAAAAATTGTATTTCCCTCCGATTTCAAACGCCTATTCTTGTGTGTATAATTAACATATATTTTATGCGGGAACATGGCGTATTTTTGCGTATTACCACCATCTATCTTGTCAGTTGGTAATTAGTCTGTTGTGTGAACAATAACTTTGTCAAAAATATCGCTAATAGCAAAAAAGGAACACAAAGTGTTTTATACAAAAATCAATTAACCTTCGCCTCAAATATTGCAAAACAAGTTGAATGCGATATTCAATTGATTACGCACTTAACTAAGCACCAGTTTACAACAACAACAGCGCCTATAAAAACATCTTCTAGCTACATTAGACAATTGTAAAAACAGAAAAAACTGGCAATAAAAAAATATTATTGAAAGCAAAAGTTCATTGTTCAGTACATGATGTGATTTTGTTTGTACGAATATATTCACTTTTCTGTTCATTCTAATTGATTTGCAAACGCTCATTCATACAGGTTGTGTTTTTTGCTACACCCATTAAAATAGTCATCATAATCGCAAATTGATTGATAAAACAGAAATGGAATGGATTTGTTGTTGGAATGGGATTTTTCTGCTACTTAATTATTAGCTCGTTTTTACTTTTATCATGACAAATTTTTATTTCATTTAGAAACATGCAGACATAATTTAGAATTTGTCAACAGCAACAAGTGTTAGTGACACCATTTTTTTGCGGGGGATTATAGTACATCAGTGACTTGATTAACGGCCTTCACCTTTATAATGTATTGTAACGAACCTCTTATGCAGACGACTTTTGTTTAAATTTAAAATTCTGGAAAAAAATTACAATTTAAAAAGTTCAATATGTTTGCCCTGTCGTTTAGTGCCGTTGTTATAGGCCCCAGTGTTTAAGACTATATTGATTTTAAGCATTGAATGTCTGAGTCAATGTTTCGTCTTATCCGCAAAAAATCGATTTTTTCTAAACGTCACTTGTCCTACACATAACAACCCGATTATCAATTAATGTTCATAGCCTGCTCGAGCGTAATCTTTTGAATGAACTTGAAATCGAAAACAACGATGACTTTTTAAGTTTTCCGAGCAGCGAGTAAAACGCATTTACTTATGCTTATAAATAGCTCTTAATGTCAATAACACCTTTAGATAGTATGGGATAGATTAAAAACACATCTAGTGATAGTTGCTGCGAATTTCTTTGCAATTGTTTACGAATATTCCAATAATTGTCATTTGTTATCTTTATCGATTTTCAAGATGAGTGCATGTTTCAAGGTTAATTTATGCTTAGCATAAATTTCATTTGCAAACTAACTTTGCTGAATTTAAGCGCAATCTGATTCAATTTGTGACTTCTAGAGTGGAAAGGACCCTTTGTGTGAGGATAAAAGAAAACATGGACATTCGGAAATATTGACCAGCGTAGTCCAATTACATCAGCGTTACTAACAGTTCGGATATAATATCGAGCCTTTACCGCGAAAAAGACGTAAGCGCCATCTTGCTTTTTAATGAAATCTATATAAAAGTGTACAACGCCTTTACTTTCAAATATTAAATATTTATATTTGGGTGATTCTGAGATTATGGGCCAATTTCGACATCATTTTTGGAATTCGATTTTTTTGCAGAATTTAAAATTTAATTCAGGTAGATGTCTTAGTTCTAAGAAAGACTAGTAATTTTTAAAGGTACACATCAAAATTTTGATTTTTAACGGAATCATGCAACAATATAAAAATATGACCTCCAGGGTAATGACTCATTGAACAGAGAAATGACGTAGACAATAAAATATATAGTATTTTTTCTTTAAAATCAACAAATTCATTTTAATTCAGTTCTTTTGTAAAAATAATAAAAGAAAAAAACTGTTAAGCGTCATTCCCCTGTGAAAAATTTTGGCAGGGGAATGATGAATTTCTACCAAACCCCCTGAAATGTTTTTTAAGTGCTTACCCTTACAAAATTGACTTGAGCTAGAAGTTTATACTTGCAATAAACACAAAAAAGAACACTTGCAAAATTATAAAAAGTATTAATTATCTTTTTAAATAACAACACAGGGGAATGACCAACTTAAGTGTGAACGTTCGTAACGAGCGACAAAACACGACTTACTTAAGTTTAATAAGACTTGACGATTGATGTGCACCGACTTTAGTTTGGAATCTGAATTTTAGCGAATATTAGATTTTACAGGGGAATACTGTGTATTTTCAGTGACAGAAAATAAACATCCATAAAAATTAAAATTGAATAAAAAATTATAATCGTTAATAGCAACAAAATTAATTGAATATTATTTTTTACTATGGACTGGTTTTATTAAGTAAATAATTGATATTTTTGTAAAAAAAAAAAAATGAGAAAATTTCAATTAAAAGTAGTGCTAGGGACAACCAGGGTAATGATATTTGAACACTTTGGTAGGAACATTTTTTGAAGAACAAATAATTTTTTTAAAAAACAATTTTAAAGACTTTAAAGGTCCTATAAAGATTTATTGTATAGTAAATAATAAAGTATAATATATTTTATTTTTTCCGCTTGAAACAACCATTAACAACAATTTCAAACCAGAGAATTTTTTTCATATTTAGTATTGTTCGTTGTTTAAACGAAACAAACGAGATGGTTGCGTTATTTCGCTAAGTTCTGTAAAATAGCATCCAATTTGTAAGAAGCAAAATTAAAAAATTACCTGTGTAAAAATCGCTTCGATCCAATTTGGACGTATTTTGATATCATTTTAACTTCTCCAGATGGGGGTTTTCTCTGCTGGGACCAAAACCAACCAAAAAACAGCTAATCGGTGCCCAGTCATTATTTCTGGGACTACTCCGATGCATACCGTTGCAGGGGCTATGTTTGGTTTTTCAATATTCGAGAAATTGTAGGCGCATACGGGCATGATGATTTATTCACGTTACTTATTTTAATATTTTTTTTTTTAATACCTTCCCCACGCATATCGAACGTAACTGCATTTTTAGAGATACCAGATGTTAGTAACATTGGCAGCTGCTTTTTTCAAACTGCGCTGATTGGAAGCTATATTTTTTATAAATGATTTGAAATTTAGCTCAAATGATTACAGACAGAGTGTTTTTATTGTACGCTTCTAATTTTTTTTAATCTGTTAATACTTAAATGACCAATCCTTTTTTTAAACCACCACGGAAATATTCCAAGCTATTATAAGTACGAGGGCAGATCGATATCAATTCCGTGACTTTTTCATAAACAACATAATTTCCTCTTAGTTCAATACACTTAGTCCAAGGTTTCTCCAATTTTTGTATAACTTCCAAAAAAATAGGATTTTTCGAGGTCCATAAAATGAAAATTGTTTGATCAATAATTTTATCGTTGGAGCTGAATCTCTTTCCACCGAGCAATTTCTTTAGGTTTAGAAATAGTCACTGATGGCTAAATCCGGAGAATATGGCAGACGAGGTATCAATTCGTAACCCAATTCATGCAATTTTGCCATTAAGGCTGCACACGTGTGCACCCGTGCACTTTCTTGATGAAATGATAATCATGGCACCCATCTTGCAGACAACTTTCTTAGATCCAACTGATCATGTAAAATCGAAACCACTCTGCCATATGGAATGCCTATGACATCACAATCTCACGCACTTGTACTCTTCGATCGGCCAACATATGGTGTGGATTTTTTCGACATTTTCGGGTGTATTGACCTCAATTGGCCGTTCAGAACGTTCAACGTCTTTTTTCCATTGAAATCGATGGTGCTGATTCCCCATAGTACCTATCAAGCTTTTCCTTAGTTTGATTGGTGGTTTTCTTCCGCAAAAAATAATGTTTAATGAGCACTCGAAATTTACTTTTTTTATTTTTAACAAAATCCACGAGGTTGTATGATTTAAACAGCTGTTAAACACAAACTAAATGACGGAACTCTCTCAGAATTAGACAGTAGTCTATCTACAGATGGTACTTGTTGGGATTAGTGTTACATTTTATATAACTACGAGGAAAGTTGGAAAAATCACGGAATTATTAATCTGCCCTCGTATATACTTTGTAGGGACATAAATACTGTTACAACATTGAACACACCCATTTCAATAGTAGAACTGAACATACCCTGTTAATGTCATATGGGTTTTGAAAGCTAACCTCAATAGCGCTAGTCAGTAACGGGATTTTAAATTTGTATCAACTTTCATCATTGAGTGGTATTTTCAAAACGCTCCAGCCACAAGGGATTAGCCGCATGTTTGTCTACCGATGCATAAAACTGTTTGAGGAGACTGGAGATGTAAAAGACCGCCAACAGTCGGGCCGCCCACGCTCTGTTCGAACACCGCATGTTATCAAAGCCGTTAAATCATGAATTCACAGAAATCTGCTCTGAAAATAGAAAATCATGGCCCGTGAGATGAATATCACGTAAAAGTCCATGAGTCCAATCATTAAAAAAGACTTGGGACTTGGGGCTTTCAAACGACGTACCGGACATTTATTGACTGCAGCTTTAAAAAAAATAGGATTGAAAAATGCAAACGTCATTTGGTGAAGCAAGCTGATAACTTGCACAGAAAAATTTTGTTCACCGATGAAAAAATTTTTACCGTTCAGGAAAAATTTAACAAGCAAAATGATAGAGTGTATGCGCGGTCATCTAAGGAAGCATCTGAACTGATCCCAAGGGTGGAAAAGGGTTATCACCATGACTGGTTTGGTGGGGTGTCTCTTACGACGGGGTCACTGACCTGCATTTCTGCGAACAAGCAGTCAAAACATCGGCCAAAGTTTACCAAGAAACCGTTTTGGAAGCTGTTGTGAAGACTCTTAACAATTCCCTGTTTCAAACCAGCCATGGACTTTTCAGTAGGATTCTGCGCCGGCCCATAAGGCCTGGCTTTGAAACAATTTGCCAGCTTTCATTTTCCTTTCCTCTGAAGAATGTCCCTCAGGCAGTCCAGATTTGAACCCATTGGATTACAAATTGTGGACGGTTTTAGAGGACAAGGTTTATCACAAAAGATACCCCAACATTGGATCTCTTAAGACTGCTTTGGTTCGAGCTGTGGCCAATTTTTCAATGGACGAGGTTCGTGCAGCTATTGACGATTGGCCAGTTCGACTTAAGGCGTGTGTATAGGCAAAAGGCGGACTTTTCGAATAAGTAGATTCTTTTTGAATACAATATACATCAACAAATATATTAAAAAATATTTGGTCCTAAAACATTCAGTACTTTTTATTTTACAGCATAAAACGTGTGTAACAGTATTTATGTCCCTTCTGAGTACATACAGTGTGCGGATTTGTTGTCACAACTAAATTCTTGTGATAACCGATTGACTGTGATTGCGGGTACTCCAACCATTCCCTCAGACCATAAAAATGTTGCTAGTTCATTTCGATATCAACGTACTGTCTGTATTAACCCCTTTATTGCCATTCCAAGGAAGACATTCCAATTTCTATTCCGCGGATATGTTGTTCGTGCTATGCGAGCTAGTAGAATAAAAGTAAGCTTGAAAGCCCAATTAAAATTTATAATTTATTTTTATAGAAATATGAAATATGACTACACCCATTTGTTGATTTGTACCATCGCAGAATTCAAAACAAAACTATTAGTTGTCTTAGCAGGCGGTTATGATAGCCAATAATTTGTTCATTCCATTGGTAAGATAAAGAAATTAGTTGTATGTACCGTAATATTATCGTAGCAATTATCTTATGAAATGTAAAATCGAATTTCCATCATTTTCGTATTGTGTTCATTCGTTTTTATTATTTTAAGAAATTAGTTCGCATTGGTTTTCAAAAGATTTTTTGCGTAGAAACAGCAAATAATGGGATCTTTGCTAGTTTTTATTACCAACATCATACACCTATTTGCCATCATTATTGTCCGGGCTTAAGAAAAATCATGTTTACTATGCAAATAGATTCTAATTAACAGCATTAGGCAAACACATGTTTTAGAGAGACACAAACTCTTGAATTGTAAGCATTATCAAACAAATGCCTTTCTTACTTATTGTCTTTCTTTTTTTTTATTTGCCATTTATTTACAGAGAAGACGAATATAGTAAAATTGCGCCGACAAAGCTGATCTACCAGATAGTACCGACATCCAACGGCAAGAACACAACGGAATTATATCAGCAAAAGCAGTTTGACAATGGTCACGACCACAAAACCATTCAACGGGGTATTTTCCACCAGGTGGGTAAAAAGAAGTCTAGACATTTTTACGAAAAAATGGGGTGTTAATAAAACACTGCGTTTTACTCAAGGTATTGCCAAAATAACAAACAAATTGCGAACTCCAGCGAGGCTATTGAGACATACCATAGCTGACCACACAAACCAAAAAAAGACACTTTTAATAAAAAGCGAAATTAGTGCAAGTGTTTTGTTAACATAGGTTGTGGCCACACACTTGGTCCAACATTTTTGGTTATTTATGTTAAACCTCACAACATAATATGAATATTAATATTTATTAAAAATATTTAAAAAAAAACGACAAAAAATTTCCCATACCGGGAATCGAACCCGGGCCTTCTGGGTGAAAGCCAGATATCCTAGCCACTAGACCATATGGGACACATGGTATGCTGTGAATAAGTCATACCCACTAGGTGTGGTGATTGCGCTAAATTCTCTTCCCAATTTATTTTATGCTAAATATAGCTTTGCTTTGCTTTTGTAAGAGAGCTACTCTCTCTTTAAGTTATTTTCTCTTAATTTGTGCTGTGTGTATAAATCTCTCTATCGCCATTTGTTTTGACTTTGCTGGTAATAACAACAAAACTAACATGTGCGCAAGCAGTGTTGCCGCTGTCTCGCTAAAGCATCGTTTTTAGCAGTGTTGCCGCTTAGGTCAGTTTCGAACAAATCTAGTCGGAAAAAATTTGTTTTATTTGAGTTTTATGATTTGTTATGCTCATTTGTTGTAATTACTTTTGAAAGAGGGATTATATGGCTCTTACACTACAGTAATTTTTCATAATTCGCGCTCTCAATCGTAATTCAACCCCCAAATATATGGCGAATTACGTTATTCACCATACAAAATTCTGAGAGCGAATTACGTTGTTTGATGGTAATTCATTTTGAATTACGAACAAATCGTTGCCATCTCTAATTTTTATCGGAAAATATCGAAGCTGCTCTAAAAATAAAAATGCAAACATAAACAACAAAAAAGTTTGTCCAGCGGCAACACTGGTTTTTAGTGCAATCGACAGTGCTGCCAACTTCTGGACTCCAAAAATGGCAAGATTTGCGCCAAAAAATTGCTAAATATACAAATGAAGCAAAATGTCAAGTTTATAGTTATACAAATTAAAATACAGTGTTCAAGTTTGTTAAATCAAATTTTTTAAACACATATACTTATGTACAGTTTTCCATTAAGGACAAAACAATTTTTTTATATTAAAAAATCACAGAATATTTCGTTCATATGACCCCCCAATTTTCCACCACTCTTGCACACACACCACAATTTCGCGTTGTATGTTGTCTCTTGGTTCGTCGTGTTCGCATAGACCAATGACTTGATGTTGCCCCATAAAAAAATTCCAATGGCGTTAAACCGCATGAACGAGGTTGTTATTCGACCGGTCTTGTTGAAACCACATATCGGCGACGTCGTGCTCATCCAATTCTCGCCAAAAATAAACTTTTTGAACATGGCACGATAGCGCTCTACATTAACGGTAACATGACGATTGTTTCATCGACGAAAAAAGAGGTTCAATCACACCTCCGGCATGAAAACCACACCACACACTAATTTTTGCGGGTGCAGTTGTGTCTCTTGAAGCAGATTTGGGATTTTTGCTGTCCAATAACGCATATACAAAACTACCCAGCCAGAAATGGGCTTCATCGCTGAAGATGATTTTTCGATGAAATTCTGGTCTTTCATGAAACTTTGCCTGATTTTTAATGATTTCCAAACGTTACTCGTAAGTGAACTTTACCATGATGAAAATGTTGGCATCAACTAACGTTTTGACACTAAAAGATCATTAAAAACGTTTGAAGGTGCGTTGACATAAAGATACGATATTGTTATGTCCCAATTGGAAAACCCTTTTGCAAGTGTATATAATTTAAATAATTAATGAGTTTAACTGGTATTTTCAGATAAAGTTATAAAAATGGAACATCTATTCAATCACCGCTGCCCTGCTCTCCATTTTTTTAGGAAGCGATTGTTTCAGTTTTCTTTAAACACTCGTACTGGAGGATTGTAACTGTGACAACATTTGCTACTGACTTTTACGTACCTAAAAAGAAATGTTGTTTCAGCAACTATGCTCTTAAGGGAGTCCCCATACAAATTTTTGTCATGAATACCCTCTATCGCTAACCCATAAGAAAAGTCCAATGCAAACTGCACCTTAAACGACCAAACAAAATTCCTTACCAAATATTATTTTCGTTTAAATTTTCTGTTATTATTGATGATAAATTATTTTCGTTTTTATTAAAAGTAAAAATACATGATTTAAAACTCGAAACTTTTTATAGTTCGAAAATGTTATTCAAATTAATTAAATTTTTTTCATGTGATGGATATTTCTTTCGACTTTCGGCGACGACCTCAAGTAACAATAATTTTCATCATCGTTAGGGCAAATTTATATTACTTAAGGTCGTCGCCGAAAATTAAAAAAAAAATAATTTTTTGTGGGTGAGCCCCCTTAGGGGGTGAAGATAGGGGGTAGTTATGTTTGGAAAAAATATTGGGAGGGAAAAGTAAATGGGGGTCGGTCATACATTTTACTCCTCTAGGTGCGACTCCTAGGTAGTTGAGGGGCTTTTTGTAAATATTTTCACACGACCTTTGACCTCGAGGAGCTATCACTTGCCCCGATACCACCTCTCCCATTTTTTTAACCCATGCATTTTTTTCCAAACCCCACAAAATGAGGAGGTGTGCCGTATCAAAATCGAAAAC
This sequence comes from Hydrotaea diabolus, assembly GCA_963513945.1. NCBI lineage: Eukaryota > Metazoa > Arthropoda > Insecta > Diptera > Muscidae > Hydrotaea > Hydrotaea diabolus. The sequence continues at coordinate 121,734,453 of OY740720.1, forward strand.
TCGTGCATTATCCCACCCCTAATGTACAGGTGTGTGCGACCCGGTTTTTTGGGCACTTGGTTGTATCTAAAATCGGGTGGTACATTTGCGCTCCTGGGGCTACATCAAAACGTGAATCAATATTAATCATATTCATTTTGCTTTTTGTGTGATCATTTGTAGTTATTATTTTTGAAACATTGAATTTCTTCACAATATATTTGCATTTTAATTTATCTGAGCTCGTTACTTATCGATCACTCTGAACTGTTTCAAACTTAATCAATATTGAAAGTAATTTGAGGCTTCTCATAAAATCGGTTAAACAGACATATCCGTTATAACGTTTTTTCAATGCCAATAGCGCCCGCCCTTGTTTTAAAAATATCTTCTGTCCTATTTTATAAAGATCTGACCATAATTTCGACCTTTATTTATATTACAAACTTAAGATAGGAGCTGATGGACGGACTGACAGACAGAAATCGTAAAATTTATTCAGATCTTTATTTTGAGTTGATCGGTAAACTTCAAGAAGGATCTAGATCAAATATATATGCAATACAAATAGTTGCCATTAAAGTAACATCTAAAACCCTGTTATACGGTGCAGGGAATAACAATTTGTTAAGTTTTGGTATGTTTTGAATCAATTTGGTAGGATTTTTAAAAACGTTGGTGGGAAAATAATTTTGTCAGTGGCAAGACTGATTAGGCGCGTTTTTGCTGACATACGGCCCCAAATGCTGCAAAAAGTGGTTGAAAATTGGGCCTCTTGGCTGGAGTTTATTCGAGTCAATGCCAGAAATCATTTAAAAAAATGCAAACCCTTATCTTTATACTCAATAAAGCTAAATTCTTGGCCATAAATATAAGTTATATGCGAATTAGTTCTTCGTGAAAACCACTCCTTTACAATATTATTTTAACAATTCATGGCCTAAATTTATCTTTCTAGCTAATTAAATTTCAGTTAGATTTTCAGTATTTTGTTTGATGCTTATGTTCTGCCCCGCTTAAAAACCACACTCTACGCGGGTACACATTAATGAACTTTCAATTTCATTCGGATCTCTGATGTAATACTTTCGATTGCCACATCGAAAGTGAAACGCATTGAACCACAAACAATTTAATAAATTTCCACGAGCAACAAATCAATTAAATCACATTCAAGCGACAGAAATATATTTCAATATTTCTACATGCCGCCATGTAAAAAAAATAAATGCTGTTTAATATACATACGTGCATATTTGTATGTATATAATATATGTACATTTAAGTGACTGATTCATACATGAGATAGTCTGTCGGACATACAGAGAGTACCAGGACTGCAATCCCATATCGAGATGAACATCTTGTAGATACGAGTAGTAACACAATGACCATCATAAACAATGTGAAATTTAAATCATACAATGCAGGGCTTATTATGTGGATACACACACTTTTCCAGAAATGTCCGAACTGAAAGTAAGTACAAGTAGGTCAGTAAAATATAGTATTGTCAAAAGAATTTGGACATACCAACAATGAACGTACAATTTTATTGAGATATATTTAGAGTGCAATAAGACAGGATCGGGATACAAGTGGATGAATTGTAGTCGTTTCTAGCTTACATTTAACAGGGAGTACATCCACTTGGTGACCCATACAGGGTTTATTGTGATTACCTTGTTGCCTGGGATATCTTGCGCTATAAATTCTGAAGGAACCAGCCATAGAGCCACTACAGCCCAATGAAAAAACTCAGCAGATCTACAGGGTAGCGCACAAATTGTTCTACAATAAGAAATTTAAATAACTTTTTTTAATCCATCAATGTTTTTCCATTTTTTATTGTGTAGAAAATTCAATATAATTTGTTATGACTACTTGTGTTTGAAGATGATAGACATCCACGCATTTGCGACACCTTATCAGAAAATTATTTATTGCGGCCTGAAGGGTTGAAGTTGGAGTCGCTTCAATTGTTAGTTCAATGGTCTACCTCAATTCAGACAAATTCCTTGTTTTACTTTTGTGCACCTCTTACTTGAAATAACCCAATTAAATAAAGTCGGGTGCAGTCAATTCTGTTGACCTTGGAGGCCAGCGGAAATTTCTAGATATTTAATTGTTTGGCAAATTTTCGTTGGAGCTCTGCCATAACCGGTCTGGCTATATGTGATGTTGCTCATCTTGCTAGAACCAAGTGCTGTTGAACTGGATACATCTTCGGCGCAGATCTTGGTAAACAAAATTTCAACATTTTTAAATAACGACCCCTTTAGAAGTCACTACACCGTTTTCCTTGAAGAAGTATGACCCTATAATGCAGCTTGATGAAACTGCGCACCGCACATTAACTCGTTCTGGGTGCAATTTCGTCTCATGAAGAATTTGTGGATTAGATTCACCTCATATACGCCAATTTCGCTTGTTTACATTGCAGTTTAAATCAAAAGTTCGCCTCATCAGACATAAACAAACAATTTGTCAAGCTGTGTTGTCTTCTTCGGCCATTTCAATATTTTTTTGGTAATATTTCATTTAAATAGGCAAATCCAGAGGGTTTAACTTGCTTGTAATTTGGTCTTTGTACGGAACAAGTTTAAGTCATCATAATTTATCCGTTGTAATGACCGCCTGCTAACTGCAATTTGCACCGCCAAGCTTCGAATCGAAACGCTTTTATTTGCCTGAATTGACGATGGTGTCTTAAAGCCGAACATGGGGATCTCGATGGTACGATCTTCGTGCGATGCCTCCAGATTCGGCAAACATGTTCACCAGCCTTGATCAACATCGGAATCTACATGAGGATACGAAGGTCCTTACCGTGCGCAGACACAATTTCCTGCTGTCTAAGCAGTACCTGGTAGGGTGTTTTCGCAGCAGTCATCCTAACCACCATGTCTTGGACGGGATGCCTCCGCCCAGGCAAATCAAGTGATCTAGATAGAGAGAGAGGTCCAGCGGTATAAGAGAGATCCTTTAGATCATCGAAACTATCAGGCAGGTCTGAACAACATTCACGCCCATGAAGTTGCATCGGCAGTTTCCAACTACCATGTGCTAGGGGAGCATCCCCCGGTGATTTCACCTGAGGAGAAGGTACTACATCGGCAGACGCGTTTCTCTGGATGATGCAGCCGCCTCAATTCTTACTGGGCACGAATTGATGCTAAGGTTCCGGACATCTGTCCCGCCTGCCATCAGGGACCACATGGCGTGCTGCACCATTTCAATTGTCCGGCCAAGCCCACTCAGCTGACCCCCAGGTCTCTGTGGACGCATCCAGTTCAAATGGCGCGTTTCCTCCACCTGGATATCGAAGCAGATCCCCCATAGACGAAGAAGATTTTAAAATAAATATATGGTTGTTACAACAACCAGCCTCGTAATGGTCCACCATCTCGGGGGAGTTCCGCCAAACTCCCGCCTAAATTTCCTTTTGACAGAAAGGCAGCACTGCAAAGTAAGGTACCGCAGCACTATCCAAATCTTTCTTTCGGTGTCCCAAGCATTCATTTTAATAAATCTAAATACTAACCTTCCAAATAAAATAAAGACCCTGTATGATTTAAATTATGTTTTATGGTTTCATAAGTTTATTCAAACGAATTACTTACGTTTGCAAAATAAAAATGATAAACACTTTGCATTGTTACCACTTTACGGGAAACCCACCTATTTCACAGTCCACGCCAAATACTAGCATTGGCAAAAGAATCTCCGTGTATGTTATTACAAGCATACACAGGGTGGCTGATGAAAGCCGTTACCAAAAAAATGTAATAACTTTTTTTCTATTTAATGAATCTGGTTATAGGGGCTAGTTATGTTTGGAAAAAATATTGGGAGGGAAAAATTGATGGGGGTCGGTCATACATTTTACCCCTCTAGGTGCGACTCCTAGGTAGTTGCGGGGCTTTTTGTGAATATTTTCACACGACCTTTGACCTCGATGAGCTGTCACTTGCCCCGATCCCACCTCCCCCATTTTTTGGCTCATGAATTTTTTCCAAACCCCACAAGATAAGGGGGTGAGCCGTATCAAAATCGAAAACTCGTGCACTATCCCACCCCTAATGCCACATATGCATCAACGAGCAGGAGGCATTTAAATTCCATCATTTTTAAAACTAATCAAGCTATATTTAATAAAACTGAATAAGCTTTAACATGAATAAAAGAAAAAATATATTCCATACACTGAAACAAAAGTCATTTGAGTTTCTTAATGTAGCAATATTTATCACCCGCCTGGCTGTAGTACATTAGAGGTATTACCCATTTTTTCTTGTAAAAAAAAATCTTTTCCCCTTTTTTGTGTTTAATTTAATTTGGTTTTAATGCATATTAACACATCCCATACTTTTATGTTTGCAGATTCTCTCCACCTGCGCAGTTTTGTTATTATCGGCAGCATGCGGCATGCCCATTGGATACTCAGCAATATTATTACCCCAGTTAATGCCCGATAATGTCACAAATCCAAACCCAGACATTGCTATTGACATTGAAATGGGATCGTGGATAGGTAAGTCTAGACTATAAACCTCACCTTAGAAATCTCCACTAACCAGCATATAAATTATAATTGAACTCATTTCAGCCAGTGTTCACAGTTTAGCTACGCCAGTGGGTTCCTTTCTCTCGGGACCTATGGCCGATTACATCGGTCGACGTTCCACACTATTGGTTTCGGTTATACCCATCTTCTTGGGTTGGTGTATATTGGCTTTATCAAATTCCTATCCCATGATTTTGATAGGACGTTTGTCATGCGGGTTTGCTACAGGAATATTGGGAGGACCGGCACAGGTACGTAATATACCGGCCTGCATATACTACATTTGTATGTGTGTGGTTTAATAAGAAAAAAACATCAACAACAAAAACATAATAATAAACATTCGGTTTTTAGTCAGGGTTAGACTTTAATGGGACTTAAACGAATAGAATGGCTTGCTGGCGCAACTAAGATGCAACGTTGCTCATTTCACGTTTCATTTCATTTGTTTCCATCGTAGACGTCACATTGTAAGGTTACAAATACGGAACTGTTTTGCATATCACAAACCCCTTTTTCATAGTTGACTTGCCACCTCCATCTGCTTGTACATACATGTCTACAGATAAATATGAGGAATTCCCAGATGAACACCAGATGCCAGTACACACGCCAAAAAGCTGTCACAATGGCGAGACGTGCATCGGCGAAACGTCTCGCTGAAAAAGTCACGGACATATTCATAAGTTATACGCCGATAAATAGTTTATCCCAATCCACACTATAGGAATAGTAGTACGTAGTGGAAACAAGTGGATTTGTCTCCATTATTAACATTAATTCTATAAATGCTGAATGCGACGATGATGCTGTGGCAGCCACAAGTGGCGTTTCTCTCGCAGTTATGCTATTGTCGGAAGTTTTCATCTCATGACAGTCGCTATTCTTTTGTGGCTGCGATGATGTGTTAACAATAGTTTAAGAAACCTATTCTGTTTTCGCACACGAAAAATAAACAAACATTTCATGCTTTTTGCGCTTTGTTCACATTTGAACCTGAATTCGGAAAGTTCAAGGTCGTCCGTCGCGAATTAGAAAGTGAATACGCCGACAAGGACGCACAAGAAATGGTTTAGCAGGTCAGTCGAACACACAACAACAACTGATTTCGTGTGAATGACCCACATTTCTAAGGGGAACATAATTGAGATTGACTTCTATGTCGTGGTGGATACGTGATAATAAACATACAGTGGCGAGCGCATGTGGATACATCATGGTCAAATTTGGCTTTGTGTAGCTGAAAACCCCTTCAAAATAGAACAATCGAAACCATGTTTTGTATGTAAACACTTTATTAATCCTTAAAACAGATAACATACAAAATTTCTCAAAAATTCAAAGAAAAACTTAAGTTTTACAATATTGCTTAGTAGGGGCATAAATACTGTTACACACGTTTTATGCTGTAAAATAAAAAGTACTGAATGTTTTTGGACCAAATATTTTTTAATATATTTATTGATGTATATTGTATCCAAAAAGAATCTACTTATTCGAAATGTCCGCCTTTTGCCTTTACACACGCCTCAAGTCGCACTGGCCAATCGTCAATAGCTGCACGAACCTCGTCCATTGGAAAATTGGCCACTGCTTGAACCAAAGCAGTCTTAAGAGATCCAATGTTGGGGTATCTTTTGTGACAAATCTTGTCCTCTAAAACCGTCCACAATTTGTAATCCCATGGGCTCAAATCTGGACTGCCTGAGGGCCATTCTTCAGAGGAAATAAAAGCTGGCAAATTGTTTCGAAGGCAGGCCTGGGACGTTTTAGCCCTATGGGCAGGCGCAGAATCCTGCTGGAAAGTTCATGGCTGGTTTTTGAACAGGGAATTGTTAAGAGGCTTCACAACAGCTTCCAAAACGGTTTCTTGGTAAACTTTGGCCTGGGCCTTGTTCGCAAAAATGCAGGTCAGTGACCCCATCGTAAGAAATACCAAACCATGACTGAAGCTGGGTGATGACCCTTTTCCACCCTTGGGATCAGTTCAGATGCTTCCTTAGATGACCGCGCATACACTTATCATTTTGCTTGTTAAATTTTTCCTGAACGGTAAAAATTTTTTTCATCGGTGAACAAAATTTTTCTGTGCAAGTTATCAGCGTGTTTCACCAAAAGACATTTACATTTTTCAATCCTATTTTTTTTAAAGCAGCAGTCAATACATGTCCGGTACGTCGTTTGAACAAAAAACAAAAACAGTGACAAATGTCTAAGGTTGATACGAGGGTGGTTCGGAAAGCAGAAAAAAGTTAAGTGTTTTGGAAACTTCCATCTCTGCTATGAACACATTTTAAATTTTGTTTCGATCTGGCAACTCCTTCATATAGAAACAGGTGTTCACAAAAGACGCATCCGCGATTTTTTTACAATGGAAAAATTAGAAATGCGTGGTGTCATTAAATATTTACATAAAAAAGGTTTATCGGGACAAGAAATTCATAATGATATGGTGAATGTGTTAGGTGAAAGTGCTTCTTCATATGCAACAGTAAAAAATTGGGTTGCTGAATTTAAACGTGGTCGCACAAGCATTGAAGACATTAAGTGTAATTGAAGTTTCAGGAGATTGTATTGAAAAATAAAAATATTTTTGAAAAACTAACTATTCTCTTTCATTGATAGGCTAAGAACTTTCCGAACCGCTCTCGTACATTCCTTATTAAGTTTCTATATTTTCTGCAAAAATTTTTACTTTCGAGCAAAAATGAAGAAAATATCTGAAAATTTGGAAAACCAAGTCATTGGTACAAGTGCGCGTACAAGTGCTAAAACATTGGGAATTTGTCACCGAACAGTTTTCAAGTTAGAAAAAGGCGCAATGTAAACCTACCAGAAGCTAAAAAATCGCGACCAAGATTGCTTTCCAATAGGGATGCTTGAGGTATGGAGCGCTTATTGACGACTAAGCGAGTGACAACACCAAAGCAAGCTACAATAGCTCTTAATCCAACGACAGCCGGTTCTATGGACCGGATTGACCTGAAGAGGACGGCCAAGGGCTGTCACCCCGGCACACAGTTATCGCTAAAACAACAACAGCTCTAAACAAAACCGTTAGTGAGTGGACAGCAAGAATGGCACTTCAGGGAATTGGTCTGACATCAACTGTAAAGCAGAAGAAACCAGCGTTTTCCTCAAAAAATGTAGCAGCCCGTCTCAGGTTTGGTAAACAGCACAAAAATTGGAGTGCCAATAACTGGAAGAGGGTGATATGGTCACTAAGAACAATCGTTTTCAGTCAGACGGTGGGCGGTACTACTGGCACCGCCCATATGAAACTTTGAAAAAGCACCAAGTCAATAAAACCATGAAGCATGGAGGAAGTAATTTGATGGCGTGGGGCTACTCTGCTTGGTGGCATCTCGGCTCATTGGTTAATATCGATGGTATTATAAAGAAGGAAGATTATCTCCGTATTTTGGAGCACGATTTAATAGATTTTGTGGATAAAAGCGCTTATCCAGAAGATGAAGTTATTTTTCAGCAGGATGGAGACCCGAAGTACACCGCTAAAATTGTTAGAAATTGGCTTTCTAACTGAAATTTTCAAACAATGCAGTGGCCAGCACAAACTCTCTCTCCTACAAACTATGAGTATGTACTCGTATGTCCCTATTTACACGAGGCAACTTTACTTGCTTCCATTTTTTTAACTTGCCTCTTGTGTTTACACAAGGAAATTCGGTAACGGCAATTTTTGTTTTCAATATTGCCGTTTCTGACATTCTGTGATTTATTCGTTCTGATTTTTGTGTAAAAAAAATACTAAAATAATCTGCAGCCAACTTCACACAACGAAAAACACAAAATGAATTGACAGCACGGGCAAGTTTTTCCCTTTACATTTTCCTTACCTTTACTCTCATACAAACTAAGAGTTTCGGCAAATAAAAGTTGCCTCGTGTAAATGGGGACAAACAGTTAAAACATATTAAAACGATATTTTGCTTTGTCCGACAAAAAACAAACATAAAAATAATTTATTTTAAATTTTAAAAAATGTATTGATTCTTGATTAACGGAAACACAGCAACAAAACAACTACTCGAATATTGAGTTCGAGATCCTGGCTTTAAATTGTTTTTTCAACTTCTTGAGCACGTTCCAATTTTATTTCAAATCGTATCCCGACATATTTCGCTGTTTTAACGTTTGTTTTAAACAATAAAGCATCCCAAAAGGCTAATTTAAGTAGAAAATATGTAATGTCATTAATACCTTAAATTGGGATCCAATTTCATCTAGACTGAATAGATTTCGCGGAAATCATTGTGTTAAATCCTTATGTCTGTTTAGCGGATGCATTTAAGTTACTGTTTCGCTCCAGGAACTATTTTCTTTTTCAAAAGTCGTTGAAATTGTGTAAACTCCCAAAAGGAGAATGTGACACACTAAACGGAAATGTACGCAATGTGTAAGAGTTATTATAGGGTGAGCTATTAAAATTGTAAATTTGTATCGGCTGTAAAAAAATACTGATATTATTATCAAATTTCTGATTTTATTGGAAAGGTTGAACTTTGTCTTATAATGATGGAACACTATCCGATGCGTTTTCGCTTCACTCAATGGGCTAAAGGTTGTTTGGCAGGATATGAAGAATTTTGCCGAAACACCGCGTTTCATATGAAGATTATTTTCATTTAGGTGGCTATGTCAATAAGCAAACTTGCCGCATGTGGGGTTCAGGGAACCCACACGTGACTATTGAAAAGCCCCAGCATCCACAACGAGTTACTGTTTGGTGTGGATTTAGGGCTGACGGCAACTTTACTTGCTGCAACTCTCAGTTTGGTGAAGAGAGAGGTAAGGGGAATTAAAAGGGGAAAAACTTGCCTGTACTGTTAATTCCTTTTGTGTTTTTCGTAGTGTGACGTTGGCTACAGATTTTTTACACGATTATCTACCGTTAGAGAACATTAAGAAAAACAATTTTCATTAGTATTTTTTCACGCAAAAATCAGAACGAATGAAAACAAAAATTGCCGTTACCGAATTGCCTTGTGTAAATTCAAAAGGGAATCATAAAAACTGACTCAAGTAAAGTTGCCTCGTGTAAATGGGGACTTACCGTCAACGGCGAGCGTTAACGCGCCATGCTCAACGACATTTGGTTGCAACAAGACGGGGTCACATATCCCGAAAATATCGGCCGAAATTGTGATGTCAATTGGAAACCTCAGAACTGTAATTTCATAATAAATATTTGAAGGATAAATGGACAAATAAAGCATCCAGAAACAATTGAAGCGTTTAAGTATGAAATCGAAGTTCCCATTGAAGAGATTCGAACCGAAACAATCAAAAACGTACTGAAAAATTGGGCCGATCGGATGAGGTACAACCAAGCCGACGGTGGCATATTAATAATATTGTGTTCCATTATAAAATGACAAAGTTCCAATAAAACCAGAAATTTGAAATAATTATCAGTTACACCCTAATGCCGAATTTTTACTTTAAAAAAACCCTCGGCAATGCTCTTTTTACGATACAACACGGTTTTGAAAAAAACGGAAATGCCGGTTTTTAAAAACCCTAGTTTTTTTGGACACTAGTCGGCAGGGGCGTGTGACATTGTACTTATATACTTGAAAAAAAAATCAGCCTAAAGCAAAAACAAAAAAAAGAAATATTAAAATAAAATACAGGATGGGCCAAAAGTTACCATGGAGTTTAAAAATTTAAAAAAAAAATCGTTTTTTATAAAGTTAAAAAGTCGAGAAATTCTTTTGTTTGTGCGCACTCTAAATTAGAGACAACTTTTATATTTAATTAATATTTACTTATAGTGTTATTCTGTATGACGGATTATTCCATTTGACATCGATTCTATCAAATTTTGAATGGTTGTGAAGCTAATGTCGGACCAACACTCCCTAATCGTATATTTTAGATCTTTGGTTGTTAAAAAACTCTCTTTCATCCTCGTAATCCTTAGTTGCGATAATGCCCCATAGGTTTTTTTTATTGGATTGCAATCAGGACTGCAAGCCAACCATGGTTACATGGTATACATTGATGTGTTTGTCCAAAAACTACGCTTTTGTTTGCTGCATGAATCGAGGCATTCATTATCTTGCTGGAAAATTACTTCTTCATCCACATTTTCATCAAGATGTGATATCAACACGTCCTTCAACAATTTAATACAATTTTCTAAATTCATTTTCAAATCGGTAACTTATTTTCATCGGAAAAGTCACCCCACACCATAAGGCTTCCGCCACCAAAATTACGCTTGGATCCCAATACATTGTTTTTACTTAACCTGTACCAATAGCAGCTATAACAGTCTGGGCCATCTAAATCGAACTTTTTCTCGTCGAAAAAGATGACATGTTTCCATTCATTTATTCAAGCTATATGCATTTTGGCAAACTAGCCGTTTCAGTTTATGGGCATTTAATAAGCTAGGTTTATTTAGTAATTTTGTCCATCTTATGCATGGTGTAGACTTTAAATACCGTGCAATTGTTCTAGAGGTAACAGATAAGTCCAGTTTATGGTGTTGTTGTAGCGGCAACTATGTTCCCAGGTGACAGCCCTTGGTCGAAGAATTAATCATCGGTACATAGAACCGGCTGCCGGCAGTTTTGCTTTTATTCTGCAGCAAATTTGCGGATTTTTTGAAGCTCACGAATTCGTCATTTACCCTGTAATGAAAGTTTTGAATTGCCTTTGGTTGGAGTTTTGATAGCATTTTTATGTTTTTTCGCAAATGATTTCTTATTACACATTCGGAGCGGTTTTCGCATTTTTTCTATTGGACTGCCCATTTTTTTTTAAAGGAATCGATGAAATTCTATTCATAGCCTTTTAAACGCTTACCCGAGCTCATCTACTTTAGTTTCCGCTGACACAGAAATTTAGCAAAAATATTGTAAAGTGCAAAATTAGCCAAACTTTAGAGCTTTTAAGTTTCCTAGGATTAATCTTGTAAAGGGTTATTTGTATAGGAATGGAAGTTATGTGGTTTTCAATCTTCGGCTAATGTATTCAGAAATCATTATTTCAATGAAAAATTTTCAGCAATATTACATGAATTGTATCAAAAGCTACCTGAATTGACGTTACTGTAAGATCGATTCATGAAGATGATCTTCGACGAAAATCGAAATATCGAAAAAAAATAAATTTACAAAGAAACTGACGTCGGGTTTAATTTAAATATCAACATTTACACAGAATGGTCGAAAGTTTTGTAGTTAAAGTTTAGTGGTTAAATTCTAAGGGCCGATGTTGAATGTTTTTTCTGCATTTCATTTGATATTTCTCAATTTTAGACTAACTCAATTTGAACCATGGAAAGATACACAAGCGAGCAACGCGTTAAAGCTATTCAGGCTTATTATGAAAATCAAAAATCAATTTTCGAAGTAAATCATCTTCAGTGATGAGGCACATTTTCACCTCAGTGGATTCGTCAATAAGCCGAATTGCCGCATTTGGGCGAATGATAATCCAAGAGTGATTTTCGGAAAAACAATGCACCCACAAAGAGTTACTGTTTGGTGCGGTTTATGGGCTAGCGACATCATCGGGCCGTATTTTTTCCAAAATGAGGCCGGTCAGGCAGTAACTTTGAATGGTGTTCGCTATCTTGAGATGATAACGAACTTTGTATAACCCGAATTGGAAGATATGAATGTGGACGATATGTGGTTTCAACAGGACGGTGCCACTTGCCACACAGCTAACGAAACAATGGTTCTTTTGCGCGACAAATTCAATGGCCGTGTTATCTCACGTCGTGGCTATGTTAATTGTCCGCCAAGATCATGTGATTTGACACTGTTAGACTTTTTTCTTTGGAGTTATTTGAAAGAAAAGGTGTACGTCGATAAGCCAGCAACAATTAAAAAGCTAAAGGATGAGATAATTCGGCACATTTACGCCATAGAACCTCAAATCTGCCTCAGCGTCATCGAAAATTTGGACCATCAGATGGAGGTGTGCCGCTGAGGTCGCGGCGGCCGTTCGGCCGCTATTTTGTTCCATACATAATTGAACCATACTAATATTATCATAATAAAAAGTAATGACAATAATTTCCAAAATAATTGGCGTTTTATTCAAAATCAACATCGGCCCTTAAAGTTTACCACCCATAATCTCTGATGGTTCACTTGTGTGGAAGGCAGCAGAAGGTGCGGGGTTGGGTTTTAATTTTTTGTCATGTTGTTTATCTAATAATTCTATTCCTTAGTGCAGATTTTAAGCATGACAATTTAGTGCTAAAGATTTTGGTGGGCAAAAACAAAAGTGGGTGAAATTGTCCAGGAGTGTGGGAAGTTCAAATGGTATAGCCAATTTTCAATTCGTAGACAGTACGAAATACTAAATTTTTTCAAACGATTTGTAGCTTCCTTCGAAAGCCATCGCAAAAAAACCTTACAGGACTTCGTATAAATGACTTTAAATCATAAACGGGATTGGTTCAATTATGCTTAAGTATATTTATATTGGTTCAAATATACTTCATTTCCTCTGAAGGATGGCCCTCAGGCAGTCCAGATTTGAACCCATTGGATTACAAATTGTGGACGGTTTTAGAGGACAAGGTTTGTCACAAAAGATACCCCAACACTGGATCTCTTAAGACTGCTTTGGTTCGAGCTGTGGCCAATTTTCCAATGGACGAGGTTCGTGCAGCTATTGACGATTGGCCAGTACGACTTAAGGAGCGTGTAAAGGCAAAAGGCGGACATTTCGAATAAGTAGATTATTTTTGGATACAATATACATCAATAATTATATTAAAGAATATTTGGTCCAAAAACATTCAGTACTTTTTATTTTACAGCATAAAACGTATGTAACAGTATTTATGTCCCTACTAAGTATTTAGGGTATTTTTTTTAAGTATCAGACAATAAGCCATACCGAATAAAATAAACGCACCCGCTCAACGGACATGTCAAAAATTTTTTAGATTTATCTTTTATTTACAATCTATCAGCATCGTTCTGATTTTAAATGCCATTTTAACTAAAATATACCTTATTTTCTTTTCTTTCAGGTTTATATTGCCGAAACCGCTGAACCAAATCTGCGTGGTCTCTTGATTGGAGCTCCTTTCGTCTCTTACTCCTTGGGCATCCTGATCGTTTATGCTTTGGGCTCTTCAATGCATTGGCGTTCAGTGGCCTGGTATGGCAATGTTCTACCCGCGTTTGCTGCTTTAGCCATTTTCTTTATACCCGAAAGTCCGGCCTGGCTGTTGAGACATAACAAATTGGATAGGGCTCGCAAAGCTCTAACCTTCCTGCGCGGCAATGAGATATTGGCTCAAAAAGAAATGAATGATATGTCCGATAGATTGGACAAGGAAAAGGCAACCACAAAAACCAATGAGAACATCTTCCAGCTATGTTGTCAGCGTGTTGCCATTAAGCCCTTGGTTATCGTTACAATATTCTCATTCTTGCAGATCGCGTCGGGCACTTTTATTGTGGTATTCTATGCCATTGATATAATCTCGGAATTTGGAGCTGGTTTCGATTCGAAAGAAGCCGCCATCTGGACTGCCGTTATGAGAATATGTTGTACATTGATATTCTGCATAATTTTGCTATTCGTGCGCCGACGAATTATTATAACATTATCTGGTATTGGATCTGGACTCAGTTGTTTAATATTAAGTGTATTTATGTTTGTACGCGAAGGCCAACCTAAGAATAATATGGACATCCTTGTGGCCGGAGCCTGTTTAATGACCTACATTGCCTTCAATACCCCTCTAATGGTTATGCCGGGCATAATGGTTGGTGAGCTGTTTCCAGCCAAGATAAGAGGACGCACGGCGGGTGGTGTCTTTGCCGCTATGAATGTAGCCTTATTCGGTTTGACCAAGGCGTTTCCTCTGATCCATTTAAGTATTAAAATGAAGGGCGTTTTTATAATATTTGCTGTGGCAAGTTTTTTGGTGTCCATTTTCATGTATATGTTTCAACCCGAAACTAAGGGCAGATCATTGGAACAGATTGAAGACTATTTCAATGAAAACAATTGGCTCTGGTTCAAGAGGGATAAGACGTATAAGATGGTACCCTCAAATGATCAGGCTGAAAGTAATAAGGCGTAAAGGAAGGACATTTTTTTGTTACAACTGTACAAATATGCAAGAAATTTATTGTAAATAAACCATTATAACCTCGCTATTTCATTTACACAAGACCTTCGCAAACCTTAAGCACCTGCTTTGGGAACAAAGTACTAGTAGTACTAGTTCCTAACGAAGGCAACATTCAGCCAAAGACAAAAATATATGTATATATAAGTATAAGAGCTTGACATTTGTATCTGTAGTAGAAATTTTGTAGAAAGAGTTTCCTTCACTACCACTTCTGGGAACATAAGCATTTTCTGTAATATACATAATTGTCTTAGGCTTGGGTCACCAATTTCGGGTAAATTTCATTTGTTACATTCACATCACTGTTTAGTATTGTAAAGTTAAATTCTTAATCAAATCGGTCGTAGGTTTAGAAAAATTTACGGCCGTATTGACTCTTATGCTCAGTCCTTTTTCATTTAATACTAAGTATTTTTTTATGTGTACATATAAAATAAGATAAAAATACATTTTGTGATGCTTTTTAATTCCAGTAATATGTGTTTAGATAGTAGACTTAAAATTAAGCATAATTTAAGTAGATAATTGTGTAATTAAAATATTATTAAAAAATCTTCAAAATAAATCTAATTTTTGCTTTTCTCTGTGATAGATATGTATATATAAGTAAAATTTGTCACGGATTATTCTCAAGTGTTGACACGCCAGTATGTGATGGAAATCGATCGAATCCGTTTTGCTGTCGATTTGAGATTATTAAGAAATATTTTTTTTTAAATGGCTCAAAAATTGACAAGATTTTTTTAAAGTCAATACTGATTAATTGCATACGAAGTCAAATCGATCAACTAAAATCCAACATATTACGATTTATTAAAAACGTAAGTATTAATTCGATATCGATTTAAATCGACCGGTTTCCATCACATACCGGAATTTCAGGAGATTGATTTCTGAATTATTTTCCTTTTTAGAAAAACAAATGTTTTTTTTTTGACTTGACGAATATAAGTGCTTAAATCTTCTGTATTAGTTTCCGAAACAGCTAACTTTTATATAAAAACAAGTAAAAAAAAGTTAAAGTCAGGCGTGGCCGATCACTCTGCTACTCAGAGGATTAAGCATCTCTGTCTGGAGTTTGAGCAAGGTCGAGCTCAATATTTTAGAGTTGTGTTTGTCGGTTATAACGTTCCATACAAAATTTGAGCACGATTGGGTACAATTTGAGGCTTCATAACGTGTAGTACCTC
The DNA here is from genome assembly GCA_963513945.1 of Hydrotaea diabolus. NCBI lineage: Eukaryota > Metazoa > Arthropoda > Insecta > Diptera > Muscidae > Hydrotaea > Hydrotaea diabolus. Next base: position 121,750,330 of record OY740720.1, read on the forward strand.
AAATCGGGATGGACCTCTGTGTGATGACTATTCCAAAACATATACGAGGGTTGCTATATATATTTCTGAACTAGACAACACTAAGTGTTGTCTGACGCCATCTGACATTTCCTCTGGAAAGTTTGATTTTGATTTTTTAGCATAAACGTACTCAGAATGTTTTGACGTACGACCATGATTTGTGTTGTTTACAGTGACTTAAAAAAAATCTATTTGGCAAAAAAAATGTAATTAACACGTGAACATTTTCGAGCGATAATTTTTCACGACTTTCGGAGTGGATTATCACGACAAGAGTGCATCGATGAACTTAAATCTTTGAATGGCGATGAAGCACCATCCTATAGCAATGTGAAAAACTGGTTTAATGAATTCATTCGTGGTCGACGCTTGCACAAAGACGAAGGTCGTCCAAAAACGGCCGTTGTGCCAGAGAACACTGATGCCGTGCGTGAACTGATAATGCAAGATCGTCATGTGACATACCGTGTGATTGAGGCATCCTTGGGCATTTCTTCCACCAGCATAAATTCGATATTGCATAAACACCTGGCCGTGAAAAAGGTTTGTTCTCGTTGGATCCCGAACAATTTGACAATTGCTCAAAAAAAGGCTCGTGTCGATTGGTGCAAAGAAATTTTGAAAAAATACGATCGCGATGCTTCAAATGGCGTTTATAAGATCGTCACAGGCGACGAATCATGGATCTATGCGTATGAGCCCGAAACAAAACAGCAATCGTGTGGGTTTTCGAAGACGAGCCAAATCCAACGAAAGTTGTTCGTGGAAGAAGCACTTCGAAGCAAATGGTCGCCTGTTTCTTCGGCAAAACTGATCATGTGGCGACTGTTACGCTTGAGCAATGTAGGACGGTCAATTCTGAGTGGCACACCACAATTTGTTTGCCTGAAGTCTTCGGAGAAATTCGAAAAACGAATAAGAGAAGACGAATCATTGTGCACCATGACAATGCGTGCTCTCACACATCGGCTCAAACCAGCGCCTTTTTGACCGGCCAAAGCGTCGAATTGATGGGTCATCTGCGGTACAGCGCTGATTTGGCACCCAATGACTTCTTTTTATTCCCGCAAATCAAGAAAAAATGCGTGGTCAAAGATTTTCGTCGCCGGAAGATGCTGTTGAAGCGTTGATAAATATTCGCATTTTCATTATTAGGCCTGAAATATTTTGCAGCCCTCGTAATAGAGAACATACGAAACATACAGCTCTTGTGGTCTTTTCTGTTGAATTGTTAAATTGAACTTGTAACACATATTTTGGAAAAATGTTTGCAATAGATAACAATTAAAAAAACTTCCGGGATTATACGAAAATATAGCCAGAATATTGGCCGTGTTCGATTGGCAAATTGCTTAGGAGGTCTTTAACTCGATATCTACCCACTATTGTACAAGAATGTAAAAGTGATTTTGTTTGCATTAAACTATAGAAAAATTTCTTTTAAGCTTTTTCCAAAATAACATTTAGCGAATAGAGCTCGGGTATTACTACTCGCTACTTATACTTTCTTAAATAACTTTTTTCTTACAAATTTTTAAATCAAACGGTTTCTGGTGCATAAAGGTAATCAATTTTGTATACAAAGAAATATCAAAAATGCTCGTAAAGTTATCGGCTTAGATATACTTACTCGTTTGGTAAGCGAGTACCAGTGAACACGCCTAGCTGGTAAGAAAAATATACCTATGGTATACTAAGTGAATGAAAATAATACCCAAACGTTTAGATTCTAAATTAAACAGAAACTAATCTAAAAAACATTAATGAAGGGTGGTTAAATTTTAAGGGCCGATGTTGATTTGTCTCGCAAAAGTGCCATTGTTTCGTTATTAGCCGTCCTGTTGAAACCACATATCGTCCACATCCATATCTTCCAATTCGGGCAAAAAAAGTTCGTTATCATCTCACGATAGAAAACACCATTCACAGTAACTGCCTGACCGGCCTCATTTTGGAAATAATACGGCCCGATGATGCCGCCAGCCCATAAACCGCACCAAACAGTCACTCTTTGTGGTTGCATTGTTTTTTCGACAATCACTCTTGGATTATCATTCGCCCAAATGGGAATGAAGAAAATCATCATCATCTTCAGTGATGAGGCACATTTTCACCTCAGTGGATTCGTCAATAAGGTGCCTCATCACTGAAGATGATTTTCTTCGAAAATTGATTTTCACTTTCATAATAAGCCTGAATAACTTTAACGCGTTGCTCGCTTGTGTATCTTTCCATGGATCAAATTGAGTTAGTCTGAAATTGAGAAATATTAAATGAAATGCAGAAAAAAACTTGACGTTTAGGTGTGGTTCACATTCAACATCGGTCCTTAAAAATTAACCACCTTTGTTTGGTTTTGTTATTTGTTGGCATTGAGCTGGCCTTCACATCGGTTTTTGCAAAGTTTTGACCACTACTCCTTAAGAAGAGTCCATAGTGGTTTATTACGGATCGGTTTTGCATCAGACACATCTTTCTTAACGTTAGCCCAATGATTTTTCTTTCGGTTTAAGTCTAGCGACTATGCGACTCCATGACGGCAATCCCCTTGTCTAAAATCCATAGTCGTACTCATCTCCTAAAGCGTTTGGGGACGTTATAACGTTGGAAAACACACAACAAGGGCATTTCATCCTCTACGAAGGTAACATAATGTGAAATGATTTCCACGGCTCATATCTGAAGACAAAATCCTTTTATTTTTGTTTTATAATTCACATTATGTTTTCCAAACCTAGTTACGCTTAAAAAAAACGCCTATCACTGACAAATGTTTGTTTGTTAGACTATTTTTTTACTCTCATTGTTGTTCAATTCAATATCAACTTTTAACATTAGGAGAATACCAACGACTTAGTAAAAGTAGACACATTCAGCAGAATATTAGGAAGCACAAAAATGATAAATAAATCAATATCGAAAATTTTGAACATAACGTAAAATCCCTGCTGCTTAAACAAATAGGTAATTATCCCATCTTGAAAAATATACCGTAATTGATTTTCTTTTCCTTCTTAATATCGTCAATTATGGAATTTTGATAAACACATTGCATAAAGATAATGGACTTGGGAAGAGTGCCTGTAGTTTAATGCTATCTTATTTATGTGGTAGAAAGCAGTTTTTTCGTGTCAATGGAGCCTCATCGTCTGTTTTGTCTGTAAGAAGCGGAGTCCCTCAGGGATCAGTTTTTGGTCCAATTTGTTTATGCTCTTTATAAATGACCTTTTCAAAAGTCTAGGCGATTGGCGTACACCATACCCTTTTGCTGATGATGTGCAGCTATTATTTTGAGGAGAAATCTAATATTTAGATGTTTTACAAGCCATAACTGATTATGTTTTAAAATTATGCGTATGGATGTCCTCCAACAAGCTTAGTATTAGTCCTTTTAAAACAAAGGCAATACTGCTTTCATCATCATCCTTTAACAACCTAGGTTTGCAATGGTACTTCTACAGAATTCGTTCCGAGTATTACGTGTTTGGGAATAGTGCTGGATAACAAATGTAGCTTTAAGCTGCATATTCTCGGTTTTGCTTCAGGTCTTAGTTTCACACTTCGTCAACTAAACAACACTAATTTAGTTTTACCTCGTTGGGTGAAAACCAAACTGGTTCATGACTTAATTATGCCAAATATTTTGTACTGCCTAGATGTATATACTGGAACTACTCAAGTATTATAGTATAATTAAGGCAGTGCTTCATATAGTTATGCGCTATTTTTATTCTGTTAAACCGTATGCTCATATATCGCCTTTAGCGACTGACTTTTTAGGCTATTCCTTTGTGGAGTTTGTGCACCTTCGGTAGCTATACTTTTTTACCAGATATACAAAAATCAATCTCCTATGTTTTTAGCATTTGTCTTCAGTCACTCAATTCGCAACAGAAAGTTAATTATTCCAAAGGTAAACCCGCTTATGGATCGATCATTCTTTGTAAGAGTAACACGACTGTATAACATTTTGCCAATCAGTTTAGAAACGTTTAACTTGTCTATGACATTTCGTAAACATTTAAAGGAACATTTTCGTTCAATTACAAAGTAATTCTTTTTATGTTTTTCCTTGGTTTTTTGATTATCACTTACTATATGCTTTCATCAGGATTTTGTTTAGGAAAATTTAGAATTATTTTAATTTAATTTTTTTTTATTTTATACTGAAATATCTAGTAGTTTATGATGTTCTATTTAACATTTTGATGCACAAAATTAGGTTTAATATGCCCAAAATAGGCTTCGAACTACATGGCAATAAAGAATTTAAATGAAAATTATAGGAATTTCAAAAGACAAATGTTTTTCTTGATTAACGATTGAATTAAAAAATATGTTTTTGCCCTATGTAATAATTTTCTTCTCGTTCTGAGAATCCTCTACGGAATAAATCGTCTATTTGTACTTTATTTTGCTTACGCCATTGTTTAAGTTCCAACTAGGAAATTTTAAAATATTTCCCGGAAAATTTAAACACTGAAAAAGAAGAACTCTACTCCTAACTCACAATTTTCAGCTCCCCCAAATAATTGCCTATTTGAGTGATAAGAGGAATTTAATCCTTTATGCTTACGTCAGTGTTTAAGTTCCAACTAGGAAATTATAAAATATTTCCCGGAAAATTTAAACACTCTGAAAAAGAAGAACTCTACTCCTAACTCACAATTTTCAGCTCCCCCAATTAATTGCCTATTTGAGTGATAAGAGGAATTTAATCCTTTAATATACCTACCGTAGATTAATACAAGTAAATTTATGCACTCATTAAGATAAGTATAACAATGAATATTTATTTGCTCTCAGAGAAGAAAAAAAAACAATTTGTTTAGAACTTGTATTTAAAGTTCATGCGGAACATGTACTGAATGTTAACCTGAGCAATATCGTAGACAATGAATTCATTGTATAATAAGGACGATTTCAATTTGTCATCTGTAATTGCCTTACCGAGAGGAATTTCCACACCATCTTTACGCATAACCGATTCAGTGGGATCGGGCATAGTGCGACCACGACCGAAGCAACTGTGTTTGTCTGCTGGCAGCTTAGTGACATACTTGGCAGAAGTACATTCAAACATGTCGCCCAGAGCGACCTCGGACAACAACATAAAACCAGTAGAGTTTTGTTTACTGGTACAACAATAGTTGGCCGATTTGGATACCATATCAGCGAAGTAGATACCCTTGCCGAACATATAACCGGTAACAGGGGCTTCTGGCGGAGCAATCTTAAGACCATGCGAAAGAATACCGGCGAAATTTGTGAGACGAGAACCATGCCAAAGTAGACGACGGTTGTGGAGTTTTTTAAAGGGTTTGTAGCGACGAGCTTCTCCTTGACGAGCCACCTTGAAAATGTCTACCACTTCCAGGTCGTACATGTTGTGAGTAGCTGCATGTGTATTATGGACATATTTCTTAAGCAAAGCGAATTCCTCACTATCCTTCTCCAGTGGCTCCAGTTTGGTCTTCAGTTGCTCGTAATGCTTATCAAGTGGATTCATATCCTCCTCCTTGTAATCCTCCGTTTGCAGTAGGTTATATGCACACTCGATTTCTAGTAGAGAATCCAGCATTTGGCTTAACTTTTCAACCTGTTCCTTTGTATCCAACAAAGGCGGAGAGCCTGTACCAAAGTCATGGGGTATTAGAGTGTAAAATCGATTAGTACAGTCAATAAATTTAGCATTAGTGCCACCATTCTCTATAAGCCCATACACTTCGGTTAAAACGCTATAAGCTGATTTTATTTGCTTCTGACTCAACTTGCCCAATGGCATTTTTTCCATATCCAAGTCGAATTCCATCATCGTACGCTTCATCGTGTCTACATCGAACATAAGCTTGATGATGTCCTGGACAGCTGGTTGTAACTTTGATTTGATGTTATGTTCCACATTCAAATCAACTTTAGCGTCTTCTGAATAATCGATGTCGATAGGATACATGCAATTGGGTTTCTTAACAAAATTGTCCCGATTGTCAAAATCATTGCCGGTCTTATCCAAATAGGTAGCATTAAAAGCGGAAATGGCATCCATTAGTGTGGAAAAGCTATCCAGTTTGTTGCCACCAATTGTAGTGCCGATGCGACCCCATGATCGGAACACCCAAAACTTGTTCTTCGAGTCGCTCTCCAACAGTTGCAACTTGTAATACGAATTTTTATTACTTTGTATGTCAGTCTTGCCAAGCACAGCATTATATTTATCCTTGTTTCGGGATACATAGACATGAGCGACGTCATCTAAGCCGCTATCCGGGTCAACGGCCATACCGTCTTTTAGCTTAAGAGTCATTGATTTCGGAACTGATTTGGTGTAAATGCTTTTTGACTTGGAACTCTTCGCTTCCTCTACCGGAACACGAGCTGCCGGATCTGTACCCCAGTCACAAAGAGACATGCTGGTTATGTAGTTAATCGCTCCGGCTCCATTTGATTCCACTGAATCGAGGTATTCTAGGGGTATTATGTGCAAACCCAATTCTTTGGCTTTTATCATGCGACTTCCCATACGTTTAACTTCTTTTTCCGTCGAAAATACTGCAATGGTTTTTTCAGAAATTTTAGAGTCATATTTACCGCCAAGATTGGCAATTCGCTTTTTCAAATCATTTTCCTGATCTTTCGAAAGGATATGGGCAAATTGAAGATTGTACAGTGTTGGACGTTCACGTTTAACTTTTGGACCATCCACTTCATCATTCTTTTTTACACCTACACTTTTAGCTATTGTAGATGCGCTTGGTGGAATGTAGCGTATGGCACGTGTTTCAGGTTTTTTAAGAACGCCCTTCAAAAAGGAATACGCGCTCTTAAAATCGGAAGAAACTTTGCAAGCCTGCCGCTTGGGTTCCTTAATTATATTTGCGCATTTGGACCATTCTGTCAAATCGCCATTGCAAACGTATCCTGATTTATGGAATAATAATTGACAGCCCTTGCATTCTGGACACGGAGCCATAGCGCCGAATGTCAAAAGATCAGCAACCTGATCAAGCAGTTTTTCCGAGTCACCCTGAACGGGATCCTGACCATTATCCTGCAGCAGTTCTTGCATATCATTTTTGCTCATTTCATTCTTGACATTATCGCGAAATTTATACAAACGCTTAGACTGTTGCTTTACCTTTGCGATTAGTTCCTTGGCAGCTTCCTCGTCCTCTTCGTCTAGTTTTTCTAGTTTTGCCTTTTTAGCCGCAGGAACATCTTCCGATTTTATAACAGGCAAAGCCTTTTTCACAATTTTCTTATCATCGTCCTTCAGACCTTTAAAGCCAGGTAAATTTTCGCCAGTATCAAACCAACCAAGTTCGCCCCGTAACTGCGCAAAACATTCTATATGGTGCCACAATGGCTGACCTCCATACTTCATACCGACTTCTGTGTCGTATACCGTTTTGCGTATACGTACTTGGTCCTTAAGAATTTTCAGCTCGCATCCCCGACAAGCAGCTCTACCAGATTTTGCGTATTCCAAGCCAAAGTCCTTCAACGCTGCGTTTTCACCCTTGGAACGCTTTTTACCCTTTTTACCGCCGCCGGCTTCTGACACAATAGCCGTAGCTCCACACTCTTCGATTGTCTTTTGAATCCTCTCTTGGTCTTCGAAACGAAGATTTTCAAAATTTCCTATATCGCCCGCAGACGATGGGCGCTGTTTTTTGAAAAAACATGGTTCATGAAACCAATTTGGTTGTTTTCCATCGTGAAAAGCTGACTGCACCATGGCTGCAATCCTCAAAGAGCCTTGTGGAATGTTGGTCTTACATCCCTTACAACCAGCACGGCCAGTTTTTGCATACTCGCATTTATACGGCAATTCAATATCCATTTTTGCAAGGTACTTCTAATAGTTTGACTGAATTCCAATGCACACAAAAAACAGAAAACGAAACAATACGACTAGACGCTGACGATATTTCACAACGAAATCACCAGTTTGCTGTTTGCGGGTTAGTATTTATGGTCAGCATTTTAAGCACGCCAAATCATGATTATTGTTTTCAATCTAAATATCGGCGAAAGCAAAAACGGCAATATAAACAATCATTACTGCCTACTTTGAACTGCGCTGCAGCTGTCGCACTGATTTAAGGTGACGCAACAGATACAGAAGCCGGGAACCACAGTAAGACAACTTAATTGAAAGCGATAGCGCCGACGACAAATGTATGATGAATTGAAATTTTAAAAACAACCGAAAGTCGGGCGGGCGTCACTTGTAATATTTTCAATTTTGCCCATAATACAAACTTTTTTGTTAGTCCAAAATTGGTTTTGTCTGATCCTGTTCCAAATTTTTGAAATTATTTAATAATAGTAGTGTTTTGTGTTTGGACTCGAGACGGGATTTATTTAGTAAAATTCTGCAAAAGTATAAACAACGCAAAACATTACAGTATTGTGCAACCAGCTGCTGCAGAATGTCACAAATAAACAAAATGCAAATACCAAACGACCGCATGTAAAAGATTATTTTAAAAATGCATAATTAGTACCGAATACGACGGAGACAAATTACAAATGTCCACATGTGACGCGCAAAATAGTAAGGGACCAAAGGTTAAAAACCAGTTTTGTTCAGGAGAGCCATTGACATGTGAACGAAATCCAATGGACTTGATTTTCATACAAATTGTAACAGATTTTGGTATGACACCCGGTGAATATAAACTTTCTTTCTTAGTTTATAATTTTTTTATATTCAACCTTTGATGTATATCCTAAGAGTCGACCACATCAGCTGTTGTCATCTGTTGTACAGATTCGATTTAAATATATATTCCGATCGTTATTTTTTTAATTCTTGAAGATTTTAACCAATGAGGGAAAAAATAAGCTAAAGAAATTCATCAAAAAACATCCCGACCTGAAGCTTGAATTATAATTATGTAAATGATAAATTTTGTTTGTATTTGTGAATTGAACAAGTATATATTCTATGGATTTCATTTTAAAAGACTTTGATAGAAATTCCGACACACATTAACATGGATTTCAATTGCACATATAAGAATGTGAATGGTACATTTAGATTTAACGGTAGGTAGCACAATTCAAAAAAAAAATTATACGGCATTCACATATTAACCCATAGTCGCATACAAACAAAAACCGCAATGCAGAATCTTTTTAATGTGGATTTGGATGGGATTTAAACGAAAACGCTGCCAATTTCCTACCAATTGTTACAGATTTGAAGCCGTCACTTTCTATTTCCCATTTTCTTTTAGATTTATATTCTTTAGTTTCGACACTACTAAAAAGTAAATGAAAAAATATGAGTCTTTAATTTGGTTTGTTTTATTTGACAATACAAATAACCAACTTTAAATAGGCAAAATACCGCCAACACCGCTTTTTATTTTGATATTACCTACACTGCCGATGTTAATTTGGTTGTCGCCTTCGAATGAATACTAAATAAGAACGTGCGTAAAATATTTTAGCATTCGGTCGCTTCAAATGTAAAAAAATGAATTTTGACAATGTGAACAAATCATAATTCGGCCGACGTTGATGAGTAAACATATGCTACGAAGCGGATGACGCGCTCGCATGTTCATTTTGTGTTTGAACTTCGGTTTGTGCTTCTGTCAGAATTTTGTGGCAGAAAATTTTTTATTTAACAATTGGTTTTTTCTGTTGATTGGAAACTTAAAAAAAACATGTGCGACGAAGCAACGGCTGATGCAGCTGCGCTTTTAATTATATATACATGTTTCGACATGGAAAATAAAAAACTAGAAAAGAAAAAAATCGAGTTTTTCCCATGATTTTTGTTTTTCTAATTTGTCTTTAAATTTTTCACTTTTTGTTTGCCAAATGCCATTTTCATTTTTTAACACATCAAATATTCTATCATAAAGTCTTTGCTTGCCATTTTTTGTTCGTTACAATGGTTGAAGAGCAACTGAAATGGCGAAATGGCTTAAAATTTGCGCAGTAGCCCACACACGTATGATTTGTTTGCCAACAAATTGCAAGTTTTTGAAAATTTTCAAAAACTTGCAATTTGTTCGCAAACTACCCCACAGACGTAAAAAACGACCACAAACCCAACAAATTGCTCGAATTTATCGTTCGTCTATGGCCAGCTTTAGTCTAGCCACGTCCGATTTAAACGTCTGAAATCGTCTGTATAAGTCGCGGTCTATGTCGACTAAACTTTTCTTTAAAAATTAGAATATTATATAAAATTGTGTTAAATATTATTTATTTCGTCTCTTTTCTAAATTTCTACACTTGTTGGTGACGTAATTCGGTAGTCATATTGGCAAAAGCATTAACATAACTAATGGATAGTGAAAACTATGTTATTTGTGGATTATAAACAATAAGGCGACGTTCAAGTTACCGTCGAGCTCCCAAATTTATTAAGAAATGAAGCAGCCGCCGGCCACAACAAGAGTCGAGCCGCCGCCAATAATTCAGAACTATCTGCAATTGTAGGTTGTTCGTATCGTGTAAACATGGCTAACAAATTCTCTCTGAAAGAGTTCAGCTGATTTGGAATAAAAACAAAGAACGTCAGTTGTATCAAGAAGTACTATTCCCCCTTTTATAAATGTTAATAATACGCACAGGAACTCTTTAATATAATTCTAAAAAGACTGAAATACATTTTACAGATATTGTAATGCCAATATTTAGCAATAATTTTTTTTAGTCAAATTAGTTTTTTTTTATAATTCGTTGTCTTTTAAAGCATATTTTACTAAAATCGAATATATTCAGTATGGTGTATCGACCCCGCACAAAAACGGGCATGAAATATCTTATTTATTTAACACCTTCGATCACCGGTTATTTTTCAGTACACATAGTAAACATTAAATTGTTTTTGAAAAATCGAACATTCGCCGAAAATAAATGTTCGCACAATGCAGCGAGGCAAGATTTCATTCGGAAAAATTAATATAAATCTCAGTAAACCTGTAGAGAATCAGGTGCCTAAAGATGAAGTGGAGAAGGCGACAACATCAACAATAGGAGGTTTCAAAAAAATTGACAAACAACAAATGCAAAAACAAATCGATGATGTGACGGACGATATGGAAGCACAACGTCTAAAGGAGGTAATGGGCCTTACAGGTTTCGGAAGGAAGGCAGCTAAAGTATTCGACATAAGTGTAAGTAGTATTGTATTCTAATTACGAGACAAGTTGACATTCAATTTATATTGATAGGAACAAATTGCTAAAGCCAAAGAAGTGGCACCCATCACGTCAGTAGAAGAAAATGAAGATAATAATGCAACCGAGGAGGATAATGATGATATTATAGGACCGCTTCCTTCCATGGCTGGAGAGCTACAGGACATCAAGCAAAGAACCAAAAATAAAAATGATAGTGATGATGACGACGATGATGATGAGGATGACGAGGACGATGACATTCATTTAGAGAAAAAAATTCCCGACTCCCATGAAGTGCAAATGCAGCACGGCTCTAAAGCCGTATTGGCACTGGCCGGTGATCCGGCAGGCGCGCGTTTAGTCACAGGTTCTATAGATTATGAGGTGTCGTTTTGGGATTTCGCCGGTATGGATTCGTCCATGCGCAGTTTTCGGACAATACAGCCGTGTGAGAACTACCCCATACGAGACCTGCATTATTCGATAACAGGCGATATGATATTGGTTATATCTGGAAATTCTCAAGCAAAAATTTTAGATCGTGATGGTTTCGAAAAAATGGAATGTGTCAAGGGAGACCTCTACATCACAGACATGTCAAAGACAAAAGGTCACACGGCCCAGTTGACGTCGGGATGCTGGCATCCGTATACGAAAGAGGAATTTCTTACAGCCGCTTTGGATGGCACCCTGCGAATTTGGAAAGGCCTCAAAAACAAAGATCAACACACAGTCATAAAGACTAGGGCACAAGGAGGCCTCAAAACAAATGCCTCCTCCTGCGCTTACAACAGAGATGCCACATTGATTGCGGCTGGATGCGTAGATGGTTCTATACAGATGTGGGATACACGCAAAATGTATGTTAACACTACTCACTGCTTAAGGGGAGCTCATCAAAAGGGGTCGGAAATGACTTCGGTAACCTTTTCCTATTTGGGCCAGCAACTGGCCACAAGATCAAATGATGAAACAATGAAGTTGTGGGATCTACGGAAATTCAAAGAACCTTTACATACATGGACCAACCTATTTTCACGTTACGATACTACAGACTGTTGTTTCAGTCCAGACGATAGTCTTCTGGTCACAGGAGAATCCTTGTCCAAAGGAGAAAAGCTGGCAAACCTTTATTTCTATAATACACAAACTTTCGAAGAGGTCAAAAAGATACCGGTAACCGACTCGCACATAATTAAGACATTGTGGCATCCCAAACTTAATCAGTTGTTCGTGGGTTGTGGCAATGGGGTTATCAAATGCTACTACGATGAATATCGATCGCTTAGAGGAGCCAAACTGTGTGCGGTTAAAAAATATCGCAAGAAGAAGCACACCGAAGTTGTGGGCGTGTCACAAATCATTACTCCGCATGCTTTGCCTATGTTCCGACAAGAAAAGTCCGGATCATCACGCAAGAAAATGGAAAAAGACCGTATGGATCCTGTCAAATCGCATAGGCCAGATTTGCCCATCACAAGTGGTCAGGGAGGTCGCGTCGCAAGTTCCGGAGGTACTCTCAGTTCTTATGTTATACGTAATTTAGGCTTAAGCAAACGTGTTGATGATGATCAGGATCCGCGAGAAGCGATCTTGAAGTATGCCAAAGACGCAGCCGAAAATCCGTATTGGATAGCACCGGCCTATAAGCAAACTCAACCGAAGCAAATATTTTCAACGCCCGTTGAGGGTGGAGGAGATGACGGCGAACCGGAGAATAAGAAGGCAAAACAAGAGTAAATACACAATTTCAAGGGGTACTTAAGAGTAATGGAAAATGCGATGTTTATAAATTGAAAGGAAGTAATTGTATTAGATGTTTAAGCAAAACAAAATATTGAATTATTGGACAACAAAAATACAGAAATCAGAAGGAAACTTGTAAAAAAAATGTAGCATATTCAAGCAAAAGAACAAAACTGTTGAAAAGGCAGCCAGAACGATGAAGCGAATTTTTACTCGTGTAAAGAACAGCCGTTTTGTAGTTTGTAGGATTTTTCATATCTAACAAACTACACAGCCTTTTATTATCGGTTGAAAATTTAAAATTTGTCGATACTTTTCGGCAGCTTAATTAGCACTACCTGCTATGGTCATTTTAAGACATTAAAATGGATTTCTATTCTGGAACTTTAACTTTACAAAGCTGGTTCGATTGTTTTTAAACAGTTCATATTTTGAACGTTTTCTTGCGATTACTGTTATACTTTTAGTGTATTTTCTGAAACCAGCGGCTATAACTGCCTGGTTAGCCTATATAGGGTTATTCATTCACGACTTGACAAATTTCACTAGCGTATTCCTTGGCTCACTTCTTGAAAATATGTTTATTTACGACCATGCCCGAAAATGCAAGTGGGCGAAATGGCAGCGGTTTGGAATTTTTCGTAATGGTGGTCGGTGGGTACTAGGGTAAAATTGCTGAGTTCTCAACCAGTGGTCGGATTCTTTTGTTTTTTTTCTCTTAAATAGCCCTACCTAATCCTATCCAAAATTACCTAAACTAAGCCCAAAGGTCCTACCGTTCCAAAGTTATGACTATCTCTTAATTCGGAGGGCATTCCCCAACTAGATGGGGAATGCCCTCTAGTTGGCCTAGCCAACTAGATGTATACAAAACGTTGAGAAAGGCATATGGAACTTTAGTTTAGCACCACATTCATAGCTCCAATAAACATTCCAAGGATCAAATTCGGGTTTTCTCTAAATTTTTTTCTTTTCAAGGCTTTTATAATAATATTCCTAACTTAATTAACAATTATTTATTTGCTTTGCGTCACCAAACCATCTTGCAAACGATAGCAATCACTGGCAATTTTCCATTTGTCATCTTGGGCGGTTATAATGAAAGTCTGTTGAAATGGCTTCATCGGCTGGTCCGTATATTTAACGGTGCCTCCGGTCTGTATTAGATACGTCAATTGACCAGCCACTGCGTCATCGACAATAGGTTGAGCGTCGAGAGTAGATACCGTATGCTCCGAGGAAGGTAGTTCTATGAAATATTTCTGAATGTTGTCTTTGCCGGAAGCTCCATTGCCGTTCCACACAAAAATTCCATTATCCAAATATAAACGATTCATTTGCTATCAAAAGAAGAAGCAATATATTTGCAGATAAATGCATTTGGTTGAATACGGGAAAACTTACAATTCTTTTTTTATCGAACGACTGATAATATAATTTGGTAAAATCTTCTGCGGTGCGACAACAGCCCTCAATTTTTCCTTTCAGTTCCTGGAATAGTTGTATATAGATTATTACGGGGCTTTGTATGCAGGACCTTGCTTGGTCATGGTTTCAACTTACGCTATCCATTTTCATTAAGTAGTCTTATTTTCCTCCTCAGTTTGATTCAATGTTTAAATCCGTCTTAAATTTCTCAAAAATGTGCAATTCAATTTTTGTTAAAACTTGTTCTTAAGTGGTATTGCCAGCATAAAGTCCCAAAATGTAAACAAACATATCAGTGTTGGAATGAATGAGAAAGTGTGCTAGTTTGTACTAAATTAGTGTTTTCCCCTTTGATTGAAGAGAATTAATCTAGATTATCACCGAGTTTTAAATGAATTAAGGCCAGAGCACACTGAAACTCTTCGAAAAATGTAGCACACTATTCCTTAAAATACCCCACACACTAACATCCTTAAATGGTTACGCGTATTTGGTTGTGCAATGTTTAAATTTTAAATGAAATGAAGCTTTAGGTAGCATTTTAACTTTTTTTCTGCTGCGTACTTTTGGTCCGCTTAAATCTAGTTTAGTGGCAACTCTTGGCCTAACACCAAATTTGCACCATCGACAGAACTTTTGATTCTAAGCAGAAAGTGCAAAAACATCGGTTTCCGAGACATAGGCCAAGAAAGTTGAGTCTTATCGGCAAAAAAATTTTCTTATTTATTAAGTAATATGTGCAATATTATTCTGTTAACCAATTAAGAAGCGATAGCAACATTTTTATTTTTCACGGCTTATTACTAAAACTGCCTCATAACTAGAAAAATGCTTATTTTCAAGTATATTTTTCTCGAACAGCCAACACATTAACCTTTCACTTAAAGCATTTTGGGTGGTTTAACCCTCCTAGAACCGGAGGTTATACCCTTTATTTCAAAACAAAAATGAAAAATTATTATTACATCGCCCAATTTTTTTCAAATAAATTTTCGCCTTCGTTTTAAAGAAAAAATAAAAACTTGTTTTTCGCCTGTGGCGCCCTTTTACGATATCACAATTTTAGCTTATTCGTCTTGAATGCTCTTCATTTCGATATTTTTTTACAATTGTCTCTAAACTAGATTTTTTCTTATATGTCTTTACAGATTGTAAATATTGAAACAAATATTCGGATATATGTTGAAATTGATAAATATCAATTTCTCACATATTTATAAATAAAATAAAACAATAGTGTAATTTACAGAAATTTGCTGTAAATAAACTTTGTTGGTGTGCGCCAACGGGAGCATATTATTTCTGATGCGTCACAAAATGCATGCCATAGTTTGCCCTGCATTTAGAGTCAGTGCGTACTGAAGCTTATTTTCATAACGCCAGTACGGGGTTTTCGGGATTCGGTTAAATTTGGTCTCCATAAGAAATTCCTGTGTTTGTTTATGTGACCAATATCAAACGAAATATTCGCTTGGTAGTTTTTATTTATCTCTATACGGAAAAAACTGTTTAGAACAATGTAGAAAAAAGCAAATTTGAATGAATTATTTTTAGCATAGTTGTTAAAATACGAGTGTCCGTGAAAATGCATTCACAACTTTTGAAATTTGTATACCCTCCACCGAAGTGTGGATGGTACGTTAAATCCTGAAATTTTGCATAATGGTAGCTTATGGTCAAAAGCTGTTTCGGATTGTAAATAGCCGAAATGGCCTCGCTAAAAAGTACACTTTTTTATGTTATTTTTAGTGACGGACAATAGTTAAAATGGTTACTTATTACCTAAAAAAATAGTTGCTCGACTTTTTGGCACATGTGGCCCAAAAAATGTATCGCGTGGTCGAAACGGGTGTTTAATAGTCAATATGGGCATGTGTGTACTCAAATTCAAACTTATTTTGCTACAAATCCAAATACTGAGTAATAGGCCGAAGGTGCCCAGAAATCCTACAATTTTCTGAGCTTAATTTAAGAAGGGACGGTGGACGAACTTATATAGCTTTTTACTTGTTTTATTAATGCAAATGTTAAAAATTCCTTGACGAAAAAAGTCTTCACTATAAGTTATAAACACCCCCTGTAACTGCTACCACCAAACGAAAATTGCTAATCGGGATTTTCAAATGGACATTTCGTTTGCTTTGCTACACGTTTTTCTTATGGGAAGCGACAATTTTGTTGGTGTTGAATACTAGGCTTAAATGTCAACTTAAAAATAAATATCAACCAGACAAGGCAAAAAATACGCAGCAGATAAAAAGCTAAAGTGCGCAACCAAATTCGCGTTGGTGTTCGTGGTCTCTAATGAAACAGTGTTTTATTTTTATCGAAGCCGAGGACAAAATTAATTTTACTACGTTTTTTTAAGACTTTTACTACTTAACTATTCCTTTAGACACGAATAGAATCAAAAATTTTGCTAACTATTACGGTTCAGGCTATTCAGGCTAATTTAACGAAGTCGCTTTTTTAGAATATGTACAAATTAACATTGACACTGCGTATATTTATACGAATCAGCTCCAAAATTAAATTAGTATGAAGTTATTGAAAACTACACGGATAGTAAAAAAAATTGTCGAGCTTATATATAAGACATTGACTTCCTTTTATATAATTTACATAAGTACATTTCTAGATAATATTATTCGCATAAAAATATATAAAATTTCGTGTTGACGCGAATTTCATAAATGTATCCATCCAGATCTTTTCTGTTTGATTTATATTAGATTTGGAACCTTGAAATTAAACATTAAGAGATAAATCGACGCAATAAAACAAAACTCACTATCAAATATTCAGCTTAATTATTCGAAAAGCGTTAATTTTTTCTCTGGCAATCGCATTGTTGTGTTTAATATTAATAAAAATGTTGTTTTTTATTTATTTTTTGTTTGTTTTTGAATATGTACAAACACGTTGTCACTGTAACGGTAGTTGATATTAATAATGACAGTTGATTTGCTTTATTCTAAAAATCAACTAAGGAATTCCTTAAGTATGCTTCTAGAAGTTATTGGTACAGAATAGCTTACTTGGAAAAAATTAATTCCTTTTATGTGAAAATGTGTCAAACTCTATAAAATTATATATTAAAAAAAATTGATACACTGATAAAAACAGATTAAAAAAATAATCTGTCTCACTGCACGCAATTGTCGAAACTTTTTCATTGCCTTTGGAAATATTGATGTCAGGTTTAAAGTTACTAGCGTAAGGCAGTGTTCCGACAAATTCGATTCCGCTGCGACAGTAGTGCCTTTACATAATTTAGTATGTCTGTACTTTGCTAAAAGAATAGAAGAGATTGCTCGTCGGAAAAAACTAAAGACTGCTTTATTATGATATTATAGTAATCAGTATAGAGTAAGTGTTGCTATTAAGTTTAACATATCTTTAGAATATGTAAAGGTTAAAATTATAACCGCATATATCGAAGTAAGCTTAACAGTTACTAGAGTATAGTGAATGTATATTTAGATTTAGTTTCAAATGTAAACATACTCTGTGGCTATGTTATATATAAATATCAATCAAAATATATATTAGCAATCGTGATTAATGTTCAAATAAACTAGCGTATTGCTGTCCGCCGACTAAATTAAGCAACTGCGTCAATAATTTCACGGCGGCTTGCAACTCTGTCATTTCTGACATTTGCGAACTATCAAATTTTTGCGTCATTTGCGCTAAAAAAGCGTTGTTTTGTTTTCAAGATCACGCGTGCCGGGTGTTAATAGTGATATTTATTTGCCAGAAAGTTATTGTACTCTTACCAAAGTTTGCAGAAGTCATGGCTGAAGCATTAGAATACGATATATCCGCAGAAGTTCGCGGCGTATTGGTAAGTTTAATAGTGCGGGCAACAATAAGTTCACAACTCATGCGTCACATTTTTCCGTTTCCATCTAGACCCCCGGTCGACTGAAACTGTCTGACCAGAATATAGTTTTCAAAAACAATAAAACTGGCAAAGTTGAGCAGATTTCTTCTGATGACATAGACTTGATTAATTCGCAAAAATTTGTGGGCAATTGGGGCATCCGAATTTTTACCAAGTCAGGCAATCTACATCGTTTTGTGGGATTCAAGGACAGCGAAAATGAAAAGCTATCGAAGTTCATAAAGAAAGTGTATAGCCAGGAAATGGTGGAAAAGGAAATGTGCGTTAAAGGCTGGAATTGGGGTACGGCTAATTTTAAGGGTGCTGTCTTAAGCTTCGATAAGGAGAGTAAAATGATTTTTGAGATTCCCCTATCACATGTCTCCCAGTGCACGACGGGTAAGAATGAGGTCACCATGGAATTTCATCAGAATGACGATGCTCCGGTGGGTCTAATGGAAATGCGCTTCCATATTCCGACTGTAGAATCGGCCGAAGAAGATCCTGTGGAGACGTTCCAAACGAATGTGATGAATAAAGCCTCGGTCATTTCCGCGTCCGGTGATGCCATTGCCATATTCCGTGAGATACATTGTCTCACGCCCAGAGGTCGTTATGACATCAAAGTGTTCTCCACCTTCTTTCAATTGCACGGCAAAACGTTTGATTATAAGATACCTATGGATTCGGTTCTTAGACTTTTCCTGCTACCGCACAAGGACAATCGGCAGATGTTTTTCGTTTTGTCCTTAGATCCGCCAATCAAGCAGGGTCAGACACGTTACCACTATTTGGTGTTGCTTTTCAGTCCAGAGGAAGAGACATCCATAGAGTTGCCGTTCACAGAAGAGGAGTTAAAGGAGAAATATGAGGGTAAACTTGAAAAGGAAATTTCCGGTCCACTGTTTGAAGTGATGGGCAAGGTGATGAAGGTTTTAATTGGTAGAAAGATAACGGGGCCAGGCAATTTTATAGGGTAAGTTTTATTTTACTTCTGTCATGACATAAATATTTATTGGATCATTTTTCTAGTCACTCTGGTACAGCTGCCGTGGGTTGTTCCTTCAAAGCTGCAGCCGGTTATCTCTACCCCTTAGAGCGAGGATTTATTTACATTCACAAACCCCCAGTTCATATTCGCTTCGAGGAAATTGCTTCGGTCAATTTTGCTCGTAGCGGTGGATCTACACGTAGTTTTGACTTTGAGGTTACTCTAAAGAATGGCACCATTCACATATTTTCGTCCATCGAAAAAGAGGAGTATTCCAAACTTTTCGATTTTATCAATCAGAAGAAATTGCACATCAGTAATGTCGGCAAAGATAAGGGCGGTTACAAAGATGTCGATTTCGGCGACTCGGATAATGAAAACGAACCGGATGCATATCTGGCTCGTGTTAAAGCTGAAGCCCGCGAAAAAGAATCCGATGACGATGATGGTTCGGAGGAAGAGTCTACAGATGAGGACTTCAAGCCCAATGAAAATGAATCAGATGTGGCGGAGGAATACGATTCGAATGTTGCAAGTGATTCCGATGATGATTCTGATGCAAGTGGTGGTGGCAGTGGAGGTGAAGGCGGGGCCGAAAGAAAAGAGAAGAAGAAACTAAAGAAGGAAAAGAAAGAAAAGGAGAAAAAGGAGAAATCGGAGAAAAAAGAAAGAACGGTGAGTATTTTGACATTGTTTGTTGTTACGTCAACTCCTTTTTAATTCATATGGCATTGTTCAATTTAGAAAAAATCATCCAAAAAGAAGGACTCCAATAAACCCAAGCGTGCTACCACTGCTTTTATGCTATGGTTAAATGACACTCGTGAACAAATTAAAAGTGACAACCCCGGCATTAAAGTTACGGAAATTGCCAAGAAGGGCGGTGAAATGTGGAGGGAAATGAAGGATAAATCCAAGTGGGAGGAGAAGGCAGCTTTAGACAAACAGAGATATATCGACGAGATGAAAGACTATAAGCCAGCATCAGATGAAAGCGATGGTGGTGAGGGCGAAGGCGGTGCCAGCAAAGCTAAAGCTGTCAAAAAACGTAAAAAGGAATCCACCTCTCCCAAGAAAGCGGTCAACACTTCAGGCTCATTCAAATCCAAAGAGTATATATCAGAGGATGAATCTTCATCCGAAGAAGGAGATAAGAAAAAAGGCGATAAATCGGATGCCGACTCAGAGCCAGAAAAGAAAAAGAGTAAAAAAGTAAGTAGAGGAAAGGTTTTTGCAGTATCTACTAGATCGTTGATTTTAATACAATTGTTTTTGTTCGTAGGGCGAAAAAAATAAGTCAAAGGACAAAAAGCCTAAAGAGGGTAAAGGCGATAAGAAAAAGAAGGCCGCCAGTGATGACGATGAGGAAGAAGAAGAACCCACGGCTTCCGAGGAAGAAACCGAGGAGGAGGAAGATGATGCCGGCGAAAGCGATTAATCTCTTACATTTCGATCTATTCCCTATTATTTACTTTCCTTTATGTTTAAAATTAGGTTTAGTCTATTCGTTAACCAACGCAAAAATGTTATCCACTTTATGTTTAGTCAGTCCCATTTTTTTTTCTTCTAAACAGAAGACTATTTTTTTAACAGCAACCGTTTGTAATTTTAAACGGTTTTTTGTAAACTACAAAATAAAACTAAAGGAATTCTGTAAATGAATATTCTAAAGCTACCAGCATATGCATTCGAAAATGTTAGGATCAATTTTGGGATTATAAATTAAGGATATGCAGAATAGTAAAGCGTGCAGTGTATGTAGATTTCAAGATAAACAAAATATTGTTAAAAATTGCTGAACCATCGGGAGAATTGTTAGCTGTGTGCTTTAAAATATTCAGAATATAATTAGTTATAAGATTATTTTATGTGAATGCTAACTAATGCTACGTGATTTATACAAGAAAATCTATACGGAGCCTCTTAATATCGTTAATATCGCTAGATATTTGGATTAGACGCAAGCAGAGGTAAATGCTGAAGCAGATTAAGCGATAATGGGTGTGTTCGAGAGTTGCAGAGAGTAAAGATGTCGAAAAACCCAGAAGCTGTATGATCTTATAGTGCAATGAACGTAGTAAGCGCAATACAAAACTGCACTTGCGCTGTACAGGACTAGTCAAAAACAAGGAAGCTCCATGAAAATTGCGTTACAAGTCAACTACCAATTAATGCGAGATAGAGAAACACACTGCCTGAAGAGCCAAGTGTAAGAAGGCATACAAATCGGGTTCATAATAAATTTATAGCACACACAAGATAAACATGTTTGATAAGACAAAAAGCCACAAACCAGAAAGTGGATTTAAATCCAGAAAATACTCGGTAAGTACCACTTGTTGTCAGTTCCATTACCTGATAATGACACTTCGTTACCCTTTGTTTCGACACATTATCGCGACCGAAAAGCCTTTCGAAACATTTCTATGTTGGTAGTTAGCATTGAACGCAGTCCAGGCAGTGCTAGTGATATTAAAACTTAAGTGTTATTAGAAATCGGCAAAATCCATGAAACACTACATTTTTCGATTTGGTTGTTTTCCCGAACACACTGATATAATTCCACGCTCTTGGATCATCTGGGGCGGCCGACAATTCGCCGCAATAGCCCTGATGGCGGTTGTCGTTGTAAAAACACGACTTGCATTAATTTCGACGTAATTTGACATCGAATACGCTAGTCGTATTTCAACAACCGTGATCAGGGTGAACGTCAGGGCATCTAGAAACATAAATCCATAACAATATTAACTAAGCATGGCCGTGGACATATAAAAAAGTCTTGAGATCTCTAAGGCATAAACTATGGAGGAATAGAACGAAAGATTAAACGGAACACTAAAGTTACTGCAATGCCTACAAATTGTATATACAAATAGACGAATACAGCAGTTTGTGTGGGATGAGATCGAGGAAGTAAAACTCCTTTTGTGAATATCGGCGTAGATGTCTCATGGAGTACCCAGTTGATGACGTTTAAGTGATTCCTTTTTGCGAACTAATATTTCAGCTAGTTTTCAAATGGCCAGTCGCTTTATAAGCATACATGCGGCTTCCTAGAACTCAGTGTAATGCATATACTACAGGACAAGAGAAATCACAATGGATTCTTTGTGGTTTACTGATTGGATGTGCAGTGTACCCAATGTTAAAGCTTGGCACTGGTTAAAGTTCTACTGACTTTCTCTTTTAACACTTGCCATTGCGGCTATATTATTCTTGTCTTAACGTAGCACTCGAAGAGTCCTTCCGTGGCGATTGTTGTGTTTGCCATCATGGATCTAGTTCAGTCCATTGTATTCCTACTACAACAAGTTATAGGTAATATATTTAGCCAAGATAGGAACGTTCCATGTGATGCCTTCAAAGGCACCTTCTATTTAAGGAACTGCTTTAATTTTCCTTTGATGGGAAGCATAATATCACCAAGTTGGTTTTACATGTCCTTAAGAAATCGCCGGCGAGGGTCAGTAAAAATTGTCATCGTTCAGACCCTGTTATATTTTTATTCGTATAATTACTTTCTTTGTAACAACTATGTTTTGGGCTTATTGTCGGGTATTGTGGAATCATGATCGGCCTGTTTTGTTTCTGACAATAGAGTTTTTTCCTCCAATTGATGCGTACAGTTGAACCGAGAATTACTTACATGTAATCGCACAACAGCGGACCTGCATTCAACTTATATATGTACCGTGTATTGAAGTTTTAAGCTTGGCACTGGTAAAAGTCCTTCTAACATAATGGAGAAGACATTCTCATTAACTCTTGCCACAACTCCGCTTTAATTTGTGTCTTTTTATATGGACCTATCCAGTACGATCGTAATGATAATTTGATAGTTAATTCTTAGACAAGATTCCACATTTGCAGAGATAGAGATCCCCGGAATAGCTGCCTTGCCAATAATAACCCACAATTTTTGGCAACTTAAATTTTTATTTTATTGGCGAGCTTACAAAAAAAATTCTGTACATATAAAACTATAGACAGCTTTAAATATGACCACACACCCCATTAATTACAGATGGCCGTTCCCTACGTCATGGCAGTAAAATGTGATTCCGCGATTGGAACTACTATTTAAGGAACAGTTTTAATGTCATCTATGCCGAGGAGTATACTACCACCGAGTTGGTCTAACATGTCTTGAAAAAATCAGCAGTCAAAGTGAGCATTAAGCATGATCTGTAAAAATGTCGATAGTTTAGATCATGTTATTTATTTATTCGTATTATTTCTTTCTTTACAGTAATTATGTTTTGGAAATATTCTAGGGTATATAAGTAGAGGGGAGATAATTTACCTAAGAAGATTTTCTTGGTGGCTTGTTTGATTTGTGTCTAAACAACAGATTTCATATGTCAAATTGATGGATAAGACGGTGTACACCTCGACCATTTTTTGGTCTTATTGGCGGTTTAAGTTTCACTACAAAAGTGAGGCGATCATTTATAATTTTTGTATGTTTCTTAAAGCTTTTGTCTCTTTACAGACTAGCATGTGTTAACAGCAACTAATTGAAGAAATATGTGGCAAACAGGCCGATTTATTAATTTTTAAGAAATCACCAGCCAAAGAGTACTTTGAGATGAACATTTTTTGATTTTATTGGCGGTTTGAGTTTTACTACAAACGTATGTAGATCTTTTATTATTCTTGTATGTTTCTCTAAAGCTTTCGTTTCTTTACAGGTATCTTTTAATGGAAAAATGTGTGTCCGATTGAATTGATTGACATTTCTCAACGTACATACATATTTGATGATTAATGGATTAATGCAAACATTTCTTAAATAATATCCAGACAATATCGATATATGTATGTTGAAAAGTATGGAGCTGTATCTGGTTTTATTGGCGGTTTTTGTTACACTATAAACGTAAGTAGATCCTTTATTACACTGTACAACATTTTTCAGGTGATTGATTCGGGACTCAATTCTGATAATTGTTTGTGAAAGTAGCCCCAAAAAGAAGAACTTCTGCATCATTCGTTTGGTCAAAGTACTTAGTAGAGACATAAATACTGTTACAACATTGAACACATCCATTTCAATAGTAGAACTGATCATACACCGATAATGTCATATGGGTTTTGAAAGCTAACCTCAATATCGTTAGTCTGTATAGGGGTTTTAAAATTGTTTCATCATGGAGCGGTCAGATAATGAGACCGTATCGCTGTAATAGCGCTTTTCAAGTGTGGAATGAAAAAAGCGATACTTTCAAAACGCCCCGGCCACTAGGGATTAGCCGCATTTTCGTCTACCGATGCATAAAACTGTTTGGGGAGACTGGAGATGTAAAAGACGACCACCGGTCGGGCCGCCCACCCTCTGTGCGAACACCGCATCTCATCAAAGCCGTTAAATCAAGAATTCGCCGAAAACAGAAAATCATGGCCCGTGAGATGAATATCACGCAAAAGTCCATGAGTCGAATCATTAAAAAAGACTTGGGACTTGGGGCTTTCAAACGACGTACCGGACATTTATTGACTGCAGCTTTAAAAAAAATAGGATTGCAAAATGCAAACGTCTTCTGGTGAGGCACGCTTGTAGCTTGCACAGAAAAATTTTGTTCACCGATGAAAAAATTTTTAGCGTTCAGGAAAAATTTAACAAGCAAAATGATAGAGTGTATGCGCGGTCATCTAAGGTAGCATCTGAACTGATCCCAAGGGTGGAAAAGGGTCATCACCCAGCTTCAGTCATGGTTTGGTGGGGTGTCTCTTACGATGGGGCCACTGACCTGCAAGGAGTCAAAACATCGGCCAAAGTTTACCAAGAAAGCTGTTTGGAAGCTGTTGTGAAGCCTCTTCACAATTCCCTGTTCCAAAACCAGCCATGGACTTTCCAGCAGGCCTGGCTTCGAAACAATTTTCCAGCGTTCATTTCCTCTGAAGAATGGCCAGCTTATTCGGACTAGTGGATCTCGAGTTATGGCAAACAAAAGAGCCTAAAACGTGACAAATTCCCCTATACGATACTTACTAACTTCAAATTAATTATTAAATTATTATTTGATGTACCTTGACCAAACGAATGATGCAGAAGTTCTTCTTTTTGAGGCTTCTTTCACAAACAATTATCAGAATTGAGTCCCGAAATCATGTGTTGAAATCATTGTGTTATATTTGAATGTTTCTTAAAGCTTTTTGTCTCTTTACAGAGTTCCATTTCTTAGCTGCACTTAATTGAAAAATATGTGGCAAGCAGGCCGATTTATTGATTTTTAAGAAATCACCAGCCAAAAAGGGCTTTAGGTATAACCAGTAAAATATAAAATGTAATTGGCGGTTTGAGTTTTACTACAAATGTAGATAGGTCTTTTAGTATTCTAGTATGTTTCTTTAAAGCTTTTTGTCCTCTACAGAATCACATCTATTAATGGGAAATATGTGTCCGATTGAATTGATTTCACAACGTATTCTGTTTGATGCGTTAATGCAGAAATTCTTTAATAATATCCAGACAATATCGATATATGTGGAAATTTATGAATTGTGATCTGGTCCGGTATGTGGCTGTGCTACACTAGTAACGTCATTGGTAAGTTGAATATGAATACGTTAATAGACGTGTTCTTTTCAGGAAACTAGCTTAGTTACCTAGTTAGCAATATGGTTTTCTGGCAATATTCAACAACATGAATCAGATGGCAGCATAAGCCCAAAAAAAAGTTTGTTTACAAGCAAAAAATGGCAAAGCAAATTGTGAAAACCCAATTTTGTTACTTTGTATAGTTTCATGTTTTGTAAACATTTTATTGACAAATTTAATTTCGTTCAGTATAGCATTAAACATTAACTCCACCCAAGGACAAGTAAGAACCATAATTATCGCTTAAGAAATGACTCATAAATGAGGGTTTGTTAAGATGTTTTTTTTTAATTTTTGTTGAAGTTGGAGATATCTTCACGTGAAAAGGCGAACTTAGTAGCGAGCTTAAGAGTATAAACGGTTTTAACACTGAATATTTGATACAGATACTGGAGTTATTTATGCAAATTAAATGTAACCTTCTGGAAGACATTATATTCACTTCCAGCTCAGCATTTAACACTAAATATTTGATAGAGATACTGGAGTTATTTATGCAAATTAACTGTAACCTTCTTGAAGACAATTATAGTCACTTCCAGCTCAGCAAGACTCAATACAATTTATAGAAATAGTTTTATCGCGCTTTGTCTAATTTCTTTTTCTTTCATTCTTTTATTTTTTTTGTATCAATAACATGTTTTTGATTTTCATATATAAGCCGGGTGTGTCATAATATATTTTTTGTTAAAAAATAAGACAGGTATTTCTTACTCATTTCATTACCGATTAGCAGCTAACTCGCTTGCTTACCGAGTAACTTCCATACAAATGATTGTTTAGTAACCTGAAAAGAACACGGCTAATGAATTGAATATGTTGTTAGTTCATATTTAAGTAAGTAAGAGTAGAATAAGTTTTTACCAGTAGTGTATAGACAATTAGTTTTGTGGTATATTCATGGGACAATAAAGAATGTAGTGTCATGCTATCAGCTGATTTACAATTTTTTCTCAAAGTACTTAAAATTGTCAAATATGACAAAGACAATTATTGAAGTTTATTGAAATAAAAATGTTTGCAACCATTCATAAAAATGATTTTTTGCATTCTTTTTGAAATAACTTTGACAGTAAAGTGAACTATTTACTTGTTGTTGGCATTGCTTATTGTTCCATGGTATAGCCAATAGACCAATAACAAAAAAATAGTTCGCTGTACTGCCAAAGTCACTTGAATGAAAATTTAAAAAATAATTTGTTGTAACTGTTTCATGATTTTTGTGAACGTTTGATATAGGAATTCAGCTTCAAGAATTGTCTTTGTCAAATTTTAAAGTTAAATTTTTTACAAGAAAAGATTGTAAATCTGCTGTCTGCACAACACTACCTTCTTTATTGTACAATGCGTATATACAACATTACTTGGAAATAAAAATTTTGCTTGGACAAGTAAGCAACTAGCGTCAACTATTAGGAGATCACATTCGCCATTACAAAACCGATTTAATTGTAATCCTATTTAAGACCTTTTGAAAAATATTGTACCATGCGTATATCTAACATGACTTGACACAATCGAAGTAAGCAACTAGCGTCAACTTTGATATCGTTAGATGGTTGGTCGAAATTAAGAGAACAGTTTTGCCATTACAAACCCGATTTAATTAAAACACTTTTAAAAACCTTTTGAAAATATTTGAAAAATATTGTACCATCGTATATCTAACATGGCTTAGTAATGAGAGTTTTGCTTAGACACAATCGAAGTAAGCAACTAGCGTCAACTATGTTATCGTTAGATCATTGGTCAAAACTAAGAGAACAGTTTCGCCATTACAAAACCGATTTAATTGTAATCCTATTTAAAACCTTTTGAAAATATTTGAGTTAAACTCAGCTTGAAGTGAACTACCGATCGACTATAAAATGCGATTGATTTTAATTCCAAATGTCTGTCAGTCCAAACAGCCGCCCGTCCGCTAGCTGTCCGTATAACCGCACAACAGGATCGATTGACCCTAATCAAATTTGTAAAGGTTTTTTTAAGATTACAAAAGAATGGAAATTGGTTTAGATTTCAATAAAGCTGTGACACATATGCTCAATTTTAAGCATTTTAGGTCTATAGCTTAAGCCACACTTTACATCATAAGGATTAACCATTTACCAGCTCAGATAAAAGTGGTTCATGTTGGTCCATTTTTGCACAAACGTTCCGTCTGATTAGCACAAAGTTTCCGTCTGATTTTATCTAAAATCGCCCTTTATTACCCACATTATTTTGATTTCGGTTAAATTTGACCCATATAGAGTTCACATATATTTAATAATTAAACCCGACCACTAAGCTTTAACGACCAGAAACCGTTTCTCTCTTTACTTCTACATATGGTTCTTGTTAACCCAAAGAACAAAAAACACTGGAATTTTTTCACAAGTCCAAATATGACATTGTTTTTAAGATCAGTGTAATTAAGGAATTAAGTAAGGGCCCTGAAACTGCACGATGATAGTCATAATCTGTTGATTGCAAAAGATGGGTTTCAGTCCAGGGAGGAAAAAAATCCCTTTTAGGCACCTTGGAAAGAAGTACACATTTTTAAGTTTTTTCTCAACGACGGAGGGTATATAAGATTTGGACTGGCAAAACAATACGACGTTTTTACTTGTCTTAGTTGGAATTTTTGCATATCTACTAGCACATGTAGTGCTTATTTGGGAGAGATAAATATGATGCAAGACGTCAAATTTTCAGAAGTGGGCGGTGAAGGTATTGATCAATATGGAATCAAGTTTTAGATTTCAGACAATATGAAATCAAATTTTAGATTTTATTTTCCGTAGTCGGAGAAGACAATG
This sequence comes from Hydrotaea diabolus, assembly GCA_963513945.1. Taxonomy (NCBI): domain Eukaryota; kingdom Metazoa; phylum Arthropoda; class Insecta; order Diptera; family Muscidae; genus Hydrotaea; species Hydrotaea diabolus. The sequence goes on from OY740720.1 coordinate 121,778,954, forward strand.
TAGTCGCACAGAAACCATTATGATTCCTCACAATAGATAAACAATTAGACACAGTTAAATATACGAGGGCGACCGCCAAAGTAACTGGCCTAACATAAAAAGAACCGTTTTTTGGAATTATTATTATTTATTTTTTAACATAATCTCCTTCCAACTCAATACACTTCATCAAACGTTTTTCAAGTTTTTTTAATTCCATCCGAAAAATAAGATTTTTCCAGACCTTCAAAATATGCCTCAGTTTCAGCAATAACCGCGGCACCCATCTTGCGGATAGCTTTTTCATGTGGAGTTCATCATGTAAAATACTCCAAACTTGTTTTTCGTGTATTTTAACAATATCAGCAAGTTCTCTAAGCTTTATTCATCTATCTTTAGTCACTTCATTAAATATTTTTCTAATGTTTCAATAGTAGTAGCAGTTTTCGGTCTTCCAGAGCGTTGTTCATCTTCCGTACTTCTACGACCCATTTCATATTGTTGAACCCAGGATTTCACGGTGGAGTATGATGGTGCATTATCACCATGAACAGAATCCAATTCATCTTTGATTAATTGTGGCGTATAACCTTTCATATAAAAGTGTTTAATTACCGCACGAAACTCTTTATTTTCCATTTTTCAAGAATTATAAAACTTGTTTACTTCAATCACCTGTAACAAAGAAAATAATCATTAAATATATCGGAAATTTTGACAGATGGCTTATAAATAATTGCTTTTAAAAAACAAAAAAAAAGTTGCTAGTAAAACAGAAAATGTGCCATGGCATAGGCTCCTCCTGCCTAGCCATGGTCAGATGGCCTTTGATACAAGGCACCCCATTCTAGCTTCCCAGATCTATGATGTTCGTTCTTGAATTTGTTCTTGTCTGCCTAGGAAAATACATAGCTTATCGGCGTTTTGGGAGACCTGGCTGCCCCAACATAGCAGCGACCTGGTATCCAGTAGAGCTTCCGCTTGAAAAACGATACGATAATCTCCTAATGTCTGCATTTTTGTTGTAGACACCGCATCCTGCGTTCATTTGAGATCGCGTACCCATAATTCGGGGTCTTCACGATGTGCATGTTATGATATAATATCCTTCTTCGAACTGCCCTATATACATTTGAGACCGTAAAAAAAGTCTACGATAATATAGTGCCGACTATATGAAATCCTACAACTTGTAACTTAATGCGACTTTAGTTTAGATTTTTTTGGGTTATTGTAATTATGAACGAGTATTTATAAACGAAAGTCAACAAATAAACCGAATTTTGCGATTTACTAAAGTGCTGTTTTTATACGATATTTCAAAGAAGAAACATTTCGTTTATCTTTTTGAGTTTATTTTCTTTGTTTCGTTTAAATCCACCGGATTTCATTTTTATCGTATTTTGGCTGCCAGTTGCGGTTTCGAATTGTAATAGATTTCGGTGCAAAAGTATGAATATCACTTCTGCATGCGTAAGACTCATTAGTCATCTAGCAAAAAAACTCTCACATGAATTGTTTTGAATACTCATAAAATGTTTGTTGTTGTTATAATTCAATATTTACGCGGCCATTACAGATCCTACATTGGCATTCTGTTTTGATTACTTTTTGTTATCGACTGTAAAATTGATAATGTTTATAAATCAGTGTCATCTTAATTGTAATTAGTTCAAGAAAATTGAGATGGAATTCAATTAACAATCGAATAATTTTACACGATTTTGCATAAAATATTTCCAAAAAAAGGAATGAATTCGCATTCACTCACCGTTGATGCGTTGGCATTAGTCATGAAAATCGAAAGCTGTTAATGTGATTCCGGCGGTTATTGGAGTTCGGATGTGTGGTGTTACAAGTAAATAAAAATATCAATTACATTTAGAAGGGAAAGACAGGAGTCAATAACTTTAACTTTGTTGATGGCGGTATGCATAATGAAAAAACACTTTCTTATAATGTAAAATTTATGATTGTTTTGTGGACGAGTCCAATAAAACGTTTTTTGAACTAAGAACACTTGTTACATGTTCTTTACCAATGGAATGGTAAATCTTACTTTATTTGGCAGCAGTCATTTGTTTGTTGCCCCAGATTTTGTACATACATTTTGGGGCAGTGTGTCAGTAGTTACATAGCGGCCAAACGTGCAAGTAATTACCTGTAAATTCCTCACATCTTAAAATACGGGTCAGTATATTGAATACGTAATTAAAAACCAATAACTTGCTCGATAAGTTTTTTAAACGCTTCTTGACGATCGCATAAATGGTTGCTATAATTATTTTTTTTGGTTGTAAAATTTAAAAAGGCCAAAAATTAACTTTTGTCTACTAAAAATCTTGCTGGATCCCTACCATGTTACCCGATTCGAAAGTTGTTTCCGATTCTTTTTACCATGCAATTTTACCATGCAACGCGTTGCTACACATTTGACGTAACTTTCGAGTAGTTTTTTTTTTGTAAATAGTTACTGTTCTGCAAAATGTCATATTAGCAAAGATTATTTATTTGTTTATATTGGAAAAAGAAAAAACATTTAATGGCATTTCGGTATCGCGAGAGTTTAAATTTACATACAGAAAAGCCATAAGAGATGGTGTAAATGTCGGATGTATGTGTAAATTTTATTTTTTAAGTTAACATCTAACGTTAACTTTTTTGTAAATTTATAAAAAGTGCCGGCTTTTGAAAGAAGCATTCAGTTACGTGTTTGATAACATAAGGTCTTAGTTTTCCACTCCAACGAGGTGGTATTCTAGAGAAGAAACTGGCCATCAAATAGAACAAGACAGGTTTAGGAAATTCTTACATAGGCCGGCAGCTTCGGGTAAACAGTATAGAGGTTGGTCAACAAGCAGTATTGATTGCCTCATCGTCGTTATTGTCAACTTCTATATAACTGTTATCTGATTAAATAATTGTAAAGGACTCTTCAGTGAAATTTTCATATTCATTGATTAGATTCCTAACACTGACCTCTACGTCGACGTAATATGGATTGTTAGTCACGCGTTTTTCTCCTTTTGAAACGTTCACTTCTTGTCCAAGAGGACTAGAAGAAATTTTTGTTTAACCTTCACTCGTTCCTTAGCAATTTTGTCGAATCTTTCTCCATTTGCAGTTGCATTGTCCGACAAATTTGGTCGAAAACTATCTAAGAGTTAAATGTTATTTAGAGGAAGGCCTCACATCGTATTTATGTGCTTTCTTGCGTCTAGTATTACATCGCATTAGTGACCTTGCACTATTAAATTGCTCTCAAAGAAGTTTTCGTGAGTTAGAAGAGAATGCTTTACTTCCGGCGATTTTGGCCACCATTTTGTCAGATCGGGATCCCCACAGATAGAATTCAACATATGATAAAAATGACTTTGTTTGTTATGCAGTGTTTTTTCTGTCAATTTTTTTAATAAATAATTTACGAAAACAATTGCAAAAACTTACATTGTTCTTCATTTCGTTAACTCAATATCAAACAAGTAAACAATTTAAGATTTTAAGGAGTTTGACGTGGAAATTCTGTAAACATAGTGTCTATATACTCGATACTCGAGAATGAAGCCGATTGTCGGAAATAATTAAGTCGAATTCGAAATACCTAGGAGAAACCAAAGACGATAAATTACACAAGATGGGCGATATGAGCTTTATTTAAAAATTTAAATCAGATGAATAAAAATACTTTTTGCGAATGCTATTTTCTTGCGTTTAATGTGCAAGTTTATTGTTTTCTGTGTTTTTGTGCTTCAATTTTGACTTTTTAGCGTTCTTGTTATTGTGTGCACACGAATTTGGAGAAATAAACTCCGAGTATTTGTGCGCTACTAAAGAGTGTTTTTCTACATGATTGCAAAGAGGAAACAGATCGCCCATCTTCTACAATTTATTGTCTGTGGTACTCGTACCGATCCGAATTCGATAACAAATACTTTCAAATCGAGTTACATGGTAGGGACCCTGTTCTTGACCGCTTTGTTTGAGATTTTGTCGTATGAATGATCTATATTACAGTATATTTATTATACTCAATAGTAATATTTTTATGTATACACTTTTTTTAAAAAATGTTGTAATTAATAATTTGCAGATTTCAATTTTATTAAATGTTCGTAATCGTAAAATTTTCACAAATTTTCAACAATTTTGTATCGCCATAAATGTTGAATTTATTGGAAAAACGCAACTGCACGTTTGGCCTTTGTGCCTCTATGCATATTAAGAATCTGTTTTAATGCTTTTAGACTACCAAAAGTTAAAATTACGCAGCGTAAGAAAAAAAGCTTTAGTTGTCAGAACCTTCAATGAAAATGTACATCGGGTATCGATCGACGTCAGTGTTATGACCATAGCTTTCACAATTATGGCGGTTCAAAAATCTAATTACTGTTTTGGGGTTGTTACACTAATGAGCAAATTTGGTAATATTTAAAAAAAGACTATGAATATTTTAAAAATTTAAATTAAAAAAATAAATTTAAATTAAAAAAAAATTTTAAATAAAAGAAGGCAATAAATATTTAAAAAAATTTAAATTAAAAAAAAGGTTTACATTTTTTAAAAAAAAAATATTTTATAAATTATATTTTAACAACATAATATAGATCTTAGCGTTCACTTTCATATGACCCAAATACAATCGTACAAATCGGTTAATCAGTCCAACAACAGTAAGATTTTTGGTAATTTTAAATTTTTTTAGCTTCCCCCAACTTTTAATCCATTTAAGAAACAAAAATATATATTCCAACGGCAGTCGAAAATACTTTTAGTTCCCAGCAGGGGTGATTGCTACTTCACCATTCGTAAACCCCAAGAAACTAATGAGATTAAACCATGATCAATGACTATATACTTTAGTGCAGGCAGATTTTAAATAAACGAGAACCAATCGGTATTAGAGTATTTCACCGCTCAAAGTAAACACAATAAAAATCGCTCGAACTACCTTCCAATTGTTTTTTTTAAAAGACAACAACCATTCACTGTATCGTGTATATGTTTTTTATATCAAAAAAACATACGCATACACATACATGTATGCTCTATAAAACCTGTTTTGTTATGTTCATAGTCGCAACCATACTGTATGATTGCCGGAATCATATTATTGTTAACGTAAATTTTAAACAACAATACTTTTGTTGCACGAACCATGTTTATATGGTTGCTACAACCATATTTTCATTTCTAAATTTGGCAATAATACTATTGTTACATTTCAACAATAGTAATATTGTCGCAATCATACTGTTGTCAAAATGAAATTCAAAAAACAATACTATGGTTGCGACGAACATGCTTTTATTGTAGAGAACGTATTATTGTTGCTGTGACCATAGTGTAACCTTATTTTTTCTCTGCGTGTATCGGCCCATGTTTTCGAACAGCCCACATGTCTAAGTTTTCGTAGGACTTTGTGCTCTTATTTCATTCATTTGATGGTCTTCTTTTTACAGGGTTTTTACCCAGCATCGGTTAACAGAAATCAAGTCGTCAGGCTCTAAGCTACCCCACTCATATATCACTTGAGCTGTGGGTAGGGCGTTTCTTTCAACAGAACATATTCATAGTTAAAATTTCTGAAAAGTATCTCCCTGTCTGCATATGCATACATGATAATTATAACAAATTACTGAGTTCATAAACCTTATTGTTGTATTCAATTTGAATTTATGCAAACATAAGTTCACTTAAAATGAAATCAGAACAATAGAGTAATTTCTTAATTGCCAAAAGGAGGTATGAATGTATCCAAATGAACGAGCTCAACAATAAATAATTGCGTGCGGTTTTCAAAAGTTTTAATTAAGCCACATATTTATTAAGATTTTATGTTAATAATGCTGACAGTGAACAAAGAAAAATAAACGAAAATGAAATAAAAACAACAGCATCGCTTCAGCATGAAATAAATAACCCCAAACGTCAGTGTTTAATAAGAAATATGCAAGTTCTGTGTAATTGAACTTTTTTCCAATTAAAATGCAACTCATTAAAATATTGGTTATTGTCACACGTTGGGTCACTCACTCCAAAGTAGCCACTGGCACACTCCCCATAACCAATCGGTCAATTGATGACATCAATGAAACACTTCCACAGTGGTTACACAACCCCTTTCCCGCCCACCAACATTAACATCGCCATGACTCGTATTAACATTTTCCGGCAATTACTTGGGTGGGATACGATCATCAACATTTTTTTTCGGCAAATTGATGAGAATTTAGCCTGTATTGAAATATTGTTAATTAGCAATTTGATATTGTTGTAATTTATTACTGTAATGACAATAATTTTGTTTCGCTTTTAGTCATATCGTACATTTTCAATCTCCACATCTAAGAGAAAGAGAGAGCAATTTTTTGTACATTATTTTTTTGTTTCAAAATACAATTTTGACAAAAATACAATGACCTCTTTGCAGTTGAATAAATTACAGAATAAATAACAACATCTATGCCTGCGAATGTAAATATTTTTTTATAAATTATGCACATATTCGATTTGTGTTGTTTTATTTTTATTTTCTTAAACAAAACAATACTGAGTTATAGCGTATCACATTGTGACAATTTGTCAAAATAATACAAACGAAAAGAACCATTTGCGTTTTTCCATAATTGATTTGCCGTTCAATTATTAGGTGTAAACAATTTAATTATTATCTTTTATTTCAACAAAATCGTGTGTATGCAAAACGGAAATGTGAGGGAATTTTTTTAATTGTCGTTTTGCCACCACCCTTTTGTGGTGTTTAAATGCTGTGCGTGGTCTGTCAATTTACTCTGAGGATACAAAAGACTTATGAAACGAACTTGATTGAATATGTTATCGTCTAATAAAATAGCAGTTATTCTGGTGCGTGTAGCAACAATTTCGTTTTATCGATTCTTATTACTTTGAAAGTTGGTAGCATAAATCCTTTAATATTTTTGGATCTGCATACAAATGTATGAAAATGAAATAATGTCCATTAGTCTAGTGAAGGCACAAAAGAGTGGAATTATTGGATCAAATCCGACAGCCTCAAATTTCACTTTTCTTGGCGTTTTTACACAAATAATTTTTTGGTTGCATGTAAGTTCAACTTCAAATTAAATGCCTCAAAAATGAACAAGAACCAGTTTCTATGTTGTGGTTCTCCCAGGTGCATGGACGTCTTTCAGATGTTAGTAGTTTATTTTTCAAAAGAATTTTGTTTTACAGTTTTAAGTCTATCTTATGCTAGGTTTTTCTAACACACATAGTTTTTTTTACAAGTTATCACTTTTATTTTTATAAATAAATGACCTGAGGCCAGCCAACCTAACGATTATTATCTAATTTGACATTGTCACATTTTGTTTTATTTTCCGAAAATTGAAATAAAAACGGGACACCGACAACTTGACGAGTAAGTGTTTAATTTATAGGCCATTTAAAAGTATTTTGTAGTTCCGCTGTATACTCTAGTAAGGGATATTAGAATTATATTATACAGAGCTTACAGATTTGAGAGACAATTCGCGTTTGTTGCTTTATGGATTTGTTAAATTACATGATTAAAAATCAGTGGCCGGTTTTGTTCCATTATGGCATTGAAAGTATTGGGAAATAAGGGCGTTGGTATGTCCATTATGCGGTCGTAGGGTGGCCCTATACTGCACACTAGAGCGACGGGAATATATATGTGACAGCGCATAGCGAAAGGGACCTAAGGGTAAAAAAATCAATTTTAATTTTTTTTCTTTTTTTTATGTGCACAACATCTGAGCATCGAATGAGACCGATCCCATGCCCCAGAGATATGCGCGTTTTATGAAAGTGAAGTCGACGATTCTAAGCGTAAATAGAAAGGGACCTAATCTTTAAAATGGATCTCTTGAACAAAACTGGTTTTTAACCTTAGGTCCCTTTCTATTTTGCGCGTCACATATATATTTCAAATGCGCAATTTTGTTTATTGACGTTGCCGTTGCGCCAGAAATTGGCCTCATCACTGAACACAATTTTAGTCTAAAACAGCGAATTTTCTTGTTTTTCGCCGAACGCTCATTTCCATATTACAGTTGCCAACATTTGAAGGAAGGATTATTCAAAAAATAAATGGCATAAAATGTCCTTTCGTATGAACAACAAAGATTCCACGCTTGATTTGAATTTTAGTATTTTCTTTATTTTGGAAAAAATACCCCTAGATGGATCACCCTATATATATGCGGTCGTAGATAACACTAGTGTACAGCCATTTTGGTCCAGCGTTCAAAATATTTTTTTCCTATACATTACGGCCTCTCAAACACATAAACTTTAAAAAAAAGTTTTTTTCTGATTAGTTTTCAAGATAGAATTATTCGAATTTTTTAAGATTTTTTTATGAGATGTCTCAGCTTTTTGGAAAATAACTCCCAAACGCTATTACCGATTTGATCAATAGTGGTCTCAAATGAAAGGAAATTAGCTTTTCTTAAGATAATCAAATGAGTTCAAAAGTTCAATAAATTGAGCATAATGTTTGTTAAATTGGGTAAGAAATGGTAGAGCTACACGTTATTTAGTGGGAAACTACAAATGGTGGACGTGATTATATGATATGATTATAACAATCGGCCGTACGCACCCCTGCTCTAAGGTAAACCTTAGGTTAGTAAGGTTGTAACTAAATAGCTGAAAATCGAAAAATTTACCAGGACTTGTAACTCTACCATTTGTTGCCCAATTTTAATAAAAGATAGCTTTTTTTTTTGCTCGAGAAAGTCCAAGCATTATGCTCAATTTATTTATATATCTTTTTATATTATTGTTTAAATATTGTTTTCCATTTTAAATCGTGTTTTTTGCACAAAAAATTCAATTTTTTAAATTTAAAATGCCTTTAACGTCAAAATTGTTGAACTGATCTTAAGCCTTGTATAGTTTTAAAAAAGCTACTTTTTTCATTTGTGTCTACTCTTGATCAAATTAGTTATAGCGCTTGGGAGTTTTGGTCCAAAAAGCTGAGACTCCTCATAAAAAAATCGTAAACAAATTCCAAAAATTCTATCTTGAAAACTAAACAGGAAAATTTTTAACATCCATTTTCGTGTTAACGAGGCCGAACTCTATAAAACAAAATAATTTAAACCTCTAGACCAGGAAAAAATCATAATTTGTAAACTAGTGTAAGTGAAAGGTGGTCCAAATAAAACTATTCTATATTATATTAATGACAGTTATGTTTGAAAATATCGGTGAAATGCTCGCCGATGGTCCATATTGGCAATGGAGGTTCAATGTCGTTAATGTGCCGAATTATATCATCATTTAGCCCTTGAATTGTTCTTCACTTATTGACATACTCTGCTTGGCCGACCTTATTTTAAAAGAAGTACGGACCGATGACGCCGTCAGCCCCTAAACCGAACCAAGCAGTCACTCTTTGTGGATGCATCGGCTTTTCAACAATCACTCGTGGATTCTCATTTGCCCACATGCGGCAATTCTACCGATTATAGACACATTTGATCGATTATGCTGACCAAAAAAAAAGAAGTGCACGAAAAGCATTTTGATTTGAACGTCCATTTTCTTAAAAGTCTTTAACTATCTTAAACCGCTGCTCAACCCTGTACCTCTTTATGGTTGAATTTTTCAAACACTGAAACAAAGAAATATTAAAAAAAAAGTTGGGCAAAAAACTTGACGTTAAGGTGTGATTCGCAATTAACATCGTGATGGCTGGACCATCCTTGTTTACTAGATGTTACAAACGAAATGATAAATTAAGTATAAATTTAGTATCCTTCTGTTGGGGGTTTAAAATGACCCCCTATATGTTTCGATTGAGTTCTACAAAATAATCTTAGCACGATGATTAGATGGAACGCTCGCCAAGAGATGGTATAAAACAATAAAAAAATGTTTTAGTCGGTTGATCCGACTTACGTATACCCTCACCCTCCATTGATGAATACCGATTTTATCGAAATTTCGTTAAGGGTCGATTGAGTGGAAGGTGCTAGCTTGGGGCGTTTCTTTTCTTATTCGCATTCACCGGCTTGTCTAATTTATGTTCGTTTTTCTAATCACTAATTTTTAGCAGAATCATAAGTATTATTATGCGAATACCAAAATTGGACGGAATGGAGCATTTACACTGCAGGTACCTGAATGGAGCGTGTCATTCACTCCTTTCGCACGCGCATACAAAGTCGCTATCCAACCACACTATGCAACAAAATTTCTGACTTTTCCGGAGGAATGGATAATTCCTTCGGAAAATGAACGACAAGAACAGGGGGTCCTGGTAAATCTCTGTTTTTATTAATGGACCGAGGAAGTTTTTTATTTGCAATGAAATACCGCATAAAATAAGTTAACAAATGCTCGATCATTTATGCAAATTTTCGTGATGAGATGTCTAAAGTGAAATGACATGGAGATAATTTACGAAGAACATTTTTTAGATTGGCGTATCCGTTTTGTCATTTTTTCGATTAAAGTAAAAAAAGGAAAACTTAATAGGAGTTTTAGTTAATTTCAGTAAGGGTCACCGAAGACCAAAATTGTATATCTCCAAGTTTAAAGTGCCATTTAGTTTCTTTTTTTGTTGCAAGAAATTGTATTATGAAAGACTGACTGGCAAGACCCTGTTCTTTAATGGATTTTCTTTACTCGCCTAAGAGTTCATTTCCCGCAGGATTCATCCACCCCCAAACAATTGTTGCAAGTGTTATACTGAAGTTCACAATTCAAGCGAATTTCATGCACTAGTTGACAAGTTGTGTGAGTTCAAATCTGCTCCGGAACAGGGTTTTTTTTGTGGGAGGTACCACAAAGATCGTGGATAGGAATCTAACTTGTTGTCATCAAGTTTTTTTTATTAATTTTTAAGTCAGATCTTGTGAATAGAACTAAAGATATATCAAGAATTCCAAAAGCGGACATAATGGTAAATTTCTGTGAAAGGTACAAGAAGGGGCATGTCTATATAACAGATTTTCCACAATTTTGGGTGATATGAACTTTTCATAGCTAGCTTATTACAAAAAGTTTAATAAATCTAAGAAAATTTGAAAAAATCTTCTTTTTACACACCTTTTTTAATAGACTTAACTGAGTTCACCCTACCACTGGTTACACTAGGTCACAAATAACAAAATTGTCTCTGTTATTTGTTTCTAGCATACTTTTTCCCATTGATTTTGACCTACTAAACACGAAAATGAGTTTTAAAAATTTTTTCTGTCGATTGGTTTTCGAGATACAAATTTTTGAACTTTTTTTTTTAAATTTTTGGAGGTACACTTACAATTTTGAGCATATCTTTCGTCTTCTTTGACCTATTTGATCCTACTACTACTCAAATTAAAGAAAATTGAGCCGTCTACAACTCATTCTCAGAAAATTTTCAAATCGGGTATGTAGTTTTGATGTTGGCGGCTTAAAAAGGTTAAAAAACGGCGTTTTTTAGTAAAAATGTGGCAGAAAAAACCATATAAAAATTCATATAAAATATAAAACACGATGCTAACAGCAATTTTGTTCAAAAATTTGTATCTCGAAAACCAATCGACAGAAAAATTTTTAAAACTCATTTTCGTGTTTAGTAGGTCAAAATCAATGAGAAAAATTATGCTAGAACCAAATATGAAAACGACTGTTGGCTAGTGTTAGCAGCAAAGGTGACCGTAAACGAGATTTTGTAGCTGCGTTTTTTTAAGTTAATGGTGAACATATTAAAATGAGTTTATAAAATCTCCACCTAGGCCTACAATGTACACTAGGTCATTTCACAATTGAATTTTGACAGTAGTCCCCTGCCATTAACCATCACAAAAATACCAAGTCATCCAAAACCCCAAATTATTGTACGAAAGGTCTAAACAAAAGTCTACTCCTCCCACTGCCGAAATATTATTAGCTTACCATTCATTGCCTATCGTAATCAAGTCAGTTTTTGCTCTGCTCAAACTCTTATTGACCAAAGGTGTTGCAACATTGTTACGCTTTATGATTTTTGCGTATTTCAGAATATCCAACAAATGAACGAATCAGCGAGCACACACGTACCTTACATACAAAACTTTAATTTGTGTTGATATTTATAACCAGAAAAGCAAACAAAACCAAACCAAATCATCGAAGTTATTATGGTTACAATAAAATCAAATTATGCACTTTTTATTATAGATTTTTTTTGATCGAAAATGATTCAATCAATTCGTAAAATTGTTGCATGTTCGAAAGCATTTATGGTTTACTTACAATATTGTAAACTGAAAATGTAAACTAAAGGGTGGGAAAAAGGGGGAAGCGCAAAAAACAACAATAACCGCTACTACTCGTATTACTTATGCTTAAGTACTATTCCAAAAATATTGCAGCACTGAGCTTCGAAACAAAAGACTTAAGACACATACTTGATATAAACACTACATTTGCTGCCTTTTGCTATGGCTGGGCCATGTACATATGATTGCCTTAATTTCTACTTCTAGCTCACCTTGTTTCAACAATTGTTTTGCAATTATGCGTCGCCGTTTGTCGGCTATGACACTTTTTTTCTTCATCGCCCTCTCGCACTAAAGTTAACATTTTTTTTTTAATTTCCGTTCCAATGAAGCTGGCTTTTGGTTTTGCACTCAAGTGTTGCTGGAGGTTTTGCTATAATAATTTTGAGAAACCTGGACAAACCATGCTACACAAAAAAACACGACAAAAAACTTTAGTTTATTATTAAACCTTGACACCGCAACAATTATTGCAGTGTGCCTTTAATATTGTAACAATTTGAAAATACAACACTATACATTGTACTTTTGGCATAATAATTGTGGTGATTTCATTTATATCTACTTTTTTCGTTAGAAAACATATGTAAGACTTCACTTTGGAGTCTCCAATGACATCAAATTAGAGCACAAGAAAACGCAGTCAAGCTAGAATGACATTCGCAGCATTAAAATTAAAGCACAACAAATTTGAAAAAAAATATATTAGTCCAGGGCTCCTTAAATTGAGTTTATCACCCGCATCGTTGAACTAATTATGCTTCAAGACACACAGAAATGTGAAAAAACATTACTATCATTATTTTGGAAGATTTCCTGTGGTTTATGCATAATTATCACAGGGAAGCTCAACTCATTAAGGCAAGGAAAATTAGCAAAGATTTAAAGTTTTTGTCTAAGATTTTTTTTATGAAATTTAAAGTGAGGTGTAGGTGATAATGTCATAACGATACGCACTGACTGATTTAAAATCTTAATTAACTGCATCCCAAGGTTATCTATCAAACTGCTATGTGACAAAATCTGTTCATGTACACGAGCCTCTGTAATGTAGTAACGACTAAGCTGCAATAATGCGAGTTAAGTCGATATCATAGTATAAGATTATCAGCTTATATATATAATTAAAAAAGATTAAATCTTTATGTTATCCAAAAGTGTAACAAATATTTCGATTCGTATACAGGGTGTCCGTCGGAAAGGTATACTTCTTTAGTTGTTTAAAATTTTTTATTATAAGAAAGAGAATAGAACTTATATTATGTATCGAGCCTCACAAATGCAAACCCTTTTGAGCACATTTTCATTACATTCTCACAAATTTCACGCGGTATTTCTTTAATTTCGTTACGAATATTTTGTTTGAGTTGCACAAGCGTTTCTGGTTTGTTTGCATAAACCTTGCTTTTCAGATATCCCCACAAAAACAAGTCAGGAGCAGTCAAATCAGGCGGCCGTGGAGGCCAATCAACATCACCATGTCGTGAAATAACTTGTTGTTGAAAGAGGTCTCGCAGTAATTCCATTGTAATCCTGGCTGTATGCGATGTTCCACCGTATTGTTATATACCACATGTAAATCATAAATTTGCCACGTCTCTACTTCACGACTTCCAAATATGAACTGTCAAGATGTTTACCAAAATGGCGGCAAAATAAAGTAGTATACCTTCCCAGCGGACACCATATATAACGGAGGGTTGACTATCACCCTTATTAGGGCTGTTGTTATCCAAATATGACCAGCGTTAATCTTATCGTTTTTGGACAAAACTTACATTAGTCGTTCTTGGACAACGATAACCATCATAAAGGTCATTATATGGTAGAAATAGATAAAAAATCATGGAAAACAGTTACCGCACGGCAAATATATAAGAATATCCGAGAAAAAAATATTTTGTGACGGTATGTTAGGAAAGAATATGGCTGCTCTGCTTAGTTTGGGATAGACAAAACAATGCTTCGATCAACCTGATCAATGGGCACAATACAACCGACACACAGTAATTAAGAATCATAGATTTCATTCAAAATTATTTTTCGGCTTGAGGTCATGTATTTAAACTCGATGTTTTGTTTTTGTTTTAACTTTTCTAATACTTAGATCGATTTCAGTGGTTGTCAATTAAGAAAACACTGTCATCCGTCTGATTATCGCTGCCAACTGAATAACTATCAAAATACATGACCAAAAAATTAATTTTAAAAAATAATAACACCAAAGGTAAGCTGTACACTTACATCATTATAGATTTCTTCAATTTAAAGAAGGAAACCTATGGTTCTAGCTAGGGATGTCGATCGGTACTGGCTTTTACAATTCCAGGTATTCGGGATTATAAAAACTGAGATTCCGGGATTTTTAGACACATTGGAGTTTTCTCAATTTCGGGATATTTTCTTTTGTTTCATATATTTATTAATCGATTAATCGATTCTGTATTTAGGGAAGTACTTTATTGACCATATACTTATATACGCATTTACCGACATTCCGGTCTTAGCCTTTTGCCTTAGAATGAAAACAATTTAGCCTTTCAGAAACGAAGTCATTGACCCCATTTTTAGACTCTGAGATTTGTTTTTTTATTTGAAAATGAATAAAAATAGAGGACGTATTTTCGGCCTAAAATGTAGCCAAATAGCAAATATTTTTTTATGTTTGGCTTTATTGTTATTTTTTGGGCCTCTATATTATTTGCATAGATACTATAAAAATGGGGCCATATGGTCCAAGATTGGCAGTTGGTTCATATTAATATACGAGGGCATATTAATAATTCCGTAACTTTTCCAATTTCCTTCGTAGTTATATTAATGGACTACTGTCAAATTTTGCGAGAGTTCCGTCATTTAGTTTGTGTTTGACAGCTGTTTAAAACAAAAAACGTCGTAGATTTCGTTACTACTGGAAAAAATTAAATTTTGGGTGTTCATTAAACATTACATTTTGCGAAAAAAAACCGTCAATCAAAAAAAGGAAAAGCTTGATAAATACTATGGGTACTCTGTTCCATCGATTTCAATGGTAAAAAAGTGGTTTACTGACATTCGTTGTGGCCGCACAAGTACAAATGACGCTGAACGTTCTGGACGGCCAATTGAGGTCAATACAATCGAAAATGTCGAAAAATCCTCGATATGGTGTTGGTCGATCGAAGAGTAAAGTGCGTAAGATTGTTGATGTCATTGATTATACACAATCAGTTGGGTTTGAAAAAGCTGTCTGCAAGATTGGTTCCGCGATTACTATAAACGTAATCGTGTGACAACTTCAAAGGTCTGTTTGGAGCAATTTGAATAAGTTTATGCTGCGTTTTGTAATTGTGGATGAAACATGGATCCATTACAACAATCCAGAGACCAAGCAGCAGTCTTAACAATGAGTTTCTACGGTTCAACCGGCTCCGAAGAATACCAAGGTGACTTTGTCGGCCAATCAGTTGATGACAACAATTTTTTGGGATGCACGCGGGATAATCCACATCGATTACCTTCCAAAGGGAAAAACAATAAACGGCGAATATTATGCCAACTTATTGGACCGATTAAACGATTGCATGAATTGGGTTACGAATTGGTACCTCATCCGCCATATCCTCCGGATTAAGCCCCCAGTGACCATTTCTTATTTTCAAACCTTAAGAAATGGCTTGGTGGAAAGAGATTCGACTCCAACGGTGAAATTATTGATTAAACAAATGCCAATTTTATGGACCTGATATGGCCTCATACGAGGGCGGTTCGGAAACTTCTTAGCCTAGCACAAAAAGCGCGTTATAAACAGAAAAAAGTTAAGTGTTTTGGAAACTTCCATCTCTGCTATGAACACATGTTAAATTTTGTTTCGATCTGGCAACTCCTTCATATAGAAACAGGTGTTCACAAAAGACGCATCCGCGATTTTTTTACAATGGAAAAATTAGAAATGCGTGGTGTCATTAAGTATTTACATAAAAAAGGTTTATCGGGACATGAAATTCATAATGATATGGTGAATGTGTTACGTGAAAGTGCTCCTTTATATGCAACAGTAAAAAATTGGGTTGCTGAATTTAAACGTGGTCGTACAAGCATTGAAGATGAACCACGTAGTGGACGTCCAAAAACAGCAACAACAACAGAAATTGTAGCCAAAGTGCATGATATGGTATTAAATGATCGACGAATAAAAGTGCGTGAAATAGCTAATATCATGGCCATCTCAAATGCTCGAGTCCATTTAATTTTGCATGAAGAACTACAGATGAAATAGCTTTCTGCAAGATGGGTGCCGCACTTGTTAACAGTCGACCAAAAACGCATAAGAATGAACATTTCTCAAGCTTGTTTGGATCGTTTTCAGCGAAATAAAATGGATTTTAAGCGTCGTTTCATAACTGTCGATGAGACATGGATCCACCACTATACTCCAGAGACAAAAGAACAATCCAAACAATGGACTGAAGCTGGAGGAAGTGCCCCAAAGAAGGCAACAAAAATTCAATCGGCTGGTAAGGTTATGGCAACGGTTTTTTGGGACTTCAAAGGTATTTTATTGATTGACTATCTGCAAAAGGGTAAAACAATAAATTCAAAGTACTATTGAAACCTTTTAGATCAATTAAATTTACAAATTCGAGAAAAAAGTCCTGGCTTACAACACAAAAAAATAATTTTCATCAAGACAACGGCCAAGGGCACAAGAGTGTTTTAACAATGGCTAAAATCAACGAATTAAAGTACGAGTTGCTTGACCACCCACCTTATTCTCTTGATTTATTTATCTAAAAAAATTCCTTGGTGGCAAGCGTTTTACCTCAAATGAAGATACAGTTGTAAACCACTATTTTGAAGACCTTGAGAAAAACTACTTTAATCAAGGGATAGAATTGCTAGATAAGTGTATTGAAGTTTCAGGAGATTATATTGAAAAATAAAAATATTTTTGAAAAACTAACTATTCTCTTTCATTGATAGGCTAAGAACTTTCCGAATCGCCCTCGTACTTTACCAAATTTTATCTAAATCAGAATTAATATGTATATAAAATCGAAAAGAGCTTTTGTACATGGGCTATAACAAAACTTAGACTGATATGAACCTAGTTATATGATAGTATTTAAGTGCCAGTAGAAGCCGCCGAAGAAAATCGTTGTGGGTAGAATTTTTTTTTTAACATATAGCAGTATGCAGCTTGCAAGTCGATACCTCTAACACCTTCTAAATCAAAAGATCTTGTTCTCTCCCAATATTGGTTTTTATGTCAATAACAGTTTTAACTGACATGTATCTCGAAAACTATACGTGATCTGGAAAAACTTAATTCGGATTCAGGAGATCATTTTACAAAAGGATCAGTTGGTTTTTTTTCCGCACCAACCTGTGACTCTTTTGGATGAATTGGCTTCTCAATAGTCACGTGTGGGTTTTTCTCTGAACCCCATAAGCGGCAATTATGCTTATTTACATAGAAACCGAGATTAAAATGAGCTTTATGAGAAAAGACGATTTTTTGGTAAAATTCTTTATCTTCTGCCAAACGATCAATTGGACGAAAAAGCATCGGATGTTGTTCCATTATTTAATGACAAAGTTCAAATTTTGTCAAAATTTCTTTGCTCCAATCGACACGAGTCTTTTTTTGAGCGATTGTCAAAATGTGCGGGATTCAATGCGAACAAACCTTTTTTGCGACCAGATGTTGCAATATCGAATGTATGCTGGTGGAAGAAATGCCCAAGGATGCCGCTATCTCACATGACGATCTTGCATAATCAGTTCACGCACGGCATCAATGTTCTCTGGCACAACGGCCGTTTTCGGACGACCTTCGCCTTTGAGCGAGCGTCGGCCACGATTTAATTCTTCGGCCACGATTGAATTCATTAAACAAGTTTTTCACAGTGCTGTAGAATGTCGCTTCATCGTCATATAAAGATTTAAGTTATCGATGCACTCTTGTCGTGATAGTCCACGTCGAAAGTTTTGAAAAATGATCGCACGAAAATGTTCACGAGTTAATTCCATTTTTTTGGCAAAGTGATTTTTTCAAGTCACTGTAAACAACACATATGATGGTCGTACGTCAAAACGTTCTGAGTACGTTTATGCTAAAAAATGTCAAACTTGTCAATGGAAATGTCAAATGGCGCCAGGCAACACTTTGTGCTACGAATCATATTTTAAAATAAGAAAAACGTTAAAATGCAAAGAAACGAAATAATTCGAAATGCTTCTAGCAATTGGAAACCATAAAGTTCATCTGATATCCTCCAATAATTTTCTTCAATTTGATGCAGAACTTTTCATGATTAGATAATTCTTTATTTCTCCTATTGAATTTTTCATTCAACAGAAACCCAAAATTATTTAAAGTGCTGTCGAAGAGACTATTAGTTGCAAGCAGGCATGACTGCAGAACGCAACAAGAAATTAATATAACTGAACCATGATCAGCTGATATATAAGTATATAAGTACTTAAGAGCGGACAGATTTGCATTTTACGAGAATTGCTGTCAGTAAAGTTTTCTACCTAACAAAGTAAACACAATAAAAATCCTTCGTGTGGGTATATGTGACGCGCAAAATAGAAAGGGACCTAAGGGTAAAAACCAGTTTTGTTCAGGAGAGCCATTTTAAAGATTTAAATACGTGTATCTTTGGTGTACCATCACTTTCATAAAACGCGCATATCTCTGGGAGGGAACACTTTTGGGGCATGGGATCGGTCTCATTCGATGCTCAGATGTTGTCCACATCAAAAAAAAGTGAAAATTGTTTTTTTTTACCCTTAGGTCCCTTTCTCTATGCGCTGTCACATATGAGTATGTATGTTTCCAACGGTATACACATACATTTTACACTTTCTACGTCATAAAAAATATTGATGTACAAAGTTCAAGATTAATTTAAAAAATGCAGAAAAATGGCATAAAAACTAAATACGTACATAAAATTGAAGGATTTATTTTTAAATCAATAAATTTTTTCACCAATTTGATGTGGAAATATTGAAAAATCATTGAAGCCACAAATTGGGATTGTTTCAAAATTTGACCCTACGGGTCAAAAGTCGGGACTTCAGAATTCGCTAAACCTCCTAAGGGAACCTAAACCTCCGCTTGGCTGCAGAAGGTACTGTCTGCTTTATTTATTATTGCGTCCTTCTGCCAGACAAACGTTTGTAAACATTTCATCTAAGTCAACGAACAATGTAGTTCAGATCAGACCAGGCTGTTAGAAATGCCCGCTTTAATATCTTTAATGTTTGGAATTCTCCTACCTTGCCTTCTTGGGTTGGGAGAAGCAAGCTTTATGAAAATTAATTCGGTGCTGATCATTGTTTTTATTTACTGTGCAAAAAGCCCAGCAACGAGCGACCACCAGTATAATTCCCGCTCTATTCTAAGATTAAATAATTAATATGAAATATTTTAACTAACTATGTTAAATTATTTAAAAATCTCAGAAATATGGACAATTACTCCTTTTATAAAATAATTCGACATAAATCCAGCAAAAAAAATGGCACACATTCACCCCTATTCTGCACTACGATTACGTTCCCGCATTACGTTACGCATCGATCGAAAATTTGGATTCCAACATAAAACGAAATCGAAAGAATAAGAAAAAGATAAGTGGTATTCACAATAAGCTGTTTGCCTGTGGAACGTGTGAGATCGAAACAGAAAACCAAACAATTTTGTGAACATCTGTGAAAAAGTTGAATGTCGTGCATAGTACTAATAAAATAAAGACAAAAAAGACATCATTGCAGTAATGGAAATGATAGCAGCGGCAGTTTTGTTGGACGAGGAGAACAATGTGCTCCAGAATGCAGACGCAAGGCTCGAAAAGCGGAACCTGAGACAATTGTAATCCGTTCGAGATGACCGATCAAAGGTAAGACATTTATTTTAAAACTTGATATGTGATATAATTAATTTACTTTCACAGATTCAAAAAAATTACCGCCTAAACAAAGATGCCTTTAAGTATGTGCTAGATACTTTTGCTCAAGAAGCACGGGCGAATAAGTTAACTTCGATACCACCGCTTAACAGAGTAATGGCGGCGTTAAGATTCAACTACAACATGCAGCACTCAAAGACGCGAAACATTGTGGAAAGAACGATTGGGGTTTTGAAGAACCGATTTCGTTGTTTATTGGGTGCTCGAGAGCTTCATTACTCCCCACAGAAAGCCACTCAAATTATAAATGTTGTTTGTGCACTCCACAACATTTGTATACACTACCGAGTGGAAGATATGGATCAAACCGAATTAGGAAGTGCACAAGAAGAGGGAGAAGACGAAAGCAGTGGCTTAGATTACAGTTCCATAGCACAAACTATTCGTAGTAATATACTTTCCTCTTTTTAAGAGTCCATAAAAGCCCATAAGTTCAATAAAAGAAGTTTATAAAATCGAGCGAATTTAGTTTTTTTCATATATTTCCTTATATATAGTTATAAAAATAAAATAAGGCAACTTCAGTTCTTTTCTAATAATCTATACTATAACTAGTAAAAACAAAACAATTCAGTCCAGGAAACTTTAAAAGTAAAAAAAAAATTGTAAAGAAAATAAAAAAAACACAGCCTTAAGTCCAATGGCATAACGACACACCTACTCTTAACTAAGGTCTGGGTGCTGTAAGTGCAACATTTTTTTTTATTTATTTATCGTCTTTACGCCACAAATGTCTTAACGTAGAAAAACGTAGCTACGATTGTATTGCAGAATAACTACAATCGTAAAAATTACGCAAACGGAACGCAACGGAATGGAACTTGTAGTGCAGAATACCTAATTTGCCAAAACGGAGAAAATCCAATCGTGATTGTAGTGCAGAATAGGGGTGATTAATAATTTTAAGAAATTTACTCCATAAATCCTACAGAGAAAATTATTTAAAACACATGTTGGATAATTTCCACAAGTGATATTTTTACTCAGAAGACCTTCATTAATTTTGTTCTTAGAAAATCTGAGATATCAAGGGCAATTTTTATTAAAAATAAACACACAAAAATTGCCCCCACAAACTACAAATTTCCCAAAAACAAAGAACTTAAGACACAAACTTGCTACTTACAAATAACACTAACAAAAGACTTAAGGCAACTACCCACAATCAAGGGCCATTGCAAGATGTTTTAACAAACAAAAGCGTGGTTTCCATTTCTCAATGCGGGTTTTCTAACTTATGCATGAATATTCATAATTTTTAAATTGAATGCATAAAAAGCCATTTGAGCTTACTTTGTTGTTGGCTCAATGGGAGTTTTCTGTGAAATGTGCAAAACTTTATTACTGCCCCCATCCAGCCAATCAAAATCAAATCTAAACCAATTTTAATAGGGTTACAAGATGTTTGAAAACCATGAGTTTGAGTTCAAAAAACAGAAACCAAGAATTACATCATAATTTGCATGTTAGATGTCAATTTCGGTTGACAGTCGGTAGTCGGGTTTTTTTTCGTTTCATCGGCGACTATTGTTAGCATTTTTTTTTGTTAAATGGCTGATCAGTGTTTGATAGTTTTGGGTTTGCTGCCGCTGTGGCTGGTTTATGTTGAATAATCATTCATAGATGATCAAGTTTTGAAATAATGTTGAAAATGCGTTGTCTACGTTTATTGTTCGTATGTCGTTGGCGGATTTAACATAAATCAACATTAATTAGCGTTAATTGGTGCAAGGCACAGTAAGAGCGTTATTTATGAGGTTAGAGTGTTAAGAGAGTGGCAGTGCTATTGGCGACGTTGCCTATCAAATGTGTAATGATGCAATTGTCATTTGATGACCTTAAAGCTTTAAATTCTTGCTAGTTCTTCCTAGTCGTAGAAACTGCTATAGGTTTAAGTTGTTTTCTGGTATTTGAGCGTTGTGTTGTGCAAACTTCGGCGAGAGTTGAACTCACGACCAAATTTCTATCGATTTGTTTTCATTAAAAAAAAGACATTAAACAAATCACTGTCCAATTATGCTTTGAATTCTGTGCTGATAAAAACTAACTTATTCCATGTCCTTTTTGGGTAATACTTTTGCAGGCATAAGATAAGACAAAAATGAAAACAAAAAATGTTTAACATCATATAATTTTTTCTGTAATGTTGAGTTTGATGCCATCCACCATGCAGTGGGTAAGATTCGAAAGGTTTACTAAGGGCTAAAATCCCATCGAAAAAAATGACAATGTACATTTTGGAGGGAAATAAACAAGCTCTGTAGTCAAAATTTACAGTGGTAAATGTTGACTCCCACGGAAAAAGCAAAAAAATATTGCGTAAGATTTCATTAGAAAGACCTATCCTTAGTTCTTTTTGACGAACTTAGGATACACAAATTTGCGAACATATTTTAATAACAAGTAAAAACCTCGTTAAGGTCGAACAGAGCGAATGTTAAATTCCGTCCACTATGCCTTGAAAATGGGCTGTTTTATGGACCTCTCATTCCATTAGTCCGACCATACTATTAGCTACATTTTCGAACTAAATTTGGAATCGTCATGGATTTTGCTTTATTTTGAGTGCCCATAATCATCGGTGGCATCTTCAGTACGAGCGTTAGATCCTAACCTCAGCCAAAACTTTAAACCAAACCAAAAATTTCCAAAGTAACAGTAGCCACTTTAACCATTGTTTGCCTACAAGAATTATAATGTGTACTCAAAACAAAAACTGTGTATTTTCCGAGATACTTTTAGTCCTTTAAGGGGAATCTTCCCTCTAGGCCGATTTCGCCCCAAACAGCTTTATGCACAATTTTAGGATCCTACGTTAATTTCTTTGACTACTTTCAACAGACCTACGGATGGACGTACGGAAATGTCTAGGTCGTCTTAGAATATCATTTGGTCAATATTTCGAAAAGTTGCAAACGGAATGACAAATTTAGTATACATTCTATTCTTCGGTTGAGGGTATATTTACTTATACAAAGACTAAGATAAATGCACCATACTCCACGGCATAATACAATTTTATTGCTGCCTTGACCGGCGATCAGTAGGTGCACGAACGGATGATACTACAGTCGAACCTGGATAATTGGTAGTCCTCTATAAGTGGGACAGTTTTGGCGGTCCCTGCACACTTCGAACAAAAACATCTCTTTAAGCAGGAGTTTGAACCACTTTAAGTGGGACTTGATTAAATTTGAATGTCTAGATAAGTTAAAGTCCTTTCCAGTTTGCTTGAAAAATACACGATAAAATGAAAAATATAAATGTAATTTTGTGCCCTTGGTAAAAATAAAAAAGTTGTAGAAATGGCATTTAATTCGCAGACATTCTACACACAGAGAACGATTTTTTTTGCCAACCGAATGATTGAGGTTGCATGAACTATCAAGCTTTCATCAGTACATCTGGATGTTGATTGGTATACGGACATTTTGAGTAGGAACCACAGTGTAATGACTTTTCTGAATATAACATTTTATAGATATCTTTAAGAAGGTACCTTCGTCTTTAAGCTTTGCGTCCGTATCTCTGGTTTTTTCTTATCAAGGAACGAAATCCGAACTTATCCGAACGAAATACCAAATTTCAATGATATTATACTCACGCTAATGACACTGTGCGACAGCCACAATCGGTTTGGGATGAAACCACCGGGGAAAGTTATATCGGTCAAAAAAAGGTCATACGTGTCCCAGCGTTTCGTTGGGTCTCATCTAGGAATCGAGATATATCGATTTGAAGTTAGTAAGTATCGTATAGGGGAGTTTGTCACGTTTTTGGCTCTTTTGTTTGACATAACTTGAGAACCACTCGTCCGATTTAGCTGAAATAAATTTTAAAAAGCCAAGAATTACAATTCCTTTAATCTGTTCATATATTATTTTCCTTTACAAGTAATAGTTTCCAAGTTAAAAATAAGCGCATGAAGAAAAAATTTTAATTTTTAGGCAAAAACAATTTTTTTTTCATACATTTATTTATAATTGCGAAACTGTTGCTTAAGTAGGAAAACGGTTTAAGAACAGATTAGAGGAATTGTAATTAATTAATTTTTCTAAATTTGTTTCAGCTAAATCGGACGAGTGGTTCTCGAGTTATGTCAAACAAAAGAGCCTAAAACGTGAAAAATTCCCCTATACGATACTTACTAACTTCAAATCGATATATCTCGGAATATATATCTGGAACACGTATGACTTTTTTTTACCAATATAACTTTCCCCGGTGGTTTTATTCCAAACCGATCACTGACCCTTACCATTTGTCGCAGAGTGTGATTAGTCACCTTTTTCCGTTCTCTAATGGGGGGCAATGTAACCTGGTGTGCCACAAACCAAAAATGAGGTATTAAGATAAATTTAATTCAATTTAAATTGGTCAGAACTCAAAATAAAAAAAAAAACAACTAAGATGTATTTTGAGGAAAGCGGCTTTCAAAAGGAGTCAATAACATTATTGTTAATACAGAAAAAACAACAACAACAACAACGATGTGGATTAATATAAAAAGTAAATGACCTTTTTCAAAAAGTTCGATATTTGCATCATGTTTTTCAATTTCTAAATAAAAGAAAAATCATTCGAAATACATATCTTCCGCACTCCTGTATAAATTACTCGTAGTGTACCATCAAAAATATCCCGTTGATAAGGTAAAGATTTTTTAAAAAAAAGAAAAACTAAAAGCCCACCTAATTGTCATCAGTATAAGCACCACCATTATCATTACTAAGAGCGTCATTATCATTACATACACCTACCTTCAATGCCCCACCAATGGACCAATGAACTATTCCACATTTATCTCCAAATCAGGCAAAGCATCGATTAAACAATCCCGCAAATGCAATAGAAATTTAGATTTGTATTGCTGTAGGCATCTCAAGACACTGTAATTGGTTTTACACTTATAAAATACACAAGCCTGGTATCTAAAAATGCTGATCTAGTGGCTTGTGCTGCTTTTTTTTTGGTTTTAATTTTCCTATCTTTTTTCTTCTGTAAAAGAAATGTATGTTAATGTCTCTTTAGATGAAGCTTTTTTATGTAACAGTTTACATTCATTAGTTTGGTTTACTGTATTTTATATGTGTATTGGAGTATTTGCTACATTAAAGCGTGTGTGTATGCATTGGCATTTGGGATATGAAATTGAAATCATTTCTACGATACTTGGCTACGCTATACTGATGGATGCTGGTATTTTAAGTTCAATGTGATGTTTGGAAGGCTTTTAAAACAAAAGACTTAAGCAACAAACTTGGTTTAAATTTTGATATTCAACCCTGCGCTGTACTCGTTGGTTGGCAATATAGAAAGGTCCCTGCGTTACAATGAAGGAATAACTTTCATGGAATCTGCCGATGAGTCATTGACGCAATGGAACAGTTAGAAATTAATTATGCTACCACTTCTATTGTTAGAAAACTCCTGAAATATAGGCGCATTGAGTCCTCTCTAGGCGCCTCTAATTTTTCAAAGTTGTCTGTGCGGAAAACACAATAAGGATGTCTACACTTTCCATTGATGTGGAATCGTAACATCAATAATCTGCGTAAGTCCAAGGGAAAGACTTGCTTACAATTGTATACGCAGATGATGTGGCGGTGGCATACACAGAAAAAAATCCAAAGATGTCCTCCGAAGCGCTGGAGTCTGCACTAAAGGTTTTAATAAAATAGTGTCGGGGATGTGGGCCGGGTGCAAATTCAGCTAAAACAGAACTGGTACCATTCACTAGGGGATATAACATCCCTTAATTTGTTAATCCCACCATAGGATGAGTCTGCTTGAGGTAGCGACCTATTCGTCGGTAGTCCTTATATAGGCTCCTGGAAATAGGGACATTGATGTCAATTGTACATCTGACACACTTGCAAAAGCTGCGCTACCTAAACTCAAATGAGAATAGTGGTTTTATTGCAAGGGGTAAGCAGATTATATTAAGAAAAATCTTACTCATTTCAAGGACAGGTGTAAAAAGGAACTCACTTGCATACAGATCAGATAGATCTGAGCTTGACAAGCAGAGAAAACAAACGATAATAATATTTCAAGGATCCAACTTAGAAACCTCATTACAGGCCACCAACCTGTGGTCGTACATGCTTGGAAACTGATTCTGCCATACCACGACTTTCTTTCCGAGGTGCAAAAAGGAAGAGAAGTAAAAGACAACCGAACATCTTCTCTGCCACTACACGGCAGTTGTGCACTTATGACGTAAACTGTATGATCTACATATGTGACAGCGCATAGAGAAAGGGAACTAAGGGTAAAAAAATCAATTGTCATTTTCTTCTTCTTTTTTTTGATGTGAGATTTGATCGTTTTATGAAAGTGAAGTCGACGATTCTAAGCGCAAATAGAAAGGGACCTAATCTTTAAAATGGCTCTCCTGAACAAAACTTTTCATCAACTTTTCACTTTTTTTGATGTGGACAACATCTGAGCATCGAATGAGACCGATCCCATGCCCCAAAAGTGTTCCCTCCCAGAGATATGCGCGTTTTATGAAAGTAAAGTCGACGATTCTAAGCGCAAATAAAATGGCTCTCCTGAACAAAACTGGTTTTTAACCTTAGGTCCCTTTCTATTTTGCGCGTCACATATACTTAGTAGGGACATAAATACTGTTACACACGTTATATACTGTAAAATAAAAAGTACTGAATGTTTTTAGACCAAATATTTTTTAATATATTTATTGATGTATATTTTATCCAAAAAGGATACAATATGTCCGAAATGTCCGCCTTTTGCCTTTACATACGCCTAAAGTCGCACTGGCCAATCGACAATAGCTGCACGAACCTCGTCCATTGGAAAATTGGCCACAGCTCGAACCAAAGCAGTCTTAAGATATCCAATGTTATGGTATCTTTTGTGACAAACCTTGTCCTCTAAAACCATCCACAATTTGTAATCCAATGGGTTCAAATCTGGACTGCCTGAGGGCCATTCTTCAGAGGAAATGAACGCTGGCAAATTGTTTCGAGCCAGGCCTGGGACGTTTTAGCCTCCATGGCTTGTTTTGGAACAGGGAATTGTTAAGAGGTTTCAAAACGGTTTCTTCATCGTAAGAGACACCCCACCAAACCATTACTGAAGCTGGGTGATGACCCTTTTCCCCACTTGGAATCAGTTCAGATGCTTCCTTAGATGACCGCGCATACACTCTATCATTTTGCTTGTTAAATTTTTCCTGAACGGCAAAAATTTTTTCATCGGTGAACAAAAAACATTTTTTTCATGTCACACTTGAAAAGCGCTATTACAGCTATACGGATCTCATTATCTGACCACTCCATGATGAAAGTTGAATCAATTTTAAAATCCCGTTACAGACTAACGCTATTGAGGTTAGCTTTCAAAACCCATGTAACATTAAGGGGGTATGTTAAGTTCTACTGTTGAAATGGGTGTGTAATGTTGTAACAGTATTTATGTCCCTACTAAGTATTGATTAATTCGAAAGGGCAAACATTATCCTTAGCTGTTTTCACAGTAGTTCAAAGCCCTGGTGAGGCTAAGCCTCGTAATGGTTTTCTCTGATAATAACGATCTTTCACGGTAACCCAAAATATAAAACATATTGAATTGAATGAATTGAATTGAATATTGAAGTTCCGAGGAAGCCAATTCGAGCCATGACATAGCCTTTACAGCTAATAACACGACTACCAAATTTGGCGCTCAAAAGATCGATTGCGGTGTGGGCACTGTGACATGGCGCAAAATCTGACTGAAACCAACGATGGTTTATCTTGTCTCTGTAGCACACAAAACTAGCTGAAATGGAGTTTTCAGCAGTATTGTCAAACAAACATTAGCAAATGATGCCACCGCACCAAAATTTGAACAAACTGACATGCTTGCAAATTGGCTTTTAAATGATAACCCTACCTCTTACCTTTCAAAAATTACCTAAACGAAGCCCAGAGGTCCTACCGTTCCAAAATTATGACTACTTGGCTGAAATGCAAAAAAATGTGTTAATTTAAAAAAAAAAACAAATAAATGTCCGACCACTGGTTCAGAACTAAGCAATTTTTCCTTAGTACCCTCCAACCACCAATCCGAAAATTTTTAAATCGCTGCCATTTCGCCCCTTGCATTTTCGGGCATGGTCGTAGATGGACATATTTTCATGAAATGAGCCAAGGAATACGCTGGTGAAATTTGTTCAGTCGTGAATGAATCACTCTGTATATCCTACAAAGTCATTTTCCGGTTTGAAATTATGTTATCTCATTATTTTATTTAAATTTTAAGTATGCACTTATACAAATTTTGGTTATGTTATACCAGAGAATAAAATAATACACACAAGACTTTTCAAAACGAAAGACTTAGGCAACAAACAGTATTTATGATTCATCAGTTTCAATAGAACATATCTACTGCTGTTAAGTTCGGTGTATTCGCGTGTCCTCAACTCAAATCGAATACATCATTATTGCTCAGGTCTCTGTTAACGTGCAACATCGAGCTCGAAGAGGCCATCCCATTGTTTAATATTTTGACTACGTGTTCTAGCCCACTGTGATGGCAATAATCAGACTGGCTTTCTTTTAACCAATAATCTGTTGCATGCTCTTAACTAACTTATCCCCTGCAGCCTTGAAAAATTCAGCGGGTAGACCATCAGCACCTGCATACTTATTATATTTAATGCGCTCATTCACCGACATGCCTTCTTCTAGGCTGGGTAATAGGCATTCTACATCTATAATTTATAATAGGGCTTATTTTCCAAAATAATATTCAGGCATTCATTTGCTTGGAAAAGTATTGTTTCTGTCAAGATATTTTCAATTCTATCTCAACACCATTATTTTTAACCGCAGTCTGACATCACCTTACAATTATAAGAGTATAATATCTACTCTTATAGATTACCAATCTCAAATAGTAGACCATCGACACCTACAGAGTTATTATATTTAATGTGACCGATTTCCAACTTTTTTTTCTAGGCTGGGTGGTTGGCATTCTACGTCTATGATTGACACTGGGCCTTCTTTTTCAACGGAAGCTTCAGACGTCATTAGGTTGGAAAAGTGTTGCATCTGTCAAGAGATTTTCCATTCTATCTCAACACCATCCTCAGTCTGATGTGTGACATCATCTTACACGTTTAAGGGTACGTATTATATCTACTCTTTCATATAACCAATTTCAAATATTTTTTTTAGGGGGAGAGACCCACAATTCTTGTATATTTACTTATATTTTGGTGTTTACCATAAACCAGAAGTTTCCAAAAAGTCTTTGGTTATGTCATTATTGTATCTTAGCTTACATTTGTGGTGGACTTGCGTCAAAACGATTTTCGAAAGAAATTTGCAAAATACGGCATTATTCGATTCTGCATATGCCGAGTCAGACTTACTTTCATCCATTCCATTAAGATCTAAGGTAATGTTGTTTTCTTCTTTCCTTGTCATGGCCTTCTTTGAACTGTTTGTGTTGTACAGAGTTCAATCGGTTGATTTTAAAAAATATGTAAAACCAACAAACAAAGCAAAACCATAAACATTTGTGGTTATTGTTACACGATTACCCAGTTTCTGGGACAGACTGTCCAATAAAAACTTTGATCTGTTTTTTGTTTTGTAAAGCGACAATTAAAGGAAAATTTTGTGGTGAACTGTAACTACTTCGAAAAAACAACAGTTAAATAATCAACACACATTTCTGCGTAGTCGGTAAAACACAAAACCGAAAACCTTTCGTCGCAAATCCATTTCACTTCAGTCAATCTATCAAAACTGCTATCCCCAAAGATGTTGTAACGAATTTGTAATATCCGCAGACAAATAAAATAGTCACAACTACCACTTGTTATCGTTGTCTAGCCAAATGCTAATTTTGTTTTCTTAACTGCTTTGGGTTTACAATCTTGTTAAAGGTAGGCTTTTCTTGACGGTTATAAATTATGCATACGAAAGGTTTTTCTGTTTTGTTGCATATGCAAATTCATATTTGAATTAAATTAAATATGATGATCAACCCGTTTAAATAAATGACCACATTATAGTCACCTAATTCATGCAACATTTTGTAACGCAGTAAAATAAGTGTGTGTGTCTTAAGTCTTTTGTATTTGAATCAATTCGCACGCTTGCTTCCCTTAGCGCTTTATTTTCGGAAAGATCATTTTGAATCTGTTTACTTTTTTCTTCCTATAAATGGATTATGATTGATTTTATGGCATTGTACGACTTTAATGTAAGCCAAACTGTCAAAAAAGTGATGAATGATTAGATGTTTCTGCAATGGTAGGATAGTAACATGACTCAAGACTAATGTTGTCTACTTATATATAATGGATTCCAGCATTTTCGCAGCATTGTTCATATAACGATTGCAGGCCGTTACTACAATTTTCTTATCAAGAAACTGTTTTAGCTATTGTGACTATGTCGGCCTGCTATCGTGGGTCCCTACACTAAAACATCTTTCCTATCAAGATTCAAGCACAACAATCTGAAATACAGAGACCGTTGTCTAAAACGGTTATGACACAGACATATCTATGATGGAGGAGATAAAAGGCACAGGATTCTTAAAAAAAAACAAGCACCGATTATCTTTTCTGACTTCACGATCTTAATATTGTCTTTTAGGCGGAGGTTACAGCGATTATGCTATATTTGAAATTGCTAAATCTAAATACTTGTAGTACGGTATCAAAGTCATTACCGGTACTGACGTTAGGAAGGACTCGAACTCTCGGTTAATGCAAATTGAAGCAGCTAAATCTGTACAGAAAACAAGTAGTCCACCTCAATCATGTATTGCGGTTCATACTATCATAGACGGAATACCTTTCACCACCTGACATTTTAAAATGATTAGTGCTTTATGTTTTCCACCAGTGCGTGGAGCAACGTGGTTAAAGCTATCACGGCGTGCATTAGGTTAGGAATGGTGTTGAAAAATGCTTTTTCATCCGGTGACCCAAAGGATTCATCAGGGTGCGCCTATCGCTAAGTCTGAAAAGGCAAAGAAAGAACCCTGATAAGAATACCGTTGCTCAATAAGATTTTGGCCTAGGGACACTCTTGTTACACCTTTGTAAGAAGGGACAACAAGCCATACACAGAATGCTTAGAAGAACTTCTAAGATTCGCCTTAATACATATTTTCCTGGTTGTTCTTCGCTTTCAAACACGATAACTCATACATCAGCTAATGTGGTCGGTCGTTGCGAAGTGGATAACACTATCAACACGGGCTATAAACAGCTTTGATCCCTTAAAATCCCCAGAAACCAAATGGAATCTTTC
Source organism: Hydrotaea diabolus (assembly GCA_963513945.1). Taxonomy (NCBI): domain Eukaryota; kingdom Metazoa; phylum Arthropoda; class Insecta; order Diptera; family Muscidae; genus Hydrotaea; species Hydrotaea diabolus. Next base: position 121,810,445 of record OY740720.1, read on the forward strand.
CTAAGGTTATACATGTCCTCAACGGACATAAACCCAACTATGAAATCACAAAAAGTTCCTTATCATGTGCTGGAGCTGGAGCGTGCGCATTCTCCGATAATGCACACCTAACACCACAACTGACTGGTAACTCTAATCGTAAGGCGGATAGGGGTAATAAAAGGGGAAATACTCGTACTTGAAAATTATTTAGGAATTGCAGGCTCAAGTCGGAATGCTGCGGAATCGTGCAGAATATACGAAAGCTTGAGAAAAAAATCTCTCATCAGCCACAGCCGACATTTCATTTCGAGAATGATAGCCGTTTTGACGTTGAAGATAGCTGTGATAACAGTAAAGAATACGATACGGCCCAACACTTCCTCATTGAATTCTCCGCTTTGACCTGCGGATGTCGCAATGGGAGGAAATTCTTTGCATATCTAACTTCAATAGTCGCGAACGACCTTTTTAGTTTTCTCAACTGCACCTTCCACCACCCGCTACTGTACTCTTGTGAGTGAAGCATTCCTTTTTAGCATTACCAGGCGATGACCTCTCATTATCCTCTGCATTATAATAAGTACATCTGTGGCAATATTTCGTTTTTTGTTCTGTCTCATTCAATCATTTTAAATAATTGTTATGAGGGCTGTTTCGGCATACGACCGTTTCAGTCCATCAACATATTGCTTCAAGATTTCATCCACCAAGCTTCAATAGTGCGACCTCTAGTTGGCTTTTCACAGGCAGACGGTCAAAGCTTAAATTCAGAATATAAATACTCTATGTAAATATAAATACTTCGAGGTATTGACAAATTAATAAACCTTCTATCTTATGATAGCGGATATAACGAGAGAGAACTAAAAAACGAAATGGATATAATTTATTTATTAACCTTTTTTTTGGCAATTACTTATTTTTGGTTTTAGAATCATGCAGATGGTATCGAGAGGTTATTACTTGGTAATGCAAATGGTAATGCATAATAGTTACTGATTTTTAGTCGAATTCGTAGCTTATTTTTGACAGTTTCGGGGAGTCAAAGCGAAGTCATTCGAGTTTTAAAAAACTCCACAACTATGCCTTTATCAAATAAAAGGACATAAAAAGCTGTTACAAATTTACAAAATACTTTTGTTAGATAGTGTAGTTGTTTCAGCTTCTTTCATTTGTCTACTGTTATCAATTAAGTCGAGCTCTCATTAAAGCTTTACTCTTTTACTCTCTGCTCTCAATGTTACTGCTGAAAAATCGAGCGCACGCTCCCTTTCTCTCTTTTACTCGCTCTCTCATTTCAAACACAGCTGTTTAATGATGGCAACGAAAAATGCAAGTAATTTCGCTTTCATTATAAGCCAAGCTTAGAGCCGAATGTCCAAGAAACTATAGAGAGAAAAGACAAAAACAAAACAAAAAAACGAGAAAAAACACGAATTGATTGCAATTTTTTTCTTCTTCTTTCCGAAACTAAAAGCTTTTTTCTTCAACCAAGACGTTGCGAATATGATATGAGAGGGAATGACTGAACTAAAAGAAACTCAGAAAAAATACAACTACTGAGAAATAAAAAGAAGCAAAAACGAGCAAATAATGGCGGCCTTTACAAGATTTGTTGTTTTGTCATTGTGGGCCGAGTGCGCTTGAAGTACACGAAACGGTGGGAGGGGGGGGGGGGGGCAAAAAGCTATAAAAATGAACTTTAGCTTCAAAGGTAATTTCATGCGTGTGTGTGTATTTGTACTGAGCGCTCCGTACTGGGCTTTAAGGTAGTAAAGCAACTTCTTGGCGAGTTGGCGTTGATGGTGTTGGTGCTGCTGCTGCTGATGATGGTGTTGTTGAAGGTGCTGCAGCTGTTTCTTATGGCTGAGATTGTGGAGTCGTTTTCAAGCGTAGCTTTAAGCCAAACTGTGCTTAGCTGAGCCAACCAAAACTGAACTGAGTAGTGAAACGAAACTGAAAAGCAAAAATCTGTAGAAAAACAACAACAACATGATGAGAAGAAATAGTGTACATATGGCTAAAATGAAATAACGTTTTTGATTATACCAACAAAAACTCACACACACACACATTACGAATACAAACACTACTGAAGCCAAAAGAGCTCTGATATGATGTGAACTACGTTTGCGGTTGTGTCTTCTAGAGCTGCTGGCTAACTAACTCTGGCTGTCTGCTTGTCGTGTCTGTCTGCCTGTCCGTCTGTTTGTCTTCTCGGCTAGAGTAGTAGAGCATTTGTAGAGGTTGTTGGCTATAGCAAAACCTGCCATAACTTTAGTGTGAGCCGATAACTTTAGCCAGACGGCCACAAAAAATCTGTCAAAAAGACAAAAATTAAGAGAAAAATAGTTAAATAGAAACGGTGGATCTTTTTAAGATTTACTAAATTGACCAAAAACAAAACCACCGAGGTTGGTTAAGTGTTTTTTGAATTTGAATATCTGGAGTATTTCCTTTTCAAACATTGAGTGAGCGAAGCGAAAAAAAAAATTGTGCCTGACCAAAAAAATAACAAAATATGATGTTGACCAAACACAATTGCAAACACAGAGAAATTAATTAATAAATAAATTTCGGTCGAGATAAAAATAAGCCATTAAAAATAAAATTGATTGAATTAAAAAAAAAAAAAAAAACAAAAAATACTCAACATTTTTGTAAGAATCTAAAGAAGTCGGTCGCTCAACTAAAGGCTTTAACTGTTTCCTTTGCTTACAATCCTGCTTAAAGGTAATGAGTGGAAATATTAAGTGAATCGAACAAAAGTTCAAAACAACAACAAAAAGTGATTCACTTTTGTATTCAATATTTAATTGAGTGCATGCATGTGTTTCTTTTGCTTTTAAACGAGAAAAATGCTGTAACGTTTTCAAAAGAAAAAAATAACTGCAGCTGATGCTGCAATACAACCAAATTCCATTGTGTGCTTTTGCAAGATAAATACAAAAAAGCAAAACCTCAACGTTTTTGCTCGAGTGTTTCAAAAAAGGTAGTGGTGGTGTTGACGTTTTTTCGCCGTTTTTTTTTTATTGTAAAAACATTTCTCTGCTGCCGACGTTGGAAGAAAGAGTTATATACACACACTGACATCCACTGATGGCTATACAAAAGTATATTTAATAAATTACAATATTTTTTTGTCAATTGTTTTTCGGGTTAAGAGTCGTTTTTTGGTGTGCTGATGATCTTGTAAAAACAACGCACACAGTCGAACATTTACTCAAAACGAAAAACGATTTAAAATAAAACAGCAACCAGCAGAAGAAGCAGAAGCAGCAACCTAAATGGCAAAGAAAGAAAAAAGTCAATTTGCAAAAAAAACAATTTCGTTTTCGTAAACGTTTTAATATATAATTGCATTCTGAATGGAACGCGTTTAATCGTTCGAGTGTTCTTAACTTGACTTGAAGTTAAACGGCTCAGCGGTTAAAAAAAAGAACGCAACCAAAACAATTTTCAATTCACCCAACTCTGACATTTCAAATTTCCAAAAAGAAACAACAACAAAATATATTTTTAAAATTCAAATCAATTATTCTTTCTAAGAACGGTTAAAGCGCATTAAAAACTACTTCTACAACTTTTATAAAAAAAACCTATCTTCTCAAAATCCTCAAACAAAAAGTGCAGTGAAATTGTTTTTTTTATTAAAAAAAAATTTTAAAAATATAAAAAAATGTGTCTTAAAAATCAATTTTTAACCTAACAAAAAAAGTGAATGTGTCGCCCGTTAATTGTTAAAATAAAAAATTAACATTTTCCCCACCATCGCAATCGGTGGTTTGTGTACACCAACTTGTGGATAACTTCGCCCGTTAAAGAGAAGTAATTATCTTTAGTTTTTGTATAATCATTGCATAATACGAGCGAAGGAAACGATCACCAGCTTTCTTTCATTTCTTTTTGGGGATTTTTGTTTTTTTTTATACTTTATTTTTATTTTGCCTTAGCTAGTGCCGAGGAGGAGGGCCCCCAATTAGTGTTGAAAATTTCTTTAAAACATTTATCGCCCTACCTACCGTTTAAGTGCTGTTAAACTGCGTAACGAAATCAATAGAGTCGTTGTTAAAAAAACTAGGAAACCTCTGTATCATCACCTTAAAAATATTACTAGGTTTTTGTTAGTTTCATAGTTAATGTGCAAAAATACACAAATTACTTTTAAATTGAAAATTTTGCATAGTTTAGAAAAGACAGAGAGAAATTTAATCGCGAGTGTTAAATAAATTAGAAGACTTAAGTTAAACTAAGTAGAAAGTGAGAAAAATCTTTAATGGCTACAATAGAAAAATTTTATATGAATTAAGAAAGATTCGAAGGAATTATTAGAACACTTCATAAAAAAATTCGGTGAAATGGTTTTAGATGTTATCTCTTAAACTAAAAAAATATATTTAGATAATTCATAAAAAAATAATTTTCATTAGATAAAAAAAATCGGTTGAATTATTAGTACTAGAATCATAATACTTTATTCAGAAAATAGCTTGTTCTACTAGAAGAGTAAAGAGGGATATCAAATTTCAGCAGACGCAAAATACAATAAAAAGTTTTACATTTAAAATTATTAAACAAACAAAAATTTTTAAGTAAATTTAAATGGCGGCCAGTTTTAAAAAATCACCGAACTGGCCTTTTATCATAAATGTTAGCCTGTGAGCAAAATAACGCCACAGATTTCATTCAAATCTGATAAAATTTGCTGTTGTTCGATCGGTTATGTCCCGAAATTGGACGTTGGTATAGGGCCTACATGTTTTTCCACAAATCCTTAATCGGTTAGACTCCTAGTTGGGAGATACATTTGTAGAATAGACTGATCTCGCCGATTTTCGACAATGTAAGTATTCACCACGTGCGTTTTGCTCGCCACAAAAAAAATTTCATTGAAATCTGATGAGATTTGCTGCTGTTAGGTCGGTAAGATCCCATTTGTATGAGACCTTTATCAGCATTTAAACCGATTTCTTCAGATGTTAATAGTGACCGTTATTGGATGGAAAGAATACAACGTGCGAAGTTTCATCGAGATCTATTTATATTTGCAACCGACACTTTGATTACAGACAGACGGAAGAAAATGTTAAAATTGACTCAGAAAATAATACTGAGTCGATCGCTTTAAATTTTTAAGGGTTTAGCAAATTAATTTTTTTTAATTGCAAACATAAGCACAAATTATTAATACCCCAGTACCTTAGTGATGAGTGAGAACAGATTGTATAAGAATCTTCTAGCGAGGATCTTGTAACGACTAATTGATATACATTCCCCCCTCCAAATATTTTTAAAAGTATGTCAAAATATGTGTGGGTACAAAAACTGTCACACTTAGTTCATAGACAGATTTAAGACCATATTTGGATAACTATTTGGTTTCTTTTGAATGAAACGTTGAAGAGAAACATAGTCTTAAATCGAACGACTACTAGAGTTTGTTTCCCAATCTTTTTGATTTCTCGGGAAAGCATAAAAAATCTGGAAATCTGTCGGGATCCCGGGAATAAAAATAAAATTGGCTAATTTCATAGTCAGATTTGAGACCATATTAGGATAACTATTTAGTTTCTTTTGAATGTAACGTTCAAGAGAAACATGGTCTCAAATCGAACGACTACTAGAGTTTGTTTCCCATATCGTATTTAGTTTCTTTTGAATTTAACGTTCAAGAGAAACATGGTGGCAAATCGAACGACTACTAGAGTTTGTTTCCCAAACTTTTTCATTTCTCGGAAAATTAGGAGAAATTTTAAAATCTGTTCAAAACTTTCAAAAGAAACATGATCTCAAATCTGACTACTAGAGTTTGTTTCTCGGTCTTTATGATTTTATTAAAAAAGGAAAAAAGTTAACGATTTTCGGGATAAATAAAATTAATATTTGTTTGAAGTTGAACTAATTTTTGTTGGAAAAAGTAAAAAGTACATCATACGTCCATTGTTAAAATAGAATCACGGATTAAATAGTTCAGCACCATAAGCATCTCCTGAAATTTTCGACCCGTAGAAATTAAATGAATTCAAGTCAAAGCTATCCATAAATAACTTATAGATATTTGTAAAGGTATAATACAGATGTACTTACGTTAGCGCAAAGAGAGTAATTCCGACTGCTCTTTTTGGGAGTATACGAAATTTCGATCTTAAAAAAACTTAACAGATACTTAGCCCATTTACCCTATTAAAAGTATCAGCAGTAACCAGTAAGCACACATTTCTGCTGAGTTAAGCATCCGCTTAACTGACATACGAAAAAATATGAGTATATTTTAAGACAATGTTTTCGGCGAATCCAATTCTGTTTATATTCGATTTGATTTCATGATAGGAAATTAGAGCATACATTTTTTTCTGATCAAGTTGGGACGCTGTGTTATTTTGAAACCGCGAAAAATGGCAATATAAATCGAAAAAAAAAACTCTTTAAAATGGTACGTTCCTGAGAAATTTGGAAAAGACATTTGTAGCCAGGACTCAACATAATTTAATCCCAAAATATTATAAAGAAAATTTCATTAGTTTTCGTTTATTAAGAAATCAGTTAATTGTACAAATTTTTTTTAAAAATAATATTATTTTTAGCTATAAAAAGTGTATTTATATTTCATCGTTAAACATATTTGGATTATTACTTTGTGAATACGTAGGACAATTTATGACTTAAATTAAGAAAAAAAACTTATGCCCTTTTTCCAATTCCACACATTAAAAAAATATGTTTGTTTTTATCCTTAAAACGTCGGAAATGTTTAATTGATGGTTAATCAAGCTCTGATTATAGCAAGTTAAGATATTTAATATAAAATTCTCTTAATTTTATGTTGCTGCACTAGGGATTTTTGAAGAAATCGGCTTTGTGGGTTTTTTTTAAATATCCCGGGTTCGCAGTGATTATGTCCAGGGAAGTCGGAAAACGTAAATAATTGAAATTCCCGTTACCGAAAAAGCGTTATGTCAAAATATCTTCAAGTTCGGGATTTAAGACTATGCGTCAAATTCATATACACTAGAGTGTCTTAAAAAAGTTGCAAACGTACCCCTGTAAAAATTAAAATTGATATGTTTTAGAGTAATTCCAAAAATATTTCGATTCTAGTTAATAGCATTCGTAAGCTGGACCAGTTTTAAAACGCCATTAAAATTTTGAATTTCCTTTAATAGCGGCAGCCGCTTATAAAAATAGGAACATTTATCAATTGACACTTCGAGTCTTCGTTTCAGTTATTACGTTTCCCGATTTCTCGGGACGTTATCACCGGTATTGCGGTGATTTTCTTGAACAATACTTAGTAGAACGACATTAAATTAAGTGAATTTCATATTAAAAAACGTAACTTGCTGGAATCAGAGTTTGATTGGCCATCAATTAATCAATTGATGTGTGAAAATAGGAAAACAATCTTTTAAAGAAGAACCTATTTTTTTTTTTTAAATTTAAGTCCTAAACTAAATTACGAATTTCACAAAGTAATAATCCAAATACGTGGTCTGCTATATATATTTCTGGACTAAAAATGAAAATGCGAATATTTATCATCAAAAATGATTTGATTGTTTTGCAAAGCATTCTCCAGCATGATTTATACACTTTTGCATGCGCTCAAACCAATTGTCAAAACACTTTTTCCACTCCCTTTGAGACACCTCCAAAACTTGGTTTTTGAACGCTTCAACAGCATCTTCTGGCGACGAAAATTGTTGACCACGCATTTTTTTCTTGATGTGCTGGAATAAAAAGAAGTCATCAGGGCTGTACGGCGGATGACCCATCAATTCGACGTTTTTGGTGGTCAAAAAGGCGCTGGCTTGAGCCGATGTGTGAGAGCTCGCATTGTCATGGTGCACAATGATTCGTCTTCTCTAGTTCGTTTTTCGAATTTCTTCTACGTTGCTCAAGCGGAACAGTCGCCACATGACCAGTTTCTCCGAACAAAACAGGCGACCATTTGCTTCGAAGTGCTTCTTCCACGATCAACTTTCTTTGGATTTGGCTCGTCGTATGTTTAACCATGCAATTGATACAATTAACTGATTTTTTTTTCTTGTAAAATAGATCACTTTAAAACACCATTAACATTTCGAATTTCCTTCAATAACGGCAGTCGATTATAAAAATGGAAACATTTATCAATCGCCACTTCGAGACTTCATTTTTTTTTGAACGAGGCATTGCAATAAATTTATCCACACAAAGAAAAATATCAACTTTTTAAAAAATACATGCTGAACTAAAAACTAATTCAGAAATATTTTAATAAAAAATGCGAAGAAAACAAATAAGCAAGTTTCAGTTGGTTGATCAAACTTTAATATACCCTCACCCATTAGCGGGTAATTTTAACACCCTATCAGGGTGACAGGACCTGGGAAGAGTTAAAATTTTCCGTCATTTGGTTAAACAAACAGTTATATTAATAACCTCTTATTTGTACTCCTATTGCCTGAATTTGATCTAATTTTAATAAAATCTAGTTAAGGGTCGTTTGTGTGGAAGGTACCACAAAGGCGTGGTTGAGAATTTAACTCCAATGTAACTCGTTTAAATCAGATCATGTGAATAGTATTAAAGATGCCTGATCATTTTCTTTTAATCACTTACTGACCCCTACTGTTTAATGTCGGCTTTTAATGGCTTATGTATTTAACTGACTAAGAGATAGACCTATTAATCGTCAAGACGCCAGAATTTACGAAATGGCAATACCGCCTAAACCGTATTTGAACCTTATGCCAATGGAAGGAAATGTCTTGCACAGCTTTTTCAGATGTTACTTAAAATTGGGATTTAACCTATAAAACCCTGTGATTCAAAGATGTGGCCATAAAAAGGTTACTCAAATTAAGAAAAATGGCATTATGAACTAAATTATCATTTTTTTTTATTATGTAATTTATACTCAGGCAATTTAATTTTTTACACTTTGCTTAACTAATCTGTCTTGGCTGTTACAGACTAGAAACTTTTCCACCCCAGAGTTGAAAAACTCAAATTAATTGAAAAGCTAAATAGTATTGTTTCGTTTAGATGTCCACTTCAAATGCCTGGCACATTTTCGATGTCGCTCTTCGTCATTGCAAACACTTTTAGATTTTAGTTTTATATTATACCCCGATATTACCCCTGTGGATATACTTCGCAGACATAGGGAGTTACTCCTATTTTTTGAGCGAAATATGTCTGCTTTTAAAGAAGCCCTATGGGTATACAGTAAGGTGGGTCAATTTAGCAATCGATATTGTGCCATCGATTTTTCGATAGCTTTTGGCATAAGGAAAAAAAAGTTCTAATACGACATATCAAAAAAATCATTTTCGAGGCGCACAAATTTCAGTTTTTTTTTTTATTTTTAAGGTTTTTTTAGTAGGTAATAAAAAAAAATTTTAAACACTGCCACATACAATACAATTTAACATAAAAGCGCGTGAGAATAGAAATACGACTGAGGGAATCGTAGAGAATCGAAACTCGGTGGTAACTACAGGGTGGAGCGCGGTTATTTGCTTATTTGGGAATGAAATATAAAATTATGAAATTTAGAAAAAATATTTTATATTTTAATTATATTGAACAGTAAGGGAATTTTTGAATTACATGGTTTTAAAAAGTGCATCTGGCAAATGTCGACCTTCGCTATCCACACACACTTTAACAAGCATGTCGACTGGTGTTCTGCCAATTTCAGCCTCAATATTGTTAATTAGGTCTTCCAGGGCGTTGGGGCGATTGATATACACCTTCGACTTCAGTAATAAATCGCATGGGGCTTATTCTGGTAAGCGTGCCGGCCAGTTCCAATCACCCCTCAAAGAAACAAGCCGCTCAGAAAAAAATTGCCTCAAACAGTTCATGGTAACCCTCGCTGTGTGGACAGTGGCACCATCCTGTTGGAACCGTGTATCCTCAAGAGACGGCTGAAAAAAAATCATAGTCAAGTACCGAGCAGAGCGTTTCGGAAATTACAGTACTGCCGCTCAAACTCTCTCGATGTTTTGTGGTGTTGTAATCCTTCTCTCAGGTCCCCTTCGTACACATGACACATTCCCTGCTGTTCTCAATGAAGTTAACCAATTTTCAATTGAATGTCGTCCAGGAACAAGTTCGCGTGGGGGACAGCGAATCGAAAAAGCAAAAAGCACGCTAAACCGCAATGATCACGGATTTGAAAAAAAAAATTAACACAAAATGACCTCTCCTCACGTCTCCAATGTATGATGGCATTGAAAGGCAGACGACTACAAATCTCCTGTCAGCCACTATAAGCCACGCACACTCTCCACTCTCTTCGACCAAGAGTGTCGCCACAGCCTGCAGTGCAAAAAAGCAAAACCCGCGCTCCACCCTTTATTTTGTTCCATAAATTAACATAGTTCTCCCGATCAGCCACTTTTGAAGTCACATCCAATGTTCCATCATAATAAAAATTGGCTGGTAATGTTATTATGGATAAGATACCAACCCCTGATTGATAAAGACCCTATCACTCTAGATGCCAAAAAGTATCTTTATTAATTTCCGCACATTGTTTCTAAAGCTTTCTGTCAAAATAAAACCATATCGGAACATGTTGTGCTCTAACCCACATGCAATGGACCTTCCCGACTAGAGGCCCTTTCCTGTAGTAGCCTCACTTTAATTGCAAACAAACTATTCAATTTTGGCCTAGCTTAAATTTCGCATTTATGTTACAACTCTTCTGTATGCCAAAGTGGTCTTAGGTATATATGACTATTCGTTTAAATTTCATGGAATTTTCTTTTAATTTTGTTTCGTTTAACACTTTCCTTAACACACAAAGTTTTTGGGATTTTCTTCAGGCGACCAACCTAAACTGCTCTTACACACAAGGAAAATTATTTTTCCCCAATGTTCACAATGTGCCTCTCTTTCCGTCAGTATGCCCGTTCGCCCGTCCGTTTGTCTATACGCCTGTCTGGTGCTGGCATTTTTGCTCTTCCCCCTCGGTTGTAGTCTGCGAGAGATTTTGTAATATCTTTAAACTTGTTGCAGTTGCTGGTGTTTTTGTTTTATTTTTTTGCAGTTTTATTTTATGATTATCGTCGTAATTTTTCTTTCTTGTGGTTTCTTGATATAAAAGCTTTGCGAAGTTTTTTTCTGTGTGTGTGTGTTTTTTGTTGTTGTTGCTATTTTTCGTGTATGTAATACGAGTAACACTTTAAAGTGCAATAAACATAATATGATCTCGTGTTGAGCTTTTATTTTTTCTATATTTTGTTTACCAAATGTAGGAGGAATTAGGCGCTGGGAGTATGGGGTGGTAGAGCTGGGAATATTTTAGTTTAAATATGAAATTTTATGACAGACAACGTAATAGTAAAGTTAAGAAATTTTATGGTTTTGAAGACGATTTTTTAAAATTCAGTTTTAGAGTACCACGAAAACTATGCAGGATTTTGTAAGACCTTACAAAATAATGCATTTAAGCTGTTAACAACTTTAGTGGGGTTTTTGGTGCAACTCGGGTCAAACTATGTTAATGTCTAACTTAAAATTATAATTTTTGATTAGCAACAAGCAAAAAACATTTTTTTCACAAAAAAAATAAAATTATATTGAATTGGGATTATTGTAACAAGCCACAATAGGTATCCAGTGTCTGTCAGCAATATTTAAACCAATTGACAACAACAGGTAGAAATGTAACGAAACTAACTTGATACTTTTGATTGTAATGCTCCCATCTTTGGTGCCCGCCGTTAAGTAAAACCCCGACTTTTATGTAGTGGTTTCTGAAGCAGACAACGTAATGCTCGAAACAATTTTCAGAGCACAATTTTTAAAATACTTTTGGCCGACTAGAGCGTATCTGGCAAATCGGAGGCCAGATTGGTGATTAGCTTCTGCTGCAAATTTAGTATTGACAGTGTATTTATTTGTTTTGACACAGTATTATTTTAAGATTAAAAATTTTAAAATCCTGTTTATTTGTCAAATTACTAATTTTAAAAATAGTTTAATAAATAAGTTTTTTTTTATAAGTTTGACAAAAAACAACACGAATTTCATCAAAATTTGTCTCATGGAAACAAAAGACTTAAGAAAGAAGAGTAAAATTAGGAATCCTGAAACTAGGGTAACAAAGTATTTGTACCCTAAATCACTTTGTGGATTGGGTATTGAATGTTGCTTTCAGTCGGAATGTTTGTATAAGTAACTGAACCAATTTTAGCTAGATCCACCTATCTGTCTGTCACGATATCTGTCTGTCACGATATCTGTCTGTCCGTCCGTTCGTCCATCTGTCTGCTGTGCATGTAAAATTGCAATCCAACTGCAGGTTGCAATTTTACCGAAATTTTGCAGAAGTACGTTTTTTAAACAAAGGACGAACAAGGACGATATTAAAGTTGAAGAAAATTGTTGAGCTTTAGCTGTAGCTCTCACACATATGTTCAACCGATTTTAAATCTTTTATATCATTAACTTTTATATATACCTATAAAATACAATATTTTTAAAATTTGACATAGCTCAATACGATTGGCAAGTAACCAGCTCAGATTATTATATATAAAGGGGTCGTCATATCGGTTCAAGTTTTGATATAGCCCCGGTGCAAAGGTTTCACTCAATTTCAGATACAACCGCTCTTGGACACCAATATTAATTCAGATTTCGATATATGTAGTATACAAGTATATCGATGGACCAACAACCAATCCTGCACCACTTCCGTCCATATACTCGAAGTTCCATGTTTTGATACAGTCCCCATACAAATGGTCCGGGGGTTCAAAAATCGACATCCAATATATGTGACGTGCAAAATAGAAAGGGACCTAAGGTTAAAAACCAGTTTTTAGAAGGTCCCTTTCTATTTGCGCTTAGAATCGTCGACTTCACTTTCATAAAACGCGCATATCTCTGGGAGGGAACACATTTGGGGCATGGGATCGGCTCAGATGTTGTCCACATCAAAAAAAAAAGGAAAATTGATTTTTTTACCCTAAGGTCCCTTTCTCTATGCGCTGTCACATATATGGACAATGGTCATTTTCCATTGTCTGTTGGACACATAAATATCGTATACCAATGACATTTTCAGATAAGTTTTTCCTTGCGAGTTCTCGTATCTATACAAAATAAATAGTTGCACATTTTGTATACCTCCACTGAATGATAGAGTGTGCTCTCCGATTGCAATAACTAACAATTGCTCGAACACCCAATAAAGCATATTTATTATGGTTGATCGTCTTTAAATTCTAATACAATCTTCCCATGACTGCCCCTGCTTTCGTACGTCTGTCGAAAGCACTATAACGAAATAAGCTATGACCCTGAAACTTTGCACGATGATGGCTTATGGTCATAAGCTGTTAGGGAGCTACGATCGAAATCGACCAAAGTTTGCCTTTAATGGAATAATTAATTTAAAAAAAATAAACATTTTTAAAATGGGTTCAGTTCTGACTGCAAAAGCAGGACGTTTTAGCTCATGTGGTCCAAAAAGTGGCCAAAACGTGCGATCAATTGTATATGGATACACTCAATTAAGAAGCGACCCTTATGGTCAAAAAAAGGGACTACCCGTAAATATAAGCTGATTTTACTACGAAACCACATATATTGGATTGATAATTTTTTTTTACAAAAACTGCTGTAACTCTGGCAATTTTCGTCGGTTTGTCAATAAATATACCACGTTGTAATCGTTACAGTGCGTTCTTTTTAATTTCGTGCAAAAAATGCGGGAGTGTTCCAGAATTGGGGTACAATTAGCAGTTGAAAACAAAATTCTTCAACATTAAAAACAAAATTTTGATTTATTTTGGTCGTAACTTCCACAATTTTTATACGATTTTATAATTAACATGAGAGATGCAATAATGTAGCTCATTTTGAAGTGAATCGGATATGAATTGCTGAAGTTTAAGGCAGATTAATTAATTAAAAAGTCAGAAAAATTTCACATTCACGATGTCTCGAAAACGTGGTAGAGCAAAACGGACATTCAACTTGGATTCAGGGGATCAGCTGTTTTTGTCTAAAGGAGGGCTCGAAAGTTAATTTTTGCAGAACAGTGATATTGATTTATTTGAAGGTTTTGCTCATAGTGGAGTCGGACTGATGAACCCAAGGGGCACAAAAAACATGCCCATTCCTTTCGTGATCTACAAGACATAACCAAAGGTTGTTTTGATAGGCCTTTTTTAATCCACTTTATCCTCTTAGGCATATTTGGTAAGAAACAAACCTTTTTTAAAAGATCAACATTTCTGCGAGCTGCAGTTTCGAAGTCAGACTCTTTCAGCCCCATTGGATACATCTTGTGCCCATTGAATACATCTTGCAAAAATGTGATTTGAATCTTACGGGCCTATTAGAAATTCCAGATTTATTTCCAAAACTTTTTCGAATTTCTTCCATTGAGCGCTGCCTATTTGCAATGGACCGTTTACATGTGAACTACCTTGGTGTAATGGTTACTGCGCAAGGCTTAAATATGGGAAAGAGCATCTTAATTTTTTCAGCGGCGTATTTCCACCTCGTAAGTTCCGGCGACTTTTAAAGTAAGAGATTTATCTCTATGCCATGCTTACCTATCAAACGACATTAAACAGGTCGTTTTGGTCAGTGAGTATAAGAAATAAATCTTTATCTCTGACAAGTTCCCCATTTGTTCATTAATGGGATATTGAGGGATAATGATTAAGGCGAAACATATCAATAAACCCATAAAAATTAGCATATGGAGTAACAATGTAATCAGAATTGTTTTATACGAGTATGATTTTTATTCATTAAAAAAATAAAAAATAATGTAAGAAGAACCATTTGAAAAAATCTTAAATGTAATTATTTTCAAGCACCGTTGAGAATTTGACTAACAAGGATTTGAACCCTTACCCTGACTGCCCACAGAAGAACTGAACAATACAATTTTTTAGCAGAAGAAAAATCACTCACCTCTAAATCTTAGGAATAGCTTCAAATCTAAATAATTGAAGTACTTGTGACAGAGCGGTATATTCAATCGTTTTGGTAGCATTAAATAGAATAATTATGTTTTTCGAGTTCCTATATATTTTTCCAAAAGTAATTTTGGAAAAATGAAAACATCTTATGTTAAAACTTTTAAATTGTGTTGACTTTAGAAGTAAAATATTCATTTGCAAAACATATAAAATATTTTCTGTAAATTGCATTATCTGTTCGTCGCCGGCATTTAACAGTAGGTCCCGGAGATTAAGTGTTCGAATTTTATCGTGCTCATTTCATTTCTTGGATAAAGGTTGCAAATACCTTTAGTTTCCTTAATGGAATGCTAAAGGAAATATGCGCGCATGTATGTTTGTAACTTGGAAAAAAAACTTAAAGTTGCTTATACGTCGTTTACCTTTAAGAGCACCGACATTAGGGTAGGTTGATTTAACAATCGATATTGTGCTATCGATTTTTCGATAGTTTTTGGCACAAGGGCTACAAATTTGAATTTTTAACTTTTCCTCAACTTTTATTTTTAAGTTTTTTTTAAATTGGTAACCAAAAAAATATTTTTTTTAAATATTACCTTTCCAAGGTTTTTTTTATTACCTTCTAAAAAAACCTTAAAAATTAAAGTTGAGAAAGAGGCAAAAAATTTAAATTTGTTCGCCTCGAAAATTATTTAAATTCGATATGTACCTTTTTGTCCTCATGCCAAAAGCTATCAAAAAAGTCGATAACATAATATCGAAAATTTTGTATGTACTTACAAATCGGCCCACCCTAACCGACATTTACACGAAAGACTTAAGAGAAAAACCTTATAAAAGTATGCTCTTGTAGAAATTCTCTCATTAACGAGATTTGTCAACAGTATTTAAGTCAAAAAACTTATACCTGTCACAAGTCAATTTATGTCCCAGAAACTGATATAGTTTTGGCTAAACGTTTAACAACATTTACAATTGGATTTACTTTTAAAGACCATGCGTAAGACATTGAAAAAAAATATCGTCAGTACCACCCACAACTTAAAATTCATATACTCGTACCTCCTTATGTGTAAATGAAGACAGCATCTCAGTTTTTGACAACTTTGACGTTTGCCGGGTACATCTGCTAGTCACACAGAGGTGTTGGCCGGAAAAAAACGACTTGCTAAACAAAAGCCTCTCCCTTTAAAAACGCATGTATGATGGCTTTCAAGAAAACAATAGCTTAACATGTTAACAAAGGAAAAAACGCAAACAACAACAATTCAAAACAATCCGCATCAAAGCGAACAATTCAAGGTACAAGTTCCTACAAGTTCCAACTGAAAAGCAGACAATGGGAAACCAAAAATAAAACACATACACAATTGTATGTTAAACAATTTTGCACTTTTGCATCTTATGAATTATTTTTGAAAATATCATAATGATGTTGATGGTGTTTGTCGGTTTTTATATATGCAAGTATTTTTCATTATTTCATTTTTATTATAAGGGTATTGTGAGGGGTCTTAAGCTACTTTACTAACAGAAAACGAAAAATCCAAAGCAAAAGTACTAGAGGGTTTGATGACAGACCATAGAGTAATTTGGCTGGCTGGCTGACTGACTCGATGTTTGGGTCGTTGTTAACACCAAAGTTATGCCACCAAAAGAAAAAAATCACATACTCGCACAATCTACACTTCAGACAGCCATAAATGTATGCACACTAAGACAAATCTCAAATGTTAACCGAAATGCAAAAGAGGCTTACGTAATGTGATTTTTTATGATGATTTTTTCCATCAACATCAGCAACAACAGTCGCAGCCACAGCCAAGCTGAAAATGAAAATGAAAAACTCGTTACTGTCTGACTTTCCGTCCGCCTATTCGTTCGTCCGTCCATCCATCCTTTCAACTGGTTGACTTGGATTTTTAACGCGTCGTTGTTTTGTAGGTTGTGTTACAGTTTTCGTTTTGGTTTCAGTATTTTACTTTGGCATTTTGTCTTCTTTTTTATTTTGAGGAAAACCATTTTGAAATGTTAAACAAATTAATATAAAATAAAAAAAAAACATCACAAAATTTGTTGGTTTTTCAAGGACTTTTGTGTAATTTGTTTTCCGCACTCGTTAAGGAAAACAAATGAGGAAAAACTCTGAATGACTGGTTGGACAGACAGACCGGTGTCATGGGAGGAAATGTGTGTTCAAACAAACTCGGTTGGAAATTTGTTTAGCTGAAAAAACTCTAAGTGATTATGAACATTTTGGATGTGAGACCGAGACATACATTTACACACACACACATACACTTATGCTTAAGTGTAGACAGACTAATAGACCAATTTAAATACAATTTTATGCAAATAATATTTATAGAATGACATCAAATATGTATGCGTTTTACGAATGCTAGACAGAATATTTAAGATTTGGGCTCCACACAGACTCAATCAAGTTGGCTTTTAGAAGAAAAAAAAAAAAACAAAAAAAACCGAAACTGGCAATAAAAGTTTTGTAATTTGGCCTGTTAGAAAAAAAAGTTTTGCAATTTGCAAAAGAGAACAATTAATCATGTAAAACTACCGGGTGGTCTTAATCCAAGTTTCTTATAAAAATCCAAAAAATTAACAAAAACTATTTGATTTCTCAATATTTTTGGTTTTTACGAAAGAGCAAAAAGTAGCCATTATTTTTGTCGTCTTGCGTAGCTTCGCAGAAGTACGAATTTTAACCCAATTCTCAAAGATTTTACTGACGGAGGTCCTACTTTAAAAAGAGCTTGCTCTATATTTGACAAAAGGGTTATTGAAAGCCGACCCGTCAGGATACACAATCTCGCAGCACAGAACATAATTATAACATAATTACCAAACTTGACTTGCAACATATCGATTGGGGCGTGAAATGTATGACATGGTACGTCATCCTTTTAAAACCTAAGGTCGTTCAAGTTTACGTTTTTAAGCTGCGGCCACAAAAATTGGTTTATCATGCCACTGTAGTGCTTACTGTTAACCGAAATAGCGTGTTCTGTAACATTTCAAAAAGGAAAATTGGACAATAATGCCAGCGCCCTCAAATACTGCATAAACTGTCACTCTCCGAGGATGCATTCTCGGAGATCATTTGCTGGGTTTCTGATCCTCAGATGCAGCAGTTTTGCTTGTTAACATAGCTGGCGTTTCGTCAGTCTATTTCGAGCAGCGTTAAGGCAAAGACGTTATAAAGACGCGGAGGTCGGTTTTATTGTGTGCTGGGTCAATTCGGTTGTAAGCGAATAATACGAGGTCTTTGTGCAAAATTAGCTTCAGGCTGGTGTACGAAATGTTGAGTTGTTTAGCGTGAGTAATATAGATCATCTTGCCTATCAATCTGGTCTGTTTGTCAATTCGAAGCACGGTATATGGGTCCTAACTTCCACCTTTTCCGAGGGTTCAGGATAACAACTGGTTGGCATTAAGAGGTTATCCAAAGCACTCGGAGGAAATATTGATACTTTTCAAACCTCTAATTAAAAATTGACTTTATTTAATTCGCCTACCATAATTCCAGTATTAAGTAATTTAGTACCGATTATTTTTATTAAAGTACTCGTATTTAAACGAGTGTTGTATCAATACGTTTTATTCGATCCTTTGTTTTAGCAGTTCTCTTGTTTTCGGGCTAATTAACATTTTAAAATCTAGTTAGTTAGTTCTCTTAGTGTCTCTAACATTTTGTCTTCCTCCCTTTATAGTCTATCCTCTGAGATGCGCCAGTAATTCCGTGGGTCCGTTTCGCTCAAGTTCAGCAATGTTCTAGTCTTGTCTTCGTCTAGGTCGTCCCACAGGAACTTCGTTGTCCTCGTAATGATTTTACTATTCTATTGTGTAGTGTGGACATTCTGCGCCCATATTCTCGACTTAGATCGCGTAGCCCTTAAAGTATTTTCTGAGTTCTTTGTTTGATATTCTTTAGTTCTTAAGGCACCTATTTAATTCAAAGTCTACACATGGCTCTTCCGATTTTAGACCCTGCAGCTCTTAAGCCAAAGTATAATTTTTAATACTGTTTAAAATCCATACCATTCTTGGAATGGTAAAATGCTTCATCGAAATTAATCTAAATAGGTCGACGTTTTGGAATAGCTCATATAATTATAAACATCAGATTTAAGGTACCGCAACACCATAAAAAAAAAGTATGGTTTGGATGACAATATTCGAAAAGCATCATACTATTGTTGTGCTATTATTGATTGTGGTAAAATAATGTTATGGTTGTGGGGATAATCAATAGTATGATGATCAACAATAGAGTAATGCTCTTCGAGTATTGTCATCCCAACCATACTTTTTGTCTGCTCGTAGAAGTCACATATAACGTTTTGAGCATACAAAAACCAGCCTAAAATTGGACCATATCGGCAGGTCTGGGGAGTTTGGCCTAGCTCCGACTTCAACGCTGGCACTTTGAACGACTCCGACTCCAGGCTTCGATTTGTGACTTTGAATACGGACTCCGGCTATTTCAAGCCATTTAAAAACTTGTATTTAAGTCTTTAGTCAGAGCAACACCCAGGTGATGTGTGTTGAATATGCGGTGCATTGTGGTGTTGGTTATATAAATTTTAGGAAGATCAAGCAAAAACGTCCCAACTCTACTAAAGCGAAAAAGGCCAGTTTTTGGACCTTTTCGGCCCATGCGTCCGACCCTAATCAAAATTACTCTATATTTTAGTTGGTAGCAAAATTTGTTTCTTTAAATATATGAGTATCCATATTACCTACTAAACGCCCATTTTGACCATGCGGGACGTTTTTTTTGGACAACATGAGCCAAAGAGTCAGACAACTATGGCCTTTTTTGAGGTATTTAGCGCCTATTAACTAACTGTACCCATGTTAACCATTGTCCGTATACAAGAAATTAGGGATTGTTAAGCAAATATTCCATAAACTGCGCTTCTTACCGAGGCACATTTAGTCCCTTAAAGGGAAACTCTTTCCCTCCTGGGACAAATTTGCCCACTTACAATTTCAAACAGCTTATGACCATAAGCCATCATCATGCAAAATGTAGGTATCCTATGTTGAAAACAGACACACGAACCGACATTGCTAGATTGTCTAAGAAATTAACAATGATCAATAATATATACTTTATACTTACGAGTATATGCATTGGAGGCCCAATCAACATTTCGTGGTGTTGCAAAAGAATGACAAACTTAGTATACCATCCACTCTTTAGTGGAGGTTATTAAAAAGAAAAAAACTGGACCAGAAATTTCAGTTTTATAAACAGCCGCTATTCGCTCTATTTCTGAGGTTTATGGTCACAAAAAAGGGATATGCCAATATTTCAACCAACTCAAACAGATAGTTTAAAGACATTTCTATTTTTCTCCAATGCAGATATGGAGTGATGTATATATTCATTCAATATATATCGTATATTGTTTATATCGTTGAATGGGATCAACGATTTTATGTCTAACATGGACAAAAACTCTTATCTCATGCACCTAAGCTTGAACTCGCCGCAAGGCTCGAATTCGTCGGTGACATCTCTGGTAGTTTTATCAATTTTGATGTGGATGACTTGCTATAAATGGGCTCATTGCTTTCATCTGTGGAACATCGATTGGTAATCTGTTGTGCGTTGAATTATTCGAAGAGATCGTATGCCTCTTTCTGCAGACTTAAGCCATCCAAAATAGAAACTGAACGTTGAAATAAAATTATCAATGACAATTTTAATCTTATAATGAAATCTAAAAATGTCCACAAATATATATTAAAAGGTCTCTTGTGAGTTTGCCGAGAAGATTGTTTACATTTACTCTTCATTATAATTATGTAAAATTTTACCATTTGGTCAGAGACTTTTCCATATTTTTTTAACTCTCCCCAGACTCGGACAAATTTACAAAACTCCGACGCATAAACTCTGCATATCGGTCTATGCCTCACTCACAAACGTTTTAATCGACTTGATGTCCAGAAGCCGTACGCTCCATTTTTTTTTCAAATAATGTGTTAAAGCTACCTTTAGCTCTTTAACAGGAAACATTTTTCGTGTCAGCGAGCTGTGAAGAAGCTGATCTGAGGGTAAAGATTTTTATAGAGCAGCCAGTGGCTTTGCGATTAACCTTCGAGTCTTAAAGTCGGTACACACATGCTATACATTTTCTCCACAGAGAACCACATGTTATAAATCAATAATTCTTTTAAAATTTCTGGTGCAGAACCAGAGTCTGTTCCTCCTGAACGGAAAATAGCACCTGTAGGCTTAGTCTATTTCGTATTGTATATTATTTTAATATCGCTCTTATAGCGCCATATTTTAGGCGTTCTTGACAGACTCTCCCAAAACCATACTATTGATATACTAATCTCCTTTGACACTCTTATAGCGCCATATTAAAGCCGCTCTTGATAAATTCATACCATTGATATACCAACCTGTTGTAATATTTAAAAACCTATTTCCGTTTGTAATTGAAAACGAGGGGACTAACTACAATAATAATAAAAAACAACAGCAAAACACAAAATAAAATGTTTATTACATTACTTATTGTAACTGCTGTTAATTAAATTTGTATTTGCGGCACTACTACTGGCGGTATTACAGCATTTGCTCTCTGTCCATCCGTACATCTGACTATGCGCAAAGAAAATCACACAAATGCAAAATGGAGAGCAACAACAACAGAAATGTTTGATTTTCCTTTTTGCATTTTGCGTGCAAATATACCGCCAGAAACTAACAAAAACAACAACAACAGTAGCAGCAAACATTTATCAATAACAATTGTAGTTTTTTTTATGGTGTTTTGTGTAGCGCATAGAGGAAACCGAAAACTATAAACAATTGCACTCTTGAATTGGATATATACGGGATGGTTCATATAGTGGCTTCTTTTTGAAACTGTTCTTCTCCGCTCGAAATCTAAAAAGAAAGACAGTAGCACTTCTATATAAGGGACAAAAAAAAAACGCTTACACTTGAGCTACATTAGAAAATCATTTGATCATTTTTCCAAAGTCAATGATGTGTAGTCAAAATAGTGTTTTTATTAAAGATAAAATTTGAAACAAATAAAACCCGAACCCTTTTCTGCAAGTTCGAGCCAAAAGTTCGCAGAAGTTGCAATTTATTTTAATTTTTTAAAAATTTTCAAAACAAAAAACTCGAATTTTAACCACCCTATATTTTTTATATGTTGTCGTTTTCTTTGTTTCTTTACATCATTCGCACTTACGCTGCTGCATTTTGTTATTTGCCATTATGCCTGTACTGGTCATGGCATGTGAAATATATGCAATTTTTTGTTGTGATTTTTTTCTCTGTGGTGACGCTGAAGCTCTGTTTGTTTGCCATATTTGCCGCATCTCTAAAATGAAAACGAAAGTGCAAATTTCCATAAAGTGTGGAAAGTGTAGCCAGTGAAAAAGGCAGCCATTAATTACTCCTCCTTCCGATGTTGACTAAAGAGAAGAAAAATCGCATTTTTTATAAGAGCTTTGCCTGTGTAAATATTATTCAATATCTGTCTAAATATGTTTAAACAATTTTGATCATTTTTAATTTCACTTTTTTTGGATTTATATGAGCCATTTTTAATTTATAAGGGATTTTTCGTTTGTTTTTCTTCGTTTACGATTATGACTGTTAAGGCACTTATAGGAATTGATAATGAAAAATAGATTATTATCTCACAACTGCCATTGGGTTATATATGATTTTGGCAGTGAGTATGGTTCGAAGCATTTTTTATCTTTCGAACTGTCAAAAAAGAAAACAGTATAAAATGATTGAATGTTTTGGTGCCGGAAATAAGGTTTCTTTTCTGTTATAAACGCTGAACGTCTAATGAGTGAGCGGTGTTGGTATTTGTATTACTCAGTTTTTTATTTAATAGCTGGAAGCACACAATTTGAAAAAAATATCGTTGCTAATATCATTGAAGTATGTTAAGGTGGCATACATTTGCACAAATTGGTAAATAAAATTGTCTATTTTTACCTATTGAAGTCTTAAGTAAAGTCTTTAAAGTTAACATAATTCTGGTTCCACCAGATTACTCAACTCGTTTGCGAAAATTTAGCTTAAATGTTCTAATTTTTTCTTGCACATTTTTTTAGTGGTTCTCTGTCTATAACATTTGAAATACAAAGAGGTTCCTCAATTGATTTTAAGCTTTTACAATAGTAAGACTTATGAACAAATGTTCAAAAATGATAAACAGTAAACCCTGGAGATATTCTACAGCGGAGCTGCACAACGAAGCTGGATATGATCTTTATAAAGAATTTATAAAAAGACATAATATTAACTTTTTCAACAAAGTCAGAAACTATCCTTATGACATAATGAGAGATTGTTTAGAATTACTTTAAATATGTGAAATTATCGACCGGTAAAGTTAATAAAATATAGTTGATTATTTTAAAAATAAACTTTAATATTTATTAACATTTCCAATGAAGCTTGAATCTCTCCCTTTCGACATAAAACTTATTGAACTTATTGTGTAACACAAATTCGAGAATTCAAGTCTTTAGAATAGCAATAACATGTTGATATGTCTCATAAGTAGCGTACATATACTACTTGTATAATATGATATTTTGAATGAATAAATGAATTGAATTGAAAGACTTAAGTTGCAACGTTCATAAAGAACATGTAGCACTTGTTCAACCAAAGGGCATTCGATTAACATTTACCATTTTCAATTTTTTCTGAGAAAATGACACGCAGTGACCATCCCGGCCCACTATAAACATTTTCCATCGCAGTTTTTTCTCTTTCTCCAACAAATGATGTGACACACTTCAAGTGCGTCAGCACACATGCATATTTGTCTTAACTAAACATTTGTAAATTTTGAGTTGAAATCCCTTTTAGTTAAACGAAAGTGTACTAACTCCAAATACAATGTTGGAAAAAGTGATTTGTTTTGGAAAAATAATCAACATTTATTACACTGTATAGTCAAATCACAACTCAATTGTAGTTAGTCACGCCTCTTTTGGTACCTCCCACACAAATGGCTCAGTTCCAGTGCATATTACATTATTTTTCTTTTAATACATAACATTCGCTTATATTGTAAACAGCGCAATATTTTTATAACAGCTTTGTACACACGCCCCAATTAAAGGGTTGACACGCCCCATCAGGTTGCTCTAACCCATTCCTGCCTAATTGGTATTTATTAACCCAAGAAAGTGTTGATACATAAAAAATTTAAGCGTGGGTCAGGTGAGCGATATCGCTGTAATTTTTTTTTAAAGAAAAGAGGAAAGATTGGGTTAAATTAAAGCATTTAGCAGGATTTTTTTTTAACTTTTTCCGAAAAATGCTCCGAAAATGTGCTATCAAACATAGGAAAATAGTAGAAATAAAAAATTTCTAATTTTACCAAATAGCTTAAGTTGTCTACTATGTAATGAAAAATCAGGCAGCGATACATCAACACACCTGGCCTCCAGATCCGGTCAAATGCAAATGGGTAATTTTATTAAGAAAACATGGTACTTAAATGAAATAAAACACTTAGCCTTATCAATTTTCTTCTGATCTGGTGCAACACCGTTGTGATAATCTAGGAAGCAAGTAGCGGGATGCAAATTCACCTTGCACTTTCCATGTCATTTCTCAGGTAAAAATTGAGTTTTTTTCTTTCAACTTCTATGGTCTTTTGGACATAAATTTCCAAATTTCATAAAAATCGTACGAGCCGATCTTTGGGCAGGCAGTAACGGGCAAATGCCCCATTTTGCCCACTTTATGTATTTGCATAATATTTTTAATACTATTCATGGGATTCTGCTGCAAATAAGGAAGAACGATTTAAAAAAATACTAAATGACAAAAAAGCTTTAATCACGCCCTTTTTAACATAGACACAAATGACACTATCCGAGCATAGATTGAAGTCCGCATAACTTTTAGCCTAATGTATAAATAATGTATAAATTTTGTATTCGGTATTATGTTTATTTCATATTTGTATGCACTTAAGGCTAAGTGGTTGCCACGCCTCAATGAAACGCTGACCGATAGTACTGCCGGTACATAAACCGCACCGAACAGCAAATTCGGCTTAAGCTTTTCATACCAAATGCACAAATTTCGCTGAAAAACTTGAACTTTATTTATCTAATACTAAAAATTTTACGTAGTTATAGGCCGTTATCATAACGAGGCGTAGTTGACACATTTTAAGATCAATATTCTTGTTTAATAAAGGGTGTTTTTTTAGACGTGTGGTTTTCAAGAAGAAATAAAACGCATATAATTTAATGTTATGGAGAAGAACTAAGCTTTGTTATAAAGATAAGGATTAGCCATTATGTTTTAGAAATGATTTTAGACAAGTGGCGATAGACCCAATTTTCGACCACTTTTTGCAGCAATTGTTGCCGTACGAATATTCTCTTACAAGAAGTCAATCGTGTCGGGCTTAACTGCGTAGACAATAGACTTCACATCACCCCACAAAAAATTGTCCAACGATGTTAATCTTAGAGGCCACGAAAGAGGCCCATGATTGTTTCGTTACCTGTATGGCATGTAGCTCCGTCTTGTTGGAACCAAAGGTCGTCCACATTAACACCCTCCAATACAGGCATGAAAAAGTCGTTAATCATAACTCTATAGCGTTATTGCCGGCTTCGTTTTTGAAAAAATATGGACCAATGACTCCCTTTGCCTATAGAGCACACCAAACAGTGACTTTTTGAAGATGTAACGGCGTCTCAACAATGGCTTGTGGATTTTCATTACTACAAATGCGACAATTTTAGTTTTTAACGTACCCATTCAACCAAAAGTGAGCTTCATCGTTGAACAAATTTCACTCACGCTGATTTTCAAACATTGTTCCGAAGTAAGTCTATTCGTAATGAAATAGCTAACCAAACTGGGCATAAATCAAGTGACAGCTGCCAACACCGAAAAAAGTGTGGCCAGATTGAAACAAAATGAACAAAATTTTCTTGTAAAAATCAGGACCGATGGCCATCTCGTTTTGGGCCCATTCACTGCGATTTGCAAACGTTGTTCCAGAGTAAGTCTATTCATGAAATGGCTAACCAAACTGAGCATAAATCAAGTGGCAGCTGTCAAAAAGACCAACTACGAAAAAAGTGTGGCCAGATTGAAAACCTTACGTCTAAAAAACACCTTGTTTTATATATGTGAGAAAATTCCAACCCTAATCTGAAGAAGACGGCGGAAAATCGTAAAAGGTTTGTAATAAAATGGCAAAATTGACCTTATGAGTTGGAATATACGATTACATATAGATTACTTACTTACTTCCCCATCTATGTTACAGTATTGAGGTTTTGCAAAAGATTTTTGATCTGTTTGGGTCTGTAGCTTATAAATTAACGGGTATACATTGGTAAATATAAAGCTCATTGTGCCACATGAAACAAAAGACTTAAGACGCAAACTTATTTTAGTTTTCACAAATGCCATTTTGCACCAATACCCCATTTATCCATAGACTCTGGCTTACTTCTCTGTAAATCAAATCTGCATACATTACGTTTGCTTAATCCATCCTCATTTGTATGATATTCCAAAATAAAAACCTCGTTTTTATTACATTTTCAAACGAGATATGCTTTTTTGTCTATTAAAAATTCGATTGACCTTTTCCGGGATAAGGTCGTTTTAACATTCTCACTTTTGACCTTTTCGTAAAGTAACTTAACCAGAAAAACCATCTTAACGAAGTTGTGCCATTAAGGAAAATAATCGCTTTTTTACCAGACAAAAACCTGGTCGTCGAAAAAACACATCCGAAAAAATATTATAAATTCATAAAAATTAATTACAGCCATTAAGTGGCGGGTGCGTGAGTGTGTGTATGGATGGTGTGGCAATGCAATAGCATGCAGTGACAAAGAAACAAACAATATTTTCAAAACTATTATGTGGAAGATTTACAATTCAAATATGTCGATGTTTGCGTTTTCTACAAATTGTCGATTGCGATTGGTGTGCATCTCTTCGAATACAAATTTTTTAAGGCAAATTAGTTGCCAGCGTTGCGTGTAATGATGGCTGATGACCAAAAATAAAGGCGTATGCGGAGCTTAAAACTGTTAGCCAGCTAGAAGAGATGAAAAAACAATGAGAAGACAACAATTAAATCATGTTTTGACATCAATCGAAAATTTTGAGATACGCATAAATGCAAAATAGCAGGTGGTGAGGAAGTTGAAGACTAGCTGACATTATATGCATATAAGTATACATATTTTAAGCATTATGTTTTCTATGCATGTGTTTATTACATCCATATTTAGCATAGCTTGCCATCATTGAGAGAGGGGAAAATACATTTCATAAAAATTAGCCATAAAAAGAATACAAGTTTTATGCCGCTTCTACGAGATCTTCTGAAGCGTCTTCCACCAGTTTTTCAACTTGATGGCGGTGTGAGTTTTTTCATCTGCAGTATTTTTGTTGGCTGCAAGGCTGGCGGCTAAAATGAAACCTTATGGCATTTAAATTTTGTTTCTTCTTCTTTTTTGGCTTCGTTGTTTTTACCATGAACGAATCACTTTTGAAATGCATTTTAATAATGTTGCCTGTATGAATGAAGAATGAATCTTGGTTTTATCAAATATACTTTGCCCTATAATGACTTGTAATGCGAATGGCAGGGGGCAATTGCAGCAGCATCTGCCATGATAGAGGCAATGTAAATACAAAGTAACAAACAAAAACTAATCATGCCATTTGTGTTTCCTTTTGTTGTTGTTGAAACGACCATTGTAATGTTTCTTTACGTTTTACGCAATATTTCTTTTTTATTATTTTTTGTTTGTTTGTTGGTGGGTATCATTAACATAATAATTGTAAGTTATTAACAGAAAATAATCTCAAGTGGAAATTTTTATCAATCAGCCATTGATGATGATACACAAAGACACACACAAAACTAATGGGATACTTTTTCTTAATGACTTTCGAAAAGAAAGTTTGGCCAAGCAGTGAACTTTTGGGAATTATTGTATTTGAAGGCAAAAGATAAACAGAAGTTTTTTACAGCAAAAGTCGTGGGAGTAAAAAATTATAGGGGTTTAAGCCCCATCGTCGAGTATGGCCTTCAAAACATCCACATCAAATTGAAATTATAAATCTTTATCCTTGGGACACTCAAACATTTCTTTCATTTTTTAAAGGCTCGAAAACAGATCTAAATCTAAATAAAAAATGGCTGGAATATTTGAAAGAATATAGATTTCTCTCTCTCAATATATTATTAGAGAACAAACAGGAACTTTTTTTGAATCAGTAAGCTTTGCACGTTATAAATTTTGGGCTCACTAACCTAGATCTACTTTTAAATGTCGGCTCCGAATGGTTTATGCATTTAGTAAAGAAGTTTCTACATGGCTTTGAGTTTAATCTGTTACTCGCAAAGTCGCCGACATTTACAAGAAAGAAAACACTTATACTTATCAGGATATCAACCTGGGTTGATATGTATGATAGTCGTTCATACCAACAATCACACCACTGCAGCCCACGTAGTAGATTTACAATGCTATTTTGGCAATACTGAGGTAAAGTTAAATGGCGCGCCCGTCCGTTAAGATTACAACGGACGCATTCACTCGGGACCCAATGAATTCGGCTCATAGTGGTTCCCGCAAGTAAAAAAGTGATAAAGGATGAATTAAGAAAAATAAAAAGAGATAATGATTATAAAGAGCAATGATGTATGTTTTGTTGCACATCGCTTAAAATAAGGGTTCGGCACACTTATGTGCTTGTATGGGTGTACTGCTTCTCTCACTCTCTCTAAGGGACTGATAGAAATGTGTCTGACATGTTCTCATCAAAAAAGCACACAAAAGATCAATTTGTTATCCTTAAACCTTAATCGAACATTTCGTTCAGTGTAACGCCCGATAACGTGGGACTAGACCATAACCTCCTACGAATGCTCAAGCGGGACTCAATGAATTTGTTTTATTTTGTTCAGTGTGTGAGTGCATGGGCGTCCTTTTGCCAATCGCTGCTCTTAATTGTTCTTTTTGGATCTATAAAACCAGGATGATTGCTCAAGAAATTTGACGAAGCGTTAGGGAGGATCATCTATTAGACCGTTGGGGTCAATGATGAACCTGCACCGAAAGATGGCGAGACAATACTGCTGCAATCCTTTGCAGAAACATAGAAAGTGCTATAATGATTCATCCTTCTCTACATCTAAACAGCTTCCACAGAAGTTTATTATGAGCGCAGCCATTTGACCTATCACACACTGGGTACTGCGATAGCTGAGAATAATGTGTAGGCTCTCACCGAGGAAAAACAGCCGGAACATAGAAAGTGCTATAATGATTCATCCTTTTCTACGTCAATAGCTTCTGCAGAAGTTTTTAAATGCCAGTCTTATAAGCCATTTGACCTATCACACACTGGGTACTGCGATAGTTGTGAGAATAATGTGTAGGCTCTCACCAAGGAAAAACAAGCCCATTGGTGCGAGTCATACCAAGGACCAACCAAAGAGCTCTAGCAATCATACAATTCTGTACTCATCTTCAATTCGAGTCGGTTTCGGATGCTCACAGTTTGCCAAAGTGATTAATAGGTTCCACGAATGCAATGCGCAAGTGCAGGACTATAGTTCAGGCACACTCGTCTGCAAATTTGTTACCTGTTACATTGCTATCGTTACTTTATTTGGGAAAAGGAGAGGAAGAAATCCATCGCACTGGTTTATTAGATATCTAAGGCATTTAAAGCTTTCTGGTTGTCAAGGAATATTACAAACAACACGTTCAATATTTTCGTCCGTGTGGTCTTCCGGTACATGGAAGGTGTCTTACTGTACCATGTTGTCCAAAATGTTTATTGTTGGTTCTGTTCGTTCTTAAAAAACGGCAATAAGCACGCCGATTCAAAACAATTGACTTGATTTTTAAAATAAAATTCAACAATTGATGATCGGTGTTCTGTTGTATAGTGTTCCATTTCAAATTCCCCAAATTTGCTTCATAAAATTCTGCAATAAAAATAAGAAATTTAAATAAATTTCAAAAGTTATTGAACATTCAAACCACAACGGTAGCTTTGCGCCACCCTGTACAATCACATACTCTTTATTCAAATATACAAAAACTATAGACAAATTTAGGTTTTTAAAATTATAATTCTTTGAATGTTCCTAAATTGTTTTAGTAAAATGCGTCCTAACAATCTTTACGATTTCTGTTAGCAAAAATCTTTAGTTTATTATAGTTTATTAAAACCGATCAGGGTTATTTAAACAAACAAACTAATCGTCATTAACGAATTTAAAATCCTTTGTTTTCTTCTGGATAAGAAGAATTCAGATTACTCGTACATCAGCATCATCATCATAGCCAATACGACTGACAATTCAGAATATTGACTAAACCTTGAGTTCCATTTACATATAAATCAAAAACACTCAGTGATACGGTAACACGTAAAAAAGTTAATTAACAAATTTGGATTTTTTTCCCCTGGGTATGCGTGTGTGTTTGTTTGTTCTTTTTGATAAATTATTTACTAATCTGTGATAACACCCCATTAGGCTACCAAAAATTTAAAAAAAATGTTTCTTCTTTTTTTTTCTTTCTTGATAGCCACTTTTTTGCTGTTGTTGTAATTAAAAAAAATCAAAATCGTGAGAAATCATTTAACATTCGAGACGAACAAAATACCAAATCGATTTCAAATGTCATTGAAATTTTAGATTATTTTGTTGTTTTTGCTTTTTACGACGAAAATTTAGTTCGGTTCATTTCAGTTATATAAAAAAGCCGTCGATAGCCGGTATGTAAACCTTCCCTCCCTCCGAGCTAATCTTTACGATGATAGTGTATGGTAATGATATTGAATGGTTGACGAAAACTGTTACATCGAAATTGCGAAATGTCGATCGTGTTGTTCAACAAACAAAGTAACACTTTTGACGATAATAGCCTCTATAAAGTAAAACATTAAAAATAAAAATTTTTAAGTATTGTAATTTACGTTAAATGGTTTTTGTGTTTTTTTGTTTTTGGAAATATAATCATCGTTGCCTTTGAAACTTTAGGTGTTTCATTAAAACTTCTACGATAATTCACTCACTAGCGGCTTGAGTTTTAAGCGTTTGAAAGACAAAAGACTTAAGCCACAAACCTTTATGTGAATTTTCCTCCTCAAAAGTCTTCTAAACTGCTTGACGATTATTTGCTTAGCTCTAGTCAATATAATTCTGAGACCACCTTGTTCGGATTTTAATAAGTCCCTTCGAATATTTTACCAAGAAAGACACCTCACTTTTTTCTTGTTGCATAAGTAAAGAAGGTATGAGAAGTACAATAAACACAATTTAATAGTAAAATTTTTGGTAAATATCGAGTTATCAATACCCTACCTATACCTCTATACACTGAACGCAGGAAGTATAAAAGTCACCTTCTAGATTGCTTCTATCCTAATTTTTAAAAAACATAAATAAAAACACAAAAATTTATTATTGGAAATGGTTTTATTATTTTTCAAAATATTCTTCTTTAAGATCAATACACTTTGTCATGTGCACAAACCAATTTTCGAAGCACTTTTTCCACTCCGATTGAGACACCTCCAATACACGATTTTTAAAAGCTTTGACAGCTGCTTTGGGCTATGAAAAACGTTGACCACGCTATTTTTTCTTAGTGCTAGGGAATAAGAAAAAATCATTGGGTGCCAAATCAGGGCTGTACGTTGGATGGCCCATCAAATTGACATCTTGAGTGGTCAAATAGCTCATCGTTTCAGCTGATGTGAGAGCTCGCACTGTCATGATGCAAAATGATCCGTCTTCTCTTATTATTTTTCCTCATTTCTTCAAATACTGTTGGCAAACAGATGGTTGTATACCAATCAGAATTGACCGCCCTACGTTCTACTAAAGGCACTGCGGCAACATGGCCGATTAAACTCATCTTGAAAGACCCATATTGTCGATTGCTTTTCATATGCTAAGATCCATGATTCGTCACCTGTGACAATGTAATACACTGCCTTTGAGCTACCGCAGTTATACTTTTTCAACATCTCTTGGCACCAATCCATACAAGCCTTTTTTGAGCATTCCTCAAATTATGTGGAATCCAACGAGAACACAATTTTTTCACGGCCAAGTGAACATGCAATATCTTATTGATGCTTGTCATACTAATGCCCAAGGACGCCTCAATCTCACGGTATGTCACATGTCGGTCTTGCTTAATCAGTTCACGCACAGCATCGATGGTTTCTGGCAAAGTGACCATAGTTGGACGTCCTTTACGAAATTCATCCCGGAGCGAGCGGCGTCCGAGACTGAACTCTTGGTACCAGCGATTAACAGTGGTTTTTGGCTGGCTGTTGAAAGATTTCTTGAACAATTTGAGCCATATTTGTCTGTGCGACTGGCTCTTATAATATTCGTAACTATCGAAAGTAGTTTCAAATCGTTTTACAATTCTCTAATTCGTAATATTTTGCTAAAATAGGCCTTTAGGTTGAATATGTGCCAAGTTGGGCCTTATTTATAATCACAGGAAATATTGGTTTACTGCAGGCTCCAAACGGACACTGGTTTCGACATGACTATTGTATGTCTCCGGCTTTATAAGGTCATATCAAAGCTAAAAAGTCCAGTTGTTTTTAGCCCGTTATTGATCCTGGTCCCCTTGTGTGATAGTGACGCATACTACCTATTTCATGATCGACTGGCACTAATCAAAACATATTATTTAAATGTTGATATTATTTATGATATTTGCAGGAAACAGTCATTGCTTTTACAATAAAAAAAACTTAGGAAAAAAGAGTGGAACATAGTAATTTTGTTCCAAATAAAAAATAGGGAAATAAAAACGGCATCGTGCCTCTTGTATATAAATGAACTGTGAAAAATAAGTTAAGAAAATAGTAGAATGAACGACCTTGCTCCCGGGGCTTTGCTTGTAAAGGGGGTAGGAGTAAATTATCCTGGAAATTAGCTTAAAACTAAACTAAATCCCTATTTAAAAAATAAGATACAAATTGCAAATTAAAATATAAAAAAGGAATAGATCAGTTACTATTATAAAAAAGGTTTGAACAAGAGCATCCGCAAGTCAATATAAATATTTGAATAAATCAATGCTAACCCCTATGTGCACCCGGAAGAGTCTTTATGTAAAAATAAGGTCGGATAGAAACTGACATATCAAAAACTGACATCGTTTCATTATGAAACCCAATGTTCAGCTGAAGCTTAAAGTTCATTTGCGCCCTGCAGATTGCTGAAATAAATTCATTTTCATGCCTGGATAACCTACACGCAATGCCGTGTCATTTCCCTCTGATTGACGCTGATAATATAATTGTAAAGCAGCATTTTCAAAGAAAATTTCTGTGACGATGCCACCGCTTCAAAGTACGCAACAACCTGTCATTTCCAGGTGCGGCATTTTTGCTTGTTTATGTGGACGCCGAGATGAACTGAAAATCGTTGTCAACTTCGAGCTGCTCTAAGGTCCAAGCTAAGAAGCGACTATTGAATGATAGTTCTTTGTGCAAATTTCTCCTCAGTTGCGTGAAATGTTGAGAACGATGGCGAGTTGACGTTTCAGGTTTGAGTCACTATCTTTCGGCTATGGAAGCCATTTTCTCAGCATATTCGCTGACCACCGTATGACGTCAGTGACAGTGAGTGTTGTCCACTTGCATGCTAGTCTCACAAACGTTTTGCACACAATTTCGTACATTAGTTTTTCAATAAACTCACTGTTCGACCTATCTAGTCGTCCTGTCGACCTGTTTAGTCGTCTTTACCCCTACTATGTAAAGACGACTAAACAGGTCGACAGGACGACTAGATATACTGTTACACACGTTTTATGCTGTAAAATAAAAAGTACTGAATGTTTTTGGACCGAATATTTTTTAATATATTTATTGATGTACTTATACACTCTTTTTTGATTTAAACCTGGTCAAAGATTTTATTCATTCTAACTATGTATGTCTGTCCTAAATTCATATTATCGGACTTTACTTAGCTAGTATGTTTGCCAGTTGTCTTCTCCTCTGAGAGCAATGTTAACTCTTCCAACATAGCTGATCTTTACACGATTTTGTCTCCGGTAAAGAGGCGAATAAAGTGTTTATTTTATGTAAATTTTGTTTTGCTTAAACATTTTGAAAACATAGAAGAAAACCATAGAAACAACAAAATATTATGTCATTCTCATGAATTTTGAATTTATTTAAATTTAAAATTTTGTTTCATTTGGTTGCGTTTAGTTTCGTGTCGGATTTTTTTTATTGTTTTCTTTACAATGCGAAATAACCTTGATCTGTATTATTGGCCAAAAAGAAGCAGAAACCCAAAAGAAAAGACCAATAAAAAGCCACGATGTTTTCATTTAGAAACGATAAATGAAAAAACTAAAACCAACACATATGGAATTGAATAACACGAGGTAGGAGTTAACGATGATTCAGAAATGAAGAGAAAAAAACAGAAATGTTATAGACCTTCTCGCGGACCAGTTTATATTGGAAAAGATGCATATCGAAAAATTTATGAAATCTGAAGATGTCAACAAACGATAATTTTATTGCTAATAACCAAAGGATACATGGTGTAAGTGTCTATTTAATACATACATACAATATGTTTAGTGTGGTGACCATCGTTTGGGTTTAAAAGATAAAAATCATTTTCGAGGCACCCGAGTTTCCATTTTTTGACTTTAATTTAAAAAAAAAAACCTTTAAAATAAATGTTGAGAAAAAGTCAACAAATTAAATTTGTGCTCCTCGAAAATTATTTTTTTGGTATGTCGTAGTGGATCGTTTTTCCTCATGCCAGAAGCTATCAAAAAATCGATGGCACAATATGAATAGCTAAATCAACCCACCCTACAGATGTAACAGAACTGATAATATGAGCTTATATATAGGGGATGTAAATATTTACTAAATCATTTAAATCTATGACAAATTAAGTTTGATTATACGCCTCTGTTTGAAGTTTGAGTAAGATCGGACTTAATATGTGACATCTAGATCGGGCGGTACATATTAAAGTAAATAGTTATTGTTCACATCTAATGAACTACTCTTTACGTAAACTAAATGGCAAATTGCAATTATGGGGGCTAAGATAGGCCAATATGGCTAAGCTTTAGTAGGATAGACTATACGTCGGTCATAATGCCTTTTAATAAATTTGAGCACAATCGGATATAATTTGCGACTTCTAGAGCGCCAGAACCTAAAATCAAAAGGTACCTTTTTGTATTAGTAGACTACGAGTATATGAACATGGAGGATGTTCAAAATCATGTCCCGATATGATCTAATATCATCAGGGTTACTTACAGGGCTCGTACAGTGCAATTCGCGCAATTTAAACAAGACCGAATACAATA
The DNA here is from genome assembly GCA_963513945.1 of Hydrotaea diabolus. Lineage (NCBI taxonomy): Eukaryota > Metazoa > Arthropoda > Insecta > Diptera > Muscidae > Hydrotaea > Hydrotaea diabolus. The sequence continues at coordinate 121,845,799 of OY740720.1, forward strand.
TGTGATTTAAAGAACGCCAGGTTCTCAAATAAGAAAAAAAAAACGATACGAGTATGAAATAATAGACCGATTTGATCTTTTCACAAGACCTCTTGGTCATTTTAATAATGAGGTGTTAATCTAAACTACCAGTAACCGAAATACTTCTTATCTGTGACTTTGCGATAGTACCTCAAATAGGAAGATATATTTGTGTTGGGCTAATCTAAAACGTAGGTCTACAAGGATTTAATTATGTTATGGCCCGAACACTCGAATAGGGCACACCAACTCAAAAGTTTAAATATATTCAGTCTACGAGTAAAACCCTTATTAGAGACTATGTTCCAATAAGGCTACAACAACTTATTTTAAACTTTTTTGTAAAGAAATGATTTAATTGAGTATTGTTTATATTTTTATTTACCGAAATTAGTGTAAGCAATGACGTTTTTGTTGATACTGTCAATAGTGAAAAAACTTTCGATATTTACGCAAAAAAAGTATCGATACTTTTGATATGCTTGTTCCACTCAAACTTTCCACAGTAATTTTCTTGGCTGTTTCGTTAAGCAGCCCAATAATGTAAAAAACAAATGTGGCGTGCAAAATAGAAAGGGACCTAAGGTTAAAAACCAGTTTTGTTCAGGAAAGCCATTTTAAAGATTAGGTCCCTTTCTATTTGCGCTTAGAATCGTCGACTTCACTTTCATAAAACGCGCATATCTCTGGGAGGGAACACTTTTGGGGCATGGGATCGGTCTCGATGCTTAGATGTTGTCCACATCAACAAAAAAAGTGAAAAGTTGATAAAAATTTTGTTCAGGAAAGCCATTTTAATGGTTAGGTCCCTTTCTATTTGGGCTTAGAATCGTCGACTTCACTTTCATTAAACGCCCATATCTCTGGGATGGAACACTTTTGGGACATGGTCATTCGATGCTCAGATGTTGTCCACATCAAAAAAAGAAAAAAAAATGAAAATTGATTTTTTTACCCTTAGGTCCCTTTCTCTATGCGCTGTCAAAAATGGACATGACCTAACATAAAAAATGTCCCCTTAAATATGTGACCAATAATTACTTTTGTTCTTATACCAAAACATTTTCCAATAGCATTTGAACTAGTGGTTTTTTCGGGCACATTACCAAGCTCATCAATGCCACATATGACCTAATTAACAAACAGTTAGGTGCGGAATTAACATTAAGCCAATATTTTCCATACTTTTTCGATTCGTTACAGTGTCGTTCGTATCTTCACTTCAATTAACCATACATAGTACAGAAAAGGTACTCCGCCCCTTAAACATTTTATGCTGGGTAATCACCTACAAATTAAAGGGTCGTGAATCGGTTCAACACAAATTATTTCTCTCCACCAAAAGGTAGCACTCATATCACAACCAAACTAGCACATACGTATGTACGTAAACGTTTATTCAGACATTTGCCTTTTTCATTTGCATGCGGATTAAAGTCAATTAAAGTTTTGTGGCTTTCGCGCATATGGGTCAGATGTCAAGTCTCCTAAAGTAAAGTTCAAGAGTGGCGAGTGGAACACAAAAAAAACAAAAGAAACACGACCATTGGCTAACCAAGCAAACCAGAGCGGAACAGCAGCTTGCCGAAATGCACCAAAAAAAAAAAAACTCTAAAACCCTCCACACATAAAAGCCTTAAGTAAAAGGTATTACTCGTATTGTCCAAGATATGAAGAAATATAAAAGATAATAACCCAATGATAATAAAAGAAAAAAAACAGCACAAAAAAGGAGAACCTAAAATTTACAAAAAAATAAATATGGCATAAGTTTTACCAAAGTGAAAAATACAGCCACGGTCAAAGAGATAGGGTTACCAATAATCTACACACAATTTTTAAAATTTTAGACATATTTGTAATGCTATTTCAAATATTTTTGCATGCAATTATTGTGAATGGGAAGAGTCTCTAAAAATTTTAATCTGGCAAAACTTTACAATTTAAGACAATATGGTATGTACACCGTTTAAAATGAGGAATGTAAACCGTAGTTGGGGCTAAAAAATAGGATTGACGGCAAATTAAAATAATGACCAATTATAGTAAACAAGAATAACAACTTTGAGCCGCAAAATAAAACACTTTAAAAGAATTTCTTTTAAATGCACTGTAGGACAGTGTGCGTTCAATCATTCGAAATTTAGAAGATATAGATCAAACTGAAGTTCAGATTGCCGAAAAAAAAACACTGGAGATAGTAGAATTTGTGTGCAATGGGATACGAGACAAAGGCTTTTTTAAAGCTAGACCACGTGAAAACTTCACTAAAGAGACAAATTGCATTAAGTTATTGTCAACTCGGAACCCTTTCAAGTCTTTTGGATCGGTTAAAATAGTGCTAGGAGTTGAAATCTCTACTATAACTGTGAGATGCCGATTAGTATAAAACATTAATTTTAGTAGATCTTCCCTAAAGGTCCCCGTGGTAAAAAACCCATCGCATATTTGTTAAAAATACATATAAATATCAGGAAAGTCCCATTATTGGAAAAATTGCAAGATTATAGTTATGGTATTTGCACCGTTCTTTTTAAAAGAGGCGTATGCCTCCGAATTGTGTCCAAAGCTTATTTCATTACACACTAATAGTACATATTCCAAGTCTGATGTTCCCATTGAGTATTTAAGTTACGAACATCAGATTTGGAATATATTCTGTTAACGTATAAAGAACTTAGTTCGGGGGGAAAGTGGACCGTGCCACGCCCTTTATAAAATCGTATTGATTTATAGTATATCACAATCTCCTGACCTACAGAAGCATACAGTAAAAATTTCAAGACGATCGTCATATGCTTGTAGGCGCTATACTGCCTTAAAAAAGGGTTCTGCCACCGCCCACTTTTCCCGCGAAAATGCCACACTAATAGTATATATACCGAATCTGATGTCCCAACTCTTATATTTTATGGTTTTTCGGTATGTTAAGTTTTTCGACATATGGGCGGTGACACGCCCCCTTATAAAGTCGTATTAGCATGTGACAATATCCTGTCACAGTAGCATACTCTTAACATTTCAAGCTGATCGGCCTATAATTATAGGCTCTATAACCATTTTAAAAAAAGGTTGTTTCACTGCCCACTTCTAAGCGCAAATAGAAAGGGAATCTTTAAAATGGCTCTCCCAAAAAAGCTTTTCATCAACTTTTCACTTTTTTTTGATGTGGACAACATCTGAGCATCGAATGAGACCGATCCCATGCCCCAAAAGTGTTCCCTCCCAGAGATATGCGCGTTTAGAAAGGAACCTAATCTTTAAAATGGCTCTCCTGAACAAAACTGGTTTTTAACCTTAGGTCCCTTTCTATTTTGCGCGTCACATATGAAGGGAATGGTCTAGACACAGCCCTTTAAGATATTAAACATCGAAGTAGCCTAATTTAACCACAGCTATATTTTGTGAAAATTGAAAAAGATCGGTTTATCAGTGTAAGCTCCTATTAGAAACAAACACCAGTTCTATTTAGTGTATAAAGTTTTTTGTTTTTCATCGTGTTTTTTAAAAGAAATCAATGGTTTTGATATTTTCTAATGTTTTTTGTTATTCCAAGTAAACATTTTCGAGCTTTTGTTCTATAAAACACTGATATATGGAAAAAACAATAAAACAAAATGAATTTACAAACATTTGTTTGTGAAAAAATTACTTTTTTCCGTTTCATTTCAAATAACTTCAAGTGGCCCTATTTTTGTGTCCATAGCTGTATGTCAATTTACAAAATACACGAAACAAATCAATTGCTAATAAAAAGCGAAAAACTGAAATTTATTTCATAAATGCCCAAGAAAAGTAAACCTAAAAACTATAATGTGTTCAAATTAAATTAAAAGTTACAATTGAATACGATATGTATGAAGACAATAATCTAAGCAGTCACTTATCTTCCGTCTGCAATAGTTTTTCTTTTCGAAAACTTCAGAAATGAAAAGGAAACCACACCAACAAAACGGTTTCAATTTTTCAATTTAAAACACATTGTATGCGAATTGTATGCATGCTATCAATAGTGTTTTTTTTTATTGCTGTCGCTTTACGTACCGCAAAAATAGCATTGATATTTTCGCCCCTATCCGGTACTGAGTATTCGTAGTGTATTCAATTACCGAACAGCTGTTATCAGCAATTTTGTGTTGACAGCATTTTAGTGTCGAATACTTTTTGGCTGTTCAGCTGATTTCAATTGCACACTTTGTGGACATTGAAATTGCATCGTGTTGACATTGACAGTCTGTGCGAAATTTGTCGTTGTTAGTGTTTTTATTTGTTTCTTGCAATTTTATTGCATTCTGCTGATTAAGGAAATTTTGACTCGGTCAAGATAATAGAGGTTGTCGAAAAAGCTTTGGTTGTTTTTTCGTTTCGTTTGCGAAATAAAAGAGTGAGTGGGTGGCCCGAAGAAACAGAAGAAAGAAAATTCGAAAAATGTTTGAGTTGTTTTTTTTTCAGAAATAATTCCAATGAATTATGAATAAGCTAAATAGCTAAAAAGAATTTTCGATTTTAGGAGGCACACATTTATATCATAAAGGGCTAGAAATGTTATTGAATATAAGCGAAAGAGTGGCATTGGAGTATTCAAATGGCGCACAGTGGTTGGAAAAAAAGTTGTTTTTGCCGAAAATCTCTTCTTTTTGTTGTGTTTGTCCTAGATCCATAAAATGTCACTTTCCTATAGGCATGGTGCATTTGAGTTAACAAAACTTATACAATTCCTAAAAGAGAAAAATAATTTCCAAAATTAAATTTGTTGGCAAAATGACCAAAATGGCCAATGCGCCTATTTTCTTATGGTCCATCTAACGATTTTTAGGATACAAACAGTCATATACTTATATGTACGAAAAAACAGTTTATACTTTTTTCTTCCCATATATTTTCTTATATTTTTGTATAGAATATTGACTTTTTTCTTCAGCGCCTTGCGATCAAATTATTGCTGCATTCAAAGAGATTTTTTTTACATTTAACTTTGCAAAGTACTCTTTTCGATAAATAAAAATTTTGTTCAGATACGAGTATCTTTACAAGTTTATTTTTGATAAGCAAAATATTATTACTACCTTTTTATCAAAAAACTGGATTTTGTTTTCAAATTTCAAAAAAACATATCATAAATCTGGAAATATTGGAAAAAGATTAGCACATGTTTTCTGTAAACTAGCACATGTTTTCTGTAAAAAGACAAATCTCATCAAAATCGGATATTCGAGTTTCACTTAACATTTGCTGACCGAAAGCAGCCAGGAACGTACTCTTAGTTACAGAAGATAACTCGGAGTTTTATCTACATTACTGAAAATGGACAGAAAGTCAAATATATGGAAGAGATTTCTTCGTTATTTATAATTATTATGGTTTTGTAGAATTGACCTTGGTATATCGCTTTTGCGATATTACGGATTTCTATGTAGTATACCCACTGTTAAATAGATGACGATTTGAACTGGTTATGGGGCGATGATCATAAGTAATTCCTTATATAAGGGCGCTTATTTCTGGGAATAGAATATATAATTTAAAATTTATTATCTTCTTGATTTGTACCAACTCTATACCGTGCAGAAAAAAACCGACATCGGATATAAGTTGTTTGTGACTTTCCTTCTACTACTCGCTCAGACTATTGGTAACTTTCATGTAGGTAGCCTATATTCTGCATATTCTGTTCCTAGTCCATCTATCGTTGGTCTATTTGGTCTAAGTTTAAACATGCATGTACACATATCTTTCTGAAACACTAGAAGGTATACTATTGCGCCTTATCTGATCAGTTTACCTTTTCTGTCGTTTCCGACTTTTTTCGGCCATATCGTTAAAAATGGGCAAATGGGTTTTAAATTCAAGAAAACCTTTTAAAAGTATTTTATTTTTAAAATAAATGCGGATACCTCGCCGCCTACGATTAATATCTGTAATTAACAGGATCTACATTTTTTTAGCTGGATTTAAATTTACTTTTGCGATTTTTGTGCACTATAGTTCATATTCGTTATCGAATCAGTTACTTTTAAGTCGCAGAAATTAGAATAAAAAGCCCCAATATTTCCATCCCTTGAGCAAAACAAACTAATTTTTATTTAATCTGTCCTAAAACAAGTTATATTTAGCTATTGCTGTTGTTGCGAACGATTTCATATCTCATTGTTGAGTACTGAGAAAATGATATAGAATGAGACCATAAGATAAATTTACTGATGGGATACTGGCTCCACGTAGCGAATTTGAATGTCAATGTCTAGTTCAATATTCTAAAGAACGCAGAAAAAATGTATTTTTGGGTTGACAATATAAGAAGATCATAATACTATTGTTGGGTGTATGGTTGAGGTATATATATATATAATATTGTTTAACCACACGCAGAGAAAATAGATGGTCACGACAATAATAATATGTTATCCGCAATAAAAGTATGTTCGTCGCAACCATAGCATTGTTAACTGAATTTAGTTTTGACAATAGCATAATTGCTGAAATATTAATATTGTTGAAATGTAACAATAGTATTATTGCCAAATTTAAAAATGAAAATATGGTTATAGCAACAATATAAATATGACTGGTGCGACAAAAGTATTGTTTTTTTTTTTGCGTTTTATGTTAACAATAATATGATTACGTCATATTATTGTTAACATCATACTGTATGATTGTTATTTTTCTTCATTTAAATATGCTTTTAAGAAAAAATGTTATTGGTACGGATCTAATGCAATAATAGTACTTTTTTTATCGAAATTAAAATTTTTTAAACGAGCTGCTTTGGCTTTATTTAACTGAAATATATTTAATATAAACGCTTACGTTTATTTATACTTATTTTTTCTATTGTGAAATAAATCACTCCTATTATTTTGAATTTAATGTATTTTTGAATAATTTTCACAATTCAAATCTATTTTTGACAACTTTAACCAATTCTAATAAATTATATTGGGGATCATTGTATAATTGTGTGTGATCATACTATGGTTGTAGGGATCATAACATGGTTGCGTGTGAATCATACTACGGTTGTGAGGATCATACTATGGTTGTATGTGAAACATACTATGGTTGTGAGGATCTTACTATGGTTGTGGAGATCATAGTATGTTTGAGTGTGAATCATACTACGGTTGTGGGGATCATAGTATGGTTATGTGTGAATCATACTATTGTTGTGAGGATCATAGTATGGTTGTATTTGAATCATATTTTGTTGTGAGGATCATAATATTGTTGTACCACAACCATATACCCAACAATAGTATTATCCTCTTCGAATATTGTCACCACAACCATACTTTTTTCTGCGTGCACAACCATATATCCGAAAAAAGTATGATGCGCTTCGAATATTGTCACCCCAGCTATACTTTTTTACTTCGTGTTGTGGAAGTCACACAAGTCTTGTTTGTTTAGCAGCACTGAGATATAATTTCGACTTGATGTCTTTTTTTGCGAACTCGATCTCTCCTTTATAAAAGTTTCAATAATTGAACTTGTAGCTTTGGTTCTAAAGTTCAGACATTCTGATGTGGTAGTTATTAAATTTTTTTTACTGAATCAATGACCACATCATGAAGAAAAGATTAGTGGCAAAAATGATAGAGTGTAACTCCTTTATCCCCCTTAACAAACAGATTCAAGAAAAATAATTCCTTTTAAGCCTTTAAAACAAATGTCATGTTAAACTATACTATCTGTAACATCTTATTCTTTAAGCAGTCTGCAAGGTCTTCCTAATTTTTAAATTTGAAAATTTCTCGAAATGAAGTATCAAATCTGTGCTCTTAAGGAAAAACAACATATGTGGAATTTCCTAAATTTTTTTTTTTTTGTTTTTGGAGGGGGGTTTAAATATAAAAAAATAAAGAGCGTTACCTTGTTTTAATTTGGAGCCCCTAAAAGTAAGGTATTACGATAATTTAGCTGTCGAGCTGGGAGCGCTAAAACCGATTTTCCACATTTAAAACCCTAAAAGTACATGGTTACAGTTTTGTCTGATCATTTTTGTTTAGTAAAAATTACGGGAAAGACTGTTGAAAAATTAAAAAAAAGTTTCTGTGAATTAATTATTTAAAGGTGAAATACTTATACTTAACATTTTGGGGTTTTAAGGATTTTATTTTTAAATTTTGCATTTACAGAAATTTTTTTATATACGGTAACATGTGATTAAACATTATTGTCTATCTTGGTTAAGTTGTCTTAACTGGCATAACTTCTTTTATTGATGTTTTGCCTATTGTTAGTTTTCGGTCTGGCATTTCACTGTTTTTTGTAGTTTTGTAGGTTTGTTTCATTTTAATGTCGGTTTTGTGTTTTCACATGGGGTTTTATGACGCTTAGGCTTTTATGTTTTTTTTTCTTTCGTTTATGCACAATTCTTCATAACGTAAAGAAGTTATGCAATAAATGCAAGAGAATGAGAGAGAGAGGAATGATGTAAGTGTCTAAAATGAATGAGTATCACACACACACCGAAAAGGAAGCACAATGTTTTAAAAGAATGAATGGGGAATTTCATAAAAAAAGTAATTAAAACAAAAGACTTAAGACACACATGCTATGCTTACAAGCACACTTGCTAAACATATTCCGGGAATTTGAACGTTACATGTGTCTACATAAACAAGGTCCAGCGTGTACAAATTATACATTTGAAAAGAAATTAAAAGAAATTTTTGAAAAGAAATTAAAGTTTTTACTAATACATGGTGCAACATACTTTTTCGGGCATAAGGTTTGTTAATGTCGGCTAAAAGTACATCCTAATAAATACGGTTTGCCAATTTGGCTCAATTTTTAAGTTATCAAAACGTTAATTTTTTGGCTAAAAATGGATTTTAATCACTTTTTGATAATTTAAGATGGCTATATCTCAGTAAACCAAAGTTGTAGCTATTGAATAGATGAAAAAATCCAAAAACATAAAATAAATTTGAAATAAAGTTAAAATAAAAAAACAGTATTTGCGGACGTTTAGCTAAGTTATTAAAAAAAGGTAAAATAATGGGCATACGTTTGGCCAATTTTTTCATTTTGAAGAATCTGCAGAGTGTATAAAATATTATTTTTTTCGAGTTACAATTTTATGTTACTTTATTACGTTCTTTCATAATGGACGGCACGCACATTGAAGCTTTCTTTTTCTTTTGCTGCGTTTATCCTCAATTTCGGTAGTCTGAAAACCGCTAAAATATGTGTTGAAAATTTTCAAAAAGCAAATGATTCTGCAGTGTAGGCATAGAATCCCAGCCCAGCAATGCATTTAAGAATGTCGGTATGTAAAAGATACGCAGATTCAGTGTGCCTGAACCTTAAATTATTTTAAGCAAATTTAATTACATCGAGCACAGCTCATCGATTTGAAAAAAGTTCACTATTTGTAGCGTACTTGCTCACGACAGGCAAATCCAACAGACAGTTGGTAGTAAGAAGTCTCGTTCATTCTAAGCCAATAGTGTATTTAAATTCTGTTGTTGTTGCTGTTTTAACGGCGGACGTAGTGCGGAGGTGACAGCCCTTGGCCGAAGCATATAGAACCGGCTGTCGTGGGACTGAAATTTAAATCTGTCAGGGAAAGTGCCGCTGTTACGTTGATCGTTTCACTTTTCAACCCAGGCATTGGGTCACATGGAGTAAAGACTTTCTTGAAGTAATAGCATGACTCGTAGTTCTGCCACGTTTCTTCTTGCAACGGTGGTGATTCACATAGTATTGCTAGCAGTAACGGGTCACGTTACTGGTTAGGAAAACGGCTATCCAATATAGTAGTCATGTTTTTATCGCTTTTTTCGACATGGAAACTTTGCCCGAGACGATGACCCAAAAAATATTGCACTGTTATATTGAACTTCAACAAATTTGGCTCTGTAGTAAAATTTAATTGAATTCCAAAAAAATATTTGTTAAAAAATAAATAAGCAAAGAGTTATTATAAAAAAAGAGGGCAGGGCACTTAACTGTAGTTTGACTACAGTTAAACAACTCCGTTTATCATTCCGGAAGCTCTAGTCCTAGACCTTTTACAAACCTATGACATTTTTTAAGGAAGGTTTCATCATTGATCCTGTAAGGCAAGACTGGAATTAAATAATGTCTTGTCACCCTGAAAAATTTTAGAAACGTTGCGTAAACTGGCAGCACTCGTTAATTAGACAGCACTCACAACCACAAATCAAATAATCATCCTACTACTAAGTAAACTAGAAGCTTAGGCGAGGAGTCTGAAGTTTGCTTCTTTTTTATATTTTTTTAATATTTATATAATATTTATATTTTAAGTTTGTTGATACACGATAGAGAATACAAGATTTAGTTTTTATAGCATTTTTATTTTTTACTTTGAGTTTATTTTTATGTTCAAACGATTAATTTAATTTTTTTTGTTTCTTTTTTTCTTTTCAGTTCGGGTTTTATTTACTACCTTCATCATTATTTTTTTTTAAGATTTTCATCATTTTTACATCTAAAACAAAACCAACATGTCACATATAATTATTATAACATTGGCCGTAGTGTCAATAGCGGTCACAACATGCCGAGCCCTGCCAGATGTAAGTATACAATTTTATGAAATTATGTTAAAAAAAGATAGACGATATAATGCTAATGTCTACCAAGAATTTGAGTTCAATGTTCTTTTAAATTATGCGGCGAAACGTGATGAAATTACAAACAATTTAGACTTTAGTATATTCAGGCATGTCACAGAAATTTTACGAAAACGATTTGATTTCGTATTTCCAAATCATAACATTTTACTTTTGCTTCTTCAAAATTTCTTGGGTTTGATGAAATCGAAAAAAATGGAAATAGAATATTTCTATTAAAAATGTGGTAGCATTGAAATTAGAAACAGCTGGTTTACCCACCGCCGTCAAAACTTTCGTTGCGTCTCCACACTTTGAATGTAATTGTAATTAAAAAAAAGTAAATAAACAAACAAAAAATCAAAAAATATGTCTGGTGTTTCAGTTGTAGCTGTGATAGAAGAAGAGAGAAGGGCACAATCTCAAATTAAATTACATCGCCAAAGTCTAAGGGATGCATCGGATCCTTTGTCCCGTCCAAGTGCTGTGTAAGTAAATATGTGCATACAATAAACTGACTGGTTTTAGGGTTCGTTTTTGATTAAGGCTGCCACTTGTTTATGTGACAAGATCATACACTTTAGCCGATAAGAATTCATTTACATGCCTGTTACTTTATAGATGTTAAAATTATCATACTCAACGTATTTAGTATATTTTTTAATAAAATCAATATTCATAATAAATTTTGAACAGAATTTCATTTCAATTTAGGGTTTATTTTACTTAAAATATCAATTTCACTTCAGATTTTGTAATGGGTTTTAATCGAAATTTTTTTTTCGTTTTATGTTTTCTGGAGAAGCTAAATACGTTTTGGTTTCAAAAATTTTCGATTTCATTTTCTGTGACATGCCTGATTATTCGAAACACACTTAATTTTGTTGAAGTTATTGTACTACTAATTTTGCAAAAGCAAAAAATCCTACTCGAGAACGAAATAGCCGACACTTTTAGATTTTAGCTCTTACATCCAATATTACAAAAAAAAGTCAAGATAGTTTTTTATAAACATCTGATGAAGACAGTAATGAACATAACGTCTATGCGTATCTCCAAATCAATCTCTATCAGCTTTATACAATCGTTACATTCCCAATATAAAAAATGAAAATTGGCAACCATTTGGTTGATTTTTTAAGGAAAACTATATAAAATTCTTCTAGGTTTCGTCAGTTTAAATAGGTCTTTATTGAAACTCAGTTGTTTCTTAGATTAACTAGATTTCTTTGTCCGAAGTTGAAGCTTGGGTTGCATGGGTTGGACCACAAAGGCTTCAACCTGGTTGTTAGAGCCAAAAACAAGTGACCAACAGGTAATCTGATATCCAGTTACCCAAACTGAATCAAACATTACTTCGAATTCAAATTTAAGTATTATGTAAAGATTTGCTTACGTTTTGGGCTAAGGCTTATAGACCATAGGGAATTTATAGATTCTTAAATTCTTAAATTTTAATAAAGCGGATCTAAGGTTATTAGTTTCATTCATTTAATGACTGACTGCAGAAGCCATGAATGTGAATTGAAGAAGCTGGCTTCTTTGAGCATGCGGAGAGCATCATTCTTACTTCTGCAGAGATTTTGCCGATCTGTCTGTTATTGGTACTGGCTAATCGAGGAGTTTTCTAAAGATTTTAAAACTGATTTACAAAACACAATCGTTTTTCTTTAATCGCAAAGGACTTTGATCCTATCAGGAGCACAAGGCCTCAACAAATGAACTACAGTTTTATCTATTGATCGCTATATTCTTGAGTTTTTCTCACCTTGGCAACTTTTTTTTTTGTCGATATATCACCATCATGTGTAAGCGGGCCTTAATCTTAAGCGACTACCTTCTGGATTGCAATATTCTGCAGTTTGGGCTATGCCGTCGAGGGGCTAACAAAGCGCATGAGCAATACGCCTTCCGATTTCAGGCTCAAGAGGTCTTAGATTTTTTGTGCCCAAACTATGCTGTTTGCGATCGTGTTGGACCTGAATATTCTTAGCCTCTTTTAATAAGGAGCCGTACAGTCTTTAGGTCACATAGTGCGGTACAATAATATTGACTTGATGTTTGTGTTAAAAAATTCGATTTTGACATTCGTTACAAAAAGAGGCCGATTTCCAAACGTTTTTGAATCGTCAAAATGCTTGCATTGCATACTTTTGCTATACTCGTAACCATTGGAGAGCTGCCATCTGTCATCGGGGTGCTGCCTTCTTCTATAGTCCTCTGTGGTGTTATCGTTGATCATTATTACTTTCAATTTAATCGGTTTTCTGTAAACATTTAACATTTCTGAGTTAATACCCTTTTGCTGATCAATTTGTGCTATTTTGTCAGTCTAGGCTCGCCCACAGAGTACCGAGCCCTTACACTATTCCCTTTCTTCTTCATCACTGTGTCCAGCACCATATTGAAGAACAGTAGGGACATAACGAAGCTCTTTCTTTTATCTTTAAGAAGAGGAATTCTGCGTTTCAGTTGGTTTGGGCTTTCGCCCCTTGCATGTAGCCCATATAACTTCCTTAGAGAGTATATCGAATGCCCTTTCAAAATCTGTTTAATAGCCATTACAGTGAACTTTGCAATTCATGTGACAATTAGTTCGATACTTGTTTTGAGGAAATGCGGGCGTTTGCTGTATCAATGGTGCTGAACAAAGTTATATCCCTTCAATTGACGCGGTCTTTTAAATCCCCTTTCTTTGGAAGCCTTGCTATGATATCTAGTAGATTCTCACTTGTTTAGACATTTCTTAACAGTGACTTAATATATAAGTAGGATTTTCTGAAATTGGATATTAAAAAAAGTAAAAAATCGTCAAGGCGGAATCTTATACTTACTCGTATACCCATTACCGTTGAGCAATTACCTATAAAATTGTGTTATATTTTACCGAAGTGTTATAGTTTTTAGCTTGGATTCCGCCCATTTACATAACCAAGCAGCTTATCACTATAAGCAATCATCGAACATAATTTCATGATCCTAGTATTTGCTGTAATTAATTTTAGAATCCTAGTTTGACCGATACAGTGCTTTCAACAGGCACTTGAACGGGCGGGAAAGGATAGAACGTCGTAAAATTTTACGACTTTCAATAATATAGGGTCTCCGATGAATATTTCGAGGTGTTGCAAACAGAATGACAAATTTAGTATAAATCACATCCTACAATAAAGTCGTCAATATAATCGATTGGAAATTATCTGAATTATAAAAAAAACACCATTAAAAAACCATCCGCAACATCCCATTAGGGAAAAGGGGGATCTTCTATTAAATCAGTTGACAGTGCACGATATAATTATTATTATCACTGTCCGGGATCTACTGATGCTAGGTTTCGTCTAGGTCTCTGCATTTAATACAGAAGTTTCGTTTGTGGCTTAGAGATAAATCTCTTACTGGAACCTACCACAAATTAATTGTTAAATGTTCTCACCCAGAGTTGAACCAGTTTTTACCTGTTCATCATAGTCGTGTACACTACTTTTACACTGCGGCGGCCCATAATTCAGCAACTCTTACTTGACCCAAAACACAAAATTCCCAAAAAAAGTTTTCTTTTCAGTATTTGACACTTTCATACGATCGTTTGTTGGAATTTATTTAATGGCCCGCATCCATGAAATAACATCGTTTTGAAATATTAATTTAGCCCAAGATGACAATGCAACTGGCAATTATATGCAAAGCTGTCATTATGTGCGTGGGAATCACTGTGAGTTATATAACAATAGCAGTTTTACCAAATTGGCCAATTAACGCTTCTTACATGATTTTGAAATAATTTCCAAACATACACATTTCGCTGGCGGCTAGCTCGGTCATGAATGTGATGATGAAACGCTGGACACATGGAATGCCGGCCATTTTGTGCTATGTGATGTGTTAAAGTTATAGTATTTTTACAGTCACATCCATTCATACGTTAAATACATACAAATGCGGCCCGGCCAAGAAGATGTCCCTCTTCCAAGTCATAACAACAGCCGCCGCCCACATTCTAGGTGCTGGCCGGCAGAGGCATTTATTGCAAGCGACCGACCATAAATTATACGAAATGCACAATGAAATGTTTAATCGTTGGAAAAGAAACTTTAACGAAATCGATACTTTAAAAAAAACAAAATGCAAAAAGCATGCTTATTGAGCACGTGAATTATTCGTTTCAAAATTGCTGCAGCAGCAGAAACAAAGAAAAACTACGCCAAGCGGGTAGAAAAAAATAAAAATGTTATTATACTTATGGGTTGGATTTACGTTCAAAAGACTCTTACAACATGACAGAAAGCAAAAAAAAAAAACAAAAATCGAAACACAATAATTACCAGCGGATACAATAATCTGTTTGTATATAGACCCATAGATTTAGCCATACTAACATATAGACTTGCCTACAACTAATGCATTTAGTACGGAGTTCGATGAAGCATGCATGCATGTGTGTTTGTAAGTGTGTATAATGCTAAAAGTAGTTAATGTTGTTGTCTTTTTGCCACAGCTACTACAACAACACTAACAACAGCAGCAGCAGCAACATTTGTCAATAAGAACAAAATGAGCTGGAAAAATTAACAATTTTAATGGTTACACAAGCGCGTGATTTGTCCACTGCGCTTTTGAAGAATGAATTCATACAAAAAGGCAGAAAAGAGAAAAAAGACGGCGGCAATAACGCCAAACTACCAGCAGCAGTAAATAGCAACATCAACTTTGGCAGCGACATTACAGCAAATGACGGATGTTGTGAAATGTTCGATTTGGATTGTTGTGCAAATGAAAAACGCTGCACTCGCTATAGTTTGCTGTAATTTGCAATTAAAAGAATGTTTTTGAAACATAATACCGTGATCTCATAATGTCTTTAGCCACATTTACACAAAGTAAAAGGGAAAGGTTTCTAGCTGGTTCAAAGGAAGTTAATAGTTGGCTAAATTAAACCAGTTTAGTTTTTTTTAATCTTTAAGTGTTACGTATTAAAACAATATGAGTGGCATATCAGCGATAAGGGAGCATCTGATGAAGGCAATTGACTTAGAAATTTTAAATGTTACGTTTTCTGCTTTTTTATTATAACAACAAAAATACAAAAAATTGCGCTGCAACATCCCAGCAACAAAAAACGAGTAGTTTTGCAACCCTTTAAACTAAAACCTCAATTTCAACTGATAAACCGAATAGGTAGGCCTGCACATCTTCATCAGCTTCCGTCAAAAAATTTTCCCAGGATTCCTGCAATGGAATATAGTTTGGAAGGACCCAAACAGAAAAGTTTAAATTATTTCCATGTTTTTTATATTCATTTTAATATTAACAAGTATGTTCGGCCAGGGACCTTTAATTATCTACACAGGCCATGCGCTACAAAAGCGCAAAACAGGTCCGTTTTTGGGCCCTGAAGGGCTTTGTTGCACTGAAAAATCATACCACACACATACTAATTTCGATTTTCCAAAAATGCTTTGTATAGAATATTTCTAGTTTCTTCAGATGGCTTTATTGCGATTATTCTTAGCTGCAGTTACTGAAAGCATGAAGATATTAATACGAGTATCTAAGTCTTTCGACCGGTTGTAGGGGAGGGCGTTGATTTATGTCAGGAATGGCTAGGTTGCCAACTCTGTTGATTCCCTCGCGCATTGACGAAATGCAAGCTAATTTTAGAGAAATTTCTATGGTTGTAGGGGAGAAAAACAGGGTTAGGGAAAGCAATAAGGATTGTTTGGTGGATCTGAAAGAAGAACTTTTGGTATTTCATCTTAAAAACACATTATTTCAAACTTTTGAAACAATTAAACATACCTGAAGGGCTTCTATGTGCTTAAAAAATCATACCACACGAATTCTTATTTCGCTTCCCTAATAGGCTTTGTATAAAATATTCCTAGTTTCCTCAGATGGATTTATTTCGATAATTCTTAGCTGCAGTTCGACCGGTTGTAGGGGAGGGCGTTGGTGTTGGGAATGGTTAAGTTGCCAACTCTGTTGATTCGCTCGACCATTGGCGAAATGTAAGCGAATTTAAGGGGAATTTCTATGGGTTGTGTTTTTTTAGATTAGTGACTGCATTCTCGAGGACGGAGATGTAATCCGGAACACTCGCAAAAGACGAGTTGTTTAAATTGGATAAAGATCCCCCCAAATTGAGACTCAGTCACTTAAGAAGCTTCAATTTGGGCCCAATTTTAATCCAATCCTGCTTATTTAATAACATTTAATACAATTAAAATTTTAATAAACTAAGTTAAAGGGCACTAGCCTCGATGGCTATCGATCAATGGATGAAATTACACTATTTTGTATTGGTTTACCATACGCCCTCTTTTCGGAGGACATGCCCTTCTTTTTGACCATTGTCCGCCCTTAATTTTATTTAAATGTATGATTTTTCCTTCAAATGTTTTTTTTTTAAATAACCAACACTCAGGGGATGCCCCCTATACATGCGGTGCATTGCGTAGGCGAGTGGAAAGTAAAGGATCGGAAGGGGGAAAGAGGGAGTAATGATTGTTGACGCTTGCCTTGAACTTCTGGATGTCGCAATCAGTGGGAAATACATTTGCCGGAAGTCGATTCCACATACGGACTGTACGAGCGAAAAACGAATTTGATCTGTAGTGTATAGTGCGGTCAACTGGCCAATCGATAACAAACGGGTGTGAATTCCTTGAAAGTCGCGTATCCCTGCCGAACAAGCCGAATAAGGCGACGAATGTCTGAAGAACACACACCATGAAAGTAACGATAGTACAGCGTCACACAACCCACATTCCGACGATGCTCAAGGGAAACAATAGAGTTAGATACCCTACTGTCACCTATCAGCACCATCGCTCTCCTTTGAACACGGCCAAGTAGCTCCAAGGATGATTTTGGAGCACCTTTGGTCTGATGTAAGTTGTATGGATATTGAAAAGATCAAAAGAAGTAAAATATTTCTTGCACCGCTTTAAGAAGCCTATGCACTTGAGTGCTTCTTTCGACACTTCGAATACATGTCTCGCCCAACGAGCGTCACATTGTATTTTCATGCCCAGAACATCAAGAGCTTCTGATTGTTCAATATCCGTACCATCGATAGAAATTGACGATATTGTTGGGTCAGCGAATCGCTTGTAGGACAACAAGCAGCACTGTGTCTTACGTGCATTAAAATCTACTCTATTCACTCGACTCCATTCGGAAATGGCCAGTAGATCCCGGCCAAGTGTCTCATCCATAATTCGCCTTTTGTCTTCAATATCTTGAAGGCTCGGCTACGGTCGAATGAGTATGAATGACAGAGGTTACTATCATCAGCGAAAGAGTAGATTGGATTCACGGTCTGACCCAAAAGATCGTCAATGAAAATAAGAAATAAAGAGGGGAAAAGGACAGCCCTGTGGCACACCTGCGGTCAGCCTATGTGTGTTGCATGAGAACCCATCTACAACAACTCTAATAGTGCGATCTCTAAGAAAGTTCGATATAAATCGAGCAAACGTATTACCGACACCAAAAGCGATCAGCTTTGATATGAGTGCACCGTGCCAGACTCTATCAAAAGCCTTGGAGATATCCAGAGCCACGACCTCTCACCAAACTGGTGGATAGACCGACTCCAACGCTCCGACAAGAACGCCAACAGGTCTCCGGTAGAGCGATTTCTACGGAAGCCATACTGTCGAACACTTAGCAGGTCGTTGGTCTCTAAATACCTCACAAGATGATGGTTTACCATGATCTCCATTACCTTGGAGAGCGCAGAGCAAATCGCAAGTGATCGGTTGGACGTTCGCAACCTAACAACCAGGTTTTGATGTAGCGTCCTTCCAATTTGAATATCCGCCGCTTTATGTATAATTCCAATATATCGTGCCATTTTATTCCATAGATATCGTTTTATATTGTGATTATTAAACAATATTATTATAGCATATACAATTAATTAATTATATTTTCAAAGCTGATTTAAGGTGATACCTCTCAAAATTCCGCAAATAAGGTGCAAACTTCATAAAACTCGCACACCTGTTACACGTCTCACATACAGAATAGTTATATAGGGCTTTGTCATGGATACCTGGTTAGCATTTTTGAAATTGTTTCTATGAGTTTTTTTTCAAGGAAACCCATTTTTGTCATTTTAACATTGCTGGAATCAATGGAAATGGTATGCCCCATTTATATATTGTAACAACATCATTTTAACTCGCTTAACAGATACGTATACATATATTGTTGGCCTTAAAGAAACAATCGCTATCATTGTACGAGAAATCATGTCGCAGGCTATGTTTGGCTATAAATGGCTGTCATTGTTGTTAAACAATATTTTTTGTTTGGGGCATATTTTTTATTTTATCAAGAAAATTTGCATGTTTTTCAAAATAGCTAATATAAATAATTTGGCGAATTGCATGTCGAGCCTATAATGCAGCGTACAGTAGGGTGTCCCTTAACATGTAAATTTCGGGAATTTCTGGTCGTAGTAGCGTACAAACAACTCATATTTGTTTAAAAATCTAAATAGCTAATATAAATAATTTGGCGAATTGTATGTCGAGCCTGTAATGCAGCGTACAGTAGGGTGTCCCTAAACATGTAAATTTCTGGTCGTAGTATCATACAAACAACTCATATTTGTTTAAAAATCATGGAACATTCTATTTATGAATATGAAAAGGTTAACTTATTTAGGCCGCACTGTCTCAGTTTATGAAACAAAATTCTAAAATACATTCATGGAACTATTGTTATCATATGTTCGATTCTTAACACTAAGAATAATTAGGTTTTCGTTTTTGTTGTGATCATTTTTCGTTATTATTTTGATAAGTGAATTGCTCTACAAGATGATTAATTCAGGGGTGTAATTCACCCATACGTTGTGTAATGTGTGATTAAATTCAACAAAATTAAGTTTTTATATATGTGACGCGCAAAATAGAAAGGGACCTAAGGTTAAAAACCAGTTTTGTTCAGGAGATCCATTTTAAAGATTAGGCCCCTTTCTATTCGCGCTTAGAATCGTCGACTTCACTTTCATAAAACGCGCATATCTCTGAGAGGTAACACTTTTGGGGCATGGGATCGGTCTCATTCGATGCTCAGATGTTGTCCACACCAAAAAAAGAAAAAAATGCGCTGTCACATATATTATCTTGTCTATTTGAAGAATCATATTTTGTTACATCTTAACTTGGATCGAGTTTTTTAACCTTTTAATAACAAACGAAAACGAATTATGATTTTACTTTGTCCGTGAACGTATTGGTAAATTAGGCCCCAGGTTTGTTTTTGTTTGTCATACGGCGGAGAAAAAGTAAGTCAGCGAAGTTAAGGCGAACACAATACCGCCTGGTAGGCGTCTGTTTCGTGGTTGGCGGGAGACGGCTCCTCAATACTATTTATGTGTGCTGTCGATGAGAATCTACTCTTTTAACTCCTAACTCATTTACTAATCATTGCTTTTATTTTG
Source organism: Hydrotaea diabolus (assembly GCA_963513945.1). Taxonomy (NCBI): domain Eukaryota; kingdom Metazoa; phylum Arthropoda; class Insecta; order Diptera; family Muscidae; genus Hydrotaea; species Hydrotaea diabolus. The sequence continues at coordinate 121,865,863 of OY740720.1, forward strand.
CGTATCAGAAGTAGTAAACCGAAAAGTGAGGACAAGACGATTCACCGAAACAATTTAAAGAAAACAAAGCAAACATTATTATATCATTTAAAGTAAGACTATCACAAATCTAAAATGCCTCCATCATTGAAATGTGATAGCATTTTACACTATTTAATGAAATAAATCACGTTGATTTCGGGTCGCAGACAAAAAAATGCGACCGACAAACCGTGTAAGTACTGTTGCGGTTTCTAAAATTCGAAGACATCAAACGGACCAGCCCGATTCTAAAAATATTATGCTTTCAAAACGTTCAAAACAATTAAATCAGTATAAGCTTGGTCGTGTGTACTTCAGAGTGCTGGAAGAAATCGCTTTTGGTTAAAGTGTGAAAAATCAGGTTTGGTTAATGTGTAAGAAATCATTTTTAGTTAATGTGGCTTTCCTTTTAGAGCTGATGTTTGCAACACCTTGAAAAAATGGGATAGACCATAGAGCCTAGATAGATCTAGGGCCTAAGTATACCGATCGAACCAGAATCCATCTGTTTCCATAGAGCGATGTCCTTTCGTCCATCCGTCTGTTCATCTATCGTTGTAATCAAAGTACAGGTTGCAATTATAAACCGTTGCGATGAAACTTGGCCAATTCTTCAATTCTGGGACTAGGATGATACACATTGAATTGGCCCACATCGGTCCATATTATGATATCATACATAGGTTTTCCCGATTACAGAACCTACAGCTCTAAAAGCCACATAAAACATCCGATTTCAAACAAATTTCATAAAGAGCATTACCAGTTTGATCGGTTCATGTTTTTGAATAGCTCCCACTCGATTTGGGAAGCAAAACTACAAAGTACACTTGATCACACCCTAAATTTCCATGTTTAGCTTAAAGTGACCATTAGTTAACCGTGGTAAAACTGGACTACATAGGTACATATTTTTTAGTATAGCCTCCATACAAAGGTCCTTACCGATTTCAGAACCTACAGCTCTTAAAGCCACGTATTACACTCGATTCCCGCCACATTTCGTATAAATATGTCTCTGGTGAAATTTGACCATATCGGTCCATGTTTTCAAATAGCTCCCACACAAAGCTCCCTACCGATTAGAGATCCTGCAGCTAGAGAAGCCTCAACTTACTTTCCAAAATTTGCCCAAAATTTGCATGGTACGCTTGAAGCGACCATTAATTAACTGTGGTGAGTCTAAACAACAAAGGTTCATATTTTTGTATGGCCCTAATAGAAATGTTTTTCGAGATTCAGATTCTGCATCCTTATAAAACACATTTCAATCTGTTTCCTACTAAATTTCACATAGAGCATTACGAGCGACCTATAATCATGCCTCTAACATCGGACTATACGAGGCTCATGTTTTCGAATAGCCCCCATAAAAGGTCCCTACCGCTTTGTGGTCCTGCAGCTTTAAAAGCTACAACTTTTACCCCATCACGCTTTAATTGTGTATGGTACATTATGAGCGACAAATAATTAACTTTAACATTTTGAGTCTGACCTTGTTTTCTTTTGGTTGTTGAGCAGATAACCAGACAAGATTGACAGACGGATATCAGAAAGTAAGTAAGAGTCGATCATTACAAATTTTAAAGGAACTATCCTCTTTTTGAACTATCACGAGTTTTAATTATAAAAAAAATTGTATAAAATTGTATAAAAATTGCGCTCGGCATATAGATAGTATACGAGTAAAGCAGAAGTCGGCAAAGCTGGGACAAGTGGTAAACGAGAACAAAATAATGCTGCTGGTTGCTTCTACAAAACAATGTCGAGCTATTATCCTTAGGGCAGAGTAACCGCAGGCAGTTGCAACTTTGAGGTTGACAACGAGTTCGCCTGCAACGGATCCGCTATCAAAAAATTGCCAGCCTGGAAATAAAATGAAAAATCAACAAGAGGGTCATCTGTTGCCAACAACTGCATCAAAATATTTTTTTTGGAACAATGTCATCACTGTGGGTCACCGCAATGTCGAAAATACCATGCGTCTATGTTTAAATGTGGCTAAGAACATTTGCGAGTTTTCAGCGACGGTTTTTTTACCACGGAAATGCAGACTAAATTTCGAGTCAGACTTAAGTCTCTATGTCTTATAAAAGCTTTTTTATAAAAAGTATTAATAGCTTGTACAAGTAACAAGGCGGTAAAAATAATTTGAAAGTGGCTTATTCGGCATTAAAATTTATGTCTCGATAATTGGATTAAAGATTTACATAATGTGCTGTTCACCGAAAAGTATTTATAGTTTAAAGTAAGGCGGTAAAAATAATTTTCCTAAATAATAATTTTCGACAATGATCTGCATACTAATATGATTGTAACCCAAAACCTTGTTACACGGGACACCCTACTATTTCTCTACAGGAGGGTTAAGTAGACAAATGCCCTATAGCTTTGGAGTGTTAACAAGCCAACAGACAGATCGCGGCGAATGAATGTCTACATTTAGAGTTGGTAAATGGTAACATGATTTCTTAGCCCACAAATGGTTCCCGAACGAACGAAAACAAAGAAAAATACCTCTCGTTATGAGTCATATTTCTTGAAAGAGGTTGTTAACTTATTTGGGACACGTGGGGTATTATGGCAGTTATGGGATAACTGAGACATTTTTGTAGATATCTTGGGGCGTTTATTTTTAATTTTGTTTCCATTTTTTCTTTATTATTTAATTTTTTGGCAGAACTTTTTCCTTTTCTTCTTTTGCTTCTGTGCATTTATTTGTTTATACCTATACAATGTGGTTGTTGCTTTGTCTTTTTTTCTTCTTTTTTAACCTTGACCATAATTTTGTTTGAATTGTGTTTTTTTCGTTCTTCGGTTCATTGTAAACAATTTGAATATTTTTTTGTCTGCGTGTGCATTTGTTTTGTTAATGAGCTTAAAGTACACATTTTTTCGATTTATTTATTTTATACCAACACACACTCATATGAATTTAGATATGTGTTTGAAAATTTTGGCTTCTATTCAACACGACATAAAAATCCAAATCCACATCCAAAAATCTCAAGATACTTCAAAAATTTGTTATGGATTTGTAAACAGAAACCACCAGTGATTGTGTTACAAAAATGTCACATTTCTGACATGTGGTAATACAACTGGATATTGAGTTCTTCAAATGATTCCGGCCGTCACCAGAGTGCTTGTTTGCCTCAAACTGATGTTGGCTGTCAAAAACAAAAATGAATGTTGTGACTGCCATTATACGGGGAGGTTTTTGTTGTCCAAACCCACCAAACGTACATTTGGTACTTATCGTTTATAAATTACAATAGCCATTGTAAGGGTATTGAAATATTAATTGATTGCAGATATATCGGTTTAAAACGTGAATTCAATTATAATATGTGAACAGTGCAGTCATGATAACCCGCTCCCACATTCCAATGTTTCAGTGGGACGATATGTAATTATTTTCGTTAATAGTGTGACAGCGGAATTCCGAGCATTTTCAAGTTAGATTTGTCGATGCTTCTTAATTTTAAAAGTTTGACACGTTTTAGGTTTTTTTTAACCCTACTAAAGGCTAGTGTCGCAAAAAGACCATTTAGCTCTACATTGTAGGAGGCATGTTTTTACATATAGTGGCTTGATTTTTTTAGACCAATTTTAATGCGATTCTAGACTGATTAATGACGACCATAAGCTTTGTTTCATTTGTTGGGATGAAACTAAAGTTTTTAAGCAAGTAATTAAAAGAGTTAGGCTCGTGAGGTTAGGAGTAAAGTTCGTGAAATCATTTTCATTCATTTAAGTACTCATGACCAGTTTAAGGAGAGCACACTGTTAGAATTTTGAATCTCTAATGAAAATATACATTAGGATTAATTTTATTTATTTTTTTTGTGATTCTTTTAACTTATAATCTGTTTTTTCAACACTAAGTAAGTGAGACATACTCAAACCTTTTTAGGATTCTATAAATCCAACAACCTTATATATATATAAAAGGATTAATGAGATGATTTTCGTTCGTTTTCAACAAAAATACTCATTACAAAGGACAAAAACTCTTTATTGTCTTCAATACTTATAATTATGATCCTTTTCGAATAACTGTTGGACGTTGATGACGTGATAAACGAAAATAAAGGGTGGGTGGGCAAAATACTTGACTCACAATTACCATTGTGCATTATGGTTGGACCACCCTTTACTTTTACGCATGTATGCAACAAAATTAGGAATATGTTTTGATCTGCAAGCCAATAAGAAATTCAATACGGTAGTTACCAAAAAAAATAAAACATTTTAGAAGGCCATCTTTGAACTTGAACAATTTTTCCGCGCCTAGTCTCATGTTGTTTCTTTAAGAGAGCCTAAAAGAACAATTAATTAATCCTATTCCCATTCCTTGGTGCATTCCCTACAAATGCATTCAAGAAGGCTTTGGTATTTTTATTTAAAAAGAGCCAATAACCATCCCTGTCTTCCTTCCTATGGAAGGCATGCTGCAATGCCTGATGCGAGATCGTTCTGTTGAAACCACATATCGCCCACATTCATATCTTCTAATTCGGGCCATAAAAAGTTACGATAGTAACTTCACAGTAACTGCATGACCAGCCTCATTTTGGAAAAAATACTGCCCGACGATTCCGCCAGCCTATAAACCGCAACAAACAGTCAGTGTGGGTGCATTGTTTTTTCGACAATCACTCTTGGATTATCATTCTCCCAAATGCGGCAATTCTGCTTTTTCAATAGGGTTCACCGTAGACGAAAAATCGATATATCCTTTGCCTTTACTTTTGTTAAAGAATTCCAATGCAGTTTAAATTGGTCGTATTTAGGTTAAAATTTTTTACCAAAGTACTACAATTATCATTTTGTTTGTTTATAGATCGTATAAAATGAAACCAGTTAAAATTAAATTTTTAAAAAAATGTAATTGTTTTTTAAGACGATATACTTATATTTATAATTTTTGTTTAGTTAATGGTATGATTGAATTACGTTCAGATTGGAAATCAACATAGGTACAAACTATATGATAACCTACACCACTAAACCCGCATTGCTTCACGAATTTGTTTCAAATCTGTGCGGCAGGAATTTAAATCTGTAGGCACCTTTTTATGTGACAGCGCATAGAGAAAGGGACCTATGGGTAAAAAAATCAATTTTCATTTTTTTTCTTTTTTTGATGAGGACAACATCTGAGCATCGAATGAGACCGATCCCATGCCCCAAAAGTGTTCCCTCCTAGAGATATGCGCGTTTTATGAAAGCGAAGTTTACGATTCTAAGCGCAAATAGAAAGGGACCTACTCTTTAAAATGGCTCTCCTGAACAAAACTGTTTTTTAACCTTAGGTCCCTTTCTATTTTGCGCGTCACATATGCATCTTTTCACAAGTAAAGACCGAAAGGGTCACCACAGTTTGGTATTGGTGGTTTTTATAGTTCTATAGAAAATTTAATTAGATTCGAATATAAATGTGACTTCTATAGCTGCAGCTTCTGAAATTGAAAAAAAAAACGTTAATTAGAGCTTAGTCCTGGCACAAACCTGAATAATGTGCAAAGTTAAGGCTCATACTTCCGATATGTACTTTGATTACAACGACATCATATTAAGATTCTAAATCGTTTTGTAAAATAAACATAAGGGTAACTATATTCCTTTTAGTTGTTACAAATATAAACACTTAGTGTAGGGTATACAATATGTGATGCGATATACTTATATAACAGCGAAAAGGTTAAGGTTAAAATGCTGCTAGATATCAACCTTACGATGCTACAATAATTTGCAACCATAACTCTTCTGGGCAAAGCCGATATTCCTGCATCCGCTTTATAGCCCGACGATGTAACCGTTCGTGGTTGGGTCTATTATCCATAAAATAGTTTTGGTTGTTTGGTTTGAAATAGAGGTATTCAACAGGCAGAACCATACCCTAAGGGTATACACCTAAGCCAGTACACGTCTTGTTGTGACCTCTTGTTCGATGTATCGTCAATTCTTTATCGTTAAAGACGTTCAGTGCCGTCTACGAAACTTTTCTTCCTCCCCTTATGTAAAATAGATTTACTCCCTAGTAATAATATCTCGTATTATTAATAATTGTTTGACTTTAAAATCATTCTCTTTTGATTTCTTACTATTTAAGCAGCTACAATTGACCATGTTTGTTATTAATTTATAACAAACATTTCAATTCACGTTTACAAAAGGAGTCTGTCAAAATGTATTCTTCAATTTGATTTAAGACGATGTAAAAGTTTTCTATACGCTATGACTTGAGCCCAACAGTTCGATAGTTTTAAAAATGGCCAAGACTCTTTAAAGTCATAGTATTGACCCCCTATAAAATTACCTTAATGACCTGTGAACAAGTACATATGTTCACGCTTGCTGCTGTACCTAATTATAAATAAAATATGCTACGAATCAATCATGACCAGCATACATTTCTATTTCGTTGACTATACCGTCAAAAGCAACAGTAAAATGCACTTAATTATAAACCAATTTCCAAAAAAAACTAAAATCGTGCAGACGTCATTTTCACCTTTAGTTACCCTTAGCAGTGGCTTTACTTTGAATTTCCGTTAATATAAAATTAATCGTTTGAATACAAGAAACCCATTTTATAGGGATTACATGCATAAATGTATTTCTTTTAATAGAAAATTTCTTTATCTGTGGCTGTCGATAATTATTTTTTTTTCTTTTTGACTTTGAGCAGAAATCGTTTTAAAGCAGTTTTATGCACAGTTCACAGCTCAACATGTGTTACAGGGTCAAACTGCGAGTAATGGACAGTAATTGTGGCAGTGGCGACGCGATGGTGGTGGCGGTATGGGTGCTGCCTCATGGTAGTGGCTTAGACCGTTTGTGATTATCGAAATTGGCTTGTTAATCAATTGGACTTTTAAATTGTTGATTTCAAATTAAATCAGCCATTTCGTAATGACCTTTTTTTCGTTTGATATAATTTCAAATGGGTAGAGATTTATCACCGTACTGAGGTTTGGTGGCTGGGTGTATGAAGGAGAAATTCCAGTAAGATAGAGACATGTTTTGCACGACATTCATCTATAGCTGGAGATTTTTCAGTCTTTTAGGACTTTGACCGGGAATGAAAATAGTTCAATTTTAAAAAAATGCTACTAATATCTTTAAATTTAAATAAAACGTGTTTGTTGGTCTTTCAACTAGAGTTCGTTTGCTAAAAGACAAATGTTTTTAATTTATTAATATATAGCAACTTCTGGTATTTTGACAAAAGTTTTTTTTAGAGAACAGTCAAATTTTTCATTATTCATCTCCAGAATACAAGTAACAATGTAAGGCGAAATGTCGGCTGATAATAGATATTTGAAAAAAACAATTGTTTTGTTTTTAATGATATCTGGCTTAATGAAGAATGAACCCATGTTTAAGATTATTTCCAAAAACCCAAATTTTTTTATGGAGGATTCTTTTGACCGCCGGTCTTTTTGTCAATGTTCCTGCTATCAAAAATAGTAAAAGGACAAAGAAACTAAGTTTTTTCAAAAAATATTATTTAGTTTGCACAATGTAGAATGGCTAATCCATAGACTAAAAAAATAAATAACAAATGTAGATGTTTTTTAGTCTTACATCAAAAATGAGTGCTTCAGTCGATGAAAAAGCTAAAGCCATCTGACGTATGTTTGTGGGAAACGAGAACGCCATTATTGTATCCAACATTGAATTCAGGATTAATGCATTAATTTCAGTGACATATATGAATTTGACAACCAATCATATTTTAAACAACTCCCAGAAAGTTTGTAAATCCATTCAATCATATTTTCTTTTCAAGCTACAATGTTATTTTTACTTCAGTAAAAGAATTTGTAGATGCACAACGATGAAAACAAAAGACTTAAGTAACAAACTTACAGGAATCCACAATTTTTTTACAAATTGCCTCTTCCTCCGCTTTTATCAATATTTGAGGTTTTTGCATCCACTTAGACAATGACTTGAAAAGACGAATTGTCTTTTAGTTTTGCTATGCCAAGGTTTTGGTACTTTCTTTTAATTAATTTGATTTTTCTGAGTAATTTCTTGATTAAACAGTGCTCCTTTCATTCTTAGGCATTCAATCTGTTCAGAAGTACTAAAACTCTGGAATTTTCGACCGATTATCCGATATCTGGAATAATTTTGTGACGAAATTTAATATACATAGAGGCCAGAGAACGATTGGAAAATGGAATAACAAAGGTGATAGATATCAAATTGGTTCTGATTTTATTTTGAAGCGTCAACTGGGAGTTGAACCGTTGTTTATACGAAATAGGCGCTGGCTGGAAAAAAAACGTTGAATTTATCTTAAACAGGTGCACGATATAATTCTTATACTCACTTACTGGGACCTAATGTTCTATGTCGGCTTCGAACGGTTAATTGCTTGGATCCAGACGAAATTTTTTATGAACGAACAAAGACATATATTGTTGAGGTGACTGCCCCTGGCCGAAGAGGTTCGGGTCAATCCGGTACATAGAACCGACAGCCTGTTTTTACTTTTGAGATCGCATCTTTGCGTCTCGAAAACTTCTGGTTTATCCCCATATTCTTATAAACTTACTAAAGGTTTAAAAAACATTTTATAAATAAAATTTGAGTTAGGTATAACCTAACGTCAATTATTAAAATATGACCCTCAATATTTTTTTTATAAAAATTTACCATTTCGTAGTGAACGAGGCGATCGGCTTATTGCAGTAATCTTAAAAAAAATGTTTGGTATTTATTTTCTTTTCGTAAAAAGGAAGTTAAGGACATTTTCATAACATTTTTTATTATGATAGAAGGATCTGTGACAAATATGTGTAAAACAAAATACCGGCCAAATGCTCGCCATGGTTTTGGTGGCATACATCTATCCAATGATCCATATTTTCAATGACTCTGAGACATAATGGAGTTTCAATTTCGATAATGTGCAGAATTATATTTTCCTTTAGCTCTTGAATTGTTCATGGCTTATTGAAGTACACATTTGCTTTAAAATATCCCCAAGGAAAGAAGTCTAACGGTTTCAAATCACATGACCGTGGCGGGCAATTAACATCGGAACCACTTATCGTCCAGGTCGATATCCTCAATTTCTGGCCACAAGAATTCCGTTATCATCTCGAGTTAGTTAACACCACACGAGTTAATGAACTATACGAGCATATATAGGTGTTTTCACATACCCAGTTTGCTTAAATTTGGGCACAGTTCACCAGATTGTGGCAATATTTGGTTAATTTTTGTGAACGCCCATTTTCGTAAAAGGCTTCAACAATCTTAACATGCGAATCAATTGTGTACCTCGTTATGGTTAAATTTGTCAAACACTGAGACAAAGAAATGTTAAAATAAGTTGGGAAAAATGCTTGAAGTGAGGGTGTGACTCACCATCGTGTATTATGGTTGGGCCACACTTTAGTTTGGCCTGAATATGAGTAAACAAAGAAATTATGTATTAAGCGATTTTCTGTCTACAATGGCATTTGAAAAGGTACTCCATGAACAAATATGATTCTTACTAAACGAACTTAACAATATTGTGATAAAAAAATTAAATAATTCAATGAATCTTTGCAGACAAATATTTAAGTTTTAGGTTTTAGGAAGAAAAGACATTGTTTAAATTTTTTTTTTATAAAAATGGGTACCTATCTAGACATTTCTGATAGTATAGGTATCTTAGGATACCTATACTATGTAGCTATTTCAAACAAAATCCAAGCCGTTCTCTTTTATATAGCATTAATAACACCAGGCACATTTTTTTAATAAAGGAAAGGAGAAAATGCATTCAATGTTTAAAGTAAAATACATTAATGTACTCGTATCTGGAGTAAATACAACAAGTTGTCCTAAATATTGTCGTTCACTTTTTTTCTTTACATTTTATCACTTATATTGTCATGCGCCTTTTCATTCATTCAGCCAAACAATCAACGAAGCATTCATTCATTGCTTTAAAACAATTTCCGTATTTGAACAAAAAAAAAGAAACAAAAATTATATAGAAAACTCCACCAATTTTATGTTTACCTCTAAGTGTAACAATAAAAGAAATGTGTCAATACTACTCGTACATTTATAACATTTCGTTTCTTGCCCGACTTTATTAAAAATCAAATATGTGAAACAAAGAAGAGGAAAAAAGCACAGAGAAAACTTAAAAAAAATGACCAACATTTTTCCTTGTTCAGCTCGGAGACCCACAAACAGATACAGAGCAATTCAAAATCAATTGTCACTCAAACAGCAGTTTAGCGACTCTTTTTTCTGTTTCTATTTCTTTTGGGGGTTCAGAAAGACGGACAACATGTGAGAAAACGAAACGAAAAAGTAAAACACTCTAATACTGAACGTTGCGATTTGAACTGATTGAATGACATTTACAATACAAAATAATGGCATTAAACCACAAACAATTACCTAATTTTACACAAAGCCAAGAAAAACACAGGCCAGCGAAACAAACATCGTGCACACACGAAAGCCGACAATTAAACAGGCGGACAGACGACCGGGCAGACGGACGGACATACAGCGGATTAGACAGAAAGAAACTAGCATTTACAACAAACCGCACGGCACGTAACAGACAAAAGCTTTTTGTAAATCCAATTTCCCTTCGCAACGGCTTTGGAAAAATCAAATGTTGCGAGAGGAAAAACCAAAACATTACAACAAAGTAAAAACAATTTTTTCTCATGATCGTTGTGTTTTTTTTGCTTTTATAAAAAAATATATTATTTTTTAAGCTTTTTCTCAGATCTTGTAATAGTTCTTGTTTGTGTGGGGTTTTTTCTTTAGCCTAAATATTTACACTGCCGTTCAGTGTGAGATCTTTGAACTCACCACATAAATGTCTATCAAACCAATCGTTGTAGAACAGGAAGCACACTACGGTACGTAGTTCTAGAAATTACTCCGTGATCTTGTTCGTTTTCTAAATCTTTTGTTTTTAGTTTGAAAGAGTGAATTATTTAGATTTTTTTTGTTTCGTTAAAAAACAATTGTGCACTTTATTTTAGAGAAATGAAAGATTGAGAAAAATCGGGTTTGTTTGCTAAGTCTTTCGATTTCATATGCACAAAGGATTCGATTTTTTACGATTATGTTAGTCGTATTTCTATTCTTATGCGCTATATTTTATATTGTTTTGTATTTGGCAATGTATATTTGTATGTATTGTATGTCACCTTGGAAAGGTCCTATTAAAAAAAATATTTTTTATAACCTACTAAAGAAACTTAAAAATAAGTTGTAAAAAGTCAAAAAATTGAAATTTGGGCGATTGCTAAATCGATCCACCATAATGGACACCCACAAGGAAACATATTTCGAACTTTATTGTTTATGTATGTTTATATATGTATGCAAAAAATAAAAATCGACGTTAGGTATAGCTGGTCCGAATCTGATTTAATCATAGATTTAATTCGAAAGTGTATTTGGCATTTATTTATTTCTTTTCTATATATAAGTATTTTTATATATGAAATTATATTCTCATGTAGGCTTTAGTAAACCAAATGAACTTTTGTTTTACTTATGTAATTAATGGCAAGAACTCTACATCAGTGGTAGTTCTGTGAAACGAAAAGGGTATTTTTGTTATAGATGTTATATTGTTTGAATCGAAATAGAATAATAAGAAACATGACTTTAACCTAGAAATATAGAGAAAATGTTATTTCCTGGCATTGCCATTACTTGCTAAATTAATTTCGCAACATACAAGGGAGCCGCGGCAATTATGATCTCAACTTGACAATGGTTTACTCAATGTTATGTATACTTTTATTCCAAAGGGCCCTAAGTGTTATATTCCAAAGGCTTGAGTAGATTATGTACTAGCATTTTTCACTTAAAAATCGGCATGTCGGTGTCTAGATTTGGTAGCGTGACGATTTTCAAAATACTTCGAAGACAAGGAAAACTGATGACCTATAGGGAATTTATGAATTTAAGGATGACAATCTCAAAATAAGTTTAGACAAACAAACGCACGTGGAGGTTATTATCGAGCCTTTATCGCGAAAAAGAAGCAAGCGCGACTCGCTTTTTAATGAAATTGTCGATTTAGTCGAAAAGAGCGAAGCCCATATCATCGTCAGATTTCTCGGGTACTACTTCCTTTTTTTCTTTTCCTCCCTAGCTTCAGAGACGGTAGCAGCTTTACCTCCGGCAGCAGCAGGAGCACCAACGCTCTTAAGCTTAAATAAAAAAATAAATATTAATATTTACAAAGATATGGCAAATTAAATTGTATCGGAATCCTTTAGATAAATTAGACCAAACCAAAAGAAAGCTTCTCATAGCGCCTACGACTTTTCCCGACAGATAAAGCTAACATATTGACCAAGTTTGGTGCTAATCGGTCAAACGGTTCTCGAGTTTTAGTCGCTCGTACACTGAACATTACAATTTTATATATTAAGCTTTTTAGTTCATAGTACCTTTAAATAAGTTATTACGAGTACACAGTAACATGTTCTTTAATACGTACGTGGTATGCTCGGAAAAATATGTATTTACATTGATTCTTTGGGTCTTGGGTTAAATGTTCTGTTAATTCAAACCATTAATTTATTTTCGAAAAAATCACGTATTTTTTACGTTTCTGCACAATTAAGTTTAGTTGGGCCGGTCATTGTAAAGAGTGTGTAATTCAAGAAGTATTTAAAATGAATGTTTAAAAAACAAATCAACACCAGTATAATCCACGTGCTTGATTCCATATGAATAAATTAGATTTTGTTGCTGTAAATTAAATGGAATACAACCATTACGTTTTTATTTCTAAAAAAAACTGGATTTAAAAATCCGAATTTTACCAGACTTGCCGGCACTTACGAGTAATTGGAATTTTATTAAACGGGAACAGGTCAATAATTTTATTTTTTTAATTAAAAAAACCCAGATTTTCTGAATGAGCGTATTGCTGCGGGTAGAATGTATGCCACCAAATCTAACGAGTTTAGAAAATTCAGCAACACTCAAATCAGCAAATACTCAAAATTTCAGTACTTCTCTGAATAATTTAAAATAATGAATATAAATTGTGTACATCAAGCCCTCGACTCAGAAAGAAGTAGAAAATTCACAGGATAAACAAATAGAATTAAATTTAGATCTTTTATGGAGGGATTAAAAATCATCGCGAAAGCAGGGTCCTTACGGAAATTAATAGAAAATTGTGTGCCTGCTATACCAAACGATTTCAAAACGGAGTTTCTGAGATGAGACAATATTATAGAAGAAAGAATGGATTAAAGGCCGGACTCATCCTAAAGTCAACAGATTATTGGAAAGGCATGGTGTGTGGTCTCGTTGGAAGATGTGTAGCAACATGAATTCTTACCTTATCACTCGCTAAAAACATAAGCTCGTAGGAGCAGAGTATCAGACGAAGAAGCAAATGAAAGGGCAGATGGACACTTCTTAAAAGTACATATATGTTACATTGAGTTGTAAAGGGCATCAAGAGAAAAAAAACCGAATCTTGAACGCACTTATGTGAAGGGTGTTCCAAAATTCATTCAAGATTTGAATTGAGTAGAATGAAGGGCGATTTCACAAATGTATAAAGGGTATTGCGAATATTCGCGTCCTGTAATATGTTAAGTATTGGCATTTGTACCCAAGAGTGCACATAAGGTTGTTTTTTGTGCAAATGATGCCATTTACATTTATGACATCCGGATAATATTTCGACAGAGATTTTTATTAAATATTTGTATTTGTATAGTTGACCTTTTGTTGTTCATTTTTCAGTTATTGTTAGGCTTGAGGTCATAAGCAAAAAAACAGATGTAGTTGTTTTTATAATTTTTTTTACTGAAAATGTGTTCAAATGTGACCATTTGTAGGCGGCTAAAGACTCCATAAGTAGCTGATATTTAAAGTTTTGGAAAGTAATGAAAATTGTCTACCCTTTGACAAAGTACAATTGTTATTTAAAGGGATTTTTCCAAAAACTACAGCAGTTATTCAAAACGGATAATATAGAAACATTTTTATACCCTACTCTACAGGTACAGGGTATTATGACTTAAGGGCAAAAAACCCGTCCCGCGATTTTCCGGAAATGTTTTGCGGAGATGTTTATGGTGCTTTACTGTGTAGCCCATGCACCTATTTTAACAATGAGTAAATTTACTTGCTTAATGGGGTAACGTCCATCTAATTGAAGTTATATTTTTACCGTCCCAAAGATCCCGGTAATTTTTAAAAATTTTCCCGCCTTCTCGAGAAATGAAAAAGAATGGGGAAAAACTATGCTTAGTGCTGTAGTTGTAACACCTTCCAATAGATGGTTTCCTCTCGTCCTTGCCTCCATCTGTCTACCTATCGTAGTAATCAACGTACAGGTCTCAAATGTAATGATTTTGATGAAACGTGTTACAATCTTCAGGTTTCAGCTAGGGACAAACCCTATTATTTCGCATCGGTCCATGTTTTTATATTATATACATGATTTTTCCGATTTCAGAACAAACATCTCTTAAAGCCACACACGATATTACTTCTGATTCCAATCAAATTTCGCACAGAGTTTTGAGAGCGACCAGATGAAATTGGATATTTTTTTGAAAGAGGGATTTACTTTACAAGCTAATAAGTTCATGTTTTTTTGTTGTTGTTTGTCATAGAGGGAATGAAAAGTAAGTGAGCAAAGTTAAAGCAAAAACATCACCACCTGGTAGATGCACGTTCATGTTTTCGAGTTGCTCCCGTACAGCTTGGAGTCCTGCAGCTCTAGAAGCTACAAGTTAAAGCTGATCAGGCTCAAATTTAGCATGGTATGCAAAAAATGGACCATGTAGCTTGTACTTTTGTAAAGCTTCTTCCCGACTTTAGTACCCGAATTTTTGTAAAGCTCCTTCCCGAATTCAGCACCCGAATTTGTGTAAAGATTCCTTCTCGACTTCAGTATCTGCTGATTTTAATTAAGCGACTGAAGTAAGCTTAGAGCCGCACATATGTCTTGTGGAATTAGGCCGTATCAGCTCATGTTTTTTTAATTCCTTTATAGAAAAGTGGCTCCTTATTTAAGGTCCTGGCGCTCTAAGTTTTACATTGTAACTCCAATCTAACTCATATCAAGCATAGTGCGGTATGATAGATGATCTATAATTATCTCTGGTGAAATTATACCCGTCAGTGCTTCCTATAAATCCGCGATACACGACCATTCCGCTCTAGAAGTAACATAGTAAATCCGACCCTGCTTAAGGTCCAGACAGAGGTGCGAAATCTTTTGAATAGCAGAGAATAGTAGAGTACATAGTAAATTTATACTATTACTTATAATTGTAATCTAAAGATAACTCAACTGTGGTTTATGTTGCGACCAATGATTTTTTTTCTGAAAATGTGTTCAAATGTGACCATGAGTAGGCGGCTAAAGACTCCATAAGTAGCTGATATGAAAAGTTTTGAAAAGTAATGAAAATTGTCTACCCTTTGACATTCTTTGTTTGACTTTTTAAAGTTTTTGATTCTCGCTAAGAACTTTTTTGAAATCTGGAATATAAAAAGTCTAGTTGTTATGAAAAATGTGTGCCATATTTTTAAAGTTTTTACTATTCGCTAAGAACTTTTTTGAAATCTGGAATATAAAAAGTCTGGTTGTTATGAAAAATGTGTGCCATATTTGGCCCTTAATTTTTAGCCCCTAGGTCTGAGACTAGGAATTTGAAAAAATTGTAAAATCGTGTAGGGTGCAAAGCAAATAGGAAACTCAGAAGATTGTGTCCAGCAATTCATGCTGTTATAGCCAGCGACACGCCACAAAGAAACGTGCGGAAGCTTAAAAAAGGTGTGTACACATGTATGTACGAATGTACATTAATTTTATTGGGTTGATTTAAGCGGTTGCTGGCTAGTCTGCACTCTCTCAAAAGTTGCTACAATGGATGTGTTGTTCGTTGCTGGTCTTATGTGTTATTGTTGTGATTGTTTATGACTACGTGTTGGTGGTTGAAAACACGTTTCAAATGAAAGTAAAAATTGTCGTGGTCGTTGTTAACGCTGCTGCTGCTGCTCTGGCTGTTGTCGTACTACAGTTGCCGTTTTGGTTTTTTTTTTAATTATTTTATATTTTCTTCTTCTTTATGTTATCTAAAACAAGTGACACTCTGAAATAAACTCTCTTCGATATTCCCATTTGTAATGTGAGTAACCCCGGTTGCAGAAAAAAAGCACAGCAATGACAACGACAGAAGCAGAAGCCAAAGACGAAGACCGAGAAAAAACGTACAAAACGTAACAATGTACACGGTGTAACGTAATACAAAACCATTTTATAATACTCTTTTTAGCCATACATGTACACAATCAATCTGATGGACGGTTTAGCGAGACGATTTCGTTGTGGTGTTGCCGCCATAAAGCAGCATTAGCAGCAGGTTAATACAAGACGATGCGATACCATGGAGAGAGAGAGACTACCTTATCACATACACACAGAAAATAGAAAGACAACAACAACAAAAAAATCAATGACATTGATATTATAACCAATAATACGCTAGTGTCTACAAAACCACTAATAACGTCATCATCATTAGAGTCAGCAACAACAAATGTTGTCAACAGTGAGGCGCAGACTATTGGCAGCAGCGGCAACAGCAACCAGCCCAGCCGACTCTTCCACTATTGGCAACATTTGTAGGATTCACGCAGTGCTTGTCATCATCATTAACGTCGTGCCGGTCGTTGCGTTTGTTAACCTGCTCTAAAAATATCCACTCGATGTCTGACCAGTTTCGGGGTCTTCTTTCTGCTGCTGCTGTTGTTGTATGAAATAATTTATTTGTTTTTCAAATGCGGCTGCTCAATAAATTTATTGAAGCAAGCTTAGTAAAGAAGGGTAATCAAGTAAGAAATCATCGTTCCATGTTTTTTTGTCGACTATAAATTTGTATTCTAGATTTATGTTCTGAAATCGAAATTCCTTACGTTACGGGGTTTTGGGAGTCCACTCACCTTTTTTAAAATGAAGATCCGTAAGTTGCACAGGCAACAAACGGACCACCGTACATCACGCGAACAGCACGACCATTAAGACCCCTCTTAGACTTTGCGCCAGCGGACAAAATTAGAATGACAACTCATACTTTCTACCATCGTTATGCCCTGGTCATTTACTTGAGTCTTGTAAACAAAGCCCACCTGGTTCAAAAATTGATTTGTGCGGTTCCAAAATAAAGACACATGTGGAGCACTCCAGGCATTTCGATCTAAACATAATACACCTAATGAACAGACTTGGTGGTCAGAAAGGTACAAAGTCCTCACTGCCTACTTTTGATTAGATATATTGCAAGTATTTGTGAAAGTGACAATGTATCGCTATCTTTAAATAAGATAGCGTTAACTTCAACAAATACCTTAAAGCACTCACCCTTGCTTTAGGAAGTCAACACATCTTTGTGTTTCTTTTAGCACCATATTCTTTATGAACTCTAGAACATTCAGAACATCCGACTCTTTAACTATTCAATTTATAATCCGTATAAAGTCGAGAGTCGGGCGAGTCTGGCTACATGATAACCACACTAACGCTTTAGACTCCATTGTCTTATTATAAGTATATACTCGTACAATGCTACAAACCAAATTACATTGAAATTTGATGAAATTTTCCGCTGTTAGGTCGGTTAGTCCCAAAATCAGGAGGAACATGTATGGGGGCTAGAACAAGGTTTGGTCCGATCTGATTAATTTTCAGCAATGTTTATCCTTTGCGCAAAATAACGCTATAAATCTGATAAAATTAACCGCTGTTATATTGTATAGACATTAAATCCGGACGTCGCCTCCATATCATATCAGAACTTGAAACGATTTCTCCCAATTTATATACCAACCGTTATTAGGCGAACACATGTTTGCGACCTAGATGGACAAATGGGCAAGTCTAAATCGACTCGAAAAATTAATACTAAGTATACTGATACGAGGGCTGCTAAAAATTCTGGCCTAACAGTGAAAATGCGAATATATATCATCAAAAATGATTTTATTGTTTTTCTAATGTGTGAGAGATGTGTAAGAGCTCGCATTGTCATGGTGCACAATGATTTGTTTTCTCTTGTTCGTTTTTCGAATTACAAATCTTGGTGTACCACTCAGAAATGGCCGCCCTACGTTGCTCAAGCGGAACAGTCGCCACATGACCAGTTTTTCCGAAGAAACAGGCGACCAATTGCTTCGAAGTGCTTCCTCCACGAACAACTTTCGTTGGATTTGACTCGTCTTCGAAGACCCACACGGTCGATTACTGTTTTGTTTCGGGCTCATACGCATAGATCCATGATTCGTCACCTGTGATGATCTTATAAACGTCTTTTGAAGCACCGCGATTGTATTTTTCAAAATTTCTTTTCAAATTGTCTTTGCCTTTTTTTGAGCGATTGTCAAATTGTGCGGAATCCAACGAGAACAAACCATTTTCACGGCCAGGTGTTCATGCAATATCGAATGTATACTGGTAGAAGAAGTGCCCAAGGATGCCTCTATCTCACGGTATGTCACATTATCAGTTCACGCACTGCATCAATGTTCTCTGGCACAATGGCCGTTTTGGGACGACATTCGTCTTTGAGCGGTCGTCGGCCACGATTAAATTCATTAAAGCAGTTTCTCACAGTGCTATAGGATGATGCGCCATCGCCAAACAAAGATTTAAGTTCATCGATGCACTCTTGTCGTGATAATCTACGTCGAAAGTTGTGAAAAATGATCGCACGAAAATGTTCACAAGTTTATTTCATGTTTTTGCCAAATTTTTTTTTTTTTGAGTCACTGTAAACCACACAAATAATGGTCCTACGTCAAAACGTTCTGAGTACGTTTATGCTAAAAAAATGTCAAACTTTCCAATGGAAATGTCAGATGGCGCTAGGTAATACTTAGTGTTGCCTAGGCCATAAATATATATAGTAACCCTCGTATGCTAAAAACTGTCTAACTTTCCAATGGAAATGTCGATGGCGCCGGGCAACATTTAGTGTTGCCTAGGCCAGAAATATATATAGCAGCTAAGAACGCTCTGCATGTGTAGAGAAATCTCATTACGGAAATCTCAACAGAAATGAAGTTAATAGAAGCTTTTAATGTACAATTTTTTTTAAAAACATAAATGTGTTTTTCCTGTCTTTTCCCCTAATCTGTTGTAATTTTTTTAAACTTGGCTACCATATTGTACAAAACAAGTGTAATACTAATTTTAGTTAAATCTCAAGCTATGTTAATACTAAACCCATACTTTTAAAATTTTAATGATGCTAGAAATAATAAAAATAAAAACGTACCAAACCTTCCTTCCCCTAAGTAGGGAAAAACGGTAAAGTCGCTCACACAGCATGTTGTGTTCCTATAACATTTTACTTAACTCAAAATCAGTGCAAACAAAAGCTATGAATGCCTTTTTTGCAGAGAACCCCACATATGCACTTGATACTATTGTGGTTGTGCCACAAATTCCGGCTCTCTGTGGGCATTCACTTC
Source organism: Hydrotaea diabolus (assembly GCA_963513945.1). Classification (NCBI taxonomy): domain Eukaryota; kingdom Metazoa; phylum Arthropoda; class Insecta; order Diptera; family Muscidae; genus Hydrotaea; species Hydrotaea diabolus. The sequence goes on from OY740720.1 coordinate 121,885,402, forward strand.
GGTACAAACTAAACAAAGAAACGATTTCTTTAGTCTTGCCATTACCAATTTATCCCACACACACCTATAGGTCTTCAATTCCGGCCACAAAACCAGTTATAAAAGGGCACAGACATTACAAGTAACTCCTTTGTGGCCAACGTTCTTGCATTGCCATAGTCATTCGAAAAAATATACGGAAAAAACAATTATTATGCACTCGATCTGAAATCGGCGTACAGATATTGACCGTTATTATGGTTTATAGATAAAGAAGCCAAAATGAATATTGAAAACCGGCTTTAGTGCAGCGCAAGTTACCCTTTTGGTTGCAATTAAGAATCTGCTGCTCGTACGAGTATAGCTACCTTTGGAAGACAGAATGAAAAACGAAAGAAAATGTTAAACTACAGTTAAAGTTTAATATAAGAAATACACAAAACTAAAACAATAAATAACAGCAAAATACAGCAAACGTATTGTGAGTATAAAATGACCAAACAACAGATACATCTGTAAGATTGTAGCCCCAGCAGCATCGGTATCAGCAACAGCCACAACTTCAGTTAAGCATAAGCACGGACAAATGTGGTTTACCTTGTCGCCGTAAACACAGCAACAACGTTTGTCCATAAAAACATCGTTTGTGTTGTTGTTATTAAAAAGATTTTACTATTCTTTAGGATTTCTATAAAGTAGGGTTTCTCTTAGATGCTCGCTGTTCATTAAAATCATAATGATTGAAAGAAGAAGAGGTAAGACTGGAGTTATGATTTTTTTTCTTGTTTTGCAACGTTTTTTTTTTCTACTGCGGTGATGTACGTTTTGGCCATTAAAAGCTGTGCCATGCCTATTTTGGTGGAGTACAACAGATAACTTTCAATTTTATTCAATGACTTATAGAGGGACTAGACCGCACCATTTGCTATAGAAACCGGCTTAATGCCATTGAGCATATTCTCTATTACATAAATATGTACAATACTCGTACAGTGATGGCTAGGCCTGTTTTTGTTTTCTAGGTTACTGCAAGTCAGAGCTGTCGTCGGCCTAGAATGTGGATTTGCTAGGTGTTCTTATTATTGAATGGAGTTATTCACTTACTATGATGCTGCTTAAACTTATGGTATGCACCGGATTCCTCCATTAATAATTCAAAGAACCTTCAGAATAGCTCCCAACTATTTACATATTTTATTCCAGCCAATCCAAACTCTATCTGATCGTTGCCAAAATTTGCCTAGAATGTGGACTTGCTGAGTGTTCTTATTAATGAATGGTGTTTTTCACTTACTACGATGCCGCTTAAACTTATGGAATGCAAAAGATTCCTCCGCCAGAATTTGCAGACTGTCAAGACAAGAGTCTCATTCTTGAGGTTGTGTAAAATTTTTTTATGTGGCCCATCATAATTATGGCACCCTATTTAAATACAGGGTGGCGCACCAATTGTGCTACAATAAGAATTTCAAATAACTTTATTTTAATCAATGTATTTGTTTTTTTTTTATTGTATAGAAAATCCAATTTAATATTATATGACTAATTGAGATTAACGATAAAAAAAATGTAAATAACCTCCATGCTTATTAACCTGATCAGAAAATGATTAATTGCGGCTTGAAGGGTTAACGTTGGGATCGCTTCAGTTATTAGTTGAATGGACCGCTTCAATTCAGTCCAATTCCTTGGTTTCGTTTTAAACACCCATCGCTAGACGTAAAACTATAAAAACAAGTCTGGTACAGTCGGGTCCGGTGACCTTGGGGGCCAGCGGAAAGTGGAATTTCTGAAAACATATTTGTTTGATAATTTTCGTTGGAATAACCTGGCTGGCTGTACTGTATGTACACGTGCTGCATCATGCTGTTGAATCGGATACGTCTTCGGCACAGTTCTTGGTAAAAAAAACTTCTTCAACATTTTTTAATAACGATACCCATTGACAGTCACTATTAATCCGTTTTCTTTAAAGAAGTATCGGCTCACAATGCAACTTGATGAAACTGCGCACCACACAGTAACTCGTTCTGGGTACAATTCCGTCTCATGGAGTATTTGTCCATTAGATTCACTCTATATACGGAAATTTTGCTTGTGTACATTGCTGTTTAGATCAAAATGGGCCTCAGTAGACATAAAGAAGTAACTTATCAAGCAATCGTCTTCTTTGGCGATTTCAATAATTTTTTGGAAAATAGGAAAATCCAGAGGGTGTTTCTTGCTTGGCATTTGGACTTTGTACGGTTATCTTGAATTATCCGTTGTAATGACCGTCTGCTAACTGCAATTTAAGCCGATAATTTTAGAGTCGAACGCTTGAAATTGCCTGAATTAACTATGCTACAGCCGCGATGGAGCATTGAACCCGAACATAGAGACCTCGATAGTATGGTCTTAATGCGGTGCTTTCAGATTCAGCAAACATGTTTACCAGCTTCATAGTGGTTCATCTACTCGGGGGAGTTCCGCCAAAGTTCCCTTTGAACGGAAATGCAGGCCATTTTACCGCTGCACTATCCAAATTCTCTTTTCGGTGTCCCAAGCATTAATTTTAATAAATCTAAATACTAGACTTCCAAATTGAATATAAGTATAGAATAAGCCAATTGCTTACACAGAAAAACATTTATTATGTTTTGTTTTTGCAGCACGATTCGTGCGCCACCCTGTACAGCGATAAGTGTAACTACCAGAAATATTTTAGATCTACTCTTAAGTATATCAATCACTGCGTAGACTACCAAATGATTCTAGGTAAAGCAGACTGTCTGTTCCTTACATCTGCTGCCCATCTAAAACTACAGATCGCAATTGTTGACAGATCGACTTTTTTAAATTCGTCACAAGTTCGTTTTTTGGACCAAGGAAAGAGTAAAGTAATTAAAAACAAACAGTACACATAACTACCAGAAATATTTTAGACCCACTCTTAAGTGTAGCAATCTCTGAGCAGACCAGCTATCGATCTGTGCGTCAGCTGCCCATCTAAAGCTCGTTATCTACAGGTCGCAATTGTTGATAGATTTTTTTTTTAATCTGTCACAAGTTTGTTTTTCGACCAAGGAAGGAATTAAGTTATTTAAATTGAATAAAATCGGTTTAGATTTAGATTTAGATATAGCTAACATACATATATATGTTCAACCGATTTTATATCGTTATCTCAAGAAGCTACATATATCATCACAGTTCACTACAATCAGTAACCAGCTAAGTTCAAACTGGGTCATAACGGTCCATGTTTTGATAATAGCCCCAACACAAAGGTCCCTCCCGATTTTAAATAAACCACTTTTTGGGTGACAGACCCAGCGGCCGAAAACTCACTCCAACTTACTTAAATATGGACATATGGGTAAAAAAATAATGAAATTTTTCATAAAATAGAATATGACATTATATTTTAAATCTGGGTAAACTTAGAGCTCCTTGAAGGGGTCCAAAAACTTGTTTTCAATTGGCTTTTATGCACATTGTGCAGTGAGACCTTGCCGCTCTTGAAGCTACATTCTAACTTCGGTCTTGCAAAAGTAAGCATACGACGTGATTTGGGCTTTAAAAACAATCCTTCTGAAGTGGGACCATTTGGCATCAATTTCACAATCATTCAGCATTATTCCGTTCAAATTCTTCCTATAAATCCAAACTTTAATTTAAGTGCAATTGAATTTTGGAAACTATTTCCTTTTCTGCGGTACAATTTTTAACAGCATTAAAATACCTATTTCGGAAGCGGTCTGAAATTAACTCAATAAATTTTATATATTAAAAACGACCTTTATATTTATAGGAATCGGATTTGCGTACTAGACTATACGAAAAAAAAATGTCGAAAACATTTTTTGTTGTAACCGTTTTAGTACTTAGCCTAACAACTTAGTTCTTATTAAGACTGAGTTCTAAAGCGGCTATACCAGTTATTATTTCATTTTAAACAGTCTGGACTCGTCCTATGTACGTGAACATAGCTGTGACTTTTTGTTAAGAATTATCGTAATTATTGCTTTTTTGATATCATATCATGATAGGGCTGTACACGACATAATGGAAAAAAATAATTTTTGTCAGATCTTATCGCATAGTAGCTTTTTTTTGTGCCATTTGGAGGGAAAAATAGACCGGCAAGAAAGATTTTCAGTCGACAACATAAAGAGGTTGATCAATGCTCCCAAAGATTTGTTCAAGATAATCCTCCATATATATCCTTAGAATTACTAGTTTGACCCGATGTCGATTTGTGAATGGGAAATAGAAGAGAATGGTTGGTATTAGGTATTCACTTAACTTGCTGTGAGTACCTATTACTCGGTTTCTTTCCTTTACTGAAAAAATGTAAGCAAAGCATTTAAAGCAGAAATTAATGCAGGTAGTAAAGGATCACAGAAAAAGATGCTGCTCGAAAAGGTACACTTAAAGCGATAACAAGTTTATTTTAATACATTATAGAATATGTATATTAGTTTTTATGTAATGATGACTATTGAATTATGTTTACATTATGTCTTAAAATTGAATTAAAAAAAGTTGTTCGAATTTTGGCACCAAGCAATAAATATGAATAAAATAAACTACAATGCATAATAAAATTTAGAAATTTTTGTTTTGTGGAACATCCCTAATGTCTTAGCAAAAAACCTTACATAAAACACCACTATTTCAAAGTGGAATGGTACCGCCTTAGCAGATATTAAGATTATATTTACAACGTGTACTGTTGCTACTAGAAAAATATATTCAAGAAAAGAAGGGCTGATCTCGTTTTTTTTTTAAATATCATCATACTACCCAAACTAATGGACAGCTCTTTAAAAAGTATTAAGTAGTATGAAATTCTTGATGCGAAACTCGTCGTAGATTGTAAAAGATCTCGTTTAGACAAAAACGCGTGACTCTACAAAAGCCCACGATACACGTGGTTTTATATGGCGCTAAAAAGTGGGTACTCGCTAAAGTGGATGTAGCTATGTTGGAGGTGTTCGAAAAAAGTTTTTTTTTTTGTAAAATTGAACAAATCCTTTGTTGTAACAGAGAATATCGACCATAAATTAAATGTGAGCTGTATGATCACCTTGACATAGTCGAACGCATCGAAATGCCACGACTGAGTTGGCAAGGACATATTGTATCCAAATAAATGTAAATGCTCCAGCACTGGCTATTATCGACAACAACTTCGTGGTCGCAGGAGAACCCGTTGGAAAGACCAAGTCCAGAAAGACTTTAAGAAAACTTGTTTTAGTGCACTGGAGCGCTTAATAGAAAGTTTATTAACGCTTAAGACCTGTGTAGTTTGAGAAGAACTATTTAAGTTAGTAAAATTAAAAACAATCAAACGTCTACCTTTATCCTCACATAGTTTGACTTGTGGGCTTGGTGTCTCATACTCTGTACGCTTCAAGAAATCTCCAAAAAATTGAATACTCCTAATGTATGTTCAATTTGACATCCTGCTTCAAGTTGTCCCACAAGCTATGTGGGAAAAAATTCTATTACGGATGCCATACCATGTTTGTTATTCTCCGGACAATATATTATTATGTTAATTAGCTGATTTTTATTTGGCATATATTATAGCCAAATTAACTAAATATTTGCTATACAAAAACGCTGAAATAATATTGGGGAATTTGCAAATACTACGATATATAATATTAAAAAACACATTAAATAAACGAGGCTCTATCAACAAGTTTTTGCAATAGACGATAATAATTGCTATGTTAGGATTTCAAATAGCTGAAATAACTTTTACTTGTTTAGATTATAAATTTAAAAATTTAGAACGTAATTTACTGGTTCAAATCATTTGTGTTACTGCAATATCTGGTGAACAGTTAAAACAGAAACGATAAAAACTTAAGAATTCTTGACAATTATTATAATGAACTCCTAAAAAATGAATTTGTAAAGACTAAAGTCCTAAGACACACCCGTGCGCTTTTTCTCTGTATTCGCCACAATTAAGCCAGAATCAACAATATTGTAATAAAACAAAAAACTTAAGACACGAACTTTGAACATATTTTTGCTCTTTTTTTGGTGTTCAAAATTCTTAAACAGACGTTTATGTACAAATGCTTGTTAGTTATTTTTATCTTTTAGATGAAATGCATTCTGTCGTTTTGTTTAGCCAGACTCTCTACTCTGTTACTCTTTTTTGTTCGAGTCAGTGCAAAGAATCCCAATCGGGTTTTTCTTGTCATCGCAAAGTCATTAGACACTCTTAACTAAACAGTTTAAATTGACAAAACGCAAACCAGTTTACTTCACTGAAATCCATATTTTACTAATTGTTTATATTTTTTTTTCATTTAGTACTACCACTACTCACGGTTTTTTTTAAATTTTTGTCAGACCGTCACACCATCAGCTGATATTGTTGTTTCCCTCTTTTTTTGTGTGCTAAATTTTCGTTTGGTCTTCGGTATGAATACGGTTTGTTGGCGTACTCACTTGTAGATATTTGTGGTATTGCATAAAGAAATAAGTCTTAATTACTTCATAAACTAGAAAAGAAAACAGAAAATAGAAAAAAGATAACGGGTAATTAGTCAACTATCAAAAAACGTGTTATATGCGGCTTTTGTGTGTTTTTTTCTTCTTGTCTATAACACATTTTTTGCTAAATATTATGCGATTTATACGCTATTTTGGCACAATTTTTTGTTTCTGATTTATTCCTCAACTACCCTCGATACGATAAATTAATTAAGGCTTATAACAGTCACTAGAAATTAAGTAAGAAATAGCTTTAAAATTGATTTGGTGTTTTTTCTTGTTTGTTTGCTTTTTCGGCGATTATTTGTTTAGGTATCCATGAAAAATTAACACCGCAGACCTACCAAAAAAATTAAAAACAGAAGAAAAATATTAATTACACATACATCCCAACTCAAGCTTACCTTTAAAGCGTTAAATGCCTGCATGACGTTTCCATGAGTGATTTTGTCTCTCATAATTGTTTTAACATATATTTTGACTTTTTAAAGTGATCTGCTTGTGCTGGTTAATTGGAGCAATATTTCTATATGATTGCATATCGATCAACATACGTTTTTGTTTTGTTTTAGGTATTTAATTTTCAATATGGGCCAAGGTTTTGGCTTCAGACAGACTCTCAAAAAACTGGATTTTTTTCGTTCGGTGGCTTGTGAGGGTTTATGTGTTGTCAATATTAAACAAACAATGGTTTATATGCTGATGGTAGGCGATTAAGGTAAAGGTTAAGTAGAAAATTTTGTAATATTCTGTAATGGTTGCTATAGATGTTATCTGGGGAAATAATGCAATTGTAATCAAATAGTATTTGGACATTAAAACTGACGATAGGTATAATTATTAACATTTTGTTATAAATTATTAGATCAATCTGATAGATAGACGGTCAAAGTTGGTACTTTTAAGAAATAAACATTAAAAAAGAATAGACTGCCCTATATAGCGAAGCTCATTATTAAGGACCATTGGGGAATACCTAAGGTCAGATGTGACAAAACTCTATGATATCCTACTTCACTCATATCATATAACACAATTTCACTAAATACATTGTATCACGTTTATTGGCGATAGGGTCCCTGAGGACTAAAAGTCTTTAAGAACGATTGGATCTCAAATCGAATATATCGAAACAAGGGCCGATGCAGACCACAACTAATAGTGTTCCTTTTTTTGCCCTAACCTGTAGAATGATTAACATTTCTTTTTACGTACTCGCATATCCTTCAAAATTTCATCGAGAAAGAAGCGTGTAACTTTTCTCAAGTCAGAGAGCTGTGAGTGTTATAATTTCGATACTCCCTGACCGGAAAGCCTACTCTGAACTACACATTTTGTATGACAGACTTTATGGTTTAATTGGTTGCCGCTTTTTATAAGACGAAATTCGAATCTTGGTTTGTTGAGGCGTTTCGAATCTTTGTATGCTGAGTAATAGTTGCGCACATCTGCCGCTATTTACGAGATAGAATTCAAGCTTAGGTATAGTAGGTCGAATTTAGAGGTATAGTACCGCACGCTAGCTGTCACACCGGTCATTGTTTAAGTCGAGATGCTGACGGTCGGTCTGTACCAAAATTTGGGTACAAAAACCCAAAAGTAAAAAAGAAGATAAACCTCATGAGAAAAAGTTTGAATTAAAAGATACAAAAAAGCCAAACGTTTGAGATTTTTTTTAACGACACAGTTAAAATCTTTTTAGTTAGCCCATAATACATTAAAGTATGATATTTGCAGAATATTGTGAACAATTTTTTAAGGAAATATAAATGTCTACGGCAATGACTGCAATTTTTTGGAGGGTCCAACAAAAACACATATGTTGAGGTGACTGTACCTGGCCGAAGAGGGTTTGTTTCGGGTCAATCCGGTACATAGAACCGGTAGTCGTGAGAATGCATTTGTCTCGCCTTTCATAAGGGACCACATGACGCGCTGCACCTCTTTAATTGAATGCGTCTTTGCACGCATCCATTTCAAATGACGCGTTTCCTTCACCAGGATATCGAAGCAAATTCCCTATAGACGAAACGGACTTCAAAACAAAATTAATTGTTGTTGCAACAACAACAACCTTATTCGGCATGGTTTTAAAGAAAAGGTAGATTTGCTGTGCCCCTCAAAACTCTGAGCTGTATAATCTAAATCTATGTTCTTTCTTTATAATGGGTGATCCATCTAGAGGTATTTTTTCAGAACAAAAAAAAATAAAAATTTAATTAAAGTGTGGATTCATTATAGGTAATTTTAAAGGACATTTTATGGCATTTATTTTTAAAAATAATAACCTCCAAATGTTGGCCGCAACTACGCCTCAAGGTTATGGGGAACACTGACTTTTAAAAACGTGAGATGTGGAAAAAACTGGAAAAATTTTAATACTAAATAATTTGGAATAAAACGTTCATAAACGAGTTCCACCGGCTGTATCTTTGTTAGTTTTGCTCTGATTCTTGTCAAATAATATTCTTGAAATAAATAAAATGAAATCCTGAAATCCAGTGATCTCCACAAGATTCTAAAGAAATGCTTAATCTCGGCTCCAAAGGGGAAAATGCGCTTGGAGTTTGGTAATTTATTCCATTAGTTGCTGGCATCAAATCGTCTTTGAAAAATGTCAAATGTTTGTGCCGGTATGGCTTGTTTTTGTTGTAATTGCACATTTTGCATATCACACTAAGACTGGTTACTTTAGGAAATGTAGTATCAGATAATACTAAAGCCTGTATGTTTCACACCTAGCCACACCTACTGGCGCCTCACATACAAATTTACCTACACGAGCTACTTTTCCCAAATTAAGCTTTGAAATCTATTGAAACTGGAAAGGTTACATTTTATTAGCTACCATTCCCCTACTGATAACTCCCAATACAAATGACCGATTCTACCAAAATTTGAAATTATTGTAATATTTGGAATATGTTTTACATAATCTTATTGAAATTTAGTAGGCTGCAGCTTGTATATGACCCCATGAGATAATTTATTTGCTAACAGGTAAAATTGGTCTTAACACATTTTCTACTGCCTTCTCGCAACAACTACACATAAAGTCGAAGTTTCAAAAACGTAACTGCGGCAGACAATGGATTAATAGGTTAGCAAGGGTGGTGCAAGATGCATAGAATCCATTGTAACAGAAGAAAGAAATTGTCAAGTATGGAACTACGCCCCTTTTCATTTAACCATTCAATTGGCAATTCCTCAAGACATCTGTCCCAAGACACTTTTGTCTTCCACCGTTTCCAGCCTTTCTTACATATCCTGTGATGCTGGGACTGGGGATCTGTGGACTCATCTTGAGGTTCTCACTCTAACTACCCCTACCCCTACTACAAGTCTGAGGCTCATATTCTTCAACCCCCTCAATACTCTCATTCTTGCAATAACTAACCGTTGTCAGATGGCCCTTGATATCATATTTTTCCCCGAATAGAATGTATGTATTGTAATAATAATCAATTCGTAACATTTTTGCTACATTTTTGTACACATGAGCCATAGTCAGTGGCCAATTTTGACTCATAGAAATGTTCTCAATTTTAATATTGCCCACCCTTTTTTTTGAATGTAAATGATTGATATACGCTTGCGTTTAAATGTGGGATAGAAACTGTGCTAGAGTAGAACTTTTTTTACTATGTACAATAATAAAAATAAATATTTTTTTATTATGTACTCAAAACTTAAAGTTTAGAAAAAGTCAAAACATTGAAATTTTAGGCGCCTCGAATATACCAGCAAACCAAACCTTCAGAATTCGGTCGGAATTATGTACGACAATCGGCAAAATGTTCCGATTTCGGATCAGAATTCTTAGCGAGTTCGTAATGAAAATCATATGAGAAGGTTGACACGAATTCTGAACTACATCTCTGAGGGAATTCTGATGTTTTTGCCGACATTTCGAACCGATTTCTAAACCAATCCTGGGCTAATGTCTTGGTAAATTTTGAATGTAAGCAAACAAAAAACAAGAATTTGAAATATAAAAATACCTCAGACACACAGTTAAGAATTCGTTCAGAATTAGTTCCGACATGTCTGAATACAAGACTACCTTAGATAAATCGTTAAGAATTCGTTGCGAGTTCATTAAGATATGATCAAAAAATGAATAAAAATCCCACAGACAAGTCTTACAGAATTCGGTCCGAGTTCTTTCAGATATTTCGGAACATAATAAATAAAAAATCCTCAGACAAATCGAACAGAATTCGTAACGATTTCGGTAAAAATTCTCGATAGAGTTCCGGTATTGTTCATAATTGTCTAATATCAGACATTGTCGGCAATTTGGTATACTGAAATGTTTCATTCCAAAAGCTAGCGAAAAATAGATATTACAATATCGACAAATTTTGATCCTTACAAATCGACCCACACTAATACATACTCTTCTGATAAGTTTGGGCTCATCATTGAAATGTATTAGGAATTTCGTGTTTGTAGCAGAAATAATCGATAAGGCTTGAACATTATTAAGCATTAAATCATAAATTTATACTTTTTTATCTGGCCTAACTAATCTGATATTCAAATTTTATTTTTGTTGTTATCCTTTGCAGATTCACAAACATATGTCCGCCCAACAGCTGCAATCGATATTCCATGTCGACGATCATGATGCAGTGCCACAATACGAAGTCATACAACTCCTGCATCATCACAACGAAGAGGCGTCCGGCCAACAGTATAACAATTATCGACGTCGGAAACGTAGTATCGAAACTGTATCATTATCATCAACGGCGCCGGGATCTCATCATGTCAAAAAGGATCTCAGTAAAACACCCTATAGCAGTGAAGCTAAAAGCGGCTCAATAAAAGCAAATAGTTTGGATGATAACGTTAACAATAAGCCACACAAGGCTGTCAAACATATAAAGCAGCATAAAGTGCAAGTGCGTGCTTTTGGAGAAAAACTCAATTTAACCCTTAAGAAAACCCAAGGATTATTCAAAAAGGGTGAACTGCACAAATTGCCCATGTGGTTTATGGACAATGAGGCCAATGCCACGCATGGCGTGAATTTGGAGAAAATTGAAGATGAGGTAAGTCCGTAATAAACGCAAAGCTTTTTCTACTTAAGTTGTAAATCTTTCTATTGGCTGGATGAATGCATAACTTGTGGCCACAATTTATGGTTTTCATCAATCGCTGTTGGCACAAACTGTCACTGGTATAAATTGGCTGCGTTTTTTTTTATTTACGGGCAGCTTGTATGCGTTCATCTAGCGTCTGCGGCATTGCGCAAAAATCTCTAAATAAAAGTTTTGAATTTATTTCTTTTTTTGGTTGAACATATGCGTATACGCCACTCTCTGCAGTGTGTTTTGATAGTTTAATTTAAATTTCTTGTTTTACTACTTTCATTTTCTTTTTACAGTTTTTTTTTTCTTCACTTACTCACAACTCGTCAGTATGTTAGGCACTCCTGTGCTATTATTTTCGTTTCGTTTACTTTGTTTCGGTGCTCGCACAACATTTTGTGATCACTTGATGTTTAATCAAATAAAACTTCCGCGTAACTTCCTTTCATGATCATGATTTTGCAAATTTTCAAAAATCACCGTTAACTATCGAAATTTATTACCCCGACGATCAAAGTGTAAAAGAGTAGAAATTTAGTGATTGATCGAAAATGCGGTGTTAGATATTCAAATTAAGTGGTTAATTTGTTAAGCGCAATGAGAGGAGTTTACGTATACCATGTACTGCGATGTAAAACAAAAGACTTAAGACACGAACTAGTAATCGGAATATTATACACCCCTCTGATAATCGGGCAGATATACTATGTTCATTAGTTTGTTTGCTATAAATAACAAAGAAAGCTTCTCTTAAAATTATCTGTTCAAGTCTGTTCGTCGTTTCTTGCCCATTTTCGGTCGCGTTTCTCCTGGAGAAGTTAAAGATTTCGACTACTCCTGTATATCCTATTTAATATCAAGATTCAAACTTGATATCTTGAGCATGGTGAATTTGTGCTACGAAACAAAGCACCCATCTTGGTAAAAGCTTTCATACATCAAAAAATTTCATTCATTCTTGCGAGATGCCTTTGTTGAAGTAATTTCGAGCTCTGTACCCGTCGATAGTCGATTACATTTTTAGATATTTCATCAATCGTATATCACGCCACGGAAAGTGTTCGTGAGTCAGTGATTAAATTCAGATATTATATAGTTGATTTTGACGGTAAACATTGTTTTTAAACTCGGTGTAGTTTGACTTTGTTACGATAAACTTTGCGATTTTTATAACAGAAGCCTAATGGTTGCACTGTTTTAAATTTAATTTAAAGGCGATTAAACCATTGAACAGGGATTAATCGGCCCAAGATCTCTTGTATCTATATTTAAATAGAAGACAAGTTTTAACAAAATGGAAAGTGACATTCAAGTTTTTTTCTTTACACAGCTGCACACGAAAATATATACAACTAACTCTGATTAAAACTTTTAATTGACATCGAGAAAAAACAGTATCGTTGCAAGGGATGTGTTTTCTTTTCCATGCTATTTAATTTTCTGATCCCGTTTGTGGCGTCGAATCTTATGAATACAATTTTATTTAATTAGGATATATTACTTATTAGTCAGCCACAGTGGTGTGATGGAAGTGTGCACAACTATCATGCCAGTAAACCCAGAATCAACTCCCCATAAATGCCGGCGACATTGCGAGTAATACATTTATTTCTAAGCCATGTAAAAATTTCTTTTTTAAAGCATTAGCCGTTCAAAGCGCCGTTGAATAGTAGATCCTGGTCAGTAAGCATTAGAATTATAGCGCACACAGCTCTCTGAATTAAGAGATATTTCACCTTATTTCTTTATGTACGTTGTGGGAATTAAGTATAAATACGAATCTTTTGCCTTTAAGACGATAAAACCCAAATCGTGGTGTTAATTTTGTGGGGGATATAGCGTTAACCCGATTAGAATATTTGGAATGGGGTTTCATCAGGTGACTATGGTTCAGTTTTAATTGTGTTTGGGATTAATTTCCAAGTTGTTCCTATTTTTTTTTTTTTAAAAAAAACTAAGAGTACCCATCTGGCCGATTACTGCCTTAGGTGTATGTCCTAAGGGATGATGCGGAACATATCAACCTCGTCTTTTTCAAACTAACTAAAAAAAGAACTTTTTTGAAAACAATGACCTGATAAAAATAATATTCAGCTAAGGTTCAGTTATTGTGGGACACCCCACAAATATGTATTTCAGAATAATATTGGCAGTTCAAAAAATCAATATTAGTAGAGGATGGAATGCCATTCGTCTGAAACCAAAGATTGTCCAAGTATAGGCATTTCGCAGAAATTATTAACCTGTGTTTCCTACATTATTTTCTAAAAAGAATGTGACTTTAGTGCCATTGATCCAAAATCCAACCCAAACAGTCACTTTTTAAGAAGGCATTGTCATCTCGGCGATCTCGTGCTGGACTTCCAATCACCAGAAGATTGTTAACATAGTCGCCGTGATAAAAATGTACATCGTTAGAGAAGATGTTTCTTTCGAGCAAAATCATTGTCCATTTCAAGCTTTGAGGCCTAAAGAAAAGCGCCGTAGTAGCTCTACCTCTCAAAGTCCACACCGATTGTTTTGTTTCAATACATCAGTTGTTTCTACGATAGTATATTTGACTAGACTTGTTCCTTAAAGTAGCCCCACATAAAAAAAATCTGTCAGTTTTGGAGCCCAACTTTCTATAATCGACAAAGACCTGATAGGTGCCACTATGCTTTTCTCAGAAATTTTCCAGGATTTGGGGTGGTGAAAAGATCAGGCGATTGTACTTTGTAGGGACAAAAATACTGTTACACACGTTTTATGCTGTAAAATAAAAGTTGGACTGGCCAATCGTCATTAGCTGCTCGAACCTCGTCCATTGCAAATATTGGCCACAGCTCGAACCAAAGCAGACTTAAGAGATCCAATGTTGGGTTATCTTTTGTGACAATCTGGACTGCCTGAGGGCCATTCTTCAGAGGAAATAAACACTGGCAAATTGTGTCGAAGCCAGGCCTGGGACGTTTTAGCCTTATGGGCCGGCCGGCGCAGAATCCTGCTGGAAAGTCCATGGATGGTTTTGGAACAGGGGATTGTTATCAAGCTTCACAACAGCTTCCAAAACGGTTTCTTGGTAAACTTTGGTCGATGTTTTGACTCCTTGTTCGCAGAAATGCAGGTCAGTGACCCCATCGTAAGAGACACCCCCCAAACCATGACTGAAGCTGGGTGATGACCCTTTTCCACCCTATGGATCATTTCAGATGCTTCCATAGATGACCGCGCATACACTCTATCATTTTGCTTGTTAAATTTTTCCTGAATGGTAAACAATTTTTAATCGCTGAACAAAATTCTTCTGTGCATGTTATCCGCGAGCTTCACTAAAAGATGTTTGCATTTTTCAATCGTATTTTTTTTAATGCTGCAGTCAATAAATGTCCGGTACGTCGTTTAAAAGCCCCAAGTCCCAAGTCTTTTTTAATGATTCGACTAATGGACTTTTTCGTAATATTCATCTCACGGTCCATGATTTTCTGTTTCGGAGCGGATTTTTGTGAATTCTTGATTTACCGGCTTTGATGACATGCGGTGTTCGAACAGAGCGTGGGCGGCCCGACCGGTGGTGGTCTTTTATATCCTCAGTCTCCTCAAACAGTTTTATGCATCGGTAGAACATGCGGCTAATCCCTAGTGGCTGGAGCGTTTTGAAAATATCGTTTTTTCATTTCAAACTTGAAAAGCGCTATTACAGCGATACGGTTCTCATTATCTGACCACTCCATGATGAAAGTTGACATAATTTTAAAATCCCGTTACAGACTAACTATTGAGGTTAGCCTTTAAAACCCAGCTCGGTATACAATTGATGGCTGGTTCCAACAATTGGTAATGACAACCAAAATACGGGTTAGTTTCCTCTAGCATGAATGATAAAAACCTAAAAAGAAATAAATAAAATGTATGGGGCGAGATTAAAGTTAAAATGGAAGGAAAAACATATCATCGAAAAAGCAATTGCAAAATATTAAATAGCGGATATAACAACAAAATTAATTTGTATTGCCTTCGCTTTATTGATGTGAAGCAAAGTCAAAGCATATTAAAGATATTTTATTTGTTAGCGACGCAGCACCTACCAAAAATTCTAGTGCACGAACTAACATTCGGTTGTTGTGATAGAATACTTATAGTAGACGCAACCGCAACCATTTGGTGGGCAAAAAGATTTGGTTGTGATAACGAGTTTGTTCTCTGTGTATTCGGTTCTCGGTCGTGACAACGAATCTGTTCTCTATGTGTATAGTTCAGTTAAGTAAAATGTAAATTTTCTACCTGACTCATGTCAAAAGAAAAACAAAACAAAAATCTGTCAGGATAAATGGAATATTATTGAAAAAGAAACACAAAATCGAAATTACTGACCGGGACCGACTGTTTAAAATCGGAGCCGAACCGTTTGTATAGAAAAGAGCCTACTACGCTTAGTGAATATTCGTCTACCTGTAAAGTCGGCATCACTTCAAGGTTAAAAACGGTACAGAAAATTAGAAGTTCCATACAGGCTATGATACTGGGTTATTAGTGAAAATACAAATACCTGTGTTATAAGTTTAGTATAACTTCACACAAAATATTTCTAACTGAAAAAGAGTTTTGAAGCTTCGTGAAAATGTGTTTTTTTTTAATTTTAAATAATTTCAACACGAAATTCTAAACGTACTCGCAACAACATTTTCTTAATTGATAGCTAAAAACACCTCCAAACTACATTATCACACGAATTTAATAAATTAAATTTACAAAACAAAAGACTTAGGACAAAAACTTTATTTGGTAAGCAGACATGAAGACAATTGTCGCTTTCATCACAATGCCAAAACAGATATCCATGTGTATGTGTCAGTGTCTTCATTATGATTTACTACAAAATGACTAAGTATCATGAAAATGTCATAAAATTCAATAAAAAAAAGACTTCAGCTGTAAAAACACTATTTTGTACGAGCAACTTTGATTTTTTTTACAAATCAAATCAAATCAATCAAATTATTTGCGTCTTTTTGGCATAAAATCACATTTGAGAATAAATCAATCAGATAATTGCTCATTTGCCATTATTGTAACCCCTTTGCCATAATTTATTTCCATTTACTACCTTTAAGCAGAGAAACACACACGGTTTCTAAGAACCAAAGAACATTTTTGTTTCGTTTGTTTTTGTGTGTTAGAAATACCGTAGATTTCAAAATCGGTTTATTATGCAAATTGTCACAGGCCTTGTAGTGTTTTTCATGATACGATCCATACAATGACAGCGTAATGACAAATGCAATTTGATGAATGTTTTTTGAATATGAGGCAATAATGCATTGTCGGTTTTTCGAACTTAGGTATAATGTTTAGTACTGGGCAAAAGGTGGCTGTAGATATTTCTGACAGCACATTTGGTCCACTAGCACTCCATCTAGTTATTTATCGAAAATATATGTGTATCTCGTCCTTAATGACTTAAATATGACTACTTTGCAAAATGCAGAGTTTTTACCATTAAATATTTAACGTAATAGTTTTATTAACCCTATTATGGCTAAAACATTAAGTCCCACTTACCGAAAACTCGGTTGAAGATTGGAAAAAATATATAAAATTCGAAATATTTGCTTAAAATATCCAGTAAAAAATCTATTAATTGATTCACCTCAATAATAAATAAAATAATAAACTGGGTATGAGTTGAGCGACTTATTTTTATATAATGCTGACCCCTGGCAGGAATTCATAGGCATTTAACCAAATTTTTCTAACTACTCGTATTTCAAGCCTTTCCTATATCGTTCATCTTGTTAAAGGAATATCCTAATTGTACCCTACCATGTGCCACAGTATAATTTCTGCTGTATATTTTCTTAGAGCGTGTTCACTCCAGGCCCTCCTCCTCCTTTTGATAACTAGATGTATCACAAGTTCTCGTTTAATATTGTATTTGGTCTGCATTTAACGCTTGGTGTTAAACGTTTTAAGCTTTCATATAAATTATTCATATGAAACCTGACTTTGTCTAGGTTTTAAAATGTTCTCCGTTGCTCTGTGTTCAACATCGGCCATATGCAATAAAGTCTTTCTGTGTTACCAGGACTTTCATCCGAACTAGAAATAATATCCTCTGGGGTATTGGTAACATCGAATACTTAAAATAAAGTTTTTTTGTAATGACGCTTTTGGCATTGCTTATCGATTTTCTTCTGAGTTTTACGGTGTGTGGAACATACTTCACCTCGATTTTTTCATTACTTGGTACTTGGGTTGTCATTATTAACCTGCTTAGTTTTTTTATCCAATTGTTTCAAATCATATTTTCTTGGCTTTTTGGTTCATTTTTGCGAATCATCTTTGATTGACAATTTTTTATTTATTTATTATCTAATTCTCGAATGCTGGTATTACAAATGCTGATATTCTTGTGTGCAGATGTTGTCAACCCTTTAATAGCTTAAGTTGGAATTTACTTCTCATTTGTAGCCAGAAGAATAACAGTCTATTTTTCAAAATGTTTAAAAATGTAGAAATGGACAGATAACATGAGAAATAATTAAAATATTCATGTATGATTGCAAATTTCTTCGAACTTTATTGGAGCTCAATAGATGTAATTATGCAAGTAATATCAAATCATTCAAAAGGCCACCTCTACTACGCTGACAGTACTTCCCGCAGTCGGTTCAGTTTTTAATGGCTTGCTTCAATATGTGCGGCATTATTTCGGCAATAACATCTCGAATGTTTGCTTGTTAGCTTAGCTAAAGAACATGTCCAAGCTTCAGAGAAAATAATTTTGGGTAGCAAATTGTCTCAAATCCGACTGTGAACTAAGCATAACATGTAAATGTATCATCGCCTTAAAAATAAAAATATTTTCGAAATACGGCTTATAAGTTTTTGCGAAGTTTTTTTATCGGCTCAAATGGAAATTAATTTTAATATAGATCTTACAACTTTCTTTGTGAATTTATTTACCATCTTATAACGAAATACAATTTTTTTGATAATTATGTAAATCTGTTAAATATTTTCGATAAACAACGTATTTGTGTTAATATTTAAATTTTTTTGTCTCAGGATTCATTATAAATTTATGGCTTGAATTTTATAACTAAAAGATTATTTTTTTCTAATGCTTGTCCAAATACTTGTGGGTTGTGTTAATTTTAATAAATTTAACCACTTTAGTTGTTGGCATAACTGCTGCTCCATATTTGGTCCTTGTTCTTAAGTTATATTTTTACGGCCAAAAATCAGATCTCCGGCCTAAATTTTCTAACTCGCACAGTTGTCTGTGGTAGTCTGGTCTCAGTGTTTGCTTCATTGCAATCTATCCTCATTTGTGCTGATCGGCACCGAGCCGACATTTCTGTGTCTTCTTCAATAATGGCTGCTACGAAGGCTACGCTTTGCTTACTTTTTGCCCATTGCCGATTGGTAGTTCATTTACCAAAACGGTGTACTCACGCTCAAACTTCTCTATTGTGCGTTAGAGCCATTAGTAGTGCAGACAACTGAACCAAGGTTCAAAGCATATTTGGAATATCCTTGTAAATAAGATCAATTTTAGGAGGTGAAACGACCATGTATGAGCTGCTCACTAAAGAAATTGCCCATCGGAGCATATTTTTAGCAGTAGGTATAGGTCAGAGAGTGTTAGAATTATCGTGTACAGTTACTTCTCTCGTGTACAGAGAGAAGTATTTAAGAGGATTAGGTTCGTCTCTACAAAACCTTGACATGACAGGCTTAATCTTCTGTAATACTTCTCTCAAATTCATTGAGCTGTGCATGCCAATTTGTACACTCTCTGGCCTATACCTACTGCTGAAAGTCAACTTCGAAAGGCTATTTCTTTAGTGAGAAACTCTTGCAAGAAACCTCGAAGAAACCAATAGTTATCCTTTAGTCCATACAATGATGTTTGTTTCTTAAGTCTTTTGTTTTGTTGTTTGCCTACCCCAGCCATAATTTATTGAAATTAAATTGTATTGTTAATTAATTCCCTCAACATCCCGTTAAGGAACAAAGGGAGAAATTATCTTAATTTAGCGAGCTGTGCATCAAACATATAAATTAGTACTTAATGTCCAGGATCTACTGTCAAATGCTGGTTCCATACGTATATTAAATTTAATTGAAAAACTTTTACATGGTTTAGAGATTAAACATAGCTTGTAAACATTACTTGTCTACATGTAAGATAGCCATGTATACTTATCATCACACCACGGCGGGCTTATACCTCACATTAAAATCGAAATACTAAAGATTGTAAAAAAAAATTGTATTCTCTAAAACTTTAGTCATTTTTAAATGGAACAGCCAGCGTTACGAGTATATGTGCAAATGAATTTCACATCTCATGAAAAATATGACTAACTCAAGATTTTCAAGCAATCATATACACCAAACAATTTTTATTTCCTAAGTGTAACAGTTAACACAATAAACAGTTGGAATGTTGGCAACTTCTATGGCCAATTTACTTTTCAATTAACCGCACTTCCGTTCAAAGCGTGAATTCCATACAAACCAAAAGTCTTGGCATGAACTCTTAGCATGATTTCAGCAAAAACCTAACATATTAGAACTCTGTCGCCATAGACATAGGAAATATAAAATTCCCATACCATAGAACAGTTTTGTTTGTTTAGAGCAATTGTTTGGCCAAGAACTTTTCGTCTTTAAACTTCCCATTCGCATTTTGAGTCTTTGATTTATAGAACTCTAGAAAAAAACAAACAGAAAAACCAACACGTAACAATAAACTAGGTCATAATATCGGACAAAAAAAATAAATCTGAACTAAAACAATTTTTAGAACTTCAAATTAAAATTTGAAGTCTGTGTTTTTTTTATAGTCAACCAGACAAACCTTAATTCAGACAATCACTCTACCATACCAGATTGTTTTTTTCTTGTTTGGAATTAGAATGCGTCTAACTCAGAACTCGGTTTGTTTTTTTGGAGAACATTAGCTTTACGTTGTTTTTTTCTTCTATGATATCGTATATTGTATATATTAGCATTAAATGCCACTAAAGCATAAATCCTACTACCACAATTTGCATTCAATTGTAGCAAATTAATTTTGGAGTATTCACACTCACATACAATGCTAGAATAATTGAAAGATTAGTGGTTGGCAGTTTAAAGTAAAAATATTTCCTTTTATGTTTAGAGTTCAAAAGAAAAATGACAAAACAGACTACCGCCAACTTATCGAGATTATATCTGTTTTGAAGAACTTCTAAGGCTATTATCGAAAATTTTTAACACTTGGCACATCTTAAAGACTATATGATTAGTGTGATCATTAATCATTTTATAAATGTCTTTGGATCATTAAAAAACGCGGCAAATACTTTAGTCTGGGTATAACAGAAATATTTAAAAGAAGTTTTTAAAATAGACGTTAAGTCAGTTACCGCAGTTCCAACAGAGCTACCGATTGATCTTTTGGTATTTTTTCTTTATTAGAGAGAGAGAGAGCGTATTTCCGAAGTAAATGGTTAATACAGGGTTAGCTAAAATACAATAGGCACGTTTTTTCAGAAGATGGAAATTAAAAATTTACGCCATTTTTAAACCCATGGTCAAATAAGCAAAAAAAAACGCTTGGACTGACAGTTAAAAATCCTCCACCTTAGATCCGCTGGTGAAATGAAAAACGAAACAATTATTAATTATACGATACCCAAGCTCTGTCAACTCCATGCTTTGTCTTAAAATTAGAAAAATAAATTGAAAAAATACCCAAAATAGCGAACTTTTTGATGAGGTACGATTTGGGAAAGAAAAACGTTCCTCTCCTTAGGATCATAGTACAAAATTTAAGAAGCTGTATTACTTCGTGGCGTGAATACAACGGATAGACATAAGGATGGTAGTGACTAGACAGTCTTAGAATTTATATGCGAAAATAATATATATACACTTTATAAAGTCTCCAATCAATAGTTTGATGTGCTGCAAACGAAACAGCAAATTTACTGTGGACACACAAATAACACATATTTTTGAGGTGACCTCCCCTGGCCGGAGAGTGTTTGTTTAGAGTCAATCTGGTACATAGAACCGGCTGTCGCGTTGAGCTAGAGAGAGAGGTCCAGTGGTACAAGAGAGAGCATTTAGTTCATCAAAACTATCGGGCAGGTCTGAATTGAATTCACACTGATGAAGACGCAGCAGCAGTCTCCAGCTATAGTGTGAATATAGTGCTAGGAGAACATCCCCCAGAGATTTCACCAGAGGAGAAGAAGTTACCTCCGCAGACGCGCTGGGTTCTAGCTCAGCTAAGATCTGGATCATGCAGCCGCCTCAATTTGTATTGGGCGCGAATTGGTGCTAAAGTTTGGGACGTTTGTACCGCCTGCAGTTAAGGGACTACATGACATGCTGTACCTCTTCAATGTCCGGACAAGCCCACTCAGCTGACCGCCTGGTCTCTTTGGAAGCAGCCAGTTTAAATGGCGCGTTTCCTTCACCTGGTTATCGAAGAAGCCTTTAAGGCTTCTATTGAAGTCAATCAAGTTTAACAGATTTATGATCTTAAATCTGACCTTTTACAAATTGTATTTGTATAGAAATCAATCAAGTTAAAGAGATTTATGATTGTAAATCTGACTACAAATTAAGCAATATTAATATGTATTTTTAATATAAAAACGTTTATTCAATGCTTCTTACTTATCAAATTTCAGGTAATCATAACCGAAATTTTAGACATACTAGAAGACTGACAAATGAAGACGAAACGTATGGACAAACTAGTACTAAAAATATTGTTCAGAATGTAGGCATACTCGCAATAAAAACAATCAATTTTGAGGCTGTGCCACAGCCAGGTAATAATAGGCTCAAGTTTTTAAAAAATAAAATCATAATCTAGACATCTGTGATACAAAGTAACAAAAACGATTCGCTACCAAACATTTCTTGATACTGTTGTTGGCTCAGTTAAACCTATAATTTAAAGCAAAATAAAAATAAATCAAAACAACACTTAAGAAGATTATGGTGTTTTCTATACATAAATACAAAATTTGAATTTTGTTTTCAAGAAAAAATCCCAAACACCATTAAAGTCCCCTAATAAAATTGTGTCAGCTTCTTTGGTGGCTGTTAATTTGTTTGCTAAGATCAAAACATAGTTTTTGATACTAGCCGCAAAATATATTCTAGCAAAGTATAAGACTCGTGTTTTTACTGCAAAAAATATTTTAACTTTAGGTTAATTTCCTGTTTTTTTTTCAAATTGTTAGTTTTGCCTTCAACACAAGTGTTGGTGAGAGAGTGTGTGTGTGTAGTTTCGTGAACATGATTTTCCTATAGACGTCTTATAAATACTAGTAAAAATCGGTAATCAAATTGTCGGAACAAATTCAAGAAAAACGCTAAAGCCGAAAAAAATAAAATCGTAAAAGAGTATAAAATATTTGTTCACTTTTTTTTAATATAACCTCATAATACCGGTATTAGATACTTGCACTAGTATGTATTTATGTTTTTTGAGTGTGTATGTGTGTGTTGGACAACTGCATACTTTAGCAAATTCATTGTCGGAATGGCTATAAATTTTATAAAATATTTATAAAATTTATATAAGTTGTGGTTATGCTTTTGTAGAGATTGTAAATCAATTGCAAATATTACAAACTGAAGATCCCCCATACTTGTATTGGGTGGTTGTAAAGCAAAAACTTTCGACGCAACTGTGTATGAGAAGGCAAAACCACTCGGTATTGTATATAGGGTAATTCCGAAAAAATCGAAACTAAAATCAATGTTTTCGAACCCAACCCTTTGATTTGCAGGAAATTTTAAAGTTTTAAATATTCAAAGTAGTTCTTATTTTATGACTACTTGAATTTGGAATTGTAGGGCAATTTCTGGAAAAACTACCTGATTAAAAGTTGCCGTAAATTTTGAATGCGTTGATAAATTTATTAACAATATTATTAACCATTTTAAAGCTTTTAAGAACAGCTTTTATATTATGCAATAATTTTTTTTAAAAAACTTGGGCTAAACATGGGCTATCTACGTTGCCGAAAAGGAGTTTACAAGAGAAGAACAATAGTTAAGCGAATTGGGTCCGCAACTGAAACCTGTTCCCAAAACACAAGCAATTCGTCATGTCAACCCATTTTGCATTAGAAAAGTCCAAACTAAATATTTTTATCAGTCAAAAGAATTTAACATATATAATGTTATTAAGTAAAATTAAAACTACAATTTACAAATACAAATAACTATTTTTCACTTTAACTTCGAAATAAATTACTCTTGATTCATTGGTATTTGTGTCTATTTTCCGGGTGTAAAAACTGGTATAATCGGGATAATTGGGGAAAATTCGAAACAAAAACATAAAAACTCAACTAGGATTTATAAATAATATGCAATTTTTGATTCAATTGAGATCCCATTTTGAAATATAACTTTGTTGTAGAAAAAAAGATGAACTTTATTTTTAGTGGGGAAAATCAAAAATTAAAGATACGAAGGCGGTTCGGAAAGTTCTTAGCCTATCAATGAAAGAGAATAGTTAGTTTTTCAAAAATATTTTTATTTTTCAATATAATCTCCTGAAACTTCAATACACTTAGTCCAACGCTTATCTAGCAATTCTATCCCTTGATTAAAATAGTTTTCCTCAAGGTCTTCAAAATAGTTGTTTACAACTGTAATTGCATCTTCATTTGAGGTAAAATGCTTGCCAGCAAGGAATTTTTTTAGATTTGGGAAAAGGGAAAAGTCACTGGGAGCTAAATCAGGAGAATATTGTGGGTGGTCAAGCAACTCGTACTTAAATTCGTTGATATTAGTCATTGTTAAAACACTCTTGTGCGCTGGTACGTTGTCTTGATGAAAAATTATTTTTTTGTGTTGTAAGCCAGGACGTTTTTCTCGAATTTGTACATTTAATTGATCTAAAAGGTTGCAATAATACGCTGAATATATTGTTTTACCCTTTTGCAGATAGTCAATCAATAAAATACCTTCGAAGTCCCAAAAAACCGTTGCCATAACCTTACCAGCCGATTGAATTGTTTTTGCCTTCTTTGGGGCACTTCCTCCAGCTTCAGTCCACTGTTTGGATTGTTCTTTTGTCTCTGGAGTATAGTGGTGAATCCATGTCTCATCAACAGTTGTGAAACGACGCTTAAAATCCATTTTATTTCGCTGAAAACGATCCAAACAAGCTTGAGAAATGTTTTTGGTCGACTGTTAATAAGTGCGGCACCCATCTTGCAGAAAGCTTTTTCATCTGTAGTTCTTTATGCAAAATTAAATGGACTCGATCATTTGAGATGCCCATGATATTAGATATTTCACGCACTTTTATTCTTCGATCATTTAATACCATATCATGCACATTGGCTATAATTTCTGTTGTTGTTGCTGTTTTTGGACGTCCACTACGTGGTTCATCTTCAATGCTTGTACGACCACGTTTAAATTCAGCAACCCAATTTTTTACTGTTGCATATGAAGGAGCACTTTCACCTAACACATTCACCATATCATAATGAATTTCTTGTCCCGATAAACCTTTTTTATGTAAATATAATTTCTCCATTGTAAAAAAATCGCGGATGCGTCTTTTGTGAACACCTGTTTCTATATGAAGGAGTTGCCAGATCGAAACAAAATTTAACATGTGTTCCTAGCAGAGATGGAAGTTTCCAAAACACTTAACTTTTTTCTGTTTATACCGCGCTTTTTGTGCTAGGCTAAGAAGTTTCCGAACCACCCTCGTACTTTATGCCAGGATAATTAAGGATAAAGAATACTTTGCAGTTTTAAGCCTAACTGAGCCGGGTATGCAAGCAATGACATTACAAGCTTTAAAATGGTAAATAAAAGTTTAAAATCCATCAACGCATTTAAAAGTTATGGCAATTTTAAGTCAGGCCTTTTTTCAGAATTTGCTCTACAATACCAACTTTTAGTAGCCATAAAGCAACAACTATTTTAAATGTTGGTACATTTGTGGTGCCTTAAAAATTCGAAGGGAATACAAGAAAACGCGGTATATCATGCAAATCGAAAGGGGTAGAGTGCTGGACTGTGTCGAAATATTTTGGAATCACCCTATAGAAAAACCTCAGTTGTTAAAATATTACAAAACTAAGGAATTTAATCAAAGGACTTAAGAAACAAATTGTCTACTAAAATAACTCAGACACAAACATTTTACTTCTTTTATTATTGTCTGTTCTGAACTGAAGAAAGAAAAACGATATTGAATATTCTCATGTCCCTTTTTTCTTGCTGTTGTCTCTTGCTGCTGTTTTTCTTTATTTAGTTCGGTAGTATTTTTTCAATAAACGATATTATT
The DNA here is from genome assembly GCA_963513945.1 of Hydrotaea diabolus. Taxonomy (NCBI): domain Eukaryota; kingdom Metazoa; phylum Arthropoda; class Insecta; order Diptera; family Muscidae; genus Hydrotaea; species Hydrotaea diabolus. Next base: position 121,911,298 of record OY740720.1, read on the forward strand.
TAATTAAGATCTTGGTTATATGCTTTTGGTTTTAAAAACGTATAAAATTTTCAAAAACGTATAAAATTTTAATTTTTTTTCTTGGTTATATGCTTTTGGTTTTAAAAACGCAAAAAATTTTAAACTGAAAATTAAATAAATTTTAATCTAAAATATTTCAACTTAAATGCCTGTAAAAAATTTTAGTAGCCGGGCTTCATAACGATTCTCTTTTTGACATGTAGTCCGATCAACGCACAGTAGGAGATAGCTTAGAGTTTACTTAGAATACGAATTTAAACTCTTAATACTCTAGAGTGTAAGATTTATAGACGTAGAAACTACTAAAACAATTACAGGTATTGTAGGTTTTACTAATGTATTTACGCCTCCAGTGAAGTTCCTTGCCCAACGTTTCGCTTTTCCATAACCTCTGTCTATCAAAAAACTTAAGACCCAATATCAAGTTCCTTCACTCATTTGCCAATTTGTTTAATACAAACAAAAGACTTAAGATACAAACTTCAAGTCCTATAGTTGCTGTCGTAATAAAGTAGTGTAGGCTGTTATTTCAGCTCGTAGTTTCAAAGCGTTCAACTGTTAACAACTAAAAATGGCTGAAGTTGGGCGTGACTTAATCTGAGGTACTCACTCCACTCCGCTATTCAGAGGAATGCGAGCTTCTTTTCGCTGCTTGGGCAAAAACCGGACTTAATATGCGACTTCTAGAGCAGGTAGTACATATGAAACACTAATCGGACCGATTTCATCAGAGATATAACGCACTATGCTAAATTACATATGAGCTACATTGTATGTACAATATGGTATTTACAGCGGCTATATCTGAAATTGGAAAGGACTTTTATGGGGGGGCTAATAGAGGTATAGAACTTAAATAGAGGTATAGAACTTACAGTTGGAAACCCTTTTTTATGTGGAGGCTATTTCATCAAATGTTAAATGATTTATGTTTAATTTGGTTTGGTATTTCCACTTGAAATGTCTAACCTACGCCTAAGCAATGCTTCCTCTTTTTAAACCACTTTTACTTTAAATGATAGTACGTCGTATATTGCGTACTGACTGGCGTGCTTTATGGGCTGGTCGAATTATTAGTCCGTACTTCTTTAAAAACGATGCTGGTCAGAACGTTACAGTCAATGGTGACGACTATAGAGCCTTGCTTATTCTTTCATCAATTTAACAACCATGATGTGCAGAAGCTGTGGTCTCAAGATGGCGCAACATGTCGCACAACTCGTGCCACAATTAATTTATTAAAGGAAACGCATAGTTTCACATTTCGAACCCGTCAATTGGCCTCCAAGATAGTGCGATTTAAAGCCGCTAGACTATTATGTGTGTGGTCGCTAGTATACGCCAATAAGCCCGAAACTATTGACCACTTCGAGGACAACATTCGGTACGTTATTGTCGATATACGGCCAAAAATGTGGGGAAAAGTAATCGAATATTATACCTCCTAATTACACTACGTCCGATCAAGCCATAGCGGTCATATGCCAGAAGTCATATTTAAACGATAATACCAAAAGATTATTTTTAGACTAAAGTATGTTTCAGGTCAACTTAAAATTTTAGCTTTGTTTTATTACATTTCAATGTTTTATACCTCTATAAAAACACCCTTCTATGTCACATGGGCCAAAGTAGACCCATTTTAATACGCTTCGTCCTTGAACCAAAGTTGAATAATAAACCAATTACCATCAAAATAGGTTCCTAATAAAGACCTGCACATTAATTACAAATCCAAATGATAGTCAGACCGACACAGCTCAATACACAAAAAGTATGGTTGGGGTGACAATATTCCAAGGGGATCATACAAGTATTGTGTATATGGTTGTGGCACAACAAAATTATGATCCTCACAACAATAGTATGATTCACACACAACCATACTATGATCTTCACAACAATATTATGATTCACACTCAACCATATTATAATCTCCACAACCATATTATGATCCTCACAACCATAGTATTTTTCTTATACAACCAAAGTATGATCCTCACTATTATACTATGATTCCCACAACCATAGTATGATTCACACTCAACCATACTATGATCACCAAAATTATTTATTAGGATTTGCGTGTTATTCAAAAATATAGATTTTTATCAAGCAAGTTATTTAAAATTGCATTACAATTAGTTCAAAGCCAGAATTGAGGCCAAGTTTTTATTGAACAATTCATTCAAGAAACAAAAACATATATTCCAACGGCAGTCAAAAATAATTTTAGTTGCCACCTGGGGTGAAAGCTACTTCACCATCCGCAGCTACCAAGTAACGGACGTGATTAAACCATGATCAATGGCTATAATTTAAGTGCAGACAGATTTTAAATAAACGAGAACCAGTCGGTAGGCGAGTATTTCACCGAACAAAGTAAACACAATAAAAATCCCTCGAACTACCTTTCAATTGTTGTTGTTTTTTATAATGGACAACAATCATGCACTATAACGTGTGTGTTTTTTTTGTATATCAAAAAAATCATACGCACACACACATGCATGCTCTATAAAACCTGTTTTGTTATGTGCATAGTCGCAACCATACTGTATGATTGCCGTAATCATGTTGTTGTTTAAATTTTAATTTTAAACAACAGTATATTTGTTGCATCAACCATGTTTATATGGTTGCTACAACCATATTTTCATTTCTAAACGTGGCAATAATACTATTGTTACATTTCAACAATATTTATATTGCCGCAATCGTACTGTTGTCAAAATGAAATTAAAAAAACAATACTATGGTTGCGACGAACATGCTTTTATTGTAGAGAACATATTATTGTTGCGGCGACCATATAGTAATCATATCTTTTCTCTGCGTGTAGAATCGGGTCTTGATTCTGATTCGAACAGTATACCTTATATGGAATTTATCTCAATTTTTTAGGGTGTTACAAACATCGGCATTAAGTCATAATACCCTGTACCATAGTGTGTTGTAGGGTGTACAAATAGTTAAAATAAGATTGAAAGTATTGTGGTTCAGGTAAAAAGGATTTAATTAAGGTATGGCTTGGTTGCTCCGGTAGCTTGGTTGGTTGCTTATGCCAGTAGTTTTGCTTACTGCTACCAGTTTCTAAAGAATTCATCTTCTACGATGTTCAAAGTGGGTATGAAGTCGCAGTATTGATAATGATTTAGATTAGCAGCGTAAATATAGACTTGTTGCAATGTATACCTCATATATAGCGTGATCGATCTACAGGATTTTTTTTTGAACAGGGATTAACCGGCTCATGACCTCTTGCTTCTTTATTTAAATAGAATACAAGTTTTTAACAAAATGGCAAAGTGACACTGATTTTCGTGGCTGCACGCTGCTTTTATCATGATTTCGGGTCCGTGACAACCCTCTTCAGAAAGCTTTGCTGCAATTGTTGAAAGCAAAACCGCACTCTATAAGGCCAGGCTCTTCCCATACGAATGAGAACTACTGTTGTAAACCTTACTTTTCAAGTTTTTTGTCACACAATTGCCCACGAAAACGTATTTTTTTTGAAATAAAAAAATACAAAAATTTAAGTCAAGTGTGGTATCTTTATTGCTTCACGCGTGATTTGTGAAAAACATATTAAAAAAATTGCATATTAAATAGCATATTAACATATTAAAAAAATAGCTCTAGAATGACCACCCGTTTCAAAATTTAAAAAAAAATATGGACCGATGATTCCACCAGTCTATAAACCGCACCAAACCGTGGTTTTCGCGGTGAAAGTCTCCATGATGAAATGGCAAACAATACTGAAAGAAATAAAATAAAGTTTAACACAACTCACGCGTAATCTGTAAAATAGCCTCTTGGAAGAACTACCTCTAGATTGATCACCCTATATCTTTTCCAACTCCCCTTTTTCGCTTGTAATGACATCCAAAGCCATTTTTTTTTGAATTAAACATATAGTCACTTCTTAACTAGCGCCGACTGTAAATACATGGCCGTGCTGACGATAAACTTTATTTACTTTTTTTAGATAAGGCCATGGAAGAAACGGTTGTCACAAATTGACACTTTTATTCCAAATTATTGCTTAATACCAAAAGCAATAGAATATAAAGAAATATAAAATAACAACTTCAAATAACTGAAACTTTTCTTTCCACATCTAGAGTTACAGGTTATTTGGGCAAAATGTTACGACCTTCAGTTACTGCTTCGTTAGACCCTAATAAACCTATGTATCCTTGGCGAAAAATGTAAGACTATCCGTTCGTTCCACTCCTTGGCTATAAAGCTTTTCCAATAATAGTCGGCCCTAGTTTGTTTTTGTGGATGCTTGACGCTGAAATATTCGTACCGAGTATAGAGATAAATATTGATTCGATAAAATTTGTTTGTTTTTTTTTTGTTTTGGAAAACCAAAGTCGATAAGATGGGTGAAATTTTAGAAACACAACAATCATTTTGGCTGAGCTATTTTTTGTATTTAAAGTGTGCGAATTCAGTGTTTTCTGTTTTTTGCTGTTTCAATTTTGCAACTTTTCATATAATGATAATAAAGGATATTTTAACATAATATTAAGAATTCACGATTCTGTTTTGTTGTTGATGTAGCGGCAACTGCGTGCGGGGGTGACAGCTCTTGGCCGAAGAATTGATTTTCGGGTCAATTTGGTCCGCCGAACCTGCTGTCTGGTTTGTTAATTTGCGGTCCTGATGTGTGCAAAAACTCCAATTTTATTTCGCGAGTACAACAGGGTTCTTAAAGTATAAAAAATTAGCAACTAAGAGCCTGTAATGCTTATATGGAAAGATCCGTGAAGTCGACAATCTTCTTGTAATGACAAATTATGTTTTTTAATGAGAATCCATAAAAAATATATTTAAAAAAGTCTACCAGTGAACTAAACGCTGCTAAGCTCGTGTTGTAGGAGTCAATATTTCTTAACTAAACTGCTTCTATGCCGCATAAATCCAAAAGACTAAAAATACATTGCTTAATTTAACCACGCCATTGGATAAGTTAATATATTTTCCATATTAAAAGCTAAGAAAGCCAAATAATGTTGCTACTGCAACATCTCCCCCACCATTTAATGCCGACCCCGCAGTTGTGAACTCTGTGCATGTAATTTGATATTTTGAAAGTAAGCAATAAATAAATTTAAATATTGAATAGGTATGAAGTCATTTCTGCTAACCCCCCACCCCCTACCTCCCATGTGAATCACATTAAGCCATTATGTGTTTCTTAACGAGAGTGATCTTTATCGCCACAGCCAGCATGGCTGCATGACTGCATGCGAGTGAGTATTTGAACATATCGTACATTCATATAAACCTATTTCCAATATCGCATTAAATGTTTTCATTTTCGATTTGTAACCATTATTGTTTCAGTTTATGTTTTTGTTTGGTTTGGTTTTGTTAACTTCTATTCAAATGAAGTTTCTTTTAAAACTTTATTTGTTCACGATCAATTACTCATTAACCGACCGATAGAAAAAGAGAGGAAAAAAACAACGAACGAACAAACCTCTAGCAAGCTGGCAAACAAATAAATTTATATTTATAAGAAAAAACTTAGACAACTGGGAAAATAAGTCAGAAATAAGAAAAATAAATAGTCCACTTTACACACCTTAAAATTGATACGAGTACATACCCCTAGCCAAAAAAAGTACACAACACCATACAAAACACCACCACCGCCGCCGCCGCCGCCAACATATCGAGAGTCAAAGGTCAATAAATAACTTTTACCAAACGTTACAATTAAAATCAAGCCGAACATTAAACAATAGCCAAACACGCCAAAAACCATAACAAAAACTGGAGTAAATAATTGGAACTACTTTATTTGTGGCAACGAAACGTAAATAAGGAAGTTTTGTGGTGTTTATGGGCAATGGTTAAATGATTTATTACCAACTACATACGGAGAGAAAAGGCGATAGACAAAACCCCAAATAAACCCAAAATACAAATTATATAAATTTCATGCTGCGACGGTGGGTGATAGAGCGTTTAAAAAAAGGAGCAACAAGATAAATAGCCACCAGTACATACTAGGTAGGGAGTCGAATACAATTAAGTGTTCAGCATACCCGCTTACAAAAGCCAAAAAGAATAACAATTTTCCGTTTACTTGAAAAGTGCCTGCGTTTTTTTTACTTTTTTCTTGTACAAATCCCTCTTGGATCCCAAACAAAAGACTTAAGATGTAAACATGAGAAAACCATCGATGTTCCTTAACTCAAGACTTTACTTTATTGACAAAGATCAAAATCTTCTTCCGGCATAAGTGGGAATCCTCTATATGTGGGACAGTTTCTACGGTCTCGGTAGACTTCGAGATTTTTGGCGACTTCTATTTTAGCGATTTGGCGATCAGGTAGTTGTGTACCACTCAGAATTGACCTATCTACGTTCCACTTAAGACACTGTGGTCACATGACCGGTAATACCGACAAAAATCACGATCATTTGCTTCTATGTGCTTCCACGAACAATTTTTGTTGGAATTGGCTCTTCTTGAAAGACCCATACGTTCGATTGCTGTTTTGTTTCAGGCTCATATGCATAAATCCCAGACTCGTCACCTACAATGATGTTATACACTGTATTTGTGCTACCTCTATTGTATTTTTCAACATTTCTTTGATCCAATCCGATTGAACATTATTTGAGCATTCATTAAATTATGTGCTATCCAAAGAGAACAACAATTTTCAATTCAAGGCAAAATAAGCATCCATTGTCTTATTGATGCCTGTCTTACTAATGCCCAAGGATGGCTCAATCTCAGGGTAGGTTACATGTCTGTCGTGCTTTATCGGTTCACGCACTGCATCGATGGTTTCCGGTAAAAAGACCGAAATTGGTAGACCTTCGCAAAATTCGTCCGTGACTGGACTTTCGGTACCATTCACAAAATAGTTGATTGTGACACTTTTGTGCACGCTGAAAACCGTAAAAGATCATCGCACGCAATTTTTCACGGGTTATTTCGATTTTTTGACCGAGATGGATTTTTCAACACACTGCAAAAAAAAGAATTCGCGCTTAAATAACAAAACATTCTAAGTAAAGTTATGTTGAAAATTTCAAAGTTTCGAATGGAAGTTCCACTTTACTAATTGCATCCGAAATATAAATAGCAACCCTCTTTATGGCTTTCTTTACACTGCACTTGCTATTTTCTCAGAGATCTTTTACTCTGTTCTCCATCGATCTGCGGTCGGGGCCTTAGAGCCATTTCATATTCCTTTTTCAACGGTTCAGGCCGTTTATTTTTTGGGGTCCTGGCCGCTGTTATGTTTGCGGCATCTTCCGATACAGATCGGTAGGAGCATATACAAGTAGTCTCTTCTTTGTCTCATTTAGTTCCAACAAATGTTTTTAAGCCATTTTGGCTCATTTAGCTCATTGCCTTCTGCTTAGCTTTTATTTTGTTATAACCATCAAAAAGATTTGAGGGAAATTGCTAAGTGATGCGGGTTTAAACTGAGAACGTTACTGTTGCTCACACTGCTTACTTAAGAGTTGGAACATCGAAAAATCGTTATGTTTACAAACCTAACAATTGAATGAAATAATAGACTTCTCAAGCTCGAGGTCGTGGCTTTTATAATCTTTATTTTATTAAATACTTTGAGAGACATCTTCAGGAATTGAATTTTTAACAAATTAAACAAAAACTAACTATTCCGCTTAACTATGCTGTCCAATGGTACGAGTGGAACCAATTATTGCATCATATACTTATAGATATAGAAGGTCAAATATTCATTATTTATCTACAACTGAAAAATAATATATATTATCTGCTAGTAATAAGACAAAAGAATCAATAAGCATAGTAGCACACGCCGACTTTAGTTATCAAAACTTTCCAATACTACATTTTTGGCCCTAACGTAAAACTTAAGAAATCATTCTAAGTGCGTGTTTCCTATAACGTCCGTGTAAGTAAAAGATGGGAAACTGTTCAGTGGGAAATTGGTCGGTAAGTTGTCATTACTGAGTTGTCAGTACTATACCAACTGCCTATGATCTACAATCTACTACAACAGCATATTCTCACCGTTAGGACATCAACCACGGTGTTCCAAAGCACTGGGGTATTTTACAATGGCTGGTTAAAAACATCTGCCGTAGTATTTACAAAAACAAACTTCATTTGTTTGCCTACACTACCTGTCGCAAACTTTCTCATGGGAATCTCGAAAAGCAGCAAATCGGTCTTACAACATCGTTTAATTCACCACAAATCAATTTATGTTTCAACTTTTCCCACCAAATAGTAAGAGATAGCGATGACGGCGGCATCTCGGATGATGTTGGTTGGTGTGTGTGTGTGGGTTTTGCAAACCTTTTGTCAAGTCTGTGTAACGTGTAACCCATTTTGTGCTATTGCAACCAGACTAGCTAATGTACGTATATATTTGATTCGATTATTGGTTTTCAATATGCTGCTGCTGGAACCATCGACAAGGCTTGCTGGCTACGCTAGCACCCATAGTCTGCCAGCCTGAATGCCTGCTACTGCTGTTGCAATCTTAGTGGAGTGTAAGTGTTCCATGTATTTCATAAAACAACTATAACACAGTCAGACAGACAGACAGACAGACGGCAATCGGAGTTCAACAAGAAAAATTAGAGCATTCAGTCGACGACGACGATTTATGTGGTTTCTATGTCTGAACATATGCTTGCTTGCCAATTGCATATGAATTGAATTCGTTGGTGGTGTGCACTTTAGATAACTATTTTCTATTTATAACTCTCTTTTGCAGACTATCAAATTCACTAACCAAAAACAACAACAACAAAAATAGAAGAAATAAATAATTTTACTACTGCCGTTTGTAGGCAAGTGAACCTCAGCGATTTTTATTACATCTGTTACACAGCCAACGGCAGTGCAAACGCATTCATATTAACAAAATATCTACCACCGACCATAGTAACGCCAACAACAAATAGTTAATAACACACATAAATTTATAAAGTAACCATAATGTAACAAATTTTTCGGAGGCTCAAAGAAACTCTAAGAAACCTCAGTTGCAAGAAGGTACGAGTATTTCTTTCATTCGTTTTCCATTTTGGCTAAGGCTCTCCGAAGACAACCATTATGAAATTTGTGGGGATTTGTTACAAAAGCGTGTTTTTTTGTTCGCTTCGGTTTATATGTCACAAATGTGCAATTTGTGATGTTGTTTTTTTTGCGCGCGTTTCACCCTCAATTTTGTTTGGTAAAGAGATAAACTGAAAGTGATCCTCATGCGTGCTTTCCTGCTGTTTTCTTTCCTTCTTGGCTGACAACAAGTGAAACAAGTTTGTGTCTAAAGTCTTTTAATTTAATCGTGTGATAGTCATACGTTGTTTTTGTTAGTAAAAAACTCTTATGAAGTTTGTGTCTAAAGTCGTTTGTATTTATGTAATATTTAGCAAATATTACTACCCCAAAGAAAGTATGGGGGTTTCGTGTGGATTTCAGAAAGTGCTTTGTAAATCACGACATTTTGTAAAAAGGATTGCGAAGTGAAAACTTGTTTAAAAGGGGGGTTATAAGCTGCATGATAACTATAGATGTCGATAACCATGGTTTTACTGCTGATAATATCCAACTCTGTTAGAATTTCTATTAAGTAAAGGTTAAGCAAGTCAGTATAGATCGTTTCATGGCAAAACAACACTTTCAAATTGTGGAAATTTACTTTGAAAAACAAAATAAAAATAAATCTGTACGCTAGGTTCAGGAAGCAAATTTTATCAAAGAATTGTGTTCCCGATTAAAGAGCTACATCAATAAGCAAAGTTACCGTTTTTGAAACGAAAGAAATTCTCAAGCCGTTAAAGTTTCACCATTAAATCCGTTAACATTGACTGTTTGGCGCAGATCACTTGCTGGCGGCATCATCGATCCTTATTTTTTCGAAACGAGAAAGAAGATGTCGTTACGGAGAATGGCAAAGCTATCGATTGATACTAACTGAATTTTTGTTTCCAAAAATGAATCAGCTCAACATCGACTTAATTTGGTTCTAACAATATGGCACAACTTGCCGTACGGTGCACTTAACAACAACAATCGCTTAATGAGAAATCTATTTGGTGTTCCGCTCGACTCTTAAAGGATTAGAAGCCAGTATTCAATGCACCATTGAAGCCGTACGTCCAGATTTATTGTTTTTAGTAAAAATTTTACTGATCGAATGGACCAAGTATCTCGTAGTAGCGGCGGACATATTCAAAAATCGTATTCGGCCATGTCAAAGCTCCCTCATGGAGTAAGGTCCAATATAAACATTTTGTCAAGGGTCGTGCCACCAGCCTCTTTTCTACCAGGGTGTGTTTTCTTCCTTGCACACATCATATATACCAATTACAATCGTTTTGTCAGATTTAGTTCAGGAGATATAGCCTTTTGAAACGCGGGGCCACGCCCTTTTGTCCGGTTGTGTATACTAATATGTGAATCCTTGGTTTAATTCTGCTGAAATTTTTTAACGAAAGACTCGTGGCACTACCTTCTTTTCCATCAGGACGTGTTTTCATCCTACCAACATCATATGTTTTAAATAATACCATCATAAATCTAATAGCTTATGAGATCCTTTTTGGTCAAGGGTTGTGTAGGCGGTACCACGCTTTTTAATACCAACAGTTGCAGTCCATCGACACGTGCCTTTGCAAACTTCCAGCCGCTTAGCTTCAATATTACGAACTGTAGTTTGTTTTCCACAGATAGACGAAAATGATAAGATCATCTTAGAATGTTACGACGCTTCAGAATATATTTAATTTATAATATAGGGGGTAATTTAAAATATAATTTATTTTTTAATTTATATTTATTTGTCTGCAAACTTCCAGCTACCTCGCTTCAATAGTAAAGGGTGTTTTTTATTGAGGTATAGAACTTCGAATTGAAATAAAACACAAGAACATTTTTGGCTTTATTGGAAGGATAAGTTTATGCCATTAATGTTTAAATATGATTTCGGGCATGTGGCCGCCGCGGCTGGCTCGAATAAAGCCAATTCTACAGGTCCAATTTTCAACCACTTTTTCGAGCATACGGGGCCGTATGTTGGCAATAACGCCACGAATGTTGGCTTCCAAGTCCCCTAACGTGTTTCTGGTTTGTTGGCGTAGACGAGCGACTTCACATATCCCCAAAGAAAATAATCCAATGGTCCATTTTAACCGATCCATGGTTAACCGAATTAATTGCTCTGATGGACGATTATGTCGACCATAAAATGGACGGAGCTTGCGGTGAACTTCGCGAACTGAACCATTACTTTCGAAATAAATTTGCACGATTTGCAAGCGTTGTTCTTTTGTCAACCTGTTCATGATAAAATGGCAAACCAAACTAAATATTAATCACTTGACAGCTGACAAAATGGCCGCCAGTTAAAAAAGTGATGCCAACTTAAAGTTCTATACCCCAATAAAAAAACACCCTATACAACCTGTAATCTGCTTTCCACAGACAAACAAACGGAAATGGCTAGATCTTCTTATAATTTTAAGACGCTTCAGAATATATATACTTTATGGGGTCTCCGACTAGTATTTCGAAGTATTGCAAAACGGAATGACAAAGTGAATATACCCTCTATTTTATGATGGAGACTATAATAATGTTAAAACAAGTAAACAAAATTGAACAGGGATTAACCTAAGAAAGTTTCTGTCGGTTGATCCGACTTACATACGCCCTCACCCAAAAGTGTACGGAGTGTTGCAGTTGCATGGAAGGTACCAGAATTAAGCTCTTTTCGCACGCGTTTATAAAGACATTATAAAAGTATTATTGAGCTTGCAATTCGAGCGAATTTTATGTACTAGAAGATAAGTTATGTGGGTTCTAAACTTTACTGAAACAGGATCATTTGTGTGGATTTTACCTGAAGGGGGCCGTGCTAGGAATTCCGTTTTTTGTCAACATGTTTACCTTATGACTCCTCATATCGTACAAATAGTATTAAATTAAACAAGAATAGCAAAAGTGGGCAAAATGGTACATTTACATGGGAGGTACCAGAATGGGGCATGTCAGCCGCTTGTTTCATATTTTAATAACAAAGCCGTTATTAAAATATTACGGTGTTCTTCATTGAATCGAATATTCTGCCTTAAATGACAAGTAATGTGGGTTCTAATCTGCACAGAAACAGGGTAATTTGTGTAAGAAGTACCAGAATGGGCGTGGCTAGGAGTTAAATTTTTTATTCTCCAAGTTTGTCATTAAACTTCATTCTTAGGTTTTGATTTTTAATGAGATCGTGCAAATAGTATTAAATTTATTACAAGATTACCAAAAGTGGGCGTAATGGTTCACTTGTGAGGGAGGTACCGCAAGGGGTGGGGCGACTTGTCCCATTACGAAAGTTATTGAGCGAACCAGCTGCACAGACGGACATGGCTCAAATTACTAAAAAGGTCATGCAATGTATTGTTCAAAACACACGCAGGATCTAAAGGTTTTTTTTTTGGTGCGATTTCCTTTTTGTCCTTACTAAACGATTTTTACCCTCTTACCCAGTAGGCTGAGGGTATACAAATAAGCCTTGTATTCGTTATACTTCACTCATTTAAAGTTTGTGTCTTAAGTCTTTTAATTTTAATATGAAGTTTTTGTCTTAAGTCCTTTGCTTTTTTATGACTTCCACTGTCAGACCACTTATAAGCTTGAAAAAAATATTCCTAGGGCATTTTATCAATTGAATAGTATTTTAAGATGTATCGGGCTGTATCTGGCTTCATACTATGAAAGAAGACTGCAATAAGAATCGACGCGAAGGAGCTATTCTTAGGCTAAGGGCTGTCACCCCGACACTATGTGCTGCCAAAACAACAACAACTAACTTAGTAAATGTTATTATTATAAGTTTTAATTGAATGTTAAGCTATAACAAAAATGTATATAGCATATTTTGCAAATCATGTCCGGCATCAAGGACGAAGACATTGTATTAATCACACATGTTTTTTTTAATTGATTTTTTGTCATTGATCTCATATGTAGATGTGACCGTGCGTTGGTTTTCTTGTATGGATAACGAGTACTTATTTCTGAGTCATGACTTTTTTGCTTAGAGAATAAAACATGTGTCTTTAAACAGCATAAATTTATTAACAAGTCATTTGCATAGTTTCATATTCATAAACTTTAAACATTTGTCTTTTTTTAATAAGTCACAATTATTGGCCATAAGAAAGCAAGAAATAGCGACCACCATGTAGGAATAATGTAAACTACACTTTCACACGTGTTCAAGACTGAAAATGTTGCAATTAACATGAATGTAAAATAAAGTGAATGTAAAACGTTGGCTACAAAGGTATGGGTACTCGTATTTGAGTTTCTTACTATTGGGATATTACAGAAAGCCTCAAGTCTAACAACAACAATACCCGCATTTAAATAGAAACCAAAAGGCAGAAGCAAAGAAATGTATTAATAACTTGAAAGCACAACTGCACTGCGTATCAATTTCACGACGTCATAAACATTTTAATAAAACGTCAATACTGATATTTTATTTTCGTTAAATTACAATAGAAATCCTATTACTCAAAGCGAAAAGGCCGTCCAGTTTATTGAACTCATTGAATAAGAATAAAAACAGACAATTCTGAATAATTAGCTAAATTTATGAGTGCATATCGGCAGTTCTAAGGAAACAGCAACAGACTAGGGAAACTAACTTATACTCAGATTTGAACAGTCATCAAATTACATTTCCAAAAAACCCTAAAAAAATCCAAGGCGTCACCGAGAGCAGTAATCTTCTGGATATCCCTTATTTTGCGTAAATTCTGCAATTAAAATTGCGGTCAATTTTAATTAGTTATTATCCTATCTTTAAGTACATATCATTTCATTAGAAACAAAATTTATTACTGGCCCACTGATGACAAAGGCACCGGGTTCAATATACGCAAAACAACTAATGAGCGTAAGACTTCGACAAATAATTTATTATTAGTAATTTTGATTTATTTGGACTTATTCGATGACCTGACAATGAACAACAGATAAGATAAGCCGAAAATGTCTCTTAATTTATATTTCTAAAATAAATCGCAGCAAAATTAATTACCATAAAATCGTGTGACAATTATGAACGTTTTGTTAAACAAATTGCTAAAGATTAATTGTAAATCGAAACAAATTATATTTAATGAATTGTTTTAAAATCTGACTGATTTATGCCTTTGAACGTCTTTAAGTTGTGATGGGGATTAGGGGATATACAAGTCACATGTTCTTGGTCACATGACAAATATATGCATTACAAAATTAAATGGAAATGTATTTTCCATTGTAATACAGGAAAAAACCAAATAACTTTTTTCGGAGGGATTTAATATTCTCGGTTACAGATAGAGAGGAAATTTTAGATTGTTCTTATTTGGAAATATAATTTAAAAATTCACACTTACAAATTTTTATAAAATTGCATTTTTGCCAATTGTTTCCGATACCTTTAATAAATTGAATCGTCTATCAAAAATCCTTAAAACTCTTTCGGTGTTTTAATTATTTTCAGTCGTTAACCCCTTTTTATAAATGGCCTATTCAAACAATAATTTATTATCGTCTTTTTGAGTTGCTGATAAACGAATGGATTGAAGGATTGAAAATTGAAAACTTGTTAAAAAGGGGGGTTATAAACTGCATGTTGATTCTATTAAGTAAAGGTTCCGAAAGTCAGTATACCATCTATACTAACGGCAAAACAACACTTTTAAATTGTGGAAATTTACTTGGATAAAAAAAAACTTGACGCTAGGTTCAGAAATCAAATTTTATCAATAAATTGTGTTTCTGATAAAATAACTACTTCAATAAACAAAATTTCCGAATTAAAAGCGAAAAGAATTCTCTAGCCGACATCTCAGATAACACTGTGGAACATTTTTGGAGTTATTGTCTGGGGGGTGAGAAATTCCAAGTCAGGGTGATGGTACTAAGTCAGTATATTAAAACCCTCAAAGGGCTTTGCGTTCGTATGTGCCAGTTTTTTTTTATGACCTTTTACATTTTTTCCTTATCTTGATGTTTTTTCGCTTAGTTGTAAAATGTTGGCAAAAACGTAGTTTGACATAACTCGAGAATGACTAGTTCGATTTTGCTGAAATAAATTGAGAAAAATTAATAATTACATTTTCTTTAGTCCATTAATATACTGTTTCTCTACCAAATCAACATTTTTGCAATTAGAAATAAATTTATGAAGAAAAATTTGCAAAAAAAAAATTTTTTTTTTTTTTTAAACATATAAATCCCAAACGGAAAAACGTGTAGAGTCTTATAACTTTCACGTAAAGTCACATAACCTATAAACAAAATGCGACATAGATCATAGAAATCGATTAACGCGTTCTGCTTTTATTTACAATTAAGTGAAGTTACTTAATTGTAAATAAAAAATTTTCTTCATTAATTTATTTCTAATTGCAAAAATGTTGATTTGGTAGAGAAACAGTATATTAATGGATTAAAGAAAATGTAATTATTAATTTTTTTCAATTTATTTCAGTAAAATCGAACTAGTCGTTCTCGAGTTATGTCAAACTACGTTTCTGCCAACATTTTACAACTAAGCGAAAAAACATCAAGATAAGGAAAAAATGTAAAAGGTCATAAAAAAAAACTGGCACATACGAACGCAATGTGCTGACCTAGTACCATCACCCTGACTTGGAATTTCTCACCCCCCAGATTGGCTGTTGTACTGTGTAATTAATACCCAAAAGCACGAAAATGTTCTTTTGAAAAAAGTCTATGTAGTTAGCCTACATTTCCACTTCTGCTCTGAAATGGTATATTCTAGGCGGTTTATGATAATGGTATCAAAATTGAGGTGGAAAAAAATCTCAAATAAGAATATCTGACATATAAGGATATTTGTTCTATACTCGTAGAAAAAAGTTAAACACAAATACTTATTTTTAGGGTAGGTAATTCCATTATGACTTCAAACTCTTACATCCGAATGGCAGTTCCTTATCCACGCTATGTACCTCTGGAATAACTTCTAATAAACATTCAAACTATCAACAACGCTAATTAATTTTAAAAGGAATTATATCGATTATTCGTAAATAAGATTTAGTATAAACTTTGTGACCTATAGGTTTTTCCATTAAGGACATAACAATTTTATATATTATTTAAACACTGAATATTTAGGATATAGAGTTGAAATTTATTCCAGGTGTAGTGCAAATTTTACATTTTAAGAATGAAATTCGATTTCGGTCATATGACTACCACGAGCCCGTGTGCGATCTATTCTTTGGACCCCATTTCCACCAGTCTTGCACACGTTTCGACCGGAACTTTGGCAATTTCGCGTTGGATGTTGTCTTTGAGCTCGTCTTAAGTGGCTTGTTGGCATAGTTGTTGCCTTGTTGGCATAGGCCAATGACTTGATGTGGCCCCATAAAAAAATCCAATGGCGTTAAATCGCATGAACGAAGTGGCCATGCGACCGGACCATTTCTCAAGAAAACACGTTCACCGAATTTTTCTTTCAGTAGATCGATTGGAACGCGTGCTGTATGGCAAGTGGCCCATCAAAAAAAAAAAACACATATCGGTGTTGTCAAACTTATCTAATTCTGTCCAAAAATAATTGTCTAACATGGCTCGATAGCGCTCTCCATTGACGGTAACATGATGATTGTTCTCATCGACGAACAAATACGGCCCAATCACACCTCTGGCATGAAAACCATACCACACAGTAATTGTTTGCGGCTTCAATTGTGTCTCTTGAAGCAGATGTGGGTTTGTTGCTGTCCAATAACGCATACTTTGTTTATTTACAAAACCACTTAGCCAGAAATGAGCTACATCGCTGTAGATGATTTTTCGATGAAATTCTGTAGTTTCATGAAACTTTGCCAGAGCCCAATCAAAGAAGTTTCGGAGTTTCAAATGATCAAGTGGCGTTAGTTCTTGTATCAGTTTAATTTTATAAGGATGAAGCTGAAGATCTTTTCTCAAAATACGTCACAGTGTAGTTTAAGAGATGCCCAATTCCTGAGATCGGCGTGGAATCGACTGATTTGGCTCATTTTGAACGGATACTCTTACGGCTGCGATATTTTCGTCACTTCGAGCGGTTCGGCGTTTTTTTGGCGCCGGAACATCCAAAAGTGAGATTTGAATCCAAATGTATATACTATAGCACACACAGCCTGTCGGGTAGGACGATTATTATTGTTGAGCCCCTTCGGTCTATTAGTTCGATCCCAGCCTCAGCCAAATAAATTTATATTTGGATTCGAAGTAAAATTTTCTTTTAAGTACTCGTATCATTATGCCCATACTTCCTATTGATCGTTCGCTTTGGCCAAACGGGCTGCATTTGGGCCACATGAGTCACAACGTCCAGCAAATGAGTCAACATTTAAACTATGTTTGTCCCAAAAATAAAATATGATTTGTTGAGGTAAAAAGTGGATAAAGTCAACTATTTTTCGAGGTATCCTTCGTCCTTTAAAGTGATTTTTTTTACAAAAACAAAATTTTAGGGTTCTAGCCTAAATCGTTTGACTGTTTTCGTAATACCGGCGACGGACGGGGATGGTTTGATTTTTAGATCAATATTTCGAGGTTGCAACACCGAAATTACAAATTAAGTATTCACTTCACCCTTCGGTGAAGGAACTACAAAATAAGTTCAACTACCCCAAAACCTTTCGAGTTGAACCAGTCATTAAAAGAACGAAATCATCGTTTAAAACTCGCTAAATATCTTCACATCATAACTTAGACCTAAATTTCGCTCTGGCAAGCTAATTTTTATGCTAAGCAAACTTCACAAAAGAAAAAAAAGGATTCATGTTTTTATATGACAGCTAAATTCTTATAGTTGTATCTTAACACGGTCGAATATCTTTCATTCGATGAGTGAGTGTCCTTCTTAAATATCATTGCTCTCCATGGAATACAAAACAACCAATGAATTCTCAAAACCTTAAGTCTTTTGAATTTTTAATTTGAATGAGCGCACAATGTCAATTCTGTTTTCTGGCCGAAATTCCTCACATAAATGATTTATTTACACAATATACGATGATTATATTTCATATTAAATATAATCATGAAGACATTTACAAACAGCCTCGATTAAAAGCCATGGCTTGTGTTTTGTCCATACAAAAGCATTTTTTTGTTGTTGAAAAATTTCATTTTTTTAACCGAGGGTAGTGTGCCAGTGGTAAAAAGACAGTGTTATTATTTACTTTTTTGAAAGAAAAAAACAAAAACACACACTATATAAATCTAAACATTAAAATGTTAAATAAATGGCAGACAACGTTTTTGGCATAATAAACGATTAACGCATAATAATGACATAAAACCGAGGGTGTGGGCGTTTCAGACAAAAAATAAATCCCAAACGAAGAAAATACACACAACTGAAGTCTCTATCGGAAGGTAACCAAAGCAGAGAGCGAGCCAAAGGCAAGACTACCTTTCCACAGCAAAAAAAAAAAAGAAGAAAGACAAAAAAACCAAATGAACAAAAAAAACGTCTCAAGAAATTAACGTTGACGGCATTTTAAGTAATGAAGAAATGAAATAAACGAATTATTTATATTTCGTGAAACTGCATGCTTGTAAAATACGCGCTCGGCGAGCACAACGACCGGCAATTTCCTATTATCTAAATTATATGCAGTGGCGGGAATGTATTTAGATTGCTGTCAAATGAAAGTTATGGCCAAGGTTGTTTTAATGTGAAGTATGTACATTAGGGTATGACGAAAAAAAGGGTTCACCTGGCGTAACAAATTAACAATTTTATATCAACAACTTAGTAGGAGTTATTGTGAGAAACTGGCCGTCACTGTACGAAATGTTTAAAATTCAAATTTTCTTTATGAAAATGTTCTTTAAACCTAGAGTTAGTTTTTGTAAACAAAGGTGTTAAACCATGGGTCCCTGTCAGGGGTTATCATATGTACTATGTGGTGCGCTGATTGCTTATTTAAGAGAAGTTGTCCTCTTGTCGCTTATTCAAATTTTGACGGAAGTACATAAGTACGGAGAACATACTTCAATAGATACAAGTATAAGAGCAAGCATTAAACTACTCGTATATACCAGAGACCATAGGTGTATATGGCTACAAGATTATTCAAGCCATGACTTAAATTCTTGTACTCCATGTCGGCCTTACTGGTCCTTCTAACAAATAACTATCCTAATGCTCATGACGGGATATCGTATGCAGTTTCTAAAGAGATGGTCCTAAAATCGGGAAGGATTATTGTATGGGGCTAATCTAAAACATGGAACGACAAAGTCCAATTTTGCAACATTGTCCTGGGTTATTAACAGACTCATTAAAAAAACACTGTGCCGATTTTCGTTTAGATCGATTGTTATGTAGAGAGAATGGCAGGGCCTCAAATCGGCAAGAGAGGCCTTTATATTTGGGTTCTAAAATCAAATGAACCGTTATGAGCCAATATCGAACGCCATGAGAAGCTTCTAGAACGGCAGGGTCTTAAATCAGCAAGGAAGGCCTTTCTATTTGGACTCTTAAATCAAATGAACCGATATGAGCCAATACCAATAATTCCCACCTCTAAACCTACACAATGTATACATTTTCAATAAGAATGATGAACAGACATTTCTTTATCGACTCAGGTGCTGATTCCGAGTCGTCATCTATAGTTTACTATCGCCAGTCGTTTGCTGTAAAGGGTGTTTTTTCATCGTAAGCTTTTCAAGAAGAAATAAAGCGCATACGAGTATAATTAATTGTCATGGCCAAGAATTTAGCTTTATTATAAAGATTAGGGTTTGCCATTATGTTTTAAAAATAATTTCGGGCAAGTGACCGCCGCGGCTGGCTCGAATAATTTCCAGTCGAGAGGCCCAATTTTCGACCAATTTTTGCAGCATTTGGGGACCTCAGCTATCAGCAATAACGCATCGAATTTTCTCTTCCAGGGCGCCAATCGTGTCTGATTTATCTGCGTAGACAAGCGACTTCACACAACCATTTAAAAATTGTCCAGCGGTGTTAAGACTTAAATAATGGAGGTAACGCCACTGGCCCCCGTTGCGACATAATGCGCTCACCAAAAGTTTCCTTCAATAAATTGATTGTTTCGTTGGCTGTATGGAATGTAGCGCTGAACCGAAGGTTGTCCACGTGAACATCCTTCAATTCAGGCACAAACAAGTCATAAATCATGGCTTTTATAGCGATCTCCATTGATTGTAACATTATGACTGGCTTAATTTTTGAAGAAATATGGACAAATGATTCCCTCTGCCAATAGAGCACACCAAACAGTGACTTTTTGAGCATGTTACGACGTCTCAACAATGGCTAGTAGATTTTCATCACTCCAAATGGCACAATTTTGGTTATTAACGTAACCATTCAACCAAAAGTGAGCTTCATCGCTCAACAAAATTTTCTTGTAAAAATCACGATCGATGGCCATCTTGTTTTGGGCAAATTTGCCACGATTTGCAAATGATCCGGAGTAAGTCTTATTATTAGGAAGTGTCAAACCAAACCGAGCATAAATTAAGTGACAGCTTTCAAAAAGACCAACTCCGAAAAAAGTGTGGCCAGATTAAAAACCAAACGTCTTAATAAACACCCCTTATACTGTAACACTTACCCGCCTGCACTTCTCTGGTAGTTATTATCTAGACCTTTCTAGCTCTCATTCGACCGACATACTCTAGCTAGCGCAATCACATACTTTGAAGAGGCTAAAGTACAATCATATCAGGACACTGCACAGGATTCGTTTGACCTCTTTATTTTCCGTTCACGATGGTTGAGCCGTAAAGCCGCATACGCATGTACCTCTGGTTCACGATGGTTGAGCCGTAAAGCCGCATACACATGTACCTCTGATTTAAAGCTATATAAGTATAAAAACCCAGGTAGAACAAGCGTTTAGTTAAGTATAATTTTGAGCTTTCGATAAAGGACCAACCCAAACTATTTCGTCTTTCATTCGTCGCATTGCCTCTTTAGAAGATCCCATCCGGATCTTAAGCTTGTCGACCAGACCCCTTTTTTGACGTTC
Source organism: Hydrotaea diabolus (assembly GCA_963513945.1). NCBI lineage: Eukaryota > Metazoa > Arthropoda > Insecta > Diptera > Muscidae > Hydrotaea > Hydrotaea diabolus. Next base: position 121,932,388 of record OY740720.1, read on the forward strand.
CTAACCTCAGTTGAATCGTGTTCTGTCCTCCCAACAATGTTGATGTTGTTTACGGGTTGCTACGTATATGTATATATTTCTGGCCTAGGCAACACTAAGTGTACAAAGAAATTTTAAAAAGTTCGATCGCGGTGCTTTAAAATAGTTGTATCATGGATCTATGCGTATAAGCCTGAAACAAAACAGCAATCGACCGTGTGGGTCCCCGCAGACGAGTCAAATCCAACGAAAGTTGTTCTTGGAAAAAGCACTTCGAAGAAAATGGTCGTCTGTTTCTTCGGCAAAACTGTGACTGTTCCGCTTGAGCAACGTATGAGGTCAATTCTGAGTGGTACACCACGATTTGTTTGCCTGAAGTCTTCGAAGAAATTCGAAAAACGAACAAGAGAAGGCGAATCATTGTGCACCATGACAATGCGAGCTCTCACACATCGAATCTAACCAGCACCTTTTTGACCGGCCAAATCGTCGGCGTACAGCCCTGACTTGGCACCCAATGACTTCTTTTTATTCCCTCACATCAAGAAAAAAATGGCGATTTTTGTCGCCAAAAAAATGTGCTTCAACAATTGGTTTGATCCAATGCAAAAGTGTATTTTTACATGCTGTAGAATACTTTGAAAAACAATAAAACCATGATAAATATTCGCATTTTCATTATTAGGACAGAAATATATATAGCAGCCCTCGTACAAAAGCGAAGATAATGTGTTTCTTTTTTCATTTTCTAAAATTTTACATACAAAGATAATGAAGAAGTTATACGATGCCAGCATGCTGGTAACCGAAAAAATTTATCTCTTATCAGAGTATCTATTGTAGCCTTATAATCAATTAAAAGTTGGTATAATTCGATTTACTGCTCTTGGATCTTTCTAAGAAGCGAGCTTAGGCTTTCATCTTTTACACATCATAGTCTATAAAGTTTTTGAAGCGATAACATGATATCAACTGATTTTGAGGTTTTAAAATATCGGGCATTCATGTGTTCTTTAAAATGTACAAACTTACTAAAGTACACGGTCGATTTACGCAACCGATAGGAAATCCGGCCCGTTCAACTTACCTCAATTGTTGCACTTGCCGAGCCCAAATTTTTAAACATAATAACTGACTTTTTTCAGTACACATACCATTTTAAAAAAAACATTTATTAAACTAAAGAATAAAACAAAAAAACTTCTGCATAAAAATTCAATTAAAAAATAACATTCAGGCTCAAAAACTCAATACACAAGACATTTTTAAATATTCGTAACATTTATTAAAAAAATAATATGTTTAAAAAGTTCATTTCATAAATAACATTGAGGTATAAAAAACAACTCATAAGACTTTAAAAATATTAATTTTTTGAAAAATAGTTTGAAATTTGTCTTTGTACTTTATTGTTTGAAACTTTTTCAGGGAGTTGTGATAATCGTGCGTTGCGTAAATCGACCGTGTACTGTAGCCACTCTTTTGTTATGAACCTTAACACTAAGCATTAATAGCCAGATTAATCTTTTATGTCGGCATCAATAGAACAATTTTAAAAGCTGATTATTCTTAATGAATATGAAATATTTTCTAGGTAAATGTGTAAATTGCCTGCGAATATGATGAACTTATCAAACTATACGTTTACACAAGGGTTAAACTTAAGACGCCTCACAGGCTACACCCTAATACACAGCTAATACAATGTTGCTAAAAAGTTCACGCACAACACTGTGCGTGATAATTTTTCCATAACCAAGAAGAAGAAAGTGAGAAAAGAAATTAATGAAATTAGATTTAAGCCGAAAACGCACAAGCATAAACTCTCTAGGGTATTAAATGTGTTGGATTTAAGGCAACAAGATCCAACCTAAATAGGCCTACCACAATCCATTCATCCATCCATACACAATTACTTAGCTTCTTTCACCACAGAGTTTGTTGTTTAAGTCTTTCGTTTTGCTGTCTAGCGGATGGCGCTTGCATAATACTCAATGTGCAGCTTGTGTGTGTGTGTGTGTAGAGCTGCCTTTGCCTTTCTTTTGTAGTTGTATAAACGAGTGTGTGCCGGTGTGTGTTTATTTTTTTTATTATGAGGAAATTGTTAACATTTCACTTTTATTTTGGCTAAATTTGCTTTTTGTTTGTTTATTTTATTTTTTTTTACTCGTATATAAAACACTTTCGTTTTCTTATGTTTTTGTTTTTCGCTAAGCAATTTTCGGCGGTGTTTTCGTTGAAATTTCCTGTTAAACTATAAATGCACCCACGCATGCAATTTGAACACTTTTCAGATTGTAAGTCTGCCTTAAATTGTTTTATGTCTATGTTTATCTAAATAAATAAAATAATTATTTTTGTTTTGTTATAGTTTTTTTTTTTTTGTTAAAACTGTTATGATGATGATGGTGGTGGTATACATAAACGTTGTAATTACTTTTTTAACCAAAGTCAGCAAACAAATCTTTCACCAACGTTTCCCTTGTTGAAAGAGCAACATTAGGGAGAAAAAAAACTGAAAATGAAAAACAAACAAACCATTGAGCAGACAGCCGAACAGATGGGTGAACGCCTTTCTCTTGAAAACCAAAAAAAGGAAAAATAAAAATTGCATTTGATACACCCATAAAAAGGTATAGATTTCGCCCACAAATGTAGAGTAGAGCCATAAACAAATAATACAAAAACAAGGCAATTGTCTGCCAAAAAGGGAAAATTAAGCAATGCCAAACTATTCCGTTAATTTTTTTTTCAAAAAGATAATTTAAATTGTATATAGATATTGTAAGAAATTTGGTAGGAAGGCACCTATTTGTTGAAAGAGAAAAGTTAGTTCAACTTCTATATTGCGCTTATCTTTTGTATTTCCTATGTTCGGCGGTCCCTATTGCGTGGCTTGAAGCCTGCTAGGCTTCCGATTCATTTCAGATATGAAGCGATTTCTGCGAAACATTGGACATTGGTCAGGACCAACAGTACTGAAGTTCTCCCCGATATCAGATCCAGCAGCTCTAGTATTGATATATGAAAGTTCCGCATAGTACGAATGACCAACCCTTATTCAAAAGTCTTTTCAGTGTTAGAACCTGCCGCTGTAGCTACACATTAAATCTAATCTTGATCAAATTTCGTAAATAGGACCTGTCCCACTGTAGACTTTGTTGCTTGGTAAATTCTATACTGAAGGGTATACTTAATATGACATTCCGTTCGCAACATTTTGAAATATTAATAAATATGAAGAATATTTATTATTGATCGTCGTAAAATTCTAAGACGATTAAGCCATTTCCGTCCCTCCATTCGTATATCCTTCTGACGGTTTTCGGAGTGTCTGTGAAAGCACGATAGTTGTGGAACGAATTAACCTAGGATTGTCAATGGGTAAAATCGGCCCAGGAAAAAGACTTTCCCGTCAGGCGTCTAATGGTATATTGGCGAAAAATATACTTTTTGAGTATTTTCTTAACAAATCAAATTTGTTATTGGTGGACAAATAATAATTAAAATTACGACGCGCTTAATTTCTCAAGCAGGGTGTATTTACTGGACGTTTCGGTTCATGTGAGTGAACCGGTTTCGGTTCATGTGGCCGAATTCGATTGTCAATATGGACATAGGAGGAATCAAATAAAAGCAAATTTTGCTAGGAATGCTAATATTTTTTTAAAGTTGTGGCTGACATAAGGGTTTGAAGCATGAGTCGAAGGGGCCCTAAAATAAGGTTCTTATGTTAAAAAGAAGGGACAGGTGAATACGGGCATATGGACACTCATATCAAATCAAAATACTAAACGAATTTAAATATGGATTTATTTTGAAGGACTGGCTGAAATCATGGTCAGACCCACAGATCTAATTTTTTTATAGCCACACCTTCTACTTAATTTGTCATGCAACATCACGATGTAATAATCGGAGACCCAATTAAGTATATAGCCATGTCCGATCGTTCGTGTGTCTGTTGAAAGCACGAAAGTTTTGCTCGTGTATCGCAACGTGAAAAATTTTCCATATGTGACAGCGCATAGAGAAAGGGGCCTAAGGGTAAAAAAAACAGTTTTCACTTTTTTTTATGTGGACAACATCTGAGCATCGAATGAGACCGATCCCATGCCCCAAAAGTGTTCCCTCCCAGAGATATGCGCGTTTTATGAAAGTGATGGTACACCAAAGATACACGTATTTAAATTTTTAAAATGGCTCTCCTGAACAAAACTGGTTTTTACCCTTAGGTCCGTTTCTATTTTGCGCGTCACATATACAGGTATGTGCTGTGCCAATTCGGTTCTGATGGCTTAAAATGGTGCAGCGTTTTGCTGATCAAAGACCTCCATATAAGGTCCTCCCAAGCCATTTTGTCGGCTTTTCGTTGCGTTTTATGCTAATAAATCCTTTAGCCCCACGTATTCTAACGTTACATATTTCAGAGAGTTATTTGACTCCTCTTTGTATTTAAGTATTGTTTTTGCCTTAATCACTCTGATGTTAGGACCCTTACTGCTGCCGCTTGAATCTCGGTAAGAATTTTACCAGACCCTTCTACGTATAAAGATACAAGCTACAAGCTTTTTAATTGCTTTAACATCTGCCGGAAAACTGTGCTGTTGTCCATTAGTCAATAGTCTAAACCCGTTTTCCCATTTACTCCTGATCCATCTGTAAAGCAGACGATATTAGCGGTGTCATTCCCTAGCTCATGAATCTCAATCTGTGTTAACTAAAGAACAATTGGACCCAAAGTCTTTTCCTGGATACGGTCTTATTTAATACAATTATAGAGTCAGTAAGTAAAGCGAGTATACAATTTTAAAGGGCACAGCTCTCCACTTTGAAAAAAGTTTCCTTTTTAGTTTTTTAATGTAATGTTGAGGAAATTAGGTGATTGCAGTTCCAGGTTTGTCATTCCCCAGCCCATGAATCTCTGTCTGTGATTACTAGTGAACAATTTCATTTAATTCAATTATAAAGTCAGTAAGTGCAGTGAGTATACAATTTATAGCGTGCACAGCTCCCCTTTTTGTATTTTAATTGCATTTTGGGGGAATAAGGTGAGTTTCTAGTTTCTATTCTTTCAAATGGTCCAGTCCCTGAAGATCGCTGAGGTCTCAGTAAAATCAAATAGTTCTGTATGAAGTTGTGGTGTTGTGTGATCAAACAGATATGACTAAATTGTCTTTGAGTTTTACGAAACATCTACGGCTCCTAAACAATATGTTAAGGTGTTGTCAATATAATGAAAAACTGAGTATATATTGCAGTCTTTGGAGTAGGTTAAAAAATAACGCGATAGAAATAAAATCAATGATAGAATATTGACAATTAAATATTGACATTTGTTTTGCCTAAACAGTCCTTGTATACTATTATTTTTAATAGAGTTAATTACTCTACAAGCTAATTATATTAAGTTTTGTTGTTGTTTGTCATATGGAGGAAAAAAGTAAGTCAGTAAAGTAAAACCCCTTATTTACGTTATCAATGGTTTTCCAGTACTCGTTGTGTCACCACAAAGTTATTTCTCATATATAAACATAATTCATACTACCTCTTATAACACCGTTCAACACGCTTTTGCACACATGAAGAAGACCTATATATTCGGAATCTAAGTCGAAAAATAAACTACCCGTGTGTCCCAGTTTTTCTAGATCAATTCGTATTTTCGCGAAAAATGTGAATATATATTTGGTTTAAAACCACTTATATAGACATATTTTGTATTAACATACAAGTCCATATCCATAAATTTTTTGCAAAATATACGAATTGATGCAGAAAAAGTGGGATACACGTGTATTTTATTTTTTCCTCCTCTTTCAGAATATACTAATTTTTTTCATGTGTGCAACCAAAAGCTTAAATTTGTCATACAGTGTAATGGAATCAAATAAATCGTTATCGAATAAAAGAGAGGTTATTACCCGAACCATCATTCCGCGGCGGCTCATAGTGATATTTCTTCCCTTTACCTTGAGGACATTGCCCTGACTGGTAATTTCTTCAACAGACATGAATCTACCATGGTATACCAATTAATATTGGTAAAGAAACTAATAAAGTATAAAATAATAAATAAATTCCAGCTTGTAAACGTTCAGGTTAATATCCTCAACCTAAAATTATGAACTGAATTATACTATGACGCCTTAATAAGAGCTGCTGTTTTTTTCAAAACTCCCTTTAAAAGGAAAATTAAGAACTGGTCTAAAGCACTAATCTCAATATCCGTTAATCACTTTTATTTTACAACATTCACCACCAACATCCACACTAACGTCTAATAAACCATACCAAATTGTTTGTTTTATAAAACACAAGAACTCGCATAAAACAAAAGGTGCAGTTGGTCCACCAAACCCACAAATCAATTGAAATTGACGTTAGCACCCCGCAGACTGGACCACGTGACCCATTGTTCTAATAAAGATTAGTCGACGTACTCTTTTTAAAATAGCCATTTGCATATAACACGTTTTAACTATTAGTAATTATTTTTTTTTTGTTTTCTTTTACATATACAATATCCATATCGCATTTTATCTTTACTATAGCAGCAACCGAAAAACAAGAAAGGTTATGGTCAAACACAATTTTGTGGTGCAGATTTTCAATTTAATAGTATAGATCAAACAGAAATACGAACAAGAACAAAAACAAAAACACCCTCATAAAAATGGCTTTAAAGTCCACCGATAGATAGCTGTTATAAAAACAAGTGTTGTGTTGTCGGGTATTTCAATATGCAAATATTGACAATTTAATAAAAATATAGCCAATTTGGCTTTTGTTGGAAAAAACTTACAAAAAAATTATATCGCCTTAAAAAAATCAATAAACAAACCTCATTGCAAAAAAAATCGACAACTCGCAACATCATGATATGACAACAAAAGATTTAAGACACAAACTCTGTAAGTACTACATAGGTGGTTAATAAAAGCTGGAATGCCTGACAAAATGGGAGATTACGTTTGTTCTTTTTTTTCTTATCTCGCTCTTTCTTCTCTGTTTATCCTATTAAGACAATAATACAAGTTTAACAGGGATTTATACACTGTTTAAACTTAGCAAATACAAATTTCAATTCATATGAAAGCGTTAAAAAATATCATTTTTTTTTATTTCAAACGGCGGAATATGATCTGTCCTTATAATTATAAGAATTGACAACAATATAAATTTTTTTTAAGGCATTCTTAATTAATGTTTAAATATAAAGGAGATGCGCAAAAATAAAATTATGGTCGTTTAGTTGTTTGTAGCCACATAACATATCTGGCTTAGTTTCTTTAAAGGTCTGCTCAAATAATGCCTGCCGAGTTGTACGTACGATTTTAATAAAGTAGTTGTGATAATTTCAGCCGCTTTCCATTTAATTTGAACTAAATTCTGAAAAAGAATCTTTAGTAAACAGCAAACCCAGTTTTAAATATGAGTAAAAACATCTGACATTTTTTCATCTCGCTAATCTCGGCTTCTTTACAAAAACGAAAAAAAATCTAAGTCATTAAGACACGTTTGTATAAAAATGCAATAATACGTACTCACAGATCTGGAAATACTCGAGCCCGAAATGAAAAAATCATAAGCGTTACTCGGTTTTTAATGAAATACGATAGAAAATTGTACAAGGCTCTAAAGCTTAAATATTAAAAATAAAATATTAATATTTACAAAGATATAGCAAATTCAATCGTTTCGGAATCCTTCAGATGAATTACACAAAAAAAAACTAAAAAAAACACTACTGTAGAATTTTCTTTTTGTCTCTTACTCCTTTTTCGCGGTAAGGACTCGTACCGTTTGAAGTTGACTTCGAACCTCGTCCATTGGAAAATTGGCCACAGCTCGAACCAAAGCAGTCTTAAGAGATCCAATTTTGGGGTATCTTTTGTGAGAAACCTTGTCCTCTAAAACCGTCCACAATTTGTAATCCAATGGGTTTAAATCTGGACTGCCTGAGGGTCATTCTTCAGAGGAAATGAACGCTGCCAAATTGTTTCGAAGACAGGCCTTTGACGTTTTAGCCTTATGGGCCGGTGCAGAATCCTGCTGGAAAATCCAAGGCTGGTTATGGAACAGGGAATTGTTAAGAGGCTTCACAACAGCTTCCAGAACGGTTTCTTGGCAAACTTGGGCCGATATTTTGATTCCTTGTTCGGAGAAATGCAGGTCAGTGACCCCATCGTAAGAGACACCCCACCAAACCATAACTGAAGCTGGGTGATGACCCTTTTCCACCCTTGGGATCAGTTCAGATGCTTCCTTAGACACTTCCAAAATGATAGAGTGTATGCGCGGTCATGCATACACTCTATCGTTTTGCTTGTTAAATTGTGAATGAATGGTGAACAAAATTGTTCTGTGCAAGTTATCAGCGTGCTTCACCAAAAGACGTTTGCATTTTTTAATCCTATTTTTTTGAACCTACAGTCAGTAAATGTCCGGTACGTCGTTTGAAAGTCCCAAGTCTTTTTTAATGATTCGACTCATGGACTTTTGAGTGATATTTATTTCACGGGCCACGATTTTCTGTTTTCGGAGTGGATATTTGTGAATTCTTGATTTAACGGCTTTGATGACATGCGGTGTTCGAACCGAGCGTGGGCGGCCCGACCGGTGGCGGTCTTTTACATCTCCAGTCTTCTCAAACAGTTTTATGCATCGGTACATGAGCATGCAAACATGAGTGTTTTGATAATATCGATTTTTTTCCTTTTACACTTGAAAAGCGCTATTAAAGCGATACGGTTCTCATTATCTGACCACTCAATGATGACCACTAATGACATTAACGTGGAATGTTCAGTTTTACTATTGAAATGGGTGTGTTTAATGTTGTAACAGTATTTACGCCCCTACTAAGTATACATCTTCTGTGATATAATATTGAGGGAAATTTGAATGGCCAACAATTTTTTAATATTTTTCACTAGAGGGAGGGAAGTAAATGATTAGATTGTCTCAGAATTATTATTGTTTTATCTACAACGAAATAACCTAAAATATTACTTTCGTATTCCTATATATAATGCCCATAATCCCAGAAGGCAGTGCGAGATATTGTTATTGTGTGTACTTTGGTCGGTGCAATTCTTTACTGACGGCATGTTCTCGTTTATTTAAAATCTACCTAGACTTATTTGTTCAGCCATTAATCATGGTTTAAAGTACATTCGTTGCTGGGGTCTAAAAATGGTGGCGAAGCGTTCAGTTACCCCTGCTTGCAGCAGCTTAAAATCGTTTCGATTGTCTTTTGAAAAACTTTTTGGATTCTTTTTGAACAAATGTTCAAAATAAACATGGTCTCAAATGTGACTATGAACTATGAATACCCATAAACTTTAAACAGTCACGCTGAAATAATGTAAGTTTTGTTCTTAGACAGATAATAATTTAAAAAAAAAAACAAAATTATGGTAATAAACTTTCAATCTCAACTTAGCTTCAACACAAGTTTTAATATTCGGCACTGACACCTACTTTGCGGACTTGTTGAGGCTTATTTTTAGCAAGAGGTGGTTTATCGGAGAGGGGTGGGAACAGAGTGACTAACTGAATATATAATTATATGAGGCGGTTTATTACATAGTAGGCTATCCACATTCGCGTTTTTTGGACACAAAGTTCTGTTTCGAAAGTATCTACTCAAATTTTATGGAATATTAATCACAAAATATTTAATTTTAAAACAAATTAACTTCTTTAGAGATTCAAATGTCCAATCAGTAAATTCCCAGTAAAGGAAAATATAGATTTAAAACAATTTGTCATTAACCCCCTCATATCGTCTTATAACTTTTAAATTTCGAATTATTTTTTGCAAATGCCAATTGTCGGTGATGACCCCAATGAGGATTCTTAGATGGATCCTTGGCAAATTATTCTTAGCTTAAGGTTTCTAAGTGAGTTATTTTTCCATCTCTCCTTGGCAATGATAAATGGTTTTAGCGATATATAAGTTCGCAGCTTACCCCAGGCAGAAGGAATGCCAATATCACCACTATACTAATTTGTGTTTAGCTTTTGGAACTGTGTCCGCTGTACAATTACTAATAAGGCCCCTTTATCTAGGAACCTATATAAGGGTTACCGACGAATGTCGCTATATAATCCAGAGACATTCGGCATTATTGAACAATTTCGAAGTGGTGTACACCGCCTTGCTGACTGTAAATTTAAAGACATCCCTGCATGATACCTCACCTAATACTGAACTTGCCGCGCAGCATTTACGATGGCCATAATTTCGGCTTAAATAACGCTACAGTAGCCCGGCTGCTTGAGGAACAGTTTAAAAATCAGCTGGTTTAAGTAGATAGCACTAAATCCTCTACGTTACTTTGATCCGTCAGTGTACATGGGTAGATATTGATCGAACAAAATCGATGTAAATACTATAATATAAGTATGCTTGAGAGAGTAAATCATGTTTTTCGAAAAATTCTTGATTTATACCGGGGTTCTTTATTAAGGACATAACAATTTTATACATTAATAAAACACAGAATATTTAAGATATAGATTTTAAATTTATTCCAGGTATAATGCAAATGTTACATTTTAAGAATAAAATTCAATTTCGGTCATATGACCACCAATAGCCCGTGTACAGCGACCTATTCATTGGACCCAATTTTCCTCCACTCTTGCACACATTTTCACCGCAACGTTGGGTCCACCAACATCGGCCACTAAAACTTCAAAATGATCTATTCATATTCGTCGAGATGCTTCTCTGTTGAAAGCACAATAACAGGCAAACGAAATAAGCTATTGACCTGCAATTTGTCACGATGCTGACTGATAGTCATAAGCTGTTTTCGATTGCAAATGGGTGAAATCGGGTAAGAGGTAAATACGTTTCCCTTTATAGGACTAAAACATCTTCCGATAGATTATTTGCTCAACCTTTTTCTATTATGTATATGGACGAACCATTATACATTTACAAGGGATGACTTTGAACCTATGAGCTTTTGCGGACCTTGACATAGGACCCGGTCAAGAGAAACATTTTTCACACACAAAGACTGAGTCAACCTCTAATGGTTGTGATATATCAACTCCGATCGTTACGAAATTTTCACATTATGTTGAGTTAGCTGAGGTTATTTTTGTAGGGTATATTATGATGCAATTACAAATAGGGACATGGCACCGCCATGAAAAGACCATATCTCACGAACTGCTAGAGATATGACGATGATATGATGTTAGTATGAAACGAATCATAGCTTGTGGAGGAAGCTAATGATGGAAAAGAGGGTGCTGACACGCCCCTTTAAAAAAGTGAATTAATGACCAAAGAAATGCACTGATCGTTAGAAAATATTAACAGAATAAAATTAAAGACTAGGAAATTATTATTGACTGTATTGTGTTCAGATTGGACAAAAGGAAGTGGCACCGCCCATTGAACGCCGAATCGCCCATTTAATTCGTGGGCAAAAGGAAGTGGCACCGCCCATTGAACACCGAACCGCTCATTTAATTCGTAAACTAATACCGATATGAAATGGCTGGGTACATAATCTTCGGCCCTGCCAAACTTTATTTGTCCACTTATTTAATTATGAAATTATTCATCTATTAATAGAATCAATCGATCATTGAGCCATATAAAATAGATAGTCAAGGATTTCTTTTAATATTTTGGACTTAAAAATCTGATTTTCACAAAACAAATCTAGTAGCTTTGACTTACAACTGAACTGTCAAGCTCCGAGTATAAATACTTCTTCTGGCATCGCAGTTTTCAAGAACTGTTAGCCAGCGTAGCCCTAAGCCAGCGGTGGGAAAACCTTGTAAAGCCACCAAACTGTTATCTCCACAAATATTGGAACTATGACTGACTTTAATTTGACCGGCTTATTGTCTACTTTTTGAATACTTCAAGTACGTGTCTATGTGTGCTTAGACTAATGTAAATCATTTCGAAACTAGTTGTGTTTTTTCGGTAAGTTTTTAAATTTACATCCAACTGTTTTTTACCTTGACAAATGTTAAATATAGCTATTTTTTTTGGTTTGTACTCAGTGTTAACGAAACCAAAAATGTTGAACGTTTAGTTTGAATTCGTGGTTGTTTTTTTTTTTACTTCACCCGACAAACTTGTTATATTTTTCATGAATAAATGTCTATGTCAATAGGATGTGTATCAAAATCTAGACCGAGTCTTATACAATTTTCCCCCATTACCGCCAAACAAAACAAAACTACAAAGATTTTGGTTGAAATTCTTTAAGACATTTGCACGGTATGAGTATTCTTAAGCCCCTAAAACGCTGGCGCTCGTTCATGGTCAACGCAAATAAGACAATTGGTCTTTAACGAGTGGTTGCGACAGCGGTCCACTAGCCGGCTGGCCCCTGTGTGGCAGTAGTGCATGTAAAGTTGAACTGCGATACTAGCACTAGTACACTGGCTGAAGTCTGTCGGTGCCTCTCATTCATGCTGTGGTGGTGTCAAATATTTGCTTTAACACCATAAATCTTTGTTTTGTTTTGGTTTCTTGACCAACAGAAACAGCGCCAAGACGAGATCAGCAGCGTTTCGACCAGATTTTCAACCATCAACCTCAAGTCCAAGCATAACAATGGCAATCACTTAAACATAAGAAAAACAATCAGAGCCTTATGATGTTTTATTTTTTTTGCGTTTTTCGCGATTTTTCCGTTTGTTTTGACTGTGTTGCATGTTTTTATTAGAACATGTGTCTTCAAGATAACAATAGCGGTACACATGGTGTTTTTCCATTTTTTTGTAGCAGATTTTTGATTTTTTTTATTATTCTTTAAGTTAAATTTTTGAAAACATCAACAGCCTGTCTTAAGACAGACGGTGTTCGAATATGACAAAAAGGTCAGAAACATTGATAAAGACGTTTTTGGAATTCTGTTTTTTAGAATTTTAAATGAAAAGCAACTTTGTATTGTGTTCTGTTTTTTTTTTTGACAACGTTTGCGTTCATAGTTAAAGTTGTTGCTATTAAAAACTTGCGTAAGCAAATATTATCATTAATTATGAGGTAACATCCGAGGCAGTTAATAGTAAAAACTAGAGTTCGTTCTCTTCATATTCTTAGCGGCTTATTCTCAATTGTATTGGGACGAAGTAAACTTTTCTTTGTTTAAGTCGTTAAATATTCCCAACCCAATAAATTTTAATTATATCCAACCACTGCAACTGAAACCCTTTTCTATTTTCATTGTTGTGACTGAGTTATAGGATGCTACATTTTTTTCAGCCGATTCACAACTTTATTTGTAGCATACCTAACTTCCTGCCATCTGTGTCTATTTGTAAATGTAAAGAATCATTATGGTGTGCTACCAATCAGAATGAGCCTGACTCGTTATAATAATATTATTTATCGCACCGCTATAACTACTACTCCAACCTGGTCAACTGAAAATAATCCTTCGAGGATGTTGCTGGCTATTAAGGTGATATGGTCCTCAAGTCAATTCATTAATGGACATCTGTATAGATTCACACATAACAGATTCGTTTTCACAATCGAATTTATTTGCCAACCATATGATTGTGGTCCAAAGTACTCCAAATAGTTCATCAGTGCAAACAAATGTTCGCTTCTGAGTAAGAATTTCCAGTAAATAAAACGTCACAAAAATAAATACAAAATTAATTCTCTTAAACAAAGTTGGACTTCAGTTAGGATCAGCTGAGCAAAAATTTGCTAAATTAAGTGAAATTGTTTAATTTTTACTTAATCGTTTACGCCAAGCATTTGAAGGATGATAGTTTAATTAATTGTAAAATTCTTTTGGTGCTGTACTTTAGTGAAGAGTGATGTCCCAAATTAATTCTTATGCCATCCACCGAAGGATGGAGGGTACACTAAATTTGTCGTTGCCTTTGCAAAACCATAAAATACTGATCGAAGACCTTAACTAGTATATAAATTACTGATCATCATACAAATTCTAAAATGAACTTGAATGTCCGTCCGTCCATGTACCTATTGGTATCACGTTTATTTAACATTATGATGGCTTATACTTATAGGCTGTTGGGGATTGTCAAAGAGCGAAATAGGTCGCGGGCCTAAAGGTACATCGACAAAAAGGAGACTTTTTGGAGTAGCTCATTTGACCCAAAAACGGCTCGCATGGTGAAAATTGTAGGCCTAATACAAGTTTCTCTATAAAATTTTTTTCGAAGTATAATAGCTTTATTAGTGAGAACAAACATAACCATTAATTCGGCTGGCTTCGCAGATGTGCATTCTGGAACTCTAATTTTTCCACACATTAGGCTATAGCTTCCGGATGATGTATTCACTTAAACTTAACACAGGCATAGTTACTAGACGTTATAGCTCATGTGGCCCAAAAAAATTGCCCGCATGGTCAAAACTGTGCATTCTGGATCAATAACTACAGTGTGGGTCCAATTTAAGTTTTTTTAAAGTAAAATTATGTGAACGAAATTATTTTTTTTTCCTAAGTATAGCTTTTTTAGTGAGAACAAATATACCCATTAATTATGGTATACAACTCCGTTCAAGTAGCTGGCTTCGCAGTAACGCATTCTGTCACTCCAATTTTCCAACACCTTGGGCTTTAGCTTCTGGATTACATGGATTATATTGGCCTTGAATCGTTTCTGGATTGTTGGTCGTTCACGGGTCCATAAGGATCCAATCACAGCTTTGAGGCGGCCAAGTGTCATTGCCAAGACGGCTGATAACACGATTTGGAACTTGGTGCGGAAAAAAACGATTGTGACATAGGCTGTGAGGTAGAGTTTGCCCAAATCTATGTTTTTGATAACATGTCTCTGTAACGCCCACCGTTGACCGAAACGTTGTTCCCAGCCTCTTTTTCAAAGAAAAATGGCCAAGGACGGCACCACTTCACAATCCGCACCAAACTGTTGCTCTCTGTAAATGCATTGTCTTCTTCACAGTAACTTACAGGTTTTCCAAGGTAAATATGCGTAAATTTTGTTTGATTAGAAGTGCAGGGTATAATGTCGTCGACCACGCCCGACTGTAAGTTATTTTGTTTGTTCTTTATTTAGATTTATTATGTTTGGTTTTTATATTGCGGTTGTTGTAGGAGCGAAACTATTTATTAGCATTACCATTCCTCGGTACCACCGGACAGGTGGCGAAATTGCGTTTTCTCCTTTCATTTATTTTCGAGAATATAACAAAGTTGTAGACATCATACGAAAAGTCTTATTTTATTCATTCTTTATTTAAGGATCTACTTATATAAACATTTCTAACAGGTTTGTTTTTGTTTGTTTTCTTCTGGTATAAATTTACCTTAAAACTGAGCTGAATTTCTAACATTCCCTTGCAAAAAGTAATTTCGGAAATATCTCAAAAATCCTTGAACACATTGCCATGGTCCACTTAAGGTGCAGCCTACATAAGCGAATTATGTGTGTATCAAAGGCAACCAAGAAAAATTCTTAGAATTATTATAATTATTGGCATTTTTCAGAGCTAAACCGAAAAAACAAACCAAACTTGTTCTAAAACCGTAAGAATAAAACAAAAAACTCAAAACTACAACAGACTCCAAAATGCACTTGTTGCCACCAGAGTGTTGCCGCCGACGTTTTTGAAGCAAATTCAAGGTTATCGCCACAAAAATTTCCATCTCCATGCACATGGACAGCAGCAACAGCAAAAAGCTGATCTAATATATACATTTAGTACCAGTCAAAGAACAACCACTTTTAATGGGCAACAAAGCAAGTGATCTCGTTCTTTTGCAAATAAAATCGTATGAATCGAAAACCAAACAACGACAGCAAAAAAAATGTTGAAAACTGAAAAAACACATGTGTCAACACATTTGGCGGTCAAATACAACATATTGAACTCTAAACGAATGAACAACACAACAATAACAGCAACAAGCATAACTTTAAATATAAATAATTTTATTAAAAATTTTACGGCGGTGGTGGCTTTAAAATTTTTCTGTTTTTTTTTTGGGTTCAGTCAGGGGTTGTGAGCAATTATTTCTTAAAAATAATTTTTGGCAACACTTTTTTTCTATAAACTCAGGACACAGTAGGTAGTTTCCCTTTTATAAGCCCATTTTTGATTCCACAATTTGAACTAAAAATCTATTACAATTTGTTATTGGAAAGCACCCCTGACCGACTGCAAGTGTGCATTTTAATTGTTGCCCGCAATTTACGTTAAATGTTTGGGTGCGTATGAGCAACATGATTTTAATCACTTTTGAACTTAAATAGATTTTTCATATTTTGTTCACATTCGCATTCGTTTGCAGCGCATGCAGCCTGGCCTGTGTTCTAATTTACAGTGTGCCGCGCAGTCATGCTCCACCATGTTGACAATGGAAAATCATAAATTGTCAATTAAATGGTGGCGATTGGCGGTGATTTTTCTCTGATTGGTTCGCTGGTATCAACTTTGGCTTTAGCTGGTTGATCTCTGAGCAAAATGTCAGTACAATATATTCTTTGGCTAGGTCTATGTGTGTGTGAGCCAATTAAAATATATCCATAAATTTTACAGCAATTAATAAGAAAAAATACTTTACATTTTTAATCACAGCAAAGTGATGAATATTGAACAAAAGTTGCTCATATCTTTATTATCTTAACATCCAATTAAGGCGTTTTAGGGAAGATAATCGTCTTAAAGTGGTGTCTGGCCGTGGTATGTGAAAAATATTGTGCGCGGGTATCACACAAGTAATCCCGTTTTGAACTCCGGATAAAAATGTAATGTCGTCGATATTTTGAATATAAAAGCCATGTGAATATAAAATTTTAAGTAGGTTTTAAGCAAGATACACTTTGAAATGGAATCGCAAAATTCACTCAGGTCTGTCCTGAAGGTTAACCAGGGCAGTCCATAAAGTATATATCCTGAATTGTAGTAAAAATCCAAGACAATCCAGCCTTGCCCATCTGTTTATCTGTGGTAAGCATACTACAGGTCGTGTTATTAACGCTGGATGGCTGAAATTTTGCAGAAGTATGTGTGGAAAGACTGAATGGTCGAAAGGTAAAAATTTCCCCTCAAAAGAGATAAGTCAATCACAATAAGAAAAATCACTGTATTTGTAGTAGGTTTTAGGGTATTTTACTTACATATTAGCTCTATCAACTCCGATCGTTAGGAAACTTTTTACATTTTGTTAAGTTCGGCCAGGTTATATTTTCGAGGTAATTTACGAATTGATTGGACAAGGAGGAGTGACACCACCCAAACAACCCTTAACGAATGCAACGAAAACATCGAAGAATCGAGTTTAAAAAATCGTATTTATGGCCAAAGTAATTGATCGATTGTTATAAAATTTTCGCAGAATGGAATCAATGACTAAGAAGTCTTTAAAATTCTTTTAAAGATGGTCAAAAAGGCGTGGCACCGCTTATTTAACTCTCAACCCAGTGTAAACTTATACTATAGAAAGAAACACAACCGGATGGAAAAGTAAGCGGTGCCACGGTCCTTTAAATAAATGTTCTTATTTTTTTATTTTTAAATAACTAAAAATCAGGGGATGCCCCCTATACATGCAGTGCATTGCGTTGGCGAGTGGAAAGTAAAGGATCGGAGGGGGGAAAGAGGGAGTAATGTTTATTGACTTCTGGATGTCGCAATTAGTGGGAAATACATTTACCGGAAGTCGATTCCACATACTGTACGAACGAAAAACGAATTTGATCTGTAGTGTATAGTGCGGTCAACTGGCCAATCGATAACAAACGGGTGTGAATTCCTAGAAAGTCGCGTATCCCTGCCGAACATCCTCACGTCAGGAATAAGGCGACAGATGTCTGATGAACACACACCATGAAAGTAACGATAGAACAGCATCACGCAACCCACATTCCGACGATGCTCAAGGAAAACAATAGAGTTGGATCTTTTGAACACGGTCAAGTATCTCCAAGGATGATTTTGGAGCACCTGCCCATATACGGGAGTTGTATTCCATTTTCGGCCTGATGTAAGTTGTATAAATATTGAAAAGATCGGAAGGAGTGAAATATTTCTTGCATCGCTTTAAAAAGCCTATGCACTTGAGTGATTTGTTCTACACTTCGCATACATGTCTCGCCCAACGAGCGTCACATTCTATTTTCAAGCCCAGAACATCGAGAGCTTCTAATTGTTCAATATCCGTACCATCGATAGAAATTGATATAGTTGGGTCAGCGAATCGCTTGTGAGACAACAAGCAGCACTGTGTCTTACGCGCATTAAAATCTACTCTTCACTAGACCCCATTCGAAAATGGCCAGTAGATCCCGGCCAAGTGTCTCATCCAAAATTCGCCTTTTGTCTTTAATATCTTAAAGACTCGGCCTAATGAATATGAATGGCAGAGGTTACTGTCATCTGCGAAAGAGTAGATTGGATTCACGGTCTGATCCAAAAGATCGCCAATGAAAATAAGAAATAAAGAGGGAGAAAGGACAGAGCCCTGTGGCACACCTGCGGTCAGCCTATGTGTGTTGGATGAGAACCCATCTACAACAACTCTTATAGTGCGATCTCTAAGAAAGCTCGAAAACGAGCAAACGTATTACCGACACCAAAAGCTATCAGTTTTGATATGAATGCACCGTGCCAGACTCTATCAAAGGCCTTGGAGATATCTAGACTCACGACCTTTCGTACTTCAAATCCATGATGGAGGAAGCTTTGGCCCGACGAAACTGCATTTTTTACATGCATAATTTTGTTTTGTTTTTAGAAAAAAAACGTACGACGCGTTGTTTTTAATTGTGAGCCATCGTAGTGTAATGGTTAGTATGCACGACTATTACACAAGTGAACTCTGTCTCAAGACTGTGCAAGAACATATAGCATTTTTCAGCGGAGGGATCTTTCGGAGTAGAAGAATGATTTATTAGCTATGTCAAAGCATTTCCACAATATGCATTAACCGATGGTAGGTGACATTGAACCGGTCAGTAGGTATATGCTTTTTATTGATGATTTTTTCGAGCACAGCTCACTAATTTTGGCAAAGTTCCCCCTTTGTACCTTAATGGGATATTATGGTAAATATGTGGGAATAGATCACATGTTTAAAGGCCCATTTAGTCTCGACGGTTGACGGTGGACGGTTGACGGTAGACAATCAGCTATTTCAGTTGGGGGTTGCATTTTGCATGTGTTAGAGGGAGATAACTACATTTTGACGGTTGACGACGGTAGACTTCTGCAGGTTGCAGAATCTACCGTCAACCGTCGAGACTAAATGGGCCTTAATGCGAATTTGGTTGATCGACTTATATGTTCTACCTAGATTAAAACATATTTGGGTTCTGAACTTTGGCCAATACACGGACGAAATATATCTATATAAGTAGACTTTGCTGTGGGAGACCAAAGTCTTAGGCTTGCAGCGAATCCATAACAATCTTCTAAAAAAAAGGGTATAAACTCTCCGACTATAGGGAGTATTCTCGCAAAACTTCGGTCTATGTTCACCGCATGATCTACGGAAAAAAGGGCAGATGAACATAGCTAAATTAACTACTTATTGCACGTAAAATACGCTTACTAAAACACGTTACTAAAATCAGAAAAATTAACGGAAGGTATTTTTTTGCTATCTGCTAGTTTAATTCTGACATATATTTTTGAGTTAGGCGTTTCTGTCTGACTTGTTGGCAGGATATTGATCAATTTGTTCGAAATAGTGTTTTAACTGTGTTTGGGGATCCCCATTTGGCTTAAGCTTCGTGACGAAAACAAAATATACCTTCCACAGCCATTTACCATGTCTTTGAAATATTTGATTTGTACAGTCGTTTACATTGTAGTAGGTAGTATCATGTGTAGGCTTTTTTGTTGGGTAAAAATCACGTGTCGGAGGATATAATTCCGAAGTCTTCTTCATTGGTTTCGTAAGGAAAAGTTAACCTATACCCAAAACACAACATCCGTGTAAAGTTTTTATCTTAAGTATTTCGTATTTTTTTGTTGTACTAAAACAAATGAATTTTTAGCATAGAGAGAAGTACCTTTAAAAACTCTGGTGTTATTGGTCACAACGCCCTAACACTGGAGCTTTTTAATAGAATTTCTACCTATGACATAACTGATCTGCTACAACCCATTTAAAATTATTGTAATTTTTAAAAGCTTTTCTAAAGCTTTTTTTCTAATGCGTCATAACGGAACGGCACTAAAACATTCAAAGGGATTTTTTTAAAGAAGGTTCGTGTCTTAAGTCTTACGTTTTAGTGTTGACCAAACAAATAATAATAATATTAATACCATTGCTTCTTAAATTATATTTTTCCTAAAAAAAAAACAATATATCTTTCCTCTTCTTGCAGCATTCCCATTCCAGTGATAAAATTGGTGAAGTTTTCCAAGATGAAGAAAACATGGCAGCTATTTTAATGAGACGTCATGAGATCACCGGCGATTTAATAATGGTAAGTCCGATAATAATTACAGTAAAATGTGAATTAAAATGTAGACACACATACAAAGACACAATGAAACGACCAGCTAAACAAAAAGAGTGAACAAGCAAGTCAACCGACATTTCTTAAGCTTTGAAAGAAAAAAAAGAAAAAACACAAATAAAACAAAAAACACAAATGACCTTGAAAGGCCGGGCACAATTACTCGAAATTAAAAAAATACACACAAATAATGCACATATTTACAACAATTCACGTATACTGTGACCAACACTTGATAATAGCTGCGACATTAAAGTAATAGCCATAAACTATTGTAAGACACGGCGAAAATAAACTACTATGAACGATGTCAAAATAAAAGTATTACAGTACAGAGCATAGGGAGACAGCGTCTGTTTGTTTTTTTTCAGAAAATCCTAAGAATCATTTTTTGAAAAGAACTTGTTTCTTTGGCCCGTAATGTCCATAATGTTACAGTCCCACCGGTGCGCTGCTGCGCTTGAGAATGCATTTTTTTGTTTGAGATAATTTCAAACATGTGCTTTGTTTGTGTGTGGTTTTACCTCAATAATTCTATTTGTTAATAACGACAGCAAACATTTTAACGATAAGAGCAGCCATTGTGCTTAATAGTTTGTTGGTGTAGTTAGTAAGATTTTGTTTTTTGTAGACCACTTTTAGCTGAGCGTTTAGTACGTTTGTGTAGCTGGTGTTTTGTTTGCTTTACCTATTTGATTTTAATTGAGTGGGAAGAGATTTGTGGTAGTTTTTGAAAACGTTATAATTGTTATTTGCATAATTTATGATTAAACTGCAAAGATATGGGGTCACGTTTTTCTTTTCTGGGCAGAGACGTGGTGAGGCCAGTTACAAATGGGAATCAAGATGTTTCTTGCAAAGGGGAAATAAGTTAACTTTTAATTTTTTTTGTAAAAATATTAGCTTTGTAGATCGATTCTTGTTTTATATACATGGTCAATTTACTGGCTTGGTGCAAGTAAGGTATTGATCCGGATATTTCCAAAGCTTTCGATAGTGTGTGGCATGGCGCAGTACGAGGGCTGATCAATTATTCCGTGACAAAAACAGATTTTTTGCAAAAAAAATTACATAACCTCCTTTTAGCTTAATACACGTTTCTCCAATTTTTGTATCCCTTCCAAAAAATAAGATTTTTGAGGTCCATAAAATCAGGATTTGTTTGATCAATAATTTCATCGTTGGAGCTGAATTTCTTTCAACCCAGCCAACCAGATTACTCTTAAAAGCACCTCTTCACTTGTCAGCCAAACTAGGTGCTCTGAAAGCTCCAGACTACACATGGCACCAGACTTTGCCCTTTCCACATGGATGTGGCAATTACGTTCCATATATCCCACCAATTTCCACAATTAAATGGGCTCAATTCCACGGCAACCAGTTCTATGGACTGGATTGACCTAAAAAATAAATCTTCGGCCAAATGCTGTCACCGCGGCACACAGTTGCCGCTACAACAACTCAATGGGCTCATTGACCGACTGATGTTCAGTCAACAAATTGCAGAAAATAGGCCAAGTCTCCACAACCACTCGCAAACGTCAAATCCCGCATTAATACATGTGTCACCCTTCTCCCTATGCTTACCTACTAACTGGCTCCCCAAACTCTTGTTGGTCCTGGCCATCTCAATAATTGAATTATACGCACTTCGGTTTCAGGCGTGCTTCCTACAGTTTCCAATTCCAAGGATCTTCCTTTCATTCTCTACTTGGTCGCTCTACCGGAGTCTTCGTCTAATGCCCATCTGGCTGAAGCGTTTGTTTCCATTCGATCAACATGTCAACGCCAGCGCCATCGTTGTACTCGTATTTGAGGCGCTTAACTACATTCATGTCGGGATACAGCTGACGTTTCTAACAACGCATATTCTTCCCGCCTACGCAGCTGGTGTCATAGATTTTACGATTTACTAAAGTGGTTGAAAAATCCCTCCGCTGTCAATTTTTTAATGTTATTACCCAGATTTGAATACTACCATTACACTAAATTTTGAAAAGAAACACATTTCCCTAACATGGTAGACTGGCGAGCGCATTCTAGATAATAAAAAGCACCAAGGCTCCTACCCAGATGGGTATAAACTAGCCGAAAGTATGGGTTTTACCACTTAAAAGAACAAGGATAGCAAGACTACCAGATCCTTGTACAATTCTCAGGTAGAAATCGCGACGATCAGATAAGTTGCTCGCTGGCTATTTCTCCAATTTTCAAATATTACATGCGCGAACTTGGATCTTTTTTAATCGCTTCGAATCCCCTTGTACTTTTTTGGTATGTGGCCTCAGAGTTTGAGTCTTGTAATTTCAATGTTACCATAGGCTAAGAGCGTGTCAATTGCATCTTTTAATAATAAAAGATTTAAATTTAAAAATGGGTCATACCAGTCTTCGTTTTCATATAGCCCCAGTAAAAAGTTCTCTTCCGATATAACGTATAACCGATCTAAAATATCTATTTTAATTCCGATTTTACTCAAATTTGGTGTGGTATGCTTCGATTGACAAACAACTAATTTTGGTCCGATTTGGGTCATATAGGCTTATTTCTAATATTGTCCCCGTGAAAAATGCCTGTGGACCCTGGACTGACTTCCCATATACATGGACATATGGCTTTAAAATAACTACATAACGTTATATATAAAAATTAAATTATTTTTGCAGTTTGGCTAAATTTGGGTAAATTTTTCTGTGTAACTACTTCTGATTCGGAAAATAATTTCCATTCTTAGGCAAGAGGCTCAAATTCTAATGCCGGTTTTTTCGGAACACGGTTTTGAAAGGTTTTTGGACACTCTACTTCTTACTCAAGCCAGTCGTACTACGCAACGTTATCCTTTTGTATGCTACGCTTAGGCGCCCACAACAATTACTTTAAACAAATATTTTAAACTGATTCGAATCAAAACTTTGAACTCAAAGACTTTAAACTAACGAAACGAAAGAAGACGAAGAAAAAAGACACAAAACATAGACAATTTATTGTTCATACATATTACCTAAACTATTTTATAGTCAAAGACAACCTTGAAAAACAAAGTGAGATTGCCAGCAACAAAACAAAACCAACCGAACAAACAGCAGGCACATGCCTAAGCAAACAACTAATATGCTCCAACTAGAATGAATTTAAGATTTCTTTATGTTTTGTTTGTTTTCATTTAAAGAAATCAAAAACAAACAAATAAAAAATATCGCTATATTTTATATCATTGCAAGACCGGGCGGCCAGCATATAAAGTGCTAATGACTAAATGCTTAAGAAAATACCTTGACCAAATTTTAATTGTTGTTAAATATATCGATATAAAAACCAGATATTGCCATATAAAGATTGAAAAACAAAAGCTAAACGATTAAAAAATAGCATAAAGAATATTTTTATATGAAAAATGTGGAGGTGGTCCAACTAAAATTACCTAAAATTTTAACAACATTTTATGAGTTCAATGATTCTTGACAAACCGCAAAGAAAAAACCAGCTGTGAAAGAATATAAGCAACCTTATTTGTTCCGAAAAGTTATAAAAAACGGACATAAATCTTTTGTATTTTCAATTTTGTAAAACGGTTTTCATTCGGATCTTTTTTTAAATTTTACCATTTCCACTTTATATTTCCAATTTACATTGTATGGTATAATTGGCGGCTGATTAATTACCCACCATTGTTTTTTTGCCACAAAGTGCAGGTTCATAGATTACCGGTCAACAGCAACAACAACAAAACAGTCATAACGAAAGATTGCATAACTGAAAAATGAAGAAGAAGACAAAACCAAAGACAAAAAAAGCGAACGGTGGCAGCGAAAATGCCTCAACCACTTTAAAGTGGCAATAATAATATTTTGTTGCCATGACTGAAGCTGTTGTGCCTCTTGTGCGCTTGTTGTTGATTACCAGAAATCTCCACAATCGGCAGCAACAATGCAGCCCCTGTGCAACCCGGCCAACAAGTCAGCATCTACTTAAAATACATCACTTTAGTCGGCTATACACAACACTGACAATGAGCGAGCCAGTCAGCCAGCCACACTTGATGTGTGTTACTGCTGTGGCGGCCACTGTTGCAGGCAACGCGATGCCTCTGAAACGGATGGTATGAATGAACTCTTTAATGATGCAACAGTTCAAGATGCACATTTAACTATCTGTAAAATTGTTGCACAGTTGTGATTTCACCTATCTCCATCCTTCGCTCCCTTCTCTCGACGCCAAATACTCTTTCATATGCCCCTTGAATTTCATGTCCGTTTTTTGTTTCATTTGTTCGTCTTGACTAGACCTGGCCTTTTGATATGGCGCGGTAAATAAATGTTGCACGCTTGGCATCGTACTTTCTAATGAGACCATTAATCTGTTGAGACATCAATTGTCTCGAGTACATTTCAGGTAGTTTTGAATCCACATCACAATTGATTGTACATTGAGTGCAACATGGTTGTTTGTTTGATTTCCGCGCTCCCCTCCCTGCCTGCTGGTGAAATAAGGTAAAATTAAAGTTAAAATTGTAAGATTATATAATACTTGGGTCAAGTCATAAGTAAGATATATTGATATCATTAATTATCGAATTAAAGCCATTAAAAACCATGTTAGAAAGTTGCAAAGAAATAAAGCTCGAGTATGTTTCCTAAGTCTTTCGTTTGAAATTGTAATTTGATTTTAGGTGGACATAACTAAAGTTTGGTTCTTAAGTCTTTTTGTATGAAAATTACAAACTCCAGCTTTAATTTTGGAAAACAAAAAAGGAAATTTGGAAGTAAACTTTAGTTAGGCAATTTAATATTTACCCTCCATTAGGGGAACAGTGAATGCAATGAAGGGCGTCCAGTGGTAACCACTCACAATGTAAAATAAGAAGAAATACATACTTTGGTTTGTAAGGAGATATGCTTGACTTACTATCGAGTCTAGTCAATCAGAGTAGAGCTACTTAGAGTCTAGTCAATCAGTTCTGTGACCCTTAGTTCGATGGGTCATCGTGCAATCAAAAAACTTAGAGTTTTTAAGGTGCCCATCTTTAACTGAAATTTTTGCGTAGAGTGTTTTGTACATTTAATTCTAATCCTTACTGCATTTCCTTCTAAACGGTACTGTTCTCTTTGCCCATTTCCTGCAGTGCCTTTAAAATCGTACACCCGCAGTGCCTTTAGTTCTGGAACCTTTTGTGCAGGATTATCTTGGCCCAGTACCTGGAAAGTCATATAATTCATGGTACTGCGCTAGGTCCTCTTGGCCCACTTAGTAGTAAGTCTCTTAAGTCCGAAGCGCATTTTCTTCCTAAAGATACTGCGCATAGTCCTCTTGACCCATTACCTGCAGTGCAACATTCATCCTTATTCTATTTGGCGTCGGCAATATCAACGGCAATTTCAAGGCAACAGCAACTCAAATCGAAGACAACATCAATTCTATGCTAATTTGGTATTCTGTAAGAGTATTACGACGCCGTTGCCTGTTTATCGAAAATGTCAATAACATACAGCACACATACATATCTAATGTTAGAGTCAGCTGATTCATTTTATTTCTTGTTTTTGATGAAATATATGTAAGTTATGTGCTACCGATGGTGGGAGCTGTTTCCTGTAAATAATAAAATATTAAAGGGCCGCAAGTAAGTCGACATATTGCTGAAATATGTCTTACCAATTCAAGTAATTCCGATAAGCACACATCAACACTGTCTTCAGTGTTTGGGACTCCTTGAACCATACCCTCTGGACTTATTTGTTTTTCGAACTGCAGCAAATTTGCCACAGCTTCCTCCAAGGGGCTCAGCATTTGCTGCTTAAATACACCACCTCCAGTAGCTTTGCTTTCTGCTTTATTTATGGCCATTTTTCTTTTAACTTTGAATTTTCGGTCCCTCCAAATCTGTAGAAAGAATTCCATCAAACAGCATAGTTTTTAACCAAACTATTTACCTTAACTTTTGCCATCCAGCACCAGATCTAATTGGGGGTCCATGAGAATTTACCACAGTGGCAATACTCTCCCACTGTTCATTAAAATTATTAGGAACAGTGCCCTTGTGAAATCCTCTGGCTAGTGATGGATTCTTCTCAAGCTCTTCCACTAGCTTCTCGAACTGGCGCTTATTTGTTATTTTAATTTTTTCCATTTAATTTTCTAATGAAATCAAAATTAACGTAAACAATACATTGAAGGCAACACTAAAATGGCCGACGCCAAAATCAAAGCCAATTGAAGACAACGGCGTCGCCAATTTTTCTTACAGAATACCAAACTTAATTTAACAGTCATCGAAATACGGCAATATTGCCAACGGGAATACGAAATTGAAACAAAATACAAAAAACGACGTCGTCTTCTGTTGACTACGCCAAATAGAATAAGGGCGATTAATTGTGGTACTACCAAGGATTCCCTTGCAACACCACGAAATATAGATTGGAGACCATATCTAGCAATGTCCATCCGTCCGACTGTCCCTTCACAGGTCGGACTGTTGAAAGCACGATAGCGGTGAACAAATTAACTTAGGATCCTAAAATTTTGCATGATGATGGCTTTTGATCAAAAGCTGCTTGGGATTGTAAATGGACGTATTTGGTCCTGGGGGAGAAAGTTTTCCTTTCAGCGACTTAATGTACCACGGTAAAAAGTACACTTTTGTGAGTACTTGCTTAACAAATCATAACTTTTTGTAGGCGGGCAACCGTCAAAATGGGTACTGTTAGTTTGGATGTACTTCAAACCTCAAAAAAGAGAATAGTTGATGGGCGTTTTAGCTCATGTGACCCAAAAAATGTTCCGCATGGTTAAAATGGGCGATCAATAGGCAATATGGACATATGCATACTGAAATTAAAATTAAGCAAATTTTGCTGCAGATTCAAATAAAGAGTAATTTAGATGGTGTGGTCGAGACTAGGGAGGGCCGAAGGGGCCAACAAAATTATCACTTTTTTGCGCTTAGTAGCACAGAGACGGTGGAGGGTAAATGTTCGTCCAGGCCAACGACGTTTTTACTTGTTGTGTGTTAACTTAATTAATGGATCACATGGGTGTATTTCAAATAATCAATAGCCATTACTTTAAAAAGATAATTAGTACGCAGGTCTGTGAAGTCGAAATCGGAGACGAAGTTTAAGAAATTGTGGCTGAAGTCGAAGCATAAGCAGGAGTAGAAAAAATGTGCTTGACCCCAACCAAAAGTTAAAATTACAGGGAATGAAAAAATTTAATATACATTTTATACCTTACCTACTAAGGAATTTCCAAACATATGTCTCTACTATTTGTTTAATAACTCCTCGACAAACTCTCGAAAAGTCTTATAACGGATGAAAATATGCTAAAAATATGTTTGCATGCAAAAATGTAACGCAGGAAACATGTACATTTTTAAAGCATGCTCAGAAATAAATATGTTTGGATCACAGCAAACATTAATATGATTGTAGCAATGTTACCAAACATTCATATGCTCAGGTAAAAATTTATAAAAGTTTACATCCAAACAATTATATATTTTCACCCAACATTAACATGTTCGCACCAAACGTTAATGTGTTAGCAACCGAACATTTATATGTTTGCAGTAATGTTCCTAAACATTCATATGCTTGCACTCAAACATAAATATGTTTGCAGAAATATAAGCTGATATAACATACTATCTACTTCTTGAAATTGGGGTCATTAATCCAACGTTAAACAAACATACAACAATAAATTCTGCCGACCCTGAGCACAATTTTTTTTAAAAAACTTCGATTTTTTTAAAAATTAATTCAAGCTCTATTTTATGCACTAAAACACTTCCTTATTTTTTTCTAAATGCTTTCTGCTTCCAAGAAATAGTCAGTGGTGTTAAATCGCATGATCTTGGAGGTCACGCTACAGTTCTACGATGCGAGATAATGCGTTCACCAAAAGTTTCCGTCAATAAATTAATTGTTTATTTGGATGTATGGCATGTATGACATGTAGCTCCGTTTTGTTGGAACCAAAGGTCGTCCACATCAACATCCTCCGATTCAGGCACGAAAAGGTCAGTAATCATCGTTCCCCATTGAGTGTAACATTATGGCCGGTTCATTTTTGAAGAAATGTGGACCAATGATTCCCTCTGCCCACAGAGCACACCAAACAGTGACTTCCATTAAGTGGATGTACACAGCTCCAATTGTTGCGCGCCATGGCTGATGGACTCATTCGTGTCTTCTTTGATACTCTGCTCCACAGCAGCAATAGCGCCTTCAGTGTGCACTGTAAGGCGTCTCTGAGGATGCGCATTCTCTACTAGAGTAAACGTGGTGCGAAACCCATCCATGGTTGCTCGAATTACCGACTCTGCAGAGAGGAGTAAGTCTATTCATTATGAAATGGCAAACCAAGATAAGCGTAAATCAAGTGACAGCTGTCAAAAAGACTACCTTCGAAAAAAGTGTGGCCAGCATATTTTACGGGACATCAAACGAGTGTTGCTCTGATAAAAACAAAAAATATGTGCTATATATGGTTTTAAATGGATTTTAGTCAGTAATTTGGTTTCGGATTCGTTCAAACTGCCGAAATTGGAGCGGAGTCTTCTCATTTCTGCCAAAATCCAAAACCCTTATTGCACGTGCTGTATTTTGTGTCGTTTAGAGACAAGAGGATTTTTATTAAGAGTTAAAGTCCACAGAGGTAAATTTCTAAAAATCTTAGAATGATAACCTCTTTAAGAATTTCTTCAGTAATGACCATTGATGCTTAAAGAAAGTTCGAACAGTGAGGCATTGTTGTTTGCCCTTTTTTGGTAGGTTTTCCTACATGGATTAATATCTTTTTCTATCTTCATTCAAAATGTTCAAAATAATGCACTTGTTTATTTGGCTATTGCTTATTCACCAGTTGTGTAGGGTATCCAATGATATATCTACTTATAATTCCTGTGTTATTTATTACTTTGAAATATTAAGTTTTCGTAAAGAATGTGAGTTTTATGTAAATTTCTATATAATTACACGTTGCTGTCATTTATATATCGTACGTGAAATCGCCTAACATATAAAACATGTACAACAATTTCGTATTAACATAAATTGCATAATAGCAAAAAAAAACCAAAGAAAGAAACTACCAGGACGAAATGTTAAGTGAGCACCCGTGCGAAGTTAATGTTGTTTTTTTATTCAGTGAATGAAACATTCCATCATCTTACAGAGAATATGCGGTTTATCGCCTTAAGTAAAGCAAAAACCATTTGATGTTGTGGGCTGATCAAATTGGCACTATGTTGATATCTTGTTACTGATACTGGTATGTTTGACACTTTGTGTTGAATCTCAATGGCATTATTTATTTATTTCTTTGAAACGTCATAGTCTTAAACAGTATTTTTTTAATATTCTGTCTAAAATCACAGTTATTTTAAATCTGTCCCAATTACACAAAAGAGTCGCTTTTTACTAAGGCCGTACCTACCCATTTTAGCAAAGTTTTTTTTGCTAACAATAACTTGCTTTGATTTCAATTCTAAACCCGTCATTATTTATTTCCTATCTCTACACAAGCATTGGCTGCTTAGAACTCGTACTCTGTCTCAATAATACATCGCATGATTAATTTCCACAAAACAATAGACGATGACATAGAAAAACAGTTCTTTGTGCTGCTCTGCAGTTTATTTTAAATGCCGACAACTAAATTATTAACGATAGTAATACAATATACCGAGCAAATAGTTAATAATTAGAGTAAAACAATGGCTTCGAAGGTGTTCTTTTGTGATTGTTGCTGTCTGAGCTTAGGCTAAAATTAATAAAATCAACAACTTACGTTCGGCTCTTAAGTCTTTTGTTTGCCACCTTAGCACGACGTGGTCGTGCGTTGATTGTGGTTTGACAATTGTATAACAATTTCTTTGTGAAAAAAGCAAACAAATAAAATCGCCAAGGTATTTACTAAATAGCCCCGGAGTAATTTTTGGCTGGCTGGGGTGCCTCAACAAAAATAGAGCTAGACTTTTTTTTTATAGAAAATCTAACATAATAATCTATGTAAGCCATGTTAGCGAAATAAGTCATAGAGTGTTACAATTTTCCCCACATAAGAGGCGAGCGTATGTTAGCTTTTTTCTTGATACATATACTCGTACATACGTACCAATGGTTATTAGGGTGTCCTGAAAGAAAAAGAATTTTATACAAAGTTCCATGCGAACGGATAAATCTCGTAGCAACTGTTGAAATAACGCTTTAAACTATTTTAGGGTCTAAAGACATACATACATTTTTTTTTATGAGAAAAAAGAATATTTACTTGAAGTGTATACCGTCCTCCGAAGGATAAGGTGCATATTTGTCATTCTGGAAATATTGTTCTAAGAAGATCTAGCCATGTGCGTCCAAGTGTCTGTTGAACACAAAAGCGGTTAAACGAATTAAGTTAGGACCCTGAACCTATCCAAACGTAGACCAATCTAGGCCTCTCAGCGATACTAATTTGACTAATATACAAAATTATCAATACTACGAAAACCGGTACCGGCAAGATCTGTCAGTCATCCTAGAAGAAACAACCCCAGATGTCGTGAACTTAAAGCATGACAACAGCATAGCAGGTGCTCAACACTCTCCACTCCAAATAGCCTAGCTTCCTAGCGTCTATTCATCGATCAGGCAATGTTCCGTCAGAATCGACACTGACATAGACAGGCATTTCCTCTCTTGTGCGAGAAGATACTTAAACCTTTTTAGATTGTTTTCGCCAGATTTGTCAAGCTACCCTACAGAGGTCGAAATCTGACTATTTCTCATTGGAATGCTTTTTCTAAAGCATGCATAAGGAAAGTGGCGCCCTTATACCAACAAGGTCTTCTTAAATTCGTAGTGTCGTCTCCTTCTTGCAAGTTTATCGGGTTTGCAGTTGCCTCTTAAATTTCAATGCTTGAGTCTGCGGTTAATAGCTCTGCCGTCTTATTTTG
The DNA here is from genome assembly GCA_963513945.1 of Hydrotaea diabolus. Taxonomy (NCBI): domain Eukaryota; kingdom Metazoa; phylum Arthropoda; class Insecta; order Diptera; family Muscidae; genus Hydrotaea; species Hydrotaea diabolus. Next base: position 121,963,772 of record OY740720.1, read on the forward strand.
AGATTTACCGAAGTCAAGGGCTGCTTGCGAATTCTGGAATCTAATGATAGCTTCTTAGAAAGCTCATCGGATTTACAGGTGCCTTGCATATCCCAATGCCCAATCCTAAGTTAAACAGAGCTGCTGTCTTATTTAGAGATCTACGGCAGTCAAGGTAGACAGCTTTGCGAATTCAGTAATCTGAGTCTGAGTAAATGACAACGCCAGTTTTAATCACTATGTTCCGACCCCAACACTAAGCTTCATTTCTGATTGTTTATCTTTAAGCCTGAAAAACATACAAGTAACAGGTTATCTAAAAGTTATGTCTTGATTAAATTCCATATAGAGTTATCCCAATCAGGAATGAAGTGCGACACAAATATTGGGATTATCCGTAAAAATTTCTCTGGGCTGCCCATAAACTCAGTTTAGACTGAAGAAAAGTTATGACTGTTCTATTTAATAAATAGAAACGGTGATAATAGTGACTAAGCTGTAGAAGGCCATAAATGTTTAAATATGTACGCCTTGCCAAGTGCAAACTTCTGGGAGAGGCAGCCTTTAGGGAAAGTAGACTTTGTGTGGGCCTTAGTCAGAGGTTATATTCAATTAAGGCAGACGTGAACCAGACTGGATATGAAACATTTCCATATGCTGCGCTCGCTATCAAGTATCGAAGTCTCATTGATTATTTGCGTAACCAAGGACTCCTTCAAAGGTGAAAATAAATCTTACTTATGTCCCTAAACATCCAACTAAGGGACATGGGGATACTGAAGAAAACAAAACTTTCTTGGCTAAATTCCATCTTTTAGACAGGAAGACTCGAAACTACTTTACGGATTCCATGGGAACTTCAATACGAATCGTGTTCCCTGCCATTCTCAAACTTCTTTTGCCGAACAGAGTCTACAGGGAAGCTAACAATAGATGATCTTTATCCATTGGTCGCTTCCAATTTAGGCAGGTAAAGCCCCGACTGCATACAAAATTTTATTAGACACTGATGTCACTTTTAAGACCTAAAGTATAATTGATTATGTCCGTCATTATTGAATACTGCCTTATATAAAGGCACGTAGTGATACCTGAGCGACAAGTTTTAAGGGTTTTAAACATATTTTTTTTTTTTGCGATCCTTACTTTACACTTGACACATTTTTCCGCTGGCCACCCTAATGAAGGTATACGTTTTAATAGTTCATGCGTAGTAATTTATAGGCATGTATGTGTGACATACTAACAACATACATACATACGAACGTACGACAACATGTTGTTAAAACTGATAGCATTAGACAGTAGTCTCAAGAAACATCAGCATCTGCAACCACAACAACTGGGCAAAGACGGCGTCACCAGCACCAGCACTGACATCAGTGAAAAATGTGGGGCCCCCTGAAGCATGTTGCATAACAACATGCAACATCAGCATTAGCGACATGCAACACATACAAGTCTTAAAGAGTTTTTAGTTTTTACGTTTTAGTACCACGAGGCCTACAAGACATTTTTTACAGAGGCGACGTTACAAATACAGATGTAACGCTCCAACACCGCATGTCCAGCTATTCCCACTATGGCCCAATAAGGCCATAGACTGCAGGCTGCAGGAGCCTCGGGAAATATCTCCGACGCTTTCCATTTTTTGTTTTGTTCGTTTCGTTTTAGTATTTTCTACGGTCTAACGATTTTGTAAAACTTTTGACAGTTATGTCTAAGTGTTGTGTCGAAAACGCCAAGCACGATTAAGTTGCCAAACGGAAAACAGCCTACGGATGGACGAACAACGAATGTTGGGCGAAATTGAGTGCGTTTTTTCTCTGTATGAAGCTTAAAAGCAGAATCGCTAGTATAGATGGGTATGAAAAGGATTAATTATCTTCCACATTAAATACAGTAGTATGAAATATGGGGACAATCTAAAAGTAGATAACCTAACGAATGGACTAAAAAGCAATGCCAGAAGTCCAGCTTATTTGTATTACTAAAGACAGAAAGATAGATACACAGTGGCGGGCTGATCACAGAGGAATTTAAGATCAAGTGTTCCTTACAAAGTAGAAACAGAAAAATTATTGGAGGGACGGAGGAACGTGTTAATAAAATACACAAGATTTACCAGCAACCTTTAAACGAGTGTCATATACAATTTAAGTAACCCTCATTGGAGGACTTGACAGAGAACTTCTCTTAAAGTATGCCTAGGGCAGTTTAGATGTAGGATTGCAAATGGTCGAAATCGCACCAGGGTGTAACGTTTTACTATTAGGGACTAAAAGTGCCTCAGACTTTTACAGTCTACTATTCACTTACTTTTTCAGTACAGGGCTAGGCGATTGAAGTGTTACCAACTTCATGCTGGCAATACTGGCAAACCAACAATGTCAGCTATGTCAATTTTATTCCAATAACAGCTGTTTACATTGTTTACAAGCTAACATAAGCATTTTCGAAATATAATTCATACGTAATAGTGTGATTTCGTAATATATAATGCCAGCTATGTCAAATATATTCCAATAACAACAGCTTGTAAACCAGCTAACACAAGCATTTTCAAAATGAAATTCATACGTAATAGAGTAATTGCGTTTTATTTAGCCGGAAGATCAGATAACTTTAGGGACTAAAAGTACCTCGTTTACATACCACAATACACTAACTTTAACAGTACAGCTGCTGATACTGGCAAACTGAAAATGCCAACTATGCCAAATCCATTCCAAGTACAGCTGCTTGTATTGTTTACAAGATACCACAAACATTTTCGAAATGGAATTCATACGTAATAGTGTGATTGCGTTTTATTTAGCCGGAAAATCACAACCAGCTACTTTTAGGGACTAAAAGTATCTCGTTTACACAATACACTAACTTTTACTGTACGTGGCTGGGCGAATGAAGTGTTACAAACTTCAAGCTGACAATACTGGCACACCGATAAAGCCAGCTATGTCAAAACCATACCAATTATAAAATCACAATTAGTTATTATTCTTAAGCTAAGCCATCTCCAAGTGAATATAATGTTTGTAGATCGCACAATAAATCGTTATAATGATGCAGTCAGCATTGCTAAACGCTATGGTCCGCAACATCGCCAAAAATAGTTTGGAGCGTGAAAGCTCAACTTCATCGAAATCCATGTCATATTGTGATGGGTGGGTGCACGACTATCATGCCAGTAAATCCAGGTTGGAATCCGGAAAAAAACATCGAAAAAAATTTCAGCGGCAGGTTTATCAGCGCAGGCGACTATACGAGTAAGAGATTTTGTCTTTTACCCATGTACATTTTTATATGGCAAACTGTGTAGCTATTAATCCCAATGTTGATGATTGCCACACGAAGTGTGTTTATTCAACCGAATTTTTAGGTTCGGACCGATTGCCAACTGTCTTTTTCTCTGTTTGTATGTAAATGAACACGATGCACAATTATCATCTCTAGCGCTCAAAAAATAGATTCGTTGACACCACCGAATTATTTTGCAAACCAAATCAAAAATTTAAAAAATACAAATTTTAAATTAAAATTTTCATTATTTATTATAATTTACCATAAAAAAAATAACAATTGTAATTTAAATTTTATATTTTTCATTATATAAGTAAATCACCACTGTTTGTCCTATTAAACATACGGCAAGAAAAATGAGTCGACAAGTTTTTCCTTTCAAAAACCTCTACCTCACTTAATTTCCACAACATCCCATGAAGGAACAGGGAATACTTCAGTGACGATATAATTTTTATACTCTCTTTTCGGGATATTCTGTTCAATGCCGGCTACAAAGGGTTTATGTATTTAGTAGAGAAGTTTTTATATAATTTTTAGATTAATATTGTAAATTCGCCAGCATTTATGAAGTGGAAAAGCCGCTGTTAAAAAAAATACGGCTACATTAATCATCAGTATTTAGAGAAGAAGAAAGTACAATGCTCAACCTCATAGTTCGTATTCTGGCACAGTAGCCAATAGGCTAGCGTTGTGCACTTGTGGCTCAAGCATAAATCATTATAATAAATATAAACATCAGAGCTACATTTGATTAGATTCCTCAAATTTCGAATTATGGTTCCTTTGTATCTAAATTTACAGAATTACACCGTCGCAATATTTGCTCAATGTAATTTTTTTTAAAAAAATTGCGGTTCGTTTAAAATAAACTGACAAAACAATAATTTAAAGTTCCTCCATAATCTTTCACACGCCAAAGCTGGCTTCGTCTTGCCCATTTTAGTTTGCATACAAACAAAAGACTTAAGCAACAAACCTCTGCCTATAATCACTTTTGATATACACACATGCATATTCATAACATCGAACCAGTTGTCAATGTTTCAATACTTTTCCCTTCATTTGAAATGCATTTTGACTTGAGTACTATTGGAAATATTGCCAACGTACAGCACAACCACTCATACATAACGTAGCGTATCAGTTTACAAATTTATCATTTTGTTAAATATCAAGGCCATCGTCGCTGAGACATCTTTTCTAATGGCCAAACCAACAAGTTGGTGGCGGCTTCATCTTCTTTGTGAGACGATAAAGCCTGTGATGGTAAACCATCACCACAGGTGATTATGGCGTTACTGAAATACTCGTAGTCGTCTTCACTTGATTATTGGTTGTTTTTGTTCTTCTTCTACCTCTCTTCTTGTCAATCTATGAGCTTGGCCTTATGATATGATTTTTTTCTTCTATGCACAGTAACATCGTATTGGCTAATTTTCTGTTATTTCACAAGATGACATTTTTTACAGAATCATTTTATGTACAGATTGGTAAATGATTTCTAATCACTGTCATTATGCTGTATGAAATTGTGAAATATTCTATTTTATGATTGATGGATGACAGTCTTTTGTTTGCCGAATATTTAATTGGTTTTGTGACATTTGTCTATTATGTGAAGCGAATTTATTACCTTAGAAATCTGAAAACAAAAGTTCAGTGGATCATCAGATTAAAGTGGAGAACAAAACAAATGTTGTTAAATGATTTATTATGGGTTAATGGAATAGAGTGGAGAATGGTTTGTTCAAAACTTAAAAGGCGGAAAGATATACAACAGTAGAAGAGATATTAGATATACACCAGTAGAGAAGAGTCGAGGGAAGTGTTGTCCGTTTATCTTTCTAAGGTATTTAAATATTCACATCAGACTCAAACTTTGAGATTCAAGTAAGCCGTAGAAATAAGTAGATTAATTCCGCTGTATCGAAGTTTCAAATATTTGGACGAGTCAAAGCAGTTGTAGAAAAACGCTTTATTTCGCCTCCGGACAAAGGTGACAAAATTTCTTCAACCAAAAATATTTTTAAATATGTTTTTTTAATTAAATTAATTATTTATTTTAACCATGATTAGGTTGACGGAAAATCTGTAACAGCATTCTCACATAGACCCAAAAAACCATTCATACCACAAAATACCATTTAAAACATTTATAGAAACAATACAAAGACAGAAAGACCGGCTAGCTACTTCTTAAAATATGAACCCTACGTTGATCCCTTGCTGTTCATAAGTCATGAGCATAGTAGATATTCAATGCTGTCTAATTCATCCTCACAGTATCTAAAGTACTCGCTTATCCCACCTTTAAGTGTGGAATATACTGCATACAAGGTAAGAATAAATCGAGACTTCAAAGTGACAGCGTCCGTGTGTTTTACATGATTCTCGCTGTGATAGTTTAATCATGGTGCACCGTCGCACATGGGCCAAAACCAAGCTAAGGCCGGCGCATATTCAGGTCAATTTCGCCGGTAACAATTCAAAGCATGTTAAATCGACACAACTTCCCTTTGGTCAGTTGCCGAGGCCTTTCTACACCTCTGCAGATCTGGTCTCCCAAAGTTAAAGTCGTCGGCCTTGAGATAGCATATATGCAGACACAAGTACTTTCAATAGATGTTACAGTCTCAAACCATGCTGTATATGGACATGGCTTCCTCGCAAAGATATGTCGACCTCTATCCTTAGGGTTAGCACCCCGGGATTTTACAATTTTATTTTCCGTTTTCCGGCAATTGTCCAAGGGATCCCGAGAAATTACAAGATAACGCCTTGTAGCCGTGCTTATTTTATATTTTACGGTGCCGTTAACGTCGGATGCTGTTCTGAATACTCTGTGCCAAAAAATGTCTTCTATTGATACTTTGCCGATATAAAATTATTAATGCCCTTGATAATTTATACTTTAGATAATTACTCAATCCAACAGCAGTAGCAACAATTAATTTGGAGATGTAATTGTTTTATATATTTAATCCTCTTCAAAGCCAACATCAATTGAATTTAAATAATTTAAAAAAAAAATCGTACTTTGTTTTTATTTACGAAATTAATATTTATGGGTCGTAAATTTCTCATCACATCACGGTATTTAAGAAAAGTATTTTCCGTATGCCGGGAAATGAAAATTACGGGAAATTACAAACCCCTATACCTCTACCGTTCGACGACGGCAACCTTGTATTAAGTCTTGACTTGGAAAAACCTTAATATTTTCCTTGGTACGAGATAACCTCCAGTCAGGTTTCGTAACCAAAGTTATTCCGAGTTCCAGTCCAATGGAACCAAGGAATTGATAGCCCAGTAGCAGCAGTCATCAAACGTCAAAAAGAGTACATTGCGGCTACGCTGACAAGCAATCAATCTACGGAAAACGTTACGTCTAGGGGAGACCTGACGAACTAACTAATCCAAGTTTGGCATGCGCTAGTGGAGAGCACCCACTTACATCAGAAGAAACAACGCCCATGGTATGTCCTCAAATGGTGGGCAATATCTAAAAAAAATGTTCATTTAAATGGCATTACATCTGTCTAGAGTGAGTGTAATCTCTGACGGAAGCTATTATTTATTGTTCGTTCTACATTGAAAGTACATTTGTGAGGACTACGTCATGTGCACGTATTCCTGTTGTCCTTAAATCTGTCAGTAGTTCCAAGCCTTGCTAGTTCGCCTGTTATACCGTTACCTGTGGCACATCATTCAAATAGGCTCAATTTGAAACATCTGAACTGTTGTGTTAAGACAGAAGCCAAGTTATTAATCCCAATTTAACTGCATGAAAATATAGTTATCCCCGCTATATCGCCCCAGAATAACACCTTAATAAGCACTACGCCAATAAGGTACGTTGAAATATGGCTCGAACTTACATGAAGGCTTTATTTATACCCTCTAGTATATAAGTTACAAGAAACTAAGCCTGCAAGACACTAGGCCTGATATTTAAGAAAACCTTGAATATCAAGCCTAGTGTCAAGGATCACACTGTGACCAATTACTATGGAAGCTTACCTAATCGTACTGATAAACTGCTGCATCCTGTTTCCATATGAGGTTCAGGTAACTTAACGTTAGATAAAGCGTGTAGCTGTCTCATGAAACAGACATTCATTGGGAAGCTATCTATAGTCTTAAAGTATTTATTATTTGAAGAGACTTTCAAAAGTTTATAGTGTTTCTATGTGGTAGTCAGATTGCTTTGAAGGTTTAAAGTGTTAAGAGTAGCTAAAAGTCACTAAGCACCTTAACAAACCGTTTTCTTGTTGAATGAATCGAAGTGGCAGATAAAATGACACTTCTTGGCTGGTCCAAGGATGATTTATGGCTAGTTATAAACATGGATTGGTACCAAGAATAACCTAGCATGTTCTAGGATCGACATAATTCTCTTTGGACTAAATTAGACAAGAACAGGACCATAACTCTGCTGGAAAACAACAATAGTGAAGTCAGAGTGCTCGAAGGTATCCTGACGGGACATTCAAATGTTACAGAAATGACTAGGAAATTGCAGGTGGGAGTGTTCTAACACTGCTGTCTGTGGGAAGACGAGGAGGAAATTGAGATATTAGTAGATGCCCGTCTCCTTCGAACAGACGGTGGAACTTTCTAGAGTAGGTCTTTTATGAAAATTTGTAAGATTTTTCCTCTCGAAAAGTGGTAGATTTGCTGAGTGGCTTAAGGTCTGATTCCTACAGAACTTACAGCATAATTTACCATAAAATTACAGCATAATTTACCATAAAACTACAGTGGACCCTCTATAAGTCACTGAGTGGATGTACCACTTGTCAAATTTTCACGTTTACAACCTCTTTTTATGTTACCTAATAAATGTATTTGTCATTATAGTTTTGCAGTCTCCACCAATAGAGAATGCAAATATTTTAGCCCCATTAATTTCCCATTGTCCTTTTGTAAGCATATGTCGTACGTAGTGAAATGTTTTTTCCGTTCTTTTTAAGGTAAAGTGTGCTTGATACAAATATTTTTTTTCGGCCGATAGCCTTCGATGCTAGTGCCCATTAACTTTGTTTATTATAAATAAAAACGAATTATTTTTTATTATACAACAAAATATATATTTTGTTCTTTTTTACGTAATCGGGTGTCAATATCCGTAGTTGTAGTTTAACCGAAGTAGTACGATTTTTGCAAAACTCTATTGCCCTGGTCTTTTACTTGGCAATATTATCAGTTTTCGGCAATATATATCATATATCGTTTAAAGAACCATTAATTGAAGCAGCTCTGATATGTCTTCTGTTGTTGTTCAAGTTTAATCAAAAGAAGGAACTTAAGTTTATTACATCCTTAATTTAAATTTGAAAAATCCTTCCACGGCGACCTAAATCATACCACCCTTTCCTGAAGTTTAAAAAGGCCTTCTTGCTGTCCGCTTCTAGATAAACAGAAGGGATAAATTATAGATTACCAAAAGTCAATCTTTAATCTACTGCCTTCAAAAAAGCTCACCTCAATTAATCAATATTAATAGTTTAAAAACATCCGTTCTCCAATAACCTCAAGCCTTCTCCCCTGTCATTTATCATTTCCATGTTTCACTTTGCAAATTCAACCATGCAAACAGAGTGCACTGAAAACCTTAACAAATTACAAATAAAACATTAATAGCAGGCAATAATGCGTGCTAAAAAGAATTATATGCAGTTGATTTTTTTCCTTATAAAAGGTCATGAAATTTAAAATTGAAAACAAAAATTGTAGGGTGAGAAGAAAAAAATTGCTATTAATTTAAACAATAATAATTAGCTACGTAAAGGTAGAAAACAATAAGCCAAATAACCAAAAAACAAAATAGGAAAAAGCATAAGTAGTTATGTTCATGAAGACTACGAACAAACAGAAAATAATAAATAATTGTAGACAATAAATAACATAATAAGAGTTAAACAAACAAGCCAAAACTAAAAAAATACTGTAGAAACACAAGAAATACAATAACAGCAATTGTCAAAAGTTTACTCTTCTGCAATTCGAAATGTGAAGAGTTGGAGTTGGCTTAGCCAACTACCGGACTACCTGGCTGGTTACTTGGTCAGTAGTGGCTGGTAGCCATTCCCATGTACAATTTGACCGTCATTAAAAATGGCAGAAGCCAACTTGCCATGTGCAAAAATTGCTTAACATATTTCTTTTATTGTTTTTATTATTATTTTTGTTAATGTCTAACATTATAAACCGTTAGACGAAAAGGTCAGGTTTAATAAATAAATCGAAAGAAAAACAAAAATGCAGACTGCCAAAATATTTATGTGGATGGTATGATAAGTGGAATACTACGAGAATCAAAGTATGGGTAGTTAAAAGAGAGCCATAGTGGAACATGGAGTTTAAAGTGTTGTAAGTGGATTATTCAATTTGATAAAAGAATGTCATTCCGTTTGTAACACCTCGGAATATTGATCGAAGTCCCTACAAAGTATAAAATTGATCGACGAGATGTTCTAAGTAGATCTAGCCTTGTCCATTCATCTATGTGTCTCTTGACAGCACGATAGTAGTGAAACAAAAATATAGAGAACCCAACAAATTTTAACGTCGATAGTCATACGCTTATTGGTCGAAATCGAACCAAATGGAAACAAAAATTCCCTTTTTAAGTTCTAAAAGTACATCTGTAGAATGTACACGTTTTGTAGATGATTCATTGCTTAACAGGGAGTCGTTAGTGGTGACGCTTAAACACATCGAATGGGATAGTTTTTGAACCAATGTGGTCTAGTGGCTCAAAAAACGGCTGCTACGAGTATTGTGCTAACAAATTTTCTAATTAATATGGATATAGTTATTCCAGGGTATTCAAATTTCGTAATTATTCCAAGTTTACCTACCTTATTACCTCAAAATTCTATTTAGGTACAAACGCGGACCATATCTTAACTAAGTGAGATGTACAAGATATAATTCTAATACCACTGACAGGGACTTACTGTTTAATGGCGGCTCCAAAGGGCTAATGCATTGTTATGGCGAAGCTTAGAACTTAGAATGGTCGATCGCATTTACGAGGTGGAAACGCCCGCTTGAAAACATCTGGTTCGAATATATGAAGTCTTTGCACCCAAAAAAAAACGTTCGTTATAATCAAAACAACTCACGTTATATTAAATGTTACTACGAATCCGAACATGTTTTTTTCTTAACTGATATTGTGAATAATTTAGTCGATATCTTCACAACTCTTTAAAAAGTTAAACATGAGCACATACGAGTTCCAAATTTTCGATACCGACACTTATGGAATCGAGTACTTTAATTTCGGCATAGATTCGAAATCAATAGAGTTTTTATAATGTTGAATACAACTCCACGAAGTTATATATCAATTTTTCGAATGTTTTTCATAATGCATCAGATTAAACATTTGGTTTTCTGATTGGCATCACCAAAACTTGTGAGTGATATATGCATGGGTGATAATTCCTAATAATGTTTCCAATTTTACGTATGCTGGAAAATCCCAGCAAAACATCGGATGTAACAATTAAATTATTTAATCTTTTTTTTTGCATTCACTGGCAATTGCAAAATTGTAATGAATATCAAATCGATGGGTAGAAAGACTAGTGAGTTTTGTCTACTAAAAGATGGATCAAAGTGGTTATGGCTGCTTTCAAACTGATTCCCGAAACTTTGATTTTTTGCGTGGTGTCTCATGCTCGTAATACTAACGATTTATATGTCTTCGTCCACGTTTTTCCTTTGACTGAAGAATTCCGTATTCGTATTTGGTGGTAGTTGTCATAGTTGCATGAACTATAAAGTTTTTATCATTACAATCGAATGATGGTTGGTGCATTGCATTTGTCAGTAAATGGAACTGAAAGTATCAGTAGAAGTGACAAAGTATCAGAATATTCAACATTTTTTTTGATATAAATATCCACATATCTCACTTGTTATTTAAAGGTCAAAAAACTGTTTACATATATTCCTCAGTAAAAACTGGATTAGATTCGTTTTAATTAATTGTTTGTTATAATCAACAAAATCGGTGTCAACGAAATATGTTTCCGCATTTCACTGGTACACTGTGCACAATACTTTGATCATATTTATTATCTTTTGGTATGTCGAGCCGAATATTCATTACGATTGCAAACATTCAGTGATGGCAACTGAAATTCCTCTTTATTGGAATTATTGTAGTTCCAACCTATTTCCAATAGATTTTTTTCTGTGTGTGCATGGCCAAACCGGCGCAATCTATATATGAAAATACCATTTGGGATGTTCAGATTTTTAAATTTGGTTTTCAGGTCATGCTAGCCTTATCTAATTTTATTTAAATCCAATCACCAGTTAAAAATGTAAATTTTTTTGCAAAAATGTTCAATGTCCCCCAACCTGTACAAAAGTAAAAAAGGGTAAGACATGAAAAAGATTATCTTTGACCCGTTAGTGACCCTAACGACAAAAGGCGAAACACCAGATGTTCAACATCAGGAGAGAATTTATGACAACTTTGAGTTTGAGAATTGATCAATTCAAATCGTTGTCGATTTTGTATACCTTAAATATTATTGATTTCAATCCTTATACAAGCTATGCGAACGTTTGAAATTTCAAATAATTTAAAATATTAAACCAGAAAATATTACGTATTTAATCGAGAACAACAGTTCAAATAATCATACTGCAACTTCGTATACCTCACAATGTCTCACAAACTCAATCCCTTGAGTAAAATATTTCATATCACACGCTTTATTGCACACTAAAGTAACAACAGTAACAATTATTTCATATCACCCGCTTTATTGCACCATCCTCTTAATAACAAATATTTTTTTCAAAAATGTACAATGTTTTAATATTTTTTTTATTCATCTTTAACTCCACTGGCAATGCATCTTTGTATTGAAAACAAACAGAAATCTGGTATTTTTTCTTATTGTCCAACTCCACTTTTAACCTTTCGTATACAAAGTTGTTGCTTTCTGATTAATGTGTGTTGTATTTTATTGGTTTTTATTAATCAAAGCCCCCCATAAGGCTAATATGTTTTAATGTGAGTATGTTTCGTTTTTTCTTCTTTTTTTCTGAAAAAAAACCCGAAAATAACATTAATGCAAAACTTGGTCAGCTCACGGAAAAAAATTGAAGACATTCATTTGATTGGCCCCACGAACAAGTGAAGCACCACACAGCACATATGTCGAGTGCTGATGCTCCGACTGACCTTATTGTTGCATGAGATATTCCAATACAAAACAAAAAACCAAAAAACACCAGATTGTTGTATGTACATCTTTATTAAAGTAAAAATACAAACAAGTTGGCATTTTTTTCGTTTTTTTTGGTAAAAGAAATATATATATTCCTTAAACATGCAATGTCAATTATGTTTTTAAAGAAACGAATACAAGTAACATATTTTGGACATTTACGGTTAGAACAAGTTATGGATTTTGAGCTAGTAATATTTCATATACATTTGTGATGAATCGTTGCTTATTATTGCTTTATAAGCAAAACAGTTTGAGAATCTTATTTTAAGATTTCTAAATGACATTTTAAATTTACAAATTTTTTGAAGATGTTTCTGAAAAGATATACGAGTATATCTTTATTTGTTGCTCTCGTTTATAACGAAAGATTTAAAGCAAAAACTTTAAATGACTTGGTGTGGGAGAGCTACATCGGTAGCAAAATGTGGTATATTAAATACATAAACAATTATTAATATCTACCTCTATATAAGGCCAAATACTTACATAAAATGTTAACGTTTTTAAATAAAAAAAATTAAATATGTTCCCTTTGGCCCATTGACATTTTTGCACAAGTCTGTTAAAGCACACCGATATTGTTCCCAGTGACCTACAGCGTCACAAGAGAAAATGTCTTTAAATACAATTGAATACCAGCGACTTTTTTGAATTAAGAAATTTATCAATTAATCAACGTTATAGATTATTACCTAGATAGCAGATTTCTTTTGACAATCGAAAAGGTTAATTATCTTCCATGAAAAATGTTGTCCTACGAATGTTTAAGGGTGTGTTTTTGAATGTATCCTAAACATTCTTTTGGATGGGCGTTCTGGGCGTGTATCCTTCAGGAACAAACAAGAAACTTCTCTTAGTATAATGTCGGATCTGATTTGTTTATGCAATTAATAAAACAGGTTTTACGTGACTTAAAGATTAATCTCTTATTGGCAAAGTTTCCGTCGTATATTAGGTGGAAAATGTGATCCCATAATTGAATTGCATATATTTAAAATGACTTTAAATTGTTTTGTACTGAAGCACCTTACTTTCTATACTGTACTGTAATTTGGGGCCAAGAAACTAGTACATTTTTCGTCTTAACATCTAGTTGCTTTCTTTTTGCTTTAAAATGATCTTTCCACATAAACCTCTTGTCGATATGCAACCCCAGATATGTGACAGTGGTGGATTCGGAAAAACAACAAACAGCTAGTCGCCCTCTTTAAGCATATATGATAAATCAATCATAACCTAGGGGATACAAACATCCCAAATCTGTCATCAAAGGTCATATTGATAAAACATAGCATATATTTAAAACCAATTTAAAACCAAGTATTAAAACCAATTAAGCATATATGATAAACCAATCATAAACTAAAAGAACCGAACATCCCAAATCTGTCACCAAAGGTTATCCTGATATGTTCTACAGAAAGCAAGCCAGCAGTTGAACGAAAAAGCATTTTTTAAAACAGCCGAAGATATTTCTAAAACATCAATCATATGTGTGCCAGCAGGCAACTGCGACATATTTAAATTTCACTTTGTAGGATGTCATTACCGTACTGTTAGTCAAACCCATATATCCTGCTTAACCACAGGATTCCTGTGATCCATCTGACTTGTTTACTTACTTCAGCTAGCTGCGCAAAGTCTTGTTGTTCCCGGTCTACCCAATAAATGAGTGATAAGCACTTTGGCCTTGGACGTATTGCGTTCAGTTTCCAATACAACTAGTTCACGTATGATCATCTTTTTGTTAAGTCAAGTTTGTGTTGCCTAGCCAAGCAAAAAATAGCCAGATTCTTCGGAGGCCTGAAAGGCTCATTGGCGAACCTTAGTGAAAAGTTGGTCAAGAGAGTGGAAAGAGTGAAAAGTTACTTATATATAGAGGGACGGATAAGGTAGATAGAAAAGATATATATGCAGCTTATATGGTTTGTTTGACTGCTATTCGGATGCAGCCCGACCTTTTTATCAAGTTTTATAGTTACTTAAGAGTCATTACAGCTGGATCGGACAGTTCATTGAAGAATTTTCGGCCTAGGCAAAGCAAGTCGGTTTTGTCATTTCCTCTGAATGCGCACAGTCAACTGACTCTTCTTCTCCTACATGGTAAGTTATCTCTACACAAGACACTATAACGTTTTAAGTGAACATCCAATGTATCGTCATTGGTTTAAAACCTCATTTTCTGTCGAACATCATTCTGAAAGTATCAAAGGCACAAAGCCTTCTTTTCGAGTTTCTCAATATTTTTCTCTCAGAAAGTTAAAAGTCGAGGATGATAACCTGGTATTGTGCTTCTTTAAATAGTTGTAGCGTTTATCCGCCTAGTATGGGGATGTAAAACTTCATGACCACATATTTCCTTGAGAACAGAACTAGCTCTGCTTTACTTGGATTGACGCCTAGACCGTTGTCTTTCGCCCTATCGTGAGAGTTTACTCAGTAACCGTTCCATAGTCTTATTAATCGTTGGCAAAACTTTGCTTCGTCCCAGCAGCACCAGATCGTCGCCATACACCGTCATTTTTGTGCCTATTCTGAGATTCTGCAGGATTCCGTTTATCTTTAGATTCCGCAGTAATAGTGATATGACGCCTCCTTACAGTGTTACTTTCACCACACATTTCCTTACGTCTCCCTGGAATGAGTATGTCATGCTGCCCTTAAGGACGTAATTGCAATCCAATATGATCTAGTCTATTCGAAATCGGAGTTATTTCCACATTGTTTAAGGCATTCTCGACGTCCACAAAATTGCTATCGTGAACATCTTATGGTGTAGAAACTCTTTTGGAAAAACACAACTTCGTAGAGGGCTAATTCCAGCGACCTGCCTATTAGATAGGCATGCTGTGCCCAACTGAAGTTGTTCGGTGTTAGCAGTTCTCTCTGAAGGTCCAAGAGGCTTTCCAAGGTTTTCTGAAGAAACGATGAGTGACCAATCCTTCATCGTGTTATTTTTAGCTTTGAGGATACAGACCACTTTAACTTACTACTAATAGAGGGCTGTTTCCAGTGACCTGCCTATAAGATAGGCATGATGTGCCCAACTGAAGTTGTTCGTTGTCAGCAGTTCTCTAACGTGAAGGTCCTAGAGTCTTTGCAATGTTTTTAGAAGAAACGATAACGACCAATTGGACTGCAATCCTCCGTAGTGTTATTTCCCGTTTTGGGTTACAGACCACTTCAAACAATCTCCATACCTTTGGTATATATAACCATCTAAGACTTTGCAATGAAGATTTCCTTTAGCCACTGTAGGCGAACGTTCAAATACTCCTGGAATTTGGCGGAGATGATGTCATCTCGCATGATACTAGGCTCCCGGCGACTTTTACAGTCAGAAGATGATCCCTAAGCCATTTAAATACGTTTGTTGAAAAATTCATATTCCGTCTCGAGTGGGGTTTAAACAGTATGGGCCGATCTGTCACACTTTTGAGAGTTTCCCCATTCGTTCCTTAATGGCATGTCAAAGTGTACTCTTTTTTGAATACCTTACTGTGTTTGCCTTTTTATTAAACCTTTCGGCTGTTACAAAAAATGCTCTATAAAAAACATGCTTTCGAATTGACATTTTCAAGCTCTTAAAGCTATTAAATAACATGAATATAGTTCATTTTTGACTTCTTTGATTTGATAATCAAATTAAATCTTAATTTCACAACGTTTATCAATTAAAAAACAAATAGGAAAAACAACAAGCATGAAATTAGTATTTGAAACACATTAATTTCAATTATAAAACGAAAGACTTAAGAAGCAAACCTAAAATGATTGTGTCCTCTAAGCGAGTGAGAATTGCAGTCGTCACACCGTTGCGGTCGTATAATTATAAAATGAAATGCAGAAAACTTTTGGAGGTTAAAATATATCAACGGTGGTAGACTTTAAATTTGTGAAAATATTTTTTGATAGAATAGATTGTCTAGCCATGTGAGGGCTCTAAACCATCATTAGGCGAGTGTTTTTTGGCAAGTGTGCTTGCTACCCATGAGGTTTTAAGATTGAGTGTTTTTATTAAAGGCCATATTTTGTTCGTCCGATTAACATAACACCCACTGACAAGTGTACGCGGTTGTGAAATCAATGGCAAGCTGTGACATTTCCTAGTCTTAAGGTGTAAAACAAGGTTTTAGTAAGTTTTAAAGATTGCTTTCAAGTGATATCACCACACCAAAGAGTGTAATAAATTATGTTGGCTTATCTTGTAATTATTGAAAACATTTAAAAGGCATGTATGCACAGCGCAGCGCAGCACTGCATAGCCCAAATCAAGACCCAAATTGAAAATGAATATGGAACAATCAATATTTTCGATTGTTACACATTTCGACCTAGTTTTAGTGCTGCATACACCGCTCGACAGGCAAGAAGCAAAAGTAAAACTCTTAGCAATTGACGTTGATTTCGTTGCTAAATCAGCAGACCGATGTATATATATTTATATATATATATGCAAACAAATCTCCAGATTTTTCATTATATTTAGTGTTTTTTTCTATCGCTTTATTAGGTTTAGTTTTAGATTTTGTGTAACAACATGTTTAGACATGATTGTAACTAAATACCTGTCCATACCCCTACATTCGAATTACATACAAATAAAAAATGTATTTATATTACTATTGCCAAAAATTTGTTTGTTAAGATTACTACATCTCTACTAGTTCCAGTACCAGACCGAGCATAAATGCAAAGTAGACTTAGAAATCGTGGTCGTTGGTATCAAAAAAAAAAAACTGTCATGTTGCAAGGCGCTATAAACAACACCTTGTAAATACGTTTGTTATACATTTCGTTTACGTACGTTGTTGTTGCTGCTGTTTTAGGCCAAATGGAAAACCACGATTGCCATGCTAAAAATCCAAAACAAAGATGTATGATATGTTTGATTAAAGTCGCGAAATAGACGTTTCCATGTGGTATGTAAACTCATACAATTGCACCCAGACTGAGAGTTTTTTTTTTGTGTACCGTGTTTAAATCTCCCTATGGTAACTGCCAGCATATAAAGAGGTGTGCCTATTCAATTAAGTAATGAGTTAACAAATATGATCGATATGATTTATAATTATTTTAATAATAATAAAAAAAAATTAAAATAAATTCCACTTGGACATATGTAGCCAGCGTGTAGATTTCAATGGTTTCTTTAGTGTGTAATATTTAATTTATGTTTGTTAAACTAGATAAAAATATGTAGATTAACTTTTTTAAGTTGCCTACAAAATTAATAAAATTGTGATCTTACTCAATTGCCAGGCAGACGATAAAAAATTAGAAAGCAGTGTATTGAAGGCAAAATAAGACATACTGTTCGTGACTTAAATCTTTTGTTCTGTTGATCTCTACATTCTAGAAAGTGTGTAAAAAAATAAGTAAAAAGTTTTAGTCGATTGATCCGACCGATTTACATATACCCTCGCCCATATAAGGAATTTAAATTTTCGTTCCTACCATTCTCCGTTGCATAAAGAGGACTGATTTTATCGAAAAAGTTAAGCAAAACATTATGTGGAATCCAATCTACTTATACACTCGAATAATTCAGATCAAAGTAATAGCGATTTCAAAAAGATGCAACTATTCTAGTGAAAGGCCCATAAATAAATGTCACTTTTCTCTGTATCGGTCAAAATTATGAAATCCCTTGTAGGATTGATCCTGGGATCGATCCTTTGTTTATCCTAAATCTTCCATCCCATAGATAAATGCCACTTTTCTCTATATCGGTCATAATTATGAAATCCTCTGTAAGATTGATCCTGGGATCGATCCTATGTTTATCCTAAATCTCCCATATGTGTGGCGGGCATTTTACCAGGCATAAAAGATTTAAGTTATGGACAGGCCAAAACTAATGTCTCGAACTGTAAGCCCCTGGGAAACTAATTTTCACAACCCAAAATAAATAAAATTCGTTTAACAATATAAACATTTCTATCACTTTGGCTAAGTGGTATTTCGAGTAATGGCCTTGGACAGGCCAAAACAATGGTCTCAGGCTGTAAGCCGCTGGCATCGGTATTTTTTGTAAAATTTATCATTTGGAGGGAAACTAATTTTTAAATCCCGAAATAAATTAAATTCATTTAATACATGTAATGCCCTTGGACTTTGTTGGACCTATGAAAGTAGCGTAATTTCAATAGATCTATTATGATACATTATGATATACCAACCTCTTATCCTTTTTTTATTATTTCCACACTATGATATAGGGTTGTTATGCATTCGTTTCTAACTTCGGACAATCAAGAGTTATTCAAAAATTGGAAGTTATATCGAACGGCTCAGAATTGCTGCTCTAAATACCGTCCTTCAGTTTATCTAGGCCTGTAATCAAAGTGCAGGTCACAAAAAACAACCGATCTGGATGAAACTCCGTGCTTTGTATCGTATTGAAAGTGGTCCAAATTGATTTATGCTTTTATATAGCCCACATACATTCGTATACCCAATTTAAGCTATAAACGATCAGGAGCTTAGCATTTTCTCAGATCTCAATAGTCTTCAGTTTTGTTACGTGGCTCTGCACATATGACGAATCCTATTGAAGATTTGTGGGATCGAACGATGGTTTCATTAAACTCTTCTGCATATGGCTTTTCCGGCTGGGCGACATATCGTTTCTCTGATTTTTAGCATTTGTGATTTGTGGCTTTAGTTGAACATAAGATAAACCGCGTCTATACTTCAAAAGAGTCTGTATTAAATTGTACTACCTAATGCAATTGATATTTTTTAAAGGATTTACAAGTTTCAATAAACAACACGCCGCGCCTCTTATATTTCTGATTGAATATTTTTATAATTCACAATAACTTTTCCTTATAAACAAATTTTTCCAATACTCGTATTAATTAAAAGTTCGGGTTGCAGTAAATGTTTGGGTTTAGTAATTTAAATAACTTTTAAATATTCAACCTACTATACCTATTAAAAAATATCAAATTTTAATTACTAACTATACAAAAGACGTTTGATAAGCCAAATTCCATATCATTAGCAAATCTCACCGAAGTAAATGTCTCAAAAGCATAGCCAGCACCTGTCAAACATTTCACACTTTTTTCACTTTATTTTCTGTAAAGAATTTAGGATAGGCTCTTTAGCAAAAAAATGTAACATTTGTCCACCTCAAATAGAAAAAGTGTTGCAACTAAGCTTAAAACAACCAAAAAACGACCACTAAAGCCATGGGCTGTTTAAACAGCACGTAACACTAATTAAATACTCATATTCATAATTTTTTTTCTTCTACAAATTGCAATTTTATGACAACTACCAGCATACGTTTCACATGGCGAGCGACAGAATGACTGGTGGCGGTGGGCACAACACCCATTTTTTTGTCGTTTAAGGCTGCCTGCTATCTGTTAGTAAGTTATTTCAGTCTCTCTCTTATCATTTTAGCAATTAAACTATTAGCTTCATATCTAATAACCATAGAAAACAAAACACTTGGTTTGCTGGCTAGTTGGCCCGCTTGCAATGTTTGTAACTTTATTTCACTTGATATTGGCCAGCAAAAAAAAAGACCGGTGGCTTTAAAATAATCAACGCCTTTTTCATTATGCTGTCTTTTTTGAGATTTTTTTCTGAGCTCAGCTGGCATTTGATAGACATCATAAAGCAGAAATTATGAAAACTGGCAAACACAGAAAGAAAACCAACACTTTTCTTAAACTTTTAGTTTTTCATTTTATGAATATTGGAAAATAGTAAGAGGAAGAGAGAAAGAAATATGAATAAATTTAATAATGCCTTTTTACATAACGTCTTTAAATAAAATTAAATTGTCGGCGTCATCAGCATCATCATCACCACCGTCGACGTCATTATCATCATCCTGTCATTATGATTTCGGTGTTTGCTGTTACAACTAGCCAAACTAACTGACATTTTCTTTCGATTTCTTTTTCCTTCCCCAATTCGCATTATGTAATAACAAACTGCAGGAAAATTTTTCCTGTTTGAAAGTTTTTGCTAGCCGGAGTCTCGGTGTCTCGCTCTGTTGCCTGGCTCAATTTCAAATGACAAAAACAAAAGACTTAAGCCACAAACATGATGCGATGCGTGTTTAAAAAGTTCGATCAAATTGAGAGCTTGTCTCTATGTATTTCGGCATATATACATATTCCCGCTAAGGTGTATGTGTGCCTATATGTACCTGCTTATAATCTTAACAAATAAATAGTTTTTTTTCAAATTTATAAGTATAGACCGCCCAATAAGATTAATATTTAATAAACATTCAAGTAAATCCCATTGCCTTTGCCTTAGCACCACAATTGCTGTCCCTCTGCTGAGGGGGTCATCATTAGATCCATCCATATCCATTCATTGATTTATTTTATTAAATACTTATCCAATGTTGCGTAGTGTGGGGTGGTATCAATTAATGATAGATTGACTCTTTGTTGTGTGGTTGAGGCATTTCAGCGTGTGTCTGTCAAGGGTGTTGCTATTTTGAAATGGCAATCAATTTAAAGTGTTGTGGATATTAATTTTAATTGAAACAAATAGAGGGAATGAAAAAACCTATGAGGAATGTGTTGATGCGTGATCTTGTGATATTGCAAAGGTCGTTGAGTCAGTAAGGCTTTGTGTCAGTGGATGTTATAAATTAGACGCATTATGGATATAGTCTCCAATGCTGTGTTTCCTTAGGTTTTGGCGAGTGTAAACAACTCAGGAAGTATTTACTGAAAGCTCTTTACAATTAATAGCCCAACATTTCTTAACGGTTTTGAATTTAAAATTCGCAGGATCTAGTCTTCATCGAACAAATGGCATTTGGTTGTCCTGCAAAATGAATATTTTTAAAATAACCCACAATTTTCTTACGGCTTATGATTTTAATTTGTATGCGGTCTGTAGTGTGCACTACCACCGCACAAGTAAGGATAGGTAAACATCTTAGTAAATACATCTGACATTTATTCAGCGTAGTGTTTTCCACCTTGTATATGGCGACGACTTTACGGGTTAGAGTTATATCTCTAATCAATGTAATATCAGTTGACAGCGATAATCAGACGGACGACATTGTTTTGTTAATTGACAACCCCTGAAGTGATTGACGAAGTCAATCGAAATATTGGGATAAATAAAAATTAAACAACACATAGAACAACGAGTTTAAATAAATGACCTCAAGCCGAAAAATAATTTTATAAAATAACAACACCAAAGGTCAACTATTCACTTACAACGTAATATCTTCTCTATAAAATATACTAAACAAGGATCCGGCGTTGAACAGAAGGTCCCGGTAGGTAATTATAAAATTCTGGTTCCTACAAATTTAAGAGAAGTTCTTCGTTGGTTCTTAATAAAATGTTGAAAGAATTATGTTTGTAATGATTGTCATCTTTACTCCAAGAATTAAAAATTGAGAACATTTTCCTCCATCCATTTTTTATGCTACGAGTATAAAGGTTCTGATTAAGCAAACCAGCCTAGGTCCCGGACTCCGAAAAAATGAAATTTGAAACAGTTTATAAAAAAACTTGCATGCCTTAAAAATTTACTTTGTTTTCACGATAGACTCGTTCAGATATTCAGTATAAAGATTACCTTTTTCAGTATCGAATGCAAAAAATCTTACAAGCCTTAGAAGAAAATTGATTTCGTTGAACTAGTGATTTAAATGGTCCTCCTTCTTCAGTAGGTCTTCAATGCTGCACAAGCCTGAATAGACACAGTAACATGTGGAGGAGATTTGCTTGTCTGCAAGTCAGAATTCTCGCACATCGAAGGCCTTACCCAATTAAAGTTAGCATACGATGCCTTTTGGTAGGCCTGAAAAAAGGTCTCCCAGAAGGCATTTTCGGTGCGTCTTAAAAAATGCCTTCAAATAAGAGCTCAGCATACTGATTTAAGAGAAGTTCGTTAATTATTTTATGGAAGTACGCCTATTAATATATACGTATATATGCACAGGGTGAAAAGACATTTGTATAAATTAAAAAGAGCGTGTGATATGAAATAACTCTTGCTTTTGAAGATACCTTTTTGTCACTAGTTTCTCTGCCAATGGTTTAAGTAGTTGGTCTAAGTATTCAAGACTCTGTCCAGTAACTTCGGCGTTATTCCTGCAGTATCATCTCGAATATTGACCTCGAGCTCGTCTATATGGGATAACTTCCTCCGTTGGCTACGCAGTAGTGCATTCTATTAATCTTATTTAAGGGGTTTGGATTTATCTCAGGAACCGCTTGCTCGATTTACGCTTTCAGAGCCTGAATCTTTAATGGACATTACGCGTAACATATGTCCTTTGCGTTTTGTAAGAATGTTAAATCGCAGCTGCTGGGTGGCCAGTTGACATTGCTGAGACGGCAGATAACGCGATTACCGAACTTTGCCCGCTTAAGATCAATTCTGGTGTGGGCTGTGTGGCATGCCATCCTGCGAAAACCAAAGGTTGTCCGAGTCCATATCTTTAATTTCAGTTTATATTATTATCAGAATTTAAAAAAAACTGGCCCACCGCTTCAAACTGTCACTCTCTTTGTGGATGCCTCACGTCCGAGTTTCTGATCCCCAGAGGCGACAGTTTTGCTTGTTAACTTAACAGCCGAGATCAAATGCGCTCCGTTCGAAATTATGATTAATGAGCAAAATCCTTGTCCATTACACTCTATCTCATCTAATTCTAAGGCCAGTGCATATAAACATTCAAAAGAATGAAAAGACAGATGAGTGGACTCTCCTTAGAGTCTGCGAAAGCAATAAGGAAGTAAATAGTCAAATGCCTTCAATTGCCTAGACAACTGGATCTTGTAATCAAATAAAGCGAGGTGTTTGTTCAATATTCGCATCAGCCAGTTGCGATTAGATCCATCCATTAGACTACCAGATCGTTGTAACGTGCAGTCAAACAAAAATAATGTCGATCGGAGAATATATACTCGTACCCTGTCTACCTGAATTCAAGAACCGCCCATAATTGTGGCGCATCGGTAAATAAGATGGCTTAGCAGTACGATATCCACACAAATCGAGTGCCAGGGCACAGGAACATTCCAGAAATTAAAAGCGCTAAAGAGCTGACCAAACATGGGACATCCTTACATATTTCTCTTAATCTGCGCATTCCCCCTTGACATGCAAGCTTATTTTAGATTAAAAGCATTTGAGCAAGTAAACGAAAGAAGACCTATGGCAAGGACCTGTCGGATCACTAGGAAAAAAAGACCTAATACAATCTAGGTCAGGTTAGATTAAAGGGGTTGCCCGCCTCAAAAGATTACGAGTTCACTTCGAGGCCTGTCGGCCCATTATAATAACCTGTGTCTGAGGATCATGGAGAAGAGAAAGTTTTGAGATATAGGGAGGAAAAATGTATAGGAGAAGGGATATATACGATAATGTTATCCAAAATGTGTTAAGGTGTCTTTGTGTTATTTTTAAAATCAGCCTTTTGCCTTTCCTTTCAATAAATTTTGAAAGTTTCTTAAGAGGTTGTAATGTGATGTCTGCAGGGTTGTTTTCCTAGATGCGATAGTCTTGATTCTGAAAATCTTGGGCAGACACGTCGCAAGTGCTCTATCGGTTTTACTTCGTATTTATCGTGGAAGCTTCTACTGCAGTCGTCTCTTGAGATGTAGACCTTTTGTGAGACTCGACCATAATGCCTACAGCGCAGTGTCCTTTTTTTTAGGACTCTTGTGAGAGTGCTAACATACCTTATGTTAAAAGCTCAATTGTTCTCTTTTAGCTTATGATTGGCCATAAAGTAAGCGTGTTTTTACAACCGTTTATCCATTTTCATCTTGATCCTGATTGGTGTTTGCCAGTTTGTCTATATAATTTAATAGCTCAACGAATGGTATGTGACTTTGGACGTCTCCACTGTTTCGAAAACTGTCCAAGATACAATCGTATTTTCGTGGGCAATTGTATAAAGAAACTTGAAAAGTAAGGTTTACAACAGTAGGTTATCCATCGTTTGTGGAGAGCCTGGCCTTATAGAGTTCGGTTTTACTTTCAACAATTGCAGCAAAACTTTCTGAAAAGGGGTGATCCGGACCCGAAATCATGATAAAAGCAGTGTGCAGGCACGAAAATCAATGCCACTTTGCCATTTTGTTAAAAACATGTCTTCTATTTTAATATAGATGCAGAAGGTCTTGAGCCGGTTTATCCCTATTCAATGAATAAAATCATTAAATATCCACTTATGGGGTCGATATCTCCGTGAAACTGTAAAAACTGTCAGAGTCAGAAAGAGGACGAAAAAGTCGAATAGAGCATATGCTAATGCGTGGCTCGCGTCTCATCAATCCCAAATGGACCTTAAGTGTTTTCTCGACAACTTATTCTACCTAATATTGTCGATCTTTACACCATAGCGATCAACTAAATTGAGAAGAAGGGAAAATCCGGCGCTGAGGAGATAAATATATTGCTCGAAATTTACTTTCCCACTCTTACATTCCGTTGACTAACGAATAGTTTAGTGAGCTGCAAACGATATAATTTGTTTTCAGTTTCGAGCGGCTAAAGTATTTTATAGAGAAGCTTTTACATGGCTAAAAAACTAACATCTTCGCTTTAAGTCTGGTGATTTGTGTGATAAACGCGCAATATCTATATAATTTTTGCAAGCGTGTGTCATAAGTCTTTCGAGTTTAAAAGCTATACAGTACTCCTTGAAGAAGTCCTTTAAAGTGTCTTTGATTGTGAAATTTCTTGAAAAATCGAACTATACTTTATTTAGTCTTTATCTTACTCTAATATTATCTAGTGCTAAAATACTAAATACTAAAAAGCCATACACCTTAAAACCTGATGTTTTTTTATTGACAACAAATAATCATACAAGATTTATAAAACAACGAAATAACACCCACGACCCCAGCTTTCAATTTCCAAATCCGCCCTCTAAACTTTCTACAAGTAAAACATCAAGGTTAAGTGAAACTTGATAAACAAAAAAGGTCGACTTAGCTTAAAACGTTAATTTTTGGTTGAGACAGAAAAATTACAGACTTTCATAGATAAAGATTTAAAATTGTTTTTATTCGATTGATTTGCCAAACAATACTTGTTTACTTAATCCCATAAAGGTTAAATTAATGCATGCCCTTTCTGTCATTTAAACTTTGGTTTAACTAAATTACTCATTTCCATTAAAGGTAGTTTGTCTTTGAAATGCAAATTGGACTCTAATCGATAAATTCTGACAAATTAGTTGCAAGAACGATTTACAATCGCAACTCATAAGTAATCATTTTAGAACATAAATGCTCAATACAATTTAATTTATTAAGGCTTTCAATCAAGATTTAAAAGAATATAATAACAACAAAAACCAAGCACAAACAAAAAATACACCAAAATTGTAGTATTTAGTAAAAAAAATGGACAACAAAAAAACTAATCACAACAAGAACAAGTAAGTGCAGTGCAGCAAGTGCTTATCTATTTGGTCAAGGTTAAATATTAGTGTACGTATGTATGTCTCCTTGTTGTTCTTGTTCTTGTAATTTAAAATTTATTTTAGTTTTCACACCACTACCACCACAACGAACACACTCACACATGTATGTCTGCGTTCATTCTCAACGAAATAAAACGTAAATACGTGTTAACACATTGTTAACATAAGACAAACACCCATACAGACAGACGGAACGACAGACATAAATGGTAATAGACTAGAATCGATTAAATACAACCAATATATGTATATATAATAATAATATATAAAAAACAAAACAAGAACTGGTCAGTTCTAAGAGTTGTAAGAATTAAATTGTACCCTACACAAGTGCCTTGAACTGTGTGTGCAAAATCAAAAGACTTAAGAAACAAACCTGGTTATTAAAACAAAACAAAAGTTTTCCAAATAGAACAAAAGCAAATAATTCGCAAATGTTGATGGAATACAAAGCAAAGAGACATATTTATTTATTGAAATAAATATGGAAATAATTTAAGCGGAAGCAGGAACTTAGTGCCAGATGAAAATATACCAAATGTTTTTTATGCTTAACACAAAATCCAAACGGAACTCCTTACAGATATTTTATTCTAAAATTGATAAAAAAAAAGATATATTTGAAAGTCTTATAATAAGTTTGGTGAAAGGGTATATACGAGTAGCTCAATTAAGATTTATTAAAATAAGTGTTTGTTAGATATGCCGTAGTTGCTTTAGAAAAACTATCTATGTCTTGTCTTTTATTTAAATGTAGAAGCAAGAGGTCTCGAGCCGGTTAGAAAACCTTTATAATTTGATAAACTACCGAAGTTGGTTGATTAAACACTTTCTCTAGGTATGGTCGTTCAAAACTTATCACAGTATTGAGTAGATGTGTATTATGGTCGATCAAGTTTCAGTTTCTAATTGACGAGAG
The DNA here is from genome assembly GCA_963513945.1 of Hydrotaea diabolus. Lineage (NCBI taxonomy): Eukaryota > Metazoa > Arthropoda > Insecta > Diptera > Muscidae > Hydrotaea > Hydrotaea diabolus. Next base: position 121,990,692 of record OY740720.1, read on the forward strand.
TCGACCTCACTGTTAGATTTGTCTCCTGGTCGATCTCAATGTTTTTCTGGAACGATCAGTATTTTGTAAAATTTCTCTAGTCAATATCAGCGCTTTCTAATGTATCCTCTGGTCGTCCATTTCAGTATTTTGTAGATTTGTAAACTTGTTTCTATGACAAGCTCTGAAAAATTTATATTACAGCTCTGAAAAATTTATATTTTTACCGAAGAAGGCATTTAAAATTAACTCTTACACGCTTGATTTCTAACAGCCTATATAATGGACAAGGGCTTCTGATAGCCAAAGGACCCGGCATCCTGTCAAATAGTATGAAAAAGATGGTGTCTATTAGTCGCTTCAATTACAAGAAACATACTCTAACAGACGAATAGTAGTGCTTAAATTTCTCAGACATGTGTAATCTTAAGGGTCGGGATAATAATCCCTAACGGCAGATGGATTCTATGGTACTTTAGCCCTTGCATCGCGACAAGTTAACTATACTTTCGCGAGGATAAAACATTTGAATTTAATTCCAACTCAAAAATGTGTTGTAAAACTTTCAGCAAATTAATAAGAAGAACTCGCAATTTTTTATTATTCTGTGCATAATTAACTGCCAAAATTGGCAATACGATACATTTAAGGGTTAAAAAATGCTGGTAAAGCTGAACTTTAGCGATTAAAAATAATATTATGTTTTGAAGCTTCACCTTTTTAACTATTCTAGGAATAACTAAACAGAATAGATCATTTAATAAATAAAAGATATAGAGCGGTTGGCAGATCTGCAATGCAACAGAAAATCTTCAATTCGAATAGTCCTGCGAAACGATAATATCAGGTTGAGAAACTCGTAAATGTCGTCAACAGTTTAGAATAAGAAATTATGCTCTGAATAATTCTCTTGTACAAGCGGCTTTAGACAACAGATCCTAGTCATGTTAGGTTAGAAAGACTTGTATCTGTGTCAAGCTTCATATTCACATCCACACGACAAGTCAGACTGACTCCATTGTAATTGTGCTTTATCTATGATGAATTACACTACAATCTCTGTAGTAAGCCGCACTCGACTTACGACTTTGAAGATAACTCTTCAATTCTTTAGATCAGTATTAAAAAAAATAACTTTCCGAGGCAACTTCGCGGACTATCCTAGAAGGACAGCCATCTGTACAGCGGTTGATCTAAACCCTCTGATTGTGAAGAAGTTTTCTGTTTGTTGCCTAATGGGATATTTGAGGGAAGTAATCAGGTTTAAAACAAGTAAGTATTGAAAAAGAAACATTACAATCCAGAGCTTCTTTTTCAATAGTGCAAGAAGTAATGAGGCTTTTTAATTGGCCTGACCGAATCTTCTAGCTGTATGAAGGGTGACATGCCTACTCCAAATCTATCCAGTTTTTATGGCACTACCATCCACTTTCTATGTTGATATTGACTTACACTGGTATTATTTCTTGCAGTCAACCTTTAAAAGTATATACTTTAAAAGTATATACTTTTTTATTAATGCTTTATTTGGTATTATTGGATCTGCTCCAGAGGAGCCTAAAGGATATACATAATTTTAAAAATGTTTTCAATCAAAAAACTTAAGACATAAACTCATAATCAACATATATGCCTTTTTTAATAACTCCGATGTTGGGCCTAACGAACTAGTTTACGTTATGATAAAGACCTCTCAGGCATCTATCCATCTAATTCGGTGTGCTAGAAAAGGGCCAGAATAGTTGTACTTTCGTAGCATTGACATAATTGTTTCTTTATGCTCTCCAAGTAAAGTCAGGACGCTAATTATTATAGAGAAGACCTAGAGAATGACATTTTCTTACATTTCTTTAAATTAAGTGACATAGAAAAAAATTTGCACCAAATACCTAACTTTTATAAAGTTTTCTGTATTCGACGACTATTATCCACTGTCTTCAACGACAGATTAAGATATATTGCAAATTATAATTATTAATAATAGACGGATGGTCATTTAAGTACAAAGTAAAAAAAAAACAGGACCAATGTGACTACCTTGAAAACAGCCGACGACACAATTATTTTTCAAGACCGACAATATTTTAATATTCAAAAATACGTTCGTAAGATGTTCTGGATTGTACAAATGATGATCAAAGAATTTTGCAATAGCATTGAAATTTCCACGTGTTTCTCAAGTAATAAACTGACATAACAACTGCATTCGTTCGATTTGATACCGTAAACAGTAAATGTTTCTGATTTTTTTATACAAATAATCCACATGATACATTCGTAGAATCATTTCATGACATTACACAGTAATGGCTAATCATATATTCACGGTAAAGGCTAAGTGATGATGTCACCATCCCATATCTTGTTAAAAAAAAAGTCGTAGTAATGGTATCGTAATTTATCCATTGAAGAATATTTATCTGTATATGAGCAAGCTCCTTTTTTCCAACTGTTCTATCTGCTGTCATAGTTCAAACACCAATAAAAATTTTGTAACTTATTCTATGCGTAATCGTCCATAAAGTAAACGGAAGCTTAAATTATGCAGTTATTTCTTCTTCTCAAAGCTTCTATAAGTCTTTTCACTATTAGTACTTCAAGAATTTTTTATTATCCATTAGGCTTTCCACCATCTGGACTTCAAAGAATTGTGTACTTGTTTAATCAGGAGGTGACTACTCCTCATAATATGTAGAAAATAGATCAAAGTTCGCAGATATAAATTTTAAGGGCCGATGCCATTCCTTGCCATCATTCTGATCATTGATGACGTTTGGAATGGTCAAGAGACTTTAGTTTAGTCAATTGCACTTTGTAAGCGTGTCTTTATGCATAATGTTCATCAACGACGGGCGTGAGAGGTGTAATTGTTGGGCACGACGAAGAGTTGAGGTGGATGGCTCTTCAGCCACACTATTGCGAACAGCAGCAATATTTTTTGTGCAGTACGAGCTGTACGAGCATGCACTGGTGTTTTTACATCTGCTAGAGACCCGGTTAGCTAAAATTATTCCACGATATTTCCGATTGAACGTACATTTGTATGATTAAATTGACCGAAAAAATCACGAAGTGCACCATTTTCATACTAAGCCTGAATAACTTTAACGCGTTGCTCGTTCAAATTGAGTTAGTCTGGAATTGAGAAATATCAGATGAAATGCATAAAATAGCTTGACGTTAAAGTGTGGTTCACAGTCAATATCGGCCCTTAAAATTTAACCATCCTATATATGCTTACCGTATATATGCTTACCATATCGATCACTTTTGATCAGACCAATGTTACCAGGTATGCAGGTCTTATTGTGGTTGTATCAGCTAGTTTTCGAGCTTCTTTTCGAAATATTGGTTTACAGTTGCCTCGTCTTTGAGAAACCTTCATCAAAATCTTCCAGCCGGCTCATATCGTAGATAACCGTGACGTTTGGTCATATCGTATTCTCCAGGGTAATGTGAAGTACTTAAATAACATTTGACAATAGGATTAAGCCCTGTTTTATTACGAATCCATAGAGTACCTTAGAATATGCAAAGCTTATTATCATTATTAAAACTAGAGGAAACCACTTCGTCTACTTTAAAAAATACAACTTAATTAAAGCTTATACCTTAGCCTTATCTACTTAAAAAAATATAGTAGGGCATTTTAAAGCCATCACCAATGCACCAGCATGACGACATGCCTGATTTAGACTTAATGTATTTTACATTACATTTTTTTCTTTAATGCAAACAAAAAATAAATAAAATGCGTTCTTAGCTGAACATTTAAACAGAAATTAACATTGGCCATAACAGTGGCTGTCAGTCCAGTTTGAAAATTAAAAACAGAAAAAAACACGCAGAAGACAAAAAATACAAAGATATATAAATTTGTTTTCTGATTTCCATAGAATTATGTTCTTATGAGTTGGCAAAGCGTTAAATTACATTATGTAGATCTGCGCAGAAACAGAATTCCATGAGTTAAAAAGAATTACACAAACAAACATACCACAAATCGCACTTGATTTTGAATATTTTTTTGACTGCATGCGAAACTCTTTGATTTTTTTTCAGTTATTTTCTATAAACCACAGCACAACATGACCTTAAAAAAGTGTTAGTGTTAATGTGATGTATGGCCAATGTTCTTTGAGACGCGTCTAAGGTAACGACTCCAAAGGGGAGGGCGGCAAAAGGCAGGGGAGGAAAATAATAATTTACTGGCAATTAGTTTTCGGATTTCGGTATCATTTAATTGTATTTGAAAGGTGTTTGAGATTAACTTTAGCTGGTGTGGCTTGAAGATCGAGAAAAAGAAACGTTTTTGTAACGAGAGATTTGAATACTTAAGAATTGGATTTTTGCTTTTTTGTTCTCTTGATTTGCGGCGCAGAACAAGTTCAATGTAAGTTGTGTTGAGTTTTAATTTTTTTTCTGTTTTTTTCTAATATGATTTGGATCGGTTTTTTGTCAAATTGACATTTGGTTTGTCAAGTTTTCTGTCAAAGTCAAATGTGTGCGTTCGCCAAGCAAAAAGAACTTGAAATCCTTGTTCTTGTTCTTTGACAGTGGGATTTTTGGTTTTGTGGATTTTAGACTTTGTAGGCTTGATTTTAGTTTTTTCTCGCTATAATGAGTTGATAAGCCTTTGAAACGAATTGTAAAAATTGTACTTATGACAAGCCTATAATGTGACATTTGATAACATTTGTTAATGAGATCCGTTCATTGGTCAAGGCCAGTGGTGCTGGCTTGAGATTAGTAAATCCGCTCTAATTTAATATATTATTGTAAGAACGTAGCAATAGGCATTAATAGTGAGCTAAAAGAAACGAAAAAGTCTTAAATAAACGAAAGACTTAAGAAACGAACTTGAAAGCCGTGAAAATGATGATGTAACCTTCAAAAGGAAGGAATGTAATTTAATGCTAAAGAGTTCTCAGTTGACCTTACGCTATCCATTCCCCGCTAAAGGTACTGCTGATTTACTGCATTTTACATTTAATCTCGATCTTGAAGTCGAAGTCTAATCTAGTTCGTCACAGACAAGGCATCCGGTCTGTGACGAGTTAGATTTTGATCGATCCTAAGCTCAGATTCCATAACCGCTTCCATTAAATCAAATTTTGTTACTGAACCTTCTCCAAATAATCATCTAAAATTTTATATTAATTACTGAGTAACTTTGCTGCTCTTCAAGAGACAACCGACACTACAGCTTACTTTTCCTCGGTTTTTTAAAAACGCATGGGTCGCCACTCTTATCAGCAATTAATCATTACTTAGTCAGGAATATTTCTATATATATATATATATATATCAGTTTTAGTTAATTTATAAAACCTAATCACGCTAACGGTTTAACATGTCCAAACTGTAAGAAAAAATACACATACATGTCTCACAAATATTATCATATTTAATAATTAAATGTGAACACACACACGCGCCACGTGATATAAATCAGATCAATTACTTTCAGATTCAGTTCATTTTATATATATTAGGGCTTGCAATGAATTTTATGCCGTGTCTGTAAAAAAAATGTAGTTTATTGACAGCTAAATAAGATAACTAAATTATTTTAAAACATAAAGGTAATTAAAAAAAAGTGTCTATAAAAAGAGTAATAATGAGAACAGAACAGAAAAAAAAACAAAAGACTTAGGACACAAGTTTGCGTAGTGTGTGTGGTAAACAATATGAATGAAATGTGTAAGTATAACAACTTTTAAGCACCTCAGAGGAAGAAAACAACTAATGTATTCTATAATATATGTAGTAGTGTACCATACATAAGTACTATATCTACATATTTATACATATTTATTATAAATAACAATAGAATTAGCACCCAAGCGTTGAAAAAAGATAAAGCCACAGCAATATTTTAAAAAGGTCACAAGAATCCCTTTAAATTTTGAAATAAGTAAACAAAAGGCTTCCAGAATCAGTCCTCAAAATTCACGCTTAGTTTAAGGCTCTTGCCACTTAGTCAATGTTCAATATTGTTGCAAGATTTTTGGTAAAAACATCAACCAGACAATTGACAGTTGAGTGAAATAGAAAAAAAATCACGTCTCTAACACACAAGTGGTGAAAAATACAAAGCTGACTTATATTTTTGACCACGACTTTTTGAACACACTTTGTTATTGACGATATTACTCATGGAACCATTTGTAGATTAATGACTAGTTGATTTATAGCTTGTCGACGATCAGGTATTTTCGTTCTTTGTCTATGAAAGTACTAAAATCACCTCTTAAAGAGGAGGTCTTCCGAGAACAAATAATCGTGTCTATTATGCATGCCGACGGATTCACCGCGGAATGGATACACACGATCCGCACTCGTATCATTTCCTAAGGAAACTGGTATTATGCAAACCGTCGGATGACTCTATTATCGATAGTTGTCGGTGCATGCAGTAAACTGCCAATTTACCATTTTGGCAGCCATTTTGCAAAACAAAACAAACAAAAGTTGAGAGCGCATAATGAATTCATCAATTGACTTTATTTTAATATTGAAGAAATCATTCTAAACGAAAATAAGTTCAAAAGAGGGCTGTTAGTGTGTTAAAATTAGCCGATGCAATGTGAGTATTTTTTTTATATTTTTCAAATGGAATAAATTTTAATAATTTTCACTAGTGTCTCATCTTACCTGTTAGCTTTTATAGCAAGATATAAAAATGTTTGTATTCGCAAAAAAAGTCGCCCACACGCAAATAAATTCAACAAATTACATGATCCGCAGCTAATCCGCAACAATTTTCTGACGGATATTTATTTAACGGATCAATTTGTATGTAAAGTGAATCATGCGGTATACATAATACACATTTTCCGAATGCGGCATTACCGACGGCTTACATAATACCAAAATAGTGAACTGCGGAAAAAATCCGATCCACAGCCATCCGTGGGTGTGCATAATAGACATCAATATGTGACACTATTTCAAGGTTTAATTATCGCCCAAGACCACTAATTTTTTACTGGACGGCTGCATTTGTGGGCTATTCTTTAAAGAATCCGGGAAAGTTCCCCATTTGATTTCCAAGCCCTTTATTGGAGATTATTGTATGTACTGGTCTGATATAATGAAAAGCATTATTATCACACATGTGACACACCATTAGGGTCGCTTCGCCGGCGGTAGAAAACAGATTGATCAGTGGGCTGCTTGAAATTTGACTTTTAAATTAAACCCCAATTACCTTGTACCCTTTGCTTCAGTGACTCCAATATATTTTTAGAAAGCCTCTGATAAACCAGTGATCCCTTTTAACTTCTTTTACAAGCCTGAGATACATTTTCGGTACTCTTGTTCCTGTGAAGTCTAACCTAAGCCCGCTTTGTAATGCAAACTACTGTCCTTTGTATAATTGTATTCTTTGTATAATGATGCTTGAAGAAATAACTGGTCGGCAGTTTTTCCGACTTATCCGAAGAAATATTATATCTAAAAATCCCACACAGCTCATCCTTATAGATTTGTGTGTTGGAAATATCTTCAAGCGACGTAGTCAATTTTGAGTCAACATAACTACGTGTCGATCTCGACGTAACTTTAACAGCAATTTAGTATCCCGTAACGACGACGACTGTGTATTGAAATTGTAAAAAAAACAAAAACCATATCTCTTACACTTAAATCCAGCTGATTCATTAATTTTGCAACTTTTGAAGTGAAATTATTTTGGGTATTTTTGATTTGTTGTAATCATTTTCTACGAGTATTATTGCTATTGAAAGAGAAATGACCCCACAAGTAATTTTATTTCACTAAAAATTCTGCAGAAATAATAAAACAACAAAATTTTAATTCTTATTTAGAACCAGATAAAAAGTGATTGCAAAGGAAGTCTAACGTTATAGGACAGCCATTTTATTGTATCTTAAAAAGCTTTAAAAGTTACTTTGTACTTAATTAAACATTCTTTATGCAAATGCCAGGAACAACACCACCATTGTTTAATGTCTGATCAACATTATTTGTTTGAAGTTTTTAATCTAGGGATCGTACCTGATGAGTGTAGGACACGACTGTAAGTTGGGACTGTCACTGCCTGTTGTTTGCAAGCCAAGGACAATTTGTCTTCAGCGGATACGATTTCAACGTTCGTTAAAGAAATAAAGCCAAATTACATCTAAAAGAACTAATATTTTGGGGTTTTAGCTCACATTTCTCTATGCTGGAGTAAAACTTTACTTCTATTTCTAAGGAGTAGAGCTTCCATTTCGCAAAGAGCTACTTACGGGCATTGAATGCTGAGTCTTCTATAAATGGGACCACACATTTCTAAAACTTCCATATTTGCCTCAACCCTCCAGAGGGCAAAGTGGAAATTGCTTTCATCTTTCGCACCAAAGCACTTAAATCGACTTTGTTTCAAACAGTTTCTTTTTAGTTTTTACTAATATACTTACATAAGTAAATGGTATGTTTATACCTTGCACTACTCTGTGGAACAAGTTTTATAAGTTAGTTTTATGGCAAACGTTTGTCACTACGAAAAATATTTGGGCTAGATCTACCTCTTAGTACACTGATCGACATATAATCACCTGCTGATTCCATTAACGATGAATGTCTTTATTTTTAGCTTGTAATCAAGCTATAGGTCGCAATTGTTGTCCGATCTACATGAACTTTGAAATACTATTGATATAACAGAATATCGGTTCAGATTTAGATATATCTCACACACATACTTTTATCCGATTTTATTTTTTTAGCTCTAGAAGCCGCATATTACATTTAATCTTGATCAAATTTAGCACAACTTAGTTTTTGGACCAGAAAGGACGTTATTGAAATTGAAAAAACCGGTTCAGATTAAGATACAGTTCCCAAATATATGTTTAACCGATTTTACCAAAAAGATTAGTTGGAAAATCTGAGTTAATTAAGATACTGTCCAGCGGGGTCCAAACACCTATTTTTAGTTGGCTTTTCTGAACATTCAGAAGTGCAGGGTATAAAATAGTAGGCCACGTCCGATTTTATTTATTTTTACTATTTACCTATAAAATATGAAAATATACTGTGCTGCTAAGGGTCTCTAGGCTTTAGTTCCATTATCAATCGTATATTGTAGGCGTGCAAAAATAGATCTTGTATAAAAATCCAACGACTTACTGAAGTTGTCGCGATTAGGTTCAAACTTTTTCCACAGTAGCAATTTTTCCGGCTAGTTCTCGCGCTTTCTTCGACAAAATTTCTTCGAAAAAGATCTGCAGTACAATTGAACCAATCCCTACTTATGATCAGAAATCTTAAATCCATTTGTTAATTTTGTCGTGTTTCATATCTTTATAACAAAAGGATGAAGTATATTCGAAATTTGTCATCCCGTTTGCAACACCTTGACAAAAATCACCACCAAGATTGGAATCGATAGACAAATTGAGCACCTTCAAATGGTTGTTGATTCTGTGGGGCTTTGTAGGCAATAAAACGGTCCATAAGGGACCTTAAAAACGTTAACTTGTTAATATTTACTTATGGTCATACAAAGTTATTATAAATTTCAGGACGTTTAGAAATACTTATATAATCTGACTGAAATATGAGCTGGGGTGCATGGAGCCTATGGTTTCAAAACAGGTCACATAGTCAAAATTAAAAACCAATAGCAAATATCGGCATATGCGTACTTTATTTCCAACAAAAAATCTATAAGGAGCAAACAGGAAACAGTGATATAAGCACAATGTAATTTCGATACTGAAACCGAAAATACAAAGAGAACTTCTGAAGGCCAAAGCCTTTACAAACTCACCGGCATTTAAATTCGCTACATTAGTTTTAGATATATTTCAAACTGTAGCCTAAGATGGGGGCTCAGAGCATAGGTACCAAAAATGATTCTTAATATCTCTGCCATTTCAATGGATTATTGTTCAGTATTCGGCCCGGTTGTGTGTAATTTAATCCGTTTTCACAGACACTCACTTCTTTAACTGTTGTTTTTGTTTTAGCTGTAACTATGTGCCGAATTGACAGTTCTTGGCCAAAGAATTCTTCTTCGGGTCAATGCGGTCCACAGAACCGGTGCCCATTGTCTTCGCTGTTTCGATTTTCTAAAGTAATAAAATGATTAAAAAAAACATAAATTACAAATAAGAAATGTTTATCTTATCTGCTCTATAGCCTTTGGATTTATCGTAAGAATACTTAAGTTATAACATACTTGCATTCATATTTTCATAGCTAAATGGAATTAATAAACAAAAGACTTAAGACACAAACTTGTCACACTTGACTTAATGTTAATGTTATCATTGTCCTTAATGCGAATCTTTTTTATGCTTAAGTCTATATTGTTAGTAAAATTGGAAATAGGCCATCTTCATAGGCCTACTCAATGGTAAAACCAGCTTAGCCCAAGTTGTATCGGGTTTAATGGGATTTTGATTTTTTTGTCTTTATTAGCCGACTAAAGGTAATTTTCTCTTAAAGAAAATTCCATTTAGTTGGCTTATAAAGTTGGCTTTGGATTAGGCTTTTTGCAATGGAGTTAACCTAACATAAATTATACGTACGATACTGCGTATGATTGTATTTTTTTCATTTATCTCACACTTATAATGTACGAAATCATTGTGGAATTTTAAAGATAGTGTGGCATACTGAGTATTATTTTTCACTACAAACAAAGACTTTATTTAAAAACAAAACTATATTTATACATTATATCCAGATTTAGCAAGTTGACACAAAAAATATTCCCACATTACTTTTTTCGGTTTCTGTATAAGCCGGCTAAAGTATGAATAAAATTTACTGTACAGACATTTTAAGGCGTTTATTAATGTAGGTGTTAATTTGTTAAACAAAATGGCTTAACTTCACGAATTTGTTAAACAATAAACAACGGCAAAAAGTGTAAAAAAATTCAATACTCGTACATAACACTTGCCATTCCGGGCAAGTATTTGTGCATGAGCAAAAAATTCCGGTTGAATGAACTTTTTGGTGAAAATTATTTATGAAAATACTACTTTGCTTTTCGAACAAGTGAACAAATAATTTTGCAATTAACAAAAATTATATTCCAAAACACATTTTAATCTGCTGCTTTTTAATCTTTCTTATATTAACACACAGTACGTCACTTTCGATTTCCTGTCGTCCGCACAGTGAGACGTGTTTTGATTTTATTTGTTTTTATTTTCTTCTGTGAGTGTCCAAATGTCTGTAACTCTTTTCAGGTTTTGCCGCCGCTCGAACGTTGTATGTGCTAAAATCTTGAAACTGATAGTGTTTAATATATATATTTATATGTATATTTGTTCATTATTTGCAATTTGCATTAAGTTGTTGGTGGCATCCACAGGAGGTTCTTCTCTTTACGGATGTCGACTTTTTTGTATACTTTTTTTTCCAAAAGTCACATGTTCTTTGTTAACATGTTCATTTCGGAGTGACTTTTTGGTTTTCAATGTTTCTGCTTATCTTGATTAATTTGTTTTCAAGTTTAGCATTTTGTGTTTCTTCATTTGCCGTATGTTGTTTTTTTTTTGAAAAACAGAAACCAGAAATTTATAAAACTGAAATGCTAGAAAAAAAAAACCTTAAGCGTTACAAGACAAACAAGTGACATTTAGAATTGCAAATAAGCATTTGCAAGAACTGATAGAGGCGGCCATCATTTGTAGTCATAAGCATTGCCGAAGATGCCACTTAAAAATGAATATTTGAATTTATTGTATTGGCAGCAAAGGCAACACGTTACGGCCCACATACGGCGCTTACTTCTTTGGTCAATGGTTATAAAAAAAACATCTTACAAAGAATCGACAACAATTTTGAGCCGCAAGTGAAAGAATTAAAAAAACTGTAAACAATTATTTTTGACATACTTGAAAATATTCTTTGGTAGAATTCTGTTTATTATTTTGAAAACTCAAAATTGCTATGCAATTATTTGATGTACGTGGTTTTATGTGGAACGTTTATAATTTCCGAAATTCCCATGACCTTTTAAAAAATAAACAAACGACTTAAGACACAAACCTGAATTTAATAGCACTGAAGGTTGGACCAGCTTCAATGGGATGCTCGCTTTTGAGAGCGGGCTTAACATGGTGACCAATAACTGGCTGAAAAGGCAGAACAGAGTTTTTCGAAAGAAGGAAAGAGAGCAGTTTGAGTGAGTATTCAGGATACTTTGGAACCATTTAATACTGCCGATGAATCTAGCTGCAGAAGTCAGTAATCTGAAAAAAACCTGATTAAGGTTGTCGAGGAACCTTTTCATAAGATAGGTAAGATGTCGTTTCGGTAGATTAAGGCTTTAAGTGGCATAAAAGAATGATTAAATAATTCTTTTTATAGCGTAGGTGCAGCTTTTTTACTCTTATTCTTATCCCCCTTGCTTATGAAACCCGAAAATGCATTATAATTAACAAAAAAATCTGAATTTAAAAAAAAAATGTAGTCGTTAACATTTTTGCCTTTTTGTTGATACAATTCGGTAATTCTAGAAATATATTTGTTCTATGTGGTCATCTACGGATTTTGAGCTCTGCTCGCGTGTTCCTATTATATCGCTGTAGCTCGGAACATAGGATAGTATAACCTTCTGTTTCTGGACTTGACTGGGACTAGAATGCCTTCAGCTGGATTTTCTTGTATTTGATTACTCATTCAACAGAATCTATCCATCGTGGGTTAATATAAGATACAAAATATGGGTTTTTGAAAATAAAGTTGACTTTCACCTTTGGATTCTGCTCGGAAATCAAGTGTTGATAGCGAATACCTCTGCTTGGAAAATACTACAAACGCTTGGCGAGCCTCTATATCAAGACTTCTTAAGGAAGCTAAAGCCTTTCTTCCACCTCCCTGAAGACTAAGATCTGATCTTATTCTTAAACTGAGTTTCTGGTCTATTCTTCCCTTATTAATATGGAAACTTGGATGGTTTTATCAAAAAATTTAGATCAGTGTCTCGTTGTCGATATGATAAGGCTAAGCCCTTTGAAGCTGATTTAAGCCACTACTTAGATGGGCGGAACGCCGCCTGTTGTCTCCAAATTTGACCTAAGTGCTTTTGGCAAGCTTTTAGACTTTGGTCACTGCACTTGACCAAACTTTGATTTGGTGGTAGCCATGTACATCTACAATAAATGATTCATTAACTACCGAACTTCTTAATGCAAGTATAGCAAGCGAATAACACTTTCTTCCCTCATTATTGGGTATTTCCTTTCCAGGATTGTTTAGAGTCCAAAACTATGAGTTTTTATTTAGCTTCTTAGCTTTAAGAAATTTAAGGGCCCACAATAATGACCAGGTATTTTGATTCGTTGGTTCTTTTGATTATTTGGAGCGACTAATATATTATATATTTGTTGTGGCTTAAAATGTTTTATGTTTATGCCCTACACCATACTGTGGTACAGGGTATTAGGAATCAGTGATGAAGTTTGCAACACCTTAAAAAATTGGAGATAGATCCTCTGTGAAGTATACCGATCGATTCAGAATCACAGATTGCATAGAGCGATTTCAGTCATTCCATCCGTCTATCGATGTATTTTAATGAAACTTGGTACATTCTTCGAGTTGGACCGTGGACATCCCTTTTAAAATTGTTCCACATCGATCTATATTTTGATATCTTAAATGGGGTTTTCCCGATTTAACAACCTACAGCTCTAATATAACTAATATAACAGCTCCACATATAACATCCAATTTCACCAAATTGCACACTGTTCATTACATCTTGCTCTGCTGAATGTTAAGTCAATTTTTTCGAATAGGTCCCACACAAAGATCCCTCTCGATTTCAGGTCTTGCAGCTAAAAAGCCACAAATTACACTCGACCACTCGAATTTTACTTACTACGTTACGAGCGACCATTAATTAACTGTAGTGAAATTAATCTAAATAGGTCCATATTTCCGTATAACCTCCATACAAAGGTCCTTTCCGATTTCAGCGCTAACAGTTTCTAAAGCCACATACTATTACACATGACTCCGACAAAATTGCGCATTAAGCGTTACCACTAGCCAACACATAACTCTGCCGATATTGGACTATATCGGTCAATGTTTACGAATAGATCCCACACTAAGGTCGCTGCCAATTTGAGCTCCAAGAGCTCTAGAAGCCACAAATTACACCCGATTATGCCCAAATTTAACATGGTACGTTATGAGCGAATATTAATTTACTGTGGTAAAACTGGACCACATAGGTACATATTTTCGTATAGATACCTTGTCGATGTCAGTATCTGTAGCATCCGATTTCTAACAAAGTTCATACGGAGCATTACGACCGACCAACACCTACGACCTTTTTTGGCTTGTCAAGCCACATACTAAACCTGATTCGGACCAAATTTAACCTTAAGCGTTACAAATTCTGTTAAATTTGACCATATACGTATGTCTGTTTTCGAATAGCCCCCACATAAAGGCCCCCTTCCGCAAATGCACAAATTAAACCCGATAGCACGCAAATTTTACTTAGTACGTTATGAGCGTCAAATAATTAGCTCTAACATGTTAAACCTACCTTGCTTTAGCTCCAGACAGAGGTGCTTAATTCCCTAAATAGCAAAGAGGGGCAGGGTATCTCATAGTCGACCACGCAAGACTTTAACTTTTTTACTTGTTTGTAAATATTGAAGAGCATTTTCCGTATAGATCTATCGGTTTGGGATTACTATATACTAGAGAAAGCGTTATTCTATATAGGTGGAGTACCTTTTGCAAATTTACTGCTCCGTTTTTCAAGTTTGAGTTTAATTCTGGCTCTCCAGTTGACTTTTACTAAGATTTATTTCTGTACTTTTGTTCTAGAACCGAGAAGGTTAAGAGTATTTTTATGTTATTAAAAGCTTCTCTACCATCTGCATGGCGTATTTTTGAAAGTGACATGGCGTATTTTTGAAAGTGTATAAAAAACCTTGTGCAGACTGGCAAAAACCTTGTGCAGACTGGCAAACCAAAGGCAGAAAGGTTGACCGACAATGTAGCCATGGGCGACAGATCCTTACATGTTTTCATTACGCTCCGCAGAATCTCAAGTATGTTGCTATTGGAAATATAATTGAAATGTGGCTATTGATAGGGTCTAGGTTAGGGCTATAAAGTGTACATTAAAAAAAAGGAACAGAAAAGTTACAATGACAAGGTAGCTGCATCACAAACTTTACTGTCCCAACTCATTCCGTTAAGCTGCTTTGGACAGAAGGGTGACAATCCAAATAGACCAACAACTGATAGAAAGACTGGCAGCTGAAAAACTGATAGATTCTCGGACAAAATGAATTAATTTTATACCTATAATCGCTACCATTTTTGTTACAAACAAAATGAAATATAAAGTTGGCTGCTTGCGATTGGAATCAATCCGTCATTTTGTGACTCATTACGTAAAATGGCTCTCCCGTAACTTTGTCCAATTCGGTATTTTTTTCACGATCAGTCCAGAGATTTAGCACCTTTTAATGTGGTTTTAAACACATTTGCGGTAATTAACAACATCGTTCTGTCCATTGTATGGCTATCACTTAATGTCAATAAATAGGCAGTTCAAAAAATAATTTATATACCGAGAGTTATTGTACTGAATAATTATTTGGATGTCAGTTAATAGGCAGTTTAAATGATTACGTTCGAAAAGTTATAATACTGATTTTTTTTCTAATTGTAAAAATGTTTATTTGGTCACACTTTTCTGCAATTCAGGTTTGACTGCCAAGTCTTCTGTTTGTTGGGTCGAGTAACGCAAGACGTTGGTGGGAGGTGGTAACATTATTTGGGGCATATTTAAAAATGGTCTCTCAAAATTTTAGTTAAAAGTATACATTTTGTTTAAGAATTATATACAGAGTGTATAATTTATCGCCATTTAAGTCTAAGGTTCAGGGCTCCATTACGTAAAGCATCTTTTATTCCATACGAATCTAGAATACTTATATCTACACACAAATTTATTATTATCTGGGCTATCGTATGGGTTTACCACAATTCATTAACATATTAGTGAAAGATTATTGCCCTGTCCTGTAATCTTGTTTTCATGATTTTGCTCCAGAAATTTATGGATCCTTGGTGAAATATTAACTCATTTGCAGCAATAATTTAAATAATATCGTAAATTATATTGGCATTCATGGCATTTCATTAAATGGCACTTAAACGAGTTTTATGACCATACGATTTTGCGTATTATTCTGAGCTTATCCATTTTGGTGTGATTCATAAGATTGTTGTTGAACAATAAAAGTTATGTAGATTTCATCGTGTTTTTGAAGATCACAAATTTGGCTAAAGGATTTTGATTTAAAAAATCAACATCACACATTGGTATAGGATACTATATTTTTTTAACTGAAGAACTCAGAATTTGTATCTGATACGATGGCTGCTATATATATATATTTCTGGCCTAATAATGAAAATGCGAATATTTATCATCAAAAATTGTTTTGTTTTTCAAAGTATTCTCCAGCATGATTTATAGACTTTTGCATGCGCTCAAACCAATTGTCGAAGCAATTTTTCCACTCCGATAGAGACACCTCCACAACATGGTTTTTAAACATTTTAACACACATCGACTGGTTTGAGCCGATGTGTGAGAGCTCGCATTGTCATGGTGCACAATGATTCGTCTTCTCCGAAGACTTTAGGCAAACAAATTGTGGTGTATCACTCAAAATTGACCGTCCTACATTGCTCAAGCGAAACATTTGCCACATGACCAGTTTTGCCAAATAAACAGGCGACCATTTGCTTCAAAGTGCTTCTTCCACGAACAACTTTCGTTGGATTTGACTCGTCTTCGAAGAACCCACACGGTCGATTGCTGTATTGTTTCAGGCTCATACGCATAGATCCATGATTCCTCACCTGTAACGATCTTATAAACGTCTTTTGAAGCACAGCGATCGTATTTTTTCAAAATATCTTTGCATCAATCGACACGAGCCTTTTTTTGAGCAATTGTCAAATTGTGCGGGATCCAACGTGAACAAACCTTTTTAACGGCCAGTGGTTCATGTAATACCGAATGTATGCTGGTGGGAGAAATGCCCAAGGATGCCTCTATCTCACAGTTTGTCACATGACGATCTTGCATTATAAAGGGTGTTTTTTATTGGGGTATAGAACTTTAAGTTGGCATCACTTTTTTAACTGGCGGCCATTTTGTCAGCTGTCAAGTGATTAATATTTAGTTTGGTTTGCCATTTCATCATGAACAGGTTGACAAAAGAACAACGCTTGCAAAATGGGCCGAAAATGAGATTCATCTCGATGCTGATTTTCATCACAAAATTTTGTTCAGTGATGAGGCTCATTTTTGGATGAATGGCTACGTCAACAAGCAAAATTGCCGCATTTGGAGTGAAGAGAATCCACATGAGAATCTTGAGACGCCATTACATCCACAAAAACTGACTGTTTGGTGTGCTCTATGGGCTGGTGGAGTCATTGGGCCATACTTCTTCCGAAATAATGCTGGAGAGTCAGTTACCGTTAATGGAGACCGGTATAGAGCCATGATAACCGACTATTTTGTTCCCGAATTGGATGGCATGAATGTGGATGAGTTGTGGTTCCAACAAGACGGCGCTACATGCTACACAGCGCACGTCACAATCGAATTATTGAAGGAAACATTCGATGAGCGCATAATTTCGCGGAATGGACCTGTCAATTGGCCACCAAGATCGTGTGATTTGACACCATTGGATTATTTTCTTTGGGGATATGTGAAGTCGCTCGTCTACGCCAACAAACCAGAACGTTAGGGGACTTGGAAGCCAACATTCGTGGCGTTATTGCCAACATACGGCCCCATATGCTCGAAAAAGTGGTTGAAAATTGGACCTGTAGAATTGGCTTTATTCGAGCCAGCCGCGGCGGCCACATGTCCGAAATCATATTTAAACATTAATGGCATAAAATTATCCTTCCAATAAAGCCAAATTGATGGACATTAAAACGATTTTCTTGTGTTTTATTTCAATTCGAAGTTCTATACCTCACCTTTATGTTCACGGCACGGCATCAATGTTCTCTGGCACAAGGGCAGTTTTTGGACGAGATTCGTCTCTGAGCGAGCGTCGGCCTCGATTGAATTCATTAAACCAATTTTCCACAGTGCTATATGATGGTGCTTCATCGCCATACGAAGATTTAAGTTCATCGCTACACTCTTGTCGTGATAGTCCACGTCGAAAGTTGTGAAAAATTATCGCACGAAAATGATTACGAGTTAATTCCATTTGTTTGCCAAATTGATTTTTTCAAGTCACTGTAAACAACACAAATGATGGTCGTACGTCAAAACGTTCTGAGTACGTTTATGCTAAAAAATTTCAAACTTTTCAATGGAAATGTCAGATGGCGCGAGGCAACACTTAGTGTGGCACGAATTGGATGCAATTCCGTCTCATGGAGTACCTGTGGGTTGGAAGCACTCCATATTCGACAATTTTGGTTGTTATGCCGTTAAAATCGAAATGAGGCTTGTCAGGCATGAAAAGACAATTCAACATGTTTGTGATCTTTTCCACCATTTGAAGCATCTTCTGGCAAAATTCCGAGCGAATCGGGAAGCCACTTGAATTTTATTTGGGAATATGTCCAAATCTTAGGGCAAAATTGAATGCAATGACTGTCAGCTTATACCTATTTGAGCACATACGCTTCTTGTCAAAACTCTTTGATTGTTTTGTATGGCAGCAGCTACAGCAGCGATTGTTTCCTCCGTCTGAACTGAAGGGTTTCGATGGTAAAGTCTTCTGTTGACTGTCACATGCTCGGCCAAATTATTAACAAGTCTCATTATGGTCCATCTGCTCGGAGGTTTAACGCCAAACGTGCGCCTATACGCTCTCTGAACCGAAACTACAGACTCCAGTGCGTGATAGCGGCGGACAATCAAAATTCTTGTTTCAGTGTCCCAGTTATCCATTTTCGTTAAATCTAAAAATAAATCTTCAAAATAAAAAAAATTAACCAGATTCGTTAAATAATTCGTAAAGTCACCGGCATTTACGATGAAGAGGTTCCGCAGCTGAAAGTGTTAGTTCTTTTTGCCCAGCTTTGAACCTGGGTTCAGTTAATTTGTGATTTGCCGTGGTGTCATTGTTAGTGTGTAAGACTCTCACACAAGAAAACCCGGATTCATCTTCGGAAATGAGCATCTAACAATTTTTTCAACTGCGGGTTCCTACCTTAAGAATGTCAGCGACTTAACGTGTAAATTTTAATCCCTTCATGTTTAAGCCATATTAAAAAATGTGATCAAAAACACGTCGCTTTAAAATAAGTTCCATGCAATTAGGCTATATGCATCAAAGTTTATTTGATTACAAAACCTCAATGACTTTTTAATGGAACAACATTTTGAAAAGCACACCACGCAAATCAAATGATTTGTAACATTTACACTATGAGTATTAGCCAAGTCGTTGCTGGCTATTGAAATATTCGAAGACATTTTAAAAAAACTGCATGCTTTGATTTGAAACCTGAACATAAATTACATAGAAAATGTTAGCTTATGCAAATTTCTCATTACAATCCGTTTAAAATTAGAAGAAGCCAAGAAAATCAAATTGAATTTGAAAAACAATCAACGAATTCAAACTCAAAAAGCTTTACCAACCCTGAAAGCCACTAACATTTTTTTCTTTATATTAATTGACCATGAAATGTGTTGGAGGTCTTAATTGGTATGAGTGTAATTGAAATTTCTATGTATACACGCACACACACTTACAATTTAACAAATTAAATTGAAGAAGACACAAATACAAAAATTTAAATTCAATTACAATTCTTTGTTCTCAAAATGGTTTGCTAATACCAATAGAAGAAGGTTTAGCTTCATTGGCCAATAAGACCTTTTTCGAAACGTTACCTAACTAAAACAAAAACAACGTTCAGTGTCGTTTCCACTTAAGACATCTGGAAAAAAACACTATATGAGTAATTAACATGTAATGGTTTATTAATGAACATAACAAAATATCAAACTATTTGACATTAACCATATCACTAAAGAAGCCATTGATGAGCTGATACTGGTTTAACTCCACGTGATATCTTTTCAATGGTTATTATCCCTGGAACTCTTGGTGGAACGTAAAGTCACGGTAATTTACAATTAAAATTTTAATGGATTTCCTAATGGCACTGAACCTTTATCTAAATGATATTATTTTATCATAAATATACAATTTCAAACGATTTGATTTGAATATTTACAATATATTGCCTTTGCGTTGCCTTCAACACGTTCCTTTATTTCAAAAACATTCATTGAATTTATTGGAGAATATTTTCACACGTCGCTTCTAAGAAGATTTGTTAAGATGTTTATACAATTAAACAATAATAAAGAAAACAAAACAAAATATTAAATGATAATAACCGGGCCGCAACGTGTCGCACGTCCGCGCTAGGTGTTATAAAATTGTCGAATTTATGGGAGTTCAGAAGCCTTTAGGAAATATCAACTAAAAACGTTGACCGAAAGTCTTAAAATATTGTTAAATATCGTACGAGAGAATTTGATAACTTTTGCTCTCTTTCTGTCGTATTGCGCATGTGCAGCAAGATTTCACCTTTTTGACTAGAGTCATAAGCAATACTCTTCCGTCTCCGACCGTTCTAATGATCGAGATCTTAACTCTTACTTTCTTACATATGAAGCTGTTTAATATGCCCTAAGCCGCCATTAGCATAGGATTCCGAGAGTATGTCGCTGTTTACAACACGAAAAGGCCTTTAGCCTCCATAAAACTAGAACTCCATGCGTTTCGATCTTGTGACATCCATTGGGTTATACCAACTTTATCCTGAAATGAATATTGCTGAAAATATACCAGATCGGTTCAGATCTTGATATAAGATTGATAAAAGACCCCAATGTGGGGTCTGACTGGCATAACACCAACAAATTTCATCTGATTTCAATGCAATTTGGTTAATAGTACAGGGAAAACATAGCTGAAATTGGACCAGATCAGTCAAAATCATAATATAGTCCGCATACAAATGTTCCTCACGTTTTTCGGCCTTAGCGTCCCGAGACCGGAAATTGTTAGCAGATTCCAATAATATTTGATAAGTTACATTGTATCGGTCTCGGTCTCGCCCGACTGAAGAGTTTTCTGACTCGGTTTTAACCAAATTCAGCGACATAGATCTGTCGGGAGTATAGTATTTCATGCCTCACCTTAAAAGCGTTGATGAAATGGAAAAAAGGCAAGTTATTCTTGCTTTATCCTAAAAAACAGATATAGATGGCGTAGAAATTGAGGAGTTCGAATGAAGTGAAGTGAGGGTTCTTCAGCGTTAAAAAGCTTAAACAATTCGAAGCTTATTTTAACACTTTAAAAATGAGCTTATTCCGGCAGACATCGCACTAAATATACATATCCACTACCCCTCCACGACTTCTCCTTTCTTCAAACGACGGTGCTAAGCACATGAGCCATTTCTGATTCAGCAAGCATCCTTGGAGCACTAAACTGAGCATTAAACTGAACCGCCACCTGAATCCCATGCTAGCTCCTTGTTCAAGGCGTGGTCTAATGTCAAACGAATTAGTGACGCTGAGATGCTGCTGTTGACATCAATCTAAGGCCATCGGTAGGTTGATTAAATGTTGCACTCATAGTTTGACTCATCAACCCCATCTCGGAAAGTCAGGTTCCAAGCTGAACGAGTATGAAATGTTATAGTAACAACAATATTTATTTTTGAAGTCCTGTTTTTCTCTGGGGGATTTGCTTCGATATCTAGGTGAAGGAAACACACCATTTGAACTGGATGTGTCCACTGAGACCTGGAGGTCAGCTGAGTGGGCTTGGTCGGACAATTGAAGAGGAGAGCACGTCATGTGGTCCCTGATGACAGGCCGGACAAACGTCCGGAACGTTAGCATTAATTCGTTTCCAATATGAATTGAGGCGACTGCACCATCTAGATCACAGCAGGGCCAGAACCATGCTCGAGATATCATTTTCTCCTCAGGTGAAATCTTCGGAGAATGTTCCCCTAGCACGACATTAACGATATAGCTGGATACTGCTACTGCGACTACATCAGCGTGAATGTCGTCCAGACCTGCCTGATAGTTTCGATAATCTATCTGGAATGACTACTGCGAAGAAACCAAAGCAGGTATTGCTTAGACAACAAGAAATTGTATCTGCGCATGGAAAGGACCTTCGTCTTCTCGTGTAGGTAGTCCTCAGAAGACATATGAAAACACCCTGTTAATGTTCTCATAGCTGCATTCTGGCAAGTCTGAATTTTTTTGGATGACGGGATGTTGACGTCATCGACTTTTACATTGAGTAACAACCGCACCTCTGCGGTCCATGCAGTAAACAGTGTGGTTGTCGATTTGAAGGTGGATATTTTCATATTCCTAGCAGTGAAAAAATGTGAGTAATTTTATCGCATATGCCATCCACTTTAGGTCCTGATGCCAGAATTGTGCAATCATCAGCGTACGAAACAATTTCAACGCCGAATGGTGGTGCAGGAATTTTAGAGAGGTAGAGGTTATAAGTTCATATGAGCGAATATCACTGATAGCTCCTACTTTCGATGGAAAAGGAACTAATAGGTTGTTCTGGCTGTTTTTAAGAAAAATAAGATATAGAGAAAACGACTTATGTCTATGGTATAACGGCATTTTTAAGTCTATGTATCGTATGAGTACCGGTCTTTAACAACACCGAATTACTAAATTTTTTTAAAAAAAATATGTTTTGGTCATGCGTCTAACCTCTTTAAAAATTGTAAGAAATACGGTCTGTAGTCTATTTCTGCCTGCCTGACGTTCTCTTAAAATATCGAGAGTTGTCAAACGTAATGTTATAGGATCCTGACATTTTTCATGAAAGCTGCTTATAGTAATGAACTAAGCCTGCAGGTTGTCAGGATATGGAAACGGCCCAAAAGAAAAAGTATACCGCTGGGATAAGTTTTTCTTAAAAAAATTCAATGCTGGCATTTTTCGAACAATTCAAGAATGTATTTTAAATATTTTTAAAAAAAATAGGTTTGCAAGTCAATTGTGGGCCTAGATGCTTTTCGCCCCCACAATTGGTCATGACTAAGGTTATCATAGTTTTTAAGGTCTGTAACCTATTTTGGCACATTGTTTGAACATTTCGGAAAGTTTTTACTAGAAGTTTGGGGATCTTCATAAACAGAGTGGGCTGCAATATCATCAGCGATAGTTTTAAGCAGGACACCATCGGTTTGTTGGATGTAAGATGTGTAGAATAAGTAATTCTAATGTGCTAAAAGAGTTCAAAATGTCCTCTTTCCTTATGGGGAAGTACCGTTTTTTAGCAGAAATACTGCATTGCAACAATGGATGGATTCATAAGTTCCTAAACACTTTTAATATTGTTTAATACCAAACTAATAGTTTAGAATAACGGATTTCATTCCATAAGACCTTTGAAACCAAAAGTTCCAGACTCTTTGCACCCGTTGGTAGAAGATAGGTTTATAGCTGATCTGATAGTTTTCAGGCTATGCATCACTTAGGCAACCTTTCATGTTTAAGAGGACTTCTGAATCCATTTTGTTGTATTTAAATATATAAATTAATTTTTGATTTTATGTTGAACTTAAAATCTAAATTATTAGTAATTAACCACTGTATGCCAAAATTTCGCATCAAACTCACTATCTTCTACTCATATTAAAATATAGAAGCAAGAAGTCTTGAGCCGGTTAACTCCTGAGTTTAAATTTCTATTTTATTTTATTTTATTACACGTCAATTTTGAATAATCTTGTTCTTTATAGGGATTTCGAATCTTTATAATTTATTTTGTAATATCACACTTTTTAAAAATCTGTCAAGTAAAGAAAAGTTATTCCTTGCACTTTTGAATTTACGCTTTTATAAAAATTCGCCTTAATGCTGTTTACACTCAATCAACATTTATTTATGTACAAAACCAATTAACATCTTATTGCTCTGTTTACTTATAAATATGCAATTTGCGCTGAATAAGTGTTGCAGTATCCTGCTGAGTCGATTTTAAAATTTGTTTTTTATCGCCTGAGATTTCTTCCCAATACCACTTTGATGCTTACGTCTTAAGCATTACATTTTAAGCTTAAGCACGATTTTTTAAAATTGCGTTTTATTTTGTTGGAGAAATGACTCTTTAGTTTTAGAGCTCACTGTCTCCTAAATGTCTGTCCTGCCTTAGAATATTAAATATTTTATTTTGGTTACCTTGAAGTGCGTCATTTCTTTCTATACTGGTCCTGTTTGGCCTTTTTTATCTCACTTCGTATTGTTTTGATTACATTTGACAGCATTTCTAGGTTGTGTCTCAAGATAATATCATTATCTAATATTATTTGCTCTGAATTATTTTAATATTCTGATATAAATTGTTATACCCTCCACCGAAAACCGGATAGTATACCAAATTTCGGAGACCCTATGAAGTATATGCATTAGGGTGGGTCGATTTGTATGACAAACATTTGTCGATATTGTGCCATCGTTTTTTGATAGTTTTTGGCATGAGGAACAAAAAAGTCCACTACGACACATCAAACAATCATTTTCGAGGCACCTAAATCTTGATTTTTTTTACTTTTTCTCAACTTTTGTTATCAAGGTTTTTTTAGAAAGTAAAAAAATTTCAAAATATTATTTCCAAGGTGACATACATTACAAACAAATATACATTGCCACATAGAATACACTATAACATATAAGCGCGTGAGAATAGAAATACGAATGAAAGAATTAAGAGAATCGAATCAGTGATTAATGATCAGATTTCTAAATCGACCCACCCTAATATACATACATTGATCGTAGTAAAATTCCAAGAGGATTAAGCCAGTTTCTTCCGTGTGTCAGGACGATAACGGTCAAACGAGTCAACTTAAAATCCTGAAATTTTGCATGGCGATGACTTAGTGTCATAAGCTGGGCGAAATAGGTCATAGAGTAAATACGTTTCACTTTAATGGGATAAATGTACCTTAAAAAAGAACTCTTTTTTAAGTATTTGTTAAATAAATCATATTTTTTGTCAACAGACAATGGTTATAATGTGTACTGTTATACGGGGCGCAATTTATACCTTAAAAAGAGATTAGTTCCTGGATGTTTTGGCTTATGTGGCCGAAAAAACGTTCCTCAAAACGAGCGATCGATAGTCAATATGGATACTCAAATTAAAAAAAATTTAACTACGAAACCAAATATCGATCGATATTCAATATGGATACTCAAATTAAAGCACATTTTGCTACGAAACCGAATATAGATTTTATAATATAAAGGCTGCTAGGGCTAAGATTACGATTTAGCGCATATACCGATAGGGTCCAAAAAACTTCGCATTCGTTGACTAACAAACGGAAAACTTTTCACACTTACTAGACACAACCTAATGATAAGCTCCAAGCTTTGAAAATATTGTGTGACTTACGTTTTGAGTTAAACTTCATATCTTCACAACAGCAAACAAAATTTGCCTATAGGCCTCGACAATTATATTCAACCCCATATAAATTAACTTTCCCTAAGGGGCAACAGAAAGATCAGTATTTCTACTCCACTACAAATCATTTTTAATAGAACACCCCCTTTGTCTTTCCTTTATTTTTCAACTTCCCTTTTTCCCAAGGTTTTTTTACTTTTCCACAATTCACGCCTTTCCATTTCATCTGTTGCCACCTTACGAGTAGCTTTCAAAAAATAAAATAAATGTATGTTTCCAGCATTTCTTTTCAATCATTCACAACTCAACATAATCTAACGAGCAATTAATTTGTAACAATTTTCATAGTAAAGAAAACCACAAACACCTTTGGTTTCCTTCTACGGCTTTCATCCAGAGTTCAACATGAAAATGTTACATTTTCAAACCTAATTTATAACACCCCATAGAGTTTCGAACAGCACGAGTAAGAGAAGGGGGAAGGCACAGTAATTGAGAAACAGACTTAGTAAACAAATGTGAAATAGGTTGACAAATAACATGGCAGCAGCAATAGAAAAACACATCAACCTTACACATAAGAGGCCAGCCAGAAAACTTAAAACTACAAAAAGAGCACATGAAAAAATATTTTATGAAACCCAAAACGACCAGAAGCGAAAAAAGAGAGTAATGTTGGTAACAAACCGAGAAAAAATAATATTTTGTTAATGGTAATATTTTCCGCATTTTTGATACCATGCTGAGGAGGTTAGTAGTTTGTTGCCACCAAAATAAAAAAAAACCTAATGCTAACTTGCTGTTGTGGACATAGCTAGACTTATTACATGACACAATAATGGGCGTGAAGTTTTTTTTTCGTCGAAGAAGTAGAAAACCCAAACACAAAACTTGAAAGGAACAGCAGTTCTATCCCACCCAAAATAGCAGAGAAGTGAAAATAATGAACAAATTAAATCGGCTAATGGACTAGCTTGGAATTTTAATACGTATTAAGCGGCAGCGATCGAGTGTGCTTATGTCTTAAGTCTTTTGATATTTAGGGGGAACAAGCGATAAAATTAAGCGTATAAGGACGTAATGGATTTTCGGGTCGAATTGTTTTGTTTAACCTGATTAATGTTTTAATTTTTTTGTTTTGCTTATAGAGATTAATTCAGAGCACATGTTACGTTTTTTTATTTATTTATTAACACACTCTAAGGGGGGAATGCCAATGATTGTGGAATAAATCTGGCATTTTTACGCGACAGGTTTAATTTTAATACTATTGTACAGAATGTGAAATAGAAGCCACCTTGGTTATAACAGAAGCCAGGTCTTGAGGTCACAAATGAACACCTCAGAAATAATTTGCGATATCTTGAAGCGGTGAAAATATGAAAAGTCTTAAAAAATAACCAAATATGTCATTCTATGCAAGGGTATAATCAACAGTGACAGAATACAATGAATACTGTTCTTTCAAAGATATTTTTAATGAGAATCAAATCTGTCAATAAAGTAAAAAATAAATATGTTGTCTCTGTAGGGGTGGCAATGGTGAATTGTATTGTATTGAAGAAAGCTTGTAAAGTGAGATTCACAACAGTAGTTCACATACGTTTGGTGGGAACCTGGTCTTAAACAATGGTCAACAATTACTGCGAAGTTTTCTGATGATGGTCTTCACGGACCTGAATTCCGATTCAACAGTGTGCAGCCATGAAAATCAATGTCACTTTGCTATTTTGTTAAAAAGTTGTCTTCTATTAAAATGTTTATGCAGGAAGTCTCGAGAGTCGGTTAAGCGCTGTTCAATGCGTTAAAGCAAATTACCAAAATAATCAAATGATATAAAAACTTATTTAATCCCACATAAAAGGGATTTTAAAAGGTATTTCTACGTGTTACAAAACGTAGAAATACAGGTCGGAGACCCCATGAAGAGAAATATTCTAAATTATCGTCAAAATCTAAGATAAGCCATATCCGTCTGTCTGTCTGTCTGTGGAAAGCAAATTACAGGTTCGCAGTATTGGGACAAGGTGGCAGAAATATATGTTTTTGCTCCGAAACAGTTGGTGTCAATAATAGGTCAGATTGGTCAAGAGGTAGATACATTCCTCGCATTATTTTTTTTTTAATTTTAGGTGATTTTTTGCTTATTTATTTTCATTACGACGGTTGCTATATATATTTCTGGCCTAATAATTAAATAAAAAAATATTTATCAAAAATGATTTTATTGTTTTTTAAAGTATTCTCCAGCTCAAGCCAATTGTCGAAGAACTTTATCCACTCCGATTGAGACATGTTTTTTGAACGCTTCAACAGCATCTTCTGGCGACGAAAATCGTTGACCACGCATTTTTTCTTGATGTGCGGGAATAAAAAGAAGTCATTGGGTGCCAAGTCAGGGCTGTTTGGCGGATGACCCATCAATTCGACGTTTTGGCCGGTCAAAAAGGCGCTGGTTTGAGCCGATGTGTGAGAGCTCGCATCATCATGGTGCACAATGATTCGTCATCTCTTGTTCGTTTTTCGAATTTCTCCGAAGACTTCAGGCAAACAAATTGTGGTGTACCACTCAGAATTGACCGTTCCCATTGCTCAAGCGGAACAGTCGCCACAGAGATTTTGTATAAGAAATTTATGGATTTTGCTCCCTGATAACTCTTAGTCTCACAAGGCTATCCTTTTAAAAGAATTTTCGGCCAAGAGGTTCAATCGCAATATAATCCTGATGTTGCGCAACCTGACTTTATGCTTTTGCATGCTTGCTTGTTTATTTTCCATAAGAATTTTGTTATACAGATTTTAAGTCTATCGTCTAGGTTTTTCTAATATACATAGTATTTTTATAGAATTTGTTACTTTTTTATTATAAATAAATGATCTTAGGCCAGCCCACCTAACGATTATTATTTAATTTGAACAAAGTCACAATTTGTTTTATTTTTCCGCAAAAATTGGAATAAAAACGTGGTGATTGTATGCTCTTCGTAAACCCTGAAAGTGGTTAAATACTTTGAGGTACCCGTTTCAATCGATATCTTATGCTGATTACGAAAACTGCGCAACAGACAACCGAGTCTTAATTCGAAAGGATCTACTTTCTAGGCCTCACAGTATATTTAATTTTTTTATATATAAACCAATTCTAGAAACATTTTGGTCATCGGCCCATTTATTGTCCATCCAACCATCTGCCCGTAGTGGGTCGTTTTCTGTTCGCAATATGGTACTTTATCAAAAGAAGTTTTCCGCTTATGTCTTTAGTTTATATATACCCTAGAACACTCTGCGCTAGTCGGACTTTGGAAATAAGTTTGAGTTATTTCCCAATGTTGTTCAAGCATCAAGCGATTCAGTTTGTTCTTTCAAGATTTCGAGCGGCAAAGAGATGTCACTGTCAAAATAACACACGATTGAAATTAAAATGATCCACTGATTAATAATATGCCCAAAAGTTGTTTAAGCGTAAAGCGATTTATTTCTTTTTACTGAGATATAATACACTTTTTTCCGGTAACACTTCGAGCGGGAGAGTTCATATGATTCAAAAAAAAATTAAATGGCCCAGATGGTAGTCGGCTCTACCGTTAGCTTTTGTTGGTGGTTCAGTTTAATTGAGTTAAGAACACCAGCAGTCTATAGAAACTATATAATTAGTCAAAAAAAAACCTTTTCTGTGTCGTTTATGACGAGTTTGTGTCTATTGATCAATCGAAAAGAACAAACAGTCGTGGTTTTTACTTCAACTTACAATGCAGTTTTGTTTTCTAAGTCTTTTGTTTCTATGTGTTTTAAAGGCCATTGCATTTGTGAGTTCATGATTGAGTTCAAAAGTACGGAAACGGAGTTTTGGTATCGTTGTCTTAAAAGTTGTTGTTTAAAAAATAATATTTGTTGGAGTCAAAAGATTTGTTGTCGTAATCGATAAGTGTCATGAGTTTACTCTTTCTTTGTATCCATAAGTTTAAGCATATGTCTAATAAGTTTTGTTATTAATTACATACTTAGAGTCTTTGGTTTTGTATGAGTGATAAAAGTCTAGTACGTAAGGACGAATAGGTGTGGAGCTGAGTCAAAGACGTCATTCTTAAAATAAAAAAGACACTGTTTGCTATTGAAACACCTTCACTTACAGCCGAGTTTGTTTCTACAGTTTTTTGTTTAGTGCTTAGAGTTCATTGTTCAAAGCACATGACCTGCCTCCATTTACGGAATCTGATTTTATTTTACTTTGCAATTGATCAAATGTATCGTTATTATATGAATTCAAAGCCAATACTCTTTTTTCATAATTCATATCAGCTATTATCACGTCGCACCTTTTTTATTGTATCTACGATAATTAACGCTTATTAAAAAGGCAAAGCTTCCGTTTTCCCATCATACATGCCACAATACAATTTCTTCCTATTTAACAGAGAAAAACCGCCAAAAGAAAAATGTTATAAACTCCATAATAACAAGAAGATGAAATATGCTTAATCATGTTTAATTCATACAATTCCAACAGTACGGCTTTTGGCACAATGCATGCTTAATTTATGTATGCACGCTTTAATTGTTATATTTTTTTAGCTTTAATTTCATAACTTCCAGTGTGAACATATTAAAAATTTATTGAATTCAAAAACTAATTAACCTTTCAGAGTGTCAGCCATTCTGCACGGCTTTGCAAGTGCGATCTAATAGGATTTTCAATTATAAAACATGCAATATCTAGTCTGGTTTTGAGGTTTTTTATATTTTTTTCGTTTTTGATCCCTGCTGCTTGTGGTGTCAGCATAAGTTAAAATCGTGTTATTTTAATAACTTAATCATTAGAGTTTTAATTATGATAATTAGTCTATTTATGCTTCAATTAATGTTTCAATATTTTTCTCCACTTTGCTTTGCAGGAGGGCAGCATTGGTCATGATATGGTTATAAAGCCTTTGCCTCATGAATTGAGTCCCAGTGCGGAAGAATCTCATCATGTGATTTTTAAGAGAAGTGCAGATCCATTGGAACACTTGAGTGATTTTGGTAAGTTTAATTGAAAATTATTATTTTGCAAAATATGCAAAAACAGCTTAATATATTGGAAATTTTTTTTGAAAAACTAGAGAACATTTTTTTTAACTAATGTCGCTTAGATAAATCTTTAGAGCCTTTTAAGTCCAGGCCCTAAGGAAAAGTAGTAGTTTTTGAGTTCAGACAATTGGCGGGCATCTCATTTTCTTATATGTGAAGAAAAAACAAAAACTACAACGCAGTCAGAAATAGTGAACTCTTCTAAATAAGAGCACTGACAATGCACTTAAAGGCGGTCGTTTAAGTAGACCCTATCATGCGACCCTGGACATATAAAAAATCTAACTAAAAACTGGTTTTTAAGCACCGTGATCCATTGGAACAGGCTCCGAAATTTTATAAATGCAATATTTGTCTCTTAAAGAAAATGTTATTGTGCCCATATTTAAGTGGCGCGAACATTTTATGGTTATATTATGTCTATTCGTAGCCGGTTTTTGGGCTCTTTTCTATGCGGACTCTTAAAAAAAATGGACGTATATGCTCCGATTAAGCTTAGGACTGGTTGTTAGTTCATCGTATTATACTATGCCGAATTGACATAAAAAATGGGAATTTATACGGCAGTATTAGAGCTATGTTATCTAAAAAAAGGCGAGACCGTTGTACAGGGCCTATATCAAACGAAGACCCATATGACCAACTTTCAACTAAGTTGGTAACCGATCGATCATAATTAACTGTGATAAATTTCATCACTTCAATTTCGTCCGTCCTTGGTAAAAAACGCACTTCAGCCAAATTTTATTAAGATTGGACTACAATTGTGACATGTAGTTTGGTTACTTACTTAAGATGGGCGAAAGACGACGAGCGGCGGAACAAACTCCTAATTCAGAGCATACCGGGACTTGCTTAAATAGTTTTAAAGTTAGGTTAGATAAGGTTAAATTATGGAGCAGGTCCCGTTGTGATACCGTATACTCATAGCAAATAATTTGTCCTATCCTACCTGACTAAATCTTCTTTTATCATTCAGCAAGCCTGTCGCCATGATAATGGTGTGGGTCCTGAACAAATCACCTTTGTAGAGACAGGTTTTGTCTGTTAGTATCTGTAGACTAATCAACTTACGTCGTAAGTCCACAAATGCCATACAGTGGCAAAGAAGATGTTCAGCTGAAGTAAAAAACATTTTCCAGGAATCTAATTTGTAATACCCTGTTCCATAGAGTAGTGGTAGGTATAAAAGGATCTTACAAGTTTTAATAACTTGGAATTCATATTAGGACCATTGCTCAGGGTCTTATGAGATTAAACGACGACTCAGCTCTTATACATTTCTGATTCTAAATTCGAAGCTCTTGAATCTTGTGGTTTATTAAGTGGTTTCTTTTTAAATTATATGTTATTTTGACAGTGACTGCTCTTTATTGCTTGGAGTCTTAAACGTCAGTATTATAACTCGAAACGAATTGCTTAATGCTTGAACAAAGTTTGGAAATAATGCAAACTTATTTCCAAAAAAAAAATTTGTGTAGCCTAAACAGTGCGTTTATTGAACAGAAGTTTAGTTCGAAGTAAGACACCCACCTCGCCTTCTATACACCATTTTAAGATAAAGGTTCGCGACACTGAGCAGACTAGTTGACAATACGCTCCTCCGACGTCGTACTGTAGTAGAGTGTTTGACGTAGAACCATAACCGTCGCCAAGATCTTGGAAAATTGGCTTGAGATGATGCTACGAACTCACGTATATGAGTTGCATTCAAAAATAATGGTGAAATATAATCTTTAAAATAAACATTTATATTTTTATGATTTTTTTTTAAGAGAAATAATTTTTTAAACCATCATGTATGGATGGATGGAGCATGTATTAACCGGCTCGATTCAATTCAATTCAAAATATTTATTAATCCAAATATTAAAATTACGTCTTACATAAGATATGTTACATAGTTTTGGGTTCTATCTCTTGGATATTTCAGCAAATGGGACTATTTAAATATACATTAATTTTGATAACAATTTATTTTAGTTGTGATCTGTTAAGGCAAAAAGGATTAAGAAAAGACCTTATATGAGTTAACCGGTTCGAGACCTCCTGCATATGCATTAAATTAAATGAAAAGTTTTTTCTAGCACACTTTTTTAAAAAAGCGA
This sequence comes from Hydrotaea diabolus, assembly GCA_963513945.1. Classification (NCBI taxonomy): domain Eukaryota; kingdom Metazoa; phylum Arthropoda; class Insecta; order Diptera; family Muscidae; genus Hydrotaea; species Hydrotaea diabolus. The sequence continues at coordinate 122,023,339 of OY740720.1, forward strand.
CATGAGAATGTTTGCAGGATACTTGCCTATGAACGAAAAAGTCTTTCGCAAGGCTAATTTTTAAAATTTTTTTTCAGAAAGTATAAAACAAGGATTGCTAGAAGATCTTTAAGAACAAGTATTTCAATTTATTCAGGCTTAATATTTCGTTCTTCTTGAAATTGTGCGAAAATGAGAGAAAATAATGTATACTCCAAAACAACATAATTCAACAGTCTTACAGCAACGATTTAAATTTACCAAGGTATGGAAAATCAAAAAATAAGGAAAAGTTTCCCTTATATAAACTCTAATAAAATCTCTGCAATCTGTAGTTCTGAATTCATGAACCGCCCACAACGTTCGTGTTTTTTCAACGAGATGACCAAGCATTTCGGTATCCACCTAATTTAGGTCCTGAATTACGGGAACATTTCAGAAAAAAATAGGACGATCATATTGGCCACGGACATAAAAGCACCTTCCTCTACTTATACATATGCAGGCTCAATATAAAATGAGAAGTTCTAAGATCATGAACCGTCGCCAAGGCAAATCTGTCCGAGGTGCAATCTAAATCGCTGGAAATGCTCTGGGGTCCATATCTTCATGTCAGTGGATGGGATCACGGGACGCAACTTGATAGCGTTCATATCTTCATGTCAGTGGATGGGATCACGCGACGCAACTTGATAGCGAACTCAGCGGCAGCTACGAGTAAACTGTGAGTATATGCTGTCGTTTCAAGGAGAAGAATGAAAACGTCGAACACATCATATGCTCCTTCCCGGCTTTGTGGTTTTGAGAAGGTTTAAGTTTTTGGACTCATACTTCTTCGCGGACCTCTCGGATATTTAGAACACAAAAATGCTTAATCTCAGAGGATTTCCGAGCAGTATGGACTAGTTTGACAGTGACCGACCAGAATCCCTACCATACTCCATCTTGTACCTCTCTGATTTATAGGATACATAAGATAGTATATATTCCCCTATATGAATGTCGAGCAGAATGGTTTGATTTGGCAGAGATGAGTAAGAATATGTGACAGCGCATGGAGAAAGGGAACTAAGGGTAAAAAAATCAATTTTCATTTTTTTTTCTTTTTTTGATGTGGACAACATCTGAGCATCGAATGAGACCGATCCCATGCCTCAAAAGTGTTCTCTCCCAGAGATATGCGCGTTTTATGAAAGTGAAGTCGACGATTCTAAGCGCAAATAGAAAGGGACCTAATCTTTAATATGGCTCTCCTGAACAAAACTTTTCATCAACTTTTTACTTTTTTTTTGATGTGGACAACATCTGAGCATCGAATGAGACCGATCCCATGCCTCAAAAGTGTTCTCTCCCAGAGATATGCGCGTTTTATGAAAGTGAAGTCGACGATTCTAAGCGCAAATAGAAAGGGACCTAATCTTTAAAATGGCTCTCCTGAACAAAACTGGTTTTTAACCTTAGGTCCCTTCCTATTTTGCGCGTCACATATAGAAGTTTCGAACTACATTTCAAATCATCTGGGACCACCCACCTTATTTATACTGTACGGTTGCAACAAAACAACTCGACTAAGTATGTTCAACAATTGACAGCCGTCTTGGGCTCCTTGTTTGTTTCTGAAGCGTACTTAGGAAAAAACGTTAAAATAAAAAAAAAATAATGACTCCTTTTTTTCTGTACAGTGTGATAGACCTTTGCAGAACACTATTGGAACATCATGATAAGAATACTATCACTATTTCAATTAATTTTTATTGTGATAAACATTTTTGATAATTTTTGAAACAACAGCCGCAATATTGAGCAAACAAAAGACTCAAGACCCAAACACACGGTATGTCAGTTTAACGAAGTGAAATCGTACGCACTTAGCTGCAAAGAATCGCTTTTCCAATCAATATTTTCGATAATATATAAGTTTATTGACATTTTCACGATTTTATTAAATAAAAAAAATTAACAAAAAACAATACAAGCCATGTCATGCCAACAACTGATAAGTTTCCAACATTCTGCGGCATCCTTTCCAACGCATTGTTCTCCGTTTGCCATATTTTTTTTGTTTTTTAATTATTATTAATTTGTTAAAAACTTCGGTAGCACCTAATTAAAACTGTAGTTCAGTGCATTAAAATGTACAATTCAAAAAGTGCACAACCATAAACTGTATAAAATATTAATGCCGGCCATAAAAAGACAAGCCTTCCTGTCTGTCTGTCGCCTGTCTACGTCTGCATCAAAGTCTGCCGTTGTTTGTTAAGAAGCTCAAAAAAAAAGATGCAGAAGATAAACAAAACTTTATTGAGAGGAGATTGACCTGGCCCGGACGAAGGTCATTTGCGGTGCGTCGCGTCACGTTGGCGTTGTTTTAATTTAAGTTTTACAATAAAAATTAATTTTAAACCAAAATTTATGTTAAATTATTTAAGCGGGCATTATTGGGGTTTGGGTTTCTTTTCAATACCCTACATTCGGTAGTGATAGTGATTAAAAACGAAAACAAAGAAAATAACCTGCTCAATTTAGTAGCGCAATCAATCATCAGTCTATCAATATTGTTCATTTGTTCACCCTCTAGTTCCTCTACTTTTGTTGACCATCTGTAGCCAAATGGGTGGAGGCACAGGATAGTTTAAATAATTTTAATGCGTTCAGATTCCTTTTAAGATGAGTTAAAAATATGTCAGGCAAGTTGGCTGAAGTGAAGACTTCAAAAACCTTTTAGAATGAGCTAAAAATAATATTCTGTTTAGTGTTTTATCATCACCGACAACAAAATGATTAAACATTTATTAAACAACTGACGTTAATGCTTCCAATAGCAACCTAATAAAAAAAAGACGGGGAACTTCTTTAAAAACAATAAGATTCGCATAATGTTATGCTGATTGGGACTGTTTAAAGGCAGCTCTGACAGTTCATGCTTCCCATAGAAATGCTTTGTATTTTAATCATTTTCTAATAATGTAACCATAACTGGTGACTTTACACCAAGGCCCTCTTTAAGAGAAATTAAATAGTTTTAATGCCTTCGTGGACAAACCCAAAAATTCGGTCTGGTCCTTTATCTGTCTGTCAATCGTCCTGTTTTAAAGTTTTTGAAAAGAGGCCTGGAGATTTCTCCTAAACTTTATTTCAACCTGGTCACTGTAGGGTCTCGCGTAGTCATACTTGCTTAACAAAAAAGACATCTCTTATTTCCCCTTTTGCATCGACATTTTGGGATTTTTTATTATGTTTGTTGTTCGCTATAAAAACGAAATAATTTTTAAAACACTTTTCTGGCGGAATCTTGACTGGAAATAAGTACACGGCGCTATTTGTTGTTTTTATCAAAAAGAGATTAGTCACGTAAATCTAAGGATTGGCTTAACCAACACTTTGTTTTATTATTTCGAAAACTGAAATTTATGTAATTTCTTAAGATTTATAGCCGAAGATACTTGGCGTGGCTTAAGAACGGGTTCAAAGAACTCATAAAAACCTTTATGTGGTTTCTTGTCAATGATAGTTTGGATTTGTAAAATATGAGGTAGGAAAGTTCACAATTCCATGAAGGTTAACTACAGCAATGATGCTATACTCGTATATGTTTGAAAGTTTGTGGTTACGTTTTGTTTGGGTTTGTACGGTAAAGTTCAAATCTAAGGCTATGGCAGAGAAACGGCTAACGTTTAAGACTTGCGATTCGTTTTTTTTTTCTTTTGTAAAATAGTGCTTACTAATTGAACCTAATTCTTAGCATATTTTTAGCAGAGGTTACGCTAGCGTAAGATTTCCTTATTGGTAGAACATCTTTCCTGTACAAGCGGAAGATGAATTCGCTTGTAGAAAGTTTAAACACATTGAAGGTTACATTATTATTTTTTTTGTGTCTTAAGTCTTTTGTTTTTTTTTTTGAGAATTTAAAATACCTTTGATCTAGCATCTAGAAATCTTGGAGGGTACCTAATAAGAAAGATAAACTAAATTAGTCTTTTAAAGTTTGTTAAGTGTGAAAATTGTACGTAAAGTGTAAGAATAGGAATCATTGCTTTTGTGAATCATTGCTGAATCATTAGTTTTATTTGACCGGACAATCTTTCCTCCATTATATAACAGTTCTCATTCGTTTTATGGGAATTTCGTCTTAAAGAACTCAACAATATAGAGTGATTCATTCACGACTGGAAAAATTCCAACAGCTAAGGGGTAGGGCTATCTTTTAAGAGAAAAAAAATCCGACCACTGGTTCAGAACTTACTAATTTCACCATAGTACCCTCCAACCATCAATCCAAAAATTTTCAAACCGCTGCCATTTCGCCCTCTTGCATTTTCAAGCATGGTCGTAGATGGACATATTTTCATGAAATGAGCCACGGAATACGCTGGTGAAATTTGTCCAGTCGTGAATGAATCACCTTGTATTTCCACATTTTAAAACAAGCTTTCTTATGAAGTTCATGACACTTCCATAGCCAAGAAAAGGCATACAACTCAACCATTTTGTAACCAAAGCTCCTCCTATTGCACTATAGAGCATAAAAGTTTTAAGTTCGTTTTATTATAGTTTTCAATCTGATAATAACCAGCACTCGGAAATGTAAAAATAAACGATCTCGACATTTTTGTAGATGCCTGCCAAAGACCTATGTGTCAATACAATTTGTCAGTCTATATGCAATATCTTGTAGTATTGGCTGGACTCTTATAGAAAACATTTATTGTGGTTCCTAATAAAATTTAAAGACGATCTCGCCTCTGTTATTCGTCAGGTCTAGCCGGCTGTTGATAGCTCTACTGCAGGAAAACGAAATACGGTTGAACTCTGTCATAAGAAGAATGTGGATATAACGTTGCAAATGGCTAACATCTCCAACAAAATTACATTTTTCGAAAAGTTTTCCTTTTAGGGCCATATTTATAAAGAATTACGAATAAATCTGTCGTCTAACCATGGATGCAATATGCAACAAAATAGATTGTAATATTGAAGAAAAGCCACATAAGTCCTTTTGCCACCAAGCGCTCTGCTGGTGAAAATGTTTTAATCCATCCGAAAAAAAGATTTTATTTTGCATCACATCCTAAAGAACAGCGAAGACCACATGGAAGGCCTACGCCTCTTAAACGCATTCTTTAGTTTTAATTCGGCCCTAAGAAAGCAATTATTACAATGCTGTTAAAGGATATAATCTGTCGACTTACCATGGAAACAATACGCAACAAAATATAGAGTAATACTGAAGAAAAGCCACATAAACCTATTTTGCATATCGCGAGCTTTTACCAGCTTTATTATTGTGTCCGTCCTCAAAAAAAGTTATTTCTGTGTGTCACATCCGAGGGAACAGCAAAGACTTAAAAAGCATCCTTAAGTACTAATTTGGATATGATGGATGAGTTACATGGCCGGGACTAACGGGCCATTTCCGATTGAGTAGATTTTAATGCCCGCAAGGCGCAGTGCTGCTTGCTGCCAAAAGAGATTAACTGACCAATCAGGGTCGTGATTATCTATTGTTTGTATGGTTTTTTAACAATCAGATGCTCTTGATGTTCTGGGCTTGAAGATATAATATGACTCTCGATGGGCGTGACATGTATTCAAAGTATCGAAAGAAGCACTTAAGTGTATAGGGTTTCTAAAGCCGTGCAAGAAATATTTAACTCCTTCTGATCTGCTCAATATCTTTGCAATCTATTTTTGGCCTTAGATGAAATATAGCTATCATATATGGGCAGGTGCTCAAAAAAAATCCTAGGAGCTACTTGACCGTGTTGAATGGGGAGCGATGGTGCAGATAGGTGACAATGCGGTATCCAACTCAATTGTCTCCCTCGAGCATCGTCGGAATGTGGGATGTGTGTCGCTGTTCTATTATTATTTTCATGGTATGTGCTCCGCGGACATACATACGTTGACTATTCCTGTCTTGATGATGTTCGGCAGGAAAACGCGGCTTTTTAGGAATTCATGCCCGTTTATTACCGATTATGCGGTTGACCTTATTGTAGTCTACAGATTTATTTTTTTGCCCGTACTGTCCATACGTGGAATCGACTTCCGTCAAATACATTTCCCACCAATTTCGATTTCTAGAAATTTAATAAAAATGTCAATAAACATTACTCCCTCTTTCCCTCCTGTGCTCCCTTACTTTCCACACACCAACGCAATGCACTGTATATAAGGGACATGGTTGGATACTTGGTATGTTGCACCGATACTGCAGTTTCAATAGCTGAAAATTACAGAGCACTAACTAACTTGGTTGTACTGATGGAATACTCAAGGTTCAAGTAAACTCAATCATTCGGTTCTCAAAACATTTGGTTATGGCAACGAATCCGTTCTCTGTGTGCACTACGAGGGTTGCAATTTATATTTCGGGTCCTGACAATACTAGTGTTCCCAGATCCAAACTCGAACTTCCATTGGAAACTTTGATATTTTTTAGCACAACTTTACCCAGAACGTTTTGTCATTTGAAGGCGAATTGTTTTGTTGACAGTGTGTTGAAAAATTCATCTCAGTCAAAAAATGGAATTTTCCCGTAAACATTTTCGTGCGAAGATTTTTTACGATTTTCGGCGTGGGTTATCGAGTTTTGTTTCGACTTTTGGCAATGAAGCACCATCAAAAACCACTGGAAACCGCTGGTACCAAGAGTTTAGTCTCGGACGTCGTTCGCTCCAGGATGAATTTCGTGAAGGACGTCCAAGTTCGCTCACTTTGCTATCATATATGGGCAGGTGCTCAAAAAAAATCCTAGGAGCTACTTGACCGTGTTGAATGGGGAGCGATGGTGCAGATAGGTGACAATGCGGTATCCAACTCAATTGTCTCCCTCGAGCATCGTCGGAATGTGGGATGTGTGTCGCTGTTCTATTATTATTTTCATGGTATGTGCTCCGCGGACATACATACGTTGACTATTCCTGTCTTGATGATGTTCGGCAGGAAAACGCGGCTTTTTAGGAATTCATGCCCGTTTATTACCGATTATGCGGTTGACCTTATTGTAGTCTACAGATTTATTTTTTTGCCCGTACTGTCCATACGTGGAATCGACTTCCGTCAAATACATTTCCCACCAATTTCGATTTCTAGAAATTTAATAAAAATGTCAATAAACATTACTCCCTCTTTCCCTCCTGTGCTCCCTTACTTTCCACACACCAACGCAATGCACTGTATATAAGGGACATGGTTGGATACTTGGTATGTTGCACCGATACTGCAGTTTCAATAGCTGAAAATTACAGAGCACTAACTAACTTGGTTGTACTGATGGAATACTCAAGGTTCAAGTAAACTCAATCATTCGGTTCTCAAAACATTTGGTTATGGCAACGAATCCGTTCTCTGTGTGCACTACGAGGGTTGCAATTTATATTTCGGGTCCTGACAATACTAGTGTTCCCAGATCCAAACTCGAACTTCCATTGGAAACTTTGATATTTTTTAGCACAACTTTACCCAGAACGTTTTGTCATTTGAAGGCGAATTGTTTTGTTGACAGTGTGTTGAAAAATTCATCTCAGTCAAAAAATGGAATTTTCCCGTAAACATTTTCGTGCGAAGATTTTTTACGATTTTCGGCGTGGGTTATCGAGTTTTGTTTCGACTTTTGGCAATGAAGCACCATCAAAAACCACTGGAAACCGCTGGTACCAAGAGTTTAGTCTCGGACGTCGTTCGCTCCAGGATGAATTTCGTGAAGGACGTCCAAGTTCGCTCACTTTGCCAGAAATCACTGATGCTGTGCGTGAACTGAAAAGGCAAGACCGATATGTGACATGCCGTGAGATTGAGGCATCCTTGGGCATTGGTATGACAAGCATCAATAAGATATTGCATGTTCATTTGGCCGTAAACAAAATTTGTTCTCGTTGGATCCCCCATAATTTGAAGAATGCTCAAAAAAAAAGGCTCGTATGGATTGGTGCAAAGAGATGTTGAAAAAGTATAATTGCGGAAGCTTAATGGCAGTGTATAACATTGTCACAGGAGTCATGGATCTATGCATATGAACCCGAAACAAAACAGCAATCGACCGTATGGTTGTTCGTCCAAGAAGTACATCGAAGCAAATGATTGCGTTTTGTTCGGTATATCCGGCCATGTTGCCACAGTGCCTTTAGTGGAACTAGGACGGTCAATTCTGAGTGGTATACAACTATCTGTTCGCCAACAGTATTCAAAGAAACGAGGAAAGATAATAAGAGAAGACGGATCATTTTGCATCACGACAATGCGAGCTTTCACACATCAGCTGAAACATTGAGCTATTTGACCACTTAAGATGTCGAATTGATGAGCCATCAAACGTACAACCCTCATTTGGCACCCAATGACTTCTTCTTAGTCCCTAGCAGCAAGAAAAAAATGCGTGGTCAACGTTTGTCATCGCCCGAAGCAGTTCAAAATAATTTTTTGGAGGTGTCTCAATGGGAATGGAAAAAGTGCTTCGAAAATTGGTTTGTGCACATGCAAAAGTGAATTCATCTTAAAGGAGAATATTTTGAAAAACAAAAAAACCATTTCCAATGATAAATTATTGTGTTTTTATTGCCGGACCCGAAATATAAATAGCAACCCTTGTATAACCAATTCTTGCGAATTTGAACTTTATCGGTCTATGCTTTTGAATTGCTGCCACAATGAGAAATTACACAATATCAGTTCATATCTCCCGGTAGCCCCTATACAGAGGTCCCTCCCTTAATTATCAAGTAAGAAGAAACTTGACTCTAAGACTACATGTTTTAAAATAGCCCCCCTCACAAATATCCCCTCCGATTTGCGGATCTACCGACAGAAATCAAATGTTTAATCTCATCTTCCGTACATAATGTGTCTTCTGTTCGCCGCGGTTAGTCTTCTGTCAGCTGCAGTGATGTAGGGTATTATTTAGTCGATATCGTCAGGCTGTAAACTGTTTTACTTGTGTTAATTTGAACAAATCTTGCATTTTAAATCGATTTGTTGACATTTTTAAGGTAATCTAAATATTTGAAAAAAATACAGCAAAAGAAAAATTGTATTCTAGTAGACAAATCTCTATTTATTTGATGTAGACTACGAGTATATTTTGTAGTTTGCACTGGTTGAAATTCCAGCTTAGACCTATGATTAAGATCTTCCAAAAAAAAACTTCCTCTGACTAGGCCACATTTGTTCTAAATTAAAAAACAACACAATTAAATAAAAATCTACATTTGGTCACCAAAATAAGTTCATAAATATTTATATTAAACCCCCTTTTTTCGTTTCATTTTTCTCTTGCAGCTTATATGGAACCCGATGATTTGGCCACACACGATAAATTGGAAAAGTTGCAGGAACGTCGCAAACGCTCTGCCCATCGCACCACACTCACAGACCTTGAAGAGGAACAAGAGGAGCTGGAAGCCGAAGATAACATAGATACCGATGAAAGTTCACCGCATCGACGAGCCAAACGACAAGCACCCTATATGATTTATCCCGAAATTTTAGTGATTGTCGACTATGATGGCTATCGTCTACATGGCGGTGATAATTTACAGGTACGGTATTAAATAAGACAAAAACCCAAGGCAATGATAACAGAAAAAAAGAATGGTGAATGTTCAAGTTAGCAAAACATAAAAGACACTCCTTGCTTTAACTATCCAAGGTGTGTTCTTATGACTCGCTTTTTTTCGCCAACCTCACTCAACCAGTTGCTTTAAGATAAAGAATCAATTTGAAAAGAACCCCCATTTTATGCAACAATAAATCTCTTATTTCAATCTTTAAATTGTGCGTAAATCATTCGCAGAACGTTTTATAAATTTGAGATTCTTTGTTTCTGTCTCCCCTAAACACCAGCAACATGTTTCGATATTTACCTTATTTGGTGGGGATATAAATCGAGGATATAAATCTTAGTTTTTTTTTGTCTAGTATGTAAACGTAATTTTTTGCTTTAATGCTCGGGGTAATCTTTGGTTTCTACCAAAGATGTTTAAAAAGTTTGTCACTTTTTTTTGATCATCTCCGCTTTATTAATATTCTAGATGGTTAATATTTGATTGTTGTTTACATTTAAATTTATTTTCAGGTGAAACGCTATTTTATTGCATTCTGGAACGGTGTAGATCTGAGATATCGTCTGCTCAAAGAACCCAGAATTCGTGTTAGCATAGCCGGCATTATAATATCAAGGGTAAGTAAAAAACACTATTATAAGTCACATAATTTGCTGAAAAGAAAAAAAATATTAAATACGAGTGTTAGAAATGTTGACGTGATGAGATGAAATTGCTTTTCAAAATACTCTTAACTAATTTTTAAATTTGAAAACAGAAATAAAAAGACGTTTGAAGGCAAAATCTTAATTCTTCAAAGAGGCCTGGTGTTATGGCGAGGCGTTTAAAGACTAAAGCTTTATTATTCCACACTGTTTCTATTCTTGGGTTTTTCCTTTATAAGCCACGCTTTTGCACGAGAGCTTTTTAAAAATATTTCTATTTATATTGGGCGTGTTCTATTGGTACTCGCTTATTAAACGAGTAAGTAGTCGCTTAAGCAAACTTCTAAACTTTACGAGAATTGGAATTTCTGTATTCAACAACTTATTGGCTTGATGCACCAAAAACCGTTTGATTTGAAAATTTGTAATTTAATACTTTAAGCGAGTAATAACCGAGCTCGCTTAAACTCGCTTAGGGTCATTCTTGACTAACTTCCTTTCCAAAAATTGTAATTACGAGGGCTGCATATATTATGAGGGCTGCATATATTTCTGGCCTCAAAATGAAAATGAGAATATTTATCATCAAAAATGGTGTTATTGTTTTTAAAGTATTCTCCAGAATTATTTATACACTTTTGCATGCGCTCAAGCCAATTGTCGAAGCCCTTTTTGAACGCTTCAACAGCATCAATCTGGCGACGAAAATCGTTGACCACGACGTTTTGGCCGGTCAAAAAAGGCGCTGGTTTCAGCCGATGTGTGATAGCTCGCATTTTCATGGTGCACATTGATTCGTCTTCTCTTGTTCGTTTTTCGAATTTCTCAAAGGACTTCAGGCAAACAAGTTATGGTGCACCAATCAGAATTGTCCGTCCTACGTTGCTCAAGTGGAACAGTCGCCACATGACGACCATGTGCTTCGAAGTGTTTCTTCCACAAACAACTTTCGTTGAATTTGGCTCGATTGCAGTTTTGTTTCGGGCTCATATGAATAGATCCATGATTCGTCACCTGTGACGATCTTATAAACGTCTTTTGAAGCACCGCAATCGCATTTTTTTCAAAACTTCTTTGCACCAATCGACACAAGCCTTTTTTTTTTGAGCGCTTGTCAAATTGTGCGGGACCCAACGATAACAAACCCTTTTTAAGGCCAGGTGTGCATGCAATATGGATTGTGTGCTGGTGGAAGAAATGACCAAGGATGTCTCTATCTCACGGTATGACACATGACGATCTTTCATTATCAGTTCACGCACGACATAAATGTTCTCTGGCACAGCGGCCGTTTTTGGACGACCTTCGTGTTTGAGCGAGCGTCTGCCACGATTGAATTCATTAAACAAGTTTTTCACAGTTCTATTGGATGATGCTTTATCGCCATACAAAGATTTAAGTTCATCGATGCACTCTTGTCGTGATAATCCACGTCGAAAGTTGTGAAAAATGATCGCACGAAAATGTTCACGAGTTAATTTCATTTGTTCAAGTCACTGTAAACAACACAAATGATGGTCGTACGCAAAAACGTTCTAAGTACGTTTATGGTAGAAAATGTCAAACTTTCCAATGGAAATGCCAGATGGCGCCAGGCAACACTTAGTGTTGCATAGGCCAGAACTATATAGCAACCCTCGTAGCATCCAAACATACTGGTTTCAACGTCTATAGTTTTGAATTTTTTTTATATTTTTTTTAATCGCGTGAGCCAACTCCTAATGTGAAGTAATCGCGTAAGCCAACTCCTAAGCGAGTTACACGCCCATTATTACTTCTCTGCTTTGACAAAACGATGGTCTCTTTAGACGAGGGAATTTGCATTAAGGACTGTTAAAATTGAACTGTTGTTATAAAACCACCTCTTTTGAAAGTCATTTTTCTAATCAACAGGTTTTTTTTTCCCCCGTCTAAAGAAAAGACGACCTAAGTCGGTGGACAGCAAGCTGTAGTACGACTGTACGAGTAAGATGTAGTTGTCACTTTAGTTTTAAGACAAAAAAGCTTCGTTCGTAGGAAGAACTACAACTGCTCTTTGCAGGGAAAGTGAAGAGCCTTCCGCTTTTTAGATTGTCTTCAGCGTGTAGTTAATCAAAATTCAAATAGAAGGAAGGCTAAAGGTAACTCAGGAGAAACGCAAGATTTTTACAAACAACGGCTAGAAAGTCGGTGAATAAAACAACATATGTGACAGCGAATAGAGAAAGGGACCTAAGGGTCAATCAACCTAAGGGTTAAATCAATTTTCATTTTTTTTCTTTTTTTGATGTGGACAACATCTGAGCATCGAATGAGACCGATCACATGCCCCAAAAGTGTTCCTTCCCAGAGATATGCGCGTTTTATGAAAGTGAAGTCGACGATTCTAACTGCAAATAGAAAGGGACCTAATCTTTAAAATGGCTCTCCTGAACAAAACTTTTCATCAACTTTTCACTTTTTTTTTGATGTGGACAACATCTGAGCATCGAATGAGACCGATCCCATGGCCCAAAAGTGTTCCCTCCCAGAGATATGCGCGTTTTATGAAAGTGAAGTCGACGATTATAAGCGCAAATAGAAAGGGACCTAATCTTTAAAATGGCTCTCCTGAACAAAACTGGTTTTTAACCTTAGATCCCGTTCTATTTTTCGCGTCACATATTGAGAACTGCTAGTTTTTGAGGTTGAGTCTACCGAATGATTAAGGTTGAATCTATCACATGATTGAGGTTAAATCTATTATTCAAATTTCTATTTGCTTTTATTCGATCGTTGGTAGGTGCACTGAGGGAAAAAACAAGCTAAATTTAAGAAAAACGGGCTTAAAACAAGCCGAAAACGTCATAAAAGTCTGTTAATTTTAGAACGAAAATTCTTAACCTGATTTCAAGCCGCTTCATTCTTCTTTTAAGAATAAAAATCTTATTTTAATAGTTTTGCGTTCTTGAAATACGCTTTATATAAACTTATTTCAAGTATGACTCAGGCTAAATTTAAGAATGTTTAGTCTTATTTCGAGAATGTTTAGTCTTATTTTAAGAATGTTTCCTCTGAATTTCACGCTCTTCGAAATTCGAAATTCGAATGTATTTTATCTCACAAACCCAGCAAACAAAATGAAAGATAATTAATAGTGTTTTTTAAATTATTGTAGTTTTATTAAAAAATTCATTTAAAATAAAGAAAACTCATATACATTTGTGTTCGTAAATATACTTATGTAAACTTAAGTCTAATAAATGCTTTACTATTGTTAATATAATATACATGTAAAGGAGGGCTAGTAAAGTTACATATATTTATAATGTTTACATTTTCTGTTTTTGAACTTAGTCTAGGTTCAATTTCATATGACTGAAAATGATTATCAAAGCATTTTACGTTAATTCGATAACACACAACATAAATATTTTCATTTTGATGTAAAAAAGTTTTAATTTCAAATGGAATTCTTTCAATAGTTTTCTCAAATTTTCCTCATCTTGGTTTTCGCCACAATGCTGAGACTGTTCGTTTTCAACATTCAATAGCACAAACTCACGCGAACTTTTTTCCATACTTTCTTTCCCCGGAACATACGACGGGTTTTCTTCCGCCGGAATAACTTCTTCAAAGGCCAAAGCCATCCAATTACCTGCGGTGCTTTCATCAATATTAACTATTCGATAATTTTCCATTACCACAGTTTATTGTTTCTCTTCTTTAATTTAATTAGTTTTCACTATAGCACGTGGACACTCTGAAAGAATAGCAAAACTAAAGAAATCACCGCATACTGAGAGTGTTTTTTTTATTGTAAAATCGTTTCGGATTAAATTAAGCATGTCAGGCTTGTTTTAAGAATTTTTAGTTTTAAACTAAGAATTCCATTCTTGATGTAATCTAAAATTGAGAATTTTATTCTCAAATCAAGATTATTCTACTTGTTTTAAGATTTTAATCTTGTTTTAAGATTGTCGTTCTTAATTTTATCTTCATTTAAGTACTATGCAGGCTTGATTTCTTTAAAATTAAACAATGCTAAAAACAAGCACGACACAGCTTAATTTTAGCCCGCAGCTTTTCTCTTAGTGTAGTAGTACAAAAATTTTAAAATTACATTTAAATTGATTGTTAAGACATGCAACTATTGGTTAAAATAAAGCGCTTTCTTCAAAATTGCTGATTGATAGAACCACCAGGTGAGAAAATTGATAATTTTACATTTGCTCAGTATAACAAATTCTTTGGCTGTATGTACCATAGTTTAATTATACAGTCAACTCGCGGACACGTTTTCGAATCCTGAAATTTTATAGCTAGATAGTGCTGCTTTGTCACTGTATCTTAAACCTAGGTATCTTAATTGAATAAAAATTCAAAAAATTAATTTTGTGCAAAGAAAAAGTAAAGCTTGTTGTCTAATGGATGGCGAATACAATGTTTGTAGACTGCATGGTGGGCATGTTTCTGGATCGTTCATGTTTTAGAATGTTCACGTTTCCGCGAGTTGACTGTTGTTTTCTTCTTGTAGTGTTTTGTGCCAAACGCTTATCAAAATTATTCACCATAGGTGATTTTAATGGACATTCTTCTTGTTCAACAGATTTGTTGAAGTTCGAACTGATTTTCAATTTATTTTTTGTACAATCTGTTACGATGGAATGCACAAATCGTCAAAACCCTTCTTCGTTGTAACAAAATGCTACATTAACATAACTAAGCTCCCTAACTAAGCTCCCAAATGCTACATTCACACAACTAAGCTCCCATGAGGTCTTCTTAACAATATCTTGGAACAATTTGAGAAAAGTCTCTATTAAATTTCAGTAAAACAATAACAACCACTAAAAAGTAATCGCAATTCTTCTAAAGAGGTTTTTTTAAATCCCTGAACTGGTGCTGGTTCTCATTATCATCAGTGATTCTTTTTTTTGTACAAACTTTACAGCATCTGTTTTTTAATTGTCTACAAAGTTTGTAGGAAAAATCTAATCCCTATATTAAGATTTTGTGTCAGTTTAGTTTTTGAAACGCTAACTTACATTGAACCGAGGTGTTACAATTCGTCTTCTCCCAACTCAGGCACCCTACGAACTATGAAGTCTTAGTTTCAAACTTGATTTCCACCGTTCAGGAGGGGACTAACGCAAAATATTTCAATTAACTTATTCAAGTTGGTTCGTTGCAGTTAACACTTCCATACAGCCTTAACGGATTTTGCTTTAAAAAAGTTTATTAAAAGTCCATATAAGATATTGCCTGCCATTTTAAAAGTGTGTATTAAGTAATACACAACTTTGAGCTAGAGAACTACATGTTGGCCCCTCACAACTAAACTTCCCTGAGAATTGTGAAGTTAAAATTTTAAAACTTAATTTCGCAAGGACAAATCACATATGGAAATATTTTTGCAAACCCCTTACTCAAGTTGGTTTTCATACGACTCTTACTCCCCTTCAGACTTTAAACTCTTTGTTAAGTACTAGTTTTTCTTTTGGTTTTGAAATTTTATTTTTCAGATTCGGCTTTGGTTTAATTACAATCACAAAACCAATAAACCATGAAAGATATAATTGTATGATTGCACTTTTTCATGTTGAAGGTCGATTTTATTCAGTAGTGACACTCGCCTTAGACATAGGAAAGATATTAATTGTAATTAAGAAACATTGACAATCTTAGGTCTCAATTGTTAAATAATAGCTGTGGAACATGCGACAGGTTTTCAGTGAGGGTTGTCTGAAAATAACGATAAAATATAAAATAACGAAATTGTCAATAAAGCCAGCAAATAGTATTTGTTTAACAATAAACAATGGGCAGAAGCACACATTTGTCATTGTATTTTTTCACTTTTTTCCCCAAGTACTCGTATAAGCCCTATTCATGTTAAGAATACCTTAAGTGTGTAAGTAAAAAGTTTTTATTACCCTCACCGAAGAGTGGAAGGTATACTAAGTTTGTCATTCCGTTTGCAATACCACAAAATATTGATCGGAGACCCTATACAGTATGCAAATTCAAAGACCAGCTATGTCTAGCCATAAGATCTAGCCATGTCATTCCGTTTGTCCGTCCGCTCGTGTGTCTGTTGAAAGCACGATAGTAGTTAAACTTATCAACCAAGAATCCTGAAACTTTACATGATGATGGCCTTTGGTCATTAGCTGTTTGAAATTGTAAGCGGGCGAAATCGGATTAGGGAGAAAAAGTTTCCCTTGAAGCATCCAAACGTACCTCGGTTAAAGATACACTTTTTTTAGTATTCGCTTAACTGAGGAGGTACTTTTCAAAACATGATTATTCCACTTTTTGTGTTTTTGCACAAATTGAGAAAATAGTTTCTTGGGTATGCCCCTATATATTTAACCCGAAATTTTGGTGCATTATTAAAGGCGTAAAGATTAGTCATTGTTTTGTGTAGGATTTAAAAAGTTGGCACTTCTATATTTGGAATAAATGCATTATTTAAAATGGAATAATCTTGTTTTGATGGGGCTGGTTGGAATAATCATGTTTTGATTCAAACCACTGTGGATTAATCTTGTTTTGCTGAAACTAATTAGGTATCAGATATATGAAGTTGAAATAAAACAACATTAGGTTCATTTTAATCTAAAGAAATTAAAATTTTTTTTTATTTTTTCTTCTGGATTAATCATATTTTGTTCCAAAAATGTATATTTGAAATGGATAATGTCATTCTGAAGTGGAATAATCTACTTTTGATGAAATCATGCATTTTTCAATTATTTTCCTGGTGTAATTATTGACATTTTGAAACATTTTATTTTCGTAATTTGTTGTGGACGGACAATGGTCAAAATGAGTACTGTTACTTGGGACGCACTTAGAAACTCAGAAATGGGCATAAATGCAGGACGTTTTGTATCATGTGGGCCAATACGTCTCAAAACGTCCCGCATTGTCCAAAAGGGCGATCAATAGTCAATGTGGTTACTCAAATTAAATCCAATATATATATAAATATATATAAATCCAAATATATAGTAATTTTAAAGTTTTGGCTTAGATTAGAGACGAAACGGACCAAAACGGACCTCTATTGCGCTTTAGTAGAGTAATGATTAATACCTCAAAGGCTCTAGGAGAAAATGTTTCCCTTAAAGGGACTAAAGGTTCCTCGGTCAAAAGTACTCTTTTTTGAGTATTAGCTTAACAAATCATTATTTGTTGTAGACTGACAACGGTCAAAATGGGAACTGTTAGATGGGACGCACTTAATACCTGAAAAATAACATAATTGGACGTTTTGTATTAACCGTCCAGCGTGGTGAAAGCGGGCGATCCAATGGGGACTCAAAATAAAGCATATTAATTTTGAAGTTTTGTCTGAGACTAGGGAAAGGGCCCGAAAAAGTACCTTTTTTGCGAATTAGTGGAGTAATGGAGAATGTATGTAAGGGTTGAACTGGCCGAACTTAACGATGTTTTTACTTGTTGTTATATAAAAATTTACAAATTATCTGAAACAGAGCTAAATTTTTTTAGAAACTCCAGAATACAATGACATTCTACATCCTAAATGTGTAAAAATAAAACAAGAAAAACGTTGATCCAGGCCGAATCTTTTTGACCCTTCACCGTTTAGTTAATATTTTAATAAGTGTACTTTGCGAGGTACCTTTAGTCCCTAAAAGGGATACTTCTTTCGCCCTGGTTCGTTTTGGCCTATCTACAATTTCAAATAGCTTATGACTATAAAGCATCGCCATGCCAAAATCTAGGGTCTTAGCTGAATTTGTTTGACCTCTATCGCCTTTTACCTGGCACCCGGATGGAAGGATATATATCGTATTAAAAATTTTAGGGTATTCGATAAATAATTTTCAAACGTTGCAAACGGAATTAATAATTTAGTATACGCCGTATGAATCCTTCGTAAAGGGTAATAAAAATGAGAAACCAACTAATATTAAAATCAAGAAAGAAATGCCTTTCTGGAGTATATATACTTGTATAGGAGTTACTACTTTATAAACAATAAACATATCGCACTTGCTTAACAAAGGATTTTAACTAAATATATTAGATTTTGAGGAAAGGCAAAAAACTTATTGCTTGCGCTCTTGATTTAAATCAGTAGGGAGTAACTTTAAAAAAGCATTAGATTTTGATTACCGAGGGTAGGGATAAACACTGAGCTTCATTATAGTACAAAAATGGAAAATTTTTAGTAAAATACCCAATGTGCAATACAGTTAACTCCGCTTAAGTGAAAATGCAGCTACTTCGTTTAAGTTATCCGTAGCTTTCACTTAAGGGTAGTTCGGTTAAGCGGAAAACGTTTGAGTTATCCGATCTAAGGTCAGCAGAAAGAAATGTAAATATTTATCCTTTATTTCATAAAAAATAAATTTTATTCATTAAATAAATCAAAAAAATAACTTAAATTTAATTAAGTCTTTCAAAGAAGGTACATTAATCGGAATACATGCATAATGTATTTTTTTGTCGTATTACATAAATAGTGTCTAATTTTTGTTTGTGGCATTTTGTTTAAAAATGATTGTCAAACTATATGCTCAAGATAGTGTAATTTGTTGCGAGCCTCAGAATCGTCCATAAAAAAATCATTCAATGCACCAATTAACGTAAGAGTGTCTTAGACGCAAGGCTTATTGGAAGGGGCTAAACATTGGTCACCCACAATGTTCTCATCGTTATCTTCCTTAATATCGCAACCGCTGCTAAGCTGTTGAAGAATCTCGTTGTCTGTTAATTCCTCCCAACATGGTATGTTTTCGTCCATATCAAAAAAAGATTCGATTTCCTCACTAAGAGCACATAAAAGTATAACCACCTCATTTGTAAGGCATTCAGTTGTCAACAATTTTGGACAATAACTTAAATTATCTAAAGATGCTAACATACTATCCTTTAATAAAATGATTCAGATCGTAAGAGGCATCATCGACTAAGTTAACTTGTAACTACTTTTTTGTCGCCACCTACAATTTCACAACAGGAATGTGCAAATATTTATGGAGAAATCCCAGATTATCTCAACTAAAAATCTAACTTTTTTTCAGGTAAACGCAGTACTTGTCATATAAATTTGTCAGTTTAGTTGAAATTGTTGTTTCACTTATGCGATATTTTCACTTAAACGGAGTTTCACTTAAGCGGAGTGAAATGTATGAACATGAAAATAAAAGTCTGTAACTTATATTTTAAACAACCGATATTTTTCAGTTAAGGTCCAATTAGTCTTGACGGTGGACGGTTGAATCTGCAACCGGCAGAAGTCTACCGTCGTCAACCGTCAAACTGTAGTTATCTCCCTCTAACACTTGCAAAATGCAACCCCAACTGAAATAGCTGATTGCCTACCGTCAACCGTCAAGACTAATTGGGCCTTTAAGCTTATTTTAGTTATCCGTAGTTGAATGTATCTATCTATCGTATACGCAATATGAATATAATCAATTATTACTACGTATACGCCAACTAGTGTCTAAGTTTGGTACTTTCATGATCAGAGACCCGAACTGAGGCTGCGCAAATCGGCGCCAACGATCAAAAATGTATCGTTCTACCGCCGCCGACGATAAAATAACGGCCATAATTTCGCTAATGCAAAATAATTAATCGTTGAAGGGAACGGGAAAATTCGATATTTCAAAAGCTTTGCTGATAAAAGTACATACTTATCATTTAATATTTCTTTTACAACAACGTGTGTGTGTGTTGTAAAAAGATGTCACTTTGCCATTTTGTTAAAAACTTGTCTTCTATTTAAATATAGAAGCAAGAGGTCTTGAGCCGGTTTAATCCCTGTTCAATGTGGAATTGTTTTTTTTTTATAATTTTATTAAGATAAAGCTAATGTAAACAATATTTTTACAAATGTGAACTTACAACATATTAAATGTTAAAATTTTAGCATTTTTTTAATATATAAGTATGTTTTTTGTATTTGTGCTAATAAACGTCAAAACTCTATTTCCAATTCGATTGACAAGGGTATATGTCGATTTAAAACCCTGATATTTTTTGGGTATTCGGAATAGCGCACACCACTTGTGGAAATATGTTTCACATTCGAGCAAAATCGAAATGCAGCACATGGAAGATTAGTTCCGTTGAAATGTTGTCTGCAACTATGGCGTAGGTGGATGGTTAAACATTCGGGCACTCTTTGATGGCATCCAAGTATTGAATCGTTGCTGACTTATCGATTAAGGCTTCAAAGACTCTTCATAATCCCGAAGAACAATATCCAGTGGCGGTCAGTTGACAAGTCCCAAACGCGATTTAGGTGCTTTCCGAAATAATTTCCCTCCTAAGCCATCTTTACACGTGCAGTATATGCCGAAACCAAATATTGCAGATATTAGGGCTTTAATTTCCGGCAACAAGTAGACCGTTAACATTTTGCCGGGTATGATAATGAAAAAAATCACTAGTTTCCATTTCTTTTATATACTTTTATGATTGATTAAACGGAAAAGTGCGTTTCTTACTTCGCTCCATCTTGCGTCATTCTCTGCTTTAACCAGTTTTTTTGCTTTTACCAGTGCTTTGGAATATTTCTTCTCATTTCAATTCCGCCACAAAGTGTGAATAAAACCATTATGGCATAATTTCAATTTGTTTTCTAATTCTTATAATTTTCATGTTCAGTTCGTTTTTATGGCTTAAAGATTGATTGCCCTGCAAACTGTAACGAAAAATTGCATATAATCAAACAGGTTGCAAGATTGATGCAAAGGTATGTGCCCGCATTACACAATTAACATATTTAATTTATTTCTGGAAATGTGGACAAGAAACGTAATTCTGATGGCAAACACAGGAAACCCACTCATACAGCTGAGATGTTAAAAATGGTTATAAAATGTCAAAAACTTTATATCTCTTGGCACTTGTTTCAAAACCGAGAGACAGCAGCTGTCTGCTAGTCAAGAACTTGCTAAAAAAGTTCTTTCCAAGTAGTTTCCGTTAGTCTAAGGGCAGGGGCTGAATTCTTATTTTAAATCGCTAGAACAGAGACATCATTACGCGTTACTAGTTAAATCTAGATTTATATTTGTGACCCACTAGCATTTGCTGTCAAATCTGACAGCAGCAGAGGCGTACACACCTTCCTTTTCTTATAAAATTAGTTAGTTATGACCACTCGACCGGTTTCCTTTCTAAACACGTTACAATGTAATATTCCAAACTTACGATTATTTTCTGCATTTTTTTTTCTCCCCAACATTTTTGTTTATTAACACCACAAATTGCATGAACGCATTTGCCAAATCAAACATGAATACGAGTAGTACTCACACTTATGCACAATTCGACACGCTTTTAAATACCATACAAACGTTAAAAAATTACCAACTTCCTTAAGGTGTTGCCGATAGAAGTTGGACAAACGAACCAAAAGAAAAAAAGTATGTGTCTACCGAATCATGATAACAATTTTTAATACATTTTAATTAAAAGCGAAATGTGTTTTAGGTTTTCGCAAAAGATTTATAATCGCAATGCGTTTTATTTTTGCTGTCAAAAAGAAACGCAAGTTTGGGGGTAAGATTTATTACCCTATGCTAGGCAACTAGGCATGAATAGTAAATTTAATAATTTCAATGAAAGTGTTGCACATTTGTAAAAAATCTTTCAAAATGATGACTTTTGATTAATGGCGTTTTTGTTTTATAAAAAAAAATCTGGCATACCTGAGAAAAATATTTAAATAAATACTCATAACTCCCTGTAGAATATGTCTATAGTAAAATTTTACTGATGTACTTTCTAATTGAATTTGTCACCAGTTCTACTGACCAATTGCATCCCACTCAATGTTCCCTGCTGTAGACATTTAACATATGCTTGTCATTGAGATTCCATTAGTACCCGCGATACTACTGAGCAGATGGTTCTAATGGAACTTGGAGACATTAGAACTTGTGATTCTCTACAACTTTTTAGTAATTTTTGTCAACACGTTTGGCACTTTTTGTTAGACTTCCACACTGTACTATCCAACTACTATCAAATGGAGACATTGGACGAGAGATTTAAAAGTCGATTTTATGAATTGTAGTCAAAAGTTATGGATTATTTTACTAGATTTCTACACTAGTAATATAAGAAAGGGTACTCGTTCACATAGGTGCATTTTTTTTGTTATAAAAAAATTGTGTTTTATTAGGAAAAAATAATTTGATTACTTTCAGAAAAAAAGTTACACAACGAAACAAATGAAGAAGAAGCACATCTATGCAAATATTTCTGAACCCATAAATTTTTCGGAAAAAAAATATCTGTACCCATCAAAAGCAAAGTAAAAGCGCAGACGCTTCGTTGACAATGTCAACAAAAAGTCTACCATAATAGTAGACAAAAGGGAGGTGTATATTTGTATATTCTGTTCAGTTACCGAGTAAGGATAGCAGCCCTCACTTAGGGTATTGTACAGTCGTGGTTTACCCGCTGAATTACCACTTCCTTCTCTCATGTCTAGTTAACATTATTTTAATGGGTTCGTTGTCAATAGAAAAAACCGACATATTTGATTTTGTTTCGTTGTTGTATTATTTTTTTTTAGATCATAAATCTAAAAAAACTTCGAATTTCATACTGTCAATTAAATTAAAGTTCAATTTACGCAACCACATATTTTCGTACGTTTTTTAAGTTTTCCTTTGCCTAATACTATAATCAAAAGTATGAGTTGTGTTTTTTCTCTTTGGAAAAGGATAGAAAAAAACGCGACTATATTAAAATTGCTAAGAACTACTAGCAAACCCACGCTGTGCCACAGACGACGAAGAAGAAGGAGGAGAAAAAACTAATGCTGCAAAAATTATAAGGTATTAAGCAATTGACAATTCGTGCTGTGCCGCCGAGCTTAGCTCTGTTTATTTTAAAAGCCCAAAACTTTTTTTTCGGTTTTTCTTTTTTGAATTTCTGAAGCAACAAAACCGCTTCAGTTACAGAGATCGGCCAGGCGGTTTGTCGCATTTCATTTGGTCCGGTATGGTTTATGGTAAAGCGATATCTAATGCGGAAAATTACATATATTTTCGCTGCATTTGCATTTTGGGTTTTTAGTTACCAGTACAAAAGTATTTCGAACATATATTTGTAGGTACTTTAAACATTACACCATACAAACGGAATGACGGCGGCGGCTCATGACAATCTGTTTGTCGTTTGGAAATTGTTGCTTTTTTCTTGGGCGATCGAGTATTTGGACTTTCGCTTTTAAAAGACATTTCAGACAATTATTGTTAAGTTGTTGTGTTGATTGTCTTTCAATTTTATTTTTTTTGTTCCTTTGTTGTTCGAAATGACCACCCACACTTGATGACAAACATGCGCTAACAAACTGAAAACTACACCCACTGCCATCCAGCCTGCCAGCCACCACCTTTTTTGAAGGAAATTGGCATGAGACACCGCCAGTGAACAACGACAAAAAAGTGTCTACCATAGGGTCACAAGTATGCCAAACAAATGTGGGCTACAATTCCCTTTAAATGCGAAAATATGTTAACAAATATTTGCATTTTGTGATCCATTTGCCACGACCATTGCAAGACACAATAAGTGAGTGAGTGAATGGACTACTGGCTTTGGCCCATAACTCTCACACACATACATTCTTGGACTTTGATACCGGACAGGGGATAGTTTCATAGGTTTGCCATGGTAACATGATTTTTTTCAAACAGAATTAAAACGAATTTTTATGGTGGCAACATTTCACGGAAAGACGGAATGTGATAACCTGGACACGTCGTTAGTTAATAATCTTTCAATATTAAGGTTCATTTTGAATATGTTGCTTAGAATATGCCGGTATGCGATGAAAATCAATTAAAATTGTATTTTCCTCGATTGGACAATTCAAACGAATATTTTATGGAATGGGTGCAAATAAAGAGACGGGCACTGCAAATCGTCCGTGGACAAAACTCACTCACTTGCCGTCACGGTGCTCTCAGTCGAAAGCGTGTGACTCATACCAGGAACATTAATTCACCATTGACCTCAAAAACTCTTCATTTTACGCACCTGCCTGATGCGAATTTTACACAATGACCTTGTTTTATTCGCTTCAAGATCCAATTAACTCAATAATTGAAGGCAAACGACTATCCGCTTCGTCAACACTTCTATGTTTAGGTCTTAGAGCAGCTCGAGAGTGCCCAATTATTGATTTTCTTCGAAAAATTCAGTTTTTCTGACAAAGCCCTTTTCATCACGGCGGCTATGTTAACAAATTAAAAATTTACATCTGGGAATTGGAAAATCCAATGTTTCTTCAGAGTTACAGTTTGGTACGGTGTCATTATTAAACCACTTAACATGACAAAACATTTATTATGGCCGGAGATTGAAGACAAGGACGTGGAGGATCTTTGGTTTCATCAGGACTGCGCATTATGCCGTACAGACTTCCCCAACATCTATCTTTGTGTGGGGTTACCGCAAAGAACCGATGTGAGAAAAATCCATTAAGTATATAGGTCCTTAAAATACAGCCAGAAACCATTACAAGGTCTTGGAAACTTGGTGTGCTACTACAATTCATTTCTAGTTATGTCCATTTCACATTTTGAACGATTTATTAGTCTGACACATAATCTAAAAACCAGTCCTATTACAAATGTTTTCCTTTTATCAAACCACTTAATATTGAATTGATGTTAGACACCTTGTTTTTTTGGGAATAAAAAACTATTTATGACTGGAACAGTTTTCCAATAAAAAAAACCGAATGTATTAAGTGGCATTTACAATCACCTCCACCCACATGAAAATCAATCAACATAAAGAACAGTATTCAACACTAGAAATATAAAAAATATCTTTCATATACAAGCAAAAACAACAATAACCTAATTTCAAAATGATATAAACTTAAAGCTACAAAAAAAATGGAAAAATTCCAACATGAATTCTTATCGCGTCATGTCCACTTTGAAGCCAACCTCCTCGTCCGTTTCCAAACCAATATCGGCTATCAAAGCCTTTTTCGTTTTTGGATAACCCTCCATAATGGCATCCACCATGTCCGTGCAGATGCGTTTACGTTTGCGATAGGCTGTTGTTACCGTCTCATATTTACTTTCGATTTTCTTGACGTCCTGAGAGGAAAGCTTTAAATGAAAGAAAGAGTATTTTCAATAATGCTTATGAGTCTTGTATGGATTTGTGCCTACCTTGGACTCCTTTTCTTGGGCCTCATAGTGTCGAAGTTTTTCGTTGGTCATCCGGATCTCGTCCAAAAGTTTATCTCTTTCTTCTTCGAGTTCGGCCAAAGTTTTGATTTTACTTAACGATCTCAATTTAGTATCAAATTCACTCAATTGATTTTCTTTGGACTTAAGAGAATGTTGAGCCTGTGCCAGTTTTTGTTTCATTAATTGGACATTCTTTTTTAACTGAAAAAAAAACAAATTATTTTTAATCGGTTAGTCAGAGAATAATTTCGCAATGATTGAAATGTTTTCATTTATTTAAAGGCACTCCGAAAGTATTTTGATGTTCTGTAAAGATTTTATAATGATTTGTGTATAAAAATAAATCTAAGTCGGTAAATCTTTATAAAAGGAATGCATTTTTAAAGATATTGTACACTTTTTGAAAGAAAATTTCTATTGCGGTGCATTCTTCCAATCGTAAATCTTCCTAAACTTCAGATATGGACGGTCATCTGTTTGTAAACATTATATTTGTGAGTTATCGGAAATTATCATTACTTCGATCCTAATGAAATACCATTAATTTCGTAATTACAAAACGTTATGCCACATATTAAACTGAAATTGTATCGAAACCTATTATAAATGGTTTGGCAACAGTAGAAATCTGACAAAAAAATTTAAGCCCTCGGATTTCGTACGCATATGCGATTGCATTAATGGAAATACTTCTGGCCATCTACCTCATATTCTAGAATTGTAAGTCCCATCACCATTAATCTCTATATGCAATAGAGCTTGTTTTTATTAAGATTATCGCTGCTATATAAACTGAATGTTTCTGAGATCTGCGTTTATGATATTGTATTGGGAAAATATCATCTAGCTATTATTTATTTTTATGAAACATTTTTCCTTACTGCGGCCGCCTCGAAATCACGTGCAAAAATCCATACAAACCATACCTTAACGCATGTTTTTGGTGTTTAAATCCTCTAAGGTTCGCTAAAGAGCAGAGTTCGTACGTGGTTCTTAAGAAGGCATATAAACAGTAAAAGCCACGACATCTTACATTTAAGAGGTTAGTCTCCTTTGAAAAGGAAACTATTGCAGTAACCTATTACAACGTGTGACTTATAGCGCCAAACCTTTCGATTATCTTTGGTTAGCCACGTAACCACTGGACAGCAAAAGTCTTAGACTAGTAAATGAAGTTCAATTTGAGCTCAATATGGAATAACAGAACTCTAAAATTCTGCATAATGTTTGAGGAAGACTAAGAATTTTACACTAAGATCTCGCGCCATTCGCTTGAAGTTTAGCATTTTAATCCGCTTCTTTAACGCTTCTTAGTTTGCACCTTACTTAGAGCAGCTCGAATGTCCAATTTTTGATTTTGCTCAAAAAATCATCGTTGACGACAAAGCTCATTTTAATCTCTTGGCGGCTATGTTAACAAACAAAACAGCCACATCTGGGGATCGAAAACACCGCGCGCGATCTTTGAGAAACCAATGTATCCTCTGAGTCACAGTTTGGTACGATGTAGCGCGCACTTTGTCACTGTCTGTGTTTACAACGACACAGTCAATTCCTGCTAAAATTTGGTGATAACGCAAAAGAAGACTACAAAATACAATTATTTGTATTTAAGTTATAGAATAGCTTAACATGGTGCCGCTATCTAACACAACAAAAACATGGCGATTTATCATTTTAAACTTGCATAGATTGTAAAAAAAGTACTAATAATTTTTTTTAAATTTTTGGTTTTATTGAAATGTTGAACTTTGTTATTAAATAATGGAACACAATATCATTTTTTTCATTTACCACAACTGGCTCGGCTGTAACTCATCCGATTAACCAAATTTGTCAGTAAATTTTCGATCTCTTCAATGGCTAATTCGATTTCAAGTTTCAATACTTAAATTGTCTCTGGATGCTTTGCGTAACATTTATCCTAATTAGCTTCCCACAGAAAATAATACAAAGGGGTCAAATCACACATCCGAGGCTGCAAATTGACATCACAAATTCGGCTGATTATTCGATATTCAAAAGCAGTAAGTAAAATATCGATGGTTACGTTGCCTGTGTGACATTAGGCCCCGTATTGTTGAAACCAAATGTCTTCCATGGCATTCTCTTGAATTTTCGGAAACAAAAATTCGCTGAGCGTGGCTCGGTCTCGCTCACTGTTGACGTTAACGTAACGGCGGTTCTTTGCTCATTTAAAAAAAATGTCCTAATGATGCTGTGGCCCAAAATCCACACTAAACAGTGACAGTTGTAGATGCATTAGCTTCTCAACTGTCACGTGTAGGTTCTCTGAACCTAATATGCGGCAATTTTGCCTATTGACATAGCCAACGAGATGAAAATGCGCTTCATCTGAAAACACGATTTTTCGGCAAAATTCTTTATCTCCTGCCAAACAATCTTCAGCCAATTGGGCGAAGCGAAAACGCATCAGAAGGTGTTACAATATTAAATGACAAAGTTCAACCCATGGTACAATAAACAAGGTATAGTCACTAAGCCAACAACAAAAATAGTACGATAGATTGTCAAAGTCTCCTGAAAGAAAATGCCAAAAATAAATGTTTGTAAATATTTGATGATTATTGTGAATGTTTGAAAAAGAAATTAAGCTGTACAAACTTAAAGAATTGTCGTTGTCTAATTTCAATGTGTAAGTATCTATGAGAAAAAATTGGAAATCCGCTGACTGCATAATTCTACCTGCTTTATTGTACCTATCCAATAACCCAGAACATTGAAAAAATAACAGTATGCAATGTCAACTACACGTATCCTATATGGTCTCTTACTTTATTTTCGAATTCATACCCCTTATTTCCTCAAGTTTTTTCTCAATTTCTAACTACGTTAAAATTAACCTATGGAAGGAAATCACAATGGATACTATGGGCCTCTGCCTTGGGTTATATTTACCTTGAATTTTAATTATTTCATAATGCAGTACAATAATGCCCGCTGAAAAAATCACATTTTTTCAAGTGTTGGAAAAAGCCTTTACATATTTTGGTTCAATTAATAAGTGCATGAAATACTGCATCCGACCTCCTTAGCACTTACGACACCTACAGCTGACCAATAAGCAAGTATCAATCATTTAGTAGCATTCGGCCTCAACAAATAATATCCAGTTTGGCTTGACCATTGCTATTTTTTTAAGGAAACTTCTTCCTCGGTCTGTCTCCTCAATGTGTATAAGAGCCTGTCTCTTTAGTGGATTCCTTGTGGAGTGTAATATATTGCAGTTCCAGCTATGTCGTCATGAAGCTTATGAAGCGTGTGTTAGTTAAGTCGAATTACGTCTTCTGATTGCACGATAAATTGGTCTTTGATTTTTTTGTCAAAAGCATACTGTTGGACATTGAGCTTATTTTTGGGTTTCTTGGCCGATTGCAGTTGGTCAGTGCTTCTCTCCATACCGGTGAAAAACACAACTATAAATACCAATTCCGCCAATACAATTAAATCGCGCCTAGTAGCAAGTACAACATATTTTATGCTAATGAAGATTATAACAATCCCAGAACTATATCCAGAAGTCTTTAAAATATTGAAGTCCCATATCTTTCTTTGAGCTAGTAAAACACTTATCTCCATCTCATTCTATTACCTCCACAGAGTTGTTACGTTGTTTGGCAAAATATATTTTATGTTTGCCATAGGTTTTCATTACTAAAATCTCCTTGTCCACCAAAGAGTCCAAAGATCTAAAATATAAAAAAGTACACTTTTAAATAAAAGTTTATCAAGATCCCTTAACATACATACTTTTGTACGGCGGCTTTACCCAACTCCTTGCCACATTTATCTAAGACATCATTAAGGGCATATGGACGATTTACAGTCAACATGAAATCTTGTACAATCTTGGCAACCGATGGCTTAGACATCTGTAATAAACAAAGAAAAAGAAAAATACAAATACAAATGTCAGTAGTGTGTTTTTTCTGCACATTTATAAGTTGACGCTGACATTTCATTGGAGCATGTATCGTACAGACGTCACGTGTTCCATGTCACCGCTACTATTCCATGCAGATGTTTTATTGTCGGACATATTAACATTATTTATTAACGGTTTTATATCAATGTTGTTTTATTTCTACACATTAATTACAATACCAATAGCAAATAACAAATATGCGCTGTGGGACAGCGAATGGAACGGAAAGGAGGATTGATTGACAAATCAGAAATTAATGTAAATGTCTCAAAACGGCAACAAGTGGCAACGCCTGGACCAGTATCTTTGATACGACATAAATTATGAACAAATGTAATTTTATAAAGTGTTCTTTTTTTATATATATTATTTGTGATAGAAATATTTCTGTAATGGAGAAGACAAATGTGTTGCCTTACAAATATAATTTATGAATGCTTTGCTGCTACAAATGTTACGAAAAGTCTTTATTCTTTTACAATAGCATCTTTTGGAGTAAAGTATATTAAATACTAGCTGACCCGGTCCACCTTGCTGGTCCTCGCGTTCCCATATCTACATAGTTACATGGAATCAATATTAAAATTTCTTGGAAAGATGCATATTTGAATTTATTTTTTGGAAAAAAATTTGCTTATGATTTAAATGCCCCCATTATAAAGCTTGGTAAGCGCCTATGGTTCACCGACTCTAGAGCATGCAACGTACAACTACCTTGGGAAAACAGACTAAATCGTGGTTAAATCCACAGACTGCCAATATTTGGCCTTGGGATCTACAATGAGGCTTTGACTGATGCCAGACCTGATTTAGGGTTTTACTCATTAAATAATACTAATGATTTAAAATTATGGGCTTAGTGGGATATTCAGCGATTTGATTTTGCTTTTTAAATAAAACATGCCTATTATATCGCGGCGAAATAAAAACACTGAAATATAACAGTGTTCTTCTTTATGGAGTTGGACATTTTTGAACACGAAAATAAGATCATACTCGTAGTAGCAGGCTTAAGATCAAAATTGCCACTAAACCCCTGTTATGACTTTTTTACCTCAACTGTCGATGGCACAATATCGATTGCTAAATCGACCCACCCTATTTAGTATACTTTATTTTGTTATTATTTATATTAGATTTGGATTAATTAGTGAGGGTAGTAGGCGTAACTGATTCAACGTTGTACTTGTTGAATATGCAAAATTATGGATTTTCTTATAAAGAAATCATAGGTTCAAAATTATTTTTCGTCATAAAGAAGTTATAATCCGTTAGGATACACTTCTGGCTCTAAAAATTCTTAAAAATGAGGAATTCATCATCAAACTTTAAAAAAAAATTAATTTTAATAAAATATAGTTTTCATTCGGATCTAGGAAGAAAATTACATTTTGAGTAAAATCACAATGTAATCTTAATGTTTACTAAAAAGAAATCGGCACGACTTTAGCCGTAACTGTTTTTTGTAGTGTCGGATTTGTCCAAACGCTGCTTTATAACGTCGGACTGTTATTTCCGTTAAGTTTCATAGGGTGATCCATCTAGAGGTATTTTTTAGAACGAAAAAAAATATAAAAATGCAAATCAAGTGTGGAATCTTTATTGGTAATTTGAAAGGACATTGTATGGCATTTATTTTTTGAAAATAATTTTCTTCAAATGTTGGTAACTGTATTATGGAAATGAGCGTTCGATGAGAAACGGGAAGATCCGCTCTTTTCGACCAAAATTTTGTTCAGTGATGAGGCCCATTTCTGGCTCAACGGCAAAGTCAATAAACAAAATTGCCGCATTTGGGCTGAAGAGCAACAAGAAGAGGTTCAAGAGATGACATTATACCCAGAGAAAATCACGGTTTGGTGCGGTTATAAACTGGTGAAATCTACGGTGCATATTTTTTCAAAAATGACATTTTAGACATTTTTCTTTGGGGTTACGTAAAGTCCGAAGTCTATGCTGACAAACCAGCTACGATTCAAGTTTTGGAAGCCAACATTACGCGTGTCATTAAAGCCATACCGGTCGAAATGCTCCAACGAGTCACCCAAAATTGGACCCTCAGAATGGAAACCCTGAGTCATAGTTGCGGCCAACATTTGAAGGAAATTATATTCAAAAAATATATGCCATAAAATGTCCTTTCAAATTATCAATAAAGATTCCACACTTGATTTGAAGTTTTATATTTTTTTTTGTTCTGAAAAAATACCTCTAGATGGATCACCCTATATAATGTGTCTAGTATACCGAAGATTTCATGTAGAATCAAACTATTTGCGGGACAAATTAAATATCTTTAAAATATTTTTAGCCAATGTCAACAACAGCCGTTAGGGTTCTCACAAATCCTTAAAACCGTCCCAAACTTATATAAGAAAAGTTTTGCATTTGCAGTGAAACTTGCTTTATTGTGAGTACTCACCGCATGTCCTTATTTACAATTGGTCGCTTATTATAACGATCTTTTTGGTCCTCACGGTCTTTGCGGTGGTATCCAAATTTTAGACAGATCTTTAAAATACATATTTATTTCGAATAATAACGAAATTTGATTATCTTTAAGTCACCGTATGACTATGTTATTAAGGGCGGGTCTATTTTTTTGGGGCAAAGCGTACCGGCTCTCGCGATTTTAGGAAAATTTCTAAACATATAAGGCAAAAAAAAACCATTTGCCTCAATCATTTTCGAGCTTGCCAATTTTGCGAACAAAGTCCGTCGTGCCTACAAGAAAATTAGGGCGAATGAAGTATTCAAATTCAAGAAAAAGTTGGAGGATGGTGCTATTGTTACTGTCATAAAAGGAAAATTATCTAGAAATTCATCTGCAACTCCCACAGGACGAAAAGTAGAAATTGTGGAATTTTTCAATAATTCCCACAAAACTGTTATATAAAGTCAGATCCAAGAGTCAGATTTATTAGTCTATTCCTTTTTACTTGTGAAATTGAGATGTTTGGTTAAAAAAATAAAACTGTTCGTATCTTGGTTCTTTTCTAGAAATAAGAATTCTCAAAAAGTCTCATTTAAAAGTGGAGAATTTTCCCTTTCATTTAGTACCAATATCGTGGAGGGAACATCTAGCAATATTTTTAGCGACGGGTTTTCACCTCGTAAATTGCGGCGACTTTACGAGTAAGAGATTTATCTCTAAGCCATGTAAAAACTTTTCTATAAAATGCATAAGCCGTTTTGAGCCGGCGAAGGTCCCGGTCAGTACGTAAAAGAATTGAATCGTGCACAGTTAATTGATTTGGGAGAAGTTTTCCCTTGTCATTAATGGGATTTTGTGGAACTTAAGTAAGAGTCGATAAGACCTACAACGAGTCATGGGTCGTCCACAATAGTTGAAGATATGTTGAGCAAATACTCAAACTATGTCTTTCCTTAGAGGAAATATCTTTCCCTCTGGGCCGATTTTATACAATTGACAATCCCAAACAGGTTTTGGCTAAAAACCATCATAAAAGGCTTTAGCTTATTTCGTTTAAGCGCTATTTTGCTTCCTACTGACGGACGAACTTGTCAAGATATTCTTAGAATTTTGAGACGATTAATATTTCGTGCTGATGCTAACGAAATGGCAATTTTAGTGTACACTCCACCTTATGGTAGATGGTATATAGTTCGATCAAAATCATATACTTATTATCTAGAGAAGTAGGTTGAGATTCGTATTGCAACGCATCTATAAAAGTTTCCTTATTTAATTTATTCAAATCTTGAAATGCAAAACAACCTGTATTTAAAAAATGCTCGTACCTCAAACTACCAAACATTTCTCATCGAATTCATTCGAAATCTTTCTGGACAGCTTTCCCTACAGTAAAACCTTTAATAAGTTTCCACATTCGAACATAAACAATAAATATATTTTAGCGATATTCATTTTTAAATGTCAGTTGAATTGCATTTTATGAATCACGTTTTTTTGTTTCGGTTTACATTAATGCATGCATGCCACAAACTACTTTACCGCCAACGCTTCTTGCACCTGCTTACCGGGTAATCTTCTTCGTGATAGAAGCGACTTGTGCCATTTGTAAAAACCAACCTGAATTTAAAACAGTACAAAAAACAGCAGACATTAAACATCTTTGGGAACAGGGCCAAAGTATCGTATATCCCGTAGATTGTTAGGCAAAAAGCTAAAAGTTAATTTAGACATAAATAAAATTATTGTGAACAAACTATTTGAAGATGATTTCGATGTCCGCTTAAAGGTTAAATGAAATATGGAACAATGTGCATAGATTATATTACTTTTGTTTTTCCGAAATGTTAAATATAATTTTGTAACCTTTGGCGTTTTTCTTTTTTTATTTTTTTGTTATTCTATAAAGGGACGTGATGCTACTCCTTATTTGGAAAGAAATCGTGTTGGCCGTGATGCCATCGATTCGGCTGCTGCCTTAACAGATATGGGTAAATACTTATTCCGTGAAAGACGACTACCAGTTTACGATATAGCCGTGGCTATTACAAAGTAAGTATCGCTCAAAACACCAACTATTGCATTGCCACATATGTTTTGTGGAGGAGCCTAAAGATGAATCAAATCTCTTGAAACTTTGTTTAATATTTTCCTTTCTTTAATCTTTCTTTTGAAATGAGTCAACACTTTTTCGTCAAAACAAAAACTATAACATTTTCTTTCCTGTATATACCAAAAACAAATTTAGGTATGATATGTGTCGGAGGCGTAAAGGAGGTCGTTGTACCAAAGGCACAGCGGGTAAAGATATTCTACAATTACCATTTTTTCTTTGTTCTAAATTTAATTTTAAAAAAAATAGTGTTTTTTTGTAGTAGATTTGGCACACATTCCAATTAACATTGTATGGTATTCGCCGATGGCAACGAAGTTACACTACGCATTATTTCATCAGAAAATCTAATACAATTTGAAAAAAATTATTAACAAAATGTTTTAATTTGGAAACTGTTTAATTTCGTTGGCATTAGCGAATGTCTTGCTAGTTAAATTTTAGTATAGAAAAGTACAAGGGATATTTACACAGAAAAACACAAAACATACATACTCGTATCCGCCATATAGATAATGATAGGTTAAGGCTAAAAGTTGTGTGGAACTAATGATAAACGTTATCCGAAAAAGGCATTTATTTACTAAACTAAACGTTAAATGCTTTCTAATATTAGTTTTTTGTTAACTTGGCTTAAAGAAAGTCGGATGAAACCGATCTTAAGGTAACCAACTCCAATTCTGGGCAACAGTAAAAGATTAGCAAATATGTTCGCGCAATATAAAAAAGTTAGGACTTTAATAAAAAAAAAATCGGTAATTTTAAAAATTGTCAATGTTGCCGATAAGGTAAAGGGTGCGAATGCTCTACAGCGAATCCCGATACCAACATGGATAAGACGATCCGAGATGATTTAGTGTTATATAAAAATCTTTATTCTAAGACCATTTAAGAGGACTAAAAATAGAACGATGTTAATATCTTAGAAGATACACAGACTTTGTAACCCATGTTGGTATGTCATTTCAGGGCCGAAACGGTTTTTTGTAAAGGAGCCACATGAAAAGTATGCGAGACTAAAGGCCAGAAATTCGTTAGCGTTCGCATGTCAGAGCGCCATTATTCTCGGTCACTATGCGAGTAAATTGTCGTTATGTCAATTACTTCAAATTATTAAAAAAAAAACGTCTAGAAGCGATTTGCACGAGGGCTGCTATATATATTTCTGGCCTTATAATGAAAATGCGAATATTTATCATCAAAAATGGTTTTATTGTTTTTCAAAGTATTTTCCAGCATGATGTATACACTTTCGCATGAGCTCAAACCAATTGTCGAAGCACTTTTTCCACTCCGATTGAGACACCTCCAAAACATGGTTTTTGAACGCTTCAACAGCATCTCCTGGCTACTTAAATCGTTGACCACGCTTTTTTTCTTGATGTACGGGAATAAAAAGAAGTCATTGGGTGCCAAGTCAGGGCTGTACGTTTTGGCCGGTCAAAAAGGCGCTGGTTTGAGCCGATGTGTGAGAGCTCGCATTGTCATGGTGCACAATGATTCGTCATCTCTTGCTCGTTTTTTGAATTGCTCCAAAGACTTCAGGCAAACAAATTGTGGTGTACCACTCAGAATTGACCGTCCTACGTTGCTCAAGCGGAACAGTCGCCACCTAACCAGTTTTGCCGAAGAAACAGGCAACCATTTCGAATTGCTTCTTCCACGAACAACTTTTATTGGATCTGGCTCGTCTTCGAAGACCCACACGGTCGATTGCTGGTTTGTTTCGTCCTCATGCGCATAGATCCATGATTCGTCATCCCTTATAATCTTCTTATAAACGCCTTTTGAAGCACCGCGATCGTATTTTTTCAAAATTTCTTTGCGCCAATCGACCAACACGAGCCTTTTTTTGAGCGATTGTCTAACCACAACTGAATTCATTAAACCAGTTTTTCAAAGTGGTATAGGATGGTGCTTTATCGCCATACAAAGGTTTAAGTTCATCGATGCACTCTTGTCGTGATAACCCACGTCGAAAGTTGTGAAAAATGATCGCATGAAAATGTTCACGAGTTAAATCCTTTTTTGCCAAATTGATTTTGTCAAGTCACTGTAAACAACACAAATGATGGTCGTACGTCAAAACGTTCTGAGTACGTTTATGCTAAAAATGTCAAACTTTCCTAAGTACTTATCCAAGTACTAAGTACTTATCGTATCCAAAAAGTTATTGATTCCTTACATCACAACCCGTTTTTATTAAAATATTTGAATTTATAGAAATTAGTTATTCCATAATTATTATAAGCAAGTTCCAACCGAGCTTGCGTAAACAGCTTTTAAGCATTTAAAATTTTGAAAACGCAGGTTTATAATGGAAATTTTCAAAAGCTTTTTTTAACAAAAACGTTTTATTAGTGTTTATTTATTGACTTGCAGATCAGTTTTCAATTTAAAGCGGTTAATACCTTGTTCCACAGGGTTTTGAAAAGTATAAAAGATATTTCAAACCACAAAAAGGCTTGCCAGTAGTATACAATTTAAAAAAAAAAAACACATTTTGGGTGAATAAAATTGCATTGAGAAAAAATTCAAATGAAATTATCAAAACGTTTAGAAAACTATCCAAAATTATTCCATTTTTGATTATCATTCAGATATTGGCAACACTGGTGTCTAGACAAACGAATTGAGGCGATTTAAAGTAGAGTTTTAAAGCAAACTAGTATTCGCATATGCGAATTATTGGCATCTTACTAAATGTTCACTTTTGCATTCGCAAAAATAAATTTTAGAATATTCCCAAATTAATATTTCAGTATAAGATATAATACATGTTTAGAATTTATTGCAATCTGTTAAAATTTCAAGTCTTAGGCCGGTTGGACCACAAAACGAAGTTGTATTTGTATAAAAATTATATCAAAACATGGACTGATTTCGTAATCTTTCAATAATGTCATTGACTGTTAGGTTTGTTAGATCAGAAATTCGTAGGTTCATTCGTATGGGGGTTATCTTTGGCCGATTTCTCGCAATTTCAATAGCGTTGCCGGTCGCAAAGACGGTGCAAAGTTTCAACAAGATAGGTTAATTTTTTGCTATAAATTTAAAATTATCCAATTTCTTTATAAATTTAAAATTTGTTTATAAATTTAAAATTATCCAATTTAACAGTTTTTGACTTGTCTATCCAAAATGCTTTTGGTTAATACAATTGTAGTTTTTTGACTACGATTAGGGGCATATTCAAAAAAAATACGGAAGGTTTAAAATGCGACTTCCTTTATAAAAATGTGTTTTAAAACTTTAAAATGTATGGATATAACTTTTTGCTTTATTCCGACCGACTGCTTTACTAGCAAAAAGACGTTTTTATCGTATTCTGTAGCCCAGAATGGAATAGGATTATTTTAGAAAGTATATTATGGCTAAGGTGTTTTTAACAATTTTTTTTTCTAGT
This sequence comes from Hydrotaea diabolus, assembly GCA_963513945.1. Lineage (NCBI taxonomy): Eukaryota > Metazoa > Arthropoda > Insecta > Diptera > Muscidae > Hydrotaea > Hydrotaea diabolus. Next base: position 122,060,594 of record OY740720.1, read on the forward strand.
TTTAGAACGTTCTTTTTTTAAAAAAATTATCGCTGAAATTGTGTTTTTTTTCTTACGCATATCTACTTTTTTCTATTATTCTACATTTTTAATGTCTCCCTCTATCTCTCTTTTGCTCCTTCGCGTTTTATATAATAAATTGTTTTTTTTTTATATATTTATATTATATAAAGAGTGTTCCAATAAGATGGATCAATGTTAGCAGTGAACAACCCCACATCAATTGTTGAGTTCTTTATTGACTCATGTTCTGTGTAAAAGATTATAACCTATAAATGAGCACCAAGTCTTCAGCGGCATACTTTTATACCCGTACATTTGTGGATCATCATCGGTGCAAAACTGCCATCCGATATTAAAAATATGCCTTATGCTCGTGCCGCTCAGATGTTGAATGGAATGATAGTAAATTGTTGGTACAGACAGCGCTCTTTAGTGTCACCAAGGAACTTGTCTAAAGAGCTTGAAAGAAAGAATTTAAAAAATAAAATCGAAAGTTATTGTGTTAATCGATGTAGCCGTTTTTAGGGATGGTGCGACCAGGGAACTGTTAATCAAATAAATAAATTATTACAATGGCTGTCTAACATGTGGCAATGTGTTTTTAAAAACCAATCGTAGATATTAATGGCATCCAATTTCGACATAAACAATTGATTTCCATTGCCACCATTTATCGTTATATGTTTTACGGCATCGTTTTTAAAAAGCAAGAAGAAAACTAATTCTGTCAGCAAAGAAATCAATGTAACTAGTGTCTTTCGGTATATTCATCGAATTTTCTACAATCTGTCTTGAATTTGTATCAGCTCCAAATCTGCGCATAAATGTCAACGATGTCTTGTGATGCACTTAAAAAAAACAAGCGTCCACGAAATTAATGACTTTAAACATGAGCAACGTTAGACCGTAATGCAATTTTTGTTCCAAAGTCAATGATCTGCAGGCTAAACATTGCGCCCATTAAACGCAAGTTTTGGCCAAAATAGGGCACCCATCGCGCCTGCTGTGCGCAAGTTTATGCAAAAGTTCATGAGACTGGCATGGTAGTGGACAACACTCACGTCCCGTCGACGTAAGGAGCGATATCACGAGAATTCGGCTACCATAGCCGGAAGTGTGCGACTCAGTTCTAAAGCATCGATCTCAATAACTCATCATTTCACAAATTAGCCTTACAAGATACAATTGACTAGGCAATTGAAGGCACAGGACTGTCTGCTTCGTTGTCGCTTCTTAGATAAAAGGCCCTAGAACAGATCGCAATGAACAACGATTTCTTTAATTATTGTTTCTGACATAGCTCAAAGTCATTTCAGCGGCTATGTAACAAACAAAGTGACAGCTTGGTGCGGATCTTGAAGCGGTGGCAACATTGACCCATTTTTCTTTGCTGGAAACGCCGTTTTGGTTGACGGTGAGTGCCAAAAATGTAATCCACTTTTGTGGCCGGGTGAGCTTAGTTTTCAAAAGAATGCAAAGTTGTGCCAGATAGCCAACGCCAAAATTATTTGCGCTTTAAGTTTGAAAATTTTGTTAACAGCCGTTTCGGCGATATGAATTGGCCACCTCGGAGCTGCAATTTGTGAAGGACGCCATCCGTAAGAAAGAGCCAGAAACCGCCACCAAGATGATCTACTGCGATGATATCTGAGGCAGCCACATGAACGAAATTGTGTTCTATAACTAAAGGGAAAAATAAATATTATTTATTTTTTTAATAATTTTAAAAATAAATTATGAGTTGGACCAGTGTTTTTTGTAAATTCCAACAGAAACGTGAAACAACAGAAGTCAGCAAAGCTTAATTCTTTAACAGCAGCGATCCGTTTTATTGGAACACCACACTATATGTATTATCCCCTTTTTAATGTTACTCACCCTATTTGTCGTTAAAATCAAATTAGACTTGATATGTGCAGACGTGAATTCGGAATTGGCCAATGTAATCGTGGTACAGCAGGTAATACACAGAAACAAACCAAAATAAAACTGAAATGAAGCAAGCAACAATGAATGAATTGTTATGAAGCACGTACTTTTGTAAAAAAAAACTAATAAATATTTCTGAATTTTCTTTCACACATTCTCTTTATGATATTGTCTCTAGCACGTGTAAAAAATACTCAAAAAAAATTCAAAAACTCTTGTAAAAAAATATCTTGTCTTTTCATTTTGAATGTAAATAATCGAATTGTTTCAGAAAAAGTTCAATAACCGCCTATCTTTTGATGCGGAGTTACATGATGTGCTCTGATGCTTATTTACTGCTCTTTCTTTTGAATTTTTGTCTATTCTTTCTTCTCTTGAAGTTACCCTGTGTTTCTTTACCATTTTGTTTTCCAAAGGATATATTTTAAAAAACGTATTTTAAAAAAATATACCAATAAATTCAAATTTCTATAATATTATGTTTTTGATTTCTTCAAAGTCTTTATTAACGTATTTCTTCTCTCTATTTTTGTGTATTTATTTATGGTTTAATACCATGGAATGTTTCATTGTTTCCGGAATGAAAAATTATCTTAAAAAAATTAATTATCCTGAATTTTGTTTGGATTTTGAGCCTCTCTGAGATTTACACAAAATTAATCATATTTCATACTCATGATCATAATCTATATGGAAAACTTGAAGTTTTTTCTGGTGTTTATTATATTTCGCCTTCTTTGTTTATCACTTTGAAATTGTGAGGCCTACAGACCTCTTTAGATATACGAATTTTGTAATATGGATTCAAAAAGAAGAAACTCCATACTAAATCACCATAAACCGTTTAAAATCGTATATACGAGTATAATAAAAAATCGTGTAGAATTGCTATTTATTTTCAAACGAAGTGACCAAGCTTACAGTCGCTTTGAAAAACAAAATGATTTCCTTCAGAATTTTAGGGGAATTTTATATTTTATAAACAAGCCCTTTTTGAAAATTTTAAAAAATAATAGAAAATTGTTTACTATTAACAAAAATGTTGTACAAAAGTCTTTCAATGACGATCCACAGGGGTCCAGAATCCATTTTCATCAGTCAAAAGTCTATAACTTTTGATCGATGTCAACATTTTTTAGTTCTGTGAAAAGGACGTATGTAGCTAAGGCTTATTTTAAGTTACTGATATTCATAATCGGATAATCGGCTATATCTTAGGAATCTGCCCAAAGCAAAAACAAACAAGAAATATAATATTTTAGGTCTATTTATTATATTTTTTATTTATTTATATTTTCGATTTTCATAAAAAAACAAAACAAAAAATGTATTACAGATTTTCACCTTTTTCATGTTTTGAAAATTATGATTTAATTTTTCGACTTTTTCGAAATGTGTGTGATACATTTTAAGAGCTAGTGCACTCTATTTTATTAATATATAAGTATATTATAATAATAATAATTATAATGTGTGGCCTCATATCATTTTCGGACGTCAACATTAATTTGTAACAACTATATGTAGGCTGGAGTAATTATTTAAAAAAATATCGGCTTAATATATTTTGGACCAACTTATTTTTTTCCTTGAAAGCCTTTAGAAGATGCAAACCAATTAAGAAGGTGAAAGGGTTCGTAATTTCGTACAAATAACTGCTGCCTGGCCGAAATAGTCCCCTTGGGAGATAGGTTACATTTAGTGCAAAAGGTCACGTTTTTTAGTTCTAAAAGAATAACTAGAATAACTGCCCATACATAGATCTGATATCAATTCAAGAGTTGTTCATAAAATATGTGAAAGAAGAAAAATGTGAGAAATTCGCGCTTTATAACAAAAGGCCTAACTTACCCCCAATATTGGAGAACCCTTTCACCTTTCCATATTGGTACTGCATCCTTTAAAGGATTTTAAAGGAAAAAAGTTATGTTGGACCAAAATCCTGTGTATTTCAAAATCAATATTTTTGAAATAGTTACTACAACCAATGGTAAGCTCCTTTATTGTATTAGATACCGTCAATTAGAAACGTTAAATCACAGTTTAAAAATTTTCAAACCCTGAAAAAATGATAATCTTTAATTAAAAAAAAAATATTCTGTGTGTTTTATGAACAGTTAAATACATTTATGTATTAACAAATTAAAAAGGAAAAAATATAAGAAAAGTATTCATCTAAAATATACCCGATTAGCCGATTTTGAATGTCAATAGCTTTAAATTGTCCTTGAATCCATAGCTAAAATTTTCCTTTTTTACAGAACTCAACAATGGTGACCAGATCAAAAGTTGTAGACTTTTGGCCGATAGAAATTGATTCTCAATAACTGCACGACGTCTAAATTATTATAACACGTCTTTCTTCTACCCTCGGGGGTTTGAATACGACATATTTTTAGAAATGCAGTTAAGACAACTACCAGATGGAAAAAGTATAAGTACAAACGGCAAACCGTTAGCCCAGCACAATGTAAGACGGTCCGATTACGAAAAATCGAATACTGGCAAAGATTGCTGGAAATAGAGATGGTATATAGCTTTGTCAGCTGGAACATAAAACATCAATTCACATTTGCTTAGTAGGGACATAAATATTGTTACACACGTTTTATGCTGTAAAATAAAAAGTACTGAATGTTTTTGGACCAAATATTTTTTAATATATTTATTGATGTATATTTTATCCAAATATACTTATTCGAAATGTCCGCCTTTTGCCTTTACACACGCCTTAAGTCGCACTGGCTAATCGTCAATAGCTGACCGAACCTCATCCATTGGATAATTGGCCACAGCTCGATCCAGAGCAGTCTTAAGAGATCCAATGTTGGGGTATCTTTTGTGACAAACCTTGTCCTCTAAACACCGTCCACAATTTGTAATCCAATGGGTTCAAATCTGGACTGTCTGAGGGCCATTTTTCAGAGGAAATGAACGAACGCTGGTAAATTGTTTCGAAGCGGTTTAGCCTTATGGGCTGACGCAGAATCCTGCTGGAAAGTCCATGGCTGGTTTTGGACCAGGGAATTATTAAGAGGCTTCACAACAGCTTCCAAAACGGTTTCTTGGTAAACTTTGGCCGATGTTTTGACTCCTTGTTCGCAGAAATGCAGGTCAGTGACCCCATCGTAAAAGACAACCCATCAAAACATGACTGAAGCTGGGTGATGACCCTTTTCCACCCTTGGAATCAGTTCAGATGCTTCCTTAGATATCCTCGCATACACTTTATCATTTTGATTGTTAAATTTTTCCTGAACGGTAAAAATTTTTTCATCGGTGAACAAAATTTTTCTGTAATAGTTATCAGCGTGCTTCACCAAAAGACGTTTGCATTTTTTAATCCTATTTTTTTTAAAGCTGCAGTCAGTAAATGTTCGGTACCTCGTTCGAAAGCCCCAAGTCCCAAGTCTTTTTTAATGATTCGACTCATGGACTTTTGCGTTCAATGTTGTAACAGTATTTATGTCCCTACTAAGTAAACGGGAAATCATTTTTGTTTGAAGTGTTCTGCCTTTTTCTTTCATTTGACAATCAGGATGCGTTTTCAAAATAATTTCATATTTGGATTCATAACGAAATTTTCATTAATTTGAACACCAATATGTTCATATTTAATACTGGTCGCTTGTCTTGACTATAATGGCCATTTGGACCCACGAGGCTTAGCCTTAATCTGAGCCAAATATTCAAAGTAAATATGTTGATTAGTAGTGCAATTGATTCGTAACGAAATTTCCATTAATTTAAACAACCGCATATTTACTAGTTGTCTTGACTACAATGGCCATTTGTTTGGGCCCTTAAGACCTATGAGTCCTAGCCTCAATCTCAGCCAAATATTCAATGAAAATTAATATTTTGATTAGTTGTGCAATTTGCTTTAATTTGAGTATCCCTGTTCATATTTACTAGTTCAGGCTTCTTTTAACCACAAGTATCGTTTTTGAGCACCTAGGATCAATGAGTCCGAGCCCTATTCTCAGTTTAAACATTAATAAAATTAATATTTAGATGCGTGACCTCCAGTTTTATAAACCAACGCCTTTGTTATCTATGATATTGCCTGCTCTGAGTTATGGACAGCTGAATCGCATAACGAATTTTGATGGGGCAACACTGGGCATTAATCAACTCAGACGCAATACACGGACACAACATAAGTACCATATTGTTTTTTAAAAGTAATAAAAAGCTATTTTTTAGTTTCTATTTAAGTATTTTATTAAAAAAAAAAAATATAGCAAATTTTACAAAAAATATATGAGTACCCGCACTTGGTCTCGAAACCGAGACCTTCCGACTTGAAAGCGCGAACCTGTCCATCAAACCTTTACCAGCCAAAAGAGCTTCTTACGAAGTGGATAGAATTAACTGTGATTTTTGGGAGCCACAAAATCCAATCGTAGCCTTTCAAGTAGATAAAAATCGATTTCTTGGGAAATACTTCCAATTTCTTTGGGCCCATATGTCCTCTTTTGACGATAAGTCTAATTTTTTTGGCCCCCAACGATTTACACTTCCGATCTCAAATTTGAAGTAGATTTTGAAAATACTTGTATATATGGAAATTTAATACAATTTTATTTACTTTGTATGCCCATGCTTATTAGAAAACGTGTCTTAGGATCATAGGGTCTCTTTTTGTGGGCCGAGAGAGTCGAAAGGTCCAGCTACTGGTAGTATTTAGTGCGTCTCAACTAACAATCCCCATGTTAGTCATTATTATCATGGGTTCACCAAAAACACAGAAAATAGTACTATTTTCAAAGTATTTTAAGTCCCTTTAAGGTACTTTATTACCTCAGGTTATGACTATAATCCATTATTGCGCAAAATTTCAGAATCCTAGTTTATTTAGTTTAAAAGTATTAACAGCGACACAAACGGGCGGACATGGCTTAACATTTAACAACTTTATAGGTTCTCCAAATAATATCTCAAGGTGTTCCATACGAAATGATATATTTAATAAACACTCCATCCTGCGGTGGAGGGTATGCAAATAGATAACGTTATTAGGGAAATTATTTATTCAGTGATATAAAATTTAACGGTTCAAGGTTTCTTTTCAAAAACTATGGTTTAAGGTAATCTCACCACACAGTTTTTTTTCATACACTATAAACACATTATCATTCATAAAATTAAAAACATATTCCAACTGAATATGGGTGTTTGATAAAAGGTTTCCCTTTTAAGCATCTCACAAACTACTCCACATTACACCATTAGCATTCGCATCACCCCGAAACTCACTTTGCACCTTTTACTAATTGCTTTATTTAAAATTGCAAAAAGCTTTAAATCAATTAAAAAAAAATATGACCAAAACAAACAAGTTGTTTAATCCAATATTTTTAACCTCGATTTTTTTCAAAATGTTTTACACCTAAACAACTTGTTTGTTTATTTTTTTTATTAATCATTTTATAACGACTTCCCCACCAATGATAAATTATTATTAATGAAAACATTTCATAATTTTCTTTTTATCGCCTTTTTTTTGTTGCCGTATTTGTTGTGAATCTGTATCAAACAAAAAAGGCTTTGCTTATGTCGGCGGCGCATGCGTGGTCAACAGACGTCTGGAAAAAGTCAACAGTGTGGCTATTATTGAAGATACCGGTGGTTTCAGTGGCATCATTGTTGCCGCTCATGAAGTGGGCCATTTGTAAGTAGTCGCAACGTCACATACTCCGTCACACCTTTTTTTCAAACTCATATTAATATCTTAAGTTATGAAGTTGTAGTAAATGTAAAATGAAGACAAAAACTAAAAAAAAGTTAAAAAATATTAATAAAGCTTGCAATTTAATTGAGTCATGAAATTTCCGTTACAAAATTGTCTGTTTTTGTCTTTATTTTGCTGTTCAACTAAAATACAAACTTGCTGGTAACTTGTTTTTGGAATTTAATGAAGTAATGGAATTTATGCATATCCGTCTTGAAAAAAAAACTACCAATCATGTTTCAGCTGGAGTTTAGTGTTGTTGTTAATTTAAATGTTTTCTTTGTTTTATTTCACTTTCGCAGACTTGGTGCTGTTCATGATGGTTCACCACCGCCCAGTTATTTGGGCGGACCTGGCGCTCAACGCTGCCGCTGGGAAGATGGTTTTATAATGTCCGATTTGAGACACACGGAAAGAGGTTTCCGGTGGTCAGCCTGTTCTGTACAAAGTTTTCAACATTTCTTAAAGTAAGTATAAGGAAACCAAATTTACATGAAATTAATTAATATTTGCTTTTTATTTTCAAATATCTTACATATGCTTAATTTATTATTGAACTTGTTAGGATGTTCTAGAAGTGCTCAACAACATTGTGATACAGTGATTTAAATATAAGAAATTTCAATAAAAAATTAGCAATTCTAAAGGAAAACTAGTAAAAACATCATTAAGTCCAACCTAGTCGAATCTTCACCATGAATTTTATTTGTCTGTTTTTTTGGGGTCCCTGGCAGAGTAGCCGTTTTGATCGGATCTTACCAAATTTGGTCGGAAAAAGTTAAAAATTTATAGTTTAGTCGGATTTTGATCGGATATTTGACCATTAGTGGCGCTAATTAATCAATATATTAATGGCTGTTCAACGATTTGGGCGGAAACTGTCGATTTTCGGAGGTTGTGGTCGCTTTTGGCCTGTTTTATTAATACATTTAAGTTGGAGAAAAATCTAGCGGCAACACTGGTCCTTGGTTTTGTAATAGGGTCACGAGTACTCTCTCTCGTAGGATTCCCTTATTGCTGGTGGCCATGGCAGGGTGGGCACTTCGAGCCACTTAACATCATGTTGCTCAAGATTTTTAGAGAAATCTGTATAACTCTAACCGATCTCATATCAAGTTTTTAAGATATTACTACGTAGAGAAAACAATTTTGTTGACACAACCGATTTTTTTTGTCAACCGAATGATTGAGGTAGCATGTGCAATCAAGTTTTCTCAGTACAATCGAATGTTAGTTGCTGTACTGAAATGTTCTGTAAATAGAACTGGTTATATCGGTGGAAGTGACAAAGTAGAAACCATAATGAAATTACCACTCCTAACCGAATTTCCATCATGAGCATAAGCATTTGGAGATTGGAACTGAAAGTCTTCTCTTAAAACAGACCAATTTCTAACTGACTTTTTCTATGGGACAGAAACAATTTGCATTTTTTAACATAAAGCTTTAGACGACTTAATAATGTAAAATTTTAACAAATTTGTAATAATTTTAAATATACAAATAAACAATTATAAAAATAACGTTAGCATTAAAAATAACGCTTAAAAGCAGCTTGCTTTAGAAAAAACATTCTTATACTGTTTTTATTTGTCTTCCTAGTGGTGCCACCGCCACCTGCCTGTACAATGTGCCGCATGAGGACAATGCTCTAGGCCGTTCACTGCCCGGTACGCTACTCTCACTCGATGCGCAGTGCCGAAGAGACCGAGGCACGTATGCCTGCTTTAAGGACGAACGTGTATGCGCACAACTATTCTGCTTCGATGCCCAGACGGGCTATTGTGTAGCCTACCGACCGGCGGCCGAAGGATCGGCTTGTGGCAATAGTTTGGTAAGTAATAAAACTAATTATTATAAATTATATTTCAATATCATACCTTATATTTTTGTAATCATTAGCATTGTTTGGATGGCCGCTGCACACCTTTGCAAGTGGCCTCAAATCTTATACCCAATTATGGAGCTCAATACCGCTTAGGTTACAAGTAAGTAGATTTTTTGTTATTATTTGGACTTTAAGTAGTTTTTTTAATTAACTGAATTGGAAACTGTAGTTTAAACAACTAGCACTATTGTTTTCTAAAACATGGAAAAAACACAATTGTTTGAAATAATCTTTAGCACTTTGTTTTTGAAATTTTAAATTATTTTTCGACAATATTTTGTTATTTTATTTTTTATTTACAACTTTATTCTTCTTCTCTTATTAACAACAACATCTACTTCAAAAAACCCAAAAAAAAACTCTCTACACTACTTTCCTGTCTATCTTTCCAAAAACCAAAAACAATCTACACAAAATCTTTAACATCACAACAAAAATTAAAACACGAAATAAAATTGAAAACAATCCACACTACAATCCACCAACAACCACAATCCACAAAATATCACATAAAAAATATATTATAAAGATCGAATGAGGCTATTGTTGCTGATGACAATGAAAATAAAATGAAAGAATTACAAAACGATGCCGCAAACGAAGAGGAAGAAGACGACACAGAAGATGATGATGACGATCAAGAAGATGAAGATGATCGGCAGGAACATGAGACCCAGGAACAGGAGAATACTTATAGTAGTGAAGAAGAGGAGGACGAGGAGGAGGAAGAAGGCGATGAAGTCGAGGATAAAGAAGAAAATCCTGCAGAAGACGAACAGGAGGAAGAAAGTGAAGAGAACACTAGCGATTCTTCGGATAGCACGGAAAATGATTCATCACCAACTCCTAACAACAACAATGGAGAAAATGACGACGATGAAGAGTATCTGACCGAGGACAACAATAACCCATCACCAAAAGATTTGAATAATCATCTTGATAAGACGCAAGATAATAATTACGAAGAGACGATGGTGAAACACAAAGACAACGAAAACTCCTCCAACGAATTGAATTTACAAAATTTAGGCCAAAGACCTTTACTTAATATGAATACCTATCAATATCTCTCACAATTATGGCAAAAATTACAAACATACACCACAACAACGACAACCAAAAATCCTTTAACAGTATTACACAAACAACTTTATCGGGAGCCTCAGCAGAGTAGGCGAAATGCAACAACATCTGCACGAAACACCATACAACACTACACTGACATGATAACAACAGCCAAACCAAGAACCTTACACACAACACTGTCTCCAACACCACCACCACCTACCTCAACTTTTATCAAAACTTTAAGCAAACAATTTCAATACTACATGAAGCTTTTGCAAGCGAATACCGATAGTAATAGTAGACATAGAAATAGCCGTACAACAATCAATAAACCCTATTACAATAGCCATACAATTTTGCCTTCTAAACCTTATAGTAACAGCCTTAACAACGCCAACACCAAGCACTCGCATAGTCACATTAAATCCAACAACAATGCTAACAACGCTGACGATGAGGGGGACAATGTGGATGACAACGGCGACGATGGCGATGACGACGACGATGATGACAGTGGTGATAACAACGATGAGAGCAATGAGACTATAGAGAAACAAAAACGTAAGTTAACCATACCAATAGGCACCACAATGCAACAGCAACTGCAAGCATCACCTCCCACTTCCCATGCGGCCACAGTAACAACGAATACATTGGATACAGCAGCGCCCGCCACAACACCACCGTCACCATCGCCTCTGCAATATGGCATACGATCGGCCTCGCTATCGAGTCCAACATTTTTCGACACTTATGTCAAAAAGTTGCAGGCTTTAAATGCGGCCGCAACATCGACGGCTACCACGGAGGCAACAGTGTTGAGGGCCACCGCAGAAGATTTTAAAACTCTGGACAAAACGGAAAAGACACCGTATGCAACATCCCAGTTTGAGGGGCAATATTTAAAACGTACGCTTAGTAGTACGCCCACATTGAGTTCATTTAGTAGTATTAGTAATAAAAATCCATATACTAAACAAATCAAATCCACTGCAGCAACATCGACTGCAACAACAAACGGTAGTGGCAGTAGTAGTTCTAGCAGTAGTAGCAGTAGTAGTTATAAATACATTCCACAACCATTGAAAATCGTACAGGAAACGGATACGGCAAACATACAGCAACATCGACAGCAAACACCACAAACATCGCCGGCATATGTCACGAATTACATAGGCGATAATACTAATCGCTTAGCCTCTATAGTACAACAACATCAGCCACAATCACAGCAGCAACAACAAAAAGCTTTAGCAAAATTGTTGCAACAAACAAATAATTCTCATCAACAACATCCAACATCACTACCACCACCATCTGGCTCCGCCAAACAACAGCAACAAAAACATCAGCATCAACAACAGCAACAACAACAATCGGTAGTAGTAGCCTTCTCGAGTAGTACAACAACGAGAAGGCCCAAAATTAAAACACAAAAACTCATACGACGATTACGAACACACAACAAATGAGTTGCCCGAAAGTCCCCCCTGCCTACCTACCTACCTGCCAAACACCACCCCACAAAGTTGTTATGCCCCCAAAGTAATAACTATATTTTACAAAACTCAGAAAGACAAAACGCATCAATAGGGCGTTAATAATTCTTAGCTCGTATACATTTACTTCATCTAAACCAAAATCCAAATTCCAAAATCCGTTTTGTGAGCGGTAAGCAAACATTTTAAATTATATTTTCAAAAAACAACTAGAAAAACAAGCAAAACTACATTGAACGGTAGCTGCCACCTACCACCCATCCATCCATTTCCCCATACAAGTATATTGGTCTTTAAGTAGTCAACGCTTCTTACCTAGTATAGGCATGGTTTGAGATCATTGGTCATAAGCCACAAAATTATTTAAACGTTTTTATGAATATCAGCAATAGTAAAAATAAAACAAAAGTTATCGGTTTAATTTAGTCGTTTTTATAAAAGTCTACTTTTTTTTTGGAAATGTATTCCTTTATAGTCGTCCTATTTGCATTTGTTTGTTACCTTTTTCTACGTAAAAAAATTAAAAATATTCTATTGCATGTTTTTTGTTTGTTGATTTTGGTTTTATTTATTCCGTAGTTGTTTGTGTAGTTTTGATATCACACCCCACACTCACACACAAAAAAGCATAAACATATCTCAAGTGAATAAGAATTATTTGCAGCAGAACAAAAACAACCATTAAAAATGCTTATGCAGTTGTTTTTAAGAAATGAATTCTCAAATAGGTTAACTGATTCCCGAGCATTTTCTTTGCCTTTAGATGGAAGACATGGCAATCCCGACATTCAGCCCTTTTTTGCCGGCAAGCCTTAAAATTTTTAATGACGTATGTCCTTTATGGCCCCAGAAACTATAGAAGTTTTTTTCGGTGTCTTACTTAGAATAAAGACAGTTTAAACACCTGACATACATATTTATTGTTAGCCTGTTTGACCCAAAGGGTTTCAAATCTTAACTGACAGGATCTTATAGATGTACTCCTCTATGCACAATCAATCTGCATTTTTTTCTGTTTCCTCCATGCTGTCATCACACCCTAAATTCATTTTTTTCCAATTTATTTTTAATCTCTTTTGTCTAGCAAAACGACTTAGATATTTAATTGACAGGATCATTTTTTGTCCTAGACACTATCTACTCGTATTTTTCTTGTTCGATGTTTCTTTTGACATCGTTCCGCATTCAATACCCATAAGCAATTATCTGTAAGTTAGCTCAATGCCGCTTAATTCCCTTAAATCCAGTTAAGGATAAGGCGAATAATGCCAAGGGTGGCTATTCTACCTGACTATGTATTGATTGAACTTTTGAGTATTTAAGGAACTAAGAGGTGGTCCACTAGAGCGCACGACGATAATTGTAAATAAAAAAATAGTTTTCAGAGAATTCTCTTAATAGTTTTTATTATAATAAAAGGATCTATGACAATTATGTGTAAAACGAAATATTGACCAAATGCTTGCCACGGCTTCGATGACATACCTCTATTCGATGATCCATATTTTCAACGACTCAGACATAATGGAAGTTCAATGTCGTTAATGTGCCAACAAATCTCATCCTTTAGCTCTTTTATTGTTCTTGGCTTATTGAAGTGCCCTTTTTCTTTTAAATATCTTCAAAGAAAGAAGTCCAACGGTGTAAAATCACATAATCGTGGCGGCTAATTAACATCATCATGATGTAAAAAAACCCGGTTATTGAATTTTTCGCGTAAAAGAGCCATTGTTTCATTGCCAGTTTGGCAAGTGGCAGCATCCTGTTCGAACCACATATCATCCTGGTCCACATCCTCAATTTCTGGCCACAAGAAGTCTGTTCGATATAGCAAACACTATTCAAGGGAACTGCTTAGCCAACCTGATTTTTGAAAAAGTACGACCTAATGACAAAACCATTCGCAGAACGAACTGGGCGAGCATGCACAGATGTTTTCACATTTCATATAGACACGGTTTGCTGAAATTTGCTCACAATTTTCCCGACTGTGGACACATTTAGTCGATTATGTTGACCAAAAAATCACGAAGCGCACATTTTCAGAAAGGCTTCAACAATCTAAACGTTTTGCTCAATTGTGTACCTCTCCATGGTTGAATTTGTCAAACACTGACACAATGATATGTCAAATTTGGTTGGGAAAAAAACCTGACGTTAAGGTGTGACTCACAATTAACATCGTGTATTATTGTTAAACCACCCTTACGATTAGTTCTCAAGTATAATTGTATGAAAAACGAAATTTATTTTTAAGTTTATGAGAGTTTATATGTTCCTAATTACTGTTGGTCGTTTTGTTCAATCAAAAGGTCCGCTTTTTGGGACACTAGGTCTAGTCTTAGCCAAGTCATAAAGATAAATACATATTTGGAATTGAAATTAAATCTCTATTAATTTGAGTACCATATGCCCAAACTGATAATTAGTCTCTTGATTTAACCATAAGGACATTTTTTGCTAGGCTTCTAGGGCCTACGAGCCTAACCCCAATTTTAGTAAAATTATAAAAATAAATAAAAAATAATAATAAAATTTTAATATTCATATTTTCCATTGGTCATATGTTTCGATTGTAAGGTCTTTTTTGTGCCCCTAATAAGTCTGAGCAAATCTTAAAAATACATACATATGTGCCGTTTTTTAAGCCCATAAATACAAAACCCATGACCATTTTTTGAGATATCGATTAAGAGAGCCGTGATAAGGGTGATTAGGCGAATTTTTACTAACGATCCCAGATAAGCAATGGTTCTTCAGCAAATACTTAAAAAATATTACTTTTTCAGAGGTATTATTGGTCATAAAAGGTCGAAATATTTCCTCAAATCCACTTTCGCCCATTTACAATCCCGAACTACATGAGACTATAATATTTTATTATCCTCTAAAATTGTAGGGTCCAACCGTTCATTCAAAAGTCTGACGGCGTTAGAAATTAAAACAAAACCTTTAAGGGATTGTCCAGCAAACACTTAGAAACTCTTCCAGAAATATGCTCCAAATAATTCAAGCCTTCAATCTAAAAACTTTGTCAACCTATTTGGGTTTGTCAAAAAGCGAGGCAACAACTCCCGTATTTGTGACAAAAATTGAGTGCAGATGGGTTGAAAAATGAAAATTATTTTTTGTTTCGCCTTCTTTATACAGTTGCTACTTTTTTTAAATCTAATTTTCTTCGGACGCTTAAAAATACCAATTTTAACATGTTTATGTCTTTATGTCACAATTTACAGTTCCGGGCCAACCACACTTACGGAATCTAGTCAAACTTCTCTATGTCTTTTAAAAATTAAGCTCTGTTATCTATTGGGTTATTTTGTTTTGGTACCATGGATCCGAGCATCTGCTTAATGTAAGCTAAATCTTAAAATTGCATTTCTGTAATTCTAATGAAGATTGTCCATGTTTTAAGGTGGAGGTTTACTGGGATCTTACTCAATTAATTCTCACAACATCCCATTAAGGAAAAATGGTGCACAGATCTCAAATCAAACAGCTGTGCACGATGTAATTCTTATACTCACTTCCCGAGACCTACTGTTTTACGCGGGCTTCCAACGGCTAATGCATTTCTTAGAGAAGTTTTTACATGGCTTAGATATACAACTCATACTCGCAAGTCACCGGCAAGGGGAAACCCGCCGCTGAACAATAGTTAAATGTTCTTACCCAGAGTTAAGCCTAGGTTTACTATCCACGGCCCACGCTTGCTGGATCAGCGTTTTATTGGTCTGTGTCAAAATTGTGTAATTTAAGCCGAAATGGGGTTTTCAACCTCCTAAATCATAATTTGTTTCCGAAATTTCAAAATAGTTATTCTAGTTTTATAGTCTTTAGATAATTCTATTGTCCACGCCATTTTAATGCTATTGTCAGTAAATGCCACAGTATCCAGAGTAGGTTAAGTTTGCTGGGATAATTCATATATATATTTGTAAGCAGAAGAAATTCAATAAAGATACCCAATTATGCAGCGTTTTATTGAAGATTGTTCTATTTAAGCCAAAATGCCGAAATCATCATTTGTTTCCAAACTTTAAAATAGGTATTCCCTAGTTTTTTTTTTAATATCCTAGTTTTACTTCTTCACATAATTCAATTGTCCTCGCCATTTTATTGCTAGTGTCAGTAATTGTCAAAATCTAGGTTATATTCCATTTTCTTTTTTAAACACAATAACCTCTTTTTCGACTTTATCGATTCCACATTTGTGTTGCTGGGTTAGTAATTTACAAAATCGGGCCTTTTTTATATTTTGAATTTAGAGTTTTCGATACACTCGAATAGGAGTTTATAATTTGTTCTTTTTTAGGGTTAGGGTTAATGCTGAACACTCAGATTTCATTGGTGTTAAAAACTCCGATTTATAAATGTAGAATATTCCGATAAAACTGTAGAAAAACAAACGAATAATTTTAAGAATTTAATATTTATAAATGTTGATTGACCTTATTTTAAAGACATGGTCAATGATATTCTTTATGCAATTACTACTTTTAAATAAATTACACTTATACATTCAATAGAAATCATACATCTTTTAACTCTGTCCATTCTATAAATAAGACAAAAGCTTTCCATGTTCATTGAAATCGAATTTTCAAAACACTCAAATCTTTAACATAACATGTGATCTCACACCACTCTTTTGTCACTACCTACCTTCTTGTGCATCACTTTAAAGAACTATTTTGTACATCTCTTCTCAAGTCTGTCAAAACATACAACTCTTACTCTTACTATCTTTTATTTTTTCATCATCAAACTTTCAAAACTGCGCTGCATGACATTTTTAATGAAAACTAAAGAAAGAAAGAATTTCTCAACTTTTATTTCGTCGTTTCACTACCACTAAAACATTTCAAACTCCACTAAATACATATCAACATATCTCTAAACACCAAAATACCGCCACAAACACACACACACTCTCTCTATCTCTCTTATACATCATGCCAGTAAATCAAAAGCGGAAACGGAAAGTAAAGAATACGCTATGCCACCCAACAAACAACACAACTCACCATACATACCACCACAAAAAACACTCGATTGCCTCCCTCTTATAATTACAAATGAACTCAAAATTATCACATGATTCATTTTAAGGCCAAATACATTATGTATTGAAAAGTAGACAAATATTAAAATACTAAAAAAAATTAAAAAGGATGTTATGGAATATTTCATATACGTATCATAAACTATAATAATCCGACCAGAGAACTCATACTAAACAATAAAAAACAAAAATGGTTAAAAGAAGCCTTTATCACATTTAAGCAATGATTTATTTGGAGGCGGAATGCTAAAGAATTGAAATGGATTTTAATAATGCATATAACAAAGCTAAAGGATAGGCCTAAAAGCCTGGATTGGATTTAAACAATATGCGTAAAAATGGAGATTTTGAAACAAGCAAGCATGTGGGAAAGGAAAGCTACCATGGAAGCAAAGTGGAAACCACGAAAACAAACAAATAATCATTTAATTTTTTATCAAGCATTTTTATCTTAACCCCTGCCGTTTTGCATTTATTTAACAAACTATTCTCATATTAAATTATTCAAACAATATTTTTTAATATCAAATATTTTGTTCTTTTTTCCTTTTCTTCCCTTTAAAATCTAGTGGTTAATTGGAAGACATATCCGTTTTGATGTTAAAATATATATTTTATACTGTTTTGTTCTTACACGCACACACTAAATACCTGCTGCTGCCTTAGAGGATTTTGAGAAGAAAACTCAAAAAGGAATTTTAAATCAAATAATCTCTCCTTTTCCATAAATCCGCCTGCAAAACTCATCTGAAATATCCATAAACTACATATATAAAATACTATGTATACAAAAAAAACGAACTATGTGTAATTTACTCCTTCCTACACATTCGTTTTGCGTTATTTACTTGTGTATTTTTGTGTAAAGGAAACCCATTTTTTTTGTTTGTTGTATAAAGTAATTGCCATTAATTTTAAAAAATTCCCATATTCAATTCAAATTGAATCAAATTGTTTGTTGTAAGTAAGAAAAGAAAAAAATACGAACAGCAACCCATTAGAAATAGAAGATATCTGCCATGATATCTACCTACGGTTCTGTAAGAAAACTCCAACAAAAATGACATCTCTAAACTTGCATATACCTTTATGTGTGGATGTCATTTCTTTTAGTTAGAATTTATTAATTATATATATATATACATATTTTATTGTTTTATTTTATATTTTGTTTTATTTTTTATAATTGTAAATTATAATTTAATTCTATATATACATATATTTCTCTTTTGTTAAGTGAAGCTTTTAATATATTTTATTTGTAAATTTAATTTTAGTGAAAAATTATATCTGAATATGATGAAGAGAAAAAAGAAACATTTTCGGCGCGTGAAATTTTGTAAATTATTATTATTAATAAAAATTTGATGAAACTTAAAATATAATGTTCATTTCAATGCCTTTATCAATCAAGCTAGTAAGTATGAAAAGTGGAGATAAGTCTCAAAAATAAGATGGCACATTTAAAACAACAAAACGTATATAAGGACTGTAGCATGGTACAATAAATAAGGTAAAGCCACTAGCCCAACAACAACCTAACAAAAGCCTTCGACACGGTCAATCATGCCACTCTTTTCGAGTACATTAAGGAAACGTCCCTTCCGCCCAGTTTGAAACGTTGGGTCGTAAACTATATGTGTGAGCGCCAGTTATATGTAGAATTTAGAGACAGAAAGTCGAAGCCCCGTAGAGTTAAACAAGGAGTTTCCCAGGGTGGAGTTATATCCCCGGCTCTGTTTAACCTCCACCTCTCTAAACTTCCTGCACCACCAGACGGCGTTCAAATTATGTAGTACGCTGACGATTGCACAATTCTGCCGTCAAGACCTTAAGTGGATGACATATGCGAGAAAATAAACTCTTACCTCACTGACTTAGCACGTTTTTTCACTGCGAGGAATATGAAAATATCCGCCTCCAAATCATCAGCCACACTGTTTACTGCATGGACCGCCCTCTGCGGGTTGTCACTCAATCTGAAAGTCGATGACGTCAACATCCCGACTACCAACTACCCCAAAATCCTCGGGGTCAAATTGGACAGCCTTTTCCGATCCTCTGCACATGCTACAGCTATCTGCGATAAACTCAAAAGTAGGAACAAGATCCTCAAGTCCGGCAGTACTTGGAAAGCCGACAAAGAAACCTTGTTGAACTCTTACAAAGCGATAGGTCGGTCTGTAGCAAACTACGCAGCACCTGTATGATCGGCGAAGGTGAGTACGACGCAGTGGAAGAAAAATCAGACTTGCCAGAATGCTGCCCCCAGAACATCAACAGGGTGTCTTCTAATGTCTTCAGAGGACCATCTACATGAGGAGACGAAGGTCCTTACCGTGTCCAGACACAATTTCCTGCTGTTTAAGCAATATATGCTAGAATGTTTTCGCAACAGTCATCCTAACCACCATCTCTTGGACAGGATGCCTCCGCCCAGGCAGATCAGGTACGATCTTCATGATCTAGAGAGAGAGAGAGGTCTAGCGGTATAAGAGAAAACCTTTATATCATCGAAACTATTGGACAGGTCTACAACATTCACGCCGATTAAATCGCAGCAGCAGTGTCTAGCTACCGTGTGAATGTAATGCTAGGGGAGCATCCCCCGGAGATTTCACCTAAGGAGAAGGTACTACCTCGGCAGGCGCGCGTGGTTCTGGCGCAGCTGAGACCTGAATGGTGCAGTCGCCTCAATTGTTACTCGGCACGAATTGATGCTAACGTTGCGGACATCTGTCCCGCCTGCCATCAGGGACCACATGATGTGCTGCACCTCTTCAATTGTCCGGCCAAGCCCACTCAGCTGACCCCCAAGTCTCTGTGGACGCATCCAGTTTAAATGGCGCGTTTCCTTCACCTGGATATCGAAGCAGATCCCCCATAGACGAACAAGACATCAAAATGAATATATTGTTGTTACAACAACAAATAAATAGTTCGCGTTACTGTCAGTCACTTAAAGGAAATGCCCAAAATAAATTTTTATTATTGTTTTAATATTGTGAATGTTTGTCTTTGTCAAATTTTAAATAAAATTTTAAAATTTAATTTACTACGAGAAAAAATTGTTAATTAGTTGAGTGTTTAACACTACATTCTTAATTGTATCATGGTTTGTATAATGAATGTACGAAACCTATGTATATGGTCGGCGATGTTGTGTGCGCGACTATCACACAAACCGGGTAGGAAGATTTAATATATTTTCAGTGGACCCTTTTTGGGGCCTGAGCCTCGGTGAGTTGGAAACCCAGTGAACAGGTTGCACGGGAGACACCAATAATTACTAATAATACTCCAAACCACTCATTTTCAAGCTTTCGAAAACTGTTTCATGAATTTTATGAAATCTCGTAGAGGATAGTCTTCATTGGTGGTGACAGAATGGACCGGAGCAATCAACTTCATCTTCCGCTAAGTGGTTTGGAGTGTTATTACTAATAATACTCCAGACTACTCATTTTCAAGCTTTCGAAAAATGTTTCATGAATTTTATGAAATCTCGTAAAGGATAGTCTTCATTGGATGTAACAGAACGGACCGGAGCAATAACCTTCATTTTCCGCACTTAAAAAATTAATTTGACGGATCCCAGAATGTTGGAGGTACCAAAAGAAGCCCGGTTACGAAAAAAATATTCCGACTACCAGTATATTCTGTAATCGTTTTCTCTCAGTATTTGGAAAATACCTGAATTAGGAAGTGTAAATGTGCATAGGCGTGTGCCAATCTTTTTTTCGTACACGAGTTTTAAGCCGTTATGAAATTCCCATTAAAGTACACTAAATTATGTGAGTTCTATTCTCTTAACGGGGAATCATTCTGCCACCAGCTTTATCTAATAGTTCTATTCTTAAGTACTGATTTTAAACAAGATCGTATAAATTATAAGTATATTAATGGAATTATAAAAATAGCAAAAGTGGAAGAATTTTTGTAACTGAACTCTCATAGGGGATAGGGCAATAATGCCCAACTTAAATCCCATAAGCGGTTTTGGAAAAATATTCGGAATGTATATTATAATATTGAAGACATGTCATAGAATGTTAGATTTAAATGGCAGCTGCCTGAAGCATAGCTCACTTGGGTACATTATTATGACTCGTCGCGAATATTTCGTCCTATGCTACCTGGTCATAGCCTGTGATATCTGTTATCCGATAATGTGATGGTGTGGATCCTGCCCAATGAACTATCTGAGAGACAGTTTATGTCTGTAAGTATCTGTAGACAAAACAGTTGTCGTCTTAAGTCATACTCCTCTTCTTTATTTTTACAACTCTTACAGAAGTCGTTGTAGGACTGACGCACACTCGTAGAGTGTACGCCCAAAAGCCAGAGGCCGGTGATAACCGCATTGAGGTTTACTAAATGGATACTTGCAGATTAATCGTGGTCCGCGTTTTCAGCTCATCCATACCAGGCCAGATTTTTTCGGTCTTTAGTAGATGGGTTCCTTTCCCACCTAGCAATAAGATAGTATTTCCGTGATTTAAGCTAAAGGTAAACCATTATCATCACTACGCCCATTTGAATTCCAGGTGGTTCATTTCCAAGTGTGTCAGCCTAACAGTTACCATCAATGTACCTACTTTGTTCAGGAACATTATAGGGGTAACCAAAAAATGTCTCGCTATCTCCTACAGAGACATTTAACATTATTGAACAATTCTCAAAGTGGTGAACACATTCTTCAGGGATCTAATGCGCGCCTCTTTGTCAGTAAGCAAAGCCATGATTCTGGCTTTTATAATGCTACAAACGTTCGATAGCTTGAAGGACAGTTTCAAATATATCTGATTCGAGTAGATACTACATCCCTTAGTGTCGTTCATCCGTCCGTATATATAAGGATTAGCTTTTCCAAAAGCCGGAGGCTAATCATATAGTACGACTTATTCGATGTTCTCGTCGCATAACCAGGATCGAAAATAGCATCAGGTATAACAAAGTCAACATGAAACCCCATATTGGCTACATTTAAAATTTTGGCATGGTCATAGTTCTTGTATTTCCATGCCTTGTTTGCAGCAACTAGCTTTGCAAAATGTCGGGTGGACAACCAGTTAAAATTGAAGAGAGACTTAGATGGAGTCCTACGCGCACCTGTTGCTGTTTTTCTAGCGGTAAGTAGTGCCGGAGTGACAGCCCTTGTTCGAAGAATTACTGACTGGTCGATTCGGTGCATAACAGGTCCTATCGAACCTGTTTTTATAGCTACCGTTCTCATAATACATTCGAACCTGCTCTCGTGATTATTCTCCTCCATAGCCACCATTCCCAGAGCTGCCTGTAGAAGAGAATCGGTTTGGCAATAAAATCATATAGCCAGGGTACGTTTTTTGGGTACATTCCGCAGTTGAGGTCAAAGGCCGTTTTGTAGCAATATAAATCAGTTGCTGTCTTAGCAGTCCTTGTCCGTGTGTTGAGGTTTCATTTTTGTAACAACTTTGGCGCATATTCCAGTGCTTTCGAAAACATTTTTGGATCCTTGCCCGTGGTGGCCACCGCCACATAATCGGTGCATGCAATACTCTTGCAGCAACTCTTCTCCATTGCTTGAAGCAGAGTATTGATGTTAAGGTTCATCAGCAGTGAGAAGAGTACAGATCCTAGTGGCCAGTGGAGAGGCAGGCTAAGGTTAGGCTAAATTAAAAATCTGTGCGAACAGACTCACTTGGTCTTAACAGTCCATTATGATACTACAAAAACTAGCAAATCTTATGAAATTAGCTTGCTTCAAAGTAAAATACTAAGGAAGGGAAAGACTAAAAAAATATTTTCCTTTCCGTAAAACGATTTAAAGATAGCCAATACCGATATCTGCAGGGTCGGCTAGCTCCCCGCCTGTTCGATAGAAAACGTCACGTGAAAGATAGATATTTAATGCACTAATTTTCATTCTCACAATTTCTAAAGTCGCTGGTAACTCTTTGCAGGACTTCTAATTAAACGGTGCCCTGTCATGATAAACACAATCAAGTATGTACATTATCTCTGGTCTGCCTTACTGGTATCTGGTGTGTCCCTGTGGACGGAAAACTGAGTAAGGTGAATGTGAGCCATTGGCTTTAGACAAAATGCAAATATATGATGCCAGTTGGACTGTTAGAGGCTATATTTATCCCCAGTATTACACATCGATTATTAGGTAGTCTTTGTACTATATTGGAATAGCTACGGAACCTATTTTACTGTCATATTTGAAACATCAATGTTAAGTCGACATACGTCCTTCGGCAGTACCACGCTGTCCTGACCGGAAAGTGTATGGTCAATAATGCCAGGAATATCAAGTATCGTGTCATGGACTACACATGGAAATATATGGACGTTCTTAATCTTACTAAGGTGCTACAGCAGCCCTTCTTCTACTGATATTCAGTGACATCACATTTAACATGTGCAGTCTATCCATACTTTGCAACTTATCTAGAATCTTACATTCTGTGGACTTCAGAATGCCTTCCGAAAATTAATAACCAAATTTGGCATTTTCGGCCTCACTTCAACAGTATACAACCAGTAAACATTGGTCCATTGATTCGCTTTTGTCAGACCCGTTTAAAGGCCCAGGCTCAATTTTTTCTCACGCTGCATATTTTTGAACTTCCGCTAAAACTCACTGGCTTAAATTATGATTTTAAAGTGAAGATTATTTAATCTTACTCATATGTATGTATATCATATGTGACGCGCAAAATAGAAAGGGACCTAAGGGTAAAAACCAGTTTTGTTCAGGAGAGCCATTTTAAAGATTTAAATACGTGTATCTTTGGTGTACCATCACTTTCATAAAACGCGCATATCTCTGAGAGGGAACACTTTTGGGGCATGGGATCGGTCTCATTCGATGCTCAGATGTTTTCCAATCAAAAAAATGAAAATTGATTTTTTTTACCCTTAGGCCCCTTTCTCTATGCGCTGTCACATATACCAACTAGGCGGGACATACAGTTTAAAGCCATCTTTCTAAGGCTAATTTGAAATTTTCTTACTTCATTCTTCAAAGAGGAATGAGGAAACGGGAAATTTCCCTTAAATCAGTCTACAGTGCAAGATATCCATTTTATTCACACTGACAGGGAGTGAATAACGATTTAATGCCAGTTACCAACGGAGAATGCATTTTATGAATAAGCGTTTTGCGCGACATTTACTAGCTGGAAAATACGCTGATAAAAAAATTGTTCAGACTTGGACACTGTTTTTCTTGTTCGAGAACCTTGCACATTAAACATCACACGGCGTTAGCCTAGGTCCCCGCTGAACTTGTTATCGATATAACCCTGATTATCAGGCTGAGGAAAGTCTAATCAAAATTTTAATCAATCTTATGTCGTAAGATCGAAAGTGATCTGTTTTATTTGAACCACTCCGAAACACAAAGAAGTATATCCATGTAGCAAATTGAAAAAATGGTCTCCAGTTAGTTCAAATGGGAATAATTTACGCGCTTACTATTTATATTTAAGAAGCGATCAAAAATATATAATTAATAATGGGTAATCCAAGTAGAGATACTTTTTTCAATAGCCTTTTTTAAAAGATCACGTGTGAGTCGTGTCATGCTGTCATGTTATTTTTATTTAGAATTGTTTGGCATTTCATCATGGAAAGACTTACGCCTGAACAACGTTTACAAATCGTTCAACTTCATTACGAAAATTCACGTTCTGTGAGAAATGTGTTTCGTGCACTTCGTTCAACTTGCGGTCAAAAAATTCGACCTACTGAGCGTACTATTCGCAACACCATTACTCATCTTGAGACCCAGCATTCATTTTTGGATAATATTCGACCAAATAGGCCACGTTCAGCACGCAGTGAAGAAGTGAAAAATGCTGTAGCTGAGAGTGTACACCAAGACCGTGAAGAGTCGATTCGGCGCCGTTCGCAGCAACTCGGACTGACGTATGGAACGACTTGGCGCATTTTACGTCGAGATCTTTAATTAAAAGCGTACAAAATACAGCTTGTGCAAGAACTGAATTCGCCCGAAGTCTCCAAGCGACATCGTTTCGCTCTATGGGCTCTTGAAAAGTTTCAAGAAGATCCTACGTATTCGAACCAAATTTTGTTCAGCGATGAGGCCCATTTCTGGCTCAATGGGTATGTAAACAAGCATAATTGCCGTATTTGTGACGAAGAGCAACCAGAAGAGGTTCAAGAGCTGTCACTTTATCCAGAAAAAACAACGGTTTGGTATGGTTTGTGGGCCGGTGGAATCATCGGTCCATATTTCTTCAAAAATAATACCGGTGAGAATGTAACCGTCAATGGCGACCGTTATCGTGCCATAACCGACTAGTTGATGCCTAAAATTGATGCTCGTGATCTCGGCGACATTTGGTTTCAACAAGACGGCGCCACTTCCCACACACCGCATCGATCAATGGACTTATTGAGAGAACAATTCGGTGAGCAGATAATTTCACGTTTTGAGCCGGTCGATTTGCCACCAAGATCGTGTGATATCACACCGTTAGACTTTTTCTTGTGGGGATATGTAAAGTCTTAAGTTTATGCGGACAAATCCGCTTCGGTTCAAGCCTTGGAGCAAAACATCACGCGTATCAATCGCCAGTTACCAATCGAAATGCTCGAACGTGTTATCGAAAATTGGACTCAACGGATGGACGATCAGAGACGTAGCCTCGGCCAACATTTGATAGACATAATCTTCAAAAAATAAATGCCAAAGAATGTTCTTTCAAATGATAATAAACATTCCCCATTCTATTTGAATTGTGTTTTTTGTTCAAAAAGTAGGGAACCTCGAAATAGATCACGCGTTTTTAGCGGTTAGGACCAAATTAGGAAAGTAATGGGACAAAATCCCAAACAACAAAACAATGAGTTGACCGGGCTTCGGGCTGATTTACAGTTACAGTCAGGACCATTCTATGGGTTCGGAACTCAAATTCAATGTTTTAGGTATACTTATACATACCTGCATGAACTTCAAAATGTTTTTCCTTCGTGTATGTACATACATACATCCTCAAGCACATCACTGAAGTTGGAGTGGTCAGACGATTTTGTGGGATTATTTCTAAACTTTTATGCCCGACGGTATTTTGTCCCATATTACGATTTATCCAGGCGGATGATATTGGAGTTATGGGTGGTGTGATGTTTAGTGTGCGTGATTTTCCTATCTATACTCCAGATTTGCATCCGGTCCACCTCTTAAATGCAGGCAAGAGATGAATTTCTAATTCATTCGGGAAATATCTATGTATGTTCTTCAGTTCAAATACTTTTTGTTTGACGTATTCCCAACCAATTTCTTGTAAAATACAAGTTCTGTATACATTTTTAATTTGTTCAAACTTACTGAAAATACAAAATTTGTTGCGCCAAAGTTCAGCTGATTAAAGATGATAAACGTACGACTACTTATTCAAACAGGGATGCAAACATTAGTACTTTTTATAGTACATTTCAGGTAGGGTTACCGTTGAGAAATTTCATAAAGTCGCACAAAAAGGGATTTATTTTGAAAAAAAAAAATGGCACAAAAAGGGTATTTTTAAAAAAAAGTCGCAAACCTTTCGTAAGTTAATTTTATTAAAACAATACATTTAAATTTAATAAGAATAGTAATAAATGTCACAGTAAAAACTAAGTTCCATGAAATCAGTGGTAAAATACACATTCAAACTAATAAACATTCAATTTCTGATCCTCATATACCCTCCACAATACGATAATAATGCGAAAAAAAATTTGCTTTAATTTTAGTTTTGACTATTAGGCCATCTGAGCCCAGCCTTTCAGCAGCTTAGCTCTTTTTTGAGTTATTTAAAAAGGTAAAAACGTTTTCCGCCTGGGCCGATTTCGCCCATTTACAATCCCAAACATCTTGTGACCATAAGCCTGCATCATGCAAAATTATGGTGCTTTCTGAAAACAACCGGACGTACATGGCTAGATCGTCTCAGAATTTTACGACAATCAAGATTATATGGTCCGATCAATATTTCGTGGTGCTGCAAAAGGAATGGAAAATTTAATATTCTCTTGCGTGAAGGGTATACAATTTTAAATTTTAAACTTTGGTACCCATAATACATAATATGTCCTTGAATGAATGGGCCGAATTTTCGATACCTCAAATCAATGTTGCAAAAGATGATACAATAAAACTTTTTTGATACATTTTCGGCATCGAAAGCACTGTGACAACAGCGGCTCATTTACGGCTTACTTGATACATTTTTCAAATGTTCCGAACTGATGGCATTTTTACCCTAAAAGCACACTGTCGTGAAGGCTATTCTACGAAGCATTTTCAGTTACTAATCAATCCTAATGAAATGTTCCTAATCTCCTCAAGACTGGATGTAATATGTGCGTTTCAGAGATGTGCGGCGGGACTATTTGGAGGTTGTCTTCGCAGCCTTTGTGCAATACACATATAGATGCTCTGACACACTACTACGAGTACCCATAATGCCTAGCGTAAGCGCCAGGTTATAACAAAATAAGATATAGTAGTTTTTTCACCGGAGCAACCCGGTAACGCTGATTTCAGGGATGTAAAATAAGTTTTTTCATTTTGTTCATTTCACTCTATAAATTTAGTTTCTCAATCCCGATGGTTCCAAATTCAAAAATAGATACTGATTTTTTAAAATCAATTTTATTGAAACAAAAAAGTAAAATCTAGGAAAAAAGATTCTGTATTGTTTTTCTGTGAAAATCTACAAGAAGTAGCACCGTTTTTATACAGCGCCATCTTGCGTGAGTTTTAGGTAAAAATAAATATCAAAAATGAATTCGCATACCGCAACCTTCCAGGATAATAAAAATAAATAAGCAGCGTTCCAAAATCACCAACTTCAAATAGTATTTAACTAAAACGAATTTCGTCCCCATAAGATATAAAGGGTGTTTTTTATTGAGGTATAGAACTTCGAATTGAAATAAAACACAAGAAAATCGTTTCAATGTCCATTAATTTGGCTTTATTGGAAGGATAATTTTATGCCATTAATGTTTAAATATGATTTCGGGCATGTGGCCGCCGCGGCTGGCTCGAATAAAGCCAATTCTACAGGTCCAATTTTCAACCACTTTTTCGAGCATATGGGGCCGTATGTTGACAATAACGCCACGAATGTTGGCTTCCAAGTCCCCTAACGTGTTTCTGGTTTGTTGGCGTAGACGAGCGACTTCACATATCCCCAAAGAAAATAATCCAATGGTCCATGTTAACCGATCCATGGTTAACCGAATTAATTGCTCTGATGGACGATTATGTCGACCATAAAATGGACGGAGCTTGCGGTGAACTTCGCGAACTGAACCATTACTTTCGAAATAAATTTGCACGATTTGCAAGCGTTGTTCTTTTGTCAACCTGTTCATGATGAAATGGCAAACCAAACTAAATATTAATCACTTGACAGCTGACAAAATGGCCGCCAGTTAAAAAAGTGATGCCAACTTAAAGTTCTATACCCCAATAAAAAACACCCTGTACAAGTAGCAAAGCAAACGAAATTTACCATTTCTAAATTCCGTTTAGCAATTTCCGTTTGATGGTACTTAGTTGAAACGAAAAGGTGGCGAAATTTGCAGCTGATACAAGAATGTTTATAAGAGCAATGTATAATAGGGGTGGGATAGTGCACGAGTTTTCGATTTTGATACGGCTCACCCCCTTATTTTGTGGGGCTTGGAAAACAAATTCATGTGCCAAAAAGGGGGGGGGGGTGGAATCGGGGCAAGTGACAGCTAATCGATGTCAAAGGTCGTGGGAAAATATTCACAAAAAGCCCCGCAACTACCTAGGAGTCGCACCTAGAGGGGTATGACCCACTCATTTATTTCCAAACCACACAAAAAAGGGTGTGAGGCAACCCAAATCTTTCTTCTAAGAATCTCCATACAACACTATCCCACCCCTAATGTATAAGACTTATTTCATCATCTAATTAATCAAAAAAAATAATAAAAAATGTTGTGATGGCATATTTGAGGGTATTTAAATGAATATGATAAAATAATGTATATACAAATGAACAATCGCTGCTTCTTTTACACTGCTCTACAAACCAATTTTTCTTTGTAGAGATAGATAAATGCTAAACTCGTAGGCGAAAATTTCGTTAGGTAAATACTCGCTGAGTACCACCAAACGGAAATAGTTAAGCAGAATTTACCAATAGTAAATTTGATTTGCTTTGCTACGTTGTTTCTTATGGGAGCGTTTTAGGTGAAAACTAGGCTTAAGCGCAGTGTTCACCCCATACAAAATTTTCGCTGTAAAGTATAAGTACTCGTAGTATTCACCCATTTAACCTTCGGTAAATTCCGTTTAGCAATTTGTGTTTGATGGTATTTTTATTGTACCTAATTTAGTTTTTACCTACCATAACAAACTCATGTGAAATTGGACCATATAGGCCTACTTGAGGTCCTACGGCTGTTGAAACCACAAATTATACCAGGTCACTTTTAATTGGGCATTGTACGTTATGAACAACTTATTATTAACTCTGTTGAAACGGATCTATCTAGGTAAATATTTTGGTGAACCCCCCATAGAAAGGTCATTCGCGATTACAGAACCTACAGCTTTGAACCTACAGCTTTAAAAGCCACATATTACATCTAATTCCGACTACATTTCGAATGGAGCTATAGAAGCGCCTAAAACCAAAACCAAACCGGTCCACATTTTCTTTTAGTTTCTATACAAAGGTCCATTTAATTACAGAACATGCTGCTCTAGAAGCTACAAACTAAATCCGATCTTGCTTACAATTCGAATGGTACGTTGAGCCGCTTCTAATACTAACCATATTCAATCCCACGACAGTTGATACCATGAACCGGTCTGACCCGAAGCAGCAATTTCAGTAAATGTTTTTACTTAGTAGGGACATAAATACTGAACATACCCCGTAAATGTCATATGGGTTTTGAAAGCTAACCTCAATAGCGTTAGTCTGTAACGGGATTTTAAAATTGTTTCAACTTTCATCATGGAGTCGTCAGATAATGAGAACCGTATCGCTGTAATAGCGCTTTTCAAGTGTGAAATGAAAAAAGCGATATTTTCAAAACGCTCCGGCCACTAGGGATTAGCCGCATGTTCGTCTACCGATGCATAAAACTGTTTGAGGAGACTGGAGATGTAAAAGAAGAAGAAGTTTGCGTAATGCTTTGCGATTTGAACTAACCCCTACGTAAAATCATGCTCAACTTCCGACCGAACAATATCACCAACGCAGACTTATGGGCGACCACGCACCAGGAATCAATAGCCTTAAAAATTCGAATTGACAGGGAAGTTGAAAAAGAGCAGCCAAATTTATTAGAACATAATTCTGCTAAATTTCATTATGATCCGATCTGTAGATTAATTACAAGCTCTAGATGGACAGCCGACGGACACGCAGACATCAATAAATCGAATCGGCTGGTGATTCAAATATAACTACTCGTATCTCAAATTTTCTTGGTAGCTACAAACATTTAACACGAAACTATAAATAGATACATTTTTTATGTATATGTACGATATCATATATTTGTATGATTCTTGCTGAATCCATTTTATAACCACAGTAAAATATATTTACAATAATCACAAAATTCTCTTTTTAATTCTTATTTGTTTAAGAAAATCATTTTTTACGTTGATTCTAAAAAAGAAACAACAAAAAGGTCTCGAATCAGAATAAAAACTGTTCAAGGCATAATAATGATAAAAAAAAACCGAATAAATATAAACAAAAGGAAAAAATCACCTTCATTTGGCCTAAATAAATCACACTACTTTAACCAATCCGTAATGATTTCTTCGGGATGAAAATTATCAACTATAATCTGAAAAACATAATTAAATCCATGATTTTTGAAATATAAATAATGTTGTTTTTAATAATTTAAATACCTCTTCATTTTGCAAAATAGTTTGTGTTGCCGCCACCGTTTCGTCCAAATCGTCATCTCGATGCATGTCTTCGGTAATATTATCCGTATGTCCCCCCAATTCTACAGTGTTTCCCAAGAAATTTCCTTCCTCATGATCATTATTAGCATCATTGTGGTTACTCATGAAATCGATTTCCGCATTATGTGCATCTCCCAGTTGGGCCTCATTGGCCGCATTCATTAAAATGGCCGTTTCGACGTCCACGTCTTTGCTATTCAGCGAATTGGAATGTTCAGCATCTAATAGTTGTCCCGGATCTATATCAACACCATGTTGTTCTTTCAAATGCAAGCGTAAAGCAAATATTCGGGTATATGAAGCGCCACACAAATCACAACGATTTTTCAAATTTTTATTTGACTTATGGGTTTTGTTGTGAGTTTTCATATGAATCTTTACCGCATACATGGAGGCAAAAGGACGATTGCATTCGGTGCAGTTAAATGGCTTATTGTGACTATTCCTATGGCCACACATCTGAACAGATGTCCGAAAGCTTTTACCGCATATATCACACTTATATTGCCGTTCGGCTATGTGCGTTTTCAGATGATGTACATACACCGATTGTTGTTTGAACCGCTTGTTACAGGTAGCACAGACATATGGCCGAATATCGGTGTGCGTACGCAGGTGTAAGGTTAGCGAGTAGGAGACACGAAACGATTTCCCACAGACTTCACAGTTGTAGGGCTTTTCTCCCGTGTGTATACGTTCATGTTTGACCTTCTCGTAGGGTCGCTGAAACTCTTTTCCGCAATATTGACAAGCGTGCTTTTTACGCGATCCATCGGAGGAAGTGGCAGAGTTGCCGAATAGATCTAGGTCGGGTGCAATGGTTTGCTTGCTACTATTGCCCTGATTTTCGGTATGCATTTGAATGTGCATTTCATAGCTCACCGAGTTCTCAAATTGCTTATTGCACTTACTGCAATTATATTCCTCCACATTTCGATGCATATTTTGATGTATGGTCAGAAGTCTTTGATCGAAACTTTTATTGCATATTTCACAGTAGAATTGATTTAATTGACTGTATTCCGATTGTGTTCCGGCGGGTAAGGCTTCCTGTATAGTCTTTAATGTTCGTTCATTGTGCATTTTCATATGTAATCTGGAAGATAACAAAAGAATCAAATGTATTCATGCTAAAACGTTTCATGCATTTTGCCTTATGCTTTTTTTTGCCCTTTACTAGGAACCATAAGGTATTCATTAAAAGGATTTGGAAGCGTTAAGGCTAGATCGTGTTTAGATATAATGTTGGAGCCCTTTGCCACATGAATGTGTAGGTCCATTGATATGTATTCAAATTCAATTACAAGCAAAAGCTTACATTGACAGCACGCAGACTTACAGTCATTGCTGATTCGATCCAGCTAGTGCTACAATAAACAGTTGTTCTTCATTATTCTAACTAATAATTAATCTAGCTGGTAATAAAAGTAACCTAAGCTCAATAAGATCATTTCTGGTTTAGAATTATTTCCAGTTTCTCTGTAAAGATTCCATTCTCATATTTGTTACATCAATATACATATACCATGGGACGAACGATAGTATCGTATCCTGTGTTTATTTGTGATACTTACTTTAAATTCTTTGGCGATTCGAAATTTGTATTACAGATCTCACATTTAGTGGGCCCTGTTGGTACTGAAGCGTTTTTTACTTTCTTGTGCAGGCGCTGATGATTATTATACGAACGCAACGATGGATAATCTCTGTTACATAAATCGCAGTGCAAGGTAGATTCGGCTGGTTGTGTAGTCAGCGGAACAGTGGCCTAAAAGAATACAATAAAATATTGTGAAAAACAATATTTCGTGTAATAGATGGTCAGTATAAAAAAGTCTGTTGGAATAACAGATGGTTCTTTATAGCGTCATCTTTAGGCCGACAATCTATGCTTATTGTAAAAAATCGCCTAGAATAGCTTACATTTTCTTCACAATTTGGGGAATGAATTAATAGTTCATCGTATGATGGAAACTCTTGCCTACAATATGCACAGGCAAAGTCTGTCATGCCCACCAGTTGTCCAGCTCCCTCCTCATCTTCGTGTGGCTGTGTACAGTCGTGCTCTTCCGCCGATTGCAAATCGGTAAAGACCTGTTGACATTCATAACAATAGTAACGTTCACATTCCGCGTCTAATACTTCCGATTTTGTGACTATATTTTCTATGGGTTCATTTTCATCTTCTTGCAATTTCGTTAATCCAAGGTGCTCATTAGTTTCCTCCTCCCTTATGTGTTCTACTAAATCCCACAATTTATCACGAGTCTCTTCTTCAAATATTTCTTCCTTCTTGAAAGTCTTGTCTTCTTCTATGAGGGTCTCATCTTCCTCTATAGGACAACCATCTTCTTCTACTAGCGCTTCATCTTCCACTACAGGACTGCCATTTTCTTCATCTTCTTCCGCTTCATCTTCGGGGTTTTTATTTAATAGTTCTACTCCCGGATGCTGGTGAAGAAATTCGTTAATGTCACTATATTCAACATAACATTCCTGACAGAAGTAGCTTTCCGACAATAGACCCTGTTCATTAATGATTTCCTTTAGGATCAGATTATGTTTAGAGAAGTCATTTTCAAGGTGCCCACCATCGACTTCTTCATCTTCTTCGTACTGAAGTTGGCTGTTGTTGTCGTCGGCTGGAGTGTCTTGGTCTTGTGTTGCAGCATCTTCTTCAAATATTCCATCGCTTCCGTCATTGACATTAAGCCTGTCGTATCCCACATCTTCATAGTACCAGTAATTATCGCCATCAGTTGTTTCCGTAATGGAAACATAATTAATGATTTCGTCGTCTGAAATATACGTAAATATTACATTTCCACGAGGCCAAGGCTTGTCATGGCTGATTTACTTGATTTTACTTACCAGCCATGTGTTTTCTTCTATTAAAGATATCTTAAATTTTAAAATAACGAAATCGACCGTAAAACGTATATTTTATTTGAAATTCAAATAAAATCGACAAAAATTACCTAGTTTTATTTATCGCACCCAACTTCACAAAATATTTTTTTGTTCTTCAAGTTTTCACAACATATGGTTTTGACAATTCCTAATGTGTTGTTATTATCATGGTGAATATGGTGGTGAGTATTTAATGTACGTGGAAATGACAGT
Source organism: Hydrotaea diabolus (assembly GCA_963513945.1). Taxonomy (NCBI): domain Eukaryota; kingdom Metazoa; phylum Arthropoda; class Insecta; order Diptera; family Muscidae; genus Hydrotaea; species Hydrotaea diabolus. Next base: position 122,094,881 of record OY740720.1, read on the forward strand.
GGTTCGAGCCCAAACTTCATTGCATCAAAATTTTATTATTATGGCGAGCACAGAGTACTTAGTTGAAACATTATTTCAAACTTTGTAATTGTGTATTTGAAGCTGTTCGTGTTTGTTACAGTTTGTTACTTTGCCTTATACGTAAACAAGTATATTTCGGAACAATATAGTGTTACGGAACAAAAAATATGGTCCTGTAGGCAATAAAAAGAGGAAATCATAACGTTATAACCCTTTGCGTGTCGGCGATTTATTTACGTATGAGTTCTTAAGAGCCTCAGGATTTTTTCGAATTATATTTCAAATTTACATTTCCAAGCTACATTTTGTATCCTTCTAAAGATTTATGGACGTTCAATGACTTAAAAGAACGCTTAATATATCTTCGAATACATACCTTAATTACAACATATTTTTTTAATATTAGGCATGTTCCATTTTCAACCAGTAAATTGAAAATGTATAAAATCGTTCACCGACCTGAAAAAAGTTAACGGTTTGCGATGATAAATATATGGAAAGGTACAAGTCCTTTCCGACTATACCCCTGTCCAGATAATATGCAGCAATAATGTAAGCAATTTTATATCAAAACTTTGCATTATTGCAAACTCACTACCTAACCCTTCGATTAGGTAGTGAGCTTGGTAAATTCCGTTTAGCTATTTTCGTTTGGAGGGAATTTGTAATCGTTTTGACATGTGCATAACAAAAAGGAACAAATGTTGTAAATTAATTTTTGATAATTTATTTAAATATGAAAAATGGCTGCTTCTCCTGCACTGATCTTCACTAAAAATTTCTTTGTATAGATATATGAAAAACTCCTTAGCGAAAATTTCGTTTTAGGTGAATACTATCTTTTCCCAGGAAATTGGAAAGAAATTTGAAATATTTTTGGTGGTCAAAAAGGGGAAAAATTGACAATTATGAATACATATAAATGACCCCGAAAAATCCAAAGAAAATGTGGAATTTTGTGTTAAAACTGTGTTAAAATTTTTGAGTTATAAAGTTTATTATTTCAAGTACAAAAACATTTTTTGGCGGTGACCACTATTTCCCGAGTTACGGATCCCCAAAGCTTGGCAATAAATATATAGCTATATCTTTCGCAGTTTTTGCGTATCCATCTTGATTTTAAACATTTTTTCGAAAGAACCCACTGTGCCAAAATATAGACAATATGGAGGCAACTTCAAATGATTCTAAGAACATATGAAAACATAGTAAATGTTTATGCCGTATACAAATTCCTCTAATAATGTAATTATTTAGTAATGCTTAACATGGATAACTTGCGAATTACTAAACTTTATGCTCTTCCCAACAATGAGAAAGTTGAAAGCTGAGTCATCGCTTAATAATAAGTATACATATGTCCAAACAGGCATAAGTTAAAACTGCAGAATGAAGATAACTGCGATGGATGGGTGTGGCGGAAAGGATAATTAAATTGGTATTTTAATGTTTTTAATGGATTTAAATAAAATGTAGATGCTAGGAGAATGTAAATCGCAATAAAAAAAAATTGTCCCATCGTTACAAAAGTATGCGATTGCAAGGTTTAATTTCGAAAAATTAATATTTTTTAAGTGCTCCCGTTTATTTTTATACTACATCCTTGCATTTGCTTTGTTGTGGACAAAAAAATCTTTAACTGCAATAAATTAATGATTGGAACAATATCTGCCGAGAAGTGGCGTTTTTTAGTTCGGTCCCAACCCAACTCAAACTTAGTGGGTTGGGGATCCACGTGGAAATCGATGAATTAAAGGTGGGTAAAAGAAAGTTACACCGTGGGCACATGTGAAAGGTGGGAATTGCTTTATAGATCCCTTACCAGACAGTAGTTTAAAAACGTGGGTCCCAATCATACGAAAGTATATTCGACCTATGTCAATAATCGTTTCTGACTACTAAAAGGTATGTATTATAGTTATATTTTTTGTAAAAAATATCTTATGTTTAAATTGTTTTAGGTGGATGATGCCCTTAGCAAAGAAGATTAATGCGACGTACATATATGACAATAAATATATTACTTTGCATCGAATACATTTTTGGCGAAGTGGTATCAGTCTAGAAAAAATAATTTGTTTTCTTTCCTCTACCTCTGCCAGCGCTTAAGAACTGAATTCAATATCTATTGCAAGCAATTCAGGCCGCCTCAAAAAATTTGTTTGTTCTTAAACAAGTCAAAGCAGTGTCGGTTAACATTAGTTAAGCGCAGAATATATTTTTTTAAATGAATTGTTGTTAAAACATGCAATTTTTGGAACTGATCATCGTAAAATAAGGGTATGGTCCTACTTGTTGCTTAATAGCCTAGTCAGTCGACAGCGCAAATGTGCATAAACCGTAGTAATATACTTATATATTGAAGTAAATGAAAAAAATATTAGTTGACAAACAGTTGTTTACAAATAAAAACGTAGATTCTGTCGACTGTTACCATTAATTTTAATTTGCGTTTATAAATTTTAAAGGCAAATTAAGTCTGTCGTCGGTCTACGCTATAGGATATTTATAAAACCTATACAATATTATATATTAACTTGAAAGGATTAGCATTTAAGATTTATATTTAAGGTGAGGAAGCCGCCACCAAGCAACAAAATGTACAAAGAGATTACACCGCCGCACTTTAAAACCGACTTCAAACTCTTGCGACTCCGGCAGCACTCATTCAACACAACATTAAAGTATTCAGCACACACCAAGCAAATTAAAAATCTAATTTGAATTGTTTTTATAAGTTTTTGTTTTGATACTCATTTTTAATGTTAACTAATCAGCATCAAGCATTAGTTTAGAAAAATATGTTTGAAACAGAAGATTTATTGCCGCGAATGGCACCGAAACCAAGTTCAGCAAATCCGATGGGTGGTTCAGAACCCATAGTTCGACCACAAGTTCCCGAGGTCTCAATACTATTTGGTCAACAACAAGGCGGCAATGTACAAAGTCAACAACAAAGCGGCGGCCAACAGGCTCAGCAAACTACATCGTATGCTGCCTGGAAGAAACAGATGCTGCCGAAAGTAACATTTCCTGCCGAACTAGCGCAAGAAATTCCGACTAGGGAGCCTTTAAACAACACACCGCGTAGCAATTTGTATCCTATGAGAGCAACTGCAGCTTCAATGGCGCCTATGTCTGTAAATGGGAACTCAAACGGGTTTATGGTCAGTAGTGCCGCTTCTATGGCGCCAATGTCGGTTAATGGAAATTCAAATGGTTTTATAGGCAATAATGCACCACCTTTTGTTTCGGCGGCAAATAGTAACCAAAACGGTTATGTGGGCAATGATGTGAGAGTTGCAAATCCAGCATCTTATCGCCGTAGCTTGGATAATTGTACTTATCAGCCTACTCAACAGCCGCAGCAACAAACTGCTTATAGAAAATCTGTGGAAATGACACCGCCTTCAAATCAGACATGCAGTTATCGAGATGTTTTGACCATTTGTGCTGGTACACAAACGGATGCCTTTACATCGCCAAGCAGTGAACTGCCAAATGCTCCTTTACATTTAGCTTCAAAACAAGACGTCGAAGATCTGAAGCAAATTGTGGAGGAAATGAGACATGATCAATTGCTTTTATTGCAAATGATGAAAACATTCTTATGTTCCAAACAGAAACCCAACGTAGAGTGTAAGGATGCAGAAGTCCAGGTGGAAAATGATGCGGGTAAGGCTTACTCAATGCAATGTTAGAAAATTAGAAGAAATCAATCTGTTTTTTTACAGAAATTGTACCGTCTGCGAATGGATACCCTGGCCCCGACTTGAGACAGACTCCTTTACCGGCTCCTACAAACAAATTCATTCAGCATCTGAAACAAAGTCCAAAAGTTGTACAAACTCCTAAGGGAAAACCGATGGCTCAATCAACAACTTACCGACCTAACACTCCACAACCCAATCGTTTGCAAGAGTACCAAACGGCTGTTTCGCATTCGTCCGCCATTCCAGCGCCATCATCAACGAATTACCCGCAGTGGAGTAATCAAGTGGCAGTCGTTTTACCCAAACCATCCACCGAAAAAAGTTTAGTTATGAATGAATTGGCTTTAAAGTATTTGCCTAATGCAAAGCTGGCCGAACTGTTGAATGATTTAAATATAGCCTGTCCTTTACCACAATTGCAACCAATTGATCTCTACACAAACTGTCCCTCAACTCCACTGCGCAATGTGGAGAATTTCGAACGAGGCCCTTCAGATATATCTAATGCGTCATACAAATATTTAAAGAAATATCGTCTTCTTCCCGAAGATCGCGGAGAGGATGATGAGAATGAGAATCCTCAACAGCAGTATGGAACAGAAAGAGGTTCACCTGGTCAACAGATACAAACGCCAAATGCATTTACGCATCAAAAGCCTAACTCACCCTATCAACAACAGCCAGCGGGTCGTCTGCCACTATCACCATTGGCTAGAGCTGATGTCACAACCCCGCAAAAAAATAATATGCTGGATTTAGAAAATATAAGACACCAGCCTAAGTTTTTGTAAACTTGATATTTAAGCATTTATTTTAATTTATATAGTAAAATTAAATAGAATTATATGAAACAGCGCATTTCTCAAATATAAAAATGTCATTTATCGTACGTAACGTTTTGTTATATTTGTAAATGTCATTAGAATAGAATCATTTTCGATAAGTGAATATTTTTATACTATTCATCGTAGGATGGAAGTATATATAAGTTTGTCATGTTCGTAACATCTCGAAATATTTATCTGCGACCATATAAACTATATATATTACTGATCGGCATAATGCGACACTTTGCTCTCATTTTTGTTGTTGAAAATATTTTTGTTTCCCCGTAATCAGCGGATTTGCTGATTGCGCTTCAAATATATTTTTGGTCAGATTGTGTCATAGAAGTATTTCATGCTTTTCTTCAATTATTTTCCGAGTGTGACCGTACCTGGCAATGTCAGTCTGTCTGTTGTGGACGGAAAATGTATAAAATAGGTAAAAGAGCAAAGTTGCTGAACGTTTTGGCACATGTGGCCAAAAAACGTTCCGCGCAGTCAAAACCGGCGATCAATAGCCAATGTGGGCATGAAAATCAAATTGAAGCAAATTTTGTTGTGAATCCATGTATAGACTTATTTTGAAGTTTTGGCTGAGATGAGGGACGGACTCATGGCCCAACAAACGGACCAATTTTGTTCTCCCTTTTAGTATTGTAGGGACGATGCGTGGGGGTATCTAACGATGTTTGACTTGTTTTAATTTTGCCATGGGTTTATCGATGTAGAAGTAAAATCCAATATTTCACGAACTTCCATTCGTGTTTGATTGGTGATTGCTTATTAAGCTAGTTTTTGTGTTGTAGTGGCAAACCGTAGCGGTGTGACAGCCCTTGGCCGAAGAATTGCTGCTTCGGTTCGATCCGCTGCGTAGAACCGGCTGTCGCGGGATCGGCAAGTGAGTGGGCGGATTAAGCTAGTGAGTGGACGTAACGGCGACAAATTTAAATCCTGGCATATGATATGACGAACGCTTTGTTGGTTCTGCACACGGTGCCGTAGAATTAGGATTAGTGTTACTTTTTATTGAATTACGACGAAATAAACACTGAATTGATCTCGACAACGACAGCCGAAATCAGTGTAATTCAAAAGTTCAACCTTGATTATAACTGTTATTTTGAGTAATTTTGAACACATTTGTTGAATAATTAATAATTGCCTATTTATATAGGGTGATCCAGAGGTATTTTTTTAGAACAAAAAAAAAATATAAAAATTCAAATCAAATGTGGAATCTTTATTAGTAATTTGAAAGGACGTTTTATGGCATTTATTTTTTAAAAATGATTACCTTGAAATGTTGGCCGCAACTACGCCTCAGGGTTTCCATTCTGAGGGTCCAATTTTGAATGACTCGTTTGAGCATTTTGACCGGTATGGCTTTAATAACACGCGTAATGTTGGCTTCCAAAACCTGAATCGTAGCTGGTTTGTCAGCATAGACTTTGGACTTTACGTAACCCTAAAGAAAAATGTCTAAAGGTGTGATATCACTCGATCTGGGCGGCTAACTCACCTGTCCAAAACGTGAAATTAGCTGCTTTCCCAAATGACCTCTCAATGGATGCATTGTTTGAGCAGCTGCATTGCAAGTGGCACCGTCCTGTTTAAACCAAGTATCGTCAAGATTACGGTCTTCAATTTCAGGTAGCACAAAGATCGATATCATGGCGCGATAGCGAGCACCCTTCACGGTTACGTTCCGGCCATCATCATTTTTTTTCTCGCCGAACGCTCTTTTCCATAATACAGTTGCCAATATTTAAAGGTTATTATTTTCATAAAATAAATGCCATAAAATGTCCTTTCAAATTACAAATAAAGATTCCACACTTGATTTAATTTTTTTTGTTCTGAAAAAATACCTTTAGATGGATCACCCTATCTAATTTGTAATTACTCAGCTGAATTCTCATACACGAACGAAGTTATCAGGATTTCATTTTTATCGAAAGACAGCTGTCAATTTGTATACAAATTTTAATAGATTTAAAACAAAATCCGAATACGAATTACATAATACCGCACTATTATACGGGATTCGCATATATGTACAAATAAAAAAACAAAGGATTTCACATTCATCGGATTTAGAACGATAATTTTTATTTACAATATTTATTTATTAGTACCTCTTGATCGCAGTTACAAACAAAACAAGCATTTAATGGATTTAGAATTAAAATCTATTAAAACTTAAACGAAATTGCCATACGATTTGTAAATGATGTCAACTCGAAACCCATCGAATGCAGATTTTGTTTGTATGTGGGAACAAGGCATTTTCACACGCCAAAGAATTTACACTATTTTATATTTTTTTAAACGAACATTCCCACGCCACTCACACCCGCCCCTGCCGACCGAGGAGGCCACGTCCCCATGACGTAGGGACAACGTACACATTATGGACCGATCCATAATGGAGATGACAAGAAATGTCATCCATGTAAATTAGCTACAGATATTTATCAACAGCCAATCGGTACAAAAAAATATTAATAATAATCACTAGAAAATATAAACACCAAATTAATACTTTATAATATAACCACCACCTTAATTTAATACAATAATACAATCCAATCAAAGTATGAGAAGGACTAGAAGCATGCAATACAAAATCAAAATATAACAACCACCTTTCTTTATTACAATATTAAAATCTAATAAAAATAATATAAAGCATAATATACATAAGTATTTACGAATAATAACAATTACTAAATTTGTTTATAGCAGCCTAAATTGTTATGAAGACAATGAGACTTGGTGTAATGAGTTTAAATTAAAAATTATTACAGTTTTTAATGAATCAAAATCTAAGGAGAAATCAATTAAATGATATAACGAATTAAAATCAGCACACATTCTACGAAATGGGTCACCACATGCATAATTGTGCCTTTGAAAATCCAAGTGGGTCTAAATGGGACTTTAAGTGAAATTTTTGATATTAAGTATTCAGAAGCCACAACCCCACATATAATTGTATATACCATCATAGTTCGCCTACTCTTCTCATTCCCATCCAAATTGTAATAGATTTTTTAACGAAATTACATAAGCATGTTAGAATGCCGATTAAAAGAAGAATTTCAAAGATAAATTAAATTCTAATAAATTTCGGCTCAAAATCCGGTGAGATTGATTTCATTAGCCCAAACGAATATAGCATAACAAAAAAAATATATCTTGACTTAGTAAAGTTTAAATATTTAGTTATCTCCATATAACCATTACGCGAACCGATGATTACAACTTCAGAATTTTAAAATATTATGGCAGCGTTTTGACAGCAATTTTGTGCATTTCTATAGGAAACATCCAGCTTTACTCAAGTTTTCAAAGAATTTAAGAATACTAGTTGGTTATCGCCGTTTAATACTTAGCCTCGATAACTATATTAGCCATGGCCTACAGTAAATTATTTTTAACTTTCATACAAATTGTTATAGCTATTGAACGTGAAATCCGGTAAATGTGGTTTTCAATACTATATGCATATAAAGTTTTAGTTATCGAAACTTGAAAAAATATTGACATTTACCCAAATTGTAATTGTAGATGTTGCAATTGCATTTATTGTATTTTATACAACATTGGCAAGTACGACTAAAATCTGTCTGATTTTAACTTGTATCGGATTTTGGCAGTCAATTTCAATAAGAATTGTAATAGATGTCAATACATAATCCATTGAACTTGCGTACTATGTTCACATAAACAATTGAAATACGACTGGATTTCGAGTATTAACATACCTTTGTTTTCTTAATTTATTTCTTATTTAAATTCTTATGAACTTGGCAGTATCAATTTTCATATATCATTATTTATCTAAATCAATTAATATATGTTTTAAATAATACTTGGTGTTTACTTTATTTTGCACCTACATTATATAGGAAAAGTACTGCTGTATTTAATTTTTAAAAAACAATTTTAGTAAAATAAATTGTTGTAACCGCTTTAGTACTTAGCCTGGATAGAGGCTAGTACTCAATATTTATTTCGGCTAAGTTCCCAAATAGCATCAATATATTATAAATTACATTTACTACTTTTCTAATTCTTTTTGAAGAGTTTATTACTTCTATAGTTTTTCTTTTGCCGAAAACAAAAATGATTTTGCTATCCATCCTTAGTTATCGTGGCTTAACAAAAAACACCACTACTGTAAAATGTTCAACCCACGCTCGTACTTGAAAGGGGTGACATTCGGTCTTATGCAAATAGATCTGGCAACCTTAGTCACAAACCAGAAAGCAAAAAGGTCGGGTCGAATGGAAAAGTTGTTTGCGTCGGAATTGTTTAAAGTTGTACATTTATTGTTGTGTTCAATTCGTATGTGTTAATTAACTTCTGTTGTGAGTTAAAACTTGAAATAAGTGTTGTTAAACTTGAAAACGCAGAAAAAATACTTGGCAATTTTCAGCTGATAAAAAATAGAGAAGCAAATTCACCACTTATATACACCATATGACGATGTTGTGGTGAAAAATTCACGTTCTACTTTTTACCGTATGTCATCAGCTGTTTGCTGATTGCCACTTTCTAGCAATCACCACACACACATTACACTCTTACCTATACAAATACAACAAAAACATAAACAAAGACTAGACAGAATTTTTGGCGCGTTTGCAACGACGTTGACTGAGGTATTTTATACGTCAGCCCAAACGTCAACGTCATGCGTTTTCTGTTGACTGAACTTTTGGAGGGAAAAACTCTTGTCAGTTGAAATTTGAGCGGGATAACAAGACGACGTGTGCTAGAAGACCATAAGCATTTTGTCCAACAAACACTAAAGACCTATTGGTAGTCAGTCGACTTTACCCTGGAAATAAAAGAAGTCAAGTGAAATTCACAAAAAGGAATTACAATTACTGCAGCAGATAAGAAAAATTAAAAGTCCAATAGAGCCAATAATAACAAATAAAAACTGAACTAAGTGTGCAAACAAAAGAACTGGAAGAAAATACATTTTCCGATAAAAAAAAGTATAAGAAATAAAGAACATGGCCCAACCATCTATAGCTGCATTTTTCAATACCAGAAAACGTGCTGTTGCCGAAGATGTGACCACAATTAAAAGCAGAGTAAGTTTTCCGTGACATATTTCTATAAATTCCATCGTTATTAAAGTGAAAAAATTACAAACGAAGAAAAAAATGCGCTGTGGAATTATGCCGCTGTCCCTAATATTAAAAAACCAACCCCCGAAGCAGTTATACGTACTAAAGAGAACGCGCTTAATGATCTCATTGTCTCTTCTCTTCCTGTTGTTGCTGTTTCCTCAAAGGTGCACACATACAAGAAGAGAATGAAACAATGAGGCAGAAACGGGTTGATCACAATTTTCTTTTATTAAGTATTTATAGCATGCTTTTATTCTAAGTAAGACAATACTTATTATGTGGGTTATGAATATATTTTTAGCGTCTTCTGGAGACTTCAGAACCCAGTACACAAGATTCCAATGCCAACACACCTTCACAAACCCCCCAACAAACCACTACTGAGCCAGCACAGCAAGCTAATCAAGATCAACACGATGACATTGCGGCACTCAAGAAAATGGGAATGCGCACACGATCGGGACGCACTGTGGTCAAGCGCATTGGCCTTCAAGATCCAAGCCAAGTGTCCGATAGTGGCGTGTCGCCCAAGAAAATGTCCAAGATAGAAGAACACGTTAAACAACAAAAACTAGTGCAATTTATTAAAAAGGGTACATTGTCGCCACGTAAAAAACCATCATCAGTTAAAGCGCGACAGAAGACCAATGAATCAACTCCCTCGGCTACCATCATTACCGCTTTTACTTCACAGAATAATGCTAAAAATGTGGAACGTGGCCTTAGGACACCCACTAAACAGATTATCAAAGGTTCCAATACCCCCCTCAAGCAGGGAGAACTCAAGTCAATGGTTAAGAAGGAACTCAGCTTCGATGAGGTGAAAACTAAAGTAACGCGTAGTGAAAAGCTACAAGAACTCAAAGCTTCACTGGCTCGCATCCAGGAATTGGAGAAGACCCGCAAGGCGCAGGAGGAACGCAATCGCAAGTTGAAGGAGAGCATGCAATCGCCGTCAAAGAAGACGCCCATTTTGCAGTTGAAAGAATTCGATAAGATTGAATTGGAAGTTTTGACAAGGTAAGAATAAATGGATTTTATTTTCTTAATATTTGGTATAAGAAAGGATATTTTGAAGTACAGTCTTGAAGGGGAGAAAAAAGGACGTAAATTTTAAAAGATATTCTCTATAAGAAAAACAGTACTTTGAACTCGTTTTTTAAGTTCTGTTCAAAAGACACATTCACTTAAATGCTGCTTCCCGATTTATTACTTTATTTTTGCCTCCTATTGATCAATGGAATACATACATTCTTCTTTAAAAACACGCTGGAACATTAAATGAATGGGTAGTCCTAAAATAGGCAAAAAAGAGAAACATTTCCCGCGAACAAAATATTTTCTTAGAAATAATGAAAAAGACATTGAAGAAAATAATGAAAACAATTTTTAAAAATTTTCATTGAAATAATGATATTTAAGGAAAAAGTTGAACTGAAAATAACGCCAGCTTTCTCGGTGCGTTTTGTGTGCTAAAAAGTAAAAATATAGAAAATATTTTTGATGATCAAATTAAGTTCTAGCCGCTGGATCGACAAAATATATTTTTATAATATCCACTCCCCATTGGACTGTCCTCCAAAACTTAAAAAAATAATTTCATTGTTTACGAATGATCTTCTCGTTACACGGTCTAAGTATACTAAACCATTGTAGGGAAAATATGTATATATTTGACCGCAATTAATCTTAGGCAGCTTTAAGCTTTTAATTCTGCTTTAAGGTCACATAGTGCGTTTTCACGTGAACGTGCACTATGGGAGCAACCACAAAATGTCGATAAGCAGAATTTCACTATTTTAAGTTTTTTTTTGCCATACATGCAAATTAATTTTACAACTTTTATTATTGTTTAATATTTGTTGTATATATTTTTGAAGATGCCCCAATAACTGCAAATAACTACAATAAAAGCAAATCTTAGCGATGGTGTGAATATTCTTAGTGCTAATTTTTGTAATTGAAACGGATTTGAATGTTCTATAACTCGGTTCCTTTTAAGGTTTATGTGACACACAAGACCTCAAATAACAGCTTGAAGTTATGGCTTCAGATATGTGATAAACCGCATGGGTCGGTTTTCTGATAAGCTTTTCCATAAATATTGCCCCAATGTTCTTAGAATTCGGAAAGATATAACGTAATCAAACTCGGGAAGAAATAACGTAATTAAACTCGGGGAAAAGTTTGTTCTTTTAACCACTTTAAAACTAAAAACAACTTAATAATTTAGGGTGGTATCGGTAAACGGCAGTTGTTCCAAATGTTTTTTAAACTTTATTATTGAAAAAATAACTAGGAACTGTGGGGGAATTATTGGTTTTGAAATTTGATGAAAACAGTTTAATTCAAAAATTAATGGGGGGAATTCTATATTTTAATGTATTTGACGATAAAACAGGTTAATTCAAAAAGTTTTTAAACAATTATGAATTTTTTCTATCCATTGGAACACAATCCTATAATATGGAATAAAATTACCAGACAGGAATAAAAAAAGAAAATATACTAAGGGATCCCGATTTTTTTTCAAACTTGCCTAAGGAAAATGGACTATGCTCTATCAATAGTAAATATTTTTCGGAGACTTTAATAGAGGATTTACAGCTAGAAAGGTTAAAAAACTGTTCCAGAATGAATTCAGCCTTTGATGGATACAATAGAAGAGCCTGACTACTAATTATCTCATTCCAATAATAGTTCTTCAGGAAAGTAAAATCTTAACAAGTTATCGCAAATATTTATAGCACTTCCCTGGAAAACTGACACACGAATTAAAAATGTAAACATTACAATCGTATAAAATCGACAATCCCATGTTTCATATGAAACCTCAACTAAAATTTCTTTCACACGAGATATGGAGTTTTTTGTCGTTGAGAGCTACAAATTATCTGCTATGTACATATTTTCAAGACAACGTTCGTTTATTTTCTAGCCATTCCTTTTTGTTTGTGGAAAATTGTTTGTATTCTCTAGAAGGAAATTTCCGTTACATTTTCATTAATTTTCGTCACCAGCATAATAGTTTCTTATACTCATGTTAGATGTTAGTTTTTCAGCTTGTCGGCTAATATCAAGTATGAAAATAACAACATAAACACACTACTCAGCTACCTGAGAGTCAAGCCGGGACAGACAGAAAGTCACAGAAAAAAAGGAAACATTTTTTTGAGTGAATGCTTGCTTTATCATCTTCGACTGCTTGTGTTTATCAATCCAAAGCCAGACGACGTCGATGATCTTCACCGACATTTACTTTTTCGTAACGGACAAAAAACAACCCCCTTATTGTTGTAGAGAAGAAGGATAATTGAAAAAGGAACACCAAAAATAAATAACATACAATGTGAGGACACTGCTAAGAATAAGAAGGACGGAAGAACAGAGGGGTCGACATTAGAAGAAACGTGCAGACAGGCATCGGTATTAGTAAACAAACCCGGGAGAAAGAAAAGGTTACTGCCACCACCACCCATATAATGGAGGATCAAGTAACGTACATTCTACTGAATTACATAAACGGTGGATGAATGTACATACATATGTATGTGCCTACTTCTTATCTCGGCCGTACATGTGTTTGTAATAAAAACAGACAATAGGGCAGGCGGAGCAAGTCCAACAAAAAAAATGCAAATGCAATTGTAAACATATGGCGGTGATGGTGGTGTTGGTCAATTTTCATTAACATTGAAGACTACGGCTGCAGCCGCCATGAATTAAAGCAAAACTCAGCAGTTTTTTATTTTTATTTTATATGACAACCAAATGTTTGAAATAGTTCCACACATAACAACCAACAAAAATAAATTGCTTTGCATCAAACACAAACATTCCTTTATCCTTTTTTGCTTTCCCTTTTTTCCGGAGAAGCCTTTTCCACATTGCTACTCGTATATGTAGTCTTTTTAAGGGATGTTTACTTTTTCTCGTTTTCGTTTCTTGGTCGTTTCTAAAGTTGATTTAAAAGAAAAAAATGATCATACTATTTGGTCTTGTGATTTAATGCAATTTTAGCATTTTTATTCGAATGCACCGACTTTTAAACGTTCAACGTTTTTTTCTTTTCTCCCCTCCCCCCATATGCCAAAAGAAAATATGACCTCAATTGCTAAAAAGCGCAAAGAGCTGTTAATGTTACCGGTAAAAATGTATTTTTTTACATTGTAACTTGGTTTTGTAGGCCATCCATCCACCATCAACTGAAGAAACGTTAAAACTTATTTTATTTTTATGAATGTCAACAGCAGAGTATACATTATTTTTAAGTCATTACTTAATGTCAGTCAGACAGTTTATGCATAAATAGGACGGAATTTTGTAGGATAGGTCAAGGTAAATGTAAAATGTGTGTTTATATGGTACACAGTTGGTGCCAGATTGTATCCATGTTTTTAAATGTTTACATATAACATATTAAATTATCCTCTCCATATATCTCCATAAAAATACTTTTACAGTATTCAATCCTCATCTGCAAAAGTGCAGATATTTAAAAGATGGCAACTTTTTTTGTTTTGAAAAAATAAATAAAAGAGTGACAGGTTGATAAACCCTTTATTATCGATACATTGATTGGTAATTTAACAACTCCCGCCAATAATTTTTAATAAAAGTAAATCCTGGCACAGCCGTTTCTATGTTCAGGATTGACACTGGGCAACAATTTTTCGCCCAAGGGCCAACACCCCGACATGACTATGTGTGCCGCCTCAACAATTACATCTTATATAAGTCGCGGTTTGTCCCTGAAGGTATTGTCCAGGAAAACTCGTTAATCGGCGAAGGGAAGAAGAGGGTTTGAAGTGCAGTAGGGGGCGTGACGGAAATTTTTATTTCGTAAGCGGAATGGCTCGAGCAATTCGGGAAAAATAATGAATAGGGGCGACAGCCAATTCTATGGACTGGATTGACCCGAAGAACAAATCTTCGGCCAAGGGCTGTCACCCCGGCACACAGTTGCCGCTACAAAAACAACAACAACAATAAGGGCGCTTTGGTCCAGGGGTCCACAGGGCCTTGAATACGATACCGATCAGATTCACATAAGTTTGATTACTCCAACGAAAGAAAATTTGTCAAGGAATGCAAAAATACTAAAAAATGGGCGTGGCCATAGGACCCAAAACAGTGGATCGTGAGGCAATTAGGGCCCAAAAAACAACCGCATATGTAAATAATACAGAATTATACAAGAATTGAAAGTAGTATGCACAATGGATGTGGATCAATTCCACTGCAAGATTGCGCGAAGCCGCCTACTTTCTGAATTCACAGAAAATTAACATTTTTTTAAAAAAAAATTGTTTTTCTACATTTCAAGAAACTCTGAATTATTTTAATAATTTCTAGTGAAAATTAAGGCGATGCATTTTGAACATCAGACCAAATAGAGGCAAAGGCAGATTTTTATAAGTTTTACAGCCATTTTTTTCAAAAAATCATAGAATTTCTTCTCATACAGACGTTGTAAAGAAATTACATGCTTAATTTTAAATCTCGTTTTTACAGTTAGAATCCTATGATTTTTGCACAAACTGCTCTAAACTAAAAAGTATTCCACGTTATAAACGTTACAATATTTGGTGATTTTGTGCTAAAATAAGTGATGGAGCTCCAGAATTAAACGATTTCGATCAATTTTCAAACAGTTCAACATGAAATAAAAACCTAAGATGAAAAGTGTAGACTAACTATATCGTACAGTGAATGATGTAAATAATCTGTTTCTTCAATGAGCTGATTTTGTACTTGTCGAATCTCAAATGACATACACTAGTTTTGAGACGGGAACCATCTTCTCACAACTGATGTATCTTTGAATTCCATGTGACGTTCAAAATTTCGGCTTTATTGGGACTAAATTGTGAGTTTCACGGACTGGCGGATAAGTCAGAATGGTCTTTTAATTGTACAAAGAACCAATAGATCAACATCAAATGGGATGGTGAAATTTAATTTTGTAATGTAATGTTCAGGTCTGGACCGATTCTGCAGCAATATAGGATATTTTCGAAGTCTGTGGGTGAAACTTGTTCAGCATCGATTGCATATTTGTGTTTTTTAACATCAGCTTAAATTGTCAAAATAGGGTTTTTACAATTTTCCATGGCAGATCATACTTTGAAAACAGATTTCAGTTCATAACCTCGAACTATATGAGGTCGATGCAGTTTAATACCGAGGAGTCAAAACATTTTCTGGTTTTGTTGCTCAGTATAACCGGAATAGTTTTTGAGCCAAAAACGAATGTTTTCTTAGCGAATTAATACGTCTAAAATACGAAATTTTTATTAAAGTTCTACAAATCTTTCGCCATAATTGAGGGATTGGGTCGATCCTTTCATGTTTACAAATTGCCATTTGGAGGATATTTTTCAAAAAAAAAAACATTTTTTATATACGAGTATAAAAATTACTTTTCACAGCGGGAAAATTGTCAAAAATTCTTCTCAATAGAAAATTTGTTAATATTAAAGAAATTTCTGCACCAGAAAGAAAGCTTTCATATCGTCTTTAATTTAAGTTTATTTTATTCTTCATCATTGCGAATTAAATATTAATCGTTTTTCCCTTTGCTTCATTTTTCTTCTTCCAGCCCCTCCAAAACATTTAAAACACCCACTAAACTTCCACCACCGACACCGGATAAAAATGAACTCATGTCACCACGTCACACCGATGTCTCCAAGCGTGTCCTCTTCAGTCCGGCCAAGCATGGTTCACCCTCAAAAATGGTCGTACCACCGGCCTATCAACGTTTCATGTCTTTGGCTGAAACCAGCAAAGCTGGTCAACTCACCCTACCCTATAAATATCGTCATCTTATTGAGATATTCAAGGGTCTCGATTCGGTGTGTGCAATGTTCCACAATCGCAGAGAATGTATAACATTCAAGAAATTGAAACCGGCCGTTCAGAGAATGCTGCGTAAGAATTTCTACGAAAGACATTTAGCTCAGATCAAACACATCTATCCCGATGCTTACATATTCACACAAATGAAGATGCGCAATTATGGCTCAGCCTCCAAGACAGACTATTTCCAATTGGTAATTGCACCAAACGTAGAAAATCTACCGGAAAAACTAAAAATGAATAAAATTGATGAAGACGACATCTTGACATCTGCTCAAAGCACCTCGATGAATCCTCATGTTATGACCGAGAGATTGCAAAAATTCCAACATTTCCTATTGCAAAAGGTGAAAGAGGAACATGAGAAATTCTTGAAAACTCTGGATCCCCCTCTTTCTATACCCAAGGAAAAAGTTACGCGTTGGCATCCAGATTTTGATTTGGAAAATTGCCCAGAAATTCCATTGGGCAACATACCACAACCGCCCAATGTTGAAAAGTATTCGTCCGCTAAAGATATTTTATCGACGGCCAGAAATCTCTTCAACTGTGCCACACCCATGGAAAGGGTCATGGAACGGTATGAGGCTAAACTGGAAGCGGACAAAGTCCAGGCAGAAAATATCAAAAACAAAGACATTGGCAAAGGAGAAACATCCAAAGAAAGGCAAGCAAAAACAACAGAAATTAAAACCGATGAAAAGGCTAAAGAAAACACGGAAACCGCTAACAAAGCAACAGCTCCTGCGCCCTCAACTCCGACGGCGGCGGACATAACATCTAACTTATTGAAAGGCGTGCCGAAATCTCTATTGGAAAAGATACGCGCCAAACAGGCGGCCAAAGCATTGGACGCTATGACACG
The DNA here is from genome assembly GCA_963513945.1 of Hydrotaea diabolus. Taxonomy (NCBI): domain Eukaryota; kingdom Metazoa; phylum Arthropoda; class Insecta; order Diptera; family Muscidae; genus Hydrotaea; species Hydrotaea diabolus. The sequence continues at coordinate 122,112,312 of OY740720.1, forward strand.
AAGGCCCTCGCAGGATCAAGAGGCTGCTAAATATTCGCGTCTGCCGGAATTGGCACGGCATTTACGTAACGTTTTCATCACCGAACGCAAAGGTGTCCTCACTCAAGAAATCGTTATCAAGAAGATACAGAACAGTTTCCGCACCTCGCTGACCGCACAAGAAATTGAAAAGCACCTGCAGGTAATGGCTAAAGAAGTGCCCGCCTGGATGGCATTCCATGAAGTACGCAAGACCATGTATTTGAAAATCAACAAAGAAATGGACCTTAGCAAGGTTATTGAACGTCTGGAAACGCTAGCCAATGAGAAGAGTAAAATGTAAACAATAAGAACCTTTCGGGACCAGCAACCATAATCACAGTACAAGTAGAATGACCCAAATCCAGACATATCCCGCCCACTTAAAATAAGCATAAAATTATGCACTTTTTTTTAGAATTTTTCAAATTTTCTTTTTACCTCGTTAATTAAGATCTAATTAAATTTGATTATTTTTCCTAACCAATACGTTTTTACTAACTCAATTCATCACCATATCCTTAACAAATGAATTATAATGTAATGCATTTAATTTATACTCGTGCTTATCCGCAAACATACAAACATACATATATATTTATTTGGACATTTATTTGATTGTAATTGTAGTTTATATTTTGCACTCACTTTAAGTTATTTGTTATACAAATAGAATTAAGAATTAATCTTTGTTTAAAGTAATTTTGAAGGAAACAAATTTATTTGCAGGTTATTTTGCAACATTGATCAACAGTCAAATAACCAACTAATCACCTCCTATCTACCCATCACGTCATCATCCTTGCCACCAAATCCGCCTCCTCACATTATTTTTCCTTATATTTGTTGTTATTGTTTAAACTAACTCCCCATTTTCTTGATTTGATTATATTAACTTAACTTTAATTTATATTAGATTGTTCGTTAAGTATGTCTAGCTAGAGTTTAGTTTTAGTAAGTAGAAATAGTACACATTTTTCTATTTAATAAAGTTTGCTTTTTTTGGCAATAAAACAAAATTTGAATTGAACATTTGATTTAGATTCTAGTCCCAGAATGGAAGTACAGGGTGGCGCAAAACTTGAAAACTTGAATGTTTAATAACTTTTATTTATTGGTTAATTATTATTATTTTTTGTTATAAAGTATTAATGGGGAATATTTGTAGCTTAAGTATGAAAAAATATATCCCGCAATTGGTGGCCATTTTTCGTGCTCTTTCCGCGATAGCCCAGTTGTGCCGAACTTCTTGTTGATGTTTCTGGACTCTCCTACATCCACAACAAATTGAATATTTTCGTCCGTGTGGACCGTGCGTGGTCTTCCGGTACATGAAAGGTGTCTTACTGTACCATGTTGTCGAACATTTCTAACCAAGCGGTTTATTGCTGGTTCTATAGGTCTAGTTAGCACATAAAACAGCGACGATAAGCACGCTGCGTCAAACGCCATCACCACACGCATAAGTCGCGGCCTTAACCACAACAAGCCTAACGACAGGACGGTCCTCGTGGCTCTTGACCTTACAAAAGCCTTCGACACGGTCAATCATGTCACTCGGTTCGAAGACATTGAAGAAACGTCCCTTCCGCCCAGTTTGAAATGTTGGGTCGTAAACTATCGTGTCGATTATGCACGCCGACGGATGGCATCGGATCGGATTTTTTCCGCAGTTGCGTATTTTGGTATTATAATGCAGTTGCGGAAAAATGGCAATTATGTATTCCGAATGCGACTCACTTCGCACACAAAAATATCCGAAAGAAAATCATCGCTGATTTGGTGCGGACATGTTAGTTTTTGGTTGTGTTTTTCTTTATTTAATTTGATTTAATTTATTTTCTAATGGAAGCTAAGAGGTAAGATGAGAAAAAATAAAATGTGTATGTAAACGGGTTAAATTATTTGTTTTTTTTATAGACAGCGTACGACAAACCGCTCTCAGTTCACTACTATGGTAGAGAATATGAAGAAGCCTAATGCCAGAAACCGTAGGAAAGTGGCCAATTTAATTTCTGGTGAAATATGTGTTGACCGCACAGCAACTGTTAGATTGTTTTCTAACATGCTTAGAAGGTATCTAAACGCCGGTTTGTTTAACCGGAATTGCTTCACAAACCTGTGGAAATGTTTAAAATGTATTCACTTTTTACTTAAGGAAATTTTCTACTTACATTACATCAGCTAGCTTAAAAACACTTACGGCCCTGTTCCGTACCTGTCTTCTATTGCCACTTTTTTCTTCACAATTTATAAAAAATCCAATTGACGAATTCATTGCAAATTTTTATAATTGTATATATTTTATTTCTTTTAAAATTTATGACAATTTCAGCGCACTTTCTTTATTACTTTTGTTTTTTATTTGTTTATAAATGTCAATTTCGCAGCTGTAATGTAACATCGGCTTCATGTTGGTAATGTAGTCATCATATGTAGAATTTAGAGACAGAAAGTCGAAGCCCCGTAGAGTTAAACAAGGAGTTTCCCAGTGTGGAGTTATATCCCCGGCTCTGTTTAACCTCTACCTCTCTAAACTTTATGCACCACCAGACGGCGTTGAAATTGTGTCGTACGCTGACGATTGCACAATTCTGGCGTCAGCACCTAAAGTGGATGACATTTGCGGGAAAATCAACTGTTACATCACTGACTTAGCACGTTATTTCACTGCGAGGAATATGAAAATATCCGCCTCCAAATAATCAGCCACACTGTTTACTGCATGGACCGCAGAGGTGCGGTTGTCACTCAATGTGAAAGTCGATGACGTCAACATCCCGACTACCAACTGTCCCCAAAATCCTTGGGATCACATTGAACAGCCTTTTTAGATCCTCTGCACATGCTACAGCTATCTGCGATAAACTCAAAAGTAGCAACAAGGTGCTCAAGTCACTTGCCGGCAGTACTTGGGGAGCCGACAAAGAAACCTTGTGAACCTCTAACAAAGCGATAGGTTGGTCTGTAGCAAACTACGCAGCACCAGTATGGTCGGCGAACGTGAGTACGAGGCAGTGGAAGAAAATTCAGACTTGCCAGAATGCCGCCCTCAGAACATCAACAGGGTGTCTTCTTATGTCTTCTGAGGACCATCTACATGAGGAGTCGAAGGTCCTTACCGTGCGCAGACACAATTTCCTGTTGTCTAAGCAATACCTGCTAGGGCGTTTTCGCAGCAGTCATCCTAACCACCATATCTTGAACAGGATGCCTCCGCCCAGGCAGATCAGGTACGATCTTCATGATCTAGAGAGAGAGGTCCAGCGGTATAAGAGAACCTTTAGATCATCGAAACTATCAGGCAGGTCTTAACAACATTCACGCCGATGAAGTCGCAGCAGCAGCAGTATCCAGCTACCGTGTGATTGTAGTGCTAGGGGAACACCCCCCGGAGATTTCATTGGATTATCATTCGCCCAAATGCGGCAATTCTGCTTATTGACGAATCCACTGGGGTGAAAATGTGCCTCATCAAAGAAGATGATTTTCTTCGAAAATTGATTTTCATTTTCACTATAAGCCTGAGTAACTTTAACGCGTTGCTCGCTTTTGTATCTTTCCATGGTTCAAATTGACTTCGTCTGAAATTGAGAAATATCAAATGAAATGCGGAAAAAAACATGACGTTTAGTTGTGGTTCACATTCAACATCGACCCCTTAAAATTTAACCACCCTTTACATACGAGTATTTTGAAATTTCATCCACTTTGAACTGATAACTTTATAGTTACCAACAATTTCAGATAATTTTATTACAAATTATCTTCAGTAGTAACGCGTACGATGTGGGCGAAGTATCTATTGAAAACCGAATACTCTACACGAAGCCAATTGGATTCATACCGTAAGGGCCAGGTTTGACTTCACTGATTGAATGCCAGGCATCCTAAGAGTATGCTTTAGATTTTTTCTATTAATTTGTGGTGAAATTGAATATCGTTGGTATGTTTAAACAGGCCTGCCACGAGTGATGGCAATGCTATCGTGTTAATCACCATGACATATGTTAGTACATACACAAACCATCAGAGGTAGCATATATTATAAATATTTACGCATTGATTATAATTCGTATCTGTTTTTTTGTTTTAAAAGAGGTTTAAATACCCACCGTAAGATCGCACCTATGTGTTGTTTAAAAGGAGAGCCAGTTAGCACTCCCCTCGACAAGGATGGAATCACATACAGATCGGGATAGGCACAGACAAGTCCCGGTCGCCCATTTTTTTACTTCTTCTCACTAGAAATAAAATAATCAGGATTTTAATATTTTTGTGGTTTTTGTTTTGGTTGGGCAAGGGTTTTTTTAAATAAAAAAGTTTAAATAAGCAAATATAACAAGTAAAAAAGGGATGATGAAAAAACCTACACCACTAGCTATTCAGAGAGGTAAGCGCATTGGTGGTCACAGCTGCCCTTACCATTACTTGAGATGGAAAATTACTTCGGGTGGCCGTTCGTAGTCCTTAACTTTCGGCAGTGCTTTCAGTTAAGTAAACCTGATAATTTTTAGTTTATGAACTGCTCAATATAAATAATTTTTTTTTATTAAAGAATACTATGTTTGGAATAGGATTCGTCCTCGTCAAGAAGAATAAGCCAGGTTTCATAAATGCGACCTGTACTTTGATTACAACGATAAATGGACAGATGGACGGGTATTTCTCAATGCAATCAGATAGTTGTTCTGAATCGTTTGGTAGTGTGGGGGCTATCTGAAAACAAAGACCGATATATAGGGTGGGCTATTTACAATTTCAAATTTGAACTAACGTTAACTTTGACTTCGAAAGGTAGAATAATATTAATTTTTATTTTATTTTTGTATTCGTCTGCCTTTTTGTTGCCATCATGCAGTGGACACGTGTGGAGAGGTCATTTTGTGTTGAAGCGTATTTTTAAAAAGCACTCTCGATCATTGCATTTCAGCGTGCTTTTCGTTTACGATTCGCTGTTCCCCCACGCGGACGTGTTCCTGGACGGCAATCAATTGTTAATTGGGTAAAATATGCGGTACTGGAGTGAAACACACGCCAGAGAACTTCACCACGACAGTCGGTTCTATGCACCGGATTGACCCGAAGCAGCAATTCTTCGGCCAAGGGCTGTCACCTCGGCACTGTGTGTGCCGCTACAACAACAACCAGAGACCTCTGCATTAGGACCGCGTTACTGTGTGGTGCGTCATATCACGAGTAGGCATCATTGGTCCTGACTTTTTCCAGGATAACCGCCTTGCCTTAACTGTGAACTCCGAAGGGTACTTGACTATGATACAGGGTTTTTTTCAGCCGACACTTGAGGCAATGCAATTAAAGGATACATGCCTCTGCACCCACAGCGAGGGTTACCATGAATTGTTTGAGACAAATGTTTCCTGGACGGCTTATCTCTTTGAGGGGTAATATGAAGTGACCGGCACGCTCACCAGACTTAGCCCTATGCGATTTTTTTCTTTGGGGTTATCTGAAGTCCCAACACCTTGTAAGACCTAATTAACATTATTGAGTCTGAAATTGGCAGAATTACAGAGTTCATAAAAACTTTAGAAAACGTATACAGGTGTGTGTATGGCGAAGGTCGCCAATTGCCAGATACACTATTTAAAACCATGTAATTTAAAAATTCCCTTACTGTCAAATATAGTTAAAATATAAAATAAATTTGACTAAGGTTCATAATTTTTTTATTTTATTCCCAAATAAGCAAATTACCGCGCTCAAGCCTGTATATATCTATTTTGATATACATAAAATCATTTTTTGAAATTTCGCAACCTTAAGTTTCTTCGAGAGTTTTGTACAATTGTGGATGCAAACAAATACTCCATTAAAGCCATATAATTGACGATTTTGACAAAATAATACCAGTGCCGAACTCCAAAATGGTCACTTTATAAACCGAAATGTTCTATATCCGTCATTTTTAAACTAAAATCTAGAAACATTTTTTGCAGATGAGTAAGCAACAGTGATTTAAAGGCATATTAAGGCTTCTCTACAAAATGTTTTAGCCCTCAGTGAGTATACAAATTATGGCATGCACTGAACTGAGAGAAGGTTGTCCCTTAACCGGAAGTTGAGAAAAGTAATTATCAAATCATTAGGTCAACGGCAAACTAAAAAGATCGGTCGAGCGACGTTTCAAGAGGACCTGAAATGGCCGATCGATGTGTTTTATCTAAGGAGTAGGCAATTAACACGTTTTAAGCGTGAGAAGATACCGATCTTCTGCCTTTGAACCGCACAGCCACATATTAGTATCCGTTTCATTATACATATTTATGTTTCCTTCTAATATATTTAAAGTTCCTGTTTTAGATTCAACAAATATATATCTATATTTATTATTAAATATACAGTATTTTGACTAAAAACATACAATTCTAACTGATTTGTTTTTACAAAAAAAAAGCCTTACATACTTTCAACAATTTAACTTAATCAATAGTTTTATATAAATTATAAATAATTATTATTTGTTTGTTTTATGCGATTGAAAATTGTAAAATTTCAAAATAACAACGCATACAAATGATAACCGATGTGCTTGATGAAATAAAAACCCGATGATACCGCCACAAATAAGGTAAGCCATTCCAGAAAAGTAAAGGTTTGTGAAACCTTCGGCTTGATGTGTTGCTGCAGACCCAACCAACCACCCCGTTCCACCAGCCAATGGACCAAATCATCTTCGATGATCTCGGCCACACCATCCACCAGGAATTGCAAATAATCGTAGTGACCTTGCCGCACACAGTCGATGGCAAATCCACCACATACGGCAAATACTGAAATAATCTTGGCCCATGTTATTCGTTCCTTTTCAGCCGAGCTGCTGCGTGAGAAAAGTTGTTTTGCTACGAGATTTAGCAGCATCGGGGCCGTATCACTATCGACTAGTTCTCCGAAGGGTGCCCGGGATAATTGTCGCGAGACATTTGAGTAGATGCGGGGATGCATTTTTTCTAGTTCTTCGCCCATCTGTGTTGTGTGTGCGTGTGGGAGATAGAGAGCAGTTATGAGTGGACCATTTGGAGGTGGTAATGGAATTTTAGTACTTACAGTATTTAATGCAGGAAATACCTCGTACACCACTTCTGATGACGGTTCCAAAATGCAGCGCAGTCTCTGTATGGCCTTACGATTAAGAACTCCAGCACGCCTTAAGCGTGCTCGTATATATTGTCCACAAAGACATTTTCCCTGAAAGGAAAGATAGGAAAATTAAAATTATTTTTGGAATGTCGGATGTAAAAATCAATTTATTATACCCTACACCGGACAGGGAAAGAAAGTATTATGATTTAGTTCTGATGTGTGAAACATCGAACGAAAAGGAGGTAGACCCATAATTATTGTACCGTTCGATCAGATTCCATAAGTATGTGTCATTCCATTGAGATATGTTCGTTTGTCTTGCTATTTATCTAATCAAAGTACAGCTCGCAAAAATATAACGATTTCGACGAAACTTTTTACTTTGTTTGTACCAAGGACGAACCACAATGAATTAGTCCATATCGATCATCAGTACATATCATACAAGTTTAACTCCGACTGCTTCAACCAAATTCTCATTATGGAAAACATTAAGAAATACTAGTATGCCCACCGAAACGCAATTTCCAATACGCGACGCAAATGGCAAGTGGGCAATATCAGAAGAGGAAAAGGCCAATGTTTTTGCAAACCATCTATCACAGGTATTTCGCCCAAATCCTGCAAGTAGCGACATCCTTCCACCTGTTGATAAAATGTCTGCCGTAATTCCATTGTTTACTAACGCAAATGAAGTTCTGAATGTCATTAAAGAAACCGTGAATCCAGGTAAAGCACCTGGATATGATCTTATCACGCCTAAAATGATCTTGGAACTTCCCTATATTGCTGTGAAGTTCCTGGCAAAATTATTTAACTCTATTTTGAGACATGGGTACTTTCCTAAAGTGTGGAAAATTTCTCTGATTCAAATGATTTTAAAGCCAGGAAAGGACAAATCAATACCTTCCTCGTACAGGCCGATCAGTTTGCTTCCCTGCTTATCCAAACTATTTGAAAAAGTTCTTTTATCGAAAATAAAACCGTTTCTCGTGTCAAATAACATAATACCAGACCATCAGTTTGGTTTTCGCGAAGGTCACAGCACTATCGAACAAGTAAACCGTCTGACCCAAGCAATTGATAAATCATTTGAACGGCGAGAATATTGCTGCGCAGTATTCCTGGATGTTGCTCAAGCATTTGACAAAGTCTGGCACTTTGGCTTGACCTACAAAATTTGCAAATACTTACCGGCAAATACGCATCGAATTCTTGAGTCTTACTTAGAAAACCGCAGATTCAGAGTCAAATGTGGACAACACGTCACCGATGACCGCGAAATACTAGCAGGTGTTCCCCAGGGAAGCGTCATGGGGCCTATCCTTTACATTCTGTTTACCGCAGATATTCCTACCAGCCCAAACGTGCTAACATCCACTTTTGCCGATGATACCGCTATAATGGCCACACATAAAAAGCAGGATATTGCATCTATGAATCTAGGTGTACATCTCAGACGAGTAGAATCTTGGCTCTCTGACTGGAGAATAAAAGTCAATGAGGCTAAATGCACACAGGTAACTTTCACACTGAATTTTAGCACTTGTCCGACATTGAAATTAAACAATATCCCTTTTTCTCAATCTGATCATGTTTCATACCTTGGAATCCACCTGGATCGCCGACTCACCTGGAGAAGTCATATCGAAGCCAAGAAAACTCAACTGAAACTTAAGGTCCATCAACTTCACTGGCTCCTAAACGCGAACTCAAAACTAAGCCTTGAATATAAGGTCCTGCTATACAACAGCGCAATCAAACCTATCTGGTTATACGGTGCCCAGCTATGGGGCAAAGCAAGCTCGAGCAATCTCGACAAAATCCAAAGAGTCCAATCGAAGACATTGCGGCTTATTACCGGTGCCCCTTGGTATATGAGGAATGAAAATATCCACCGAGACTTGAAAATACCTCTCGTTAAAGAGGCAATTCAAAAAATCAATATAAAGCACAAAGAGAAGCTCGAACGTCATGATAACATACTTGCTAGACAATTATTGTGCAGTCCCAGATCTTTAAGACTTCGGAGAAACGAACGCCGTGTTTTCTAATCTTCATCCGTAACAGTAATCGCGAACACACGCGCCCGAAAGACTGTGTAGAATCCTTTTCTACGTCACGTGGCTTAAACGCTCTTATACGTGATCTTTAAAACAGTCAATATCAATCGCTGACGAACACTCAAAAAAGACTGTGTAGAATCCTTCATTCTACGTCACGTGGCTTAAATGCTCTCATACGTGATCCTTAAAACAGTCAACGCGAAAAACCTACAAAACCCAAATTACGTCGTCCACTCTGCTATTCTAGAGTTATCCGTTATACATACATAACTAGAGTTCTTCACTCTACATAATATCGCGAACACTCTGTAAATGACTGTAAGGGTCCTCTGGACCTTTATCACGAGGTTTAAGCCAAACCAGGTTTAAAATCCTCACGTGTGATCCATACCAGTTATATACTATTTTGACCAAATTAATTAAAATTCCTGCCAATTAGCAGAGACCCACATTACAAGAAATCCATACTAGGATTCATTATTGAATTATACTTAAGATTCGTATACTTATTGTTAGGCTCCTTTGGAGCAGATTCAATAATTCAAATAAAGCTTATATAAAAAAAAAAAAAAAAAGTACATATCATACAAAGGTTTTTTTTAGAATTCAGAACCCCCAGCTCTAGCAGTTGAATATTCCATTCGCTTCACACTATTTCCAATTAAAATTAAGAAAAAACAAATAAAATTGAGAATGCAAAATTGAAATTAAGAAAATGCCAATTGAAACTGTAAAACGCAAATTAAAATTAAGACAAATTTAAAAAATATAGGGTGATCCATCTAGAGGTTTTTTTTAAAACAAAAACATATAAAAATATAATTTAAAATGACATTTTATGGCATTTATTTTTTGAATATAATTTCCTTTTAATGTAGGCCGCAACTACGCCTCAGGGTTTCCATTCTGAGGGTCCAATTTTGGATGACTCGTTCGAGCATTTTGACCGGTATGGCTTTAATGACATGCGTAATATTGGCTTCCAAAACCTGAATCGTAGCTGGTTTGTCAGCATAGAGTTTGGACTTTACGTAACCCCAAAGAAAAATGTCTAAAGGTGTGGTATCACTCGATCTAGGCGGCCAACTCACCTGTTCAAAACGTGAAATTAGCTGCTTTTCGAAATGACCTCTCAATAGATCCATTGTTTGAGCAGCTGTATGGCAAGTGGCACCGTCCTGTTGAAACCAAGTGTCGTCAAGATTACAGGCTTCAATTTCAGGTAGCATGAAGATCGATATCAAGGCGCGATAGCGAGCACCATTCACGGTTACGTTCCGGCCATCATCATTTTTGAAAAATATGCACTGATGATTTGACCAGCTTATAAACCGCACCAAACCGTGGTTTTCTCTGGGTATAATGGTATCTCTTGAACCTCTTCTTGTTGCTCTTCAGCCAAAATGCGGCAATTTTATTTATTGACTTTGCCGTTGAGCCGGAAATGGGCCTCATCACTGAACAAAAATTTTTGTCGAAAACAGCGGATCTTCCCGTTTCTCTCCGAACGCTCATTTCCTTAATACAGTTGCCAACATTTGAAGGAAATTATTTTCAAAAAATAAATGCCATAAAATGTCCATTCAAATTGCCAATAATTATTCCACACTTGATTTAAATTTTTATATATTTTTTTTGTTTTAAAAAAATACTTCTAGATGGATCACCCTTTCAAATTGATGATAAGATAATGCAAATTAAAAAGGGTAAAATTGATAATAGAAATTGCTTCTCAATTTACTTTACTCAATTTAAATTTGGATTTTCTCAATATCAACTGGAAAGCCACAAATCTAGTCCATGATACGTTATGAGCGACCAGTAATTAGCTGTGGTTAAAATAGACCGCATAGGTTCATATTAGGTACAGCCCCCAAGCAAATGATTTTACCGATTTCAGGAACTACAGCTCTTAAAGCCACATATTACATCTGATTCCGATAAAATTTCGCATGGAGTTGTTCGAGCGACCAGCACCCATCTCAGGTGAAACTTAGTCATATCGGTCCATGAGTTGGAATAGCCCCCAAACGAATGTCTTTCTAAACAACAGAGCACCCCATAGTAGGCTCCGCCCGACTTTAACTTTTTTACTTGTTAACGTAGTAATTTTGGGGCATATCCTGAGCTTCCACCAAACACTTTAAGAAGGATCTTCATGATATGGAAAAAGGATCTTAAGGTGCAAGAGAGAGCCCCTAGATCAGGCAGGCTTGAGTAGTATTTACACGAATGTAATTGTTGCTAAAGCATTAAATCAATACAGAATCAATATCATTCCCGGAGGCCACCAATCATCTACATTAGCAGAAGAACGCCAGCTGTCCCGACAAACAATATTAGTCTTGGAACAACTTAGATCAGGATGATACAGCCGCCTTAATTCCCGAATTGACGGCATAACGCAGAACATCTGCCAAAACGCTGCGCCTCTTCAACTGTTCAGTCACCCCTAAAGCCCTAAGGACACACTCTATTCAGGTTGGATCCATTTTGAATATGGATGTGCCGAACCAGTCTAGCAGATGTACGAACACAGCATTTATCAGCTGCTGAAACAGACTCTTGTGGGTTTGCGCCTGCTGAAAATGATTTATAAGCACTTCGGTTTTGCTCGTGATTCCTCCAATTGTCAATACCAAGAATTTTCTCACAATCCTCCGGCTGGTCTTCCCACCGGAATCTGGATATCAACGCTTCTATTGTCTGCGATTTTCGTGATAGTTATTGTCTAACGTCTATCTGGCTGGAGCCATTCCGATATGTCCTAACTAGCGCAATTGTTGTATTTTGATGCGCTTATAGAGCATCCAGCTGACTGCCGCCTACGCAGCTGGAAACGTAGCTTTTACAAAGGATTTTTCCTTGAAAATTGTCAATAGACCTATATCATCTTTTGTTAGCACTCATGCTTCGGCGCTATATAAATGCGCCGGTAGCATAAGTGTATTGTGAAGTGTAATCGATCTTCTTCGTGAGATTCTTTTTAGCGAGCCCAAAATAGCACCCATTCACCAACATGTTTGTTCGTCTTAAGTGGCTTATAAGCAACTCTGGTGATACTTTAATTTATCGATCAATATTTTTATGTAGCCCCCATACAAAGGTCCTCCTGATGTAAGACCCTGTAGTAAGTTATGAGCGACATATAACAAACTCTAGCGCAGTCGACTAAATTGACCCAACTTTTGATATAGACCTTGCACAAAGCTTCTTTCCGATTTAAGGTCCTACAGCCTACAAATAACAAATAACTGTAAATATTGTCAAGAATGGTTGCGACGAATATGTTTTTATTGTAAAGAACATATTATTGTTGCCATAACCATTTCGTTTCTCTCCTTGCAAGGAGCTATCAATCAATTGAAAATGGGAAATATTCTGATACCTTCAGTTTAATGACCATTCATACGATTCTGCTGAAAATTAGTAATTAGATGCAGATGGATGGAGTAATTATGGATGGATTAATGGAGCCTCTGACACGCCCACATAATCTTCTCCCAAGTGCTTAAATTTCGCTTGAATTTATTCTGCAGTATGTATCTTTGTAAGCGCATAAGAAAAAGGTCCCATTTTAGTACCTCCCACAAAAACGACCGTTTACGAGATTTCGAAAAACTCGGTACGCTTCAAAAACTCGAAACGCATCGAAAATCCATGTAAGGTGAGGGTATATGTCGGATCAACCGGCTTAAGCATTTTTCTCGTTACTTATCTTTATTGTAATTAAGAAAAAATTGAAGTGCACTTTTAATTTGTCCTGGTCATACGAGTAGTTACAATCCAACTAGACACAACAGACGTTACGGTCATCGCTTAAAGTGGAAATGACTACATAGGGTGTTATTACGCAAAACGCATTACATACTTTCATTATAATTGTTTTCGTAATAAACGATTTAAAAAGATTCGTCGACACTTTTCATAATTTTGAATCAGTCATGAAACTACAAAATGTTGCTGGCTTTCGCCACATATTTGTAGGTAGGTAGATGTTTCTTCTCAGCTCGCCGTTTGACCCAAGGTCAAAGCTATTGAATGAAATGAAAAATTGCGACGCTTGTATTTGCTCGAGCTATATGCAGCACAATATACAACAACAACGGAGCGAGAACATGCTTATTTTATTTTTTTGTAAGCTTTTAATGGCATGACAAATGTTTATGATTTTTTTTATTTTTTTTTCTAATGCAATGCTACATTTATTTACGTTTTTCACAGCTATTGTCTTCCGTACTCTACGCGGCGCACTACATCAATCAATCAACCACACGGAGCAATTCCCAATGATCTCCATTCTCGATTTGTACCTAATTTATTGAGTTAATTCATCTGTTCCTGTTCATGTACATATATTCAAACGGAGATACGTACGTACATTTGTTTAGCACTTTGACTTGTGTACAGTTGGACATTAGAGTGGGTTGTTTTCTAAAAAATACCATAAAATCGTATGACTCTGTGACAGTGCGCCAGGACGTTTTAAAATTTCTATTCTTATCGAAAAATACAGTCTTGTCCACTAAAAATATTTCGTTTCTTAATGTCTGTCTAAATTTTAAATAGAAAAGGCCTAGCATTCAAGATAAATATTCGAAGATACGGAACAAAGCTAGATATCTTAAAACAACTTTGAAGTGGGCAAAATAATGATCTTGGGGTAAACTCTGTAAAACAAAACTAAATAAAATTCTAATATTCTTACTTCCATCTCTAGATTCCTGGGTGTACCCCACCCCATTGACTTAACTTTTTTCGAAACGGAACACTGAGGCAAAAGGAAGGGAGGCACTTGCGCCTACGACGCCTGTAGAAATATGGTTGGAATGAGTCGGGGTATCAAACCCAAGATGACATACTAAAGGGGTTTCCAATAGGGACACAACAATTTCGTGTCTTTATGTCAATGCGACCTCAAATATTTTTAATGATCTTTCAGTGTCAAAACGTTAGTCGTAGTCAACATTTTTATCATGATAAAGTTCACTAACGAGCAAAGTTTGGAAATCATAAAAAATTACTACCGTAGTTCTCAGTCAGTGGCTCTGGCAAAGTTTCACGAAAATCCAGAATTTAATCGAAAAATCATCTTTAGCGATGAAGTTCATTTCTGGCTGAGTGGTTTTGTCAATAAACAAAATATGCGTTATTGGACAGCAACAAACCCATATATGCTTCAAGAGACACAATTGCGTCCGCAAAAAATTAATGTGTGGTGTAGTTTTCATGCCGGTGGTGTGATTGGGCCGTATTGTTTTGTCGAAAACAATCTTCATGTTAACGTCAATGGAGAGCGCTATCGTGCCATGTAAGAATTTTTTTTTTACCAGAATTAGATGAGCTTGACATCGTCGATATTTGGTTTCAACAAGACGGTGCCACACAGCACTCGTTACAATCGATTTACTAAAAGGCAAATTCGGTGAACGTGTTATCTCGAGAAATGTTCCATTGGTTTTTTGGTCATTGGTCTATGCCAACAAACCAACAACTTTAGACGAGCTCAGAGACAACATCCAACGTTCCGGTCGAAATGTGTTCAACTGGTGGAAAATTGGGTCCAAAGAAAAGATCGCTGTACACAGTCTCGTGGAGGTCATATACCCGAAATCGAATTTCATTCATAAAATGTAACATTTGCACCACACCTGAAATAAATTTGAGCTCTTTATCTTTAATGTTCATTGTTTTATTAATATACAAAATTGTTATGTACTTAACGAAAAACCCTGTAGATATACAGAGCCATCAGGAGAAAGATGAGATGCCTATGCAGCCTGGCAAAAATCCAGAAATTGGCCTAAGCAGGGAGCAATGAGGTCGGCACCACAAGCAGGTCTAGAATCGATGCTGGACGGCGAAAGCTGATTTAAGGTTTAGAGAGACCGGCCTAACTAAAAGTAGACAAACATGGAACGATTGTAGAAGTCGTGGACTACATTACGTAGTGGCTGATTCGGGCAAATATTCTAAGGCAACACCTACGGCTCAAAGATGGAGTCTGGCTTAGGGTCAACTTAAGACATTACAATTCGAGAAGATTACCGACGAGTTGCACTTCCTGGCAGAGATCGATGCCATTCACTAAACCGTTAGACAAATTCTGGGTAGAAAAATCAATATATTTAAATCCAAGTCTCTGACTGCCTAATTTCCTTATCCCAAATCCAAGCACTCGATATCTTGCTAATGTGGGCGCTAGGGTACAGTACCATTCCTAGCAACGAGCCGGCGGACGAGTGTGCTCAGGCAGTGTTCTGAAACAGTAGACGCAACCGTGGTCTCAGGCATGTTTCTGACATTACTTGAGCAATTAAACTAGGGTCAAGATAACTATCGATATACGATTTAAAATACCACGAACCTTCTCGCCAAGCACAACACAACGGAGTTCTAATGGGGCACTGCGCTACAGGCCTTATGGCTGTCCACATCGGTATCTCAGGAGAGGACTATTGCAGGAGCGCCTCGATAAAGCCTAAGTCGAATAGAACTGAGCCACTAGTAATATGTCTGCCAAGGTTTTAAGAATCTAGAACATCCATTTTAGGAAAACGATTTTTTGACGACCTTGTATACATTGTAAATTAATCTTTTAAGAAACTCTACAACTTCATCGAGAAGAAGGCTAGTAGGAGTAAACACGCACAAAAGTCTGGACAATTTTTTGGCTTAAGTTAATATATAATTTTTTAACTATATACCTTTCCTCCCTATATACTTATATATTTCTTTTCTCTTTCTTGTCTCTTTAATCCTTAGACATAGGGTTTCCCACAGGGCCAACAGGACTAAGAGTGAACTCGCGCCCCTTTCTGGGTGGGCAACCATTACAACATAATCTAACCTCGTACCCGTCCACAAGTGGCGGGTTTTGTACTCTTGAAATAAATCTGGCATTGCACTATTTGAACGAATTATCTTACAGAAGTTTAGTGTAAGATCTGTTTTAAAAAATGTCAAAACGGCGACAATTGACATCATTACACTATATACCATACATTGGTAAACACTGTACCATATAAAGCTTGAAACACTTTTGAACACCTAAAATGAAAGGATCGACACAGAATCATCTGATTCGATTAAGCGATGACTGTCTTACGATCTGTCGTTACAATAAAAGTACTGGTTGTTATCATTGTGAAGGCTAAAAGAACGAACCCTGTATATTTTTGATATTCTATGATATTCGACCCTGAAGCTCAAGAAACTTTATAGGGCGTGTAACCATTACAACTTAATCTAACCTAGTACCCATCCACAAGTGGCGGGTTTTGTACTTTGGAAATAAATCTGGCATTGTAAACTGTCTGGCACTGTTTGTATGAATTATTTTACAGAAGTTTTATCTATGAAGGTTAATGAACAAACCCTGTCCATTTTTAATATTCTATGTTATTAGACCTCAAAGCTCAAGAAACCATATATAAAATCCTGCAGCAAGAATAGAAGCGATCAATAAGTAATTCTAGCAAAATTGGACCATGCCGCTCCACACTGCCCCCATGCATAAGTCCTTTCAAATTACAAACCCTGCAGCACGAGAAGTTACATATTAAATCAGATCTTATTTAACTGCGTCTAGAAGGCAATCGTAGTAAACTAGGGCCATAATATTAGTTCATATTTTCATTTTGCCCCCATACCCAGGGTTTTGAGCGACTGGCGACTAGAAACCAACTGTATTGCAAGCGGACCATAACAATGCCCAAACTGCTCATGGTACTTACAAGCGACCAGAAACCAACCTTGATGAAATTATCCCATATCGATCCACATTTTCATATAGCCCACATACAATGCTCCCCTAACCGATGGCCCTGTCGCTATACTATACATATTTTGATCTTGCTCAAGTTAATGTGCAATATGTTATCAATCATTGTGAAATTAAATCATTTCGGCCTGCACACTTATGGCACTGCCGTTCTACAAGTCACATTTTAAATCAGAATTATCTTAAATTCCGCACAGGAGCATTGAGTCTTCGGTATTCCGCAGTACTGAGGGATATCCTCGATTAAGCAAGACTTTTCTGCTTAAGTAATACTCGTACCTTAGTCCTTCAACATCCCGTAGAGAAACAGACGAGGAACTTCTCTCAATTCTGTATGCTATGCACATTACAATTCTTGTACTCAATGACCGGGACATAATCTTTAAAGCCCTCTCCAAACGGCTAATGTATTTTATAGAGAACTATTTACATGGATTAGAAATAAATCGTAAAGTCGCTGAAAAATTCTTGACGTTCTTATTTGGATTTGAAACTAGTTTTACGTGTATGATAGTCGCACACACTAACCATCACACCACGGCGGACCTTAAATTAACATTCCATTATTTTTTTTAAATGAGCCTTATAAGAAAGCCATACTAAATCATGTCAATCCCCCATTTTGTCCTCTGGAATATGAACCCATTACGCCGGCGTCATTTTGACGCCGCGATACAAGGTCTTTATAGAAAATTCTTTTTGGAGCGCACCTTTTAATTGGAATCTGGATTTTTTCTTGTACAAATCTTGTGGAGTCTATGCTCCGTAGACGTTCCTCAGTATTCAGGGAGAATATATTTACCATACGTATTTTAATGTCATCTTGTAGTAAACAACATATATTTTTATTTAATAATTTCATTAATTTTGCATGAAGCCTCAGAAGGAATTTGGTCTTGCAAGTATCGTGACCCATTCTAATGAACTTAATTATGTTTATCTGTGTCTACCCCAAGTAACGATAAAAAAAATGTTATGGGAAAATCCGCCGTAACTTAAAAAGTAATTTCGGTCTACAGACAGGAAAGATCAGAACTGGTGGTCATACAAAATTGCAAGTGATCGCATACCTCAAACTTACATACATCAGTTTTCATTCACTCACTAAAAAATGTAAACAAATCAGTTGCGAAGGCGTAAGAGCAGAAGAGCCCCACATTTATTTATTTATTGATGCTAGGCTGGCATTAATTTTGTTAGACACGTTTATCTATTTGGTAAATGTTCCATAGCAGCACTTTGGCCAAAGTCGGCGGTTTATATTTGGGGGTTCATAGACAAATAAACAAAATCACAAAGGAATCACAAAGTGTCTTTGGAGATACTGTAAGACCTAATGGGTCGACTTCTTTGTACCCCTTATTTGTCTCATATTGGGGTGCCAATGTGATACCTTAACTCAAATCAATCTTCATAAATTTCTATGGAATTATAGTTCATATGTTTTTTGTTTGGTTTTTTTTTTTATTATTTTATTATTGATCGTGATATTGTTGTTTTACTTTTTATTAGAAGTGCATACTCGAAGCATGTTAATTGATCAAATTTGTTGTAATTAATAAAAACCAAAAATTAGTAAAAAAAAAGATAAATGAATCCATTTTTTCTGTCACCAAGTTGACCTTATAACTGAACTCTTCAGTATTGACTTTCGGTCGGAAAATATTACAAAAGTGAGCGAAAAGGTTTTTTTTACCGTGGATGGTGTAGCAATATGGAACTTCTTCAATCCCATAGGCAGTTTTGAAAAAATATTACGACGCACATTGGCGCCAGTAGAGCAAACGAGGTTGCCAAAATCAAAACTTTCATGTGCGTCGACGATATTTTTATTAAATAAACCCATCTTATAGGAACTTTTCCAACGATTTAAAATTTGCTGCCCTCAATGTCAGATTTTTAGTTTAGAAGATATGACCATTCAAATTTGGCCGGTTATCCAATGGGCACCTATCAGGTAATAGATAAGACTAGACTTATATATTGCAAAATAAGCATAATTAGTCTGAAATTTGGCGCAACAACTTCCATTTTAAATTATTTAACCTGTTAAAAAAGTCAATCACACCAAGGTTTTTCGCGGAAGCTGCTTTAAAAGGGCACGATTGCTTATACAGCAATATTGAGAGAAGCGAAAGTATAAAAATAATCTTTAGTCCAAATACGAGTACTGCCTTAATGACGACACCATCCTGGACACATTTGCCGAAGATAAAGACACCACCTCAGCCGGAGGAACAAAAGGAAGACTTGACTTGACCACGAAGCATTAATCGGAAGCGCTGTCTATTAAATATACATAGGATTATGAAAAAGTTAGATCCTCTTGAACATGTTGGAAGCATTTTCCGATCCACTTATTTAAAATTTAATATTAATTAAAAATGATTAGTCTTTTGGATAAACCTTCTCTTACGAATTGTGATAAATATTTTACAGAAAATTAAAAAAAATATGTTTTTAATGTTTAGCTCGTTTTCTTATTTCGGTCTTTTGCGTTTTTGATTTGTTGGATAATAATTTCAGAACACGAAAAGAAATAAAAAAAATGTAAAAATGGTAAAAATAATTTTTTTAATTACCATAAAATAGATTTTTCACAAATTTTTACTTTGTTATCCATAAATTATTCGATTATCTTATCGGTTTAAAAGATGATGTTTGCAAACAAAAAATCCAAATAGCGCCAGTGAGCGACGTGCAAAATTTAAATCGATTGGTAACTCCTTTCAAAAATTATCGTGCTAACCAGACACACAGGCGGGCATGGGTCAAATGACATAACAAGTCATGAAAAGGATCTAGTCCAGACATATGTAGTCTTCAAGGCTTTCACCGATTAGAAACAATTTTTGGCCGTTCCCAAAGATATACACCTTCTCGAAGTTTGCTCTGAGTCCCTATAGAGTTGGGTAGAGAACCTTAAAATTTAAAATATGTATTAGTTGATTTTTGGAGCACCTAATTGTAGCCAGGAGAAGGATTAATTTAAAATCAATATATTTTTTATTATATTAAATAAAACGTCCAAATTCTCCGTAACTCAATACTAAAAACAATTTCATTAGTTTAGTTTAGCTTAGACTAAATTCTCAATAGGCATAAATAACTTTTTTTCACTCCGTCAAGAAAATTCTAACGCTTGTGTAAAGTGTTTGTGGTTTCTACTCGTTTTTCTACTTTGTATTCTATTCTAAAATTGGATACTAACTCTAGAAATACTCGAAATTATATTGTATGAAACAAGAACTAATTCTGAAGTAATATTCTAACAACAAAACAAATCATATTTACTCAACAAATAATACTTGCAATAGTCAAAGTAAAGTAAAGAAGCAAAGAAATCAGCAACAAAAAATAAAGTGATTATTTGCACAGCTTTATCAGTCAAAAAAAAAACACTCAATTAAATAAGAGTATGTGTTTGAAAAGGTACCCGAAACGGCCAGAAGTACATGTTTAAAATGTGATGTTATTAGAAAAAGGGATTTTCAAAAATGAATTAATTGTTTCTATTGTATTCGAAAAACGAATGCCACACGTTTCAGCTAAAGTATTCGAATTCCACCAAGAAGGATGATGGTATACACTTTAATTAGGAATGTAAACAGAGTACGTGGATTTGAAGCTGCGTTTATTTAGTTAAATTTTGAATATTTTGAAATTCTCAAAGCTGTCATTAAATCGCACCACAAAAACCAATTTTGGAGTATTCGCATCTGGAAAAAAATATTTTTATGAATATAATAATTGGGTACCTTTGATTCATGCGCTCAAACCCAAAAAAAATGGTTATTCAGAAAACAAAATTAAAACTTTAAATGTATTTAAACCAGACGCCCTAGTCGCCACACCAGAAAAAGGAAAGTTTCTCTTCGGTCAAGTGTCTCACAATTCTTCGGCCAAGGGCTCTCGTCATTATGCTCCGCTACAATAACCATAGTGGCTCTATTCATAAAAGGGTAAGAAAAAGTTCATTTTAGATATCGCACTCGTTTATAAAAGGTTATTATCTCATAATCTAGACATTTTTACTAGAAATTGGCTAAATAATTTGAAAGGACATTTTATGGCATTTATTTTTAGAAAATAATTACCTTCAAATCTTGGCAACTGTATTATGAACTTGAGCGTTCGGTGAGAAACGGGAAGATCCGCTGTTGTCGACCAAAATTTTGTTCAGTGATGAGGCCCATTTCTGGCTCAAGTCAATAACAAAATTGCCGCATTTTGGCTGAAGAGCAAGAAGAAGAGGTTCAAGGGTGCCATTACACCCAGAGAAAACCACGGTTTGGTGCGGTTTATAAGCTGGTGGAATCATCGGTGGCTCTCCGACTCAAAATTATTGATATTCTATTTAGTTCACAAATGTTAATGGATTTAATGGAAAAGGAAAGCTTTTTTCAAATTTTAAGACCAGTTTTGCCGAAGAAGCAGGCGATCATTTGCTTCGAAGTGCTTCTTCCGCGACCATTTTCGTTGGATTGGCTCGTCTTGCTGTTTTGTTTCGGGCTCACACGCATAGATCCATGATTCGTCACCTGTGACGATGTTATAAACGTCTTTTGAAGCACCGCGATCGTATTTTTTCAAAATTTCTTTGCACCAATCGACACGAGCCTTTTTAAGCGATTGTCAAATTGTGTTGGATCTTATGACAACAAAACTTTTTTACGGCCAGTTGTTCATGCAATATCGAATGTATGCTGGTGGAAGAAATACCCAAGGATGCCTCTATCTCACAGTGAGTCACATGACAATCTTGCATTATAAGTTCACGCACGGCATCAATGTTCTCTGGCACAACAGCCGTTTTTGGACAACCTTCAAGACCTTCGTCTTTGAGCGAACGTCGGCCACGATTCAATTCATTAAACCAGTTTTCCACAGTGCTATAGGATGGTGCTTCATCGCCATACAAAGATTTAAGTTCATCGATGCACTCTTGTCGTGATAATCCACGTCGAAGTTGTGAAAATAATCGCACGAAAATGTTCACGAGTTTATTCCATTTTTTTTGCCAAATTGATTTTTTCAAGTCACTGTAAACAACACAAATGATGTTCGTACGTCAAAACATACTGAGTACTTTTATGCTAAAAAATGTCAAACTTTCTAATGGAAATGTCAGATGGCGCCAGAAATATATATAGCAACCCTCGTAAGCGTTTTGTTTTCCCCTTTTTTGGGTTTTCCTAAAAAAGTGAGTTTTTGTAGAATAATATAAACATACGCAACTTAACCGATAGTATCGATAGTGTTCACAAATACTAACGAACTATCGAATGGGACGACTATCGATAGTTTTACAGCCCTAGTACTTCTGCGATTCTTCAACAATCAAATCGTGGTCATTCTAAATGCTATATGAATTTCATTCTTTCCACCTTGCATAATTTTGGAACTATTGAATTTAATTTGTGACTTCTAGAGCGAATGAAACACAACTCGAAAACATAGACCCGCGAGGTTCAATTTTACCAGAGTTTGATATTGGACGGATGTGGATGATGTTTTATTTGTTTATTTTTTAGTCCATAGCGCGTTTACATATGTTTGTACTACTTGTGATGCTGTATTTTGTTACAACTTAGTACATTTACCGCTGCGGTGTGATGGTAGTGTGCACGGTTATGCCGTAAACCCAAGTTTAAATCCGGGTAAGAACATCTAAACATTTTTCAGCTGCGGGTTTTACACTCGCAAATGCCGGCCTCTTTTCGTGTAAGTGTTTCATCTCTAAGCAATGTAAAAACTTCTCTTTAAAATGCTTAAGCCGTTCGGAGCCGGCGTTAAACAGTAGGGCTCCCGTCAGTGTGTATAAGAATTATATTCTGCACAGCTTACTGATTTGAGAGAATTATCCCCTTGTTATTGGGGTGTTATGGGAATTAAGTAGTAGTAATTCCCTAACTGTCAACATTTAATAATTTATCATTTTAGAAAGTTTTATTTTGCTTGAAGGAAGAAAAATAATTTGTTTAACGCTGGCGCAGTACAGTGTTACAGTCCAAGATGTTACAAGAATTGCTGCTTCGGATTAATCCGGTGAAGAAACACGGCTGTCGTGGGTTACTAGTATCGAAAAGTAATCTTTTCGGTCGAAGACAAAAAATTACTGTCGCATTTGGGGATCAGAAAATCCACACTTTATGGAAGAGAAATAAATGCATCCCCAGAGAGTGACTGCTGCAGCAATTTTGGAGTGGTGGCATTCGCCAAATCTTTTTTGGAACATGCCAGTTTTTTGATATTAATCTCTAAACCTTTTGAATGCTTCCCTATTATATGCACTAGGCGTTCAAAACCGACTTTAAAGAGTAGGATCCCGTTGGTGGTCTGCCCAAGTTATCATACAACTTAAAGAGAAGTTTTACAATTGTTTATCAACGGGATTTTGAGGAAAGTAAGAACAATACTACCCAAATTTTTATATTTCATATTTAGTTTTTTTTGAATTCTCGTAGTTGTGTTTAAATATCATTCACAACTCGTGCATTCACTACATATTTCGCTACGCAACCGTTTAATGAACTCAAACCGCTTCAACATTTTTCAATTCCCAGTCCATTTGGAGATATTCTTGTACCAATATTTATGACCTCCGCGTATATATACTTTTTCTAATTAAAGTAAACAAAACTAAACACTCGAACGTTCGTACTATTAGTCTTCGCACCCAATAGACACCCACTAAGTACACATACATAACTATATGTATATATACCCACAAGTCAAGCGGCGGAGAAGGCGCAAAAATGCTATGGACGGACGACGGGTCGCCTTCTTATCAGTTTGCGGTTAAATTGGATTTTTTTCAATATTTTCAGACATACATAGGAATATCTACAATATGTACGAGTGCCAGGGGAAATATACATATAAAATTGCCTTTAGTGGAATTATATTTAATATTTCATTTATGGACAACTCACCTGATTGATGATATCGATTTTAAAATCATGATAATTACTCGCTGTCAATGGATGTTGAAACGTGCTGCTGGCTAGCGAGGATGTAGATCCGGTGCGTGGTATGGTTAGCGAGGACTGATGCTGCTGTTGATGATGATGCCATTCGACCGATGTACTTTGCTGCAATGACCTGTGATGTTTACGATTTGATGAAGTTAGAAATATCTCATGATCCAATGACGAGGATTTGAGTTTTGCCCGGGCTAGTTTCGGCGCTGGCGGAAAGGCGGGTATGGTGCGTATGGAACGTGGAGTGGACGGCGGCGAAGGCATACGTGTTGCCGCTTAATTATCAGCTTGGCCAAATAATGATTGCTGTAAATGTTGTTGGTTGAATATAGAATTAAAAAAAAACTGCTAGCAATTATTCTCGAGCTATAAGTGTATCTACGTCTGGTTACGCTTCAGTTACAATTGTTGATATTTTGTTGTTGTGTGGAGCGGCCGCTGTGCTGCTGAGATGTTTAGGTGTTGCTGCTGCTGTGTGAGTCTTTCCGTATGGGGATGCTGTAGCTGGGGATAAGGTTGCCTGCCTGCCAGCCCGTTTGTTTTGTGATTGTTTCTGTTCTGTTTAACAACGCACGAGAACTGTGTAACCTTAGATTTGCTTTGTTAGTCTATTATTTCAGCTTTCTTTTGTTTCCATATATCAACACACTCACTGTAAAATGCAATAACATTAGAAAAGTTCAGTTTTCTGTTTTTTGTCGAGATTTGTTTTGTGAAAATTACCTTGATTTCTCAATTGTTATACGTGTTTTCTCATACGTCTGCATGTGTGAAATGGCACTCTTTGGTTTAAGCCAGAATTCAATATTTTTTTGACATCTCTTAATGTTAATATCTTCAGCGGAATTTCTAGCATGTAACAAACAAATCCACTTTTTTCTTTCTTTAATACAAAACTAAATTAAAACAAAACCACACTCACACACAATTTAAAAATCGAGTGTTAATCAAAGAGTAATAGGAGACGAATTAAGGTTTAAAAAGTAAAACACGACAATTCAAAAATAAACCAGAAAAATCAACACACAACAAAAAAGCCTAACAGACAGACATACAGTAAAAAATCCGAGATACTCGTGCGTTTCGTTCCTGTTGACTCTTGATTTCGTATGTTTTTGTTTTTCTATGCCGCTGTGTAAAGATCGATTGATCTTACAAACCGTGACTACGGATGTCTGCCGTGTGTTGATTCCTCCAACGTTTATGGAGAAGTTAGTAAAAGTTCAGTTAGGTGTCTCGAATAGATCTCCCCCTCAAACATTCTGTGGCGGCAGAATGAGAGTGGTGAGCCAGCGAGAATGGGGAGCTCTCTCTGAAACCCCAAATGAGTGATGTCAACGTTTTAAATACGTTGCGAGAAAAAAAAAAGCGCTAGCTCGTTGAAAACAGTAGAAGATTACTAGTGGTGTTTATGGTTTAATAAGATTGGGTGGCAAAACCGCAATAGTTTAGTCATTTGTTAACAAAAAGTGCTAATTGTGAGCATGTCTATAGAAAAATCACTGCTTTACTCGATTCTGAAGAAAAAACATTTTAAAAAAAATAATTTGTTAGTGTTTTTTAGTACTTAGAGCTTGTACTCGAAAATTAAAAGTACTAAAATGGTACAAAAATTAATTTTACCACTCTCTAATTTTTTTTAGACTATTACTTCGAGACTATTTCCTAAGACAGAATTGACAATTTTTGTTAATAAAAGACTTTACTTGATAGCAAGACTTGTATTCCTTTGTAAGGAATACAAGTCTTCATTAATGTAAAAAAAATTACAAAAAATTGCTTAAAAAATATTTGTTTATGTTCAGGATTGGCGCCAGAAGCACAGGTTGTTCTAAAAAGTGCGCTGTCTTATATTTTATGTTACGCTCAAAATAGCTTAAATTTCCAAGCACGGCCCTTCATTAATTTCGGATTCGTGGTAGATAGACTTAGCCACCACTTTGAATTTGCAACTGTCTGCCACAAACAAGTTGCCTTTTTTACGCGGCGTCTTTTTGCTGTTCCAATATAGTTTTTGCCTCGTTCATCAGAGGACAAACTTTGTTCGACTTCATCTTCCATTTGCAATTGTGTAATTTCCAGTTGTTGTTGTTGTAACAACAATATATTTATTTTGAAGTCTTGTTCGTCTATGGGGGATCTGCTTCGATATCCAGGTGGAGGAAACACGCCATTTGAACTGGATGCGTCCACAGAGACCTTGGGATCAGCTGAGTGAGCTTGGGCGGACAATTGAAGAGGTGCAGCACGTCATGTGGTCCCTGATGGCAGGCGGGAGAGATGTCCGGAACGTTAGCATCAATTCGTGCCCAGTAAGAATTGAGGAGGCTGCATCATCCAGATCTCAGCTGCGCCAGAACCATGCGCGTCTGCCGAGGTAGTACCTTCTCCTCAGGTAATTTCCAGTTGTTACTCCTGCTGTTCTTTTTCGATCTGCATCTTTATACTGACGATGCCACTAGAATTAAAAATAACTTTGAAAGATCTGAAATATTTTTGTAAATGATTCTTTAAGTTTAAAAGCAACACCAATTTATTATGTTGTTGTTGTAGCGGCAACTGTGTGCCGGGGTGACAGCTCTAGGCCTAAGAATTGCTGCCGGAATACGGTCCATAAGCGGTAATCCTGTCATTTATTATAATCGATGCAGTGAGTGGCGACGCCATCTTCAAATTTTACGCAATCTTCACTATTATACGTTTGTTTCTTTATTAACTTTTTTATCTTAACTTTAGCAGATAAACAATAGTTTTATTTTTTTTCGGTGTATGTGAAAACATAACTAATTTTTGGCGTTTAAACTCTGGAATTCAAACCAGTAGTTGCTCCGCCCCTTGTTGTTAGATATGGCGAAAGCTATAGTTCCTTGTGTGTGTGTTTTCAATGTTTTTTTTTAATAATTTTTTCGCTTAGCTCTTGATGACAGTACTTGTAGTTTGGGATGCCCAGTTTTTACTTGCCCAAAAAAATTTTATTTAATAGATTTTTTTTCCAATTTTTTACATTTTTCGTCACATTTTCTGCATTAACAGTCGGATTTTAAAGTTTAAAGACAATCCCTAAGTACGGAAAAATATACAAAAATATTTTTAAAAATTGTTCAAAGGTTACAGGTGTCTTTACCTGTAAGGTGGTAAACTTGAAATATTTTTTTTTAATATTGCAATTTTACTTATTGAAGTAAAATTCTATCTATTCTATTCTGAACAAATTTGTTTATTATTTGTCAATAGATTGTAAACTAATAAAAATTTCTTTAAAAACTTGTTCTGGTATTTTCACAGTTCTAATATTTGCTATATTTGAACTGATGAATTAACTGAACATTGTGGAGAAGAAAACAATTGTATTAAAAAAATTATTTTTAATACATTATAAAGATAATAGCTTTTTTATATAGATTTTGTAAAATACCTTGATAACCAATAAGAGTTTCACAGTGTTATAGCAGAAATTGGACCCTAAAATACCTTCAAACATATTCCGTCCAAAGTATTCTATTGATGTTCTTAAGGTAGTGTTTTACTTCTTTATATTGTAATTTTCTTGTTTAAAGAAGCAAAATACCTTATTGATACCCTGTATGTATTTGAAAATTGTAATTTTTAAAATTCGGAAAATTTTCGAAAATTTCGTGTGGGAAATTTTGAAAATAGGATTTCTAAATGGGCCATATATGCCTAATGTACGGTTTTAGTGGTCCAAAACAGTTTCGTGTAAACGTTATTATCAGTGCTAAAAAAGCGTAGGCTTTTGTTCTGTTCAAAAGTTAAAAAAGCTTTTTGCCAACAACTTTCATAAGTTGAAATCTTTAAATAAACTTTCGGAAGTATACAAGGAATATTCACCACAACCGTTACAGTTCAAAATTAGTAACAGCTGCTAGTGCTAATTTCAGAAAATTAAGATTTTTTTTTGCATTTTGTTTAGATATACTTTGTTGGCTAATATTTATTTGCCCGTTACTCTTTCATATATTTTCGGTATTAAATGGGTGGTCACGAATCGAATGAACATATATACTAAAACTAAACCGAAAATACTGCCAACTATAATTGTGGTCCATTCCAGAGGATTTAGTTTATTCGTAGCTGGATGTACGTGATTATTAATGCCGACCTAAAGCAAAGGAAAACTAATAAGATGAGACGGCATTGAATGCATTTTGCAATATACTAACCCATCCACCATTTTCATTAATCCAGGGCACCAGTTCATCTTCTATAACATCTGAAACGCTTTGCATTAGCTTCGGCAAATATTCGGGATGCCCCTGACGTACACAATCCACTGAAAGTCCGCCGGCAATGGCAAATAAAGAAACAATTTTACTCCAAGTGATGTCTAAGCGAAAGAGGTCGCGAGCCACTGCACTTAGTAACAGTATAACAGTGTCGGCCGATTGAAATTCTCCGCCAGGATTACGGCAAATTTGTCGGGCCACGCCCGTATAAATACGAGGATGCATCCGTTCCAATTCGTCACCTAACTGGAAAGACATAGTAATAAATGAAAGTCGGCTAGGAAATTTGATATAAAGTGCGAATTATTTAGATGTTCTATTTACAGACTATGCGTGACTGGTGTCTAACTGCCATCTTATTATAGCCTAACCGATAAAGGGCATTATGTCTAATGCTGCGAAAAGAAGATAAACCCCATATTTTGTTGAACCAATCTATCAGAATCACTATTGAATCTGTTTTTTCGTTTTGGACAAGTCAACTGACCACCTAGATTATATATCACACCTCAGGTTTTTTTCTTTTCGGAGTTGGTAAGTCAAAAGTCTTCGTCGACAAGCCAGCTAAGATTAAAAACTTTGCACAATTTTACTTGCGTAAAATAGTTATGTAAAAAATTTAAAAATTAAAAAAGTGCTTGAATGTTTAATTGAATGGCCAAATGTAGAAAAGTCAAGGTCAAGGTCACATGAAATAAATTGGTTTAAAAAGATAAATGTCAGACAGTGCCTTCGGGGCATATTAAAAATGCCGTCTACCTTAAATCTTTTGTTTAAAAACAAAACTTCTTATCGAACCACCCCTTATACAGGTTGATCCATCTAAAGGTATTTTTTTAGAACAAAAAAAATAAAAATTCAAATCAACTGTGGAATCTTTATTGGTAATTTGAAAGGACATTTTATGGCATATATTTTTTGAATATAATTTCCTCCAATGGTGGCCGCAACTACGCCTCAGGGTTTTCATTCTGAGGGTCCAATTTTGGATGACTCGTTCAAGCATTTCGACCTGTGGCTTTAATGACAAGCGTAATGTTGGCTTCCAAAACCTGAATCGTAGCTGGTTTGTCAGCATAGACTTTGGACATTAAGTAACCCCAAAGAAAAATGTCTGAAGGTGTGATATCAGTCGATCTAGGCGACCAACTCACCTGTCCAAAACGTGAAATTAGCTGCTTTTCGAAATGACCTCTCAATACTCGTAGATCCATTGTTTGAGCAGCTGCATGGCTAGTGACTCCGTCCTGTTGAAACCAAGTGTCGTCAAGATTACGGGCTTCAATTTCAGGTAGTATAAAGATCGATATCATGACGCGATAGCGAGCACCATTCACGGTTACATTCCGGTCATCATTATTTTTGAAACATCCGCACCAAACCGTGGTTTTCTCTGGGTATAATGACACCTCTTGAACCTCTTCTTGTTCCTCTTCAGCTCAAATGCGGCAATTTTGTTTATTGACTTAGCCGTTGAGGCCTCACCACTGAACGAAATTTTGGTCGAAAAAGGAGGATCTTTCCGTTTCTTATCGAACTCTCATTTCCATAATACAGTTGCCAACATTTAAAAGTAATTATTTTCAATAAATAAATGCCAAAAAATGTCCTTTCAAATTAACAATAAAGATTCCACACTTGATTTGAATTTTTATATATTTTTTGTTCTGAAAAATACCTGGATCACCCTATATAACCGGAATATGCATTAATCATCATCTTACCACCATAACAGCTGGAAATACTTCGCGCACCACCGACATTGTCGTTGTGCCCAATATACTGCGTATTCGCTGTAAACCCAGTTTCTTATTGAACAACCCCGAACGGCGTAGACGTCTTTTTATGTACTGTCCACAAAGGCAACGTCCCTGGTTGGATAAATAAAACAGAATTAAAAATAAATATTTCACTGGACATTGTAAGATCTCACTAACCTGTGTTACTATATCTTGGGCTGGTATTTGCGCCGCCTTCCATCCTATGGTATAGGATAACTTTCGTGTCACTACATCACTGACATTACTTAAACGTCTACGCGTGGAAATTGGATTGACTTCGAGAAGATTTGCTGAATGTAGTGTGGCTGGAAAACTAAACTTTCGTCTGGGTTGCATGTGTGTCAGGCGATCGCTTAGGGTGGGTGCGTGCAGGAAATTGGAACCGTAAGTGTTGCTACCGAAACCATTTTGATGGTTGTCGTTGTAAGGCACTGAATTGGGCATTCTTGCGATGAAGGGAGGCGATTTTCAACTATCTGAAAGTGTTAGATGGAGAGAGAAAATGAGGCTCAGTTTAAAAACGACTGTTAAGGGTAAGTGATAAAAAAGCAAACTTTTATAAACTAGCTATATTCGACTACGACTTACATATCATACATTATCGAAGATATAGCAATTGAAACTGCTCATTAATATGGAAACGTTTTCGATAATAATGCCATATTTGCGAAGATCTACCGTAGAAACCTAATAAGTACGAACTTTAGTCTAATTAAATTATGATTTCTGGAATATTTGGATCACCGTCTTGTAGTCGAGAAAATTGTATACTGTTTTTGATCTTACGAAATTTAATGGCAGAGGCACTGGCATTTAATAATGTGATCGCATTTTTTATGAAGGACTCTAAATTTGTAGAGCGAAGAACTATAGACAGTCGATTACAATTGCGTATTCGATTACATTTGCGATCCTCATGCCTTTTATGATGATTTTTTTAAAGCGGATATTAATTTAGGCGCTTTTAAAAATCATACTTTTTTTAGAATTCTGGTAAACGAATAGGCGGTAGAGTCCCGGGATCTCAAAGTTTGGATATTTAACATCACACGTCACAAGCTTATTGAAATGCCTTAAAAATGATAGAGGCGGTGTTGCTATATTTTTCATTTTTGGATTGAAGTTTTTGCAAAATGTCACAAAACAATATATATGGACAATTTTAAGGCATAGAAAAAAAGATAATACTTAAAGCTTTTAAGACCATTGACGCATTTACCCTTTAAACACCGGTGATATATCAGTTTTCTTTATGTTTAAAAACAAATGACATTTTAAAATATATACAAGCGATCGAACGATTTTTTAAACTAATTTTTATTGTTATTTTGAAGATTAAAAATTAAATTTGCGTCTTTAAAAAAAATCCGCAGGCTCAAAAAATATTTTGTTTGAGTAACAAAAGAAAACAATATAATTAACTTGTTGTTGTACAATACTCGTATTTGGTTGGTTCGTTGGTTACAATTTAAATGAGAGCAATTTATACCATCAAAATGGTCATATGTTGACATAAGGGCGGGTCAATGCCAGAGTTAAAAAAAGTTGCGAGTCACTTCCTAGTTTTAAAGCCCATTGAAAGAGTAAATCAGAAATTGGCAAAACAAATTTAAGCGCAAATTAAATACCGCCAAAATCGAACGCATATACTGCATAAAAAGAGAACCAAGTGTACTATATGAGAATACTAAATCAAGTTCGCTGTAAACTTCTTGAAGTGGCCCCTAGTTTAAAAATTCTACACAGTCTCATAATCCTTTGGTTTGGTTATTTGTTTATGTTTAAATAGGTACACTAGCATACGTTAGGTGAGCTGTGCTACTGCTGAAGGTTTTTCTTTATAATTTTAATCATTTGCGTGAAGATCGCCGTAAGCACTTCATTTTCAGATTCCACGCGGACAAAAAATATACTCAAGGACGAATTTTGAACCAAACGTTTTTCTCATGTATAGCGACATATACGTCAATGCCAGAGTTAAAAAAAGTTGCGAGTCACTTCCTAGTTTTAAAGCCCATTGAAAGAGTAAATCGGAAATTGGCAAAACAAATTTAAGCGCAAATTAAATACCGCCAAAATCGAACGCATATACTGCATAAAAAGAAAACCAAGTGTACTATATGAGAATACTAAATCAAGTTCGCTGTAAACTTCTTGAAGTGGCCCCTAGTTTAAAAATTCTACACAGTCTCACAATCTTTTGGTTTGGTTATTTGTTTATGTTTAAATAGGTACACTAGCATACGTTAGGTAAGCTGTGCTACTGCTGAAGGTTTTTCTTTATAATTTTAATCATTTGCGTGAAGATCGCCGTAAGCACTTCATTTTCAGATTCCATCGCGGACAAAATATATACTCAAGGACGAATTTTGAACCAAACGTTTTTCTCATGTATAGCGACATATACGTTCTGCGACGGACATATGCCGTGTTATAAAAGTTTCATTGGCAAATGTTACGACTGCAAAATTTTGTAAGTAGATTCGGATTAATGTGGCCGAAAGCACGTGCTATCAAACCTGCATGATCTAAAAATCTTTTAACATTGTTGCCCGGTGTAATTTACAAGATACAGTAGTACCACGTGTCAGCCCTTGGTCGAAGAATTGCAGTTACGGGAAGCTCCGGTACAAAAAACCTGCTGTCGTGGGATTTAAACAATATCTTATTTGTGTTAAGATCTGTTTCTTCATCTATTGTTATAATCAAATCACTGGTCGCAAATAATAACCGTCGATGATCGGGGGTCATCAACATACAAATTGGTCCAAACAAAGGTTGTTTTGGATTTTAAACCTATCTTCAAAACAAGCTATCAAATAGTAAATACGAGTATGATAAAATTAGCACATCGAAGCAAAATGTTTATTTTAAAAACTAAGCTAAGACTATGTCGGACTTTTGGACCCAAGAAAATGTGGGTAGTAGGGTGGGTCGATTTAGCAATCGATATTGTGCCATCGATTTTTCGATAGCTTTTGGCATGAGCAAAAAAAAATTTCACTACCACTTATCAAAAAACTCATTTTCGAGGTGCCCAAATTAAAATTTGTAGACTGACTTAATTCTCAACGATTCTCTTAGAGGTATTTGTTTTTCTCACCAGCTTATATGTTGTATTGTATCGGGTGACAATATGGAGCGTTCGGTGAAAAACGGGAAGATCCACTGTTTTCGACCAAAATTTTCTTCAGTGAGAGGCAACGTCAATAAATAAAATAGCCGCGTTTGGGCTAAAGAGTAAGCAAAAGAGGTTCAAGAGGTGCCATTATACCCAGAGGAAACCACGGTTTGGTGCGTTTATGGACTGGTAAAATCATCGGTCCATAATACTTGAATGGTGCTCGCTATTACGCCATGATATCGGACTTTTTGCTAACGAACTTTTCGTAAGCGCATTATCTCGCGTCGTGGGCCTCCAAGATCGTGAGATTTAACACCGCTGGACTATTTTTAGTGGGGTTATTTGAAGTCGCTTATCTACGCAGATAAGCCCGACACGATTGACGCCTTGGAAGCGAATATTCGGCGCGTTATTGGTGACATCTGGCACTAAATTCTGCAAAAATGGTCGAAAATTGGCTCTCTTGGCCAGCCGTGACGGCCTCTTGCCCGAAATCAGAGCCATAAGGGAATAAGAATTGTTATTAAGTATGGCCCAGATCAAGTTAAAGCCGTTTTTAATTTTTGTTTGAATACAATTAGGAAGGCGAAAATGTCAACAATAGCCCGAAACGCGGTACTGGTGAGTACTGTAAGCTTTTCTACAGGGTGGAGCGCGGTAAATTGCCCTTTTTCACTGCATGCTTTGACGGCACTGTTGGGCGAAGAGAGTGTGCGTGACTTATAGTGGCTGACGGGAGATTTGTATTCGTCTGCCTTTCAGTTGCTATCATGCATTGGACACATGAGGAGTGGTCATTTTTTGTTGAAGCGTATTTTTCAAATGCGCACTTGATCTTTGCAGTGCAGCGTGCTTTTCGTTTACGATTTGCTGTTACCCCACGCGTGAAACAAACCCCAGAGAACTTCATTAAAGACCTCTGCATTCGGACCGCGTCACTGTGTGGTGCGTCATATCACGAGTAGGAATCATTGGCCCTTACTTTTTAGGATTACCGTCTTGCCGTAACTGTGAACTTGACTATGATACAGGATTTTTTCTGCTGGCTCTTGAGGCAATGCAATAAGAGGATACGTGGTTCCAAAAGGATGGTGCCACTGCACACACTGCGAGTATTACCATGAATTGTTTGAGGCAAATGTTTCCTGGACGGCATATCTCTTTGAGAGGTGATGTGAACTGGTCGGCACGCTCACCAGACTTAGCCCCATGCGATTTTTTTCCTTTAAGGTTACCTGACGTCGAAGGTGTATATCAACCGTCTCAACACCTTGGAAGACCTGACTAACAATATTGAGGCTGAACTTGGCAGAATACCCGTCGACATGCTTGTTAGAGTTCATGAAAACTTCAGAAAATGTATGCAGCAGTGTGTGGATAGCGAAGGCTGACATTTACCAGATACACTGTTTAAAAGCATGTAATTTAATTTAAAAATAATATACTTATAATTAAAATGTAAAATAAATTTCTCTAAGGTTCATAATTTTTTATTTCATTTCCAAATACCGTGCTCCACCCAGTACTTTGTGTCGTTTATTCATGTTAACACAAAAAATATTGCTTACAGAACAAAACAGTTTTTGTATGGTAATTTGAAACAAAAGTTTAAAAAGAAAATTCTACAGAAAATATAAAAGTGTTTTAAAACGTGAATCTGTTTTTTTTTTGATTGAAAACTTCCATTGAAAGTCGTCTGATTCTATGAAAAAAGCCTAGTGTCTTTGCACTCGTTAAAAATACTACAATAAAACTGCAAATACACCATTAATCAAGACACCTAAGCCAACGTACAGCTTTTATGGCTTATGTTAATTAGGTAAAATATTTTTGCAAATGGTATTGCAGCTTTTCAAAATGCGATTATTTTTAAATTTCTCCTCATGTCTTAACAATTACTACACATCTGTTTATGGCAACGGACAGCAACCAAAAGCGCAAACAAATGATCAAATGAAGATGTAGTTTGCGAATGCCATACAATTTTTCAAGTTGTTACGAGACTTGATGTTCACAAAATTGCATACATCAATCGGAGCAAGCAAGATAAGGAAAAATCATAGGAAAATGTGAGATGGAAATAACATTGTAGAAAAGCTGGACATAGCGCAGTGGTAATTAAATATTTTGGTTTTGGTGAGAGAAATCGCATGGGATCTGATATACTTAGTAGGGACATAAATACTGTTACACACGTTTTATGCTGTAAAATAAAAAGTACTGAATGTTTTTGGACCACGAATTTTGTAATATATTAATTGATGAATATTGTATCCAAAAAGAATCTACTTATTCGAATTGTCCGCCTTTTGCCTTTACACACGCCTTAAGTCGCGCTGGCCAATCGTCAATAGCTGCACGAACCTCGTCCATTGGAAAATTGACCACAGCTCTAACCAAAGCAGTCTTAAGAGATCCAATGTTGGGGTATCTTTTGTGGCAAATCTCGTACTCTAAAACCGTCCACAATTTGTAATCCAATGGGTACAAATCTGGACTGCCTGAGAGCCATTCTTCAGAGGAAATGGACGCTGGCAAATTGTTTCGAAGCCAGTCCTGGGACGTTTTAGCCTTATGGGCCGGCACAAAATCCTGCTTGAAAGTCCAAAGCTGGTTTTGGAACAGGGAATTGTTAAGAGGCTTCACAACAGCTTCCAAAACGGTTTCTTGGTAAACTTAGGCCGATGTTTTGACTTCTTGTTCGCAGAAAAGCAGGTCAGTGACCCCATCGTAAGAGACACCTCACCAAACCATGACTGAAGCTGGGTGATGACCCTTTTCCACTCTTGGGATCAGTTCAGATGCTTCCTTAGATGACCGCGCATACACTCTATCATTTTGCTTGTTGTTTCCTGAACGGTAATTTTTTTCCATCGGTGAACAAAATTTTTCTGTGCAAGTTATCAGCGTGCTTCACCAAAAGACGTTTGCATTTTTCAATGCTATTATTTTTTCAAGCTGCAGTCAATAAATGTCCGGTACGTCGTTTGAAAGCCCAAGTGTGAATTCTTGATTAAACGGCTTTAATGACATGCGGTGTTCGAACGGAGCGTGGGCGGCCGACCGGTGGCGGCCTTTTACATCTCCAGTCCCCTCAAACAGTTTTATGCTTCGGTAGACGAACATGCCTAATCCCTAGTGGACGGAGCGTTTTGAAAATATCGTTTTTTTCATTTCACACTTGAAAAGCGCTGTTACAGCGATACGGTTCTCATTATCTGACCACTCCATGAGGAAAGTTAAAACAATTTTAAAATCCCGTTACAGACTAACGCTATTGAGGTTAGCATTCAAAACCTATTTGACATTATACCCCGTTAATGTTAATGTTCAGTTCTACTATTGGTGTATTAAATGTTGTAATAGTATTTATGTCCCTACTAAGTACAGGGTCATTTATAATTTTAAATTTGAGTCGGCTTTAAAATGAGTACTCCTAGTTTTTTTTTTCAAATTTCTGGTTTTATTTGAAAGGTTGAACTTTGTCATTTAATAATGGAACAAAATATCATTCAGAACTGGCACAGCAGTACCTCATCTGATCAACCCAATTTTTCAGTACATTTTGATTGATTTTGGTTTAATCTCTTCAATGGCAACTCTGATTTCATGTTTCAACGCTTCAATTGTTTCTGGATGCTTTGCGTAATATATATCGTTAATGGATCCCCGCAGAAAATAACCCAAGATCTTAAATATCAGCTCAAAGGCGGCCAATTGACATCACAATTTCGGCTGATGATTCGATTTTCAAAAACAGTGCGTAAAATATCGATGGTTGCGTTGGCTGGCTGCGTGACTTGTGGACACGTCTTGGAAAAACCAATGCCATCCATGTCATTCTCTTGAAGTTTTGGAAACAAAAATTCACTGAGCATGGTGCTGTAACGCTCATCGTTGTCGGCAACGGCAGCTCCTTGCTAATTTTTGAAGAAAAATTAACCAATGATACCGTTAGCCAAAATTCCACACAAAAGAGTGAGTAGTCGTTCTCAATAGTCACGTGTAGGTTCTCTGAAACCCATATGCGGCAATTTTGCTTAGTGACATAGCCACCGATGTGAAAATGAGACTCATCTGAAAGCAGGATCTTTCGGTAAAATTTTGTATCTCCTGCCAAAAAATCTTTAGCCCATTGGGCGAAGCGCAAACTCGTCTTCCATTATTTAATGACAAAGTTTAACCTTTCTAATAAAACCAGAAATACTTTTTTACAGCCGATTCAAATTTAAAATGTTAATTTATATTAACAAAAAATATTAAAATAATGATTTTAATTAAATACAAGCACCCTATTACCAAAAATATTAAAAATGCCATCTTTGTAAATTTAGTCTACTATAATGGGGTGCTATAAAAATAAATACATTTACGGAGTCATCAGTTCAAACAAGATACTTCGTTAAGCCGCCATTCCCTCTAAAATTATTTAACCCAAATAGAGTTCACTTGAAAATCAAGTAATCACATTCCTAATGTACTCCATCGGTTAATTAAAAAAAAAACTTTTGAAATGTCTTATAAATTTCAAAATCGCCCAACATCTTTTCTTTTTATCGTATATCGAATTGAGTTCATTAAAAGTTAATTAATTAATTTTTCAAATGCCACATCGCGCCGTTACTATAACACAACATTTGAAAATGTCGCTTGATTTGAAGACTTCAACAAACGAGTCTTTGGCACTATCCAATGCCTACCAATAATCCTTTAGAATCGGACAACAAGTTTTCGTACGCATTTGGGTGACCGACCGACCGACCACAAAACAAAGTATGCATTTCGCGCCCATAGAAAGATCTCTTGTATGTGAACAACGTCGAACATAGTACTACGAGTACGTATATATGCAACAACTATCTGCAATAGAAAAACAAACATATTTGTGTTCACATTTTTATGACATTATTAAGCATTTTGAATTTTGATTAAAATTCCGCCAAACCATAAAAGTGAGCTAAAATTTCAAAATTATTATAATTTAAGCCATTTGTGGATTTATGTGTAGACACGCAGTGCTTTGTAGACTTAATGAAGAACATGATGGTGGCCGGCAACATTTGAGCCAAGTGAGTTAGAGCGATCAACGGTTTACACTGAAAGAAAAGTTCAAACTGGGAGATTAGTTAATATATAATACCGGATTACACTAAGTCACTAAAATTCCTAAAATACGGTTATCCAATATTAGTAGATTTTGAGTTTCTGAATCACAATCTGTTTCGAAATTTGTCTAACAAGTACTATTTTCGAGAAAGTGTAAATTGAGTGGAAGATTGAATTAATTGAATTTGTATTATTATTCCTCTTGCTTAGGAGCACAAACAGTACGTCCAGGCAAACATCAAAATTCCTTTTTACAAAAAACTGAATTATGTGTTTGTGTATAGCAAAGTAACTATGTTTTTAAACCGATCGACTAAGAATCACTATCTAAATCCATTAAGCGATATCCGTCAGTCTGTCCATCTATCGTTGCACAGTTAAACTGGTCTATATCAGTCCGTGTCTTGATATAATATAAATGCGATTGCCTGCAGCTCTAGAAGCCACTTTTTAATTAGATCTTGTTCTCAACGAGTAAACACAATTCGAAATTGTACCTTTTCGGCCTTGTTTTCAAATAGCCCCCACACAAAGGCCCCTTCCGATTTAAGGTACCTGCAACAAATTAAGCCTGATTTTGTTTAAAATATTAACAAAAAATATAAAAATTCAAATCGAGTGTGAAATCTTTATTGGTAATTTGAAAGGACATTTTATGGCATTTACTTTTTGAAAATAATTACTTTCAAATGTTGGCAACCGTATTATGGAAATGAGCGTTCGGTGAGAAACGGGAAGATCCGCTGTTTTATACCAACATTTTGTTCAGTGATAAGGCCCATTTCTGGCTCAACGGCAAAGTCAATAAACAAAATTGCCGCATTTGGGCTGAAGAGCAACAAGAAGAGGTTCAGAGGTGCAAGAGGTGCGGTTTATAAGTTGGTGGAATCATCGGTGCATATTTTTTCAAAAATGATGATGGCCGGAAGTTAACCGTGAATGGTGCTCGCTATCGCGCCATGATATCATCTTTATGCTACCTGAAATTGATGCCCGTAATCTTGACGACACTTGGTTTCAACAGAACAGTGCAAACAATGGTTCTATTGAGAGATCCTTTCGAAAAGCAGCTAATTTCACGTTTTGCACAGCAGCTAATTTCACGTTTTTCACACCTTTAGAGATTTTTCTTTAGGGTTACGTAAAGTCCAAAGTCTATGCTGACAAACCAGCTACGAAGCCAACATTACGCGCGTCATTAATGCCATACCGGTCGAAATGCTCGAACGAATCATCCAAAATTGGACCCTCAGAATGGAAACTCTGAGGCGTAGTTGCGGTCAACATTTGAAGGAAATTATAATCAAAAAATAAATGCCATAAAATCTTCTTTCAAATTACGAATAAAGATTCTACACTTGATTTAAATTTTTAAATTTTTTTTGATCTAAAAAATACCTTTAGATGGATTACCCTATATAATAGAAATTGGGGAAAAAAATAAATATGGGATTTATATCACACACCGCGATATGAATTATATTGGAAAATGTGACTTTAATAAGATCGATTTGAGATATGTCATTAGAAGGACTTATATTACATTTTTTGGTAGGTTTTTGCGATATGTCTTTCCTTCACCTGCTTTTTTTTACCGTGTAGATCATTGTCTACCTCCATGGATTTGTGTGGAGCAGGTGTGTTTATGAATTATGGCTGTTAAAAAATGTCATCGAAAATGTGCTGTCATTAGTAGTTGTCATCATATACGACGTACAAGATTGTTTTCTATTTATGTGGCGATTTTTTTCTTCTCTCTTGCATTTTACTAGTATGATTGTGTTATATGCTACCATACATATTTATGTTACATGTATTAAAGCTATAAAATCGAATGCCATTTGAAAAGAAATAATAATGATTTGTATGACAAGTTAGCCATAAATGTCCCCATAATACCCGTAGTTGATTTAATGCGGCATTTTTATTGTTACTTTATAAATAAATTGTTATAAAAAGTAATTTATACATGCTATAAAATCATGATTATGATTCTGTTTAGATGTTTATCTGTCTGTCTGTCGGTCAGACGGTCCATATGTAAGAGTTGTAGTAGGTGCATAAATAGTTAATGAGTTTATTTAACAACGGGTGGTAAAAGTTTAATGGTTGCATTTGAAAAATGAAAATGTCTTTATAATAATTTCTCAGTTGGAAGCCAAATTTGAAAAGAGTTGAACAAAGTTGGTATTTCAGTTGAACGGATATACTGGATATTCAGTATGGCTTGCTTATACTAGTAGAATTGTAAAATAATCGCTAAAAATACAAAGCTGGTAGTTCTATTGTTTCCACCATAAACTTTTATACGAGGGTCACTGTTTATATTGTTAGCTTTGACAATCCTAAGAACTAAACAAGTCAGCTGATATTTCCTATGGAAACCTTTGCAGTTTTGTCTAGAAGCAGTCATACAAATTTTCTACGAATTCAAGCCACTGTAAAACCCTGTGTCATCAAATTGAAAATATCGTCTGACCCTTTGGGAAATTCCCAAATTTAATTCTCTAATAGTACGAGTATGCGATACTTTGTGTTTTTGCTATTGAATTTTGTAAAATTGTGT
Source organism: Hydrotaea diabolus (assembly GCA_963513945.1). Classification (NCBI taxonomy): domain Eukaryota; kingdom Metazoa; phylum Arthropoda; class Insecta; order Diptera; family Muscidae; genus Hydrotaea; species Hydrotaea diabolus. The sequence continues at coordinate 122,153,087 of OY740720.1, forward strand.
AAAAAAAAAGAATTATAATTGAATTGCTAACAAATTATGAATGTATTTTATATCAGCATTACATTGTAATTTCTGATAGCAGTTTAAAGTTTAAGTTAAAATTATAGATGAATCAAACAGCTAATAAATTTCTATAACTGGAAATCAGTACCATTCTAACAGAAATCTTAAAAATAAAAAGTGTAAAGTATACTACCACAATCAGAGCAATATAAAGACACTTTTTCCAAATTCTTCAAAAAATGCATATTTATGATCCGGCCTGCTATATACGTAATAACCTTTGCGCTAGAATGACATTTATAAAAGTCACCCAAAATCCGAATTTATGCCACAAACCACAAGCTTTAAAAAATGGCATGTGAATGGCTTCCAAGCAAAATACATGTTAGTGCAAGAACTAGCAAACGTTTCATTTTCTCAAAAGCGGTCTACGTTTGTATTTAAGAGTGAAATGTTTGTTGTAGTTCACTCTGATATAAATTTTGGTGAGCCTTTTACCCTTTTTTGCTTTTATTTGATCAACAGGTGGCATTTGGAAAAATAAGTAATGACAAAGGATTAGTTTATGATCCGTGACCAACCGTTAAAACCCGGTGCACTGCAAGTGCTTTTGTACTTGTAACACCGGCACCAAGTGCTTTGCCAATGCTTATACTTTGAAAGCGTCAGCAATTTCTAATGGAGCCATAACTTTTCACATAATGATAGGACAAAAATTTAAATTAAACAGCATTAGTGGACCTCCTTAGTGTGATGGTTAGTTTGTAAGAAAATCACTTAAGTAACTCAGGTTCAACACCGGATTCAAGTGGCAAACATTTTTTTCGGCGGATGTTGTCCTCCTAGTAAAAGCGGTCGAACTTGCGAGTAGGAAATTAGCCTCTAAGCCATAACAAAGTTCTAAACAATAGGTTCTACTAACGGGTGTTCCAATAGGGACATGATAATTTCGTATCTTTATGTCAACGCACCCTAAAACATTTTTAATTGTCTTTCAGTGTCAACACGTTTGTCGAAGTTAACATTTTCATGATGCTAACGTTTACTTACGAGCAACGTTTGGAGATCATTTAAAATTATAACCGAAATTCTGAGTCAGTTGTCTCAACTTTAAGAGGATGAGCGATGGCTAAGTGGTTTTGTTTATAAACAAAATATGCGTTATTGGATAGCAACAAACTCACATGTGCCCCAAGAGACACAAATGTATCCGAAAAAATTACTGTCTGATGTGGTTTTCATGCTACCGTCAATGGAGAGCGCACGCTACATGTTAAAAAATTATTTTTAACAAGCATGGATGAACATGACATTGCCGATTTTTTTGAAGTGCATATCTCAAAATATTCTCTGTTTTAATTATATATAAAATTGCTATGTCCTTAATGGAAAACCCTGTAACTAAGTATGGGAATTAATTCGTGGACGACATAATGATTTAAGAGAAGCTCACAGCGAGTTCTTTACAGGGTGGTTGATTAAAGAGTATCATATCTAATTGATTCCAGTTTTATTATCAAACTAAATTTATGCCTTTATATATGGAATATCGTTAATGCCTCGTTTTTGTTGACAATGCTTCAAGCAGTCGGTTTAATTTTGCATTAATTGACCCAATATGAGTATCGCTGTGGTGTGCAATAGCATCTAATATGTTAGCCTTGAGTTCGCCCCAAGTGGTTTGCCTTGTAAGCATGGACTGAGGAATTAATGTAGCTTTCCGTGAGATGGCCTAGTCGAAAACTAATTTTATTCTTAAGAAACCGACTTTGACAATCTATGAACACGGAAAGTGGGCTAAGATCGCTCAATACCCAGGACCATTGACGGTAACCGTGACTCCTTCGTTGGTTCAATGATGCTGTCATACCTTAAACCACACTAAACTTTCAATCTTTGTGGATGCCGCGACGAATGGCCGAAAACTTGTGGATTGTGTTCGTTTTGAAGGTAAGTGTCTACTTTGTCCGTTCAAAAGAAATAAGGCCTGATGCAGCCGTGGTACAAACAGTCTTTGTTTTCATCACTTCGCATCAATCTATTCATGGTTGGTGACTAAAGATCCATAATAGTTTACTTACGCTCAAACTTTTTTACGATGTTTCGAATTTCCTGAATACACTGAAGCTATGTTAACAGTCCTGGAACTGAGCTGAAATTTTGATAAAATATTTTAATTATTAACACACGTTCGAAAAGCGCTAAACAATGCACAAAAAATTGGCAAATTTTACTCACTATTTTAATAGCTGGGCGGCATTGGAAATGTTGGCTGCTTCTGAAAAATGAAAATGAGAAAAAGTATCATTACTATCTGACCACCTATCTATCATAGAAAACAAATGGCAAGCTGAAAATTTAAACAACACAAATTGTTTAAAAAATTTAATATCAATTAAATAATATTTTTCCAGCTGTAAAAAAAATTTAATTGAAATCAAAGAATAGAATAATAGCACTCAATTAAACATTTTAAATATATTCTTAATCAGAATTGGGTATCATAAATTATGATAAATTTTATTCAAAAATTTTAATTGCATGCTATTTTTATACTCCAAATTCTTAAACACACAATTATAATGAAAGGGTTTTAACTGTGCTTGTATTTTTTGGTGAAAAACACTACTGTGGGTATTTCTCGTTCAATAAACGTAGCTAGCTGCTCATAAGTGTGGCCACTGATCATAGATACAGCACTGTAAATGCACATAGTGTAGATACACAATACCATTATAACAAATTACAACTTCTTAATGTAATTTTTTTGTTTATTATACCGACCGACCTTCCATTATTTTTATACAAATTGTAATAGACTTTAGCACAAAATCCGGTGCATTACGATTTATTTTTTATATTCGAATAGGACATAGACAACTATTTTTGATAACAGACATACAATTTGTTTTATTAACACTAGAACTTTTTTAATAAATATATATAGTTATCTTATGAAGGGACTACAAAATTTTTAGTCACTACTGCAATTGATTTATAAAGTGAGAGTTTAATACAAGACTTTAAATTAAGAGCGCTGATTGTTTGAATTTCTTTATCACACCATTTCTGAAAATTGCTTTAAATTGATAAGAACATATTTTGATCAAAGTTGACAATTATTTTTTTCTGTGTTCTTTACTGCATCAGTCCTTCATGTTTATTAAAATTAATACAGTTTATAAAAATGATAGTCAAGCCAAGGTATAATGCTTGTGCAATAGTAGATTAATCCGCTAGATTAGCCGTATTATTACAATCTTAAACTTTGCAGCCAAACGAACGTAAAGGGTTTCCAAAATAGAGGTTTCATTTTAATTTTGCTGCCATTTATTTTCTTCATGTAATTTTTATTCTTTATTTCTATTTTCAGATTCTAAATAAACTCAGGTTAGTTCATATGAAATGTTACTCGAAGGAACGTGTTTTTATTATTAAAACATTTTTAATAAATGGCGAAGGATAATGATTTTTTTTAACAACATAATCTTTACCTACGAATCCTATTTCTAGCAGAAATGGGTGAAAATAATGCAAGAGTTATCTTAGAGCAACCATTACATCCACAAAAAGGTACGGTTCGTTGATGTAGTTTGTGGTCCGGAGGAATCAGCGGACCATTTTTTTTTTTTTGAAAACGAAAATGGAAATGCGATTACTGTCAATGGAAATCGCTACATGGAGATGATCCAAAGTTATTTGTGGAGGAAAATTCATGATTTAGTAGAGAATATGTGGTTTTACCAGGACGGTTCCACTTGTCACACAACAAGAGAGGAGTAAATTGGCCACCAAGATCGTGAGATTTGACATCTTTAAATTGTATTGTGTGTTTTTTTTTTTAAATCGGAAGTGTACAGCAATAATCCCACAACAATCCAAGAGCTTAAAACCAATATTATCGAGCAGATATCAACCATTGATTACAATATATTAAAAAACGTGATTGAAAATTTTGGTAAGAGATTGGGAGCCATTAGGGGCCGCTTGGCCGATATAATATTTCAATTTTAACCGGAATAAAGTGAAATAAAAATATTTTTAATATCTGAAAAAAAATCTTTTCTTATTAAAATTAAAATGATACCTCAATTTTGGACACACGATACAAATACAAATGTCTCGTCTTGATCAAGAAATTTGAAAATAATTCTCATAAAATCTATTTTTTTTTAGAGCACCTATACTTATATAATGGGTGGGCCATTTTAAATTTGAACTACCGATTACTTTGACGTGGAAAGGTAGAATAACATTCATTTTATTTTCATGTTTGTGTTTGACATTTGCAAACTGGGACTCTATAGGCTCGAACAAAATTGGAAAATGTTAAAAACATAAAACCAAAGTAGTGAGTCTTAAACGCAAGCTGTAAGAAATTTACGTGGAGAATTTTCGAGCAGAGATCGGCCTTCAATTTGTAAAGCGAGTTTATGAAAATGGATCGTTATTGGACAAACCAACCCGAGTACGTTCTCGTCCAGTGCGTTCAATAGAAAACATTGCTGCTGTGGCTGAGGATGTCCAAGAGCATACATCAACTCGCCAACGATCTCAGGAAGTGAACATTTTTGAAAAGAGTTTTGCATTAACCTTTCGGTATGAAGGCTTAGAAAGTTCAATTGGTCCAAGAACTGAAGCCTCATGACCATCCGATGCGTTTTCGCTTCGCCCAATAGACTGAAGATTGATTGGCAGGAGATGAAGAATTTTACTGAAAAATTGTGTTTTCATTTCCGTGTCAATGTCAATAAGCAAATTTGTCGCATATGGGGTTTATAGAACCCACACGTAAATATTGAGAAGCCAATGCATCCACAACGAGTCACTATTTGGTGTGGAATTTAGGCTGACAGCGTCATTGGGTCAGTTTTCTTCGAAAATTAGCTAGGAGCGGCCGTTATCGTCAACGGGAGCGTTACCGAGCAATGCTCAACGAATTTTTGTTTCCAAAAATTCAAGAAAATGACATGGACGACCTTTTGTTTTAACAAGACTAGGGCCACATGTCACACAGCCAACGCAACCAATGATAGTTGTAATTGTGAGTTCAATTGGCTGCCTCGGAGCTGTGATTTGGAACCTTTGGATTATTTTTTGTGGGGAGCCATTAAGGATATCGTGGATACCATGAAATCGTAGTTGCCAATGAAAAGATTCGACCCGAAATGGTATTGAAAATTGGGTTGATCAGTTGAGGTACTGCCGAGCCAGTTGTGGTAGTCATATGAATGGTATGGTGTTCCATTGATAAATGAAAAAGTTCAACCTTTCCGATAAAACCAGAAATTTGAAAAAAAATATTAGTACTTTTTTTACAGCCGATTTAAATTTAAAATTTTAAATAGCCCAAGCTGTATAAGAAACAAATATTCGATATCTGGAAAGGTGTAAGATATTAGAAGTTTTTATTTCCAGGACCAGTACTTATTCCAAAAGAGATTATCAATTAATACTCACTTTCAAAAGTATTTTCATTCCACGAATACATTTTTTTCCAAGCAGCGCATATAGTCCAAACCACGAATGTGATTAGATGTTGGAACCACCTATCGGAAATATCGAGCTCCGAAAACGGAAAGTCAGTCAGTTAACATAACTATATACTGAAGATTATAGATTAAAACAGTGTTTCCTTCGATATTTTCAAAGAAATATGGTGCTATGCTCGATAAAGCTCAGCAATCGTCTATAATTTGTGAATATAGTGATGCTTTTTCAACCACTTGTGGCTTACGTTCGCTCCCATAATCGAAATTTTCTCAGCCAAAAATGGGCCTCGTGAGGATTTTTGGCATTAATTCGAGTCTTTTGCCAACAGTTCCAAGCTCCCAATTATGGAATTACTTTATGACACTCTCTCGGTGCTATAATGTCCATAGACATTACGAAAATTTGTAAGGACATTTCATTGCTTTGTGTACTCATACATCTATGTTTAAAGGGCCCAGATTTCGACCATATGATAGGTACTTCTGTCCTCCATATGACATATTTAGCGTCCAAATCTGCAAGATGATTTTGATTCCTGCAGAAATTGTATAGTTTTGGGATCCTTATGCTCATTATTTTTAAGTGTAATAAAATTGCATGCTCAAAATTGAGCTTAACTTTTGTATCTTCAACCGACTTTCGATAATTTGACACTCGTTAATTTAAAACTCTTGAAAATTTGAAGACTTTTAAAATTTATAAATTGATAAATTAATGTGTTTTGGTCTCCTTTTTATTTCCAGGACCAGTACTTATTCCAAAAGAGATTATCAATTAATACTCACTTTCAAAAGTATTTTCATTCCACGAATACATTTTTTTTCCAAGCAGCGCATATAGTCCAAACCACGAATGTGATTAGATGTGGAAACTTAAAACAAACCTGAATATATTTTTCTACAAATTGCACAAGTTTTTATACTAACCAACGCGATAAGTCAATTCGGGCAACAGATGCAATTAGATGTAATTAATGGCAACCTCATCCAAAGTAGAAACATTCCAAATGCAACATCCCACCTTTACACAAGTAAAAAGAAATAATTTTCGACTTCACTACTCGTACTACCGCTTGACATGACCTGTATCAACAATAAAACTTCACCACGTGCGTACTTATGACGAAAAACTCAGCCGAAATTTCTATCGAAACAACCCACAAACGTGACCAAGGAAAGTGTAACATCAAAGAACACAAAAAGCGTGATTTTCAATAGTAGCGGACAAGTAAAAGTAAAACTTGCCACCAATGAAAGACAAATCGACAACTCTGTCACGCATTTGCCATAAATTTCAATACGCATCTTCTTTAAAATTCGATTTTTAATTAAATTGGTTTTTTTCCATGAAACTTATAAAAATGACAATCGATTAAAGTCATTCACACAGTAGCCGCACAACCAGCAAAATGTCAAGTTCTAGTAGTTTAATCTTGGTCATTTGCACCGTACTACCGGTTGCACTCGGGGATGTCTCTCATTACTTTGCCCCGGATATAAGCTATTTTCAACATCATCATCATATACCACAACAGCAGACAATACCAATTGCATTCCAGCCGGCTTTACCCAGTCTGTATGGTCCTCCACCGCCGATATCTGCAGCTGGCGGCGGTTATCCGAATCCTGTGGGACCTTCGCAGTTTGTTACACCAGCACCTGTAGCACCAGTTGTGCCCAGTACAACGGAATTTACGTTACCGGAAATTGTGGATAATCGCAGTGCCAAGGACGACAGGAATTTCATACCAGTGAATAAACAATATTTACCGCCGTTGGAAGAGAGGCCCAACTATGAGAGTCCACAGCAAGGGTAAGCAACTGTGAATTGAAGTGATATATACTCGTAACATGTGAAATGTTTAACTGTGGAAAATGTTTATATCGTCGGTGCGCAGTGTAAATTTAAAAACTCAATTTCGATAAATCTGAGGTGAAGCCATATACAACTCAATGTTATTAGATCTAATCATGATTTGATTTGTTCCATATCCGCCAGAATATCCTTCCCTCTGTTAACAATTTGGGCTGAAGTGCAGTTTATGGTTCGTGACGGAAATTTAAAAAAATATGTCTTCCGAATTTCTTGAGGTTTTTGCAAAATTAATGCATAAGGGCGCTTGGGTCCAGAAGAACCTTAGGGGTTTGAAAATATACCTCCAACTTTCATAAAAGTATGGGTACTCAAATAAAACGAAATTGCTTGAGATATATACAAACGTAAATAATACGAAAGAATTGCAAGCATGCAAAATAGATGTGGGCAAATTTCACAGTACGAGTATAAATGAGTGAAGCCTACCACTTCCTAAATTTAAAAAAAATTTAAATTTTTGTCAAAATAATTGTTTTCCTTGATTTGAAGTCTTTGACTAGATGCCAGTACATAACCAAAATCCCTGTTGAATGTGCAAAAGTCTTTTAGCCGGGAGAAATATCAATTAATACTCATTTTCAAGGACCTCTGGACTCTAGTGGCTTGTTTATGTTGTAAGTTTCAAACGAGGTCGGTATTAATATCAATTAGAAAATCATTTTCAAGGCTCTCTGGACCCGAGCGGCTTGTTCATGTAGCGAGCTTCCAACTTGGTCGTGAGCGAACCTCTGAGGTTTTTCCGAAAACACAACAAATTTTGAGCTGAATATATACCGCCAATAGTTTTCAATGTTTGAGCCGGTCCAAAGTTGTTAGCTTCTTAGCGTAGACGATAGTGTTGACGTTGGATCAGAGAAAATAATCGAAAGTTGTTCCATGAGCGCGGCGACCAATTGATGGAAGCTCGCCGTAAAATAATCCAGTCGCTAAATTTGTCTATTAGAGCTCTGATTCTTTCGTCGCTTGAATGAAGCTTAACATTATTGGAACCACCTATCGGAAATATCGAGCTCCGAAAACGGAAAGTCAGTCAGTTAACATAACTATATACTGAAGATTATAGATTAAAACAGTGTTTCCTTCGATATTTTCAAAGAAATATGGTGCTATGCTCGATAAAGCTCAGCAATCGTCTATTATTTGTGAATATAGTGATGCTTTTTCAACCACTTGTGGCTTACGTTCGCTCCCATAATCGAAATTTTCTCAGCCAAAAATGGGCCTCGTGAGGATTTTTGGCATTAATTCGAGTCTTTTGCCAACAGTTCCAAGCTCCCAATTATGGAATTACTTTATGACACTCTCTCGGTGCTATAATGTCCATAGACATTACGAAAATTTGTAAGGACATTTCATTGCTTTGTGTACTCATACATCTATGTTTAAAGGGTCCAGATTTCGACCATCTGATCGGTACTTCTGTCCCCCATATGACATATTTAGCGTCCAAATCTGCAAGATGATTTCGATTCCTTCAGAAATTGTATAATTTTGGGACCCATATGCTCATTTTTTTAAGTGTAATAAAATTGCATGCTCAAAATTGAGCTTAACTTTTGTATCTTCAACCGACTTTCGATAATTTGACACTCGTTAATTTAAAACTCTTGAAAATTTGAAGACTTTTAAAATGTATAAATTGATAAATTAATGCGTCCTTGATAATTTGACTTTTTAGGAGCCTTTCTATTTTTATACGACAACTAACAACCAGGGCAAACCGTATATACCCTTCACCGTCCCAACAAATGCCTAATATCATTGAAAAATAGTATTTATTTCGCAGCAAAATTTGTCTATATTGACTATTGATATCCCGTTTTAACCATGCGGGACGTTTTTCGAGTCACATGGGCTAAAACGTCAAGCAACTTTTCTCTTTTTGTGAGATATTAAGTCCGCCCAAAGAATAGTACCTATTTTTACTATGTCAAGAAATACTCGAAAAAGTGTATTTTTTACCGAGGTACCTTTAGGACCGTAAAGGGAAACATTTTCCCCTGGGCCGATTTTGCCAATTTACAATCCCAAATAGCTTATGACCATAAGACATCCATAAAATTTGTCTATATTGACTATTGATATCCCGTTTTAACCATGCGGGACGTTTTTCGAGTCACATGGGCTAAAACGTCAAGCAACTTTTCTCTTTTTGTGAGATATTAAGTCCGCCCCAAAGAATAGTACCTATTTTTACTATGTCAAGAAATATTCGAAAAAGTGTATTTTTTACCGAGGTACCTTTAGGACCGTAAAGGGAAACATTTTCCCCTGGGCCGATTTTGCCAATTTACAATCCCAAATAGCTTATGACCATAAGACATCATCATGTAAAATCCGTCCTAGGTTGCTTCGTTTGACTGCTGTCGTGCTTTCAACGGACACACGGACGGACAGACATGACTTTATCGTCCTAGAATTTTATGACGATCAATGATATATATATATATATATAGTTGAAAGTTTATACTTATATACTTTATATACTCCATTCAATATTACGTGGCGTTGCAAATTTAGTGTTCCATCTACTCTTCGCTGGAGGATATAAAAATCGTCATATATGGTTTAACCAAACTTGGTAACTGTTTTATCGTAGCATACTGTACCAAATTGAATGAAGATCGAAATTACTATTAGATATTATGACCATTGTAAGTAAACTGTATTAAAACTAAAATATATGTATCAAATTTTATCGAGAAAGCATGTAATATGTTGCTTTTAGGGATGTAAGACCGAAAATCGGGGAATATTTGTGTGGAAGATGTATCGAAATATGAACGGATTATTCAATTTCAATAGGGTCAGTCCAAATACCAAAACAAAAATTCTTCGAAATTATTCTAAACATTTTAAACAGATTACGTATAGTTTAATTACTAGCTTTACAAGGACAGAAAACGGGCGGAGGCATCGTTAAGTCGATTATTCTGAATCGATTGGTCCACTCAAATCAGAAGGAACGTTTATATGGCGATTAATCCAAAACAAAAGCCAATACGAGTATATTGAATTTCGATAAAAGTGGTTATTTATCCACGGCAATGTTAATGAAGACCGGACCCCATAGGTGATTTGTAGAGCTGCAGGGTTCCAAAATCATTAGAGGCCCTTGTATGTATGTGGGCGTATATCTAGGTTTCGTTATACATCGGCCTACATTTTTGATATTATTAGTTAGAAAAACTTTTTAATTAGATTGAAAAACTTTTTAATTAAATATATCTACTTCTCTAGGGATCAGGACAAATATCCATTCACTGGCTATATATACCAAAAACCAACAACCACCACAACTACTACGAGAAGACCTAGGCCTATAGTGGTTGAAGATTTACCACCGGAGTTCCTGCCACCCATCAATAATGAGTCCCCAATTATACCACCCTTAGGCTCTGATGATGTAGGAAAGCCACCTTTGGTATCACCACCTCAGGGTTACGACTACAATGTGCCAGCTGTGGTTATACAAGGCGACACACCCTTACACAGACCCTCTACACCAGCTCCAGTCTATTTGCCAGCATCCGCAGATCAGCAACAACAAACAGTTATAGAAAACACGGATCCCTCAATTCCACCACTACGTTTAAGGGTACATGAAATGCGTTGTCTTCAACAGCCCAAACAAGGTGGTTATTTTCGTTCTGTCCTAAAAGTGGACAGTTTCATTGGTGCCACTCCCACCATGGATAATGATTCCAGCGATAAACGTTGTGAGCTTAAATTACACAAAAGCTATGTTGTGGTTGATGTTGCCGGGGAAGACTTTGCCAAATGCGGTGTCCAGCAGTGTGGAACGGATTTATGTTTACGTTTAAGATTTCCGGCTATAAGAGGAATGCGCACGGGATCGGATAGCATTCTGACGTTACACTGCAAAACCCAGAGTCGAGTGGCGGTGAAGACACATGCTTTGAAAATGGGCGTGGCCAATGAGGCGTAAGTTAAAGATGGTTTTAGAGAAGTTAATGAATGTTTTTAACTTCTTTGGATTTCCAGTCAATCACGAAGTGTTGGTACCTATGCCAAGGGAGGCACTCAGAATTCTTTCCGTACTCATGTGGAATTGTTGAGGAAGACTCCGCAAGGATATGCCCGTCATTTGCAGAGCAACGAAGCCGTAGAACTAGGAGAGGATTTGCTGTTGAGAGCACATGTCTTGATGGGAGATGGTAAGAGAAAAGGATTTTTTTATACTTTTTAGAAAATAGGATTAAATAGTGACGTCCACAGTTCCTAAGTGCTGATCTCCTGAAAAATCAAAATATTTTAGTTACTTGCGTTTTTCATTTTAGGCTGGAATTACACCAAACTTACCGATGTCAGCCTCCAAAGGATAGCACCGTCTGGCGAAGTACTGAATAATGTGAATCTCATTACACCGCACGGATGCTTGAATCCCTCCATGAAGGGAATTTGCACACAACCGCCATCACATGATGCCCCACTCGGCTATAAACTGCCTTTCAAGGCTGTTATGTTTCAGGGCATGCGTAGTGGAGATGAACTGATCATGTCCATGCGCATTACTGGATGCTTGGATTACAATGACTGTCATGTGTCTACCGATCACTGTGAAGCTGGAGGAAATTTGGTACGCCGCAAACGGGATATGTTAGAAAACTCGGATAAAACTCAACAGAATCAAACCGAAATATCAGAGATATCTAAAATATCCTTCAGGGTCATAATGCCCAAAATTACTGATTCTAGTACTATGTTCGACGATGATAATTTCATGAATCTAAATGCCACTCAAACCAAATCGTTGGTATTATTGGGTTCCTTGGGTTTCGTTGCGCTTTTGGTGGCTTTGGCGATATTTATCGTGTTAAAATTAAAAAAATAATTTATGTTTTTTTTGGTGATTTTCAAATATGTAACAATAAATAAAAGATAAGTTTTTAATGTTGTGTTTGATCAATCTGAACATGTTGCACATTAAACCAAAAATAGTCAGACATTATGTACCATGTACAAATTCGACTACAAGTATGTGGAGAAAACAAGTAGCTGTGACAGTAGCCGATCATCAACAGCGACCTACTGGTAACACTATACATCAAGGATAGGACAGCATATGAACAACTTTTTAATAAAGTCTTCCAACAATATATAGTACTATAATCGTCATTTACTTTTACTAAAATCCCGGAAATAGTCGATTTTAGTCCGACAAGGGTTTAAAAAGAAAGCAAGGATTAACGGGTTCGAATATTTATATCTTTTGTATATTATAGAAAAGTATTTACATGGCCTATAGATCAATCTCTTATTCGGTATTTACGAGTTGCAACAATTTCCTAATGTAGGGTACTTTATACAGGAGAGCGCCCAAAACCGCAACAAAAGTATTGCCATAAATAACAATTTTCAATTCATGTTTTTGTTGTTAGTGCTGTTGTACTCGTAGCTAAAAGTACAACATTCGATTACGCACATATCATAAATATTGTTAAATTACATACATATTTGTAAGTCTTTACAAGGCATACATTTTAAAGTATGAATTCAAAAATCATGATAATTATAAATTATATATGGAATATTTCTTATTTTGAACATCTTGGTAAAGCCAAAAAATGTCGACCCTTCAGCTATAAAAAAATACACTCCTAATCTATTAGTCTACATGGTTGCTATAATTTCAATTTTATTTTAATATCAAGGGTGGCCCAAGTTAAAAGCACGATGTTAATTGTAAAAAGCACAAAATGTTTTCAGAGAATTATCTCAAAATCTTTTATTATGATAGAAGGATTTAATACAAAAATATTGGTCAAATGCTTCCCACGGCTTCGGTGGCATACCTCTCTCCAATGTTCCACAGTTTTAGTGACTCCGTGACATAATGGAGGTTGAATGTCGTTTATGTACCGAATCTTCGTATCCTTTGGCTCTTGCATTGTTCTTGGCTTATTGACGTACACTTTTTTTCTTATCTATTATATTAAAGAAAAAAGTCCAACAGTAAACATGATTGTGGTGGCCAATTAACATCGGCGCGACGTGAGATAACACGGCCATTGAATTTCTCGCACAAAAAAACATTGTTTCATTGGCTGTATGACAAGTAGCACTATCCTATTGGAACCACATATCGTCCAGGTCTATATTCTCAAATTCTGGCCATAAGAAATCCATCTCGCCACTATCCAATATTCACGGTAACTACTTGGCCGACCTCATTTTCAAAGAATTACGGCCTGATGACAAAACGAACTGGACAAGCATGCACAAGTGTTTTTTCATTTGCGAAATTTGCGAACAATTCTTCCGATTGTGGACTCATTTGGTCGATTATGCTGATCAAAAACGAATTGCACTAAATGCATTTTGATTTAAACGCCCATTTTTGTAAAAGACTTGAACAATCTTAACGCGCTGCTCAATTGTGTACCTCACCATGGTTGAATTTGTCAAACACTATCAAAAAATTTGGACAAAAAACTTGACGTTAAGGTGTTACTTACAATTAACATCGTGCATTATGGTTGGAACACCCTTTATATAGCTTTCGGAAGTTGGCGACCAGCCATTTTTCCCGTTGCGGTACCAAGTTTAACAAGGAATAATTTTTGAATGCGATCTTAAAACTAAAAAAAAAATACCTAGCAGGGTCATAAACACTGTTACAACATTGAACACACCCATTTCAATAGTAGAACTGAACATACCCCGTTAATGTCATATGGGTTTTGAAAGCTAACCTCAATAGCGTTAGTCTGTAACGGGATTTTAAAATTGTTTCAACTTTCATCATCGAGTGGTCAGATAATGAGAACCGTATCGCTGTAAAAACGCTTTTCAAGTGTAAAATGAAAAAAGCGATATTTTCAAAACGCTCCGGCCACTATGGATTAGCCGCATGTTCGTCTACCGATGCATAAAACTGTTTGAGGAGACTGGAGATGTAAAAGACCGTCACCGGTCGGGCCGCCCACGCTCTGTTCCAACACCGCATGTCATCGAAGCCGTTAAATCAAGAATTCACAGAAATCCGCTCCGAAAACAGAAAATCGTGGCCCGTGAGATGAATATCACGCAAAAGTCCATCAGTCGAATCATTAAAAAAAGACTTGGGACTTTATTTCAAACAACGTACCGGACATTTATTGACTGCAGCTTTAAAAAAAAGATAGGTTTGAAAAATGTAAACGTCTTTTGGTGAAGCACGCTGATAGCTTGTACAAAAAAATTTTGTTCACCGATGAAAAAATGTTTACCGTTCAGGAAAAATTTAACAAGCAAAATGAAAGAGTGTATGCGCGGTCATCTAAGGAAGCATCTGAACTGATCCCAAGGATGGAAAAGGGTCATCACCCAGCTTCAGTCATGGTTTGGTAGGGTGTCTCTTACGATGGGGTCACTACCTGCATTTCTGCGAACAAGGAGCCAAAACATCGGCCAAAGTTTACCAAGAAACCGTTTTCGAAGCTGTTGTGAAGCTTCTTAACAATTCCCTGTTCCAAAACCAGGATTCTGCGCCGGCCCTAAGGCTAAAACGCCCCATGCCTGGCTTCGAAACAATTTGCCAGCGTTCATTTCCTCCAAAGAATGGCCCTCAGGCAGTCCAGGTTTGAACCCATTGGATTACAAATTGTGGACGGTTTTAGAGGACAAGGCTTGTCACAAAAGATACCCCAACATTGGATCTCTTAAAACTGCTTCGGTTCGAGCTGACGATTGGCCAGTGCGACTTAAGGCGTGTGTAAAGGAAAAAGGCGGACATTTTGAATAAGTGGATTCTTTTTGGATACAATATACATCAATAAATATATTAAAAAATATTTGTTCCAAAAACATTCAGTACTTTTTTTATTTTACATCATAAAGCGTTTGTAACAGTATTTATGTCCCTACTAAGTACACGCAGAAAAAAAGTATGGTTGGGGTGACAATGTTTGAAGAGGATCATACTATTGTTGGGAATATGGCTGTGGCACAACAATATTATGATCATCACAACAATAGTATGGTTCACAGACAACCATACTATGATCCCCACAATAATATTATGGTCCTCACAACAAAAGAATTATTCACACACAACCATACTATGGTCCCCACAACCATATTATTATTCACACTCAACCATACTATGATCCTCACAACCATATTATGATTCTTATAATTTTAGTATGTTTAACATTCAACAATAGTATAATCTTCACAACCATAGTATGACTCACACAAAACCATACTATGATCCCTAAAATTCTTCGTAAGAATTGGATTAAGTTAATATTCAACAATACAGATTTTTATTAAGTAAATTATTTAAAAATACACTAAACTCTTAATAATAGGAGTGACTTATTTAACAGTAGAAAATAAATATATCAGTTATACTTATCCAAAGTAGTTTGTTTTGAAATAATTTAAATTACATATAAAAGTACTATTATTGCGTAAGATTCGTAAAAATAACATTGTCAAATTAAAAAAAATATGCTGGTGTAATTGCCGTAATCATATTATTGTTAACATAAAACCAAAAAAACAATACTTTTGTCGCACCAACCATATTAACATTGTTGCTACAACCATATTTTCATTTTTAAATTTGGCAACAATACTATTGTTACATTTCAACAATATTAGTATTGCTGCAATCATACTATTGTCAAAATAAAATTCAAAAAACAATACTATGGTTGCTACTACCATACTTTTATTGCAGAGAACATACTATTGTTGCCGTGACCATATAGTAACCATATCATTTCTCTGCGTGTAGATTGCATACGGTCTTTTTACATGGTTCCACTTATGTATGTAGTCTGATATTCTTTAAGCAATCTTCAATTTTGATATATTATAGTTTCTACAGTACTTCAAATTTGGGTCCATCTAAAATTCCATTTGTCAATATTTTCTTAAAATACAATAATTCTGTTTGTTAGACTCCTTATCAAACAAAACAACCACTGAATTTTTTTGTTTTTGTTGTTGCGGCACTAAGTTATGGGGTCTTGGCCGAAGAATTTCTCCATGGTGGTGTTCCCACGACGGTGCATAGAATCAGCTGACGTGGGATCGTGAAGATTTTCGTGATCAGCGTTGTCAGCCTAGAACTTTTGCAATATTTGCTGCCATTGAACATCATTCTTATCAATTTATTAGTTTGGTTCCTAGTAAACGCAATGTTTTAATTCATTCAACATGAAAACTTAAAAGAAATAAAGCAAGTTTGACTACGAATCAAATTATAGATATACTTTTAAGTTTAAGCGAGCTTCGACCTGACCGAACTTAACGACGTCTTTATTTGTTTCAAATAATTTTGGTATTTAATTCCTACAATTTAAAAAAAAACTTGAACTTAAACTTAGCTTAAGTGTTTTGAACGTGATTCTGTATGAGGGGCCTAGTGAGGCTATGAGGATCTGAGCGAGCATAAGCACTCGAAAAACATCTCAGCATCTATTAAGTCGTTATTCATAGTCTAATATGACTATTTTTCTACCCTTGTTATGTTTATTGTTTGTATAACTAAATTATTTTAAGCTAATTTTTTTAAAAAAAAAAATGTTTTTTTGGAAATTATTATTTTCTGAGAAAAGATACTCGTATAAAAGTTTTAACTTGAAAATTTAAAAATAATTTTTCCATTTATTCTTTATAAAATTTCTTTGTACTGTCAGTGTTTGTATAATAAACCTTTTTTCGAATAATAAATGATAGAGTCCTATAAACGTGGTAGGACACTAAGTACAAATCTGATTAAAGGTTTTCGAAGAAATATTTCCAAAAACTGAACTCTCTTTATATTTAAAAAAAAGGGGAGACTACAAACTAAAGAATCCGTCATTAAGCAGTAGGCCCAGTCTGTGAGTATACGAATTAAATCGTGCGCAACTCACCGATCTGAGTGAAGTTTCCTGATTGTTCCTTAATAGGATGTTAAGGGGAGAAAGTATAATTTTTCAGCTCTTTCTTACAATATATTTTTACAGGGAGTATTCTACCGCTAACAAACGCTCCAGGGGCAGAACCAAGTATTGACGATATTTTTATCCTATTTTAACCATTTAAATGATTGCATACTTTGCCACTTCTGCCACTGATGCATGTATCTAAACTCAATTGGCAACGCTTTAAAGCCAATAGACGTTACATTTTCGTGCAGTATGAAATGTATAAAAGTCGGTAGGTAGGTATGTCCGTATGTCAGTTGATCGGCTATGTCATGTGGTTAATATGTGAAAATGTATTGTAATGCCTGTACTTTGTGAAATTCTACAAATGTATTTGTCCGTCCGTCTGTCCGCCCGTCCATTCCTCCAGTATCGAATATGTACGCATGAGTGTGTCCGCTTCGCGTACGTCTAAACAATTTACAAATGATCAAATAAATGTTTTGCACCATCAAGTCCAGATGCCGATTGTGGAGATAGTTCGCGATGTAGTTGTGTGCCACATGATGTGTTTGTTGGTGGCGGCTGACGGTGATGACTTTGCTAGTAGACACACGATTGTAGTTATTTTTGTTAAGTTGGGCTGTATTTCAAGCTGAACAATCAGTCATCATTATTTTTGCTACCAATACAATTGACCAATGAAAATGCAATAAAATTATTTTTCTCTTAAATAACACTTGTACATTTGTAGATAATGACGAAAAAAGCCAATAGTATTTCGACGTACATATGTACTTTGCTTAATTTAGTTATTGAAAAATTCAGCACGAGGGAAAATAGGCGTTATTTTTTTCAATTTAATCTAGTTATTTTTTTTCTTAAAGCGCAAACATTTAAAATTTATGCGCAAATGTCTTAAACGGAAAATTTATTATCGATTCATTTTTCAAATCATTAGAGTGGTAATAAAAAAATCATTGAATCATTTAAGAAAAAAGTACCACAAAAATCTTAGCGCACCACAAAAAAAAAACTGTAAGAAAAGCTAAAGTTAGGCACCGTCGATTATGAAATGCTCCCTACACACTGTTAGTCAGAAGATTTCGCTTCTTTATGTAGTCTTTAGGTAAGGTAGTACTTAATATATAACTTATAAAGCGGGAGGTTAGAAAAAACATTGACAGATATGGAGCCACTTCACGAGAATTGAATATACTCGTAGAACGTACGTTTTATGCTTCATTTGACCTAGAATTAAGAATGTGTTCTGTGGAACGGAATATCTTAAAATCGGAAAGGTCCTTTGAATAACAATGTAGTAAAAAGAGCTGAAGTCGGACGTGGACGACTATATTATACCCTGTACTTAAGGATGTTCTCAAACTTACTCAGTTAATTCCTACAACATCTTATTAAGAAACAAGGGTGAACTTTTCTCCAATCAGTGACCTGTGCATAATTCAATTCTTATACTCATTGGCCATGACCTATTGCTTAACACCAGCTCCGAGCGTCTAATGCATCTTTGAAGAGAAGTTTTTACATGGCTTAGGGATAAATTCTTACTCATAAAGTCGCCGGCATTTACGAGGTGAAAACCCGCCGCTGACAAATTGTTAAATGTTCCTAGCCAGGGTTAAACCTGCGGTAACTGCTTGATAGTTTTGCTCACTTCCATCGCACCACAGCAGATATTCCGTTAAGTCAACTGGATTTAGATTTTTGGACTCCTTTAGACTAGGTCTAAGTTACACCAGACTTAAAAGTAATGTCAAGTTTAAATTTGTGAGAACATTTCATTGAATGGGCAAAATTTTGGTTTTTAACAAAAAAAATATAGCCAAATTGGACAAACAATTTTTGATCGAATCTGTCTGGCTTAAACAAAACAGGGTCGCAAAAAACCCAAAAGCGAAGAAGTTTATTGTTTTTAAATTTATTATTCCCAGAGGATAAGTCGAAGAGGTTCGAACTGTTTTTTGAATTTGTTAATGACCTCAAGCCAGACAATTTAGATCAAAAAAAAAATATATATATATAGGGTGATCCATATAGAGGTATTTTTTCAGAACAAAAAAAAAATATACCAATTCAAATTAAGTGTGGAATCTTTATTGGTAATTTGAAAGGACATTTTATGGTATTTATTTTTTGAATATAATTTCCTTCAAATGTTGGACGCAACTACGCCTCAGTGTTTCCATTCTGAGGGTATAATTTAGGATGACTCGTTTGAGCATTTCGACCGGTATGGCTTTAATGACAAGCGTAATGTTGGCTTCCAAAACCTGAATCGCAACTGGCTTGTCAGCATAGACTTTGGACTTTACGTAACCCCAAAGAAAAATGTCTAAAGGTGTGATATCACTCGATCTTGGCGGCCAACTCACCTGTCCAAAACGTGAAACTAGCTGCTTTTCGAAATGACCTCTCAATAGATCTATTATTTAAGCAGCTGTATAGCAAGTGGCACCGTCCTTTTAAAACCAAGTGTCGTCAAGATTACTGGCTTCAATTTCAGGTAGCAATAATTCCAATATCATCGCGAGGTAGCGAGCACCATTCACAGTTGCGTGCCGGCCTCCATCATTTTTGAAAAAATATGGACCGATGATTTCTCCAGCCTATAAATCCCACCAAAACTTTGTTTTCTCTGGGTATGATACCCTCTTGAACCTCTTCTTGTTGTGCCTCAGCCAAAATGCGGCAATTTTGTTTATTGAGCCAGAAATGGGCCTCATCACTGAACAACATTTTGGTCGAAAACAGCGGATCCTCCCGTTTCTCACCGAACGCTCATTTCCATATTACAGTTGCCAACATTTGAAGGTAATTATTTTCAAAAATAAATGCCATAAAATGTCATTTCAAATTACCAATAAAGATTCCGCACTTGATTTGATTTTTTTTTTATTCGTTCTGACTTAAATACTCTAGATGGATCACCCTTTATATATAATATAGGCCAATACCCAAATGTCCATGTATATTGTAACTCGTTTATTGACCAATAAACAACTTGTAAGAGGACTATATCAAAAAGTGGGCCCATATGGTCCATATTGGTATAAGAACGGCTGTTTGTCAGTTGTCATACCAAATGTGATCGAAATAAAATGGGTGTGACCGGTTTTACTTATCATTTGTTTGGTGCTATATTAAAAGTAGACTGATAACACCCATTTTTGTGAGCTGTCAATCGTAATAAACTGTGCCAAATTTCATCAAGATTAGACGTTTTATGTGGCTTCTAGAGTTAGACATAAAATCAGTTGATTATATGTGAGGTCTAAATCTAATATATAAATCTAAACCGATCTTATTCAATATCAATACGGCCTTTTGTTTGTCCACAAATTGTCATCAAGATTGGATGTATAAATTTAAGTAATTCCTAAAGAAAATTACTTAAACATAGGTGTGGGAGCGTTATTTAAATCTGAGCCGATTTTCTCTATATTCATATCATCCTTCCTTGGTCCAATAAATTAACAAATTACCAAGATTGCATGTAATATGTGGCATCTAGACCTAAACATTAAAATCGGATGAACATACTCGTACTCAAATGTGTGGGAGCCATAACTAAATCATAACCGATTTTCTTTAATTTAAGTTCTTCCTTTCTTGGTCCAGAAAACTAAAATATGCCAAATTTTATCAAGATTAGATGTTGTAAGTGACAGCTTGAGTTAAAAACACAAAAATCGGATAAACATATGTATCTAAATCTGAACCGATATTCTTAAATTTTAATAGCGTCCGTTCTTGGTCCAAGAATCTTACATATGCCAAAATTCATGAAGTTAAGACTACTGCGACTGGTTGTTTGATAACAAGCTTTAGATGAAAGGACAGACAAATGAAAACAATAGCAGCAGGGTCTCTGTTTGGCTGAGATCTTTGTTTAGAAGCTATACTCGTATGAAAATGTCGATCGATTAGTTGGCGTTTTTACCAAAGAAAAGGTTTTAAGCGAAACACTAACGATCAGATTTATTTTGAGGCTTCAACAGCGAAGGAACCTCTAACCTGGCGGCTATTCGAAAACATGGTCGGAAAATATCGAACTGTAGCTTCGAAAAACACACAACGCCAACTTTGTGCAAGATCGGATTTAACTTCTAAAGCGGAAGAGCCCTAAATCGATAAGGACTTTGGTAAGGAGTATTTATGAAAATATGGACTGATGATGTTTATTTCTTCCAGATTTAATTATGGGGCGTTCATAATGTAATAAGCGAAACAGATTTAATTTGAGGGTTCAACAGCGAAAGGTCCTTATATCAAGAGGAACCTTATTGTGGGGGCTATTCTAAAACATGGATCGATAAGTCCAATTTCAACAGGGCTACGCATATGCTTTGTACAGCGCACTATGATATATTTCAGCAAGATCGGATGTTAAATGTAACATCTAGAGCGACAGGAGCTTTAAACGGAGGGGAACTTTCTGTGGCTGCTATTCGAAAACATGGACCGAAATGTAAAATTTTACCAAATTATGGTATTGGTCGCTTGTTATGCTCGATTGGAAATTTGGTCTTAATCGTATGTATAAGTAATATGTGGCTTCTAGAGCTTCAAGTTCTGAAAAAGGGAAAATCTTTGTATTATATTAAAACATGAAACGATATGGTTTGTCCTTGGCCCAAACCTGAAAAAGCAACAAATTTTGATTAATATTTGCGACCTGTACTTAGGTCACAACGATAGATGGACCGATCGACGGGCCACCATCGCTCAATGGAATCAGTTAGTGATTCTGATTCGGTCGGTATGTTAAACATGGGCTCTATCTCCATACCTTTGGGTATCAAAAAAAAACAGTACTAAGTATGTGATATGGTGTAGGGTATAAAAAGCTCAAAAATATTAGCGCAACAAAAATTTAAACATATCAGACATTGAAGTACGAATATTTTCTAAGTTTTCATACGCACGTATACGAGTATGAGCGGTCTTTTGGTCTACAATAAATGACATAACATGGACCTAGACAAACGAAGTCGTTATTATTAAATGTTATGTGGCTCTTATGTATCACCATTTGGCGTTAATTTATGTCCAGTCACAACTTCTACAGGCAGTTGTTAATTTAGTAACTAGAGGACGTACGTGGAATGTTTATCAACGAGTCCACAAGAAGTCTAAGGCTGGCCGGCCGGTCTGCAAACATCCACCGTCCAATGGTGGTGGTCAACAACGGTAACGCGACTGGTATCGCATGCACATGACCAAAGTCATTGATAACTTGAAAAATCGAAGACTTTGGTATGAATATGTATGTATCCGTATGTCTTATGTACACACCATACACACATTATTGGGTATATTCGAATTACAAAGATGTTGTTAACATTTTTCAAGAGTAGAGATCAAAGATTCCAAGACGAAATGATTCTACAGAAACAAAACATAATCCAAGGAAAAATGTTATGTCCACCACTTTCCCATTGAAAATTCGATCGTTTAAACTGCGACGAGTTATACTTTTTTGAGATATGTGATGGTTGCCGGAACACTTTTTCAGAAATTTTACGTCAGATTGTTATAGTCATCTCGACATTATTGATTTTCCCCTATTTTATTGGCAACGCCAACTAAACGCTTTTTACAACACGTTGTAAAAATCTATAGATGGCTTTAAATGTGGAGTCTCTGTAGAGGTGGAAAAGGATAATTGTATTTTCGTGGGCAACTGTTTGAAGAAAACTTGAACATTGAGATATACAACAGTAGTTCTCATTCGTTTGATTTGAACCTGCTCTTAGAGAGTTCAACTTTCCTTTTAACAATAGCTGCGAATCTTCTTTCTGATGAAGGTCGTCACGGACCCGCAATCGCAGCCACGAAAAGCAATGTCACTTTGCCATTTCGTAAAAAAAATTGTCGTCTAAAAAATATAGATGCAAGAGGTTTCAAGCCAGTTAATCCCTGCTCAATGAAATAAGTCAAAGCTTATTCTCTCGCTCATTGAGTGCAAGATAGGTGGAATGGAAGGAATGACATCTTGCTATCTTTTCGGAAAATAGGAGGGTTGCTATTTTTATTTCGGTTCCAGAGATAAATAAAAAACAATCATTTATCATTGGAAATGGTTTTATTGTTTTTTAATATCCTGTTTCTCTACGTCGAACAAAAACATGAGCGATCGAAAGTCAGTCACTCGAATTCGAATCAATTTGCGTTTCTTAACAACGAAACCTTTCGTTCGTCTGCTCTTACGTGCATCAATTATATACTATAGAGTTGCCATATAAACTTTTTTCAGGCTTATACAATTTTTCTTAAAAATCGTACTAAATTGTATAGGCTTAAATACAACCATGCCAGCGAACAGAGAACATAATAAATAATTAAGACAGACAGATAAACAAAATAAACAAAACGATAAAAACTAATAAAACAAAACAAACAAAATTTTCAAAACAAAACACAAATTATTCCAAACAAAACAAACTAATTTTTCACAGCAAAACAAAAAATACTGTGAAATCCGCCTGTGTACTTGTAGGAGGTCCTAGGGAGTTCACCTTTAAGCAGTGCCTCCATTTTTGCTATTCATTTGGATTTTGGTGTTTTGCTTTCTCACTTATGTACCAATATATTTTTGTCAGACAAAAGCAAAATGGCAAGTGACTGATTTTGACATTTGCTTTGCAGAGTTCACAACTTGTTTGAGCTTGAGAAACAGCTTTTTCTGATAAAACTGTTAAGTGTATCGTTCGCATAGAATGTGATGAGAGAAACCCAAATCAAATTTCTTTCGTGTACGAGGCGAACGAATGCGTTCTTTCGACATTGAGAAACAGACCATAAATATTCTCCGTGAAGATCAATATATATTGTTGAATGCGCCTAAACCAATTTTCAAATCACTTTTTCCACTCCTATAAAGGGACACCTGGTTTTCTAAAACCTCAACAGAAGCAGCTGGGCCTCAAAAACGTTGATGCAACTTGACCGTCCTACGTTTCACTAAAGGCACTGTGGCCACGTGACCGGTTATACCGGAAAAAACGATCATTTGCTTCGGTAGGATTCTTCCACGAATGACATTTGTTGGATTTGGCTCGTCTTGGAAGACCGATACGGTCGATTGCGGTTTTGTTTCGGGCTCTTATGCATAGATCCATGATTAGTCAACTGTGACGATGTTATATACTGTAACTGCATATGAGCTACCACTCCAATAAACACTAGCCTTTTATAGATCATTCGTCAAATTATGTAGGATTCAACGAGAACAAATCTTTTACTCTACTACACTACTACTACACTCTACTACATATCGTACTACTGCCCAAGAATAGTATGTCACATGTGGATCTTTATTTGTTCACGCACAGCATCGATAATTTTCGGCAAAAGGACCGAAGTTGGACAACCTTCTCGAAATTTATCCTGAAGCGAACGGCTTCCGAGACTGAACTCTTGAACCTGCGATTTACAGTGCTTTTTGTTGGTGCTTCTTTACTGAAAGTAGAAATAAGTTGAATGAGACACTCTTGTCTCGATAAACCACGCCGAAAATCGTTAATAATCGTCGCACGAACATTTTCACGGGTTATTGAAATTTGTTGACCCAGATGAAATTTTTAAATCTTTCAAACAAAATAATTTGCGCTCAAATCACAATCTTCTGAGTAATGTTATGCTAAAAAATTTTAAATTTTCCAATGGAAGTTTCAGTTAACATGTAGCAACACTAGTATTGCCAGGTCCCGAAATTTAAATATCAACCCTCTTATAAAGAATAATGCACCTATCTGATTATTTTAATATAAAAATTATTCTTTCATAAGCTGCCTTAACAGCCTTTTGTTGGTCATGGCCTGCTTAATAAATGATTTATAACCACTTCGGTCTTGGCGTGTTTCCCCCAGATTACAATTCCATTAATTTTGGAATTCTCCCCCACTTCGTAGAGTCCTCTATAGGTGTCTTCTTTTGGTACCTCCTCTATTTTAGTGGTGCTTAAAAACGCTCAAATCTTGTATCCTAGTGGGCAAAATTCGCTAAAATTGCGATTTTCATATTTTTACACGCGTACAAAAAGAGTACCAATTCTGGTACCTACATTGCACCATTCCGCCAATTTTTGTTGTTCGCAAAACAATTTTAATACTTTTTTACGATTCTGCTGACAATTAGTAATTAGAAAATCAATAAAAAGTTTACCTAGCTGAAGAAAAATTGGAGCGTTAGCCACGCCCCTTCTTGTACTTCCTACACGAATGACACAATCCGAGCGTAGATTAAAACTCAGATAACTATATCCCTAATGTATGAATTTAGCTCGATTTTTTTTTCCAAAATATGTTTATTTGATCTTTGTATGCGTATAAAAAAAGAAGAGGCCACTCCCCATTATAGCACCTTCCACACAAACGACATTTTAAAAAAAATCGGTATGCTTCAGACAATAGTAGTGCAAATGAGTGGTTATGAATATTAATGAGAATTAAAACTCTAGCCACTCCTCTTTCTCCCATATAAGTTTTAAAACTAAGTATAGGTAAGGTTAAATGTAAGTCGAATCAACCGACTGAAACTTGTGGTGTAATTAATTTTTGGCCATTAAAGATTTCCCAGAAGCCCTATTAGGGATGGGGGCTATATTAAAACAAAATTTGTTCATCCTTGGCTAAAGTACAAATAGTGCACAAGGTTTATCAAAATAGGTCGGTTTTTTCGACATGTATTTTGATTATAAAACTTGCTGCAATGATATTATTTTACCCAATACCACACTGTGATCTGGGGTATTATAAATTGGTGCTGATGTTTGTGACACATAAAAAGAAAGTAAACAGATCTCATTTTTACTTGAACGATTGACTTAAAATCGGTATCTAATTGAATTAAGTTTTGTCCTTTATGTACATATTGAAAATATCTCCCGATCTCTACAAAACTTTGCATATTATGCATGTTTGGCCTATAACGAGCCGTATTGGAATTTGTCCTCATCGTTTCCAGTTTTGATAAAATAAGAAAATTCTGGGTTCCAGGCCCGGTAGCTCTAGAAGTAGCAGCGCAAATTTTGCGTAGTTCCTTATGTGCTTGAGATCATTGCGTTTAAAAAGTCACAAATTAAATCTTACAATATTTAAATTTAGAAAAGTGGGTTACCTGTTACCAACTCTGGTAAATTAGCCCCATTTAACCCCAAATAAAATTGAACCTCTAGACTTGACCTAAAGATTACAGTATGTAACTTCATTAGATTTTCTCCTTTTGTTTTAAGGAGGAGATTCAACGCTACATAATCGAAATTTAACCGCATTTCTACAAAACAGTCTTAGAAATTCTCTAAAAAAAGTGCGTATGCGTCAGCATAGATGTGGAGTCTTTAGCTTGTTGTAAATTGCATAGTATACGAAGTTGGTGTCAAAGTAACCAAACCGTTTTCGAAACGACTACTTTCGCAGTTGAATTTTTTTTTAAAAAACTTCCACGCTGATTAATATTTTTCAAGTGATTTGGTACTTCTTTTTACCATTCCTTACATTTAAATAGTCCCGACCATTCTCTGCTTTCAGTTGGTATCGCAAGTCGTCGTTGGTTGCCCAAACAATTGACAATTTGGACAACAACGTCGTTTGCTATTTTGGTAGCACCTCGAATGGAAATGAAATGCGCGAAAAGTACAGTGCCAAAACGTCAGCATGTTGGCCGGTTGATCGCACTTAAATGTCAATAAATGACATTTTGCAAATTTCCAAAGACAATTAACCATTGTTTTCGAAATCTGTCCGTTTGTCAATCTGTCAGCCAGTTCTCAATGTGTCTTACGATTGAAGTAGTGGTGGGAGTTGATATAAATCCATACATATGTTCGTATTAAGTTCCAATTTTGGGCATACCCACCGAAACGGAATACACTCAGAAAATTGCACTACTGGCAAGTGTTGCCGTTTTGGTCGGTTTCGACCAAATGTGGTCGGAGTAAATTAAAAATTTGTAATTTGGTCGGATTTTTGGGCATTATTGCCGCTTATTATTATATGTAAAGCCGTGATAAATATCGTAAGAATAAATATATTACAATAAAGTCAGTTAACCAAAAAATGATATATAAAAATAGTAAAACCGCAACAGTTAACACATTTGTTAAGAAAGGGTGCATTTTTCCAGCATGTCTCGATTCTGGAAAAGCATTTTAGAAAAATAATTTGAATTAGCATGCACGCAGAGAAAAAACATAGTTACTAATGGGTGATCCAAGTAGAGATACTTTTTTATTAGCTTTTTTTGTCAGATCGCGTGTGAGTCGAGTCACGCTGTCATGTTATTTTTGTTTAGTATAGTTTGGCATTTCATTATGGAAAGACTCACGCCTGAACAACGTTTACAAATCGTTCAACTTTATTGGGAAAATTCACGTTCTGTGAGGAATGTGTTTCTTGCACTTCGTTCAACTTAGGGTCAACATAATGGGCCTACTGAGCGTACTATTCGCAACACCATCACCCATCTTGAGACCCAGCATTCAATATTGGATAATATTCGATCGAATTGACCACGTCCAGCACGCAGTGAAGAAAATGTAGCGTCCGTAGCTGAGAGTGTACACCAAGACCGTGGAGAGTCGATTCGGCGCCGTTCGCAGCAACTCGGACTGACGTATGGAACGACTTGGCGCTTTTTCGTCGAGTTCTTAAATTGAAAGCGTACAAAATACAACTTGTGCAAGAACTGCGACATCGCTTCGCTCTATGGGGTCTTGAAATGTTCCAAGAAGATCCGACGTTTTCGAGCTTATTTTCTTCAGCGATGAGGTTTATTTCTGGCTCAATGGGTATGTAAACAAGCAAAATTGCCGCATTTGAGACGAAGAGCAACCAGAACAGGTTCAAGAGCTGCCACTTCTGCCAGAAAAACAAAGGTTAGGTGTGGTTTGTGGGCCGGTGGAATCTTCGGTCCACATTTCTTCAAAAATGATGCCGGTGAGAACGTAACCGTCAATGGCGACCGTTATCGTGCCATGATAACAGACTATTTGATGCCTGAAATTGAAGCTCGTGATCTCGGCGACATTTGGTTTCAACAATACGGCGCCACTTCCCACACATCGCATCAATCAATGGATTTATTGAGAGAACACTTCGGTGAGCAGATAATTTCACTCTTTGGGCCGGTCGATTGACCACCAAGATCGTGGATATCACACCGTGAGACTTTTTCCTGTGGGGATATGTAAAGTCTAAAGTTTATGCGGACAAACCCGCTTCGATTCAGCCCTTGGAGCAAAACATCACGCATGTCATTCGCCAGTCGAAATGCTCGAACGAGTCATCGAAAATTGGACACAACGGATAGACCATCTGAGACGTAGCCGCGGCCAAAATTTGATAAGACATAATCTTCAAAAAATAAATACCAAAGAATGTTCTTTCAGATGATAATAAACATTTCCCATTCAATTTGAATTTTCTGTTTTTTAATTATTCACGCGCTATATGGTCACGGCAATAATTATATGTTATCCGCAATAAAAGTATGTTCGTCGCAACCATAGTATTGTTTACTGAATTTTAATTTGACAATAGTATGGTTACCGCAATATTAATATTGTTGAAATGTAACAATAGTATTATTGCCAAATTTAAAAATTAAAATATGATTGTAGCAACAATATAAATATTGTTGGTGCGACAAATGGATTGTTTTTTGCGTTTTATGTTAACAATAATATGATTACAGAAATCATACTGTATGATTGTAATTTTTCTTCATTTGAATATGCGTTTTAGAACAATGTTATTGTTACGGATCTAATACAATAATAGTACTTGTTATATTGAATTTAACATTTTTTTGGCTTTGTTCGACTGAAATATTTCTAATAACAACATTTGCACTTCTCTACTGTAAAATAAATAACCCCTATTATTTTGAATTTAATGTATTTTTAAACAATTTTCATTATATAAATATATTGTTGACAACTTAACGATTTCGATTTCGAAATTAAAAAATTGTCCACTGTCGATTGAAAAATTGTCCAGCGGCAACAATGCTACTGGCACACCGAGTTTTGTTCATATCACAAATTCAAACCACGCTTTCTCATTGGATGATTAAGGATAAAAAATGAGGTCTGGCCAAATTAACCAAAAGATATGGGCACACTGAAACCGGTAAGTCCCCATAATAATGCGATTTAACAATACATATTTTAGTAAGTTAGTTTTAAAAAGAGGTGGCAGATTTGTTCCGTCTTATGTCCTATGACAAACACCTTAGCCAGTAATCGGCCTGTTGTCCGATGTAAATTTTAATGAAAGCATTTAGACGCTATTATCTCTTATTTTGCTATAGGACAAATGTCTTTACCAACATGTACATTTAAGAAGGAGATTTAAGGCGTCATCTTCAAAATTCAGCCACATCTTGGCTACAATTTTATTTCGAGTGTTGTAGTTCTCTTTACCGCAGCAACGTCTAAGCTTTTTTATGTGTGCTGTTTAGTTGAATTTTAAATAGTGAGATAAGAATTAGACGACAAAAATAGCACGACATACAACGCATAAATTAAACTCCACAAAAATGTAGGTGGAGTCAGTGAATAATGAACCGCTATCACTTACATGCGGTAAAAATACCTCGTGGGTATCGACTGTAGAAAACAAAAAATGCTTTACGAATATTTCCTAACGCCCAAGTCCAATTGTATTCATACATACATAATTACCAGTAATTTGGGAGTTTCTGGCAAAAAAAAACTCGTACACTGAATACAATTCTATGCGGTTTTTGTGAATTTTTAAGTTTGGCATACGAAAAGTAACCGTGAATAATAAAAGAAAATCACTCAGTGTATACGAGTATGAACATGTAATTTTTGCAAATGTCTACATTTAAAAACGTTTACAGTTTTTCTAAAATACTCACACACACTTAGCATTGCAATAATTAAAACTTAGTTTTAACGTGGAAACGTGATAGAATGCAATTTGACGCAAATCAAACAAAGAAAAAAGAAAGACCGCAAAACAAAGTGAATTTAAATAACCGCAAACACGACGATATAATGGTGAAATACTCTAGGCGTACATCAATTATCGAATCAAATCAACAACTGTGGCTGTGGTCTGGTGGTCGGATCAGATTCACAGCTCAGAACTCAACTAAAGATACATCTTAGGGTAACACATTTTGAAAGTACATACGTACATTTACTATTTCATTCAATGGTCGTATCAATTTCCACAAATATGAGGACATGTGCAAATTGTTAATCGATTTAATTCAAAACAACATCGAATTGTCATGTACTACAACGATCACAAATTACAACTTTATTGACAGATATTGAATAAAAACAACTTACAGGTAGGTGTTATTTTATACATTAAATATAAAAGGGTTCATATTTATCTGAATAGGAATAAAAAGGTTACAAACTGGTGAGATCTGACTACGCTACAATTAATTGTGCATAATTCCATTAGCTAAATCATCATAATTAAACTAATTGCCGAATAATGCATGCAAACTGTGTAAATGCGTGCAAACTCGAAAATCATGGTTTAATTCGTGTAGCGAATTTGCTATTCCATTTTACGTTGCATCCATCCAAGCGAATTCGGCTATTCATTCATGCAGCGTTTACTCGAAATTTAATTTTGTACAAGCAGTGATCGTACATTGTGCTACGACGAATTAATTTCTGCTTTAGAACGAAGAATTCAGAAGGACCCAATAGTTTTGGGCCAATACCCATTAGTTCATTCGCGCAGCAATGATAAATTTTGCAGCTCAAGTAAAAACTGATATTCCAGAGTGTGCGACATACGAGCCCTCATCGCATAAAATTATTTTACTAATTGTCAAATTTTGAATTGATATTTTAAAAACTCTTTATTTACGTAATTTCATTTTGATGTTCAATCCGAATACCTAGAACACTTTTTATGCATTATAAGAATTGTCTTAATACAATTTTCAATTACCGAGTAGGTACAACTCAACCAAGTAGCTATTATCTTTACCATTACCATTTTAAAATTTTCGTTTTTTATTTATGGCTCCTAAGCAATTTACTGTTGGGTTGTTTTACAAAGGGAAGAGCTACGAATAACAATAAACTGTTGTCGTAGTGCCGTGGTGATAGCCTCTGGCCGAAGAATTGCTGTCGTAGGATCACCGGCTCTACGTCGCAGTCTGTGGCATAATGTCTAGAGTGTGTACCTTTTGACTAGAATGCCCCAAAGTCAAATCTTCGACGATGTTATATTCGTTGGAAACATATTTGGATAGTTTTATCCGGATATGAACCTACGATCACTTGTATGTTAGTCGTGCATGCTAACAACAAAATTATTTACCACTAATGACATCACCGTAAAAAATAAGTTTAAAGGGTGGACAAATAATACTTTTAATGTGGCTTCTCAGCATTGGTTACCGGTAATAAGAGCTTTTGCAATTTTTCTGTACTTAATGATAGACTAATCATTAGTCGTGTTTTATTTGAGAAAAGTCTGCTTAAAACACTGCTTAATCTAAAAGTTTAAACCATTATCGACAAACCTGAAGTATTTTAATAACTAAAACATTGTTGGATATACGCATCGGTAATAGTTTGTTTTAATAAATTTAAATTTGAAGGAAAAATGTTATTCGACGTATACTCTATGAGGCTTCGCTTAAGTCTGTTTAACTCCGGCAAAGCCCGCTTAACGCCTTATTTTAAAATTTTTTTCTATAAACCAAAAGATTGCAAAAAAAATAGAAAAATTTTATTTTTATTATTTTTTAATTGAAATTTTTGACGGGATTTTAAGTGTTTTTTTTCTTTTAAATAGAACGCCTATTGAAAGCAATACTGAGGTACAAGAGATAATATTTTGTCAAATTCCAGACGCCTTAAAAAGACATCATGTCGTCGTGACAGGGAATCAATTATGCTTGTTTTTGTAGTTATTCGTCTTCCGGTTGGTTATACTATAAAGTTGCTTCTATAAAGCCAATTTTGACGGCTAAAACTGTGTAACCAATCATAAAAGCATTTAAGAACCCATAAAAGTTTTTTTTTATGATTTTTAAATCATTTGAAGCATGTCTTTCTCGAACGGCTGGTTCGCACTGTAACTTTCGAAAGATGTTAGCAGTCGCATATTAATTTTGCACGCGGAAACTGCCATTGAAATTGCATCTGAGCTATTTACTTACACTATTGCTATTCATCATAGAATGATTCGAAAAACAAGTGACACAAATTTTGATTTCTAACCACATTCCTTAAGGTTACACCCGCATGAATAAATAAACAAAAATTAACCTCCCAGTAGAGATAATGCAATCATTTTTGTACTCGCATATTTTTAGAAACATTTATGCAATACAGCTAACATATTAGTACTTGAAAAAATTAGTATTGGTGACCTTACCATGCTCCTTCTGATACCTACTTTCCACACAAATGGCATTATTCTAGGAACAATTTTCCTAATGCATGACTTGTATTTGAATTTTGTAGTGTGTAAATGTCTGTCACGCAGAGAAAATATATGGTTACTATACGTTCACAGCGACAATATGTTTTCTGGAATGAAAGTATGTTCGTCGCAATCATAGTACCGTTTTTTTAATTTAATTTTTACAGTAGTATGATTGCGGCAATATCGTAATTGAAATTTAAAAATAGTATTACTTATACTAACAGCAAATTAGAAATGAGAATATAGTTGTAGCAACAATATAAATAGGGTTTGTGCGACAAAAGTTCATTTTTAGAGGTTTAATGGCAAGAACAATGCGGAATCATACCGAACGATTGTAATTTTTATAAATTTAAATATGCCTTTTGCAACAATGTTATTGTTACTCGTTATTGTTTCGTAATAGTGTAGGGTGATCCATCTTGAGGTATTTTTTTTAAATAGCCTTTTTTCACAGATTTCGCGTGAGTTGTGTTCAACTTCATTTTTTTTCTTTTTCAGTATTGTTTGCCATTTCATCATGGAAACCCTTACACCGAAACAACGTCTCAAAATTGTGCAACTGTATAATGGAAATGAGCGTTCGGTGAAAAACTGTTTTCGACCACGATATTTATCAGAGATGAGGCACATTTCTGGCTCAACGACAACGTCAATAAACTTAATTGCCGCATTTTGGCTTAAAAGCAACCATAAGAGGTTCACGAGAAAACCACGGTCTGATGCGGTTTATGGGCAGGTGGAATAATCGGTCCATATTTTTTCAAAAATGATGGTCGGAACGTAACCGTGAATGGAGCTTGCTGTCGCGCCTGGATATCGGACTTTTTGCTACCTGAAATTGAAGCCCGTAATATTGACGACATTTGGATTTAACAGGACGGCTCCACTTGCCAAACAGCAGCTCAAGCAATAGATCTATTAAGAGGTCATTACGAAGAGCAGCCAATTTCACGTTTTGGACCGGTGATTTGTCCGCCTAGATCGTGTAATATCACAGCGTTAGACTTTTTTCTTTGTAAAGTCGCAAAGTCCAAATTTTATGCTGACAAACTAGCCACGATTCAGTTTTTGGAAGCCAATATTACGCGTGTCATTTAAGCCATACCGGTCGAAATGCTACAACATGTCATCCAAAATTGGACCCACAGAATGGACACCCTGAAGCGTAGTTGCAACCAAAGGAAATTATATTCAAAAATTAATGGTATAAAATGTCCTTTCGAAAGACCACAAATATTCCACATTTTATTTGATTTTTTGAGGGTCCAATTTTGGATAACTCGTTCGAGCATTTCGACCGATATGGCTTTAATGACACGTGTTATGTTGGCTTCCAAAACCTAAATCGTAGCTGGTTTGTCAGCATAGACTTTGGATTTTACGTAACCCCAAAGAAAAATGTCTAAAGGTGTGATATCACCTGTCCAAAACGAGAAATAAGCTGCTTTTCGAAATGACCTCTCAATAGATTCATTGTTTGAGCAGCTGTATGGCATGTGACACCGTCCTGTTGAAACCAAGTGTCGTCAAGATTACGGGCTTCAATTTCAGGTAGCATAAAGATCTATATCATGGCGCGATAGCGAGCACCATTCACGGTAACGTTCCGGCCACCAGCGTATAAACCGCACCAAACCGTGGTTTTCTATAGGAATAATGACACCTCTTGAACCTTTTTTGTTGTTCTTCAGCCCAAATGCGGCGATTTTGTTTATTGACTTTGCCGTTGAGCCAGAAATTGGCCTCATCACTGAACAAAACAGCGGATCTTCCCGTTTTTATCGAACGCTCATTTCCATAATACACTTGCCAACATTTGAAGAAAATTATTTTCAAAAAATAAATGCCATAAAATGTCGTTTCAAATTACCAATAAAGATTCCACACACGCAGAAAAAAAGTATGGTTGGGGTAACAATATTCGAAGAGCATCATACTATTGTTGGGTATATTGTGTGGCACAACAATAGTATAATGCAAATCGAACCATACAATGATCCTCACAATCATACTATGATCCTCACAACAATAGTATGATTTACACAATCACACTGTGATCCCCACAACCATATTATGATCCCCACAACCATAGTATGTTTCACATACAACCATAGTATGATCCTCACAACCATAGTATGGTTTACACGCAACCATGTTGTGATCCCTACAATGTTTCACATACAACATAGTATGATTATCACAACCATAGTATGGTGTACACGCAACCATGTTGTGATCACAGCATGATTAGGATTGGGTTATGATGTCAACAATAAAAAATTTTATAAAGTAAAATAGTTTAAAATACAATAACTTCAGAATAATAGGAGTTATTGTTTTTACAGTAGAAAGAATCCGTTTAGAAACCGTAAGCGTAGCATTTATTAAAAATATTTCAGTTAAAAAATCCAAAGCAGTGTGTTTGAAAAATTTTAATTTCCTTAAAAAATAACATTGTTCTAAAAAGCATATTTAAATGAAGAAAAATTACAATCAAAGTATTATTGCCGAAATCAAATTATTGTTAACACAAAACCCCAATAACACTACTTTTGTCCCGCCAACCATATTTATATTGTTGCTACTACCATATTTTCATTTTTTACTTTGGCAATAATACTTTAGTTACTTTTTAACAATATTAATATTGTCACAATCATACTATTGTCAAAATTAAATTCAAAAAACAATACTATGGTTGCGACAAACATATGTTTATTGCAGAGAACATAATATTGTTGCCGTTACCATATAGTAACCATATTTTTTCTGTGCGTGCACTTGATTTGAATTTTTATATTTTTTTTGGTTTGTAAAAATACCTCCGGATGGATCACCCTTTATAACGAAAATTAGGTATTAATGTATGGTATATCACAACTAAATAATTAGTTATTACGACTTTAAAAAGGAGATAGTACACGGGACTACCAAAGTTTAGTTTAAGCCAATTTTGGTTTCAGCAATGAAACAGTTTTCTGTGTGTGAGTATAGGAACTACTACATGTTGCACATCTTTTGGTTAAAGTTTTTTTCTATTAAGCCCCTTCCCACTCGTAAAGTCGAGGATATTTCGGGTTGGAATCGCTGCTAAAAAATCCCAGATGTTCGAAATCGCATTTGCACCAGGTGCACATTACCTACCACACCAAGAATTCAAACAGCCGTAATGAAAACATTTACTTGGCGCAAATTTTATATCATTTAAATACATATTAATCAGCGTGAAATTTATTTTGGACAAATATATTTTCTCCCTTACGTTTATCAACTTGCTGTGTTTTATAAAATATCTTTACCGAATCAATTACTCTTCAAAACCATCGAAACAATTAATGACTCGTTATCATTAACAAAAGCATAGGTACAAAAAAATCGAAATTAAAAACTAATTAAGGTGTACCATGTGCGCGTTAACAAAACGAAAGAAAAATATTCCTGCTTGAACATCCTACAGCAAGACTGGAATGGTATGCATTAATTAATTTTTAAATAACAACAAATTACAATATTGGTGTACGAGTATAAAAAATATTATTTCTAGGATTTGAAATAAAAGCAATTAGGTGACGTATTAGCAATTAAAGGTTTTGTATTGAAATGTTTTTAGTTTTATTTTATAAGTAAAAATAAATATTTAATTACGAAGTTATTCCTGTACTTTATATTATCCACATATTTTTATACACAAAACAACGTTTAGCAAACAAAAAAAGAGTATCACCTATTGGCGGCATTGACGCAATGACAATGAATATTTAAAATGAAAAAAAAATAATAATTATTTTATAGTATTGACAAAACAAAAACATTTCTAGCATACTAATGATTTTGCAGTGGCTTTGAGCTTTTATTGTTTTGCAGTTTTGCCACGAATATTCCAAAGAAGAAACGGTTAAATTGCATTCTGTTAATACAACGTATATTGTCGAATGTTTGAATGAATGATGTGTAATTTGATTTAGAACTGGATTAGTGATAACAATTGACGTCATAGTCATTATAATCATCATCTTTGACTGAAAGAAAAAGTCCAGATTGGATTTACGTATACAATAAGCATTAGCCGCACTTTTGATTGACATTTACTCGCATATTTGTCTAGTTTTTTAACAAATCGGTCTTTGTGTTAAACGTTTTATGAAGGGAATATGTTAATAACTGCATGAAACTGAAATTTACGTTCAGCAAAGTCCTACAAAGACAAAAACGAGTAAAGGAGTCCTAAAGTCGGGAAAGACTTTTATAATCTTTTAGTAACTATAGTGGTTTCTTTCTAAATCATATATTTTTTGACAGTGAGACCTCTTTCCCACTAAATACCTAGACAGAACTCCGTAGATAAGGCAAAAAGGAGAGTATTGCCTAGTATCCGAGCTCGCACCACACACAATTTCCGTTGGCAAAGTTATACATCCAATCCTACAGGATCTCAATGCTGATGTTGAAGAACTTGGATACCCCGGGAGTAGAATACTTGACCAAAGTGCTCAATCTGTCGTTAGCATTTACTTAGTTGCTGTGCCAGGAAAATGGGAAGAGTAGTACCGCTACTGAAGCCAGGCAAAGACACAAGCAAAGGCAAATTTTACAGGTCGATCTCCTTGCTTTCGCCAGTAGGAAATATGCTTGAGCCACTGCTCTCCCCAGCCTGAGAAAACACCTTCCATGTGCTGATCATCAGCATGGATTCCGCAAGCAGCACAGCACAACACCAGCTTTACACGCCATCACCACGCGCATACTGTCCCGACCTTAACCAGAACAGGCTTAAAGATAGGACGGTCTTCGTGGCCCTTGCCCCTACAAAGGCCTTCGACACGGTTAATCATGCCACTCTGTTCGAGGACATTGAAGAAACGTCCCTTCCGCCCAGTTTGAAACGTTGGGTCGTAAACTATATGTGTGGGCGCCAGTCATATGTAGAATTTAGAGACAGAAAGTCGAAGCCCCGTAGAGTTAAGCAAGGAGTTCCCCTGGGTGGAGTGATATCCCCGGCTCTTTTGAACCTCCACCTCTCTAAAATTCCTGCACCACCAGACAGCGTTGAAACTGAGTCGTACGCTGATGATTGCACAATTCTGGCGTCAGGACCTAAAGTGGATGACATATACGAGAAAATAAACTCTTACCTCACTGACTTAACAAGCCTTTTCACTGCAAGGGATATGGAAATATCCGCTTTCAAATCATTAGCCACACTGTTTACTGCATGGACCGCAGAGGTGCGGTTGTCACTCAATGTGAAAGTCGATGACATCAACATCCCGACTACCAACTACCCCAAAATCCTTGGGGTCACATTGGACAGCCTTTTTCGATCCTCTGCACATGCTACAGCTATCTGCGTTAAACTCAAAAGTAGCAACAAGGTCCTCAAGTCACTTGCCTGCAGTACATGGGGAGCCGACAAAGAAACCTTGTTGATCTCTTACAAAGCGATAGGTCGGTCTGTAGCATACGTGAGTACGACGCAGTGGAAGAAAATTCAGACTTGCCAGAATGCCGCCCTCAGAACATCAACAGGGTGTCTTCTTATGTCTTCTGAGGACCATCTACATGAGGAGACGAAGGTCCTTACCGTGCGCAGACACAATTTCCTGGCTCCTAAACGCGAACTCAAAACTAAGCCTTGAATATAAGGTCCTGCTATACAACAGTGCAATCAAACCTATCTGGTTATACGGTGCCCAGCTATGGGGCAAAGCAAGCTCGAGCAATCTCGACAAAATCCAAAGAGTCCAATCGAAGACATTGCGGCTTATTACCGGTGCCCCTTGGTATATGAGGAATGAAAATATCCACCGAGACTTGAAAATACCTCTCGTTAAAGAGGCAATTCAAAAAATCAATATAAAGCACAAAGAGAAGCTCGAACGTCATGATAACATACTTGCTAGACAATTATTGTGCAGTCCCAGATCTTTAAGACTTCGGAGAAACGAACGCCGTGTTTTCTAATCTTCATCCGTAACAGTAATCGCGAACACACGCGCCCGAAAGACTGTAGAATCCTTTTCTACGTCACGTGGCTTAAACGCTCTTATACGTGATCTTTAAAACAGTCAATATCAATCGCGGACGAACACTCAAAAAAGACTGTGTAGAATCCTTCATTCTACGTCACGTGGCTTAAATGCTCTCATACGTGATCCTTAAAACAGTCAACGCGAAAAACCTACAAAACCCAAATTACGTCGTCCACTCTGCTATTCTAGAGTTATCCGTTATACATACATAACTAGAGTTCTTCACTCTACATAATATCGCGAACACTCTGAAAATGACTGTAAGGGTCCTCTGGACCATTATCACGAGGTTTAAGCCAAACCAGGTTTAAAATCCTCACGTGTGATCCATACCAGTTATATACTATTTTGACCAAATTAATTAAAATTCCTGCCAATTAGCAGAGACCCACATTACAAGAAATCCATACTAGGATTCATTATTGAATTATACTTAAGATTCGTATACTTATTGTTAGGCTCCTTTGGAGCAGATTCAATAATTCAAATAAAGCTTATATAAAATAAAAAAAAAAAAAAAAAAAAAATTCCTGCTGTCTAAGCAATACCTGCTAGGGTGTTTTCACGGCAGTCATCCTAAACACCGTCTCTTGGACAGGATGCCTCCGCCTAGGAAGATCAGGTACGATCTTCATGATCTAGAGAGAGGTCCAGCGGTATAAGAGAGAACCTTTAGATCATCCAAACTATCAGGCAAGTCTGAACAAAATTCACGCCGATGAAGTCGCAGCAGTATCCAGCTACCGTGTGAAATTAGTGCTAGCGGAGAATCCCCCGGAGATTTCACCTAAGGAGAAGGTACTACCTCGGCAGACGCGCGTGGTTCTGGAGATCTGGTTGGTGCAGCCACCTCAATTCTTACTGGACACGAATTGATGCTAACGTTCCGGACATCTGTTCCGCCTGCCATCAGGCGGAGGACAAAAATACTTCAAAATAAATATATTGTTGTTACAACAACTTAATCTCTTAGTACTTATAGTGGTTTCTTTCTAAATCATGTTTTTTTTGACAGTGTGACTTCTTTCCCACTAAAAATCTAGACAGAAGGTCAGTATTATAACTCAGTGGTTCGAAATGAATACCATAACTCTTAAACAACGTTAGGAAATAATAGAAACTTGCTTCAAAGATCAATGTTGGGTAGTCCAGTGCATTTATTAAAATTAAGGCACACGCTGTACGCAAAACTGTCAAGTTCGTAAGACTAGCAGGAATGGTTCTGCCGTTGCCGAAAATGTGCGACTCAGTCCTGGAACATCGATCTCAACTACTTAACCACCTAAAGCAAATTTTGCACAAAAACCTCGCATTATAAGTTTAAATTGACTCAGCAATTGAAGGCACACGTACATCCTCTGGGCTATCACTTCTCAGTTTGGTCCTTAGAGCAAATCGAAATGAACAACGATTTGAGTCAAAAAAAGCATCTCCCTGACGTAGCGCCTATCTCAACGGCTATGATGTTCGGATTTTGAAGCATGGTATCTCAGGGGTATTATGAGTTTGTGGAGAGTTTTGATGGTTATAACGACCAGAAAAAAGTGTGATAGCCCCATATGAAACTATACCGATCGACTATTTTATAAGTTTTAGACTTGTCCGTCTTCATATCATCTTGTCTAGGTCATATATAAAAATATAAATTTAACTAATCAAATCGGAGAAAATCGGTCCAAATTTTGATATAATTTTGTTAGTGACGATATTTTGCACACAGACGTGTGGTTTTCAATTTTGCCACACTTTATCCGGAGTTGGTCTTTATGACAGCTACCACTTGATTAATGCTCAGTTTGGTTTGCAACTTCATAGTGAATAGACATACTCCGGAACAACGTTTGCAAACAATGGGCCCAAAACGAGATGGCCACCGATTCTGATTTTTTACAAATAAATGTTGATCAGCGATGAAGCTCACTTTTGGTTGAATGGCTACGTTAATAACCAAAATTGACGCATATGGAGTTTGGTGTGCTCTGTGGGCCGAGGGATTAATTGGTCCATATTTCTTTAAAAATGAAGCCGGCGATAATGTTACAGTCGCTGGACTATTTTTTGTGGGACTATATGAAGTCGTTTGTCTACGCAGATAAGCCCGACACGATTGACTTCTTGGAAGA
Organism: Hydrotaea diabolus; assembly: GCA_963513945.1. Lineage (NCBI taxonomy): Eukaryota > Metazoa > Arthropoda > Insecta > Diptera > Muscidae > Hydrotaea > Hydrotaea diabolus. Next base: position 122,193,937 of record OY740720.1, read on the forward strand.
GAATATTCGGTGCGTTATTGCTGACATACTGCCACAAATGCTAGAAAAAAGTGGTCGAAAATTGGGCCTCGGCTGGAATTTTTTCGAGCAAGCCGCGTGCCCTCTTTTGTAATCATTTTTATTTATAATAAAGCTTAATTCTTGGCCATAAAATTAAATTATATGCGTTTTATTTCATCTTGAAAACCACACCACAAAGTGGTCGAAAATTGGGCCTCGGCTGGAATTTTTTCGAGCAAGTCGCGTGCCCTCTTTTGTAATCATTTTTATTTATAATAAAGCTTAATTCTTGGCCATAAAATTAAATTATATGCGTTTTATTTCATCTTGAAAACCACACGTCTTAAAAAACACAATTTATTTTAAGGCTACTCGTCTGTAGTCGATCTCTGCGGACTCCAAGTGGATTAAAGATTGGTTGGAAGACAGCAGAGTCGCCGTTTTGAGCTAACCCGTACAGTCGCAAGACTTAAAAAAATATAGAAAACTTGAGAAAGAAGTAAAAGAGAATCTAAAAGGAAATAATCCATCCAATAAAGCAACCTGGAAAAATATTCCAATAAAGACATGTTGAAACTGGGGGATTTAATGCACGCTAAGCAATAATTACAAATATTGGTGATTCTACTTAGTATTGGGTTAATATAAGACTTAAGACATAAAGTAAAAGAGACTCTAAAAAGAAAGAATCCACTAATAAAGTGATCTCTAGGCAATGGTTCAGCCGGCCTGGATGAATGTTCCAATAAAGACTTGTAGAAACTGGGGGATTTTATTGCCAATTCCACGCTTAGCAAAAATTGCAAATATTGGCGATTCTACTTAGTATTGGGTTAATAAAGGAAACGTTAGACATAAAGTAAAAGAGAGAGAAGATTTGCAAAAATTGCAAATATTGGTGATTCTACTTAGTATTGGGTTAATATAACAATAATTGTATAATAATATAACATTTGCCTTTATTTTGTTTTAATTTTTTTTCGGAGAGCTCAATTTGTTAGCTCTATTTTTTGTTCACAGCTAAACCGATCATATTTGAAGTATTTATTTGATTTTGCTTTGATAAGTTTTGTATATCCCCATAAATATTGTAATATGTGCAATATAAATTTAAATTGAATACAAATTACTAAAAGTTGCACACAAATTTAGAATTTGTATATTTCTAGTTGCTCAGCTAGCAAAATTACAAAATCAGCGGTCAGCGTTAAAAAAAATATATATATATCACGTGAGCTACAAAAAAAAACAAATGCATTTTATATTAAAAAGACGGTTAGTGACATAGTGGGGTATTTTATATTTTACAAGTTTGTATTTTATCACCAATTTCAGGCAGTAATGTCATACAATTATATTGCTAATCATGTCAATTTTTATTTAAATAATTATAAAATCTAATTATTTTAACTCAATTTAAAACACACCCATTATTAGATGTTGGTTATAATTACTAGGCACAAACTGCGAACGACCCGACCAAAATTAATTATAATATACATCTGTTAAATTAAATTGGGTGTAAAGTTTAGAACGTTGAATGTTGTTGTGATAAGCTGAATCAAACGTTTTAATTAAAACGGTGACGACAATAACACCGGGAATTATTGGTTTAATAGAGCGCCTTACCTAGAAACCTGCTTAACACCAATTTATTTAAAAATGAAAAAGACAAGACTCTTATCAGTGGTCGAAATCATCCAAGCCAAAGCACATCGGCTAGATATAAAATTGTCGTAGCTCATAACTCTCAAAATGGCAGATGCTATTCTGAATACAATGTGCCAACTAAATAAATGGCTTCTATTCGTTCTTTGCCGAAGGGAAAGTATTCTAGCTGTAGAAGATTTAGTAAGACTTGTTTAATATAATTAAGCCATGTAAATATTGCTTTATAAAATGCAACAGTCGTTTGGAGCCGGTTTTAAACAGTAGGTCCTGAGCAGTGAGTATAAGAATTGAATCGTGCACAGCTAACTCATTTGAGAGAAGGTATCCTCTTATTCCTAATGGGATGTTGTGTGACTTAAGTGTGTGTTTTAGATAATTACTTAATTCAAATATATTTTAAATGCTGAATGTTTGTCTTTGCCTTTAAAAAGATAAAAATAACTTAGTAAAACTACTAAAAAATTTAAAAAAAAATTAGTATCACTTAAAAATATATTGAAATTATTACTTAACGATAACGATCTTAACGACTGTTTGATTTATGCCAAAAAAAGTATTCAATTTGTGGACCAACGGAATTTCCATAAAATAAGATCTGTATTTGAGTTAAGAAAACTTCATTTGTTCAAAATTTTTGTATTTACAGAAGTTCATATTTTTGTCGTAAATTATAATTTAAAAATTTCTTGCCCCCGTCCCGATATCCTGGGATTTAAAAAAAATATTTCCAATTTACCCGAACCCTAGTTAAAACGAAACTAATTCCTTAGATAAGGTCACAGAAATTTCGACTCATGTGTGCAAAAAATGGTCAAAATGAGCGATTACGAATTTAAGCAAATTTTGCTACGAATCCAAATATGGAATTATCTAGAAACTTAATAAAAAAAACTATGTCAAAATCGTATTAAAACAAAGAATGTCGAAATCGAACATTGGTGAACCGTATATTGCTTACTCCGAATTAAAAAAAAATTAAAAAAAAACACTGTAAACAATTGTATAACTTTTTCTAAGGGTTCAAAATGTACATGGAAGTCATGACACTTTTAAAGATGAAGTAACATCTCTGGGTCTTATGGCACATTTTATGCTGTCGTAAAGTCCCTGAACGTTAAGACACACCAGCCACTTTCAACAATGACCGGATTTATCCGAACCGGACTGACAACAATAAACTGGCTGATTTTATATTCTCTCTTTAATTTTCTACGCGATTTTTTACACAAATTGGTTTCAAGCCAATGATCAGGAAAGTTATTGTTTCGTTTGAGTACCTGGGCTCCATATCACAGGGGTGCTAAGCTCCACATCAGCGCTCCCCTAGAATTTCCTGGCGGTATCCATTTCAAGGTATGCTGTGTGGGCATATTCCTCCTACTTGATAAAGGGTTGGATCGATACTGCACTTCAAGCCGAAACTTTCTCTGCGATTTTAGGTACATGCTACAGTCACAGCGAATTTTCCTAAAGACCCGTTTTCAGTTGACCAGGCTAGAGCATTAGCTCTAGTTGACCCGCGTTACCAGATTACAGATCTAGTGATATTATAATGTTTACACCAAAGATTCGTTTTATGACACCTTCTAGACACAGAGAATGAGTAGGACTTTCTGAGACGTATTCATCTTTGAGAAGATACACTTTTTAAAAAAAACTGTATGGTTTCATATGTGAGAAAATGCACTTGCAGCCATTTTTTAAATATAGGGTGATCCATCTAGATGTATTTTTTTCAAAATAAAAAAATATACTAAAATTCAAATCAAGTGTGGAATCTTTTTATTCATTCGAAGGAAATGTTATGCCATTTATTTTTTTGAATATAATTTCCTTCAAATGTTGGCCGCAACTACGCCTTATAGTGTCCATTCTGAGGGTGCAATTTTGGATGACTCAAGACATAGCTGGCTTGTCAGCATAGACTTTGGACTTTTCAAAGCTCCAAAGAAAAAAGTCTATCACACGATCTAGGTGGCCAATTCACAGGTCCAAGCTGCTCTTCGAAATTACCTTTCACTAGATCCATTGTTGGACCAGCTGCATAGCAAATGTTATCGTCGTGTTGAAGCAAAATGTCGTCAGGAATACGGGCTTCAATGTCAGGTAGTAAAAAGTCCGATATGATAGTGCAATAGCGAGCACCATTGTAAGTTACGTTTCGATCATCATTTTTGAAAAAAAATATGGACGATAATTCCACCAGCCCATAAACCGCACCAAACCGTGGTTTTCTCTGAATATAATGGCACCTCTTGAACCTTTTCTGGTTCCTCTTTAGCCCAAATGTTGCAATTTTGTTTATGGACGTTGCCGTTGCTCATTTCCATATTACAGTTGCCAACATTTGAAGGAAATTAAATTCAGAAAAAATGGCATAAAATACCCTTTCGTATGAACAATAACGATTCCACACTTTATTTGAATTTCAGTTTTTTTTTTATTTTGAAAAAAATACCCCTAGATGTATCATCCTTTACAGTCACCGCAAATCTTCTCGAAGGGCCTTTGTTTTCAGTTGACAAGGCTAGAACATTAGCTCTTGAGGCTCCATTTGAATCGCGGTACCAGACTAAGTAATATTATTTTTACTCGAAAGTTTAGCTTTGTCACCATTAAGTAAACTCAAAAAATGAATAAGACTTTCTGAGACGAATTTATACTCTAGCAGAGGGGGGCTGTATGGTTTTATCTTTGAGAAGATGCACTTTTTGACAGTTTTAAAAAAAACTGTATGGTTTCATCTTTGAAAAGATGCACTTTCAGACACTTTTTAAATATAAATGAATTTGAGTGTCGTTTCTTGCAATGTTGTTATTCATATATTTTTCCAGAAAACATTTTTAGCCCCACGTTAGCAATCTATGTTGGAAATAGGAATCAATTTATTTTAAGCACTTACATTTTAAACTTCCGAAATTATAACCGAATTTTTCCATTTCATTTCTTGGACTTTATTTTTATTGGTTTGTATTTTAGCCGCACTTTTCGCGTTTTTTCTTATATTTAATTTATTTATTCTTGTTAAATGTTTAATTTACGATTTATTCTTGTTTGCAACAAATAAAGCTCATCTCGATACATTTTAATTAACCAACAACAACAACAAGAATACCTTTGTTTGCGTTTTTTTTCTTCTTCTGTTTTGTTTTCTTTATTGTTATTGTTTGCACCTTTTAAGATAATTAATATTTTATTGTTTGGCCCAACAGATTTGAACCGAGACACGTCCGTTTACAAAAAGCGTTCAAATTATACTCACTCGCACTTGTTTGAGTGTGCAAGAAACAACGTACGTATTGAACGATTTTTTCTGATATCAACGTGAGCACGAGCGAACACTCCACATGGCCCCGCAGTAGTAACGCGGCTCAGCACAGCCCAGCACAACACAAATACTCTATGGTCATAGAGTATTAAAGTTAACGTAACGAAAGACACGCTATGCCGAGGTAAGTAAAACAGACGGACTGGCAAAAAAAACAAACAAAAATTTAAAAATAAATGTATAAAAATAATACTGTTTGAATATCGTATCGAAAAAAACAGCGGCAATATTGGTTGGGAGAGGGAACCCGACTATCGGCCGACCAACAAACAAACAGTGGTGTCGGTGCGGTTGTGGACAAAACCAACAATCGGTAACATGAGCGAAACAGTTAAAACAAACAGTCATCAACAAGTGTAGAAATTCGAATGTTTTCGATAAAAAATAATGACAACAAAATTACTTACGAGGGTAGGTAAGATACTTCTAAGTCATACCTGCTTATCCGGTTTGATTGGAGAAAAAGATTATACTTATAAAAAGTTTTAAAGATTCAGAATGAATTTAGTTTATTTTCAAGGACCAGATGTTAAAAGAAAGTTTACCAATAATAATATAATTTCTTTAATGAAGGTTTTATAATCTGTTTTTCCTTCCCCTAGTCACTTTTGATTCATTATATTTGGATCTTTTGTAAGCTTTCACTGTTATAATGGGTGATCCAAGTAGAGATACTTTTTTCAAAACCCTTTTTACAGATCACGTGGGAGTCGTGTCATGCTGTCATGTTGTTTAGTATTTCATCATGGAAAGACTTACGCCTGAACCACGTTTACAAATCGTTCAACTTTATTACGAAAATTCCCGTTCTGTGAGGAATGTGTTTCTTGCACTTCGTTCAACTTAGGGTCAACATAATCGGCCTACTGAGCGTACTATTCGCAACACCATCACCCATCTTGAGACCCAGCATTCAATATTGGATAATATTCGATCGAATTGACCACGTCCAGCATGCAGTGAAGAAAATGTAGCGGCCGTAGCTGAGAGTGTACACCAAGACCGTGGAGAGTCGATTCGGCGCAGTAACTCGGACTGACGTATGGAAAGACTTGGCGCATTTTACGCCGAGATCTTAAATTGAAAGCGTACAAAATACAGCTTGTGCAAGAACTCAAGCTGCCCGACGTTCCCAAGCGACATCGCTTCGCTCTATGGGCTCTTGAAAAGTTCCAAGATCATCATCATTGTTCATCGATGAGGCCCACTTCTAGCTCAATGGGTTGGGACGAAGAGCAATCAGAAGAAGTTCAAGAGCTGCCACTTCATCCAGAAAAAACAACGGTTTGGTGTGGTTTGTGGGTCGGTGGAATCATCGGTCCATATTTCTTCAAAAATGATGCCGGTGAGAACGTAACCGTCAATGGCGACCGCTATCGTGCCATGATAACCGACTATTTGATGCCTGAAATTGAAGCTCATGATCTCGGCGACATGTGGTTTCAACAAGACCGCGCCACTTCCCGCACATCGCATCAATCAATGGATTTATTGAGAGAACACTTCGGTGAGCAGATAATTTTACGTTTTGGGCCGGTCGATTGGCCACCAAGATCGTTAGACCGTTAGATTTTTTCCTGTGGGGATATGTAAAGTCTAAAGTGTATGGGGAAAACCCCGCTTCGATTCAGGCTTTGGAGTAAAACATCACGAGTGGCATTCGCCAGTTACCAGTCGAAATGCTGGAACGAGTCAACGAAAATTGGACTCAACGGATGGACCATCTGAGACGTAGCCGCGGCCAACATTTGATAGACATAATCTTGAAAACATAAATACCATTCAATTTGAATTTTCTGTGTTTTTTTCTTTAGAAAAATAGTGAACCTCGAAATGGATCACGCGTTATATGTAAGGTTGTTCTCTAAACCATATCTCTAAATTTGTGTATATATCTAATATCTTTGTTATAGGACTGATAAATTAATATAATAAAGATTTAAATAATATAATTTTCAGTCAATTTCAATGTTTATGAATTTATTTTTAACGCCTGGTACTAAGTTTGATCACGTGAAAATCAATATTTGCCCCTTATATAGGGTAGCCATTTAAAATTTTAAATTTGAATCGGCTGTAAAACCTTTTGATTGAAATTGTGTCATTTCTAGAAACAAGGTTATTCCAGAAATTCTTTAACCGAATAAAACCTAGCTCTTGAATAACTTTCTTCCCCAAAAACTGTGTTTATTTAAAACAACGCAAATTGTCAATAGTTTTCTCTGAACAAAAACATTGTTATACTCTTGTGCAACGATGTGAAGTTATCGCGTTAGCGACCTTTTAAACAAGTTACCAAAAGAACACTGAAAATTTTAATTTACTACTTAGTTTAAGGCAGGATAATAAAATGTTTAAAAAAATTCATAATGGACTTAATTTACTTTCAAGGACCAGATGTTTAAAGAACTTTTTACAATATTAATCTAACTTTCAGCTTAAGAAACAGAAAACTGGAAACTTATTTATATTAAGAAACAATTATTATGAAGTTATTTTCACCGCCTGGTACTAAGTACGTTCACATAAAAAAACAATTTACGCACGTTTAAATATATGTGGCAGCGCAAAGAGAAAGGGACCTAAGGGTAAAAAAAATCAATTTTCTTTTTTTGATGTGGACAACATCTGAGCATCGAATGAGACCGATCCCATGCCCCAAAAGTGTTCCCTCCCAGAGATATGCGCGTTTTATGAAAGTGAAGTCGGCGATTCTAAGCGCAAATAGAAAGGGACCTAATCTTTAAAATGGCTCTCCTGAACAAAACTGGTTTTTAACCTTAGGTCCATTTCTATTTTGCGCGTCACATATATTAAATGCGGGTTGGATGCATGTCTTGGGTTTTTCTTCGGGAAATCCCGTCCCGGAACTTGCTGTCAATCCCGCTAATTGTTCAATCCTATGATACCGCAAAGCTTTCCGAGAAATTTTAATTAATAATAAACTTATACTGTAAAATGTTTTTTTGTGTCGCAAACCGCTAATTACTCTTATCTGATTTATAACATCAATAAACTATCTGGCAAACTATATAGTTGCATAGTTCGGTTATAAGAACTTGTACGAAAGATGACCCTGATACAGCTGTCTGCAAGATTTGCGCTAAATTTACATTTAGGAAAAATCACATGTGGCCCAATAAGACCCAAAAGCATCTTTATCTAACAGTCTATAATAAACAAGACCAAGAAGTCCGCAGAAAGCAGAAAAATGCAAAAAACATTATAGAGATACTTATCCAAAAATGATGAATTTAGTTCATTTTTAGAACAAAAGGGATTCATTTTATAAGAATATTTATAAATTTTTGCGGTTTTCATCTACCAAATAAAATTACTTATTTACGGTTGAAAAAAATGTTGACTCAAATTTGAAGTTTGACCGCTGAAAACACCATGAACGGTCATAGCTAGGTCAAAAATTTTGTAAGAGAAAAATGTTTGCCTGTATATTTGCAACACAAATGCTTAAGGTGTATTTTCCGAAAGTCGTCTGGCTTACGAGTTATAGCTCATCAAAGCTTGCAACTAGTTTTACTCCATTTTTAGGGCTAAAAGTCGTGACGGCCTGGCCGGTTTCCATTCGATTGAAAAATTTTTTGCACGGATATTATACTTAAAAATGAGCGGGGAGCGGATATAACACTTTCTATTTTATGGGCGCTCTAATGTACATAGTTTATATATGCTAACTTTTTCTTTAATTGAAGGGGGTATTGTGCAAAATGAATCGCAACTTTTAGGAAGTACACTACAACAACTGATTTAGCAGAACTAAACTTCTTTAAATGCTGCTCAAAATCCTCTTTGCTATAAATTTAAAATATATACACATCTCCTTATCATACTACCTTCGTTAATTTATCCATTATAACGAAATAAAAACTCAACAATATTGAAAAACTTCAACAAAAAACTGAACGAAAGAAATTTACTTAGATGCCTCCAATTGTTATGAATGCACATACATAAGTACAATACAAACAAATAAAAATAAACAAAAAAGAATGAATAATTAACACTTAAGGAACACAAAAGTCCGGAGACTATTCTATTTTAATTAGCATAATTCTAAACCAAATAAGATAAACTTGTGGCACCCGTTTAACAAGTGCATTTTTAACATACACAAGTGTTTTTGGTTGGCTTTGAATTATAACGAGATATGAGATATTTGGTGGTTTATAGGTACTGCTTGAAATTGATTGTTTAGCATATTTATATCAACATAACACCAAAGGTAAGTAGACATATATTGTGGCTTTGGAAATGGCACTTTGATTTGTTTGATTATATTGCCAATGGCATACTGACCTAATTTCTAATTACTCCATTTCATTAATTCATCCAATTTTGAAATTATATGAATCTCTGTCGGCTTATAAAAATCTACACGATCAACAGAACGAACTTTCTTAAATCCGAGAACATTTACTCGTATTTACACACACGTGATGATTGCGCTGTGGCAATTTCAATTGTACGATTTGTTTCCCTTTCATTAAGAGATCACTGATCTTTGACCGTAATAAGCTACCAGACAAGATAAAAAATAGGGTATCCAATGCATGAGGTGCGGGATCATGGCTTTAGCGGTATGTTAGGTCTAAACATTATTAAAAGGAGGAAATTTGCTTTAACACATCGCGGTAAGGCATATATTCGTAAATTTGTTCAGAAGTTAAATTTTCCGAGCACAATTAGGTCAAATCTGCCATCTCTATTATCAATTGTGCTCTTAGCATGGAGAATGTCCATCCTCAAAATGGAAAATGTACGTAAAGATCTAGACCTGAGTTTCAGCTGGTGCAGGATTCAAAGCATAACATCAAACAATCAAAAGTTTTGGTGGTGGGATGTTGAATAGGCTTCCTAATTTGTACATTCCACTCCAGGAGAAGACGTTTAGCTTTCAAAATCAGTTTTGTTGACACAAGAAAAGGTAAGACAATAAAGTCGAACGGGGTCGACAATAAGATACCCTCACAACTTTGTTATTCAGGAAATTCGAGCCTCTGTCTGAAGTTTATACAATGTCGGGCTTTATAAAGCGTGTTTTTTTAGATGTGTGGCTTTCAATCTGGATACACTTTTTTCGGATTTGGTCTTTTTGACAGCTGTCACTTGATTAATGCTCAGTTTGGTTTGCCATTTCATAATGGATAAACTTACTTCGAACCAACGTTTGCAAATCGTGGTGAATGGACCCAAAACGAGATGGCCACCGATCCTGATTTTAACAAGAAAATTTTGTTCAGCGATGAAGCTCACTCTTAAATAAATGGATATGTTAATAGCCAAAATTGTCGCATTTGGAGTAATGAAAATCCACAAGCCATTGTTGAGAGTTCGTTAATCCTAAAAAAGTCACTATTTGGTATGCTGTACGGGCAGAGGGAACCATTGGTCCATATTTCTTAAAAAGTGAAGCCGGCCCATCAATACGACATCTTGAGTGGTCAAATAGCTTATCGTTTCAGCTGATGTTTAAAGCTCGCATTCTCGTGATGCAAACTGATCCGTCTTCTCTTATTATCTTTCCTCATTTCTTCGAACACAGATGGTTGCATACCACTCAGAATTGATCGTCCTAGGTTCCAATAAAGGCACAATGACCGGTTATACCGAAAAAAACGTAATCATTTGCATCTTCCACGAACAACTTATGTTGGATTTGGCTCGTCTTGAAAGACCCATACGGTCGATTGCTGTTTTGTTTCGGGTTCATATGCATAGATTAATGATTCGTCACCTATGACAATGTTACACACTGCCTTTGAGCTACCGCAGTTATACTTTTTTAACATCTCTTTGCATCAATCCATATGAGCCTTTTTTTAAGCATTCGTCAAATTATATGGGATCCACTAGAACAAAATTTTTTCACGGCCGAATGAACATACAATATCTTATTGATGCTTGTCATACTAATGCCCAAGGATTAATCAGTTTACTCACTGCATCGAAGATTTCTGGCAAAGTAACCGAAGTTGGACTTCCTTAACGAAATTCATCCTGGAGCAAATGGCGTCCGTGACTGAACTCTTGGTACCAGCGATTAACAGTGGTTTTTGATGGTGCTTCGTCGCCAAAAGTCGAAACAAGTTGATTTAAACACTCTTGTCTCGATAACCCAGGCCTCTAAGATCGTGCGATTTAACACCGCTGGACTATTTTTTGTGGGGTTATGTGAAGTAGCTTGTCTACGCAGATAAGCCCAACACGATTGACGCCTAGGAAGAGAATATAAGGCGCGTTATTGCTGACATACGGCCCCAAACGCTGCAAAAAGTCGTCGAAAATTGGGCCTCTTGGCTGGAATTTATTCAAGCCAGCCGTGGCGTCCACTAGCCTTAAATCATTTTTAAAACATAATGGCATACCCTTAGCTTTATAATAATGCTCAATTATTGGCCATAACATTAAATTAAATGAGTTTTATTTCTTCTGGAAAACCACACTTCTAAAAAAAACACCCTATACTTATACATCTAGAGCGAAAGGGACAAATTTCGTTGGCTATTTAAAAAGTATACGAAAATGGTTCAAGTTTACTAGTAGCACTTGAAATTTTATCGAATTTAAAATGAGTTCTGTATAGCAACAAGAATTCAAATTGAAAGTCATGTGTATAAGTATAATGTCTTTGTCAATAAGCGTCGGTAGGGATGGGTAGGGAAAGCCCCATAGCACCCCATATTAAATCTGAGCAAGATCGCAGTTTTTATGCAAGTTTTAGAGCGACATAGCCACAAATCGGAAGGGGCGTTTGTGGGGGCTATTCGAAAACATCAAACGATATGGTTCAGATTCATTAGCGTTAGTTGTTGTTCGCTTGTAACGTACAATGCACAATTTGAGAACAATCGTGTTTATTTTGTGATTTCTAGTTGACCTTAAAACGAAAGAAACCTTTGAATAATATCAAAATATGGACCTATATGCAGAAATATCAATTGGCCCAAATTAATTAATTTACCAAGCTTCATCCAATTCGGTTCATAATTGCAACCTGCACTTTGAGTAAAACAATGGTTGCTAAATATATTTCCGTTGTGCTAGAGAACATTGATGCTGTGCGTGAACTGATAATACAAGATCGTCATGTGCTATGCCGTGAGATAGATGCATCCTTGGGCATTCTCGTGCCAATTGGTGCAAAGGAATTTTGAAAAAATACGATCGAGGTGCTTCAATTGACGTTTATAAGATCGTCACAGGTGACGAATCATGTATCTATGCGTATGAGCCCGAAACACAACAGCAAACGACCGTGTGGGTCTTCGAAGACGAGCCAAATCCAACGAAAGTTGTTCGTGCAAGAAGCACTTCGAAGCAAATGGTCTCCTGTTTCTTCGGCAATACTGGTCATGTGGCGACTGTTCCGCTTGAGCAACGTAGGTCCGTCAATTCTGAGTGGTACACGACAATTTGTTTGCCTGAAGTCTTCGAAGAAATTCGAAAAACGAACAAGAGAAGACGAATCATTGTGCACCATGACAATGCGAGCTCTTATACATTGGCTCAAACCAGCGCCTTTTTGACCGGTCAGAACGTACAGCCCTGACTTGGCACCCAATGACTTTTTTTTATTCCCGCACATCAAGAAAAAATGCGTGGTCAACGATTTTCGTCGCCAGAAGATGCTGTTGAAGCGTTCAAAACCCACGTTTTGGAGGTGTCTCAATCGGAGTGAAGAAGTGCTTCGACAACTGGTTTGAGCGCATGCAAAAGTGTATAAATCATGCTGGAGACTACTTTGAAAAACAATAAAACCGCTTTTGATGATAAATACTCGCATTTTTATTATTGGGTCAGAAATATATATAGCAGCCCTCATAGACGGACATGGCTTAATGAAATAATGTAGTGTATCTGAATCGATCGGTATATCTCCACTTCCTGTATTCCTTTAAACATCAGCACTTAGTCATAATGCCCTATATCACGGTGTGGTGAAGACAGACAGATCGAAGTAGTTATATAAGTATTAAAAAAAACTCCCAATAAGCCGCGGTAATTTCGATGGTGAAAATGAATCAAACAAGTACTTATACAATTGTATTATTATTATTATTTTATTTATTAACTTTCTCATCACTGGGGCAGATGGCGAGATTGTGCGATTTTAAGCCTTTTGAATATTAGCTCTGGTGTTAGCTATGTCTCATGTCCAACTCATCTAAAATACTGCGGACTATACTGTGTACACGAGTGAAGCACACATTCTTCTCGCGTTTGCAGAGATAAACATTGCCGAAAAGACAGAACGATATGTAACAGGTTTTTTTAATTGAATAAGGGTAGTCGTCTAAAATGGGTTTGTTGGTTAATGAGGACAAGACCAAAATTACACTGGCAACTGCTAAAGAAGCGCCTCGACGAAAGAAAAACGAGATCTGTTCCACCGGCAGCTGCAACGTCGAGGCAGTAAAGGAATTTTTAAACCTCGGATCCGTTATAAACCAAAAAAAAACGAAGTAGCACTGAAATAAAGTGAAGATTCGTGAAAAACATGCATCAGAAGCATCTTGTGCTGTATCCCGACATTATAATACATAAGTAGTTGAGAGCATCAAAATACAACGATTGTGGTGGACTTGCACCTGTCGGTCGTATGAAAGTAAACACTCCAGCCAGAAAGGCGTTTGACGATAACAACCACGAAAAGTGCAGACAGGAAATACCGAGACTTCGGTCAAGAGACGAAGTGGAGAATGATACGAGAGTGCTTGGTAGTGAAAACTAGAGGAAGCACGTCCAAGGCCGAAATGCAGTTTATGGGGCGTAACGGAAAATAAAAAATAAAATTGTCTTCGTCTTTAGAATTAAGTAATAATTAATTATCCGACCTTTAGGGACTTGAAAATGATACCGCACACTTTTTTAAAATGGTGGGTACTCGAACGAAGGAAATTGCTCATGGATCAAAAAAATTGTATGGCTGTTGCACTAGGGCCTCCTATTGGATTATTTGGCCCCAATAACAATCTAATGTGTAAATAATACGGAATTGCAAGCAAGCAAAATGGAAGTAAGCCAATTCCTCTGTCAAAAAAGGTTTGAGCTGACTACTTTCACAATTAAAAGAAAATTTAAATAAAAAAAATATCTCTCGGTCATTTTAACCAGAATCTCATGGACAAGATAAGATGCCTCCGCACATGCAGATCAGGTACGATTTTCATTATCTAGAGAGAGTGGTCCAGTGGTACAAGAGATAGCCTTAAGACCATAGAATAAATTATGCAGGTGTGAACGACGGTCTCGCTCATGAAGTCGGGTCGACAGTGCCCAGTTACAGCGTACCTGGTGTGCTTGGGGAAAATCTCCGAAGAATTCACCAGAGCAGAAGATCCTACCTTGACAGACTCGGTGGTTCTGGCTCAGGTGAGATCTGAAAGGTACATCCGCTTCAATTTGTAATGGGCACGAATTAAAGGCAACGTCCTGGACTTATGTCCAGCATGCCATCAGGGACCACATGACGTTCAGCACCTCTTTAGTTGTCAATTGTCTAGCTTGACCAACTCAGCTCGATCCCAGCTGAGGTGATAATGCGCACTCATGCCGCGTTTCCTTAGCCTGATTAAAGTCTTCAATCCCTAGAAAAGGTATATTTTTCTTTTCTTCTTGTCCTGAACAACTTTAAATTTTGATCCAGGCTTAGTAACGGGGGAATCTCGGTAAAAATATAGGTACTTACCGAAAAGTCTGCGTTTTACTTCAAAAACAGGCCAATGGGATTTTTAATTGTTTGCAGTCTCGCACTTTTATATGCATACATATTTCCCCCTTTTTCGCAGTTAAGTTTTATTTTTATTTTTTGAATTTCACTTTCTCCGTTTTCTCAAAATTTTCATTTAACATACACAGAAATATGAAATAAAACTACATAGCAAAGATGATCAATATTTAAAACAAGTGATGCCATATTTATTCTTCATCACATTCAGAAACAGCACTGCCAGAGTAAAAAGTTAAAGGTTTGTACACAAATTAAAATTAATGTTATAGTTTTTAAAAAATTATCATGCATTTAACGTAAAAAACACATTTTATATAAAGGTACGAGATTCTTCGTTACAAAATAAAAAATAAGGCTAGAGTTAAGCCTCTATAAATAAGACTGGATAGCAAAATTAAAATATTTAATTATTTTGAACCAAAAAGTGCTAACTACGTGTCTTTCTAACAAAAATTAGATAGGTAGTAGAACTAGGCCTGAATAACTATCGAGTATAACCCCCTATCCAGGCGAAGTAATAAAAGGGCTACAGCATATTATTTTTCTACAATTTAGATTCCAAAATCAAGTACAGCCATGTTTATTCTTTAAACATGCCGCTGGCTATCGGTTTTGCTATCCAGTCTTATTTATCGAGGCTTAAATAAAAATATCTTTGTTATGTCCTTTAGGACGATCAAGGGAGCATTAACATTGAAATAAGTAGTGGTGCTCAAGGCCAGGGTACGTGACATTGAAAACGGCAACTCCCATACACATGGAAAATATGGCCCTCAAATGAAAGGTAATTTCCCCGAGTCTAAATATGTGTTTACTATACGGATTGTGCAAATATCCGAAGGGCGGATGGTATACTTAATTTGTCATTTCGTTTGCAACACCACGAAATATTACCCAAATATTGCAGTTTTGTTTTGAATGTGGGAAAAACGGCCCACATACCTCGAAAAAAGTTCACTCTTTCAATGTTTGCTTTACAAATAATATTTCTTTGTAAACGAACAATGGCTTAAATGGGTAGTGTTTGTTGAGACGCATCAAATACCTCAAAAAGGGCATATTTTCTGGGCGTTTTGGCTTACGTGGTACAAAAAATTACCCGCATGGTCAACGGGCGTTACATATTTAAATTAAAGATAATTTTGATGCGGAACTAAATATAGGGTTATTTGCAAAAGGGCCCTAAAGGGACCACTGTTTTATACCCTTCACGGGGTATATATAGCATTTTAAATTTGACATACCATTTCAAACACTACGAAATATTGATCGGAGACCCTGTAAAGTATCTGTATTATTGACCGACGTAAAATTTTAAGACGATCTAGCCATTTCCGTCCATCCCAATGTCTGTTAAAATGATGCTAGCAGTCAAACCTATAAACCTATATTATTGAAATGTGTTGTTTTTCGACGATATTGCAGTTCTTTACAGTTTTTCGTCGTATAATAAAAGCAAAGATGATAAATTGAAAAAGACGGGGGATATAAATATGTTAGAAAAGCAGAACTTAGCAACTTACAATTTCTCGGTTTATTTATACACTTTCCCTTGATCACAATCAGAAGAACTTAAAAAAGGTAAAATTGAAACACAAAAAACACATAATTCGCACACTCTAAACACAAAAAAACGCTTTACCAATAATTATGTGTTTTTCAACTCATTTCTTAATTTATCGTCTTTGTTTACCAACACTAGAAATCGGTTTCCCCCAGTCTTAATCGATTTTCTACTTATATCAAAATCGAATTAACAACACTATTCCAGTTTCTCCTCTAGCAATATCGGGTTTACAATAAAATATTTTCTTGTTAAAAAAGACAACAAGACCGAAATTGTTAAATAACAAAATGAAAAAAACATAAAGAGTTCTACCATTCGTTTTACTACTATTGTGTGAACATAATAAACTCAGTTTACTATCAGCAAAAGTGTTTTAAAGTGAAAAGAGTGCGAATTAACTAAATATTGGCGGAATAAACGGGAGCAGGTTTTCCCAATAAAAATATTAACCGTTATTATTGTGCAGAATGGCATTGACTGTTGTAAAATATCGTAAATCGGCCACGGGTGATACGGCGGCAAATCCAGGCATCTTAATTAAAAGTAAATTGCAACAATCACATTCAACGAGCATGAATTTACACAATAAACATCGTCAACATCAATCGGTTGTGGACAAGGTATGGAGTGCAATTTTTTCATTGGCTGAAAGGGAGGGTACCAGAGTCGTGCAGAGTGCGATTACATTGTTTGTGTGCAGGGCATTACGCTAAAAATAGATTTTCCCCATTAAAGTGGTGCGATAGGGTTGCTAAAGCTTTTCATTTTCTCTGAAAATGGGTGGACGTTAATATAAACAATCGAAAACAAGGTATTAGTTGTGAAACAATCCACTAAACCGCTATTATAAATTTAATTTTTTATATTTACTAGAATGTGATCGATATACGCTTTTAAAATAGTTTGTAATGAAAATTTATTTAATTTACGGAAAAAGTAAAAATTCAGTCTATGGGGCGTGACGGAAATTAACCAAAAAAAATATGCCCTCTTGTTCAGAATTATTTCGGAAAAATAATGCATAGGGGCTCTCGGGGCCTAGAAAATGACAACACCCACAGGACCTAAAACCCCAAAATAGTAAATCGCAAAGCACTTAGGGTCCAAAAAACAATCCCATACGTAAATAAATCTTTAAAATGGCTCTCCTGAACAAAACTTTTCATCAACTTTTTACTTTTTTTTTTGATGTGGACAACATCTGAGCATCGAATGAGACCGATCCTATGCCCCAAAAGTGTTCCCTTCCAGAGATATGCGCGTTTTGTGAAAGTGAAGTCGACGATTCTAAGCGCAAATAGAAAGGGACCTAATTGTTTAAATGGCTCTCCTGAACAAAACAGGTTTTTAACCTTAGGTCCCTTTCTATTTTGCGCGTCACATATTTAATGGCTTATATTTTTAAAAATTTTCTTATTGACGAATAACAACATCTTAATTACATGAACTTGAATTTGACACCTGTCCCGAAATATCCAATAAAACCTCTAGTTGTTAAATTCTTTTTGGCGAAATTAACTGATTAGAAGGTTTAAAACCGAAAATTGTTTAACTCCCTTATAATTAGCCTTGTTCGTTTGGGTAAAAAACGACTAAAAAGCAAATCTGCAATAGTAGTCATTTGTTAACAAAATGGTTCCAATTTAATGTTTTTTCTATAGAAAAACATTAAGAAAAACATTTTCTATAGACGTTTTTGTTCTCTAACTTACTTAATAGCTAACCAGTCTTAGTACTCAAAGGGCTTTTACAAATTATTTTTCTAAAATTTCTTTTTAAGAATTAAGTACAACGGAAACAAATTTTAAATTTTTTGTTATCAAATTATGTAATTTTTGCGGTTTTGTTATCCATTTTTGGTTATCAAAATTTAACATAAAACACAACTATTGTAAAAATGCATAAAATGACGCGTGGATTTTTAGTTTTACTTTGTAACTATCTGCTGCAGATGAGCCCAATAAGTTTTTACCATTTACATCTCTTTCTCTTGAATTATTTTTTTCATATATATAGGGTGATCCGCCTAGAGGTATTTTTTAAAAGAAAATAATATAAAAATTCAAATCAAGTGTGGAATCTTTATTGGTAATTTAAAAGGAAATTTTATTTATTTATTTTTTGAAAATAATTACCTTCAAATGTTGGCAACTGTATTATGGAAAAAAACGTTCGGTAAGAAACGGGAAGATCCGCTGTTTTCGACTAAAATTTTGTTTAGTGATGAGGCCCATTTCTAGCTCAACGGCAAAGTCAATAAACCAAATTGCCGCAATTGGGCTGAAGAGCAACAAGAAGAGGTTCAAGAGGTGCCATTATACCCAGAGAAACTCAAGGTTTGGAGCGGTTTATAAGCTGGTGGAATTTTCGGTGCATATTTTTTCAAAAATGATGATGGCCGAAACGTAACCGTGAATGGTGCTCGCTGTCGCGCCTTTATATCGATCTTTATGCTACCTGAAATTGAAGCCCTAATCTTGACGACACTTAGTTTCAACAGGACGGTGCCACTTGCCATACAGCTGCTCAAACAATGGATCTATTGAGAGGTCATTTTGTTCTGAAAAAATACTTCTAGATGGATCACCCCATATAACAAAACATGTTTGGAAATAACGGATGATAAACATTTGGTTGAAATATAAGGGTGGTAACTCTTACACGGTTGTTTAGCGACTTAAAACTTCCTCGCGTACCATGTAACTTCCATACAAATGGATAATATATAGTAAAAATATAGCCAATCTAATATCAAAACCATTCATTGGGGTCCGTAATTTGGAAAATGTGATATTCCAAAAAAAAAATGTTTAACTCAGGATCAAAACTTCTACATGCTGTAAGCGTTTAGTCAAAATCAGAAAAACTTAAGAGGTAAACAACTTTTGAAATATGGCCGTTCAAAAAAAATTGTTTGGCCTATAGGGCCTAAACGTGAACCTAAAAATATTTCAAATTTCTTTTTTCCATTAATTTATTTACTGAGCAACAAATGAACACGAATCAAATGAAATTATTATTTTTTGCCTTATTACTAAAAAGTGAATGCGACAAAAAAAAGCTTTGGTGTAAACGAGCTAGCGGCTGTCGCGTGGAAGGCACAACTGTCTCAGCAGACACGTTTGCTGACTTCATAAACAAATGTTGCTTTGTAGTAATATATGCAGCGTGTTTGTAAATGTAACGCTGAAAAGTGAATGCGACAAAAAAAGCTTTGGTGTAAACGAGCTAGAGGCTGTTGCGTGAAAGTCACAACTGTCTTAGAAGCAGAAACGTTTGCTGACTTCGTAAGCAAATGTTGCTTTGTAGTAATATTTTGCAGGTTTGACAATTTATTGTGTTCCCTTTTGCAACATAGTTGTAGTTACTACGCAAGGAAAAGCAACAAAGGCATTCGCATAAAGCCTAGTATTCACCTAAAACGAAATTCTCGCTCCCATAAAAAATACATAAAGCAAAGCAAACGAAATTTACCATTGGTAAATTCCGTTTAGCTATTTTCGTTTGATGGTACTCAGCTAAAATGAAAAGGTGACGGAATTTGCAACTGTTACAAGGATGATAATAAGAGCAGTGCTGACTTTTTTCACCACCTACAAACGAAAATTATTGCTCTGATAATTGTTTGGTCAAGGAATTTTGAAAATTTACAAGAAAATAAATTAACAAATGTTGTGAAGTCGTTTTTGAGGGTATTTGAGTGAATATGATTAAAATCTTTTTTCTTTTTTTTGACAATAAATAACGGCTGCTTCCTGGCACTGCTCTACACTACAATTCTTAAGTGTAGAGATAAATGCAAAACTCCTAAGCGAAAAAATCGTTTTTGGTGAATACTGGCTTTAAAGTAGAAGCAAAGCGAATGCAAAACATTACACAATGGCGAGATTAGGAAGTCAGCCGTTTTGTCGTGTCGCTTTGGTCAGAACACCACTTTAACCAGCATACAAAATGAAACAACCATATACGCCATTGAGCTAAAAATATTTAATGATTTACCCAGAAATTATTCTTAATTTAATAGGTTAAATTAGAATAGAAAGGAAAAACGCCATAAATAGTTATACATTAGAAATTCAGTTAATTAAAATTTTAACTCGCCAAAGGAATGAAAAATACACATTTGGAAAAAATCGCCAGATTTGGCAACCCTAGTCGTGTTATTCATTCATTGTGAATGCCTTGGTTAATTCAACTCACCTCTTTGGAGAGAAGAAGTATATTAACTATCGTTTTGTCTCCTTCTCTCGTGTGTAGTTTACAATTTTCTCAAACAACTTTCTCTCCACTACATTTTTTTTCTCCAAATCAAGAGAGCCACATGCATTGGGAAAAAAGTAGTATCAACAAACACTGTACACGAAGAAATTTTAGAAAAATAAATTGTTTTCTATCTATGAATTCATAGTATTTTTTAGAACAAATTAGTAACAAATTCATCCTAGTTTTAGTGGAGTATGTGTTTTCTATGAAAATAATTGAAAACGGACTAAATACACAGCGATTTTAGTATGAAATTGTACTTGTTTATTCGAGTTTTTGACTTCGAATTCAAAGAAAATTTTTGTTTAATTTTTCTATTTTTCTTTATAAAGGTATACTAATATAATTCCACATTTCGTCCACGTTTATTTTAGAAATCATTGATTAAGCTAGGCTCCGGCTCCGGTCTGGTAATCAATAAAATTCCGGCAATTATTAAACCAGCCATGAAGCGTGCAGGTTCGGGTAAGTAATTCATAATTTATCCCCCACCACTTATTCTAATCAATGTGTCTTTCTTTTTTGCTGATAAAGATCTTGCCCACAGAACTGCCAAATATTCACTACAAACAGTGGCCTCCGCCGGAACGCCGTTAACAAGCTTTCAATGGCAACAAACCATTGGAGGTTCGGCACCTACGAAAAAGCAACAACTTGGAGCTGCCATCAGCTCCCTGCCGCCGAATACCATCATAAAGGCCACTTCTGGCGGCAACAGTAGCCTACAAACGTCCAATGGCACAGGCACCGGCTCGCTGCTGACTCAGAATGTCACATCATCAGCTGTCGCCTCCCCCGTTACATCGATGCAGGTGCGTCGGCCTACTTTTATCATTAAACGTGATATACCCGAGCGCACCATACGCACCGTCACCATTGAGCTGATCGAAAAGAATCCCCTTATCCATCTGGGCGTACCGACGTCACGTTTGCCTCTGATCAAAAATCTCATTTGTTCCACGGCCAATGTATCATTGACCGATTGTTATTTGACTCTCAAGAAATTGAAACAAAATGAAGATTTCACTCTACTGGGCGAATACTTTGAAATGTCAGAGGGAGAAGTACAACAGACATTCGCGAGGACGGTGGTGAAATTATCGCGCTACTTGAGATTCCTTATAAACTGGCCGGACAGCAAGAAATACTATGATCGTCATAAAAACCTGCCGTTTGCATTCAGACAAAATCTATCGCACGTACAGTCCTTGATAGAATGTGTGGATATAGATATGGCACCTAGTCCGCTGCAGATTGATTGTGCATGTTTTAAATTTATATTGAGCATTAATACCAATGGTGAGTTACAACAATTAATTATGTTTATTCCCCCCTAGGTATTGACGCCAATACCTAGGTGACCTTGCACACAGTATTTATAGGGTGTCATCAATCAAGTCAAGAAGTCTAGGCCTGAAGTTTCTGTAAAATTACCTACTGACTGCATTATTAGTTACGAGTACGACTGTCTGAGATAAGAAAATATAAAGTGCATTAGTACCTTATACGAGGGCTTCTATATATATTTCTGGCCTAATAATGAAAATGGGAATATTTATCATCGAACATGGTTTTATTGTGTTTCAAAGTATTCTCCAGCATGATTTATAAACTTCTGCATGCTCTCAAACCAATTGTCGAAGCACTTTTTCTACTCCGATTGAGACACCTCCAAAACATGGTTTTTGAACGCATCTTCTGGCGACGAAAATCGTTGAAGCATTATTTTCTTGTTGTGCGGGAATAAAAAGAAGTCATTGGGTACCAAGTCAGGTCTGTGCGGCGGATGACCCATCAATTCGACGTTTTGGCCGGTCAAAAAGGCGCTGGTTTGAGCCAATGTGTGAGAGCTCGCATTGTCATGGTGCACAATGATTCGTTTTCTCTTGTTCGTTTTTCTGATTTTTCCAAAGACTTCAGGCAAACAAATTGTGGTGTACCACACAGAATTGACCGTCCATTAACCAGTTATGCCGAAGAAACCATGCAACTATTTGCTTCGAAGTGCTTCTTCCACGAACAACTTTCGTTGGATTTGGCTCGTCTTCAAAGGGCCTCATGGTCGATTGCTGTTTTGTTTCGGACTCAAACGCATAGATCTATGATTCGTCACCTGTGACGATCTTATAAACGTCTTTTGAAGCACCACGAACGTTTTTTTTTTCAAAATTTCATTGCACCAATCGACACGAGCCTTTTTTGAGCTATTGTCAAATTGTGCGGGATCCAACGAGAACAAACCTTATTTCCGGCCAGGTGTTCATGCAATATCGAATGTATGCTGGTGGAAGAAGGATGCCTCTATCTTACGGTATGTCACATGACGATCATGCATTATCAGTTCACGAACGGTATCAATGTTCTCTGGCACAACGGTCGTTTTTGGACGACCTTCACAAACTTCGTCTTTGAGCGAGCGTCGGCCACGATTGAATTCATTAAACCAGTTTTCCACAGTGCTATAGGATGGTGCTTCATCGCCATACAACGATTTAAGTTCATCGATGCACTCTTGTCGTGATAATCCACGTCGAAAGTTGTGAAAAATTATCGCACGAAAATGTTCACGAGTTAATTCCATTTTTTGCTGATTTATTGTATTGGTTTATTCAAGTCACTGTTAACAACACAAATGATGGTCGTACGTCAAAACGTTCTGAGTACGTCTATGCTAAAAAAATTTCAAACATTTCAATGGAAATGTCAGATGGCGCGAGGCAACATTTAGTGTCAGAAATATATAAAGCAGTCCTCGTATTAACCGACCGATCTTGGACTACTTTTAATATGGATCATTTTGATCATTCGAGCTAGGGTTTGAAACACAAGGCGTTGCATTCTATACAAGAAACGCATGTGACGAGTTCATCAATTGGCCGCCGCCATTATACGAATAGACACCTCTCAATTCTTTTATTTCGGTAACCACTGTGGACGAGGTTGAAGCCAACATTAGAAAACACATTTTCTGAATAACACCGTACAGGCTGCATCGAGTCACCACAAATTGCTCGTAGTGCTGGAAGCAATACCAGACAAACTGAGGAGGCTCTTTGAATTGTGTTATAATACTACAACATTGCATAATGTAGTTGCATGATAAACCCAGCATCAATTTAATATCTTAGAACGTTGATGTTTCATTTAAATATCTTTTCCTATCGTTATGGTCACTATGAAATTTACTCCACCATTCATAGATGTCAAATAAGACTAGGACTTACTTACTTAAGTCCCACAACATCTCATTCGGGAACAAGGGGATACTTCTCTTAATTTAGTGAGCTGTGCACGATTCAATTTTTATACTCACTGACCGGAACCTACTGGCGGCGGGTTTTCACCTCGTAAATGTCGTCGACTTTAAAAGTAAATTTAAAAGTCATGTAAACTTACCGGCTCAGAACGGCTAATGTATTTTTATATAGAAGCTTTACATGACTTTTAACTAACGTTTACTTTTACGAGATGAAAACCTGCCGCCAGTAGGTCCCGGTCAGTAGGGTCATAAACACTGTTACAACATTGAACACACCCATTTCAATAGTAGAACTGAACATACCCCGTTAATGTCATATGGGTTTTGAAAGCTAACCTCAATAGCGTTAGTCTGTAACGGGATTTTAAAATTGTTTCAACTTCCATCATGGAGTAGTCAGATAATCAGAACCTTGTCGCTTTAAAAGCGCTTTTCAAGTGTGAAAAGAAAAAAAACGATTTTCAAAACGCTCCGGCCACTAGGGATTAGCCGCATGTTCGTCTACCGATGTTTGAGGAGGCTGGAGATGTAAAAGACCGCCACCGGTCGGCTGGATGTATGTTGTATCCAAAAGGGATCTACTTATTCGAAATGTCCGCCTTTTGCCTTTACACACTCCTAAAGTCGCACTGGTCAATCGTCAATAGCTACACGAACGTCGTCCATTGGAAAATTGGCCACAGCGCGAACCAAAGCAGTCTTAAGAGATCCAATGTTGGGGTATTTGTTGTGACAAACCTTGTTCTCTAAAACCGTCACAATTTATAATCCAATGGGTTCAAATCTGGATTGCCTGAGGGCCATTCTTCAGAGGAAAGGAACGCTGGCAAATTGTTTCGAAGCCAGGCCTTGGACGTTTTTGCCTTATGGGCCGTCTATGGCTGGTTTTGGAACAGGGAATTGTTAAGAGGCTTCACAACAGCTTCCTAAACGGTTTCTTGGTAAACTTTGGCCGATGTTTTGACTCCTTGTTCGCAGAAACGCAGGTCAGTGACCCCATCGTAAGAGACACCCACCAAACAATGACTGAAACTGGGTGATGACCCTTTTCCACCCTTGGGATCAGTTTAGATGCTTCCTTAGATGACCGCGCATACACTCTATCATTTTGCTTGTTAATTTTTTCCTGAAAATTTTTCTGTGCAAGTTATCAGCGTGTTTCAACAAAAGACGTTTGCATTTTCCAATCCTATTTTTTTAAAGCTGCAGTCAATAAATGTCCGGTACGTCGTTTGAAAGCCCCAAGTCCTAAGTCTTTTTCAATGATTCGACTCATGGACTTTTGCGTGACATTCATCTCACGGGCCATGATGTTCTGCTTTCGGAACGGATTTCTGTGAATTCTTGATTTAACGGCTTTGATGACATGCGGTGTTTGAACAGAGCGTGGGCGGCCCGACCGGTGGCGGTCTTTTACATCTCCAGACTCCTCAAACAGTTTTATGCATCGGTAGACGAACATACGGCTAATCCGTAGTGGTCGGAGCGTTTTGAAAATATCACTTTTTTCATTTCACACTTGGAAAACGCTATTACAGCGATACGGTTCTCATTATCTGACCACTCGATGATGAAAGTTGAAACAATTTTAAAATCCCGTTACAGACTAACGCTATTGAAGTTAGCTTTCAAACCCCATATGACATTAACGGGGTATGTTCAGTTCTACTATTGAAATGGGTGTGTTGAATGTTGTAACAGTATTTATGTCCCTCCTAAGTATATTAAAAAATATTTGTTCCAAAAACATTCAGTACTTTTACAGCATAAAACGTGTGTAACAGCATTTATGCCCCTTCCAAGTAAGAATTGAATCGTGCGCAGCTCATTAATTGTAAAAACCCGCTGCTGAAAAATTGTTAGAAATTCTTACCCGGGGTTGAACTTTCACCCAACTTTAAACGGATTGTTGATTGCTTGTGCTTTCACTTGGCTAAGAAATAAATATCTTAATCGCAACGTCGTCGGTATTTCCTTATTCTGTTCTTTCACCCACCTATTTAGAAACAAACGAAAGTTTCTGTTTTATGTAGGTTCCGAACGGTTAAAGAATTTTATAGAAATAAATCTCTTACTCGTGGTAATGCCTCGAAATCCTTTGCTACCGGTGACAAAAAGGAAATTAGTCTGTAGGATTCCCTTAGACTTGAGTATTTACCTGGCTTCAATAGCGAACCGTCTTGCACATTTTTCAGGCTTTGGGAGCAACTATGATGGATATTGACAGGTTTAGGAGCATTATCAAGTAACTAAGATTCTTCTCTCCCAGCAGATTTAGCAAGCACATGGAGATTCCATCCTGTCCCAATGATCTCGATGGCTTAGCATTGTAAATCACATCTGCAACCTCCCAATAGCAAATTGCTTTGGAATGTCATCGACTCAGAGGTTATGTACGCGATGCATCACTATTCTTTTCGCCTTATCAATTTCGGGGTGCTCAATGAACTGCCGGCTTTAATTACTCGTGCACCTTCTCGGATCTGCCAGAGCCCTCTAACCAGCTATCCGGTCATCACGTTTTGTGGAATTTGAAAGTGTTTTGATCGGAACCACTGTTTACTAATTCCGCTCCCTGTGTTGCATATTTACAAGTTAGATCACTAAAAGGTACTTTTGAAAACCATCCTAATTTGCCTGCCTTTGATTAAAGTACACTTTTTCGAGGTGATAAAGTCGCTAGGCTGAAAAATTGTTAGAAATTCTTACCCGGGGTTGAACTTTCACCCAACTTTAAACGGATTGTTGATTGCTTGTGCTTTCACTTGGCTAAGAAATAAATATCTTAATCGCAACGTCGTCGGTATTTCCTTATTCTGTTCTTTCACCCACCTATTTAGAAACAAACGAAAGTTTCTGTTTTATGTAGGTTCCGAACGGTTAAAGAATTTTATAGAAATAAATCTCTTACTCGTGGTAATGCCTCGAAATCCTTTGCTACCGGTGACAAAAAGGAAATTAGTCTGTAGGATTCCCTTAGACTTGAGTATTTACCTGGCTTCAATAGCGAACCGTCTTGCACATTTTTCAGGCTTTGGGAGCAACTATGATGGATATTGACAGGTTTAGGAGCATTATCAAGTAACTAAGATTCTTCTCTCCCAGCAGATTTAGCAAGCACATGGAGATTCCATCCTGTCCCAATGATCTCGATGGCTTAGCATTGTAAATCACATCTGCAACCTCCCAATAGCAAATTGCTTTGGAATGTCATCGACTCAGAGGTTATGTACGCGATGCATCACTATTCTTTTCGCCTTATCAATTTCGGGGTGCTCAATGAACTGCCGGCTTTAATTACTCGTGCACCTTCTCGGATCTGCCAGAGCCCTCTAACCAGCTATCCGGTCATCACGTTTTGTGGAATTTGAAAGTGTTTTGATCGGAACCACTGTTTACTAATTCCGCTCCCTGTGTTGCATATTTACAAGTTAGATCACTAAAAGGTACTTTTGAAAACCATCCTAATTTGCCTGCCTTTGATTAAAGTACACTTTTTCGAGGTGATAAAGTCGCTAGGTCTAGAATTGGTGACGATTATCGGGAGGTGGTCTGATCCCATAGAAATGACTGAGCGCCAGCTGCTGTCACTAACCCCGGTACGGTTTGCCGCTACAACAACTAAACAAAACTGGGCTTACGACGGTGATGTCTGGCGAACTCGAGCAATCACACATAATCTGGGTGGCGACATCTTCATTCGCTGTGCTAAAGGTGGCGTTGTCGACTTCCGTTAAATTCGAATGCTGTAGTTCACTATGTGCATTTAATTCGCTTAAACATTCGCACAAATATTTATACTTCCAGGTCTTGCTACATCAATACGCGGCGTTTACACAATAGGAGGCAACGTAGTTGGTCTCCTCCCTAATTGAACAACAATCCCTGACAATTAATGTTATGGTACTCTAGCAACGAGTCATTATAGTTTTCCTTAGCAAGGGGCAAAAAACAATACCAGGCACATGTAGTCGTCATCTAGACTATTTTTATTTATTTAAAAAAAATTAATCACATTTTGTCATACGACCGAACATACTGCAAAACATTAATGACATAATTTTTTTCTTTCTCTCTATATCAGGTGTGATTTCCCACATATCGGATGCCTTCATTGGCCATCATGACGATCTTACCGTATTTAAAGTTTCAAATTTCAAAAATTCTATACCAAAATATTTATCGCTGGTCGTTGATCCGGGCAAGGCGGTCAGGCGGAAACGTAAGCCCAAATCTATACGTTCTCTGCACCAACAGCCCCTGCACCACAAACAGCCATCTACGAACAACAATGGCGAAACAGATTCGACAACCGATTCCGCCGACGAATCAGCCGATGGTCTAATACAAAACGATGAATCCTCACAGGATGGCCGTCTGAGCAAATACACGGCATCCCGAGTGGCTGGTGAGCTGGCCTCCAATCAAAGTCTTCAAGTTGTAAATAGTGAACTTATCTCGAGACGCTTGAAGAACTTCAGTGTACCCACCGTACGCGTTCGCGAGACAGTGTGTCGTACGCAAATGCGTCATATGGTCGATTGTCTGCAAGAATTTCGAATTTTGCAATCGTTGGCCATAAAGGAACCTTTAGTTTATCAATATCTTAATGAGGTACTAATAGTTTGTGCTGCCTTAATTAATTTACAAAGATAGAAGATGTACAATTATCTTAATTAGGAGATGTGTATTTTAAATAGGTTTTGCTTTAACTCAGGTTCTTTCGTTTCCCTCAATTCTTCTGACCTTGTTATCATTTTAATTAAATAGATCTATCAATTTAACTAATCTTTCTGTACCTTTTGAGAATTACACATCGAGTTTGTAATATACATAATTATTATTATTTAAAATTCATTTTACTATGCTAGTTTTATAGACACGAACACATTTGAATCGGTAGTGTAAATACTGACGTCATTTGTTCCCTCTGAATTGAACAATAAATAATTGTATTATAATTAGCTAAGTTTAATTTACCAAATATCTAGCATGTGGAGTTTCTTATGGTTTTCTTTGCAGGTAAATTTCAACGAATCGATTGTTGCTCTCAATAAAAACAAATTAAGATAAATAATGGTTCTCTTTTAACGAATATTTAAGCTGGAGTTCCGCAATGTGGTAGCTAGTATACGCGGCTATAACTCGTGCTAAGAGCTCTTTACTGATTTACTGATGCGATTATCCTAAAACCATAAAAAGTTTCTTAACATAATGCATTAGTCGTTCGCAGTTGGTTGACCATTGAACAGGAGCCCATAACAATACTTAGGTGATGAGGTGCCTCCTACTGGTCCGCCCTATTTTAAACCAACCAAGTACTGATCAATATAAGATTCAGATCAAACACAGTTCACTGATTTGAAAGTTTACGTTCGTTTTATAGTGGAACGTTGGGCAAAAAGTGCTGTATCTAAGCGTGTACTGATGAAAAGCGTTTGATAGAAGATATAAAACAAGTATACCCAACAAAGATGATTGGGCTGCCAGCATAACGGGAGTAACTGCACTTCTATACTGATGGTTCCAAACTCGACGATAGAGTTGGTTGAACAGGCTCAAAGGCTACCCTACATTTGTGTATACCAGGCCGGGATAATGACAATTAGAGACGTCGCTAGATGGCTAAATCCAAACATTGTGACCAAGAAGGGCGTCGCTCCATGGAGACCGTATACCTATATTCAAGAACTATCCGAGCATGTCGCTCATCTTTGCGGGAGGTGGCATAAGAGTTCGACATTCATCTAATTTAAGTGTCTGGCAAACGGTCATTCCATGCAATTGTACGGTTGATGAATACCGGAAATTGGAACTTGCGCCATTGTCGACATCAAGGCGCTGCGTATGGCGAAATGCAGATGTCAGATTTGGACTAATGCAGGATAGCAAGGCAAATTTACTTAGTAGGGACATAAATACTGTTACAGCATTTAACACACCCATTTCAATAGTAGAACTGAACATACCCCGTTAATGTCATATGGGTTGTGAAAGCTAACCTCAATAGCGTTAGTCTGTAACGGGATTTTAAAATTGTTTCAACTTTCATCATGGAGTGGTCAGATAATGAGAACCGTATCGCTGTAATAGCGCTTTTCAAGTGTGAAATGAAAAAAGCGATATTTTCAAAACGCTCCATCCACTAGGGATTAGCCGCATGTTCGTCTACCGATGCATAAAACTGTTTGAGGAGACGAGATGTAAAAGACCGCCACCGGTCCACCGTCCACGCTCTTTTCGAACACCGCATGTCATCAAGCCGTTAAATCAAGAATTCACAGAAATCCGCTCCGAAAACAGAAAATCATGGCCCGTCCATGAGTAGAATCATTGAAAAAGACTTGAACTTGGGGCTTTCAAACGACGTACCGGACATTTATTGACTGCAGCTTTAAAAAAAACTAGGTTTGGAAAATGCAAACGTCTTAAGGTGAAGCACGCTGATAACTTGCACAGAAAAATTTTGTTCACCGATGAAAAAAGGGTGGAAAAGGGTCATCACCCAGCTTCAGTCATGGTTTGGTGGGGTGTCTTACGATGGGGTCACTGGCCTGCATTTCTGCGAACAAGGAGTCAAAACATTGACCAAAGTGTACCATGAAACCGTTTTGGATCTTGTTGTGAAGCCTGTTCAGCCAGTTCCCTGTTCCAAAACCAGCCATGGACTTTCCAGCAGGATTCTGCGCCGGCCCATAAGGCTAAAACGTCCCAGGCCTGGCTTCGAAACAATTTGCCTGCGTTCATTTTCTCTGAAGAATAGCCCTTAGACAGAACAGATTTGAACCCATTGGGTTACAAATTGTGGACGGTTTTAGAGGACAAGGTTTGTCACAAAAGATACCCCAACATTAGTCTCTTAAGACTGCTTTTGTTCGAGCTGTGGCCAATTTTCCAATGGACGAGGTTCGTGCAGCTATTGACTAATGGCCAGTACGACTTAAGGCGTGTGTAAAGGCAAAAGGCGGGTATTTCGAATAAGTAGATTCTTTTTGGATACAATATACATCGATTAATATATTAAAAAATATTTGGTCCAGAAACATTCAGTACTGTTTATTTTACAGCATAAAACGTGTGTAACAGTATTAATGTCCCTACTATGTAGGCAAAATATAATATTGAGATCACGGTTTCTTTCCCTGTCATTGGGCAGAGAAGTTAGTATACATTCCTGTCCAAGATAGTAAGCTCAGCGTAGTATCTAGTGATTTTTGCACAATTTGTGGGGATGACAAAAAGGTAGAAAGTATCGAGAAACTACTCGGTCACTGCCTTGCAATGGTTAGACGGCGTACGGAAACTCTAGGATTGGCTTTCATTGAGAGCTTAAGCGACCTTGCCAGTGCCAACGTGTGCCCTTATGCTAAAAAACCAAACATGTTTTTTTAAGTTTCGACTGAGACGGACGCATTGGCTAAAAGGGCCTAAAAACGGACCACTTTTTTTTGTTGCGCTTTAGAAGCTAAGTGGGTATATAAGGTTTGCCCTGGTCAAACTTAACGACGTTCTTACTAGTTTGATTTCCAATGATAGTGTGCAATAATTATTATTACTATTGAATTGTTCCAATGGCCATCGCGATTTTTGCACGGCAAAATTAATTTGAGAGGTTTAATGACTGCCGCTATTATCCAGAGGGATTTTAGACATGGCCTGGTTTAAACGTTCTTTTAGTTTAGCTCTTAGCGAAGACTGTGGCTTATTGACAACAAAACATTTCAAGAAAAATCCAATTCGTCGTTTTTATGTAACACTGCTACTATAGACTGTACCAGTAACAAACTCTAGTCGGTTAATGTTTTCGATATAACCCCCATACGTACCAAGGCCCCTTTTGATTTTATTCAAATGGCATGTCTTAAGACACCTTAAGACCTCTTAATACGAAGTACCCTTTCGAGGGCTTTTAAAATTTTTAGGAAAATGCCATTGTTTTTTCGGTTAGACGTAGAAGTTAAAGTAGAAGAGTATACAAAGTTTGGTATGACTGAGAATTTGAAGGAGTGCTAGTATGATTTAATAAAATAAATTAATCTAGCAGTTTTATAAAAAAAAATTCAGTAGTTCAGCAGTAGTAGTGCACTTTAACCATCACACCACTAATTAATTCTCGATCCCACGACAGCCGGTTTTATGCACCGGATCAACCCGAAGCAGTAATTGTTTGGCCAGGTGTTTTATGAGCCGGATCGACCCGATGCGGCAATTCATTGGGCAAAGGCTGTCATCCTGGAACTAGTTGTCGCTACAACAGCAACAACTAATTTAATCTAGAAGACAAAGAATTTGAACCATAATATGGCTCATCCTAATGCGAATTACCCGTTTCGAGCTTTAAGAACTTTAATATTTAGCGTTTTGCCAAATTTCTGCAGCAATATCCCAGTGTTCCTTTAAAAATTCGATGGTTTTATGTAAGTGGTTAGTGTATGTCGATGTCGTTTATAAGACTAGAGAAATAAAGTCGTGTTGAGATGAAACTGAAGCAGCATTTAGGAATTATTTTTACGTCTGCTGTCAGATCTTAATCAGTTTTTTTTAGAGATTCATATATCCTCTTTAGCTACTGAATCTTCTAGGCCACATTAGTCGGAACATTTTCGGTATACTACGAGGGTTGCTATTTATATTTCGGGTCCGGCAATAAAAACACAAAAATTTACCGTTGGAAATGTTTTTATTGTTCTTCAAAATATTCTCCTTTAAGATCAATACACTTTTGCATTCGCTCAAACCAATTTTCGAAGCACTTTTTCCACTCCGATTGAGACACCTCCAAAACACGATTCTTGAACGCTTCAACAGCTGCTTCTGGCGGTGAAAAACGTTGACCGCGCATTTTTTTCTTGATACTAGGGAATAAGAAGAAGTCATTGGTTGCCAAAGCAGGGCTGTACGGTGGATGGCCCAGCAATTCGACATATTGAGTGGTCAAATAGCTCATTGTTTCAGCTGATGTGTGAGAGCTCGCATTGTCGTGATGTCTTATTATCTTTCCTCATTTCTTCGAAAACTGTTGGTAAACAGATGGTTGTATACCACTCAGAATTGACCGTCCCAAGTTCCATTAAAGGCATTGTGGCAACATGCCAAAAAACGCAATCATTTGCTTCGATGTACTTCTCCACGAACTTGAACTCGTCTTGAAAGACCCATACGGTCGATTGCTGTTTTGTTTCGTGTTCATATGCATAGATCCATGATTCGTCACCTGTGACAATGTTATATACTGCCTTTGAGATACCGCAGTTATACTTTTTCAACATCTCTTTGCACCAATCCGCACGAGCCTTTTTTTGAGCATCAAATTATGTGGGAGTCAAATTTTGTGGGATACAACGAGAGCAAATTTTTTTCACTGCCAAATGAACATGGAATTTCTTATTGATGCTTGTCATGTTTATGCCCAATTATGCCTAAATCTCACGGTATGTCACATGTCAGTCTGTTTAATCAATTCACGCACAGCTTCGATTGTTTCTGGCAAAGTGACCGAAATTGGACGTCCTTCACGAAATTCATCCTGTGGCGAACGGCGTCCGAGACTGAACTCTTGGTACCAGCGATTAACAGTGGTTTTCGATTGTGCTTCATCGCCAAAAGTCGAAACAAGTTGATTGAAACACTCTTGTCTCAATAACCCACGCCGAAAGTCGTAAAAAATCACCGCACAAAAATGTTCACGGGATAATTCCATTTTTTTACTGAGATGAATTTTTCAACACTCGGTAAAGAAAACAATCCGCCCTCAAATGACAAAACGTTCTGAGTGGAGTTATGCTAAAAATTGTCAAGTCTCCAAAGGAAGTTCCAGTTTGCATCAGGGAACACTAGTGTTGTCAGGACCCGAAGTATAAATAGCAATCCTCGTATATTTAAGACTAAATGTCGACTTCTAGACTTTTCGACTATCGCAAAAAAATCAAGTCAACTTTTAGACTTTTTATTTCAAAAAAGTCGATTAAAGTCGACTTTTCCGATTTTTTTCTTAGGAACATGAAATTTTCTTTTTTTTTTTTAAAAAAACAAGTTCTTTTTTATAAAAACTGTTATTGATGAATTTATGAATGTAAATTCAAATAATTTTTACATTAGTAATATTCAAGTTATAAAAAATTAAAACAAAGGTGATTTTTTTAAGCAGTCGATTAATATAGGGTAGTCCATCTAGAGGTATTTTTTCAGAACAAAAAAAATATAAAAATTCAAACCAAGTGTGGAAGTTTTATTAGTAATTTGAAAGGACATTTTATGGCATTTATTTTTTGAAAATAATTACCTTCAAATGTTAGCTACTGTATTATGGAAATGGGCGTTCGGTGAGAAACGGGAAGATCCGTTGTTTTCGACCAAAATGAGGCCCATTTCCGGCTCAACGGCAAAGTCAATAAACAAAATTGCCACGTTTGGGCTGCAGAACAACAAGAAGAGGTTCAAGAGGTGCCATTATACCCGGAGAAAACCACGATTTGCTGCGGTTTATAAGCTGGTGGAATCATCGGTGCATATTTTTTCAAAAATGATGATGACCGGAACGTAACCGTGAATTGCGCTCGCTATCGCGCCAAGATATCGATCTTTATGCTACCCGAAATTTAAGCCCGTAATCTTGACGACACTTGGTTTCAAGAGGATAGTGCCACTTGCCATACATCTGTTCAAACAATGGATCTATTGTGAGGTCATTTCGAAAAGCAGCTAATTTCACGTTTTGGACAGGTAAGTTGGCCGCCGAGATCGAGTGATATCACACATTTAGACATTTTTCTTTCTATGCTGACAAACCAGCTACGATCCGGTTTTGGAAGCCAACATTACTTGCGTCATTAGAGCGATACCGGTCGAAATGCTCGAACGAGTCATCCAAAATTTGCTGCCAACATTTGAAGGAAATTATATTCAAAAAATTAATGCCATAAAATATCCATTCAAATTACCAATAAAGATTACAAACTTAATTTGAATTTTTATTTTTTTTTGTTCTGAAAACAAATCTAGATGGATCACCCTACATAAATGAAACCCCATGTCCGCATAATTTGATCTCAAAATATAATCATATTTAAATTTTTTGAAAAAATTTGAAGAAGTTAGTAATAAGAACTGCATGCGAAAAAATCTTTTACGCGGGACTAAAGTGGCAACAATTGACAATTTTTTTTGGCTATTTTTTCTATAAATTAATACTCGCTTTCCATTGTTTTCCATATCTGTATTGGATTGTTTTTTTACGACAAACTGGCGGTCCTTCAATTGTATTGCAACACCATTACCATGTTGGCCTTCTTCGCGCCTAGTGCTTACACTCTTGTCAAGGAACAGCATATGCTAACCTTTTCGATAGCCATGGAACCCACAATATATTCGGCCACATCAACATCGGGTAAATGGGTATCAAAAGGTATTCGAGAGATTCAGATATTGGTTCCTGATTATCAGTACGCCTTAAAAAATAATAAATATTAACATGTTATACTGCTGAATATACTTTCAATATACTTTAGTATTCTTACCGACTTGATTAATTGCTAGAACATAATGAGTCCAGAACATTTTTGAAGGCATCCTTTTGTAACCCTCGCCATTTAATAGAATACAACTTATGTATATCTCAATCGTGGAAAATAAATAAAAGCGCATACGAGTAATTAATTTAAGCAATACGCATTGTTAGGAAGGAGATTAGAGGCAATTTTCAAAATAAAAAAATACTAAAATTCAAATCAAGTGTGGAATCTTCATTGTTCATACGAAAGAAAAATTTATGCCATTTATTTTTTGAATATAATTTCTTCAAATGTTGGCAACTGTAATATGGAAATGAGCGTTCGCCGAAAAACAAGAAGATCCGCTGTTTTTGACTTAAATTGTGTTCAGTGATGAGGCCCATTTCTGGTGCAACGGCAACTTCAATACGTCAGAAGAGGTTCAAGATGTGCCATTATATCCAGAAAAACCACGGTTTGGTGCGGTTTATGGGCTGGTAAAAGTATCGGTCTATATTTTTTAAAAAATGATGATGGTCGAAACTTGCTCGCTATTGTACTATCATATTGGACTTTTTACTACCTGAAATTGAAGCCCGTATTCTTGACGACATTTTGTTTCAACATGACGGTGCCACTTGCCATGCAGCTGGGCAAACAATGGATCACGTGAGAGGTAATTTCGAAGAGCAGCTAATTTCACATTTTGGACCGGTGAATTGGTCGCCTAGGTCACACCTTAGACTTTTTTCTTTGGAGCTACGGAAAGTCCAAAGTCTATGCTGATAAACCAGCTATGATTTAGATCTTGCAAGCGAGCATTACGCGTGTCATTCACGCCACATTTTGGACCGGTGAATTGGCCGCCTAGATCACACCTTTAGACTTTTTTCTTTGGAGCTACGCAAAGTCCAAAGTCTATGCCGACAAACCAGCTATGATTCAGGTCTTGGAAGCGAACATTACGCGTGTCATTAACGCCATACAGGTCGAAATGATCGAATGAGTCATCCAAAATTGCACCCTCAGAATGGACACCCTGAGGCGTAGTTGCGGCCAGCATTTAAAGGAAATTATGTTCAAAAAATAAATGGCATAAAATTTCCTTCGAATGAATAAAAAAGTTTCCACACTTGATTTGAATTTAATTTTCTTCTTAAAAAATACCTCTAGATGGATCACACATTATTTGAAGTTAAAATATAAAAGTCGAAAAAATCGTCATGAAAAATTCGACGTTTAGACTTTTTTAAAAACCAAAAGTCCATTAATCGATTAGTCGAAAATCGACTTATACAACCCTATTTTAGTAGACTCTCTGGATTTTTCGTTCTGCCTCTTAGATGTGTTCTGATGTTGCCAAATATTCTCCACAATGGACAAAATATCTTGTTTTTTTATATTTTTCCTGTATTATATTAGTATTGTTAAAACTAATTAATATTTCAACCTTATACTATATCACTTGCTAAAACGGAAGTTTATTCCCTTACCCACGCTCTCAATGCACATTGTCCACTTTTTTCCTAAATGAAACAACAAAACACTTTCAGAAAAGGTGTTAAATCCGTTAAATGTTTTTGTCACCGCTGGTGAAGCGAACCCAACTCATTTTCCACTCACATTCAGCCACCAACTGGCACCCATCCTCATCCTTACTCCAATATGCTGACACAAGGGTTGCGGCAGGCAGACCATTTTGAACTGAAATTATACTGCGCACATTAGAGCGGAAACGGAAGTGTGTTGCGGTAGGTTGTTGTTGTTGCTTTTGAAGTAATGTCAACGTTTTGACGTTTAAAACTTTTTGTCTTGTTGCCGGGGTATTTGGGTTAGTAACTTACTTTACTACTATTGTTAAAGTGCTTGACGCTCATTTTATTTTCGTTGTTTTCGTTATTATTCCGCAGGTTTGTCTGCTTTAGATGTAAGAGTATTTTTTTTGGCGGCAGGGAAAAATTAAAACTTTCATTGTTGAATACTAAATGAGCTGGAAAAATGCGGGAAAATCTGTTTAATTAATGACAACATAACGATGTGATGAAAATGACATTCTATTTGTCAGGGGTAATAAATGAAATGAAAAGTTTTGAAAATTAAAAGATTTTGTTTTTTTTAAACTCTTACCAACTAATGATGTTGTCCTTAAGACCCATGGGTCCGATCTAAATAAAATTTCTTGGAATCTTAGCAGAATTGTTTGTCAAGAAATGTCTTATTTGCTTGCTGTTATTTTACATGTAAGATGAATTTATAAGCTACCTCAACCAGTCTCTTATTTTGAAGGCTGTACTGTTTCCGCCCACTACCTAAAAGTTACATATGTTTACCTTAAAATGTGGCCTTTCGATCTTTGCAACGTGTTTCAAACCTATTGACAACCTACACCACAGTGACTTTTCGAATAAAACAGTTTTTTTTGCAAAAAAAAATATTTTGTCAACATAATCTCCTTTTAGCTCAATGCTCTTAGTCCAACGTTTCTCTAATTTTTGTATTCCTGCCAAAAAAAATAGAATTTTTTGAGCTCCATATTTGATCAATAACTATCTTTGGAGCTGAATCTCTTTTCATCGAGACATTTCTTTAGGTTTGGAAATAGAAAATAGTCACTGGGGGCTAAATCCGGAGAATTTGGCGGCTGAGGTACCAATTCGTAACTTAACAATTGCAATTATGTCATCGAGATTGTACACGTGTGCACCCGTGCATTATCTCGATGAAAAATAACTTGTTCTCCTTAGCCATATGGGGTCGTTTTTTTTAAATCCTCGTCAAATCGGTCCAATAAGTTTAAGTACGGCATAATATCCGCCGTTTATTGTTTTTTTCCTTTCGAAAGTAATCGATGTGAATTATCCCGCGTGCATTCCCAAAAACTGTTGCCATCACCTTATTGGCCGACAAAGTCACCTTGGCCTTCTTCGAATCCGGTTCACCCGAAAAAAACCATTGTTTAGACTGATTCTTGGTTTCCGGATTGTTGTAATGGATCCATGTATCATCCACAGTTACAAAACGCCGCAAAAACTCATTCGAATTTCGATTAAGCAACTCCAAACAATCCTTTGAAGTTGTCCCACGATTACGTTTATCGTAAATTGAGAGCAAACGCGGCAGACATCTTACAGACAGCATTCTTAAACTCAACTGATAATGTAAAATTGAAACCTCACTGCCATAAGAATGCGTATGGCATCAACAATCTCACACACTTTCACTCTTCGATCGGCCAACACCATATCGTGGATTTAATCGTCATTTTCGGGTGTATTGGCCTTAATTAGCCGCCCGGAACGTCATTTGTACTCGTGCGACCACAGGGAAAGTCAGTAAACCAATTTTTTTACCATTAAAGTCGATGGTGCATAGTGGAGTCCCCATAGTATTTATCAAACTTTTTCTTGGTTTGATTAACGGGTTTTTACGCGAAAAAAAAATGTTTAATGATCACTCGAAGTTCACTTTTTTTTTCCATTTTTAACAAAATCCACGAGATTGTATATTTTGAACAGCTGTTAAACACAAACTAAATGACGGAACTCTCTCAAAATTTGAGAGTAGTCTTTTAACAGATGGTATTTGATGGGAGCAGTGTTGCATTTCATAAAACTACCAGGGAAATGTCACTGAATTATTGATATACCCTCGTAGTTGTCACAACAATACATTTTGTTCTGCAGTCTCGTTCGTACATAGGGTACCCGCCTCGTCATCCAGGTGAAGCAAACCTGCCACTTGAACTAAACGCGCCCAAAGAGACCTGGGGGTTAGCTGAGTGTGCTTGTACGGACAAGTCAAGAATTTCAGCACGTCAAGTGGTCCCAGATGGCAGGCAGGACACACATCAGTAACGTTAGCATTAATTCGTACTCAATGCGAATTGAGCCGGCTTAACCATCCAGCTGGGCCAGAATCCCGCTCGTCTTCCGAGTAGCGTCTTCTCCTCTGGTGAAATCTTCGGGGGATGTTTCTCTAGCACTACATTCACGCTAAATCTGGATCTGCTGCTGCCACTTCATTAGCGTGAATGTCTTTCAGACCTGCTTGATCTAAAGACTCTCTCTTGTTCAGTTGGACCTCTCTTTCTAGATCATAAAGATCGTACCTGATCTGCCTCGAGGAAGAATCCTGTCCATTAAATGGAGGTATCGATGCCTACTGCGGAAACGGCCAAGCAGATACTGCTTAGGGAATTGTGTCGATGCACGGTAAGGATCTTTGTCGCCTCATATCAATGATCCTCCTAGAAGTTCTGTAGGAAGCTGCCATTGAGTCACGATCTTAAGGAAAATATTTCTCTGAAGGCAAGGGCAGCTACAGGGTGGAGCGCGTTTATTTGCTTATTTGGGAATGAAATAAAAAAATTATGAACCTTAGAAACATTTATTTAATATATAAAATATATTTAACAGCAAGGCAATTTTAAAATGCATGTTTTTATATAGTGTATCTGGCAAATGTCGAAAAAACTGGTCAGGTCAATTCTGAGTGGTATACCACAATTTGTTTGCCTGAAGTCTTTGGAGAAATTCGAAAAACGAACAAGAGAAGACGAATCTTTGTGCACCATGACAATGCGAGCTCTCACACATCGGCTCAAGCCAGCGCCTTTTTGACCGACTAAAACGTCGAAATGATGGGTCAACCGCCGTACAGCCCTGACTTGGCACCCAATGACTTCTTTTTATTCCCGCACATCAAGAAAAAAAAGGTGATCAACGATTTTCGTCAGAAGATGCTGTTGAAGCGTTCAAAAACCATGTTTTGGAGGTGTCGCAATCGGAATGGAAAAAGTTCTTCGACAATTGGCTTGGGCGCATGCAAAAATGTAGAAATCATGCTGAAAAATACTTTAAAAACAATTAAACCATTTTTGATGAAAGATATTCGCATTTTCATTATTAGGCCAGCAATATATATAGCAGCTCTCGTACTCTCCTACCACTCTACACGGCATTAATAGAAAATCACATTACAATGTCCCATCAGGCACCCTAACCGTACACAATACTAAAGGAGTTAATGTTCCAAACTTAAAAAAAAGAAGTCATCCCTCCCTAAATACTAGACTAGAACTTGTAGTGCAATACGAAGGTATCATAAAAATGTACGCACAATTAGTGCAAC
This sequence comes from Hydrotaea diabolus, assembly GCA_963513945.1. Lineage (NCBI taxonomy): Eukaryota > Metazoa > Arthropoda > Insecta > Diptera > Muscidae > Hydrotaea > Hydrotaea diabolus. The sequence goes on from OY740720.1 coordinate 122,234,392, forward strand.
ATGAACACCTCAACAACTCGATACATCCACTCCAACGCGCCGCCAACAATAACAGGAACCCGATGGAAATACTGTCAATTTTTAACACGACTAAATTCGTTAAATTTGCTTTTATTTTTGCGCTGGCTGTAGCTGCCAACATTAGCTTAATATTCGCATAAAATGGCTTCATTAAAATAATTGACGATGAAAAACACCAGACACCATTAAAATCATTATAGTCACCCGACGACGGAGACAACAACAGCACAGCGACCGAGCGAAAACAACACCCAACAAAACCAATTTTCCAAAACAAAGAGGTCAGAAAATTGTTACAGGATTGCGGGCTTCTGCTGTTGGTAGCATAAACATGAACCGATGAAGATGTGCGAAGCCATCTCTTGGCCCATCCCATTTCACTCCAGCGTCCACCTTGCTTAAGCATCACCAACAAACAACTGCAGTTGCGGGCGAATAATGTGTTGAGGAAGGATGAGGATTGACTGGCTGGCTGACTGGTGGCTGGATGGTAGCTTGGTTGGGTCTACTTTGCCGGGCAAACAGGGACACATTATAAAAGAATAATTACGGTAATTATTAAAAAGTTTAACAAACAACAAACAACTAATTTTTATAGGAAAATACGTTTAAAACCAACTCTCAAACTCCGGCTGCAACGACACGACGTACGTACTCGTACCTGTGTGGGCATTTCAACAATAGCAACAGCAGCAATCACTGAAAGGATCAACAGACAGGATGACGATGGTTATGTAGTTTCACTGCTGTTTTTCCTATTTGGTTTATTTTGTGTTCAGGAAGTATGTATATGACAACGTCAACAATAAAAAAATATGATACTGTTACAGGGATAGTTTCCAGGTGCGAGTGAGTACCTGGGGTCTGAGGGGTACAAATAAAATTATTTTCCAATCACTGAAGTTATTAAACAAAAGCTTTTAACCTTTTTATGACACTTGTGTTTATCGTTGTTTTTTTTCTAGGTCAAAAGTGGAATGGTAAAACAGCCGCTGGGAAGAGGCCAAGGAAGCGATTTGCATAAATTAAATTCTCAATGGATGGTAATGGGATTAAGTTTTCTTTTCTATATATAATTGGCCATTAATATGTGATATTCTTTCAATTAAAGATAAATGTTTAAGATTCTACGAAGCCAGAAAATTCTATACGTATTTATTTATTTATGTCTATGGAAGTACAAATTCCTTACAGACTATTTCTTACATCTAAAAGTAAATTAAATCTAAGTTATTAATAAAATTACATAATGAATCAAACAAATCCATGCTCTGATTGGAGATACTGTTGAACTCTTTCGTTGCTCTAGCTTTAGGTTCATTAATAGAGTAATTCGTTCTATAAACAGGTAAACAAAACAACTTAAAACGCCGCAAAGTTCTAGTATGAAAACAAAAATCGACTAGTGGCAACAAACACGATGAATCTTTCGAGCCTGAAACCAATTTATGATGGAAAACTTGAGACAATAAGATTCTTCTATTGTCCAGCGTATTCAAATGAATTAACCTACATTTGTCTACATATAAAGGCTGAAGTTGAGCGAAGAGCAAACGATCTCTTTTGAATTTTTTCAAGTCTACACATTTGAATTGAATAAAAGGGATTCCAGATTAAGGACGCATATTCTAGTTAAGCTCTAACTAAAGACCTTTACTGTGTATGGATCCACAAAATCTCTACAATTCCTTTAAATAAAAGCTAACACTGAGTATGCTTTTGGTACAATAGAATTTATGTGATTTACGAATGTAGACTTTGAATTTAATATTACCCCTTAATCAACAATTTCTTCCAATTGCTTCCTTAGATGACCGCGCATACACTCTATCATTTTGCTTGTTAAACTTTTCCTGAACGGTAAAAAGTTATTCTTCGGGGAACAGATTTTTCTGTGCAAGTTATCAGCGTGCTTAACCAAAAGACGTTTGCATTTTTCAATCATATTCTTTTTAAAGCTGCAGTCCATACGTCCGGTACGTCGTTTGAAAGCCCCAAGTCCCAAGTCTTTTTTAATGATTCGACTCATGGACTTTTGCGTGATATTCATCTCACGGGTCATGATTTTCTGTTTTCGGAGCGGATTTCTGTGAATTCTTGATTTACCGGCTTTGATGACATGCGGTGTTCGAACAAAGAGTGGGCGGCCCGACCGGTGGCGGCCTTTTACATCTCTAGTCTCCTCTAACAGTTTTATGCATCGGTAGACGAACGTGCGGCTTATCCCTAGTGGCCGGAGCGTTTTGAAAATGTCGCTTTTTTCATTTCACACTTGAAAAGCGCTATTACAGCGATACGGTTCTCATTATCTGACCACGCCAGGATAAAAGTTGAAACAATTTTAAAATCCCGTTACAGACTAACGCTATTGGGGTTAGCTTTGAAAGCCCATATGACATTAACGGGGTATGTTCAGTTCTACTATTGAAATAGGTGTGTTCAATGTTGTAAGTTTAAAAAAGTATTTAAAAACTTTTGCAATATTACACAATTTTTAAATGGGTCCGTAATTCGAAACGATATCTTTTGATCCAGATTTATAAACAGGAGTAATTGATGCAATCTTCCATTTATCAATATTCCATTATCCATTGCAGAGAGATACAAGTTGTAAGTACAGGGTGCCCGTCGGGAAGGTATACATACCTCTTTGTTTTGTCGCAATTTTGGTAAACATTAGTCTTGACAATTCATATTTGGCAGTCGTGAAGTAGAGAGGTGGCAAATTTATTACGGAAAAATATTCGATAAACCAACGTGTTTTAATCGTTAAAACATTTTATCAAAATCAATCGATAACTGTGACGATGAGAATGTTACGTGAAATTTTTGGGAGAAACACGTGCAAACAAAACGCAATATTTATCGTGTAGTAAACGATTTCGAAGAAAGAGGGTCTGTAGCTCATAGGCCCAAACATGGACCACAGCGTACTGCAAGATCGGCTGAAAACATTACTGCTGCTCAAGAAAGTGTTCAAAACAATCCATCAACCTCAATTCGACGCCGTGCTCAGGAGCTTGGTCTTCAAGAAAAACTTTGGCCACAATTTTGCACAAGGATTTGCAGTTGACACAAGACCTTCTTACACAAGACCATTTACGCCTCTTTTCACAGCAAGTTATTTCAAGAAATGGTGATTGGCCTCCACGGTCGCCTAATTTGACTGCTCCGGACTTCTTTTTGTGGGAATATTTGAAAAACAAGGTTTATGGAAACAACCAGAAACGCTTGAGCAACTCAAACAAAATATTCGTGATAATGTGTGAGAATGTAATGTACAATGTGCTCAAAGGCCAACCGAGTCGGACATTTATCTGATATTGTATTCCATACATATTTGCCAAAATTACATAAAACATTTATCAATATAAGATCCATTCTCTTTCATTTAATAACAAATTTTGAACAAACAAAGTACTATACCTTCTCGACGGACACCCTGTATAACCGAAAGTCGTAAGCAACTATATTAAACATGTACCAGTTGATCCATCAAGTGGCTACTTTTTAAATTACACGTCCTATGAAAGTGTTAGCTCTTACCCGCTCGTAATCTAGACTTTAGCCAAATAAATACTATCACTGTGGGGCGGAACGAATCGAAACGCTTAAACAACATTGGCAACTAAAGTACACTTATAGGGTGGGCTGTTTAAAATTTGAATCAGCTTTAAAAAAAGTACCGATAATTTTTTTTTAAATTTCTTGTTGAAAAGGTTAATGGAACACCAACCGATGCGTTTTCGCTTCGTCCAATGATCAAAAGATTGTTTGGCAAGAGCTGAAGAATTTTAGCGAAAACTGGCTGAAGCTCATTTTCATCTCGGCGCATTTTTAGAGAACCCACTCGTGACTATTGAGAAGCCAATGCAGCCACAACGAGTAAAAGTTTGCTGTGGATTTGGGCAATTTTTCTTTGAAAATGAGCAGGGAGCCGCTGTTACAGTCAACGGAGAGAGTTACCGGGACATGCTCAACGAAATTTTGTTTTCAAAAATTCAAGAGAATGATATGGACGACGTTTTGTTTAACAACACGGGGGCACATGTCACACAGCCAACGCAACCATCGATATTTTACGCACTGTTTTTGAAAATCGAATAATCAGCCGAAATTGTGATGTAAATTAGGCCGCCTCGGAGCTGTGATTTGAGCCTTTTGGGTTGTTTTCTGCGGGGAGCCAGAGACAATAGAAGCGTTTAAACATGAAATCGAAGTTGCCATTGCAGAAATTCGACCCGAAACAATCGAAAATGTACTGCAAAGTTGGGTTGATCGGATGAGGTACTAACGAGCCAGATGTGGTAGTTATACAGGGTGGCCCAAATGAGACCTAGTGGTGTTAAACACGTATAACTCATTTTATGGAAATTTAACGTGACTATGTGTGAAATATGACATCAGCCAAATGACCGCCATTTTGCTCGATACAGACATTGGCTCTTTTTAGCGCCAAGCTGCTGCACAGCTTCCACGTTCTCTTCAGTACGAATATTTCGATGAGCACCTCTTCCTGGACGGTCGGCAACTGAACCCAGATCCTCAAAACGGCGAACTAAACTTGTAATCATGGAAGATGTGGGCGCTGATCTTACGTTAAAAAAACGGCGATAATTTCGCTACGTCAGAACAATTGATGGTTGAGAAGAATAATAAAAATCTATAATTTGAATGCGTTGTTGTGGACTGTAAGTATTCATTTTAAATTTCCAAGAGTTCAGTTTTAATCTGCAAAAAGAAAAAAATAAATTATGTTAAAAAATAAAAATGTTATTTGTGTTTCACATCAGCTGGTCTTATTTGGGCCACGCGTTATGAATGATATTGTGTTCCATTATTCATTCAATGACAAAGTTCAATCTTTCCAATAAAACCAGAAGTTTGAAAAAATTATCGGTAATTTTTTTTACAGCCAATTCAAATTTATAATGTTAAATCGCCCACCCTGCGTTTTCCAAACAATTCGTTTAAGGAATTGATACAGAGCGGAAAAAGCTCATAGGTGCTCGCCAATGTGCAGGAGATCAATGCAGATGGAAACTTATGCAAAAGATGACACACAGGCTCTTTACAAGCTTAGAAGGGACAATTATAACATACCCGGTAATAGTTTTGTGGACTTCAATGTCTTAGAAGTACAACATTAAAAACAAGACGACGTTAAGTTTAGCTAGGCCAAACCTTACATACTTTTCATCGTCCTACCCCTGTAGGAAGTGTCGATAGTAAAACTGTATTGATTCACTATTGACTTTGGCATCAGTACTACTGACCAATTATACCCTAGGCAATGCTTTTTGCTTTAGACATTTAACATGTGCTTGTCATTAAGAATCCACTAATGACATTGGATCCAGTGACTCACTGCTTCTTTGTCATAATTGTTGTCTACATTGGGAATTTTGAATCAATTTTCACACAATTGACTATGTTGTTCTTGTGGGATCGTATGGAGACATTAGAACTAGATATTCAGTGGAACATTTTAATAATCGTAGTCAACACTTTTGGCTTTTTTTTCCTAGATGTATATCTATCCTTAAATAAAAAGTGTAGACGCTTAGTTGCCTTTGTCACCCAAAACATTCGACAAAAGTGGCGACATGGAGACACATGACCAAAGGGACGCGTAAAGCGTAAGACCTTTTACGTAAAGCGTAAAAGGTCTGTTTTTTGGAAGTATGACTCCGTCTCTAACCTAGACCGACATTTAAAAACTTCTGTATATTTGGAATGGTATCAAAATTTGCTTTAATTTGATTACCCTTTTGTCCATATTAACTTTTAATCGCCTGTTTTAACCTATGCGGGACGTTTTTTAGGCCAAATGATTTTTGAGGTATCTAGTGCGTCTACTTACTCACAGTTCCTATTTTAACCATTGTCTGTACACCAAAAATTGAGATTTGTTAAGTAGTTACTAAAAAAAGTGTACTTTTTACCGAGGTACCTTTAGTCCCTTAAAAGGAAACAATTTTTCTTCCGCCTAGTCCGATTTCGTCCATTTACAATCCCAAACAGCTTATGACCATAAGCGAGCATCATGCTAAATTTCAGGATGCTAGGTTGATTTGTTTGACCTTTCTTTTAACAGACACACGGAAGGACATGACAAGGTGAACGTAAGAACGAATCAGTGGATGCAAATTTAGTCTTGCCAAAATGCCGCCATGAGAACATCAACAGGGTGTCTAATTATGTCTTCTGAGGACCATCTACATGAGGAGACGAAGGTTCTTACCGTGCCCAGACACAATTTCTTGTTGTCTGAGCATTATCTGCTTGGGTGTCTTCGCAGTAGTCATGCCAACCACCATGGACAGGATGCCTCCGTCCAGGCTGAACAGCTACGATCTTCATGATCTAGAGAGAGAGAGAGCGGTACAAGAAGCAGCATTTATACCATCAGAACTATTAAGCAGGTTTGGACGACATTCACGCTGATAGTCACAGCAGCAGTATCCAGCTATAGCGTGAATGTAATGCTAGGGGAACATCCTCCACACGCGCGTGCTTCTTGGTCCATCTACAATCTGGATGATGCATCTGCCCTTGTCCCGCTTGTTATCTTCAATTTTCCGGCCAAGCATACTCAGCTGACCCCCAGGTCTCTTTGGACGCATCCAGTTCTAATGGCGCATTTCCTGCACCGATTATATGTACTGTGCCGCATACTTCAAGCTAACCTAATCTAGAAACAGAGAACACGTTAAAGGTAACTCATTAAAATTAATCTCATCTTGCATCAAAATAATGTCACTTTTAAATTTCTAGGACGTTTTCAGTGATTACACTGACTTAATTTCCCCAACATCCCATTAGAAATTAAGTGGACAACTAGTCAAATTAGTGAGTTATGCACAATATGATTTGTTTACTCACTGGCCGGAACTAGGGTTTCGGCGATTAGTCGATTGTCGACCAATCGACAAAAATTTAAAAAGTCGCAATTGATTTTTGCTTTCGACTTTTAATCGAACAATCGACAATTGCGTTCGACTGCACCACACTGTGGTCTCAGAATCACTGGTTTGATTTAACGATGTCTGTCTTTTCGGCTGTCCGTCCGTCTGCTGTAGATCTAAAGCTTGTAATCAGTTCGCAATTGTTGTTCATGAAGTTTAGCAGAACGGACGCTAGGAAGGACGCTTTGGAATTTGAAGAAACTCGGTTCCGATACAGATATAGCTCCCACACATATGTTTAGCCGGTTCTATGTTTTTAGCTCTAGAAGCCACACATCCAATCCTGATAAAATTTGGCGCAAGTTTGTTTTTGGGCCAAGGATTTGCTTTATTGAAATTGAAGGAAATCGGTTCTGATTTAGATATAGCTTCCACACTTATGTACGTTTAACCGATTTCAAGTCTTTATCCTAGAAGTGACATTTTACATTAAATCTTGATGAAATTTGGCAGAGTTTTTAACGTACACTTTTTGATAAAGCCCCAGAGCAAAGGTCCCTCCCAATTTTACATACAACCGCTCAAGAACATCAATTTTAATTGGACCATATGACCCATTTTGAAGGCAGTGAGGGCCCCAAACCATACTAATGCCCTGGAAAACGGCATCCACATGGACATATGGAAGGGTGGGTATCAAATGAGAATAACACAAGGCAATTTTTAATGAATAATTTTTTTTTTTTAAATTCGCCCTAATTTGGCGACGGATATTTGGCCCATTTAAATATGGCCAAATGCGTAAAAAAATCAAAACAAAATAATAATGAAAATTTCTCACAATTTAAAATCTGGGTAAATTAAGAATTCGTCCAAGGGGTCCGTAGACCTGTTTGATTTGGCTTTTCTGCAGATTATGAATTTATAGTCGCTTCGCTCAAACTTAGATTTTAATAATTCTACATGAATTGCATTACACTCCACCAAAGGTAAATGGTATATTCAATTTTTCTTTCTGTTTGCAAAAGAAAGAAAAATTGATTGTCACCTTACCCACCCTTACCGGAACCTACTGTTTGATGCCTGCTCCTTATGGCTATTGCTTTTTGCAGAGAAGCTTTGACATGTTTTAGGGATTAACCTTTTACTCGCAAGGTCGCTAGAATTTGTAAGACTCGCCGCTAAAAAGTTCTTATCCGGATTCGAACCTGGGCTTACTTGCATAACAGTCCTGCCACTAAACGTCACAGCACGGCGGTCCACTTAGCCCATTAAACAAGAGTGCATTTTCAGCACTATTTTTTCAAATTGTTTCTATACACATGATTGGAAGGACTTTATCCCTAAGGTATACTCCACTACACACACAATCCTTTATATTGTTTGTCTTTCCTTTGCTCCTGACTATTTTTTGTTTCTTGTCCTTGCCCCTAATAGTGTCATTAACATTTTAATTTCAATTGCTAATTTGTTTCCACAAATATTAACTCTGCTTTCGTTCCCACACACTCACCCAGCCCACAACTGGCAAATATTATTTGCCACACTTTAAAACTCATCATGACTCGGTTGTTAGCCCCGGTTAATATACACATGAGAGTAACTTCAAACGTAACTTTCAGTTTTAATGGTCATTTTTTCGTGTATATGCAAACGTCCTTAAATAGCCACCTTTCCTCTGTCAAATGGCTGCATCTTCTCTTTTTTCAGTGGAATCCTCGGTAGGATTCCCCAAACACAGATGACGTTCTGTGCCTCTCTGTAGGAGTGTGTGCAACTTCACATTTGTGGACACTTCGGATGTCTGTCCGTAGAATTGGAAATTTTTCTCCACGGGTCTATACGGGTCTGTGCGTTTGTCTCTAGCTCATCCTTCTCCGGCAGCCGGCCGTAGTTGTTTGTTATTGTCATACACTTCATTTCATACAATTCATGTCGGTTACACAAATATTTTTACAAAATGCTCTGTCTTTAAGCTAAAAAAAAAAATAGCTGTTCTATTAAAAAAAAACAGCAAAAAGAAACGAGATAAAATGAAAATTTCCCTGCTACGATATTTTGAATAAATACCCTGAACATTTGCAAACGGCGTCGACGAAGGCAACCAGGGAGAAAACGAAGCAAATAAAAGTTTTTCAAAACTAATTAAACCGATAAGAGTGGTAAAGGCAGAGAAATAAGGAGCGGAAGAGTTGCTTTACCACACTGTTGAACCCAAGTGGGGAAGCAAATAAAGAGCAAAAACCGATGAGGGCATGAATAAATAAGAAAGCGACGCACATAGTGCAACTAGAATATCGAAAATTGTCTACGTTTTTCCAGCTGGAAAACACTGTACGAAATTTTCAAACAGAAATATAGAAATAGAAATAAAGGGTGATTCAACCATTCTACACGATGTTATTTGTGAGTCCCAAGTCTAGTTTTTTGCCCAACTTACTTGGACATTTCCTTGTTTTAATGTTTGACAATTTTAGCCATGGAGGGCGTTACGATTGTTGAAGCCTTTTACGAAAATGGGCGTTCAATCGAAATGCATTTCGTTCATTTCGTGATTTTTTTTTGTCAGCATAATCGGTCGACCAAATGTGTCCACAATCGTTGGAATTGTGCTAAAATTTCAGCAAACCGGGAATGTCAAAATCGCTGTGCATGCTCGACCAGTTCATTCTGCCTTCGTTCTATCATCGACCCGTACTTCTTCAAAAATGAGGTCAGCCAAGCAGTTACCTTTAAAGGGGTTAGCAATCGCGAGATGATAACGGACTTCTTGTGACCAGAAATTGAGGATATAGACCTGGACGATATGTGGTTTTAACAGTATGCCACACACAGAACAGAAACCACGAATTTCCATGTTATCTCACGTCGTGGCGATGTTAATTGGATGCCACGATCATGTGATTTGACATTGTTGGACTTCTTGCTTTGGGGATATTTGCAAGAAAAAGTGTACATCATTTTGTGGTATTCAGCTGAAACGAAAAAGTGGCTGATTTTTTAACTGCTACAGGGAGGTTTATAAGAATAGATTAGACGGCTTCTCGTCCTTACAGCTCTACGAGGGTTGCTATTTATATTTCGGGTCCGGCAATAAAAACACAATAAATAATCATTAGAAATGATGTTTTCCAAAATATTTTCCTTTAAGATCAATACACTTTTGCATGCGCACAAACTAATTTTCGTTGCACTTTTTCCACTCCGATTGAGACACCTCCAAAACATGATTTTTGAACGCTTCAACAGGTGCTTCGGGCGATGAAAAACGTTGATCACGCATTTTTTCTTGGTCCCAGTGCATAAGAAGAAGTCATTGGGTGTCAAATCAGGGCTGTACGGTGGATGGCCCATCAATTCGAAATCTTGAGTGGTCAAATAGATCATCGTTTCAGCTGATGTGTGAGAGCTCGCAGTGTCGTGATGCAAAATGATCCTCTTCTCTTATTATCTTTCCTCATTTCTTCGAACACTGTTGGCAAACAGATGGTTGTAAACCACCGACCTACGTTCCACTAAAGGCACTGTGGCAACATGGCCGGTTATACCGAAAAAAAACGCAATCATTTGCTTTGATGTACTTGTTTTACGAACAACTTTTGTTGGATTTGGCTCGTCTTGAAAGACCCATACGGTCGATTGCTGTTTTGTTTCGGGTTCATATGCATAGATCCATGATTCATCACCTGTGACAATGTTATACACTGCATTTGAGCTACCGCAGCTTTACTTTCTCAACATCTCTTTGCACCAATCCATACAAGCCTTTATTTGAGCATTCGTCAAATTATGTGGGATCCAAGGATAACAAATTGTTTTCATGGTCAAATGAACATGCAATGTCTTATTGATGCTTGTCATACTAAAGCCCAAGGATGCCTCAATCTCACGGTATATTACATGTCGGTCTTGCTTAATCAGTTAACGCACAGCATCGATAGTTTTTGGCAAAGCGACCGAAGTTGGACGTCCTTCACGAAATTAATCAACTTGTTTCGCCAAAAGCCGAAACAAGTTGATTTAGACACCCTTGCCCCAATAATCTACGCCGAAAATTGTAAAAAATCATCGCACGAAAATGTTCACGGTATAATTCCATTTTTTGACTGAGATGAATATTTCCAAATCTAAACAAAACAATTTGCCCTCAAATGACAAAACGTTCTGAGTGAAGTTATGCTAAAAAAATGTAAAAGTTTCCAATGGTAGTTCCAGTTTGCATCTGGGAACACTAGTGTTGTCAGGACCCGAAATATAAATAGCAACCCTCGTACACTACAGTTTTTCCTCTTTGAGTTAAATGCAAAACAACTAAGCGAAAATTTCGTTTTAGGTGAATACTAGGCATTAAATAGAAATGGGCTTCATCCAAAACATAAAGATTATTAAAAAAATCATTTTGTGTGGCTAAGAGTGTAAGAGAATTGAGTATTGTTGTTGTTGTAGCGGTAACTGTATGCCGGGGTGACAGCCCTTAAATCAATCCGGTTCAGAGAACCTGCTGTTGTGGGATTGAATTGAGTATTGGAGTTGTTGTGGGGCATTAAGAAAAAAAATTATCTTAGAAAGTAAAAAGGTTAGTTGTGTTTCACATCAGTTGCGCTAATTTGGACCACGCTTTAAATTAAACCACATTGGTCATTTTATTCATATAGCCCCCATACAATAGTCCCTTCCAATTTGAGTACTTAAGCCTCATATTAAATCCAGTCTCGTTTTAACTTTGCACATTATATGAGGTCTTACATCAGCCCTGGTAAAATTGAACATATCGATTCATGGGTTCATGCAGACTTTATACAAAAGTGCCTTTCGATTTGCAGTTTTACCACTAGTGAAACCATAAATTAAAGGCGATTTTGCTTAAATGTTGCATGGATCGTTACATTCGAGCAATAATCCACTAGTGTGCAATTTTACCATTTTTTCCTATAGCCCCCATGGTAAGGACCGCTGATTTGAGGTTTTGTCTTCTCTTTCCCTATGCTGTAACAGTGAATATGGACAGTAAATAAACTGTTAAAAAGTCGACGACCCACGCAGAAGGGGAATACCGAAGATTTAGTGGAAAGATAAGGTCCTATAAAAATCTACTAGAGGGTAGTGCATATGATCGAAACTTCTTACATAAGTAAGAAGTAATGCTGGATTTTGCACAAAATTTTTCTGGACCTATGTATGTAAGTATATATATTTATTCCTTTTACATTATAATGAGCAGAGAGCCCTAAATATTGATTTCCTATTAACTCTATTTAATGCACAGTATTTTAATTCATTCCAGCTTAGGTTTAGGGTCGATGCTTCTAAATCAATTTGCCGCCTCCAGGTGCGCCTCTGCTTCCGCTGCCCTGCGGGTTCCATTCGATGATGGCCTGTCTGCTGATATTATCCGCTGATTTCCTTAGGGTATGGCCTATCCAACCCATTTGCGCCTTCTGATCTCGTTTTGGACTGGACGCTGTTGTGTTGATGCCCATAGTCGTTGGTAATTGTCCTGGGCCAAAATATGCGCAGAATTTTACGCAAGCATTTGTTCATGAACACTTGCATATTTTGAATATCTCTTGATGCAGCATTTCATGATTCGCATCCGTATAGTAGGACAGATTTCGCGTTAGAGTTGAATATTTTTAGTTTTGTCCATCTCGAGATATAGTTTGATCTCCAGCCAGAGTTTAAGAGGCCATATGCCTGTCTGGCATTGTTAATCCGGTTGAGGATATCATTTTTGGATCCTCCCGCCTTGTCGATTATGCCTCCTTAGTAGCAAAACGAGTCAACTTCTTCTAATATCTCGTAAGGCTCCATAAAAAAGTCTTTCAGTATTTGATGCACTTATGCGTAGAGATTTGGTCTTGATGTTGATTTCAACACCTACACGGGATGCATTTTCCTGGACTTAACTCAGTTTGGCATGCAAATTAGTAAAAGTGTGGGAAAGGAGGCAGATGTCGTCGCCATAGTCAAGATCTTCTAGTCTGCCTTGAAGTCCCCATGTTATACCTCTTCCCTTCATAGTTGTAATTTGCATCTCTTGATCCAGCACACAGTAAATAGCAAGGGCGACAGCACACATCCTTGCGGACGCCCGCTTTGATGGTTATTCTATAACTTAGCAAGTTTTCGTGGAGGCATATAAACTTGACATATAAACTTCTTATTAGGGATATTATCGTGGCAGGTACACCTTTACAGGACAGAGCGCTCCATATGGCATTGTGATTGAGGGTGTCGAATGCTTTCTTGAAGTCGATAAATGTTAGGTACGAGTATAGTGGTGATCTACATTCAACCGACTGTTCCACTATTACTCTTAAGCTGTTGACATGGTCGATGCAGGACATGTGCGGGCGGTATCCGGCTTGTTCATTCCTGAGTCCGGGTAAGATCACATCTAATACTCTCTTATTTAGTATGTGAGCAATCACCTTGTTGATCACGCTAAGTAATATAATTCCTCTCCAATTTCATTGTTTTGGTAGGTCTTCTTTCTTGGGTACGTTGACAATGATTCCTTCCTATGTAAGTATACCTTCGTCAAATATCAGAATAATTGAGAATAGCATGGTAGCCATAAAGGCACTGGACTGTATGGCAGTGAAATCAACGATCTCACAGACCCGAAGCAGCAATTCTTCGGTAAAGGGCTGTCACTCTGCGTCACTACAACAATAGTGAAATCAAAATGTGTAAAATGCATTGACTTACTCATACGAATCATTAGACATATTAAATCGATAGGACCGGGTCCCAGTGATATACCTGGCAACAAGATGGAAAGGAAAGGCTCAGGAGAGTGAGCGAGCCAACAACCCCAGCCATGGTTCTTCAAGAATACAGACTTGCCTGCCTCATTAGAAGATACTTCGATGACCTGGCCGAACTAGCGGACGTACCTCTTATATCAGTCTTAAACTTTGTTGAAATGTTTCGTATTGCACGAACCTGCTGATAACGGATAACAGTCCAACAGCTGCATACAACGCTTCTTTATAAACACACGCCTTTTTTCTTTCCGACAGCTCTTCCTTTTAGCACGGTTCCACAATGGACCTTTAAGGCCTTTGATTTTATGTTTCAACGCATCAATTCTCTCTGAATGATTTGGTTAACATTTATCCTTAATGGCTCCCCACAGAAAATAATCCAAAAGGCTCAAATCATATTTCGGCTGGTTATTCGATATTAATCGGGTGATCAATCTAGAGGTATTTTTTTCAAAATAAAAAAATACAAAAATTCATATCAAGTGTGGAATCATTATTGTTCTTGTTCGAATGGAAATGTTATGCCATATATTTTTTGAATATAATTTCCTTCAAAGTATGGCCACAACAACGCCCAGGGTGTCCATTCTGAGGGTCTATTTTTGAATGAATCATTCGAGCATTTCGACCGGTATGACGTTAATGACACGCGTAATGTTGGCTTCCAAAGCCTGAATCGTAACTGGTTTGTCAGCATAGACTTTGGACTTTACATAGCCCCAAAGAAAAGTCTTAGGTGTGATATAACACGATCTAGGCGGCCAACTCACCGGTCCAAAAAGGGAAATTAGCTAATCTTCGAAATTACCTCTCAATAGATACACTGTTTGAGCAGCTGTATGGAAAGTGACACTGTCATGTTGAAATTAAATTTCGTCAAGATTACGGGCTTCAATTTGAGGTAGCAAAAAGTTCGATATCATGGCGCGAGAGCGGGCACCATTCACGGTTACGTTACGGTCATCATCTTTTTGGAAAAATATGGACCGAAGATTCTACTAGGCCATAAACTGCACCAAACCGTGGTTTTCTCTGGGTATAATGACACATCTTAGACCTCTTCTGGTTGCTTTAAGCCCAAATGTGGCAATTTTGTTTATTGATGTTGCTGTTGAGGCAGAAATAGGCCTCATCACTGAACAAAATTTTGGCCGAAGCCGATCGCTCATTTCCATTACATAGTTGCACGTTGTTGCGGTGTAAGTCTTTCCATGATGAAACAGTACTGAAAACAAATAAAAAATAAAATTTAATACAACTCACGCTTAATCTGTAAAAAAAAACTCTATTGAATAAATACCTCTAGATGGAGCACGCTATAGAAACAGTGCGTAAAATATCGATGGTTGCGTTGGCTGTGTGACACCGTCCTGCTGAAACCAAATGTCGCCCATGTCATTGTCTTGAATAGTTGAAAACCAAAATTCCTTGAGCATGGCGCGGTAAATCTCACCGATAACGGTAACGGCGGCTCCTTGCTCATTTTCGAAGAAAAATGGCCCAATGATGCCGCAGCCCAAAATTCACACCAAACAGTGACTCGTTGTAGATGCATTGGCTTCTCAATCGTCACGTGTTGCTTCTCTGAACTCTATGTGCGGAAATTTTGATTAATAATATAGCCACCGAGATGAACACGATTTTTTGGTACAATTTTTCATCTTCTGCCAAAACGCATCAGATGATGTTCCATTATTAATAAAACCAGAAAATTTAACAAATTATCAGTACTTGTTTTTTAAAAGTCGATTCAAATTTTGTAATTTGTAATGGCCACCCTATACATAACAGAGCTATCATCCGAACTCCATGACTGTTGTAGAATCTTGATTTATCATTTCTCACCGTGTAATATTTTCTTATACTGTTAATTAAAATGTGTGTTTGCAGGAAGGAGTGCTGTTTCGGAACAATGCAGCAATAAATGTGTGAACAAGGCTTGGTGGCAGCATCGACGACGCCAACAGCAGAAACCAACAGCGCATCATCATCGCACTCAGTGGCACCAGAAAAGTGTAAGTGTTGCAATGCATAAGTGTGTTAGAGGAAGGAATCTGCCAGATGGCCAACAACATACTGTGCCAATGCAGCAGTAAACATTTTAAATGTTGGCTGTTTGCCTGTTGGGATTTCAAACCGAACAAAAAAAACTCAAGACTTTTTTCTTGGTCTTCTTCTTGGCAACATTCCGTTTTCTTCTTTCTGTCCCGTTTAAATGTTGAAGCCCGTCAAAAGAGGCCATAAGAGGGGAAGCGAATCCCGCACAGCTTCATCCTTTGCTAACTAAACATGGCTGATCCTATGTAGTCGATTGTGTGTGTTCTCGAGTCTGTTTGTAAATGTGGCCCAGCGCAAAGTGTGTGCATACATTCCGTAGATAATGCTGGAGGAGCATTACTTCCTAGAGCCCAGCCAAAGCTGTGCATATTTGCATTTCCACATCGGCTTGATTTCTTCGTTTTCGCCCCTTTTTATTATATTTACGCATTTGTTTCCTTCCCCTTTGAAATAGTTTCAAACATTAGTAGATTCTAATCTCATTTTGGAAAAATCTCTCAGGGAAAGTTTTCTTATTTTCCTCGTTTGCTACAACTGCGTTCTGTCCGGGAAAGGCTGGCTTCGTCTTCCACTACTTAACTGGTTACACGCATTGGTTAAGAGAAGTTTTTTTGTCTTTGTGCGGCAGTTGCCTGCTCTGTGGAACATTTCTGTCTGTCGAGTTTGCATCTGCAGTTTAAACTCATTAGTGGCTGTGTGTGGGCAAGTGTTTGTTTTAAACATGACCATTTGGCCAGTATCTCTAAATTTATTCATGACTTTAATTTCTGTAATTATGCATAGTTCCATCATAATCTTGACTTAATTGTATTCCATTCATTTCAAAATTTAAGATAATTTACATCTTAAAGTTTGTCCACAGCATGTTAAAGTTCACACAGAGTCGAGTGTAATGGCAGACTTTTCAAATTCTTATGAAAGTCAGTGAGTGAAAACTAAGTGCTCCTCTTTAGGCAGGACATGTCTCATAGTAGAATGTTATTGGAAGATTATATAATTGAAGATTATGTAAAAAACAGACAAAAAACTTGCTTAAGACCCTATTTACAAATCCAAATTGAATTATTTTTTGATGCTCCATATTCACCTTAAAGGTCGGAGTCGTTTATGGGTTGTTCGCATAACAATGGTCCTTCAAAAAGTATAAATCACAGCTCCGAGGTGGTAAATAGACATAGTCAAGACTACTGATAACAAGATTATCGAAATTAATGCGAGCAAAAGATTAACTGCGGCGCGGCATGAAGCACATCCTGCTTGAATCAAAGTTTGCTCAAGTCCATGTCTTCAATTCCAGCCACAAAAAATTGATTCATCGTGTCTCTCTAGCGCTTGATTTTAACCAATTTCATTTCCGGCAGCATGTTCAAATAGAAATGAGGGAATAGTGCCACCGTTCCAAAATGTGCACCCAATTATCACACCCTGAGCTGAACAAATGGTAAGATCACATAAAGCAGTGCGACTTAAGTTCCGGAATTGGAATTTTCAACCAAAATTTCGTTTCCGGCAGCATGTTCAAATAGAAATGAGGGAATAGTGCCACCGTTCCAAAATGTACACCCAATTATCACACTCTGAGCTGAAAAAATGGTTAGATCACATAAAGCAGTGCGACTAAAGTTCCGGAATTGGAAAATTGTGGACAACGGTCTAATCGCTCTCTAACCCTGGAAGAAAGGATGGTCGGACAGCCGTCACGTTCGATGACAAAACAGTGACAGATCCGAAGAGGTGGGCGAATTATTTTAACCGACTTTTTATTTAGCAACCAGAGATCGATAAGGCGAAAAGGAGAGTATTCCGTAGTATTCGCCCTCTCCGAGTCGAAGAGGCACCTCCACGATTTAATGTTGACGAAGTTGTCCTTGTCATCCAAAGCGCTAAGTCCTCAAAGTCGCTGGGTCCGGACGGAATCTTAATGCTATGTTGCAGCACTTGGTAGAGTAGATGAGCAAAGAGCTCAATCAGTCGCTAGCCACTCACTTTGTTCCCGATGTCTGGAAAGTCGGTAGAGTGGTACCGCTACTGAAGCCAGGCAAAGACGCAAGCAAAGGAGAATCATACAGGCCGATCTCCTTGCTTTCGCCAGTCTTGTGCTGAGCAGCAGCGTGGGTTCAACAAGCAGCACAGCACAACAACTGCTTTACATGTCATCCCCACATATAAGTTGCGGCCTTAACCAGAACGACAGGACGTTCCTAGTGGCTCTTGACAAAACAAAAGCCTTCGTCACGGTCAATCATGCCACTCTGTTCAAGGACACTGCCAAAACGTCATTTCCGCCCAGTTTGAATTGGGTGGTAAACTATATGTGTATGCTCCAGTCATATGTAGAATTTAGAGACCGAAAGTCGAAGCCCCGAAGAGTTGCACAAGGAGTTCCCAAAGGTGGAGTGATATCACTGGCTATGTTTAACCTCTATCTCTCTAAAATTCCCGCACCACCAGACGGCGTTGAAATTGTGTCGTACGCTAATGATTGCACAATTCTGGATGACATTTGCGAGAAAATCAACTGTTACCTCACTGACTTGGTAAGTTTCTTCACTGCGAGGAATATGAAAATATCCACCTCCAAACCATCAGTCACACTGTTTACTCCATGGACTGCAGAGATGCGGTTGTAACTTAATGGGAAAATTAATAACGTGAACTTCCCTACTACCAACTACCCCAAAATCCTTGGGGTCACATTGGAAAGCCAGTTTCGGTCCTCTGCACATGATACAACTATCTGCGATAAGCTTAAAGATGGGAACAAGGTCCTCAAGTAAAAGAAAATCAAAGAAACCACGTTGTCCAATTACAAATCGATATGTCGGTCTGTAGCGAACTACGCAGCGCTGATGTGGCCGGCGAATGTGAATACGACGCAGTGGAAGAAAATTCAGACTTGCCAAAATGCCGCCTTGAAACTATCAACAGGGTGTCTCCTTATGTCTTTTGAGGACCATCGGCATGAGGCGACGAAGGTCCTTACCGTGCGTAGACACAATATCTTGTTGTATAAGAAGTATCTGCTTAGGTGACTGCGCAGTAGTCATCCCAACCACCATCTCATGAACAGGATGCTTCCCCTAGGCAGATCAGGAACGAACTTTATCATCTAGAAAGAGAGGTCTTTAGATCATTGAATCAGGCAGGGCTGAACGACATTCATGCTGATGAAGTCTCAGCAGCAGTAGCCAGCTATAGCGTGAACGTAGTGTTAGGGAGATTTCACCAGAGAAGAAGACGCTACTCGGCAGATGCGCGGAATTCTGGCCCAGCTGAGATCTGGATAGTTTAGCCGCCTCAATTCGTATTGAGCTCGAATTTATGATTATGTTATGGAAGTTTGTCCCGCCTGCCATCAGGGGCCACATGACGTGCTGCACCTCTACAATTGTCTGGCCAAGCCCACTCAGCTGACCTATAGGTCTCTTTAGACGCATTCAGTTTAGATTGCGACTTTTCCTTCTCCTGGATATCGAAGCAGATCCCATATAGACAAATTGTTGCTACAAAAACTCTGAGGCTTCCTGGTTTTTCCCATCTCCAGCTGCGGCAGTCTAGATGGTGAGCGAATAATGGGAGGTCTTTGTGCAAAAGTCGGCAAATGTTAAGAACGATGGCGCGTTGATGCTCCAGAACTGAGTCGCATACTCTCGGTTATGGTACCCACATTTCGTCAGTGCTCTGTGTACGACGGGGACTATCTACCTACAGCAAGCGCGATAAATGCATCACACAATCGGTACACTCCTTCCGCTGTCTACAAAATCTTATAATTTTCGACTTTTTGTGTGTAAAACGCTCAACCTTCGTTGTTGTAGTAGCGGCACATAGTGTCGGGGTGATAGCCCTTGGCCGAAGAAGTGTTGCTTCAGGTCGATTCGGTGTATAGAACCAGCTGTCGTGGGAGTAACCTTCATGTTGTCCCTCCTATCCTCAATTGCCTGTTCTGAACGTCCAGGGTGGGTATGTTTTTTAATTCTATCCTCTTCACTAAATAGTTTGACTGTTCTATGTTGACCATAGACCGCCCAGGAAATAGAATTTTAGTAGAAAATCCGTTTGAACTATTTGCATTGCGTTAAAGAAAGGATGACAAATAGAGTCTGAAAATGTTCTTACTGAGTTGTCGCTCTGAGTTCGTTGAAGCTATTTCCATTATGTTTGAGAAAGGATGAAGAATGGAGTTTGATAATATTTCTTACTGCCTTGTAGCTCTTATTAAAAATTAACAGAGAGAATAAGTAGCTGTATAATGATGCCCAGTTCATCATACTTCTGATAGCTGCTCTAGTAACTTGTAGTAACTTTCTAATCCTTGTATGTTTTTAGCTGGTTCTCCTACTTAATGAAGGTATTGAGTAACTGTAATACACCATCCCCCCCCGTCTGTAGCTAGTGAATATGTAGATTAGGGATACAACTTTTTAACAATTTTTTAAAATATCAAAATTGGCATAGCACAGTCCAATAGAGCATAAAAAACTATAAGGGAACGTATATTTATTTTTTCGCTAAGGTCAAAAAAGTTCACGCACCAACCGCGATGAAGTTTTGAAAAATTTTAATTTTCTTTTTGGTTAAGAAAACTTAATAATATGTTTATTTAAAATAAAAAAAAAACTTAAGTATGAAATTGCATTAATATTTACAGATGGTAAGAGATTTTTCCAGCAAACCAAAACGCATCTTTAACCTTTTTTAACGAAAAAAATAAACATGTGTAACGAATAATCTCTCATAATGCTAATAGTTAATTCGTTTACTAACACTTGCAACATTTATCGCAGGTGGCAGCCTGTTGATAATTGACCAATGAGCCTAGGAGATCCAAATCCCCACTTAACGAAGTTTTGTTATTAATTCGTTAAGTTGCTATTGGCCAATAAGAATTGAGCTTTTAAATTCTATGCAAGCTATGCTCGAACTCTAAATCTTAAATTTTTATCTTTCAATAACTAACTCAAAATTTTTCATATTTTTATTATACGAGTACATATATATGTAACTTTCAGTAATTTAAAAAATAATAAAAATAAAAAAAAAAATTAAAAAAAATAAACAAAATCATAAATTTTTAAATAATTTTTTTTACAGCTGTTTAGAAAAACCAATTGGTGCGTGAACTTTTTCCAGAAAAATTACAAAAGATTATGATTTTCGTGGTTACTAGGACATGGTTGACCTCATGGTACTATGCCAAAAAATTGGTTGTATCCCTAATGTAGATATCACACATACCCAGTTCATCACACTTCTGATAGCTGCCCTAATAACTTTCAGTAACTTTCTACTCCTTGTTTGTTTCTAGCTGGTTCTTCTACTAAATGAAGGTCTTGAGTAACAGTAATACGAGTACACCATCCCCTGTGTCTGTAGCTAGTGAGAAAGTACTAAGTAGATATCACACATACCCAGTTCATCATAATTCTGATAGCTGCCCTAGTAACTTGTAATAACTTTCCACTCCATGTTTCTATTTAGCTCCGACAAAATGTTAACAAATCAGGCTGCTGAATTGAAATGCTGGTTCTTCTACTTCAAGGAGGTCTTAAGAACGGTAGCACACCACCCCCTCCGCCAGTAGCCAGTAAATATGTAGATATCACACACGATTAGGCTTTCTGCACAATTTCACCAACCACTGAAAAAACCGTCTAAGCGTTCATGATTTTGAAAGATAACATAGCCACAAGAAGCTATAATATCCCTGCTGAAGCTGCAGCACTACAGCCACTAATTATTGCTATTTGGCCTTTGTGCTATTCGATAGCCCTTATAAGTGAATACCCCGTGGTCATCAAAGTCCCAAAAATGGAAATATCTCCCTGACCTAACTGAAATGAAAAAAAGTCCAACCTGAACTGAACCCCAAACAGAGTCACGATTCTTCTCTCTGTAACAGAGTGGTGAGGACTGTCTAATACCCGGCCCATCCGACTTAACATCTGTACTTGTTTCACTTTTTTGTTTTAATAATAACATTGAATTTGAAAACTAAACATCTTTTGTTTGTTTCGGTACCGTCGGGATCAAAAAAGTACCTTTTCAAAGAGTGGGAAGTACAAAATTAAAAGACTTACCTTACATCCCTGATGCCCTCTGGGGTATCCACTCACATGAATTACTGGTTTTGCCACCGTTGGGCCCAATTCACCTCAATTTTCCAGTATGATTTAAATATGATATGGCGTGCTGATGTTGGTTTCCATTTTAGTTTGGCCAGAATATTATTAATATTTTGCGTTCACTGCGGTTTGTGAATAGCTGCGAGGCATTAACATCATGACTGGCGGCATTCCATGCTTGAAATCCGTACATCAGCACGGACTTCATACAGCTATTGAATATATATCACACTTTGTATGCAGGCACATGTAGGTGGATCTCCACACTGAGTTTTAAAAACATCTTAGTGCGAGTCCCCTGATTTTCTTATTATGCTACCGATTTAGCAGGATTCAATTTTATTGACACGTTGTTGTTGAATAGAAGTGTTTGGCATTTTTTTTTCATGGCCTATATTTTGGAGACTTTTATTTAAAGGCCTATTTTTTCGACTTTTCCTTCAGATCTGAGTTCTTGTGTATCAGTAGGCAAATGTCTTCAAATGCTAGATCTTCCAGATGGCCTTTTAGTCCTTAGGGGGTGGCACTTCGCTCTGATTTGGCGTTTTTTTTTTTATTAAATTGTCAATCACCAGGTTAAATAACAAAGGAGATAGAAGTCATCCTTGTCTTACTCCAATGTTTTTGTTTATTTTTTCGCTTACTAGCTTCTCATGGGCAATGAGCCGGATTGCGCCTTCGTAAAGGGCTTGTGGGAGAGTTGTTTCAACCGAGTGTCGGGGTGACAGTCCCTATCCGAAGAACCGGCTGCCGTCGGTTATTATCTTCAACGGAATACCTTTACATCTCAGTGTGCTCCATATTATTAATATTAATTAATGGTGTCTAAGGCTTTCTCCATGTCATTGAGAGTAAGATATGGTGACCGCCATTCACAGGATTACACAGCTATTATGCGTTCACATAATCAATGCTGGATTTGTTAGAACAAAATCCTACACGTTTGGTAAATGTTCGCTATTGCTTTGTTGATCATTGAAAAACAAGCTTTTCCCCCTCAGGTTGTGCATTCTGATAGATCGCTTTGTTTGGTTACATTGATAATCATTTCTTAATTTATTTCCGCGTCGAGAGCATTTGTAAGCCAGAATTAATTATAGGCTCTTTAAGTTGGGCGTTCATGGTTATGTTAGCAGTCAGAAGTTCTGATGAGATGCTTTCCATGCCAGGTGATAAACCTAATCATGTCATAACAGGCCGGGCTATGTGAGAAGTTGAACCATCTTGCTGAAACAACACAAAGTTGAAATAAGTTCTCATTCGGAGTAATTTTGGATAAAAAAACTACTTCAACATGCTCAAGTAACGGTCTCCAGTAACCGTAACGGTGTCACCGTTTTCTTTGAAGAAGTAGGGCCCGACAATTCAGCGTGATGAAACTGCACACCACACAGTGACACGAAGTGGATGCAATTCCGTCTTATCCCCCGACAGCCGGTTCTATGCATCGGATCGACCCGAAGGAGAAATTCTTCGGCCAAGGGCTGTCACACCGGCACTTTGTGCCGCTACAACAACATTCCGTCTTATGGAATATCTGTGGGTTGGAAGCACTCCATATTCGAAAATTTTGTTTTTTTACGTTGCCGTTTAAATCGAAATGGGCCTCGTCAGACATGATAAGACAGTTCAACATTTTTCCGTCCTCTTCCACCATTTGAAGCATCTTCAGGTAAAATTCCAAGCGAATCGGGAAGTCTGATGCGCTTAGTTTGTTGGCCATTTGAATTTTATATGGGAAAAAGTCAAAACCTTTGGGCACAATTGACTGTCTGCTTATACCCATTTGAGCAGATAAGCTTCTGGTCGACACTCTCGGATTCTTTTGTATGGTAGCAGCGATTGTTTCCTCCGTCCGAACTGAAGGGTTTCTATGGTAAGGTCTTCTGTTGACTGTTAACAAGTTTTATTATGGTCTGTCAGCTCGGAGGATTGCCGTCCGAACTGAAGGGTTTCTATAGTAAGGTCTTCTGTTGACTGTTAACAAGTTTTATTATGGTCTGTCAGCTCGGAGGATTGCCGCCAAACGCGCGCCTACACTCTATTTCAACCGAAACTATGGACTCCAGTGCGTGATAGCGGCAGACAACCCAAATTCTTGTTTCATTGGCCCAGTTATCCATTTTTGTTAAATAAGAAATGAATCTGCAAAATAAAAAAAATAACCAGATTCAGTAAATAGACAAAAAGTTATTACATTTTTTTGGTAGCGGCTTTCATCGGCCCCTCTGTAACATCCCAATAAGCACATCGGATCCGACTTCTCTGATTTGGTTTCGAGAACGGGTCCGATTTCGGTCCGAGGTCGGACACGAGAACGGGAGCAATTCCCTCTTCGATATCGGACCGAGAATTGAGTCCGATTTCGAAATGATATCGGACCCGAACTCAAAACGATGTCGGATCCAACATCGAAGTGAGTTCGGATCCGATTTAGATATGAGTTCGGACCCGAACTCAAAACGATGTCGGATCCGAAAACGAAATAAATTCTGATCCGTAACAACGGATTGCAGAACTTTCGGATCGTTAAATAACTTCAGTGCCTTTAAATTTGAAAACTATTTGCAAGAGCTCAAACGCAAATTGAAGAAAAAAACTCAATTTGCGAGTCAAATATATAAAAGAATTGTGGAGGAAAGCAATTTCAAAAAATGTCTCAGTAAAGATACTACAAACATTGTTCTTGGTGATTTTGAAGATGGTTCTTATACATACATTAAAATAACAATAAATAAACAAACAGCAAAATATTTTTCATTGAAGCACCCAAATAACTATTATTACTATAATGATAAAATATTTAAAATAAAATATATCAAACGAGTTGATCAGGACTATATTGTGCATGGTTATCCATTGAAATCAGTCGAAGACATTTCTTCTTTAATTACCATTAATATAAACTGTATATTCAAGACTAATAATATTGAGTTTGAAGATTTGCCCAATGAGCACAACATATTACATATAAAAAAGGTTTTCAAAATTAAATTGATAAACGAATTGTATTTTGTACCACTTATACACTAATATGATGTCTGTTACATATGAGTCATATACTTATTAATATATTAAATTTTAATGTCATATTACTTTTCATCTAATTGTTGCTTATTTCACCACATATATACTAAGTAATAAATTCAAAATAATAAATAAATTCATTAATAAATATAAAAATAAAACTCCAAATTTTTACTGCAAACCTGAATCGAAAGCGGAGTCCGACATCTCGGACTCAAATCGGATCCGAATCGGAACAGAGAAAGCGGAGTCTGTCATATCGGATCCGAATCGGAACAGAGAAAGCGGAGTCCGACATCTCGGACTCAAATCGGATCCGAATCGGAACAGAGAAAGCGGAGTCCGTCATATCGGACTCAAATCGGATCCGAATCGGAACAGAGAAAGCGGAGTCTGTCATATCGGACTCAAATCGGATCCGAATCGGAACAGAGAAAGCGGAGTCCGACATCTCGGACTCAAATCGGATCCGAATCGGAACAGAGAAAGCAGAGTCCGTCATATCGGACTCAAATCGGATCCGAATCGGATCCGAGTCCGACTTTGTGCTTATTGGGATGAACCTAACCACATTCGAATATACATAAAAAATAATCTATTCGTTCTCTGGAATATTTTTCAATTTGGTTCAAAATTAATCTAACCGTATTCGAATATATACATAAAAAAATAATCTATTCGTTCTCTGACATATTTTTCAATTTGGTTCAATATTAATAAAAATCATCATAGACTACATGCTTTTTGTAACTTCAGGTTCCATACTTCCATTTAAAATGCCTCGTGACGGAACAAATACAACGTTTGTGAGCAAAACCTGAAAATAACCTAGAGTTAATGAGGATCAAAAATTAACACCAAACATAAAACAGAAGAAGAAAAGTGGTCCCCTCCGGCAACCCCGCTAACGAAACGTCATTAATATCAGCAACCCCATTACTACACGAAAAAGCGGCTTAATATAGCATCAGAAATACGCAACTTCAGAAGCTAATGGTTTCCATAACGAGGTACTCAAACTAAAAATTAACAAGGTAATGAGCTCCATAGATCCTGGTTATAGTGCGGAAAGTTCTAGTTCGCGAAACTTAGCTCCGATTCCATCACATTAATGACTCAGGCCGATTGTTGACATAATTTTTCGATCGTTTCTATGATTTTAGTAGAATTTTCTAGTTTTAAAGGGTCAAGCGAATGATTGTAGCTCTCTTCCCTTTTCTCGACGAAATAATATATTTTGATCTCTTTATAAGGTATTTGAACAGCTAAGTGACCCGCATACGAACAGAATATATTAAGGCCTTCCGTTTGTAGATTTAAAAGAAAATAAATGGCCTGAAAAGTCAAAATGGATTATAAATGTTTCGGCTGGTATACTGTTGCAAATGCAGGGATATGCTAATCCAAAACCACCTAAACATACTTGGTAATTATAGATGATAACAATATCAATTTGAGAAAAGTTTCCCATTGTTCCTTAATGGGTTGTTGTAGGACTTAGGTAAGTAGTAACAATATTAAATATATACATTTTTACCAAGACAATTGCAAACATTTTTAGAGCTTGCTATCTTTTAAATTTAGTCCGTTAATATCGGAACAACTTACATATGCGCTACGTTAGTCAAGAAACCTGGAAATGTACGCTATTAAGCACTTCGGCATGGACATCAAGGCTGACTCCATCATGTTTTCAAAAATATGATTCTCAATTTGTAATCAATGAATCCAAAGAATCTAGAAGTCTAACGTTTGAGTAAGTCCAACATTTTAATTGGGAATCATAAATGACGAAAAAACAACCACTCACAAAAACTGTGTTGAGCTAGTCACATGAGATTGAAATCGAATTGGTTCCGTTGGCAACTCCTACCTGATACTCTAATGAAATAAGTTGCTCCTCTGGCATTGGTAAGTCATCTTTATTTGACACGACCTTTTATTAAAAAACAGGGTGGCACACGAATCGTGCCACAAAAACAAAACGTAATTGCCTTTTTGCTGTGTGCGCCAACGGCTTATTGTTTATTTCATTTATAAGTATAAGGTTCGTACTTTATTCATTTAATTTTTTTAAAATGATTGCTTAGGATACCGAAAAGAGGATTTGTATAGTGCAGGGCTACCACACTGAGAAGAAAAATAACCTTATATAAGGTTAACTTAACCATAAATAAACATGATTTGGAGTCTACGTTTTATGACTAAATTTGAACTTTTTGTTGTTGACTGGTATTTAACAATTATAAGAGTTAATTTAACTATTCTATGCTTGAATTTATTAAACCAGGAAAAATGTTAATTTTAAAATAATTATTGTTGTTTTAACAATGTATTATTGAGTCATTATTATGACTTTGAACAGTTTTTATTCTGGTTCGATGACTTTTTGTTGTTTCTTTTTCAGAATCAACTAAAAAATTTGTGAAAAGTATTGGTTGCCAGGCAGACTGTACAACCGTTTCTAAACCAACCAGGGTTTTTCATCAGCACTCTTTAGCAACGACTACTTCGGCTACAAATCAAATGACTTATACGGGAGTCCCATTATGATTAAAGAACTTTTTCGCACAGTTCTTTAATCATAATGGGACTCTTCAGCAATAAAATTGCGCTATGAAGATTGTACAGCTTGCATTTGGTGGTGGATTTTCAAAAGAGTGAGATAAATTGTGTTATGATCATTCTCAAAATTACCCAGCAAACCAAACGTTCAGAATTCGGTCAGAATTCTGTACGACAATCGGCTAAATGTTCCGATTTCGGATCAGAATTCTTCCGAGTTCGTAACGAAAAACATGAGAGGGTTGACACGAATTCTGAACTACTTCTCTGAAAAAAAATTTCTCAGACAAACCGAACAGAATTCGTAACGATTTTGGTAAGAATTCTCGATAGAGTTCAGATATTGTTTAGAATTGTCTGATACCAGACATTGTCGACAAATTTGGTTTACTGGGTACAGAAGTACAGAGCAGAGGAAGAAAGGAAAAAGAGTAGGGGGATAAGACAGTCGCAACTTCGTATAACTTAATTCTGAACTTCGTATAACACAAAGCAGATCAAAAACTACGATACAACAGAGCCGAATGATCTTTAAACTTCTGTTTAAGTCGTACATTTTTCTGCCTCTCTCTTGAAGAAACCAACCTTATATAATCTTAACTCAACTATTTTGTATGCTCATTTGACCTTATATAACGTTATTTTGTCTTCGTTATCAAACATTTACCATGAAAAATTTAAGAAGACACATGGTTAAAAAATCATTGTATTTTCGGTTCAGTGCATGCTTTGCAGTCCTTTATTTGCGCCAAAAGGGAATTTAGGCGGGAGTTTGGCGGAAGAACTCCACCGAGTGAATAGACCATTATGAGGCTGATAAATATGTCTGTCGAATCTGGAAACATCGCACGGAAACCTTACCATCGAGATTCCTATGTTTAGGTTCAAGGCACCATCGCGGCTGTAGCATCGTCAATTCAGGCAAATCCAAGCGTTTCGACTCGAAACTTATCGGCGAAAATTTCAGTTGACAGACGGTTATTACACAGGATAATTCAAGATGACTTTAACTAGTTTCCGTACAAAGTGCAAATTATAAGTTAGTTAAAACCTCTGGATTTGCCTATTCAAATGAAATTTTGGCAAAAAATTATTGAAATTGCCGAAAAAGACAACAGCTTTATAAATTGCTTGCTCATATCTGATAAGATCCATTTTTATCTAAACGGCAATGTAAACTAGCAAAATTGCCATATATGGAGTGAATCTAAGCCACAAATACTCCATAGAACGAAACTGCACCCAGAACGAGTTACAGTGTTGTGGGCAGTTTAATCAAGCTGCAAAGTAGGGCCATGCTTTTTTGAAGAAAGCTGTGTTACAATGACTGTCAGTGGGGATCATTATTTAAAGATGTTGAAGATTTTTTTATCTAGAACTGTACTGAAGACGTATACGATTCAACAGAATTTGCTTCCAGCAAGATGGAGCAACAGCACATATAGCCAGACCGGTTATGGCAGAGCTCCAACGAATATTCCAAAACAAATTAATATCCAGAGATTCCACTTTCCGCTGGAATAATTTTTAAGTCAGGTGTCGCATAGGTGTGTATGAGCATGGAGATCATTACGATCTATTATCATCAAACACGATTAGTCATTTAAATAAAATTGGATTTTTTATACAATAAAAAATTAAAGAAATATATTGATTAAAAAGATTATTTGAATTTCTTGTTGTAGCACAATTGGTGCGCAACCTTGTATTGAAATAATAACCTGATATTAAAATATAATCTTATTGGTATACGAGTATTTTACCTGTCACCTTTTCAAAAAAGGGCAGTTATTCCTCTGTTATAAGCGAGTCGTCTTTATTTGACATAACACCCTGTCACGATTTAAAAACGAATTTACATTTTTTTCAACTCTAGCAAATTATTTTTAGCAATATATAGGGTGATCCATCCAGAGGCATTTTTTCAGAACAAAAAAAATATAAAAATTAAAATCAAGTGTGGAAAATTGATTGGTAATTTGAAAGTACATTTTATGGCATTTATTTTTTGAAAATAGTTAACTTCAAATGTTGCCAACTGTATTATGAAAATGAGCGTTCGGTAAGAAACGGGAAGATCCGCTGTTTTTAACCAAAATTTTGTTCAGTAATGAGGCCAATTTCTGGCTCAACGTCAAAGTCAATAAACAAAATTGCCGCATTTGGGCTGAAGAGCAACAAGAAAAGGTTCAAGAAGTGCCATTATAACCAGAGAAAAAGAAGGGTTGGTGCGGTTTATAGGCTAGTGGAATCATCGGTGCATATTTTTTCAAAAATGATGATGGCCGGAACGTAACCGTGAATGGTGCTCGCTATCACGCCATGATATCGATATTTACGCTACCTGAAATTGAAGCCCGTAATCTTGACGACACTTGGTTTCAACAGGACGGTGCCACTTGACATACAGCTGCTCAAACAATGGATCTATTGAGAGATCATTTCGAAAAGCACCTAATTTTACGTATTGGACAGGTGAGTTGGCCGCCTAGATCGAGTAATATTACACCTTTAGATATTTTTCTTTGGGGTTGCGTAAAGTCCAAAGTCTATGCTGACAAACCAGCTACGATTCAGGATTTGGAAGCTAACATTACGCGTGTCATTAAAGCCATACCGGTCGAAATGCTCGAACGTCCAAAATTGGATCCTCAGAATGGAAACCCTGAGGCGTAGTTGCGGCCAACATTTGAAGGAAATTATATTCAAAAAATAAATGCCATAAAATGTCCTTTCAAATTACCAATTAAGTTTACACACTTGATGTGAATTTTTATATTTTTTTTGTTTACAAAAATACTATACCCTTTAATTTACAAAAATACTGATTTACTTTGTAAAATCTACTGTTTCATGAATTTCATAAGTATTGTGGATCTAATAGACGGCTAGTAAGTAGACAATAGCTACTATATATTCCTTCTTTCCTCAACTAATCTATGTCCATTCAATACGTCAGAAGGTACCACAGGTACTTTAAGGCACAGAGCATTCAAACATCGAATAGTAGGCTTACAACTAAAATAGACCATATTTTCCATTTTTGCCTGAATTAGGCCAGTCCAGCATTAATAAACCTCAATACAGTGTTTCTATACTTCCTTTGAAATTTAACCAGTTTGTTGATCTCCGATATTATCGGCGACAAAGCACAACTCTTTCAAAGGAAAACCCGAAATAGCACTGCTGACTAGTCAGGAGGACAATGCCGATAAACCTGCGACTGGCGAGAGTGAGTGAGTGAACGTACGAATAAATGAATATTGTAATAATTTCAGCAATATTGTATGTCCACAATACAATATGCTATGAATTAAACAATGGCACGGACGGATCCAGATACAGATATACCAGCCATCCATCGGATTCAATGGCACGAACAAAAGAATTCATCATCACCAGCATCCCGAGAAACATATGTACGTACACATCGGTGTGTAAATGAGTGAATGAATGAACAGAACGGTTATATTTTTGTAGGTGTATGAGATTATCACTGTAACTGTTATTTCCATACGAATGAATATGAATGACCAGCCGACTGACCAGTAGAGGATATGCCGTCGAACAGTGGTTATACGTATCAATCCCGAAAGCAAACATTTAAAACAAACGGTGTAATATTTATGTTTTTTCAAAGCGAATAGATTTATTGTAAAAATTACTTTGACATTTTGAAAGCCCTAAAGATAGATTCACTCGTTTGTAAGACCTTTAAATATGTACCTGGACCGCTTCGAAGTATACAAGTACTCGTATAAAAGAGTTGGCCATTGCCAGAATGCGCTATCCTACGTACGAGTTTTAAAATAATTGGTCATTCGTATTTATATTATGAACTTAAAGATTGATCATCGAAATGTATCAAGAAAAATTCGATTCAAATACTGGGCGCATCTTCGCCATCGGTGGTGTGATGATCTTTCGCTAGAGATGGTTTTTCGAGTCGTTATAGAATTCTTTACCCCAATTTGTTTTAAGTGACATATTCATAAATATTTACGGAAGGTATACAATTCATTCTCTTAACAAAAATGTCCTTGAAACCTGTTGTTATACGTTATTCCCCTGATGAAATTAGAAAAATCGTAATTTTTCTTCATATGTGAGTGTCATATAATTTTTTTACTCACAATACTATCAGTGGTAGATATCTTTATATACAGAGTGTCCGCCGGGAAGGTATACTACTTTGTTTTGCCGCCATTTTGCTAAACATTAATCTAGACAATTCATATTTGGCAGTCGTAAAGTAGACGTGGCAAATTTATTATGGAAAACTATTCGATAAACGAACGGGTTTTAATCGTTTGAACATTGAATCAACAGCAATCAACGATTACTGTGACGATGAGAAAGTTACGTGCCAACAAATCGTACTATTTATCGTGTAGTGAATAATGTCGAAGAAAGAAGGTCTGAAGCTGATAGGCTCAAGCATGGACCACAACGTATTGCAAGATCGGCTTAAACATTACTGCTGATCAAAAAAGTGTTCAAAACAATCCATCAACCTCAATTCTACGCCGTGCTCGGGAGCTTGGTCTTCAAAGAACTACTTTGGACACAATTTTGCACAATAATTTGCATTTGTTTCCATTTAAGATTCAGTTGACACAAGAGCGTCTTTCACAAGACCATTTACGCCGTCGTACATATGCCAATAGGATGTTACAGCTCGCCCATGACAACCCCGATTTTCATGAAAAAAATCATAATGAGTGACGAGGCACATTTTCATTTGAATGGATATGTGAACAAACAGAATAGTCGGTTCTGGGCAATGGAAAACCCTCAAATTATTCATCAGTCACCTTTGCATCCATTAAAAGGGACAGTCTAGTCTGGTGTGCAATTTGGTCAGCAGGAATCATTGGACCTTACTTCTATGAAAATGAAAACGGCGTAACGGTAACTGTGAATGGGGAGCGTGATATGATTGCAAACTTTTTAACGTTAGAACTGCATGCTTTGGGCTTGATTAATATGTGGTACAACTAGACTGTGCCACATGGCATACAGCCAGGATAACAATGGATAACTGCGAGACCTCTTTCCACAACAAGTTATTTAAAGAAAGGGTGATGTTGGTTAGCCTCCACGGTCGCCTGATTTGACTGCTCCGGACTTCATTTTGTGGGGATATCTGAAAAGCAAGGTTTATGCAAACGAACCAGAAACGCTTGAGCAACTTAAACAAAATATTCGTGATGAAGGTAATGAAATGCCGCGTGATATACGTGAGAATGTAATGAAAAATGTGCTCAAAAGGGCTCGCATTTTTGGGGCTAACTGAGGCGGACATTTATCTAATGAAATACAACACCATACGTTATTGCCGACATTAAATGAAACATTTATCAAGAGATCCATTAAGATAAGATCCATTCTCTTTCGTTTCACTTTGTTTGTTTTCATTCTCAATTATAAACAAACAAAGTAGTATACCTTCAGATGGGCACCATGTATAGGTATATAAAAGAGACATGTTTGTTTGTACGCGTTAAACTTGGATCGCAGCGACCATAATGTTTCTCCGACTCATAAATTCTATTACCCCATTGAATTTGTTGCGTGGGCCAATGCAATTTGCAAATTGCAAAATTGATGCACTGTCAGGAGTGACAACAGCAATCTGTGGTGTAAGATGCTGTATATGTTGATTCTGTATATGTGACAGCGCATAGAGAAAGGGACCTAAGGGTAAAAAATCAGTTTTCATTTTTTTTCCTTTTTTGATGTGGACAACATCTGAGCATCGAATGAGACCGATCCCATGCTCCAAAAGTGTTCCCTCCCAGGGATAAGCGCGTTTTATGAAAGTGAAGTCGGCGATTCTAAGCGCAAATAGAAAGGGACCTAATCTTTTAAATGGCTCTCCCGAACAAAACTGGTTTTTAACCTTAGGTCCCTTTCTATTTTGCGCGTCACATATGTTGATGTGACTCGTAGTTGGATGATGATGACGACGACGAAAATGTAGACGGCGTTGATAACACCAATTCCAGAGACCCACTGCTAACTTCGTTGATGCAGCATGAGGCAACAAAGTCTGCTTCGCTATACCCCCTTATGTGGTTTAGACCTGAACTGCTCCTGAAGTGCACCCACTCCATGCAACGATTACACCTTACAGACGTAGCACGATGGTGTATACGGTTCTGACAAACCGAGCAGATCCAAGGCCCGGGGTTTTGTTCGATCCCGGCTCGGACCAGTAGTATACGGAGCAGGCATTCCGGGAAGTGCTGCTCCCACGACGAAAAAATGGACGGACAAAAAACATATATTGTTGAGGTGACTGCCCCTGGCCGAAGAGTTTCGCGGTAAACTTAAAAAGTATTGCCGATCTTGACCAAATTAAATACCAAAATTGTATACAATTTGGCGTTTGTCAGATCGCTGTGTTCAGCTTTATAAAAACACGTTATTTTAGAGGTATTTGTGAACCTAATTGTCGTGAGCTCAATTAATCCCCTATTGGACAGTCGGTCAAGATTCCACCCACATTTTAAAGGGCATCCACAATTATGAATGTAGTCACGTTAAAAATCCTGGTGGTCAAGTCACTACTGTACTCAGCTATTAGTAAAAAATCCAAGGATTTTAACACCACTTTGCTTAACTTAGGGCCAGCAACGCAGAACGGGTCTGCTAGTATATAATTTTTAAAACTAAAAAATACTCTTAAATTTTATTTTGTGATTTTTTTAATTTCGCAAAAGATTCGACTTGTCATTAAAATGCGAATGTGAAAAATCACACTTTGGGGTTTAACCGCTTCAAATATAAGTACATATGCCCTTATAGTACATGTTTTGCTCGCTGGTAAAAAACAAAGAACGTTGGTCAAAGAAGAAGAACATATAGTTTTAGTTTCAATTTATTGAGCCTAATTTTTAAAAATATACCAGATATTGTCTAAATCTATAAACAAGAAATAAATTAGGACTATAATGTATTGTCTAAATAAAAAATAACGAACTAAAAACGGCAATCTCTTATGTAATAAGAGAGCACCTCTTTTATATAATGGAATAGTGAATAATAGTTTAATCTAAAAGAAGAATGAACCTAAAGCTCTGTCTGTGAAATAACGTCGAAACAATTTTATCACCCGTAGATTAAAGACGATCCGAAACATTTTGAATAGAATGCCATTATGGAAGGCTTTATCGAAAGCTTTCTCAACATCCATAGAAACAGCAACTACACAAATGTGCTTATGCAAAAAAAAAACCAACAACGTCCTGCATTTTCAAAAGAGCATCAACTAATGCCAAATTGTAATTCTGGTATATATGCCTCAGTTAGACCAACATCCATCTTCTGCCGAATCACCCTTTCAAAATATTTGTCCACATTTAATAACAATGAAATAGGCCTCAGGTTATGGATATCATCAGAGTTCCACTTTTTCTAATAGAACAACTTTTTGAAACCTTCTATGGCTTAGAAAGGTAAGAATTACTGAGGCAGTTATTTAACAAAATGTCTAAATACTCAAAAGTTTCGTAGAGTCTTTTGATAATAAAATTTGAAATGTTGTGCAATCCCGCAGACTTCTTCTTATTCAAGCATTTGCAGCATTCCAAAAGTTTCTCTAATGTGATATGTGTAGATGAAGCATTTGGGCTTTCGATAGTAAAGGGGAAACTTTGTTCAGGAACATCAGAGCTAATTTCAAACATATATAAAACTATTCTTGAGTCTTTGGCTACAATCGACCTTTTTATCGAACTCAAAAGTGTTTACTAGATTAAAAGTTTTAGCCGATGGAAATTGATTCTGGAAGTATAAGAAGAATATTGTGTACAGCTTACTGATTTGAAAGAAGCTTTTCCTTCTTCCTTGATGAGATGTTGTGGTACTTAAGTAAAATAGGTACAGTAAGAAACGGATATAAGGAATCATCTTATAAAAAAACCCGCATATAAGACATTTTTGGAAAACACCGTGTTTTTAATTAATAATTGCTTATAAGAAAAACACGCATAAAGCAAAGAAACTTTCTTGACTTTCGTATATCCGTTATCTTCTGATGTAGTTTTCCTCAGCGGTATAGCGTAATGTTGGCTTCCAAAACCTGAATCGTAGCTGGGTTGTCAGCATATGCTTAGGACTTTACGTAGCCCAAGAGGAAAAAGTCTTAAGGTGTGATATCACACGATCAAGGCGGCCAAATCACCGGACTTTAATATCATGTAGCAAAAAGTCCGATATCATGGCGCGATAGCAGACACCACTTACGGTTACGTTCCGGCCATTATCATTTTTAAAAAATATGGACCGATGATTCCACCAGACCATAAGCCGCGCCGAACCGTGGTTTTCGCGATGTGAGTCTTTCAACGATGAAATGGCAAATAATTCTGAAAAAAAAAATGTTAACGCAACTCACGCGTAATCTGTGAAAAAACCCTATTGAAAAAAATACCTTTACTAGTCGGGTCAGAACAATAGTTCCTGACTGCTCGCGGTACTTGACTAAAGTCTTTGGCCCAGGTTTTTTCCCACACTTTATGATCTGCATGGAATTTATTTTAGCCTACCCTATTCTTATCATATGAATGTATTTTTGATTTGCATTCGTTGGGGACCACTGTGCACCACCTCATACTTTTAGTCACTCCATACGACGTAACATACGAGTACATATGAACGTTCATATCAACCAGTGGACAAAATGGACTCACAGCTATTAACAAATACAGGAATGGGAGTAAATGCTCCATAAGATGTGATGAAGTGTATGAAAAGTCCTTCTCATATCTGTGAGCAAATACAAATAACTCTATGAGCGAGCGCTAATGTGAAAGGATGCTCATTCGTTCGTTCGTTCGTCCGTTCGTCGTTACACATGAAATTCGTGCCCATTCATTGTACATTACTGTGCAATATTTATGAAATAAAGAGATAGCATGGAAGGAGGCAAAAAAAAAGTACTTCTTCCTCCGCCAAACATTGAAGTGAAATGAAATGAATTCATCATCAGGCAACGTCAAACAGTTGTCACACAATCGTCGTCATCGTCATCATCACCATTCCCTCAGCATTGTCATCGGCAGCAGTGCGACACACAGAAATATTGGTGGTTCCACAGAGCCGTACGTATAGGACAGGAAGGAGAAACGGATGGGCAGACAGACGGCCCTGGTACAGGGTACTACTTATTGTTATCTTCTACTTGTTTGTTGTGTTGTTGCTGCAATAATGGTTGTGGTCTATTAACGAAAAAAAACAACAACAACGAGAGTAGTAATAAAGAAAAGTGAAAATAAGTTTTTACTTTGGTTGGACAACCATCACATTCGTCATACTGTTCCTGTCCACAAGCCACCAGCCTCCCTCCCAGCCAGCACGTAGTCGTTATCATCATCCTCATCATCGTTGTTGTCCACGTCGTCATCATCGTGGTGAGCATCGTCATTGCATTATGACTGCTGCAGCGAGCAGAAAACCAATTTAAAATCAACTAAATGTTGGGTCTAAAGTGTTTAAATGCTGCAGGACTTCAGACTGGCAGAGCATAATGGAAATTTAGCCATACTTTTCTTTCTGGGTATGGCAGCTATGCCAGTTATGCCAATGTAACTGGTAATATAGCCACACGGACATGTATGATGGAGTTGGATTTTGTACTACCAAGTGGTATGGTAATACATGCATTTGGGGTAGGAATCGAAGTCTGGGTAAGATCGTTGATAAAAGAAAAAATACAAACACCTTGTTACAGCATTTTTTTAACACGGTTTAGATTTCAAAGGACTTCCTCGCCTAATACGAAATCCACTCTGAAACTTAAAACTTGAGTATCTGTCCTTTAGTACGTTACTGCATAACATGTAGCACGTACGCCTTACATATTTTCTTCTCCAGAAAGTACAAATGTAAATCCTACGTTAAATATAACAAGTGGAGAAATTAAATTCCGCTGTGCCAATGCTTGTATACCCTAAATTATGGATTACAGTCCAATATCAACATTTTGTCAAGGGGAAGTGGCACCGGCCTCTTTTCTATCAGGTTCTATAGAGTGATCCATCTAGAGGTATTTTTTCAGAACAAAAAAAAATAAAAGTTCAAATCAAGTGTGGAATCATTATTGGTAATTTGAAAGGACATTTTATGGCGTTTTTTTTTGAAATAAATTTCTTCAAATGTTGGCCGCAACTACGCCCAGGGCTTCCATTCTGAGGGTCCAATTTTGGATGACTCGATCGAGCATTTCGACCGGTATGGTTTAAATGGCACACGTAATGTTGGCTTCCAAAACCTGAATCGTAGCTGGTTTGTCAGCGTAGACTTTGGACTTTACGTAACCCCAAAGAAAAATGTCTAAAGTTATGATATCACTCGATCTAGGAGGCCAACTCACCTGTACAAAACGTGAAACCGTGGCACCGTCCTGTTGAAACCAAGTGCCGTCAAGACTACGGGCTTCAATTTCAGGTAGCATAAAGATCGAGATCATGGTGCGATAGCGAGCACCATTCACTGTTACGTTCCGGCCATCATCATTTTTGAAAAAAAAATATGCACCGATGATTCCACCAGCTTATAAACCGCACCAACCCGTGGTTTTCTCTGGGTATAATGGCACCTCTTGAACCTCTCCTTGTTGCTCTTCAGCCCAAATGCGGCAATTATGTTTTTTGACTTTGCCGTTGAGCCAGAAATGGGAATCATCACTGAACAACATTTTGGTCGAAAACAGCGGATCTTTCCGTTTCTCACCGCACGCTCATTTCCATAATACAGTTGCCAACATTTGAAAGTAATTATTTTCAAAAAATAAATGCCATAAAATGTCCTTTCAAATGACCAAAAAAGATTCCACACTTGATTTGAATTTTTACATTTTTTAGTTCTGAAAAAACATACAAAGATACCATTTATGTATATTAACAACTTTCGTTATATCGGCACAAGTTCAGGTCATAAAGCTTTTCAAAGTTCTGGGTTCTAAGGGTTGGGCCACGCCCTTTTCCAATTTTTAGGGCAATACAGTCTACAATATGTCAATCATTGTTTTCCTTCCGTTAAACCTTTATAAAGATCGCTTCATTACTTTGGCCTTAAATTCGATTTTCTGCAGTCTTCAGATCTTAAATAGATCTTGAGATATTGTGTTTTTAAGTTCAGGATTGTTGATTTATTCCAGAGGCTTATGCAGCCCATTACCGATCCGGCCCACTGTCAATTCGAACCGAAATTTCTGCCACCTAGCTTCACAGGTGCGACTTAGTTTTCACAGATGGACATGGTTAGATCATCACGGAATGACAAAGTGAATATCCTGTGATGGAGGGTAGAATAAAACATTTCCTTGTTGAGTGTTCAAGGATTATCTGGAACCTATGCAAATCTATGCGTTTAACCAAGTGGTTGCAATACTGCTCCACCGCGGAACTAAACGGTTTTCCCGATTTGTAAATTCTCCACCAAAAAGTGCATCGTATACTAAATTTGTCATTCCGTTTGCAACTCCACGAGACTATAAAGTATATATGTGACGTGCAAAATAGAAAGGGACCTTAGGTTAAAAACCAGTTTTGTTCAGGAGAGCCATTTTAAAGATTAGGGTCCCTTCTATTTGCGCTTAGAATCGTCGACTTCACTATCCTAAAACGCGCATATCTCTGGGAGGGAACACTTTTGGGCATGGGATCGGTCTCATTCGATGCTCAGATGTCCACATCAAAAAAGAAAAAAAAAATGAAAATTGATTTTTCCCCCCTTAGGTCCCTTTCTCTATGCGTTGTCACATATACGAGTATTATTAATCGTGAACAGGGATTTACCTACTCGTGACCTCTTGTATCTAAATTTTTAAGGAAGACAAGTTTTTTACAAAATGGCAATGACCCTCGAAATAGTGCGCCCTATTCCTCTAGACTTCTGTTTTCATTATTGTTGCTTTCTGAGTCGCCAATAAATAGTTAATCGGCGATGTAACCGACCTATCTGCTTTCTCTACTTTCATTACCTTCTAAATTGGAATGGCCTGGAACAAAGTCCCTAGTAAGTGAGCTTAGATATGTTATGAAGGGTTTAAAGAGCAACTAAGAATGACTATTACTATCGGTCATAACCAAAGGACATACTTTTTTCCTCAACATTGCATAAAGGAACAATCGGAAACTATGCACGATTTTATTCTTATATCATTGATAAGGACGAGGGATGAAAAATGAAGTTGGTAAATTGATAAAAAAATGGAATAAAAAAATTATTTTTAGGACGAAAGGGTATCAACCCTACACCACGCTAAGATACAAGAACTTATGGTGTAGTGGTGATGGTTGTAACACCAAAAATACAAGGAGATAGACCCGATCGATAAAAAAAAACCCTATCTGATTCGACAGGCGAACCCTTCAGCTCAAAAAGTCACATATTACATTCAAATATGGCAAAATTTTGTACAAATAGTGACGTAGCACAATAGCGAATAGTTCCTGCACAAAACGTTCTTCCGTCGGTAAAACCATTGCATGGTACGTAGAATCATATTGCCCAATGTTCTATTTACCTTTAGCCCCCATGCAAATGTCTCTCCTGATTTAAGTTCCTCCAGTTCTACAAGCAACATTTTAAATTCGATCTTGGTCTAATTAAGTTTAGTGCAATATGGAATATCTATTATCTCACTCAAACTTGGCATACGACGTTATAAGCGATTAAACTAAACGCACTGAAGTTCTATAGCGATTAAGCTAAGCGTACTGAAGTTCGACCACGATGGTTCATCTTTTAATATGCCGCACTACAGCACACATTTAAAGTGCGATCAAATAAAGCATTGTTGAAATGTTTCCGTTCCAGCTATGTTTTCATATATTCATCCAAGAAATATGGTTCTTATATAGTCCCCAAGCTCTAGAAGTCATATGAAGACCGACTTATCTAGCAAGTCTTTCATTATTCCAAAAAAAAACTTTTAGCATTTATTCAAGCAGTAACGAAATAATTAGTACGTAACTATTCATTTGCGCAAAATGTATATTTGTCGGGAAAAACGTGTCAAAAGGGTTTCAGAGGTACCACGGTACGTTGGCAAGTCAAAAAGTACCAAAGTATTAAC
Organism: Hydrotaea diabolus; assembly: GCA_963513945.1. Lineage (NCBI taxonomy): Eukaryota > Metazoa > Arthropoda > Insecta > Diptera > Muscidae > Hydrotaea > Hydrotaea diabolus. The sequence continues at coordinate 122,274,953 of OY740720.1, forward strand.
TTTATCATCCCTGATTAGGACCGACTGTTAAAAGTTTGCTCGGAACCGTATCAAACAGGTGGCGCGACGCCGCCGATGGGTTTTTTTATTGGCCCCAATATAAACGGCTGAACTCGGCTACAAGAAGCCTACGTTATTGTCATATAATGTCATTGCTGAGCCGTTGTTATGAGATAACATTTCACCTTTACGGTAAATTAGCGACTTATTGATCCTGCTTAGAGATTAATCTCTAACTCGTAAACGCACTGTCATTTACGAGGAAAAACCACGTACCACAGAAGGATATGTTAAATGTTCCTTTTCGTAATTTAACCTGGGTTTACTCGTAGAAAAGTGCACATTGGCCATTACACCAAGGCGGCCCACCAAATGCCATAATTCTCTAAAGAGAGAACACCGACTTAAACCAATAACTACAATTGGACTTTAGGGTTTCCAAACCCTCTGGTCATTTTGCCGCAGCCCTAAAATAAGTTGGTGATTCTGATGCTCTTGCTCTGTGGCCATTTCTGTTGTTGTAGTTTTAATTCAATTAAATACCACAATAAAAACAAACTTCACACAAAAAATGTCCTTCCATCTGTATGTTTGTCTGAATAATGGGTACGAATGTTGCATGGTCTGTAGGAATACTCGTACCATACTGGACAGAGTGATGATGAGCCAATGATGTTGCTGTTTTTGATGTTTGATTATAATGGCCAAATGCTGTTCGTCCTCTTCTCCCGCTATGCTTCTGCCAATCTCGTTGGACTCCGAGTCCTTCTGGCCGCCCCCTAGCAGACTGTCGGCCAAACAACCAACCATTCAACGAACTACTGTAAAGTGATATGGAATCGCGTCGAGTCAAACATCACTGTAATGGATATTTGTGATGCGATTATATTTTTGTTGAAAGAATTCACAGCTTCGGATTTTTTCTACTTGGCAGTTGTCCTTTTTTATGTCGAAGTTGTGAGTTGTGTTGGTGTGGGTACATTTGATATACTTGAATATTGGCCAACATTTAATTTCCGTAGCTGTATGGCAACTACTAGTATCAGATCCGACGAAAGAACAAAAAAAACTCGAAGTCCGACTGATTTAAATTAAAAAATATTGAATGAACAGAAGTGTAGACAAATTGAATGCAATACCAGTATACGGTAGATAGGGTGCGATAAAAATCTAACCATTAAGTTTAGGTTAAGAAATAAGAGAATTAAAAAATTAAATGCAGTTATATTTTTGTTGAAAGAATTCACAGCTTCGGCTTTTTTCTCCTTGGCAGTTGTCCTTTTTTATGTCGAAGTTGTGAGTTGTGTTGGTGTGGGTACATTTGATATACTTGAATATTGGCCAACATTTAATTTCCGTAGCTGTATGGCAACTACTAGTATCAGATCCGACGAAAGAACAAAAAAAACTCGAAGTCCGACTGATTTAAATTAAAAAATATTGAATGAACAGAAGTGTAGACAAATTGAATGCAATACCAGTATACGGTAGATAGGGTGCGATAAAAATCTAACCATTAAGTTTAGGTTAAGAAATAAGAGAATTAAAAAATTAAATGCAGTTATATTTTTGTTGAAAGAATTCACAGCTTCGGCTTTTTTCTCCTTGGCAGTTGTCCTTTTTTATGTTATGTTAAATTAAAAAATATTGAATGAACAGAAGTGTAGACAAATTGAATGCAATACCAGTATACGGTAGATAGGGTGCGATAAAAATCTAACCATTAAGTTTAGGTTAAGAAATAAGAGAATTAAAAAATTAAATGCAGTTATATTTTTGTTGAAAGAATTCACAGCTTCGGCTTTTTTCTCCTTGGCAGTTGTCCTTTTTTATGTCGAAGTTGTGAGTTGTGTTGGTGTGGGTACATTTGATATACTTGAATATTGGCCAACATTTAATTTCCGTAGCTGTATGGCAACTACTAGTATCAGATCCGACGAAAGAACAAAAAAAACTCGAAGTCCGACTGATTTAAATTAAAAAATATTGAATGAACAGAAGTGTAGACAAATTGAATGCAATACCAGTATACGGTAGATAGGGTGCGATAAAAATCTAACCATTAAGTTTAGGTTAAGAAATAAGAGAATTAAAAAATTAAATGCAGTTATATTTTTGTTGAAAGAATTCACAGCTTCGGCTTTTTTCTCCTTGGCAGTTGTCCTTTTTTATGTCGAAGTTGTGAGTTGTGTTGGTGTGGGTACATTTGATATACTTGAATATTGGCCAACATTTAATTTCCGTAGCTGTATGGCAACTACTAGTATCAGATCCGACGAAAGAACAAAAAAAACTCGAAGTCCGACTGATTTAAATTAAAAAATATTGAATGAACAGAAGTGTAGACAAATTGAATGCAATACCAGTATACGGTAGATAGGGTGCGATAAAAATCTAACCATTAAGTTTAGGTTAAGAAATAAGAGAATTAAAAAATTAAATGCAGTTGCTCTCACTTATTTTGAAAAGTGATACGATTTTGCGACTTAGTGTAAAATGTGTTGAAATTTTAACTTTTCATAAATCCATACTCATGAAGAAAAAACCGTGCAACTGCGGTTAAAAGGCTTTTTATTTTATTGATAACAACAAAACAATTTCTAAGCTACGGTATCCCAAAGCTTAACAATAAATATCGTAATATTTTTCTCAATTCAATTAAAGCGGGTGAACTCAGGAGTGATAAATGAGAATACAAAATATGTTAGAAGAGTACTTTTTCGGCCTGAAAGGTACGAGGGTCTATATATTTTTTTCTGGCCTAGGCAACACTAAGTGTTGCCTGGCGCCATCTGACATTTCCATTGGAAAGTTTGACATGTTTTTTTTAGCACAAACGTACTCAGAACGTTTTGACGTACGACCATCGTTTGTGTTGTTTACAGTGACTTGAAAAAATCAATTTGGCAAAAAATGGAATAACCTCGTGAACATTTTCGTGCGATCATTTTTCACATCTTTCGACGTGGATTATCACGACAAGAGTGCATCGATGAATTTAAATTATTGTATTGCGATGAAGCACCATCCTGTAGCACTGTGAAAAACTGGTTTAATGAATTCCATCGTGGCCGACTCTCGCTCAAAGACGAAGGTCGTCCAAAAACGGCCGTTGTGCCAGAGAACATTGATGCCGTGCGTGAACTAATAATGCAAGATCGACATGTGACATATCGTGAGATAGAGGCATCCTTGGGCTTTACTTCCACCAGCATATATTCGTTGTAGCATGAACACCTGGCCGAAAATAAGTTTTGTTCTCGTTGGATCCCGCACAATTTGAAAATCGCTCAAAAAAAGGCTCGTGTCGATTGCTGCCAAGAAATTTTGTAAAAATACGATCGCGGTTCTTCAAAAGACGTTTATAAGATCGTCACAGGTGACGAATCATAGATCTATGCGTTTGAGCCCAAAACAAAACAGCAATCGACCGTGTGGGTCTTCGAAGACGAGCCAAATCCAACGAAAGTTGTTCGTGGAAGAAGCACTTCGAAGCAAATGGTTGCCTGTTTCTTCGGCAAAACTGGTCAAGTGGCGACTGTTCCGCTTGAGCAACGTAGGATGGTCAATTCTGAGTAGTGAATCACAATTTGTTAGCCTGAAGTCTGCCGAGAAATTCGAAAATGAACAAGAAAAGACGAATCATTGTGCACCATGACAATGCGAGCTCGAACCAGCGCCTTTTTAACCGGCCAAAACGTCGAATTGATGGGTCATCCGCGGTACAGCTTTGACTTGGCACCCATTGGCGTCGAATTGATGGGTCATCCGCCGTACAGCTTTGACTTGGCACCCAATGGCGTCGAATTGATGGGTCATCCGCCGTACAGCTTTGACTTGGCACCCAATGACTTCTTTTTATTCCCGTGCATCAACGATTTTCGTAGCCAGAAGGTGCTGTGGAAGCGTTCAAAAACCATGTTTTGGAGGTGTCTCAATTGGATTGGAAAAAGTGCTTCGACAACTGGTTTGAGCGCATGCAAAAGTGTATAAATCATGCTAAAGAATACTTTGAAGAACAATAAAACCATTTTTGATGATAAATATTCGCATTTTCATTGCTAAGCCAGAAATATATACAGCAGCCCTCGTAGTAGAAGCCACAAATTAGATTAAATCGTACTCAAATTACGCATGGTACATGTTGTTCTTTATGCAAAGGCCTCTCCTAATTTAAAGCCTTATCAGTTTACAAGCTACATTTTATATCCGATCTTTGTCAAATTTAGTAAAGGACATTATGGATGATCATTTATCAATTCGTGTTGTAATGGGCCTTATTGGCTTCATAGCTATTTGGGGCCCTGCAGCTTTGGAAGTTTGATATTAAATCCGAGAGTTTGCCATAGATGAATCATTTTTTAACAATTTTTTTTTTTATTTTGCCACTTTTGACTACAAAGTATCTAACTTTAACATGGCTTAGAGATACATTTCATACTCGTAACGCCGCCACTATTTTTGTACTTCCAAAATTATTTTAATCAAAGTAATTGTTGTCGGTTTATTTAAGCAATAAAAATATATTTGTCAAGGTTGATTTTTCGGAAAACCTGAAGAAGGTATCAAAGGGGTTACAAGTCAAAAAATATCAAAAAAGTATCAACTTTATCATCTTTGGTTCCAAGGCCCGTTTTTATACTCTCCACCGAAGAGGTGGTATATTTAATTTGTCATTCCCTTTACTGCACCACGAAAGTTTGATCGGAGTGTATATAAATTATCGATCCGGTACTTAAAAGCAAAATAGCGATCAAACGATAAACCTAGGATCCTTAAATTTTAAACGAAGATAATTTATGGTATTAAGCTATTAGGAAAAATGTGCGAAATCGACCTAAGAGGAGAAAGTTTCCATTTAAGGGACTAAGGGTACTTCGGAAAAGGTAATACTCAAAAAAATGTAGCAAATCATATTTTTTGTGTAAGAGCAATAGTTAATAATAAACAATAGTATTAGTTAAAACGCACTAAATACCTCAAAAAGGGCATAGTTGCTAAACTTTTAAGCCTATGTGACCAGGGCTATATCAAAAGATGCACTAATATGGCCCAGCTTTGGCAGGGTTGGTTTAAGACCCTTATAACGCCATATGCTAAATTTCAGCGAGATCGAATTTAACATCAGACTTCAAAAGCGACTAGAGGTTCTAATCGGCATGTAGCTTTATAAACTCATATGAAAAAGTGGACCAATATTTTCTAATATAACTAGGATTGATAATAGATTTTCCATAGCACGCCATACTAAATTTGACCTAGGGGCTTAAGGAAAGCATGGACCGATATGGTCCAACGAACAATGCAAAATTTTACTGCGGTCAGATACAATAAGTGGATGTGACCGGCAGGATCTCACTCAAATCGGTAGGGACCTTTGTGCAGAGGCTATTCAAAAACAGGGACCGATAGTTTCATCAGAGGTGGTTATTTGTGACTTGGTCTGATCCGGACGTAAAATGTGGGTTTTAGAGCTGCTGATTCTGAATGCGGAAGATACATTAGTATGCTTTCATAACATGGCGTAACATTGACCAATTTTAATAACGTTTGTTCCAATTTAAACCTGAACAATGGCCAGACCGACATCGCTCGATCGATTCAGATAGTGGTTCTGAATATATTCGAGCCTTATAGGTGTTTATAAAAACACCAGCAGCGTGGTGTGTTTATAACAAATCGATACCTTTCCAATCCAAAAAAAAAATACTTTTGTATTACCCTTCTTGTACCAATTCACCAACCTCACTTACTATCCCTGGTTCTATTCCTATGCTTGAGGATACTAATGAAATTCATACTTATACATATCGTCACCTGAAATACCCAATGGTGTAAACCTCAAAGAACAAGGGTTATGCCTTTGGTCAGGTAAGGATATATTTAACTGTAATGACATCTTAAGCCTAACACAATCTATTACAAAGATAAACTTGCGCTAGGCAGGGGCAGGTATATATATTCACTCCATATCTATGAAAATGATGACGTCTGATTATGGTGCATATTTTACATTTTTATGCATTCACTTACAAATAATTACAATATTACTAATGACGGCCACCAGCCCGTTCCATGTCCCACTACTCGCTTCGGACGATCTTATTTGGGAAGCAGTTCTTGTGCTCTGTTTACATTTTAATTAAATTTCATACAAATATGCATTTCATTCATTACCTTTTGCCATTTCGGCTTCTGGTCCACCAGCCCGCGCCGACAGACTTTTGCGCCATGGCCATGGGTATTTGTAGTTATTTTCAGTGAAGTACGTCCGTCCACTCCTACTCTACTCGCTCGACGTTTGTAAGCTGAGCTAGCTCAGCGCTTTTTTTTGGTTTGTTTGGTCGAATGCTCCTGCCTTATATTAATCGGCTAAAAGCTGTAATTTATTAGTATTTTTCTTGCCTGGTGTTTATCTATGTAAGCCTTTTTCTTATTTTCATCTTCATTTCTCGGCGAGAAGCATCAGGAGCAGCATCAGCAGCAAATAACAACAAAAGCTAAGACGTGAAACGAAAAGTTTCTACTCCATTTGGAATTTTTGCAATTTGGCCAAAAGGAATTGCGAGCGAAATGTACACTAGGTGGATATGCACAAGCATTTAACTTTTGGGAAAGCATTTTGCTCCTGCATCTTGGTCTGGTGTTTGTGTTGTGGTGTTCTTGCCGTTGCCTCCTTCGTTCCATCTTAGAACGTACCGTTTTCCATTTTTACCTGTATCTAATTTGAAGCCAAAAACTTTTCTATTTCTTCCTTTCTTTATCACTAAGCTAAGGGAAAAATAAAAATAAGAAAGCGAAAAGAACAAATAGTGAGCAAACAAAAAGAAAAAGCGAAGAAGTTACCTAAAGGTTTTAGCCCTCGTTCGGTTGGTTGGCATGCAGGCCAGCAGCAAGCAGGCGGCACTTGAATATCTGCAATATTTTCTTAAATTTGCAACTGCCTGAAAGTATGCAATCAGCTATAACGGTGCACACCTGTGTTTGCCATTTTCTGCTTAGAGACGAAGACAAGACAAGTGCTGTGCACGCTGGCATTTAATATTTGCCCCGAATGGGACGGAGAGTGGCGCAACGTCTAAGTGTTGGTGGATATGCCATTTTCATTCCAGAGGGCAATTCAAAAAACCGGTGCTTTAAAAAAATCGGATCTTTCTTGTGTTCCTAAAACTGAATAATATACAATGAGGGAATTCGAAATTGTTAGAATTATCCGAGGCAGTGGTAATGGAGTCAACTGAATTCTCGCAGGTGAAACCATCACCTGTGGGTCTAAATGATACCATGGAGCGAATCTTTGGTATTACCATTATGCTTTGTTACAACGAGGTCGAACCGTTACTGTAATCTGGTATCGCGGGTGATCAGTACCACCTACACTCAGAAAAAAACATGTTTACTATGTGGTCACGGCAATATTAATATGTTCGTCGGAACCATAGTATTGTTTGCTGAATTTAATTTTGACAATCGCATGATTGCCGCAATATTAATATTGTTGAATTGTAACAATAGTATTTTTGCCAAATTTAAAAATGAATGTATGGTTGTAGCAATAATATAAATATGGTTGGAGCGACAAAAGTATTGTTTTTTGGGTTTTATGTTAACAATAATATGATTACGGCAATCATACTGTATGATTGTAATTTTTCTTCATTTGAATATGCTTTTTAAGAACAATGTTATTGTTACGGATCTAATGCAATTACTTATGTAGTTTTTTTTTATATGGAAACTAAAGTTTTTGAACAAACTGCTTTAGCCTTGTTTTACGGAAATATTTTTAATAAAAACGCTTACTTTTTTAAACTAATTTTTTTACTGTTTAAATAAATTAATCCTATTATTTTGAATTTAATATATTTTTAAATAATTTTCATAATTCAAATCTATTGTTGGCAACTTAACTTAATTCTAATAAATAATATTGGGGATCATATTATAATTGTGCGATCATTCTGTGGTTGAAGGGATCATAAAATGGTTGCGTGTGAATTATACAATGGTTTTGACGATCATAGTATGGTTGTATGTGAATCATACTATTGTTGTGAGGATCATTATATTGTTGGACCACAACCATATACCCAACAGTAGTATTATGCTATTCGAATATTGTTATCCCAAACATACTTTTTCTCTACGTGTAGAAAAAGCCTTTCTCAAACCTTGGAATCCCGGGACAATGAATTTTCATATTGTAATTTACGACAGAAAAATATACCTTTTGTAAATAAAAAGATCGATAACTGAAACAAATGAAGTTTTCCTAATTCATGTACAGACATTTTTTAGAAATTGGTATTATTTGGAAAATATAAAATGGAGTATGGGTCACTAGCATTCAAGGGATGTTGGTTTAAACAGCGTATTTACATTTTCTGATTTTTTTTAGTAGTTTAACGAAATGATTTGTGTTTGGTAGAAGCCCTTTTGAGGTTTTCTGAATTCAAATTCAGAACTTTTTTAGGGATATGGAAATAGTGCTCTGTCTGCGCTGTAGTCCACTGATTGGTACGAGTATTATTTCGAAAATATAGAATGGAGTATAAAGTCATTAACATTCAAAGGATGTTGGTTTAAAAAGCGCATTTAAATTTTCTGTAAAATTTAAGCAGTTTTAAGAAATGATTAGTATTTTTAAGACATTCTTTAATGTAACGATATTACTTGTATTTTCCATATAAATATTCAAATTGGACTGATAATTATTTTAACAAGTATTTTCTTATTTACGACATTTTATCTTTGACAATGAATGATTTTGCCACAGTTTTTTTTTGTCAAAACGCAATAAATAAATAAGATTACCGGGTAAGAACAATTTAATCGACTCTGATTTACTTATCGGCTTCTGGTTGAAATTTGTCATTTAATAATTATTATTATACATTATAATGGAACGTCTTCGATTCGCCTCAGTGGGCTGAAGATTGTTTGGCAAGTGATAAAGACTTTTACCGAAAAATCATGTTTTCAGATAAAGCTCATTTCCATCTCGGTGGCTATGTCAATAAGCCAAATTGACGTATATGGGATTTATTGAACCCACACGTGACCATTGAAAACCAATGCATCCACAAGGAGTCACTGTTTGGTGTGGATTTTTGTGGAGAATGAGCAAGGACTTGCCGTTACCGTCAACGGTTAGCGTTATCGCTCCATGAATTTTTGTTTCCAAAAATTAAAAAGAATGACATGGACAACATTTGGTTTCAACAAGACGGGCCACATGTCACACAGCCAACGCAACCATGGATAGTTTACACACTGCTTTTAAAAATTGAATAATCAGCTGAAATTGTGATGTTAATTGGCTGTGATTTGAGCCCTTTGGATTATTTTCTGTGGGGAGCCTTTAAAACTAAATGTTACGCAAAGCATCCAGAGACAATAAAAGCGTTGAAACATGAAATCAAAGTTGCCATTGTAGAGATTCGACCCAAAACAACCGAAAATGTACTGAAATTGGGTTCATCCGATGAGGTTCTGCCGAGCCAGTTGTGGTAGTCATATGAAGGATAATGTGTTCCATTATGAAAGGACAAAGTTCAATCTTTCCAATAAAATCGGAAATTTTAAAAAAATATTAGTAATTTTTCTTAACAGCCGATTCAAATTTAAAATTGTTAATGGTCCGACCTTAAGCATGCATGACTGCTCCTCAATTCTTGAATAAGCTAATGTTGCTCCTCGCTTAACAATTCACACGATGTTGGCGAGGAAAAATTTGTCTATGATTAGTGGAGAGTTGATTGATTCAACTAGAGCACGGCTACTACAGCGCCAGATATTCACTTTACTAAAAGAAAAACCCGTTCAACCGGTTTATAGGTTTTTAATAAATACACTCATCGTTTTTTCCTCTGCTTTCAATCTACGAAGGTTTTTCCTCATTTGTATACCCTCCATCATAAGTTTGAGGGTATATTTATTTTGTCATTCCGTTTGCAACACTTCGAAATATTGGTCGGAGACCCCATAAAGTATATAAGGGGTGTTTTTTATTGGGGTATAGAACTTTAAGTTGGCATCACTTTTTTAACTGGCGGCCATTTTGTCAAATGGAAGCCAACATTCGTGGCGTTATTGCCAACATATGGCCCCATATGCTCGAAAAAGTGGTTGAAAATTGGACCTGTAGAATTGGCTTTATTCGAGCCAGCCGCGGCGGCCACATGCCCGAAATCATATTTAAACATTAATGGCATAAAATTATCCTTCCAATAAAGCCAAATTGATGGACATTAAAACGATTTTCTTGTGTTTTATTTCAATTCGAAGTTCTATACCTCAATAAAAAACACCCTTTATAATAGGAATTGTCGTCAAATTCTATGCAGAGCAAACTTCAGGTTGCAGAAGCAAGTGCCGTCAGGTCAAGACGGTTGGTACTGAAAATGGGCCAGATCGGTCTAAAGGTATACATTTTTCTCTCACAAGGACTGGATCAACCTCTGTAGAAATCCTCAATCCTCAACTAAAAAACGAAATATCTCATAAACTTTTAAAGATAAGAGGCTGAAACATATGAAATTGGAATTAATCGAAACAAAACCCAGAGGAAAAGAGGGTGGCGCGGCAACCCCTTTAAAAATCGCATTTATGGTCAAATTAATGAACCGATCGTCGTCGCACCGCCCACTCAATTCTGAAACCGCCCTCTCAATTCGCACCACCCACTCAAATTAAAAAGACAATATTACATGAACTAATATAGATGAGACGATGATATTTGAAACAAATGATGTTGGCATTAATTGAAACACATCATGCAGGAAAAGCAGACGGAGTCACGCGCCTTTTAAAAAATAGCATTTACCACTTAAGTAATAGACCGATCGTTATAGATTTTAAAGAGAATGAAAATTAAAGACTAGGGAATTATTAAGGACATTGTATGGTAAAATTAGACAAGGGGGCGTGGTACCGCCCACACAACGCTGCACGTAAAAAACCTTTTTCTTATGAACTATTGAGATATGACGATGATATTTAGAACATATATTATTTGCATGGAACGAAACGAAACATATCCTGGAGGAACAGTGGCGGTAACCTGCCCCCTTTAAAAATCGCATTTATGACCAAAGTAATGAACCGATCGTTATAGAATTTGTCCAGAATAAAATCAATGATCAGCATTTTATTGTAGATCATATTGTGTTTAAATTGGACAAAGGGGCATGGCCCCGTCCCTACAACCCTGAACTTTAAAGAGTATGTCTCACGAACAAATTCCAATATGACAATTGAAGTTGGTATATACGATGTAGGTATGGAAAGAAATACTGCCTGATAGAAAAGAGAACGGTGATATGCCCTTTAACAAAATGATGTAAATGCCCTATAACAAATTACGTAATCTATGATGCAGGGTATATGAGCTTCGGCACGGTCGAACTTAATTTGTCCACTTGTTTGTATTTCGTTGGTCGAGAGGATAGAAGGTGATGCATATTTGTATGCATTTAATTTGTTTTTTTTTATTTTCATCTGGCATTCGTTTCTATAAATATGAATATATTTCCTTTTCATCTCTTACGGGCTGACCTGTTAAGATGGACGTTTCGTTGGCGTTTACTAAGGATCACATATAAAATGATTCAAATATTGCAGGTACCATTTTCATTACCAAAATGACCACAGCACTTTGAAATTTTAATAAAAAATTGGGGAATAAAGAATAATATTGGAAATAAAGAAATTTAACTGTTTTTAATTAAATATCATGGAAAAAAGTCGATAAAGTCGAAAGGGAATTAATGGTAGGCATTTGATTTAAACTGCCGATTAAACGGTCGATTTGTAATGGTGCTCTTTTGGGTGAAAGGCTGGGTTATGACAAGGATCAAAACGATCCTAGATAAAGTACTCGTACGGCTTAAGGCTGTTTCTTATGATTTTTATTAAATTAACACACATGCGATGACTTTTAAATATACATATGTGTATGCCACAAATTGTAGCGTTGCGTTGGTGCTTTGTAGTTCTCTATAATCCTGACTTTATAGCGCTGCATTAATGCTTTCTTAGATCCCTTTGACCTTAATTTTTTGTAAGAAAGCGTTAAAAAATCGTATTTGTGACGCTTTTTGCGTATTGTTTTTTCATTGCTTTTTGAGTGTGATACAGTAAAGCATTTTCTAATGCCTGAAAAGTTCAGGTTCTATTCTTCAGTCTGGTTTCCTAATGAATGTCAAGTCATAAAAAAGAGCATATTTAGATTCAGGGGGAAAATTTGTTAATTTTTTTGTTTTGCACAAATTACCTTTCAAGTTTATGAAATGTTAAATGAATCGATGTCCACTTTGGAAGTCATGGGAATCGATATAAAACAAATTTTTCACAAATAATCCAGATTTGAATGGACATATCAAAAATTAGTAAAATATTATATACATGGTGTCCTTCCGGAAGGTATACTACTTTGTTGGTTTTAATTTTTGATTAAATGAGAGAGAATGGATCTTATATTAATAAATGTTTTTTTTAATGTCGGCAATTATATATGGAATACAATATCAGATAAATGTCCGCCTTTGTAAGCCTCACAAATGGTAGCCCTTTTGAGCACATTTTTCATTATATTCTCACACATTTCACGTGGTATTTCATTAATATCGCCACGAATATTTTGTTTGAGTTGCTCAAACGCTTCTGGTTTGTTTGCATAAACCTTGCTTTTCAGATATCCCCACAAAAAGAAGTCCGGAACAGTCAAATCAGGCGACCGTTGAGGCTAATCAACATCACCATTTTTTAAAACAACTTGTTGTGGAAAAAGGTCTCGCAGTAATTCCATTGTAATCCTGGCTGTATGCGATGTGGCACCGTCTTGTTGATAACACATGTTAATCAAGCCCAAAGCATGTAGTTGTGGCGTTTAAAAGTTTTTAATCATCACAAGATATCACTCCCCATTGACAGTTATGTTACGCCGTTTTCATAGAAGTAATGTCCAATGATTCCTCCTGACCAAATTGCACACCAGACTGACACTTTTAATGGATGCAAAAGTGACTGATAAATAGTTTGAGGGTTTTCATTGCCCAGAACCGACTGTTCTGTTTATTAGCATATCCATTCAAATGAAAATGTGCCTCGTCACTCATTATGATTTTTTCATGAAAATCGGGGCTGTCGTGGGCGAGCTGTAACATCCTATTGGCATATGTACGGCGGCGTAAATGGTCTTGAGCAAGAAGCTCTTGTATCAACTGAATCTTAAATGGAAGCAAATGCAAATCCTTGTGTAAAATTGTGGCCAAAGCTGTTCTTGGAAGACCAAGCTCCTGAGCACGGCGTCGAATTGAGGTTGATGGATTGTTTTGAACACTTTCTTGAGCAACAGTAATATTTTCAGCCGATCTTGCAGTACGTTGTGATCCATGCTTGATCAGCTACAGACCCTCTTTTTTCGAAATCATTCATTACACGATAAATAGTGCGATTTGTTGGCACGTTGTTTCTTCCAAAAATTTCACGTAACTTTCTCATCGTCACAGTAATCAAAGATTGATTTTTATAAAATGTTTTAACGATTAAAACACTTTGGTTTATCGAATATTTCTCCATAATAAATTTGCCACGTCTCTACTTCACGACTGCCAAATATTAACTGTTAAGACTAATCTTTACCAAAATGGCGGCAAAACAAAGTAGTATACCTTACCGGCGGACACCCTGTATAAGCGATTAATTCTTTTATAAAGTTTAAAACAAGTATAAGAGCTTTAGATGGTTGATCCGACGTACATATACCCTAACCCACATAGGGAAAGGTTCATTTGTTTGAATGTTACAGCAGGGTGGGCGATTTAAAACAGTAAATTTGAAACGGCTGTAAAAAAAGTAATGATAATTTTTTTTTAAAATTTCTGGTTTTGTTGGAAGGTTGAACTTTGTCATTTAAAAATGGAACACAATATCGTTCATATGACTACCACAACTAGCTCGGCGGTACCTAATCCGATCAACCCAGTTTTTCAGTACATTTTCGATTGTTTCGGGTCGAAACTCTTGAAAGGCAACTTCGATTTCATGTTTCAATTGTCTCTTTGCCTAACATTTATCCTTAATTGCTTCCCACAGAAAATAATCCAAAGGGCTCAAATCACAGCTCCAAGGCGGCCAATTGACATCACAATTTCTGGCGATTATTCTATTTTCAAAAACGGAGCGTAAAATATCGATACTTGCTTTGGATGTGTGACATGTGGCCCCGTCTTGTTGAAACCAAATGTCGTTCATGTCACTCTTGAATTTTTGGGAAAAAAAAATCGGTGAGCACGTCGCGATAACGCTCACCATTGACGGTAACGGCGGCTCATTGGTCATTTTCGAAGAAAAATGACCCAATGATACCGCCAGCTCAAAATCGACACCTCGTTGTTGGCGCATTGGCTTCTCAATAGTCACGTATGGGTTCTATAAACCCCATATGCGGCAATTTTGTTTATTGGTACAGCCACCGAGATAAAAATGAGCTTAATCTCAAAAAACAATAACAAAGTTCAACATTTCCATAAAAACCAAAAAATTTAAAAAAAATATTATTACTTTTTTACAACCGATTTAAATTACAAATTTAAATGACACGCCCTTTATTAAATTTAGTCCATACCAAACATCCCACGATAATAAACACACATCTGTCATGTGGATTAAGAAGCATTTATATTTCATTTAGACTCTCGTGAACAGATGGACATATGTCTACCCTGCTTAGATTTGTACGACGATTAAAAGAAAATGATGAATAATACAAACGTCTTTACGAAGGTTGCTATTTATATTTCGGGTCCTGACAATACTAGTGTTCCCAGATGCAAACTGGAACTTTCATTGGAAACTTTGACATTTTTTGACATAGCTTCACTCAGAACGTTTTGTCATTTGGAGCCAAATTGTTTTGTTTACAGTGTGTTTAAAAATTCATCTCAGTCAAAAAATGGACATGTTCGTGCGATGATTTTTTACGACTTTCATCGTGGGTTATCGAAACAAGAATCAAATCAAATTTTTTTGATTTGATTCTGGTTTTTGATGAAGCACCATCAAAAACCACTGTTAATCGCTGGTACCAAGAGTTCAGTCTCGGACGCCGTTCGCTCCAGGATGAATTTCGTAAAGAACGTCCAACTTCGGTCACTTTGCCGGAAACCATCGATGCTGTGCGTGAACTGATTAAGCAAGACCGACATGTGACATACCGTGAGATTGAGTCATCCTTGGGCTTTAGTATGACAAGCATCAATAAGACATTGCATGTTCATTTGGCCATGAAAACAATTTGTTCTCGTTGGTTCCCACATAATTTGACGAATGCTCAAAAAAAAGGCTTGTATTGATTGGTGCAAAGAGATGTTGAAAAAGTAAAGCTGCGGTAGCTCAAAGGCAGTGTATAACATTGTCACAGGTGACGAATCATGGATCTATGCATACGAGTATGAACCCGAAACAAAACAGCAATCAACCGTATGGTTCTTTCAAGACGAGCCAAATCCAACAAAAGTTGTACGTGGAAGAAGTACATCGAAGCAAATGATTGCGTTTTTTTTCGGTAAAACCGGCCATGTTGCCACAGTTCCTTTAGTGGAACGAACCTGTTTGCCAACAGTGTTCGAAGAAATGAGGAAAGATAATAAGAGAAGACGGATCATTTTACATCACGACATATATCAGCTGAAACGTGAAATTATCAGCTTTTCGAAATGACCTCTCAATAGATCCATTGTTTGAGCAGCTGTATAGCAAGTGGCACTGTCCTGCTGAAACCAAGTATCGTAAAGACTACGGGCTTCAATTTCAGGTAGAATAAAGATCGATATCATAGCTCAATAGCGAGCACCATTCAAGGTTACGTTCCGGCCATCATCATTTTTGAAAAAATATGCACCGATGATTCCACCAGCTTATAAACCGCACCAAACCGTGGTTTTTCTGGGTAAAAGGGCACCTCTTGAACCTCTTCTTGTTGCACTTCAGCCCAAATGCGGCAATTTTGTTTGTTGAATTTGCCGTTGAGCCAGATGGGAATGGGCCTCATCACAGAACGAAATTTTGGTTGAAAACAGCGGATTTTCCCGTTTCTCACCGAACGCTCATTTCCATAATACAGTTGCCAACATTTAAAGGATTTTCAAAAAAATGCCATAAAATGTCCTTTCAAATTACCAATAAAGATTCCACCATTGATTTGAATTTTTTTTGTTCTGAAAAAAAAATACCTCTAGTGGGTCACCCTTTATATACTTATATAAGTAGCATAGTTTTACAACAAAAAAATTGTTTACCCCTAATCGGGCTCGAACCCGATACCTTTCGATTTGATGGGGCGAAAGAGTAAAGTAAATGGCTTCTTACGAAGTGGATAAAAATAATTTTCGATTCAGATCTTATGTGACTTTTGGGAGACTAATGCGATCGCACTTTTAGAAGTAAACAAAAAACGATTTCTTAGGAAGTACTTCCAATTTGGTTTATGGAATATGTGGCTTTTTATGCTGGAGCGATGTGTACAAATTTTGATAGGGTTGGCAAAAAATGTGAAAATTTCTTCGGAATCGTCTTATATAAGCGACCAGTGTTTTGCTTACAGCATTAGATGGAGACGGGCAGAAATTGTTTTTTAAAAGCAAAATGTTATTTGTATAACAAACTTGCGAGCTATCTCCTTTCCCTTATACAAGGGCTGCTATATATATTTCTGGCCTAATAATGAAAATACGAATATTTATCATCAAAAATGGTTTTATTGTTTTTCAAAGTATTCTTCAGCATGTTTTATACACTTTTGCATGCGCTTAACCAATTGTCGAAGCACTTTTTCCACTCCGATTAAGACATCTCCAAAACATGATTTTTGAACGATTCTACCGCTGCTTTGGGCGATGAAAAACTTTGTGAAAAATGATCGCACGAAAATTTTCACTAGTTAATTCCATTTTTTTGCCAAATTGATTTTTTCAAGTCACTGTAAACAACTCAAATGATGGTCGTACGTCAAAACGTTCTGAGTACGTTTATGCTAAAAAATGCCAAACTTTCCAATGTAAATGTCAGATGACGCCAGGCAACACTTAGTGTTGCCTAGGCCAGAAATATAAATAGCAACCCTAGTATTCCGGTATTTTATCGGTAAACTTATGATTCTCTGACAAGATTTTTATTTATTTATTATTCATACATGTTTCCCTTAACATTCCGTTAAGGAGCTAACAAGGAACTTTCCTCCAATCAATGATATGAGTACTAGATAATTGGCTGGATCCCACAGTTAAAAGCCGTTGTGCTCGGAAGATCGTCGACAAAAATGTCAAATATTCTTAACTGCATTTGAACCTCGATAATTGCTTCTGTAGTATTCACTCACACTCGGCCTTATTTTCTTTATTTACTTAAATGTGTTTCCGATATCATTGTATCCATTATTTTCGCAAAAGACTTTCGGTTACTTCTTCAAATGTCCACAATCTTTTGGCAGTCATAGAATAAGTTCAAACACTTCATTGCTGGTTCGTTTTTCTATATAATCTTTCTGTACACTCCCAGTATTAATTTACTGGAAAATGTAGACAAATGATCCAAAAATGAACAACATAAAATACGACGACCCACCGAACGGAATGAAAAATAAATATCTTCAAATTGCGTAGAAAATAGTAGCTATTCATTGGCAGTTGCCAATATCTTCCGTGCGCTTTTTTGGTCTCTTTCCTTAGTTTTGCTGGCTCTGCTGTTTTTCCTATGATTTCTTTTAATATCCTGTGGATTTTTAACCCATTTAACGCAGCTAATTCTTGCTAAGGCTGCCATGAGTTCGCCTTCTTCTGGTTCTTGTTTCCATTTCATTTTTTTTGTTCACTGGCATTTTAAAGTCGCTGAGAGGCACTTTATACTTCCGCCGTCTACAGATATTTTCTTTAATGCAATGCGTCTTCCTTTTTTTGCGTTCTTTTTGTGCTACTTCTCCGTTGCTGCATCGTCCTCCGTCCGTTGCTGTCGTTCATTTCGGTATGTTTTTATTTTATTTAAACGTCGGCGAAAACTTTATAATCTGTTAATTATTTGTCTTATGCCAAGTTAGCGAAATTTTATTGCTTCCCTTGAGTCTTGAATTCTCATGCTACACATTTTCTTTTCGTATGCGAGCGTATGCGGTACGCCAAGGATGGCGGCACATTTGGGTGTCAATGCTGTTTGTTCAGAAAGATCTAACATAAAAGGCATGTTCGATTGGTACTCGCTTATTAAACGAGAAAGTGGTCGCTAAAGCGATAACTTTAAAACATTACGAGCAAATTTTGAATTTTCTTCGTATAAAAGAACTGATTGGCTTTACGCATTATAAATTTTTATGAAATTTGGAAATTTATGTCTTTATACCTTAATTTTTACCTGAGATATGACGTGGGTATTTAAATACCCGACAGGCATTGGTGTGACAGTTATTTCGACAGGAATTTCGATTCAAAATGATTCGTGGACAGAAAGTTCAAACTGCTATCGAGTTGTAAGCTCTTTTTGATAGTTGTATTGATGAGGACAGTGATAGAGAGAAGAACTTTGTCCAGCACGCAGACGCCGTTGATATCGTCATAACGCCGTTACGATGACGTCGATAATCTTAGTGACAATGATGACTTGGACGAAACTTTCGATTCTTGCGCGATGAGCCGGAGCTGCCTAATGAGATTGCCGAACAATTCGAAATCGAATGTGTTTATAATGACACCAACGAGAACATGCCATCAGGCGGTTATAATGATAAGTTATGAATAAGAAGACCAAGAAGAATGTGGTAAACCGGTAGCCTCAACATCTGGTGGTCTTAGTTCAACACTGAAGTCAAGTAAGGCACCGATGCGACCCAAAATCAATGAAGGAATCCACCAAAATAATCTCGGTCACGTAATTATCCATTAGATAAGATTCCATTCGATGATACGGCCAATTCACACAACGCGTTGTATGAACAAATTGGTGCTATGAATCCACTGCTGCTTTTTGAGATGTTTATCGATGAGGAGGTGTTGAACCTATTGGTCACTTCAACCAACCATTACGCTGCGTTCAACTATTGTCCATCGTTCATGCCATCAACTAGCGAAATGAAAACATTTTTGAACTTGTTGTATATCACAGGTTACTACACTTTACCGCAAATACGTACATAGCTATTGGTCAAATCGAGAATCATTGGAATGTGCACTAATAAAAGAATGTATTTCAAGGGACAGATATCTCACCAAATACTTTTCTTAAAGGCTGGGCCAATTTCTACACATATTATGAAGCGGGAGTATAATCTTCCTTCGGACTATACGCTGCAAAGTTGTCAGGGCAAAGATAGTGTTCAAAAGGGATTTTTAATAGAAGAAGTAGTCATTGACTTAAACCAGTTGTACGATTTTCAATTCAAATTGAAAAATGCAAAATTGAACTAAAAAAATAAAATGGAAATTACGAAAATTTAAATTGAAATTAAGAAACACAAATAAAAATTAGGAAAATACAAATTGAAATTGAGAAATGCAAATTAAAATTGAGAAAAACCAAACTGAAATTAAGAAACGAAAGTTTCAATTGGGAAAACCCAAATTACAACTGAGAAAATACAAAGAGAAACTGAGAAAATACTAATTCATATTAACAAATACAAATAGTGAGAAATTAAAAACTGATGTTGATAAATTTATATTGAAAACAAATTGAATCATTGTATTGAAGTTTTTTTGTCTTGGTTGAAACATGTATCTTGTACAGGGTGGGCCAAAAGTTACCATGTAATTTAAAACTTTAATAACTTTTCCGTTTATTAATTTTTTCTCAGATTATATAATATACAAAATGGAATTTCTTTACACCAAGTATGAAAAATAATGCTACTGAAAAATGGCCCCCATTTTTAGCTTTGTACTGATAGGCTCGTTTTAGAGCATTTTCCATAACATCTTTCAAAATTTGTGGCTGTAGCATTCGAATTTCTGCAACAATGTTGGCCTTGAGTTGGAGCATTGTCTCGGGCTTGTTCACATATATTCGTACTAGCTCCTTCAAATAACCCCAAAGAAAATAGTCGGGTACTGACAAATCTGGCGATCGCGCTGGTTAAATAATTTCCGAATTTATTAGAATTATTCATACTCCAATAATTTGACTTAAAAGTGCCATTGTGTCTCGGGCATAGTGGGCAGTGGCTCTGTCCTGCTGAAACCACATCTCAGGCTATTTCTATCGTAAACCGATACCGCTCTCCGTTTACGGTTATAGCACATCCACCTTAATTCCCGAAAAAGTAAGGCCCAATGATATTCGCAGATGTGATCCCACACCATACTGTTCACCTACTGAGTTGCAATTGGCGTTGATGAATGGCTCTTGGATTTTCAAAACCCCAGAACCTATAGGTTTGCTTATTAACGAAGTATTCAAATGAAAATGAGCTTCATCACTCATCAGTTTGCGTTAACATAATTGATCGCTGATTTAAAAAATAAAATTCAATTATTCTCTTTCTTTGTTCAGTCGTGAATCTCTCCATTATTTATTCTGTAAGTGTTATTTATATACACTAGAGGTATTTCTTCAGAGCAAAAAATAATATAAAATTTCAAATCAATTGTGGAATCTTTATTGGTAATTTGAAAGGACATTTTATGGCATTTATTTTATGAATATAGATTCCTTTAAATGATAACCGCAACTACGCCTCTGGGTTTCCATTCTGAGGGGCCAATTTTGGATGACTCGTTCTAGAATTTCGACCGGCATGGCTTTAATGTTGGCTTTCAAAACCTGAATCGTAGCTGGGTTGTCAGCATAGACTTTGGACTTTACGTAACCCCAAAGAAAAATGTCTAAAGGTGTGATATCAAAATTTTGGTCGAAAACAGCGGATCTTCTCGTTTCTCACCGCACGCTCATTTCCACAATACAGTTGCCAACATTTAAAGGTAATTATTTTCAAAAAATAAATGTCCTTATAAATTACCAAAAAAGATTCCACACTTAATTTGAATTTTTATATTTTATTTGTTCTGAAAAATACCTCTAGATAAATCACCCTATATAATATAAAAATAATAAAAAACGAAAAAGTTATCAAATTTTTAAACCATATGGTAACTTTTGGCGCATCCTGTATGTTGCCATTACGATTTTCAATTTCTTAATTTAATTTTTTTTCTCAATTTAATTTGTATTTTCTCAATTTAATTTAAATATTCTCCATTTCAATTGGAAAAGGTTAAGTATGTATGCTCGCATTTCTGCATCACTAGAACCACTCATGTCCTTGGGACTTGAGTAAGGCAGTACTTCGCGGGAATTGTTATGCAATTGTGCTATTACTTCCAGAGAAACCACTTACGCTGACTATTCTATGATATACAGGTAGTTCTAAGATCATTTCCCATTTCTCTAGAGGCCACTTGTTGCATCCGTTTCTGACCACATTTCACATAATCACGAGCAACCACGAGCAACCAAATTGGACCATATCGGCCAATGTTTTCGTATAGCCTCTACACAAAGGTCACTCCTGATTGCTGGTCCTGTTGCTCTAGAAGCCTGGAATTACATTACAAATTTCGCATGGTTACTTATGTTTGAATAATAAGTATCTCTGGAGAAACTGGGCCGCAATGGCTCGTATTTGTTTGTAGTCCTAATAGAAATGTACAAAGGTCCGTTTCTATATGATTGTATTCGATCTGGCTTACATTTTGAAAAGTGTGTTTTACGAGCCATGGTGAAATTAAATTATCGGTCCATGTTATGAATAGCTCCCACATATATATCACTCCCGATTGGAGGTCCTGTCGCTCTAGACCAGTTTATACGATCGTCCTCAAATAGTTCATGGAGGACTGTTCTGCACAAAACCAACTGAGACGAAACCCACTGAGCCTTATATAAGAAGAGAATTGATTCAGGATTCAATTCGGATTCGGGAGATTATTTTACGTAGGGATCAGTAACATTCGTCCAAAGGAGGGCTCATAAGTTAATTTTTGCAGAACAGTGTAATTGGCATTGGTGAAATTGGACCATATCAGTCCATATTTTCATAAAACCCCCATATAAAGGCATTTTTTATTACAACTTACCTTCTTATATAGCGTTCCTTAACCGTTAAAGGTCTTCAGCCGGGATCATGTTTGAAATTCTCGCACTTCGATCTTGGTCTTTAACCCGCAGCCTCGCTCGCGCCCTTCTGCGCACGGCCTTTTTAAATTGCACGATGGTAGTCCATGGTTTCAAATAGGCCCACACAAAGGTACCACACCGATTTCCTCAAAATCCAGACACAGAAGCGAAATCTTCTGAAAAGAAGTGTAGTGTTAGCTATATTTTAGTCGACTCCGCACAACTTCAGCTTTTTTAATTGTTTATAACACACGTTGGATACGATGATATTTATACCCTCACCACCCTGTGGTATATATATGAGGGTGTAATGAGTTTAAGCAGGTTTGATGTTTGTAAAGCCCAGAAAAAATGTAGAAGACCCATAACAAATTATACCGATCGACTCAGTATTATTTTCTAAGTCGATTTAGATTTGACCGTCTGTTAATCTATTCTTGCATCAAATTCTAGGTTGCAATACGAACCGACCTCGATTAAACTTTCGAGATTGCTTTGTTTTCGGCTAGTGATGGTTGGTATTGGAATTGGGAGAAATCAGTCCAAGTTCTGTTATAGTTTGGAGTAGGGGTACCTCCCGATTAGGGGCCGACCTAACAGCTGTAAATTTCATCAGATTTCAACGAAATTGAGTCTGGCTTTATTTTGAATACAGGAAAAACATTGCTAAAAATAGACAAATCCAAATCCTGATTTAGCTTACATACAAAAGTACATCCCACTTTGGGGTCTTACCAACCTAATAGCGGTTTAACTTGATAGCTTGCAACGAAATTTGGTTTCTGGTCGGCATAAATCTTGATATAGCCTTTATACAAATGTTCCTTCCGATTTTGTGTCTAGCCAAACAGCGCCAATTTTGATTTCATCAGAATTTGCTTTGAGGCGTTAATTTGCACACAGGATATACACTGCTGAAAATAAATCATATCGGTCCTAATCTTGATATAGCGCCCATACAAATGTTTCTTCCAATTTTGGATGCAACAGATTTTACAGTGGCAAATTTCATCAGATATCAACGAAATTTGGTTCTGATTAGCACACAGAAAAATATTACTACTTTTCTTACCGGTTTACGCCAGAGTAGCTAATATTGAAATTCGTCCTTTACCAACACCAAACGTCATATATTTTAGTCCTCCTCCGTGGTATTTCTTACGCATCATGCCCATTCCCAATAGTGTTTGCCGCTACCCACATAAACGAACTGGGAACTTGAAAAGATGCTCTTATTGCCATTTGTTGTCTTCACAGGCAATGGTGACGATGACGGTATTGGTGGCGTTATATCTACGTTAGTGTCCTTTTACACACACAAAAAACGAAGACTTTTAACTGCCAACAGTCTTAGTTTTCTCCCATATACATATCTTGCTTTCAGTCCTTCGCTTTATTTTCTGCTACTTACTCTCGTTCTTTTCGGTGGCAGTATTGTACAGTGTCGCTAACTGTTAAAAGCAAACATCGCTAGGATGAAATTAACAAAAAACCGCTATAGAATTTAAAGAAAAAGCACCAACAAAATCGGTATGGAATAAATCAAAAAATAAACGCAAACGCAGGAATACGATATGTGTTTTCCGATACTTTTCAGGAGAGCCAAAAAACTGTTGCATTTATTCATTTTGTGGAATGTTTAGCTCGTTTGTTTTATTTCGGTCTCAAATTGAAAATACATTAACCGGCTCGAGACCCCTTGCATCTACATGATTCATTCACGACTGGACAAATTTCACCAGCGTATTCTTTGGCTCATTTCATGAAAATATATCCATTTACGATATGCCCAGAATACAAGGGGGTGAAATGGTAGCGGTTTGAAAATTTTTGGATTGGTTGTCGGAGGGCAAAATTGCTTTCCAAAGTTACATAAGCGAAATCCAGAGGTTCTACCGTTTCAAAGTTATGACTATTTGACTGAAATGCAAAAATCCTGTACACCCTGTATATTAAAATGGAAGAAAAGTTTTAACAAAATGGCCATGTGACATTGATTTTCGTAGCCGCACACTGCTTTTATCGCGATTTCGGGTCCTAGACGACCTGCATCGCGCGATTTATAGCTGCAAAACAATATATACAAAAATGTCACACATTCCTTTTTAGTGTTGCATTAAATAATGCATTGAAATAAAAAAAGATAATATTCCACATAGGCCTTTATTGTATCCTCCACCATAGGATGGAGGGGTGTACCAAATTTGACATTTCGTGTGGTACTCCTCAAAATATTGACCTGATACCCTGTGATGTATGTACACTTCCGATCAGCGCTCTAGCGATGTCCGACCTTCCGTCAGTGCTTCTGTTGAAAGCGAAATAGCGGTCACAATAATCAACCTAGGAAGTCCAAACTTTGCAGATAAATGTATTGTTGGTGCAAGTTGTTTGGGATTTTTAATGGACCGAATTCATTCAGGGAAAGAGAGGTTCTCTATACAAGGACTCAAACTACATATGGAAAAATCACACTTGTCCGTCTTTTGCACAAGGCCTATTTAGGATTGAATATTGGCCAAATCGGTAAATGTTTTGATATAGCCCCCATACCAAGTATAGGGTGATCCATCTACGGGTATTTTTTCAGAACAAAAAAAAATATACAAATTCAAATCAATTGTAGAATCTTTATTGGTAATTTGAAAGGACATTTGATGGCATGTATTTTTTGAAAATAATTACCTTCAAATGTTGGCAACTGTATTATGGAAATGAGCGTTCGGTGAAAAACGGGGAGATACGCTGTTTTCGACCAAAATGTTGTTCAGTGATGAGGCCCATTTCTGGCTCAACGGCAAAGTCAATAAACAAAATTGTCGCATTTGGGCTGAAGAGCAACAAGAAGTGGTTCAAGAGGTGCCATTATACCCAGAGGAAACCACGGTTTGGTGCGGTTTATAAGCTGGTGGAATCATCGGTGCATATTTTTTCAAAAATGATGATGGCCGGAACGTAACCGTGAATGGTGCTCGCTATCGCGTCACGATATCGATCTTTATGCTACCTGAAATTGAAGGCCTTGACGACACTTGGTTTCAATAGGACGGTGCCACTTGTCATACAGCTGATCAAACAATGGATCTATTGAGAGGTCATTTCGAAAAGCAGCTAATTTCACGTTTTGGACAGGTGAGTTGGCGCCTAGATCGAGTGATATTACACCTTTAGACATTTTTCTTTGGGGTTACGTAAAGTCTAAAGTCTATGCTGACAAACCAGCTATGATTCAGTTTTTGGAAGCTATTAAAGTCATACCGGTCGAAATTCTCGAACGAATCATCCGAAATCGGACCCTCAGAATGGATACGTAGTTGCGGCCAACATTTGTAGGAAATTATATTAAAAATAAATTCCATAAAATGTTATTTCAAATTACTAATAAAGATTCCACACTTGATATGAATTTTTATATTTTTTGGGTCCTGAAAAAATACCTCTAGATGGATCACCCTATTCTTTCCCGAGTTCAGGTAGAAACTGCTCTAGAAACTGCATTTATAGTCTGTTCTCGAAGGAAATTGACACGAATTAGTTTCATGGCATGGAAATTAACTGTTTATAACCATACCATATCGATCCATGGTTTTATATGGCTCCTTAGCACCCTTACGATTTTAGGTCCTGTCGCTCTGGCTAACTAAAATTGTTGATTTGGAAATTAAAAAAGTCTATGAGGAGAAAAACACATAGGCCTTCTACAAAATTTTATGATCATATCTATAAAGAAATGCACATATGCTTTTTTCTAAATCCTAAACCAATAAAGATATCGAAAAACAATTTAGTGGGTACATAGGTATGACCAATAGGACTACTAAAAACGACAATAAAAAACTCAAAAATTAACACATGGGCCTTCTGCTGGGAACTACGACGATATGTTCTTAACAAATTGAATCGCCAGAACTATTGCCCAAAATAGGGGATGAAAGATATTAATTATTTTTTTATATATAAATTTATTAAAAAGTAAACGATTTTTTTGCAAATAAAGAGAAATTCCATTAAACTGTATACATAGGTAAATTGTTTGCGTCCTTTAAAACAAGTTGAAAGCTTAAAATGCCCGTTCACTACACGTTCACCATGATTTATTCTTGCGAATAAATATCGCCAAATATTGTGCGATTGTGATTTGTATGGCTCCGGTTCTATGAGTTCACTTAACCGGCCGAACATGGGCGAAAAATTTTTAAATATTCTAAAAATTTTGATCCAACAGAAATTTCAAAAAAATGTTTCAGAATTTCAGCGTGCTTCACCAAAAGACGGTTGCCATTTTTAGTCCTGTTTATTTAAAGCTGCAGTCAATAAATGTTCGGTACGTCGTTTGAAAGCCACAAGTCCCAAGTCTTTTTTAATGATTCGACTCATGGACTTTTGCGTGATATTCATCTCACGATTTCTGTGAATTCGTGATTTAACGGCTTTGATGACAAGTGGTGTTCGAACAGAGCGAGGGCGCACGACCGGTGGCGGTCTTTTACATCTCCAGTCTCCTCAAACAGTTTTATGCATCGGTAGACGAACATGCGGCTAATCCCTACTGGACGGATCGTTTTGAAAATATCGCTTTTGAGGTTAGCTTTCAAAACCCATATGACATTCACGGGGTATGTTCATTTCTATTATTGAAATGGGTGTTTTCAATGTTGTAACAGTACTTATGTCCCTACTAAGTATATGAAAATCGCTACAGGTGCTTCGTAAGAGTAGTTAAAACTGCTAAAGCAGCGATTTTTTTAAAAATCGCTTCTTTTCCTGAGCAGTTTATGTGGTGATGAAAATCACCAAAGGTAGTGAAAAAAAACCATCTAGTTTACATCTCTGGTATTGTGCATGGGCCGGCAAGGAGTAGGTGATTTGGATTTGATGCACCATAAATTGTATTCGCCGTTTATTTTGCTCGTATTATGCCAGCGAATACAAGGAGAGCCGAAAGTGCGTTAAAGGTGTTTATGTTTCAATACTAGTTAGTTCGTATGGGCGGTTGGGTGGGTGATGAAGCGGCCTGTACTCGTATATGCTGCCGATGTGTCCAGGACACAAAGTTTAAGCTGTGTCTTAAAAATGCAATAAAATAAAATTGTCAAGGCTAATATCAGGCATTACTTTTCATTTTGTAGCAGACAGCAAAAAAATATAAGAAAAAGAAGAAAAAAAGAACACAAATTTAATTGGACATTTTTATGTTTATTTGTGATAATTTCAATTAACATTCATAAAGGTTGGCTATAGCAAAGATTATGGTTGGTTTGTTGCAAAGAAAATATGTATACAGATATGCCACATTTAAAAATGAGATATGCTATTATTATTATCATGGGACCAGATGTCAAGGATGAAGATGACAATTTAAATGCAGGAATTATCAAAGATATGCCACATTTAAAAATGAGGTATGCTATTATTGTTATCATGGGACCAGATACCAAGGATGAAGAAGATAATTTGAATGCAGAAATTATCAAATTTCAGCTCCAAAGTGGTCAATTGATTGACACCTTTTTGTTATCAAATTAACTATCTACTGAGTTTAAGCTTTTCAGATTTACTTATCGAGGCATTGAAAAAAAACACCAACAAAAACTTTGTACTAGATTATTAACTGATCGTCATTTTAGAAAATGACCCATCATGTACCGACTGCTAGCCGTTTCGAAGAACTACAACACTCATCAGTTTTGGTCGAGACGACTTTACGCGCTGCATTTACTTGATTTTATTGTAACGGTTTGATTTGTGAAAGCGGCTGATTTTAAATTCAATAGATCTGGCATCTTTTGCGGGAACCTAGTATTGACAGAGGGTGAAACGGAAGTCGTTCGTACTGCAAACAAAAACACTCTGCTTTAAATGCTATACTAGAATGCTTGGTTGATTTTTTGTTATTCATTGGCTTTGTTTATTGTTAATAAAATAAGAAAAAAAGCTTTGTGTTTTTATTCCTCACTTGGCGGGCAGTTAAAAATGCTGATCTCCCCATAATCTGTGTGTTTCAACTTAGCGCTTTTATATTTGTTGTTGTCGCCTGCAATAATCTTCTATTATTGTTTATTTATTTAGGTACACTCCACATACGTATGTATGTATTTACCCCAAGGCGCATTATCTTTTGTTTCTTTTTCCCCCGCAAAATTTAATTTGTTGGCAAATCTAAAATTTTCGTTTACTCGTTTCATTCATAGCGGTGAATGGTTCTGCCTTCCTGTTGTTTGTAGCGATCATTTCATGATTTAATTTTTTTCTTTTCCTGATGATCATCAAAAACTTGGAAACCACTAAGTTTATAGCTTAAGTGTATGCCGGGTTCGTGTTAAGATCCTAACAGCTAAGAATTTTTAGTAAAGTGATTTTTTAAATTCTGTTTTTTTTCAATTAAAATTTCGTACTTATCGATTAAGGCAATTAAGAGTTATAACATGAAACTAGAAAGCCATTTTAAAGGTAAGGGCACACTAAAGTTTTTCCCCATTAAAGTAAGTGCCCAAAACTTGCAATAAATATAGGGCAGGACTTTTCTCTGCCGGATCCTAAGTTTTCCGTAAATTTAAATTACATATTTCATTGGTAACGCAAAAGCGGAAGTTCAAAAATAAGCAGCGTAAGACTTAAAGCGTCAGTGAACTCATACCTTACAAACATTTCTTCAAAAAATCTCACTTTCCCGTCATGGCTTGGTTTTAGAATAAATGTAGCAATATTCTAATAATATCGATTTTTTTAGTACTTTAGCTCCAATTCTTTTTAATCCTCCCTCGAATTGTGGTGATGAGTCAGCAGTGTAACATTTTAAAGGGGGTGGGAAATGCTGATCTCCCATTAAACAGTTAGTAAGAAATTATCGATTTAATTTATACGAGGTCATTGGGTTTTTTTAACTAAAAAATTCTATTTAGCGGCGAAGATCGTTTTCGGTTGGATAGATAAGTTGCCATACTGTCATACACAGAACACACCAGAATATACAGCAAGATTAATATTGCAGATTCCCACCTTCAACAAGTATTCGCTATTGAAACGAGAGAATTAAAAAAAATTATTTATGAGCCCGTACTTCCAAGCCTATATCTTATAATTCAAACTAAGTTTTTTTGACAGATCACGTGTGAATCGTACCGTGCTCAAGCAGAGAAAAAACATGGTTACTACATGGTCACGGCATGTTCTCCGCAATAAAAGTATGTTCGTCGCAACCATAGCATTGTTAACCGAATTTAGTTTTGACAATAGTATAATTGCTGCAATATTAATATTGTTGAAATGTAACAATAGTATTATTGTCAAATTTAAAAATGAAAATATGGTTATAGCAACAATGTAAATATGGTTGGTGCGACAAAAGTATTGTGTTTTGTGTTTTATGTTAACAATTATATGGTTACGGCAATCATACTGTTTGGTTGTAATTTTTCTTCATTTAAATATGTTTTTAAGAACAAATGTTATTGGTACGGATCTAATGCAATAATAGTACTTTTTTTTTATCGAAATTAAATTTTTTTAAACAAGCTGCTTTGGCTTTGTTTATCTAATAAAAACGCTTACGTTTATTTAAACTTATTTTTTCTACTGTGAAATAAATCAATCCTATTATTTTGAATTTAATGTATTTTTGAATAATTTTCATAGTTTAAATCTATTGTCGACAACTTAAACAAATTCTAATAAATTATATTTGGGATCTTAGTATAATTGTGTGTGATCATACTATGGTTGTAGGGATCATAACATAGTTGCGTGTGAATCATACTATGGTTGTGAGGATCATACTATGGTTGTATGTGAAACATACTATGGTTGTGGGGATCATACTATCATCACCATCACCCATCTTGAGACCCAGCATTCATTATTGGATAATATTCGACCGAATAGACCACGTGCAGCACGCAGTGACGAAAATGTAGCGGCCGTAGCTGAGTGTACACCAAGACCGTGGAGAGTCGATTCGGCGCCGTTCGCAGCAATTCGGACTGACGTATGGAACGACTGGGCGCATTTTACGTCGAGATCTTACATTGAAAGCGTACAAAATACAGCGTGTGCAAGAACTGAAGCCGCCCGACGTTCCCAAGCAACATCGCTTCGCTCTATGGGCTCTTGAAAAGTTCCAAGAAGATCCGACGTTTTCGAGCCAAATTTTGTTCAGCGATGAGGCCTATTTCTTACTCAATGGGTATGTAAACAAGCAAAATTGCTGCATTTGGGACGAAGAGCAACCAAAAGAGGTTCAAGAGCTGACACTTCATCCAGAAAAAACAACGGTTTGGTGTGGTTTGTGGGCCGGTGGAATCATCGGTCCATATTTCTTCAAAAATGATGACGGTGAAAACGTAACCATCAATGGCGACCGTTATCGTGCCATGATAACCGACTATTTGATGCCTGAAATTGAAGCTCGTGATCTCGGCGACACTTGGTTTCAACAAGACTGTGCCACTTTCCACACATCGCATCAATCAATGGATTTATTAAGAGAACACTTCGGTGAGCAGATAATTTCACGTTTTGGGCGTGTGATATCACAACATAAGACTTTTTCCTGTGGAGATATGAAAAGTCTAAAGTTTATGCTGACCAACACGCTTCGATTCAGGCCATGGAGCAAAACATCACGTATGTCTTTCGCCAGTTATCACTCGAAATGCTCGAACGATTCATCGAAAATTGGACTCAACGGATGGGCCATCTGAGACGTAGCCGCGGCCAACATTTGATAGACATAATCTTCAAAAAATAAATGCCAAAGAATGTTCTTTCAAATGATGAAAAGTAGGGAACCTCGAAATGGATCACGAGTTACATTGAACATAAAATAAAATTTGCTTTAATTTTTATTATGCCCACCTTTACTACTAGTAGCTTGTTTTTATAGGCCCGATATTTGGCTCGTAGTGAAATTCAGCTCTGATTTTGGAAGTGAAGAAGCATCCGAACCTTAGGAAAAGATTTTGATATATGTAATACAAAAAGTTTTGGATTTCAAAAGCTGGTAATAAAAACAGTCAATTAAACTTTGTTAAAAAATCAAATTCCCCTTTAACGTTTTTCCTTATTATATCTTATTTAAAAGAAAACTCGATTAGTAACATCAAATTTAAACCAATTTTTACTAACTATTTCTAGCAGTGACTTTAAAAATAGAATACATACAAATTAAAATTGATTAAAATAAAAAGTCGCGATCATTCTATAATAAACGCCATTTTAAAAACTTTGAATTTTTGATATTTATTGAAATACTTAAATATTCTATTATTTATAAATTAAAGCTGTGATAAAGCTGCGTTTTTCTTAACATGCGTTTGTCCAAAAATCATTTAAATATGTGTTGAAAACTTACAAAATGTTCATGTTATTGCAGTGTCGGAGTAAAAAAACCATCTCATAAATTGATTTTAAGTTTTCAACACGTATTTTAATGGTTTTTTGAATACCGAAAGATGAAAATACGCAGCGCAAGAAAAAAAATGTTTCAGTGTGCCCGATCCTTAAGACCTTATAAAATGATGTTTTAATTAAATTTTCGGATTAAGTTTTTTCTAAAGCTGTGAATATTTTGTATATATTAAAGACGTTTATGCATAATCTTTTAAATATTGTTTGCATATTTTTGATATGTACTCAAATTTGTTATATTTAATGAAACGTCTCAATACAAAGTTTGGTACTAATCGGATAAAAATACTTACGGATAAAAATAACTTACCCCATTTTAATGCCCAAATTTGTGACTTAAACAAAGTGAACGCGTTGGCAGCACTGTTTTTATTTTTGCAATACAACACGTTTGCATCTGTTCGTACGTCAGTGCATGTATCAACAAGTGAAGAAACCCCCACAAATTGCGATCGTTTTTTGTTTCATTCGACGTCGCCACTTGCATTAAAAAGCTGCTGGCCTGTTATTTGTGTTGTGCAACGTTAACGTATCGATCTTATTTTTGTTGCCGTCAGCCGTTCACTACAAGCGTTCGTTCGTTGGCAGTGGAAAGAATTTGTGACGGTCGGGCCGGTGCGGTTTGTTGAGTTTCATTTGTTGTGGTTCATTGGAACGTGTCCATACATCCATACATATGTGCGGTATTTCTATGTACATTTGTGTTTTAGTGCTTCAGATTGTGCACGTCTCATCAGGTACGTAAAAACGCTGATCTCCCGTTATGTGTGTGGTTTAAAATATCGTTATAATCGTCAGTCATGGTTAATTTTTATTCGTTTTGCTTAATAATAATGCGGTTCTTTGTTGTGTCTGGCATGAATCACTGTGGGTTTTGCCTTCTTTCATTGTTGTTTATGGTAAGTATCTCTGATACCCTCGTATTTTTGTTGTGAAATTTTCAACAAAAATTATTTGTAGTCAAAAGAACAACAAACACAATCAACAATCGTGAACACCACAACCCAAAAGAAATTAATCTTTTGTTGTTGTGCCTTTTCAATTGTTTGTGGCATAAAAACTGGATTTTCCTTCATGTGAACTGTTGAAATTTTATGTTCTCTCATTAGTTTAGTGTTGCAAAATATCGATTTTACTTTTGTTTGCGTCATCGTTATTGTTATCTGAAATGCAGAGTTGCATTTTGACGTTACTTTACAACACTTGATGGCTTTTTCCTCCGCATGCTGAGTTCTGATCTCCTGTTGTTTGTGTTGTCATAGATTGAATTTTGGGGTCTCTCTCTTACTCGCATTTATTGTGTTCGTCGTTAAGATAACTTATTTAGTCCACATTTACACTAGGCACTTTTACTTGCCCCAAGGGGAATTGAAATGGAAAAAACTTGCTCGTACTGGAATTTCTTTAGCGTTTTTTGTAGTGTGAAGTTGACTGAAGATCATTTTGACATTTTGTTTTTATAACATTTGTTCTAGTATAAGGACTTGTTTAGAGGGCTTATTTATCAATATCTATTAAACGTTACAAAATAACCCTGCCTGACCACGCTGTTATCATTTGAGCTTAGTTTGATTTGTCATTTAATCAAAAATAGATTAACGCCACAACAATGCTTTGAAATTGTGCAAATTTATTCCGAAAATTGTGGTTCAGATCAGAAATGTTTCCGTCTGTTTTCATTATACGATTGACAAAATTAACGCTTTCATGAATAAAAGAGTATTTTTTATCACAGGGAACTTTCCTTTCCCTCGAATAAAAGTGGCATTAATTTTATCCGAAATTTAATTTTTTGGCAAAGATGCCCTTAAACAGGTACTTCCACCTTTTTTGTATTATGACGACGAATTCATGATCTTAAAATGTTAAGCTAAATCTTATAAAATCTTCTAGCTTTATACACTTACACCAGAGTTCGTTGATTTTCAATATGAATTAGCCATCCTTATAGGACGATCTCTTACATATCATAGGGTGTTGTTTAGAAGAGTAATTCTCAAATAACAATTAAATGGGTGCGAATTGGCCCGATCTGGCTAGGCTGTTATCGATTGTATTCATTTTTAGCATCACAAATAGACTAACACGAGAAGAATGCTTGCAAATTGTGCAAAATTATTTTAAAAACCATGGTACAGATCTGAATTGTTACATTACGCTTAGCCTTCTTAACGATCGACGTAATCGTTCATCAGAAAGACTCGAGAAGTTGAATGTTAAGAAGTGTAATTCTTCAATAACAAACAAACGGTGGCGATTTGGCCAGATCTGGCTAGGCTTTTATCAACTGTATTCAGTTTTAACATTACGAATAGACTAACGCTAAAAAATGCTTGTAAATTGTGCAAATTATTTTAGAGAACCATTGTACAGCTCTGAATTGTTACCGTACGCTTAGCCTTCTTTACGATCGAAGTAATCATTCATCAGAGAGAATTTCGAATTAATGTCCTATTGCTTGAAAAAGTGTTTACAAATCGGTCCTTTACAGGTCGTCGAATCTGGCATATCCCACATGTTGAAACTATATTCAGGAACGATATTCAATTTTCTTTTTAATATAGTCAAATTCCAGTTTGAAGTGAAAAAGATCGGCCTTATGACAACAGTCGTGTTTTATTTGACAAGCAGAAAATCCGCTTAAAACTCCGTTTAAGCACTAATTTTAAGCTGTTATAAAAAAACATAAACGTTTGTTACTGACTTAAAATGTGCCGGATAAAAGCGTAAAAAATAGTTTAGAGAATTTAAAGAAAAAAGGTTATTTAACTTTCAGTAAGCAAAAAATAGTTGTACACTTACCAAAATCTCAGTGATGTAAAAATTGCATATAAAGTATAAAGTCAATATTTACTTGATATATTTTAAATTAGAGATCTTGGCTTATTGTTTATATTCTAAGGAAATATAACAAAAACAAGCATGTCAATTTCACAAAGCAAAAGTCGTTTCACATGCCATAAAACACGGATATGGCAATGGGATTCGTGGATACAATGGGTACAAAAAGTAAACAATTTTTGGAGGGAAACATTAATACAACTGATTATTTTAACGCTCAATTGGCCCAAAACTTATGTATGAAAGATGGATTTCTGTTTGTGCAAGACGTCGATCCGTAGTACTCGTCCCATATTGTTAAAGAATGGTTGATTAAAAACACTATTGCTAACGCAATAACTTTCCACCATTATATGAGCACTTTAAAATGATTTTGTATACAGATTTGCGTTAAAAGCCGTTTATTTTAAATAAATAAAATTTTTGGCAAGAAAGTTATTCAAGAATATCCTTAAGTGAGTTTAAGCGAGCTTGTTTATTACTCTCTAATAGTATTTCTTAAATAATTTTTTTTGTACATAATAAAAATGTTCAAATCAAGCGGTATATAATGTACTCGTATACCTACTAGGGGCATAAATACTGTTACACACGTTTTTCAGATTTGAACCCACGTTTTCACCTGGGTTCAAATCTGGACTGCCTGAGGGCCATTCTTCAGAGGAAATGAACACTGGCAAATTGTTTCGAAGCCAGGCCTGGGACGTTTTAGCCTTATGGGTCGGCACAGAATCCTGCTGGAAATGATTTTCTCTTTTCAGAGCGGATTTCTGTGAATTCTTGATTTAACGGCTTTAATGACATGCGGTGTTCGAACAGAGCACGGGCGGCCCGACCGGTGCCGGTCTTTTACATCTCCAGTCTCCTCAAACAGTTTTATGCATCGGTAGCATCGGAACATGCAGCAAATCCCTAGTGGCCGGATCGTTTTGAAAATATCGCTTTTTTTCATTTTACACTTGAAAAGCGCTATTACAGCGGTACGGTTCTCATTATCTGACCACTCCATGGTGAAAGTTGGAACAATTTTAAAATCCCGTTACATACTAACGCTATTGAGGTTAGCTTTCAAAACCCATACGACATTAACGCGGTATGTTCAGTTCCTTTATTGAAATGGGGGTGTTCAATGTTGTAACAGTATTTATGTCTCTACTAAGTATGGTTGAATTCTATATCGCACAGGTTCATGTCATCCATTTATTGTCCAGAATGTTAGATAACATCGCCTGATCACTATTAACACACATTCTATCGAATATATAGTGTATTACAGAGAATGACTGTTCCGCAAAACCTAAATCCGTTTCCAACTCGATCAAGGTGATGTTTTGTATTCCAATTGACGATTTTTGGAATTTACAATGGCATCTTTGAAATTCAATTGTGTTTTTTCAAATTTTAATGGAGTTGTCTGATATATTTTAAATATTAAAGGGGATGTTTTCTAAATTTGAAATTCGATTTTTTTCTTAAACTTTTATTGTTTTTTAAATTTTACATTTAATGCTCTTTATTTTTCATTTTGAAAAAATTTAATTCTGGCTCGACCCATTTGTTGTTTCTATATAGAATCCTTTGTTGCTTCTTTATAGAATCCTTTGTTGTTTCTATATAGAATCCTTTGTTGTTTCTTTATAGAATCCTTTGTTGTTTCTTTATAGAATCCTTTGTTGTTTCTTTATAGAATCCTTTGTTGTTTCTTTATAGAATCAGTTTAAGATCTTGATCCAAAAAAGGCTGTTTAAACCCTAATAATGACAAAAGCTAAAAAAAGTAAAAAGATAATACTTAAAATTGTTTATAAAAATTTTTATTTGCTTTTTAAATTTTGAAATAAAATAAAGAGCAATAAGTGCTCTTTATTTTTCATTTTGAAAAAAATTAATTCTGGCTCGACCCATTTGCTGTTTCTTTATAGAATCCTTTGTTGTTTCTTTAAAGAATCCTTTGTTGTTTCTTTAAAGAATCCTTTGTTGTTTCTATATAGAAAACTTTAAGATCTTGAACCAAAAAAAGCTATTTAAACCCTAATAATGACAAAAGCGAAATAAAAGTAAAAAAGTAAAACGTAAAATTGTTTATAAAAAGTTACGATTTCAAAAAGCAAAAACAATACCGCCTTACACGTGTTTAGCAGAGCAAGGTTTCGATCCTCGGACCTCTGGGTTATGGGCCCAGCACGCTTCCACTGCGCCACTCTGCTTGTTGTACTAATGGTGTCAAATGACACACATAACGCGCAAGCTTGAATTTTACCATTTTTGTGTGACACAGTGGTTGGAAGTTGGTGGTGTTATGGAATAACAAAGAAAATGAAAACAAATGTCTGTTCGTGTGTTCAAGTGATGGCAGGCAGATGTGGAAAAAGTAATACAGTCAACAGAAACTTCAAAAAGTTCTGTTTTATATTTAATAAAACGAGATTAAAATCACAAAATTGTCAAAAATGCATTTTTTGATTAGGAAAAAGTATCGACAAAAAGATTTTTAATTTGCTATAATTTTTTATAAAAAAAACCAAAAAAAACCGCTGGAGATGCCGGGGATCGAACCCGGGGCCTTTCACATGCAAAGCGAACGCTCTACCACTGAGCTACATCCCCCACATGGTGTACTATAGTTAAGGCTGGTTATGCTCATCTACTGTGAGTACTCACTCTGCAACAGAACATGTTGCGATACGGTGGTGGGTTTATTTATTCTATTGCCAATAGGGTTACCATGTTCTGGTTCTAGCGATTGTTAACACAGATTGTTGCCGTTTGACCGAGTAGCAGTTGTGTATGCAAGTGGGGAAATTTTAGTTTGGATTAAAGGAACATTTTAAATTTGATGGTCGTGTAATAGACTCCTACCCCAAAATTCATAACTAAAAGTTAGACACAGGTGGTTTGACTTTTCGTAACAGGAAATCATCCCAGACTATGGAGCGGAAAAAGATCGGTTTTTTAACATCTTCAGCATCGCGTTCCGATGAACCCAAACGTCTTTCGGGATTTTTTTCGTAAAAGCCTTCGCATTATAGCAATGCTCTCATTCTTGAATATTTTTGTTTGTTTACTTACATTCTTATTGGAATTTCTGCGAATTACGAAACGAAATTTGTTGTGTTGAACTTTAAATTGAAAATAAAGATAAAAACTTAGAAACAAAATTTAAGCTTTTGTGGTTAGAAGGAAAAAAGTATTAAAAGAAAAATAGGTATTTGCTGCAAATTTGAATACTATACAAATGGCCCCTTGTTAAGCATACCGAAGGATGAAGGGATACGGAGGAAGTGGTGTCAGTGCGTATTTTCAAAAGTGGTTTTGGCCGAAATTTAGCAACCACCGCGCATGCTGTACGCAAGTTTTTGGAAAAAGTTCGTGAGACCACAACACTCATGGCCCCGTTGTCGTAAGGTGTGCACAGACGAAAATGTGGCTGAAGTGGCCGATAGTGTGCAGCTCACATTGAATCGTCCTCAATCTTAACGCGATCCCATGACAGCCGGTTCTACGCACCGGATCGACCCAAAGCAGCAATTCTTCGGCCAAGGGCTGCCACCCCGGTACGGTTGCCGCTGCAACAACAACTCAAAACTTCACGCACTAACCTGAGGGGAATTCTGCACAAAGATCTGGGATAAGTCACTTATATGGTCCAATTGACTCGGCAATTGAAGGTACACGACCATCCGCTTCGTTGTCGTTTCACAGTTTGGGCCTCAGCTGCTTGAATTGTACAACGATTTTGGGCGAAAAATCATCTTTTTCGACAGGCTCATTTTCATTTCGGAAGCTACCTTAACAAACAGAATTGCAATATCTGGCACTTGGAAACCCCACACGTTATTGTCGTGAAGCCAATGCATCCACATGCGGATTGTTTAGTGGTGGCATCATTTTTATTCAAAAATTAGGTTTAGAACAAGGTTTTGGTCAACTGTGAATTTTCAACTTATCTGATTTTTTTTTACCGAAATTAAAGACATAAATTTGGATGATCTCTGGTTCATGCAGAATAGCACGCCATGTCACTTAGCCCATGCATTTTGCATTATCAGCCGTCTTGGTGATGTCAATTGGCCGCCTCGAAGCTGCGATTGGCTACTTTTGGACTTTATTTTTTGTATGGAAACGTATAGGACCGATGTTAGGCTAACAATCTAGAAACAATTAAAGTACTTTGGGCCAATTTCACCAAGTAATAAAGTAAAGATCTTGGAAAATTAGAGTGACAGAATGCGCTCCTGCAAAGTCAGCCGCGGCAGCTACTTGGGCGAATTTGTATTTCATAATTAATGGGAATGTTTGCTCCAAATAATGCGTATAGTTGTTTAACGTTTTTGAATAAACTCAATACCAACGACTTAGGGGTAAAACCAAAATAAGGCCCTATCACCACGCTATAGCCGATGTTGTGCTAAAACCGAAAAATGTTTCCTCATGTCATTTCGGAATAAAAACGTTCCGCGTCGAAGCCGATTTCTAAAAGCCATTTAAGATTTTTTTTTTATTTTTTCAAAATTTTTTATTTTATAATTTTTTAACTATTTACATTTCTTAATGTACTTATAATTACATGATTATAATCAAAATCACAATCTAAAAACTATCTTTGTTAAGTGTAATTAACTTAAGATTAGAATCGTGTTGATTTGCATCGGGGAAAATATCTTGTACGAATTTGATGGTGTGTTCCGCACAAATGTTGCTGCGTTGTGTTTTTGGAATTCTTGATTCATCTTTCACCCAATGTCTTAGAAAGCATTTAAGAGCATAAGTAAAGCCCGATAATGATTTGTTTAAGGCTTCGAAGTCATTTTTATTGTAACAATGGTCTGAAAATCAAATGTTGTACCACGGGCCACTTATAAATTCGCATTTTGCATATAATTTGCTACGATATTTTGGAATTAATATGTAAGCTAGAATCGCAAGAATTACTCTAGAATTCCATTTAGCATTACTAATCGGTGGTATAGTTTTAAAGTTTATAAATGGAAATTTATTGTGCTCCATATAGTATTTAAAAGCATGTCCTAGTTCATATAAATATTGCATGTCATCACTCCACTTTAAATTTCCAACATATAGCCGTTTGTCGTTTTGCTGATATTCGTGTTTTAATGTTTTGTAATTGTTTATCAACTCTGAAACGAATTAACATGTAATATCTGGTGAGGTGGTTTTTCCGTCCAATGATGCATCCATTACATATCGTAGTATTAAATCCAA
Organism: Hydrotaea diabolus; assembly: GCA_963513945.1. Classification (NCBI taxonomy): domain Eukaryota; kingdom Metazoa; phylum Arthropoda; class Insecta; order Diptera; family Muscidae; genus Hydrotaea; species Hydrotaea diabolus. Next base: position 122,314,579 of record OY740720.1, read on the forward strand.
CATATGGTGCTGACATCCAATGTACTACGGTGGTTGCAGAGAAATTGTTTTAAAATGGTTCTGCAGTAGTGTTACAACACCTTTAGTTTTTCCTTAACACTGGTTGTGTCGCAAATAATCATTTTTATTGACTTCATCAAATTATATTTTTGTAGAGTTTCTTTGATACCATTGAAAATAGTTATCGGTTTCCTATTTTCCAGAACTAATGCAGCTACTTTTATTTGTTGAGATTACTTTTTTACAACAACTACCTGTACTTCTTGTCATCCAATTTTTTACCATCGAAATGGTGACACCAATTCTGATATTGTAAAGACTGTTTCATCATTTCTTCCTTTTTCTCTGCAGATTTATAAACAACTTTATAAAAGTAAATTGCTTGCTGTGAAGGAGTTGCAATATCGACCCCTGATTCTGCGAGTTCCTTGCACATTTTTGCTGCTTTCCTAGTACTTTGGCTTTGTTATTCACAGTCTTAAATGTGGCATATAACACTGTGCGACAGCCACAATCGGTTTGGGATGAAACCACCGGGGAAAGTTATATCGGTCAAAAAAGGGTCATACGTGTCCCAGCGTTTCGTTGGGTCTCATCTAGGAATCGAGATATATCGATTTGAAGTTAGTAAGTATCGTATAGGGGAATTTGTCACGTTTTTGGCTCTTTTGTTTGACATAACTTGAGAACCACTCGTCCGATTTAGCTGAAATAAATTTTAAAAAACCAAGAATTACAATTCCCTTAATCTGTCCATATATTATTTTCCTTTACAAGTAATAGTTTCCAAATTAAAAATAAGCGCATGAAGAAAATTTTTTTTTTTTTTTTATTTTTTTTTTAAATACATTTATTTTCGTTTGTTTGCTCCCTTTTCTTTCTTGCGTGGTGGTTCAGAGGAATTGTAATTCTTAATTTTTCTAAATTTGTTTCAGCTAAATCGGACGAGTGGCTCTCGAGTTATGTCAAACAAAAGAGCCTAAAACGTGACAAATTCCCCTATACGATACTTACTAACTTCAAATCGATATATCTCGATTCCTAGATGAGAACCAGCGAAACGCTGGAACACGTATGACTTTTTTTTTACCAATATAACTTTCCCCGGTGGTTTCATTCCAAACCGATCACTGACCCTTACCATTTGTCGCAGAGTGTAATCGTTATCATCTTCGAATGAATCAACGAGCATTGAGGCAGAGTCGGAGTCTGAATATATTGAATATATATATATTGGACACTTATTTCAGATTTTGGTGCAATGTTTTCGCACGATATAAAAAAAAATTGTTATCAAACAACAATAAAATTGTTATCAAACTTTTCAGCAGTTTTTGAAGTTTTGATACCTTTCTGGTATATAAGTACACGAATCAAACATTCCACTTTCCTTCTTATAGATTTGGTAGCCAATTTCGGAATATTTAGTTTAGTCCATAAATCGAATAATTCTTGTGATATAATTTTATACCTATCTGTTTTTAATTTTTCTTTTTCATATAACGCATTAAATCTTCCAATGACTGTTTTTTTTAGGTATTTGGTTCAGTTCACATAACGAAATATCGATACTTGGAATATTTTTACATTTATTTTCAGATTTTTTTAAATTTTGGGCGTTTTTCCGAGCAACAATTTCGCTATGTTTAAAAGACATTTCAAAAAGTTGAACGAAAAAAAAACGTTTAAATTCGATTATTATAAAATAAATGCACAACAAACAAAAGTGACAACCCCTGCTTTAATTGATCCCAAACTTAATTTGACGAGGAACCTTTTTTAACGATATCGAAAATCTAAAGATGCAGTTCTTATTGTTTTTTATGCACTACATGGTATGGATAGGGCCATTTTGATATTTTCAAAAATTGTAAAAAAGTTGTATCCCTATTGTTCACTCTGGAATCGGAATGAATATGGGTGTTATTCATTCCGATTCCTGTTACATTTGTTTTAATATATAAATATATTACTATGGACACATAACCTTGGACAAAATATGCCCATTTTTTTGATATAGTCTCCAAACAAATGGTCTGAGGGCCCAGAACCCAGCTTCTACACGGAAATATTGATACAAAAATGTTACTAGTTTATTTTTAAATTAAAACAAGTAAAAACGTCGTTCGACAAGGCCGAATTATATGCCTAGTATACCCGCCACCTTCCCTACGGTACTAAACCGCAAAGAGGTCCTTTTGTGGGCCCTTTTGCCCCATGCGCAAATCTCAGCCCAAAATTCAAAACTACTCTATATTTGGATTGACAAAATTTCGTAAATTTGAGTATTGACTATTAATCGCCCGTTTAAACCTTGAGGTACGTTTTTATGACGCACTAAATCAATTTAGTGCAAAATTTCAGGATCCTAGGTTGATTTGTTCGACCGTCATAGTGAAAAGAAACAAAAAATTGTCTCGAACCAGAATAAAAACTGTTCGTGTCATAATAATGAAAAAATGACCGAATAAATGTAAACAAAAACTTGTAGGATAATTTATTATTAAAAATTTTAACAGTAACTATATTTCTGGTTAAAAGAGGTAACCAATAATTATTTAACTTAACAATAAAAATTATTTCTATAACAATCTTGTATTGTTTCAATAAATTAACTATGAATTTTTAAATTTAACAATTTTCATGGTTAAGAACAACGCATTGTTAAAGCAACAATAATAATTTTAATAATAACAATTTTAATGGTTAAAAAACTCAACAATGCATTATTAAAACAACAATTATTATTTTGAGAATTAACAATTTTCATGCTTAAAACATTCAACCATAGAATAGTTAAATTAACTATTATTATTGTTAAATACCAGTCGACAACAAAATGTTCAAATTAACCTTATATAACGTAAACTCCAAATCATGTTTATTTATGGTTAAATTAACCTTATATAATGTTATTTTTTTCTCTGTGTAGGATCCTAACATGTTGTATGATAATCACAAGCTGCTTAAGATTGTAAATGGGCTAAATCGACCCAGGGGAAAAGAAGTTTGGTTCCTCAGTAAAAAGTACACTTTATTGATTATTTGCTTAACAAATCATAATATTTTGTGGACATGCAATGGTTTTAATAGCTAATGTTAGTTGAGGCACATTTCAAAAATCAAAAATGGGCACAGTTGCTGAAAGTTTGGTTTATGTGGCCAAATAGTCAAATTTGGCGAATAATAGTTGTTGTTGTTGTAACAACAATATATTGTGACAGCGCATAGAGAAAGGGACCTTAGGGTAAAAAAATCAATTTTCATTTTTTTTTTGATGTGGCATCGAATGAGACCGATCCCATGCCCCAAAAGTGTTCCCTCCCAGAGATATGCGCGTTTTATGAAAGTGAAGTACACCAAAGATACACGTATTTAAATCTTTAAAATGGCTCTCCTGAACAAAACTGGTTTTTACCCTTAGGTCCCTTTCTATTTTGCGCGTCACATATTTATTTTGAAGTCTTGTTTGTCTATGGGGGACCTGCTTCGATATCCAGGTGGAGAAAACGCGCCATTTGAACGGGTTGCGTCCACAGAGACCTGGGGGTCAGCTGAGTTGGCTTGGTCGGACAATTGAAGAGGTGCAGCACATCATGTGAGGTGCAGCAATCCCGCGACTGCCGGTTCTATGCACCGGATAGACCCGAAATAAACACTCTTCGGCCAGGGGCAGTCACCTCAACAATATGTGTTTTTTTGTTCGAATAATAGTCAATATTGACGGTGGATGGTATATAATGTTCGGCTTAGCCGAAGGGACCCACAAAACGTCCCCCCACCACCGCTTAGTAGACACATATGAGAAATCAAATTAATGCAAATATTGTAACGACTCCAAATTGAATTTATTTTGAAGATTTGGCTTATATAATGGCCGGATCCATGGACATAAGGGCCATTTTTTTGTTTGATTGTACTTGAATAATCAGTAATAAAGTCACTGTGAAGAGTATGGAAGTTTCTGCCAGGCCGAACAAAACGTTGTTTTTACTTGTTTATAATTAAAAATATTTTGTAAGTGAATTTGTCAGTGACAACCCCTGAAGATGATTGACGAAGTCAATCGAAATATTGGGATAAATAAAAATTAAACATCACATAGGACAACAAGTTTAAATAAATGACCTCAAGCCGAAAAATAATTTTAAAAATTAAAAATATTTTCGTGAAAATATAAAAAAATAAATTTATTTTCGAAAACCTGGCCACCCGATTAAATAGAAAAAAAAATGCTAAAATAAAAAAATAAGTAAAAAATGCTGCGAACAAAACATATCGAAAGCATGGGGGCATGGGATCGGTCTCATTCAATGCCCCAATGTTGTCCACTTAAAAAAAAAGTGAAAAGTTGATGAAAAGTTTTTTATTTAGGAGAGCCATTTTAAAGATTAGGTCCCTTTCTATTTGCGCTTAGAATCGTCGACTTCACTTTCATAAAACGCGCATATCTCTGGAAGGGGACACTTTTAGGGCATGGGATCGGTCTCATTCGATGCTCAGATGTTGTCCACATCAAAAAAAGACAAAAAATGTAAATTGATTTTTTTACCCTTAGGTCCCTTTCTCTATGCGCTGTCACACATGCAGAAAACTGCGAATTCGAAATTGTTCACTTTGGTTGGTATAGGCTTGACAGATGACAGTAAACAGTAGGGCTAACCACAAAATCGAATTTTAAACTCCAAAAATAGGATACCACCGAATAAAAAGGAGCGCAATACAACATAGGGAACTACCAAAATTCCGATGGCACTAAATCCGGTTACGTCAACGAAATAATGTTACCTTTGCATTAAAATCGACCCAATCAACCTTGTGGCAATTTGTCTCCCTTTTTTCTGTGCACTTTTCTAACTCTGTCTAGTTACTAAAACTATTTACTATTTATTCATCATTTTGTTTGCAAATTTACTTAAAAGTAATTTCATATAAATTCAATAAAATCTCAAATACTTCGTGGACATGTTCGTAGTTTGTGAAAACCCTTGCATATGAGTGTTTTTGATTTCTGGTATGATTTTTCTGTACAGAGACAATATTTGCATATCCATTTACTTTAGCTTAAAAAAATATGTCTGTCATTTATTAAATTAACATTTTGAAAATTGTCCTGTTAAAGATTTTACACCACTCCGGCATACATACTAAGATTGGCATTTTCTACTAAACCTAATAAGGATTTGTTAGAAAATACAAACGAGTGACATATACTCGTACACTCGCATATCCCTCTGTTGCATGTGGCATATAGATATGTTTAGACTTAGATCAGGGACGGTTGGTAGCGTTGGAAGGGGCCTTCAGAAACAAATAAACAAGATTCTTTACGGGCTCATTTGCTGTCCTTCCAGAAGGACTTTCTTAAAGTATTGTAAAATAGATTCTCTAAAAGACCTTTTTATAGAAGGGCTTCTCAAGAAGGCCTTCCTATAAAATGGTAAAAGGTCTCTTTATATAGGCGCATAACGAATTTTCCAGAAGGCCCCTTTTAGGAATAATTGCCTGTTCCTTAACTGGATTTGCGTTTATGTTCTTTATGCGTCTATGGTTGCATTGCAGGTCATGTCCTTTACATTTGACATCTCCAATATTATTTTATTGCAATTTATGCAATTCAAATTCAATGTTGCAAAAATTGATTTGGAAATATTTCTAAGCTATTTTGACACTTCTTAATTAATTTCCATTTTTGGCCAACACTTGTATTCCTTCGCCTTATGCGGATGAGAGTGTACACGCACACATACTTATACATACGTAGCCGGACGGTGTCAAAGTTCAAAGAAAATGTCACAGGAATACTGGGAAATTAAAATAATTTCTATTGACAAAAGACCTTAAGGTGATAGTTTTTCTTTTCCAGTGTGTCTGTGTGTGCGGGTGTGTGTGTGCAGTTGCACACAGACACAGTATGTGTTTGTATTGGGGTCCTTCAGTCGATTTGTTCTTTCTAAAGACTGAAGAGGAAATTTGTAATGCAAATTTAACATTAGATTCATTTCGGGGGGGTTTTTTTTATCAATACCGACATCGTCATTTTCATCGATGTCTTCTTCTGCTTTTGTTTCCTGTTGTATGCATTCAAGAAAAATATTAAACTGAAATTGAGAATATGTAAATTTTCCGTAGTTCCAATGAATATTAAATGAAATCAATTCGAATGGTATTGGAATAGTTTTCTAATAAAATGTACGAGTATGGAAGTTTAATAGTAGTACGTTTGCAAGAGTATACCCTCCCTTAAAGGATGCAATTTTATATTCATGTAAGTGATTTGAAATATTGGAAGAAAAAAAGCAAAATCTCATAGAGAAATTTTTCTAAATGTTGTTTCTAACATACAATTTTTCTATACTTTTTTTTTAAAAGTTTTAAAAAATGTTTCTTCAAAAACTTGAACTTAAAAGGGATGTTTGGAAACGTCAAACTTGGTCATGGGAAAACGAATTCGGATCCCTTCGTCCGGTTAAAATCATACCAATAAATCCATATTTGTATTTGCTGAAACTTATGTTTGAATTTAAGTTCTCAATATTTGTTTTGCTCATGCAGATCGATTTTTGGGTCTATACGTATGGGTTTTACCGCCCGAGTTTAAATTGTAGACTGATTTTGGATACATATACATTCATAAATTCATTTATATTGAGTATAAGTAGAAATGTTATTCGAAAAACATAGAATGAAATATGTACGAGGGTTGATATTATTTCGGGCCCGGCAATAAAGACAATAATTTATCATTGGAAATGGTTTCATTGTTTTTCAAAATATTCTCCTTTAAGATCAATACACTTTTGCATGCGCACAAACCAATTTTCAAAGCACTTTTTCCACTCCGATTAAGACACCTCCAAAACATGATTTTTGAACGCTTCAACAGCTGCTTCGGGCGATGAAAAACGTTGACCACGCATTTTTTTTCTTGATGCTAGGGAATAAGAAGAAGTCATTGGGTGCCAAATTAGGGCTGTACGGCACCCATCAATTCGACTTCATAAGTGGTCAAATAGTTCATCGTTTCAGCTGATGTGTAAGAGCTCGCATTGTCGTGATGCAAAATGATCCGTCTTCTTTTATTATCTTTACTCATTTCTTCGAACACTGTTGACAACCAGAAGGTTGTATACCACTCAGAATTGACCATCCTACGTTCCACTAAAGGCACTGTGGCAACATGGCCGGTTATACCGAAAAAACGCAATCATTTGCTTCGATATACTTATAATTCTTCAACGAAAAACTTTTGTTGGATTTGGTTCGTCTTGAAAGTCCCATACGGTCGATTGTTGTTTTGTTTCGGGTTCATAGGCATAGATCCATGATTCGTCACCTATGACAATGTTATACACTGCCTTTGAGCTACCGCAGTTAAAATTTTTCAACATCTCTTTGCTCCATACGAGCCTTTTTTTGAACATTCGTCAAATTATGTGGGATCCAACGAGAACAAATTTTTTTCACTGCCAAATGAACATGCAATATCTTATTGATGCTTGTCATACTGATGCACAGGGATGCCTCAATCTCACGTTAAGTCACATGTCGGTCTTGCTTAATCAGTTCACGCACAGCATTGATAGTTTATGGCAAAGTGGCCGAAGTTGGACGTCCTTCACGAAATTCATCCTGGGGCGAACGTCGTCCGAGACTGAACTCTTGGTACCAGCGATTAACAGTGGTTTTTTATGGTGCTTCATCGCACTAAATTATGATAGGCTGAGTAAATACTCTTGATTTTCTGACTTGTATACTGCCAATCCCGTAATGTATTCATTCCAACACATCAATGCAGTCTAGTATTAACGATTAGATTTTGCGCATTTTTATTTCTTTAGCCTTGTACTAATTTAGGTTTTCAGTGGCTTTTACTTTTAGCTTTTACTGTCTCCCACTTTTTTGTAGCCAGTTTTGGTTTCGTTTATGTTTATTGTGACCCTAAATCCAACTCTAATCAGTTCCAACTGATCTTGGCAACGGTTGTCAAGGAAAATCTTTAAAAAACTTGTCCCCCCTTTTTTGTACTGTATCTTTTGGTTGATCTTTGACGACTTTTCTTCCATTTTTAGTTTAGTAGATATTTGTTCTTCACACATTCATTGATTTACCCATTTTCGACTTTTTATTATTATTCATTAAGCAAATTTTATATATAAATATATATAGGGTGATCCATCTAGAGGCATATTACAGAACAAAAAAAAATATAAAAATTCAAATCAAGTGTAGAATCTTTATTTGAAAGGACATTTTATGGCATTAATTTTTTGAATATAATTTCATTTAAATGTCGGCTTCCAAAACCTGAATCGTAGCTGGTTTGTCAGCATAGCCTTTGGACTTTACGTAACCCCAAAGAAAAATGTCACTCGATCTAGGCGGCAAACTCACCTGTCCAAAACGTGAAATTAGCTGCTTTTCGAAATGACCTCTCAATAGATCTATTGTTTGAGCAGCTGTATAAGTGGCACCGTTCAGTTGAAACCAAGTGTCGTCAAGATTACGGGCTTCAATTTCAGGAAGCAAAAAGTCTGATATCATGCGCGATAGCGAGCACCATTCACGATTACGTTCCGGCCATCATCATTTTTGAAAAATATGCACCGATGATTCCACCAGCTTATAAAGCGCACCAAACCGTGATTTTCTTCGGGTATAATGGCACCTCTTGAACCTCTTCTTGTTGCTCTTCAGCCCAATCGGAATAAAGCGGTTCCAAAAGTTGGGCCACTAGAAATGAAATGACCCATATATGTATATATAGATTTTCAATTCTAGTTCAAATTAATCAAATTGAGTATAATTTAATCTTTTGAAGTCTAAAGGAGGTCAAAAGTTGAAAGCAATGAATACACAATTGCCTGGCCAATAATATGATAAGGGAGCTAAAAAGGCGTAAGACAACGATCGCACTGATATAGTTATTTTTAAGAAATTGAAAAAATCCAAACGTCCCTTGGTATAAAAACGAATTTTCAAAGTCGCCTTTGCCCTAGACTTAGGCTTTATTAGACTAGCTTAAGAAAACTTCTGACTTTACCACTTATAAAATTGTCCTTGTCAGACCAGAACCCCTCATTACAGTTTTAACAAGTTTTAGTCTTCGTTTCAATATTTGTCTGAAATATCATGATTTTCAATTTGAAAGTACATAGTAGAGTTGGCGACCCGTAGAGGCATTTAGTAGCCAAACCCATTGCAATTTTCAATCATATCTATATATAAGTATATAAGAACATTGTACATACATACAAATTGTATATAAGTACATGTAAATATGTGAACAGCATTCGAGACTCACTTTCATTTATCGATCAATTTCGATAGAAGTTTTTCGTAGTTTGCCTTTCATTCTTGTTAAGAACTTAATCATATTTGAGAGCTACAGTATTTAAGTAAGTTTATTTAAATATTCTCTTTTTCCTCCTTCATTAGGGTAATTAAAAACTTTTGCAAATGACAGAGCAGAGACCCGACCCGACTAGAGCAGCAACTCAAAAAGGAGGACACTAATCGACAGTTAGTTGGAGCAATTATGGTCAATATGAAAATTGAATTTTCAAAACAACAACATTTTTTTTTTGTAAAAATGTTAGTTTTCGTTTTATTTTTCCTCTTTTCTTCTTGTTGTCGTTGTTGTGGTGGGGGCAAAAATTTAAATGTCATGCACAACGAATATTTGAAATATGCACGGGCGACACATTGTCATATATTCCTACGTACATAACAGACTACGTCTGTCTGCGATAGGGAAGACGATTTCGAAATCGTGAAAGCGATTTCCAATTTTGTTACAGCACATAATACTTTGCCAAAATAAGTGAGCCCTTATTTAGATTGGTGAAGATCCTAATCAGACAGTCTAAAGATTATAAGACAGACTTCGATATAAGTCCACCGCACTCTTTATAAGAGTTAAACATACTCTTACAAAGAGTGCGATGGCCTTATATTTAAGTCTGTCTTATAATCTTGTAAGTACGCTTACAAGCTTCATTGGGCTCAAGAGGGCTCAAGCCTATTGACAATTTAAAGCGCCGCCAATACGTTGAATGGTTGGTTGACATAAAGTCAATGTTATTGTTCAACTCTAAAAAACAGCTATCGGTAACGATGTCTTCCCTTTAAGATACTTAAAGCATTTTCTCCATTTGTAGACGACTAAACTGGGTTAGTAGTAAAGAATAACTTTTCACAACCTAAATTGGGATAGTTTGACCCAAATCATGGCTACCGGCTGATTACTTTCGTATCAGCTGATCATGCCAGCAACTTTGGATACAGCAATATCAATGTATTTCTCAATCCCTCAGCATGTTCACGAATGACATTCCTACTAAGTATGTATGTAGCAATCGACGGATTTCGCAAGGCCTGCTAAAAAGAAGCATTCTGGCAGGCCTTTTTGCTACCGCAAAAATAAGGCAATTATGTAGGTATACATAACTTGGCTCCTTTTACTTAAAATAAGCTTCAATTAGGAACTTCAAAATATTTTTGCAACGGCTTTATACGAGGTTTGTTATATGTGACGCGCAAAATAGAAAGGGACCTAAGGTTAAAAACCAGTCTTGTTCAGGAAAGCCATTTTAAAGATTAGGTCCCTTTCTATTTGCGCTTAGAATCGTCGACTTCACTTTCATAAAACGCGCATATCTCTGGGAGGGAACACTTTTGGGGCATGGGATCGATCTCATTCGATGCTAAGATGTTGTCCACATCAAAAAAAGAATAAAAATGAAAATTGATTTTTTTACCCTTAGTTCCCTTTCTCTATGCGCTGTCACATATATTTTTTGGCGAAGGCAACACTAAGTGTTGCCTGGCGCCATCTGACATTTCCATTGGAAAGTTTGACATTTTTTTTCAGAACGTTTTAAAGTAAGACCATCATTTATGTTGTTTACAGGGACTTCAAAAAATCAATTTCGTGCGATCATTTTTCGCAACTCGCGACGTGGATTATTACGACAAGAGTGCATCGATGAACTTAAATCGTTGTATGGCGATCAAGCACCATCCTATATTACTGCGGTTTAATGAATTCGATAGTGGCCGACGCTCGCTCAAAGACGAAGGTCGTGAAGGTCGTCCAAAAACGGCCGTTGTGCCAGAGAACATTGATGACGTGCGTGAACTGATAATGCAAGATCGTCATGTGACATACCGTGAGATAGAGGCATCCTTGGCCATTTCTTCCACCAGCATACATTCGATATTGCATGAACATCTGGCCGTAAAAATGATTTGTTCTCGTTGGATCCCGCACAATTTGACAATCGCTCAAAAAATGGGCACGTGTCGATTGGTGCAAAGAAATTTTGAAAAAATACGATCGTGAAGCTTTAAACGACGTTTATAAGATCGTCACGGGTGACGAATCATGGATCTATGCGTATGTGCCCGAAACAAAACAGCAATCGACCGTGTGGGTCTTCGAAGACGAGCCAAATCCAACAAATGGTCGCCTGTTTCTTCGGCAAAACTGGTCATGTGGCGACTGTTCCGCTTGAGCAACGTAGGACGGTCAATTCTGAGTGGTACACCACAATTTGTTTGCCTGAAGTCTTCGGAGAAATTCGAAAAACGAACAAGAGAAGACGAATCATTGTGCACCATGACAATGCGAGCATTCACACATCGGCTCAAACTAGCGCCTTTTTGACCGGCCAAAACGTTGAGTTGAACAAGTCAGTATCTTTTTACCTAGACCTGATGTAATGGGAATTAGAGGAAATCGGTTTTGATTTAGATAAGACACATAGAGAATACACATATATTCATCCGATTTTAAGTTTTTAACACTAGAAGCCACATATTATATTCAATCTTGATAAAATTTGGCACAAGTAGGTTTCTTGTGCCAAGGACTGACGCTGTTAAAATTGCAGAAAATTTGTTTGAATTATGATTTAGCTCCGACCGATTAGCTTTAACCGATTTTACCAAAAACAATACAATTTTCTCACAAATTCAAATTTGAAGTTAGTTTTTAAATTTGGCTAAACTTAGGGCCCGTCCAAAGGGGCCTGTGTTTTCAATTGGCTTTTCTGAACATACAGAAGTGCAGAGTATAATGCAGTCAGCCACGCCTGACTTTAGTTATTTTTTATTAGTATTCTGGTGCAGTAATTACGTTTGGATTTTATTCTCTGCAATATGTTCATTTCATCTTTGTACGCGGATAAGAAAACAGTAAATTCCACAAACATTCAAGTATCTTTCTTACAAACGACACTACGGGTTTTTAATGAAATCGGTACTCTTCAGACAATGGAGGCCGGAACGATTACAAATTTATAATCCATACATAGGTGAAGATATTTGTAAGTCAAATACCCCGACTGCCACTTGTTTAAGGTGGCGCAATGCCATATGAAAAGGATTGGAGGAGCAAAAAGGTCTCCGTTTCCTGAAACCGATCTTACATAAGGCCATTCGTTCTATGATTTCCGCCACTGCGAAGGCCTTTCTTTCTATGAATTCCGCCGCTGCGAATGCATGTGTGCAAGTGTCAACGTGCGAGTATGTGTCAGTTGAATGCATTTACATTCATGTGGCTGTATGTGTGTGTGTGTGCCTGAAATGTCCATGCCCAATCATTTATGCAGGTCTACGTGCATGTGTGTGCACTTGTGTATTCAAGAGTAAATATAATAAATTAATAAATTTATTGAACACACGCGTACACTTCTATTGAATACATTCTCGGTTGCAAGGCTGCATGTCTGTGTGGAGCCACACACACGCCATACTCACACATGCACACGGAGACTTGTCGAAAATATGAAAATGACTGAATGGGGTTCGAACACTTGACCGCTGCTTGCCGCTGCTACTGCTGGTTGGGCATTAAAATTCAATTCGTAGCGAGTGCAAATTTAATTCCCAAAACTCCCAAAAGCATAAAGTAAATTATTTCAATTAAAAATTTTCTCTGCATTCACAGAAAATGTCCCCACCACACTTGAACCAGTGAGTAGTGAGTGTCTGTGTATGAGTGTACTCGTATTTGTGTTGCTGACCACATCCGTTTCCCTTACTCTTACTCTCACTCTCTACTCGGTCGTTGTGTGTGCCCCAGAGTCTGTGTGCGTGTGATTACATCTCTATCATAGAAATATGTTTAAACAAATGTCCCATAATAAGTACAACAAATATTCCAACATCAAGTCCATCTTTCCCCAACCACACACACAGACGGACGGTCAGGCAGACAGACAGACGGGCAGCCAGGGTCCTGGCAGCACTTGCATACATTTGCTCACACACTTTACTGGGTTCCCTCTCCATACCCGCGTGCATTTTTGCTCATACTCTTGTCCAATTTGAGTTTGTCATCTCATTCCATTCCATTCAGCCGTTGGTCCATTTGTTTATTTGTCGAATAATAAAAGTAACACAGAAAAGTATTTCAATCTGTTTGTATATGAGTTTTTATGCGTAAATCGTCTGTCTGACTGTCCGTCCGTCTGTATATATGTGGGCCTGCAACAAAGCCATGCTCTTTCATATGCAACAGACTCCTTTTCCAGCATGATTTCCTTTTTTGGTGTGTGTGTGTGTGTGGAAAGTGTTGTTGCTGCTGCATTTCACTCGTTTGTTGCTCACAATGTTACTGTTTGTCGGTGTTGCATGTTGGCACAACAAAATATTCAATATGGATCCTTTTCTGTGATTGGGCCCAAAGTGAAAGTGCAACACATTGCATGAATGCACTTATGCGAGGCTAGCTTTTGAAGGTTATTGGTAAAGAAAGATAAACAAGCACCGTCATCGAATTGCTTACTTGGCCAAGGAAGGTAATTTGTTTTCTTCTGTATCTGTTGAAATTTCAATTTGGAGCTGAAATTTTAAGATATTCCGTTGAAATGGATTTAAGAGCAACGGTGAAAAGGTTAGGAGTCGTAAAAAAGCACCCAAAAACATTTAAGAGGCCACGCTCGCGATGCTTAATAATCTCAACCACAACGTTGGCTCCTACAGACGGGATTAAGTAAGCACACCAAAAAAAAAAAGAATAGATAAATTTAAATCTAAATTGAAGCTAAATCATCCAAACTCACATTAAATGTAATTATACAATATTTGTTTGTGTTGACTTCGTTGAAAGAGCTTTTGTTGGTGAAGGTGAGATGGAAATGTTCGCGCCTTCAATACGGAAGTTCTAAAGTATGTCAATACATTTTTTTAAATTATGCTTTTTTTTTATAGCTGAAGCTTTTATACTCTTCACCTGGACATGGATTGTATTGCAGTACGACGTTGACAGGATTGGGGCATTTGGTCGCTGATGGCGCGTCCACATTTGACAGAACTACATTTTTGGGACCCTATGAACCACAGTCTTTTTCATATTCGTAAAAAAATGGAATTGTTGAGGGCCCCAAGGCTCTTTGTAAAGACCAACAGTTTAGCCAAATCGTAAAACTCAAATTATTTAGAAAAATCCTCGTTTTCTGAGTTCTCATGGGTCCACGTACGAAAGAACATATATTGTATTTGTGAAGATTTTACCGCTTCTAGATATCAATACGTCCCCGAATATTAGGATACGATTTTGGGACCTATATTCATGGACCGCACCCATTGGTCAACGTCTACAACTAAGCGAAATCCTAAAATTAATTTCGTATTCATATTTTTCAGAAAATATGTTCCATATGTATATGTTGGAAATGACCTATTTTTCTGCATCCTAGGAAGCTTAGATCAAATCAGTTCAAATCACACAATTATTGTCATATTCGGATTCGTGAGGAAATTTTAATGTTTTTTATTTATATGTCCACAGTCAAAGGACGTTCCGGGTCCCAAATTTATATAATACCTACTTAGATTTCAGAGAAAATTTCACTGATTCTGGATACTTACTAATACTTAGTAGGAACATAAATACTGTTACAACATTGAACACACCCTTTTCAATAGTAGAACTTAACATACCCCGTTAATGTCTATGTGACGCGCAAAATAGAAAGGGACCTAAGGGTAAAAACAAGTTTTGTTCAGGAAAGCCATTTTAAAGATTTAAATACGTGTATCTTTGGTGTACCATCACTTTCATTAAACGCGCATATCTCTGGGAGGGAACACTTTTGGGGCATGGGATCGGTCTCATTCGATGCTCAGATGTTGTCCACATCAAAAAAAAATTTCAACTTTCATCATGGAGTGGTCATATAATGACAACCGTATCGCTGTAATAGTGCCTTTCAAGTGTGAAATGAAAAAAGCGATATTTTCAAAACGCTCCGGCCACTAGGGATTAGCCGCATGTTCGTCTACCGATGCATAAAACTGTTTGAGGAGACTGGAGATGTAAAAGACCGCCACCGCTTGGGCCGCCCACGCTCTGTTCGAACACCGCATGTCATCAAAGCCATTAAATCAAGAATTCACAGAAATCCGCTCCGAAAACAGAAAATCATGGCCGGTGAGATGAAAATCACGCAAAAGTCCTAGAGTCGAATCATTAAAAAAGACTTGGGACTATCAAACGACGTACCGGACATTTATTGACTGTAGCTTGAAAAAAATAGGATTGAAAAATGCAAACGTCTTTTGGTGAAGCACGCTGATAACTTCTACAGAAACATTTTGTTCACCGATGAAAAAATTTTTACAGTTCAGGAAAAATTTAACAAGCAAAATGAAAGAGTGTATGCACGGTCATCTAAGAAAGCATCTGAACTGATCCCAAGGGTGGAAAAGGGTCATCACCCATCTTCAGTCATGGTTTGGTGGGGTGTCTCTTACGATGGGGTCACTGACCTGAATTTCTGCGAACAAGGAGTAAAAACATCGGCCAAAGTTTACCTAGAAACCGTTTTGGAAGCTGTTGTGAAGCCACTTAACAATTAATTCACTGGTCCAAAACCAGCCATAGACTTTCCAGCAGGATTCTGCGACGGCCCGTAAGGCTAAAACGTCCCAGACCTGGCTTCGAAACAATTTGCCAGCGTTCATTTCCTCTGAAGAATGGCCCTCAGGCAGTCCAGTTTTGAATCCATTGGAATACAAATTGTGAACAGTTTTAGAGGACAAGATTTGTCACAAAAGATACCACAACATTGGATCTCTTAAGACTGTTTTGGTTCCAGCTGTGGCCAATTTTCGAGTGGACGAGGATCGTGCAGCTATTGCCAATTGGCCAGTGCGACTGAAGGCGTGTGAAAAGGCAAAAGGCGGACATTTAGAATAAGTAGATTCTTTTTGGATACAATAAACATCAATAAATATATTGAAAAATATTTGGTCCAAAAACATTCAGTACTTTTTATTTTACAGCATAAAACGTGTGTAACAGTATTTTTGTCCCTACTTAGTATATACTCCCATCCTATGGTAGAGGGCCCGAAACTGATGATAAAGCCTCTTTTTGTTTGACTCTCTTTCATTTATAGAAAGAGAAATAATGTTGCCTCAATATTTTCAATATTGTTGGCAACAGATTACCATATTGCAGACTGAAGAGGTTACTAAGCTAGTAAGCCCAAAAGAAAGGAAATATACTCTGATAGCCGGCTGAAATAAAATACCTGCGGTCTGTAATCTGAGAACAGCCTACAACTATCATGAAGCAAGCAGTTTGATATCCAGTGCGGATGAGCTGGTCAGACATTGGACAACTTAATATGTTCCACTCGATATTGAACGTGTGGGTACTTCACATGCAAGCTCAATCCAGAGTAGGTAGACAAGCCAACGAAAGTGTGTACTATATCTAGGACATGTCGGATCAGCAGGCAAATCTGGCCTAGGGTCGATCTTATTCGCTAACTCCATGTAGTTAGCCGGGACTACGAACATGCAGCCGAGCTGAGAGTACCATCTCAAGACTTTTGAAGTAGTTGTTAGAACGAGTAGGCAGACAAAAGAGTCGATAGACTTATTTGCTCTTGTCTGGTTCTGTATCTGAAAAGGTTTTAGTGTTTAGACCACAGTCCTTCTCGGACTTCTCTGATATTTAGAGCACAAGTATTGACGATCTCTGAGGGTTTCGAAGCAGCAGGGGTTACTTTAATAAGACAATAATCAGGAGATATCCTCTATATTATACGAGTATCAAAGAAAGAGTAATTAATGTGTAGGGGCATTTCATTTGAGTATGTTTATTCGTATGTGTCTAAAAACACACCTGTGTGTTGGTTGACTACTCGTATTTAACAAAGCTCACGAATAAATTATCCTAGATTGTACGATCTGTAGGACCACCGAGACAATCTTAGCAAACACAAGCTAAAACTTTTATTTAGAGAGTTAGGCTACATAACTTAAAGGAAAACATCCCAATAAAATTCATATGCAATATTGATTCGCCAAACTAATTTCGTTGATGAATTTTGAAAACAAAAAATTTTGCTATTCTGATAATCTCGAGAGGAACCAGTACCTGCACGCAGAAAAAAGTATGGTTGTGGTGACAATATTCGAAGAGGATAATACTATTGTTGGGTATATGGTTGTGGTACAACAATATTGTGATCCTCACAACAATGGTATGATTCAAATACAACCATACTATGATCCTCACAACCATAGTATGATTCACACTTAACCATGCTATGATCTCCACAACCATAGTATGATCCTCACAACCATAGTATGATTCACACGCAACCATGTTATGATCCCTATAACCATAGTATGATCACACACAATTATACTATGATCCCCAATATAATTTATTTGAGTTGTCGACAATAGATTTGATCCCCAATATTATTTATTAGAATTGGTTTAAATTGTCAACAATAAGAGTAGATTTGAATTATGAAAATTATTCAAAAATACATTAAATTCAAAATAATAGAAGTGATTTATTTCACAGTAGAACAAAATAAGTTTAAATAAACGTAAGCGTTTTTATTTAAAATATTTTAGCTAGCCAAAGCAGCTTGTTTAAAAAAATTTTAATTTCGATAAAAAAGTACTATTATTGCATTAGATCCTTACCAATAACATTTGTTCTTTAAAACAGATTTAAATGAAGAAAATTAGAAGCATACAGTATGACTGCCGTAATCATATTATTGTTAACATAAAACGCAAAACACAATACTTTTGTCGCACCAACCATATTTATATTGATGCCATAACCAAATTTTCATTTTTAAATTTGGCAATAATACTATTGTTACATTTCAACAATATTAATATTGCAGCAATTATACTTTTTTCAAAACTAAATTCAGTTAACAATGCTATGGCTGCGACGACCATACTCTTATTGCGGAGAACATATTATTATTGCCGTGACCATGTAGTAAGCATGTTTTTTCTATGCGTGTGCTTGAGAAATGCCATAGACAGTGTTGCCAATTTATCCATTTTCCGGCTAAATCTACACGCAGAAAAAAAGTATGGTTAGGGTGACAATATTCGAAGTGGATCATACTATTGTTGGGTATATGGTTGAGACACAACAATATTATGATCCTCACAACAATAGTATGATTCACACATAACCATAAGATGATCCCCACAAACATGGTATGATTCACACTCAACCATACTATGATCTCCACAACCATACTATGATCCTCACAACAATAGTATGTTTCTCATACAACCATAGTATGATCCTCACAACCATGGTATGATTCACACGCAACCATACTATGATCCCCACAACCATAGAATGATTCACACTCAACCATACTATGATCCCCAAAATTATTTTTTAGGGTTGTTATTCAAAAATAGAGATTTTTATTAAGTTTGTTATTTTAAATTGCATTACTACGAGTCTTAGTTCATAGCCAGATTTGAGGCCATGTTTTTATTAAACATTTCATTCAAGAAACAAAAATATATATTCCAACGGTCAAAAATACTTTTAGTTGCCAGCAGGGGTGAATGCTACTTCACCATCCGTAGACACCAAGTAAAGAATGTGATTAAACCCCATGATCGAAGGCTATATACTTAAGTGCAGGCAGATTTTAAATAAACGAGAACCTGTCGACTTAAGAGTATTTCACCAAACAAAGTAAACACACTAAAAATCCTTCGAACTACCTTCCGATTGTTATTGTTTTTTTAATGGACAACAACCATTCACTGTATCGTATGTATGTGTTTTTTTTGTATATCAAAAAACATACGCACACACATGCATGTATGCTCTATAAAACCTGTTTTGTTATGTTCATAGTCGCAACCATACTGTATTATTGCCGTTATCAAATTATTGTTAACGTAAATTTTAAACAACAATACTTTTGTAACGCCAACCATGTTTCTATGGTTACTACAACCATGTTTTCATTTCTAGATTGAATCTTGCTAACTAAATGTAATCCTGTGGGAATCGAATTATGCTCGGAAAACGAGTGAACTATTCTTTTTGTTCAAGAGATTCCAATTGTAATACGACCAACAATCTCTTGCAGTTTTTGTACAATTTGAGTGGAGAATACTTCTATCAGGATATGCAGATGTATTTATTCCCGTCCTTCCAATGTTGAACATAAGGCCATAAGAATATGCAGATATTAAAGAATATTTCACCGGAGCCAGTTTTGTCGCCAAACGCAATACCAGTGGTAGAACTCAAAACTCTAAAATGTCCCCTTTAAACCCAAATTCAATCTGTCGATATTATATGAAAAATTTAGACATTTTTCAACCGAAAAACCGTAGCGCAGACGATCTGATGTAATAACTTTCAGGAGAATTCTTATGTACGCTCTACCTACGAATATGTCCAATTCTATCGTTTGGAATACGTCCATTGGAAAATTGGTGCGAGTTAATCTATTGTTTCTTTAAAACGATCAGTATCTAACAGACTATCAATTATATTATGAACGTTGTAAAATTAAACCTGGTACTAATAAGATCTGTTGTTAGTTAGTCGATAAGTTATAACACGAGTGGAGAATTTGCTACCGATTAATGTCTGAAATTTATATTTGTATTGTTGACCCCTTTTGTTATTTATTTGACTTAAGGTCATGAGCAAAAACAGATGTTCGTATTTTTAAAATTTATTTTTAATATCCCAATATTTCGAAATGACTTTGTCGTTCATCATCAGAGGTAATCAATTTAAATTATTGTTAGCTTCTTCCTGTTGTACTTTCTATATCCAGTTTTTAAGAGTATCGTCACTTGGTCTTGCTAATAGATTTGCCTTAATACATTTCAGTTTATCATAGCCTTCTTTAAAGAAATTGATTAAATAATATTCCTGACGTTAGTAAATTGTTCCAAAACTGGATTGAGAGTACCACTCTACCGACGAGTGTTTAATTGTACCACAAATGGTACAATTGTACCATGTCTTCCATCAGCGATATGTACATCGTTGTCGATACAGAAATTTCTTGCGAGACCTTTTAGCCCATAGTGGCACAAAAAAACGGCCCTAATGGATCTAGGAAAATTTACTAAAACATTAATCAACTTTCGTCCAACATTAATCAACTTTTATTTTAATTCGTTTCAGAGTTGGCCTTAAATTTGGATTCGGACACGCTTAAGAACACAACATTGTGCAAACTATTGCTGAGGTATTATAAATTCGGAAACTTTTGGAATTAGCCTCGTAAGTACACATCTTAATTTTATTATTGAGTGCATGCATGTATACGCCAGCTCCAATAAGATTTATTCAAATTGTGTTTGTACTCAAGTTTTAAGATTTTTATTTAAACCTATAGAGTATATGAGAAGGAAATTATTAAATACAATATTCTTTTTTTTTTGCTTTGGTATGTTTCGAACGTACGAGAATGCATTTCCGTAAGGTTAATATAAAAAATTGGAGTCCGAAACTTCAATATACTTGCTGGTTGCCTTCCACAAAGTTTTACAACATCTGTGGAAAATTAAAGAAAACATTTATTTAATGTTAAGGACAAGCGAGGCAACCGTCGAGAGCAACGTGTTGTAGCAATTTGTTGTTGTTCACAAAACATGTGGCAACACATCTACTTAGTAGGGACATACTCGTAATTACTGTAACACACATTTTATGCTGTAAACTAAAAAGTACTGAATGTTTTTGGACCAAATATTTTTTAATATATTTATTGATAGATTCTGTAGATTCTTTTTGGATACAATAAAGTATCCAAAAAGAATCTACTTATTATGCCTTTACACACGCCTTAAGTCGCACTGGCCAATCATCAATAGCTGCACGATCCTCGTCCATTGGAAAATTGGCCACAGCTCGAACCAAAGCAGTCTTAAGAGATCCAATGTTGGGGTATCTTTTGTGACAAACCTTGTCCTCTAAAACCGTCCTTTATTTGTAATCTAATGGGTTCAAATCTGGACTGTCTGAGGGCCATTCTTCAGAGGAAATGAACGCTGGCAAATTGTTTCGAAGCCAGGCCTGGGACGTTTTAGCTTATGGGCCGGCGCAGAATCCTCTGGAAAGTCCATGGCTGGTTTTGGAACAGCGAATTGTTAAGAGGCTTCACCACAGCTTCCAAAACGGTTTCATGGTAAACTTTGGCCGATGTTATGACTCCTTGTTCGCAGAAATGCAGGTCAGTAACCCCATCGTAAGAGACACCCCACCAAACCATGACTGAAGCTGGGTGATGACCCTTTTCCAACCTTGGTATCAGTTCAGATGCTTCCGCGCATACACTATAATTTTGCTTGTTAAATTTTTCCTGAACGGTAAAAATTTTTTCATCGGTGAACAAAATGTTTCTGTAGAAGTTATCAGCGTGCTTCACCAAAAGACGTTTTTTTCAAGCTGCAGTCAATAAATGTCCGGTACGTCGTTTGAAAGTCCCAAGTCCCAAGTCTTTTGTAATGATTCGACTCATGGACTTTTGCGTGCTATTCATCTCACGGGCCATGATTTTCTGTTTTCGGAGCGGATTTCTGTGAATTCTTGATTTAACGGCTTGCGGCGTTCGAACAGAGCGTGGGCGGCCCGACCGGTGGCGGTCTTTTACATTTCCAGCCTCCTCAAACAGTTTTATGCATCGGTAGACGAACATGCGGCTAATCCCTAGTGGCCGGAGCGTTTGGAAAATATCGCTTTTTTTTTCATTTCACACTTGAAAAGCGCTATTACAGCGATACGGTTCCCAATATCTGACCACTTTCAGACTAACGCTATTTAGGTTAGCTCCAAAACCCATATGACATTAAAGGGGTTCTGATATTGAAATGGGTGTGTTCAATGTTATTACAGTATTTATGTCCCTACTAAGTACACTATTAATTTCAACATGGCTGTATTGCTGCAACGGCAACCTCGTGTGTATCTAGCATAATAACCTGATCGTTGTTGGCTCTTATGCCTAAGAAATATTCTCAGTACTTTAATACAGCTTTAAACACTTCCCCGCCCCTAAAACGTCATACATACGATTTGCTGCTAAGCAACACTGGAATCCACATTAAACTTGCCGCATTTTGTTGTCCGTGGTCTTCTCTCCACCATTAACAACGAAAAAAAATCTTCTGCCTCTTATCTTTAATTCCCCCTTGGTGGGGATGGTTAATTGAATATTTTTTTTTTTGCTTTTTGTTATCAGCGATTTTCGAACAGAATTATTACAAACATTGGGAATTGTATTTAACCGCGAAATGTTGAAACATTAAAGCATTTAATTCCGCTTTAAATAGAACATGACGCCACGCGACAGAATGGCCGACAGGCAAGCAACAACGGCGACGGCAGCAAAAGCCCGTCTCTGTTTGCGCGCCAATTATCATGTGCCCGGGTAGCTCAGTCGGTAGAGCATTGGACTTTTAATCCAAGGGTCCAGGGTTCAAGTCCCTGCTCGGGCGATTTAGATTTTTTGTTTTTTTTTTCATTATAAATCCAATTTTGTTTATGATTTTATTCGAATTTTTTGTAGTTTTTATCTTTTTGAAAAATAGTTAAAATAGTGACGATTTCAACTGAATTTTTTGGACACTAATAAATGTTATGGTAGTATTAACGGGTGATCAATCTGGAAGTATTTTTTTCAATAGGGTTTTTTCACAGATTACCCGTGAGTTGTGTTAAAATTTATTTTAATTTCTTATCAATATTGCTTCCCATTTTAACATGTATAGACTTACACCGCAACAACGTCTCAAAATTGTGGAATTGAAATATGGTTAGAAACGACCAACATTTTTGCGCCCACTTCTGGCGCAACGGCAACATCAATAAACAAAATTGCCGCATTTAGGCTGAAAAGCAACCAGAAGAGAATCCAGAGGTGCCATTATACCTAGAGAAAACCACGGTTTGGTACGGATTATGACCCGATGGAATCATCGGTCCATATTTTTTCAAAAATGATGGTGAGGAACGTAACTCGCTATCGCGCCATGATATCGGAGGTTTTGCTACCTAAAATTAAAGCCCGTAATCTTGACGACATTTGGTTTCAACTTGACGGTATCACTAACAATGGATCTATTGAGCGGTCATTTCGAAGAGCAGAGAATTTGACGTTTTGGTTTAGTGAGTTGGCCGCCTTCATCGTGTGATAACACATCTTTAGACTTTTTTCTTTGGGGATTTGTAAAGTCCAAAGTCTATGCTGGCAAACAAGCTTCAGGTTTTGAAAGCCAACATTACGCGTGTCATTAACGCCATACCGGTCGAAGTGCTCGAACGAGTCATCCAAAATTGGACCCTCAGAATGGAAACCCTGAGGCGTAGTTGCGGCCAACATTTGAAGGAAAAGTAGATTCAAAAAATAAATGGCATAAAATGTCCTTTCGAATGAACAATAAGGATTCCACACGTGATATAAATTTGTGTATTTTTTTTTATTTTGAAACAAAAATAGGCGTGTTTAATTCGCAGTGGCTTTTTGGACAAGTTTTGATTCCAATACATTATTTTAAGCTGTTTTTATATATTTGGTTTTCATGTTGATGTCAGCAATTCTAACCCTTTTTAGTTACGAGTATAATAACTAAATTCTTTGTCGGTAAAAGACTATTTCCCAACCGTTTGCAATAAATCCATAAGGTTAAGACTAACTGTCTGTATTATACAAATTACTTTTAGGGCAATCAAGAGAAAGATTGGTCCTTGTACAAGTCCAAAATTGTAATCCTGCAGATGTAACAAGTACAGATGCGATAAATACCAGTGTAACTATTTTAACAAACTCTATATCCAAGGTGGAAATACAGAAGAAAATTGATCTTCCTTATACACCAAACAGCTGATAAATATTCGTAACTATTAAAGGATAGAATGGTTAAGGTAAAGATTTCAGCAGGATAACGAATTGTCATACGTTTCGTGAGAACCTGGTCTAAGAGTTCAGCTTAAAAAAAAGCCTATTTATATTTCAGGTCCTGATAAAACTAGTGTTCCCAGATGCAAACTGGAACTTCCATTGGAAACTTTGATATTTTTCAGCATAACTTCACTCAGAACGTTTTGTCTTTTGAGTGTTCTCGAATTGTTTTGTTTACAGTGCGCTGAAAAATACATCTCAGTCAAAATATGGAATTATCCCGTGGACATTTTCGTGTGATGGTTTTTTACGATTTTCGGCGTGGGTTATCGAGACAAGAGTGTTTAAATCAACTCGTTTCGACTTTTGGCGATGAAGCACCATCAAAAACCACTGTTAATCGCTGGTACCAAGAGTTCAGTCTCGAACGCCGTTCGCTCCAGGATTAAATTTCGCGAAGGACGTCCAGCTTCGGTCACTTTGCCAGAAACCATCGATGCTGTGCGTGAACTGATTAAGCAAGACCGACGTGTGACCGTGAGATTGAGGCATCCTTGGGCATTAGTATGACAAGCATCAATAAGACATTGTATGTTCATTTGGCCGTGAAAAAAATTTGTTGTTCGTTGGATCCCACATAATTTGACGAATGCTCAAAAAAAGGCTCGTATGGATTGGTGCAAAGATATGTTGAAAAAGTATAACTGCGGTAGCTCAAAGGCAGTGTTTAACATTGTCACAGGTGACGAATCATGGATCTATGTATGCGTATGAACCCGAAACAAAACAGCAATCGACCGTTTGGGTCTTTCAAGACAAGCCAAATCCAACAAAAGTTGTTCCTGGAAGAAGTACATCGAAGCAAATGATTGCTTCCTTTTCGGTATAACCGCCCATGTTGCCACAGTGCCTTTAGTGGAACGTAGGACGGTGAATTCAACCATATACAACCATCTGTTCGCCAACAGTGTTTGAAGAAATGAGGAAAGATAATAAGATAAGACGGATCATTTTGCATCACGACAAAGCGCAAGCTCTCACACATCAGCTGAAACGATGAACTATTTAAACACTCAACATGGCGAATAGGCCATCCACCGTACAGCCCTGATTTAGCACCCAATGACTTCCTCTTATTCCCTAGCATGAAGAAAAAAATGCGTGATCGACGTTTTCATCGCCCAAAGCAGATGTTGAAGCGTTCAAAATGCATGTTTCGGAGGTGTCACAATCGGAGTGGAAAAAGTGATTCGAAAATTGGTTTGTGCGTTTGCAGAAGTGTTTTATCTTAAAGGAGAATATTTTGAAAAACAATAAAATCATTTCCAATGATTTATTATTGTTTTGTTATTGCCGGACCCGAAATATAAATAGCAACCCTCGTATAACCAGTTATGTGGCCACATCGCCTTTAGCATAACGTAGTAGGTCAATTTTGAGTGGTACACAACCAATTTTAATAAGAAAAAACAAAAAGAGAGGACGCATCATTTTGCGAGCGCTTACACATTAGCTGAAACGATGAGCTATTTGACCACTCAATATGTCGAATTGATGGGCCATCTACCGTACAGCCCTGATTTGGCATCCAACGATTTCTTCTTATTCCCTATCATCACGAAAAAAAATGCGTGGTCAACGTTTTTCATCGCCCGAAGCAGCTGTTGAAGCGTTGTGTGTTATATTTTAAGAAATCTTTACATTACGGCTATATCAAAACGTGGACCAGTATAACCCTATTTTATCTCAGTTGATTACTGATCGCCCGTAAAGAACTGTACCAAATTTCACTAATGCGGAATATATTATGTACTTAGTAGCGACATAAATACTGTTACACATGTTTTATGCTGTAAAATAAAAAGTACTGAATGTTTTTGGACCAAATATTTTTTAATATATTTATCGATGTACTATATTGTATCCAAAAAGAATCTACTTATTCGAAATGTCCGCCTTTTGCCTTTACACAAGCCTTAAGTCGCACTGGCCTACGTCAATAGCTGCACGAACCTCGTCCATTGGAAAATTGGCCACAGCTCGAACCAAATCAGTCTTAAGAGATCCAATGTTGGGGTATCTTTTGTGACAAATCTTGTCCTCTAAAACCGTCTACAATTTGTAATCCAATGGGTTCAAATCTGGACTGCCTGAGGGCCATTCTTTTCAAATGTTCGGTACGTCGTTTGAAAGCCCCAAGTCCCAAGTCATTTTTAATGATTCGACTCATGGACTATTGCGTGATATTCATCGCACGGGCCATGATTTTCTGTTTTCGGAGCAGATTTCTGTGAATTCTTGATTTAACGGCTTTGATGACATGTGGTGTTCGAACAGATCTGACCACTCCATGATGAAAGTTGAAACAATTCTGAAATCCCGTTACAGACTAACCCTATTGAGGTTAGCTTTCAAAACCCATATGACATTAACGGGGTATGTTCAGTTCTACTATTGAAATGGGTGTGTTCAATGTTGTAACAGTATTTATGTCCCTACTAAGTAGCTTCTAGAGTAAAACTTATTAAATCGGTGTGGGTGCTATATCTAAATTTGAACTTATTTTCATAAAAGTCAACAGCCTTTATTCAAAAAATGAAGATCGGAAAACAATTGCTACCTGTAGTTTAACAACAAGTTTAAGATAGACAGCAGTTACACGAATGGACAGACAAGTATCGTGAAATCCAATTTACGGGTGATTCTGAGTCGAACGGTACACTTAAAGGTTGGTGCAGCTTAAATATTTTTGATACTTACGTTTTTCGTTCATGAATATTTTAAATTTTCTTTGCTTTTACATACAACAACCATAAGACCGAAAACCAGGGTTAAGTTATTTTTTAGTTTGGACATAAAAACCGGAATGACGGTTTTCGATTTTGGACAATAAAGCCTCGATCAAAGACAACAAATTGTAAAAGATGGACGAAATGAGCTTTTTTGAGAATTTAAGAAACACAACAATCATTTTGGTAGACTCGTTTTTGTATTAAAGTGTGCGAATTTAGTATTTTCTGTGTTTTTTGTGTTTCAGTTTTAGCTTTTTTGAGTTTTTGTGTTTGTGACCAAACGAAAGTTGAAAGTTGATAAACCGAAAATTTCTGCGTTACTGAGAGCTGTTTTCATACATTATTGCAAAGAAGAAGCATATCGCCCATCTTCCCATGATGTCAATGACCTAAGAATGAAAAATTTTATTGGATTTCAATGAAATATGGTTTGTGACGTTATGTTTTACATTAAACAAACCTCGTTGAAGAGAGACCGGAGTACTTGATGATTTCATACATCAGCCATCTAATATTTTATTAGATTTGAACAATTTGGTTTGTACACGCAGAAAAAAAGTATGGTTGTGGTGACAATATTCGAAGAGGACAATACTATTTTTGGGTGTATGGTTGTGAAACAACAAAATTATGATCCTCACATAATTAGTACGACTCAAATACAACCATACTATAATACTTACAACCATACTTTGATTCTCACAACAATAGTATGAATCACACATAACCATAAAATGATCCCCACAACCATAATGTGATTCACCCTCAACCATGCTATGATCTCCACAACCATATTATGATCCTCACAACCATAGTATGTTTCACATACAACAATTGTATGATCCTCACAACAATAGTATGATTCACAACCATGTTATGATCCCTACAACCATAGTATAATCAAACACAATTATACTATGATCCCCAACATAATTTATTAGAATTGGTTTAAGTTGTAAACAACAGATTTGATTTATGAAAATTATTTAAAAAATACATTAAATTCAAAATAATAGAAGTGATTTCTTAACAGAAGAAAAATTCTGTGTAAAAAAACGTAATCGTTTTTATTAAAATTATTTCAGTTAAACAAAGCCAAGGCAGTTTATTTGAAATTTTTTAAATTTCATATAAAAAGTACTTTTATTGCATTTGATTCGTAACAATAACTTTGTTCTAAAAAGCATTTTTTAATAAGGAAAAATTACAATTATACAGTATGATTGACGTAATCATATAATTGTTAACATAAAATCCCAAAAACAATACTTTTGTCGCACCAACCATGTTTATATTGTTGCTACAACCATATTGTTATTACTAAAATTTGGCAATAATACTATAGTTACATTTTAACAATATTAAAATTGCGGCAATCATACTTTTGTCAAAATTAAATTCAGTAAACGCAACTATTGTTGCGACGAAAATACTTTTATTGAGGAGAACATATTATTATTGCCGTGACCATATAGTAACCGTGTTTTTTTTCTGCGTGTAGCGTTAGTTAATATCTTAAATTAACCGGATCGATCCATGTTCTAATAAAATCCCAATACAATTGCATCTCCTGATTTGCGGTCCAAGAGACCAAAAAACTGCCAGTTCAATCAGATTTTTATAAAATTAGTGTGTGTCATTAGTACGCACAGCATTTTGGGTTGGAGTATTCATCGGCTTGGAATGAAACGTGGAGTTTGGGAATTGTAGCAGTTCTGAGCTAAATGAACAAAACATATCTCCTCAGAAAGTTAGTTTTAATGTGCGTAAACAATAAATTCAAGATGTTACTTTGGAATTATGGGTCACATTAACATACGAGGGCATATCAATAATTCCGTGGTTTTTTGGAACTCCTCTTGTAGTAAAAGTATATGAAATGCAACACTGCTCTCATCGTGTACCATATGCTAACAGACTACTGTCAAATTTTGAGAGAGTTCCGTCATTTAGTTTGTTTTTAATAGCTGTTCAAAACATTTATTTTTCAAAAAATATAGAAGCAAGAGGTCTTGAGCCGGTTTAATCCCTATTCAATGGAAAAATGTAAAATACGAGTGCTCATTTAATATTATTTTTGCGAAAAAAACCGTCAAGCAAATCAAGGAAAAGCTTGATAAATACTATGGGCACTCTGCACCTTCGATTTCAATGTGTGATTTGCTGACATTCGTTGTGGTCGCACAAGTACAGAAGACGCTGAAAGTTCTGGACGGCCAATTGAGGTAAATACGCCCGAAAATGTCGAAAAAAATCTACGATATGGTGTTGGCCGATCGAAGAGTAAAAGTGCGTGAGATTGTTGATACCATTCGCAATTCATATGACAATATGGTTTCTATTTAACATGATCAGTTGGGTTTAAAAAAGCTGTCTGTAAGTTGGGTGCCGCATTTGTTCTCAATTGACCATAAACGTAATCGTGTGAAAACTTCAGAGGATTGTTTGGAGTGTTTAACCGAATGAGTTTAAGCGGCGTTTCGTAACTGTGGATGAAACATGGATCCATTACAACACTCCGGATACCAAGCATCAGTCTTAACAATGGGTTTCTCCGGTAAACTGCTCCGAAAAGGGCCAAGGTGTCTTTGTCGGCTTTCACTTTGTTGTGTTTCTGAATTGGTACTTCATCCGCCACATTCTCTGGATTTAGCCCCCAGTGACTATTTCCTATTTCCAAACCTTAAGAAACGGCTCGATGGAAAGAGATTCAGCTCCAACGATGAAACTATTGATCAAACAAATTTCGATTTTATGGACCTAGAAAAATTAAATTTTTTGGAAGGGATACACAAATTGGAGAAACTTTGGACTAGGAGCATTAAGCTTAAAGGGAATTTTGTGGAAAAGTATTCTTTTTAAGCAAAAAAATCTGAGTTTTATTCGAAAAGTCACAGAATTATTGATTTGCCATAGTAATGGGTGATCCATCAAGAGGTATTTTTTCAGAACAAAACAAAAAATAAAAAAAAATCAAATAACATGTAGAATATTTGTGGTTCTTTCGAAAGGACATTTTATGCCATTTATTTTATGAAAATAATTTCCTTTAAATGTTGGCCGCAACTACGCTTCAGGGAGTCCATTCTGGGGGTCCAATTTTGGATGACTTGTTCGAGCATTTCGACCGGTATGACACGCGTAATGCTGGCTTCCAAAACCTGAATCATAGCTGGTATTTCAGCCTAGACTTTAGACTTTGCGTAGCCCCAAAGAAAAAAATCTATAGCTGTGATTTTACACGATCTAGGTGGCCAACTCACCGGCCCAATTAGTTAAATTGGCTGCACTTCGTAATGACCTCTTAATAGATCCATTGCTTGAGCAAGCTGTATGGCAAATAGAGCCGTCCTGTTAAATCAAAATGTCGTTAGGATTACGGGCTTCAGTTTCAGGAAGCCAAAAGTCCGATATCAAGGCGCGACAGCGAGCTGCTTTCACGTTAACATTCCGACCATCATCATTTTTGAAAAAATATGGACCGATTATTCCACCAGCCCATAAACCGCACCAGACCGCGGCTTTCTCTGGGTAGAATGGCACCTCTTGAACCTCTTATGGTTGCTCTTCAGCCAAAATGTGGCAATTATGTTTATAGACGTTGTCGTTGAGCCAGAAAG
The DNA here is from genome assembly GCA_963513945.1 of Hydrotaea diabolus. Lineage (NCBI taxonomy): Eukaryota > Metazoa > Arthropoda > Insecta > Diptera > Muscidae > Hydrotaea > Hydrotaea diabolus. The sequence continues at coordinate 122,345,167 of OY740720.1, forward strand.
AGGCCTTATCACTTAATAAACCGTTGTTCGAAAACAGCGGATCTTCTTGTTTCTCATTTCTATAATTCAGTTGCACAATTTAGAGACGTTGTTGCGGTGTTAGTCTTTCTATGATAAAATGGCAAACAATACAGAAAAAAAATAAAGTTTAACGCAACTCACGCGTAAACTCTGAAAAAACCCCTATGGAAAAAAACCCTCTAGATGGATCACCCTATATTTATACTGATGTAAGCACATACATCAGAAGTGCACGGACCAAGTTACACTGACGATATCGCTTTTAACAAGACGTTCAGCCATGTTAACGAACTGCTTGCAAAATTGTAAATATATGTAAAGGAGTATTACCAATTTTTGGCGAAAATCCCCACTGTGCCGTGAGCTACATTCTAAAAACTTAATATAAACTACTCGTAAATTCGTAGAGAGATGCACAATTTTGAAACGTTGTTTCGTTGATGAAATGGCAAACAATACTGAAAAGAAAAAAAAATAAAGTTGAACACAACTCACGCGAAATCTGTGAAAAAGGCTATTGAAAAAAATACCTCAAGATGGATCACCCTATATAACGGGGTCTAAAAGTTGTGGTAAGGCTATCATTAAATCGGTTCAGTAGGATTGGGAAAAATACTCACCCAAGAACCGAACAGAATTTGCTGCAATTAAGTTCCTCTTGGAATTTTTTTAAAAGTCTGTTCCGTACCGTACGACTTATCTTTCGAAAAATCTCTAGATCGATAAATTGAGGGGAATTTCTCACCCAAGAACCAAACAAAATTCATTGGAAATTTTTTAAAAGCCGGTTCGTTTGACTATTCTTTCGAATAATCTCTAAACCGATAAATTGGGGAAAGTAACTACTCATCCAATAACCGAACAGAATTTAGTACATCTAGGGTTCTCTTGGACATTTTTTTAAAAGTCGGTTTCGTTCGTCTAATCGTTCGAACAATCTCTAGGCCGATAAATTGAAGTACTAACCCAAGAATTTTATGCGATGAAGGTCCTCTTGGCAAATTTCTTAAAACGTCCTCCCCAATTCATGGTTCTTATTCGTATAACTTATCAGCTAAAGATTTATTTTCACTTTTTTTAATATACGAGAATTTTCAAATATTTTACATAAAACCAAATCGTATATTTACATAAGCGTCTTACATACATGACTACATAAGTAGGAATTTGCGTACTACACATGTACATACTTCAATTCGATAGAACATCATTATAATCATTTGCGAGGCAACAGCCTTCTTATCTCATGTTATGCCATAAAAGAAAAAATTACAAAGTACTTGACTTTTGCCCCGCCCCCTCAAGCAAAGAAGCCTTAAACTTTGGCACAAAAGTTGTTAGGAAACATATGGCGTATGGCTTCTGTTTTTTGCACCTCGTCCATACAAAAAGGAAAGTGCTGTAAAATTGTTAAACAGTTTGTCAAATTTTGAAAGGTTCAAAAAAAATCAAAACCAAGATTTCTCAAAGGGAAACGGGTCAATTGAACAGCTTAGGAGAGAGGAGGTTTAAAATCTATTTCCAAACCACTTTTCTAAAATATAATCATAGGGGAATGCTCTTTTAGTATGCAGTTTTGATCCCCATCAAAAAAAGTAATGTAGGGTTTGACCCCATCCTACCAACACAGGCAATTTTTTGTTGCAACAGCCATTGTCTTAGAATATTGCGTTCAAACCCATTGTATGGAACAGTGGCAAGAAAGCAGAGGCAACAACAGCAACAGCCACAAGAAAAAATGAGCAAAGAACAAGTAGCGTTAAAGGAAGAAATGAAAGGAACAAAAAAGTAAATCAACATAAATAATTCATTATTGCCGCCTGGTTGAACATAAATCAAAAAGCCACATACGCCACATATGACTCGCGTTAAAACGTTCTTACCTTTTGAACTATGTACATAGTATGTACATACATATATACCTATGTATATACTTAAATATAGATGTATATATTTCCGTACAGACGTCAGTGTATGCTTATGTGGAACATGTTCCGTCGAACATGTCTTTGTCCATCCGTACGAAGGATGTACGGAAAAGTCTTGTCAAATTCAAATCTAGAGTATTTCAATCCCCACTGGAAGCAAGATAGATAGAAAGCTGGCGGGATATCGTTCGGCTAGGTCGAATCTTTTATGCCCTTCACTGTGGGTTCGCTATTGAAATGGCAAGAGTATAAATTGTCATATATATAGCCAACGGTCTGTTTTTTTCGAATTGTACTGACTAAAGTGCTCAAAAAAGCGGGGTTTACAGAAAACTGACATTTCGGGGTTTTTAAGGCGTGTATTAAAAAAAACTGATTTAAAAAAGTGGTATTTCGCTTTTAGCCATTTGCCTAAGAATTAAAATTATTCTTCGAATCAGAATTAAAGTAACAGTGCATTAGAACAGCTCTAAATTTAGCCAGATTTTAAAAAAGGTCATAGTCAAAGTCGAAAATAGTTTATTTTTATATATGTGACGCGCAAAATAGAAAGGGACCTAAGGTTAAAAACCAGTTTTGTTCAGGAGAGCCATTTTAAAGATTAGGTCCCTTTCTATTTGCGCTTAGAATCGTCGACTTCACTTTCATAAAACGCGCATATCTCTGGGAGGGATCACTTTTGGGGCATGGGATCGGTCTCATTCGATGCTCAGATGTTCTCCACATCAAAAAAAAAGTGAAAAGTTGATGAAAAGTTTTGTTCAGGAGAGCCATTTTAAAGATTAGGTCCCGTTCTATTTGCGCTTAGAATCGTCGACTTCACTTTCATAAAACGCGCATATCTCTGGGAGGGAACACTTTTGGGGCATGGGATCGGTCTTATTCGATGCTCAGATCAAAAAAAGAAAACAAATGAAAATTAATTTTTTTTTACCCTTAGGTCCCTTTTTCTATGCGCTGTCACATATAGGGTGATCCATCTAGAGGTATTTTTTCAGAACAAAAAAAAATATAAAAATTCTAATCAATCAATTGGAAATTTGAAAGGAAATTTTATGGCATTTATTTTTTGAAAATAATTACCTTCCAATGTTGGCAACTGTATTATGGAAATGAGCGTCGGTGAGAAACGGGAAGATCCGCTGTTTTCGACCAAAATTTTGTTCAGTGAAGAGGCCCAGCTTGCAGTTTATAAGCTGGTGGAATCATCTGTGTATACACGCAGAAAAAAGTATGGTTGGGGTGACAATATTCGAAGAGGATCATACTATTGTTGAGTATATGGTTGTGACACAACAAAATTATGATCCTCACAACAACAGTATGATTCAGACATAACCATACTATGATCCCCACAAACATAGTATGATTCACACTCAACCATACTATGATCTCCACAACCATACTATGGTCCTCACAACAATAGTATGTTTCTCATACAACCATAGTATGATCCTCACAACCATAGTATGATTCACACGCATCCATACTATGATCCCCACAACCATAGAATGATTCATACTCAACCATACTATTATCCCCAAAATTATTTATTAGGATTGGTTTTTGTTGTTATTCAATAATAGAGATTTTTATTAAGTTTGTTATTTAAAATTGCATTACTATTAGTTCATAGCCAGATTTGAGGCCATGCTTTTATTAAACATTTCATTCAAGAAACAAAAATATATATTTCAACGGTCAAAAATACTTTTAGTTGCCAGCAGGGATGAATGTTACTTCACCATCCGTAGACACCAATTAAATAATGTGATTAAACCCCATGATCGAAGGCGATATACTTAAGTGCAGGCAGATTTTAAATAAACGAGAACCAGTCGATTTTAGAGTATTTCACCGAACAATGTAAATACAATAAAAATCCCTCGAACTACCTTCCGATTTTAATTTTTTTTAATGGACAACAACCATTCACTGCGTCGTGTGTGTTTTTTTTTGTAAAAAAAACATACGCACACACATACATGTATGCTCTATAAAACCTGTTTTGTTATGTTCATAGTCGCAACCATACTGTATGATTGCCGTAATCAAATTATCGTTAACGTATATTTTAAACAACAATACTGTTGTTGCACCAACCATGTTTATATGGTTGCTACAACCATATTTTCATTTCTAAATATGGCAATAATACTATTGTTACATTTCAACAATAGCAATATTGTCGCAATCATACTATTGTCAAAATGAAATTCAAAAAACAATACTATGGTTGCGACGAACATGTTTTTTATTGTAGAGAACATAGTATTGTTGCAGTGACCATAGTGTAACCATATCTTTTCTCTGCGTGTATTTGTTCAAAAATGATGATGGCCGGAACGTAACCGTGAATGGTGCTCGGTATCGCGCCATGATATCGATCTTTATGCTACCTGTAATTGAAGCCCGTAATCTTGACGACACTGGGTTTCAACAGGACGGTGCCACTTGCTATACAGCTTTTTAAACAATAGATCTATTGAGAGGTCATTTCGAAAAGCAGCTAATTTCACGTTTTGGACAGGTGAGGTAGCCGTCTAGATCGAGTGATATCACACCTTTAGACATTTTTCTTTGGGGTTACGTAAAGTCCAAAGTCTATGCTGAGAAACCAGCTACGGATCAGGTTATGGAAGCCAACATTTCGCGTGTCATTAAAGCCATACCGGTCGAAAAGCTCGAACTGGTCATCCCAAATTGGACCCTCAGAATGGAAACCCTGAGGCTTAGTTGCGGCCAACATGTGAAGAAATTATTTTAAAAAAAGTGCCAAAAATGTCCATTAAAATTACAATAAAGATTCCACACTTTGAATTTTTATACTTTTTTGTTCTGAAAAAATACTTCCAGATGGATCACCCTTTATTAACAATTTTATTGTTTAATTGAACATGTATAGTTTCAATAAATTAGGTATGAAATTTTAAAATTAACAATTATTCTTGGCTAAAAAATTCAACCATAGAATAGTTAAAATAACTATTATCATTGTTAAATACCAGTCAACAAAATGTTCAGATTAACCTTATATAACGTAGACTCCAAATCATGTTTATTTAGAGTTAAGTTAACCTTCTATAAGCTTATTTTTCTTCTCAGTGTAGAGCAGCTGGGCCTCAAAGCGTATGGTACCTTTGTATGGCGCAATAAGACGTAATTCTACCGGAGTATAATATACGACGCTCATAACAATGGCTTATGACTAAGTTTGCCTTAAAAAATAACATTTATCACATATCACTAATAATTAATATTTGCATCAGAATTAAATCACCCTATATGATCTTTAAAGCGATTTGTTTAATCTAAGTTACAATTAGCCTTTGGGAGTTATATCGGTAGATTGACCCACTTTGGCTCTTCAAAATTTGTCACCAGTTTATCGCCTAAAACAATCGACATTTTTGAATCTCTATAAAATTAAATCACCCTCTTTGGGTATATTTAAAAGCTAGCAGCTAAGTTGATGCAACGAGAACTACTGACAGTAGAGTATTCTACTGAATAAAGGCAACACTATGAAAATCGTTTTATGTAGGCCTATTTGTTTTGCATCGAATAACAATTTATAAAAATGATTTGTTAAACATTAGTCACAATTAGTGGTTGGAAATTATATTGGCAGATTGGCCCACTTCTTCTCTTTGAAATCTTCTACAAGTACATCCCCCAAAACAACCGGCATCTTAACAAGTAAGAGCCATTTGAATCTCTAAAAATGCATTTAACTGGAGGCCCTGGTCAGTGAGTATACAAATAATATAGGTTGATCCATCTAGAGGTATTTTTTCAGAACAAAAAAATATATAAAAATTCAAATCAAGTGTGCAATCTTTATTGGTAATTTGAAAGGACATTTTATGGCATTTATTTTTGGAAAATAATTTCCCTCAAATGTTGGCAACTGTGTTATGAAAACGGGAAGATCCGCTTGAGAAACGGGAAGATCCGCTGTTTTCGACCAAAATTTAGTTCAGTGATGAGGCCCATTTCTGGCTCAACGGCAAAGTAAATAAACGAAATTGCCGCATTTGGGCTGAAGAGCAACAAGAGGAGGTTCAAGAGGTGCCATTATACCCAGAGAAAACCACGATTTGGTGCGGTTTATAGACTGGTGGAATCATCGGTCCATATTTTTTTAAAAATGATGATGTCCGGAACGTAACCGAGAGTGATGCTCGCTATCGCGCCATGATATCGATTTTTATGCTACCTGAAATTGAAGCCCGTAATCTTGACGACACTTGGTTTTAACAGGACGGTGCCACTTGCCATAAAGCTGCTCAAACAATGGATCTATTGACAGGTCATTTCGAAAAGCAGCTAATTTTACGTTTTAGACAGGTGAGTTGGCCGCCTAGATCGAGTAATATCACACCTTTAGACATTTTTCTTTGGGGTTACGTAAAGTCCAAAGTCTATGCTGACAAACCAGCTACGATTCAGGTTTTGGAAGTCAACACTACGCGTGTCATTAAAGCCATACCGGTCGAAGTGCTCTAACGAGTTATTCAGAATTGGACCCTCAGAATGGAAACTCTGAGGCTTAGTTGCGGCCAACATTTGAAGGAAATTATATTCAAAAAATAAATGCTATAAAATGTCCTTTAAAATTACAAATAAAGATTCCACACCTGATTTGAATTTTTATTTTTTTTGTTCTGAAAAAATACCTCTAGATGGATCACCCTATATGTGTGAAGAACACTGCACAGTGGTTGGAAAAAAACTTACAGTTCGTGATGTTGAGGGAATTTATTTTAAAAAAGTATGTAAAAATCTGATATGGCTGATTTTTGCCACACTTAACAGACGACCATTTAACGAAAATTTCAAGTGTAGAGTATATCAATGACACGTTTCACACACACTCTCAGACATGTGGACACATACACTTTTCGATGTGTGTGTGTAAATCGGAACATTTGGGTTCATATGTATACGTTCATAAAACCGATATGTTTCTTAACATCATCAAACAATAAACGCATTAAATTGTACAGTTATATATGGCTTTTTGTTTTAGACGCTTGCACATTAGAGTGGGTCAGGCTGGCACCTATTTGGTCCTGTTTTATCAGAGTTTAATATAGGTCGCACTTCATACACTATGCTTTACATGGGTCTTGGGTAGAGCGACAGGCCCTCAAAGCGGAAAGCCTTTGTATAGCGTGTGTATTTAAACATTAACGGAGATGGTCTAATATGGTCTCATTATGCACTATGATATGATAAGGACTTAATGACAGGACTTAAAATCAGAAGGGTTCTTTGTGTGGTTGCTTGGAAAAGAGGAACCGGTATTTATGAAATGTCAGAAAAATAATGCAAACAATTCTAACTTCATTTTGAGAAGATGTCCGCAGAAATATTTTCTTGTGACCCACTTTATTGTACACTCGAATGCATGTATGTGATTTTTGTATTTGTGTGCGTGTGTGTGTGACCGTGTAAATGATGCTAACTAAAAGGCATTCGTGTATGCATTTCAACTATTAAATCGGCGTCCAACTGTTAGCACCTGTACAAAACAGGGCCTTGGAGAAGGCCTTCGTTGATAGGTCCAACATTTGTTTGCTGTCAAGTAAAGTAAATAAAGGATGGTCCAACTAAAACGCATTATTTTAATTGTAAATCAAGCAAACAGTTTTTAGAGAATTTTCTTAATATTTTTCATTAAGTTTTTTTTCACATTGAACAGGGACTAAACCGGCTCAAGACCTCTTGCTTCTATATTTAAATGGAAGACAAGCCTTTAACAATATGGCAAAGTGCCATTGATTTTCGTGGATGCACACTACTTTTATCATGATTTCGGTTCCGTGACAACCCTTAAGATAGAAGGATCTGTGATAATTATGTGTGAACAAAATATCGGCCAAATGCTTCGGAGGCATACCCTTTATCCAGTGGTCCATATTTTCAATGACTGTAAGACATAATGGAGGTTCTTTATCCTTAATGTGCCGATTTATCTTAACCCTTAGCTCTTCAATTATTCTTGGCTTATTGAGGTACAATGTTTCTTTTAAATATCTCAAAGAAAGAAGTGTCAAATCACATGATCGTGGCGGACAATAAACATCGCCGCGACGTGAGATAACACGCCCATTGAAAAGAGCCTGTGTTTCGTATTATGTGTGGCAAGTGGTATGCATCATCCTTTTGGAGCCACATATCGTTCAGATCCATATCCTTAGTTTTTGGCCACAAGAAATCTGCTATCATCTCGCGAACACCATTCACGGTAACTGCTTTGTCGACCACTTTTTTTAAAGAAGTACGGCCCGATGACGCCGCCAGCCCATAAAACGCTTCAAACAGTCACTCTTTGTAAATGCATCGGCTTTTCAACAATCACTTGTGAATTCTCAGTTGCCCAAATGCGACAGTTCTGTTTGTCATCGAATCCACTGAGGTGAAAGTGTGCCTCGTTGCTGAGGACGATTTTCTTTGTAGTCATGAAATTTGAACGATCACTTTCGTAAAAGGCTTCAAAAATCTTTAGGCGCTGCTCAATTCTGTACGAGTACCTCTTTGTGGTTGAATTTGTCAAACACGGGAACAACGAAATGTCAAATTAAATTGGGCCAACGAACTTGACGTTAAGGTGTGGCTTACAATTAACATCGTGCATTGTGGTTTGACCACCCCTTATTACCGGGTGTGTCCGACTGCAGACTGTTTTCCATGGCCATAGGATGACTACATTAGCAATTCCATTTGCAAAACCTCGAAATATTGATCAGGTACCATATTAAGTGTTTATAACGCGTGATCCATTTCGAGGTTAAAGAAAAAAACACAAAAAATTCAAATTGAATGGGGGAATGTTTATTATAATTTGAAAGAGCATTCTTTGGTATTTATTTTTTGAAGATTATGTCTATCAAATGTTGGCCGCGGCTACGTCTCAGATGGTCCATCCGTTCGAGCATTTCGACTGGTAACTGGCGAATGACACGCGTGATGTTTTGCTCCAAGGCCTGAATCGAAGCGGGTTTGTCCGCATAAACTTTAGACTTTACATATCCCCACAGGAAAAAGTTTAACTGTGTGATATCCACGATCTTGGTGGTCAATCGACCGGCCCAAAGCGTGAAATTATCTGTTCACCGAAGTGTTCTCTCAATAAATCCATTAATTGATACGATGTGTGGGAAGTGGCGCTGTCTTGTTGAAGTCAAATGTCGCCGAGATCACGAGCTTCAATTTCAGGCATCAAATAGTCGGTTATCATGACACGATAACGGTAGCCATTGACGGTTACGTTCTCACCAGCATCATTTTTGAAGAAATATGGGGCGTTGTTTCCACCGGCCCACAGATCACACCAAACCGTTGTTTTTTCAGAATGAAGTGGCAGCTCTTGAACCTCTTCTGGTTGCTCTTCGTCCCAAATGCGGCAATTTTGCTTGTTTACAAACCCATTGAGCCAGAAATGGGCCTCATCGCTGAACAAAATCTGGCTCGAAAACGTCGGATCTTCTTGCAACTTTTCTCGAGTCCTTAGAGCGAAGCGATGTCGCTTGGGAACGTAGGGCGGCTTCAGTTCTTGTACAAGCTGTATTTTGTACGATTTCAATTTAAGATCTCGACGTAAAATTCGCCAAGTCGTTCCATCCGTCAGGCCGAGTTGCTGCGAACGGCGCCGAATCGACTCTCCACGGTCTTGGTGTACACTCTCAGCTACGGCCGCTACATTTTCTTCACTGCGTGCTGGACGTGGTCTATTCGGTCGAATATTAATCAATAATGAATGCTGGGTCTTAAGATGGGTGATGGTAGGCCGATCATGTTGACAGAACGTAAATTCTCGTAATAAAGTTGAACGATTTGTAAACGTTGTTCAGACGTAAGTCTTTCCATGATGAAATGCCAAACAATCGTAAACAAAAATAACATGACAGCATGACACGACTTACACGTGATCTGTCAAAAAAAGGCTATTGAAAAAGGTATCTCTACTTGGATCACCCATTACATACTTATAACATCGTTCTCGATGTCGTTCTTTTGTTCCATAGTGGCACGAAAAACTGCCCCAATGTACCTTAGACAATTTACTAAAAAAAATGGCCTTATTGCCATCCAGCGTTATCCTAACTATCTGGCCACCCAAAACATTGGCAAACCATGTTTCATGGTCCTTCTGGAATTGTTTTTTTTCTTCAAAAGGCCCTTCAGAATTTGTCTAATATCCGGGTAGAAGGCCTTGGGCCTTTTCGCGTGAGCTATATATGTACTACAAGTATTCGAGAGTGTACGTGCATGTCGCCGACTCCGTAAGTAAATGTATTCCTTCGGCAGTTAGTCAGTCAGCCACACACTCGCTCACGCTGCCACTCAGTCGCTCATTCAACCATTCATCCTGCCAACAGCCAACCACCATCCATCCATCCATGCAGCCATCGAACTTTAACATATCCATGCAACGAAATCGTTCATTCATTTATTCATTCCTTCATCTTTGTTTCTTTAGTTCTAAAACTTTTGATTTTTCCTTTAAATTCTGCTCAATTGCATCTTATTACCACACATACGCATGCACATCCATACACACACAGATGCAGAAGCGCGCATAAAGAGCGTACTCTAATACATGTACATGTGAACACATGCACGTACCTACGAATCCATACTAACGGCTGTGCAGATAAACTGAGACCTGAATTTCTAAACATGTTTGGACAGTGGTTTGAAAGGATTATAGGGCAAACCCACCTCAAATCCTTTCGATCGATGACTATCGGCTCAGAAACTGGTTAGATTAAGGAAATCGAGTAGGAGAACAGGAACCGCTAAAGTTACAAGTCGGAAAGCAGGGGCGAACGAGAAGCTGGAATACATTTTTTACTTTAGCAAGAAACCTTTATAAGGATTATAGGATGAACTGGCTAATGAATCAGTACCGCTTCGGCTAAGGCACCGTCTAAATGTTAAAGAATGGAGCCGGCTCAAAATGTTTGGTGGCAGCAGTGCAAGAAATAAAAAATCTGAGACGAAATTCTTTGTAAATTAAAATTGCCTTGTCGGTTGGGCGATAAGCAGCCAGGTGGCATTATTTAAAATAGTTTTGAGCCCAGTCGGCTACTTTTTTTCAACAGGAACACATTCACACACATTTTAGGAGCCGTTTTAATAACTATTTCGAAAAGTTAGCATGCGTGGTTCTGGCTCCTATTTATTTATACCAATGTTCTCTTATCGCATTTATCCAGTTTTTTTGGTATCTGCCTTCCCTTAAATATTTTCTTTCAAGAAAAATATGTCAAGGAAAGGTTCTTACGGGTAGACAATCAATTTAGTGGAACTTACATGAGCATGGAAAGCCAAATTCCTAATGTTATTTCCAGGCTTTGTCAATATCAACAACCTGTCTATGTAATTGACGTTTTCCTTGGAAGGTTCTCAGGGACCTATATGATTTCTAGGGTGCCACTTCGTTATAAATTGGCTATTACTTTTTTACACTTCAAAACCGTTCGTGATTTATAATTCAAGAGATTTTGTCGTCGAGGACAGCATATCTGCAAATTTCTTTACTTAATCGTATTTGATATTTAAGTTGAGCCGTCGTACAAATTGTCCGATGTCCTCAATATCTGCTTTAAATGGGGACTGTTAGTTGACAGACACTTAATACCACAAGCAAGTGGACAAATTAAGTTCGGGCGTATCGAAGATTATATGCCATCCTTCATTGATAACAGTCAATTATAAATTTTGTATCAAGGGGCCTGGCACCCCTGATTCTTTTCAATATCATATGTATATACGAGGGCGACCGCAAAAGTAACTGGCCTAACATAAAAAAGAACCGTTTTTTGGAATTATTATTATTTATTTTTCAACATAATCTCCTTCCAACTCAATGCACTTCATCAAACGTTTTAAGTTTTTTAATTCCATCCGAAAAATAATTTTTTTTTTTTTTTAAAAAACTAATTAAGCTATATCAAAAGTAAAATTGAATGAGCTTTGACATGAATAAAAGAAAAATAAACTCCATAAACTGAAAACAACTTATTTACTTTTCTTTATGTAGAAATATTCATCAGCCACCCTGTATATTCCATATAAGTATATCATCGTCATATCTGTAATAGTTCATGAGCTATTGTCTTTTTAAGTTCAGGGTTGGGTGGGCGGTGCCACGCAACGTTCTACAATTTTACCATAACATAGTCTAAACCAATTTCGTAGTCATTGAATTGATTCTGTCCAAATTTTTAAGAATCGTCCATTAGTTTGAACTTAAAGGCGATTTTTAAAGGTGGCGTGGCATCGCCCACTTTTTTTCTCCAGTATGTTACTTGATCCATGCCAACATCATATGTTCCTTATATCATCGTCATACATATGAAATAGGTTATGAGATATTGTCTTTTTAAGTTCAGGGTTGTGTGCGCGGTGCCACGCCCCGTTCTACAGTTTTACCATAACATTGTCGAGAATAATTTCGCAGTCATTGATTTGATGATGTTAAATTTTTTAATGATCAATCCATTAGTTTGAACATAAAGGCTATTTTTAAAGGTGGCGTGGCACCGCCCACATTCCCTTCTGGATGTGTTTCAATCCATAACAACACACTATGTACTTGATTTGTTTTCACTTCAGGGTTGGGTGGGCGGCACCAAGCCCTATTGCCCAATAATACGATAAAATAGTATGAAATTCTTTCCTAGTCATTGATTTGATTCTGTTAAAACTTGGCCAAAAATTCGATATTTTAAATGGGGGAGTGAAACCGGCCATTTTTCCTACTGGATGTTTTTCGAACCATGCCAACACTATATACTCCAAATATTATTGCTTTATTTTGAATAGTTCATAAGATATTGCGTTTTTAAGTTTAGGATTGTTGATTTTTGCAAAGGTTGGCCAAGTCCTTGTGTGGGGAAATTCTTACCTAATGACCGATCTGGCCCATTTTAAATACCAACAGTTTAGTCCATCAACACATGTTTTAGCAATATTTTCGCGACCTAGCTTCAATAGTGCGAGCTGTAGTTTTCTTTTCACAGACAGACAGGCGGGCAGACGGACATGGCTAGATTATCCTGCAAAGATTTAGAGTAACTTTACTTTATGGGGCCTCCGCTAACTATTTCGAGGGGTTGCAAAAGGAATGATAAAGTGAATATACCTTCTTTCCTATCATGGAGGCTATACTAGGCTGTTTCCACTATAGTCGCGTCCAAAAATCAATAAACGCGCTTTAAAGCCTATACAAAAAACATAGGCAGTTAGGTATGTGAAAAAGTCGCGTTCATATTCGACGCGTTTTCCGATAAGTCGCGTTTACTATAAATTCGATTATTTTTGCAATCGAAACCCATCCATACCTATTAATGGCAACATCGCAAATTGCACATCCCTATTAAAACAGCTGTTTATCAGCATAAACATAAAGCGCTGCTGCTGCTGCACATTTCCACTAGGCGCAATACCATTTGCTCCGTATTTTCCACTGCGGTTAGCAAAATAATATCATTTAACTCCATTATAATGTCACAACACAAAAATATTCAACTTTTTGCACCGCAAAAACAACAAATAAACGCAATCGTGGACGCAAAACACAATGGAAACACCATTACAAATTATCGATAAATCGTTGACGCGGACGTGGACGCCACCGTAGTGGAAACAGCCTATAAGAAAGCATTGTTGCTGGGCGTTTAAGCTCATGTGACTCAAAAAATGGGCAAAACAAGCTATCAAATGAACATTTGGCTACTCAAATCAAAGCCAATATCACTAGGTATACAAATACGGACTCATTGGCCGAAGGAGCCCGATAACGGACCACCGATGAATATGGGTATATGGGTACTAAACATATAAATATGTTTTTATTTTGAAGATTTCGGTCAGACTCATAGACCCCAAAAAAACGTGTCACTTCAATTCATGTAGGATGTGCATAGGGGTCTGCTTGGTCGAACTAAACAACGTTTTTACTTGTTAACTTATACCATCGGCTCCAGATCTTTGTAAGTTCCCTTTTTTGGAAGCATCCTCAATTTCTCACTGGGTAGGCGAAATGAACTCTTAACCTATTGCGGATGAAGGGTCCGTGCTTTAGGGGGAGTCCAAAAATGCATTTTCTGTACTATGAGAGTCACCCTTTTAAAACTGGCGAACCACTGTACTGCAGCTGCTTGTTTGTGGCCTGACAGTCGCTCGTTATCCTCCGTTTTTGTCTTTCAAAAATCGAAATTTGTACGGTATAGTTGTGGAAATTTCTACTCTATTTGTCGTTTACTCCATTTGTGGTTTCCGCATCTTGGTATTGGTATGTTGGCAAATGAAAGCGTGTGCCAGTGTGTGTGTGTACGTGCAAGCGAAAGTATGTATGCAAACAAATGTCTAATAGCAAAGACAGTCGTCTATTTCTTGGTGTGGTTGAAAGCACACACACATCTATCGACACCGACACAAATAGTACATCTCCATATCAAGGATAATGTGTAGGACGCGTGTATATAAATGCATGTGCACATTAATGGCATGAGGTTGCAGTAATATCCTATAGAAATTCCATGGCTGTCTAAGAGTATGCATGTGTATGTGCATCTGTGGTCCTTTGGCTGTATATGAGTGTGTGTGAGTGCTGGTATCTGGGTATGTGTATGGTCGGTCCATGAAGAACATCAAATAAAAATGAAAAGTACGACGATTTCTCTTTACTTTAAGATCGCTTTTGGTTTTATCCTCCTTAAGAAATGAACCAACTAACCAACGAAATACAAGTTGAAATCGCATAACCTGCAGTAGCAGCAGCAGCAGCAGAAGAAGAAGACTGCGAAGTTGTAGTGTTTGGAAGAATTTTGATGGTGCCATTGGCTGGAACATTTGGTGCTAACCTAAATGACCCCATTGACACTTGTGCATGACGCTTGTCTACTTTTTTTGATGATGATAATTGACATGACATGTCATGGTTCATTGCAATTCCAGCGTTTGGAAGAACTATTTGCTCGTTGCTGGTCTTTTACTAAAATAATACAGTTTTGGTACGGTTCAAAGACGTCATTTGGGTTTTTTTCAAGTTTTTCATACAATTTTTTTTGTTTTTATTTTAGGGTCAACATTTTAAATGATTGTTATGGAATGAAGAGGACTACGTTCGGTTATAGAAGACAACTAGAGCAAAACTATAAACCTATTGCGCCACAAAGCACTCCCAGTTTTAAAATCCTGCTAAGATTGTTCGACATTTTTCTGCGGCGGCCTCCACATCCTTAGTACGGGCGACTATACAAGTAAGACTTTTATCTCAAATTCATGTAGCCTTCTTTTTAAATATTAGCCAGTAGCTTCGAAAAACGCGGCCTCCACATCGTTAGTACGGGCGACTATACAAGTAAGAATTTTACTCAAATTCGTGTAGCCTTATTTTTAAATATTAGCCAGTAGCTTCGAAAAACGCGACCCATCTAGTACGTCATGCCTGTATAACCGAATTGATACAATTATTATTATGTATGTCGCTTATATCGCAAACAGCTCAATGATTTGAGAAAAGTTCCACAATGGGATATTAAGGAAGTTACGCAGCCAATGGATGATGTTATTGCGTTTATACTATTTTAGTAGCCCTAATAGTATTGACTACCGTTCTCCTTATGACTATTATCATCTGTCCTGAATTTTGCAAACATCGATAGGCCACAACATTAAAAAAGGAACCTGAATTTCCTAGTCTCTACACTGAAAAGAAAAATAACCTTATATAAGGTTAACTTAACCATAAATAAACACGATTTGGAGTCTACGTTATATAAGGTTAATTTGAACATTTTATTGTTGACTAGTATTACACAATAATAAGAGTTAATTTAACTATTTTATAGTTGAATTTTTTAAACATGACAATTTTTAATTTTAAAATAATTGTTGTTGTTTGAACAATGCACTGTTGATTTTTTAACCACTAAAACTGTTATTATTAGAATAATTATTGTTGTTTTAACAATGCATTGCTTTTAACCATGAAAATTGTTAATATTAAAATTTTATAGTAATTGTTTTTAAACATTACATGTTCAATTTAACAATGAAATTGTTTTTATGGTTGAATTTTTTAACCATGAAAATTTTTATTTATAAATAATTATTATTCTTTGAACAATGCATTGTTGAGTTTTTTAACCATTAAAATTGTTATTTTTAAAATAATTATTGTTATTTTAACAATACATTGTTTTTAACCATGAAAATTGTTAATATTAAAATTTCATAGCTATTTTTTTGAAACAATACATGTTCAATTTAACAATGAAATTGTTAATATTATTAACTATAAAGATTGTTACGGAAATCATATTATTGTAAAGTTAACTAATTATTGGTTACCTCTTTTAACCAGAAATATAGTTACTGTTACAATTTTTAATATTAAATTAACCTACTATAATTTTTTTTGTTTACATTTATTCGGTCTTTTTTCATTATTATGACTTGAACAGTTTTTATTCTGGTTCGAGTACTTTTTTGTTGTTTTTTTTTCAGAACCAACTAAAAAATTGGTGAAATGTATTGGCTACGGTTGCCAGGCAGACTGTACAGCTAATTTTAAACCCGCCAAGGTTTTTCTTCAGCAGTCTTTGGCAACGATTACTTCGGCATTTACCATGAAAAATTTAACCAGAAACATGGTTAAAAATATCATTGTATTTTCGACTCAGTGTAGCTATAGTTACAATTTAAGTCAAACTAGTTAAACCGTCGTTAATTTCTTCCAGGCCGATCCTTACGTCACTCTACCGCTACTTCGCCATAGAAGTAAAAAATATCCCGTTTATTGGGCTTCTTAAGTACACGATTTCGAACATATCCTTACCTAAACCTCTAAGAAAATCCTTATTGTATTCGTAACGAAATTTGCTGCGGCTTTTGTTTCTATGGGGTGATCCATCTAGAGGCGAACTACTAAAATAAAAAAAATACTAAAATTCAAATCAAGTGTGGAATCTTTTTTATTCATTCGAAGGAAATTGTATGCCATTTTTTTAAATATAATTACCTTCAAATGTTGGCCGCAGTTACGCCTCAGGGTGTCCATTCTGAGGGTGCAATTTTGGATGACTCATTCAAGCATTTCGACCGGTATGGCGTGAATGACACCCGTAATGTTGGCTTCCAACACCTGAATCATAGCTGGTTTGTCAGCATAGACTTTGGACTTTCCGTAGCTCCAAAGAAAAAAGTCTAAAGGTATGATATCACACGATCTAGGCGGCCAATTCACCGGTCCAAAATGTGAAATTAGATGCTCTTCGAAATTACCTCTCACTAGATCCATTGTATGAGCAGGGTGGCTGTATGGCAAGTGGCACCATCCTGTTGATGGGCTTTAACTTCAGGTAGCATAAAGATCGATATCATGGCGCGATAGCTAGCACCACATGGTTACGTTTCGACCAAAAAATACGGATCGATAATTCCACCAGCACCAAACCGTGGTTTTCTCTGGATATAATGGCACCTCTTGAACCTCTTCTGGTTCCTCTTCAGCCCAAATGCGGCAATTTTGTTTATTGACGCTGCCGTTGCGCCAGAAATGGGCCTCATCACTGAACGAAATTTTAGTCGAAAACAGCGGATCTACTTGTTTTTCGCCGAACGCTTATTTCCATATTACTGTTGCCAACATTTGAAGGAAATTAAATTTAGAAAATAAATGGCATAAAATGTCCTTTCGTATGATAAATAAAGATTCTATACTTGATTTTAGTATTTTTTCACCGGTGGTTTCTTCTATTCAATATAAGAAGGGGTTTTTGGGCCGCTTTGGTAAATGAGTCCTACGCTATTCTTAGCCATAACTGCAAAATAAATCTGTATAGGTACCCATATGCCCATACGGGCCGTTTTTTGAGCCCCATGAGCCAAAATGTCCAGCAACTAAGCCCTTTATTGGAGGGATTATAAGCGTCACAACTAACAGTACCCATTTTAACCATTGTTTGCCCACCAAAACTTATGATTTGTTAAGCGATTACATACTGAACAAGTGGTCAAAATTTAGTTCGGCCGTGCCGAAGATTATGTACGCTTCATCATGGATTGCGGTCCAATATAAACATTTTGTCAATGAGGTGTGGCACCGGCATATTTTCTATTTCAGTGCGTTTCTTTCCATACCAACATCATATAAGTAAACCAACTACTATCGTCATAGCGGCATAAGTTTACGAAATATAGCATTTTATGGATCAGGGTGGTATGGGCGGAGTCACATCCCCTTTGCCCAATTTGAACACATTATAGTCTATATTAACATGCTAATCACTGATTTCATTCTGTTAAACTTCTATAAGGATCAGTCCTTTAGCCACAAATGCAATTTTTAAAGGGGATTTGTTTTAATCCATGCCACCATCAACAACCCGTCATCACGTTATGAACGGACTACCTTCCCATAATCCTCTCCATCAACAGTCCATCCGACATAATCGCTAAACGCCGAACGTATCTCAATCAAAAAAATGCTGATTAGAATGCCTTCAGAGTAGTCATCAACCGCAGCTTTAGTAAACTACCCATTCCCTCGGATGTACAGGTAGCAGAGAAGAAGTTCCGGGCCATCATCAACGCAGCAGCCGCTCGCCATATTCCTGCTGGTCGAATACCCGAGATACGACCAAATTTCCCAGCTGAGGCAGCGGGACTCGCAAATGAGCGTGATGGCATTCGTCGCTCCAACTTTACTGACCTTAGAATGAAGGATTTCAACTCTGACATCAGTAGGTTGGTCAACGAATATGAGCGGAACAAATAGTTAGATCACTTAAAGCAGAAAGGATGATCGGACAGCCGTCCCTAGAATAAGGGATCTCAACTATGAGATCAGTAGGTTGGTCAACGAATATAAGCGGAACAAATGGCTAGAACACTTATAGCAGCGCATCTTAAGTTCCGGAATTATAAGTACTAAATTATGGACAACGGTCAAATCACTCTCTAACCCTGAAAGAAAGGAAGATCGGACAGCTGTCCGTCACGCCCGGTAGCAGAACAGTGACAGATCCAAATCGTTGCGCGAATTATTTTAACCGCCTTTTTTATTGAGCACCCAGAGAGCGATAAGGCGAAAAGAAGAGTATGGCGTCGTATCCGCGCTCTCCGAGTCGAAGAGGCACCACCACAATTTACCGGGCGCGAAGTTGCCCATGTCATCCACAGCGCAAAGCCATCAAAGGTGCTGGGTCCGGACGGAATCTCAATGCAGATGCTGAAGCACTTGGATACCCCGGGAGTATATTACATGACCAAAGTGCTAAATCTGTTGTTAGCTACTCACTTAGTTCCCGATGTCTGGAAAATGGCCAGAATGGTACCGCTACTAAAGCCGGGCAAAGACACAAGCAAAGAAGAGTCGTACAGGCCGATCTCCTTGCTTTCGGCGGTTGCAAAGACAATTGAACAACTGCTCCTCCCTAGCCTGATTGAACACCTTACGTGTGCAAATCATCAACATGGGTTCCGCAAGCCGCACAGCGCAACAAGTGTTTTACAAGCTATCACCACACGTGTAAGTAGCGGCTTTAACCAGAACAAGACCAACGATAGGACGGTTCTCGTGGCTCTTGACCATATCAAGGTCAATCACGACACTCTGTTTGAGGACATTGCAGTAACGTCGGCTTGTTTAAAACGTTGGGTCGTTAACTTGTGTGTGGGCGCCAGTCATATGTTGGTGTTATCTCCGGCCCTGTTTAACCTCTATCTCTCCAAAACTCCTGCACCACCAGATTGCGTTGAAATTGTGTTGTACGCACAATTCTGGCGTCAGGACCTAAAGTGGATGACTTCTGCGAGAAAATTAACTATTACCTCACTGACTTAGCACGCGTTTTCACTGCGAGGAATATGATAATATCCGCCTCCAAATCATCAGCCACACTGTTCACGGCATGGACCGTGGAGGTGAGGTTGCCCCTTGATGTGCAAGTCAATGACGTCAACATCTCGACTACCATTTAACCAAAAATAATTGGGGTCACATTCGAGAGTCTTTTCTCTACTCATGCTACAGCTATCTGCGATAAGCTTAAAAGTAGAAACAAGATCCTCAGCCACAAGCCGGCAGTACTTGGGGAGCCCATAAAGAAACCTTGTTGATGTCTTACAAAGCGATAGGTCGGTCTAAAACGAACTACGCACTACGGATGATGAGAATATTGTTGTTGTTGGAGCGGCTACTTTGTGCCGGGGCTACAGCCCTTGGCCGAATAATTGCTGCTTCGGGTCATTCCGGTCCATATTACCGGCTGTCGTGAGATTCTGAATATGGTTGCCGAGAGTGTGTGACTCAGTTCTGGAATCCGCCATTAAATCATCTGCGGCACTGTTCACTAAAGGGACTACCGAGGCAAGACTGCCTTTGAATGTGAGTGTCGATGACACGCTATCCCGAACGCCAATTGCCTCGATTAGATATACTTACTAAGATTTTCAATCGACATAGGCTGAGAACTAGAAAAAAGTTCAAGTCGCATTTGGGACCCCTGATAAAAGCCCCTGTTGAACTGTTATAAAGCGATATATCAGTCAGTTGTGAACTATGCAGCACCGCTGTGGACACCGAATGTGAGCGAGAACCAGTGGAAGGAGATTCAGACTTGTCAGAAGGTCGCCCTAAGAACATCAACAGCGTGTCTAAGGACCATTTACACGAGGTGACGAAGGTCATTACTATGCGCAGACACAAATTCCTGTTGTCTAAGCAGTATCCGCGTAGGTGGCTTCGCAGTAGTCATCCCAATCACCGTATTATAGACCATAGGCATTTCAGGTAGGATCTTCACTATCTAGAGCGAGAGGTCCAGTGGTACAAGAGAGCGCCTTTATACCATCGAAGCTATCAGGCAGATCTGAACGACATTCACGCCGATGAAGTCCCAGCAGCAGTATTCAGCTATAGCGTCAGTGTAGTGCTAGGGGTACATCCCCGAAGATTTCACAGAGCAGAGGACGCTACCTCGGCAGCCGTTGAACTGTTCTCATAAAATTCCAAGACGACCTGACAGTGCTGCTGTCTAATTCTCTCTCCTAAGGTCGAATGAATTTAAAATTTCTCACTTATTATGATGGTTGATATTTATGTTTCGGGTCCTGACAATACTAGGGTTCCCAGATGCAAACTGGAACTTCCATTGGAAACTTTGACATTTTTCAGCATAACTTCACTCAGAACGTTTTGTCATTTGAGGGCGAATTGTTTTGTTTAGATTGTGAAAAATTCATCTCAGTCAATAAATGGAATTATCCCGTGAACATTTTCGTGCGATGATTTTTTACGATTTTCGGCGTGGTTTATCGAGACAAAAGTATTTAAATCAATTTGTTTTGGCTTTTGGTTATAAAGCACCCTCAAAAACACTGTTAATCGCTATTATCAAGAGTTCAGTCTCGGACGCCGTCCGCTCCAGGATGAATTTCGTGAAGGACTTCCAACTTCGGTCACTTTGCCAGAAACCATCGATGCTGTCCGTGAACTTATAAGGCAAGACTGACATGTGACATACCGTGAGATTGAGGCATCCCTGGGCAATAAAACGAGTATGACAAGCATCAATAAGATATTGCATGTTCATTTGGCCGTGAAAAAAATTTGTTCTGGTTGGATCCCACATAATTTGACGAATGCTCAAATAAAGGCTCGTATAGATTGGGGGCAAAGAGATGTTGAAAAAGTATAACTGCTGTAGCTCAAAGGCAGTGTATAACGTTGTCACAGGTGACGAATTTTGGATCTATTCATATTAACCTGAAAAAAACAGCAATCGACCGTATGAGTCTTTCAGGACGAGCCAAATACAGCAAAAGTTGTTACGTGGAAGAAGTACATCGAAGCAAATGATTGCGTTTTTTACCGAGGAACTATCAGGCAGGTCTGAGCAACATTCACGCCGATGAAGTCGCAGCAGCAGTATCCAGCTACCGTGTGAATGAAGTAATAGGGGAGCATCCCCCGTAGATTTCACCTGAGGAGAAGGTACTACCACGGCAGACGCGCGTGGTTCTGGCGCAGCTGAGATCTGGATGGTGCAGCCGCCTTACTGGGCACGAATTGACGCTAACGTTCCGAACATCTGTCCCGCCTGCCATCAGGGACCACATGATGTGCTGCACCTCTTCAATTGCCCGGCCAAGCCCACTCAGCTGACCCCCAGGTCTCTGTGGACGCATCCAGTTCAAATGGAGCGTTTCCTCCACCTGGATATCGAAGAAGATCCCTCATAGACGAACAAGATGTGCTGCACCTCTTCAATTGCCCGGCCAAGCCCACTCAGTTGACCCCTAGGTCTGTGTGGACCTAGGGGTCAACAGAAGAAGATCGAAGAAGATCCCCCATAGACGAACAAGACTTCAAAATAATAACGCAACAACAACATTGAGTTTTTTGTCGGTACAAGCGACCATGATGCCACAGTGCCTTTAGTGGCACGTACGACGGTCAATTCTGAATGGTATACAACCATCTGTTTGCCAACTGTGTTTGAAGCAATGAGAAAAGATAATAAAAAAGACGGATCATTTTGCAACCCGACAAGGCGAGCTCTCACACTGAACGTTGAAACGATGAGCTATTTGACCACTCAAGATGTCGAATTGATGGGCCATCCACCGTACAGCCCTGATTTGGCACCCAATGACTGTGTGATTAACGTTTTTCATCGCCCGAAGCAGCTGTCGAGGCGTTCAAAAATCATGTTTTGGAGGTGTCTCAACCGGAGTGCAAAAAGTGCTTCGAAAATTGGTTTGTGCACATGACAAAGTGTATTGATCTTAAAGAAGAATATTTTGAAAAACAATAAAACAATTTCCATTTATAAATTATTGTTTTTATTGCCGGACCCGAAATATAAATAGCAACTCTCGTATTCAGATATAGCGTGAATATAGTGCTGGCGGATTATTTCCCGAAAATTTCACATAGGAGAAGACGCTACCTCGACAGCCCTTGAACTATTCTCATAAAGTTTAAAGACGACCTGACTGTGCTGCTTGTCAATTCTCTCTTAGTCGGTGAAATGACTACAAAAGTCTCACTTATTATTATGGCAATATAATTGCTGTCATTAGGATATGTAATAGCCCTAATCCTTACGAAATTCATTTATATTTTCATTTTATTCATAATACATTTAGTTGAAAAAAGAATTTTTAAATTAAAAATTTTAATCTTTAAAACATTTTTTTCTTCTGTTCAGTTACACAACTTCAAAATCAAATACCAAAGCTTTGATATCCAAAAACCAGCATGCATAAAGTTCATATATTAACAAATTTCTTTAAATCTATAACAAATGTCGGCCTAAAGCTTAGGATCCAAACAAAAATAATCTGTATTTAATTAAATTTGGTATTTAAGTTACGAATATTGTAAAATTGTCAACACCACATACATTGCAGACGTACATATAGAAGGAAGGACAGACAGACGGGCGGACGGTCGGTCGGTCTGAACGTAAATAAATACATAAGAACGAACGAAACGGAAAATTGTCAATTGAGTTTCAGGCATGTGATACGTGCTATTAGGAAATGTGAGAAAGTTAATCGATTTGAATGTAAAACTAGTGCTGCTGCTGTTGCAAAATATCAGCAATAATATTAAAATCGACAACAACTGAAACACAGACAACACCATCAGCAACAGCAACAGTCATGTTAACGACACTGACAGTAACAACATTAGAATACCAACAATTTTAATAGACAACAAGAAGGCTTTCCACAAAAATGCACTGAGAAAAAAACAGAAAAATTGTTGATGGCACATAAGCCACAATATCAGTTAGCAAAGACGCCCTATTAAAATGACATTAAAAACTATACAGATAAAATAGATTTTCTCTCTAAGGATTTGGGGAAGAGAGATGGGATTCTATATGAGCTATTGCAAGCACCAAGGAACTTTAAAGAAAGCTGTGTTTTTATGAAGTTTTTAATATTGGCCACACACAGAAAAAAAATTCAATGCCACAACCGAAGTTTTTGCCAACCGAATCTTAGTTGTTGCTCCATAATTTGCAGTTGTTTCAACTGTAGTACCGAAGCAACATACCAAGTATGTATCCGAATCTTTAGAAGAGAATGTTTGGTTCCAAAAATCCTCATATCACACTAGTTCAACGAAAAAAAAAAATAAATTTCTAGACAGAGGCAAACAAACTGTTTGCTTACACAATTCAAGTACTTGAAGTAATGGCGAGGAAAAAGTAGAAAATCGTATAAATTAATTTTACTGAAAAAAATTAATTAATCGATTGGCTTGAAGACACAAATAATCGATTTTTTTATTTTTAAAAAAATACCATTTACGAGGGTTCCTATTTATATTCCGGGCCCGGCAATAACAACAGAATAATTTATGGGTACCGATTTAAAGAAATTTATTAATTTATGAACTTTATGCATGCTGTTTTTCGGATATCAAAGCTTTGGTATTTGATTTTGAAGTTGTGTAACTGAACAGAAGAAAAATAAAAGTTTTAAAGATTAAAATTTTTAATTTAAAAATGTCTCTTTTTAACTAAAGGTATTATGAATAAAATGAAAATATAAATGAATTTAGTAAGGATTAGGGCTATTACATATCCTAATGACAGCAATTATATTGCCATAATAATAAGTGAGGACTTTTGTAGTCGTTTCACCGACTAAGAGAGAAATGACAAGCGGCACAGTCAGGTCGTCTTGAAATTTTATAAGAATAGTTTAAGGACTGTCGAGGTAGCCTCTTCTCCTATGTGAAATTTTCGGGAAATAATCCGCCAGCACTATATTCACGCTATATCTTGATACGAGGGTTGCTATTTATATTTCGGGTCCGGCAAAAAAAACACAATAAATTATCTGAAGAGGGGTGTCACGGACCCGAAATCATGATAAAAGTAGTGTGCAGCCACGAAAATCAATGTCACTTTGCCATTTTGTTAAAAACTTGCTTTCTATTTAAATATAGAAGCAAGAGGTCTTGAGCCGGTCAATCCCTGTTCAATGTGTTAAGCAACAGACCGAACTAAAACATTGGAAATGGTTTTATTGTTTTTCAAAATATTCTCCTTTTCGATCAATACACTTTTGCATGCGCACAAAGCAATTTTCGAAGGACTTTTTCCACTCCGATTGAGACACCTCCAAAACATGATTTTTGAACGCTTCAACAGCTGCTTTGGGCGATAAAAAACGTTGATCACGCATTTTTTCTTGATGCTAGGGAATAAGAGGAAGTCATTGGGTGCTAAATCAGGGCTGTACGGTGGATAGCCTATCAATTCGCCATGTTGAGTGGTTAAATAGTTCATCGTTTCAGCTGATGTGTGAGAGCTCGCGCTTTGTCGTGATGAAAAATGATCCGTCTTCTCTTACTATCTTTCCTCATTTCTTCAAACACTGTTGGAAAACAGATGGTTATAACACTCAGAATTTACAGTCCTACGTTCCACTAAAGGCACTGTGGCAACATGGCCGGTTATACCGAAAAAAGCGCAATCATTTGCTTCGATGTAATTCTTCCACAAACAACTTTTATTGGATTTGGCTCGTCCTGAAAGACCCATACGGTCGATTGCTGTTTTGTTTCGGGTTCATATGCACAGATCCATGATTCGTCACCTGTGACAATGTTATACACTGCCTTTGAGCTATACTTTTTCAACATATCTTTGAACCAATTCATACGAGCCTTTTTTTGAGCATTTGTCAAATTATGTGGGTCCCAATGAGAACAAATTTTTTTTAAGGTCAAATGAACATGCAATGTTTTATTTGTCATACTAATGCCCAAGGATGCCTCAATCTCACGGAGTGTCACATGTCGGTATTGCTGAATCAGCTCACTCACAGCATCGATGGTTTCTGCCAAAGTGACTGAAGTTGGGCTCCTTCACGAGCGAATGGCGTCCGAGACTGAACTTTTGGTGCCAGCGATTAATAGTGTTTTTTGATGGTGCTTCGTTACCATAAGTCGAAACAAGTTGATTTAAAAACTCTTGTCTCGATAGCCCACGCCGAAAATCGTAAAAAATCATAGCATGAAAATGTTCACAAGATAAATCCATTTTTGACTGAGATGAATTTTTCAACACTCGGTATAGAAAACAATTCGCCCTCAAATGACAAAACGTTCTGATTGAAGTTATGCTAAAAAATGTTAAAGTTTCCAATAGAAGTTCCAGTTCGCATCTAGGAACACTAGTATTGCAGGACGCGAAATATAAATAGCAACCCTCTTAACAACCCATTTTTGGTTTTGATGAAGTTTTAGTTGTCATCACTAATAATTAGTTACAACAACAAAATGATTGCAACCTCCAGTTGTGGCAACTAAATACCCTTTTCGCATTTCATTGGTATAACCGATCCATAGGTTGTGAGATCAGTATGAAGATCATATTTATCATTATGTGGTATACCGAACCGAGTATCCATTACGATAATAAACATTTCGTGATTGCAACCGAAAATCCACTTTAGCAACCGAATCATTGTAGTTCCAACCGATGTCCAACTAATTTTTTTTTCTCTGAGTACAAAACTTCGTACAACTTTTCACACAATCTAATATATTGTAGTGTTGTCTAATAAGTCATACACACAGAGAACAGATTTGTTGCCACAATCAAATTGTTTGCCAACCGAATGTTGGTGGTTGTACGTACTATTTACGAATGTCAACGCTTCAACGGAATTTTTATTGCAAAAACGACAATTTCCAGTAGTGGGAACTGACATTATAGGTTGAAGAGACAAAGTATCGGTAGCCCTTACTATAAAACATATTTTAAGCACAACTTTCCATTTTTTCTCTGTGTGTAGCAAAGTTTACTTTTGAGAATATTTCAGCTTTACAATTCAAGTATTAATTTGAAAGACCTCTAAAGAAAATTATCTTGATGTAGTTTTTTTTATGCTATAAAAGTATAATGTCTAAGTCTTCTGCCTAATCACCCTGGACTGTCCCATATAGCAGCAACCAAGTAATCTGGATTCTTTTAATGTATGCTTAAATATGCATGTGTGTAGTTTTATTCTACAATACTTGATTGTATTTGTGGAGGCATATTCAAGCAATCTTCTTCATCGGCATGCTGTAGCTCTAATCAAAACTAGTAAATTCGAAACATTTTCGAAATTCTATTGCTGTTGTTGTCATTTGTCGTCCGTCTTCGGTCGGACATCGCCTGATGTTGCCGTTGTTGATGCTGATGATGTTGACTACTTGAAGGAGGTTTTGGCCATAGAGATCAACATTTTAAATAGCAACTAAATGATTTCTCTTGTTATCCTTATTTGTGGTTGGGCCATATTTAATGGGGTCGAAATGGCTGAAAGGCTCTTCGGCCAAGGCATGTACGTTTGTTTGTCTCTCTGGCTGGCCATACATTGAGGTTTGCCTCTGCTGCACATCATCCAGGAAAGTATGCACGTGTATACAGCTGACACTTGTGATGCCTGAGCTGGATGTTGTATGAATGTGGCCATGTGTTCGGGCACATACATACTCGTACATGTGGAAGGATGTTCGAGTATACATCCTGAGCAGAGGAGGCTGAAGTTGATGGACAGTACGAATTGGATAAACACTTTAAGAAGTAAAGTCTAAGTGCGTCGTTGTTATTAAGGGGAAGTCAATTCAAAGAATCTTCTAAATATCATGAATAGATTTGCTTGATCTGAGAAAAACGGTTTATTAATTAGTATTCGTTTTCTAGATCTAACCCGCAGTCTGATTAGTTACAACTAAAACATCCTTTATAATTTAAACGAAAGATTTTTTTTATCCGAAATCATTCTCATATCTACCGACTAAATTAATATCATCTACCTCGTGGGAAGGGTACAGCAAAGATTAACAAATGTCAAAATTAAATTTAAGCTTTTGAAAAAGTAGTGGGTTTATAAGCATGTAGGTAATTTGCTTCCAGCCAAACAGTGTCTTGCTATCAAAAACACGTATAGCTTGTTTCCTAATTTTAATTGTAAAACATATTCGATAGGAAGTGTTTTTAAAACTAAATCGGCTAAACTAACACCTTGATATGTTGGCCATGACGACCAACTTTCCCAAAATTTTAGAGTCTGCTCGCTCACAAAGAGACTTTTCCAGCAAGAGCGCAAGAAATTATCGCCCGCAAAGTCAGACACTAAATGTTCTTAAAAATATATCTGAAGTTCTCGTTCGATCCAAAGAAAAATTACTATCGAACTACTTAGTGGGGACATAAATACTGTTACACACGTTTTATGCTGTAAAATAAAAAGTACTAAATGTTTTTGGGCCAAATATTTTTTAATATATTTATTGATGTATATTGTATCCAAAAAAAAACTACTTATTCAAAATGTCCGCCTTTTGCCTTGACATACGCCTTAAGTCGCACTGGCCAATCGTCAATAGCTGCACGAACCTCGTCCATTGGAAAATTGGCCACAGCTCGAACCAAAGCAGTCGTAAGAGATCCAATGTTGGGGTAACCTTGTCCTCTAAAACCGTCCACAATTTGTAATCCAATGGGTTCAAATCTGGACTGCCTGAGGGCCATTCTTCAAAGGAAATAAACGCTAACAAATTGTTTCGGCCAGGCCTGGGACGTTTTAGCCTTATGTGCCGGCGCAGAATCCGGGAATTGTTAAGAGGCTTCACAACAGCTTCCAAAACGGTTTCTTGGTAAACTTTGGCCGATGTTTTGACTGCTTGTTCGCAGAAATGCAGGTCAGTGGCCCCATCGTCAGAGATACTCCACCAAACCATGACTGAAGCTGGGTGATGGCCCTTTTCCACCCTTGGAAATGCTTGTTAAATTTTCCCTGAACGGTAAAAATTTGTTCATCGGTGAACAAAATTTTTCTGTGCAAGTTATCAGCGTGCTTCACCAAAAGACGTTTGCCTTTTCAATCCTATTTTTTTTGAAAGCTGCAGTCAATAAATGTCCGGTACGTCGTTTGAAAGCCCGAAGTCCCAAGCTTTCAAACCCATATGACATTAACGGGGTATGTTCGGTTCTACTATTGAAATGGATGTGTTCAATGTTGACAGTATTTATGTCCCTACTAAGTATATAATCTTCAGGCCAAGTAAAATAAATATGTGACAGCGCATAGAAGAAGAAACCTAAGGGTAAAAAAAATAAATTTTCACTTTTTTTTCGATGTGGACAACACCTGAGCATCGAATGAGACCGATCCCATGCCCCAAAAGTGTTCCCTCCCAGAGATATGCGCGTTTTATGAAAGTAAAGTCGACGATTCTAAGCGCAAATAGAAAGGGAAATAATCTTTAAAATGACTCCTGAACAAAACTGGTTTTTACCCTTAGGTTCCTTTCTATTTTGCGCGTCACATATAGCTTTTTTCCTAAGGCAAATTTTAAAACATCTACCAATACTCTAAGTATGGTCGCTCTTGAAAAAATGTATCCAGCAAGTGCAGTGCGAGAAGATATCGCCCGCAAAGTCTGACTCTGAAAGCGCTCACATAGAATATCTTGACAAGAGTATGACAGTTCACCATCGGAAGTTCTCGTTCGATCCAATGAAAAGGAGATAGGAGATTCCCACACGCAGAGAAAACATATGGTTACTATATTGTCACGGCAACAATAGTATGTTCTCTGCAAAAAAAGTATGGTCGTCGCAACCATAGTATTGTTTTTTGAGTTTCATTTTGACAATAGTATGATTGCGGCAATATTAATATTGTTGAAATGTAACAATAATATTGTTGCCAAAATTAGAAATGAAAACTTGGTTGTAGCAACAATATAAATATGGTTGGTGGGACAAAAGTATTGTTTTCTTGGGTTTTACGTTATTAATAATATAATTGCGGAAATCATACCGGCAAAATGGTACTTTTGTTAATTTGGCAATGTTATTTTTACGAA
Source organism: Hydrotaea diabolus (assembly GCA_963513945.1). NCBI lineage: Eukaryota > Metazoa > Arthropoda > Insecta > Diptera > Muscidae > Hydrotaea > Hydrotaea diabolus. The sequence continues at coordinate 122,375,035 of OY740720.1, forward strand.
TCTTACGCAATAATAGTACTTTTTATATGTAAATTAATTTATTTCAAAACAAACTACGGATTAGTATAACTGAAATATTTTTAATAAATGATTTTTTTGCTGTTAAATAAATCACTCCTATTATTAAGAGTTTAATGTATTTTTACAAAACTTAATACAAATCTCTATTGTTCAATAACAACTTCACAAAAATTTTTGGAGATTATAGTATGGTTGTGTGTAAGTCATACTATGGTTGTGAGGATCATACTATGGTTGAGTGTGAATAATAATATAGTTGTGGGGATCATAGTATGGTTGATTGTGAATAATAATATGGTTGTGGGGATCATAGTATGGTTGTGCGTGAATAATTCTATTGTTGCGAGAACCATAATATTGTTGTGGGGATCATAGTATGGTTATGTGTGAACCATTCTATTGTTGTGATGATCATAATATTGTTGTGCCATAACCATATAACCAACAATAGTATGATGCTCTTCGAATATTGTTACCACAAACATACTTTTTTTTGCGTGCATATGACAATCAAAATTGCCAATGCCCAATTGAGAAAATAAATAAAACTAGAACAAGTAAAAACGTCGTTAAGTTAGACAGGTAAAATTTATAATTTATATTTATAGCTTCTAAGGTAAATTATAAAACATATTCGATAGGAAGTGTTTTTTTGAAACTCTTGCCATAACACATGTTGGCGATGTCGACCGAGTTCCCCAAAAACTCTGGTTGCTTTTAAAAAATGTTTTCTCAAAAAGCATAGCTGACAAGAGTACGACATTTCACTCACCATCGGAAATTCTTATTCGATCCAATGAAAGAAAAGTAGAAATTTTCCACGCGGCTATTAAAATTGACGATGTCCAATCGACCGATATAATCTTGAGAAATTAAATAAACTAAACCAAGTAAAAACGTCATTAAGTTCGGCAAGGCCGAACGTCACAACGCTACTAACCGCAAAAAAGTGGTATGTTTTATGTGTCCCTTCGGTCCATGCGTCCGATCCAAATACTAACAAAAACTTTAATATAAATTTATATTTGGATTCGAAGATAAAATTGACTTAATTTAAGCAACCATACGAGTATGTCCATATGAACTATTGGTTGACCGTTTTAACTATGCGAGTCGTGTTTTTGACCCCCTGAGCCAAAACGTCGCGCAACTATACCCATTTTTGAGTTGTAATATAAGTTTCAACTAACAGTATCCTAATAATAACAAAAACTTCAAAATAAATCTATATTTGGATTCGACGAAAAATTTGCTTATTGATATTTGATTGGCTATTTTAACTATGAGAACTCCTGAAATAAAACGTGCCGCCGCAACTATGACCTCTTTTGAGGTACAAAGTACGTTCGAACAAACAACATCCATTTTATTCTAGATAAGTCCACAAAATATAAGAATTTGTAAAGAAAACATTTAATTATATTTTCTGAGGTACTTTTAGTTCCTTAAAAGGCAACTATTTCCCCTCGGACGATTTCGTCCATATGCAATCCCAAACAGATTTAACCATAAGCCATCGTCATGCAGAATTTCAGGATCCTAGGTTGGTTTTTTTGACTGCTATCTTGCTTTCGACAGACATACGGATGGACTCGTAGTTAGAACTTTACTGCGATCAATAATATATATACTTTATACAGTATACCAGCAAAACGTAAACACCTTTGTAGAGTTACGCTGAGTGACACGAAATCTTTGGTACACATAGGAAGTGATCTCTCCGAAGCATTCCCTAGTACAAGAAGTCGCAGACAGGGTGACAGCTTATTGTGTAATTTCTTCAACATCCTGATGGAGACAATTTTGAAAAACGCAGAAGTTAATAAAACAGGCACAGTCAACATCGTCGGATGGACAGAAATAAATGTTACTGGTGCGTTTTCTAAAATTGACATAGAGTCATACAAAATTAGTCTGGATTTGTCACGATTTAGAAACGATACTCTCGATTTTATGCTGCTACACCTCTTTCAATTAAAAAACGAGTATTGTAGTATGAATCAAGCCACTGTTCCTTGGCGGCAACCCACACACAGTTAAACAACTGTTTTAAAGACAGATATTTTATTCGTTTGCCATAAAAATTTACATTTCTTACCCGAAACTCACACATACACAGGAACACACCTCGTACCATTAACAGGACAATGACGAAAATAACAACCACTGGAGTTACAGCAGCAAACAGGTCACAACAAGTTGGACATTAGAACAAACAATTTAGGAGGTACAATCACACACCAACCAACCCGGGGAAGGAGATGCTTTCGATGTCGTTGGAGAATCCAGCAAAAGCCTAGAATCCACACAAAAGCGAAAGACAGCATAAAACGATTCGTTCGTGTGAACACATGAATCTATTCAGAGACAGACGTAATGTGGCCGTCACTGTTGGAGATTTTATGGTTGTAGGAGTAGGAGTACATCAGGGGCGGCGTTGTCAGGGCCGCAAAAAAAGTTTTTAAGTTGTAAGGAGATTAACCAAAGAACGTAAAGGCATGTATTGATTGACCAATTGTGTTGAAAATGCCACAAATGGTAAAGATAGAAAGTCATTAAAGATGACTACGTTTTTCAATCTGGGCGCTTACCTTACCAATCTGGGCGCTTTAACTGATTTCGGCTTATATTGAATTGAATTGGTACATATCTATTAAACCCGCCCACACTAAGGTCGTGACCAAATTTGGACATTAAGTTAGTGAGCGACTAATGGCATACAAACTTTATCATTTCGTTTGCAACATCACGAAATATAGATCGTCCTAAAATTCGATCTATTCATGCCCGTCAATTGCTCGTGAGGGCGACTGTTAAATGTTTGTAAATTGTTTGTGTTTTCGGTCGAATAGTTTGGTGCGGGTGACCAGTCCCATGTTGTATGGAAAAGAAACTGGAAGTAGCCTTTCGGTAACGAGGTCTGACCGGAGACTTAAATCTGGTACCACGGGTAGTCAGGAGACCCCAGAACTTGTTCTGGCCTGACTATTTGGTGCGGCCCTTCGGGGAGCATCGTAGTGGCTGTGGTTTAGACCCAAATCGCGGGGAGAACTTCGGATCGATGTGGAGTTGCATTGCGACCGGGGGCTGTGACCCATAGAACAGTAGAGGTTTAGATAGTCCTCGACCCCTAACCAAGAGGGAAGTTGTGTTCATATAGTAGCACGCTTCGCACTCATAAGTTGTTTGGAATTGTCAAGGGGTGATATCGTCCAGGGGGGAAATGTTTCTCTTTAAGGGACTTAAGTTAGCTCGGAAAAAGTGGACTTTGTTATTTTCTTAACAAATCATAATTTTTTATAGGCGGATAATGGTTAACATGGATACTATTAGTTGGGCCGCTCTAAATACTTTAAAAAGGGCATAGTTGCTGGCCGCTTATGCTTATGTTTCCGAAAAAGCGGGCGGCATGGTCGAAACGGGCGATCAATACGGGCGATCAATAATCAAAACGGGCGATCAATAGTAAATATGGGCATATGCGACTTAAATTATAGGACATTTTGCTACAAATGTTAGGTTATGGTCAGACGCATGGGCCGAAAAGACCCAAAAAACGGACCCTTTTTTCGCTTTAGTAGCGTAGGGACGTTGGAGGGTTTATAAGGTTTGGCCCGGACGTTGGAGGGTTTATAAGGTATGGCCCGGACGTTGGAGGGTTTATAAGGCCCGACCGAAATTAAAGCGTTTTTCCTTCTTTTTTTTGGAGAAGACACTCTGAAGTGGTGATGCCTTCTGCCTTCTTTAGAAATAAAGGGTGATCCATCTAGAGATATTTTTTCAGAACAAAAAAAAATATAAAAATTCAAACCAAGCGTGGTATTGGTAATTGAAAGGACATTTTATGGCATTTATTTTTTTTGAAAATAATTTCCTTCAAATGTTGGCAACTGTATTATGGAAATGAGCGTTCGGTGAGAAACTGGAAGATCCGCTGTTTTCGACCAAAGTCAATAAACAAAATTGCCGCATTTAGGCTGAAGAGCAACAAGAAGAGGTTCAAGAGGTGCCATTATACCCAGAGAAAACCACGGTTTGGTGCGGTTTATATATGGTGGAATTATTGGTGCATATTTTTCAAAAATGATGATGGCAGGAACGTAACCTTGAATGGTGCTCGCTATCGTGCCATGATATTGATCTTTATGCTACCTAAAAGTGAAGCCTATAATCTTGACGAAACTTGGTTTCAACAGGGCTTGCCACACAGCTGCTCAAACAATGGATCGATTGAGAGGTCATTTCGAAAAGCAGCTAATTTCACGTTTTGAACAGGTGAGTTGACCGCCTAGATCGAGATATATCACACCTTTAGACAATTTTCTTTGGGGCTACGTAAAGTCCAAAGTCTATGCTGACAAACCAGCTACTATTCAAGTTTTGGAAGCCCACATAACGCATTTCGACCATACCGGTCAAACCCTGAGGCGTAGTTGCGACCAACATTTGAAGGAAATTATATTCGAAAAATAAATGCCATAAAATGTCCTTTCAGATTACCAATAAAGCTTCCACACTTGATTTGAATTTTTATATGTTTTTTTGTTCTGAAAAAATACCTCTAGATAGATCACCCTATACTTCTAAAAGGCCATCGAGGTCCTTCTTGCCGCCGCTGGATTGTGTCCATTTCTCTGTGCATCAGGGTCTCTGTAAGAAAGCGGATCACTGTCTGTGTCTCCGTAAATACGAGAATATGTGCTTTTGTGTATGAATGTGTCAGTGTGTTTGTTTAGGGATGCATAAACAATTTTCTTTAAAGGTATTCATTACTGTTTTTCTATTTACAGGTTACCGAGTATAAATGTCCCTGCGTGTAGGTGTGTGTCTGTGTACTTTTATATCTTTCTCACATTTTCATTTTCCTTGCCTCCAACACACACGCACACATTGCCCTACGTAGCATTTGCACATACATATGTTGCTGTTTTATTTTCTACGTTTTCTCATGTGAAAATATGTTTCAAAGTTTTATGAGCTCAACATTCTCACACATGACCAGCACTTGAAATGTTTGTCTTCCGACTGACCAATGTTGACCAGAGCCGGGCGATACACACACACCCACACTCTCAAGCAAGCTTCAGCAAAAACACAAAAAAATAGAAAAGGATCTTCAACCTCGCAATCATACCCACAAAGCATAAATGAATACCTTCGCACACAATCACCCACCCTCACACACACACACACGTGCCCAGATGGAAACTCTGAAATGACATTATGGTCGTTAGTCTATTGTCATTTAACAATTGACCACAATTCTGACACTATGACCAATGGTATGGAAGGTAAGGCACACAAACAAATTGTCGGTGAGCCTGGGTGTGTGTGTACGTGGTCACATAGAGCATACCTACGTATGCCAGGCAGCAGGCAGCTTCACGTATGCACCTATACATACTCGTAAGAGTTGATGTCCTGTGTATAATCACATATTTTAAACATTAAAGGAATTATATTGGACATCAAAGGTCAATTGTTGGCAATAAAATGTTGCATAATGGCGCAACCGAGAAACAGGTTTCCAAGGAAAGTTTGACACAGTCGGCACAGAGAGAATCCACAGAGATGTGCCTATAGTCAATGTGAAATAAATTGAGAAAATCTTAGAATTTCCGATCCTGTCTCAATTGACACAAAATGTCATGTAGAAAAATTAAGTTAAGATTGGGAGAACTTGCACAACTATTAAACTCATACGAGTAGCTATTGGGATCTGTCTTAAGAGGAGGCGCAGTACTTCCAAAACAGAAGCCACTTTACCAAAGGCAGGGACGTCGGCCAGTACCTCTAAATCAGAAGCCACTTTACCAAAGACAGGGATGTCGGACAATTGACAATGATCGATGTATCCTACTTTTTCAACTCTAAACTTTCTCTAGTCAAAACCTTGTAGGGCTACAAATCCTCAACGACTCCATTAAAATTTATGCAATTTATGATGTATTCAAAAGATATGTTTAGCCCATTTTGAATCTTATACTTTTTATTAAAGCTATTAGCTTTCCTCTCCATACCCCATCACTTTTTTTTCACAGGTCATCATGAAATAGTATGCTATTTCATGATGGAAAGACTTACACCGCAACAGCGTCTCAAAATTGTGCTCTTTAAAAGGTGGCGTGTCGTAACATCCATTAACAATACTTCCATGGACATAAAGACACGCAAAAAGTGTTGTAGGTCTATGGGCCTTAAATCAATTTGGGAAGTATCGTAATGACCATGGACGTTGCGACTTTTTGGTGGAAAAAAGGAACGTAATTTTTTAACACAAGAATTTTATTCACAAATAATTTTATAATATCATATGTGACAGCGCATAGAGAAAGGGGCCTAAGGGTAAAAAATCAACTTTAATTTTTTTTCCTTTTTTTGATGTGGACAACATCTGAGCATCGAATGAGACCAATTCCATGCCCCAAAAGTGTTCCCTCCCAGCGATATGCGCGTTTTATGAAAGTGAAGTCGACGATTCTAAGCGCAAATAGAAAGGGACCTAATCTTTAAAATGGCTCTCCTGAACAAAACTTTTCATCAACCTTTCACTGTTTTTGATGTGGACAACATCTGAGCATCGAATGAGACCGATCCCATGCCCCAAAAGTGTTCCCTCCCAGAGAAAGTAAAGTCGACGATTCTAAGCGCAAATAGAAAGGGACCTAATCTTTAAAATGGCTCTCCTGAACAAAACTGGTTTTTACCCTTAGGTCCCTTTCTATTTTGCGCGTCGAATATACATATATAGCAACTTATTAGAATCTTTTTAATTTTGTTTCAACAATTTGGCGACAGTATGGGCAAAGCAGAGGTGAATTGTTATTTTTCGATTTCAATTCTAATTTTTCGCAGCAGCTGGAACAGATTTTGAAATGCTTGTATGGCTGTAAAAGGATGTTTCTAGCATCGAGTGTGCAAATAATGCATTTTAAGACTTCTGTAATCTGGCTACAAGTTATGACGTTATATTAAGTATCCTCTATTTCAGATACGGCCTGATCGTCCTTTTCTTCTTCAGCGACAATATTTTTGAGAATACTGTTTTCTTTATTTATAATATAGTTGAGTCGACTAGCGAGACATGGCCCTTGCTCAGTCGCTGAACCAACTGGGCAATTCTATTGTCCTTGTCATTCTGCGGCTTACGCTTTTTTGGAAAAATATTCAAAACACCAGCAGATGCTTGGGCTAAGGAAACTGACTGAGGGAAGTCTTCGTCGCGGATAACTTCCAGGAACTTGAAAAACCTTCCATGCGTCTACAGGTTCCTAGAAAGTTGGGAATTGAAGCCTTCCAGTGAGCTAGTTCAAGGTACACAGAAAATTTAGAAGGTGTGATCTGATAACGAGATAATGACTACTTTAGAGGAAATGACGTAGGTTATAAACAAATTGTAGGGGACATTAATTGTGCTAAACGAAACACAAACCATGCAAATGGAAGGGGGGGGGGGGTGAGAATCGGCGCCGATTTTTTTAAAATGCCATTTCGCCTAGATCGTACCTTTTTCTTTGCAACTACGATTCAGGTTTTGAAAACTAACATTAGGCGTGTCATTAACTCCCTACCGGTCGAACGGGTCATCTAAAATTGGATCCTCAGATATACACCCGGAGGCGTAGTTGCGGCCAATATTTGAAAGAAATTATATTCAAAAAATAAATGGCATAAAATGTCTTTTCGAATAGCAAATATAGATCTCACACTTGATTAGAATTTTTGTATTTTTTTATTTTAAAAAAATACCTTTAGATTGATCACCTGATAGGTTGTAATTATATATCATGTTGCTATGGAAAGAAACATACCCCGATACAAAAGTGGGCAGTTCCACGCCCCTTGGACAACATTTTTTAGTGGACCGGACTCCATAATCCACGTATATAAGCTTACACCGGGTCGAACTTCATGTTCCACTTCTTATTGGTATTCAGAATCAATTTTAAACATTTCCATTCCATAAGAAAATGGGTGCCGTTCCTTCTTTGAGTGCTTCCATCCATTTAAATTATATTGACTTATCGAGAGAAGCTGTCCACTTCGGAGTCAGTGTCGGATTACCAGCCAAAATATTATAGCTACCAAGGACAGTTCTAACCAAATGTTTACCTAGTGTGTAATGTGCCATGTACTCAGGTGGACTGATGATGGCTCCGGTTTGCCCTCTGTAATTTATATTTAGAACTCCCATCATTTCATTGTGCCGTAAACTTTCCGTAAGTGGTCTCCCAATTGTTATCATCCTCATCCTCCTTTTTACTCTACCAATTAAAATGAGGGCACGAACCTTCTTTTTTCTTTAGGAAGAAAGTCTCCCAATTGTTAGTTTAAGAACCATTCATCCTCTTTATTACTCTGTACAGGAAAATGAGGCTACGAACTTTCTTACCTCTTTAGGAAAATCATTTTACAATTAAAACAGAAATTTCCGTTTAGGAAAATGAAGTTTCTTTAGATTTTTCTCATTTAAGTACCTTTTCTATTTACCTTCATCGGAAAGCTTTGTAATTTCTATTTCTGATTGTCCTTTAGTTTCGAACCACCAACCATTAGAGAAATCTTTAAAACATGACAAATTGTTTTAGTGCAGGGTTTAAAATGCTAACGCAATTTTAGTCAAAAGTACAGAATTTGTCAATTAGTTTTAGCATAAAAAAGTCAAAACTAATATGCGAACAAATGCTAAAACTAAATTAGTCGTAATATTCAGTTAGCGTTAGCAAAATAAACTAACGCTAACCAAAATATGCATATATTATTAGCAATGGAAGAAGAAGCAACTGCTGATTTTGCTAACGTCTTTGCTAAATTGTGCTAACTTGGTGACTAATTTCGACTTGTGTGTTTGGTTCGGTTTTTGTGTGCAACCGAAAATTGTGTTCGGCTCGAGTACGGTGTTGCCTACCTTTGATAGACAATAAGTTGTGTTTTTAAAAAATCGCATTAAACAATATTGCTGTGCGTTTCTGTATCTGTTAAAGGTATATATATAAAAACAAGTGAAATTAATAGCACAGAAATAATTCGAGGTAGGTACTCGTATATATTTACATATTGTTTATACATATAATATAATGTTATGTACAATGACTAATAAATCACTGCATAATGGAGTCCACATGGTTAGATCCGTTTAACTTCCAACGGGAATGTTATATGTTCCACATTTAACATTGGATTGAGGAGATGCATAACGAACTCTGAAAATGCTGAAATAATAAATATTCGTAGAATAAATAGTATGACTGTTTAACCTAATATTCTCAATATTTTTCAAACATACATATTGAGCGTTTTAATAGAAAAATAGTCCATCATTTCGCGTTTATTTAGGGCATTCGTTCAGAAGTTATTGACACTGTTCGAAAACGGACAAAGAGAGAAAATAGAAACACTACGAAAGCGTGCTATTGCTCTTTTGACTAATTGAAAATAGTGGGAAAGAGAGAGATAATCAGATTGTGTGAGAAAATGAAATTTGGGGATTCACTCCACACTCAGCGTAGAAGTAAATGTGTGTTTGGAAAAAGCTAGGTCTACTTTAAAGACATATGAAACATTGTTTGGAAAGTATATAATTTTGTGAAAACAGCTTATGTAGAAAATGTCAAAGCAAAGCTTATTTAACGTTGATGATTATTTTATAATTGAGAATAACAAAACGTTGTGTAGAATGTGCAAAAGAGAACTAAAAGGTGACAGAAAATTTAATTTAAAAAGCCATTTGACGAGAATGCATAAAATAGTTTTTCCCGTAAACGAAAACATAAAACCAAAGGAAACGAATTTTAAAACAAAAAGAATTAAATGTGATATTAGCAAAAAATTGCTGATTAAGTCGTACATTGGTTTAGTAACTGATGAAGCAGTGCCATTTAATGTGTTAAATTCCGAACATATGAGAAATATCATAGATCCTATGTGTAAAGGAATCGAAAACGAAAGTGGGAAAACGTTTTGCCTTAATGCAGACAATTGCAAAAAGACTTTATCTGAAGTGGCAAAATTTGTGACTGCAGCTATATCCAGGGAATGCGAGAATAAACTTGTGTCATTAAAGATGGACAGCGCCACAAGATTATTAAGAAATATTTTTGGCATTTCTGCTCAATTTATTATAGACGACAAAATTATATCAAGAGTACTAGGAATGGTGGAATTAAAAGGTATTCATTCTTCCTACTCGAAGAATTTGGCAAATGAAATTTTGACTATTTTGACAAAATATAAAATAAATTTGGATCAAGTTATATCTATCACTACTGACAATGGCCGAAATATGATAAAATGTACGAAAATATTATCCCATATATGCGCAGATGACGATGAATTTGAAGAAAACTATGATAACGACACATATTTCCGAAATATAAACTTAATAGAAGAAAAGTCAAATTTATTTGTGGGTGACATCGCTGTTTGCAGATGTGCTGCTCATACGACTCAGCTTGTAGCAATTGAACCAGCAAAACAAAAAGAAATAAAAGAGTTGCTATCTAACTGCCGAAACGTTGTCAAGTTTATAAGGAAGAGTAGCAATGGATACAAAGACCTCTACAAATGCAAAGAATATAAAATACCACATCTTGATTGTCCTACTCGATGGGGATCTACCTATACAATGTTGACAGATATAAAGATTTCAAGAGATATTGTTGATTCCATAGAATCAGTACAAAATATATCTCAAAATGACAATTTTCAAATCAACGATGAGTTTTGGAACTTTGTAGAGTCGTATTGTACAGCACTAAATCCTTTACAGAAAGCAATAATCAAATTTCAAGAAGAACAACTACACTATGGAGACTTTTACGCTAAGTGGCTACAATGCAAGCTACAAATTAAGAAAAATGTTGATGAGAACTCCCACCATGAAAACTCACTTTTATATAAAATAAGTTTTGTGTTATATCAATCCATGGAAAAGAGAACAAGCATTCTATTTGATAACCCCGCATTAGCAGCTTGCCTTTATCTTGATCCAAGATTTCACCATATGCAGGAAGAGATGTACAGGAACAATGCCATTAAATATCTTAAAGTTCTCTGGGAAAAACTTGTAAAAATATGTAATATTGGAACTAATGTAGCCGAAACAAGTTCAACATCCATAATAACCGAAAGTGATGATGATGATGATAACATCTTAAATTCGTTTTTGGATCAAGAATTTTACAGAAACAACACCGTGGGTGATGATGTAAATACTAAAATTGAAAAATTGAATCTGCCATATGTAAAAAATGCAAATGTTTTATCATTCTGGAAAGACCGAAAACTTACCGATCCTGAATTATACGCTCTAAGCAATGTGTGTTTTGGTGTACCTCCAACCCAGGTATGAGTATACAAATGCAATTTTTGTTATTACCGTTTTTTTATCATAATATTTTCAAAAAATTTATTTTATTGGTTTAGGTTTCTGTTGAACGTGCATTTTCATCCTTGAAACTTGTACTTGCTGACAACAGAAGTCGGCTTAGAGAAGATACTCTGGAAAATCTTTTATTAGTAAAGCTTAATCCTGAGTTTCTGCATACAGCCATATCCGAACTTGACCTTTGTGCTGATGAATAAATATTCTGTACAATAAGATTCCGTTTATTATAAAAAAAATGAATTATTTTTATTTTCCATATTCAACTAATCTCATTTCCTTTCTTTCAAACTAAAATAAATTTATATTTTTTTTTTCAACTAATGTGTTTAACAATTTTTTAATTTTTGAAGGCTATTTATTTAAAAAATCTTGTATCAGAAATCCCCACTACGGTACCACTATTGGATACTTTGCGTCATGTTCCGTTGACAACACTGAAACCAGCTTAAATTTTTTGCTATCGAAAAATGGTTAGTCAAAATTAGCAAATTTTTAGCAGCACATTAGTCAATTGTGGTTAGCAGAGGTGTGTCATTTTTTTGACTAACGCTAACGCGAGCTAACGTTAGTCGGACATTAGTTTTAGCTCTGGCTTGTGGAAAAGATTGTTAGCATTAGTTTAGCAAAATGATGCTAATGGTTAGCGGACTGGTGCTTTTAAACCCTGTTTTAGTGCCAACCAAAAGAATGCGAAAAATACCCTTTTCACCCTCCTTTCCGTATGAGACTTCTTCTTTTTTACCTGCTTCACCAAAGCAAGGCGAAACTCCATGACCTTCATTTTGGTGTCCAGTAGAAAAATAAACTCGATGCCTTCCGGTCGACCTTTCCCTTAAGAAGGCAGAGGGAACAAAAGGGGGGCAGCAATGGTCCTCAGACTGGTGGACAGCAGCAGTAAACATTTCTACAATTAAGTTCTCGTCTTTTGTAACGAGCTGTGGTCAGTGGTGGTGATCTGCATACGTATGCACAAATATTCGTGTCCACAACTGTTCCATTAACCCCCAGCCTCTCGTTTTTAGTGGGATTTCTAGTGCTCCTGTGGTGTCAGGCTGCAGCTGCTGCTGGGCGTTGTTTCACAAATTCTCCTCTGTGGATGTGATGACAAATCTTGTTGCCTCGATGGTGGACCACAGGTATTCATTTGTGTTCAAATCTATGGGAATACAATTGTTAGTATCCCATATATCTTTTTGGCGAGGATTTTGCCACAGGATTTCAGAAAACAAAAAAACCAATGGCTGGATACTCCCACGCACATACAGAATCAGCTCGTATTCATTCAGGGGGGTTGCTACGTAGAAAAGAAAGGTCGAGCAGAAGTTTCCCACTGAGCTGAACTGAATTAATATCTGTGGTTTTTAAGGACAAGCAAAGCCACTTTTTTTTTTAAATAACCAATGGAGGCTTGAATCAAATAAATTAAATTGAATGAATACTTCGGGGAATTTGACACAAACTCAGCACTGAAACAATGTCAGAATAAAGATATCCTTTTTCCGTGAAAAATATTTTAAAATGCGTAGACGATTTCAGTGTTAATTTCTTGGAAAAATCCTTGCCTCTAGAATACTTTTCATAGGGCTTTGAAATTTTCTCTCTCCCTATTGGTTTTCTGATACCTTCCTTAGAAATCTATTATTTTTTTTTTAATTTTTTTCTGTGTGCTCTTCTCAGTTTGAAAAGCATTCGACTTGATGTCCTGTGTATGAATTTCCTTTAAAATTGTCTGCCCTTTTTTGAACGCAGCAGCAAATGAAGTCATCAAAGTCCTTTTGGGCTTATCTACCGCAATGACAAGCCTCCATTTACACGCACGTACACTTCTTTTAATCCTTACACAAGTGTGCGTGTGTGTGTATATGTGTAAGGCCCAGTCCTTTCAGGACACCAGCCTAGTAAATGGTGCATTGTCATATATTAACGTAATTAGTTTAGTATGAGTATGTTAGATTCACATGCATTGGTAAATTGTGAATTTGAGTGGTGCTCCGAAATGCTTGCAACACCAGGCAACTTAACTACATGTACCTTGCACCCACCAACAACAACAACAAAAAAACAACCATCCATAGAAACAAGTAATCGAAGTACTATTAGGCACTATGGTGCAGCAGCAGCAGCATCATCATCCTGGTGATCATCTGACAACAGATTTGCAACACACGTAGGCATAATACGAGCATATGCACCTGCACATACGTTCCAATGCTCTGGCGCGATTCCCCCAAGGCATATGTGTGTGTGCGTGTGTGCATGTGCCGGAGACCAACACTTTGCAACACATCCCACGAGATCGGACTACCTTTACCAGCTAACAGGTTTGAGTTGCATATGGAAGCCTGGCAAAGAAAGAAAGGGCTCCATGGTCCTGATTTCAGACTAGGGGTGAGTTATGTTGCATTGTCAACCACACCATGGAGGGTCACTCTACATCAGTGCCGTGGTGCACGTTCACTTACGTGTGTCTAGTGCTGTGGTGTGGCGTGTGGGACAGAGAGGCAAAGTTGGGTGCGAGTAAGTGACCATTTTTAAATGTTCACATCAAACGAGGAATGAACAGCAAACAAAACGAACAAAAAAGTCGTAAGAGGCCACTGCTTATTGGTGTCTGTGGCAAGGCACATTATTGTGTATGCAACGAGCGTGCACAAGACGAGAGAATGTGCTTTTGTTTTGGGGAGTTGTGTTTTGAAGTGAGCTGCATGTACAGTGGATCATATGCATGGCAAAATGGAAAATGTTCTCGAAATATGAGTATAAAAGGTGGGAAACTTACTGTGATTTACTCTAGCTTTGTAAAGAGTGGTCAAACTAAAACGCACGAAGTTAATTGTAAATAAAATAAAAGTTCGCAGACAATTATCCTAATATTTTGTATTATGATAGAAGGATCAATGCTAATTATGTGTAAAAAAAAATATCGGCCAAATGCTCTCCAGGGTTTCGGTGGTATAGTTCTACCCACTGGTCCATATTTTCAATGACTCTGACTTAATGTGGGTTCAGTGTCGTTAATGTGCCGAATTATCTCCCTATGGACGCATACCTTTTCTTTTAAATATCCCCAAAGAAAAAAGTCCAACCGCATCGAATCAGATAATCGAGGCGGCCAGTTAACATCGCCACGACGTGAGATAACACGGCCATTGAATTTTTCGCACGAAAGAGTGAATTGAATTCATTGTCTGTGTGGCAAGTGGCACCATCCGTTGGAACAACAGATCCATAACTCAATTTCTGGTCACAAGAAGTCCGTTATCATCTTGCGATAGCGAACACCATTTACTGTAAGTGCTTGGTCGACCTCTATTTGAAGAAGTATGGTCCGATAACAAACTGGCCAAGCATGCACACACTGAGTCGAAAATACAATGACTTTTTTTAACGAAGACAAAATAACGTTATATAAGTTCAAATGTACATACAAAATAGTTGAGTTAACCTTATATAAGGTTGGATTTTTCAAGAGAGAGGCAAAACAATGTAAGACGCATACAAAAATTTAAAGATCATTCGGTTCTGTTGTATCGACGTTTTTGATCTGCTGTGTGTAATACGAGTACAAAGTTCAGAATAAAGTTACACGAAGTTGCAACGATTGCGACTGTCTTATCCCCCCCTCCTTTTCCTCTCTTCTTCTGTCCTGAACGTTTGTACTCGTAATTTATCTCGCTCTTTTAAAAAAAACCACCACCAAATGCAAATGCTAGGTGGATAGCCTGTACAGCAATATCATTGCGCTATTTTTCGCACAGTTCGCAAAGGGTAATTCTCATTTATCATATAAGTCATTTGATTTGTAGCCGAAGTAATCGTTGCCAAAGTCTGCTGAAGAAAAACCTTGGATGATTTAGACACAGCTGTAGAGTCTGCCTGGCAACCGTAGCCAATAAATCTCACCATCTTTTAAGTTGATTCTGAAAAAGAAACAACAAAAAGCTCTCGACCAGAATAAAAACTTTTCAAGTCATAATAATGAAGAAAGGCCGAATAGATGTAAACAAAACAAAAAAAATAATTAGTTAATTTAATATTAAAAATTGTAACAGGAACTATATTTCTGGTTAAAAGAGTTAACCAATAATAAGTTAATTTACAATAAAATTGATTTCTATAACAATCTTCATAGTTAATAATATTAACAATTTCATTGTCAAATAGAACATGTATTGTTTCAATATATTAATTTTAATATTAATAATTTTCATGGTTAAAAACAATGCATTATTAAAACAACAATAATTATATTATTAATAACAATTTTTATGTTTAAAAAACTCAACAACGCAACAACAATAATTATTTTAAAATTAACAATTTTCATGGTTAAAAAATTCAACCATAGACTAGTTAAATTAACTATTATTATTGTTAAATACCAGTCAACAACAAAATGTTCAAATTAACCTTATATAACGTAGACTCCAAATCATGTTTATTTATGGTTAAGTTAACCTTATACGAGGGCGGTTCGGAAAGTTCTTAGCCTATCAATGAAAGAGAATAGTTAATTTTTCAAAAATATTTTTATTTTTCAATATAATCTCCTGAAACTTCAATACACTTAGTTTAACGCTTATCTAGCAATTCTATCCCTTGATTAAAATAGTTTTCCTCAAGGTCTTCAAACGCTTGCCAGCAAGGATTTTTTTTTAGATTTGGGAACAGGTAAAAGTCACTGGGAGCTAAATCAGGAGAATAAGGTGGGTGGTCAAGCAACTCGTACTTTAATTCGTTGATTTTAGCCATTGTTAAAGCACTCTTGTAAGCCAGGACGTTTTTCTCGAATTTGTACATTTAATTGATCTAAAAGGTTGCAATAGTACTCTGAATTTATTGTTTTACCCTTTTGCAGATAGTCAATCAATAAAATACCTTTGAAGTCCCAAAAAACCGTTGCCATAACCTTACCAGCCGATTGAATTGTTTTTGCCTTCTTTGGGGCACTTCCTCCAGCTTCAGTCCATTGTTTGGATTGTTCTTTTTGTCTCTGGAGTATAGTGGTGGATCCATGTCTCATCAACAGTTATGAAACGACGCTTAAAATCTTGAGAAATGTTCATTCTTATGCGTTTTTGGTCGACTGTTAACAAGTGCGGCACCCATCTTGCAGAAAGCTTTTTCATCTGTAGTTCTTCATGCAAAATTAAATGGACTCGATCATTTGAGATGCCCATGATATTAGCTATTTCACGCACTTTTATTCGTCGATCATTTAATACCATATCATGCACTTTGGCTAGAATTTCTGTTGTTGTTGCTGTTTTTGGACGTCCACTACGTGGTTCATCTTCAATGCTTGTACGACCACATTTAAATTCAGCAACCCAATTTTTTACTGTTGCACATGAAAAAGCACTTTCACCTAACACATTCACCATATCATTATGAATTTCTTGTCCCGATAAACCTTTTTTATGTAAATATTTAATGACACTACGCATTTCTAATTTTTCCATTGTAAAAAAATCGCGGATGCGTCTTTTGTGAACACCTGTTTCTATATGAAGGAGTTGCCAGATCGAAACAAAATTTAACATGTGTTCATAGCAGAGATGGAAGTTTCCAAAACTTTTTTCTGTTTATACCGCGCTTTTTGTGCTAGGCTAAGAAGTTTCCGAACCGCCCTCGTATACTCCAAATCATGTTTATTTATGGTTAATTTAACCTTATACAAGGTTATTTTTTTTTCAGTGCAGGTGGTTTAACATTTCCTATGGACCCGGTGTGCTGAAATTTAGGCACAATTTTCCCGATTGTGAACTATAATGACCAAAAAAAATCACGAAGTGTATTTTTGAATGCTGATACTTGCTTACTTAATAGAAGTTTCGTTTTGAAGATTGTGAAATGGAAAGTTTCGAAAAATTTCCCTGAGCTTGGCTTTGGTCAGATATCAGTTATCCGAGTAGGAAAAACATTAAAGTCCTTCGCCGCGACTGCTCCACTGTTTACAATAGCTTAACACACTTTCAGGGAGACCGAGGTACGTACCAATGACCGTTTGCTTGCATTTAGTACTTGTCGTATGGACAATATGACATTATGATGATGTCCAACGTTTTGGTAACACATCGATACCTGCTTTCAGTAAATGTTGTACCTCCTGCTGTTGTACCTCGCAGGGGAGCGGACTTTACTCACCCACCTCTCCGCCATCTGCCCACCATTGTGTGCTGTAATCTTCTCAGCATTTCGATGTGGCTGTTGCATTGTTTTTTGTTGTTGTTCTTTCTTGTCGTGCTTTTCCTTTGTTTCGCTGAGGCCATTGGGTTCGATAGGTAAGGCGGTAAAAAAAGCTTTTGCAAAAAAGTCGTAGGATTATTTTGCATATGCTTGGTAGGATTTTGTATGTTTTGCGTTTTTTTTCTGAAGAAAGTGATCACTGTTTTTTGTTATAATGGATTAAGGGTTTACAGGTTCAATTGTATCAAGTGCTTCCAATACAGAATCATAATTTCCTCAAGAATACCTTAAGAGAAAATCGTTGAAATAAGAAGAATGTACTTGATTCGACTTTAATATATAATTATAATTATATAAATCTCTTTATTTTTAATATCATAGCTTTGCACATATTTGGTCTGCGCTTCGGAACGGTGACACTATACGTGTCCAGATATAGCTAATAGATTTTAGAGTTCGAACTCCATTAATTTAACAAACGATTTTCTTCTTGAAAATTCTCAGAACAAGTTCACCCGCCTTTGAAAGCATCGGCATCACATAGAAGCAGTGATAATATGAGTGTATTGTAAAGTATAATCTTCGTCTTTCAAAGGATGACTCGCTTTTTAAGCTGTTTACCATGCAGACGGAATTTTGAACATTATTGCTCCATGCAATGTATATATAATTTTGAGGTTCCCTACTTTAAAAAAAATACAGAAAATTCAAATTGAATGGGGAATGTTTATTATCATTTGAAACAACATTCTTTGACATTTATTTTTTGAATATTTTGTCTATCAAATGTCTAGGTCTTAGATGGTTCATCCGTTGAGTCCCATTTTCGATGTCTCGTTCGAGCAATTCGCATGACACGAGTGATGTTTTGCTTCAAGGCCTGAATCGATGCGGGTTTATCCGCATAAACTTTATACTCTACATATACCCACAGGAAAAAGTCCGATGATACCACCAGCGCATAAAGCGTACCAAAACCGTGGTTTTTCTCTGGGTGTAAAGTCACCTCTTGAACCTCTTCTGGTTTCTCTTCAGCCCAAATGCGGCAATTTTGTTTATTGAAGTTGCCGTTGAGCCAGAAATGGGCCTCAACACTGTACAACATTTTAGTCAAAAACCTTTCTCACCGAACGCTCATTTCCATAATACAGTTGCACAATTTTGAGACGTTGTTGTGGTGTTAGTCTTTCCATGATGAAATGGCAAACAATACAGAAAGAAAAAGAAAAGTTCTACAGAATTCACGCGTAATCTGTGAAGAAAACCCTATTGAAAAAGTATCTCTATATTGCTCACCCTATAGTTAGCACTGCAATTTTACTAGATTTTATCAAGATATTACGTATGTAAGTAATGAAGACTTGTGGCGAAAGCTAAAGGATAACTCAATCCGAAAAGACAAAACCTTGAGAAACCTGGACCAAATATTAAGCGCTTTCAGAATAGATAGGCATTGTTTCCAATTTCTAAACTTATCTGAATATGGCTATTACATGGGCTTCATATTTCGATTCTATTCCTTGATCAAAAGAGTTGATGATACGGTTGCCGCCATTAACATACACACCTCGTAGCTATTCTCTTCCTGGGACTGGTGTAATTTTGTATTTCATAATTTTTACATCTTGTTAGTCCTGTCCATGCATGCACATGCATGTGCAAATGTACATTGGATATCCCACAAATACTATGTTGCTGTATTTGTTGTCATTGTTGCCGTTGCCTGAGCTGGAGCTGGAGCTGCTGGTTATTGTAAGCAAATGACATTTTTGTAATTTTCAATTGTCACCACAAAAATGTGTGTGCGCCGTGCGTCGTCCTGATGATGCTGCTGTTGCAGCTTTTTGTTTAGGTATGGCACGGGTGGGTGGCTGGCTGGAACAGTCGATTAGTTCAGTGGTTGACATGGCTTGATTGGTTATGAATTAGTCGATCAAGGCCTCGGGTATGGGTGTGTGCGTGTAAGGGAGTTTTGGTCATAGTCGGGGTGCAATACTTTAAAACTATTTTCGATTTAATGCAGGTACTCTATAAGTTTTATAGCTGGGATTAAATATTCATTATTACCGCAAGTTACAAAGTCTAGGGAACAACAGTCTGTAAATATTTTGGCTGTAACTAAAGAGTTGTAAAATGTTGCTGGAATGTTGTTGTCACTTTTTTATGGTTATCTCGATTACAAATGGGTATTTATGGCTAACTGCATTGGAATAATGGTGGTTGTGGATGATTATGTCTGTTCGTATTGGACGTCTTGTCAGCCTTATGTTGCTGGTTGCTGATTAGGGAAGGACTACTTTTTATACCCTTCGCCGAAAAGTTACACTCTTCGTTTGCAATACCGCGAAATATTGATCGTAGCCCGTATTGTTGATCTTCGTAAAATTCTTATACATCCAGACATGTTCGTCCGCCCGTGAGTCCATCTATACGTCTGTTAAAAGCACTACAAGGGTTGCTATTTATATTTCGGGTCCTGACAATACTAGTGTTCCCAGATGCAGACTAGAAATTCCATTGGAAACTTTGACATTTTTTAGCATAACTTCACTCAGAACGTTTTGTCAGTTGAGGGCGAATTGTTTTGTTTACAGTGTGTTGAATAATTCATCGCAGTCAAAAAATGGAATTATCCCGTGAACATTTTCGTGCGATATTTTTTTACGATTTTCGGCGAGGGTTATCAAGACAAGAGTGTTTAAATCAACTTGTTTCGACTTTTGGGGATGAAGCACCATCAAAACCACTGTTAATCGCTGGTACCAAGAGTACAGTCTCGGATGCCGTTCGCTCCAGGTTGAATTTCGCGAAGGACGTCCAACTTCGGTCTCTTTTCCAGAAACCATCGATGCTATGCGTGAACTGATTAAGCAAGACCGACATGTGTCATACCGTGAGATTGAGGCATCCTTGGGCATTAGTATGACAAGCATCAATATTTGGCCGTGCATCATCATTTGGCCGTGAAAAAATTTTGTTCTCGTTGGATCCCACATAATTTGACGAATGCTCAAAAAAAGGCAATGAATAACATTGTCACATAGTCAGAGATGTTGCAAAAGTATTACTGCGGTAGCTCTAAGGTGGTGTATAACATTGTCACAGGTGGCGAATCATGGATCTATGCTTATCAATCGACAGAATGGGTCTTTCTATACGAGCCAAATCCAATAAAAGTTGTCCAATAAAAGTTGCAAATGATTGCGTTTTTTTCGGTATAACCGGCCATGTTGCCACAGTGCCTTTAGTGGAACGTAGGAGGTCAATTCAGAGTTGTATACAATCATCTGTTCGAAGAAATGAGGAAAGAAATTAAGAGAAGGCGGACAATTTTGCATTACGACAATGCGAGCTCTCACACATCAGCTGAAACGATGACCTATTTGACCACTCAACATGTCGAATTGATGGGCCATTAACCGTACAACCCTGATTTGGCACCCAATGACTTCTTCTTATTCCCTATCATCAAGAAAAAATGCGTGGTCAACGTTTTTCATCGTCCGAAGCAGCTGTTGAAGCGTTCATAAATCATGCTTAGGATGTGTCTTAATCGGAGTGAAAACAGTGCTTCGAAAATTGGTTTGTGCGCTTGCAAAAGTGTATTGATCTTAAAGGAGAATATTTTGATTCCCTGATGATGGTCTTAGCTATTTGGGGTTGTAAATGTGCGGAATCGGCACATTGCGAGGAGAAATCCGACGATGAAAAATTGTTAAATGTTCTAACCCGCGGTTGAACCTGGGTTAACTGGAATCATAGTTGTGCACACTTCCATTACACCATGAAGATGGCTCACGTGACCCAAAGAAACTTCCCGTAGGGTCAAACTCGTGACAAATCCAAATACAGAGTAATTTTTACTATAAATTCATGGGCCATCCCTACGCTTTTGTAGCGTAGGGATAGTGGAGGACATTCAAGGTTCTGCCTGGCAGAGTTTTACAATTTTTTTTTCTGTTGCATACGTTTTTTATGACTTGAAAATAAGTCTTTTGCTCTCTTAGTCGCTGGCATTTACTTTACTAACTTCCATATCACGGTGGCCTACACAAAAGGGCCAAATAAGTTACTGGACTTATGTCAACGCCATCTACACGCAGAAAAAAAGTATGGTTGAGATCACAATATTCGAAAAGCATCATACTGTTGTTGGGTATATGTTTGTAGTACAACAATATTATTGTCCCCACAACAATAGTAACAGTGATTCAAATACAACCATATTATGATACTCACAACCATACCAACAACCATAGTATGATTCACACTCAACCATAGTATGATTAACACTCAACCATTCTATGATCCTTACAACCATAGTATGTTTCACATACAACCATAGTATGTTCCTCACAACCATATTATGATTCACACGCAACCATCATATGATCCCTGCCACCATAGTATGATCACACACAATTATATTATGATCCCCAAAATTATTTATGAAAATTGGGTAAGGTTTTCACCAGTACATTTTAAATATGAAAATTGTTAAATAATACATTTAAATCAAAATAACAAGAATAATTATTGATCAGTAGAAAAACACAGTTAAAACACCGTAAAAGTTTTTATTAAAAATATTTTACTTAAACAAAGCCAAAGCAGTTTCTTTAAAAAATTTTAATTTTCAGATAAAAGTACTTTTATTGCATAATATTCGCAAAAATAACATTGTTCTTAAAATCATGTTTAAATGAAGAAAAATTACAATCATACAGTATGATTGCCGTAATTATATTATTGTTAACATAAATCCCAAAAAATAATACTCTTGTTGCACCAACCATATTTATATTGTGGCTACAACCATATTTTCATTTTTAAATATGGCAATAATACTGTTGTTACCTTTCAACAATATTAATATTGCGGCAATCATATTATTGTAATATTAAATTCAAAAAATAATGCTATGGTTGCGACGAACATACTTTTATTGCGAAGAACATAATATTATTACCGTGACCATGTAGTAACCATAGTTTTTCTCTGCGTGTATAGCCTTCAGTCAGCGCCATTAATGGATACCGGTTCTTTAAAGATTTCGAAGTGTTTGCAGACGTACCCCTGATTGTATGAGGTGATCCATCTAGAGGTATTTTTTCAGAACGAAAAAAAATATAAAAATTCAAATCAAGTGTGGAATTTTTATTGGTAATTTGAAAGGACATTTTATGGCATTTATTTTTAGAATATAATTTCCTTCAAACGTTGGCCGCAGCTACGCCTCAGGGTTTTCATTTTGAGGGTCCGATTCGTTCTAGCATTTCGACCGGTATGGCTTTTATGACAAGCCTTATGTTGGCTTCCAAAACCTGAATCGAAGCTGGTTTGTCAGCATAGACTTTGGACTTTACGTAACCCCAAAGAAAAATGTCTAAAGGTGTGATATTACTCGATCTAGGCGGACAACTGGCCTGTCCAAAACGTGAAATTAGCTGCTTTTCGAAATGACCTCTCAATAGATCTATTGTTTGAGCAGCTGTATGGCAAGTGGCACCGTCCTGTTGAAACCAAGTGTCATCAAGATTACGGGCTTCAATTTCAGGTAGCATAAAGATCCATGGCGCGATAGCGAGCACCATTCACGGTTACGTTCCGGCCATAATCATTTTTGAAAAAGTATGTACCGATGATTTCACCAGCTTATAAACCGCACCAAACTGGGGTTTTCGCTGGGTATAATGGCACCTCTTGAGCCTCTTCTTGTGGCTCGTTAGCCCAAATGCGATAATTTTGTTTATTGACTTCGCGTTGAGCCAGAAATAGGCCTCATCACTGAACAAAAATTTGGTCGAAAACAGCGGATTTTCCCGTTTCTCACCGAACGCTCATTTCCATAATACAGCTGCCAACATTTGAAGGTTATTATTTTCAAAAAATAAATGCCACAAAATGCCCGTTCAAATTACCAATCAAGATTCCACGCTTGATTTGAATTTTTATAATTTTTTTTGTTCTGAAAAAATACCTCCAGATGGATCACCCTATACTATGGACAATTTATTAACGAATTATAATTTGTATGCTAGTGCAAAATAATTTCTTAATTTGGGTTTATGCTAAAGGGGCAGGAATTCTTCTGGAAAGACGGTTATGTAGGTTTATGCTTAAGGTCCAGGAATTCTTGTGGAAAGAGGGTTATTGTAAACCCAGCAATTGTGTCCTTCATTCACAGATGCCTTCTAGACCTTACGAAAACATGGTCATACTTCGTCTTGACGTCCTGAAACCAAACAGATAACAGTTAGTTTCAAAATAAAATCGTCCATACACTGAAAACGTTAATAGTAATTGTTCCTATAAGCCCTTGATTTTTTTATTTTTTCTTTGACCATTGCAAGATTTGGGCGATACAATTTCGGAACTATTCTGATAGATCAACCACCGCCCAAATGTTTAGCAACCTTGACTTATAGTCTCTTGAACCGACAACCTTCAATCTCTCAAGCACAACAATAATCAAATAAAACCATTTTACGTTTGCTCGGCAATTTTCCTGCCCTACAAATAAACGGCCCTTTCCTCACCTAGATTTTTGCAATCCAAACACAAACACCCCCCTACGAAGGCAACTCTCAACTCTGGATTTCACTCTCGACGATAATTTGTACACCCCTTTTTTCCGAAAGCGATGAAAATGTACCCGTGGGCAACACCTCGTTACACACCTTCGCGATTAAATAAACTTAACCTCAACAATGATAACAACAACAACATCAGCTACAACCAAACCAAATAAATAAACAGAAGGCGGAAACAATAGAACACACAAACACACACACACATAATAAAAACAAAGTCATAAATGAACACGAAGAGGAATAAAAATACTACAAAAAAAAGAAAATAAAAACAACAACAGTGGTAAAAAGTTCAAGACACAGAAAGAAAAAGCTGTTGTAAAGGACGGAAAATTCTTAGAAATACGGCTAAAGGCTAAGAAAAGTGGATTAACCGGAAACCGGAAGGGGTATTTGAAATTTAATTGTATTGGGGTAAATGTAACAGCGGAAATTACTTGAAAGCCTCGAGAGGGCGTTTAAAATGAAGGCTTTCCTTAAAAGGTAAATGCTTAAACGATTTCTTGTATAGCTTTGCCACATTAAGGAGCGAAACATACGGATCGGATCTTGAGGGATGCCTGAAGTTCAACATTAAAAATGGAAAGCGCTTTCGCAGTACTTAACCTATAAGGATTTTCTTTGAACGGCGCAGCTATTCCTCATTGTCACCTACGGACTTGCCCGATTGAAAATCAGTAAGGGGAAACCCCCGTTCTTATCTTACAATGTGTATGCCATATATAAAATATTTTCGGTGTACTATTATTAATAGTTGGGTTTTCCGGTGTATTAATGTTTGAACAATTACATTTATGTGTAGTTTCTTTGAAAATACCTAAGAAAAAAATTGCAAATAAACTTTAAGAGATAGAAACCGAAAATTAAATACCCTAAGGTCCCCAGAGTGTGATGGATTAACTTGGATGAATTCCGTTTGCAACACCTCGAAATACTGAATATATGTGACGCGCAAAATAGAAAGGGTCCTAAGGGTAAAAACCAGTTTTGTTCAGAAGAGCCATTTTAAAGATTTAAATACGTGTATCTTTGGTGAACCATCACTTTCATTTAACGCGCATATCTCTGGGAAGGAACACTTTTGGGGCTGGGGATCGGTCTCATTCGATGCTAAGATGTTGTCCACATCACAAAAAGTGAAAAGTTGATTAACTTTGTCATTCCGTTTGCAACATCTCGAAATACTGAATATATGTGGCGCGCAAAATATAAAGAGACCTAAGGGTAAAATCCAGTTTTGTTTAGGAGAGCCATTTTAAAGATTAGGTCCCTTTCTATTTGCGCTTATAATCGTCAACTTCACTTTCGTAAAACGCGCATATCTCCGGGAGGGAACACTTTTGGGGCATGGGATCGGTCTCATTCGATGCTCAGATGTTGTCCACATTAAAAAAGAAAACAAATGAAAATTGATTTTTTTACCCTTAGTTCCCTTTCTCTATGCGCTGTCACATATATATTCCGAACCGTCGTAAAATTCTAAGATGATCAGTTGACAAAACAATTCGATTGTGGCAATGAATCTGTGTCCTCTTACAGAAACTAATTTTGTTGAAATTAAGCTTAACTCGTTGTGAGCGACTTGAAACTGCCTTAGATAAACTCGATCATATCATTCCATCGTATTTTATATGTAAAACATTATTATCGTGCAAGGTTCTAGCCAATTTAATTTTATCTCTTTCGTCTTTTCCACAAATACATAGATGATAAACGGATAAGACTAAATCGTCGCCGAGTTTCAGGAATATAGGTGCACAAAGAGAACAGATTTCTTGCCGAACCGAATGGAAACTTCAGAAGTGGAAACTGACAATATCGATTTAAGAGACAAAGTATCTGTAACCCTAACTAACTAAGCTGATTATTGGAACATAATTTGTACGTATATTGGTTGTGGTTAACGATAATTGGCTATAGGAACTCATTGAATTTGGTTGTTTTATCTGCTATTTCTCCGTTTGCTAGTATGCAAAAGAAGTCGGCAAGTTCTCCACGAGAACATAATAAAGCTTCAGACTGCCTCTATTAAAACAATATCATGATCATATCCCTAAAACAGAGCAAATTTTACAACCAAATTTTTTGCAACCGAATTTTTTGCCAACACAATGTTGGTGGTTGCACGTACTATCCATGTATTTCATCGTTACAACTGAATGTTTATTGAGTACACAGCAATTTTCAGGGGAGGGCACTGACACTTTTGGCAAAAGAGAAAAAATTATAAGTTATCCTTTTAGACTGAGATGAGTATTGAAACTGAATTTGTACATGTATTGGTTGTTGTTATAGATTTTTGATTATAGGTACGTTTTGAAAAAATGTAAAATTTTACCGCCTTGCAATGGATCTACTAAGCAGACGTTTTAAGTTTTTTAATTCCATCCGAAAAATAATATTTTTCAAGACCTTCAAAATATGCCTCAGTTTCAGCAATAACCTCGCTATTGGACGAAAACTTTTTGCCACCGAGAATTTTTTTTAAATTTGGAAACAAGAAATAGTCGGAAGGAGCTAAATCCGGACTATATGGGGGATGCGGAGCAATTTCAAATCGTAATTCGGCCAGTTTTTGTTGAGTTAAAAATGCAGTGTGTGAAGGAGCATTATCTTGATGAAAAAGAACTTTTTTTTCTAAATGCGGTCGTTTCATCTTGATTTCTTTACTCACCCGATCCAATAATGCACAATAATATTCACTATTTATAGTTTTTCCTTTCTCACGATAATCAATAAATATTATACCCCTTGCATCCAAAAATACTGTGGCCATTACTTTTCCTGCTGACTTAACAGTTTTCGCCTTCTTGGGACCACTTTTACCAGCTTCTATCCAGTGTTTTGACTGTTCTTTGCATTCTGGGATGTAGTGATGAATCCATGTTTCATCAACAGTTATGAATCGGCGCAAGAACTCTATCGGATTACGCTGATAAATCGCTAAAAGCTCCTCGGAATTGGTCCAACCGACGATTTTTTGGGGCAAAGTCAACAAACGCGGCACATATCTTGCGGATAGCTTTTTCATGTAAAATACTCCAAACTTGTTTTTCGTGTATTTTTACAATATCAGCAAGTTCTCTAAGCTCTATTCGTCTATCTTTAGTCACTTCATTAAATATTTTTCTAATGTTTTCAATAGTAGTAGCAGTCTTCGGTCTTCCAGAGCGTTGTTCATCTTCCGTACTTGAACGACCCATTTTAAATTGTTGAACCCAGGATTTCACGGTGGAGTATGATGGTGCATTATCACCATGAACAGAATCCAATTCATCTTTGATTAATTGTGGCGTATAACCTTTCATATAAAAGTGTTTAATTACCGCACGAAACTCTTTATTTTCCATTTTTCAAAAATTATAAAACTTGTTTACTTCAATCACCTGTAACAAAGAAAATAATCATTAAATATATCGGAAATTCTGACAGATGGCTTATAAAAGATTGATTTTAAAAAACAAAAAAAAAAGTTGCTAGTAAAACAGAAAATGTGCCAGGCCAGTTAGTTTTGCGGTCGCCCTCGTATGTTCTGATAAGCTTTGCAAAAATGCCCATACGAGTACCGCTCCAATCTGAGGAGAATTAATTAATGTATGTAACAAGGTTTACATTCTGAGGGTCCAACTTTGGATGACTTGTTCGAGCATTTCGACCGGTATGGCTTTAATGCCACGCTCCCAAAACCTGAATCGTAGCTGGTTTGTCAGCATAGACTTTGGACTTTACGTTACCCCACAGAAAAATGTCCAAAGGTGTGATAACACTCGATCTAGGCGACCAACACACCTGTCTAAAACGTGAAATTAGCTGCTTTTCGAAATGGCCTCTCAATAGAACCATTGTATGAGCAGCTGTATGGCATGTGGTACCGCCTTGTGGAAACCAAGTGTCGTCAAGATTACAGGCTTCAATTGCAGGTACCAAAAAGTTCGATATCATGGCGCGATAGCGAGCGCCATGCTCGGTTACATTCCGGCCATTATCATTTTTGAAAAAATATGGACCGATGATTCCACCAGCACATAAAGCACACCAAACAGTGGTTTTCTCTGGGTATAATGACAACTCTTGAACCTCTTCTTGTTGCTCTTCAGCTCAAATGCGGCAATTCTGTTTATTGACTTTGCTGTTGAGCCAGAAATGGGCCCTCTTCACTAAACAAAATTCTGGTCGAAAACAGCGGATCTTCCCGTTTCTCACCGAACGCTCATTTCCATTATACAGTTGCCAATATTTGAAGGTAATTAGTTTCAAAAAATAAAAGCCATAAAATGTCCTTTCAAATACCAATTGATTTGAATTTTTATATTTTTTTTGTTCTGAAAAAATACCTCTAGATGGATGACTCTATATAAAGTGTGGTCCAACCACAATGCACGATGTTAATTGTAAGTTACTCCTTAACGTCAATTTTTTTGCCCAACTTTATTTGACAATTCTTTGTTTCAGTGTCTGACAAATTTAACCAGGTTGAGGTACACAATTGAGCTTAGCGTTAAAATTGTTGTATCCTTTTACGAAAATAAGCGTTCAAATCTAAATATATTTCGTGCAATTCGTGATTTTTTTGGTCAGCATAATCGACCACATCAGTCCTTATAGGATTCGTTAACAAGCAAAATTGTCGCATTTCGGTTAAAGAGAATCCACGAATGATTGTTGAAAAGCCGGTGCTTCGACAAATAGTGACTGTTTGGAGCGGTTTATGGACTGGCGTCGTCATCGGGCCGTACTTCTTCCATAATGAGGTCGGCCATGCATTGAACGAATGAGCGCATGGTGTTCCCAACGATGCGATTACGGACTTCTTGTGGCCAGAAATTGAGGATATGGACCTGTACGATATGTGGTTTCAACAGGGTGGTGCCACTTGCCACACAGCCAACAAAACAATGGCACGTCGTGGCGATGTTATTTGGCAGTCGCGATCATGTAATTTGACACCGTTGGACTTCTATCTTTGGGGAATATTTAAAAGAAAAAGTGCACGTCAATAAGCCAAGAACAATTCAAGAGCTAAAAAATGAGACAATTCGGCACTTTAACGACATTAAACCTCTATCATGTCCAAAATCTATGAAAATATTTACCACTAGATGGAGCCACCGAAGCCGTAGCGAGCATTTGGCCAACATTTTGTTTTACACAAAATTGTCATATATCCTTTTATAATAATAAAAAAAATATTAAGATAAGACTCTGAAATATTTTTTGTTATATAGAGTGATCCATCTAGAGGTATTTCTTCAAACAAAAAAAAATATAAAAATTCAAATCAAGTGTGGAATCTTTATTGGTAATTTGAAAGGATATTTTATGGCATTTATTTTTTGAAATTATTTCTTTCAAATGTTGGCAAACGGGAAGATCTGCTGCTTTTGAACAAAATTTTGTTCAGTGATGAGTCCCATTTCTGGCTCAACGACAAAGTCAATAAACATAATCGCCGCATTTGCGCTGAAGAGCAACAATAAGAGGTTCAAGAGGTGCTATTATACCCAGAGAATACCACGATTTGGTGCGGTTTATAAGCTGGTGGAATCATCGGTGCATATTTTTTCAAAAATGATGATGGCCGAAACGTAACCGTGAATGGTGCTCGCTATCGCTCCATGATATCGATCTTTATGCTACCTGAAATTGAAGCCCGTAACTTTGACGACACTTGGTTTCAACAGGACGGTGCACTTGCCATACAGCTGCTCACACAATGGATCCATTGAGAGGTCATTTCGAAGTGCAGCTAATTTCACGTTTTGGACAGTTGAGTTGGCCGCCTAGATCGAGTGAAATCACACCTTTAGACATTTTTCTTTGGGGTTACGTAAAGTCTTAAGTCTATGCTGACAAACCAGCTACGATTCAGGTTTTGGAAGCCAACATTACGCGTGTCATTAAAGCCATACCGGTCGAAATTCTCGGACGAGTCATCCGAAATTGAACATTTGAAGGAAATTATATTCAAAAAATAAATGCTATAAAACGTCCTTTCAAATTACAAATATAGATTCCACACTTGATTTCAATTTTTGTATTTTTTTATTTTGGAAAAAATACCTCTAAATGGATCACCCTATACTTACAGTTATCATCGCGTGTTTTGGGAGGACCACCCTTTACAAAGAAAGTTCGGAAATTTCTTGTAAAGTTTTGAGTAAAAAACGATAAGCAAAAGGCTTATCCATATTGTCGCTTTAAAAAGGAATATTTTTAAAGCCACCCCTATAATATGGAGAGTATACCAAATGTGTCGTCCTGTTCGCAACACCTCGAAACAATAACGCGATAATATAAGGTGTGTTCAATTTGTACACGTTTATTAAACGAAAAGCTCACACTCGCTTAATAAGCGAGGGTAGGTTTAAAAATATTCCTATTTCAAGCGACAAGTCGGCGTTTTCTAAGCAATTAGTGTAGCGTACAGCAAGTGACAACGTATTCATGCATCCGAACATGCTTCGTTTTTGTTATTGTTCTTGTTTTAATTTTTCCCTAACAACGTTACATATTTGTTTACCGACTGGAATTATAATAAAATAAAAGTATGGCTCATATTTCCGTTTCCACATCGCGTTGTAGCCTTTGCTCTTAAACAAACGAAGAAAGAATAGAAACTGCATGTCTTTTTTGCGCATTCACGCTTAAAACGCTGCATACGGGCGGGCGGTTTGCTTTGTGCTGACATTGTCGCTGTTGTTGTTTGAAGTTTCTCTTATTCGTCGACCAGCTCCCCCTCCCCCCTCTTTTCCATGCATTTTCTCGGCGCTGTTAAGATAACTGCGCGAGGCGGTATTCGGCGACGAGGGCCACAACCATACGCAGGAGCAATAGAAGGAAGGAGGAGGTTCCAACGCCGTGAAAAGCATATGATAGAAACTTAAATTGCATACTTTCCTTTTGCGAGTTGTTTGCTGTCGAGTTCTTTTTTCTCCTTAGTTGCGCTATTGTCGCTGGCGTTCTACGCCGCCTGTTCGTTCTAACGTTTCGTTTTCAATTCATGACATTCAGCACCGCTCACATATTTACATGCAGATGTTATGCATGTATGAGTGTGTGCGTTTGTGTTTGTATTAATGTTCAGAGCGACTGGAAGTAACACTTCGGTTGATAGTTACTACCACTCCACCGACTTGGGCGTCATTGTAAGAAGACATTAGATATTCAGCGTGGGCACGCTGCTGAGGCAAAAAACATCGCAAACAGTGGCTCGAGACTATACGAAAACGGGGGACAATTGCGTTGTATTTTCTGAAAGCAATTAAAAAGATTATTGGTTTTTATACCCTCCACTAAAGAAAGTGATTCAAACAAATCACGATAACTACACCCAGAGAACAGATTTGTTGCCACAATCGAATTGTTTTTCGAGACTATACGAAAATGTTGACAATTGGTTTGGATTTTCTGAAAGCAATTAAATAGAAGATTGATTTTTATACCCTCCACCATAGGAAGTGATTCTATCGAATCACGAAAACTACACCCAGAGAACAGATTCGTTGCCACAATCGAATTGTTTTGCCAACCAATGATTGAGGCTGCATGAACGTTCAAAATTCAATCATTACAACCGAATGTTGTTGATTGTCTGTATATAGAATTGGGTCAAAATATTTAATACGTACCATAAATTTTTTTTCTCGAAAACTTTATAAACGCTTCTTCATCATTTTGTTTTTTATACCCTCCACCATACAATGAAGAGTATATTAGTTTTGTCATTCTGACTGTAACACCTTGAAATAATCATCGGAGACCCAACAAAGTATATATATTCTTGATCCTAGTAAAATTCTAAGACGATCTAGCCATTTTGTCCGGCTGTCCGTCTGTCCGTCTGTTGAAAACAAGATAGAGCCTGCATGAAAACTGCTAGGGAGCTGAAATTTGGCACAAACATGTGTAGTTAACCTAGCATGGTTGATATTGAAAATGGGCTATATAGCTCTACGGGAAGTTGGTGTTGGAGACCCTCAACCGACTCTACCTCATAAAAATTAGTTTTTTATTTGGAAATATCCGTCCAGTTTCTTGAGCAAAATCACTAAAACTTTGCAAATAATAATCTCTATATAGGCGCAATCATCTATGTAAAAATGGTTTAGATTTGGACACCATTTCTTGTACCTCCCATACAAACGGCCTCATGGGCCTTGAGAAATAATATGACAATAACTCACCACAAACTTGACCTATCGAAATGAAATTTTACACTTTAAGATTTCTATATGCAACACACTTCTACGCTGAATTCGGTTGAGATCGGAAAAGTCCTACTTGTACCTCCCACACTAACGGTCTCATGGGCCTTAAAAAATAATATGACAATAACTCACCACACACTTGACCTATCAAGACGAAATTTTTTGGCATAAAGATTAATATATAGAACAGACTTTTGCGGTAAATTTGGCTAAGATCGGAAAGGCCCTACTGGTACCTCCCACACAAACGGTCTCATGGGCCTTGAAAAATACTATGACAATAACTTACTATAAACTAGATCTATCGAGATGAAATTTAACATAAAGATTTCTATATAGAACACACTTCCGCACCAAATTTGGTTTTATTTGGGAATCTGGTGGAGGGTATCCAAAATTCGGCACAGCCAAACTTAACATTTTTTACTGGTTTATTTTTTAAGCGGGCTAAAAAAATTCAATTTGCTTAAAAATATCTTTTGGAGCTTTACCAAAAATTTTGCTATTCTGGAATGGATTGAGCGGTTTGACGAAATTTGAGTCCTATGAAAGAAAACACTACGGTCTATATAATGAAGTCTAATTTTAATTTATAGTTTGTTTTTTAAATTTAATGTTTTTTTTTTAAATTTTATTTTTTTTAATTGTTTATAGTTTTCAAATCTTTTTAAAAGTTTAACAAATTAATTGTTATTAACTCACCACTATTCGCCTTAAAAACATTAGACAAAGAAAAACTTGTATTTCATCTCCTCTAACTACGAGGGCGGTTCGGAAAGTTCTTAGCCTATCAATGAAAGAGAATAGTTAGTTTTTCAAAAATTTTTTATTTTTCAATATAATCTCCTGAAACTTCAATACTCTTAGTCCAACGCTTATCTAGCAATTCTATCCCTTGATTAAAATAGTTTTCCTCAAAGTCTTCAAAATAGTGGTTTACAACTGTAATTGCATCTTCATTTGAGGTAAAACGCTTGCAAGCAAGAAATTTTTTTAGATTTGGGAACAGGTAAAAGTCACTGGGAGCTAAATCAGGAGAATAAGGTGGGTGGTCAAGCAACTCGTACTTTAATTCGTTGATTTTAGCCATTGTTAAAACACTCTTGTGCGCTGGTGCGTTGTCTTGATGACAAATTATTTTTTTGCGTTGTAAGCCAGGACGTTTTTCACGAATTTGTACATTTAATTGATATAAAAGGTTGCAATAGTACTCTGAATTTATTGTTTTACCCTTTTGCAGATAGTCAATCAATAAAATACCTTTGAAGTCCCAAAAAACCGTTGCCATAACCTTACCAGCCGATTGAATTGTTTTTGCCTTTTTTAGGGCACTTCCTCCAGCTTCAGTCTATTGTTTGTATTGTTCTTTTGTCTCTGGAAATAGTGGTGGATCCATGTCTCATCAACAGTTATGAAACGACGCTTAAAATCCATTTTATTTCGCTGAAAACGATCCAAACAAGCTTGAGAAATGTTCATTCTTATGCGTTTTTGGTCGACTGTTAACAAGTGTGGCACCCATCTTGCAGAAAGCTTTTTCATCTGAAGTTCTTCATGCAAAATTAAATGGACTCGATCATTTGAGATGCCATGATATTAGCTATTTCACGCACTTTTATTCGCCGATCATTTAATACCATATCATGCACTTTGGCTACAATTTCTGTTGTTGTTGCTGTTTTTGGACGTCCACTACGTGGTTCATCTTCAATGCTTGTACGACCACGTTTAAATTCAGCAACCCAATTTTTTACTGTTGCATATGAAGGAGCACTTTCACCTAACACATTCACCATATCATTATGAATTTCTTGTCCCGATAAACCTTTTTTATGTAAATATTTAATGACACCACGCATTTCTAATTTTTCCATTGTAAAAAAATCGCGGATGCGTCTTTTGTGAACACCTGTTTCTATATGAAGGAGTTGCCAGATCGAAACAAAATTTAACATGTGTTCGTAGCAGAGATGGAAGTTTCCACCGCGCTTTTCTGTTTATACCGCGCTTTTTGTGCTAGGCTAAGAAGTTTCCGAACCGCCCTCGTAGTTTAATAAAAATATTAAATAAAAAGAAATAATTTCTTGAAGAAGAATCGGTGAGTATTAGAATTAAAAATTAGAGTTTATTCGGGCACAGCTCACGGATTTAAGAGATTTTTCCCCTTGTTTTTTTTTTAAATAACCAATACTCGAGGATGCCCCCTATACATCGGAGGATCATAGTGGGAAAAGGGAGTAATGTTTATTGACACTTTCCTTGACCTTCTAGATGTCGTATTTAGTGGAAAACACATTCGCCGCAATTCGATTTCACATACGGACTGTGCGAGCAAAAAAAAATCTGTACTGTATAGTTTGGTTAACTTGCTAGTAGATAATAAAAGGGTGCGAACTCCTAGAAGGTCGCGCGTCCCTGCACCATAAAAGGAATGATAGAACAGCGTCACGCAACCAACATTTCGACGATGCTCATGGGAAAAAATAGAGTTGGATGCCCTACTGTCGCCTATCAGTACCATCGCTCTCCTTTGAACATGGTCAAGTAGCTCCCAGGATGATTTGGAGCACCTGCCCATATATGGGAGTTGTTTTCCATCTTTAACCTGATGTAAATTGTATAGATATTGAAAAGATCAGAAGGAAATGTTGTGGGACTTAAGTAAGTTAGTAAGTAAGATTAATCGGTCCATGATTCCTTAGATCCCTCAAACAAAGTCCACTTCTGATTTGAGTTCCTGTCTCTCCATATGCATTTTTTGTGCAATTAAGTACTTTTTGTAATTGGACTAGGTTCATTGTCACCTATAGCCCCCATGCAAGAGGTCCTGCCACTCCTCCAGCCACATTTTACTTCAGATCATTCTTATGATTGGCATAATGCATTATAGCTGATCTTTATACTTATACATATATCGGTCGGCCTTTTATATCGCTTCCAGACTTTCTTAATTTTGCAACTCTGTTAAAATTGGGCCCCAAAGGTCCACGATTTTTTTAGAGGCCCAGCCACATTGAACACTAGAAAAAATTAAAAAGTTCAACTTAGATTTTGCTCAAATTATCGCATGCTACGTTACGAGCTACCAGTTACAAGCCATGGTGAAATGGAACCATATCGTTTTGTGCTTTCCTACAGCCAGAATGCAAAGGAGCCAACTAATGTGAGGTCTAGTCCCCCAACAAACCACATTTTTTGTTCAACCTTCCTTAAATTTTCATAGTGCGTTTTGAGAGATATATAACCAACAATGGTGGACTCCGTCAATATTTAAACTCGTGCCACTGTGCAACGCCCACTACAAACCGGCAAATAGAGTTTTGGTGCTGGCTGACATTAAGCTTACTTGCCTTTTTTATCCGCTACAGCTTTTTTCCACCTCCTTCTTCTCCTGTTAAAATTTAAAAGGCATATTTCCGTTGTAGTCCTTTTCTCTACTTCTTATAGCAGTTAGTTCTGCCCCGGTGGTGTGTGGGTTCGCTCGGCTTTGTTTTCGCTTAGATCACATAGCGCGCTGTTGTTAGACAGTTTTGTAGCGCTAAGGTTCACACAGGAGGTGCTGTGGCACATATGCGACATTTATAAATTTATAACCATTTCAAGTGGTGGTAACACCAGTACCAACACACAGACACTCACCCACACCCGCGCACATACGCGAAGGACGAAACCAAAGAACGTTTGCAATAAAACTACTCTCCGGGTTTCGAATTCCTTTCGCTGAACGCACACACAGTTGCACATTTTAAATGAACTTTCAGAAAAGAGGAGCGAAAGGCAGGAGACAGATAAGAGAGGAACATATTCAAACCGTCTCCACACTGAGACGACTTTCGAGAATGCCAGTGTAGGTAGATAGAATTTCAGTGGAGGAGGACATGTAACTCGAAGAGTTTCAGAGGAACTTGACAAGGAGCAAAATGCTAAGTCTTGATAATGACCGGGAAAGGAATTGGTTATTTAAAAGCCAACTTTAAGGGGTGATGTTTTACACAAATAACAGATTAGTTGTCACAACCGAACGATTTTGGTTGTGTCTGGTCCGGTTATTTCATCAGCACAAAGAAATGCTAATTTGTGCGCTGTAATTTTCGGTACACGCGACATCAAATATAAAAAAATCCCCTTAACTAGCGTTAACTTAAGAGCCAATTAGAAAAAGTCAACAAATTGTCTGGTCAACTCAAGAGAGATAATGAATTGCCCAGCATTTGATCTACTTTGGTCTTATACGTACATTTAGAGGACCATATTTTACTTGCCTTGCCGACATATATTCTTTTTTCCGTTTCAATGGGCAGTATGAGTGAAAATCCGTCCAACTTCTGACCCTTTTTAACTTCTATTTATTTTTATTATATTTCTTGTTTGTTACGTTGGGGTCAGCAATACTAGATGGCCATAAGAACTAAACTATTTGTTGGTATTACCAGTATTTAGTACTAAGGAACAATTGTAAACAAAACTATCAGATACCACAACGGGCGTTCTTGCAACCGATTATTTACACTACATTCCATTAGTACAACCGATTAGTTGGTTATGTGAACAATAATACTATCATAGCAACTATCTTAAGGTACATCGAACAGAATATCCGTCGAGATTGTTAACATTTGACGTTAGCAACGGAAACAGGCTTTTTGAAGTCTGAACCAATTGTCAACCCCTTTTTTCTTTATGTACACAGAGAACAGATTCGTTGCCACAACCGATTTTTTTTTACCATCCGAATGATTGAAGTCGCATGCACCTCGAGTATTCCATCAGTACAACCAAATGTTTTCTATAATGTACAGTAAGTGCAACTGTATTATTGGTAGAAAATACGAAGTATCTGAAAATCCAGAAAAGAACTTTTGGATCTAAAAATCCACCGCCTACACTTGTTTACCATAAAAATTTTTAACATTTAAATTTAGAAGAACATAAAAAGGTTTCCTTATAAACTTGAAGTAGTCCTAAACATAGGGAGGGTCATGTAGGAGGAAAAGAGTAATAGCTGATAAAGGATTTTTATTGATTAAACTAAATTAAACGATTTGTTTAAAGCAGTAATAATAGTATCTTTTTCGCTTTTGGTCATGATAAAAGTTAAGATATCATCACCAATATTCGGTAACAACAACAAAATGCTGAGAAAAC
Source organism: Hydrotaea diabolus (assembly GCA_963513945.1). Taxonomy (NCBI): domain Eukaryota; kingdom Metazoa; phylum Arthropoda; class Insecta; order Diptera; family Muscidae; genus Hydrotaea; species Hydrotaea diabolus. The sequence goes on from OY740720.1 coordinate 122,412,576, forward strand.
TATTGGTTGCGACAACCAACAGTTATGGCAACTAAATTCATTTTATGCGTTTCATTGGTATGACCGAGCCATACGTTGCGTCCACAATACGATGGTCATATTTATCATCTTGTGGCAAGTCGCATCGAATATCCATTACGTTTGTAAACATTTGGTGATTGCAACCGAATTTTTTTTTGCCACGGAATTTTAGTAGTTCCGAACGATTTTCAGCTCCTTTTTGCTCTGTGTGTGCGTAGAGATTGCAGATGATAGCAAAAAGCTCTGGGGCAGATGAAGCATTCGATGATAAACCTATGATATTACGCTCTATCCCGGTTGTACGAGTATTTGAAAGAAATTAAATGTATGTCTGTCTTCCTAGAATACGGTCTTACTTTCCCCGAAGTCATAACTAGATATCGGCTTCTCAGCTGAGAAGCTACTTCTACTTCTTCGCCTCCTTAGGATCCATGAGAAGCATCACAACTCGCTGTGAATGTCGCTATTGCGTGGGAAACTTCCACCACCACTAAAACAAATTCGAAACCCCCTACTCATTTCAAGAATCAATGGCACTCACTTGGAAAGCAAATACCAAAGGTTTATCAGTAAAAAATGTTGGAACTTCAAATCTTCCTCCTTTGTCTGACATGCAAATGAAGATACCACAAAAGGTTTTCAACTCAAATTTTGTAAATTAACATTGTAGACAAGGTTGAGCTACGGCTATAAAGTATTCGAAAACATTAAGAGTGTCATGTCGTTTATTTGATGAAAAAGTAAGTAAGATTTTAACAGTGGTTAACTAGGATCACTGTGAGCTCTGTTTTGACAAAAAGAATTATTCTGATAATTTTGAGTTAATACCCTTTTGTTGATCCTCATGTCACATGTAGGAGTTTTAACAAAATACACATGTGGGTTTTCAGTTTTTCCCCTTTTGAAGACGTTTTTTGTTTCGCTCTCCCTCTGACTAAGAAAAAGATGATATCACAAAGAGCTAGCGAAAAAGTGTACATGTCCTTGTTTCATTCAAAACTTATCATGTGACAACATGTGCAACATAATTTTTATTTGCATCACTTGCTGCTGTTTGCATCTTGTTTTTTTTTTGTTGGCTTCAACGGCAAGAAAAACAGCGGCAACAACAGCCAGGGCGATTTCCAGCCAAAAGAAGCAATTCTGGTGGAAAAGAAAACGCTCAAAGAAAATTAACAAAAAAACAAGTAAAACGCACTGAAATCGGGCGGCGCTGGCTAAGTAATAGCCTACACTACACAGTGGAATTACTTCTACGTCACAATATGTATTACCCTACACCAATTGAGAAAATTCCGAAGAATATTTGGAATCTGAGCAAGATTGGATATTATACTCGTATGTGGCATCTGGAGCGAAATGGGCAAATTTCGTACACACTGATAACAGATTTGTTCCACAACCGAATTTTTTGTGCCAACTGAATTAAGGATTCATTAGTTTGCCTAAATATTAGTTGATGCACTGAACTATTCAGTAAATGGAACTGAGAACGTGACAAAGTATTAACCTAAAAATAATAACTTGAGATTTGAATTTCAGCTGTAAAAAAATAAAATTGTTATCAGGCTATTTCTAAGTAGCTTTAATTAAACACTTTAAAGTCCAATTAATTAAATCGCAGTTAGATACAAATTATGTTGTCGAATTTATAGGACACCTTGATAATTTTTTTAAGGTCTGCTTAGCTATTAGAGGAATATATATCTTAACTTCCTTTCCAACAATATTATTTTCTTAGAAACCCTGAAATTTCCCCGTAATACCTTTTGTTACTTGTTTTTATATTTAAGTTTTACAATTTAATTTTTTCTCAGATGAACTCGTTTTTGTTTAATATAGCAAAATAATTTGTTGTCATTACCAATTGTTGGTTGCATGGAACATTTCTATATAAAACTAAAGAGGTTTTTTTAGACGTTTAATTAGAAATAATACGCATACAATTTAAAGTTATTTCAAAGAATTTAGTTTTATTATAAAGGTAAGGGATTGCCATTGTGTTTTAAAAATGATATCGGGCAAGTGGCCGTCGCGGCTGGCTCAAATAGATTCCAGCCGAAAGGCCCAATTTTCGACTTTTTGCAGCATTTTGGGCCTTATGTCAGCAATTACGCGCCGAATATTCTCTTAAAAGACGTCAATCGTATATCTTATCTGCGTGGACAAGCAATTTTACATAACCCCACAAAAAATAGTCCAGCGAGAGTTAAATTGGGCGACCTTGGAGGCCACTCCACTGGCCCACGACGCGAGGTAAGGCGCTAACCAAAAGTTTTCTTCAATAAATTGATTATTTAGTTGGCTGTATGGCATGTGGCGCCGTCTTCTTGGAACAAAAAGTCGTTGACCACAAGATCCTCCAATTCAGGCCCGGCAAAGTCATTAATCATGGCTCTATAACGTTACCTATCGACTGTAAACTTATGGCCGGCTTCATTTTTGAAGAAATGTGGACCAATGATTACCTCTGCCTACGTCTCAACAATGGGTTGTGGATTTTCATTACTCCAAAAGCAACAATTTTGGTTATTAACGTACCCATTTAAACAAAAGTGAGCTTCATCGCGTAAAAAAATTTTCTTATAAAAGTCAGGATTGGTGGCCATCTCGTTCTAGGCCCATTTACCGAACGTGCGACGCACTCGATGGTCGTTCGGCTTCAATTCTAGCTTAAGTTGGTTTTTATGCGCCCGCAAACCAAGATCCTTCCGCAAAATCTTCTATAAAGTGGATGGGCACAGCTCCAACTGTTGCAGGCGATGGAGGATGGACTCATTCGGGTCTTCTTCGATACTCTGCTCCACAGCAGCAATAGCACCTTCTGCGTCTCTGAGGATGCGTATTAGCCACTTAAGTAAACTTGGTGCGAAACCGATCCATGGTTGCTCGAATTATCGACTTTTTTGTGCCATTTTATCGACCGAATATTAGATGCAACGCGCGATGCATCGCTCGAACCGAACATGTAATAAATTTCCAAGATTAGGAAACGTTGTTCCGGAGTAGGTCTATTCATAATAAAATGGCAAACCAAAATGAGCCTAAATCAGGTGACAGCTATCAAAAAGACCAAATCCGAAAAAAGTATGACCAAATTAAAAACCACACGTCTAAAAACACCCGTTATTAGATGTTACAACAGAAGGTATGCAAAAAAAAATATTTAGCCTTTTAACTAACCTAATGGTAAGATGCTGATACCATAATCGTGGCATATAAATCAGATAATGGTAGGTTAAACCGAATGTCTACATTTGGTGATTTAAACTGAAAGTCTTTACTTCTAAAATAGAAATGGCAAATTGAAGTTAACTTGTTATAAAATAAAACACTTAAGTCAAGGCATTGAAAACCATATCCAGATTCAAAATTGTGCATTGATTAAAAATTAAGTTACGACAACGGTGAAAAGTCATTTAAAACCATTCAGATATGTTAAGTGGGAAACCATTTAATTCAGACCAAAGAACAAATCTATGTATGTATGAGGGCTATAGAATACTACGGACTGATACGGTTAAATTTCACCAGCCTATAACGTACCATGAGAAGTTTGGGTTAAATCAGATTAAATTTGTAGCTACTAGATCGGCAGGACCTCAAATCGAGAGTGATCTTTTAAGGGGAGAATAAGAAACCTAGTACATATTATTAGTACATATTTTATTAGAGTTAATGATTGGTGGATCGTAATGTACCATACGAAATTTGAGCGCGATAGAATTCAAGTTCACGCTTCTAAAGCAGCAGGACCTGAAATCGTGAGAGACCTATTTGTGGGGCTTTTTGAAAACACCGACGGATAAAGCCGAATTTCAGTAGAGTTGGTTGGCGAACGTTCGTAACGTTCTGTACTAAATAAGAATCTGTAATGTAATAAAATCGAGAAGAGCCTTTGTACCTTACATAGTATATCGAAAATATGATCCTATATGTACCAACGTCCTATCATATGCTAAATAAAAAACGTCAATTACAAAATTTAAAAAAAAACGAATTAACTTATACTTAATACGTAAAATATTTCATAAAAGCTACTCAAAATTAGAAACTACATGCAGACATATTTTATCTGATTCAGATTTAATGTCGCGTAAAGCGTTTCGTGCGACCAATATTCATCTCTGGCAATGTTGGCACTTTTGGTCAATATTTTCGAATAGCAACCACTCGTGTGCAAGAGACCTAAAAGTAACAATGATTAAATTCGACCATATTGGTCCTTGTTTTTTCCATAGCCCTCAAGTCGTGATATAGCCCCTCAAAGGTTTCACACGAGTTTTGATTCTTCCTCTCTAGAGTCACAAACTAAATTCGATTGTGCGCGAAAAATATAAACAGCGGCCTGTAAATCGCCCTGATAACTGAGACAGGTTGTCTTTATGTCCGCGGACATCGACCCGCATTTCTGCGCGAGAAACATCCCGAGCAGCCTGTAGGCCGCCCTGAGAACTGCAACAGGCACTTTATGTTTTTGAGGCAGTACCTGCAGAGGTATTACAGAAGGGATCATTCGACACACTACCTTGTGGATAAGCTTCATCCAGACCGATGTGTCAGGCGTGACAATTATGGATCTATATAGGGAGGTCTAGCGCTTAAAGCGGGAATCTTAAGATCAAAAAGCCTATCAGGCACGCCTGACAAAATTAGGTCAGGTTACACTGACACAATCGCAGAAACCGTCAACAATTTCAGAGTAAATTACGTGTTTGAGGACCTTCCTCCAGAGGAAGCCTCCAGAAGAAGGCTTCCTCCAGAGGAAGCCCAGGAAGTGGAGAGGCTACCTCGTCAAACCAGATTGGTATAGGATAAGTGAACATTTGGCTGGCGTAGACACCTCAATTCGTAATGGGCTCGAATTGACGGCAGTGTGTCAAACAAGAGTCTCTCTCGCAAGCTAGCAGCCAAGCCTATTCAGCTGGGTCTCAGGTCCCTGTGGAAACACCCGGTCCAAGTCAACACCAGGCAGCAGCACATGACGATGACAACCTACAGACATAACCACATATTTTGAATCCTCTACAGCAAAAACCAATAGATTCGCTAAGCTAAGTTTTAGACTTAAAGAGTCGGTATCCAGAACAAACCACGAGATGCCAGGATGTGTCTTTGGCTCTAGAAGACAAATAGTACATACAATATTGCTGAACTTGGGTACAGTTCAAAACGATTGATCAGTAATCCGCTCAGATAAAAATGGGCCATCCCGGCCCACTTTTTGATATAGCCAAAGTGCAAAAATTTCTCCCGATATAACATTTTTTTTTTAAATTTAAGTAAATTTAGAGCTGTGCCAGGGCGCCATTACTTAACTTCTGATTCGGAAAATATTTTCCATTCGTAGGCAAAAGGCTAAAACCGAAATGTCGCTAAACGCCAGTTTATTACTTTTAAAAAGGTGAAGTCGGTGTTTTTAAAACACGGTATTGAAAATAAACCAAAAAGCCGGTTTTCTGAAAATCCCGGCGGTTTTTACACTGAAATTCCAAAAGCCAGTAAGGACGATTTTGTGAACACCCTTATTGTATTTAGTCGGGCCACATCATTCAAAGCTGAATGTTACCTCTGCATACCCAACTATCGTTATTTTCTCTTAAGGCTTTCTTCTGAAGAAGAAGAAGCATTGGTTCAAGTTTATTTCAGATTCGTATGGTAGGTTCGAGACTTGCTGGCTAACCTGCTGTAGATTTCTGAGGTATGTACCTATGCCCCGAAACCTAAATACTGTGAATGTTTTGGTATCGCCACCCAGCCTTTAAGTAAGTGTCATTGGTAAAGTTGGCATCTTTTGGGATACTTTCATTGCTATCTGGTGACCCATTATTTGTTATATTATTATACAAGTAGACTAAAACCGAAGATTTTATTGGATATTTTATAAGTAATAAAGGGTGTCCCAAGAAGAACGCAATTTTTAAATCTGGCAACATTCGAAGTGTCATTGTTTGACATTTGAACAATTGTTATTGTTTGTTAGTAGAAGGTACGAGGTTAGTAAAAATGGAGCGCACGAAAGGGAGTTCGTTAATTGGGTATTGGAGAGACAACATGAAAATGCTGATTTTGCCGATAAAATCATCTTCAGTGACGAGGCCCATTTTCATCTTGATGGCTTCGTCAATAGGCAGAATTTTCGCATTTGGGGTGCGGATAATCCTCGAGTGATTCACGAGAAGCAAATGCATCCTCAACGTGTCACTGTGTGGTGTGGTTTTTGGGCTGGAGGAATCATTGGACCTTTTTTTATGAAAATGAGGCAGGTCAAGCGCAAACAGTCAATGGTGTTTGGTATCGTGAAATGATAACTAGTTTTTTCTTGCCTAGAATTGAAGAAATGAATGTGGAGGGCATGTGGTTCCAACAAGACGGCGCCACATGTCATACAGCCAGAGAAACAATTCAATTGCTGCATCAGTCATTTCCCGGTCGTGTTATTTCGCGTTTTGGAGATCAGAATTGGCCGCCTAGATCGTGCGATTTAACACCATTAGATTTTTTTCTTTGGGGTTTTTTTAAGTCGATTGTTTACGCGAATAAGCCGACGACGACTCAAGCCTTAAAAGACGAAATTGGACGCTGCATTAATGAAATACCGCAGCATTCATGCAAAACGGTCATTGAAAATTTCATTAAAAGATCGCGTGCATGCCAGCAAAGCCGCGGCGGCCATCTGCACGATATATTGTTTCATACATAACCTCATTCTGTCTACTTTACGATATAATAAAGTTTCTGTGTTCTATTTAAAATTTAAAAATTGCGCTCTTCTTAGGACACCCTTTATAAACTTTATCTTTAGTGGAAATGTATTAATGTTCTATAGTCTGAGAAGTTTTTTTAAGAAACCGAATTACAGTCATTCAAACATTATTGAATTACTTCCATCCTGGTTGACCGTAGCAAATTTCCTAGATTTTTGCCGAAATCTGCCTATATAAGGTAAAAAGAACACCGAAAAAAGCTGAAAGATTCGTTAAAACTCCTATTTCCGATAACTTCCGTCATTCGCTTGTCCGCCAATAAGCCTAGGCCAAAGGCAAAGGCCGATGTCAAACAAGCAAACACATGTGTTCGCTATGCATTTAACCCGTTTAGTTCAGTTTTTTGCTCTCACCTCAAAAAATGCAAATTTTGCTGGGTGTTTTTGGTGTTTTGCACTCCTCCCCGCATTCAGGTTTTTTTTTGCGGGCATTTTTCGCCGTTTTGTTTATGTGGGCAAAGTTTTCACCACATTCTTTGCTTGAGTGAACCCTGTTTCCGGTGTTTTCCCGTTTCGTCTCCTGCGCATTTTTTGCCGGCTGTTCCGAATGGTATCTTCAGCAAAATATTAAGGCATGTTTATAGCATGTGTATGCGTGGGTGAGTGTCAACATGTTTTCCTACTGATTTGTAGGTGTGGGTGTATAGTTTTGAATTTGTGCACGTGTATGTGTGTGGTAAGCATATTTGTAAGTTTACTTATTTAGTTAGGCACAGTGGGACGAAACGGAAATATTTTGCTAAGCCAGGAATTATAACGATTTACAGAATTTTGGTACACAGCATTTAGAGGTCTTTAACGATTTATGGTTTTGATTAAATGCGTTTTCAATTTCAAATAAGTATTTCTTTGTAAGCTATATCAAGCAAGGGGCAAATAAAATTAAGAGGTCCCGGCCACTCCATCATGGATAAGGTCCAATATGAATATTTTGGCAAGGAGGCATGGCTTCTGACTCTTTTCTACCAGGGTGTGTCTAAATATTTAAGTGTTTAACTTGTTACCTAGTGCATTCGCTGAAATTGTGAGCTCCATAATAATTTTATTAAGGCTTTATATGCGCAACAAAAAGAGTGGATGACACGCCCTGTTCTGATACCTTCAGCGCAAATGCACCATTCCGCCCACTTTTTCTATTCGCATAGAAATTTTAATACTATTTATGTGATTCTGCCGGATATGAGAAATAAGAAAATGCATTATACATTACACTAGCTGACAAAAGTTTGAAGCCTTAGCCATGCACCTTCTTTTGCCTTCCACATAAATGACACTAACCGAATGTGTAGATTGAACTCAACGACCAATTCTACCATAATGCATGAGTTTCGGTTGAATGTTGCAATATGTTTATTTCATCTTTGTGGGTGCATAAGAACTTCCCCCGTTCTAGTACCTTCCACACAAACGATCCTTTATGATATTTCATTAAAATCGGAACGCTATAAATATAAATGTTAGATTAACATCATGACGGGAAATTTAAAATCTAGCCACTCCCTGCAATACAAGTTTTAATACTGCATACACGAAGAAAAAAGGTATGGTTGGGATAACAATATTCGAAGATCATCGTACTATCGTTGGCTATATTGAACCAATATTATGATCCTGATATAATAATAATAACAATAGTATGATTTGCATACAACCGTACTTTGATCCCTAAAATTATATTATGATCCTCACAGCAATAGAATGATTTACTCACAACCATACTTTGATCCCCACAACCATATAATTATTCATACAGAATCATACTATGATCCTCACAACCATGTTATGACCATATTATAGTATGTTTCATAAACAACCATAGTACGATTCATACTCAACCATACTATATTTCCCATAAACATATTATGATCCTCACAACCATAGTATGTTTTAACATACAACCATAGTATGTTTTAACATACAACCATAGTATGATTCTCACAACCAAAGTATGATTAACACGCAACCATGTTATGATTCCTACAACCATTCTATGAACCCCAAAATTATTTATTAGTATTGGGTTATCGAAGTGATTTATTTAACAGTAAAAAAACCCGTTTAAAAAACGTAAGCGTTTTCACTTAAATATTTTTTTAATAAAATTTAAGTTAACCAAATCCAATAATATAATTAACGTACAGGGTGGCTGATAAAAGCCGCTACCAAAAAAAAGTTTAATAACTTTTTTTCTATTTAATGAATCTGGTCATTTTTTTGCAGAATAATGTTTAGATTTTACCAAAATGAATAACTGGGACACTGAAACAAGAATTTGATTACTCCGCCGCTATCACGCACTGGCGTCCTTAGTTTCGGTTGAAAGAGACTATAAGCGTTTGGTGGCAATCCTTCGAGCAGATGGACCATAATGAGAATTGTTAACAATTTTGACGAGCATCGGACAATCAACAAAAGACCTTATCAGACCTTTAGATCGAAGGGAGGAAACACACGCTGCTGTAGGTGCTGCCATACAAAACTATCCTTGAGTTTCGAAACAATCCTTACCATCGAAACCCTTTAGATTGAACGGAAGAAACAATCGCTGCTGTAGGTGCTGTCATACAAAACAATCCATGAGTTTCGACAAGAAGTTTATCTGCTTAAATGGGTATAAGCAGACAGTACCGATTCGCTTGGAATTTTGCCAGAAGCTGCTGTAAATGGCGGAAGAGGACGGTAACATGTTGAACTGTCCTTTCATGTCTGACGAGGCCCCAACATAAACAAACAACATTGTCGAATATGGAGTGCTTCCAACCCAGAGATTCTCCATTGATGGAATTGCATCCACTTCGTATCACAGTGTGGAGTGCACGGTCACCTGAGCCACTGTTACTTGAGCATGTTGAGAGAGTTTTTCTATCTAGAATTACGCCGAATGAGAACTTCTTTCAACTCTGTGTGGTTTCAGCAAGATGGTGCTACTCCTCACATTGCTTGGTCTGTTACGACAGAATTGCGACGAAAACTTCCCAATAAGCTGATATTCAGAAACTCCACATTTTGTTGGCCTCCCAGGTCGCCTGACCTTACTGCACCTCACTTTTTCTTGTGGGGTTATTGCAAACAGGGAGTCTACAAAGCAAAACCAACAAATTTAAATGAACTAAAGCAATCCATTCGAAAAACAATTGCGGCTATTCCTGCTTCAAATCGCCAAGCAGTTATGAATAACTTTTTGGTAAGATGCCGCACATGCATCAACGAGCAGGAGGGGCAATTAAATTCCAGTATTTTTAAAACTATTTAAGCTATATATAACAAAATTATATGGGCTTTAACATGAATAAAAGAAAAACGAATTTAATGCAATGAAAAAAAGTTATTTGATTTATTTAATATATAACAATAAGATTTTGGAGCACCTGCCCATATATGGGAGTTGTTTTCCACCTTTAACCTGATGTAAATTGTATAGATATTGAAAAGATCAGAAGGAGGTGTTGTGGGACTTAAGTAAGTTAGTAAGTAAGATTAATCGGTCCATGATTCCTTAGATCCCTCAAACAAAGTCCACTTCTGATTTGAGTTCCTGTCTCTTCATATGCATTTTTTGTGCAATTAAGTACTTTTTGTCTCTCCATAACAATAAGATTGTTTTAAAAAATATTCGTATTAAGAAAAATTACAACCATAGAGTATGATTGCGGCATTTATATTATGGTTAACATACTTTTGTAGCACCAACCTTTTTGTTTTAATTCTTCAACCGTTTTTTAATTTTTAAATTTGTCGATTATACTTTTGTGGCATTTCTTGAATATTAATATTGCCGCAATCATAATATTGTCAAAATGAAGTTCAAAAAATAAAACTGTGATTGCGACGAACACTTTTTTATAGCAGAGAACATTTTATTGTTGCCGTGAACATATGTTAATATTTTTTTCACGTGTATACGTGTATGCATAAGGGTACATGTAAGTCGGATCAACTGACTGAAATTGCTCACTAATTTTTTTTTATTTGTAAGACTTAATTTTTCAGCGAAATATCTTCGTTTGCTTGGCGCATATTCACCACAAGGCTTCAGCAAACTTTTTCGCAGCGGAACACTGTGCCTCGTAAAAGTTGTGCGACTTCTTCGAACTACAACCACTTCGGCAACTTATTTTTCTCCTTATGTTACTTATTGTGCTTCTTCATTTCCAATTGCTGTTATTGTGGCTGATACTGTTGGTGTTGTTGTTGCTGGCGCTGCTGATGTTGTTCGGCGTTCATCGTATCAGCAGTGGCTGCAGTATGCAAAAATGTTTTGTCAACTATCAAATACACAATACAAACAACAAAAACAACATGACAATACAAACAAACATGTCCTACCGCTCGTACATAGACAAGGATATACCTCAACTCAACCAGGATCGCACTCGAATACAGGCGCTCCCTAAGAGGTTGTTTTTTGTTCTAATAGCGACTACGCAGCAAAAGCTGTACGATGTAAATTTGTGTTGTTGTTGCTGCTGTTGCTGTCGTTGTTGGTGCTTTCATGTCGCTATTGTCCTGGCTATTTGCATGTTACTTTTAGTTGCCAGTACATTCGTTTTGTTGTTGCTTTTGTTGTCCTCGACGTCCTCGTCGCCGTTGTACTCGTCGTCATCATCATCATCATAAGCTGCTTAAAAATTTTATTTTTAGTTTGCGCGCTTCAAAAAAAAAAAAAAAATTGAAAGCCTTAAGCTCTTGTTCTGACATCAACTTTCTCTACTCCAGATACGAGTACTGGCGACTTGTACTTAGTATGAAGGTACACGGTATGTGAACATCCGCATACAGATTCGTGTCCCGGCACACACGCCCACACTCAGAGGCACACCCTCCTTACTTACTTTAAATGGAAAGCAAGTTTTTATGTTTTGAGTTTTTGAATATTTGCTAGTGTTGCTGCTGCTGCTGCTGATGTTTTTGGCGGTGTGTTTTACCGATTTTTTCGAGAATGACAAAAAATGAAAAAAAACAAACGCCAAAATATGTGACTGCGACAATTGATAACAAAAGTTATGTTAGACCTTCACGTTTATGTTCCGGCAGATACAATTTATATTTATTCAAATTTCAGACGACAAGAACAAGAGCGAGAAAAAAGTTACATGGAATTTATTTATTTTGGTAGAAAACGTCTAGCGTTTTGATGCTGCGTTTAAAGTTTAATAATCACAATGCGATTCCAAATATGAACTAAACATTTTAAACTTCAAAATTTTGCTATATTTTTATATAAGGCATTATTTGAATATACAAAATTATTTGAATATACGAAATAAACCATTTTGTGCCGCTATCTACTACATTTTGTACAGGGTGGCTGATAAAAGCCTCTACCAAAAAAAAATTAATAATTTTTTTTCTATTTAATGAATCTGGTTAATTTTTTTTTTTATTTTGTAGATTGATTTTTAGATTTACCACAAATGTATAACTGGAACACTGAAATAAGAATTTGGATTGTTCGCCGCTATAACGCACTGGAGTCCGTAGTTTCGGTTCAAAGAGAGTATAGGCGCACGTTTGGCAGCTATCCTCAGAGCAGATGGAACATAACGAGACTTGTTAAACATTTTGCCGAGCATGGAACAGTCAACAGAAGACCTTACCAGCGAAACCCTTTAGTTTGGACGGAGGAAACAATCGCTGCTGTAGCTGCTGCCATACAAAACAATCCAAGAGTTTCGAAGCTTATCTGCTCAAATGGGTATAAGCAGGCAGTCATTGAAGTCAGTTGTGCACAAAGATTTTGACTTATTCCCATAAAAAATTCAAAAGGCCAGCAAACTGACAGACTTCCGGATTCGCTTAAAATTTTGCCAAAAGATGCTTCAAATGGAAGTGGGCGAAAACATTCATTTAAACATTTAAATTCTATTATTTTTAAAACTAACTAAGTTATTTTTAATAAAATTGAATGAGCTTTAACATAAATCAAATAAAAATGAATTACATATACTAAAAACAAGTTATTTGAGTTTATGAATGCAGTAATATTCATCAGCCACCCTGTATGAAAACCAACAGTTGAAATCCGGAAATAGCTAAATCCATACAAACACAAATAGAAAATTAGTTAAAAGTCGGTTCGAACTACAAAAATTACGTTGCAATAGCGGAACTGAGGCTGCAATTATCAAATGTTTTTAATCGGAATGGATATTCGGTTCGACGTACCAACAGATGATACATATGATAATCGTATTGTACATTCAACTAATTGATCGGTAATACCAATTAAATGCTTAAAAGGTATTTAGTTGCTGCAACTGGTGATTGTGGCCGTATTGCAAACAATTTGTTGTTAAGTAAAATTTCATTATAATCACAGACGAGTTGTTTGATAGCATTTTCTTTTTGTACTTTGAATATGCGTTATAAAGAGTGGTCCAACTAAAATGCACGATATTATTTGTACATAAAATAAAACAAAGTTTTCACAGAATTATGATACTTATATACGAGGGCGACCGCAAAACTAACTGGCCTGGCACATTTTCTGTTTTACTAGCAACTTTTTGTTTTTTTGTTTTTTAAAAGCAATCTTTTATAAGCCATCTGTCAAAATTTCCGAAATATTTAATAATTACAGGTGATTGAAGTAAACAAGTTTTATAATTTTTGAAAAATGGAAAATAAAGAGTTTCGTGCGGTGATTAAACACTTTTATATAAAAGGTTATACGCCACAATTAATCAAAGATAAATTGGAATCTGTTCATGGTGATAATGCACCACCATACTCCACCGTGAAATCCTGGGTTCAACAATTTAAAATGGGTCGTTCAAGTACGGAAGATGAACAACGCTCCGGAAGACCGAAAACTGCTACTACTATTGAAAACATTGGAAAAATATTTAATGAAGTGACTAAAGATAGACGAATAAAGCTCAGAAACTTGCTGATATTGTTAAAATACACGAAAAACAAGTTTGGAGTATTTTACATGAAAAATCTATCCGCAAGATATGTGCCGCGTTTGTTGACTTTGCCCCAAAAAATCGTCGGTTGGACCAATTCCGAGGAGCTTTTAGCGATTTATCAGCGTAATCCAATAGAGTTCTTGCGCCGATTCATAACTGTTGATGAAACATGGATTCATCACTACATCCCAGAATGCAAAGAACAGTCAAAACACTAGATAGAAGCTGGTAAAAGTGGTCCCAAGAACGCGAAAACTGTTAAGTCAGCAGGAAAAGTAATGGCCACAGTATTTTGGGATGCAAGGGGTATAATATTTATTGATTATCTTGAGAAAGGAAAAACTATAAATAGTGAATATTATTGTGCATTATTGGATCGGTTGAGTGAAGAAATCAAGATAAAACGACGATTTAGAAAAAAAGTTCTTTTTCATCAAGATAATGCTCCTTCACACACTGCATTTTTAAATCAACAACAACTGGCCAAATTTGAAATTGCTCCGCATCCACCATATAGTCCAGATTAAGCTCCTGATTATTTCTTGTTTCCAAATTTAAAAAAATTTCTCGGTGGCAAAAAATTTTCGTCCAATAGCGAGGTTATTACTGAAACTGAGGCATATTTTGAAGGTCTTGAAAAATCCTATTTTTCGGATGGATTAAAAAAACTTGAAAAACGTTTGATGAAGTGTATTGAGTTGGAAAAAGATTATGTTGAAAAATAAATAATAATAATTTCAAAAAAAAACGGTTCTTTTTATGTTAGGCCAGTTACTTTTGCGGTCGCCCTCGTATATACATAGTAGGGACATAAATATTGTTACACACGTTTTATGCTGTAAAATAAAAAGTGCTGAATGTTTTTGGACCAAAAATTTTTGATATTTTTATTGATGTTTATTGTATCCAAAAAGAATCTACTTATTCGAAATGTCCGCCTTTTGCCTTTACACACGCCTTAAGTCGCACTGACCAATCGTCAATTTCTGCACGAACCTCGTCCATTGGTAAAGCAGGCGCCATCTGACATTTCCATTGGAAAGTTTGACATTTTTTAGCATAACTGTACTCATAACGTTTTGATGAACGACGGTCATTTGTGTTGTTTAGGTAGTGACTTGAAAAAATCAATTTGGCAAAAAAATGGAATTAACTCGTGAACATTTTCGGGCGATCATTTTTCACAACTTTCGACGTGGATTATCACGACAAGAGTGCATCGATGAACTTAAGTCTTTGTTTGGCTATGAAGCACCATCCTATAGCACTGTGAAAAACTGGCTTAATGTATTCAATCGTGGCCGACGATCGCTCAAAGACGAAGGGCATGAAGGTCGTCCAAAAACTGCCGTTGTGCCACAGAACATTGATGCTGTGCGTGAACTGATAATGCAAGATCGCCATGTGACATACCGTGAGATAGAGGCATCCTTGGGCATTTCTTCCGCCCGCATACACCTGGCCGTAAAAAGGGTTTGTTCTCGTTGGATCCCGCAGAATTTGACGATCGCTCAAAAAAAGGCTCGTGTCGATTGGTGCAAAGAAATTTTGAAAAAATACGATCGCGGTGCTTCAAAGAACGTTTATAAGATCGTCACAGGTCACGAATCATGGCTCTATGCGTATGAGCCCGAAACAAAACAGCAATCGACCGTGTGGGTCTTTGAAGTCGAACCAAATCCAGCCAAAGTTGTTCGTGGAAGAATCACTTCGAAGCAAATGGTCGCCTCTTTCTTCGGCGAAGCTGGTCATGTGGCGACTGTTCCGCTTGACCAACGAAGGAGGTCAATTTTGAGTGGTACGCCACAATTTGTTTGCCTAAAGTCTTCGGAGAAATTCGAAAAACGAACAAGAGAAGACGAATCGTTGTGTACCATGACAACGTGAGCTCTCGCACATCGGCTTAAACCAGCGCCTTTTTAACCGGCAAAAACGTCGAATTGATGAATCATCCGCCGTACAGCCCTGACTTGGCACCCAATGACTTTTTTTAATTCCCGCACATCAAGAAAAAAATGCGTGGCCAACGTTAATCATCGCCCGAAGCAGTTGTTGAAGCGTTCAAAAACCATGTTTTGGAGGTGTCTCAATCGGAGTGGAAAAGTGCTTCGACAATTGGTTTGAGCACATGCAAAAGTGTATAAATCATGCTGGAGAATACTTTGAAAAACAATAAAACCATTTTTGATGATAAATATTCGCATTTTCATTATTAGGCCAGATATATATAGCAGCCCTCTTAGATAAAGGAACAAAAGCTAAATTTCTATACGATCAGTGAGCTGTGTTTGATTTATGCTCACAGATCTCCGCTTAAATCTGAGCTCAGAACAGCTCCTTAATAGTTTACTAGCATTATAGATCAACCTCTTAATTTTCGAATTGGGCGCCCCTTTTTTGCTTTACCTTCCCTCATCGATCAGGCGACTAAGGCATTTGTCTAGCTTGGAGGGTTAATATTTACATATGTAAAAATATTTTCCCGCATTTCCGGTTTGGAAAACATTTCCCATTGCTATGAATGCCTCAGTGTTAATCTACTGCGATTAGCATCAAATCGCTCTCCTCCAAACAAACTAAAGTCCTCATTTGGTATGCAAGTGTCAATGTAAAATAAAGTAAACAAGTTCTCCATTCAGTCATTCATTCATTCGCTTTACCCGTGAATAATGGCCTTAAACTTAATTTAAACAGTGTTGCCAAACATACATTTCCCCCAAGAAACAAAAAGAACGAATGAATGACCCCCAACCCAAACTTGAGCGAAGAAGTGCAAAACGCACCCAAACGAAGCAGATTAAGTTTTACAAATTAGCATAAGAAACAGAGCCAAAGAGTGAGAGATAGAAAGACGGAGAAGACAGGCTCGATGGTGGTGTTATTGTTGCTGTTGTTTGTGTTTCTTTATTCGCATAATTGCATTAATTGAGCAAAAAACACTTAACAAAAGCTCAAAGATACAAAGCGGCGAATAGACTCCAGAGATTCAAACAGAGATAGATAGACAGACGGACAGACAGACAGATAGAAATGAAAACACACAATGAAACCAAAGAAAACAAAACAAAAATCGGAAATGTTAAATGAAATGAAAAAGATTCCGACAAATAAACCCCACAAATTTGAAGCTACTTTAACCGAGAAGCAAAAATAAAAGACGATATGAGAAACAAAAGCTCAGCTACATAAACTTTTAAATGAAAACAAGGAAGGAATCCTACGACATACTCAATATGAGATAACTCCATGTACATGCATATTCAAGCAGCCAAAAAACGGCAGAGGATTGAATGACTGACACAAGTGCCTTTTTTTGTGTGTGTGAATCTCTTAAAGGAGCCGGTATTGGGAGGGAGAGGTATTGGGATTGCAGCAGCAATCCATCATAGAGAGGCAACACACGGCAAGGAGTTTGCGGCATATTCACTCTGAGACACATATCCTTAAAAGCAATCATATCTATAGACATACGAGTGGGATGCTTTGAGTTATCTTTGTAAAAATTACGAAATGTTTCTTGTTCTTGAGAAAAGAATGTTCATAAATTGTATGAAGCATTTCAAAACTTTTATGAAAAAGTTCATACACAGGGTGGAGCGCGGAATTTTGCTTATTTGGGTATGAAATAAAAAACTTATGAACCTTAGACAAATTTATTTTATATTTTAATTATATTGAACCGTAAGGGAATTTTTAAATTACATGGTTTTACATTTGAATTAAATCTGGCAAATGTAGACCTTCGCTATTCACATACTGCTGCATACGTTATCTGAAGTTTTCATTCACTCTAACTACTGGTATTCTGCCAATTTCAGCCCCAATATTGTTAATTAGGTCTTCCAAGGTGTTGGGATGATTGATATACACCTTCGACTTCAGGTAACCCCAAAGAAAAACATCGCATGGGGCTAAGTTTGGTAAATTAGCGTTTACATCACCCCTCAAAGAGATAAACCGTCCAGGAAACATTGCCTCAAACAGTTTATATTGTTGTTGTTGTAGCGGCGCATAGTGCCGGGATGACAGCCATTGGCCGAAGAATTCCTCTTCGGGTCGATCCGGTGCAGAGAACCGGCTGTCGGAGGATCTCAAACAATTCATGGAAACCCTCGCTGTGTGTGCAGTAGTACCATCCGTTGGAACCATGAATCCTCTAATTGCATTGTCTCAAGAGCCGACTGAAAAAAATCCTGAACCATAGTCAAATATCGTTCGGAGCTCACAGTTAGGGCAAGACGGTTATCCTGGAAAAAGTAAGGGCCAGTGATGCCTACTCGTGATATGGCGCACCACACAGTGACGCGGTCCGAATGCAGAGGTCTTTGGTGAAGTTCTCTGGCGTTTGTTTCGCCAGGAACACGTCCGCGTGGGGGAACAGCAAACCGTCAACGAAAAGCACGCTGCACTGCAATGATCGAGTGCTCATTTGAAAAATACTCTTCAACACAAAATGACCTCTCCTCACGTGCCCAAAAATGCATGATGGCAACTGAAGGGCAGACGAATACAAATCTCCCGTGAGCCACTATAAGCCACCCACACTCTTCACTCTCTTCGACTAACTGTGCCGCCACAGCCTGCAGTGCAAAAAAGCAAATTTCAGCGCTCCACCCTGTATAATATTAAACCATGCACCGCTGTGGCACAATTTCCTTAAAGTTCGTTCTTGGCTCAAACTTAGAGAATGAACCAAGTGAAATCGGTTCGTAATTGTGGTCTGTACTTTGATTACAACAACAGATAGGTAGACAGGCGGATGGGCATCGCTCAAATAAACCAAATTGCGATTCTGAATCAATCGGTAAACTTAATCTGGGACCTAGCTCCATTCCTTTAAGGTCTAAAAAAAACATTTGCATTAAGTCACAACATTAGCAATAAGTATGCTGGAAGGCATAGTACAAATTAGAGTTGCCAAGCATTCTTTGGAGCTGTCAGATTTTAAAACAGCCTTGAAAACAACTAGCTTTCTTTATTCTGAATAGGCCCTTAGTAGTATCTGGAAGAATTTTCAAAGGATTAAGTGTAGAGCGAAATATTTTCAAAAAATCTACTGTTATCATCAGCACCTAGTCTTATACTCGTATAAATATGTGTATGTATGTGTATGTCCCTACATACTCACACACACAAGGACAATGCAATGTAGAGAAAATACAAAAGACAAAAATAAAACCGAAATAATGAACTACAATGTGGTGTTGCCAATGTTTTCTAACTTGTTTTCTCACACCACCAGCAGTTGCAGCTTAAGCGACAGCAGCATCAACAGTAGTAGTTGTAGAAGCTGCGGTGATGATGGTGGTGGTAACATCACGAAGCAGCAACATCAGCAACAACATCAGCATCAGCAATTCTGGGTTTTGGATGAGCTAAATGGATGGATGGCTGTATGGATGGATGCATGCATTCAACTTCATACTCGGCCAGTTACCAACAATCCAGCAATCGTAACAGCAAAACACTAACACCACCAACAGCATCTCCATCACCACCAACAGCGGGCAACAACTACAATAGCTTTTGGTCCTGCTAGCAGTTTTACCCAAAACATCACAAAAATATTTACTGTCATACAAGACAACATTTTATGCTCGAAAGAGCTGTGCTGTTGGCTGGCTTGTGCTTCATTTTTTTGTTGTTTCGCTTGCATTGTTTCGTTTTGTTTTGTTCTCCTCTTCATTCACAATTTCTTTTCCCTTTCACTACTGTCCCTTTAGCACAACAGCCATGCAAAGTATGTTGATAGCAAAAAACGGAGTAGCAACATAGCCACATCAGCAGCAACAACAATTTCACCGACATTTCAGTTAGTTCAGGAAAACTTTAGACAAACTGGAGAATGGCGACGAGATAACACAACAGACAGTTGTGAGTGATCATATCGTACCCTACAGTAATTGACAAAACAATGATTGGCTCTTTTCGGTACGTGGCAAGATTCAAGGCGTAAAAATAGAGGTTAAGTTGCATTAGGGGTTTTAACCCTTATTAGCCTTGGTTAAAAGTTACCTGTTCCGGTTTTTTATTAAGCAAAAGTTCAATTGATGCAAAAGGGAAGGTATGAGCTTTTAAAATGAATATGCTTTGATTGCTCCTTTGAACAATTAAGATGTCCTTAACAACGCCAAAGCAACTGCCCTAAAAGATTTCTTGTCTGAGTTAATCGTAACTAAGTTTCTGGCAAACCTTATTCTGGAAATGTTACTAAACAAAAGTCATTAAACTTCGATCTAAAAAAATCAATTGTCACTTTTTTTTGATGTGGACAACATCTGAGCATCGAATGAGACCGATCCCATGCCTCAAAAGTGTTCCCTCCCAGAGATATGCGCTTTTTATGAAAGTGATGGTACACGTGATGGTACACGCGTCACATACACGCAGAAAAAAAGTATGGTTGGGGTAACAATATTCGAAGAGCATCATACTATTGTTGGTTATATGGTTGTGGCACAACAATATTATTATCATCACAACAATAGTATGGTTCACACCATACTATGATCCCCATAACAATATTATGGTCCTTAAAACAATAGAATTATCACACACAACCATACTATAATCCCCACAACCATAGTATGATTCACACATACTATTATCTCCATAACCATATTATGATCCTCACAACCATAGTATGTTGCACATACAACCATTGTATGATCCTTAGAACAATAGTATGACTTACACAAAACCATGCTATGAGCCCCAAATTTTTTTGTAAAGATTGGGTTAAGTTGTTATTCAACAATAGGAATTTTTATTAAATAAGTTATGTAAAAATACATAAAACTCTTTATTAAGGGAGTGATTTTTTTAACTGTAGAAACAATTCATTTATTTAAAACATTTCAGTTATACTAATCCGTAGTTTGTTTTGAAAAAAATTAATTAATATATACGAGTAGAAACTAATATTATTGCGTTAGATTCGTAAAAATAACATTGTTAAATTAAAAATAAATTACGATTTTGCTTGTATGATTGCCGTAATCATGTTATTGTTAACATAAAACCCATGAAACAATACTTTTGTCCCACCAACCATATTTATATTGTTGCTACAACCATATTTTCATTTTTTAATTTGGCAACAATGCTTTTGTTACATTTCAACAATATTAATACTGCCGCAATCATACTATTGTCAAAATTAAATTCAAAAAACAATGCTAAGGTTGCGACAACCATACTTTTATTGCAGAGAACATACTATTGTTGCCGTGACCATATAGTAACCATATGTTTTCTCTGCATGTACTCGTATATGAAAAATGTTGGAAGATGCTCTCTAGTATACGACAAAAAACACTTTATAGTTCCTAGACTCTAGACTGACGGAAGTAGTTCTCATATAGAGGAACAGGATTCCCAACTACATATTACTGAAACTCGTAAAAGAATCAACATCAAACTCAAAGTAGTATTCGGAGGCCCCAAAAACACTGAAGCGAGGTTGGCCACAGCGGCCCCCGCACAGTGGTTTGATAAAATTTTTTTTTATATAAGTCTCTAATTTCTGTTCTGTATATTGAAGATCCATGAAGCTTCACACACCTATACTAAAGATCCTTTCAAGTTTACACGAACAATTTTAGTCCTCTCGTCAAAATTGGTGACGTGAGGCACGGCTTCCACTTTGCTAAAGTTTTATGTGAACAAAACTTTTAGTGCTCACGAAAACCAGAGTTTTTATATGATTTAATAGAGAGCGATAAGGTCTACACTACCAGCAGGTATGGAAGCGATGTTGGATATAAAACCCAAAGTGATATTTGTCAAGGTATGCGCGGCGAAAGCTGCTCTTATAGACTATGGAAAAGTAGTCCGCTCTAAAGGGTGGTCCAACCGTAATGCACGATGTTAATTGTGAGTCAGTCAATCTTTAACGTCAAGTTTTTTGCCGAACTTTATTTGACATTTGTTTTTTTGAGTGTTTGACAATCTTAGCTATGGAGAAGTACACGTGTTAAGATTGTTAAAGCCTTTTACGCAAATGGGAGTTCAAATACATTTCTTGCACTTCCTGAATTTTTTGGTCAGCATTATCATCCAAATGGGTTCACAATCTAGAGAATTATGCGCTAATTTCAGCAAACCGGTTCGGTAGGAAATGTGAATACCAAAAGCCTTGATGTTTCTAGCGATAGTGTGGCAGAAGAGGTGTCAACCCCGACTCGTCGTCGTGCCCATGCTCACGAACATTACCGAAGCGAATTTTGAATAAAGATTTGAACGTCACGCCTACAAGGTACAATAGACTCAGTAGCTGAAGCTAACTGACCATTTCAAGCGTCGTCAAAACGCCGAATGGTTGGTTGAACAGACAGAAGTGAATGGTGACTTTACAAAAAAAATTACTTCAGCGCCAAATGTTGTGAGTGACTTTTTGGTGCGGTTTATGGGCTGGCGGCGCCTCGGGCCTTACTTCTTCGAAAATGAAGTTGGCCAAGTAGTTACCGTAATGGTTTTCGCAATCGAGAGATGATAGTGGACTTTTTGTAGCCAAAAACTGACCTGGACTTAATATGGTTCCAACAAGATGGTGCCAATTTCCTCACAGCCAACGAAACAGAGGCTCTTTTGTGCTAGAATTTCTATGGCCGTGTTATCTCACGTCGTGGCAATGTAAATTGGTGGCTGGACTTCTTTTTTGTGGATATTTAAAAGAAAAAGTGTACGCTAATAAGCCGAGAACAATTCAAGAGCTAAAGGATGAGATAATTCAGCACATTAACGACATTGGACCTCCATTATGTCTTAGAGTCATTGAAAATATGGACCATCGGAGGTATGTCACCGATGCCGTCGCGAGCATTTGGCCGATATTTTGTTTGACGCATAATTGTCATAGATCCTTCTACGAAGCTTGAAAAGGTCAGTAGGTATAGGCTCATGAGTCAATTAAACTTTGTAAGCGTGTCAATTCAAATCTTTATTCAAAATTCGCTTCAGTGATGATCGTGAGATATTACATTTTTGGGCACGACGACGAGTCGAGGTTCACAGTTTTTTTTTGCCACACTATCGAGAGCAACATCAACAGGTGTTTTCTTATTCCCTACAGACCCGGTTTGCCGAAATGTCTAACAGCACTCTCACAGGAGTTCTAATAGAGCACTGTGCTATAGGCGTAGTGGCCTTTAACGAGAGGACTGGTAATGATAAAATAGAGTCGATAGAGCACTTGTTATGTTCTTGCTCAAGGTTTCAAGCATTTAAGGTTTCTAATCTAAACACTTCATCGAATTTTGTATCACATTGATATGAAGGGTGGTCCAACTAAAACGCACGATGTAAATTGTAAATAGAACACAAAGTTTTTAGGAAATTATCTTAATATTCTTTATTATGATAGCAGGGTTAGTTATGTGCGAAACAAAATATCGGCCAAATGTTCGCCAAGGCTTCGGTGCCATACCTCTACCCGACGGTCCATATTTTTTATGTCTATGAGAGAAAATGGAGGTTCTATGTCGTAAATGTGCCGAATTATCAGATCCTTTAGCTCTTGAATTGTTCTTGGTTTGTCGAAGTACAGTTTTTCTTTTTATTATCCCCTAAGAATGAAGTCCGACGGTGTCAAATCACATGATCGTGGCGGCCAATTAACATCGACACGACGTAAAATAAAACGGCCATTGAATTTGTTGCGCAAAAGAGCCATTGTTTCGTTTTTTGTGTGGCAAGGGGCACCATCGTGCTGGAACCACATAACGGCCAGGTCCATATCCTCAATTTCGGGTCACAAGAAGTGCGTTAACTCTTTTTGGATGCATCGGCTTCACAAGAATTTCTCTTGGATTCTCATTTTCTCAATTATGCTTGTAATCGAAACACTGTGGACACATTTAATCGATTATCCATGTCCAAAAACAAAATCACGAAGTGCAAGAAATGCATTTTGATTTGAACCCCCATTTTCATAAAAGACTTTAACAATCTTTACGAGTTGCTCAATTGTCTACCTTTCCATGGTTGAATTTGTCTAACAGTGAAACAGAGAAATATCAAATTAATTTGGGCAAGGAACTTAAGGTCAAGGTGTGACTCACAATAAGCATCGTGCATTATGGTTAGACCACCCTTTAGCTTTCGGCAAAAGGTTGACCAGCTAGCTGCCTCTTAAAAGTCCTAACAGGGCACTGTACTATAGGCGTTTCGGCAGTGTACATTGTCTTTTCAAGACAAGAATACTGCCAGAGCTGCCTTGATGATAAAGGCGAAGAAGAGTTGATAGATCACTTGCTATGTATCTACACGCAGAGAAAAAACATGGTTACTAAATGGTCACGGCAATAATAATATGTTCTCCGCAATAAAAAAAAATGTTCGTTGCAACCATAGCATTGTCAACTGAATTTATTTTTGACAATAATATAATTGCTGCAATATAAATACTGTTGAAATGTAACAATAGTATTATTGCCAAATTTAAAAATAAAAATATGGTTATATCAACAATATACCGTTGGTTGGTGCGACAAAAGTATTGTGTTTTGCGTTTTATGTTAACAATAGTATGATTACGGCAATCATACTGTATGATTGCAATTTTTCTTCATTTAAATATGCTTTTAAGAACAAATGGTATTGGTACGGATGAAATAATAGTACTTTTTTTTATCGCAATTAAAATTTTTTAAACAAGCTGCTTTGGCTTTATTTAACTAAAATATTTTTAATAAAAACGCTTACGTTTATTTCAACTAATTTTTTCTACTGTAAAATACATCACTCGTATTATTTTGAATTTAATGTATTTTTTAATAATTTTCATAACTCAAATCTATTTATTGTTGACAACTTAAAGCAATTCTAATAAATAATATTGGGGATCAAATCTATTGTCGACAACTTAAACAAATTCTAATAAATTATATTGGGGATCATAGTATAATTGTGTGTGATCATACTATGGTTGTAGGGATCATAACATGGTTGCGTGTGAATCATACTTTGGTTGTGTGCATCATACTATGGTTGTATATAAAACATACTATGGTTGTGAGGATCATACTATGATGGTGGAGATCATAGTATGGTTGAGTGTGAATCATACTATGGTTGTGGGGATCATAGTATGGTTATGTGTGAATCATACTATTGTTGTGAGGATCATAGTATGGTTGTATTTGAATCATACTATTGTTGTGAGGATCATAATATTGTTGTACCACAACCATATACCCAACAATAGTATTATCCTCTTCACCTATTGTCACTACAACCAAACCTTTTTCTGCGTGTACCCAAGGTTTCAAGAATCTTGAATTTCCCACCTAGGAAAACGATCGACGCCCTCGCCGACACAACAAATGTGGCTCTTAAGAAACTCTCCATATTCTTTGAAAAAACAAACACTTCTGAAACTTTTTCTATATCGTTCAAATCGTTCTCTTCTTTTTCTCTTCTCTGATCCTACATAAGGAATCGAAATGGGCCAAAGGGACTCTGAGGGCTCATCTAGGAAAACGGGTTTTCGACGACCTTGGTGACATTACAAATATACCTCTTAAGAAACTCTCCATATTCTTCAAAAAAACACTTCAAAAACTCTTGCTATATCTCTCAAATCGTTCTCTTCGTTTTCTTCTCTTTGATCCTACGTAAGGAATCGCAATGGGCCAAAAAGCTTTCGAGTTCACTCGAAATCCTTTTAAGGTTTCATAGTGTGTTCTTGTGTACCGGAAGTACTCAATTTCTAAGAGTTGTGTTATAATCGGCAAAAAGAAAATGTAAATTATTTAAAAATATAAAATAGTTATTTGTGTTTCATAGCAGTTCGTCTCATTTGAGCCACCCCGTAGAACTGCTGAGTTTAACAAGACCGGGTTTCTACATAATTAGAAGAATTATTCATTAGCGATAAAGGACTATTACTACTTTGTATGGCGATGAAGCACCATCCTATACCACTGTGAAAAGCTGGTTTAAACAATTCAATCGTTACCGACGCTCGCTCAAAATCGGCCGTTGTGCCAGAGAATATTGATGCCGTGCGTAAACTAATAATGCAAGATCGTCATGTGACATACCGTAAGGTAGAGGCATCCTTGGGCATTTCTTCCACATGTGTGTGAAGTTAAATTCCGAATTTAACTAGCAAAGACAAAAACCATCGCCGTTAGCAGTTCGCTGTAAACGGATCAACAGAGTAATGTTAAATAGTTACTCTTAGTATAAGTATATAAAGACGATTTCTGAGATATCAGTAAATAACAAAGTATAAATTTTCATAAAATAAGCAAGATCTATACAAAATTAAGATAATATAACAAGAATGGGGAGTGTTTCCTGCTATAGAAGGTGCATTTTTTCATTATCAAAACGCATGTTGTTTAAAATTCTATTTTTGGATATGCCCCCACTGGGGGCAAACGGGGAGGTATGCTGGAATGACATTTATACCAGGAGTAGCTCCTGGACTGCTCTACTTATTGGTGTATTCAGAATATCCAAAAACAATTTAGTATTTTGAACATTTTGCATATAAAGTTAAATTCCATTTTTGGATACCACCCCATAGGGGGCAAACGGGGAGGGATGCTGAAATGACACTTATACCAGGAGTAGCTCCTGGGCTGCTCTCCTTATTGGTGTAATCAGAATATCCAAAAACAATTTAGTATTTTGAAAATTTTGCATATAAAGTTAAATTCCATTTTTGGATACCGCCCCATAGGGGACAAACGGGGAGGGATGCTGAAATGACACTTATACCAGGAGCTACTCCTGGTATAAGTGTCATTCCAGCATCCCTCCCCGTTTGCCCCCTATGGAGCGGTATCCAAAAATGGAATTTAACTTTATATGCAAAATTTTCAAAATACTAAATTGTTTTTGGATATTCTGATTACACCAATAAGGAGAGCAGTCCAGGAGCAACTCCTGGTATAAGTGTCATTCCAGCATCCCTCCCCGTTTGCCCCCTATGGGGCGGTATCCAAAAATGGAATTTAACTTTATATGCAAAATTTTCAAAATACTAAATTGTTTTTGGATATTCTGATTACACCAATAAGGAGAGCAGCCCAGGAGCTACTCCTGGTATAAGTGTCATTCCAGCATCCCTCCCCGTTTGCCCCCTATGGGGCGGTATCCAAAAATGGAATTTAACTTTATATGCAAAATTTTCAAAATACTAAATTGTTTTTGGATATTCTGATTACACCAATAAGGAGAGCAGCCCAGGAGCTACTCCTGGTATAAGTGTCATTTCAGCATCCCTCCCCGTTTGTCCCCTATGGGGCGGTATCCAAAAATGGAATTTAACTTTATATGCAAAATTTTCAAAATACTAAATTGTTTTTGGATATTCTGATTACACCAATAAGGAGAGCAGCCCAGGAGCTACTCCTGGTATAAGTGTCATTCCAGCATCCCTCCCCGTTTGCCCCCTATGGGGTGGTATCCAAAAATGGAATTTAACTTTATATGCAAAATTTTCAAAATACTAAATTGTTTTTGGATATTCTGATTACACCAATAAGGAGAGCAGTCCAGGAGCTACTCCTGGTATAAGTGTCATTCCAGCATCCCTCCCCGTTTGCCCCCTATGGGGCGGTATCCAAAAATGGAATTTAACTTTATATGCAAAATTTTCAAAATAATAAATTGTTTTTGGATATTCTGATTACACCAATAAGGAGAGCAGTCCAGGAGCTACTCCTGGTATAAATGTCATTCCAGCATACCTCCCCGTTTGCCCCCAGTGAGGGCATATCCAAAAATAGAATTTTAAACAACATGCGTTTTGATAATGAAAAAATGCACCTTCTATAGCAGGAAACACTCCCCATTCTTGTTATATTATCTTAATTTTGTATAGATCTTGCTTATTTTATGAAAATTTATACTTTGTTATTTACTGATATCTCAGAAATCGTCTTTATATACTTATACTAAGAGTAACTATTTAACATTACTCTGTTGATCCGTTTACAGCGAACTGCTAACGGCGATGGTTTTTGTCTTTGCTAGTTAAATTCGGAATTTAACTTCACACACATTTCTTCCACCAGCATACATATGATATTGCATGAACACCTGGCCGTAAAAAAGATTTGTTCTAGTTGGATCCCGCACAATTTGACATTCGCTCAAAAAAAGGCTTGTGTCGATTGGTGCAAAGACAATTTTAAAAAAATACGATCGCGGTGCTTCAAAAGACTTTTATAGGATCGTCACAGGTGACGAATCATGGATCTATGCGTATGAGCCGGGAACAAGACAGCAATCGACCGTGTGGGTCTTCGAAGACGAGCCAAATCCAACGGAAGTTGTTCGTGGAAGAAGCACTTCGAAGCAAATGGTCGCCTGTTTCTTCGGCAAAGCTGGTCATGTGGCGACTGTTTCGCTTGAGCAACGTAGGACGGCCAATTCTAAGTTGTTTGCCTTCGGTCTTCGGAGAAACTCGAAAACGATGGGTCAACGAGCGGATTTATCGCGTGTCAAATTTTTAGCTTGCTACAAGCACAAGTCCTTCTAACCTATCATATCACTTGGATCCTCCGAACTGAAGTCGGTAGGGGCGCACGAAACTTCCAATAACGTGCTCTATCGTTTCGGCATCCCATTGTGCTCTCCTTCGTTTTGTTAATAAACAGTATCTCATCGAACGTTAAGCTTTTAAATTTGTTGTCGATCAACAGCAACGTGCAGCAGCAACAACAGAATCCTTTCTATCAATCCTTGCAATGCATTTTCCGATGCATCCTCGTGTGTATGTGTGTGCTCCTGCGTTTGTGTGTGTCATTGTTCATGTTGCTGGCCGTATGCTATGGCCCCGGACAGAGAGGTGCATACGTATGAGCAGTATCATCAGTGATTGCGGGTCGTTGAGATTTTTAGTTTGTCCCTCCGCCCCGCTTCTCATAGCTTTCAAACAGCGTGTGTGTTTTATTTTGCTTCGATACCTTTGCTGTTGGATTGAATAAAAAAACTCTTACTTGTTTTCCCATTATGTTTTATGGGCGAGTTTTTGTTTTGTTTTTTGTTCTTCGTACCATAGCTCCTGTTGGTGAATTCTTCTGCGATGGGCTGCTCTTCTTCTATTAACCATTATTCGGTTCAAATCCTATTGGGGGTATTAAATTGTAAGGTGAATGTTTGCAAGGTTCGTGTTCTTTGCCGGCTAGTATTTTGTTGTTGTTCTTCTTCTTGTATTGGTTGCAAGTTGCAAGTAAATGAAAATTTGATTCAATTACTAAGCAATTATTGTTTACGTTATAAACTACTTTTAATTGAGATTGGAGTGGAATTATAGTGATTAAATGTTCCAAGTTAAACCACCGATATCACGTTGTTCCCTAGCATCATCCATTCGCTGCTGCTCTGCTCTGTTCAGCTCTGCTCTATAGGTACGAGCAACTGCTCTACGATAATAAGAAAGTTTATTTTCACTATTCCACGTTTTATGTTTTACGTTTCTTCGTTCTTTTAGTTGTAATTATCTTGGGAAATTGGCTGATGGTGGAAAATTAAATGGCAGTGGATAAAGTTTTAAGTTATTGGTTTGATCTTTGTGATGTTGAAATCCAACTCGTGTCCTTCAGAACTTGATTGTCCAGTTAAACAAGTGGCGTAGGTCAGTGTAAGTATAAGGGAGAAGATGAACTAAATCTTGGGGCTTAAGGTATTTGCTTATCTAGGAAAATTTTCATAACATCAACTGGTTTTCAAGAAGTCGTTCCCTATTGTACATAAAGAGTAACCGAGTATGTTGCGATTTTATTTGAAAATAACTCACATCAACTGACAACAGTTTTGTTACTCAGCAGACAGGAACTTTTACTAGTACCAAGTATGTCCTTATGTTGGTGGTACGTATTTCAATACAATCTCACGGTAATAGTCGGTCTTTTATAAACTCTCTAGAATTTCTGACAAGAAATAATAAATTAATCGCGTAAGGGATGTTTTAAGTCGAGCGAGGACGACTACATGGAGACCTCACCATTCGAGGGTTGCTATACATTTTTTTATCCTAGGCAACACTAGAATGAAGAGTCTTGATAAAATAAAAAAAAATAAAAATGAGTGATTTAAGTGACATTACATTTTACATACATTTTTTTTAATTTTATTAAATTTTTACTGGTACTGCTATTTTTTTTTAATTACCAGTTGATATTTACTGGTACTGCAATTTTTCACTTAATTACCAGTAAATGTTTACTGGTAATGTAATTTTTGTTTAATTAGAAATAAATATTTACTGGTACTGGAATTTTCATTTAATTACCAGTAAAAATTTACTGGTAATGGAATTTCATTTTCATTACCATTAAAAATTTACTGGTACTTGAAGTTGATTTCAATTACCAGTAAAACAATTTACTGGTAATTGAAATTTTACTGGTACTGGAATATGCCCAACTATGGTTTACAGTGACTTGAAAAAATCAATTTGGCAAAAAAATGGAATTAACTCGTGAACATTTTCGTGCGATCATTTTTCACAACTTTCGACGTGGATTATCACGATAAGAGTGCATCGATGAACTTAAATCTTTGTATGGCGATGAAGCACCATCCTATAGCAAGCACTGTGGAAAACTGGTTAAATAAATTCAATCGTAGCCGACTGTCGCTCAAAGACGAAGGTCGTCCAAAAACGGCCGTTGTGCCGGAGAACATTGATGCCGTGCGTGAACTGATTATGCAAGATCGAAATGTGACATACCGTGAGATAGAGGCATCTAAAAAAAGGTTTGTTTCTGGCCGTAAAATAGGATTGTTCTCGTTGGATCCTGCACAATTTGACTATCGCTCAAAAAAAGGGTCGTTTCGATTGGTGCAAAGAAATTTTGAAAAAATACGATCGCAGTGCTTCAAAAGACGTTTATAAGATCGTCACAGGTGACGAATCATGGATCTATGCGTATGAGCCCGAAACAAAACAGCAATCGACTGTGTGGGTCTTCGAAGACGAGCCAAATCCAACGAAAGTTGTTCGTGGAAGATGCACTTCGAAGCAAATGGTCGCCTGTATTTCGGCAAAACTGGTCATGTGAAAAACGAATAAGAGAAGACGATTGGTGCAAAGAAATTTTGAAAAAATACAATCGCGGTGCTTCAAAAGAAGTTTATAAGATCGTCACAGGTGACGAATCATGGATCTATGCGTATGAGCCCGAAACAAAACAGCAATCGACCGAGCCAAATCCAACGAAAGTTGTTCGTGGAAGAAGCACTTCGAAGCAAATGGTCGCCTGTATTTCGGCTAAACTGGTCATGTGCAAAACGAATAAGAGAAGACGAATCATTGTAAACCATGACAATGCGAGCTGTCATACATCGGCTCAAACCTGCGCCTTTTTGACCGGCCAAAACGTCGAGTTGATGGGTCATCCGCCGTACAGCCTTGACTTGGTACCCAATGATTTCTTTTTATGCCCGCACATCAAGAAAAAAGTCCATTGTTTGGATTGTTCTTTTGTCTCTGGAGTATAGTGGTGGATCCATGTCTCATCAACAGTTATGAAACGACGCTTAAAATCCATTTTATTTCGCTGAAAACGATCCAAACAAGCTTGAAAAATGTTCATTCTTATGCGTTTTTGGTCGACTGTTAACAAGTGCGGCACCCATCTTGCAGAAAGCTTTTTCATCTGTAGTTCTTCATGCAAAATTAAATGGACTCGATCATTTGAGATGCCCATGATATTAGCTATTTCACGCACTTTTATTCGTCGATCATTTAATACCATATCATGCACTTTGGCTACAATTTCTGTTGTTGTTGCTGTTTTTGGACGTCCACTACGTGGTTCATCTTCAATGCTTGTACGACCACGTTTAAATTCAGCAACCCAATTTTTTACTGTTGCATATGAAGGAGCACTTTCACCTAACACATTCACCATATCATTATGAATTTTTTGTCCCGATAAACCTTTTTTATGTAAATATTTAATGACACCACGCATTTCTAATTTTTCCATTGGTTTTATTAGAAAGGTTAAACTTTGTCATTTAAGAAAGCAGTGATACAAAATCGAACTTTTCCAATGAGGATGGGATGAGACTAATTGCCAATGAAAGTTGACATTATCCATCCTTTAGTTTAGTGAGAGATTTTTTTACACGCATTTAAAGTTGGCGATTTTGGAACGCTGTCTAAGAAGAAAAGATTATTGAAAATTTGATAAAATAACACTGTACAACCTTTATCAGGTGATTGATTCGAGACTCAATTCTGATAATTGTTTGTGAAAGTAGCCCAAAAAAGAAGAACTTCTGCATCATTCGTTTGGTCAAGATACATCATATAATAATTTAATAATTAATTTAAAGATTATACAGATTAAAGGATTTGTAATTTTTAATTTTTAAATTTGTTTCAGCTTATTCGGACTAGCGGTTCTCGAGTTATGACAAGCAAAAGACCCTAAAATGTGACAAATTCCCCTATACGATACTTACTAACTTTAAATTAATTATTAAGTTATTTTTTATGTACCTTGACCAAACGAATGATGCAGAAGTTCTTCTATTTGGGTCTACTTTCACAAACAATTATCAGAATTGAGTCCCGAAATCATGTTTTATTATCCTGGAAAGTTCTGGTATCTTATTGTTTTTGAGGTCGAGGACTTCACTTTTGGTAATTATTTTTACCTAAAACTCACGATAGATGGCGCTGTAATACAAACGGTGCTATTTCTTGTAGATTTTCATAGAAAAAACGGTGTATTGCAGTAATTTCTGCATATACAACACAAAGGACAGACAAAAGATATTCGGCGGCAGGATCACCATATGGATTGGTTTGAAAACCAACTTTCCACCGAATCTGATAAGCAAGGTGAACATTTTCACCAAGCTTTAGCAGTGGAAACTAGGTACAGAGGAAAGAAACTAGATTCTATGTTAGGTGATTAATGTGGTGGTTAAAGAGAGCAGCCGATGAAGAGGATACTGACGAAGCGCAATAAGAAATATGTTTTACAATGAAGTAAACATCAAAAAATGATTTTTCTGCCTAAAGCCTAAGAAAAGACATCGCTTTTTCTATGAAAAATGTACAAGAATTAGCACTATTTGTATGACAGCGCCATCGAGCGTGAGTTTTTGGTAAAATCAAATATCAAAAATGAAAATTGAATCGACCCCAAAAACAGTAAGATACCACAACTTTCCAGGATAATAAAAATAAATAAGCTTTATTTTTATCAAATTTTCAATGAACTTTTCCTGTTAGACAGCGTTCCAAAATCACCAACTTCAAATGCGTGAAAAAGAAAAATCTAGCACTGAACTAAAAAAACCCTTAGAGGTTTTGTTATGGATAATGTCAACTTTCATTTGCAATTAGTTTCATCCCATTCGCATTTTGGTTGTTGCACTGTGTAATGGAACACCATCCGATGCGATTTCGATTGCCCCAATGGGCTACATAATGTTTGGTAAAGAATTTTACTACTAGGAAAACACCCCAGCACATCCTGATTAGGCAACAATCCCACGCTAGCCGGTTCTATGGACCGGATTAACCCGAAGCGCAATTCTTCGGCCAAGGGCTGTCACTCCCGGCAGGCAGTTGCCGCTACAACAACATCAGATTTTAACGATATTTGGTGTGTGGCAATATTTTGCACACAGGAAAAACATCATTTAAAATTTACGGGATCGGTCCATGTTTTAATAAAGCTTCAATAAAAATGTTTCTTCGTTTTGTGATCCATCTCACCTACGACCGTACAATTTTATCAGATTAAAAAAAAAAACATATATTGTGATCCATCTAGACGTATTTTTTCAGAACAAAAAAAAAGGCTTTCTGAAGAGCATTGTCACGGACCCGAAATCATGATAAAATTAGTATGCAGCCACGAAGATCAATGTCACTTTGCCATTTTGTTAAAAACTTGTCTTTTATTTATATATAGAAGCAAGAGGTCTTGAGCCGGGTTAATCCCTGTTCAATGGACAAAAAAATATAAAAATTCACATCAAGTGTGAAATCTTTATTGGTAATTTGAAAGGACATTTTATGTCATTTATTTTTTGAAAATAATTACCTTCAAATGTTGGCAACTGTATTATGGAAATGAGCGTTCTGTGAGGAACGGAAAGATCCGCTGTCTTCGAACAAAATTTTGTTCAGTGATGAGGCCCATTTCTGGCTCAACGGCAAAGTTAATAAACAAAATTGTCGCATTTGGGCTGAAGAGCAACCAGAAGAGTTTCAAGAGGTGGCATTATACCCAGAGAAAACCACGGTTTGGTGCGGTTTATAAGCTGGTGGAATCATCGGTGAATATTTTTTCAAAAATAATGATGGCCGGAACGTAGCCGTGAATGGTGCTCGCTATCGCTCCATGATATCGATCTTTATGCTACCTGTAATTGAAGCCTGTACTCTTGACGGTATTTGGTTTCAACAGGACGGTGCCATCTGCCATACAGCTGCTCAAACGATGGATTTATTCAAAGGTCATTTCGAAAATCAGCTAATTTCACGTTTTGGACAGGTGAGTTGGCCGCCTAGATCGAGTGATATCACCTTTAGGCATTTTTCTTTGGGGTTGCGTTAAGTCCAAAGTCTATGCTGACAGACCAGCTACGATTCAGGTTTTGGAAGCCAATATTACGCCAGTCATTTAAGCCATACCGGTCGAAATGCTCGAACGAGTCATCCAAAATTGGACCCTACGAATGGACACCCTGAGGCGTAATTGCGGCCAACATTTGAAGGAAATGATATTCAAATATAAACGCCATAAAATGTCCTTTTAAATTACTAATAAAGATCCCACACTGGATTTGAATTTTTAATTTTATTTTGTTCTGAAAAATACCTCTAGATGGATCACCCTATATAATATTTAAACTGTTGCACTCGACCATACTTTTGAAAAAGCTTTGAAATTTTACAAAATCGCTGAATTCGTGTAGCCTTCAAAACTTCTGATTTTGGATCTAACCGATTACAGAAAGAAAAATGTTACTAGATTTAATGGCGTTTGGTTGTGTCATTTGTGAATTGAAACATTATTGTACCAAATACACTTATTTTCAGGTCATATACAGGGTGGGCCATTTACAATTTTTATATTGCATCGGCTGTAAAAAAAATATTTACAATTTTTTCAATTTCTGGTTTTAATGAAAAGTTGACCTTTTAACATTTATATGACATCCACGACTGGCTCGGCAGTACCTCATCCGCTGAACCCAATTTTGCAATACATTTTCGATTGTTTAGGGTCGAATCTCTTTACTGGCAACTTCGATTTCGGGTTCAACTATTCAATTGTCTATGGATGCCTTGAGTAACATTTATCCTTAATGGCTGTCCACAGAAAATATTAAAAAAGGCTTAAATCACAGCTCGAAGGCGACCAACTGACATCACAATTTCGGCTGATTGTTCGATTTTCAAAAACAGTGCCTAAAATATTGATGGTTGCGTTGGCTGCGTGACATGTGGCTCAGTCTTGTTGAAGCCGTAAGTCGACCATGTCATTTTCATGGATTTTTGGAAATACAAAATCGTTGAGTACGGTGCGGTAACCCTCACCGTTCACGGTAAAGGCCGCTCCTTGCTTATTTTCGAAGAAAAATAGCCTAATAATGCCGCCAGCCTAAAATCCACATTGCATTGGCTTCTTAATAGTCACGTGTGGGTTCTCGGAAGCCTATATGGGGCAATTTTGCTTATTGGCATATGAACCGAGATGAAAACACCATGTTTTGATCTTCATCTTCATGTTGACTTCCTAAGAACGATGACGAGTTGACTTGGATGGGGGCTCTCGGACATTATGAGCCACAGCAGCAAATATTTTTTAGATTGAATCCACTGGACGAGAACGTACTTGGTTGGTTTGTCCAATAAGGATCAATTTTCATGAACTCGTCTCACAAATTAAGTCACAAACTGTACTAAAAAACTTCCACCTAAATGTCCAACAGTTTTCTTTGAAGACTCACTACTTTGAAATTAAGTTTTTAATATTTCCCAATTTCAAAATGAGAATAAAAATTAATGCTATTCAACCTTTCAAAGTCATAGTGATCGGTTGTTCAAATTTAAAATGTTAAATGGCCCACCCTTCATAAGGTTTGGCCTGGCCGAACTGTACGACAATTTTAATTGTTGTTCTTGTTCTGCTAGCTGTCCCATATGAATGGGAAATATGTGGATAATGTGGGTCTTCGATTATTTTTTTGATGACGAAGCTCCCATCTGAAGCGTCTTCGATTATATTTTTTTTGATGACGACGGTCCCGTCTTAAGGCCCAATTAGTCTTGAAGGTGGACGGTTGACAATTAGTTGTTTCTGTTGGGGTTGCATTTTGCATGTGTTAGAGGGAGATAACTCCAGTTTGACGGTTGACGACGATAGACTTCTGCAGGTTGCTGAACCAACCGTCAGCCGTCAAGACTAATTAGACCTGTAAGCGAAATATGAGCGGCGATAAATTATTGTTATATTATCGTTTTCATTTCTGCCAGTTCTTATCTTAATTAATTCAGAACAAAATATGCCAAAGATTAATGGCCAGGATTGATGTGGCGATTTCGTGTCAAACTTGTTTGAATGAAATATAGGGATTTTTCTAATCTACAAATCGCCTTCGTTCCTATTCACGTATCTTTCATTATCCAGAGTTCATTAAAATTTCGTTAGAGATATCCGAGTTATTTCATCACATTCCTGATGACAAATATCCGCATCATCTTCAAATCGTTTGTGAACGTACGCTTCTTTGCCCGTTTCTGTTATTGGGGTCATTTGATCAGCGTGTGATTTGTGTGTTTTGCTGCAAAAACTACTGCTGGTACGTACACCCCTTTTTCTGGATGGGGGGAGGAGAATAGGAAAATAAATCACAATCATTACAAACAAATCTTTTAGTTTTTCCAATTTACAAATCTTTAATGAATTTATTCAACACTCGTTTCTCGACGAGCACACACCCACTCAGACTCTAAGGCTTGCACGC
The DNA here is from genome assembly GCA_963513945.1 of Hydrotaea diabolus. NCBI lineage: Eukaryota > Metazoa > Arthropoda > Insecta > Diptera > Muscidae > Hydrotaea > Hydrotaea diabolus. The sequence goes on from OY740720.1 coordinate 122,449,239, forward strand.
ACACACACATAGTCGCTGTACACTCAAAGGAGAGCAGAGCCAACAGAAATCAAGGACACTTAGTTGAAACAACACTTACACTAAATGATACAACATCTCATTAATCTTCCATCTGTGTGAGGCGAATAGTTGTACCTTAAGAAGCAACGCTTTGCCTGGGTTTTTCCTTTTGCCATTCGGCAATACTTGCCACTCGCATAGGAAGTGGTACAAAAAATAGACACAAGTGGAGAGTCAAAAAGGGGAAAACAACAAAAAATATAGTGTGAAAATTCAATACTGCAAAAATCAAACAACAGCAACAGCCCCCATAGCTGGAAGTGGAAACAAAAAGACTGCCGTCGAGCAAAAGAGAGTGTGGGCAACAAACAGGAGAGAGGAGAAGTTCGTTCAGTAGTAGCAGCAACTTGACTTGCTGGCGTCATTGTCATTCTCACCATCGCCATCAGCTTCGTCAGTATCCATGGTCATTATCCCCGTCGAAGTAGGTATTGCTGTAGCAGAGGAACTAGTCTCAGTTCCTCTTGGAGTGTGCTGTGAACTCGGTACGTAGGACCGAACGCTCCAACCGAGTGAGTGCTGTTTGTTGTCCAAGTCGAAAGTCAAAAAGCTTAACAATAACTGACTAATGTTTCAGGTATAATTAATCTTGTTTAGTTTCATATAGCCAACGTAAAGTGTTTCTTTTACATCACCAATACATACATACACCTGTTCACTTGCACATGTATGTGTGTGTACATTTGTATATTTATACGACTATCCAAGGATAATTTTCTCTACAACAAAGCTCTGACGTTCGGGAGGAGCAAGAGTCGAGGTGATATCAAGTGTAACTAAGCATAGAAAGAACACACACGCCAAAGGATAATCGAGAGCGAGGGATGGTAAATCGAGGACAATGTTTGATCCAGTGATATGGTCGGACAGTGGAAGGCAATACCATAATTGAGGACATTAAAACGGTTATAAATATTTCTTTAAGAATGAGATTAAGTTTTTTTAAAGATCTTAGTTTCTAACAAGTTTAAAATTGTCAAGTTTAAAATTGTATTCCTATATGTACGAGGGCAGCTATATGTATTTCTGGCCAAATAATGAAAATGCAAATATTTATCATTAAAAGTGTTTGTATAGCTTTTCAAAGTATTCTCCAGCATGACTTATGCACTTTTGCATGCGCTCAAACCAATTGTCGAAGCACTTTTTCCACTCCGATTGAGACACCTCCAAAACATGGTTTTTGAACGCTGCAACAGCATCTTCTGGCGATGAAAATCGTTGACCACGCTTTTTTTCTTGATGTGCGCGAATAAAAAGAAGTCATTGGGTGCCAAGTCAGGGCTGTACGGCAGATGACCTATCAATTCGACGTTTTGGCCGGTCAAAAAGGCGCTGGTTTGAGCCGATGTGTGAGAGCTTGCATTGTCATGGCGCTCAATGATTCGTCTTCTCTTGTTCGCTTTTCGAATATCTCCGAAGACTTCAGGCAAACAAATTGTGGTGTACCACTCAGAATTGACAGCCTTACGTTGCTCAAGCGGAACAGTCGCCACATGACCAGTTTTGCCCTAGAAACTGGCGACCATTCGCCTCGAAGTGCTTTTTCCGCTAACAACTTTCGTTAGATTTGGCTCGTCTTCGATGACCCACACGGTCGATTGCTGTTTTGTTTCGGGCTTATACACATAGATCCATGATTCTTTACCTGTGACGATCTTATAAACGTCTTTTGAAGCACCGCGATCGTATTTTTTCAAAATTTCTTTGCATCAATCGACACGAGCCTTTTTTTCGAGTGATTGTCAAATTGTGCGGGATCCAACGAGAACAAACCTTTTTTATGGCCAGTTGTTCATGCAATATCGAACGAATGCTAATGAAAGAAATGCCCAAGGATGTCTCTATCTCACGGTATGTCACATGACGATCTTGCATTATTAGTTCACGCACGGCATCAATGTTCTCTGGCACAACGGCCGTTTTTGGACGACCTTCGTCTTTGAGCGAGCGTCGGCCACCATTGAATTCATAAAACCAGTTTTTCACAATGCTACAGGATGGTGCTTCATCGCCATACAAAGATTTAAGCTCACCGATGCACTCTTGTCGCGATAATCCACGTCGAAAGTTGTGAAAAATGATCGCACAAAAATGTTCTCGAGTTAATTCCATTTTTGTGCCAAATTGATTTTTTCAAGTCACTGTAAACAACACAAATGATGGTCGTACGTCAAAACGTTCTGAGTTCGTTTATGCTAAAAAGTTTCAAACTTTCCAATGGAAATGTCAGATGGCGCCAGGCAACACTTAGTGTTGCCTAGACCAAAAATATATATGTGACGCGCATAATAGAAAGGGACCTAAGGTTAAAAACCAGTTTTGTTCAGGAGAGCCATTTTAAAGATTGGGTCCCTTTCTATTTGCGCTTAGAATCGTCGATTTCACTTTCATAAAACGCGCATATCTCTGGGAGGGAGCACTGTTGGGGCATGGGATCGGTCTCATTCGATGCTCAGATGTTGTCCACATCAAAAAAAGAAAAAAATGAAAATTGAATGTTGTACCCTTAGGTCCCTTTCTTTATGCGCTGTCACATATACCAACTTTCGTAATGTGCACCAATTCTTAAAATGAAACAGTTGGACAGTGCCAAATATATGAAACTACTAGTTGAACCCGTACCGCGTTACTGGTCCTAAAATCTAGTGTCGTGCACTCATCATTAGTATCATTAGTAGTGCTAGTTGAACCGATGATTGTTCCAGCATTAATTGGAATGGAAAGTCGGCTGGTATGAGAATATCCACATTCAATAATAATTGATCGGCTTAGCGGTAGTTACCAATTCAATAGAAGTTTGAGCTGTTCGAGCCTGGCATCATCAATCTCATAACCAATGAAATAAGGAACATTTTCACCGTTTCGTCAAGAGAACTCAGTTACAACAAAGTTGGATTGTTCATTAGGTAGGGTCAATTTTTTTCTCGACAAAGCGGTTGTCAAAATCGTAATCTACGACGAATTATAAGAAAATTTTCCAAAGAAACCTTGTGTCTAAAATCAAAATCGAGCTTCCGAATTTTAACGAGAAAGTTTTCGTTGTGATCTTTAAAAAAAAATTTAAATATTTATGAAATTTTTAAACTTCACCCATGGATGGTTAAAGAATCCCACATCGTGGTTGTGCGAGAACCTAAAACTGAGCTATTGGGTCATTTAATACTCGATGCTGAGGACGCTGGCACAAAAAAAATGCAGCTATATGACTTGTAGAAAAGAACTTAGCTCTTACCAATCTGGTTGGAATTTGCTGTGACGGTGAAGTGACCAATACTGGGACAGGAACCGGTATATTACGACGATTTGAAGTAATGTTAGACAAGCCATTACACTGGTTTGTTTGCTTGTTACATTTTAATGAGTTACCTTTTCGTCACTTATTTGCTGCTCTGGAAAAATCTAACACAAGTGGTCCGCGAACGGATACTGGAGCTCTCACGAAATTAATGGAAACCTGCGAATAGATTCAGGTGAGCAAAGAATTGGTAATTTAATAAATATCTATATTTTTGATTCTAAACAGTAAACTTTTTTTTGTAGGTTGTTTCCGATTTTGTAAGTATTTCGCTGGGGAATATGCCACCCACCCGAAAATTTAAAAATTTTAGCAACGTATGTCATGAAAGTTTACGTACCAATGTACTTTAATGTAAAGTCTTACGATTCAGTTATACATGGAAGTGCACTCTTATATAAATTTATTTGTTCCACGCAATATTTGCCACAAAATTTGCGTGAAATTGTAAATAATGTTGTTCAAAATAACGGATATTTTGCCCACTCAGAAAATGTGCTTCTAACAATGATTTTTGACAACAGAAAGGAAGTGCGCGGAATGGCTTTAAAAAAAATTTTACATTATCGTGAAAATCTTTACGACCCAACGAAATTAAGAGTTTACAAAAAGCCCACTATAAATTTTAACTGCACTAAATACTTCGACATGATAAACTTAGATAACGATGGCATTTTATCGGAGCCCCCATTCACTGCAAGCATACCCTATGAACACTTGCTCAATTGCATAGAATTTGACGATTCACCGCTTCCGGATCCACACATTCCTCTACACATTCAAGGAACCGAGCGGTTTGTGCAACTACTGACTAAAGTCTCACGTCGAACTATTGAAAAAAATCGCGATGGTGTTATGGCAGTCACAGTTAAAAGTCGAAACGTAACACCTAGGATTGATAGCAAGAAAGACCTTAAAAATAAGTAATGTTGAAATAAAAAGTGTGATATTTTCAAAACATCGCAAAATTGTTTATTTTAATTTTAATGAGGCGAGAGGTAACATAACTTAAAATACAAAGCCTTCCAACCCGTTTTCGAACTTGACCTTACCTTCTCAGCAAGACATCTTTCTGTAAAATGTCAGCTCTCTAGCATTATTATTGTGGACTATAGCGTGTTTTCCACAGACGGAAAAACGGACGAAAACTTTCTCGTTAAAAATTGGAAGCTCGATTTTGATTTTAGACACGTGGTTTCTTTGGAAAATTATCTTAGAATTCATCGTAGATTACGATTTTGATAACCGCTTGGTGACTTTTTTTCGATCCATACAAATTGACCCCCCCTATTGTTCATTTTTAATCAAAGCACTTAGTTCAATTTGCAGCCCAGCAAACAGTCTGTTCTGACTTTTAGCCAGATATAAGGGGCTCAAATCGGAAGGCACCTTTTCAATGGGTACTTAGTTATGCAAACTTTGACCAATTTAAACCTTTTTCACTTAGGTCGGTGCGCACATCATGCATTATGCTTTATTCGCAAAACATTGTACTCAATATGTGGTTTGCCTTGGAGGCCTTAAATTTAGACACACTTTCAAAGATAACACATTTCAAATTTAGTGAGGAAATTCGACTGTTTCTAAGTCACCATATGTCGATGTTCGAAAGGACCTTATTTTCGGCGGTCTACTGATCTTTGACTTGTGGGTCAAGACCTCAATTATAGTCAAATCTTGAAATTAATGTTATTTACTTGTTCGTGACGAGATTTTTTGTTGTATTTTAACACCTATAGGCCCACAGTTGAAGAATGCCGATATTTGGAAACTTATCGGCCCGAGTTAAAAATTGGCCCAAATCCTAATTATAGGTAAATATTTGAATTCGCGAGAAAATGCCACTTTTTAATGATATTTTCACATCTCCGAACAATACGGGACAGTTTTTGGGCACATAGTTCAAGGCCTTCAATGCAGCCAAGTCGTAATATTGATGTCATTTACAGAATCTTCAGAAAATTCCACTGTTTATAAGAAGCCATAAAGCCATGTTCGAAATGACATATCTTTCACAGCCCTAGATACCTTAGACCCATGGTTTAAGACCTTTTATTTCTTCGAATCGTAAAATTAAAGCAATATTTTGATCCTTGACGAAATTTTATATCTTTTTGTAGCCATGTGTCCATAGTTTTAGGAGACCGTCTGTATCGTTCTATTTTAGGTCCCTAGGACCTACGTGGGACGGTCCGAATCCCAAGCTGGTCTAAAGATTTGTAAGAAGATTTCACCGTTTCTGAACAAAAATAGGTTTCTAAACAACAGGAGACGGATTTTAAGCTCCTAGATCCTCAAGGAACAATGAACACAGGCCATTTATGGGATGCTTAAAGCATCAATGCTCACCATTTTCAAGAAAAACAGATTTAATAGTTATTAAAATAGTAGTATTATTAAATAATAGCAAAAAAGTAGTAAAATAGTTAATAAAACGAAGTGAAAATGTCAAATAATTAATATTTTGAACTCTTTTTCCTCTTGCCAGGTTGGGTCATTATCATATACCAACCGATCCCGACTATAACATTTATATCTGGTAAGTTTGAAAACTCTTGATCTTTTTATTTGGACTGAATCGTGCTTTTAACAAACGAAGGATGGACAGGTGGACCTGGCCAGATTTTTATAATGATTACTTGGTAGGGACATAAATACTGTTGCTCATGTTTTATGCTGTAAATTATAAAAGTACTGAATGTTTTTGGACCAAATATTTTTTAATATATTTATTGATGTATATTGTATCCAAAAAGAATGTACTTATTTAAAATGTCCGTCTTTTGCCTTTACATACGCCTTAAGTCGCACTGGCCAATCAATAGCTGCACGAACCTCGTCCATTGGAAAATTGGCCACATCTCGATCCAAAGCAGTCTTAAGAGATCCAATGTTGGGGTATCTTTTGTGACAAACCTTGTCCTCTAAAACCGTCCACAATTTGTAATCCAATGGGTTCCAATCTGGACTGCCTGAGGGTCATTCTTCATGTAGGTCCCTAGGACCTACATGGGACGGTCCGAATCCCTAGCTGTTCTAAATTTTAAACATATTTAGATTTGTAAGATTTCACCGTTTCTGAACAAAAATAGGTTTCTGAACAACAGGAGACGGTTTTGAATCCCCTAGATCCCCAGGGCACAATGAACACTGTCCATTTATGGAATGCTTAAAGCATCAATGCTCACCATTTTCTAGAAAAACAGATTTAATAGTTAATAAAATTGTAGTATTATTAAATAATAGTAAAATAGTTGTAAAATAGTTAATAAAAGAAATTTTTAAATTGCCTGGTTTTTAAAAAATTATCTGGCAAATGTCGACATTCGCTATCCATACACTGCTGCATACGTTTTCTGAAGTTTCATAAACTCTAACAATCATGTCGACTGATATTCTGCCAATTTCAGCCTTAATATTGTTAATTTGGTCTTCGAAGTTGTTGGGACAGTTGATTCAGGTCGACTTCAGGTAACCCCAAAGGAAAAAATCGCATGAGGCTTAGTCTGGTGAGCGTGCCGGTCAGTTCACATCACCCCTCAAAGAGATAAGCCGTCCAGAAAACATTTGCCTTCGACAACTCATGGTAAGCCTCGCTGTGTTTGCAGTGGCACCGTGAATCCTTTAATTGCATTACCTCAAGAGCAGGCTGAAAAAAAGTCTGGAAATGCCAAGAGCAAGTGATTGCTTCCGAGCAGAGTTTTCGGAGTTTTCAGTACTGCTGCTCTAACTCTCTCGATGTTTTGTGGTGTTGTAATCCTTCTCACAGGTCCCCTTTGCACACATGACACATTCTCTGCTGTTCTCAATGAAGTTACCCAATTTACAATTGATTGCCGTCCAGGAATACGTCCGCGTGGGGGAACAGCGAATCGCAAACGAAAAGCACGCTGCACTGCAAAGATCCAGTGCATATTTGAAAAATACGCTTTAATTCAAAATTACTTGTTTTCACGTGTCCAATGCATGATGGCAACTGAAAGTCAGACGAACGTAAATCTCTTGTCGGTCACTATAAGCCACGCACACTCTCCACTCACTTCGTCCAAGAGTACCGCCACAGCCTGCGGTGCAAAAAAGCAAATTACCGCACTCCACCCTTTATATTGGGACTTTGTGATGTTTATGTCCTGCAGCACACTGTGGAACAGGCAGTGTAAGGTACTTAGTAGGGACATGAATACTGTTACAACATTGAACTCAACCATTTCAATAGTAGAACTGCACATACCCCGTTAAAGTCATATGGGTTTTGAAAGCTAACCTCAATAGCGTTAGTCTGTAACGGGATTTTAAAATTGTTTCAACTTTTATCATGGAGTGGGCAGATCATAAGAACCGTATCGCTGTAATAGCGCTTTTCAAGTGTGAAATGAAAAAAAACGATATTTTCAAAGCGCTCCGGCCACTAGGGATTAGCCGCATGTTCGTCTACCAATGCATAAAACTGTTTGAGGAGACTGGAGATGAAAAGACCGCCACCGGTCGGGCCTCCCACGCTCTGTTCGAACACCGCATGTCATCAAAGCCGTTAAATCAAGAATTCACAGAACTCCGCTCCGAAAACAGACAATCATGGCCCGTGAGATGTATATCACGCAAAAGTCCATGAGTCGAATCAATTAAAAAGACTTTCAAACGAATCACCGGACATTTATTGACTGCAGCTTTAAAAAAAATAGAATTGAAAAATGCAAACGTCTTTTGGTGAAGCACGCTGATAACTTGCACAGAAAAATTTTGTTCACCGATGAACAAATTTTTACCGTTCAGGAAAAATTTAACAAGCAAATTAATAGAGTGTATGCGCGGCTATCTAAGGAAGCATCTGAACTGATCCCAAGTGTGGAAAAGGGTCATCGCCAGCTTCAGTCATGGTTTGCTGGGGTGTGTCTTACGATGGGGTCACAGACCTGCATTTCTGCGAACAAGGAGTCAAAACAGCGGCCAAAATTTACCAAGAAACCGTTTTGGAAGCTGTTGTAAAGCCTCTTAAAAATTCCCTGTTCAAAAACCAGCCATGGACTTTCCAGCAGCATTCTGGGCCGGCTCATAAGGCTAAAACCTCCCAGGCCTTACTTCGAGACAATTTGCCAGCGTTCATTTCCTCTGAAGAATGGCCCTCAGGCAGTCCAGATTTCAACCCATTGGATTACAAGATGTGGATGGTTTTAGAGGACAAGGTTTGTCACAAAAGATAACCCAACATTGGATCTTTAAAGACTGTTTTGGTTCGAGCTGTGGCCAATTTTCCCATGGACGAGGTTCGTGCAGCTATTGACGATTGGCCAGTGCGACTTAAGGCGTGTGTAAAGGCAAAAGGCGGACATTTCAAATAAGTAAATTCTTTTTGGATACAATATATATCAATAAATATATTAAAAAATATTTGGTGCAAAAACATTCAGTACTTTTTATTTTACAGCATAAAACGTGTGTAACAGTATTTATGTCCCTACTCAGTACTATTTTGGCTAATGATTATATCTCTAGGAAATATTTCAGCTAGACTAAAATACATCTACCAATTCACCTATAGTCACTAGCTGAAACGATTTAATGCAAAAGTGTTTCCACTGAAATATCAGTTTTTTCTGTTCGCGCATTTAACAGTGATTTGCTTGATGGTACAATTGCCAAAATACGGTTGTAATTTATTTGTAGCAAAGTTGTCCTGTTTCAAGATTTTAATTCTATAAAATCAGGAAATCTTTAGTCTGTAATCTATTCTATGGAAACCTATGGTTTTGTACGTATGCTCGTAAATTGTACGGCATTTTTGTATTAACATTTAAGTAAAAATAGCAATAGAAATACAATGAATCCATTTGTATGTGTGTGTGTATGAAAAAAACATCCCTTTCTCTCTCTGACCGCCTGTAAGTGGATAAATTATTGCATCTGTGCGTGCCTGTGACTGTGTGCGACTGTACGGATGTGTTCGTGTGTATCCCACTGTTATGAGTTTAATTTGCTCAGCACGACACACGCTTTTCTTCATATGGCCCAACAATGTTGATATTCTGACTTTCACCAACAGCGACAACAAAAGAATCATACTTCGGTCTACTGTTGCTCACTGGACTAAACTCAATTTTTACGTACCATTGGAACTATTTTTTGGCTTATACGATATTTAGCCTTCATGCTGTTCAAGATTGGTTGGTCTTTAATACCACAATATAATAGAGCTTTTTCTTTCGTTTAAATATGGAGCTATTCAAGCGTTAGTAAAACTAACGGAGGACAGGACGTGAGTTTTGGTGGGCCCCCGTAAATATTGGGGTTATTGTCTGGGGGGTGAGAAATTCCAAGTCAGGGTGATGGTACATAAAAAAAACTGGCACATACGAACGCAAAACCCTTTGAGGGTTTTAATATACTGACCTAGTACCATCACCCTGACTTGGAATTTCTCACCCCCCAGATTGGCTGTTGTACTGTGTAACAAAATCGTTATTTTCTTTTTAAATTGTCCAATTCCATTTCCAGTACAAAAAGTATCGGAACATTGTCGAAATCGAACTACTAAAACCTTGCCATTCCGTTCAAATGCCCTCTATAGAATGGATTCATTTCTGGGTATATTTAAAGCGTTCATTTACTGCCAGGCTTTTACAAATCATTAATGCCATAAACTAATTTCCATTGAAATCTGATGATATCTCGATATCGAGACATTTCTAGAGAGGTATACGTTAAAACATTAACCGTTTTTCCAGTGTTTTTTTTGACAATTGTGCTGTGTCGAAATTATATTCTTAAAAAAGTCAGAATGAAGGCTGAAAAAATTAACTCTTGTAAAGGGTGGTCCAACTGAAACGCACGATGTTTAATGTAAAAAAAAAACAAAAAGTTTTCAGAGGAATATATTTATATCTTTTATTATGATTAAAGGATCTATGACAATAATGTTTGAAGCAAAATATCGGCCAAATGTCCAGATAAAACGCACGATGTTAAGGTCCAATTAGTCTTGACGGATGACGGTGGACGGTTGATTCTGCAACCTGCAGAAGTCTAGCGTCGTCAACCGTCAAACTGTAATTATCTCCCTCTAACACATGCAAAATGCAACCCCCAACTGAAATAGCTGATTGCCTACCGCCAACCGTCCACCGTCAAGACTAAATGGACCTTTAGTTGTAAAAAAAAAAAACAAAAAGTTTGCAGAAAAATATCTTTATAGATGTTTATGGTATGACAATTATGTGTGAATTATGCCAAATGCTCTTCACAGCTTCGGTGGCATGCCTCTTTACTATCCGGTTTATATTTTCAACGACTCTAAGACATAATGAAGGTTCAATGTCGTTAATGTGCCGAGTTATCTCATTCTTTAGCTCTTGAATTGTTCTTGCCTTATTGACGTACACTTTTTCTTTTAAATATCCCCAAAAAAAAAGAAGTCCAACGGTATCAAATCACACGATCGTGGCGGCCAATTTGAATTTCTTGCGCAAAAAAACATTAGTTCCCTGGCTGTGTGGCAACATCCTGTTGGAACCACATATTTTCCAGGTTTCTATCCTTAATTTCTCGCCACAAGAAGTCCGTTATCATCTTGCGATAACGAACACCATTCACGGTAACTGCTTGTTCGAGGAATTACGGCTCGATACAGGTGTTTTCACATTTTCTACAGACCCGGTTTCGTAAAAGACTTCAACCTAAAACAAAGAAATGTCATATTCAATAAGGTGTGCCTCACAATAAGTATCATGAATTCTGGTTAGACCACGCTTTATATCAGCGTAACTATCTAGCGTAACTATATAGAGATGCCTGTCTGTATTTGAAAGGACGATGAAGGACGTGAGCATGCAACGATCAAATACACGTAGTGCAGAAAACAAAAATCAAGCGACGTTTCTCTGTCCTTTCTTCCTCTTGTTTTCTTATTTTCATTGACGATCTTTTGGGTCAGACGGTGAATCCAATCTACTCGTTCGCAGATGATAGTCACCTCTGTCATTCATATTCATTCGACCGTAGGCCGAGTCTTCAAGATAAAGGCGAACTATGGATGAGACACTTGGCCGGGATCTACTGGCCATTTCCGATTGGGGTCGAGTGAATAGAGTAGATTTTAGTGCACGTAAGACACAGTGCTGCTTGTTGTCTCACAAGCGATTCGCTGACCCAACAATATCGTCAATTTCTATCGATGGTACGGATATTGAACAATCAGAAGCTCTCGATGTTCTGGGCATGAAAAAACAACATGTATTCGAAGTGTTGAAAGAAGCACTCAAGTGCATAGGCTTTTTTAAGCGGAGCAAGAAATATTTCACTCCTTCTGATCTTTTCAATATCTATACAACTTACATCAGGCCAAAGATGGAATACAACTCCCATATGTGACAGCGCATAGATAAAGGGACATAAGGGTAAAAAAAATCAATTTCCACTTTTTTTTTGATGTGGACAACATCTGAGCATCGAATGAGACCGATCCCATGCCACCAAAAGTGTTCCCTCCCAGAGATATGCGCGGTTTATGAAAGTGATGGTACACCAAAGATACACGTATTTAAATCTTAAAAATGGCTCTCCTGAACAAAACTGGTTTTTACCCTTAGGTCCCTTTCTATTTTGCGCGTCACATTTATGGGTAGGTGCTCCAAAATAATCCTTGGAGCTACTTGACCGTGTTCAAAGGAGAGTGATGGTGCTGATAGGTGACAGTAGGGTATCCAACTCTAGTGTTTCCCTTGAGCATCGTCGGAATGTTACTTTCGTGGTGTGTGTTCATCAGACATCCGTCGCCTTATTCCTGACGTGAGGATGTTCGGCAGGGATACACGACTTTCTAGGAATTCACACCCGTTTGTTATCGATTAGCCAGTTGAACGCACTATACACTACAGATCAAATTCGTTTTTCGCTCGTACAGTCCGTATGTGGAATCGACTTCCGGCAAATGTATTTCCCACTAATTGCGACAGCCAGAAGTTCAAGGCAAGCGTCAATAATCTTTACTCCCTCTTTCCTCCTTCCGATCCTTCACTTTCCACTCGCCAACGCAATGCACCACATGAATAGGGGGCATCCCCTGAGTGTTGGTTATTTAAAAAAGCAAAGTTTATACATTAGGGATGGGGTTATGTGGGTTTCAATATGAGCGCTTATATTCTAGTGTGTGTGGGTGGTCCTAACCAAGGCGTGGCTAATCTTTACTCACTCTTTCCACCTTCCGATCCTTCACTTTCCACTCGCCAACGCAATGCACCACATGAATAGGGGGCATCCCCTGAGTGTTGGTTATTTAAAAAAGCAACGTTTATACATTAGGGATGGAGTTATGTGGGTTTCAATCTGAGCTCTTATATTGTAGTGTGTGTGGGTAGTCCTGACAAAGGCGTGGCTAATCTTAACTCCCTCTTTCCACCTTCCGATCCTTCACTTTCCACTCGCCAACGCAATGCACCACATGAATAGGGGGCATCCCCTGAGTGTTGGTTATTTAAAAAAAGCATCGTTTATACATTAGGGATGGAGTTATGTGGGTTTCAATCTGAGCTCTTATATTGTAGTGTGTGTGGGTGGTCCTGACAAAGGCGTGGCTAAGGCTGCAACTTCTCATCATCTAATCTAGCTTAAAACCTAATTTCTAATTATCTATGTTCAACAGTATCATATGAATAGTACTACTATTATTATGAAAATACCAAAGTGGGCGGAATCTTCTCTTTTCGTGCGCCCGTAAAACAACAAGTAAACAAAGTTAAAGTCGGGCATGGCCTATTATGAGATACACTTTACCTTTCTGGAGCTTAAGCAAGGTCGGACTCAAAATGTTAGAGTAAATTGTTTGTCGCTCATAACGTACCATACAAAATATGATCCTGATGGGGTAAAATTTCGGCTTCTTAAGCTGCTAGACCGAAATGGCAGCCAATGTTACAGTTTTGGTTTGTTTTGGTCTCTAATAACGCTCCATGCTAGTTTTGGTAGCAATCGGATAATTCTAAAACCTGGAAGGACCCTTGGAAGGGCTGCTATAGTTAAATATAGGCCTATATGCTCCAGAGTTCATAGAGTACCATGCAAAATTTGATCGTAATCGGGTGTAAATGGTAGCTTCTAGAGCTGCTAGACCTCGAGCCTTCTAGAGCTGCTAGACCTTGAACCAGCAAGAATATTATGTAGTTGGGGAAATTTTTCTCATCTACCCGAACATACGAGAAAAAAGGTAAATCGCTAAAACAACAGTTGGTAGATTCTTTGAAGAGCAGTCTTTCGTTAGGATACGTATGGCGTTTACAGATTATGAAGTCTGTTGGTCTGATGATGGAGAGGATTATAAAAAGGTGGTTCGGTCTTTACTAGATGAAGGGTGACATGTGACGTTATTGACCAGGCTAGTTAATTCCATCGTTATATCTGGAATCACCCAAAATCTCTGTGTGTACTTATTCACTGTGCAGAACGTAGACCTATTAATATAATCTACCAAAGTTATGCCCCTTTCGTCATCATGTAGGAGAGAATGCTACAATTGGTGGCGTGCATCTGCTTGGATCAGATTGCTGTTACCAGGCAAACAGTGCGGATCACAGCTACCTATCGGCGGGATATACGAGGTCTGTTTAATATAAAAGGTGAAATTAAATTTTTCCTAAAAAACATTTAATTGTTTAGAGGAAAAATTGTTGGCCTAGAGCTCTCTCAGAGATTCGATTGTTATCTCCTTAATCTTTGCAAAAGGATATCCTTACATAGGTGTCTTTTCGAATTTGGGAACAGGAAAAAATCGCAGGGGGTTAAATCTTAATGACTACGATATTCCTTTCGGCCAAAAAATTACGTGCAAGCAATGCCGAGTGAACAGCAATTTTGGAACGAACTTCGCTGCCCCACCATTTATAACTCTTACTATCAGAATTTTTTTATGTCATGAGCCAACCGATATGCCGACATCCTCTACAACTTTTCTAATAGTGGATTGACTATTCCTCATAAACAATTTCTTCATTTTCTCTACATTTTCATCGGGTTTTAAAGTGATGGATCTTCTAGGACGAGCTTCGTCATTCACATCTTCTCGACCATCATTGAAAAGCTTGTACCACTTGTAAATATTTCTCTGACTCCGAGTACAATCACCATTTGCCGCTCCCAATATTTCAAGTGCTTTTGAGCACTTAACCCCATTTTTTTTTATAAAATTTAACGCAAATTTGTTGATCCATTTTATTTCACATCAGGAAATCGTTATGCTTCTCAGAAACAAACTAAACACAAACAATCTCTACTAAGAACATATGTTCGAGACAAGTATGCCGACATAAGAAAAACGCTAATTGAATGCACGTCGCTTGAGAAATTTAAAAATTCTCCTATATTATTGAACAGACCTCGTATAAGTTATATATTCTCCTATTTTATTGAACAGACCTCGTATAAGTTATAAGGCAGTCCGGCAGTTCCAATATGGTCAATCGTTTCCTCCTTAGGTCGTAACTGCGATAAGACGCCGTTAGACTTTTTCTGAAGTACCACGAAGGGCCGATGGTACGCGATCTATCCACTAACGATTTCAGCCGGTACCTTAAGCGAATATTAAGCAATCCATTTGGGAAATAGGCCGATGGTACGCGATCTATCCACTAACGATTTCAGCCGGTACCTTAAGCGAATATTAAGCAATCCATTTGGGAAATAGAGCCAGATACCGCTTCCCTATTATAGATTCATCTTCGAGCTTGAGATAGCCACAATGGGGTCATTGAGTTTCATTATTGAGCATTACTTAAGGAATTCAAAAAAATCCAATTATATGTTTTTTTTTTAATTTTCCAAAAAGAGATTTAAAATTGGACCACCCTGTATAAATATACAAGAGGTTCAGTTCTTACGTATTACACAGCCTTCGTCTGGTTGCACCAATCGTTAGCTTTACCACATGACATCCCTACCTGCCACCTACCTACATATTTCTATTTAGAGCTTATTGTTTTATTCCTTCATTCGTTTCCGTCTTTGCCCGTCTATCAAACTGTGAGTAAAACTTTGTAATATTGGACACTTCTATCCCCCCATAATTCCTTCCGTGCAATTTGTTTCATCTCGTCCCACTTCCTTCCGTTCTGCACACCACCTTCTTTTTATTGCCATGTGCTTCCTTCTCTCCTTCACGTTCGTAAGTTATCCATTATATGTTTTTGTTTCCGTTTCCGTTTCGGTCTCTATTTCGGTTTCCCTAACAGGCCCCACAAAATGTCAATCCGCTTGCCACAACAATTCAGGCAAGTGGACGACTGTTGTGACATAAATGCCACACCAGGTTAACTATTAATTTTAGCCAAGCAAGATTAACGAGTAGATGATTGCTTAAATTGTCTAAATCTTAGCAAAAATAAATTTCTTTTCCGTGCTGGCACGAACTAGCATACACCGAGTTTGAGGCCATAGCCAAGCTAGCCAGCAACCACCTTCTAAGCAGGTTTTTCCAGTGTCCATACACATATTCCTCCCGACTCTATCTCTCTGGGACACACAGAGCTTGCTAATGTTTTTTGGATTTAGTCAGCATTTAGGGTTATTAACAATGTAACGTTTCTCCACCCCACTTGCGTTGGGAAAGGTACGGTGAGTCAAGAGGAATGATGGGACAGGACATTAAGCAGAACTGTGTCTATGTGCGTGTGTGTTTGTGAGTCAAGCAATAAAGGAAAAGGCCAGCAAAAGGTGACGTTGGTCTATGGCAAAGTGCTGGTGTGGTGAGCGGCATGGCCTGGTCCGAAACACCGAAGCTAAATTTTCCGAAAATGTTTTCTAGCATTTTGGTCTTCTTACGAGTATTTGCCGTTGCCTGTTGTGCTGTTGTCCACATCCTCTAGTCTGTTTTTTTTTGAAACTCTCATCTTTGTTATCTATTTTCGGTTTTATTTCTTGATGCTGTTGCTGCTGCTGTTGTTGTTTTTTTCTTTAGCTGAAACTGTCTTTTTCTCTTCTTCCGATTTTTCATTTACGTCCTTTTAATACTGCTTATTTAGTCCATTGGGCTTAAGGTTAAGGAATGTAATTAATTTCATTTTACAACAGCTGTGTGCAAGTGAAATCTTCTTTCATGTTTCGTTTGTGCTGTTGTCGTTTTTGTTTTTAATTTCAATTCGTTGCTCTTTTGTGGAGATTTTCAATTTTATTTTTATTGAATTTAAATTTAAGGTTTATTGTGACGTGCGTCACTAGAACTGTGAACGGGGAGGCAAATTGATAAGGATTTTTTTAAATACGCGTTATTACTACTGAGTTTGTTAACTAAGCTGAAGCGGCTAGGCCGATAGCCTTCGATGCTAGTGCCTTTTGACTTATTTTGTTATTATTATTTTAATTCTAATACGAATAAATATGTAAATACATAAAAAATAAAAAGCTAAACCTATTTTGAATATCTTGATCGTGCATTCTTCCAAATATACACTGAAAAAAATCAATCTGTAGAAAATCAGAACATACATTTGATTGGTCAAGAACACTTTCGGTTACAATTGCTAAATATTTATTGTCTTATAGGTTATATGGCCCGTCTTACTTTCAAATTATAGATGTCACATTATTATGGTATTCCCCAGCAATAAATCGGTTATGCCAATCAAACACCATCACCTTATAAGTAGCCACAACCTCTAGTATTGGAGATGACTTCAGGTTGTTGTTGGCCCAGGCGTATACAGGGTGGGCCAAAAGTTACCATGGGGTTTAAAATATTTAATAACTTTATCGCTTATATATTTTTTTTTACTTATTTTTCAGATTATATAGAGTGATCCATCTAGAGGTATCTTTTCAGGCCAAAAAAAATATAAAAATCAAATCAAGTGTGGAATCTTTATTGGTAATTTTAAAGGACATTTTATGGCATTTATATTTTGAATATAATTTTCATTAAATGTTGGCCGCAACTACGCCTCAGGGTTTCCATTCTGAGGGTCCAATTTTGGATGACTCGTTCGAGCATTTCGACCGGTATGGCTTTAATGACACGCGTAATGTTGGCTTCCAAACCCAGAATCGTAGCTGGTTTGTTAGCATAGACTATGGACTTTATGTAGCCCCAACGAAAAAAGTATTAAGGTGTGATATCACTCGATCTTGGCGGCCAACTCACCTGTCCAAAACTTGAAATTAGCTGCTTTTCGAAATTACCTCTCAATAGATCCCTTGTTTGAGCTGCTGTATAACAAGTGGCACCGTCCAAGTGTCGTCAGGATTACGGGTTTCAATTTCAGGTAGCATAAAGATCGAATGATGGCGCGATAGCGAGCACCATTCACGGTTACGTTCCGGCCATCATCATTTTTGAAAAAATATGCACCGATGATTTCACCAGCTTATAACCCGCATAAGGGCACCTCTTGAACCTCTTCTTGTTGCTCTTCAGCCCGGCAATTTTTTTCTTTACTTTGCCGTTGAGCCAGAAATGGGCCTTATCACTGAACAATTTTTTGGTCGAAAACATCGGATCTTCCCGTTTCTCACCGAACGCTCATTTCCATAATACAGTTGCCACATTTGAAGGTAATTATTTTCAAAAAATTAATGCCATAAAATGTCCTTACAAATTACCAATAAAGATTCCACACTTGATTTGAATTTTTTATTTTTTTTTGTTCTGAAAAAATACCGCTAGATGGATCACCCTAGAATAAATAATGGAGAGATTCACAACTAAACAAAGAACCAGAATAATAGAATTTTATTATTTAAATCAGCGATCAATTATTTTAACGCAAAGAGATGAAGCTCACTTTCATTTGAATGGCTTTGTTAATAAGCAGAACTGTAGGTTCTGGGATTCTGAAAATCCAAGAGGCAATCGTCATCGCAAATTGCACACCATTAGGTGTACAGTATGGTTTGGGATCACATCTGCAAATATCATTGGGCCTTACATCTTCGAGAATGAAGATGGAAGTGCTGTAACCGTAAATGGAGAGCGGTATCGGTTTCTCATAGAAAATTGTGTACGTCCTGCTCTTGGAAACTGACCTAAAATGTGGTTTTAGCAGGACTGCCCACACTGCCCGAGATACAGTGGCACTTTTAAGTCAACTTTTTGGAGAGCGAATAATTTCCAGAATTTCGGAAGTTATTTGGCCAGCGCGACTATTTTCTTTGGGGTTATTTGAAGGAGCCGTTATTTGAACAAGCCCGGGACAATCTTTTAACTCAAGGCCAACATTGTTGCAGAAATTCGAATGCTACAGCCACAAATTTTGAAATTTAAAAGATGTTATGGAAAATGCTATAAAACGAGCCCATCATTGCAAAGTTAAAATCAGGAATTATTTAAGTAATATTATTTTTAACTCTTAGTGTAAAAAAAAAAGTTCCATTTTGTATATTTCTTTATATAATCTGAGAAAAAAAGTTAACGTAACTGACGTCAACATCCCGACTAACAACTACTTTAAAATCATCGAGTCACTTTGAACAGTCTTTTTCGATTATCTACTAAAGCTACAGCTATCTACGATAAGCTTAAAAGTAGGAACTAGGCAAGCTGACAAAGAAACTTTGTTGACCTCCTACAAAGCAATAGGTCGGTCTGTAGGGAAATATGCAGAGTCGGTGTGGTCGACGAATGTAAGAACGGCGCAGTGAATAAAAGTGAAAATTGCCAGAATGCTGAACTGAGAACATCAACAGGATGTCTCCTTAGATCTTCTAAGGACCATCTACATGAGGAGGCGAGCGTCCATAGCGTACGCAGACAAAATTTCTTGTTGTCTAAGCTGTATCTGCTTGGGTATCTTCGCAGTATGCCTCGGCCCAGGCAGATTAGGTACGATTTTCATGATCTAGAGAGAGAGGTCCTTAGGATCATCGAAACTATCAGCCAGGTCTGAGCGACATTTACCCTGACGAAGTGACAGCAGCATGGCGCAGCTACAGCGTGAATGTAGTGCTACGGTAACATCCCCCGGAGATTTGACTAGAGGAGAAGACGCTAGCTTGGCAGATGTGCGTGGTTCTGGCTCAGCTGATATCTGTATGGTGCAGCCGCCTCAATTTGTATTGGGCGAGATTTGATGTACAAAAAGAAACAAACTATTTAAAAGGATTGATAAGGCCTAATGTGCAAGGCATGTATAAATACATGTACGCACAAAACATGCAGATTTTGTGCTTTTAACATTTGTGGTTTTCAACGAAAACTCATGCGAAACGGAATTGGTGGAAATGATATTGCGCTTTGAAGATTGCTCTAAGCACAGATCTAAGGCTATAAGCTATACGTAACTCTCAGTAATTCAAATGAGTCTTCCGTATAAGTCATTTGATTTTTTGCCGAAGTAATCGTTGCCAAAGACTGCTGAAGGAAAACCTTGGCGGAGTTAGAAACAGCTGTACAGTCTGCTAAGCAACCAACCCAATACATGTCACCGATTTTTTACGTTGATTCTAAAAAAGAACCAACAAAAAGGTCCCGTACCAGAAAAAAACTGTTCAAGATTCCGGACGTTTATCACTCTTGCCATCAGGGACCTCATATCGTGCTACACGTCTTCAATTGTCCTGCCAATCCCACAAAGTTTATCCCTAGGTCTCTTTGGGCTCATCCAGTTTCAATTTCGCATCTGCTTCACCTGGATATCGAAGCATATCTCCAATAGACGAACAGGATTTACAAAACAAAAAGTATTATTGTTACAACAACATTGCCTCCCGGGATGTTAACGGCGGTAAATCCCAAGAAATTTTCTTAATTTATTCTCAAAGAGAAAATATTGAATCTCTAGGAGATTAGGTAAGACTTGTTTAAAATAATTTCTAATCCAATTTAAATGTTGATATGGGAAATGCAAGTAAAGTCGTTGCTGGAAGAAGAGCATTAAAAGATAAGTCATTTTGTAAAACTACTAAAAAGTATCGTTAGATTTAAATGCACTTTTTAGGCCAACATACATAAAAAATTAATAACCTCACCCAACAGGTTCTGTTTTTTTTAAAAAAAATCCTGTTCGATAAGTGTACTACAGTAAAGTCAAAGCACCAATTGAAAGAAGTTCTGTGTATGACTAGTCCTAAAAGAAGTTCTGTATTTGTATTAAGAAAACTTTAACGGGTGATCAATTTAGAGGTTGTTTCCTAAATAGATTTCTTTACGGATTTACAGATTACGCGTATATTGTGTTAAACTTTAATGTTTTCCTTTTTCATTTTTGTTTGCCATTTCATCATGGAAAGACTTATGCCGTGAAAACCACAGTTTGGTGCGGTTTATGGGCTGGTGAAATTATCGGTCCATATTTTTTTAATTGTATAACAGGTGGTCAATCTAGAATTATTTTATAAAGGTTTTTTTCACAGATTACGTGTGAGATGTGTTAAACTTAATTTTTGTTTCTTTTCAGTATTGTTTGCCATTCATTGTGAAAAGACTTACACCGCGAAAACCACGGTGTGTGTCATTAACGCCATAACGTTCGAAATGCTCGAACGAGTCATCCAAAGTTAAACCCTTAGAGTGGACACCCTGAGGCTTAGTTGAAGGAAATTAAATTTAAAAAAAAAATGGCATAAAATGTCCTTTCGAATGAACAATAAAGATTCCACACTTGATTTGAATTTTTGTATTTTTTTTATTCTGAAAAAATACTTGTAGATTGCTCACCATATATTTGTTTGTTTCATTTGAAGACGTTTAAATAAACAAAAGGAATATTTCTGTGTCGTAAATTACAATTTAAAAATTTCTTGGACGGTCCCGGTATTCTCAGATTTGAAAAAAATATTTTCCGTTTCCCGGGAAATGAAAATTACGGGAAATTACAAACCCTATACTCATAAAGCACTAACACCATCGGTTCTCCCGATTTTGGGTCCAACAGACCTAAGACCGGAATATATTGTAAGATTCCAATAACACAGGATGGAGCGCGGTAATTTCCTTATTTGAGAATGAAAAAAAAATATGAACCTTCCAAAAATTTATTAAATATTTTAATTATATTAAACAATAGTTTTAAATTACATAGTTTTAAATAGTGTATCTGTTGGCCTTCGCTATCCACACACTGCTGCATACGTTTTCTGCAGTTTTCATAAACTCTTACAAGCATGTCGACTGGTATTCTGCCAATTTCTGCCTCAATATTGTTAATTGGGTATTCCAAGGTGTTGAAATGGTTGATATATAAGTACACCTTCAGGTAACTCCAAAGAAAAAAATCGCATGGGGCTAAGTCTGGAGAGCGTGCCGGCCAGTTCACATCAACCCTCAATGAGATAAGTCGTCCAGGAAACATTTGCCTCAAACAATTCATGGTAACCCTCGCTGTGTGTGCAGCGGTACCATCCTGCTGGAACCATGTATCCTATAATTGCATTGCCTCAAGAGCCGGCTTAAAAAAGTCTGAAAATGCCAAAAGCAATTAGTTGCTTCCGTGCAGAGCGTTTCGAAGATTGCAGTTTTGCAATACTGCTCTAAGTCTCTCGATCTTTTGTGGTGTTGTAATCTTTCTTTCAGGTCTACTTCGTTCACATGACTCATTCCCTGCTGTTCTCAATGAAGTTACCCAACTTACAACTGATTGCCGTACAATAACACATCCGCGTCGGGGAACAGTGAATCGTAAACGAAGAGCACGCTGCCCTGCAATGATCGAGTGCGTATTTGAAAAATACACTTTAACACAAAATGACCTCTCCTCACGTGTACAATGCATGATGGCAACTGAAAGGCAGTACAAATCTCCCGTCTGCCACTATAAGCCTCGCACACTCTCCAGTCTCTTTGACCAGTCTCTGCCGCCTGCAGTGAAAAAAGGGCAATTTACCGTTTTTGATGTGTAACTGCACATAGGGAACAAATGTAGCCTAAACCTAAAACTCCTCTTCGTTTTCTTTTAGGTGTTAAAAACATTATGACTAATTATACCACAAAGTGGTTTGGGGCAATATAACAAGAACGGAGTTTTCGTTACCTTTACTGATTTTCCTTTCCACACTTGTGATTCTTGAATTATTTCCCCAAAATTTCCAAATGCCCTTAACTGATCCACTTGTCAGTCTATCAAGCAAAGATTAAACACTTTAATCTACAGGGTATAAATGTCCGCTTAACTGTTATATACTACGACGAATTAGTATCCCTTCGAGCAAATATCCATAACAATCATCATCAATTCCGGAATTTGTCATTAAATATTTCGAGTTTTTTGCAGTTGTTTTTCAACACGAGGCGGTGGCAGCACAGCATAGTCAACCAACCAGCCAGCCAGCCAACACTTGCTTGCAACACCAAAATCATGGAAAACCACAAAATTTATACAATCCTTGCCGCAATCCAAACAATAACAAAGTTTACCATAAAAACGCAACATCAACGGCTGAAGAGCTGCTGCTGCTGCTTTTTGAAGGAAGACATGAAGTGTGAGCGTGTGAGTGTGCCAGCGGAGGAGCTAACTGTAAAAGGAGTTAAGTTAAGTAATGCTCAAAACATCCGCCACTAAACCGGAAATACTGCCACCAATACCATCAAACGTCCGTCCAGGGCGTCTGTCCCTTTTCGCAGCTTCAAAAAAAAAAATGCAAAAGGGGAGAGGAGAGAAAAAACCAAGTTAAAATATCAACATGTCGCTTATAAACGTAGCGAAATTCGGAACGACTTGTTTCATGTTACCAAAAATTCATGGCGGAAGAATGTACATCAGCAGTACATAGAAATCGATGAATGTCGGTGTCGGTGTATGTGTGTATGTGAACACAGACTCATGGAACACACACACACAGTTATGGGAAAAGGTTTTACAATACCGTTGTATATGTGTGTGAGTGCTTGTCGATCTGTACGACATGTTTATATAGAGAGATGCCAATATTGATGCTGGTATTTTATGCCACATCAGATTTCATTACAATTCAATCGCTTTTACAGACATCAAATCACTGTAAAACACACAAAAACCCTTAACAACAACAGCAGCAGCAGCAACAATTGCAGCAACATCAGGGAAACCATAGTCTATGACAGAATCTGTGCGCTGCCATCCAAGTATCCATCTATCCATCCATCCAACCAACCATCCAGCCAGTCAACCAAACAACCAACCAGCCAACCATTCGATCCATGCGAACCATCGTTCATGGAAACTTACTCACACTTTTGCCAGCAAAACTTTGCAGCAACGAAAAATAAACTTTAAACCATTTTTTCGGGGCTGACGGGGGTTTTACATGAACTACAGCGGAGCGGTACGGCAGGGGGCAGAGCTACGGGCTGGAGTAGAGATTTTTATCTTAAAAATTTCGTTTTCGTTTTTCGTTCGAATATCTAGTGTCAGTTGAAGGTTTTAGAACGTATGGTTTCTCTTGAGGTAATACATCTTTGCATCATCTCCTTTCTTCTCCTTGAACTTCTACCACTTCTTTTACTTGTGCTGCCCCTTCTCCCGCTTAGTACTTCTTTGCTCAGCTTCATTTTGTAGTAGGGGATGAGGCGGCTGAACCTCAGGAGGGCTGGGGGGGGGACATATTTTAAACATTGGTTTATAGTCGTATTTTGAATATTTTCGCATTTCCTTAACTCTAGACAACTTAACCCTTGTCACTACTTTATCAAATTGTACTTTGTATTACTACTATCGGGACAATAAGCCAAGGACGTAGTGCTCTCGTGTCGTTGCCAAGAAACCGAGCCACAGCACATCACACTGGGCTGCGGATTAAAGTGAAAGTGATAAATGCCAAAAACTGTAAATGGGAAACACTTCAAATACCATTTGGCATTGCACGGTAGATTTTGATTGATTCATTCGCAAGGCTTTGGTGTATGGCAGTCTTTTAAGATCTCCAAGAACGGCGAGTTTTAAGGGGGGATACGAATTGGCCACATTACATGCTAAACTACAAAGCTAAATTACAGTATTTTTATGTCCAGAATATAAAGATCAATAGACTTTTTTACGGCTATTACGGTTATCCACAGAACTGATGATGTTGTGGACTTAAGGACTCAGAATGTGAAAGTGAACCCTAATAGCCAATCCGCACTTTGATACCTTCGCAAGGTCAGCGTTAAGAATGTTACTCATATAAGTGAACCTTAATAGCAAAACCGCACTCTGAAACCTCTTAAGGTTCGCGTTAAGAGTGCAACTCTTCGAGTATATACAGGGTGCGCCAAAAGTTACCATGGACTTAAAAACTTTAATAACCTTTTCGTTTTTTAATTTTTTCTTATTTTTTTCCCAGATTATATAAGTATAATGGACATTTTTTTACACTAAGTACACTAAAGCTGCTTTATATATTTCTGGCCTACTAATGAAACTACGAATATTTATCATCAAAAATAGTTTTATTGTTTTTCAAAGTATTCTCCAGCATGATTTAAACACTTTTGCATGCGCTCAAACCAATTGTCGCAGCACTTTTTCCACTCCGATTGAGACACCTCCAAAACATGGTTTTTGAACGCATCAATAGCATCTTCTGGCGACGAAAATCGTTGACCACGCATTTTTTTCTTGATGTGCAGGAATAAAAACAAGTCATTGGGCCCAAAGTCAGGGCTGTACGGCGGATGACCCATCAATTCGACGTTTTAGCCGGTCAAAAAGGCGCTGGTTTGAGCCGAAGTGTGAGAGCTCGCATTGTCATGGTACACAATGATTCGTCTTCTCTTGTTCGTCTTTCGAATTTCTCCGAAGACTTCAGGCAAACAAATTGTGGTGTACCACTTAGAACTGACCGTCCTATGTTGCTCAAGCGGAACAGTCGCCATATGACCAGTTTTGCCGAAGAAACAGACGACCATTTGTTTCGAAATGCTTCTTCCACGAATAACTTTAGTTGGATTTGGCTCATCTTCGAAGATTCACATGGTCGATTGCTGTTTTGTTTCAGGCTCATACACATAGATCCATGATTCGTTACCTGTGACGATATTATAAACGTCTTTTGAAGCACCGCGATCGTATTTTCTAAAATTTCTTTGCACCAAGCGACACGAGAATTTTTTTGAGCGATTGTCTAATTGAGCTGGATCCAACGAGAACAAACCTTTTTTGCGGCCAGGTGTTTATGCAATATCGAATGTATGCTGGTGGAAGAAATTCCCAAGGATGGCTCTATCTGACGGTATGTCACATAACGATTTTGCATCAATTTTCTCTGGCACAACGTCCGTTATTGGACGTTCTTCACGACCTTCGCCTTTGAGCGAACGTCGGCCACGATTGAATTCATTAACCCGGTTTTAATGAATGGTGCTTTACTGCCATGCAAAGATTTAGGTTTATCGATGCACTCTTGCCGTGATAATCCACGTCGAAAGTTGTGAAAAATGATCGCACGAAATTGTTCACGAGTTAATTCAATTTTTTTTTGCCAAATTGATTTTTTCAAGTCACTGTAAACAACACAAATGATGGTCGTACGTCTAAACGTGCTGAGTACGTTTATGCTAAAAAATGTCACACTTTCCAATGGAAATGTCAGGTGGCTCCAGGCAACACTTAGTGTTGCCTTGACCAGAAATATATATAAGGCGAAGAACGCCCAGGCTTCAGAACAGTGAAAGCATTAGGAAGACAACGAAGATCTTGTGGGGTTACCCGGGCGAGGACAGCACTAGAACCTTGCTGAACATAAGCAAACATAAATCTTCGTATAGCGATGAAGCACCACCCTATAGCATTGTGAAAAACTGGTTTAATGAATTCAATAGTGGCCGACGCTCGCTCAAAGACGAAGGTCGTAAAGATCGTCAAAAAACGGCCGTTGTGCCAGAGAACACTGATACCGTGCGTGAACTGATAATGCAAGATCGTTATGTGACATACCGTGAGATAGAGGCATCCTTGGGCATTTCTTCCACCAGCATACCATCGATATTGCATGAACACCTGCCCGTAAATTAGGTTTGTTCTCGTTGGATTCCGCACAATTTGACAATCGCTCAAAAAGAGGCTCGTGTCGATTGTTGCAAAGAAATTTTGAAATAAATACGATCGCTGTGCTTTAAAAGACGTTTATAGGATCGTCACAGGTGACGAATCATGGATCTATGCGTATGAGCCCGAAACAAAACAGCAATTGACCGTGTGGGTCTTCGAAGACGAGCCAAATCCAACGACAGTTGTTCGTGGAAGAAGCACTTCGAAGCAAATGGTCGCCTGTTTCTTCAGCAAAACTGGTCATGTGGCGACTGTTCCGTTTGAGCAACGTAGAACAGTCAATTCTGAGTGGTACACCACAATTTGTTTGCCTGAAGTCTTCGGAGAAATTCGAAAAACGAACAAGAGAAGACGAATCATTGTAAACCATGATAATGCGAGCTCTTACACATCGGCTCAAACCAGCGCTATTTTGACCAGCTAAAACGTTGAATTGATGGGTCATCCGCCGTACAGCCCGGACTTGGCACCAAATGACTTATTTTTTTTCCCGCACATCAAGAAAAAATGGGTAGTCGACGATTTTCATCGCCAGAAGATGCTGTTGAAGCGTTCAAAAATAATGTTTTGGAGGATTCACAATCGGAGTAGAATAAGTGCTTTGAAAATTAGTTTTTGCGCATGCAAAAGTTTATTGGTCTTAAAGGAGAATATTTTGAAAATGAATAAATCCATTTTTGATGATAAATATTCGCATTTTCATTATTAAGCCATATAGCAGCCCTTGTATTACTTCGTCCTTTGCAAATTCCTGGCTCCGAATACCAAGAGGTGAAATCTAAGTTAAATCTTCGGATTAAGGCCCTGTAGATCGTGTACATAGCGACCAACATCTGTGTACCTTGATCGGTATATGTTCCTTACTACGTGACTTATGCAGTCTTGGAGAGGCGAATTCACCCTAAACTGGGGTGTCGGTTGGTAAAATGTTCAAAGCTCCTTATTAAAGACTTGACTGTCGCTGTGAATTTAACACAGAATCGCTATAGCTTGTTGTCCCTTAGTTTCTTGTTGATATTTTTGTAAATGACAAACCGGTTTTTTTTAACAGCTAAAATGTCCAAGAACTGGGTTTTGTGGTTTAACTAGACGGTTTGATTGTCAGAACTCTTAAAATTAACCCAACCATATACTTTAGATGTACGTTTGAATGGATTTATCTTTTGTCAAAGTGCCAAAGCACTTGTGGTAAAATTGCTACGCCCCTGTTTTATGGAGTGTATAACTGCTATGATTTTACGTATTTGCATTAAGTGCCACTTAACATGGAATTTCAATATTTTATGCAGAATCACAAGGATAATCTTGGCTCTTTCTCTCTCCCTCTCTCGCTTACACTGAAAGAACACTGCTGATGATGACGCTTCTCGTAAGTACAAACGGGTATAGTCATCCTTTTTTCAAGTCCTGTGCATTCACCCACAACCCATTCAATATCATTTCATTCGGGGCTTGAGGAGGCCAAAATCGTAAAGCACAACACACATATACACACACCTACTGACAATTGTTGGGCTTTGACTTTTCTTTTGATGGCATTGGTTGGGTTCGTCTCCAGATATTCTTTTTTTCTGTTCCATTTTGTCGCTTTTTTCCTCTTTGGCAAAATGTTTTTTAAGATGATAGTCAGTCATTCGATTCGTTTGTTAGATGAAACTTTAACTTTTTGCATCACATCTTTGACTTTGTTGGCAGGCAAAAAATAAACGACAAACAAAAAGGGGAAAAAAGAAAGGAAGAAAGGCTAAATAATAAACTCTTGCTCCAGCCGACTATGGCAACAGCTAGGCCGAAGAAACTGAAACTGGCAAAGGCAGTGTCAAATGCTTGCCGACAAAGGCTGGCTGGTTGACTTGACTTGGCTGTTGGCTTGAAGGCAGACCAAAAATGTTGCTGCTGCAACAACTTGTTTACCAAGAGAACACTAACACATGCTGACACTCCGGCATTCTATTACACATACCATTACACTCGCACACACACACAGGCATACGCATATATCAACTACTCCTACATAATGATTGACGAAGTTTTGTAAACAGAGTAGAGTTTTTAAACTGATATCGGATGTCAGAATGAATGCGCCCAAAGTCCAACTTAAACTTTCTTAGAGTCTTAGGCTAAGTTTGTCTGCTGCTGGCTCCGGTCACATCCTCCACCTCCGCACTAACTAAACTTACTATTTATCTTAACCTTAACCTATGTTTCCTGATTCTGCTGTTGTTGTTTATCTTTGCGATGCTTTTTTATTTTGTAAAACATTGCGAAGGAGTTAAGGAAAAGTTATTTGTCGTTTAAGGGTAGGATGTGATAGGAAATTATAAGACAGGATAGGCTAGCATAGAAAATGAATGGCTTAGCAATAATTGCATTCGATACGATTCGTATGGTATCTGACATTACGCTTCGTTATAGCTTTTTAGTTCGGGCCTTATATCAGCCTCCACTGAAGGTTGAGTTGGATACTAAATTAGGCTTCCACTCCTAAAACCTTGATACGTTAATCAAAGGCCCTTTAAGGTATATAAATTTGATAGTCGTAGAATTCTGCGACGCCCCTTTTTGACGTTTTAAAAGCGACGGAACTAATTGTCCTTATTTATGTCAAGGCTCGATCCAATAAACTGCAATGTGTAGTGCAAATACCCCTTAAAATTATTCTTTTTTCCGAGGCTCAATAAATCCCTTAAGTCCGTTACCAAATTCGTTCCTGCGAAATCATTAATCGCCTAAAAACGACACATAAATGTCATTTTTCATTATATGGATTGTCCCAAATAAAGGGCTGTCCAACTAAAATGCACGATGTTAATTAGAAATAGAAGAAAATGTTTTCAGAGAATCACGATATTACGCGTTGGAGATTGCTCTACGCATGGTTCGAAGACTAAACGCAAAGGGTAATTCTTAATAATAAAAATTAGTCTCCCGTATAAGTCATTTGATTTGTGGCCGAAGTGATCGTTGCCAAAGGCTGCTGAAGAAAAACCTTGGCGGGTTTAGAAACAGCTGAACAGTCTGCCTGGCAACCGTAGCAAATACATTTTACCAATTTCTTCTTTTTACGTTGATTCTGAAAAAGAAACAACATAAAGAATGCGAACCAGAATAAATAACTGCTCAAATTACCGTAATATTATTTATTATGACAATTTGTGTGAAACAAAATATCGGCCGAATACTCGCCACGCCTTCGGTAGCATACCTCCATCCGATGGTCCATATTTTTAATGACTCTTAGGTTCACTGTCATTAATGTGCTAAATTATTTCATCTTTTATCTCTTCAATTGTTCTTGGTTTATTGACGTACACTTTTTCTTTTAAATATCCCCAAAGAAAAAAGTCCTACGGTGTCAAATCACATAATCGTTGCGGCCAATTAACATCGCCTCGAAAGGGCCTATTGAATTCCTTGTCTGTATGGCAAGTGTCACCATCCTTTTGAACCATATCCTTCTGCCAGACCCATGCTCGCAAGTGTTTTTACATTTTCTACATTCCCAGTTTGCTGCAATTTGCGCACAATTCTCCTGATTGTGGACGCATTTGTTATATTACGTTGACCTAAAAAATCACGAAGTGCACGAAATGCATTATGATTTGAACGCCCATTTTCGTAAAAGACAAATAAGCTTACCCCGCATTTCAATTGTGTACCTCTCCATGGTTAAATTTGTCTAGCACCGAAACAATAAAATGTCAAATTAAGTTGGGCAAAAATCTTGACTTTAAGGTGTGACTCACAATTAACATCGTGCATTATGGATCACCCTTTTCTAAAAAAAAAAAATAGCTATCATTTTGCAATCCTTTTTGATATTTAATTGGACACATCTTTACTTATAAAGGCGGGATAAATACTGGTAATTCCAGCAGTATTTTTATAGAAAACTCGCTCAATATTCACAGTAAACATTGTTTTGGAAAAAATTTTTACCTCAAATTAGTCTCTAAGTTAAGTAATGTGTTGGCGAAGATGCATCAAATTCCCCACCGCTATAGATAAGGTATATTCAAGGTAAGGGAAACATTTTTAGACCTGTAGCCGGTGTAGGTGTCCTGTAACACGGCTCCGAAGTTAATATTTCGGTAGTAAAAAAACTTAGAATGCTCAACCAAATCACAGTTTTATCCAATTTAGATCAGATCAAACTTTTTGGAAAGCGCTAGCTACACCCTGTAGGAAACGTGCGATTTTTAAGCTTTTCCCGATCTTAAATAAGTGTTTTTTCATATATTGTCTTAGCAGTGTATCCTACAGTTCTCCAATTACTCTGTGAATATTACTCTGTGAAAATTAATCAAAGTAGATAAAAAAGTTGAGGTAAAAATTTCAATCAAGATTTATAAACATTTGAACTTAATTTTATAAAAAAATATCTTTAAAATTTTTTTGCAATGAAAGTGGATGTTTTCAATAAGAATAAACTTTTTTATAAAAACGAAAAAAATAAATCTAAAATTGGTAAAAAAATTTTTTACCATAAAATCTATTTTTCCAAAATTTTCAATTTTGATAATCCATTAGTAAGCACTTACAAGACATAGCACTCTTTCCAAACATTTCTATCATATGCTGAACAATTACACAAGGGAACAAGGTATTTCTTGTTTAAGAACTGCTCGTTGTTTTTAAGGTAATTTGGAACGCTGAATCCAAATCTGCAGTTGGTTTTTTCTATCAGCTCGACTTTTCGCAATATACAAATATTTAAATAACTTGAAAACGGTTCACCATTTCAGTCAAAAAAAAAAATTAAAACTCGCCAACAAAATTATCTTTAGTTCGTGCCTACATAGGTTTTAATTTGGCCCAGTAGTTTCAGATATATCGTTGAAGTTCTGAAAAAAAAAATTATAAAAAAAAAATTTTTGTTCTTTAAAAAATCATAAAAAAATGCGACAAAAAATACAGTTTTGGCCTAAAAAAATGTAATTTAACATAATATTATTTTGAATCAAATAAGCGTTATTTTATTGAAATCGGTGAACAACTTTTGATTGTGTCAACAATTTACTGAGAAAACTGAATTGACAAAAACCGCGATTTCCATGCAGAAATAACATTTCTGTGTGTTTGCTGCTGTTCCTTTTATTTCTTAAGTGTATTAAAGCAATTATGTTTAGGTCAATTTATTTAATATTTATTTAATCTATTTATTGAATAAGTGTATTAAAGCAATTATGTTTAGGTCACTGTTTCTAGATATAACATAAGATTCAGATTTTTTTTATCAGCTATACTTTTCAATTTATTAATAAAAGACGATTTTTAAGAAAAAGAAAAATTTTTAATACAAAAATATTGTAATTAAATTACAACTCATCGAAAAGATTTCTTTTATAACAGTTTCTGGTTTAGATGGTTGATTTTAAATACTCCAGCAATAGTCCGCCAACATATGGGCATCCCAGTGACCCTGGTACCGCTCCTCTATAGTACGAATATCTTGATGGAAACGTTTACCTTGTTCTTCACCGAAGTTCTCCAAGAGTTTCGGGGAAACCTTAGACCTTAATGCTCATATTTCAACCAAGCTTTTCGAAATGTGATAGACTGTTATCCACGTGGTCCGAGTAGTTCTCATCTCCTTTGTTTCCTAGGAAATTTTGTACTATCCAAACAAACTCATTCCAAGCATTTCTTTCAATATCTGTCATGGAACTACTAAAGTTTTCATCCTTGATTAACCTTTTGATTAGAGGGCCATCAAAAATGCCAGCTTTCAGTGTCTCACAACTCAAATAAACAAACTCATCGTCTTCTGAAAAGAACGGAAGTAAGATTTCTCTCTGTTACGGTAGTATGCAATTCTTTTTTTTCTTCGGTTAACAGGTTTGTTTTGCTTAAATCGAGAAGCTAGAATTTCTAATGCTTTTTAGAGAGTCCAATGTCCTCACTAAATCACTGAGCTAAAAGACGATTTTAAAGAAAAAGAAAAGGAAAATTTAATTACAACTCATCGAAAAATTTTCTTATAAAACATTTTCATAAATTATCTGGTTTAGATGGTTGATTTTTAGTGCTCCAGCAATAGTCCGCCAACATATGGGCATCCCAGTGACCCTGGTATCGCTTTTATATAGTACAAATATCATGATGTAAACGTTCACCTTGTTCTTCACCGAAGTCTCCAAGAGTTTCGGGGAAACCTTAGAACTTAATGCTCATATTTCAACCAAGCTATTCGAAATGTGATGGACTGTTATCCAAGTGGTCCGAGTAATTCTCATCTCTTTTGTTTCCTAGGAAATTTTGTACTATCCATTCATTCCAAGCATTTCCTTCAATATATTTCAGGGAACTACTAACTTCATTAACCTTTTGATTCGAGGGTCATCAAAAATGCCAGCTTTCAGTTTCTCACAACTCAAATAAACAAACTCATCGTCTTCTGAAAAAAATGAAAGTAAGATATCTCTCTGTTACGGTAGTATGCAATTCTGTTTTCTTGGGTTAACAGTTTTTTTTTGCTTAAATCGAGAAGCTAGAATTTCAGATGATTTTTTAGAGAGTCCAAGGTCCTCACTAAATCACTAAGCCCCTTCTGATTAAATGGCTGGCGTTCAGAAGAAATATCTAAATGGAAGTCATCTGATCCACTTGCAGTTCTTAGGAGAATTTAAAGGAGATTTTTGTCGTAATTCGTGATAATTTTCTGTAGATGTACTTATATATTGTTGTGCTTCTGAATCATCACTAAGGTACAGTACTGGTCGGGTAATAGGCAACAAAATACCCGAAATCCATTTAGACCGGTTTGTTTTGTTAGTGTCTGTTAAGTCTACAACGCAAAAATAACAATCATCATGATGATTCGAAGGTTCCCTCCAGATCATTGGTGTTTGATACTTGAAATGCGTCCGTTTCTCGTTTGCCCACAACCTTAAATACTCTAAACTGTTTTAAAAAACAATATAAGGAATCCAGTACTTGGGACGGGTTTCCATGGTAAATCCGAAGTAGTCAAAATACACTTGGTAATATAATCTGGCACACCTTTTCATTTTTTTATTCGCCACAAATGTTTCAAAAAACAGTTATAATTTTGGTTTTGATACATTTTTCCATTTGCATTTTTCTTGATTTTTAAAAATACAAAATTTTATTTTTTTTATGTAGAATCAAAAAAGGCGAAAAATCTGTTATCACCGAACTCAGAGAACTCATTCAATTTTTAAACGATTTTTATGTACATACATGTTTTAGAAATCTACTTTACGAGTAATACACTCCCGCTCATCTGAATAGGTTCAGTAATCGTTTTGTGTTCAAATGATATTATTTCAAGAAGTAGTGAAATGATTTTTTTTTAAAATTATGTCGTTTATAGACTAGCCTATTGGGAATCATTTTATAAAGAAAAAATGTTATATTAAATTTTAGGATTACTCGCAAAAAAACACAGATTTGGTAACTCGATGAAAAATGATGTATTTTTTGGGGTCATCAGAATAGGTTTAGGAACAAAAATTTAAAAAAAACATAAAAATAAAAATTTTATTCATATTTTCACTTACAAACATAATAAATAGGTATAATTTGAACTTAATTAATAACGGGTACTCCCGCCCTTGTTTGAAATTACTTCATAAATTCGATTTGAAATTGAATCATATAATTTTTGGATATATTGAAGGGAAATTTCAGCCCAAGCTGTTTTTATACCACGTATTAAGCACTCCTTATTCTCAAATTGTCTACCGTACATGTATACTTTTTGTGACAGCATTCCCCACATGTTTTCAATAATATTCAGGTCTGGAGAAAATGGCGGCCACTCCAATAATGGCACATTTTGGCTCCTAATCAACTGTTTTACGACCCGCGCAGTGTGAATGGGAGCATTATCATGCTGATAAGTCCACGTTATGGGTCCTTCTCAATTACGGCTTTGTAGCTATTCGAATTCATTCTAGATGTCAGAAACTGCAGCTCACAAGTTCCATAATAGGAATTGGCTCCCCCCACACCATCACACCACCTTCACAGCTATGATGACGAGTCAAATGATGTTCTTCCTTTCGCAAATCATGGAAGTAGTAGTTATATTCATCCGGACCATCTAAATTAATATTTTTTTCATCAGAAAGGACTACACGTTGCCATTCTTTATTCCAGGTCACATGCTGACGACAAAAGTGAAGTCGTGCTTCCTTGCGAGTGCTGTTAAGCGGTGGCTTTTTCATTAGTTTTAGTCGTTTAAGTGACTGGCACTGCGAATAACACGTTTTACTGTAGCCAGGCTCGAACTTACGACAGTTTTTTCCTTTATTTTTGAAGCAGAACCATGCGAGTTAGAAGCAGATCTGTTTATGGCTCTCCCATCAGCACTCGTAGTGGCTCTGTATGTAAGGAGGTACCTTTCATATTTTTTCCATATTCTGATTCATTCCGTAAATAATTGCTGACAACATTTTGGCTTCGTCCAATTTTTGTATCGATATACCGATGATTTAGGCCACATTCACTTAAGGCTTTAATTTTGCCCTTTTCTTTGTCCGTCAGTGATTTACCTCGACACATTTTTAAATTAAATTATGCCAAATACTTCAAAAAATAATAATTCAACAAATTTTTATGCTTTGACTACCGTTCACTACGAAAAAATAATGGTTTTGATTTCGAACCTATTGTGATGAGCCAAAAAATTGCTATGATTCTACCGAAGAATAAGCTAAGCAAGAGAATAACGGTTGTTTTTTACCGTTAGATTTTTCTCCCAGTTGAGTGTACATATATAATCTCGCAATGGACAGAAACAAATTTGGTGTGCATATAACAAAAATTGAGAAATCCAACATTTAATGTTTCAAAAACGTCAAACCTATTCAGATGAGCGGCAGTGTATGTTATTCAATAAAGCTAATAAAAAGCACAATTTGCTCCCAACCGATCAACTTTAAGAGTGAAGAATTAAAATGGGTAATTTTTTCTTTAATAAAAAAGCCTTTACTCAGTGATTTTTTTCTGATATTAAAAAATTTTTTTTTTCTAAAGTAACAACTACGAGTAGGTACGTCTTTAAAAAAACACAATTTTAAAAATCGGCTTATGAAAAGAAAGTTTATGATTTTTTTAAGTTTAATTTTTTGGAAAAAAAGTCGAAAATACTATTAGTACATGTAACTTAAAAATTCGAGCTGATGGAGAAAAATAGAGATTAGAAATAAAATCAGCGACTGCAAATTAATAAAAAATTGCTATCGAATTCCAAATAACACACAAAAAGTTCCATTTTGTTCCCTTGTGTTTTTTTTATCATATGCCATCTAAGTTATTCGATTATTTTATTCGCATCAAAAGATATAGTTTTTGCAACGAAAAAAATTCAAATGGCACCACTGAGCGTCGTAGTTGTCACCTCAGGCAATGATGGTAAGCTGTAAGTGCAGGATGCCTGCTGTTTCTTTCCTTATTTCAGAACTTCGACCCTCACTAATAAAGCGTGCAGTCAACCCAGCTTCTCACCGCTTTTGCCTGTGCCTCAGGCAGCTCATGAATTTCCTACGGACCTCTCGCATTGCGGATGAGGACATCTTCGTCATGTGATCATTTGATTTTCTAGGTACTCTTGTTGCTCTGCAGTGCTCGTCAGGGCAATAGTACATTACTTACTTACCATGTAGTAGATAAAATGTTTCTTAAGTTCTATAAACTTCTGATAAACATTTGGTTTCAACGATGTACCTTCTATTACCTATTGACTGCCCTATTATCATCATCGTTGTCAGCCACATCGACTGCTGCGGCTGCTGGTGCTGCTGCTGTTGCCGATGATGATGAAGGTGATTATGATCAATCTCTATTGATGGGGTATCTAACAATATACCGGTGTAGTTTTTCCTCGAAACTTTTAATATTATATGAGTTTTGCAATACTTTTGCAGTAATATTGCTATTTTCATTGAAAGTTTTCGCTTAGTTTTGTTCATAAAATCTATTGAAATATTATCTGGTGAATAAGCAGTCGTAGCTTGTATGTATACTTATACTTTCTATATGTGGCCATAAAATTGCTGGCTACATGAGCGTTTGTTTGTGGGAATTTGTGGTACTTTAAGTAAGTACTCGTACGTATTCCGCTTAACCAATAAATATGGAAAAGTTACTCTTTTTTTGTAGATATACATTTTCCGTTTATTATTGGCTAATACTTATTTAGTATGAAATAAATGGAAGGTATTTCCGACATAAGGAAAAGTACAGCTTCATTCAGTTAAATGGAATTGTGGATAATCCCACATGTGTTCTTAACATTAGTTACGAGTTTATAAAAGAAAACGTAAATGTATGCATTTCTTTTTAGATTTTTCAGTTTAATTGGGGGTAGTTAGCTAGGTACATGATTCAATACTCGTAGGTCCACTGAACACTGTGTTTCGGAGAATACTAAATGGGTCGATCCTTTTTGTGGTTTCAATATTTCATAAAATAAATTGTTTTAGGCAAATCGAAGCAATGATTTTTCTTTATAGACTTGAAATTATTCTAGCACTTTAAATGGAAGCTTTGTTATTACAGCGTTGGCGCAACCCGGCATCGCGACAGACTGGCCGCTCCAGCCAGGAAAAGTTTTGAAACTGGAAAAAGACAAAAGCACCACAACGGATCTGCTACGCAAACAGGCTGTATAGGCAATACCGGGAAGATTCTTCATAAATAAAAATAAATAAGATTAATAAATAAAATCTACGTACCACATTAGCCAAAACATTTGGTCATTGGTTTGAGGATAGAAGTTTGAATCCCAACACCAATTTAGTGCCAGTTGCTCGAAGACTCAATTTGAGAGATTTATCTGCTGGACAGCATTTTTAAAAATATTTGTGACATGCCAATGTTTTTTAAACCCACCACCGAAGCGTGGACGATTTATGATGGTATCTGGCAATGTATATCTGGTAATGGACCAATCGTTATACGATTTTAACAGAATAAAATCAATGGCAAGTTAATTATTATAAACTATGTTATGTTAATATTGGACAAGGGGCCGAGGCACCGTCCACATAACCCATAAACAGACAGTATCACATGAACTGTAGCAGATATGAAGATCATATTTAAAACATATCTGAGAGCGCATAGAGAAAGGGAACTAAGGGTAAAAAAATCAATTTTCATTTTTTTTTATGTGGACAACATCTGAGCATCGAATGAGATCGATCCCATGCCCCAAAAGTGTTCCCTCCCAGAGATATGCGCGTTTTATGAAAGTGAAGTCGACGATTCTAAGCACAAATAGAAAGGGGCCTAATCTTTAAAATGGCTCTCCTGAACAAAACTGGTTTTTAACCTTAGGTCCCTTTCTATTTTGCGCGTCACATATGATGTTAGCAGGGATCGAAAAATAAAATAAAAATGTGAAATGGTTTCTCTTTCATAAAGTTTACGAGGGTTGCTATTTATATTTCGGGTCCGGCAATAAAAACACAATAATTTATCATTGAAATGGTTTTATTTTTTTCAAAATATTCTCCTTTTAGATCAATACACTTTTGCAAGCGCACAAACGAATTTACGAAGCAATTTTTCACTTCGATTGAGACACCTGCTTCGGGCGATGAAAAACATTGACCACACATTCTTTTCTTGATGTGCGGGAATAAAAAGAAGTCATTGGGTGGCAAATCAAGGCTGTACGGTGGATGGCCCAACAATTCGACATCTTGAGTCGTCAAATAGCTCATCGTTTCCGCTGATGTGTGAGTGCTCGCATTGTCGTGATGGCAAAATGATCCGTCTTATTTTATTATCCTTCCTCATTTCTTCGAACACTGTTGGCAAACAGAGGTTTGTATACCACTCAAAATTGACCTCCTACGTTCCTCTAAAGGCACTGTGGCAATATTGCCGGTTATACCGAAAAAACGCTATCATTTGCTTCGATGTACTTCTTCCACGAACGCTTGTTGGATTTAGCTCGTTTTGAAAGACCTTTACGGTCGATTGCTGTTTTGTTCATATGCATAGATCCATGATTCGTCACCAGTGACAATATTATACACTGCCTTTGAGCTACCGCAGTTATACTTTTTCAACATCTCTTTGCACCAATCCAAACGAGCCTTTTTTTGAGCATTCGTCAAATTATGTGGGATCCAACGGCACAATTGTTTTTTTACGTCCAATGAACACGCAATATCTAGTGATGCTTGTCATAGTAATGCCCAAGGATGCTGCAATCCCACGGTATGTCACATGTCGGTCTTGCTTAATCAGTTCACGCATAGCATCGATGGTTTCTGGCAAAGTGACCGAAGTTGGACGTCCTTCACGAAATTCATATTGGAGCGAACGGCGTCCGAGACTGAACTCTTGGTACCAGCGATTAACAGTGGTTTTTGATGGTGCTTCATTGCCAAAAGTCGAAACAAGTTGATTTAAACATTCTTGTCTCGATAAGCCACGAACGAAAATGTTCACGGTATAATTCCATGTTTTGACTGAGATTAATTTTTCAACACACTGTAAACAAAACAATTCGCCCTAAAATGACAAAACGTTCTGAGTGAAGTTATGCTAAAAAAATGTCAAAGTTTCTAATGGAAGTTCCAGTTTGCATCTGGGAACAGGACCCGAAATATAAATAACTACCCTCGTATTTTCTCCAAGAAATTCAATGGCCGCAACGATCATGTGATAATTCTTTGAACACTTTTTGTTTTACTGACAATGAATATTGTGCGTGTTAGTTAAACCACTCTTCCTAAAAATAAAGTAAGTTCTGAGGTTATTCCAATGATAGTGTGAAGTATAGGGTGATCCATCTAGAGGTATTTTTTCCATTTGGTTTTTTTAGAGTTTACGCGTGAGTTGCGTTAAATTTTATTGTTTTCCTTTTCAGCATTGTTTGCCATTTTATCATAGAAAGACTTACACCGCAACAACGTCTTCAAATTGCGCAACTGAATTATGGAAATGAGAAACGAGAAGATCCGCTGTGATGGACCCCTTTCTGGCTCAACGGCAACGTCAATAAATATCCGCATTTGTGCTGAAGAGCAACAAAAAGAGGTTCAAGAGGTGCCATTATACCCAGAGAAAACCACGGTTTGGTGCGGTTTATAAGCTGGTGGAATCATCGATGCATATTTTTTCAAAAATGATGATGGCCGGAACGTAACCGTGAATGGTGCTCGCTATCGCGCCTTGATCTCGGACTTTTTGTGACCTGAAATTGAAGCCCGTAATCTTGACGGTATTTGGTTTCAACAGGACGGTGCCACTTTTTTTTTTTTTTAAGACCAACTCTCAGGGGGTGTCCCCTATATATGCAGTGGATTGCATCGGTCAAGGGAAGATAGGTTAAGGTATTGAAGGAAAGAGGGAGTAATGTTTATGGACATTTAATTTGAACCTGTTCATATTGTACGTGGCAGGAAACACCTCTGCGGAAGTCTGTTTCACATACGGGCAACGCGACTGTAGTACGAATTCTCCCCGTAATGCGTCGTGCGATTAGTAGGCCAATCAGTAACAAATGGATGCAAACTTCTAGACAAGCAAGTGTTACGGGAGAACACTCTGACCTCCGGGATGAGATCACCTATCTCAGAAGTACATGTTAAAGAGTGATACGCAACCAACACTCCGCCGATGCTCGAGTGAAATAACAGAGTTGGCCACCCTGCTATCTCCAACAAGCCTCAGCGCCCTCCCTTGCACCCGGTCGAGAAACTCCAAAGAAGACCTTGAAGCACCCGCCCAGATGTGGGAGTTATACTCCATTTTTGGCCTAATGTATGTGATGTAGATGTTGAGGAGGTCGGAGAAAGTGAAGTATTTTTTGCACCGCTTTAAAAAACCCAGGCACTTGAATGCTTCTTTCGACACTTCATAAATGTGTTTGTTCCAGCGAACATCACACTGACTCCTTGACAACAGTCCCATTCATCAGTATTGCCGATGATGTTAGGCCCGTCGATCGTTTATGGCTCAACAGGCAGCATTGGTTGGATCGAGTGATATCACACCTTTATACATTGTTCTATGGGGTTATGTAAAGTCCAAAGTCTATGCTGACAAACCAGCTACGATTCAGGTTTTGGAAGCCAACATTACGCGTGTCATTAAAGCCATACCGGTCGAAATGCTCGAACGAGTCATCCAAAATTGGACCCTCCGAATATAAACCCTGAGGCGTAGTTGCGGCCAACATTTGCTAATTGTCCTTTCAAATTACCAATGAATATTCAACACTTGATTTGAATTTTTATATTTTTTTTGTTCTGAAAAAATACCTCTAAATGGATCACCCTTTAGTTATTTCGAAGTATTGCTGTATTGTTTTCAGTTCACTTAAAGGGTCAGTTATAATAGAAAAACCGCCGTTATACTATTGCCAATATCGATGCCCTCTATTCTATGATTGAAGTACCGAAAATGCCGACTTAAAATTGAGACTTTTGGCTTTTAAGGGTAAACCAATGTTTCATTAATACTTTTAACAGTTAAATTAGGGCGTTTTTAAAAAACACCCCAGGAAAATCACCAAAATGTAAGTCTCCAAAAGTGTCGACAAACCTAACGACTCTGCGACGTACTCCACAAAAACACCCTTACTAAAAGCAAAAACGAGAGAGAAGGAAGACAAAAATCGTACTTTTGTAGGTACAGCATGAAAAAATTTCCACTTATAAAGGTTAATTTTAAAAAAACAAAGTCCCACTAAAAAAGGCTCAAATTGCTGTTTAAAGTTTTTTTTTGGTTTGTAAAAGTACGAAGAAAGACAAAAATCGTACTTTTGGAGGTACAGCATGAAAAAAAAAATTCCCACTTATAAAGGTTAATTCTAAAAAAATCAAGTCACACTAGAAAAGGTTAAAAAGTTTTTTTGGTTTGAAGTGTGCAGGAACAGCCAAAACTGTCCCACTTACAGAGGATTCCCACTTATCCAGGTTCAACTGTATATACTATCCATTTGAAAATATACATATGTCAGAAAAGCAATTGAATTATCATTCTCTAAAAGCCAAGCCGAACCGTAAAAATAGACCAAATGTCGAAGCTTATCATGTCATCATCATTTGCATATACAATTATTTTATTAAAAGACAACCTAATTGACCCCTACGTATAAAATAACGTTTATTAAATATTTGAGGTTTCATATGCAAAAGACTTCAGTGCACGATCTAACACATTTGGTTGTACAGATGAAATACTTAATTTTAAAATAAAAATTGAAACCTGGGAGTTCAATCGGAGAGCCCGGGCCTTTAAACGGCTCTAATACAAGATAATCAATTGAACAATGTACACAGGTCGTATACTTCTGAATTGTGACCGATAATGCACATTTGGTTTATCATTTTGTGGTAAGCTTTCTTAGGTCTACATTATGTAAGATTCTAGATATATTTACAAAATAATGCCTAAGAAGGCCGGCTATTGCAGTACCTTAGTAAGAATAAGAAAGCTTTCATAATCTCCATAAGTGTGACAGTGAAATTCATAGTTCGATGCCGGATATTCCTAGTGCTGTTGACCATACATTTACCGGGCAGGAACGTATGGCACTGGCAAGGTCCTGGCACAAGGACGAATGTCGACTCAAAATAAAGGGTGTTCCAACCATAATTCATGTTAATGTTAACTCCTTAAAGTCTAGGTTTTTGCCCAACTTAATTCGTCACTTCTTTGATAATTCAACCATGGAGAGGTACACAATTGAGCAGCGAGTTAAGGTTGTTGAGCTGGCGTTCAAATTAAAATGCATTTCGTGTACTTCGTGATTTTGTTGGTCAGCATAATCGACCAAATGTGTCATCAATCAAGGGAATTGTGCGCAAATTTCAGCAAACCGAGTCTGTAGAAAATGTGAAATCCCATGTACATGCTCGCCCAGTTCTTACTGCGGAAAGCTTTGATGTTTCTGGCGTTAGTGTGGCAGAAGAGCCGTCAACCATGACTTGTGAATGGTGGTTGCAATCGCGAGATGATAAAGGACTTCTTGTGTCCAGAAATTTAGGATATGTGGTTCCAACAGGATTTGCCTTTTGCCACCCAGCCATATAAACACTGGATATTTTTTGCAAGAAATTAAATGGCCGCCACGATAATGTGATAATTCTTTGAAAACTTTTTGTTTTACTGGAAATGAAAATCGTGCGTGTTAGTTGAACCGCTCTTTATAACAATCAAGTACGGAAACTTCTTAGCCTAGCACAAAAAGCGCGGTATAAACAGAAAAAGTCAAGTGTTTTGGAAACTTCCATCTCTGCTATGAACACATGTTAAATTCTGTTTCGATCTGGCAACTCCTTCATATAGAAACAGGTGTTCACAAAAGACGCATCCGCGATTTTTTTACAATGGAAAAATTAGAAATGCGTGGTGTCATTAAATATTTACATAAAAAAGGTTTATCGGGACAAGAAATTCATAATGATATGCAATAGTAAAAAATTGGGTTGCTGAATTTAAACGTGGTCGTACAAGCATTGAAGATGAACCACGTAGTGGACGTCTAAAAACAGCAACAACAACAGAAATTGTAGCCAAAGTGCATGATATGGTATTAAATGATCGACGAATAAAAGTGCGTGAAATAGCTAATATCATGGGCATCTCAAATGATCGAGTCCATTTAATTTTGCATGAAGAACTACAGATGAAAAAGCTTTCTGCAACATGGGTTCCGCACTTGTTAAAAGCCGAAAAAAACGCATAAGAATGAACATTTCTCAAGCTTGTTTGGATCGTTTTCAGCGAAATAAAATGGATTTTAAGCGTCGTTTCATAACTGTTGATGAGACATGGATCCACCACTATACTCCAGAGACAAAAGAACAATCCAAACAATGGACTGAAGCTGGAGGAAGTGCCCCAAAGAAGGCAAAAACAATTCAATCGGCTGGTAAGGTTATGGCAACGGTTTTTTGGGACTTCATAGGTATTTTATTGATTGACTATCTGCAAAAGGGTAAAAGAATAAATTCAGAGTACTATTGCAACCTTTTAGATCAATTAAATGTACAAATTCGAGAAAAATGTCCTGGCGTACAACACAAAAAAATAATTTTTCATCAAAACAACGCACCAGCGCACAAGAGTGTTTTCACAATGGCTAAAATCAACAAATTAAAGTACGAGTTGCTTGACCACCCACCTTATTCTCCTGATTTAGCTCACAGTGACTTTTACTTGTTCCCAAATCTAAAAAAATTCCTTGCTGACAAGCGTTTTACCTCAAATGAAGATTCAGTTACAGTTGTAAACCACTATTTTGAAGACCTTGAGGAAAACTATTTTAATCAAGGAATAGAATTGCTAGATAAGTGTTGGACTAAGTGTATTGAAGTTTCAGGAGATTATATTGAAAAATAAAAATATTTTTGAAAAACTAACTATTCTCTTTCATTGATAGGCTAAGAAATTTCCGAACCGCCCTCGTAAGCTCTGATGTTATTCCAACGATAGTGCGAAATATATTGCGGAGACTACACAAAGAGAAAATGTAAGTTGAAAATCGGTTAGAGCTATAATGATTAGGTTGCGCAAATAAAAAACAATCTCGAAAATGTAATCTAGATTCTCTGATTTTATTAGTTAGAAATATAAGTCAAAAATTGTGCAATAAATTTTAGAATTTCACTCAAAAGCACAACATTTTCTGCAAAGTGCAAAAAAAAGTTGCAATCTTTGGAAGAATCGAAAACAATTGAAATTTGATACTGGTAAAAGCCCTTGTAACATAAATTTATTGTTTACACTTCAACAAAAAAAATTGATTAAATTCAACCGTTTACTGTGCCATGAATTTTGACAAAAACATATGCTTTTGTTTAACTGATTCTTACCGAAACCATCCAAAGTATAACGTACGTTTTCACATTATATTTAATTTGTGTTTTTTTTTCCCTATTGTGAAGTATTTACCTGTTTTTCTCTGTGTGTGTGAAAAGTTTAAATGAATTTAATTCTGCATATTCA
Source organism: Hydrotaea diabolus (assembly GCA_963513945.1). Classification (NCBI taxonomy): domain Eukaryota; kingdom Metazoa; phylum Arthropoda; class Insecta; order Diptera; family Muscidae; genus Hydrotaea; species Hydrotaea diabolus. Next base: position 122,493,453 of record OY740720.1, read on the forward strand.
TAGCATTGAAACGCAAGTTTCTCCATGCAATTAAATATATTTCAATTCAATTTGGTGCTAAAGGAAAACTGTTGCTCAAACACACTGGCTTTTCTGCAGCCATATTATGTCATCAAAATATAATTTCTTCAGTATCGAGAGGAATGAATAAATATGTAGGTATATGTATGTGTGTGTGCAAGAGAGCACAACATACATACACTACGTTTAATTTTTCCTCTTCATATTCATAAACTTCATCTTCATTTAATTTTTTTTTTTGTGAAATGAAAACCACTTTACAAACTCTGCTAAATAAACTTTTTGATATGCCACACAGACACACAACCGCCACCTACACATGAATGTTGCACACGCATACAACCATAGAAATGTTTGCACGCACATACTCACATGTAGAAGAATGCCATGTCATGAATGCACAGACACACACATACAAAGAGGAAAATTGGCAGGGCCTTTCCTTCAGAAGACCTTTTAGAAGGTCTCTCTTTAGATCCAATACACATTCGTTTATGCCTTCCAAAATTTGGCATTTCACAAGGTCTTCTTTGCGAATGAAAAATGATCCCCTACACTTGCTTTTGTCGCTTTTCTTAGAAGGCCTGCTAGAAGGCCATATTGTAAATTCTCTACTCATTTGTTGATGCATTCTTTGAGGGTGCCTTTAAGAAAGGCTTCATATTTTCAATGAGAGAGATTCCATTAACATTCCTGGCTCCCTTCTTGTGAAAGGCATGCTACCATGCCTGGTGAAGTGATGGCGGCACGGAAAGTGTTCCCTACGGTAATGGGCAGTGAATATATATAATCCGTTTGACGTAGACACACTAGTTTTTTTTGGCCAACACTCAGGTAATGCCCCTTATAAATGCATGTGCATTGCGTTGAAAGTAAGAAAGCGGAGAAGGCGAAGAGGGATTTATGTTTATTGACATTTGTCTTGAATTTCTGGAAGTCGTAATTGTCGGGAAATACATTTGCCAGAAACCGATTCCACATACGGGCAGTACAAGCGAAAAATGAATTCGATCTGTAGTGTAAAATGCGGTCGACCAGCCAATATAAACGGGTGTGAATTCCTGGAAAGTTGCGTATTTCTGCCTAACATCCTAACGTCAGAAAAGTTGCGTATTTTTACCGAACATCCTAACGTCAGGAATAAGTCGACGGATGTCCGTGAAGCACATATCCTGAAAGTAACGATAGAGCAGCGACTCACATTACACATTCCGACGATGCTCGAGGGAATCTATTCTGTTGGATACCCCACTGCCACCATCGCTCTCCTTGGAACACGGTCTAGTAGCTCCTAGGCTGGTTTTAGAGCACCTGCCCATATATGGGAGTTGTATTTTACCTTAGGGCTGATAAAGCTTGTATAGATATCGAAAAGTTCATAAGGAGAGAAATATTTCTTGCACCGCTTAAGAAAGCCTATAAAGTTGGGTGCTTCTTTCGATACATGTGGAATACATGTCTCGCCCAACGAGCGTTACATTGTATCTTCAAGCTCAGAATATCAAGAGCATCTGAATGTTCAACATCCATACCATCGATGGATCAAGGCGGCCCTGAAGGGTCAGTGAATCGCTTGTGAGACAACAAGCAGCACTGCGTCTTGCGCGCTTATAAATCCACTCTATTTATTCGACCCAGAATCTGAAATGACCTGTAAATACTGGCCAAGTGTCTCATCCATAATTCGCCTTCTGTGTTCAATATCTTGAAGACTTGGCCTACATTTGAATGAATATGAATGACAGACGTTGCTGTCATCCGTGAAGTAGTACTTTGGATTCAGGGCCTGACCCAACAGATCGTCAATAAAAATAAGAAGCAAAGAGGGAAAAAGGACAGAGCGCTGTGGTACAACTGCGGTAAGCCTACGCTTGTGGGATGAGAAGGCCTTGCTCTACAATCTAACCCTGTGTTAATTTTAAATAAATACAGAATGCGCAAGCATAACTCCGAGCATCCTAAGAAGGGTTCCTAGAAGGCCTTGCTGGGCCCTGCCCTTCCTTCCACTGGGTAGTTGTATAACTATAACTTAATAAATGAAATGAAGTAAAAGCATTTATATGCACACATAAAAGTCCTGGCATAAGTGTACACACATATATACACACGCACACGTGTATCTGTATGTATGCTCACATACACGCGTACTTTCACATGTGTTTGAATTCAATAAAAGCAAAAAATAAATTTGATTCAATTAAAAACTAATCAAACTTATAATATTAAACTGTACTGCTGAAAACAAATAGGAATTTCCTTGTTTAAATGTTGGTTTGTGTGTTCGAATATAATGAATTGAAATTGCATGACACAGGGGGCAGAAACGAGGGGACAAGAGTCTTGCCATTCAAATACGGAAGGATATTGGCAATATGAATTTGCTTGAAAAGTCTTATCCAGCATAAACTTGGCACATAATCACCATTCTCCATCACCAGAGTAATTGATGGAACAAATGGTAATTGAGTCAATCACTGCACAGTGGGTTGCATTAAAGAAAATGTAATCGAAATTATAAAGTTTGTTGGTATACGAGTACGTTCTATGCACGATTGTAACTGCTAAATCGTTAATCGGTTGTTTTTCATTAAGGTACTACTCATGATTATTTTCTGGCAATGCTTTAAGCGGATAGTACAATTTCCGATGAATTTGATGACCCACATATGAGGCGTTATTTCCGCAGGAGCATTTGGAATGTGTATCTCGTCTCAAGTAGTTTGCTTGTTAGCGTAGATCAAGGATGTTAACCCAGAGAATATTATAATCGCAAATTGTCAAGTTGCATGATTGCGGAAGCCTCTTGATAAGCGCTCGCCGTGATATAACCCAGGTGCCAAATTTGTCCTTTCCGACTTTGCGAGTTGCATCGCACAGTGGTCAAGAATTAATTTTAATCGGCCAAAAACTTTTTATTTTAGCCAAAAGGATTTGAGCTATTGACATTAAATATTAGTTATATTTTAAAGATAAGTCCAAATTTGACTAATTTTTTTATTTCGCTATTTTAAAAAGAAGTAACGTTTTGTTTTACCCTTTTTTTACTTACTCGTATTGTATGTAATTGTTTAAAAAATACGCAAGTAATAGTTTTTTTTTCGTATCACTTTTTTCCTGTTTTGAAAATTGTAAAAGAGTTTAAAATTTTTCGTCTTACAGTAATTCTGTGTGTTCTGCACTTCACACTAAAATCTTTCCATAATGCAGTGGCTGAGCAAGCCAGCCACTGAACACAGCGATTAAGTCAAAATTGAGCCAGAATTTCGGTAATGCGAGTATTTATACACTCCGCAACTTTGTGGAACAGAATTAAGGGACAATGTTTACAAGCACCAAACACATTTGTGCCAGCTCCTCCATTAATTATTATGATTTGCCTAGAAGAATGCAGACACAATCTCCTAGTGCTAACGTCCAAAGGCCAATGGCCGGTGATATTCGAAATAAGGTTTCTTAGATACATCCTTGGGTGATTTATCGCAGACAGCGTTCTCTACTTATCGGCAGGTGGGTTCCTTTATCCAGCTTTTCTTTGCAATGAGTTAGAGTTTGTGGACATAAGCATGTTACCCTTCTTGAGAGGATTGTCGGCCACGATTGAATTCATCGCCATACAAAGATTTAAGTTCATCGATGCACTCTTGTCGTTATTATCCACGTCGAAAGTTGTGAAAAATGATCGCACGAAAATGTTCACGATTAAATTCCATTTTTTGCCAAATTGATTTTTTCAAGTTACTGTAAACAACACAAATGATGGTCTTACATCAAAACGTTCTGAGTACGTTTATGCTACATAAAGTCAAACTTTCCAATGGCAATGTCAGATTGCGCCAGGCATTACTTAGTGTTGCCAAGCCCAGAAATATATATAGGAACCCTCGAAGTATCAGCAAATGAGATCTTAATCATCACGGATGGTTCGAAAATGGAAGCAGATACGAAATCAGGGGTTTGCATGATCTTTAAAAGATCTCGATGACTACAGGACAAATGCACGGTCTTTTAGGCACAGATTTCTGCAATCAATTTAGTAGCTGCAGACAAGATTTTTTCACCTCCGTTTAATATACAAATTTATGTAGACAGCATATGGACAGCAGCCATAGATTCGCTGGACTGTGTGATAGTGAAGGAGATGCATTGAATCACTCATACGAATCCAGAGACACAATATTACGCTGACATAGGTATCTGGTCACAGCTATATACCGGGCAACGAAATGGCAGACAAATGTGCCAGAATAGGCTTAGGAGCAGCGGACGAACCAACAACCCCAGACATACACATCCCGCACGTCGAACTGATGAATGTACTTAATCAACGAAATGCCTGTTTCAAAAGCAAGGTCAAGGTGGAACCCAAGTCGCAACTGAATAATAATCCGGTCAAGGCAAACGACAAGGCATAGGACAAGGCAAATGACAAGGCATTTACTAACATTAGGAAAACAATCGATCTCAACCCTTAAAGGATTCCCTATGGCGGCTCATATGGGCATCCCGTGCAGACTTTTGTAGAAGTTACCAGGACGCAGAAGAAGAGGAGTCAGTGGAGCACAGTGGAGGAGTCAGTGGAGCAGCTATGCACATGCATGGATCTTCAAGAATGTGGACTTGCCGACCTAGGCAGCTGATTCTTTGTTGACCATGCCATAATAGAGAAAAAGTCAACCTCAATCATTCTTAAATATTGTTGAACAGTCGGGCTTGTTCCGAATTACTCAAATCAGTTAATAAACCATAACAAATAAAAAAAGCTGGATAACTGCCACATATTCTTTCTTCTCTTTCTTTCATTAGGGTTTTATAATGGGCGTTTAAGGGGTCCAAGTGAACACGTCATTCCTTCCAGGCGAGCTGTCTTTCAACTTTAACTAACTTTAAGGGACAGTTTCAAATTAAGTTTATTCCAGTAGATACCACATCTAACTCCTCTTAGTGACTTCTAACCGTTAGTGTTTATTTAGATTCTATCCTCTGGGAGGCGGAGGCCAATCACGTCGTTCGATTTATCTGTTATCCTCGTCTCAACACCAGAATTAAAGATTGGTTCAGGCGTCGCTTAGTCAACAGTTAGGCCCATATTGACTACACCCAAAATGTTGGAACGGTCATAGTCCTTGTACTTTCATGACCCGTTTCGTCAGGTCGCATAGCCGCCTTTGCAGTCACATGTTTTGCCAAGATGTCTATCGGGTGATAGGGATAAGCATAGTAAACAAGATAAGGATAGTAAACCGGGGCTACCATAGAGTGGTTCTAAGCGCACCTACCGTCCTCATAACAGTTTTAAACCAACTCTGGTGATAGTTTTTCTCCATCGCTAACAAAATCATATAGCCAGTACGTTTTTGAGGCTCATTCCCCAGTTGAGGTCGATAGATGGCTGCTACCGCAGTTTTCCTAGTCTGAGTGTTGAGGTAGCAGTTTAGTTTACTATCTAGAACAGTCCATAATATACGGCACTATTGGATAACAAAAGTGTTAGCACATCGATCGTGGGATTAACTAATTAAGGGATCTTGTTGCGCCTAATAAACTGTAACAGTTCCGTTTAACCTGGATTTACAATAGCTTACGCGCAGACTGCATCTTAACCAGTGGCTGCTACCGCAACATCATCTTCGTATATTATTATCTGGAAGCACGTCTTCACCGTGGCTTATAGCATTAATGTTTACATTCAACAGCTGTTGGTAGAGTACACTTTGTGGGGTTCCCCGTACTGATATTTTGGAAATATTGGAGGCGCCCAGACAGCACTGAATTCAGCTATATTTCAAGAGTGTTGAGTCTGATCCAAATTTTAGCCCAAAATTTAAAATATATCCATTAGTGTGGGCCGATTTGTATGGACCACAATTTGTCGATATTGTGCCATCGTTGTTTCGATGGCTTTTGGCATGAGGGAAAAAAGTTCCACTACGACATATCAAAAAATCATTTTCTAATTTATTTATTTTTAAGTTTTTTTTAGTAGGTAACATTTTTTTTTTAAATAATACAATACATACAATACAATACAAAATAACAAAAGAGCGCTTGAGAATCAATTCGATTCTCTTAGTGGTATTTATATTCTCACGGAACATTATTTTCCTCATGCCAAAAGCTATCGAAATCGATAGCACAATATCGTTTGCTAAATCGACCCTCCCTAATATCCATATGTGTCACAAGGCCATTGTTGTTGTTGCTGTATTTGTTTTGTGAATGGATGGGGTCGTTAGGAATTTAATCGATAAGAACAAAGCCCATATCGTCATCTTCAGATTCGGATTCTTCCTTCTTTTTTTCTTCCTTATTCCTTTAGAGCAATATCTGTTATTAAACTACGTGTCCACATAAATGCCGTTTTTATATCCTCCGTCTTAGGATAGCGGGTATATTCACTTTGTCAATCCGTTCGCAACACCTTGGAATACTGATCGAAGACCAGATAAGGAATATATACACTTAATCGTCATACAATTCGAAGATGATCTAGCCATGACCGTCTGTCTGTGGTAAGCAAACTACAGGTCGCCCTATAAAAGGTTGCTGTCTGAAATTGTGCAGAAATATGTGTGGATAGACTGGAATGGTTGATATTGAAAATAAGCCACATCGGACATGAGGTAATAATTTGCCCCACACAAGGACTTGGCATACCTCTGGAATTTTTTTTTAACATTAAGTTAAAATCAGCCAGGTCATATTAGGTACATGGCGATGGGAGTCGACAAGGAGGTGTGGCAACGCCCACACAACCCAGAACATTGGAAGGCTGTATATCTGTGTAAAATGTTGAAGATGTGATGCATGGGTCTAAATACCTCCTGATAGAAAAGTCGTATTGTGCTATGATGTGTAACCATTGTACAAAAGGGCGTGAAACACCCTAAAATACGAGTACCGAATGACTTTGTCTCGTGAACTAACAACGACCATGTTGGCATAGAATGAAACACCCTGATGTAGAAGAGCCTATCGTCGCGCTCCTTAATAAAAGGTTCACATTGGACCGAAATACATGAAGGAGGATATACAAGTACATGGTGATTCATTCACGACTGGACAAGTTTCTCCAGCGTATTCATGTGGCTCATTTCATGAAAATGTGTCCGTCTACGATCTTGACGAAAATGCAAGTGAGCGAAATGGCAGCGAGTTGAAAATTTTCGGATTGGTGGTCGAAGAGTACTAGGGTAAAATTGCTAAGTGTGTGTTCTTAAAAGATATCCCTATCTATTACCTTTTCAAAATTAGCTAAACGAAGCCCAGAGGTCCTACCGTTTCAATGTTATGACTATTTGGCTGAAATGCAAAAAATTTTTATATTTATTTTCGGAAGGGAAATAACAGCACACATTTATTTGTTTTTGTAAATTAACGCAAAAAATCATCAAGGGCATAAAGGTCCAACCTTAATCCCTGACATAACTTTAAAATAGATCCATCCATATTTGGATTCGTACTGAAGTTCACTTCAATTTGAATACCCATACAAAATATACTGTTGATGAGTCGTTTTGACCATATGAGCCGTTTTCCATCAGATATATAAAACAATCGGTTTACAGCTAAAGTTCTTTCAATAGATACATGGATGAACTGACATGGATGGATCATCTTAGAAGTTTACGACGATCAAATATATATTTTCTATTAGGATCTCCGATCAATATTTTGCGGTTTTGCAAATGGAATGACAATATTAGCATATACACCATTCTTCGGGTATAAAACTCTTACTTACTTCCACCGATATATTCCGCGGGTTTTTCTGAAAATCCCAGAACAGCTTTTATCATTAGATTGTAGTGCTGGAAATTTCGTGTGCGCTGTCTGTTCGTTTCCCCCTAAATACAATCACTGACAGCGGTAGTATTTTGACAGATTTTAAGTTTGTATGTCTCATATAAACCGATTTACTAGTATCAAAACACTTTTTAACTACTGTAACTCCTCAAATAACGATGAAATGTTAACTATTTTAATTGTCGGACCATTTGAAAGCAACTGCTTATTTTAGACCTTCCCCACCTCTCCGTCTGATTTTCAAAACTTTCCATGCCATCTGAATTCATAACATAAATTTGGTTTACGCCCTCTCTCCTATTTGTTGTTCGAAGTAATCAACTCCATGCCATTTATATTAATATTTTCTTTTTTTTTGATTATTACCACAAACTTCTTCATAAACTTTAACCTCAACTGTGGTTGAGGGTACTTATGGTCCGAAAGAAATATCTAGGAGCAGGAGCGGGGAAGCGAAAAAACAACAAATAAAACTTTCACAATTTGCCTTAGTTGTAATACGTAGCTGCCTCCGCTCCTGCCTGCCCGTTCTGGCCCTATCCATATCGTAATATAGTTTTAATATAGCAACAACTATTAGTTTTGGATTTTTGTCTGAGCGTAGGGTTTTTGTTTTCTTAGCAATTATTTGTGAACCTTGACCAATTGTTAAATAAGTTTATATACGCTTGGAATCCATTAAACTTGAGTAAAGCAAGTTAATTGAATTTTTGGGTAGAAGTGGATGTGCTCGTATTGTTTTTACGCCAAGTATTCGGTAATAAATATGATTTTCATTCCCTCCATCGAAAAGTATTCGTTAATAAATACGAGGGTATAAATACGTGGAGGGTATAAACTCCACCGAAAAGTGGAAACGACGAAATATTGATCGGAGACTCTATAATATATATATATTATTGATCTCGTAAAATTCTAAGACGATCTAGTCATGTCCATCCGTCTGTCCGTATGTCCGTTGAAAGCACGATAGGTTCGGAAATCAGAGTAGGGGAAAAAAGTTTATCTTTAAGGGGTGAAAGGTACCTCGATAAAAAGTACACGTTTTTTTTTTATTTGCTTAATAAATCATAGTTTTTCGTGAATAGACAGCAATTAAAATATTTACTGTTAGTTGGGTAGTACTACGATAAATACTTCAAAAAAGTGCGCAGTTGCTGGACTTTGTAGATCATGTTGCCTATAAAACAAGTGATTTATCGTCAATATGGACATATGGTTACATAAATTATACAAATATAGAGTAATTTTGAAGTTTTGGCGGACTGACAGACAAAATGGCGAAAAACGAACAATTTCTTTGCGCTTTAGTAGCGTACGGCTGGTGAAGGGTATTTAAGGTTCGGATTGGCCGAACCTGCTGGACTTTTTGGACCATGTAGCACACAAAACGTCCCGCATGGTCAACACAGGTGATTTCTCGTCAATATGAACATACGGGTACACAAACTAAAGGGAAGTTTGCTACCAGTCCAAAAATAGAGTAATTATGTAGTTTTGGCTGAAATTAGGGATAGACGACGCACTATTTTTGGCGAATTAGTAGCGTATGGTCTTTGGAGGGTACTAACAGTTCGGTTTGACCGAACTTAGCGATGTTTTTTTTTACTTTTTAACAAATAGTGAGTTTTATATACTTTAAGGGTATTAGTGATTACGGAATGAAAAAGTATAAGGCACTAAATAAATTAAGTTGGGTTTTGAGGATAAATCGCTATTAATGCCCTAGAATTTCGCTTAAAAAACAATTTCGTGGCAGCATAGATGCGAAGCTCTTTTTACATGCAATTTGCTTTTTGCAGTGCACGCTGTGGCGGCACTGTTGGTTGAAGATAGTGGGTGTGGCTTATAGTGGCTGACGGGAGATTTATATTCGTCTGCCTTTCAGTTGCCATCATGCATTTGACACGTAATTAGAGTTCATTTTGTGTTAAAGCGTATTTTTCAAATGCGCACTCGATCATTGAAGTACAGCGTGCTTATCGTTTATTCGCAGTTTCCCCACGCGGAGGTGTTCCTGGACGGCAATCAATTGTAAATAGGGTAACACATGCAACACCACAAAACATCGAGAGAGCTATAGCAGCAGTACTGCAATCTCCGAAATGCTCTGATCAGAAGCAATCACTTACTTAGTATTTTTTCAGCCGGCTCTTGAGGCAATGCAATTAAACGGATACATGGTTCCAACAGGATGGTCTCACTGCATATGTGACGCGCAAAATAGAAAGGGACCTAAGGTTAAAAACCAGTTTTGTTCAGGAGAGCCATTTTAAAGATTAGGTCACTTTCTATTTGCGCTTCGAATCGTCGACTTCACTTCCATAAAACGCGCATATCTCTGGGAGGGAACACTTTTGTGGCATGGCATCGGTCTCATTCGATGCTCAGATGTTGCCCACATCAAAAAAAGAAAAACATGAAAATTGATTTTTTTACCCTTAGTTCCCTTTCTCTACGCGCTGTCACATATGTCAATACATGTGGTTTTCAAGAAGAAATAAAATGCATATACTTATAATGAATGAATGAAAGACAAGAATTTAGCTTTATTATAGAGACAAGAATTTGCCATTATGTTTTAAACATGATTCGGGCAAGTGGCCGACGAGGCTGGCTTGAATAAATTACAGCTGAGAGGTTCAATGTTCGGCCAATTTTTGCAGCATTTGGAGCCGTATGTCAACAATACCCGCCGAATTTTCTCTTCCAAGGCGTCAATCGTGTCGGGCTTATCAGTGTAGATGAGCGACTTTACATAACCCCACAAAAATAGTCTAGCGGTGTTAAATCGCACGATCTTGGATGCCTCGCCGTTGGCCCACGAAAAAGATAATGCTCTCGCCAAAAGTTTTCATCAATAAATTCGTTTCGTTGGCTGAATTTTTTAATTTTGAGAATGTTACGGCGTCTCAAGGATGGCTTGTAGATTTTCATTACTCCAAATGAGAAAATTTGGTTTTAACGTACCCATTCAACCAAAAGTGAGCTTCATCGCTGAACAAAATTTTCTTGTAAAAATCAGGATCGATGGCCATCTCGTTTTGGACCCATTTACCACGATTTGCAAACGTTGTTCCGGAGGAAGTCTATTCATTATGAAATGACAAACCAAAATGATCTTAAATCAAGTGACAGCTAAAAAAGACCAACTCCGAAAAAAGTGTGGCCAGATTGAACAACACACGTCTAAAATAAAACATCCTCTATAACTCATTTACGTTTCGCAAGAGCGCGTGTGGTATCCTTACCAAGGCATAATCCCTGTCTCACAAATACCACAAATTATAGTTGAAAATCAAAAACCATGTTGGCAAACTAGTCACAACATTTCCCCAATATTTAAAATAAATTAAACACTCCAAAATACCCAGATACCATAATAAAATACTTGACCAGAAAACTTCCAATTTTAGGTTCAGCTTTACGCTGTTTTATGTATTTGAAAATGTAAGTCTTACTAGTACTACTGCTATTTATATCTCGACTAGTGTTTCGTCCTTTTTAAACCCTTTAAACAGTCCTTTGTAGTTGCGGTTGTGTCAGTGGCCTTATTGTGATCTCATTACCTGTGCAAGTAAAGATCCATAGTATTCATCTTGAGCAAATATTAACCATCTATCGACTAGATTAAACACTAAACTCCAGGGTGGCGTTTAAGAAATACCCTCCCCACAGCCTCCTTTCGGGGAGGCAATTTCCCAAACAAATGTTGTCCATATTCATAATCGCATATATTCCTATAATGAATACTTATAATTGTTCCTATTCATAAAACTAATTCAAATTTTAAAATGATATTCTATAAACTAATAAACTGACACACACACACAAATAAATATGTAAATATTGGTAATCATGCATATGCCATAAGATCCATACAGACACACCAAGCCATACACTCATGCGTGCTAATGCCGATGTTGTAACTAAACCCCCTGGTTGAAGCTACTTAAACGGAGAAATTCTATGCTTAGCATCACCTACTTGTGGCAAAGTACTTGAAAATTTTAATTCAATGGCAATACATCTGAAATATGCCAACATCTTTTATTATTGCATAGTTGTTGCCGCCAGATGAAGCTAGATGAATCCCCCATAATGGTAGCGTTTGCAAGGCGGCCAACGAGGATTTGTTTGGGGCGGCGGGGGGTTGCGCCTGGGAGGAGGAATGTGCGGTTGGTATAGTGCAACTGCAAAATGTGGCACAAGTTTCAGGATACACGTGCACGTGTACGAGCACTAGTACAATGCTCAATAATTTCATATGAATCTTTGAAAGAATTTCAATTTTTATTTTTTTACTTCTGGATTTTGTGTATGAGCAAGTAAACGAACAAACATCAGGCAATGGAGTTACGAGGGGTTGTGAAGAAAGGTTTCTTTAGAAAATCTGTAAAAATAAGGTAGTCTGATCGTAATTCTTGTCGGCCTATAGATAATGCTAAGGATCTTTCTTTCGCACAGAGCAGCATAAGTTAATTTGCCTTCGTAACCTTATTAACAATTGGGTAAACGGCTTTGTAGAATCCGATCTAAAGAGGCAATATGAAATTTCTTCAGAGCAATGAAGGCTAAGCTTTCCCCAGCTTGTTACGAATGCAATTGTTGCTGTGACGAGATTGCAGGGCTAGGTATTTTATTAACAACCTAATAGATCAAAGGTAAACCTATCTACTTCTAGTCGAAGCACGGTGGTACCATTAGAGTTTTTCCGCTGTTAAAATCATATCTTTTGAGCCGAATAAGATAATCGAATTATTTAAATAGCATGTGATAGATAAGTGTTCAGCCGATGAAAAGCGTGTTCGGAAAGTGTCTTCTCCTTATGGTTAAAATTTTTGAAAAAATCAATTGAAAAATATAGGGTGACTCATCTAGATGTATTTTTCAGAACAAAAAGAATATAAAAATTCAAATCAAGTGTGGAATCTTTATTGGTAATTTTAAAGGACATTTTATGGCATTTATTTTTTGAATATTATTTCCTTTAAATGTTGGCCGCAACTACGCATCAGGGTTTCCATTCTAACATAACAGAAAAAAACCATGTTTGAATTTTTGTTAAACAAATAAGTTTTGTATTTCTTACTCGTTTCTTTAGGCACCAACTCGCATTCTAACCGAGCATCTGCCCTACAAATTCTAGTGTGGGAACCTTCAACGTACACATCTAATAGCAGTTTAGTTAACTCTATTGTTTTCGTAGATTGGCAAAGAAATGTGAGCTATGTGTTCTGAAGTGAAACGCCGTAATTTGCTTATTTGGGAATGAAATAAAAAAATTATGAACCTTAGAAAAATTTATTTTATATTTTAATTATATTGAACAGTAAGGGAATTTTTAAATTACATGGTTTTTAATAGTGTATCTGGCAAATGTCGACTTTCGCTATCCACACACTGCTGCATACAATTTCTAAAGTTTTCATGAACTCTAACAAGTGTGTCGACTGGTACTCTGCCAATATCAACCTCAATATTGTTAATTTAGTCTTCCAAGGAGTTGGGACGGTTGATATACACCTTCGACTGAAGGTAACCCAAAGGAAAAAACCGCATGGGGCTAAGTCTGGTGAGCGTGCCGGTCACTTCACATCACCCCTCAAAGAGATAAGCCGTCCAGGAAACATTTGCCTTAAACATTTCATGGTAACTCTCGCTGTGTGTGCAGTGGCACCATCCTATTGGAACCATGTATAATCTAATTGCATTGCCTCAAGAGCCGGCTGAAAAAAAGTTTGGAAATGCCAAGAGCAAGTGAGTGCCTCCGAGCAGAGCGTTTCGGAGATTGCAGTACTGCTGCTCTAACTCTCTCGATGTTTTGTGGTGGTGTAATTCGTCTTTCAGGTCCCCTTCGTACACATTGCACATTCCCTGCTGTTCTCAATGAAGTTACCCAATTTACAATTGATTGCCGTCTAAGAACACGTCCGCGTAGGGGAACAGTGAATCGTAAACGAAAAGCACGCTGCACTGCAATGATCGAGTGCGCATTTGAAAGCGAAACGCAATATGACCTTTCCTCACGTGTCTAATACATGATGGCAACTAAAAGGCAGACGGATACAAGTCTCCCGTCAGCCACTATAAACCACGCACACTATCCACTCTCTTCGACCAACAGTGCCGCCACAGCCTACAGTGCAAAAAAAGCAAATTAGCGCGCTCTACCCTCTATAAACAGTGGAACCGAGTGCTAGTTGTTGCACTTCAGTTATCAGTAAATGGAACTTAAAAAAAGGTGGAGTTGATACAGTAGGCGTGTTATTTTATTGATTGGTTTTTAAGCTAATGCGATAACTTCACACTACTGTACACAAATAGAAAAATTGTTCTGTTTACAGAAAACTATTTACAATTTGCGTCATAAGAATTTGAAGTTTTTTGGAAAAAATAGTTATTCATTACTTGCTTATGGTATCTCTTGAAATTTTTTTTTCTATAAATTCCAAGCTTACCAATCAAAAGAATGTATATAGTTTTTCAGTTCCTGTATACGCAGTAATTTTTAAGTTTTTTTCAACATTTTAAAGTTATCGCCTTAGCAACAACTTCCTCCTTTAATAAAAGAGAACCAAAAAAACACGCCCAGTATCATCACCTAGAAAAAGTTATAAAAAACAAGTAAAGTAGGCTTAAGTCAGGTGTGGTCCCTTAAGAGTTCAGAAGATTCTGATCCTCTATCTGGAGTTTGAGACATATCGAACCTAATATAAGATTTCTAGATCGGAACGGACATATTTCTTGGGGCTATATAAAATAATAGACTCATAGCTAACCAGAGTTAGTTAGAGGTTGCAGATAATACAATATGCTTTAGTTGAGCTACATCGAATTCAAAACGTGGCCTGTAGAGTGACAGTATATCAAATCAAAAAGTTCCTTTGTATGTGGGCTATACATTTGACCAATTAAGTCCAGGCTGTGTTATGGTTGACTTATATATATATTTAAGCAAGATCGTCTTTGAAATGTTGCTTCTTAAGTCGAAGGACCTTTAATCGGTACAGATCCGATGTATGGCTATAAGTCAGTTATAATGCAGTATGCTAAGTTTGACCAAGATTGGATGTAAATGCTGGCTTGTTGTGCTGCTGGACCTTTAGTCAGGAGAGTCCGTTGCCTGTGAACTACAGGAAAACATCTACCAACTTCACTGTGGATAGCAAGTGGTCCTACATCGTGTACCGTGAGAAAAATGAGCACAATCGGATTAAATTTTTCACTTGTTGAGCTGCAGGACCTTAAATCGGTCGGGGAAACAAAAATAATAAATTACGAACGATTCCCTAACCTATATCCTACCAGCTGTGGGCTGCAATATCTATCGATGAAAGCGGACATTTCTTCAGCAATTATCTCCCATGTTGTTTAAAACAAGTCCTTGAAACTTTGGCCATAACTCTCGCTGGTCGGCGTGCATGGGGTAAGTATTACTATTATATGCATATGTGGAGTAAACATTATATATGAGGTACCCATGATTTTATAAGTTTATATTTATATATACTTATGTATATATACGTGGGCACACACATGAGTATAAATGTGCATACATATGTAAGTAGATGGGCATATATGACAACATGCAGCAACCGACATTGTGTACGTATGCCACCCTCCAGTAATGCCTTAAACAATGCAACATTCTTTACTTTCTTCATTTCTTGGATATTGCAAAATCGTTGATGTTGTTGCTGCTGCCGTTCCTGCGGCTCCTGCTGTTGCTGCTGATGATGTGGTCGTTGTTGCTGTTGTCTACATAAACAGCACTGACGGTAAAGTACACACACAAACACATGCACATGCATATATGAACACATTACGCCCGGCATACATATAGACATACATACGCATAACATATCACATCTTCAGGAGTAAAGCTCATGCAATTCAAATTGTCCTCTTGTAGTACGTCAGGACGTGGTGCAGTGCATGTATGTGTTGTGTAAACTCACCGGCACACACACACTCTAGCACAATCTCTCACAAGTGTACCAGGATCCTCTTTTCCCTGTTTATTTTTCCTTTGGCATTGTTGGAAACAGAGAAAACGCAATGCAGGATCTAGGGAGCTACCCCTCTATAAAACATTTGTAAAGAACACAGAAAAAAAATCAAACAAGAAAAAATATTGCCCGAGTACGGCTCAATTTTGAATTTATGGTCACATTAACATGTGTTCAAACTAATCGTAGGGTGTTATTGTGAAAATAGAAAGTACGAAAAGCTCCAACCAGCCGCATGCAAACACACTCCCGCACACAGGTACCAAGCGGAAAAGAGAAGGTCTCAGCAAGGCCTCCTAGGAAGATGGAAGACATGCTTGCTGCAACCTACTCCAGGATAGATTGCTGACGAAGGCCTTCTGCGCTAGAAAGCCTGCGAAAATCAATAAATAAATACTAAAATAATTTAGATACCCTAGCACACTGTGCTACAGGTTTTTATGACTTGCAACTGCTGTTTGTTATACTTCAAGGGAATCAAGTATGCAAATCGATTCAGACTCACAATCTGATTCCATTGAGCGATGTCCTTCCGTCTGACCCTTCGTGCTCATCTAAAGTTGTAATTAAAGCACAGGCCGCAAACATTAACCGATTTCGATGAAACTTGGTATATTGTTCAGGTTTAGACTGAGGAAATTGAAATCCGTACTTACCGGTCCATATTTTGATAAATACAAAGGTAATAAAATTATTGTAGAAGGCCTATGTGTTTTTCTTTACATAGGCCTTTTTAATTTCCAAATCCGTAGTTCTAGTTAGCCTTTTATATATGGCCCATATTAATGACAGAAATATAAGAAATATAATACATTCGGTATAGTAGACGCTAAATTCATTCGGACTGAATCGTATATACCTCTACCATGAATTATGTCCATAGCAAGAATTCATTTAATAAGGCGTCTTTGTATGTCAGCTCAAATTAGTCATGGGCCAATATGGCCCTTAACAGTTAATTTTCATTCCACAGAACTACTTTGTTCTACATTTTGTTCAGATAAGAAAATAAATGTGGCTTCCAGAGAGTCAGGACCTAAAATCGGGAGAGACCTTTGTATGAGGGCTGTATAAAGTCCGGTATGATCTAAATTATAAACAGTTAATTTCCATGTCATTAAATTAATTCGTGTCAAATTCCCTCGAGATCAGACTATAAATGCAGTTTCTAGAGCACCGGTACCTGAACTCTGAAAGGTTCCTTGTTTAGGGGATATATCAAAACATTTACCGATTTGACCTATATTTAATACTAAATAGGCCTTGCCCAAAACACAGTTTCATACCTAGTTTCTTGTACCGACTTTTACACAAACACCCACAAAAAGTGTGTTTTTTACAGATGTTGTTCGAGTCTGTGTACTTTTTTTCCTCTGAAGGGATTTGGTCCATTATAAATACGAAACAATTTGCAACAACTATACATTTCTGTGCAAAGTATGCACTTCCTAGGTTGATTGTTATGACCAATAATGTGCTTTCAACAGACACACTGACGGACGGACCATCGGACATCACTAGAGCGTCTTAGAATTGGACGCTGATTAAAAACTTATATACTTTATAGTGTAATAGATGAATATTTTGAGGTGTACCAAACGAAATGCCATAAAGGGCCTATGTGGATATTATCCGCAGAATGAATGAATGCAACAGGTTTTTGGCTCTCCTGTAAAGTGTCGAAAAAAAACACATATGCCTTCTGATAGGAACACCGGCGATATATATTTGTAGTATAGGTATTTTTGGGAGTGTTTTGGTTATTTTTGAAGTTGTTATGGAAAGAAACACACTATGATTGAAAAATGTGCGGTGCGACGTACCCCTGAAAAGATGTTCGTGTTGCACCAGAATATGAGGGAATATGAGCTATGACTTGGCGGTACTTAAATTGTCCACTTGTTTTTCTTCAATTTGCCTTCACTGGAAATCGATCCTAAAATATTCTGGTTGCTACTCTGATATGCTACGTTCTGGCCAACAAAACCAAACTGTTTGTTAACATCAAATGGCTTATATATATTTTCCCTACCCATCGCTTCGTTGAAGACCTTCCATATTGCCTGCACTCTTCAGGTATGGTAGCATGCCTTCCAAAAAAAGAGAACCAGGAATATTTGTTCAATTTTTCTTAAACATTTAAAGGACTTCTCAAATAATGCTCAATTGATGATTGAACTCAAGGCCTTCTAGCAGGCCTTGTTTGAGATGAGATCCCAGCAAATCAAACCTTCAGAAACTGTACGACAATCGACAAAATGTTCCAATTTCGGATCAGAATTCTTAGCGAGTTCGTAACGAAAAACATATGAGAAGGTTGACACGAATTCTGAACTTCTTCTCTGAGGGAATTCTGAAGTTTTTGCCAACATTTCGAACCGAATTCTGGACTGTAGTCTTGGGAAATTCGAAAGGAAATTTCGATTTCTCGTATAGAATTCTGAACTAATTTTGAACGACTTCGGTCAGAATTCTGGCATTAAGGCTTATTATATTCTGATGTTTTTACCGACATTTCGAACCGAATTCTGAACGAATTCTGAGCTTATGTTATGGTAAATTATGAATGTAAACAATCAAAAAGAAGAAAATATTTTTGTTATACAAAACAAAAGTTCTCAAAAATGATCAAAAATCGTTTGGAAAGACTTTTAGTTACCAGCAGCGGTGTCTTGAGTTTCGGTGTCTTGAGTTTCGGTGTCTTGAGTTTCGCCACATTACTTTAATAATACCGCAAGCAATAATTGTGCTGTAACTATGTTTATTGGCTATACACTTAAGGGCCACCAGTTTTGCATTTAACGAGAGCTGCCGACGGTAGAGTTTTCCTCCGAACACAATAAAAATCCCTCGCACAACCCAGCTAACCAAACGTTCAGAATTCGGTCAGAACTCTGTACGAAAATCGTAAAATGAAAAGCAAATAACAAAAATTTTAAACGAATAGACTACTTCAGATAAATAGTTCAGAATTCCTTGCGAGTTCGATAAGACAAGTCTGAACAAAAAATTAATAAAAATCCCACAGACAAGTCTAACAGAATTCGGGCCGAATTCGTTCAGATAATTCAGAACATAATAAATAAAAAATCCTCAGACAAATAGAACAGAATTCGTAACGATTTCGGTAGAAATTCTCGATAGAGTTCGGATATTGTTCTGATATTAGAGATTGTCGGCAAATTTGGTTTACTGGGATATTAGAATGTGTCAGGTATAATTTTTATGTGTACAGAAGGTCTCTGGAATGCCTTATTTTAAATGGAAATAATGTATACACGTATGTATTGCCTCTGAAAAGAAGGCCTTCTAGAAAGTCTTTAATGATGAGGCCTTGCATATGTATTTTCCCGCTGTATTCTCGTGTTTTCGAATCTCTCATGTAAGAGTATTTCGAAATATACTTACTAAGGTGTGTGTGCCTGTACATGTGAGTGAGTGTGTGTGTGAGAGAGTGTTTGTTTTTCTTGTAAATGTGAGGCTTAAAGGTGAATACTTTTAGGTGCCAAAAACAAAATGGGGTTATAGATGTGTTTGTCTCACTTGCCCGTGTCTGTCGTTCCAAGACAGTGGAGAGAGAATATGCTGGTCTTCGTCTAGGAACCGTTGACGTTGCCGCCGTTGACGTTGTTAGCGCTGGGGGATGGGGCCTGAGCTAAAGGAAGGAGTTTGCCATCACATCGCTAAAGATGATGATGTTGCCGCTGCTGCTCCTTCTATGTGTCATATGTTGTTCGTTTGTAGTTGTTGCCGTTGTTGTTGCATGTTTAAAGATGCGGATAATAAGGTTTGTATGCTGCTGCTGTTGTTGTTGTTATTCTTGTTGTGGCAGTGTTAAAGAAAATATTTTTCTTATTTTAAGACATGATTTACTAACGATAATTTATGTCAAGGTAGTCTAACAAGCAATCCTTCGAAAAGGTGCCTGAGCTGTGTTAGTTGCTCAACAAGGGTTGCCATCAACGATGGTCGTCGAGGCTGCAGCATACGCTGTGATGCTGATGATAATGACGATGATGATGAACTTGTTTCGTTGTCGTTATGTGGTTTTATCGCAAAGGGGATTTTCCATTGTTGAAGGAGACAGCGGTCGGGTCTGTGAGATTGTTTTATTGTTTCTTTTAAAGTGTTTGAAAGGTTAATGTGTTGTAAGACATCAAGATTAGACATCATTATTTTTTGGTTTCTTTAGCTGCTTGTTGAACGTCAGACCATAACATTGTAAGTGTCCTAGAACAATAATATTATGATAAGTTTTAGGATACTTTTAGTTTATTTACAAAATTGATTAATATTGTTTGGTAATGGGATAAATTGAGTTTCAGATTCGCTAGAGAATTAGGAGGAAGTTTTGTTGTAAGATATAGAGTTAGAATATATAACAAAATAAAACCAGTGTCCAATAATATCGTCGTGTCATAAACTTGAGTCAATCACAATTGATGTAATAATGCTTTTTCATACTAAATTTTTTTCATACTGCAATTTAGCTTGTTGCTAAATCTGGAAATTCCAATGCTTATTTTGCAAAAACACGTTGTTGTTTGAGTCGTCTTGCTGCGATTCTCCGAAAGCTACAATTATTTGCATATGCCAGCTTAAATTTAAAAGTAAAATAAACCAGTTTTACTCAGGGACGATGCCCAATAAATCTTATAAGCGCCGAATCGTCTATTTTTGATCTTTTCGATACCGGTCGCTACAGCGGTAGCATATTTGCAAAACCTTTAACGAAAGGAAAAAGCAGATCCCAAATTTATTAAAACAATCAACTCAGAAGCACGAACTGATTTGATTGACTAATTTTTGTCCGTTTATCGATGTGAAACGATGGAACTTTGTGTTGGTTTGAGCCACTTTTAACCTTAATAAAAATTAGTCCATAGCAGTCCATGCTTCGGTATAATACAAATTCCCTTTCCGATCCTGCTGCTCGTGTGGTAAATCCCAAGAGATAGTTGTATGTGACCGATAAGCAACTTTACGGAGATGGGACGTTATGGACCAATGTTTTCGAAAAACCGTTACACAAAGCTTGCTGCCGATTAAGTTTCTCATGCATCTCAACTGAAATCTTACCCAACGTACACGAGTTACGTTACATGCAGCCAGTTTCACCTGCGTTAATGAGGCTGATTCTACAACAAGGATCTCCTAATTTAATGTTCAGCTGCTCTTCATATCACATTTTCAAACTTTAGCATAGTGATTTATGAGCGACCTTTCATCAATCCTGGTAAAACGTAATTCACTCCTAATGGAATTATATTGGTCCAAAAACTCCCGTATTATTTTCTGTCTATCAATTTTCGAATTTTCAGTTTTACGCATTTGCCACCATAGCGTGATTAGGTTGCCCGTTTAGTAATGAAAACATCTCCAATTATTTTATTTTGAAAGCTATGAAAGTTACCCATGCTATGCAGCTGTCAAAATATTCGTTAAAGTTTATCTGCCTTAAATACGAAAACTATTAAAATACGAGATTTTAATTGTAACGCCATTATGAGTTTAATCAACATAATGGCTTGAGTGCACTTTTTTACCCTCCTCCGAAGGGTTGAAGATGTACTTAATTTGTTAGTTCTTATCCAACACCACGACCCTGTAAAGTATTTATTAAGTGTCGTAAAATTCTAAGAAGTCCTGTGTCTGGTAAAAACACGATTGCTGTCGAAGGAATTAACCTAGGCTCCGTAAATTTTGTTTTAATGTTTAATTGTTAATTGGTGAAATCGGCCTGGGGAAAAAAGTTTCCCTTTAAGGGAAATCATAATTTTTGAGTACTGTTAGTTAGGACGCACCTAATATCTCAAAAAGGGCAAAGTTGTGTGTCTTTTTGGCTCATATGGCCCTAAAAATTGGCCGCATGATCGGAACAGTCAATAAAGATTAAATACGGATATAAGAACACTCAAATAAAAGAAAATGTAGCTATAACTCCAAATATAGAGTAATTTTTAAGACCGATATAAGGGTTGCACGCAAGGGCCCAAAAAATGGACCATTTTTTGTGCTTTAGTAGCGCAGTAACAGTGGAGGGTATATAAGGCTCGGCCGGGCCAAACTTAACGATGTTTTTATTTCTTAAGTTACTAACAAGACAAAGATCGACGTGAGGTGAAGAAGAAGCCGCCGAACAAGTATAAAAAAATCCACTTATGTCGTTCCGGCACCTATCACCCCAATTGGGCACCTGTCTTATTTTGCGGTTGGATTGGTTCTGATTAAGAATGACAGTGCAGTCCTGCCGGTTTTTTTATTGGTTTTGTTTCTCCGACTCGTCGATGCCTAGAACCAAATGTCGGGCTACATTGACTAGGTTGTTCTACACAGATGTCAATTCTAGCTAAGTCCGGTTTGCAGCACATTGGAGCAAGTGCTCTTCGTCATAGGGACCATTCCCACATGCGCGACAGGTATTGGAAATTGAGTCATTTACTCTTGAACAATAAGATTTCAAACGGTTTCTCCACCCAGTAGTTGTGCCAATACTACAAGTACTCCATCCGGCAAACCTCACTGCGCAGCTGCAGTACGTGGTGGACGGTCTCCAAAACGACATGGCTGTTGACCGTGTCCCAGCGGATATTCTTCATTGCTGCCCTGAATGAGGTGCAATTTAGTGGCTCACTCAGGTAATCGTCAATCGTAATTCTGTACACTACACTGTACACAAGATCCATGGTCTTCATTTCCTCGTATTAATGTTGTGTCGAGGACATGCAAACGCAGTCCGTGATGGTTCAGAGAGCAGCTTCTGGCAGTTTTGGAGCTTTAACCACTACTTAATTACTTAAGTCCCAAAACATCCCATTAAGGAACAAGAAGTAAGTTCTCTCAAATCAGTGAGCTGTGCACGATTCAATTATTACACTCACTGACGGGACCAACTGTTTAACGCTGCCCCAAACGGCTAATGCATTTTAAGAGATTTTTACATAGCTTATAGATAAATCTCTTACTAGTAAAGTATCGCCTAATATTTGGGATCACACTGGCGTTTTAAACAATAAAATAAATAAGGTCTCCTTTGCCGTGCTCTAGGTACTGTCAGCTTGACATTATTACTGCTATGAATGTTATTGCTGATTATGTTGGCGCACGTCGCGGAGTCTGTCAAATTTCACTCCTAGTATAACGCGATGAATTATACATGTAATTGGTATTCCATCGACCGGAACATTTAACCCCAAACTTACCTCCTTACTACAAGTATTGAACAATTTTCTCAGGATACGTTCAGCATAGAAACCGGTCAGCGAAGAAAGGTAATAGTTAATTGTTCAGCATAGTACATTGACGTCATGACCAGTTACCCGTAGCGTACCATCCAATGTCAAACGGTTATTGATTGATATTGATCTCGGCACACAGTTGCATCTACAACAACAATTATTTCCATTTCATTAAGTGGTGCCGTGAGTTTCGACAGTATTAAAGGACTTCACTCTTAGGTACTCTCTATTTAATTCTTCGGCGTTTTAACCTGTTCTGTCTCAAATCAGCAAAAGACAGACACAAAAAATTTTCCAGCCGTCTTTTTATTGGGGAGACAGGTTTCGATGATGATTTTTTAGAGTCATCATCGTTCGACCATTACGAGCGCTCATAAGCAACTCATAAGCAGCACTGCTTTGGTTATCTAAGAAGAACGCCCACTAGATTAAACTGCCGGTTTAAAAGACGATGGCTCGAAAGAGTCATCATCGTTCGACTATTACGAACGCTGATAAGCAACTCATAAGCAGCACTGCTTTGGTTATCTAAAAAGAATGGCCACTGGATTAAACTGCCGGCTTAAAAGTATGTCCTAGTCTTGGGCCATATACCGAATACCACAACCTCAATTTGTTGCCTAATAAGCTCCGAAATAACATATTTGACGCGATGCTAGTAGCATGACTACTTCGTTTCGCCCAAAACCATTGCCTGAATAGTTGTCTGACAGTGTCCAATTCCAACCATTGATGAAATCGAATCCAAATCACTTCAATCTATTTAACAATCCCATGCTTAACATATAATCCACTACACATTCAGCAGGAAAGCGATTCTATTAGAATATGATAATTTTTCTTGTAAGCGAACAACAGCCAGCTTGTCAGCAAGAATGAAGGCAGATCTGACCACCTCTCTCTTTCTCCCTCCGCCTTAAGCTTTTACTTTTGTTTTTGCCCCCCAAAAAAAAGAACAATTTAAATCCAATATCTTTTTGTTGGGCCAGACATTAGGCATTCCTTATCATTTTTCACTCAATCTATTTCATTTTGTTTTAGATTTGTTTCCTTTTGTTGCGTCCTGCCGCTTTGTTGTTGTGTAGCATGCTTTGTTCCATCGTTACACATATTTCTCTTAAACAACGGCTTAGCTAGGCATTGCCATATTGACATTTCAGTTCCGTTTCCCTTTTAAGGCCGCATTCAAATGCCTTACCTTTTTAGTTGCCTTTAAAGCTTTTTGGGGGTTTTTTTTATTGTGATGTAGTTGTTGGTGTTGCTGTCATTTCTAAAACGCGTTGGTGTGTAAAATAGACACACTTTGTTTTACGTTTTATGTTTTTTTTGTTGTAGTTGTTGTTTAGTTTTATTTGTTCTGAATCTGATTCCTTCTCAAATGGTTTCCCTTGATGTATTATGCTTTGTGTATTGTTTAACTAGAAAAGATGCGAAGGAGGTAGGAAACCAGGGACAATAATGTTATGGTATTGTTTTGCCAAGGAGACGAGTTGTCAAATGAAACTACAGAACGAAGAAGGTGTATGTGCCTGGTTGATTGATACTAAGATAACGCTTAGCATTCTGGTGGTTATAGCGTTGTCGAAGATAAGCCTTGATTTTGATGATCTTAAATAAAGTGGAGACTACCTTCGATTCGGTCTGGAGAGCATATGTGACGCGCACAATAGAAAGTGACCTAAGGGTAAAAACAAGTTTTGTTCAGGAGAGCCATTTTAAAGATTTAAATGTATTTACGTGTATCTTTGGTGTACTTCACTTTCATTAAACGCACATATCTCTGGGAGGGAACACTTTTGGGGCATGGGATCGGTCTCATTCGATGCTCAGATGTTGTCCACATCAAAAAAAAAAAGGTGAAAATTGATTGTTTTACCCTTAGGTCCTTTTCTCTATGCGCTGTCACATATGCTCTCACCTGATCATTAGTAACCCAGATCATAAGGAGTGCTCAAAGACAGCTGTACTGAGACAGCCACTGATGGAGAGGTTGTAGATGGGCGTATCTCTGGAGATAGATGGGTTGATATTAGGGATGTGAATCAGGATTGACTTTAACAATTTCCAAAATTCGGGATTTTAAATACTGAGACTCCGGGATCCTGAGAACTTTCGGAATTTCTGCATTTTTTAGAATATTGCGTTTTTCTCAATTTCGATTTTTTTTTCTTTTGTTCTAAAGGGTGGTTAAATTTTAAGGGCCGATGTTGATTTTGAATACGTTTTGAAGACAAAGATAAAATAAAAATGATTTCCAATTATTGCTGGTCCCTTAAACGGGATACTGATGATGTTCAATTAAAAAGAAAACGGTCAAACAAACATTTCTAAGTAGTATTTCCAATACGAGGGCGACCGCAAAAGTAACTTGCCTAACATAAAAAACCGTTTTTTGGAATTATTATTATTTATTTTTTAACATAATCTCCTTCCAACTCAATACACTTCATCAAACGTTTTTCAAATTTTTAATTCCATCCGAAAAATAAGATTTTTCAAGACCTTCAAAATATGCCTCAGTTTCAGCAATAACCTACCTCGCTATTGGACGAAAATTTTTTGCCACCGAGAATTTTTTTTAAATTTGGAGACAAGAAATAAACTGAAGGAGCTAAATCTGGACTATATGGTGGATGCGGAGCAATTTCAAATCGTAATTCGGCCATTTTTTGTTGAGTTAAAAATGCAGTGTGTTAAGGAGCATTATCTTGATGAAAAAAAAAATATTTTTTTTCTAAATGCGGTCGTTTTATCATGATTTCTTCACTCAACCGATCCAATAATGCACAATAATATTCACAATTTATAGTTTTTCCTTTCTCAAGATAATCAATAAATATTATACCCCCTGCATTCCAAAATACTGTGGCCATTACTTTTCCTACTGACTTAACAGTTTTCGCCTTCTTGGGACCACTTCTACCAGCTTCTATCCATTGTTTTGACTGTTCTTTGCATTCTGGGATGTAGGGATGGATCCATGTTTCATCAACAGTTATGAATCGCCGCAAGAACTCTATTGGATTACGCTGATAAATCGCTAAAAGCTCCTCGGAATTGGTCCAACGGACGATTTTTTGGGGCAAAGTCAACAAACGCGGCAGCGTTCTTGCGGATAGCTTTTTCATGTGGAGTTCATCATGTAAAATACTCCAAACTTGTTTTTCGTGTATTTTAACTATATCAGCAAGTTCTCTGAGTTCGTCTATCTTTAGTCACTTCATTAAATATTTTTCTAATGTTTTCATTAGTAGTAGCCGTTTTCGGTCTTCCAGAGCGTTGTTCATCTTCCGTACTTGAACGACCCATTTTAAATTGTTGAACCCAGGATTTCACGGTGGAGTATGATGGTGCATTATCACCATGAACAGAATCCAATTCATCTTTGATTAATTGTGGCGTATAACCTTTCATATAAAAGTGTTTAATTACCGCACGAAACTCTTTATTTTCCATTTTTCAAAAATTATAAAACTTGTTTACTTCAATCAACTGTAACAAAGAAAATAATCATGATGGCTTATAAAAGATTGCTTTTAAAAAACAAAAAAAAAGTTGCTAGTGAAACAGAAAATGTGCCAGGCCAGTTAGTTTTGCGGTCGCCCTCGAATTGTGTTTTTTCAAAAAAAAAATTGTTTTAATAAAAGTCGAATAACTCAATAAGTTGTTAAATGTTTTTTAAACATGACACCGAATTGTATTCGTTAGAATTCTCTCTTTATTATTCATGTCAAAAACTGCTCAGTTCCTTCTAAAAAATTCTGTGTAAAAACGCACCCAAAGATAAAAGATTACAAAAAATTTAAAAAAAAAATGAGTTTACAGGAAAAATACACAGATTTTTTTTAGTGTGATTTTAAAAGTGTATACTCCATTCGAAAGGCCGCAGTTTCTTCTTTCTAAATCGGTTGGCATTCAACCAAGTTACTGGCATATATTTGCGTAAGATCCGAAAAACCGGTTTTTTACCCGTAACTCCAGATTTTCGAGGTGTTTGGGAAATTTCAAAACTGTTTTATTGTTGTACTCAGCCAGATATATAAGAAAAATAATATCATTGCCCAAGTATTTTTGCTCTGTCACACTGTGTATAGAAGTATTGTTTCACAACTAATTGCCATAGATCCTTCTATCATAATAAAAGACCAGAATCAAAACTGTTCAATTCATAATAATGATAAAAGACCTAATAAGTATTTACAAAAAATTTCTGAAGTTTTTTTGCGCCAACTACCAATCACTACTGATACATAAGCACCTGTAAGAGGTCTTATGCAAAGTGCCT
This sequence comes from Hydrotaea diabolus, assembly GCA_963513945.1. Taxonomy (NCBI): domain Eukaryota; kingdom Metazoa; phylum Arthropoda; class Insecta; order Diptera; family Muscidae; genus Hydrotaea; species Hydrotaea diabolus. The sequence continues at coordinate 122,520,812 of OY740720.1, forward strand.
TCGTATCGCCAAAGGCCATATTCTCCATGATTTCAGCACCGACATTTATTGGTCTACTCAAAAACAGACCAGCGCGGTGAAGTTATTTTCAACAAACGATAATAATGTCAACGCCCTGATTCTATGTTTCTGTTAGGACTGGACTTGCGATAATATATGAAGCTTTGCTGCGTATATTTGAGATGAAGATCCTTTTGAAAATCTCTAGGCCCAGTTGCAATAACGTTAAGTATAAATGTCGAAAAAATCTGTATCCTGAATTAAGAATATGTCCTCCTCTACAAACTCTCCATTCATAACAACGCAATGAACTGCCTTATACTCGTAGTTACGTAGATCTGTATACATATAAATAAATTTTCCAAACATTTTTTTTTTTGGTAAATTGCGTGTCATTGTTTACGCTTGCACCGACACCGTGTATGCAAACACTCTCAACGATAGCCTGAAGTAATTCATTCGGTCTTACCTTGGCTTGAACAATCTAAGATAAAAAGTTTCGCTTAATTTTCAACCCTTTTGGAAAACGTACGCGTTCATTCTCGCCTCTTCTCCTCATATGGTGGCTTTCGTTTTCATTATAATCAAAATGCAAATTTTTTTCGAGTTAATTAAGTTAAAATTACCCATTTCGCAGTATTGTAAAGAACGCATTCAGGCACACATACACACGAAGTGGCAAGCATTTCCTATATATATATATACAAAATAGTATGCATGTATATTAGGGTGTCCTTGATATGTTAAAGTTCATAGTCGTTTACAGTAATAGAACTTTTTAAACATACTCGTACATGGTAATAACTTGGCCAGAATTAGAAGACATGGAACCAATGACCTTATAATGAATGAAGTTCCCGGGTATTATTGTCTTCGAAATTCTGGTGGCTAACGTAAAAATCTTAATTTATGTCTATAAGCCCGAGACGATTCTACTAGAGGTGCAGAACAAAATGAATAGAGACGGAACTACTATTATCGTGCGTTGTCAAGGAGTCATTGTGGACATGCGAAGTATAGGGTGTTTTATACATAAATCTAATAGACTTAAACACATGATGAAATAGAACAATTGAAATCCGTTAAGTTTGGCCGGACCGAATCTTTGATATCCTCCACCGCACAGTGGCGCCATTTGAGTTTTTTCGTTGCAAAAATCATATCTTTTGAACCGAATAAGATAATTTAACAGTTTAAACAGCATATGATAGATAACTGTTCAGCCTATGAAATGAGCGTTTGGAAAGGGTTCTACGCCTTTTAGGTGCCTACTTATGGGTTAGCAAAGTTAGTCCAAGGTTCTTAAAAAAATCCTCTTGTATTATTATTTTTCGAACAAACTGTTTTTCTTTTGGTGTAGTGCACTCATCAAAACATTCTCCCTCTCGCGAAATAGTATATGACAGTTTTAAAATAAACTCCATGCACCTGATTCTTGCATGTAACGGATAAATTCCGTATTCATAGTTTTCTTCATCATTTGAATCGTCAAAATTTTGAAAGTCTTTCTGTGTCTTTTTGCAAATTATTCACTTCAAAGTTGACGAGGTATCTGTTATTACGTTTAAGACTTTACCATCAATCATTGTAAGAAAAAATTCAAAATCTACAATTAAATGTATCTTTTTGTAGTAAAAGTTGTTACAGTTTTATTGTTTTTTCATGTACACGGGCAAGTATAGGCACCCAATTTCAAGAAAATAAGTTAGAGTATTAAATACTTAACAACCTCTGTTTAATAGTTCCCGTCACAAACCGTCACTTTTTTTGTTCTATTCTATTAAGTGTGAAAAATGACCCAAATATCATGTGTTTGCAAAATTGTGCCTGAAAAAAAATATTGGACCGAATAACCCTTTTTCTACATCGTCTCATTGGAATTAACATACCTTTCATCCGACACCAAAAAATTAATGATCGGTTGCATAGTTTGCCTGAAATTCAATTCAAAAGATGATATTTTTTTTTTTATTTAAACATTTTTTGTAAGTCCGAAAAATTGTCAACTTTGATTGACGCTAGAATTCATAATTTTTATCCGATTTCAAAATTTTTTTTGGATTCTTAATCAGTGAAGTTCTCTATCAGATGTAATTATTCATTTTATCATATTCTTCTGTCAAATTTTTGATTTTTGCAACGCTTTTAGGGAAAAGGCGCCACAGTGCACCGTCAAAGAAAAACTAAATAAGAGAATTCTTTTTGGGGTACCTTTACAGCCTTAAACGTTTTTCCTCCTTGGTCGATTTATATAATTTTAAAGCATAAACTGCTTTTAAACAATCACGTGCTCAATATCAGGATCCAAGCTTTATTCCTTTACCGCTATCTTCCCAAAGGGTCCTGGAGACTGACACCAGTCTCATTTAAATATTTCAATAAAATTTTTGTAACCCTAGTTTGGGTTTTTTTTATCCCAAAAAATGTTTTTTTTATACTTTTCACCACTCTTTGGAGCAAGGTTTTATAAGTTTGTTTCATGGCAAATGTTTATATATACCAAAAATATTGAGTTAGTCCCACCTTGAACCACCAGCAGATTTGATTTTACCTGTCTGTTTGTCCATTAGTTAATCTAAAGCTTTTATCAAACTACAAGTCGCAATGGTTGTCCGATTTTAATGCAATTTGCAGAAGTAAGTTTTTTGGGCCGAGGACGGACTCTATTGAAATTGAAAAAACGTTATTTTGGGCGTTATTGAAATGAAGGAAATCCCTTCCGCTTTAGATACAGCACCCACACACATCTTCATCGGAGTTTATGTTTGTAGCTCTAGCTTAATGAAGTTTTGCAGTCGTTAGATTTTGGGGCCGAGAAAGAAAGTTTCTGAAATTGAAGAAAATTGTTTCAGATCAAGATAAAACTATCATACATGTTCATCAGATTCCATGCTTTAAAGTTTACCTATATATTTATGTTTTAAGACATGGCGTGTCAAAAGGGCTAAAAACTTTCTGAATCAAGGGAAACCAATAATTCCAAGAAGATATACGAAAAATATTTAATTTAAAATCAAAATACTGCTTATACGAGGGCGGTTCGGAAAGTTCTTAGCCTATCAATGAAAGAGAATAGTTAGTTTTTCAAAAATATTTTTATTTTTCAATATAATCTCCTGAAACTCACTTAGTCCAACGCTTATCTAGCAATTCTATCCCTTGATTAAAATAGTTTTCCTCAAGGTCTTCAATATAGTGGTTTACAACTGTAATTGCATCTTCATTTGAGGTAAAACGCTTGCCAGCAAGGAATTTTTTAGATTTGGGATCAGGTAAAAGTCACTGGGAGCTAAATCAGGAGAATAAGGTGGGTGGTCAAGCAACTCGTACTTTAATTCGTTGATTTTAGCCATTGTTAAAACACTCTTGTGCGCTGGTGCGTTGTCTTGATGAAAAATTATTTTTTTGTGTTGTAAGCCAGGACGTTTTTCTCGAATTTGTACATTTAATTGATCTAAAAGGTTTCAATAGTACTCTGAATTTATTGTTTTACCCTTTTGCAGATAGTCAATCAATAAAATACCTTTGAAGTCCCAAAAAACCGTTGCCATAACCTTACCAGCCGATTGAATTGTTTTTGCCTTTTTTAGGGCACTTCCTCCAGCTTCAGTCTATTGTTTGTATTGTTCTTTTGTCTCTGGAAATAGTGGTGGATCCATGTCTCATCAACAGTTATGAAACGACGCTTAAAATCCATTTTATTTCGCTGAAAACGATCCAAACAAGCTTGAGAAATGTTCATTCTTATGCGTTTATGGTCGACTGTTAACAAATGCGGCACCACATCTTGCAGAGGCTTTTTCATCTGAAGTTCTTCATGCAAAATTAAATGTACTCGAACATTTGAGATGCCCATGATATTAGCTATTTCACGCACTTTTATTTGTCGATCATTTAATACCATATCATGCACTTTGGCTACAATTTCTGTTGTTGTTGCTGTTTTTGGACGTCCACTACGTGGTTCATCTTCAATGCTTGTACGACCACGTTTAAATTCAGCAACCAAATTATTTACTGTTGCAAATGAAGGAGCACTTTCACCTAACACATTCACCATATCATTATGAATTTCCCGATAAACCTTTTTTATGTAAATATTTAATTACACCACGCATTTCTAATTTTTCCATTGTAAAAAAATCGCGGATGCGTCTTTTCTGAACATCTGTTTCTATATGAAGGAGTTGCCAGCTCGAATCAAAATTTAACATGTGTTCATAGAGAGAGATGGACGTTTCCAAAACACTTAACTTCTTTCTGTTTATACCGCGCTTTTTGTGCTAGGCTAAGAAGTTTCCGAACCGCCATCGTACATGAAAGATCGAGGAGAAATGTATCAAAAATGTTTTTGATTGTGCATTATTCTTAAACTATAGGAGATACCTGTAAAAACGGCGTTTTTTCGGGCGTTATACATTTTGTACACCCTAGTTTTGCAAGTTCGGAGTCGTATTTTGGAGTTCTAGAAATACTCCTTTAAACTGAAATGCACCTTACCTATAGATGTGTGAAATTTTATGGATCTTCGACGAGAATAACAGAAATTAGATAATTATTTCAAAACTATTTTTTTCCAACCACTCCTATTTTTAATCCCATTGATTCATGAGTTCGAACCTTAATCACATTTAAATCTTTAAGATAATATCATATTTCACTTTTCATTGCAATTGCCTTTATGAGTCCTAACCCCAATTTCAGTTCAATTACAAAAAAATTCATATTTGGATTCGTAATGAAGTTTGCTTTAATTGAAGTACCTATTTACAAATGGTCGCTTGCGTTTACTATATCGAAATTTTTGAGCCCCTAGGGTCCAACCGTCCAAGTCAAAATATAATTTAAAATAATATTAATGTTTCAATATCTTTGAACTACCACATGTCCATGTTAGTTAGTATACGATTGTTGTCACCTTGCGCGAATTACGCTTTCATTTACGATCCCAAGTTGAGCAATGGTTTGTCCACAAATAATTCAGAAATGCTGTCCAAATACTCAAAAACTGTTGTGTTCTCGTAGATACGTTTAGTTACTTAAAGGAAAACTTGTTTTCCCTCTGGTTAGATTTCGCTTGTTTACAATTCCACTCAGATAATCATCTCAAACCATCATCGTGCACCTTCTTTTTCTTATCCGCTTTAGCCTTGACAGACTATTGCTATTTATATTTCGGGTTCTGACAATACTAGTGTTCCCAGATGCGAACTAGAACTTCCATTGGAAACTTTGACATTTTATGACATAACTTTACACAGAACGTTTTTTCATGTTAGGCGAATTGTTTTGTTTACAGTGTGTTGAAAAATTCCTCTCAGTCAAAAAATGGAAAATTATCGAGACAATTAAATCAATTTGTTTTGACTTTTGGCGATGAAGCACCATCAAAAAACACTGTTTATCGCTGGTACCAAGAGTTCAGTCTCGGACGCCGTTCGCTCCAGGATGAATTTCGTGAAGGACTTCGGTCACTTTGCCAGAAACCATCGATGCTGCGCGTGAACTGATTAAGCAAGACCGACATGTGACATACCGCGAGATTGAGGCATCGCTGAGCATTAGTATGACAATCATAAGTAAGAAATTGCATGTTCATTTGGCCGTGAAAAAAATGTTTTCTCCTTGGATCCCACATAATTTAACGAATGCTTAAAAAAAAGACTCGTATGAATTTGTGCAAATATGTTGTTGAAAAAGTATAACTGCGGTAGCTCATAGGCAGTGTATAACATTGTCCCAGGTGACGAATCATGGATATATGCATATGAACTCGGAACAAAACAGCAATTGACCGTATGGGTCTTTCAAGACGAGCCAAATCCAACCAAAGTTGCTCGTGGAAGAAGTACATCGAAGAAAATGATTGCGTTTTTCTTCGATATAACCGGCCATATTGCCACAGTGTCTTTAGTGGAACGTAGGAGGTCAATTTTGATTGACCATCCACCATACAGCCCTGATTTGGCACCTAATGACTTCTTCTTATTCCCTAGCATCAAGAAAAATATGCGTGGTCAACGTTTTTCATCGCCCGAAGCAGCTGTTGAAGCGTTGAAAAATTATGTTTTTGAGGTGTCTCAATTGGAGTGGAAAAAGAGCTTCAAAAATTGATTTGTCCGTATTGATCTGAAAGGATAATATTTTGAAAAAACAATAAAACCGTCTCCAATGATAAATTATTGTGTTTTTATTGCCGCACCCGAAATATAAATAGCAACCCTCGTAACAACAATCAATCAATAAAATATAAACTAATCGGGGTGTTAGATTAATATTTCGAGATGTTGAACACGGAATGACAAATTTATTATAATTATTTTGTTAAAAACGTCAAAAAATTATCACTTTTTTGGATAAGTCTCTAAAAATATGGCAGCTCTGTACCAGCCGCTTAAAGTCGAGGGTGTAGCGAACCTCGTAAAAACAATCAATCAATAAAATATAAACTAATGGGGGTGTTCGATAAATATTTCGAGAAGTTGAACACGGAATGACAAATTTATTATAATTAATTTGTTAAAAACGTCAACAAATTATCACTTTTTTTTGGATAAGAGTCTAAAAATATGGCAGCTCTGTACCAGCCACTAAAAGTCGAGGGTGTAGCGAACGAGTAATGAAAAAGGGCCAGGCGTCGTGGGTAAAAAAACATTTAAGATTTTAAGCGGTTTTTTGTCTTGTAACGACGGCCTTATTAAAACCTTCATATTAAATACATTAGCCTTGTGCTACCGATTTTAAACAGCAGAGTGAAGACTCTCAGTGATTTCTGAAAGGTGTCCTGTTCACATTACCCCTTTGAACCACATTTGTAATAAAGGACACCCTAATATACATATATATCCCCATATCAAATAAATTACACTTATTTCCTCATTTTTTTTTTGCTTCTCCTACTCAATTTTATAATAAAAGGCAAAGTATAAAAAGAAACAAAAAACAGAAAACAAAAACATATGAATTTATTCTACTCTGCCGCAGCTCATAATGTCATACGTTGTGTTTTATGGACAAAAGCAAAAAAAACAACAACAAAAAGAAACAGAAATGAGTAAAAATTAAATGCCCGCCGTCAGATCTGCGAGCAGAATGAACCCATTTTTAGCACGAACCGCATGGAATACAAACAACACAACATAACAAACACACACCAGAGAAATGTCATCCATTGTTTTGTGGCAACATTGTGTGGCACGAAGGAAAAAAAAAAGACGGCAACGACAAGCGACACCTACAACTTAAAGCACCATAAGAGGGGTTGGAGGGAAAATTGTAAAACCAAGCAAAAAACGCTCCAACCACAAGAACAGTATACGGTGACATCGCCGCTTGTATGTTCGTCGGTACGTATTAAGTAGCAAAGCGTTCCCTGGAGAAGTCTGAAATCATTCGCACCTTTCAGAGATTTAGTAAAAGCAAAAAAGGAGAACATAAAACAAAAACTTTTCTAACAAGGACATTCGTTCAAGGATAACTCTTGAGATTTAACTGCTGAAGAATAGCAGTCAACTGAAGACTACATCCGTTGTTTGTTTCAATGGTTTCTAGAGGAAATGCTGATGAGCAGTTGCTCTACTAAAGGAGCTAATGGTAATCCAAAATGCCGATTGCAAGTCTCAGAAGAGGCGAAATTACAAGTAGTTGTAAGTTTACAAAAATGTCCAGGATATATAAATTTAAAATCATTACAATGCAGGCAGTAACGACGTTAAACCATTGAGTACGAGTTGAAAGCTGGTCGACCTGGTGGCAACTCATTTTTTAAGCACTACTGTTTTATGATGGAAATGTTTTACGTCTTCTATTTTTCGAACGGAAAACGGTTGTTTTAACGGGCGGGCACAAGATTAATTACTTTTAAAATCACAGATCATGTTGATACTGACAGCTGTTTCCTCCTTAAAATCTAGACCGAAGGTCAATTCCATACACGCAGAGAAAAGATATGGTTACTACACGCAGAGAAAAGATATGGTTACTACATGGTCATCGCAACAATAATATGTTATCTACAATAAAAGCATGTTCGTCGCAACCATAGTATTGTTTTTTGAGTTTCAATTTGACCACAGTATGATTGCGGCAATATTAATATTGTTGAAATGTAACAATAGTATTATTGCCAAATTTAGAAATGAAAACATGGTTGTAGCAACCATATGAACATGGTTGGTGCAACAAAAGTTATGTTGTTTAAAATTTACGTTAACAATAATATGATTACTGCAATCATACCGTATGGTTGCGAACATGAACATTACAAAACAGGTTTTATAGAGCATAAATGTATGTGTGTGTGTATGTTTTTTTGATATACCAAAAAACACATACACACGATACAGTGCATGGTTGTTGTCCATTATAAAAAACAACAACAATCGAAAGGTGGTTCGAGGGATTTTAATTGTGTTTACTTTGTTCGATGAAATGCTCTACTACCGACTGGTTCTCGCTTATTTAAAATCTGCCTGCACTTAAGTTACTCGTATATAGCCATTGATCATGGCTTAACCACATTCGTTACTTGGAGTATACGGATGGTGAAGTAGCATTCACCCCTGCTGGCAACTAAAAGTATTTTCGACTGCCGTTGGAATACTTGTAAATATTTTTGTATCTTCAATGAAATGTTCAATAAAAACATGGCCTCAAATCTGTTTATGAACTAATAATAATGCAATTTACAATAACTTGATAAAAATCTCCATTTTTGAATAACAAAAGTACACAATCCTAGTAAATAATTTTGGAGGTCATAGTATGGTTGTGGGAATCATAGTATGGTTGCGTGTGAATCATACTATGGTTGTGAGGATCATACTATGGGTTTATGAGAAACATACTATGGTTGTGAGAATCATAATATGGTTGTGAAGATAATATTATGGTTGAGTGTAAAACTTACTATTGTTGTGAGGATCATAGTATGGTTGTGGAGATCATAGTACGGTTGAGTGTGAATCATACTATAGTTGTGGGGATCATACTACTGTTATGTGTGAATCTTGCTATTGTTGTGAGGATCATTATATTGTTGTGCCACAACCATATACCCAACAATAGTATGATCCTCATACCATACTTTTTTTCAGCGTGTACCTCCGCAAAGCAAAATAAGTCGGTTTACGCTCCATTATCGCTCCGCAGTTAAGGCTTCAGCGCAGCTTGAATATGACAAAGACTTTAAGCGAAAATTCGAGTTTTCTGACGAGGCGCATTTTCATCTCGGCGGCTACGTTAACAAAAGAAATTAGCACATCAGGGGCTCGGAAAATCCGCTCGTTGTGGTCAAGAAGTCAATGCATACATTCTTAAGAGAGTGACAGTTTGTTGCGGATTAAGGAGTGGTGACATCATTGAACCACTTTGCTTCGAAAATGAGGCTGGGAACAACGTTTGGTCAACGTTACAGTGCAATGTTATACCGTAATGAAAGACATGATGTTGGAAGAACTGCATGTCGCGTCATGCCATAATCGATATTTTTCTTCCGAAATTCCTAAATAGTGCTGTCAGACAAGATCTTGGAAAATTTGAGTGACACAATGACACAGATGCAGTCAGGAAGTTGCATTACACAATTAATGAGAATGTGCATTGTTACCAATCAAGCCATAATACTTGAAAAAAAAAATAATTTTGTTAATTTTATTGCATTTTTAAAAAGAAACTTTTATTAAATCCAACCTGTATGTGCCTAAAAAGCTTATTTCAACACTACCCATGTAGTTTAAGGGACAACTTCACGCAGAGAAAAAAATATGGTTACTATATGGTCAAGGCAATAATAATATGTTCTCCACAATAAAAGTATGTTCGTCGCAACCATAGTATTGTTCTGTGAATTTAATTTTGACAATAGTATGATTGCCGCAATATTAATATTGTTGAAATATAACAAAAGTATTAATGCCAAATTTAAAAATGAACAGATGGTTGTAGCAACACAAATATGGTTGCTGCGACAAAAAAATTGTTTTTTTGGGTTTAATGTCAACAATAATATGATTACGGCCATCAAACTGTATGAGTGTAATTTTTCTTCATTTCAATATGCTTTAGAACAATATTATTGTTACGGATCTTATGCAATAATACTTAGTAGGGACATAAATACTGTTACACACTTTTTATGCTGTAAAATAAAAAGTACTGAATGTTTTTGGACCAAATATTTTTTAATATATTTATTGATGTATATTGTATCCAAAAAGAATCTACTTATTAGAAATGCCAGCCTTTTGCCTTGACACACGCCCTAAGTCGCACTGGCCAATCGTCAATAGCTAGCTGCACAAACCTTGTCTATTGGAAAATTGGTCATAGCTCGAACCAAAGCAGTCTTAAGAGATTCAATGCTGGGGTATCTTTTGTGACAAACCTTGTCCTCTAAAACCGCCCACAATTTAAAATCCAATGGGTTCAAATCTGGACTGCCTGAGGGCCATTCTTCAGAGGAAATCAACGCTGGCAAATTGTTTCGAAGCCAGGCCTGGGACGTTTTAGCCTTATGGGTCGGCGCAGAATCCTGCTGAAAAATCCATGGCTGGTTTTGGAACAAGGAATTTTTAAGAGGCTTCGTAACAGCTTCCAAAACGGTTTCTTGGTAAACTTTGGCCGATGTGTTGACACCTTGTTCGCGGAAATGCAGGTCAGTGACCCCATCGTAAGATACACCCCACAAAACCATGACTGAAGCTGGGTGACGACCCTTTTCCACCATTGGGATCAGTTCAGATGCTTCCTTAGATGACCGCGCATACACTCTTTCATTTTGTTTGTTAAATTTTTCCTGAACGGTAAAAATTTGTTCATCGGTGAACAAAATTTTTCTGTGCAAGTTATCAGCGTGCTTCACCAAAAGAGAGTTTGCATTTTTTAATCCTATTTTTTTAAAGCTGCTGTCAATAAATGTCCGGTACGTCTTTTGAAAGCCACAAGTCCTAAGTCTTTTTCAAAGATTCGACTCATGGACTTTTGCGTGATATTCATCTCACGGGCCATGATTTTCTGTTTTGGGAGCGGATCTCCGTGAATTCTCGATTTAACGGCTTTGATGACATGCGGTGTTCGAACAGAGCGTTGGCGGCCCGACCGATGACAATGTTTTACATCTCCAGTCTCCTCAAACAGTTTTATGCATCGGTAGACGAACTTGTGCCTAATCCCTAGTGGCCGGAGCGTTTTGAAAATATTGCCTTTTTTCATTTTACTCATGAAAAGCGCTATTACAGCGATACGGTTCTCATTACACAGTACAACAGCCAATATGGGGGGTGAGAAATTCCAAGTCAGGGTGATGGTACTAGGTCAGTATATTAAAACCCTCAAAGGGTTTAGCGTTCGTATGTGCCAGTAACTTCACTTAATTGTAAATAAAAGCAGAACGCGTTAATCGATTTTTATGATCTATGTCGCATTTTGTTTATAGGTTATGTGACTTTACGTGAAAGTTATAAGACTCTACACGTTTTCCGTTTGGGATTTATATGTTTATACATTTTTTTTGATTATGGATTAAAGAAAATGTAATTATTAATTTTTCTCAATTTATTTCAGCAAAATCGAACTAGTCGTTCTCGAGTTATGTCAAACTACGTTTTTGCCAACATTTTACAACTAAGCGAAAAAACATCAAGATAAGGAAAAAATGTAAAAGGTCATAAACGTCACATACGAACGCAAAACCCTTTGAGGGTTTTAATATACTGACCTAGTACCATCACCCTGACTTGGAATTTCTCACCCCCCAGACAATAACCCCAAAAATGTTCCACAGTGTTATCTGAAAACTACATGATGAAAGTTGAAACAATTTTAAAATCCCATTACAGACTCACGCTATTGAGGGTAGCTTTCAAAACCCATATGACATTAACGGGGTATGTTCAGTTCTACTATTGAAATGGGTGTGTTCAATTTTGTAACAGTATTTATGTCCCTACTAAGTAGTACTTTTTATATGGAAATTCAAATTTTTCAAACAAACCTGTTTGGCTTTGCTTAAATGAAATATTTTTAATATAAAAGCTTAAGTTTTTTTAAACTGATTTCTGTTAAATAAATCACTCCTATTATTTTGAACACGAGGATTGCTATAAATATTTCTGGCTATATCATTTAGTGTTGCCTGGCGCAATCTGACATTTCCAATGGAATGTTTGACATTTTTGAGCATAAATGTACTCAGAACGTTTTGGCGTACGACCATCATTTGTGTTGTTTACAGTGGCTTGAAAAAAGCAATTTGGCAAAAAAAAATGGAATTAACTCGTGAACATTTTCATGCGATCATTTTTCACAACTTTCGACGTGGATTATCACGACAAGAGTGCATCGATGAACTTAAATCTTTTTATGGTGTTTAAGCACCATCCAATAGCACTGTGAATAACTGGTTTAATGAATTCAATCGTGGCTGCCGCTTGCTCAACGATGAAGGTCGTCCAAAAACGGCCGTTGTGCCAGAGAAAATTGATGCCGTGCGTGAACTGATCACATACCGTGATATAGAGGCATCCTTGGGAATTTCTTCCACTAGCATACATTCGATATTGCATGAACACCTGGCCGTAAAAGATCGTTGGATCTCTCACAATTTTAGTGCAAATAAATTTTGAAAAAATACGAATGCGGTGCTTCAAAAGAAGTTTATAAGATCTTTACAGGTTATGAATCATGGATCTATGCGTATGAGCCCGAAACAAAACAGCAATCGACCATATGGTTCTTCGAAGACGCGCCAAATCCAACTCAAGTTGTTCGTCGAAGAAGCACTTCGAAGCAAATGGTCGCCTGTTTCTTCGGCAAAACTGGCCATGTGGCGACAGTTCCGCTTGAGCAACTTAGGAAGTCAATTCTGAGTGGTACACCACAATTTGTTTGCCTGAAGTCTTGGGAGAAATTCGAAAAACGAAGTAGAGAAGACGAATCATTGTGCACCATGACAACGCGAGCTCTCGCACATCGTCTCAAACCAGCGCCTTTTTGACCGGCCAAAACGTCGAATTGATGGGTCATCCGCCGGACAGCCCAGACTTGGCACCCAATGACTTTTTTTTATTGCCGCACATCAAGAAAAAATGCGTGGTCAACGATTTTCGTCGCCAGAAGATGCTGTTGAAGCGTTCAAAAACCATGTTTTGGAGGCGTCTCAATCGGAGTGGAAATAATGATTCGACAATTGGTTTGAGCGCATGCAAAAGTGTATAAATTATGCTGGAGAATAATTTCAAAAACAATAAAACCTTTTTTGATGATAGATATTCACATTTTCATTATTAGGCCAGAAATATATAGAGCAGCCCTCGTATTACATCTGAATCCGAAAAAAATTTCTTACAAGTGACCAACACCTGTTTCTGGTGAAACTGGACCTTATCAGTACTTGAGTTCAATAGCTCCCATTGTGTGGCGGCTATGCCGGTTTTCTGTAATCCCCTGGTTTTTTGGACACTCTAATAAGTACTTTATATACTTAAGTGTTTTAATTTATTGCAATCGGATTAAAAATTTAAATTTAATATATGAATGAAAAAAAAATTCTCCTATAGTGGAGAATATAAAAACCCACTACATGAACTCTATCCAATCTATGTTGGCGGGAATTTATTTGTATGTGATATTGGATATAAAGAGGCCTTGTGGTTACAGCAATTTCAAAATGTTCTCAAAGAATATTTACAATAGTTACCACGCCTTACGCGAATACTTTTCAACTTTTATCATTTCATTGTCCCTTTGCCATGAATTTATAAATAAGTATTTGGATTTCTCCGCACATAACTTTTTCATCATTTTATCCCATTCCTTTCAAGCGACTAATTCATGACTTTGAAACTCATACTATGCCGCAAACCCCCTCGAAAAAAATTAATCATCAACAAATGCAACTCACTTTATGTCTTATCACGAAAATAATCTAACTACTTATAATAAGTACTTGCTTTTTTCTGGGGGTTTTTTTTAGAGGACTAATTAATTAAGCTTCATAATTTTTACGTTTTAATAACGAACCAGACCCATGCAGTGCATAAAGTTTGAAGAAAAAGAAACTTTGAATATAAATTTTGTCGAATTTCCAGCGAAAGGATAAAGGGCAACGAAGCAACAGAAGAAGTGGGATAAATGGGGGAGAAAAAAGCTCAAGTGTTGTGCCACCGCAAAATGAAAACAGGAATGTTTTCTTTTCTTCGAACTCTTGAGCAAAGGACTCCGCGCTACCGCAGACATTCACACCACTAGTGACGACCGCAAGTAGTGGCTGGCTAAGAGGTATATAACTCCTTAAACTTCGCTAAGCGAACAACTAGAAATGCGAAGCGTAAGAGAAAATAAAAAGAAAACGACTCCCAAGAAAGGATATGACGGAGATTCTCTTGTCTGATGTCTCTGAGTTGTTGTAGTCCGGGCGAAGAATGAGTATCGTAAACTTTAGTTTTATGGCCTATAAAATGGCATTAAATAACTGGAAAACATCGACACTGGCGGGCGCAAAGAGAAGCAGCAACAAGAGATGTGGTGCTGCAACAACACGACAACGACGACACCAGCAGTAACAACATTGTTCGCATAACACAACAAGCAGACGGGCGGGCGGACGGACGGACAAAAGGACAGACAGACACTCAACAACGGAACTTAACAAGTGGAAAATGTGTGTGAGCGCGCGAAAATATTCACTCATACTCATGCACACATCTACACGGCACCCACACAACAAAAGGCAAATCCTTAAAGCGGAAACGGAATTCTACATGAACGCACCTTTTTGTCTGCAGCATTTTATCATCCACCTGCGAAGACGATGTAGCCGAAAGATAGAGCAGCCAGCAGCCGGAACAGAACAACGCCGACCATAAGTTCCGTTCTATGTATTCTTCACAAGTGGTTAAACCATAATGGCTATGAAACGAACGAAAAGCGAATGAAAAAAGAAAATGCGAAACGCAACAAAAGTAAACTGAATGTTCTTTTTAGCTGATGGTGTTACGCGGAAAAATGTGGCCAACCAAGCAACCAACCGAGCTATGCTATTGTCATAGTCTGCGGGTATTAAGTAAATTATATGAAGTCTTGCCTTTGTCTTTTGCCTTTATTTGGTTATAATAAAAATGCGAAAAAAGGATTTGTTGCACAGATCCTGAATGGGGTCATTTTTATCAACGAACGTTTTCTTGAAAAATTAGTTAAGTGAACCTGGTATGAAATTTTCGCTCAAGTTAGATAAAACAATTCGAATAAAACGATCATGATTTCATACACTGTTATGGCGGTTATTAGTGGGAGAAAAAAAACATCCCAAATTGGGATTCGAATTAAATGGGAATCAGAAACCTTAAGCCGATTTATTATACTTCGATTTATTATACCCCGCACTTTAAGTTGAGCTTAAAAGCTAATTGAAAACGGGGTTTTGGTTGGACCTCTTGGAGGGCTCTAAATTTACCCAGATTATAAAAGTAATGTTCGACATAATTTCATTTCCCATATCCATGTTGAAATTGTGTGGATTTTTAGACCCGTTCATCATACAAATTGCAAAAATAATTTTATTATGGCTTTGTGAGAAAATTGTATAGTTATTTGGAACCCATATATGCTTGTAAACTGGAAGCAGTTTTTGCCACCTAAACCATTTGCATGGAGGCTATGTCACAAATTGGGCATATACTTATATTGCCTAAATTCGTCCAAGATTGGTTGTTTCTCCATCGCCATAATATACTATAGCAAATTTATAGAATTTGAAATGGGTATTCTGCAGGAATTGTACGAGTAAGTAAAATCGGGAAGGGACTTTTGTACTAGAGCTATATCAAAACGTGGACCGATATCACCTCATTTGATCTGAGCAGATCGATCGTCATGAACTGTGCCACATTTCATCAAGATTGGATGCTGCTAGAGCTGAGCACATGAAATCGAAAGAACATATGTATGACAGCTTTATCTTAATCGGAACCGATTTTCTTTACTTTAAGTAGCTTTTGTCCTTGGTCCAAAAAACTTACTTGAACGAAATTCACCAAGATTCGATACTATATGTGGCTTTAAGAGCTAAGAAAATAAATCAGCTAAACATATTTGTTGGATTTATATCTAAATCTGAACCGGTTTTCTTCAAGTTTTAAAACGCCCGCCCTGGTCCTAAAAACCTTCTTGTATGAAGATTCTTCTAGATTGGGGGTAGTATGTTGCTTTCAGTGCTAAAAGGATGAAATCGGCTAAATATGTGTGAGAGTGATTTCTAAATCTGAACCGATTTTTTTTTTATTTTCTGTAGCGCCCGCCACTTGTCCTACAAACCAGCTTGAACGAAGTTTCATCTAAATTGGTGGCAATATGTGACTTTCAGAGCTGAACAGGTACAATCGGCCGAATATGTGTGGGAGCTATATTTAAATCAGAACCGATTTTCTCCAATTTCTCAAATGCCCGCCCTGTTCCAAAAAACCTTCTTGAACGAAGTTTAATCTAGATTTGAGGTCATATACTCCTATGGCTTTCAGAGGTAAAAAGATAAAATCGGCTGAATATATGTGGGAGCTATATCTATAACTGATTTTCTTCCCTTTCAATATCATTCGGCTTTTTAATACCAACCTTTAGATGGACGGACTGACGGACAAACAGACATCGTTCAGTGGAATCAGATGGTGATTATACGTCGATCGGTATACTTAATGGAGGTTCTAGCTTAACACACAGTGTGGTATAACAAGTAATAAAGTCTAAAGTTGGGTATAGTCGACTATAAGATACCCAACACCACATTGCTGCTTAGAAGATTCCACACCTCTGAGTGATATAACAAGTACAAAGTCGGGAGTGGTCGACTATGAGATACCCAACACCACTCTGCCATTTAGAAGATTTCCTGCCTCCAAGTAGTATAGCAAGTAAAAATGTCTACAATCGGGCATGGTCGCCTGTGAAACACCTAACAACACTTTGCTTTTTACTTATAGAAGATTCCGCGCCCGTGTCTGGCTCTTGAGCATGGTCAGACTTCTGGAACGGGAAGAGCATTTTTCATATGTATTTCTTCGTAGCTACAAAAAATACGGACAGTCCCTATTTAAACAGTAACAATTACAAGTCAAACATAACGTACTATGCTTCATTTAAACTAGATTAGATTTACAATGTGGCTAAATCGGCCGGTTCTTAAATCAAGAGGGACCCTTATGTAGAGTATATTCGAAGACATGCATTGATATTAGGGTGGACCGATTTGTAAAGAAAAAAATATGTCGATATTGTGCCATCGATTTTTCGATAGTTTTGGTATGAGCAACAAAAAGTTCCACTACGACATATTAAAAAAATCATTTTCGAGACGCGCAAATTTAAATTTTTTAACTTTTTCTCAACTTTAGTTTTTAATAAAAAGGTTTTTTTTATTACCTTAACCTTTTTATGGTGACAAACAATACATACAAATATACATTGCCACAAACAATACATATGAGCGCATGAGAATAGAAATACGACTGATTCGATTCTCTTTCTTGAAATTTGGGCTCCTCGAAAATGTTATTTTAGATATGTCGTTGTGGAACTTTTTTTCCTCATGCCAAAAGCAAATCGATGGCACAATATCGGCAAATTTTAGTCTTTATAAATCCACCCTAATATCGGTGCATGTCTTTGAATTGACTCAATCAACCCATCCTAACCGATATGGTCTAATATCACAAGACAAGTGTGTTGATCGCTCGCAACGCTCCTCGTGAAATTTGGTCAGAATCAGATACAATATGTGACTTCTAAAGCTGCAGGATTTGAAATCGGAGAGGACTTTTGTGTAGGGGCTAAAGGAAAATTTGGATTCAGGTTTATCAAAGCTTATAATTGATTACGATCGTGTAAATTTTTCGCTTTCAGAACTGCAGCACCTTAATTTGGCAGGGACCTTGATGCGAGTGTTGGTCGCTTAGTGCAAAATTTGTTCGAAGTGGCATGTAATAGGCGGCTACTAAAGCTGCAGGTCCTGAAATTTCTGGGCCGATCGAAAATATGGACATATTTAGTCCAATTTCAAAAGAGTTTATAATTAATAGCTCATAACGTACTATACAAAATTCTAGCCCCTTCGAGTTAATTTTGCGACTTCTAGGTAGCAGATTCGCCCAGTCGGGAGGGCCCTTTGAGTGGGAGCCTCTTTATACACACAGGGAACAGATTCTTTGCCACAACCGAATTGTTTTGCCAACCGATTAACTTAGGTTTCACTTCGAGTATTGATTCTGTACAGCCAATTGTTAGTTAATGCTCTGAAATTTGTAATGATTAGAACTGAAGTATTGATCCAACGTACGCACTATCCGAAATTCCACGAAAGAACTATTGGATCAATAAGTCCACATGCCACACTTGCCCAACAAAAAAATTAAAATTTTAGTCAGAGGATAAAAATTGTGTAAGACACAATTAAATTCTTCGAAGTATTCGTAGGGAGGGTCGGGAGGGAATAAATAGTGAAAAAGATGCTGATGTGGTTAATCGATGTGCTTAAAGTGCGTCATAATTTAATTATTTAATTTAAAAAAAAATATCCATTCAACAACATTCTTTAGTTATGGTAATCACTTGTAATTTGTTACAGCAACAAAATGTTAGCAAAACTATTGGCTGCCACAATTTAATTGTGGCAATTTAATACCTGTTTCGCGTTTCATTGGTATGGCCAATCAATAAGTTGTGAGTTCAATACGATGGCCACATTTATCATCATGTGGTATTTCGAACCAAATATCCATCCATAACGGTTTTAAACATCTGTTGATTGCAACCACAATTCGTTTTTTAACGGAATTTTTGTACTTACAACCGAATTCCAGTTAACTTATTCTCTGTGTGTAGCCAAATTTCACCAGAGATGGGTGTTGGTCATACGAAATTTGATCGGATTTGGATGTAATTGGCGGATTTTAGAGTTGTAGATTCTAAAATCGGGAAAAATCTAAATATGATATCAAAGGGCAATTTTAATATGATTACTTCTTGGCCTAAACTTGAAGAGTGTTCTAAATTGTAGAGTATACCTGAACTTTGATTACAACGATAAATGTGCAGATTGGAGGTTAGGTGGACATCGCTCAATGAAATCAGATAAGGATTCTAAATCAATTGGTATACATAACATGGGTTCTATATTCATACATTAAAGTCATAATACCGTCAACCAAAGTGTGGTGTATAGTGTAAAAACATTCTAGTGTGATGATTTGCCGCTGAGAATTAAATTAAGTGTCAAAATTGACATTTAAAGTTAGCTAAATGCAATATATATACAAATTTCAAATGTCTTTCCATATCAAATAGGCAAAGCCAACAGTCAACAACAAAAGTATTCCTCTGAGGTATAGCCAATGAAGGCATTATATAGCTTTGCAATTATAGTTGTTAGACAAAACTCCGTTTAAACAAAAGCCTAGAAAGCAATTTAGAAAAGGACTGCTAAATTTCTTAAATTCTAGAGCAAATGGCAAAAGTCAATTACTTTTCACCTGAAGTGTTTAAAACGAAATGACTTTTTGTTTGGATTTGATAGCCATCATTGGTTATATGAATATTCATGGACAGAGAGGAAATGTGATTTCAATTGACAGTACACATTTACATTCACAAGTACATAGATGCGATACGTACACTCATGTACTTATACATATGTTTGTAGGTGAGTAAGTAACTACAGGATGATGTCGATGATGATGTGCTTGCGAAGGTAGTATGTAGTGTGTCCTTTTTAAAACAAATCTCTGTGTGTAGTGGTATGAATGTGAGCCGATCTCATTGTGTGTGTGCGTATCTCAGATAATGTGTTCATGCAAGCTGGTGTAGTGAAATGTATGCGTAGGTGTGTAAGCGTGCGTTTCTGAGGCTGGCTGTGAGCATATGCTAAAGTGTTGTGTAAATATTGTTTATAACACCATTTTATTTTGTAACAAAACTTCTCTTCCGTACATCTACTCACACACACATATATAAGTACATATATACTCACAGAGATACAAATACAACAGACCAAACAGCAGACAATGAGTCACTCCGTTGAGTGAAAAGATAGGGAGTGAGAGCAGTAGGGGGATCGTTTTAAAGAGACACTCACATACGACAAATCACAACACTTTGTTGTTTCAGTTGCGTATGTCTATTAAACAGACAGACACACACAGAAACATCGCTAGTAACGTATACATATGTATGTATGAAATCACTTATATTGCAGGTGTATATGTAAAAGCAACATACGCATACACACTCACACACATTAACTCTTACTCATTTATAGACAATTACATCGTTACGTTACACTGTCATAAACACAATTAATGCTGTCGTAAAGCCAAAGTTTGCTCTCTTCCTTGTGCTATTTAACATTTTTACTGGTAATTACTATTACAACTACAAATACAACCACTACCAAACACAGAGTATCAGCCAGCCAGCCAGCCAGCTTCCCAGCTAGCTAGTGACAATGGCAGCGGTGGCAACAGCAACAGTTTCAGCAGCATCAACCAGTAACAACATGTACAGCAGCCAGTATTTACTAGCATCGGCAATAGCAACAATTTGTATTTGTCTCATTTTCCTGTTTCTGTTTCTCTGGCGGCTGTTGCTGTTGTTAGTGTTTCTGATTTTTTTCATACTGCAAGTGTTTGTTTGTGCTTATAAACCGTTGCGTACATACAGGGTTGGCCTAGATGTGGAGCTAGCTTAAAATACGTTAATGAAAAAAACGGTCAGAAATTACTTTCCGGAATAGGTTTGGTTCCTGTTGATGTTGTTGTAGCGGAAACCGTGTGTCGAGGTGACAGCCCTTGTCGAAGAATTGCCCTTCGGGTCAATCCGGTCCATAGAACCTAATAGGTTTGGTTATTTTTGTTGTAGCGGCACAATAGTGCGGGGGGATTGCTCCTTCGGGTCAATCCGGTACATAGAAGCGGCTGTCGTTTGGTAGGGGTGCCCGACGAATCCAGCTCACATACCCAAATCAAGGTCCCTAGTGTTACCACGGGCATAGTGTACCAAAGTGTCTTATGCTCAAAAATATCATTACTAAAGAGTGGTTCAACTAAAACGCACGATGTTAATTTTCAATAAGACAAAAAGTTCTCAGAGAATTTTCTTAATATTTTTTTAAATGATAGAAAGATCTTCGACAATTATGTGTGAAGCAGAATATCGGTCAAATGCTAGCCACGGCTTCAGTGCCATATTTCTACCCGATGGTCCATATTTCCCATGACTCTGAGATATAATGAAGGTTCAAAGTCGAACAGTTTCAAACCTTAGCTCTTGAATTATTCTTGGCTTACACTTTCTGACGTATACTTTTTCTTTTAAATATTCCCAAAGAAAGAAGTTCAACGGTGTCAAATCACGTGATCGTGGCGATTAAATAACATCGCCACGACGTAAGATAATCCGTCCCTTGATTTTCCCGCGTAAAAAAGCCACTGTTTCGTTGCCAATGTGGCAAGTGGCACTGCTCGGTTGGAACCACACATCGTTCAGGTCCATATCCTCAACTTCTGGCCACAAGAAGTCCGCTATAGTCTTGCGATAGCGAAATCCATTTACGGTAACTGCTTGGACGACCTTATTTTCAAAAAACTACGCTGTCAGTCCATAAAACGTACCAAACAGTTATTCTTTGTGGGTGCATCGACTTTTCAGCAATAACTTGTGGATTCTCATTTGCCCAAATGCGTCAATTCTGCTTGTTAACAACTCCAATGAGGTGGAAGACGATTTTAATTGTAGTCACCATTCACTTTCGTCTGTTCAACCAACCATTCGGGTTATTGACGACGCTTAAAATGATCAATAGGCTTCAGATATTGAGTCTTGTAAGCATGTAAATTCAAATCTTAATTCAAAATTCGCAGCAGTGATACCTGTGAGATGTTCAATTGTTCTGCACGACGTCGAGACGTAGTTGACGGCTTTTCTGTCACACTATGGCGAACAACTTCCACGTTTTCCGCAGAAGGAACTGGGGAACCTTCACAGGAGTAAATGAAATTTGCCCAAAATTCTCTCGATTCTGATACATTTTGACGACTGCAATGACTACAAAAATCAGTGCAAGAAATGCATTTTCAATTGAACGCCCATTTTTGTAAATGGCTTCAACAATCTTAACGCGCTACTCAATTGTGTACCTCTTAATGGGTGAGTTTGTTAAACTTTGAAACAGTGCAATGTCAAATTGAGTTGGGCAAAAACTCACGTTAAGGTGTGACTCACAATTAACATCGTGCATTATGGTTGGACCAGCCTTTAGAAATGCCATCGGTATCGGCAAGATCTGTCAGTCCTTCTAGAAGGGCCGACCACAGTATATCCAGACGTCGTTTACTTTAAATGGGACATTAGTAATGCCGGTTTCCAATGCTCTTCTTTTTTTCTCATATCCGAAACTTCTGTAAAAGTCATTGAACTTAGTGCTTAGGCTCGTTGCCTAGACGCCAATCAGGCAGTATACCGTCAGACCCTAAACTAACGAAGATATTTTTTTCCTATTTTATTGCGAGAAGATATTTTTATTAAGACCTAATAAACGAATAATGCAATGTCTTTGGATGGATCTCTCTTTAGAAATATCATCGTTACCGGCAATATCTGACAGTCCTCCTAGAAAGGCTGACCACAGTATATACTTTACACACGTCGTTTACTTGCAACGGGGCAACAGCAAGGCAGGCGCTCAATGCTCTTATCCTTTTCTCATATTCGCAACTTCATTGAACTCATTGTGTAGGCTCGTTTGGCAATCAGGCAGTATCCCGCCAGACCCGAGACTAACGAAGTTCGTTTTTCCACTTTAATGCGAGAAGATATGTTTAGATTGCGTTGTGATCAGATTTGTTTAGCTATCCCACTGGTCTCGAGATCTGTTCAACTCTTTTTGAACAGTCTTACCGTCGCTTGACTAAGCCAACGCCTGCACGAGGAAATTAGCTCACCTATATTTGCAAACACTTTGAGTATTCATAATGTGGTCCTGTTGGCGGCAAGTCCATTGGCTTTTTAGTTTTAGTAGGTAACGGGTGATCCATCTTGAGGTATTTTTTCAATAGCCTTTTTCGCAGATTTGGCGTGGGTTGTGTTTAAATTTATTTTTTTTCTTTTCAGTACTGTTTGCCATTTCATCATGTAAAGACTTACAACGAAACAACTTCTCAAAATTGTACAACTGTATAATGGAAATGAGCGTTCGGTGAGAAACTGTTTTCGACCACAATTTTGTTCAGTGATGAGGCACGTTTCTGGCTCAACGACAAAGTCAATAATCATAATTGTCGCATTTTGTCTGAAAAACAAAAAATAAGAGGTTCAAGAGGTGCCATTATACCCAGAGAAAATCACGGTCTGGTGCGGTTTATGGACTGGCGGAATAATCGGTCCATATTTTTTCAAAAATATTGATGGCCGGAACGTAACCGTGAATGGAGCTCGCTGTCGCTCCTTGATATCGGACTTTTTGCTACCTGAAATGGAAGCCCGTAATCTTGACAACATTTGGATTTAACAGGACGGCTCCATTTGCCATACAGCTGCTCAAGCAATGGATCAAGAGCTCGCATTGTCATGGTGCACAATGAATCGTCTTCTCTTGTTCGTTTTTCGAATTTCTCCGAAGACTTCAGGCAAACAAATTGTGGTGTACGACTCTGAATTGATCGTCCTACGTTGCTCAAGCGGAACAGTCGCCACATGACCAGTTTTGCCAAAGAAACATGCGACCATTTGCTTCGAAGTGCTCCTTCTACGAACAACTTTCGTTGGTTTTGGCTCGTCTTCGAAGACCCACACGGTCGGTTGCTGTTTTGTTTCGAGCTAATACGCATAGAACATTGATTCGTCACCTGGGACAATCTTATAAAGGTCTTTTGAAGCACCACGATCGTATTTTTTCAAAATTTCTTTGCACCAATCGACACGAGCCTTTTTTCTGGGCGACTGCCGCATAGAACCATGATTCGTCACCTGGGACAATCTTATAAAGGTCTTTTGAACACCGCGATCGTATTTTTTCAAAATTTCTTTGCACCAATCGACACGAGCCTTTTTTCTGGGCGATTGTCAAATTGTGCGGGATCCAACGTCTAGGCCAGAAATAGATATAGCAACCCTCGTATTTCATAAGAAACAACAAGACGGAGCTCCCGTTAATATTCATTATTTTTTTTTTAAATATTTAGAATAATATTGTCATTTTAAAAATGTTATAAAGTATTTAAACCTTAATTTCGCCCTTCCAGTTCTATCCTATTTTCTGCTTCATTACGAACCTGCTTGTCTTCAGTTTAATATAATGGCCCCTAATGATGGCCAACCCTTCGTTAACAGGCATACATATGTACCTTAGTACTTGTATATATGTACAATTACAAATATACATACGGGAAAACATTTGTATCGTTAAATTTTACAATTTAAATCGACGCATTCAATTACTTTAATGCGTACAGAAATTACAATACATTTTAATCACCCTTTAAGTGACAATTAAAAAGGCGTACATACACACACACACACAAAAGAACACACCGACACGCACACAGATGCCGACACTGCAGTCAAGCGATTGTCGGTGAATCCTTCCACGCTTTCATTTGCTCTCTGCCTCCGCCTCGGCCTCTCTCTCTCTCTATCTGAGCATCTCTTTCTCGTAGCGAGCTCTTCGTTTATGGGTTGTCTGCGTTCGAGTACATCGTGCGTGTATGATGAGTATAATTTAATTAAATGTGATACAGGGTAATAAACAACCAGGAAACAGTTGAACGCACACATGCACACCGATACACAAACACAAGCGAATGGCGCATACACGTACATACATGCAAACGTAAATCCTTCCATATCGCGCCAAACAGCGCGCATACTGCAGTACACATTGCGCTGAGTTGGTTTGCGTTCGCTGAGAAATGGTTCCATACCTTCAGGCCATAATGGTTGATTAACCTTTGGAGAGATGCTGTAAATTACAACAGGTATTCATTCATTCAGTGCTCCGCACAACAGCAGATGGAGATATGGCGCTAGTTTCATTTTTTGGCTGTATGCGAAAGCGTTTTTAGTGTTTGGGGCGAATGTGAAGAGTAAATGCTATGTAATTAGTTTTATGCTTTTGAAAGTGTCCTGTAAGTCCTTTATCGTTGCTTATACAGCATACAAAAATTAACTATCTGTCTGCTAGTGAGATGAAGAGGAGAGAGGGTTCTAGAAAACAAATTCCGATTTGTCTAAAGTAAACTCATTTTATGATTGGTCACCAAAAAGCGCCATGGAAGCAGATAAAATGTTAATATTCACAGACAGGATCGGGAGTATACTACGAATTTTTGAATCTCAGGATCCACCAGCAGACTTTAAGATGCCCTTTATATACCTCAAAGCTGATTTTGGGATAGGACCATCTCTCCAGCTAAATTCAAAGTCTTAATTGGCAGCCGCAACTGTCTAGTCCTTAGACCAAAAAATCACGTTGTACCATAGACTGTTTGCTATCCATAACTCGAACTCAGCCAAACGATATTGCGCTCCGCCGGGTACCTGGTCGTAACAACCCACCAGGTAATAATTTATAAGATTCGTGAGCAAGGTCATGGAGAACCCGCGGCCTTGGAAAACTAGTTTGAGATCAAAATCGTCACAGAATTTCAGCGTTGCTCGATCTCAATCACTTGTGTTTAAACTTCTTTGCTATGACTCAAATTTCGTTCAAAACGGTCAATCGGTTCTAGAACAGTAAGATTTGAGGTTAAGCCCAAAAATGTATTTTTTGTCATTTTAAATTTTTTAACCAGCAGAAGAAGGATCAAAATTCTACCAAAGTAGAACTCATACTGAAGATGGCCTTTGGATAAAAAACCAGCTTCATATCAACCCAGAGTCACACAGTATAGCGAAAAATTTACAATATCAACTTAAAAAAGACACATTGATGGCCTTTACTGTAATCAGAACCACATATCTTAAGGTCTTTTCAGAAAAATTTCAGTAGGAGGAATTTTCCAGCCAAGAGCCACATAATCCTGTTGAGATTTTAAATTCGTATTATTAAATTCAAGGATCTGATCAACATTTAGAAACCCTTCCGGTAGAGAGCTCTTTGAAGAACATATTTTTTTAGACCCAGGACATCACTATTTTTCGA
The DNA here is from genome assembly GCA_963513945.1 of Hydrotaea diabolus. Classification (NCBI taxonomy): domain Eukaryota; kingdom Metazoa; phylum Arthropoda; class Insecta; order Diptera; family Muscidae; genus Hydrotaea; species Hydrotaea diabolus. The sequence continues at coordinate 122,546,991 of OY740720.1, forward strand.
CAGCGGGACACTAGATAAAGAAAAAAAAGTTGCAAGAGTTACGCTGATATCATAGTAGTCAAAATATTTCGAAATGCCTTCTATAGAAACAGAGTCCCTGAGAGCTGTCAAAATTAAGCCCCTTAAAAGCGCTCTGCATACAACAGAAGAGTTATAATTGCTTCTCTGAAAAGCTTTTGGGCAAAATCTCAGAGTAGATATTCCAATACATAGTGTGACAGAAAAAAATACCTGGGAAATGATATTATTTTTGTTGTGGATCTTGCTCTGTACAACAAGAAACTGGTTTTGAAACATCCCAAACACCTCCAAAATCTGGAGATACGGGTTAAACCCCGGTTTTTCGGATCTTACGCACTTATATGCCAGTAACTTGGTTGAATATTAACCGATTTTTTTCGGGTGATCCGGAAAGAAGAAACTGCGGCCTTTCGAATGGTGTATACACTTTTGAAATCACACTGAAAAAAATCTGTGTATTTACAGGAAAAATACCCAGATTTTTTTCAGTGGTTTTCATTTTTTTTTTAAATTTTTTTAATTTTTTAACTTTGGATGCGTTTTTACACAGAATTTTTTTATAAGAAACCGAACAATTTTTGAACTTAATAATAAAGACAGCGCTCTTACGAATACAATTCGGTGTCATTTTTAAAAATCCGTTAGAAACTGATTGAGTTATATAACTTTTATTAAAAAAACATTTTTTGAAAAAAAAATACAATTTTTGGCCAAACTAATGGTTTTCCAAGTATGTCGAAGAAGTTTTCGCGTCACGAGCCAATTTTAATTTTAAATAGAGTCCACGCTTTTTCCTTGAATTATGCCATTCCGTCATAGTAGCATGTGCAATGTGACAGTCAGGTCACTAAAACAAATATCGAACTTAGATCAAATAGAATCCAAAAAATAGTATGGATCCTCTGACTTTCTCACGTTGATAGCAACGAAACTTCAAAGTGATAGAATCAGCCTAATAGGTTGTAGACTACTTTTCTTTGGTTTCCTTTTTTCAAGCAATAAATCCTTAAATTAAATGTTAGGCAATGGGCCATGGGCCACTCTCAAAATGCTCAGCGGATGGTAAAATCTCCAAAATTCTTAAGGAGTTCTATAAGTAGATGAATGACGATCAAAAAAGCAATTACGAATTAAAGAGATTGATTCAGACAAGATGATACGCGGTTTTACTAGCCTTTCTCCAATAAAGACACATCTTTTCCGCATTGGAAGTCTTTTCTCAGCATTCGCTAGATCGAGACTCCAAAAACTTTCGGCCCATATGACAAACCTGGAGCAGACCCACGCAGAGAAAAGATATGGTCACGGCAACAATAGTATGTTAACTGCATTAAAAGTATGGTCGTCGCAACCATAGTATTGTTTTTTGAATTTCATTTTGACAATAGTATAATTGCGGCAATATATAAATTGTTGAAATGTAACAATAGTATTGTTGCCAAATTTAAAAATAAAAATATGGCTGTAGCAACAACATATAAATATGGTTGGTGGAACAAAACTATTGTTTTTATGGGTTTTATGTTACGGCAATCATACCGGCAAAATTGTGCTTTTTTAATTTGACAATGTTATTTTTACGAATCTTACGCAATAATAGTAAAAGTAATAAATTTTTTTCGAAACAAACTTCGAATTAGTATAACTAAATAACTTTAAATAAATAATTTTTTTACTGTTTAATAAATCAATCCTATTATTACATAACTTACTTAATAAAATTCTCTATTGTTAAATAACAACTTAACCCAATCTTTACAAAAAAATTTGGGGACCATAGTACGATTGTGTGTAAGTCATACTATGATTATGAGGATCATAATATGGTTGTGGGGATCATAGTATGGTTGAATGTGAATAAAAATATGGTTGTGGGAATCATATTATGGTTGTGTGTAAATAATTCTATTGTCGTGAGGACCATAATATTGTTATGGGGATCATAGTATGGTTGTGTGTGAACCATACTATTGTTGTGATGATCATAATATTCTTGTGCCACAACCATATAACCAACAATAGTATGATGCTCTTCGAATATTGTTGCCCCAACCATACTTTTTTTCTGCGTGCCAAAGGAATATGTAAAAGGAGGATCAGAAATTTCGTAGACGTTACAGAAGATCTATAATGAAAAAAATTGACAAACTATCCAACAAGAGTGCACAACAGCAAGCCATGTTCAGGATCAAGTATGTGTAGTTTACCTATATTTTTGGGTCCTTATTTTTCGGAACTTTTAATTTGAAACCAACCAAACAACCAATGTGGCAAGAAAGGGCATAAGATTTATGATCCACATGTTTATAATGCTATAAACTCACTGCAGCAGAAAAGACACAAAGTTTAAGTTACAAAACACAAACCGAGTGAAACATATTTGGGTGGCCAAATGTTTCGTTTTAGGAAGTTCAGACAAGATTAACCCTTACCGATTTCTTTTGTTTTCTAATTTTTAAGTCACAGTTCCATGTGAACAAGCAAATTATTCTGGAATCTGTAAATAATAATATCAGACAACATGCTATAACTGATGTCGCTCTCGAATAGTTGTGCTAAGAAATATCATTAGAAATAATTAAATTCAACACTGACAATGTTAGTAATGAATTAGGTCATTGTACAAGAATTCAATAATAGTATTGATTTCTGACAAAGAAATTTTCAAAAATAAGCTTTAAAACTTAAAACTAGTTAATCAGCCTGTTGGTCAGTGTACAACGCAATAAAAGTGAAAATGATATTGCGTTTTGCATCTAAAATTTTAAAATAAAAAGTTTCAAACAAACCCTATTTGTGTCGACTCTGCTACAAGCAAAAAGGTGAACTGTGTCCCTACGAACTTACTTTTTTCTATGTTTACAATAACAATACTTACATGCAAATTTAGTAAGAATATTACTGCATACTAAAAAAGGTAAACTGTTTTCCTACGAACTACTTTTTCCTATTTTTACATTAACAACACATGGCAAATCCATAAGTTAGTAAGAATAGTACAAAATTGTACGTACTCGTACAGGAACAGACATAGTATCACTTTTTCTGGCATCCCTGTTCAAATACGAAATTAGAAAGTGTAACAGTGCGTATGATTGATATGCATACGAAATAGTATATCAATCATACGCCACATCGAAAATTTGTACGAACATAAATGTGAATGTTTAAGTGGATCTTGATGTTAATATTTTGTTACTACCTCATCCTGTTGTGGAGAGGGGGAAACCTCATTAGGTATAGGTGGAAAGTGACACCGAAGCATTTGGACTATTTTGGGCTATGTCTGTTTGCCCGTGTTTCTAGCTGATGTGCTGTTGCAGACTGTATCTTTCAAAATCATTGATGTATGACTTAAAACTTCTGCGAGGTCTTCAATTGAAGGGAAATTTGTAGAACTCACAGCAGATAATTCGTGCTTCTATATAAAAAACCTCATTGGTAACGACTGGTCTAATTAATTGGCTCCGACGTTCTATGATTCTTTGCCCAAATTATTGAAAAGTTACCGATTTTCGTTACACAACTTCGAAGCAGCAATATGCTGCTGGTTAAAAAAATGTCGACAAGCAGTCATAAAGAGGAAGGCTGCACTTAGAATCTGTAAAACGTTACCTGCTAAATTTATTTGTTCGCCCATTGAGAGTTACATATTTTAGGAATTAATCACCACTTACTCTTATCTAAGATGACAAGCCTTGCAGTTTTCGTTGAGCAATCACTTATTAGTACTTATGATAGATACGAGTAGTACATTTACTTCAGCGCTCCGAATGCTTTCTCTCACCTGAAGGGTTGAGAGAGTTCTTAAGGGTCAAAAATACTTATAAATCTGTGGTTCCGGTTGCCATCGGTGTGTTTGATTTGAGTATGTTTTCCTAGATGCTTGTTTATGAGTATTCTATGCAATATTTGTTTAACCTTTTATATCGTGCAAAAAATATGATTTGAATCCTTTACCAGATTGGTAATAGCTAAATGGCCTTCCTAAAAATTTCAAGGTATTATTCGGTGCGCTCATAGCTCATATTTAATGTAATTATTATTTGGTGTCGAAAATCTCGATTGAAATTATTTTTTCTTTAAAAGCCGTTAAGACAGGGTCTCATTCGATTAGTATCAGTCACCTCTTATCGTACCATTGACCATGCCTCCCTTACACTGCGGCGGATATTATTTTAATAGAATGAATCTTTCAAGTTTTTAAGATTTTAAGTGCTGTCTAAACAATAATACTGTCCTCAAAATCTAAATCACCTACGAAACGTAGTCAGAACGTTTTGACGTACGACCATCATTTGTCTTGTTTACAGTGACTTGAAAAAATCAATTTGGCAAAAAAATGGAATTAACTCGTGACCATTTTCGTGCGATCATTTTTCACAACTTTTGGCGTGGATTATCACGACAAGAGTGCATCGATTCACTTAATTCTTTGTATGGCGATCAAGCACCATCATATAGCACAGTGAAACACTGATTTAATGAATTAAATGGTGATCAACGCTCTCGTTCAAAGACGACGGTCGTGAAGGTCGTCCAAACACGGCCGTTGTGCCAGAGAACATTGATTCCGTGTGTGAGCTGATAATGCAAGATCGTCATGTGACATACCGTGAGATAGAGCCATCCTTGGGCATTTCTTCCATCAGCAAACATCTGATATTGCATAAACACCTGGCCGTAAAAAAGGTTTGTTCTTGTTGGATTCAGCTCAATTTGACAATCGCTCAAAAAAAGACTCGTGTCGATTGGTGCAAAGAAGTTTTGAAAAAATACGATAGCGGTGCTTCAAAAGACGTTTATAAGATCGTCACAGGTGACGAATCATGGATCTATGCGTATGAGCCCGAAACAAAACAGCAATCGACCGTGTGGTTCTTCGAAGACAAGCCAAATCCAATAAAAGTTGTTTGTGAAAGAAGCACTTCGAAGCAAATGGTCGCCCATTTCTTCGGCAAAACTGGTCATGTGGCGACTGTTCCGCTTAAGCAAGGTAGGATGGTCAATTCTGAGTGGTACACCACAATTTGTTTACCTGAAGTCTTCGGAGAAATTTGAAAAACGGACAAGAGAAGACGAATCATTGTGCATCATGACAATGTGAGCTCTCACACATCGGCTCAAACCAGCGCCTTTTTGAACGGCCAAATTGATGGGTCATCCGCCGTACAGACCTGACTTGGCACCCAATGACTTATTTTTTTTCCACACATTAAGAAAAAATGCGTGGTCAACGATTTTCGTCGCCAGAAGATGCTGTTGCAGCGTTCAAAAACCATGTTTTGGAGGTGTCTCAATCGGAGTGGAAAAAGTGCTTCGGCAATTGGTTTGAGCGCATGCAAAAGTCTATAAATCATGCTGGAGAATATTTTGAAAAACAACAAATCTATTTTTGATGATAAATATTCGCATTTTCATTATTAGGCTAGAAATATATATAGCAGCCTACTACGCGTCAAAATGGGAGTTAATGTTACAATTTAGTGTGGAATTTTTTGTTATTTGATAATCCATACAGCTGCCAAATCAGGTCGGATGCTCTACGGCCTCCTTGGAGATTCTTTGTAAGGTAGATGTACTCTTTTGGCCCGAGTATTGGCGGAGCAAAAAGACTGGGCTTAATTACCTTCTAAGGTAATTAAGCCCATTCGTTCCCGTGTCGTGTTGTTCGCATACGGTATATACTCTCCGCAGTGATACTTCAAAGCAGATATTAATAAAACGCATTTACCTAAAAGATCTTTGCTTAATCAATGCAATACCCTTTATATTTAAAGGTATTTCCGGTTTATTAAGGGGACATATTCTTCTTATATAGTAAGCATTCTCAGGGTGCTGGCGATATGATAAAACGCATATGTAGCACTTCGAAATTTTGTGTAAGTGGCAACAGAGTTTATATCCTTATTCTTAAAACTGCTTCGGGAACCAATAATTTTCTCAACATTAGTACCATTTTAAAAAATTGGCTAAACTTTTGTATCACGTGAAGATATCATGTATATTTTTCAATAGGAATTTGGAAAGTTTTCTGTGCTTTATCTAAATAGTATTTATTATGCTAGAAGAATCTATAACAATTATGTGTGAAACAAAATATCGATAAAATGCTTGCCATGGCTTCTGTGGTATACTTCTATGCGATGTTCCATATTTTCAATGACGCTGAGACTCAAAAGATGGATCAATGTCATTAATGTGCCAAATTATTTCATCCTTTAGCTCCTGAATTTCTTGGCCTATTGACGAACAATTTTTCTTTTAAATATCCCCAAGGAAAGAAGGCCAACGATGTCAAATCACATGATCGCGGCGGTCAATTATTATCGCCATGGCGTGATTTGAATTTCTCGCACGAAAAAGCCATGGTTTCGTTGGCACCATCCTATTGGAACCACTTATCGTCCAGGTCCATATCCTCAAACTCTGGCGCTCATCTGGCGATAACGAACACCATTCACGGTAACTGCTTGACCAGCCTCATTTTTGAAGAAATGCGGCCCGTCGCCGCCAGCCGATGTTTCTACTTTTTGTAGATGCAAAGTATGGCCCGATGACGCTACCAGCCCATAAACCGCACCAAACAGTCACTCTTTGTGGATGCATCAGCTTTCGGCAATTCTGCTTGTTAACGCATCTACTGATGTGAAAGTGTACCTCGTCGCTGAAGATGATTTTCTGTGTAATGTCACCATTCACTTCTGTCTGTTTAACTAACCATTCGGCGTATTGACGACGCTTGGTCAGTAGGCTTCAGCTCTTTAGTTTATTGGACCTTTTAAGGGTGTAAATTCAAATCGTTATTCAAAATTCGCATCAGTGATATTCGATTGCTATGCACGACGACGTGTCGAGGTTGAGGGCTCTTCTGCCAAACTGTAGCGAAGAACATCAATGTTTCCGCAAAACTAACAAGGCGAACATTCGCTGGGGCTTTCATATTTCTGACAGACCTGTTTGGCTTACTTTGCGTACAATTCTTCAGATTGTGGACACATTTGTAGGATTGTGCTGACCAAAAAAATCACGAAGTACACAAAATGCATTTTGTTTTGAACTCCCATTTTCGTAAAAGGCTTCAACAATTTTAACGCGCTACTCAACTGTGTACCCCTCCATGGTTGAATTTGTCAAACAATGAAACAAAGAAATGTTAAATTAACTTGGGCAAAAACTTGACGTTAAGGTGTGACTCACAATTAGCATCGTGCATAATGGTTGGACCACCCTTTAGTCTGAACATGTTAGAGCCGTTTTGTTCACTTCGAACTTTACGAGTAAGAGATTATTCGAAAGCCCTTGTTTTTTCTTTTCCATTAATCCCCGCTTTTAGAATGCTTCCACATTTTTCCTGAGTGTGATGTTGAAGGGAAGAGATACAGTTGTCTTAGATATTTCTTAAAAACCCATTTTTGGTACTTAGACAATCTGTACTATTTACAGATTTTTAACACTAGACGGGACCACATACCAAACTACATTGATTGTCTATGTTTTGCTATTTGAAAGAAACTTGCTCTAGCGACATATAAAGTAGAGTTCAGATCCACATGGGATGCCTACAATAATTTTAGCATCACCATTCCATTGACCCATTTATAATTAAAACAATCGACTTAGAATTACTTTTTCTGTCCATCTGTTTATTTTTAATGCAGGTTGTAAATAATTTCCGATTTGATGATTCCTTGTTCGTAATCTGACTTCCGGCTGAGGAGGTCGCAATTAGGCGAAATTGGTGTACGTTTTGCCCTAAGAGTCATAAAAATGCTTCCCTTGAAAATGGGTTTTACCTTATAGTTTTGATAAAGTCCTCATATTGGATTCCATTCTACCCTAAATTGGTAAAGTTAATTAAATTTAAATTAAATTTGATTTGTAGCACTGCGACACTATTTCCGCAGAACATAATTATTTTTGTGTTTTCTTATATAAGGGAAACCAATAATTCCAACATTTCACGTTGCTTAGACCACGGGAACTAACAGGCGGCCTCTCCTGAATTTCCTTACTCGTTGTTGTAATCTCCATAGTTCATATCTAACTTACCTTAAGCTTTTTAAGTTTGCTAATGTTCAACCATTTTGAATTTTTGAAATAAAAAAACTAAATTGTGTTTTTTTTTTGAAATTTTATTGTTTTTTTATTTTGTTGTTAGGTTTTTCCTTTTAAATAACTATTAATAATTATCTTTTACATACGTTGTTGTTGTTGTTGTTTTTTATTCATTTATTTATTCTTTATTTATGTTTACCTTCATCATCATCGTCATCATAATCTTAAATGTATTTCAATATTTTTTTTTTGGTTTCTCTCTTCTTTTATTTATTTTTTATCTTCTTCGTCGTCTTCGTCATGATGTATAATAACTAAATTTTCATTTTAAGTTGTTGTTGTGTTTTGTTTTCTCTCTGGGATTTTGGGGAATTTCCATCATTTTATAAATATAATAATAATAATAATATATAAGGGTAATATTTTTTGATGATTTTTTTTTGTAATTTTTTATATTCAATAATTGTGTTTTTTGTTTGTTGTTTTCTTTAAGTTTACAATTTTTGTTTTAGTTCTGGTTGTTGTTTGTTAATTAATTTATTTATTTTGGTGTAGGATAATAAACGTTTTACGTAAAAATACATTTATGCTTAGAAATATTATCAAAAGAAAGTTGGGGTTTCTTCTTCTTTATTTTATTTATTAGTAAAGTATTTAAAAAATCAAAAAAAAACAGAAAATAAAATGTATAAAATTCAGGATTTGCTGTAAAATTAGTTTAACAAAAAAAAGTTCTTGATAAAAATGTTTAAAAAACAATGATTTTTATTTTTAAATGATATTAAACATTAAAATAATATGGTTTTTGTTTTCAAAATAAAAATATATTCGTTGATTTTATCACTTTTGTTGTATAAAGTTAAAGGTTTCGAGGAGATTTATTTTGTTTGAAATGATTTCTCACATTGCTGATTTTCTTTTCTAAATTCCGGTATTCAATCTTCCATTGATTGGGCTGGGTAAAGAAAATGCAGAGCTCTAAAAATTCTGCTTTAATATGATCCATCAATCTGATGCCTCTCAACTCTTTTTATTTGACAGTTCAAGCAGGTGTTAGAAATAGCACATACAACGCTTTTAAATAGCATGTGAACATATATTTTAGAAAAATTTAAAGAATTATATAGAATTAATAATAGAATTTTGCAAGAGGCAATATGTGCTGGATATATTTCCAACACTGATTATTGTTTTCTTATAGAACGCCATATTTTTGGATTTTAGTAAATAACCTCTTTTACTACTTATATACGATTCCTCGTACGATATACGATTCCCAATATTTCTTACAAAAGACACAAGAAGCCCCAATTGCTAAAAAGATTACGAATCGGGAAAAATATCAAAAAATTTCTGGTGATCTTCTGACGACAACATTTGATGAATTATAGCCAATCCCCGGACAATTGAGAGCTCCTTTTACTTGGAAGTTGGAATATGAGGCGCAAAAAAACAAACATGACAAAAACTAGAATACTTATCGTTGCTTCCAAAACTTATTTAAAAAATCAACAAGAAACGTGTAGAACAGTTTTAGGTACTTAAAGTTTTAAAAGTAAAGTCAGAAAATGTATATATCCCTTGGTTTTAAGCAAATTTTTTGCTAAGATGCCAGGAACAAAGAAAAATTGGTTTTAAGTCTTTTTATAGAAAGCAATCTCCTTGTTTGTTCAAAACAATTAAAACTGAAAAGCAAGTATGTGTAAGGATATACGTTTCATCCTTCTTTATCTGATTTCAAACCCATAGTTAGAATTTGTTCGTTTTCTTCATCTAAAACAAATTTTATCTATACCATTTGACTGCAAAGCACTAGCAAAACTTTTCTGAAAGTCCTAGAATATTACAGATAGTTTTGATTCTAAAGCTTAAAAAAATTTCGTTGGCTGTGTTGGCTTTCAGGCCGAACCAACGGTTTGTATAGGAGACATAAATTCGATAGTGAAATCTGAAGCTTAGAGAAATGACAATACTATTGCAAATACACTAGACGCTTTCTTCATCTGTAATAAAAATACTTTATATCATTTAAATGTTTACTGCTCAAATAACGAATATTTTTGCATTGGTGTAAATGCACTAACTATCACCGAGAGATTCGTTTGTAAAGATTAAGTCAAATTATGACCGATACATTATTTTACTAGCATTTTTATTTGGGTGTGTTTCCATTCAGATAAAGAAATCAGGATGGGAATACAAGTAACCCTGAATGTGAGAGACAAATTACCTGGAGACATAGTTCTAGCAGCTACAAAAATTTGGTTGGCAAAATTACTGTTATAAGTTTTCTAAATCTGCACCCTTTAAATTCTTTCCGGTGAGGCTAGATCAAGTGATAATAGTAAAGTTTTCTTTGGGATCACATAAATTATGAAAACTACAGAAACTGCAAAAAATATAAACTTGATTGATTCTGAAAAAGAACAACAAAAGATTTCGAACCAGAATAAAGGCTATTTCAGTCATAATAAATAAATTCCAACATTTTTAAGAAACAACATAAACCAGTTGTTAAGCTTTCAAAAGGATTTAACTGGTAAATTTTCTTGAGAGGCGCTGTGAGTTGTGCACTATTGCAGTTTCATCGAATTAAAGTCAAAAAACTTGCGCTATGTATGAAGCACTTGTGGTTATTTCTTACAAAGCCTCGATAACTAAGTAAAAACACAATAGAAATTAAATTGTGAAAGAAAAGCTTAAAGTGACAATATTCTTCATATCTTTCCTGTCTCATAAGCTATTCGTAAGAGTTCTTCTAATTAAAATTAATTCGTTCCTCTTTTCGAATAATTTAAGACCAAAACATCAGTTTGAATACCGGCATGGTTACAGCCCCATCGAACAAGGAAACCTTTTCACTCAAGTAATATTGGCCCATTACAAGAAGAGCCTTTGTTTGCCATGGTGCTGTGTAGGGTCCTTTTGGCCCACTTAAGCATTTTGTCACTCCACCCTGTACTGTCTTTCCTTCTGGGATCCACTCATTATATAGGCTCCAGTTGGCGTATTACCCGCAGTGGCATTTAATCGTTTTGCTGTGAAGGGTCTTCCTGGCCCATGTGATGGTACATAATATGTATTAGCTCCTAATGGCTTTCCCTTTGTGCAGTCGAGAGGTATTGCATTGGGTTTCCTCGACCCACAACGAGTTGTGAAACGAAAGGAAGAAAATGGAAGTTACAGTTTTTTCTTTTCTACAATTTTATAGCAAAAAATCATTTCAAATCTTTTTTCCAACCTCTTATAAGTCTAAGACATCTATAGTTAAAGGTAAAAGAAAAACAAAATCGTTTTGCATGTTGAAATCACAATTATAATTGATATTTTTTGTAAAACTTCTACAAATTAAAAAAAATATATAAAAAAAATAAAATAATAAAAATGTACTTGCATGTTTCATAATAGTATATTATAACAAAATATAATAAAAAAACAAGAAAAATAAAACAAAATGAATACAACAATTACAATTAATACTATATATTTTGAAAACACATAAAAATCACTCCGTTGTATTATATTTTTAATACTTCGTCTTCGGGTATTTTCTTATTTCTTTCGTTTGTTTTGTAGTTTTTTTTTGTTTGTTTTATTTTTATTTATTTTTTTGTTGGAGACTAAACTAGGAATTGCTTAAAAATTATTAATATTTTAAGTTTTATTTTGTTATCATTTAAATTTGAATTAAACTAGTAATAATGTAGTTTTTTTTTTGTTTTGTATCTTTAGTTTTGTGTTTTTCTTTAAAAAAAAAGGAATACTTAAAAATTATTACAATTTTTTTGTCGAATTTTCTTTAAATATTATTTTTTAATATTTATATATAAATATTGTAAATTATGTATGATTTGTGGTTTGGTTTTTATATGTATAATTTTGTTGTCTGGTTTTATTATTATTATTATTTTTATTGGTTTATTTTATTATTATTTTTTTAATTTTATACTTTTTTGTTTTTCATTTTTTAATATTTTAAGTTGTTTATTTTATTTTTAATAATTAAACTTTAAGGCAAATAAAAGTTTCCATCTAGTTTACAAATCCTAAGACAAATACATGTTTTCGTTTTCCACGTATTTTTGTTTTATTTTATTTTTTTCTGTATTCTTTTCCCACTTCTTTTTTTTTGCTTTCTTGTTAAAAAACAAAAAGTGTTGTTTTATATTTCTTGAAATATACCTTGTGTTTTTTATTTAATTTAAAATAATAATAATAATTATTATTATAATTTATAGGTTAATAGGGAAATTCGAAAAAAAAATTAAATAATTTTTTGTATTTTTGAATTATTCAATTTTTCTTTAAGAATTTCCTAAATATTTTTTGATAAAATTTTGTTTGTTGTTTAGAAAATGTATGTGTATTTTGTGGTGAAGTTTTAGTTTTATTTATTTAAGTACTTAACTTTAAAAATATCTAAAATAATCGTAGTATTTTTTTTGTTTTTCTTTCATAACTTTAGGTTTTCTCCATAAATTTGTTTAGTTTTTATTATTATTCACTTTTAAACTTACACTCTAAGTTTAGAACATGGTTGATTTTTATTTTTAGTTTGGTTTTTTATTATAAACTTTTTTATTATTATTTATTTTTTGTGTTTATTCAGTGTTATTTTCGGTTTTGTTCTTTTAGTTATATTTGATATTTTTTTTAAAGAATTTTTTAAATTCCGTTTTTGTTTTATTACTTGTTGGTTGTTTTTAAAAAATTAATAGTAACTTTTCCTCTTTTGAATGTGTGTGTATGTGTGAGTAAGTGTAACTGTATAGGTGTTGGTTTAGGTGTATATAAGTTGGTAAGAGTATTTCGTTTTTCCAAAATTCTCTTTTTTTATAGTAAATTTAAATAAAAAACGTATGTGTAAATATTGAAAAGTTTGTTGAGGGGGGTCTTGGGGAGAAGGTCTTTTGTAATTTATTGCATTAACAACAACAAAAAAGAGTATAGAAAAGAGATTTCAGTTTGATTGGTAGGGTGTTTTGTAAGCATTTCATTGCTGTTGTTTTTGTTCAAATATTCTTAGTTTTGGTTGTTGTAGTTGTTGTGGCTAATTTGTAGCATATTTTGTTTTATATATAAAGTATATAATATACCATATACATATCGAATATTGTATATATTCATTTAAGGTCTGTTTATAATGGACGGAAACATATTTAGGCATAGTTTTGTTTTCTCTTCTTCTAGTTTGTCTTCTTAAATGTTTGAAACAAAAGTGGGGATAGAGATAGTACGATAGAGAGTGGATAAAGAAATGGTCAAAACTTATAGTAGGTTATGTTATGCTAAGTATGTGTAGGTGCTAGTTTATATCCTGCATTTTATCTAATGGAAACTCGAGGTGTTTGACTTCTTATAGAAGTTCTTCAGTTTAATTTGAAATTGTTTTTTAGTTATTTTTCAAATTTTCTTAGCAATACCGTTAAAATTCGCATACAGGAATTTCGTAGAAAATGTAAAAATATCAGGTTATAGACTAAGGATCGGACAAAAGTCGTGGTGTTAGGATTAGCTCAGAAATTTTAAGTTTTCCATAGGAAAAACTTTAAATATGACGATATAACGAGAGCCATAAAATATTGGCTTTGACCATATAATTAAAAAATTTTGGGCGAACACTAACAAACCACGAAAGGATTTTAGATGGCATTCCCCAGAAATTTTTTTAATCCTAGTATAAAGAATAAGAAACTTTTAAAGTATTTATTCAAAATTTCTTCGAAACTGATGATTGAATAAGAGTCTTGAAAGAGTGGCTTTACCTAGATATTCAAAAAATCACAATAGAGAAGCAAAAATCTCCAAATAGCTTTTACTTGGCTTTGCTTTGAAAATTTTTTAAATTTTTGGTAAAGGTTCAATGAATATGTTCAAAGAATCTACAAAGAAAGCTTTGACGGTTTTCCTTTACCTGAAGAAAATTAAAATGTCTTGCGAAAACTAAAAAACCTTGGTATTATTTGGTAGTCTTCAGAAAAGTACTAAAGGGCAAGTGCATGCTAAAGCTGTTAAAATCGGTCTCTCTATTTGGCTTTCCTCTGAAAATAAAATTTCAGCAAAGCACAACATATGCATCGTTTTAACATGAAATATTAAATTCTTTATCGATACAATGAACTTTTAAAGAGCTCGTTTCGTTTAGCCTTCCACAGAACATTTTTATTTTCTAAAGCAACAACTAAGAATTATAAAACAGAGCTTTGATGACTAGGCTTTATTTAAAAAAATGCTGGGCAAGATCTAAACAATTGTCCAGGATATTCCACAGAAATGTTAGCAATCTATGGGCAGAATCTCAAAGGAAGTCGTCATTATTAGCTGACATAAAAAAACTAAGAATTACCAGAGAGGCCCATTCGGCATTAATAAATTCGCCTTGTCAAGAAACAAAAAAATAGAAAAGCTTCTAGTTGAGATTCCGTAAAAACTGTGAACCATCCATTCCAACTTTTTAGAATCTACTAAGATTTTCCCTAATTAATTACTTATCTTTCCATATTCTTTACTTAACCTCGTAGTTAGTTTTTCCATTAGAATCTAACAATGCAAGATATCATATGATCGGCTTAGGACCGATTATTCAGTTACATTCTATGCTATATTTTGGTTAGAGATAGGTAGTTAAGTTAAGAGATAGATAGGTATTATGTAAAACAAAATGATAGTAATGTTACTATTTTGTCAGAGAAATTGGGACTGGATTTTAAAGACTCTGGCAGAAGTTTTATTTCCAATAGTTATTCACCCCATTGTCCTAACATTGAGTTTAAAGAATTCCGAAGGGTCAAGTGGAGAACAAAATGAACCAAACCCGAGGTTACCTTTGCCCGTGGGCTACTTGAAAAGTTGGGACTGGATTTTATTGACTCTGACAGAAGTTGTTGTTGCAACAGTAATTCACCCCATTGTCCTAAAAGTGTTTTAAAAAAGTTTAAAAGTGGCAAGTGGAGGTCAAAATAAACCAATTAGTATTTAACCCTCGCCTGTGGGTTACTTGATTATACTAGCCATTCGTTTCTGGTGTTTCTTTTTATTAAAAGTAGGGCAACTCGACCAATTGAGCCGTATTTTTTACTCCTGTATCTGCCCTTTACAAAATGAAAGTCGTAAAATAAGTGGTTTGCTTGAAGGTAAGTTCTGGTGCTTGGCATTGAACTTGGGAAATCTTCGTTTGAATTTGTACTTTTTCGACTCCAGGGTCCATTGAGTTCCGAGTTTCAATTTATACCTGTAAAGAATTAACTTGTTTGGTATGTATGGATTTTTTAGTCGTCTGTCCATTTCAATATTTTGTTAGTTTTTTCGCTCCTCAGTTCCAATGGATCTATTTTCAGAATATTACGATTCCGATAATCAATTTCCGTTTCATCTTTCTAAACAAAACAAAAACATTTCTAAGAAATTTATATATTTTATTCGCGACGAAATTTGCTTTGATTTGGGTCGGATCTTGTTGACTAAGAGCCAGGCTATTGGGCCCGTAGCTGCAATAGACACCTCCATTCCTCCATGTGTCTACGACATCAAAGCCAGATAAATATATTTTTATTTGTATTAACAAACCAGACTGCGAACTGCGTTATCTCATATTTCACAAGACAAATTAGAAATTTTATCTGGTGGTTAAGGTGTTAATATTAATACAAAAACCTCAATAATATGGCGAAAACTTCTTTCGTTAATAAAATTTTTCTTTTTATTAAAGGACAGGGGATTTTTAAGGTAATAAAAGTAAATATATCTAGAAAAGTATACACCCTTTGCCACTTACCCTTTTTGGAATTCCAGGAATCTATGTAGACTAGTGTTATTTAAAGGGAAAATAATAACATGAGAGCATATTTTTTGGAGGGAAAATATTATTGAGGAAAACTTTGTAAGCGTTATGCAAACTTACAGAACTTTCCAAAATAGTCTGTTGGAATAAGATATTAAAAACAAAATGAAAATTTCCGAAATTATAGATTTTTAAAACTAAATCATTGTGAAATTATTTCCGTTAATTATAACCAGTCCTTAAAAAAATACACTTTATGCCAAAGGGAGAAAAAAACTTAACAAGAGTCGTGACATCATAGAAGTTGTGGTTTAAGAGGGTCAGAGGTGTGTGAGTGGTTATATTGGGTGTTTTGTAGTATTTGGGAGGGTGAGTGAGTGAGTTAAACTATTTGAAATTTAGTGTTAATATTTTAAAAGTTTTGGTATCGATTTGTAATTTGTGGTTGTGTTTATTTTCGGATTCTTCTTTTCGTTTTTTTTTTGTTCTGCAGTATTTAATAAATTTATTTTCTGGTTTTAGTTTTATTTTACTTTGTTTATATGTATGTATTAAAAAAGATCACATTTCAATTCTTTTTTTTCCTCATAGTATATATTTTTTGTCGGATTTTTATTTAAATTTATTAATGGTTGTTGTGTATTTTACGTCTTCTTTGTCTTAATGTTTTTTCCCCATAAAGTTTTACATTTTATAATAATATTTTTTTTGTATGTAGTTTGTAGTTAAAGTTAATATTGAAAATAAACCAAAAGTAATACATTAATATATTTTTATTTATAAATAATTTATAATATTTATCAAAAAAAAAACTGAATAAAACAACACTTTAAAAAACAAATTGAAATAAATTAAAAGTAAATATAAAATAATTCAAAACAATTAAATTACGTAAAACTTTCTTGGAACTTTTTTATTTTTGTAATTTTATACATTTTTTTATAGGTGTGAGTGAGTGTGTGTTTTGGTTAGAAAATAACAAATCAAAATTATATTTAACTTAGGAAGATGGTGTTAGTTTTTTTTTTTTGATGTTAATTATTCTTTAGAAATTTATATAATTTATTGTTTTTTACTTTACATAAATGTGTTTCAGTTAATTATATATGTAAAATATTATTAGATTTTAAGTGTTGTTGTTTTTTTTTTGAATTAGTTGTATTTTTTATAAAAAAATATTTTATTTCTCAGTGTCTGTGTGGTTTTTTTCTGTTTTTGTAAAAAAATCAAAGAGTTTGTTTTTTGGTTTCTTTAAAAAAAAGTTTGTCATTTCTGTTGAATTTTGTTTTGTATTCTTCATTTTATTTGGTTTCGTTTAAATTTGCTGTTTGTTGTCTTTAAAAATATTTGTTTTCTTCTGTTATAAATCGTTGTTGCAAAAATAGGACGTGACTTTACTTTTGTTTTACGTTTTTCCCTCCTTTTTATGGTTGTTTTTTGTTTTTTTTTTTTTGTTGGTAATAATTTGTTGTTGTATAATTTTCTGTTTTTTCTTTCATCTTCTGTTAATATTTTGATTAGTTAATGTTTTTTTATATCTCTTCTTTTTGTCTATAAATATTTATTGTTTTTCCCCCTTTTTAGTTTTTTTGTTGTTGTCGTAATTTGCTAGTTCTGTTGTGTTTAGTTAACAACTCTACGCTACGCGGTCCTTGTCTTTTTTAAGGAAATCTTTCAAAGGATGCTATATTCTTTATTTTCAGTTTCCCTATCTCCCTTCGTTCGAGCTGTCTGTTTTTCTGCTATTGTATTTTTGTCTATTTATTGTTAACATACAAATTTTGAAACAAAAAAACTATTTTTACTTTTTCATATTGGTTTTCTCTAGTAATATTTTACGTTTTGAATCAGAATATGGAACACTAGTGTTGTTTTTTTTGCTTTATTTTTTTCTTTTCTGTCTTTCAATATTTTCATATTTAAGTTTTTTTTTGGGTAGATTTTTTTTAGTATTTTTTTTTTTGAAAAAGTTTTAAACATTTTTTTTGAAAGATTTTCTTTTTTATTTCCGGTTTTAAGTCTTTACTTAAGTTGTTTTGGTTTTTTTTTTGTTGGAGAAAAATCATTTAGTTCTTTTGTTGTTGTTGGTTTTTAGTTATACTACTCTATTATTTTAAGTTTGTTGTAAATAATTCATCAACCTTTAATTTGCTTAATTATTGTTAATGGAAAGTGAACTTTCGAATACTGCAAACGGAAGTGGCTGATAGCGTGAGAAGGTTAAGATTTTTCTGGGAACTTGGTAGCATTGTACGTGGCAAGATTTATTATTTAAAAGACTTAAGTTGAAAAAGTAGTTTAAAAATCTACTAGTGGTCATTTTTAATGGTGTAGTATAAAAAAATATAAAATGCTTTAGTTAAATTGATGCAATTACTTTTTCCTTTAACTTGGCTGCACTATGTGGCGAATGATTGAAAGTATAATTCAATAGAGTTTTTAAATGCCCATTATCAATAGAAATATGGGCTATTTTTTGTCTAGAATATATGCATTTTTGTAACTTGGTAACACTTTTACACATAAGCGAATTTTGGGACAGCTTTTTCGAAGTAAAGCATAGTTTGCAAATGTTGCTTAAAACTCTGTAGTAAAATTGAGTCTTCAATAAAGTGTTTAGTCACATATGGCTACCTACTAGTGTTAACCGTATACAAATAATGGAATTTTAAAAACTTTATAATGCCAGTAGCATGGACTACTACTTGTAACTTAAGACACCTGAAAGCTAGGAAGGTCATGGTGAAAATTCTGAAGAAAAACCTTTTCAAATGAAAAAAAAAATAAAATACTTTGTTGCACGCTTGATGTAGCCTCTTTGCGCATTGTAGAGTAACAAACGAGAGGGTGAAGTTCAAATTCTAAATGAAAAGTTCTTTTGTTTTCGTTTGAATGCCATACTTCACATCATAGTTGCTTTTAATTTATTAATCAAACATGCTACATAAATAATTCACTTGCATAGATTGGCAGCACTTTTGACTTAGGATCTTTATGCACAATAAATAGAAAATATGCAGCCGGTATTTCGGTACATGGATTCAAATATTTTCATTGACCAATCTATAGCATGTTTGAGTAGAGAAAAAGCTAGAGCAGAGAAAATTGTGTCAGAATTGACTAGATGGAAAAAGATTTTCGCTAATGACAACCCATATTTTAATTGAAAATCTAAAGTTAAAAACATTTTGTAGTGAAGTGCTTCATGAATCCTTAGAAAAGGATACACATATTTCTGTTAGTGGGAAATACTTTTACCTTATTGTAGATGTAAATTGTGTTTGCTAAGTTTCAGGCGTTAAAGAGAGGTTCGTTTAACGCAAAGAAGGTTGCTAGTTCAGGTGGAGTAAACTGACGACATTTTTCAAGCAGTCAAACTTCAATACAAGTATTGGTCATTTACTACACACTTTAAAATATTGAATGGTTTTTATACGCTAGAGTACCAAATCGCGCCAGCATAAAAATGGCATAAATTTTTATAAAAATTGGAATCTGGAATCTTAAGACCATACATTGACTTGAGAGAAAAACATCAGATCTACACATTGATCCCATTTTCCATTTCAAGGGAAAAGGCTTTAAACTAAACAGGCTTTGTAATAAATTGCAAGAAAAAAATCCCAATTTAACATTTTTGCCTCTGTTGTTGAAATAATTTATAATCCAGAATTATCGTTCTAATTTAAATTGATAGTCCAGTATCTAGAAATTATAAGTAGCATCTTAGATTTGGTTAACAACCATTTTCTGACTTTTGACTAACAAATTTAAGAGAGAATGATTTAGTTGATGCCTATTGCAAATTTGACAGTTCTTTTCAAACTTAAACTAGGCAACACTTGCAGTTATAGAGCTATATTCATGTTTAAACTTGGCAGCACTTATGGATTTTCGCTTTTGATTTAGTTAAACAATCGCAAATTTAAGAGCTATCTACTAAACATTTTTTTTATTTTACAAACCTGCTAGAATTGATTCTAGATTGCAAAAAACAAAGTAGTGCATTGACTGAATTTCGAGACGGAATAAACCCTTGCCATTATTTATATTCAATGAATATACTTCACTGATTGCAGGAATACATTTATCCTACCATTGCACTCCTATTTTATTAAGTTCACCATCTACTTATATAGATATTGCCAGACTTGAACATAGCATCCTTGCACAAAGAACATAATACAGAATGCAGTCACTATTTCCTTCCGGAATTAGTAACCCATAACCAAGAATGTAGAATCACAAATTTATTTTTTGAAATGGGCTGCGGTATTTTTTTACTTCTGTCTATTGTACAACCTGTTTTTTTCTTGTTTAAGCAGAACTTCATATACCGAAAAAGGTTTGTGAGTTCTGTTAAATCTGATCCTGTAACACTGGGTAAAATTCAGTTTTCTCAAATTTGGTAATAAAGTTTTCTGAACATGGCCCCAATATCAAGAGAAGACTTGATAATAAGCAACTATGTCATTCCATACTTGGCTGCATATTGATAGCGTGAGTTTTTAAAACATGGCAAAACTGGTTGGTCTTAATAATTATTTCAATACACGGAATTTTTTCAGTTTTCTCAGCAAGATCTCAATATTTAAATATATATATCCGAATGCCAGTAATAGATTTTGGGATAATTGGTCTGCATTAAGGAATTTGGCAACATTGTGTGACGATTAAATAAAAAATTCAAGGAAATTTTCTGAATTAAACATCTTAGCAAATATAAATTATTTAAATATTTTGAATTTTTTGTCATATGGTTAAAAAAAAGCTTAACATTAAAAGAATTTCAAATTTAAGCTATAGACTTGGTGTAGAATTCCTTGCCATTGCGACGTCTAGTACAAACTTGGCAGCATTGTATGGCAAATGTATTTAGTAAAATGCTGTGGACTTCAGTACATTTTTAATACATTTCTTAAAGTGGTGGACATTAATTTAAAAGTGTTTTACTGATAAAACACTGAATACTAGAAATTTTGTGTAATTATTGTTGGAATTCTCAAATTTGCATCTCCCCCTCACCCTTGTCAACCACTTCCATCTCAATACAATATTTGCTATTTTAAAGAAATCTTTTCAAATATCTTTTTTCATTGTTTTGTCCGAGTGTATGGTTTCATTGCTCTACTTGGCTTTCTATGTAATATTTTCATTGTTTGGTTTTCAAGTTGGTTGTTGGATTTTTTGTTTTATTTCTTTAATATTATTTTAGTTTTGTATAATTCAATAAATTGTTCAACAGCTCTGTAATTTTTCATTGTGTTTTATTTGTTTTTTTTTATAATTTTTTCTTTCCTAGAAATCTCTATAAAATTATGTTTCTATTTTCTTAGTTTACAATAATTCTTTTTTGTTTTGTTTTTGAAAAAATGGTTTTCATAGTGTTCGATTTTTGTGGTTTTATTTTCTTTCACATGGTTTTTTGTTTTGTTTGTTACTCTAAAAAGTGTCGACTTTTAGTTGTTGTTGTTGGTGTATTTAATTACTTATGTTTTTGATTATTTTTGTTTTGAGTAAAACGTTAATGTAAAAAAATGTGTCAGTTGTAATATATTTTGTTTTGTTTTTTTTGTGTTTAAGTATTTTTCTTCTTTTTTTCGAGTGTATTCGTGTAGGTGTTAAGTGATTGAGTGTAAAATTTTTTTCGTTTACTTTTCTCGAGTGTATAAATTGTGGCAGAAATACAAATAATTAAAGACAATTATGGGATAAAGTGGTACAAAACAAAAACGAAACAAATAAAGTTTTCATTTGCTATCAGTAGAGTTTTCATTTGTGTTTTTCATTTCTTTTCCATTTTTTTTTGTTTCTTTAAAGAAAATAAATGTTTCAAAAGATATCACACAATAGAGTGATGTGATATTTTTTGAAATTTTGCAAATTTTATTTTCTATTAAAGAAAATCGCTAAGTGTTCTTTAGGTGTATAGTTAAAATTGTTGATTAATAGTAGTATGTATATCTTAAGATAGACATCTGGCAACTCCTGTTAGGGATAGATGTCAGCTAAAGTAGGGGGGCCACAACATTAAAACCAAAAAATCAAGTGAAAACTTTTTTAAGATTAAACGAAATCTTATAAGAAAATGTATTGTTTACCAATAAGGTGTTAGGTAAGTAATTTAAGTATGATCTGCATTGTAAAACTTGACAGCATGGTAAGGCGATAGCGATTTTCTAAACTAAAATCATCAGCTGAAGGAAAAGTATGTTTTTACTTTCAGTGTAGTAAGTGTGAAACTTAGCAGCATTGTTTGAAACATTAGCCCTTGAATTACATGATATTGGCATTCAATAATAAATATTTATAGGCCTATTCTGCCGAAAGATAACATTGGTAAAAAGTGTCTCAAAGCTATGAATTTAAACCCCAAGAAGGGTTGTCATTGCATTAAATTCGTCAAGACAACTTAGTAGCACGGTGGTTTATTTTACAATAACCGGCAAATCTCAAATAGAGTAGAAGAAATATGTGTCTACAGTTTCGATCATAGATTTTGATCTAAGAGTATGTTTTGACGCTAGTCTATAATTGGTAAAGTGCTAGGATCATGAACGTTTTTGTGGACTTTTTACACCTCTGTGCAACTTGGCTGCATTGTTTTTTACTAACCTCAAGCATAAGTGTTAGGTTTTCAAATAAGACTGTACAAAAAAATGTTATTATTCATTAAATAATGCGATTTTCTACCAAATTAGAAATTATACGAATGACTTGTAAAAACATATTTTATTCTCATTAAATTATAAAAAACGTCTGTGTTAGTCAATTGAATTCTGGCCTTTCTGCCGAAGAAACAGAGGGTTTAGAAAAAGCTTAACAGGACTTTCAGCCTTGCAAGCGTATCTCACTAGTTTTTAATGTTGATTCTAAAAAGAGACAACAACGGTCTAGAACCTGAATAAAAACTGTATGATCGATCAATGTTTTAAAAAATATAGTAGAATTGCCAGGGATCTCTTCCTTATTATATAATAATGTGTAGCTTGTGCCGTTTTTTGTATCTTGAAGGCATTGTTTTCAAATGGTTCCCCAACCTCGTATAACATTTTCCACGCTTCAGTTATAGGTTTCGTCGATTTTTTGCTTTCAATAAATGTGTTTAGGATACAAGAGTATATATAAATATATTCTTCAAGCGCTCCCGATTAAATAACGTTAAAAGGACATGTACCGGAGTCTTACCTTGAAAAGTTAACAGGCGGTACATCCACTAGCGCTTACAGAGGAAGCATAGCTGAGCAACAGTTCTTAATCCAATTTGAGAACTAAGAATTAAAATTTAAATTTTCACAGTTCCAATGAATGATTAGGCGCAACTTTTGGTACATATTTTTGACAACGTTTACCGATTATAGAAACTTGATAAACATGAGCTTATCAAAATAAAATGCTGATAAAACACTGCCAATCAATATTGATATTTCACAATGCCAAAGCAAGATCGTCCAAGTTTTAATGTCGTTGAAAATGTACACCGCCCGTTCAAAATTTGTTTTAATCAAGATTTTTTTGATCACTTTTGAGCGTAAATTCGATTTTTTTTACATTGACCATAAGTGCTACGACAACTTTGAACGAAGTTCAAATGAACATCGCCTTTAAATGACCGCAGAAAATATAACAGCTTCCATCCACTTGTAAGACAGTGTTAAAATAGTATTTATATTAAAGTGTCACCCTGTTCTTCTTCAAAAAACAAATAGCCAATACTCAGGTGAATCCGAATTAAAGATGCAGAAATGTTTTTTTTTTGCTTAGCCTTTGTTCGACTTGTCCTGGAAGAGAAAATCACAAAGACCAACCAATACATTCATATCCGGAACATTCAGTTTAAAAATGCAAAAAATGATTTTTTAAGAATCCCGTGGTGGGCTTGTTTTACTGAAAATTGCAAAGACTTCTTATAAACAAATTATCGACCATACCATTCTCTTAGACCGCGACTTGGCATCACTTGGCATTATGTATTTTTTTCTAGATATATAAATTTCGATTGCAATAAAAACATTTGAATATTTTTAAATTTGGTAACACTTTTTGCGAGAAGTTTCCTCTCTCAACATTAAAAGTATTCTAAAAGAGCCGGCAGTAGGATTTTTAATTGTAAAAACCTTGAAGTGTTTTTAAAACACAGGAAATACAGAAAATTACCGAGGGCATTTTATCAATAATGAACAAGTTCTGTACTTAAACTTGGCATCATTTTTTCCTTAAAAATGCCGGAGATCAAAGTTGTAACTTTTGATGGAATTTTAAGCAGAAGACAAAATTTGCCACATTCCCTTATTTAAATTTTGTGATATAAATATTGAAACTCAATATCAAAAATTAGTGAATGGCAGAAAAGAGGGATTTAAGATGTAGGAATTGTTATATCTTATATCTTAGACGGTCGTTTGGAAAAGAATCGCCTAGTAAGTACAGGTGGATTATATTTAAAAGTTTCAAGTATCAAAATTGATATAGGTTTCCTTTTCAACTCTCAACTTGGCTGCATTGTTCTTCTCATACAAATATGTATTTGTAGGTTATGGAAAGTATGCTGTGTACACGTTTGAGTGGTGCCTAAAACATGTGCCTCAACTTGGCAGCATAATTTTTAAAATATGCACTTTTCCATTCACCTTAAAGGAAAATAATCGCCTATTATGTACCGACAGATTATATTTTGAAATTTCAATTATTAAAAATGATATAGGCGTGGCTCTTTTTTTATTAGAAACTTGGTTGCATTGTATTTAGGACAAAACTATGTCATAGTTAGCATTGCTAGTGGCAAATATGCTGTGGACATGTTCTTTAGAATTTATTTTTCTTTGCAGCCTTTTTTTGATGTTATCTACGACAATAAAACAAATTTAAGATTTTCGCTTTGATGTAACAAACCAAAGGAAAAAAAGAATGAGTGCGGAATTTCAGCTGATAGTATTATGTATAATGTCAATATGGATTGAAGCCAAAAGTGAGTATGGACTTGTGTCCAGACTCTGAAAGGACAGAGCTTTACCATTGGTAACAATATTGGCTGTGACAACTGTTCGGATTATATTTGCCAACCCAGTTGTCAAGTAATAAAATGCAGATGCTGGATTCAAACTAAAACTTTTTTTTGCGGGTAGATGTTCTAAACCAAGAGCGTCCTATCTGCCCTTCTAGTTACTTGCTATGCTTAAAGTAATTATTATTTTTATACACATACAGACTTAAAAACAAATTATTTAAATTAATAAATTAATAAATTAACAACAAATATCCAAAAAAAAAATAAATTAACATGAAATCTAAGATTAATATCTAAATTGTTAAAAATCATTAACGAAACTTACAACTTAAGCTCAAATCACGTGTGCGATATTCCGAAGATCGCGTGAATGAAGAACGTTTAATGTTGCGGCTGCGCAGTTGCCGGATAAATGAAGGCTGTAGCGTGTGTTGCATGTCCAGTTTGATGATGATGATGATGAGCAAGGGGTGCGGCGCCAGTTAGGGCGGCAACATCGGGCGGCGTTGTCAAAATTGGAATGCAATTCGTACTGTAACTGCTGTTGGACAGGGTGGAGCATCCCAAGACGAGAGGCGCTTGGGTGGCAATGGCTAAAGTCATGGCGGTAGCAGCATTGGGTGGCGGCGGTGGCGGTGCCTTAAGGAAATTAGTTGCGGTCGAAGGTGGTAGTGGTGCTGCTGCTAAAGGCAAGTAATTAGCTGCCATTGGTGTGGGTATAGTTGCTGTTGAAGTCGTTGAATGCGTCGTGGTTGACGACAGTGTCGGTGAGCAGGCCTTGGAACAGGACGACGAGGCAGATGACGATGTCGAGGCAGCCGACGGCGAATAGGGCGAGGTTATATGATGGTGATGATGATGCGAATGTTGATGATGCTGCTGCTGCTGATGATGATGCTGTTGGTGGTGATGTGTGGTGTGTTGCAGTTGCTGCTGATGTAGCTGCTGGGTTGGATGACTGCTATTGTATGCTGTTGTATTGGCAGTTGTATATTGTAACTGTTGATATTGCTGCTGGTGTGGTGAGGTATGATAGATATGTGGTATTGTGGATATATGAGTTGTGGGTGTTGCATGGAACAGTTGACTCGACTGTTGGGCTGTCAGCGATTTTGGTGTAGTCAGCGATGATGGATGGTGATGCGGCGGTGGTGGCTGCTGTGTTACGGCCGCCGCTGCCGCTGGATGGGGATGTTGGGTATAGCTGATGGTGGCTGGGGTATAGAAATGCTGTTGCTGCTGTTGATGGTGGGGTTCGATAATGATGAGATTGTTGTTGTAGTTGGTTGTAGCAATTGTTGTTGCTACGGCTGGCACAACACCACAAGAAGTTGCCACATTGTGTTGCTGCTGCTGCTGGTGTTGTTGTAAGTGTTGTTCAAAATCATGCTGCTGCTGCGTTGTTTGTATTTGATTATGTTGCGTATTGAGATTTGTTATGTTGCTATTGTTATTGTTGTTGCTGATGATAGTGTTATTGTTGTTGTTGTTGCCATTGATTAATGCTGCCATTATATTTGCCGGCGGTAATACAATTGGTATGTGATAATATTTACATTGTTTACGTCTGCACTGACCATTGGCATGATCACGACACACAGCCACACGTTGATCACATACTTCAACCTTATCGTCTGCAAAGGGTAATCACATCAATACGAAGAAGAAAAGGGAGAAAAATTACCAAAAAAAAGAACATAACATTAGTAAATGGAATTTTTTTGTTTTTTTCTTCAAGTTTAAAATAAGTTTACAGTGTATTTAAAATAAAGCTTTTTTAATTGGTGACTTATTTTTATCAATGTATATCTTAAAGTCTAAGTCTATCACTAAAGAATATCTATTTTATTATACTAAAAACTGTATTGAAAAAAGTTAACAATTTGTTGTTTAATAAATTCATAGTTAGATATGGAAATTTGATTCACATTTCGGTAGAGTGTGATGAACTATATAATAAATAAAATCTTAAATTGCGATAATCGGTACTGCAACATAACGTTATTCTTTTTAAATACAGATTGATCCAGTGGTATCAGCTAGTATGTAGTGTTTGAGTCCTCGGTTACTACTGCTATTTAATATTTTTTAATTCGATGGAGAGTCCGACCACCTTACTTTGATGACTGCTTCAGATTTTTTTCATTGCGGAAAACCCCTCGCCAGTATTGAAAAAATGTACTGCTTTAACTAGGGTTCCCCAAGCAATGTTACGGGGACTAAAATGCTGATACTCGTAGCGTCTTCACAGACAAAATATTTCGAAACAATTATCGTTAAAATTTAGTATTAATTTGTGAACTTTTTAAAGCCCTATAACGTAAAGGTATTTTATTCAATATTCTGTTAAAAAATTGCTGCAATCGGTGAGCCATGAACGATATAGAATTTTGGCGCTTTGAAGCTGATTGCAAATTGCTTATTTAATTTTTGTTTCTAGCTTTTGCTAGGTGAAAAATTCGAGACTCAAATATGTTAAATACTCCTACAACGCTTTGAACCGAATTTGTTATGTGATAGTCGAGCACACTAGCTGTCACAATAAAGCGGACTGAACAAACGCTGTAAATAGATGCCAAATATCAATAGTAATTATTCACAAAGTATAGTAGCATGTGGTCGGGTTTCTTCTATCGGCTTTCTGGATTCTAAAGGTTGAAAACTCAAATCCGAATATATGATATTTGTCTTTTGTAAATATTGCAATGTTCATATCAGCTCCGAAACTGTAACTGTATTAGTTGGCAGTACTATTTATTTTTAAATAAATCATGATTTAAGTTTATAAGTATTTGTGTGCTGTCGGTATAGAGCTTGATCGATTGATCCCGCGCAACACTAAACTCAGACGCACAACGTAAAGGAACCCAAAGTACTCGATCCCAGAAGTATTTCTTTTCAAAAAGTTATAAGAAACTGTTTTACTGCTTTGAATGTTTCAATAAGTTGAAAAACGTCGTATGATTCAGACGACATATTTTCAATTGGAATGTAATCAAATCTGGATCTGAATCAAAAACAACACATCAAATTTACATGGTGGTCTGAACCGAAGTTTTTTTTTTTAAATAAAAAAATACAAAATTCCGCATATTTTATGGGTTATTCGAAAGTGAAAACAGTGCCATTATTTATGGAAAACAATCTTTAACTAGACTGGCTTTACGGTAGCGCATTTTTCAATATTTAGCTGGCGGTTTCGGACTTTTTCATGAATATCGTGCTCGTTATCCGCTTTAAGGGTCTGAATCGTTAATGGATTGCTCACATAACGAATAAACAAAAGCCAACACCAGACTAGTTTTTCGGGCTAGCCTCTCCTCCAGGGCCACCTCTTGAGGATGGTTTCATAGCCCGGCATAAAATCTGAAGATGTTAATTGTTTCTCTGATTTGTTTATTTTGCGATATTCACATCAGACTAGTGCGTAAACTGTTGCGTTGTTAAAATCGATGGTGCGTCGATGTTCGAGAAGAGGTTTTTACTCTCGGCGCTCGGCACAACGGCGTTATCGTTAGTGTTTTCCACTTGTATTCGAGTCTTACGAACTCTCGCACAAATTTACGTACAGAACGTACGATGGTTGCAACATTTCGGCCAAAAATTCTTTTTCATAAACGTAGTGTTTGGGCTACAAAACACTGAAAAAATAAGTCAGCATTATTTCCCTACGTTATTGAAGCGGAAAGCGATGCAATTCATTCCACGGAACACACTTTCTTTGTATTAAGATTACACTAGATATAGCACCCTGTCGCAGACAGGGAAAAGCTGTTCCATAAAAAAAAACTCTTGTCATTAATCCCGACCTGTTTGTTTAAGAATAAAATCTTGCCCTTCTCTGATGTTAGCCACGTTTCTTGATTGTTCTTGAAATTAATTCGGTAAAGGGTGGAATCCTGGGAACGAGAACATGCATGTATCTTCTAACAACAACTACTCGTATTGACTGGATTAAGAAAATATATCACTAACGAAACTATCTTACATATGTAGCGGTTGAATTTTTGATTTATGCACGGATTTGAAAACGTGACTGTTTACTTTGTCAAATTTTGAATAAGTTCTATGGATATTGACTTCACAATTTCTTTCGTTTATTCAAACGGAATCTTAAAAATTCTACTCATTTGTTTGAGAAAATAGTATATTGAGCCTGTTCCGGTAAACGCATTCGATTGACCTGTTTATGTTTCGATCTTCGCAAATCGCAAAGGCTTTCCGATTTGAAATCGCATTGTATCATGGTTGAGAAAGCATAGTGTATGTCTGGCCATATACTCGTATTCGTATTTTGCTAATCAATATCTTAGCTGTTTTTTAAGACATCTAGTGACAATATACATACACACGGAGGAAAAATAGTTAGAAATCGGTTGGTTTGCAAAGAGGAATTTCGGTTGCAATCACTAAATTTTTAAAATCGTAATGTATACTCGGTTAGAAATACCACAAGATGATCAATATGATCATCGTACTGCACTCACAACTTGTTGATCGGTCATAGAAGGCGAAAAGATATGTAGTTGCCTTAACTGATGGTTGCGGCAACCGACAGTTTTACGAACACTTTGCTGTTGTAACCAATTATTATTGATGATAACTAAAACTTATAAAATTTGTATGTTCAAAAATAAAATAATTTGATTTTTAATGGCTTTCAGCCAAAGGATTAACCAAATTGTTGTCCAGTAAAAAACATCCCTCATCTGTTCCACTTTTCCTTTGTCATGAGAGTCATGAGTACTGCAAGTACTTTAATTGTGTAAGCAAACAGGTTTTAGCCTCTGACTACAATTTTAATTGTTTTCGTTGAACAAGTGTGGTATATGCTTCTTAGATCCAATAATTCTCTTCGAAAGGTTCCGATACTTTGTATGTTGCACTGATACTACAGTTCTAATAACTAAAAAATACAGAACACCAACTAACAGTGGGTTGTAATGACGGAATACTAGGGGTGCATGTAACCTCAATCATTCAGTTGGCAAAATATCGGTTGAAGCAACGAATCTATTCATTTGTTGATTTAAAAAAATACTTTACTTGGTATACCTTATTTTATGCTATATTACTAGCAAACAAATTCACGCTTCCGCTTAGGTTGCTGCGGTCTACACAGACACAAATAGAATTGAATTTTTGCAACTGCTCTTGTTTTCTAAGGAAAACACTTTAGAAATGAAATTTTGCAATAATAAATTCCGCCTTGTGTGGCTATGGATATCTCCAAGGCCTTTGATAGAGTCTGGCACTGTTCACTCTTATCAAAGCTGATGGCTTTTGGTGTCGGTGATACTTTCGCTCGTTTTATATCGAGCTTTCTTAGAGATCGCACTATAAGAGTTGTTGTGGATGGGTTTTCTTCCAACAAACATAGGCTTACTGCAGGGGTACCACAGGGCTCTGTCCTTTCTCCCTCTTTATTTCATTGATGATCTGTTGGGTCAGGCCGTGAATCCAATATACTCCTTTGCGGATGACAGTATCCTCTGTCATTCATATTCATTCGACCGTAGGCCGAGTCTTCAAGATATTGAAGACAAAGGCGAATTATGGAAGAGACACTTGGCCGGGATCTACTGGCCATTTCCGAATGGAGTCGAGTGAATAGAGTAGGTTTTAATGCGCGCAAGACACAGTGCTGCTTCTTGTCTCACAAGCGATTCACTGACCCAACAATATCGTCAATTTCTATCGATGGTACAGATATTGAACAATCAGAAGCTCTTGATGTTCTGGGCCTGAAAATACAATGTGACGCTCGTTGGGCGAGACATGTATTCGAAGTGTGAAAAGAAGCACTCGAGTTCATAGGCTTTTTAAAGCGGTGCAAAAAATACTTCACTCCTACTGATCTTTTCAATATCTATACAACTTTCATCAGGCCGAAGATGGAATACAACTCCCATATATGGGCAGGTGCTCCAAAATCATCCTTGGAGCTACTTGACCGTGTTAAAGGAGAGCGATGGTGCTGATTTGTGACAGTAGGGTATCCAACTCAATTGTTTCCCTTGAGCATCGTCGGAATGTGGGTTGCGTGACGCTGCTCTATCGTTACTATCATGGTGTGCGCTCATCAGATATCCGTCGCCTTATTCCTGACGTAAGGATGTTCGGCAGGGATACGCGACTTTCTAGGAATTCACACCCGTTTGTTATCGACTGGCCAGTTGACCGCACTATAGTACACTACAGATCAAATTCGTTTTTCGCTCGTACAGTCCGTATCTGGACATCCAGAAGTTCAAAGCAAGTGTCAATAAACATTAATCCCTCCTCCCCCTCTGATCCTTTACTTTCCAATCGCCAACGCAATGCACCGCATGCATAGGGGGCGTCCCCTGAATGTTGGTTAATTCAAAAAAAAAACGGAAAATGTCTATTTTTTGAAGTTATTCTGTATTGATAGTATCAATTGACAAAATATCCATACTTTTCCCGAGTCCCTAAGTGTAGTCAAACTCGCCGTGGCTGCTGCTTCGGATCTAACGAGACTGGCTGTAGGAGCTGATAGGCATATTGCAATAATTCAATTCACGCTGAGAGTTCTAGTCTAACCTTTGATAGAGAAGGTATTCTGAGTTTGCGAGGCGTTTTCAAAAAATTTTTTATTTGCTATGAAAAAAATGATTTTTTTTTTTAAATTTGCATTAAAGAATTTTCAAATACGGGAAACTTAAAAAAAGAATGAAAGAGCCTTAGCTAAATTTGTCATTTTTGCGTAAGTTTTTCTTTAAGTGTTTAGTGGTAAAACAAATAATTTTTATTTTTAATAATATTTTTAATGTATACCCTAGGATTGTTATCAAAATTTTTAAAAGAAATTTATATTGAAAATACAATTAATAAATTCCTAGCTGTGTACATATTTTTCTGATTTCTCTAACTGAAAATCAATTAAATAAAAACAAAATCCAATGAATATAATAAAACAAAATATACAAAAAAAAATAATGTTTTGTAAAGTATTACTGTAATAAATACCGAAAAGCAGCTAAGTACAAACTTATAGATTCAGACTACACTAGTTAAGCCTAAATATAATTTTGTTAGAAATAAATAAGTATCGTATTTTTAAATGAAAAAATATACAAATCGAAATAAAGACAATTCAGCAGCATGCACTTACCTTCAGTTAAATGAACGAATCTACAATTTAACCGACTGCACATAGATCTATTAAAATCTTGGCACACCGGGAGGGTGTCCAGTAACTATATAAGAGTTTTACAGAAAAAAAAAACAAAATAAAATAAACAGAAAATTTGAAATTTGTTGTTTCATTTGAGTGTAGGTAGAGTGTGTGTATGAAGAGGGGTTGGTCGGTGTTAAAGTTGTTTTATTTCAGAATTTTATTTGTATTCAAATTAAAGAAGAGGCGTGGTTGTAGTTGATGTAGTTGTTCATGTTGTTCAAGAAGTATGAAGATTAAAGTAGAGTAGATGGTGTTGTTGGAGTTGCATTTGGATGTTGTTGTTGTTATAGATTTATAGAATATTTGTTGTTTTTGTTGTTGGTTTAATACAGATGCAGACAGAGCGCACATAAAAATCCAATTCGAAATTAATTCATCGCACAGATCGAACAAATAATATTCAAATAAGAAAACCAATAACCAAAAGAGAAAACAAATAATTTTGAAAATAAACAAAAAAGGATTTGAATAAATTTTAAATTTTATGTTTGTTTTTAAGAAAATAAATTATATAGAAAAATAAATTTCAAAATTTGTTTTGGGGACATTTCGTGTTGTTTGTTTTTGGATTTTTTGTGGTTTGTTTGTATGTTTTGTTTTCAAGAGAGGAAAAAGAAGAAAAAAAGAAAGAAAAAAGAGCAAAAATTAGTATATTTCATAAATATAATATTGTTCATATATGTGGTTAAATATTGTTGATATTATTTTGATTTCATACTTTATATTATATATAGATATATGTATATATAAATGTTATATTTTCTTTTAATAAGTTTCTTAAGGAAATTAAAATTATAACGTTTCAAAAATAAAATTTAATCAATGTTATTGGTTTTAGTTTTTTGCATTTTTTTTCGTTCTTAATCTTAGAAACTAAAAGGAAAAAAGCTTTAAAATTTGTTGTGTGTGTTTTGTTGTTGTTGTTTTTGTGATTTTTTTCCTTATAAAGCCACACTATGTCCTAATAAAAAGTTTAATAAATAATTTTTCAATGTTAGTAAGTAACTGAGTGTGTATTCTTTTTCACTATCTGACATTTGTAATATACATTTGATAACAAAAAATGCCTGAAAGAAAAATGTATCTAATGATCTCATCTATTAATTTGTTTTCTAATGTGTGGTATGATAGGATTACTTAAAAGCTATGCAACAGATAATTTTTAACATTTTGAATGGGTATACAGGACAGTACCGGTTTGTGGAATAGCCATTTGCCACCGTTTTTCAACATTGAAGAGAAGAGCCTTCAAAATGAGTAACTGCACGAAGCTGCTTTAACATGAAGTTACAGGCAAAGTTAATTTTTTGCCGAACTTAACTGAAGCCGAACCCAACTATTTCGCGGTAGCTTTTCGATCTAATCGTGTTCTTCTGGGAGGATTTTTTTGCGGGAAAAAAAGATCAAAATAGCTTTACCTGTTATTTTTTCATTTAAATTGAAAGTAGGAAAAATCTGCTGTGAGACAGAGGCTACATTTGTGTTCGGGTTATAATACCTTATTTGAAAGTTTTCGTTATTGTTTATAAACTGTTCTTGTGAATATAACACAATATGAAATTGAGCGTTTCTGCTTTTACAAAGTGTGTGGAATAATTTATTTAGTTTACTGTTTTCGTAATAACTTAGCGGACTATTAAAAGCTTTTTGCTTTTGGGCTTTTAGTAAGGCACTCATACTAACCGACGCCTAGCAAGCTTTTTTTGTTTTTTTAAGTGTATGGAATAATTTATTTAGTTATCCATTTTCGTAATACCTTAGCGGGCTATTAAAAGCAATTTTTTCTTGAGCTTCTAGTAAGCCACACTTACTAATAGCCGTTGCATGATGCTAGAATTACCTAATTTTTATATAGTTACTAGTTTTACGAGTAAAAAACTTCCGTAATATTTTGACAGTAGTTCTATTAAGCAGGAAGCGACCTAACAAGTAAGAGTTTAATCCTAAGTCTACTTTTTATTTGAGTCGGTTTTACAAAGTTGCAATGCCAGAGAAATTATATTATCAAATTCTCAGATATTATTAAAAGAAGTTCCTTTAAAAAGCTTTTGGTTCGGCATTTTAGGGCAATACTTTTATTTTTCCCATAGCATAACAACTGATATTTTTGCGCCTTGGTCTATATACAACAGTCTATTCCACATTAGGGTTTATTAAAAACTATCATCAAATTTCGTATATTATTAAGATAAGTACCATTAAAAAGCTCTGGTGTTAGGGCATGGTGTATTAAGACAATAGTTTAATTTTTCTTGTGAGCTTTTGTCTTAGTGAAACAGGCTATAATACCAACATTTGTCAGAAATTATTATTAAAATCTCTGATATTATTAAGAGAAGTTCATTTAAAAGGCTCTTGTGTTATGGCGTGGCGTATTAAGAAAATAGTTTTATTGTTTTCATTGCGCAACAGTTGCTATTTTAAAGCTTTTGCCATAGTACACCAGGAAATAATGCCAAACTTTTTTAGAAAACTTCTCTCAAACTCCTCTGGTTGCGCTTAGTGGAAGGTATACGAATTGTGTCATACACAGCTCTTGTGAGTTGAATGTTAAGGGACAATTGCTAACGCATTGAAAGTTTAACTACCCTGGATCAACGTTTCCACCCCCTAGCCAGAAATGTACAAATAAGATGTGCGGACCAGCCGCAGCAAGAAGTGTACAAATAAGATGTGCGGACCAGCCGCACACAGACACGTTAAATGACTTTAAAGTAAGTAAATGCATTTGGTCAAAACATATTTAGGATCTATCACGTTTCTTTCGATACGTTGCAACTTTTGTTCGTATAAAATGAAGTATAATCCTAGTAGCGTGAGGGTATGAAAATACATAAAAAGAACATTGCAGAAACAATACTTGAAAGACTATAAAATGACGTATAATCTTCAACCTAGTAGGGTGAGGGTATGACAATACTAACAAAAACATTGCAGAAACAATATTTAAAGGACTTTGCTTGATGTGCATATACGAGTAAAAGATGTCTGAAAATCGTCACAAAACCGTATTCGCAAGCTTTTAATATTTTTTTTTCAAAAAACTTTCTAAAAATTTCCTCACAATTTTAAGTTAACTCCTTTTGTGAAATAACAAAAAAAAATTCGCAAAAACTAAAATTGGCTGCAAAATTGCCGTGAGCTTTCGTGTAGCTTTTTTTGCATATTTGAAAGCTAAAAGCTTTTGTGCTTATTTTTGTTACGAAACAATTTAAATCTTACATATTAAAACAGAAAAGTAATATAACAGGAAGTAGTGTCATTAAAAAGCTCCTGTTTTTAGTTATATCGCATAAATCCCAAAATAGCAACTGGTTTTATATGTAAAAATTAAAGCTTTATATTGATTCGCCTCGTTAAATCAGCAGAGCTTTTAAAAGTTCCACGGCAGCCGTCCCTATGTATCGGATTGACCCGAAGCATCAATTCTTCGGCCAAGGGCTCTCTGCTCGGTACAATGGGTGCCGCTACAACAACAACAACGAGAGCTTTTTTAAAACTTTTCTATTTTATATAGTATTATTAATATTGACAAGTGTCAAAAACTGGAGAAATTTTATTGTTTGGAGAAGAAAAATTTAAATGCTCTGGTGTTAAAGTGGGGGTGTATGGAAGTATAATCGTTAATCTTTTTATAGGAAATCAATTGCCATTTTTGTGTTATTGTTTTCATAAAAGCAGAGCTTTTTTTAAAGTTCTTCTCTCTACAAGACATTTTAAAGCCTAATGCTAAAGCTTTATACCGTTCATCGAATAATACTTTTCTTATATAAATCAGAGAATTTATTTCCGGCCAACGCAAAAAACCGCGTTTAGGTTTTTTGTGTTGGCCGGAAATAAATTTATTTGAGAAAATGGCCCGGCGCTTTGTACCTGGCACTGTCCTGTAAACACCTTAGTATGCTTTCCCTAGAAATTTCAGTGTTATATACAAATGTCAAGAGTAAATATTTTAAAAGACACAAATAAAGAAAATGAATTAACTCAAAAAGAAAAAAAACAATTCAGCACAAAGCTGCAGAATAATAAGATGAGAACTGAAAACTAAACGGATTCCGAAAAAAGCTTTTGCACATATCTAAGAAGCAGCAA
Source organism: Hydrotaea diabolus (assembly GCA_963513945.1). NCBI lineage: Eukaryota > Metazoa > Arthropoda > Insecta > Diptera > Muscidae > Hydrotaea > Hydrotaea diabolus. Next base: position 122,583,150 of record OY740720.1, read on the forward strand.
GTTATATAGTATTCATTCATCAGATTTCGACAGATATATTTATAGTAGAGTACATATACATGTTTAAACAATTTTGTATGAGATTTTAAGTTATACGTTTTTTTTTGAAAATGTCAAAGACTAGTTAAACAACGCAGCACACACCACAGTTGTTAGAGACTAAGAAAGCTTGCAAAAAGCTGGGCCAGTTTGTAAGAGAAAAACAAACATAAAAAATAATTATGTAAAAGCTCACAAGACTCACATTTTGATTTGATTTTTCGTTACGTTAGATTGGGTTTTTTCGTTACAGTTTTTGGTTTTAGTTTTTCATATTTTTTTTAGAGTTTTTGTTTTGTTCTAATATCACATTTAAGTTTTATTTGGGGGAATGATTTTTCTTTTGTTTCAACATGAAATTGGTGCTAAACGAATGCGTTTTGTTTGTTTGGTTTCTTTCTTTCTTTCACGATAGTCTAGATTCTAGGCAACAAATTCCTAAAACTTTCGTTAAGTGATTTGTTTGGATTTACGGATTGTTTCGGTTTGTGGTTCAAGTTTTAAGAGTTATTGTTAACAAACACACAGTTACATATCCTAAATGATGGCACTAGAAGAAGTATGAAAAAGAGACAAAAAAGAATAAAAAAAGACAAGAGTAAGCTTTTGGTTTGTTACACATTGTAGTTGTTGTTGTGGTTGGTTATAGGTACTTAAAGAGTAAAAAGAATTGATTCATAAAAAAGCACGTTTTGTTGTGGTGTATTTATGATGACAAGAAAAGAAAAGTCAAGCTTAAAAGCTTTTCTTCAGTGTTCAATTATTGTAATACAATTGTAATAATTCTCGTTTACGTCCAAAACAAAAGCAAACCGAAAGGTAAAAAGCACAACCAAAGCTCTAGTTTAGTTCAGTTTTATTTTATTTTTAATCAAGCTGTAGAGAAGTAGTAGTTCTTGTTTGTTTGTTTCGTTTCGTTTTGGGGTGGGAAAGCTTTTAAGCTAAACTTAAGCTTATACAAAGCATTTGATATTGGCGATTTTTTTTTTGATTTGTTTGAGTGATTTTAGTTTTTTGTTTGCCAGAAAAATGAATTCATTACCTAATTATGTAAACAGTGCCATTTATGACAATAGGACACTGTGTGTGATATAATAGCCGCCGATCGGAGTTATGAGCTGCTTTCGATTTCATTATTAACGCATTTTTCATTCATTAGGGATTATTGGTTCAATCGTTGGGTAGGTTGGTAAGTGGGTAGGTTCGGTAACGTTAAAGTTAAAACAACAACAAAAAACAAGAAGAAAAAAGAAAGAAAAGTTCATTTAATTTATCTAAACTTTGTTGTTTAAAAAACTATTACAACTAATTTAAAGTATAACACAGAGAGAGAGGGGGTAAAAGCTACTCCGACTACACATTTGACATTTGATAGTTTGATTTTAGCCAGTGATGTGATGTGTTGTCCTTTTCAGTGCTGCGAATAATTTGCTTTATGCCATTTTTTGTACGTTATAATTCATTATATTCCTTTTGAACGACGAAAGGAGTGTCGGCGATAATCATCATTATCACCGCCATAGCCGTGCCAGTTACCGCGACATCGCCATCAGCGTCCTTGCCGCCATCAGTCATTAGTGTTAGTACAATATTGTTTAAATATAAATACGGTGACATCATCATCATCATCATATAAACTCAGAGGCTATAAAAGACTTTATCAGGCATATTATATTTCATTTGATGTGAGTTTTTTTACTCGCAGCAGTAGTAGTAACAATAAAGGGACAAAGAATTAGGACACCGGTGCAAAAAATGGATTCCATGGAGAAAAAAATGAACAGCACTAAAAATGTATTGTGAGTGCTCAAAATTACTTAAGAAACTAAGGTTTTTTTTTATTACCAACGAAGCTTAAACATATTTTCTGAAACTATCTTAAGAAAGTTGTCGCCCGTTTAAAAGGTTCAGCTAATGAGGCTACATTAGAAAAGTGGATTTCCTCGAAGGGAAAATGATTGACATACCAGAGGTAGTTAGGAATGATTGTTGTGAGATTAGGTAATTATTCATAATTTTATTATTTTTTTATGAAACTCTTGTAATTACTGCCTTATACATTAAAACTTGCAGTAGTTTTTAAAAACATATTTTTGAGAAAATTTGAGATTTGATTTTTTTTTTAAATTTATGCAAAATTTGAGTTAACTTTTTTACGAAAGTGAACTCAGAGACCTTGAAATGAGCTAAATAAATTCTGTTGCCTATTGAAAAATATCCTAAATGATATTTTCTATAGGAAAATTTGTGGATCATTCGGTATAAAAATGTTGTTCGAAATATTTTTTTAAGTAACTTTAATAAAGTTTTTGGTTGGATAATTGGAAAAGAGAATTAATTTCAGCTGTTATTAATCGCAAGGAAAGGCATTTTCCATGTGAACTACATATCTAGCTGACCTTTTTCCGTGCTAAGTCGGCTTTTTCATTGCTGTCAATGTTAAAATGTCCAGGGGCCTAAATTATTCCTGGTGGCAGTTCGTTCTAAACTAGCTATTTCTTTATTTTAACCTTAAACAATTCGTTAATTTGCTGTCACACTTCCTGCAGAAACGGAAGTCGTGAGATATTTCTGTAGTACCATTATACAATTTTTTTCAAGATAAAAATTAGTAGACATATTTTGTCAAAAATCAAAATTTCTTAAGAAAAATTAATCCAGATATTTTTATAGAAAAATACCCGTAGAATTTTTTCTATACAAAAAATACCCAAACATTTTCTATAAAAAATGTTATAGTCGCATATTTTCTTAAGAAAATGTTAAAAAAAATCTTTAAAAAAATTTGTCAGGACATTTTTTGTAGGAAAATTTTAGATTTTTTCTATACAAAAATAGTCCATAAAAAATTGTTGCCTAGACATTTTCTGTAGAGCAATTAAGCAAGACATTTTGAAAATTTTATCAATAAAAACTTCTCTAGAAAAATTATTCGAGACATTTTCTATAGACATTTTTATAGAAAAATTAATCGAGACATTTTTATAAAAAAGTTGCCGTAGAATTTATTATCTATACAAAAAAATGCCCACACATTTTTTATTAAAAATTTTATGGTCGCATATTTCCATTAGAAAATTAAGTCAAAAAAATTTTTTAAAACATTTTCTATAGGAAAATTTCCTTAGAATTTCTTTCTATACAAAAAATTGGCCAGACATATTTTTTGAAAAACGTTGCCTAGACGTTTTCTATAGAACAATTAAGCAAGACATTTTGAAAATTTTATCAAAAAAATCTTCTTAGAAAAATTAGTCGAGACAGTTTCTATAGAAAAATTCCTTTAAATTTTTTTTCTTAAGAGGTCTTGAGCCGGTTTAATCCCTGTTCAATGTGTAAAAGCAACAGACCGAAATAGAACAAACGAGCTAAACATTTTATTCTCTACCAAAATTTGGCTAGACATTTTCTATATAAAATGTTGTAGTCGCATATTTCCATGAAAAACCTTTGTCAAAAAGACACATCTTTAAAAAAATGTGTGAAGACATTTTCTACAGGAAAAATCCCTTAGATTTTTTGGGTTTACAAAAAATTGGCCAGACATATTTTTTGAAAAACGTTGCCTAGACGTTTTCTATAGAACAATTAAGCAACAAATTTTGAAAATTTTATCAAAAAAAAAAAAACTTCTTACGAAAAATTATTCGAGACATTTTCTATAGAAAAATTCCCTCAGAATTTTTTTTTTCTACAAAAAATTGACTAGAAATTTTTTTCTCTACAAAAAATTGACTAGATATTTTTTATAAAATTTATAATTATAAAAAAACTATAAAAATGTTTGTAGTCACATATTTCAATTAGAACATTTTGTCAAAAACAATTCTTTACAAAAATTTGTCAAGGCATTTTCTATAGGAAAATCCCTCAGATTTTCTTGCTATAAAGTACAAACAATTGGCCAGACATATTTTATAAAAAATGTTGGTTAGGCATTCTCTATAGAACGATTGAGCAAGACATTTTATGAACATTTTTCGATATAGTTTCAATTTAGGCTACTGTGAAAAAAACTGTTTACAGAAAATCTGTCGATACGTTGTCTACATAAACATTGACCTTCAAAAGTACAATTTGTTGAGAAATTTTCTAAAGGCAATAGACAAATTTGTCTTAAAATATTCTATGCGAAAATTTATCAATACATTTTCTGTAAGGAAATTTTTTGAAATATTATTCCTATGGGAAAAAATAGTCATTTAACTTTTTGCATGAAAATTCGTCGGGACATTTTTTGTTAGACAATTTGTGCAGAAATTTTCTTTGGGGAAAATTTATTAATGAAATTGCTGTAGATCTAATAGTAGAGATATTTTCTATAAAAAAATATTAAACAAATTGCTATATGCTAGTAGAGATATTTTCTATAGAAAAATAGTCAAAACAGTTTCGATCGGAAAATGTATCAAAACCTTTTCTATTGGACAGTCTTTCGAAACATTTTGCTTAGAAAAATATGTCGAGACATTCACTACACTTTCTGCAGGACAATTTGTGTAAAAATTTTGTTTAGAAAAAACTTCGAGACATTTTCTATAGATTCACTACACCTTCCGTAGGACAGTTTGTGAAATTTTCTCGAAACTTTTTTTTCCGAAAATTTATCAATGCCTTTCCAGTTATGGAAATTTGTGAAGTCATTTGCTGTAGGCAAAGTTGCCCATATATTTTATATTCTTAAAATGTCAGTACACTTTTTAAAGAAAAAAAGGACGGGATAATTTTCTTAAGAAAATTTGTTTTAGGAACAAGGAGACCTTCTCACAAATCATTGAGTTGTTCCCGTTATGATTTTTATACCCACTAATAGTTAAAAAGGATTAAAACCTTTCTTACTTAAAATGTGTATTGAGAGTTTAAAACAATAGCCTTTATGACCTTGTGTGAATAGAACGTCATTGAATCAGCCCCCGACGTCGATTTTTATAATCTCTAAAGAAAAATCACTACTTATCCGGTATTTTTCCCAATTTTCAATTCGTCCTTAGCTGGAACTCTAATATTTTGCGAAATTTAATCGCGTTTGCAATGTGCACTTTGCTTCAACGATAGATGGACAAAGTGTTATGTTCAAATCTGCTTTAAAAGTTCTCCTTAGTTGATTATTTTAGTATAATAATGTGTCAATTTGTATAATATCATAATTTCATTTGCACTGTACAACCTAGGTGATCTTGAAATCAGAAGCCAATATAGGAGTTAAGGTTTGGTGAGGTTTTTCTACCGATGGTGCCATCGGAGCATTGCCTTCAAGGAGATCATTATATGTGGCCCGGCCTATGAAAAGGTGGATTATGACTCAAAAAAGAAATCGCGAGAAACAGCTGTTAAAGATAAGTCAAAGTTAAAGAGATGAGTCATAAGCCAAAGTTAAAGATGAGTCATATGCCACCTTTTCATAGGCCGGGTCACTAATGTCAGTTTGTATACAAATTGAAATACAAGGAGGCGCATAATTAATTGAAACTCTGTAGGTAACATATCCAATAGAGTCCAAGTTGTCTTTAATAGTACAGTGAGCAGAGATTTAGGAGCGGCTAGAAGGATTCGAAATACTGAGATCATTCCATTGAGAATAATACAACAATTTTGTAGCCGTTGTGATATGCCCAGTTCGATCATCACTAAAGTGGACCTTAAAGTCAATTCAACCCATGATGTCAAGTTTAAAGGGTAGTCGTTGCAATAACTTTGATTATTGAAAAAACTGCGATATTACACTTGGTCAGATTTAAAATTTCTACAAAACACTGTTCTTATCAAACTCCTTCTAAGAACTCATAAATAAGTGCAGGTCTTACAGAATTCTGTAAGGAAGTTGTGCACATTTTTAGGTGGGTACTTGGGAAAGATTCTGTCATCGTTATTTACTCTCTCCTCAAATTCTACGGCTGATTTTTTAAGGGGTTTTTAAAATCTGAACCTAGATTTTCGAAAATCGTTTCTCTTCAGTTCTTTGGATTTTTTAATGTGTTTTCAAAATCTGTACCTTGATTTTCGAATATCGTTCTCTTCAGTTCTTTTGCAGTTTGCCCTAGACTGTACTTCGTTCTGTTTGCAATTTGCAAATGCTTCATTGATAATCCAACCTCTGCCACCACACCACCACTACAAAAGCTCTTGGAATTGATGGTTTGTTTGGCATGAAGGCGCGGAAGCGCAATTAATTTGATTAACCTAATTTACGTGTCAGTGCAAAAAAAAACGAAAATAAAACAACACACATACTTCGCAGTGGCACTATTCTCCATCACACTGAATGTTGATGATCCCCGCGCGAGCTTTCTCACCGGCCTGCTCCTTATGTCCGTCCGTCCCCCGAACACTCACACTTGTTAATGACCACCTAACCAGATAAACAAACTAATGGCTAAAAAAAGAACACGGTCATCTATCGGGCAACTTAACAACAAACGAGCGAAACGACTCAACGACCTAGAGGACGGACGGACGGACAGACAGACGGACGGGCGTACCGGCGACCGTCCAACCTACCAGAGTTCGCCTAGAAGAGCAGCAAATACAGGTGTGTCAATAACGAATAAAGTTTGTTAGTTAGTTGGGTGGCTGTATGTATGAACATATCCTGTATATACTTATATACTCGTATATGTGTGTGTGAGTGTTCACATACACACATACTTAAATTTTAGTAAATTTGTGCTGTTGTGGGCCAATGGCCACAGGATAGTTTGACTAGTAGATGAAGAAAGAGAGGGAATAGAGAGTTTAAGCAGTAGCTCTAGTGGCAGTGGCAGCAGCGCCATCACCCGAAAAACAGGGTCAATTCAATTAAGCCAAAATTGTTGCTAGTGTACAACGATGTTTGGCAATAAAGAACGAAATGGACGAGAAAAACAACATGTACACCGAATGTGTCTGCCTGCACGTGTATATGTGTGCCTGTCTGTTCTCAAATGACCCTTGAACTACTGTACCTGGGTGTTTTTGTTGTTCTGGAAATGCGAAAATGTTTCTATGAATGGCTGGCTGTCTGAATGTGTAGTGTGTGTGTGCGAGGGAGTGTATGTGCTTGTGTGAGTTTCTGTAAATAATTTAACAGTGTTTATCTAAAATGTTAAAAGTAATTATCCTAAATGCTCTAAACATCTAAAGGAGAGCAATTAAAACTCTAAACAAGCCCGTGATCGTACGAGTGTCAGGCACAAAAAGAAAAATTAAGGGAATGGAAAAGAAAACCATTTAATTGATAAGTGATGTTAGGACTTAATCCTAGTTAATGGACTGCGATAACTTAAGCAATAATCGATAGTGAATACACTAAAATACCTTTAATGGTAAGGTATGCACTAGAGTCTCCAGAAAACCAGATATTTCAGAAAACTGGCGTTTCAGGCTTCTTTTTCAAAACCTTGTTTGGAAAAAATCGACTGTCGGTTTTTTTTAAATGTAATCAAGCGTCATTAGCCGACATTGCGGAAATAGCCTTTTGCCAAAGAATGGAAATTAATTTTTGAATCAGAGGTAAAGTAATAGTGCCCAGGAACTGGTCTTAATTTTACCCAGATTTTAAAATAATGTCATATTAGAATTTTTTTTAGATCTCAAATTTACTCGTTTAAATTGATCACATTCGGAAAGGGGGACCGACACCTAAATTTAGCCAATTTGCAAAAACAATTTTATTATGACTTGAGCAGTTTTTATTCTGGTTCGGGACCTTTTCGGACTGTACAGCTGTTTCTAAGCCCGCCAAGGTTTTTCTTCAGCAGTCTTTGGCAACGATTACTTCGGCGACAAATCAAATGACTTATACATGAGTCTCACTATGATTAATGAGAATTTCCCTTTGCGTAAAGTCTGCGAATTTTTCTTTTTATAAAGTCATATGCCCATATATGTGACCGCGCATAGAGAAAGGGACCTAAGAGTACAAAAATCAATTTTCATTTTTTTTTCTTTTTTGGCGTGGACAACATCTGAGCATCGAATGAGACCGATCCCATGCCCCAAAAGTGTTCGCTCCCAGAGATATGCGCGTTTAATGAAAGTGAAGTCGACGATTCTAAGCGCAAATAGAAAGGGACCTAATCTTTAAAATGGCTCTCCTGAACAAAACTGGTTTTTAACCTTAGGTCGCTTTCATTTTTTGGATCCCAGACAATTTTTACGGGGACTATATATAAAAATAAGAATATATGCCTCAAATAGGTCCAAAATTAATTGTTTGTCAACCGAAATGTGTCATACCAAGTTTGATTAAAATCGGAATTAAAGTGGTAGATCATCCACGCGGTTGTTTTTTTATATTGGAAGAGATCTTTATACTGGTGCTATATCAATCATGGACCGGTATGAATCATTTTTATCTGAGCTGATTACTGTTGTTGTTGTTGTTGTAACAACAATATATTTATTTTGAAGTCTTGTTCTTCTATGGGGGATCTGCTTCGATATCCAGGTGAAGGAAACGCGCCATTTTAACTGGATGCATCCACAGAGACCTGGGGGTCAACTGAGTGGGCTTGGCCGGACAATTGAAGAGGTGCAGTACATCATGTGGTCCCTGATGGCAGGCGGGACAGATGTCCGGAACGTTAGCATCAATTCGTGCCCAGTAAGAATTGAGGCGGCTGCACCATCCGGATCTCAGCTCTGGCCACGCGCGTCTGCCGAGGTAGTACCTTCTCCTCAGGTGAAATCTCCGGGAGATGTTCCCCTAGCACTGCATTCACACGGTAGCTGGATACTGCTGCTGCGACATCATCGGCGTGAATGTTGTTCAAACCTGCCTGATAGTTTCGATGATCTAAAGGTTCTCTCTTATACCGCTGGACCTCTCTCTCTAGATCATGAAGATCGTACCTGATCTGCCTGGGTGGAGGCATCCTGTTCAAGAGATGGTGGTTAGGATGACTGCTGCGAAAACACCCTAGCAGGTATTGCTTAGACAACAGGAAATTGTGTCTGCGTACGGTAAGGACCTTCGTCTCCTCATGTAGATGGTCCTCAGAGGACATAAGAAGACACCCTGTTGATGTTCTAAGGGCGGCATTCTGGCATGTCTGAATTTTCTTCCACTGCGTCGTACTCACGTTCGCCGACCATACAGGTGCTGCGTAGTTTGCTACAGACCGACCTATCGCTTTGTAAGAGGTCAACAAGGTTTCTTTGTCGGCTCCCCAAGTACTGCCGGCAAGTGACTTGAGGACCTTGTTCCTACTTTTGAGTTTATCGCAGATAGCTGTAGCATGTGCAGAGGGTCTAAAAAGGCTGTCCAATGTGACCCCAAGGATTTTGGGGTAGTTGGTGGTCGGGATGTTGACGTCATCGACTTTCACATTGAGTGACAACCGCACCTCTGCGGTCCAAGCAGTAAACAGTGTGGCTGATGATTTGGAGGCGGATATTTTCATATTCCTCGCAGTGAAGAAACGTGCTAAGTCAGTGAGGTAATAGTTGATTTTCTCGCAAATGTCATCCACTTTAGGTCCTGACGCCTGAATTGTGCAATCATCAGCGTACGACACAATTTCAACGCCGTCTGGTGGTGCAGGAATTTTAGAGAGGTAGAGGTTAAACAGAGCCGGGGATAAAACTCGACCCTGGGGAACAATCCCGCGACTGCCGGTTCTATGTACCGGATTGACCCAAAACTCTTCGGCCAGGGGCAGTCACCTCAACAATATATGTTTTTTGTTCAAAAAAGCTGATTACTGATTGATCGTGGTGAACTATACCCGATTTTAGCAATATTGGATGCACTATGAGACATAAAATGGGTTGAATATACAGGGTGATTAATTTGATTGTGGTTATTTACAAAACCAAATAAATGAGTGCTGCTATTTCGCTTCCAAAAGAAAAAAAAATTCCATTTCAGTCAAATAGTCATAACTTTAGAGCGGTAGGACCTCTCGGCTTCGTTGAGGTAATTTTGGAAAGGTAGGGCTATATAAATCCGTCCTTATCGCACCCTTGCATTTTTTTGAAATGAGCCAAGAAATACGCTGGTGAAATCTGTCCAGTCGTGAATGAATCACCCTGTATATGTGTAAGTTATATCTTAATTTTAAGCGATTTTTATAAGAGTCAACAGCCTTTATCCAAAATACTTATTTGTACTATTTTTATGAAGATCGGGCAACAATTGCGACCTGTAGTTTGAAAACAAGCGGACAGGCAGATATCGTAAAATCGAATCTACTGTTGATTCTAAGTCGAGCAATGGACTTTAAGGTGCTTAAACAATAAAATATAAAATTTAGCTCTATTTCTTATGACGAAGTTTAACTTAAGAAATGCAGTCTCTACAGTTTATTAACAAATCAATAAACAAACAAAGTCAATGGACTATTGATTAGATTTATATACAAATTTTTCAGTTTCGAAATAGTCGAGTGGAAGGCTCAAAATTAAATGCCACCCCCCCCCCCCCCCTGTATAACCAAAAAATTGCGATATTTTTGATATTTACTTAAATATTATGAAAACAAAAAACCGAAAGCCCGAAGCAAAAAAAAAACGTGTAAACTGATACGTCGGGTTTCAGATATTTTTTAGAAACCGACTTTTGGGTTTAGACATAAAAAAAACATGAATGTCGGTTTTTGGTTTTAAACACTCTTTGTTTAAGCACCTTTAAGTGCGAATAATGTTCTCGAAAGAGTAGGCACCATTTCAGCTGGTCAGTAATCGATGGATACAGTAGGATGAACTCATCACTGTAATTTGAATGTGATATCCTGTAAGCGTGCTAAAGGGTCTGCTAACCACACAATGTGTCATAAGTTTCATAGATGTTTTGTCACTTTCAAAAGTATAAGACCATTCAGACAATCTGCTAGAACGACATAAGTGTTTTATTGCATATTTTGATTACGATATGTGGAATTTATACTTCCTCGAATTGATACATTTTACCAAACAGACTACAGTGAACAGACTCATTTCAGAAGGAGCTTACACTTTATGTCCTTAGATAGAGTCGGCCCATAGCTGAACTACTTTCGGCTAGACAGAAAGGAATTTACATTTGGACAAATAAGGCATCTATCCAAGGGTCAATCGTACTGGAAATTTCTTAATTTTTTTGGACTACTTCGAAAGTGAAAAATTTGTATGGAAAGATATATTTCTCGAAGGCTCTAATCAATGGACTTTGTTTGTTTATTGATTTGTTAATTCGATTCAGCTCTATTCTAAATTGTAGTGACTGCATTTCGTAAGTTAAACTTCTTCATAAGAAAAAATGTGACTCTTCCCGACATTGGGCTATAACTACGTTGCCTCTATAAAACATTAATTTTTATCTGCATAAAAGTTGGGGTGGTCCAATCATAATGCACGATGTTAATTATGAGTCACACTTTAACGTCAAATTGTTTGCCTAGCTAAACTTTACATTTCTTTGTTTAAGTGTTTGACTAATTCAAGCATGGAGAGGTACACAATTGAGCAACGCGCTAAGATTGTTGAAGCCTTTAACGAAAATGAGCGTTCAAAATAAATTTCGTGCACTTTGCGATTTTTTGGGTCAGCATAATCGACAAAATGTGTCCATGATCGGGAGAAATGTGTGGAAATTTCAAAACACCTGCGCATGCTCGCCCAGTTCGTTCTGCTAAAAAAGCAGAAAACGTTAATGTTGTTTGCGAAAGTGTGGCAGAAGAGACTTCAACCTTGACTAGTGAACAATGTTCGCTATCGCGTGATGATAACGGACTTCTTGTGGATATCGACCTGGACGATATGTGGTCTAACAGGATGGTGAAACCACAAAATCAGGGCTGTCATAGAAACCATGTCGGTTTTGCTAATTGTCGTGTTTGCAAACCAATGTTCGTTTCATTTGGTGTCATGAAACCAAGTTGGTTTTGTCCATTTCGAATGTAAATAAAACCAATGTTCGTATCAGCTGTTGCTGATAAAACCGATAACATTGGTTTTCATGACACCAAAGAAATTTTTCTTATCGTTTTCAAAACTAATAGTGACAACATTAGTTTCTATGACAGCCCTGAATGTCACTTTTGCGCGAGAAATTCAATCACCGTATTATCTCACGTCGGGGCGATGTTAATTGGCCGCCACGATCATGTGATTCGGCACCGTTAGACTACTTTCTTTGGCTATATTTTAAAGAAAAAGTGTACGTCATTGAATTTTCATTATGTCTCAGAGTCGTTAAAAATATAGACCATCGGATAAGGAGATATGCCACCAAATCCATGGCGAGCATTAGACCGATATTTTGTTTCACACATATTTGTCAAAGATCCATCTATCACAAAAAAGATATTAGAATAATTCTCTAAAAAACTTTTAGTTTTATTTACAATTTAGAGTGTGAGTTTTAGTTCGACCAGCCTTTATTATAAAACCAAATTTTTAAATCAATGTTGGAAAGAAATGAAGCTACCAATTCCCTTCTGCATCTTAAGGTAAAACTATCTGATAAAAGTCTTACCCGTCGTTTTAGTCATCATTAAAGTGAAGGTTTCTTAAGCTTTTTCAGACTACAAACAAGTTGTTTAGGGCCAGAAATATGGTTTGAGTCCATTGGAAGAATTATTGATTTTAAATATAACATTCTCTGAAAGCAATCTATCTTTGTCTATATCTTCGTCCATCTATGTGTCGGATTAAACCACGAGAGCGATCAAGAATTATTATGGCCCTTAGTTGCTGTTGTAGCTGCAACTGGGTGCCGGGGTGACAGCCCTTGGCCGAAGAATTGCTCTTCGGGTCAATCCGGTCCAGCCATTTGGTCCAGAGTTCTAATTTTTTTTTCTATAGATTTTGGCCTCCTAAACACGAAAATGAATTTGAAAAAAATTTTCACTGATCAGTTTTTAAGATAGAATTTTTGGAATTTTTTTAAGATTTGTTTATGAGATGTCTCAGCTTTTTGGATATGACTCACAAACGCTCATAAAAATTGTAAAAAACTTCCAAAAATTCTATCTTGAAAACTAATCAGAGGAAATTTTTTTAAAATTCATTTCCGTGTTTAATGACCAAAATATATAGGAACAAATATTTAAAAGGACCATAAAAAAAATGATTTCTAAACTAGTGTCATATGGGGCGATATCGGCCCGGAGGGAAAAAGTTTCCCCAAGGTGCATTTAAAATAAAAAAGTGCCTTTTAAAAAAATACACTCTTTGCTCAACATCTCCCTTGTAGACGAAACATGTCTTAACGTAGAATCGTCAGACAAAAGGCTCTCACAAATGGAAGGTTTTTTACACTTATGGCCTATTGTGTGTCAAAACACGATCAGTCATTCAGTTATTGTTTACAAACAAACTTCAAAAATTTTCTCGTTAAGTTTTGAAGTTATCGCCTAGCGACCACTTATTCGTTTAATTGGCGAGTACCAATAGAACACGTCTATTGTGAGTCGAAGTTAATCAATTTCATAATTATGCAAAATATAAATATCTTCGTGTAATCGGTGCAAAACATGGGTTTCATTTTAAGATTTATGTCGTTCGATAGACTCTTATCATGGCAATAGGCCTCTGCAGATTGGGGACAGCAATTTAAGAAACTATGTTGGTAAGTATGTTCGGTGTAACAAACCCGTGGGGCCCAAATAGTCTTTATAGTCTTTGGAGCCCTAAAAAATATAATTGTTATTTCGTTCATTTGTGATTTTTTCAAAACATTCTTTTCTGTGTTTCTTCGAGGTATTTTTTGGGCGCTACTTCTTGGATTGCGTTGAAGCTGAAAAGTTTAGCTACTTAAAGTGTGCTTCCGAACTTTTTTTTCATGGAATCCAGTAAATTTATGGTGTCTGCTATTTTTTTCGCTTTTTGTTTGGTTTATACAACTTTTTTACGCTAAGTTCTTGTTCTGTTTATGGTCCTAAGGAGTAAGAGGACGAGGGGAGTTCAATAGATAAATCAGACGTTTTTGTTTTGGTATGTTTTCGTATGCTTTACAATTACTTGGAAACTTAATTTATACTTATAGACTAAAATGTTGTTCTTGTTTTTAGAAAAAAAATATAAAATTTCAACATATTTTTTTTGGTATTTTTTCTTGTTCTTCTCTTTTTCGCTAGAATTTACAAAACTTGCTGTTTTCTTAAGAAATGTGTAAGAGGTCTTTTTTGTACGGATGTTCTGGGGGGAATTTCTTCTCAATGAAACAAAACAAATTAACAAATTGGAAGAAGAGGAACAAAGGCGAAATAAAAATTAGATCGAACTAAAAAAAATCAAGAAACTTTGGAAAAATAATTTAAATTAAGGGGGAAAACAAGGCATAAGCTGGAGAGAAAAAACAAGTTAGTAGAGTGAAGGAGTAATAGATAAAAAAAACTAAGTTTGAGAATTAAAAAAAAAAAATTCGTATTTGGTGCAATTTTAAAAAAAAGTTGAAAAGCAGTTTTGCTTGAGAGTAGCTATCAAGCATTCATTAATACCTGACCGCTTTCATCGGTATATATGACATAAGAAGCATTTATGGGTATTTTCTTAGAGGCTAAAATCATAAATTGTTTATTATAAAAAAAGATAAGATTTTGTAATATAAATATATTTTTGGTTTTTTTTTTTTTGGTTTAGTAGTTGTTGTGTTCAACATGCAGAGGTAGTTTTGAGTTTTGAGCAGGGCAGGTTTCATTTTGATATGCATTTATTAAGATGTTTAAAGTTTTTTTTTGTGGCATGCATCGTACGCAAAGTGTTGCAGTGTTTTGGGGTTTGATTGCAAAAATATCCAGTTTAGTTTTATTATTGTTTGATTTATTGTTTTACAGTCATATTGTTCAATATGTAAGCATGTAGAAAAGAAAGAAAGAATTGAAAGAAAGAAGAAAATTCATATAAACGTTCTTTGATAGTATTGCTTTTATATAAAATGTATTTTAAAGAAATTAACAGAATATTATAAAAAGCAAAAAAATATATAAAAATAGAGAACGAAAAAATTGCACAAAACCATATTAACCATATTGCCTGCTAGCAGTTTTTTGCCCGAATACCCTTTAAACCGACAACAGGTTGCCAGTTTTGACCACCAAGCAAAAACGACCCAAAACTTTTTGTGCTGCCGTAGTTTTGGCCCATACAACCTTTAAAATCTCCAATTTTGTGTGGGTGGCTGTGTGCGCTGCGGCGGCAATGACAAAAGTTTTTCTAGATTTCGGCGTTTTTTGCTCATGTTGATATCACCCTTAAACAAGTTAATAAATGTAAATTAACGCCTTTTATTTCCAGCGTGTTTTTTCCTCTTCTTCTTTTGTAGACCACTCTCCATGGAGCATCTGCTACATGTTGGCGTAATCCCACAGTTCCACCACACACATTTAAAACAAATAAAAAAAGACATTAGTCGCCTGTTTGTTGTTAACGTTTTTTTGGCGTGGCGTTTTTTTTATATTCATCTTCCTTCTATTTTGGTGCTTTGTTTCGCTTCAGTTCGTGGGAGTGCATAGTATTGTAATTTGTTTTTAGACAACGTTGCGGCCCACTCAATGAAATGAATATTTTCGGTTTTTGGTAGTAGTACAACTAAAGTACCCGAATGTCTCCCCGCCCCACAAAACAAAAAGAGCGCAGTAGACAACTGCCATGGCATTGGAAATGGTAACGACATTCATGCTGCTGCCGTGCGTCTGCTGCTGATGATGAACACAAAAATAAAAAGAACAGAAAAACATAAAAATGAAGAAGCTGAAACTAATTGCCCCCTTCCCCCTCCCTCCGGACTACAGCCAGTCTAGGTTGAAGGCACGACCAAGTACACCGTACATGCCCACGTACTAAAAATCCAAAAAAGAAAATCATGGCCAACATTCGTTCCAAGGAGTTGGAGTCATTTTGCGCCTGCAGTTTAATAAGGTTTTGTCATTTGCTTGTACCGGCGACATCCCTCCTGCTGCCGGTGCTAAAAATTGCCCTTCTCCCCTACACAAGTAATTGCATGTCGTCTGACAAAGAAGAGGCGTTTAAATTCGGTTTTGCCTTTCTTTTTCATTTGTTGTTTCCTCAATGTCAGACTCTGAAAAGGTAGGAAGGATGGAGCAGCTTTAGTTACACGTGGGCTTATCTATTCTATAGCTCGCAATGACGTTTTGGGATGAGATGAAAAAATGCCCTTGAAATAACTACCTGCAGTACTTGAGGACATTGGCGGCTATGGCGTTTATTGAAAGTCATATCAATTGGTTTTCAACTAGAACAAATTTGGTTTTATGCACAGGAATTCATGTATAAAATAAATCACTAACAGAAAGAGAAAAACATTTAATTTTGTAAAATGGATGCTACTTTGGGCTAAGCAAACATCCTAGAGCCAGTGTCATTTATGAAAGACTCTAGAAGCGAAAAGTGACGAATGAAATCTACTTTAAGCTAAGCAAACATCTCCCGAATGCTGCCCTAAGGCTAAGCCGGACAGATTCTAATATATCAATTGGTTTTCCAGGAGCTAACATATTCTGGAGCCAACAGTCAAAAGACTTAGAGATATAGAAAAACATCACGATGTAAAATGGATCCGATTTCAGATTAAATATACGAGGGTTGCTATATATATTTCTGGTCTAGGCAACACTTAGTGGCGCCATCTGACATTATCATTGGAAAGATTGACAAACGTACCTAGCACATCTTGACGTACGACCATCATTTGTGTTGTCTACAGTGACTTGAAAAAAATCAATTTGGCAAAAAATGGAATTAACTCGTGAACATTTTCGAGCGATCATTTTGCACAACTTTCGACGTGGATTATGACGACAAGAGTGCATCAATGAACTTACATCTTGGTATGGCGATGAAGCACCATCCTATAGCACTGTGAAAAACTGGTTTAATGAATTCAATCGTGGCCGACGCTCACTCAAAGACGAAGGTCGTGAAGGTCGTCCAAAAACGGCCGTTGTGCCAGAGAACATTGATGCCGTGCGTGAACTGATAATGCATGATCATCATGTCACATACCGCGAGATAGGGGCATCCTTGAGCATTTCTTCCACCTGCATACATTCGATATTGCAAGAACACCCGGCCGTAAAAAGGTTTATTCTCTTTGGAAACCGCACAATTTGACAATCGCTCAAAAAAAGGCTCGTGTCGATTGGTGCAAAGAAATTTTGAAAAAATGCGATCGCGGTGCTTCAAAATACGTTTATAAGATCGCCACAGGTGACGAATCATGGATCTTTGCGTATGAGCCCGAAACAAAACAGCAATCGACCGTGTGGGTCTTGGAAGACGAGCCAAATCCAACGAAAGTTGTTCGTGGAAGAAGCACTTCAAAGCAAATGGTGGCCTGTTTCTTCGGCAAAACTGGTCGTGTGGCGACTGTTCCGCTTGAGCAACGTAGGACGGTCAATTCTGATTGGTACACCACAATTTGTTTGCCTGAAGTCTTCGGACTAATTCGAAAAACGAACAAGAGTAGACGAATCATTGTGCACCATGACAATGCGAGCTCTCACACATCGGCTCAAATTAGCGCCTTTTTGACCGACCAAAACGTCGAATTAATGGGTCATCCGCAGTACAGCCCTGACTTGGCACCCAATGACTTCTTTTTATTCCCGCACATTAAGAAAAAAATGAGTGGTCAACGATTTTCGTCGCCAGAACATGCTGCTGAAGCTTTCAAAAACCATGTTTTGGAGGTGTCTCAATCGGAGTGGAAAAAGTGCTTCGACAAGTGGTTTGAGCGCATGCAAAAGTGTATAAATCATGCTGGAGAATACTTTGAAAAACAATAAAACCATTTCAGGTAAAATGGTGTAAGTGGTAGCCTCCGATTTTATAACAATTGAAATTTCCTTAAATCTGATACGAAAAGTCTCTGGAGCACAAATACAGGAAGACATTTTGTGGACAAATGGATACTACTTTGGGCTTAGTAAGCAGATAATGATGTAAGTGGCAGGCTCTGATTTTATAACAATTGAAATTTCCTTAAATCTGATACTAAAAGTCTCTGGAGCACAAATACAGAAAGACATTTTGTAGACAAATGGATACTGCATTGGGCTAACTGGCAGACTTTGATACTATACCATTAGGATTTTAAATGCCCTAAGTCGGATACTAAAAGTGTCTGGAGCACAAATACAGAACGATTTTTTTTTGAAAAAATGGATGCTACTTTGGGCTAATTAAGACTTAAAAACGAAGGCCTTAAAAAAATATAAGCCAGCTAAACAACAAGACTCATCAATGGCATAAAAATCTGGCGAAAGTCGTCGCCTATTGTCTTGGTATTTATAAGGCTCATTCAGTAGAGTTTTTTGTATTAAGTAGGTCCAAACTGACGGATTTCGAGTTGTGACGGAGTCTTGCCGAAATCTGGCGAAAGTCGTCACCTATTGTCTTGTTCTTTATAAGGCTCATTCAGTAGAGTTTTTTGTAGTAAGTAGGCCCAAACTGACGAATTTTGAGTTGTGACGGAGCCTAGCTGAAAACAGCACGTAACAACTGCAGAAATCGCTTGCCCATTTAAGGGGACTTAAAAGGATGCTCTACAGAGTCGACTTAACCCTTTTTCTTGAATGCAATCGAGTCAGAACAGGAGAATTTTTTTCTTTATTTTATGATTGCAGAATTGCAAGCAAACCGCTCATAATAATTTGTGGTTGACAAATGGGAAAATCACAGTCTGCCAAGAAACTGAATACACACCACAAAGTAGACGCGTTTCGTCGTTGGTGAGAGACGACTTATCAATACCTTACTTATGCTCATAAAGCCTGAACTACCCTACATGTTTTTAATTGACAGAGTTTTGTCGAAAATGAACGATGTGATTTTAATAACAAAATAAGGATAACTTATTTGTCTCCTTCGACACCTCATTTGTCTCCTTTGACACTTCATATGTCTCAATCGACACCTTATTTTTCTCATTTTTAGAAATTTGCAATAGCCGGTGCGTGTACGTAATTCTATCGCTCCAAACTTTTGTAAATATGGGTTATTAAAACTGGAGAATTGACCGAATAGTGGATCTCCCTAATTGTGGGTTTTATTGTCTATTAAGAGCAGCTCCGTACGTAATTATAACTTTTTTGTGTGTCCATGTCCATATGAAGCTATTATGTTAAGATTAGCATTTTTGAAAATGTCACCTTCTTTTTATAACAGAAACTTTTAAACTTCTCAAAAGAGTCATTAGCCGTAGAAACACACCATCATCATTGGCAAATAGTTTTCCACCAATATTTTTTGTTTGAAAATAGAAACTACTACGCGTTGGATATCTTGTGATAGATAGGGTGCGCGAGAAGAAAATTCCAACATTAGACTCTTGATTTTGGATACTGCAATAGAGGAGCTTTTCTTTACCTAAATTAAAAGCTTATGTGCGATAAACATAACATTTTGAAATGACTACTGTGACAGCTGGCAAGAATTCTTTTAGTCAAATATCATATAGTACGATTCTGTGCGACCCGCTTCAGCGTTTTTGCCAAGTCCACCCTCATATGTAGATAATTATGTTTGTATGAAATAACTGCAGCAAGCTTTCATCGATCGCAAAACTGCCTAATAATACAATGATTTCCGTTTTCCATTTTTAACTGTTTGTAAAATTTGTCATGCTCTCAACGAGGATCTCCAAATTGCTTCGTTTTATTCACAAGATTATCCATGGCGTTTTAAAAACGTATTACAAGCTACTAACAAAGAATTCAGTTCTCGACAATATAGATAGTTACCAAAACTTCTGTAAATGTTATCGACTAATTGTTTTTTTTTATCACTTACTTCTCACCTTTTTCTTACAATATTTTTTTTAATACGTACTTTTTTGTATTTTTGCTATATGGTTTTGTGCAATTTATATCTCTTAAATTTAAAAATTACTCCGCATATAAATTTAAACGCTGAAACAAACAAAAAAGCATAAGTAAGCAAAATAAAAATATTAAGCTCAATGAAGCTTTCGGCAACTTAAAAGTCAAAAGCTTATATTTGAAAACCCTTGATACGAGTATCATAATCTGTGTACACTCTACTAAACGTTTATTTTATTTACTCGTATATCACACGATTTTAAAAACCACTTAATAATAATTTTAAATTTTTGTCTACTTAAATCGAAATTCTAGAAACAAATTTCAATAGCACAAATATCACAATTTTTGTCAAACGATTACTTGCGAAACGACAATTTTCTCCATTTTTTTTAAATATATTTTTAGCACTTGTGTGAAAGCCAGTTTGTGTCAGAAGCTTCTTAGTAGAGGTCGGGCGCAAAAGCTCTGCAAAAATAAAGCTGGATTATTTGGAAAAGCTTACAAAAAATATAACATTAATAAAAAGCTGTAAAATAAAGCTTATTTGTAAAAGTTTTAATATTTTCGAAAATGCAAAAAGGTGAATTAAAAGCTTTTTGGCAAACAAATGTAAATTAATTAACGAACAGAACTAAAAAAAATGTTAAATTAGTAAATTTGTTAAACAGTAACGATGAAAGGTACATACATATACATACACAAATATATTGATTACATTACAATACTTACTACATACAAGCCTGTAAAATTCGTAAACAATAAAAGAATAGACCAAAAAAGATTTGTATTACATGAGATTTCTTCTTGGTACTTTTACGTATGATTTTTTTCATCAGTTAAATAAAATATGTGTAGATTATGTGTGTGTCTGTTTGTGTTGGTTTTTTTTTTATTTATTACGATATTTTAAAAAATATATTCTGTTTAAGTTAAAATATATATTAGTATGTATAAAAGGTGTTTAAAAAAATATAAGTTATATGACCTAGAAGGAGCTTGCTTGAGTAAGCTTTCGATGGCAGAAGCTTGCTTTGGGGGCAAACAGCGCGATTTGTAGAGCTTCTTGCACAGTTTTATCAGTGCCAAGAAAAATATCAATTTGAAGGTTTTTGAAAAATCTATCTATACTTAACTTTTATTTCAAAGTATTAAAAACTCTATTTATATATATTTTTAATATTATATATAGGTTCCTTTTTTATATAGGACCCTTTATGATTTCTACAGCTAACGCAGTTTACTGGTTGAACAAAAAGCCTCATTTCTGTCTCTAAAATAAATTTTTCCTCTTCTTTCTTCAATTATATCGTGGGTTCCCTATGTTTACCCTCATCTGGCTATATTATAAATATATTCAATTTATATTTTGCACTTGATCAACTGTCCAATCTAACCCAAATTGGGCTATAGTAAAATATACCATATGTCAATATACCTAATGCAACAATTGCCTAGATTCATGGTACAATAGCAAAGGTAGTGTTATCCAGTCAGCTGAAGTCATATTAATTTAAACATTCAAATTTAAATTTTGACAAAGACAGCAAAAGCTAAATTTCCATATCAAACATTCACAAGCATTCACAATAATTTACTTTTTGGCATTTTCTATCATGTTTTTTGACAGTACTTTAGAGCGAACTGCTTATTTGTTGTAAGGCTACTACCTATAGCTGGTATCTTGTAAATGGTATCTTTCTAAAATTTAAAATAATACCTAAATAAATTTAATGTAATACCTAAAAGTAGGCAACACATATTTAAGCCAACAACAGAAAAATCTGATTTATATAGAATTAATTACAAATTTAGTTGATTTACTAATTAAAAAACATTCTTAATAAAATTTTCCGTTGTATAGATGCAAACTTGATATTCTACCTTAAACTGTGCCTTGGACAGTGTGAGACAGTTTTAACCCAAACAAAGGTGGGACAGGATACTGTCAAAGCCTAGCTTCTTTAAAAATTGTGCCTTCATATGATATGAGAAATATAATATACGCCAACAGATAGCGTCGGAGGAAATTCTTACACATCATAAGACATGGGGATATGGAACAACCGTCTACATTTAACAAAAGCTTGGCTTCATTTAGCATGACCAATATTCTTTATTACCTCAAATGGAAAACAATTTATGACACGTTGAGTCCAATATTTAGAGTTTTTTATTTGCATTTTAAATTAGTTTTTCTACGATAAGGGGTGGTCCAAACTTAATGCACAATGTTAATAGTGAGTCAAACCTTAACGTCGAGCTTTTGCCCAACTTAATTTTACATTTCTTTGTTTGAGTGTATGACAAATTCAATCACGGAGAGGTACACAATGGAGCAGCGTGTTATGATTGTTCAAGCCTTTAACGAAAATGGGCGTTCAAATCAGAATGCATTTCGAGCGTTTTGTGATTTTTTTGGTCAGCATAATCGCAGCACTTTCACCTCAGTGGATTCGTTAAAAAGCAGAATTGCCGCATTTGGGCAATTGAGAATCCACAAGTGATTGTTGAAAAGCTGATGCATCCACAAAGCGTGACTTTTCGGTGCGGTTTATAGGCTGGCGGCGTCATCGGGCCGTAATTCTTCGAAAAGCCAAGCAGTTACCTTGAATAGTGTTCGCTATTGCGAAATGGTAAGGGACTTCTTGTGGCTAGAAATTGAAGATGTGGACCTGGCCGATATGCGGTTCCAATAGGATGGCGCCACTTGCCGCACCGCCAACGAAACAATAGCACTTTTGCGTAATAAGTGCAATGGCCGTGTTATCTCATGTCGGGTGATGTTAGTTGGCCGCCACCATCATGTGATTTGACAACATTAGACTTCTTTGATTGGGGATATTTAAAAGAAAAAGTGTACGTCAAAAAAGCCAAGAACAGTTCAGGAGCTAAAGACTAAGATAAAACGACATTGAACCTCCATTATATCTCCGAATTTATGAACCATCGGATAGTGGTATGCCACTGAATCCGTGGTGAGCACGTTGCCGATATTTAGCTTCAAACATAGTCGAAGCTAAATATAAAATATCCAAGATCCGTCTCTCATTATAAAAAAAAATTAGGATAAGTATCTGAAAACTTTTTGTTTTATATACAACAAACATTGCGCGTTTAAGTTGGGCCACCCTTTACTCTAACTGAAATAAATTTCCCATATAAACAAAGCTTTGACAGTGTTTAAAGTGAAAGAAGTAAAGCAAATTTGATATATACAAAGACATGTTCAAAGCTGAAGTTTTAGGGAAAGATACCAGGATATGGGAGCATGTCTTGGGTTAAGTATTAAAAGCTAAACTTCGATGATGATTAAGTAACGGGTCTTCCAATAGGAAACGTCAAAATTTCGTATCTTTATGTCAACGTTTCCCCCAAATATTTGTAATGATCTTTCGCTAGTCGCTAGTCGAATTCAACATTTTTCATTTTGGTAAAGTTCGCTTACGAGCAACGTTTGGAAATCATTAAAAATGAACTACCAATATTCTGAGTGGGTGGTCGCAACTTTAAGAGCGCCTACTCCAATTTTCGGCCGTAATAATCGTCCCACCCGACAGGATGAGCGATGAAGCTCATTTCCTGGCTGAGTAGTTTTTGTCAATAAACAAAATATGCGTTATTGTACAGCAATAAACCTACATGCTCAAGAGGACACAATTGTGCTAACGAGACCAATTATGCTAAAAGAGACACAATTGCATCAGCAAAAAATTACTGTGTGGTTTTCATGCCGGAGGAGTGATTGGGCCATATTTTTTCGTCGATTAAAACAATCGTCATTTCACCGTCAGTGGAGAGCGCTATCGTGCAATGTTCGAAAATTGGATCAGCTTGACATTGGCGATAAGTAGTTTAAACAAGACGGTGCCACACAGCAGGCGTTACAATCGATTTAGGCGTTACAATCGATTTAGGCATTACAATCGATTTACTAAAAGGCAAATTCGGTGAACGTGTTATCTCAAAAATGTCCGGTCAAATGGCCACCTCGTTCATTGCGATTTAACGCCATTGGATTTCATTTAATGGGGCCACATCAAGTCATTGGTCTATGCCAAAAAATCCATTAACTTTAGACGAGCTTAGAGACATCATCCAACGCGAAAATGCCAACGTTCCGGTCGAAATGTGTGCAAGAGTGGTGGAAAATTTGGTGCATAGAACAGATTGCTGTACACGGGCTCTTGATGGTCATATGACCGAAATCGAATTTCATTCTTAAAATGTAACATTTACACTACACCTGGAATTAAATTGAACCCTATATCTTAAATATTCTGTGTTTTATTAATATATAAAATTGTTATGTCCTTAATGGAAAACCCTGTGCACCTAATCCGATCCGTAAAAATAACTAACAGCATCTTTTTAAAAAGGCTCTTAGAGGACTTAAAAGCTAAAAATTGTTTTTTTTTATAATTTAAGCAAGTGTAATTGGCAATGGCCTATCAGTAAGACTTAAAGGCAAATAACAAATTAAAATTTTTCCGATAGAGCATTTTTTTGGTAAAATTTAGAAATTATTCCACATCTTTGGTGACCCCTAATAAAACACAGGACAAACTAACACGCTTACCACAAAAACAAAAAAGTGATGATATTCGTTACCAGCAGGTTATTTCCTTTCTTAGAAAATAAGTAAAAATCCTATTCTATTTTTTCTTTCTTAGAAAATAAATAAAAAAACCTATTCTGTGTTTTGTTCAAAGTTGATTTTAAGTAAGCATTTTACAAAATAAAAAAAAAATGTTTTTTTTTTGTGTTCTGATATCAATTTTTCAGTGGGCAGACCATGAAGATCATGCAATATAAGCAACATTGACTCTGCGATTTTTGCTTGATTTCCA